>CM046882.1:408771066-413571066 GCA_025667525.1 Glebionis coronaria | reverse complement strand
TGGGGCTGAGTGAAAGAGCTCCAGTAAACCTGGATGATAGTGAATCTGAAGATGACATTGCTGATCAAACTTCCAAACCTCCATCCCCTAGAACCATTAAGGTAAATGAACTGACAAATCAGGTGTTGGTTATACAATCACAGGTGACCAAGCTCAAGGAGGAGAAGGCTATTGTTGATGCTGAACTAGTTACACTTAAAGCAAGGCCAGTTCCTCCCACTGCTGAACAGATCAAAGATGCAATCCTCACTGCACTTAAGCCATTAGTGAAGGATGCGGCTACTGCCACTTCTGTCAAGAAAGAGATCACCTCCCTCATGGACTCCATTAATACTGCATCTTTTGAGCTTGATGTTGAATTCAAGCCGATTCCTAATCAGCTTAATGAGCTATGTGATTCAGTTTCAAAGATCAAGGATAGGGTGGGACTACTGGAACAACAAAAACTGAACTTATCAGATGCAGTTCAGCAGAAACTGACTGCTCTTGCAAATGTTCCAACAATATTGACTAAGGTATCATCCACCTTAGACTATCTATGTGCATGTTTACCTACTGGGGGTTCATCAGAAGTTGCAGGGAACTCTTCTGCTGAGGGGGAGAAAGTCACTATTCAACAGCTCTTTAAGAAACATGCACATAAGAAGGCCCAAAAACAATCTTTTACGTATGTGTCACCCTTCAGTGAAGAAAGTCCAGCTAAGAATAAGGGCGAGTCTTCAGCTAAGGACACTCATATTGATGGTCTTACCACCAGCAATGAGTCATCTAAAAGTGGGTCACCTCCCATCAAACCCAAAAGCAAAGGTGAATTCACACTAGATGAAAGAATTATCAAGTCAGGGATGGCCACTCAAGAAGAACTTGATAAAATTCACAAGCTTCAAAATGAAGAAAAGCTCAGAGATCTAAAGATGAGCTTATATGAAAAAATTGGAAAATCTGAGGTTGAAGGCCTCTTCAAGAAAAAGATGTTATATGAAAAGTTTTGTATAGCAAGGTTGAACATAAGATGTCTCTCAGAAATCATAAACATTGACATGATGACTTACAAGGGATATATCAATCTGAAGTTCTATAGGGTTGATGGGTCTGATGAGATCATAGATGACTTCCAAGGGAAGGAGATCTCCTATACTAAATGGCTAGAGATGAGCAGAAACATTGAAAAGAAAAAATCCAAGAGATGGGAAGAAGTTCGCACAATAATTGAACACTTTGTGAGAAATCATGAAAGGCTTGGTCAGCATCTGAATACCAGCAACCAAATCTCACTGGAGGATCAAGATCCAATTCTGGAACTGAACAAGAGAGCCAATATGGTTCAACCTGGTGTGGGTGACATCTTTGTCACCACCAAGAAATACAAAGATCTTGTTCAGTTTGAAAATCATCTCCTTGGACATGTGTTAGAAGAACCAGAATTAGGAATGATAACGTTCAACCATCGTGAACGACAAGATTTTGTGGGCATTAGTGATCTTGATGATCTAAACAAAGAATTTCTTGGAAAAATTCAGAAAATCTTCTTTGCTCACCATGGTGGTCCAGGATTCACTGAAGCTGCAAAAACATTCAGTATGTGCTTACTATCAATACTGGACATCAGAAACTCTGATCCTTTAGTACAGACCCCTGTCATCAAAGAACTTAGGCCAAAGGAAAACTGAATAATCATTTGTTATAGTTTTGTTGTAATTTGTAATGTTTTATAAATGAATGATTATCAGATGTTTATAAGTTATTAATTGTTCAATGCAAGTAAGAAGAAGTTGTTATGCTCACTTACTACTGACATTAGACTTAGGCTATTTGTATATCCAAATAGGGGGAGATTGTTGGGTCAGTATTTACTGACCTTGAAGCAACTCTAGGATTTGAATATAAAATACCCCTAAGTGTTTCATGCTCAGCAGTAAGGCCAGTCTGCTGAAGGATGACCAGAGGAACAAAGTTCCTACTAAAGACTTTATAGCTGAAGAAAGTTCAGCACTCCCCTTCCAGTGAACTTAGAAGACAAAGGAGTCTTTGCTTCAAATACTAGGCGGTCTAGTTGCTGAAGAACAAGGACTGAATAAGGGCTTTCAGTTCAGTTTGGTTTGACAATACCAAACTGAATGATGTCGATCTCCTCTAGGATACTGAAGACTCTTTAGTATTCTGATGGTTTGCATTAGGCGGGAATAACTTTAAGTCAAAGTAGGTTGCTTGTATACTTAGATATAAGTACAACCTTTATCTTTTCTATAATAGTTTAATATGTACTTTGTACTGTTTATCCAGCATGGGCATCAACCACCCACTGGATAAACCCATACATTGAAACATGCAAAATGCAAACCCTAGTTTACACTGCCTATATAAGGAGTGTACACTGTGAGAGAAAGGTTAACCAATACAAGAGCTTAAACTCTAGAAAACCTTTCTCTCTCGATACCAACTAAACCATATAGCCAAGATGCATATGAACGTTTAGATTGGAGCTTAGACTTTAACTTTGGTTAGACGTTTAAGTATAGGAGATCAAAACCCATTGTCATTCAACCACTTTGTTATTCCGCAACGTGGGTTATAGATTCTTTATTTGATTCTAATAAAAGTCTATACGTTGAAAAGTATATTGGTATTGTTGTTTTAATCTTACATAGTTCTTATCTATTGTTAAAATAACACACTTGAGTCGAAGTAAAGAGTTATTACTTAAATTAATAAGTAATAACGAATTATAAGGGACCAACAAGTGGTATTAGAGCAGTTTGATTAGCTAAACTCTTATTTTATTAAACTGATCATTTAAAAGTTTTCAAATCAAGATTAAAAAATGGCTCAAGTTATACCACACACCCTAGAATATAGGGGTGGCCAACTCAATGATGCTCCTGTACTAGAGGTAGCCAATTTTACAATTGGAAGAAGAGATTTATTGTCCACATAGTTGGGATTGAACCTCAATTCCTTGGAATCATTGAAAATGGTCCTTTTGTTCCCATGGTTGGGGACAATAAAAAACCTGAAGTACAATGGACTGCTGATGAAAAAAAAGCTGCTAACCTAGATCAGCGTCTCAAATGTCTCATCATGTCTGTAATTCCAGATGACCAAATGAATTTTGTTGTAAATTGCAAAACAGCCATGGCTACATGGGAGGACCTTATTCTTTACCATGAGGGACCCTCTGATGTAAAAAAAACCAGAATCATGGATTTAAAGCTTCAATACAACACCTTTAAGCACAAAGAAGGGGAAACCCTAACACATACATTCACCAGATACAAAGAACTGATGAATGAACTTGTGAATGATGGTGTTGAGCTTTCAAAACTTGAAATCAACATAGTTTTTGTTAATGCATTGCCAAAGAAGTGGCTCAGTTTCTGCCAAAGCTTGAGAAATGCTAATCACATTAAATATTGTGATCTAGCCTCTCTTTTTGGGAAACTTAAATATGAAGAAAACCTGGTTGATAGGATTTATGAAGGCTCAAGCAAGAGTAAAGCATTAACCATTGCTACACCCTTGTCCACAGCCTTCTTCAGTGAGGTTGTCATTCAAGACTACCAAGATAGTCCTGATGATGAGGAAGATACTAGATCTAGTGAGGAATATTTGAATGACCTCAAAGAGGAATTTTATGAAAGAGCACTTCTGGCCAAGTCTAGAAGGTTCTTTAAGAAAGAAGGTAAGTTTTCCAGCTCCACAAAAGCTTCAGTTGACACTGAATGCTAAAAATGTGGGAAGACTGGTCACTATGCTAGGGATTGTTATTCAAAAACATCTCTTCCTTCATATTCCTTACCAGCTCAAACAAGACCATCTGGTCAATCATCATTTCACCCAAAACAAAATGCTTCTACTTCATTTCAACAAAACAGGGTTGAACTCAGACCAACAAAATACTTTGAGGCCAAATACAGAGAAATCAAGGCAAGATTAGCCTTAATGAGCACTGAAAGATCCTCATCCAAGACTCCCAAGCAAGTCAAGAACAAAGGACTTGTTGCTGAAGCCTATGAATGGGATGAAGAAGATGTTTCTTCAGACGATGATGAAATGGTGAATGTGAAAGTGCTAATGGCACTTGATGATGATGAAGGGGTTAATTCAAATGTGGTGGCCAGAGAAAGTGCCAGAAATGGTGAATGGGTCAATGTCACAATCAAAAAGGTACAAACTCTTCTTGAATTAGAAGATAAAGATGAAATTAAATTTGTCTTTGATTACTTGTGCATTGATCTAAAATTTGTTGAAGAGCAAAGAAACAATTTGCCTGGCAAATTTCATAAACTTGTTCTAAAACTTGAAGATTTTAAAAGTAAGCAAATAGAGCTCAAAGAAGCTAAACTTGATATTCTTACCTTTCAACAATTGAACAAAGAAATTTTAGAGGAAAATAACTCCCTAAGAGCTGAATTAAAAGAAGCAAAAGATATTGTTAAATCTTGTTTTAGAAACTCTGATATGGTAAATCTATGCATAAGTGAACAAATACCTGCTCAAAAGAGAAAAATGCTTGGTACTAAAGGATCCTCCAGCACCAAATATATTGTCTTTGTCAAAGCCTCAAATGAGGATGGTAGCTCGATCCCTGACATTTAAAGGTCAGGTGAAGAGAATTTACCCAATCATGACACTGGACGAATACTTCTTCCTGAGTTTCAAGCAAGTGTTGACACTTCAGCACCAGTTGAGTCCTCGGTTACTGAGGATGACTCAGATGATGATATAGAGAATGAAGTAAGTACCCCACTTCCTCTTTTGGAGAAGCTGGCTGGTGCTGAACCCTCTGTTGGACCCAATACGATCCAGTCTATCATCAAGTCACACCACACACAAAGGTAGTTCTTCCAAACATGTCATAATTGACACTTCAAAGAACTCTTCAGCTCCTACTGAAGGTTCATATATGGGAACTACCTCTTCAGTTTCAACAAATAAACTGAAGAATGCTAGATCTGAGGAAGATGAGAGAATGTCTCTTGTCATGCAAGAGATCAATGATCTTAAATTGCAACTCAGGCAGCAGCAAACACCAACACGATTCAGAGATGAACCTTCAGATTCTCCTCATTTCAAGTACAAGACACAATTTAAAAAGGCTTGTGATTTATGTGGTTTAAACAACCATCTCACTGAAACTTGCCTAAGAGTGATTTATTGTACCAAATGTGAAAGGACTGATCATCGCACTTGTGAACACACTCAGTATATGTTGGCCAAAACAAGTGTTGATGCTCACAAAATTGAAGCATCTCATTCCAGGCGAAATATGCCTTTCCCACCATGCATTCATTGTGGTATGGGTAATCATCACTCAGTTGACTGCCACTATTACCCTGTTTGTAATATTTGTGGAAGTTATGACCATGACACTCATGGACATAATCGTATCATATCACTCAGAAGAGGTATTAAACCAAGAAACCCAAACTCTATTACCAAATGTTGTGAGACTTGTGGAAGCGATGTCCACACTACATCTGATCACAACCATGTAGAGTGGTTCAAAAGAGGTGAAGCCCTCCAGGCTAAGAAAGCAAGAGCTATTCAGACCTCTTCTTCTTCTAAGCAATCACACATACCCTCTACAAGAGGACCCTTCAGATCTAGAACACCTTCTAGATCTAAAACCCCCACCCAACAAAGGTGGGTTTCAAAACAAAACTGACCATTTCCTTAACTTGTGCAGTGTGATCTCAGGAAGCCTATTTGGTGCCTAGATAGTCGTTGCTCAAGGAATATGACTGGCACCAAAAGTTATCTGCACAAGTATAAGGAGGAACAAGGTCCCAAAGTTGTTTTTGTGATAACTCATCAGCTACTACTGAAGGATTTGGTTCAGTAAAATGCAATGGTGTAGTTTTTTCAAGGGTAGCATATGTCAATGGATTGAAGCACAACCTCATCAGCATAAGTCAACTTTGTAATGAAAAGTATCTTGTGTTGTTTGATGACAAAAAAGGTATAATATTCAACTCTAATCATGAAATTGTGATGATTGCTCCAAGAGTCAAAGATGTTTATGTCATGAACATGAAATCTACTCAGGATACATGCTTCTTTGCTAAAGCCTCTAATATTACCAATTGGATTTGGCATAAGAGGCTCTCACATCTCAATTTCAAAACAATAACTCTGCTAGCAAAACAAAATCTTGTTATTGGTCTTCCTTCACTTGTCTATTCCAAGGACAAACCATGCTCAGCATGTGAAAAAAGGAAGCACCATAGGGCCAGTTTCAAAACAAAGCAGACTTTCTCAATCAAATAAAGTCTTCATTTGCTTCACGTGGACTTATTTGGCCCAGTATCACCTAGGGATATTTGTCATGAAAAATATACACTTGTCATTGTTGATGAGTACTCTAGGTACACCTGGGAATATTTTCTAACAAAGAAAAGCCATGCACCAGTTGCCATTATGTCATTCATCAAAAGAGTTGAAAATCAAAATGACCCTCCTGTCAAACAACTTAGAACTGACAATGGCATTGAATTCAGAAATCACACACTGATCAAATTTTGTGATAACAAAGGAATTTCTCAAAATTTCTCATCTCCTTACACGCCTAAACAAAATGGCGTGGCTGAAAGAAGGAACATAACTTCGATTGAAGCAGCAAGGACAATGCTTGCTGGATCTGCTCTCTCTAAGCATTTCTGGACTGATGTTGTAGTCACTGCTTGCTACACTCAAAATAGATCCATCATTGTGAAGAGACACAGGAAGACTCCCTATGAAGTCTTCAGGGGGAGAATTCCAAACATTTCATTCTTACATGTGATTGGGTGTCCAGTATTTATTCACAATCACAAGGATCACCTTGGAAAGTTTGATGAAAAATCTGATGATGATTACTTTCTTGGATACTCCCTAGTATCTAAAGCATACAAAGTCTTCAAACACAAGAAAACAATATACTGAAGAAACCTATCAAATCACATTCAATGAAAGTTCTGAATCTCTCACTTTTTTAAATCCATCAGATGATGAACTTCATATACATGAATCTCACAATTATCCATCTGATGATATTCATCACTATGAGCCTTCTCAAAAATATCAAACAAGCAACTCAGTCCCTCATATTGATCCATTTGAAGATATGACAAGTCCTACAAAAGGAAATCCTTTAGTATCACATACTGATGGCTGTCAATCAAATAATGATCAATCTCAAAATGATCAAAATGATCATCAAGGCAATACAAATGACCAAAATGGTCAGTCTCAAAACAATCAGCAGGCTGACACACATGATCAAAATGATCAATCATATGCAGCTGCTGAGGAACAATCTAAGCCCCTTGCTCAAAGCTCTCCTATCATCTTTAGGGAATTAGGTCTTGGATATGTTGCTTCTGACCAAGAAGGAATCCCTCTAATGATTGAACCTTTATCCACTGAATATCCTTTAGTAGACACTAGAGACATTCCAAGTCCAAGTTCGTCTCATGGACTTCCAAGCTCTAGCTCTAATCATGATACCAGTACCTATTCTCCAGCTCCACAAAAATCTTGGACTCAAAATAGTCACATATAGCTGGTGAACATAATAGGTAATCCTAGTGAAGGTAGAGTCACTAGATCGATGGCAAAGAAACTGAGTGCTGCTTCATTTGGAGAATGTCTCTATGCAAATTTTCTCTCAGAAATTGAACCTACAAAGGTTTCTGAAGCACTTACACACCCTGGATGGGTGGAAGCCATGCAAGAGGAACTCAATCAATTTGAAAGAAACAAAGTCTGGAAATTGGTTCCTCTTCCATATAGTAAATCAACCACTGGCACCAAATGGGTTTACAAGCTCAAAAGAGATGAAACCAATGCAGTGACCAAAAATAAAGCTAGGCTGGTGGCTCAAGGATTCAATCAAGAGCCTGGTGTTGATTTGTATGAAACCTTTGCTCCAGTTGCACCCTTGCATATGCCAGTTACATGAACTTCACCATCTACCAAATGGATGTCAAAAGTGCATTCCTAAATGGTGACCTAAAAGAAGAAGTTTATGTTACTCAGCCTCCTGGCTTTGAGAGTAGTAAATACCCAAATCATGTCTACAAGCTTTACAAAGCTTTGTATGGACTGAAGAAAGCTCCAAGAGCATGGTATGGAACTCTTTCAACATTTCTCATTGAACATAAATTAGTTAGAGGAAAAATAGATAGCACCCTGTTTATCAATAAATCTAAAACTGACATCATTCTGGTACAAATTTATGTGGATGACATAATCTTTGGTTGTATAAGCTTGAAAACTTTGCAAACAATTTGCCAAGCTTATGACCAGCAAGTTTGAGATGAGTATGATGGGAGAACTCACATACTTCCTTGGTCTTCAGATTAAACAATCTGACCAAGGCATCTCCATCAATCAAGAAAAATATGTCAAGGGTCTATAGAAGAAGTATGATATCAATTGTGCTTCAGTAAAGACTCCAATGGTACCCCCTAACAACTTAGGACCTGATCTCAATGGACAATTAGTCAATGAGACACAATATAGAGGTATGATTGGGTCACTCATGTACTTAACTGCAAGCAGGCCTGACATTCAATTCTCTACATGCCTTTGTACAAGCTACCAAGTAGATCCAAAGGAATCACACCTTACTGTTGTAAAGAGAATCTTCAGATACCTAAAAGGTACACCAAGTCTAGGTCTTTGGTACCCCAAATCCTCATGTTTTGACCTAAAGGGGTATTCAGATTCTGACTATGTTGGATGTAATTTGGACAGAAAAAGCTCTTCTGGTGCCTGCCAATTGCTAGGTGGCAAACTTGTATGTTGGAGTGCTAAAAAGCAACAAACAGTTGCCATGTCATCAGCAGAAGCTGAATATATGGCAGCTGCTGGATGTTGTGCCAATGTTCTTTGGATGAAAAGCTAACTGGCTGATTATGACATAGAATATGAAAAGGTACCAATCTTTTGTGATAACACTAGTGCTATTGCAATATCCAACAATCCAGTCCTCCACTCAAGAACAAAACACATTGATATCAGATATCACTTTATCAAAGATCACACTATGAAAGGGGACATTGAATTACATTTCATCCCCACTCAATACCAATTGGCTGATATATTCACCAAACCATTGGATGAACCAACTTTCAAAAGATTGATAATGGAGTTGGGTATGCTGAACATTGATGATACAAAACCTGAACCTTCAGCATTCACTGAAGAAGCTTGAAGGTTCAGCATTTCATAAAAGATTTTGATTATTGTTTAGTAGCATTGTCTGAGTAAAGGGGTGTGTAATGTCATGTGTCTATTTCACTTTATGTGATTGTGTATATGATGTTTTGTCGCCTTATCTGATTCACTGAAGATGAACAAATAATCACCAGTCATCAAAAGGTTCCTTCATCAATGCTGAACAAATTTTTAAATACAACTGAGTAGCTAGGCCTGGTAGAGGAGCGTGAAATGTCATATGTCTTGTTCACTTATGTGAACATGTATATGGGGTTTTGTCGCCTCATCTGACGCACTGAAGCTCACAAGTATTGCCATCAGCTTCAGCATATCTGAGCAACAACATTTAAAACAAATCAATCATGTGACTCAATGGAGTTAATGGCATTAAATTTCTTGTGAATAAAACAAACATTCTTTCAAAAAGGTGTCATTTGTTAATTAAGGAAATTTCAAACGTCTCCATCCACAGTCAACAACTCCCTGACACATGGGCCGTTTCACTGTTCAAAGCAACAGAAAATCATACCTTTTTGTAGAACATTAACGAGAAAGTTTGTGACAAATGTTCAAAAGAAACCCTAAAAGATTTAATATTTTTTTCAAATGGTTTTAAAAACTTTTCACAAATCAGTTAAACTTTTCACAAAACTTTTCCAAAAACACACACACAAACTCTCTCTCTTTCAAAACACACACAGAAACATCAATGGCTGAATCATCTTCCACCCCCGAGATTGCCAAGATCACTCTTAAACCATCCACTCATGTTAAATATCCCATTGATGATATCTTTTTACAACATCACTTTGCTCAAACCTGAATCCATTAAGTCTGTTCCTGGGGAACAAGTTTTGACTTATCTATCCAAAAGAGTTTTTAGGTATGATTTATTTGAGGATCCTGGTATTATGTTTCAAAATGTGCTAAAATAATTTTGGTTTACATCAGAGACTTCTAACAACAAGAAGTCCATTGAGTTTGATTCTACCACGATTGGGATTCATGGTAGATTTGGGTTAAAGTTATTTAGAAAAGTTTTGGGGTTAGATTACTTGGAAAACCCTAATGATTATGAAGCAGTACATGATGATTTTATGATTGTCAAAAATTACTTTAAAGAGATTGGGTATACTGAAGAAATTACTGAAAGGGGGGGGGGGGGGGGGTTAAAAAGAAGTTCTTTGCCACCAAGATGGAAATTGTTGATGACCATTCTCATTGAATGTTTGGGGGGGGGGGGAACTGGAGGCCTTGACCAGATCTACCAAAAAGATGCTATTATATTATACTATTTGGCCAAGGGTGTCAAAGCCGATTTTGGGAGGCTTATTTTTGAAGATCTCCATGGGAAACTGGAGAAAAAGACTAGAGAGAAAAGCGTTGTGTACACCAGATTTCTATCTCTCCTCTATGCTGACCATCTTGGAAATGACTTTTCAAAAATCAAAGGAGAGAAACTAATTTTTAAGCCCTTTGATCTCACTCGCTGGAACATTTCAGTCAGCACCATTGATCCTCCTCTTACACAACCAATGTTGGACATCTGCTCAGCAGATGGTCCAGTAGTGTACAAAGCTTCCAAAGACACTTCTCCAACTGGAGAAGGGGATCTAAAGGGCAACAAGCCTGGAGCTTCATATGGACCTCGTCAGAAGCAAACGTCTATTAATACTAAGAAGGTTAGACGTGAGTCCAGAAAGAGGAAAACCCTCACACAATCTTCCTCAAAGAAGATTGATGATGATTCCCAAGGCCATGCTTTGAAGAAGACCAAGTCCTTGGCCAAGGACAAGAACCCCAACCAGCCGTCACCTTCAGTATCTGTTGGAGGTGGTATGCATAAAGAGGCCCAACAGGCAACCCCTCTCTCAACTTCTTTAGGAGAGAAGGGTGAAGATGGAGCTCACCCTCAACTCAGTAGTGTGGAGTCAGCATTGGTAAGTATTTTCATTCTGAATACAAGTCTTACTTCATTACCAAGTTCTATCACTTGTCACTCTGAGTCTGCATCAGGGAATGATGTGTCAACAAATCCAACAGCCGATGCTGACCGTGGCCTATCTGTTTCTAATGATGTAGCTCCCCCACAACAGGGTTCTACTGAAGGAACCAAAAACATTATCATTGATCTAAACTTATCAGGGACTCTTTCTCAAGATCCATCAGGTCAAACCAACCCTGGTGGTAAAGGGCTTGAAACTGATCCACACACTAAAGAAGATACTCAGAAGATTACCAAGGAAGTAAATCTCACCACTAGAGCCAAGGTGGGACACTTACCTACATTTGTTGTCAGCATGTCTGGGGATTACTTGGAAAAAGAACTATGGTTCAGTGAAAGAATTCCAGTCAATCTAGATGACAGTGAAGAAGAGACTGTTGATGCAACACAAAAGCCACCTTCTCCCAAAACTAAATAGGTACAACAATTAACAAATCAAGTGTTGATTCTTCAATCACGGGTGGCCAGACTGAAGGAAGAAAAGGTGCTTGTTGACACTGAAATCTCAACTCTCAAAGCGAGACTAATTCCTCCTTCTACTAAATAAATTAAGGATGTCATCATTGCTGCTTTGAAGCCTTTAGTCCAAGATGTGGCCACCACCACTTCCTTAAAGCAAGAGATGTCCTCTCTTATGGACTCCATCAATGGTGCTTCCCTGGATTTTCCACCAGAATTCACACCAGTTCCTGGCCAAGTTAATACCTTGTGTGATTCTGTGTCAAAGATCAAAGATAGAGTGGCGTTGCGGAAGAAACAAAAGCTGACCATATCTGATGAGGTTCAGCATAAGCTACAAGCCCTTGAAACTGTTACAGTAATGCTGTCCAATGTAACTACCACTCTTAATCATCTTTGTGGCCTCTTCCCTGCTGGTGGGTCATCAGAAGCTGTTGGGCAGTCTTCTGCTGAAGGGGAGAAAAACACAATCCAGCAGCTCTTTCAGAAACATGCCTAAAAGAAGGCTCAGAAATAATTCATTGTCTATGAGTCACTAATCACTGAAAAGATCCCAACAAAGGGTAAGGGGGAGTCATCAGCCAAAGATGATCATATGCAAGGGCTGGCCACAAGTGGGGAAACAACTGATAGTGGTTCACCTCCCTTTATACCCAAAACAAAGGAGACCTTACTCTGATTGATCGTTTAATCAGCGCTGGAGTGGCCACTCAGGAAGAACTTGACAACCTATACAAGCTTCAGCAAGAGGAGAAACTAAGAGATCTGAAGCTAAGCTTGTATGAACAAATTGGAAAAGTTGAAGTAGAAAGTGTCTTCAAGAAGAAAGTGTTATATGAAAAGTTTTGTATAACAAGGCTTAACAGAAGAAATATCTCACCAATCACCAATGTTGATATGTTGACCAGCAAAGGTGACATCCATCTCAAGTTCTATAGAGGTGATGGAATTGATGAGATACTTGAAAATTTTCAAGGAAACGAACTTTCTTACATTGAATGGATGGAAATGAGTGTGATGATCGAGAAAAGAAAATCCAAGAGATGGGATGAAGTTCGCACCAGAATCGAGCACTATATGAGAAATTATGAAAGACTAGGTGAAATTCTGAACATCGACACTCAAGTTTCTCTAGAAGATCAAGATCCAATACTGGAGCTGAACAAAAGAGCAAATCTGATACAACCTGAAGCTGGTGAAATCTTTGTCACTACAAAGAAATACAAAGGCTTTGTTCAGTTTCAAAATCATCTCCCTGGTCATGTACTGGACGAACCAGAACTAGGAATGATTATGTTCAATCATCAAGAACGTCAAGACTTTGTGGGCATAAGTGATCTTTATGAAATGAACAATTAACTTCTCTCAAATGTTCAAATGATCTTTTACTCTCTTCATGGTGGTCCAGGACTTACTGAGGCTGCTAAGACCTTCAGCATGTGCTTGCTTGCTATATTGGACCACAGAAACTCAGATCCATTAACTCAGACTTCCATAATTGAAGAACTTAGGCCTAAGAAGAATTGAATAATCATTTGTATTGATTTTGTTATAATTTGTAATGTTATTAAATAAATGATTATCTGATGTTTATAAGTTATTAATTGTTCAGTGCAAGTAAGAAGTTGTTATGCTCACTTACTACTGACATTAGGCTTAGGCTATTTGTATATTCAAATAGGGGGATTGTTGGGTCAGTATTTATTGACCCTGAAGCAACTCTAAGATTTGAATATAAAATCCCTCTAAGTGTTTCATGCTCAGCAGTAAGGCCATTCTGCTGAAGGATGACCAGAGGAACAAAGTTCCTACTAAAGACTTTATGGCTAAAGAAAGTTCAACAACCCCCTTTCCGTGAACTTAGAAGACAAAGGAGTATTCGCTTCAAATACTAGTCGGTCTAGTTGCTGAAGAACAAGGACTGAAGAAGCGCTTTCAGTTCAGTTTGGTTTGACAATACCAAACTGAATGATGTCAATCTCCTCTAGGATACTAAAGACTCTTCGGTATTCTGATGGTTTGCATTAGGCGGGAAAAGATAACTTTAAGTCAAAGTAGGCTGCTTGTATACTTAGATATAAGTACAATATTTATCTTTTCTAGAATAGTTTAATATGTACTTTGTACTGTTTATCCAACATGGGCATCAACCACCCACTGGATAAACCCATGCATTGAAACATGCAAAATGCAAACCCTAGTTTACACTGCCTATATAAGGAGTGTACATTGGGAGAGAAAGTTTAACCAATACAAGAGCTTAAACTCTGGAAAACCTTTCTCTCTCGATACCAACTAAACCATATAGCCAAGATGCATATGAACGTTTAGATTGGAGCTTAGACTTTAACTTTGGTTAGACGTTTAAGTAGAGGAGATCAAAACCCATTGTCATTCAGCCACTTCGTTATTCCACAAAAAAGTGGGTTATAGATTCTTTATTTGATTCTAATAAAAGTCTATACGTTGAAAAGTATATTGGTATTGTTATTTTAATCTTTCATAGTTCTTATCTATTATTAAAACAACACACTTGAGTCGAAGTAAAGTGTTATTACTTAAGTTAATAAGTAATAAAGAATTACAAGGGACCAACAACGTGTTCTTATTATATGATCCTAAAAGTCCCATTTTGCGATGAAAACAATACATTATGTCTAACACGCATGTAGTGGTTTATTTAAATTTACGTTTCAATAAATGTCAACTAAAAATAAATTTTGGAAGTGCTATGATACTTAATTCTAGCACTGCGTGAGGGCACGACAATGGTTTAGTATGGGGGAGTGATGAGACTACATTTATACATAGTCTCATGGTCTAACTCGGGCTTAAAATGCTTAAAAATGTCATAAAATACCCCAAAATATGCTTATGTTTGTTCATTGTGTATTTTAGGTACGGATATCATGAATTCACCAAAATATTACAAGAATCAAGAAAAAACGAACACGGGAAATGAAGCCGCACAAAGAACCGGACCCGACGATGAATTTCCAAAGAAGTCCTTGAAGTTTGAAAATTTGACAAGATTGGTCCCTCAAGAATTGAAGATTTGTCATTTTATACACTTGTAAAACTCAAATATTACATGTGGGTCCCTAAAATGTCAAGATATTACATGATTGGCCCTTGAAGAATTCAAAATGAGCATACATGGTCCTTTATACAAGTTTATTAATACCATGTGCCAAAATTGACAAGTGATCCAAAGTTGAATACAAGGGAAATTTGAGTTTTGTTATTACTACTTGTTATGAAGATAAAATGGAACATGGAGGACCACTTTAGCCCAGACAAGAAACTTACACCATCCTATCATAACCTGCCATGTCACACCCCCACCAATCACCAACCTACATGTAAAACTCGTATTTAAAATCTTCGAATATTAAATACACGTAATCTCAACTTTAACTGTAATTAAATGCTAACAGTAATTACAGAGTCTCAATTTTATTTAAATATTACAAAAAAATAATTATCTAGAAAATAATTATTAAGTCTCAGAAAAATTACGTATGAATTACGTATATAATATTTTATAATACATAAAAGTATTATTACGTTCAGGAACTAAAACACGAGAAACAAATACGAGATACGTGAATAATTTGAATGTCGAAAAAAAACAACACGAAAACTTATATACATGAGGGGGCCGGTTTTATGTGTTAAACAAAGAGCATATGGGCTTTTGGCCCAGCCCGTCCCACAAACTAAACTACAGGAAACAAAAAAACAAAGCCTCCCCATCTCATTTTCACGTACAAACAAAGAAAACTAGGGTTTCATCACCCTTTGTGGCCGTCGGGTATAGAACAAAAAGAAAAGGGGTTCGAGTTCGGTTTTGATTCAAGAAAGTCGTGTGTGTTCACCAATCTCTAGCAAAATTCGTGTATGTTCATCCCTCCCTTTTATTTTCATTCTTTTTATCATGAATCAATATGTTATTAATCTAATCAAATGAATTTATATAATAAACATGAGTTAATAATCATAAAAGGGGTGCCAGGTTAGTTTATGGCACGAATACCGAGACACCAGGTATCGGTGGTCCATTCTCTGCCCAGCCGTGACCCACACAGGGGCGGCATGAGGTTGTGTTCCAGCGATCGCAGCCAAACAAACCCCATCGGGGTGCTTAATTATTAAGGGGGTGTTTGATTTGTTTAAAAACAGTGGGAACTGCACAAAAACTGTGAGAATGATATAGAAATCAGTGGGTACGTATTAAACAGAAATTAGTAAGATTAAAAACCAAGATTTGCGACAGTTTAGCGACAAAAATTCTGTCGCAGTTTATAAACACAGTTTTTTGACAGCTTTAGGTCACAGTTAGCGACGTTTAGCGACAGAAAATTATGTCGCTAATCCGACTGTGAATAGATCTAGTATGTTTGATTTGTTTTCGTGCGACCGAGACTTAGAAGTCTCGGTAGGCTTTTGTCTGACTCGGGTTTTCGGGGCACGAAAAAATAATAAATGCGAGGTTATATTAAATTGGGTTAAATCATTTTTGAAAATAAGTTTTATAATTAATTAACCAAGTTGTTTTATTTATTTAATTTAATTTGTATATTAGATTAATGATGGTTAATTATTTTATTGATTAAAAATGTGTGACTACTTAAATGATTTACCTTTCATAGAAACGAATTTAGACACCTTTCTAATTTTAAAAGCTTTCTATTAGTATAAGATTATTATTTATAGTAATCATAAATATATCGGAATTATACACTATACAGTATCAGGAAATTCAGGAAAATACAATTGTCAGTAATATTATAGAACCGTCAGACTTATCAGTTCTTATACAAACAGTAATACAAGAATAAATAAATTAAACTAAGTACAGTTAAGATCAGTAAAATAAACGGATATCAGTTAACTTATTCGCACCCTTTTATTTATGTAGCTCGCGTGAAATCAGAGTAGACCTTCTGTCAGTTGATCTCAGTCGGTTACTGGACACGAGGTACGGATTTTCCGTCCTTCAGTAAGGACTTACTTCTATGCATGATTAACATTCTCCGTCTGCAGCCAAATGTTTTCCCCAGTATATGTTTTAAGCTTGTCAGAAATCACTTTAAATAACTAAATAAATTGCTTGGGCCTTATATACAAGCATGACTAGTTTATGTACTAGTTACGGAGGTACCGTAACCATGACACTAGAGGCACCGGTGTCATGACTCCTCTGCGAGGGAGTGATTTCTTGCAGCGTCCCATTTATATCAGCTTGGTCATTTTATCAGTATTATCAGCGGGTCGTATGGGTGTATCCTAGGCTATCAGTTTACCGTTATCAGGTGAATGTAGTATGTGCTCTACATCCTTCACATTGGAGTTGATCCCTCCATCCATCACATTAATTAGAGGTCACCTCTCTACGGCATGACGAGGTCACCCCTCCATTTATTCATGCAACAGTTGTTACAGCACATGACCTATATAAGCTCTTGGCAATTAAAATACAATAGAAGCATGTTTTCAGATTTAACAGTTATAGTTCAGCTTTACTAGTTATAAATCAGACTTTACATATTATACACAGATTTCCACAGCAATTTACTTATCAGTCTTACAGCTTCAGTATTTTATCATCTGCTTCATTTCAGTATTTCTTATCATGCTTTATATCCGTTCACTAGGCGTTATGCTCAGCCGTAGTTCCTTTCATGTTCTAACGGCAGGTACACCGGGACGCTCTTAGGATTATGAGAGCATGTGCATTTGGATGGAAGCTATCCAGACTTCTTACTTTATGCACTTCTTACATTACTTTGCTTATGTGGACATTGTTTAGTCATTTCCTTCAGTATATACTTTTCATGTTTTGAGCTTATGTTTGGATTACCGCTGTTTGATTCCGGTATTTCCTTTATGGTCAGTTAATGTTTTATGACATTTACCTTATGCTTTGATGACATGTCATAAATACACGTAACGATCCACTTATCAAAGTGGGTTTTACAATTATGGTATCAGAGCTATAGGTTCGACTTGTAGGCTCTAAAACTTGACCTGTAACTAGTGGGTAGTCACCAGGAACTTCCCAGATTTTTGGCGTTGTTATCTTTCATGTTTCTCATGCATTTATCAGTCAGTTTTCTTCAGTTATGAGTCAGTTTTCTTAAAATTTTGACTAAGTAAAAGGTTGGTACAGGATTGACCATACTTAGTCGCATGTGCTTTTTCTGCGAATTTTGTTTTGGTGAACCGACCCATAGGCGTTCACACTTGCCCGTTCAGATTTTGTATTGGTAAACCGACCCATAGGCGTTTACCCTTACTCGTGACAGATTCATGTATCCAGTCGAATGTTATTAGGTGAACTGACCCATATGCGTTCACCATTTCTCAGGTGAAATTTCATGCTTTTCAGTCGAATGTTGTTTTGTGAACCGATCCATAGTTGTTCACCTTTGTCATATAATGACATTTTATAAAATTTTGACAAGTATGGTTTGAACTACAACAAACCATATTTAGTCCCAGATTGTAAATTTCTATACATGACAGTTCTCATGAACTTTTGACAAGTATGGATCGAACCAGAATCGCCCATACTTAGTCACATGTTTTCTTCTTTGAATTTTGTGGATTGAACCATAGCCATCCACATCAGTTGATGATTATACTTTTATGTTCTTTGTAATAATGAAGCTTTCATACCCTCATGTGGATGTCGTTTTCATGCTGATTAAGTTCATGTCTCCTTATGAGGATTACGTTTTAAGCAAGGTGATGATATTTTCATGCTAAGATACAGAAGGGTTATAGTAAAATCATGTTTTCATATTAAATCATGTTTGGTCTTCATCAGTCATGTCTTCATGCTGACCATTGTTGAAATTTCGTTTAATCATATTCTTGAACCTCTATACAACCAGCATTAAGCATACGCAGGAATTATCAGGCTATCATGTTACTCATTTCAGTTCAGTTTACTACCGTTTAAATCAATTTATTTCTTTGATCATGTCAGACAATTGACACCAGTATTGATCATCTCATAAATTTCCACAAGTGTCATGTACAGTATTCCATATGTACCTCATGTACAGTGTCAGTTATACTCCATGTACAGTATTTCATGTGTACTCCGCGTATAGTGTCTTAGATATGCTCCATGTGTAGTATTCATTTTGTACTTCATGTACAGTAGTCCAGGTGTACTTCATGTACCCTACTCCATGGATATTGCTAATCGACCCTCAATCATCTCAGCGTTTCCAATTGTCGATATTCTACCAGATGTTGCTACTGCTCGTGAGTTGAAGATTTTACCAGATGCTGATGCCGCTAACACTTTGAATGTAACACCCCACTTGGATAAGTGGACCGTTACGTGTAATTATGGCGTGTCATCAAAGCATAAGGCAAATGTAATGAAACATTAAATGACCATAACGGAATTACCGGAATCAAACATCGGTAATCCAACCTAAGCTCAAAACATGAAAAATGAAATACTGAAAGAAAGGACTAAACAATGTCCAAATAAACAGAATAATGTAAGAAATGCATAATGTAAGAAGTCTGGATAGCTTCCATCCAAATGCACATGCTCTCAGAATCCTAAGAGTGTCCTGGTGTACCTGCCGTTAGAACATGAAAGGAACTACGGCTGAGCATAACGCTCAGTGAACGGATATAAAGCATGATAAGAATATACTGAATGAAACAGGCGATAGAATACTGAAGCTGTAAGACTGATATGTAACATGTGGTAGAACTCTGCATAAAATCTGAGAAACCTGGTTCATATATACTGATACTGAAATATAACTATAAATTCTGAAAACATGCATTTACTGTATTTTATTTGCCAGAGCTTATATAGGTCACGTGCTGTAACAACCGTGCATGAATAACTGGAGGGGTGACCTCGTCATGCTGTAGAGGGGTGACCTCTAAATAACTGTGCTGGGTGGAGGGATCAGCTCCAATGTGAAGGATGTAGAGCACACACCACATTCACCCTGATAACTTGTAACACATATAAGCCTAGGATGCATCCATACGCCCCACTAAAAATACTGATAAAATGGCCAAGCTGAGCTGAGTGGGACGATGCAGGATATCACTCTCCTGCATGTGAGTCACGACACCGGTGCCTCTAGTGCCGTGGTTACGGTACCTCCGTAACTAGTACATAAACTGGTCGTGCTTGTATATAATGCTCAGGCAATTTATTTAGTTATTAATATGATTACTGATAAACTCAAACATATACTGGGGAAAACATTTGGCTGAAGACGGGGAATCCTAATCATGCATAGAAAGGAAAGTCCTTACTGAAAGGACGGAAAAATCCGTACGATCAATCGAAACTAAAAAGACAAATAATAGTAGAGAGATAGGAACATCCGTACCTTAGTTAATCTCAATGATTAATCAAAGTCCAAATTGATTTCTCGTCAACTTGTCTACACAAATTATCACCGCTAATTATTAACGAGCATAGTCATTTTTCTATAATCTTTAACTTTATCCTCGTTTACTCTAAAACTGATGTTGCCAATTTTAGATTAAAAGTTTATGAAACATTTTGATAAAAGCCATGTTCTCATGTTGGTTCAACGTTAGTGATTTTATGAAGCCCAAAACCAAGCCTGTTAATTTCATATCTATGGATAGCATTACATGCGTGTTTTTAACTAGTATAAAAAAGACCTTTATTTTCTTTTTTTTGTTCTAATTAATAAAGCTGCGTTTAAGATTTTATCTAGTGACTAGCTAAATTAACGTATGATTATCAAACAACGATGACCTAAGATTTACCTCCAAAACAATCAGTCACGGCTCAAAACTCCAACAGAATGCCGACTTTAACTTGAGCAACCAACGAAAAAGACTATCTTCGTTAACTCTCTAAGTGTGTAAGAAAGTCGAACATGCACGCGACACAACTCCGGACACGAACATGCGTACGACATGGGACATGCTTACCTCCAATGGACAGAATCATGAATTGGACTTGATTCGAATATGAGCAAGAACAAAAGCAGTAATTTGACTCTAGTAATTCCCTTCATGAACTCAGCCAAAAAAATGCGATGTGAAGCCGAACGAACCTCAATCCAACACAAAGGTTTCAGCGTGTATACTAAACTAGGCATGGTCGCGAGCACAAAAACGAACCACTAGAAGATAAATGTCAATATTCAATGTAGCGGGATTGCAGGACGCATAATAAAAGTGAACCGATGAGACCTATTTTCTCACATGAACTTGAACCGAAACTCGCCCCGGAGACACTTATATATTGTTGTTCGTGAATCAGAATTCACACATTTTAAATCTTCTAGTTTTAAAATATATATGAAATGTTTATGTATTATTGCTACAATGGTGAAACTGATATTGAGATGCTAAAATGTGTAATTGAGTCAATGATGTGATGATTAAATAAACCAATCAAGGCTAAAACCTCGGACGACATGCAAGGCTTCTTGACTAATTTTATTTTGACCCGATCAAATTGTAACAACTTTCCATTTATACTAGTGTTTTCCGTGTGAAATTTAATTTGTTAGCCAATATATGATTTACCTATTTAAATGAAAAAATATTCATTAACTAGGTTTCATGATTTTTATTTTCGTGAATATACGTTAATACTTGTCGTGAAATAATTAAATAAACTTTTAGTAACTCTGTAGTTTCTTGTAATTAATATTTTTCATGAATTTTTCATGCGTGTTTTACATTGAAGACCTCAAAAATGTTGATGCTGCTGATATTTGGAGATTTATCAAGATGCTGATGCTATTTATACTATGAAGACTCTGTAGAACAAGGACGAAAACTATAAATTTGAAATTTCTGACAAGAATAAACTTCAACCATCAGACACTACCATTCTATTACATGCTTTTACTTTCTCAGCTAGATGTCACACTTCACTCAGCTAAACTTCATTCAGAAGAGTGGGAACCGGTACCCAGCCGGCCACTCAGCAGAATAATTACAGGAATCCCGATCGTAATAATGACCGTCGTAAAAATGACAGACAAAGCGGTAATGACAACCACCGTGCTTATAATTATTAGTCAGTAGCCATCGAAACTCCAGAGCGGACATGACCATAAATACAGAGGTCAGCAGTCTAACTGGTCTGCCAACCCTAATAGTTACCCGAAATTCTTCACATTATTCAGACTCACCCATTAATATACATGTCCAGACAACAGTCAAGACACAGGTCTCAAGTATCATTTCGGAAGACACTTGTCAGGACACCAGTCATGGTACAAGTCATACGAATATCTTCTCAAAGTACGAGTCAGAACTCATAACTCCGTATGTTTTCTAAACCAGGCCCTCAGAAATTCAAAGTATCCTCAAAGGGGGTATACCCGTTGTGTCATGCCACGCATAAATTAGACCATTAAAAATTCAGTCACCACCACTGGTGTATTATTCAGGTTAGACACGCAGTATTCATTCGGTGAAGTTACAGACGAACACATTCAGTGAAAGTCGCCAAGTTTACTTTACGTATTCCTATGACATCTTTATTTTAAACAGGTATTTACCGACCTCCCAGCCAGAAAAGACTCCACAGTACCACCCATATTTATTAAGCTTTTCCTTCCAGTTAACGACGGGATCCGCCTTACTAAATCCCAGATATATACATTATATTTTCTGCTAGAAAAATCAGCACAAATTATTTCTGCCTTACAAGCGCGTGACTTATCAGTCCAAAGCTACAAAGACTTTTAACTACCAGTTATATATCCACCTCTGAAGTTCCTTAAATTCATAATCAGCAGATTATTCCAGAGTTTCCAGATGAAATTCCAAAAGGTTTCCAGAAATTCCTTCCTAACCACGAGACAGAATTTAACATCGAGCTTGTCTAAAAAACAGGACCTGTTTTCAAAACTCTTTATTGCAGGGTTTCAGCTGAGTTAAAAGAGTTACAACATTTACTGCAAGATTTATCGGAACAAGGCTTTATTCGCCCTAGCGCACCACCAGGAGGTGCATTGTTTTCTGTTTATCAGGAAGAAGGCCGGTAACATGAGATCATGTATCAACCACCAAATGTTTTACAAGATCATCGTTCATAATCGATGTTCATCTCACGTATAGCATGTTTATCTGATCTGCTACGACGTCTAATATATTTTCCAGAACAATTCATGATCATGCCACCATCATTGGTGAGAGAAAGAACATGATGTTTTCCAGACTGTTGTTGCACATGTTATAGACTCTCTAAAACTTTGATTTATACTTCTGAGCTCACAAATGCTCCAACTATAGTATGAAATTTTATGAATACAATTTTCCCATGAATTCTCAGACAAAATCGTCAATATATTCATTGATAACATTCTAATCTGCTAATTTCTAGAGAAGAACACGACAATCATCTTCTCACAGTTGTACAGAATCCCCGACAGGAGAAAATTTTATACACAGCTTTCCAGATATGAAGTCCAATTGAAAAAAGTGACATTTTTGGGCCACGTTATTTCAGCAGAAAGAAATTTCAGACAATCCTGCAAAGGTGAAGGCCATCACCAGATGGTCAAGACCGACGCCTGTTATTAAAGTACAAATTTTCTAGAAATCAATTGACTACTACCATAGAAATTATTGACAGTTATCGTGATTAGCTTTCCGTGACTAAACTTGCGCATAAAGGAGATGAACTAAACTAAAATTTTATATTCCATAAGATCCTACGCTAAGAGATATCTAATTTACCCAGACTCAAACTTCTTTCGAGATTATTCACCAGATTCCACCAGAACGTACCATAATCCCAGACAGAATTTTGATAGAATCAGTAGAACACACTGATACAGCTATGTTCATATCTAGATGCTTGACATGCCAGCAGGTTCAAGATAGAACACTGATATGCTAGTGAGCTATTACAACCATTAGAAAATTCTGAACAGAAAGGAGACAGGATTCCATGGAAGTTATTATCAGTTACCACAGACTCAGAAAAGTTTGATCTTATCTAAGTCATTGTACCATTTAAACCAGCCTACACGTTTTCTCTTATCCGAAAGGATTACGCAGTAACAGACCTGCAGGAAATTCAGTAATAAATCGTAAGATTTCACGGTATTCCATCAACCATCATATCAGATAGAAAATTCCACGTTCACGAATCACGCTCACGTTCATGTTCACAAATCACGTTATGTTCACATTCACGTTCACGTCTATGTTCATGTTCACGTTAACGTTCACCTTCACGTTTGCGTCTCACGTTCACATTATGATGTTGTTTCAGTCCATAGTTTTAGTTATCTCATGATTTAAGTTCATGCTCGCATTCATGACATTTTTCACGTTCAGGTTAGTGTCCCATCTCGCGATACACGTTTCACAGCTTGTTATCGACTATTGTTACAAAAAGCTTAAGAAACCAGACTCAAGTTTAGTACAACGTTTCCATACTCAGGCAAATGTTTCACATCTCAGGCTGTATCATTTGGCATTCCTCCCTCAGTCAGCATACGTTCATTATATGTCCTAGTATCACGTTCATAGTATGTTCATGTATCACTTTCATGATATATTCCATGCCCAGCGTTCCTCATATAATCGTGAACCACGTTCACAATTGCTCACGTAGCACGTTCACAATTGTTCACGTAGTTCGTCCCTTTATGTTTTCAGCAGCTTGCTCAGAGATATAAATGTTATCTTTTTATGATACTTGTACGTACCGTTTCATGTATACTACATGCTATAGCTTATTCATTCTATCAGATTCATAAAATCCATCTTAAGTATGGAACCAGAAACTATTCAGCATTCATCAGAACAGGGTCATCAAGACCAAGATTTTTCATTATGTTTAGACCTTTGAAGGAATCGTTTCGAGCAGGAGGCCACTTGAAACGGAGGAGTCCATCCGGACCTCTCATTCTTTTCCTTCAATAATTCAGTTAAGTTCCTTCAGTCATGTTATGTTTCAGGTTCTCTTCAGTCAGGTCACGATATACTCTTTCAGCAACATTATGTCCTAATTCAACAAAGAATTATATTTCAGCTTATAAGTCCTTTCGGCTTTCATATTCTTTCAGTCTATGTGTCTTTCAGCTTAGATAAACTTCATCAGCTTAAATTACCTTTAATTCGAGGACGAATTTTCTTTTTAGAGAGGGAGAATTGTAAAACCCCAGCATAATCGCATCCTTAATTCGAGGACGAATTACCTTTTTTAGAGGAGAAGAATTGTAAAACCCGTATTTAAAATCTTCGAATATTAAATACGCGTAATCTCAGCTTTAACTTTAATTAAATGTTAACAGCAAATTACACAGTCTCAGTTTTATTTAAATATTATAAAAAAAATTAATTATCCATAAAATAATTATTAAGTCTCAGAAAAATTACGTATGAATTACGTATATAATATTTTATAATACATAAAAGTATTATTACGTTCAGGAACTAAAACACGAGAAACAAATACGAGATACGTGAATAATTTGAATGTCGAAAAAAAAACGAAAACTTATATACATAAGGGGGCCGGTTTTATGTGTTAAACAAAGAAAGCATATGGGCTTTTGGCCCAGCCCGTCCCACAAACTAAACTACAGGAAACAAAAAAACATAGCCTCCCCATCTCATTTTCACGTACAAACAAATGAAACTAGGGTTTCATCACCCTTTGTGGCCGCCAAAAGAAAAGGGGTTCGAGTTCCATTTTGATCCAGGAAAGTCGTGTGTGTTCACCAATCTCTAGCAAAACTCGTGTATGTTCATCCCTCCCTTTTATTTCCATTCTTTTTATCATGATTCAATATGTTATTAATCTAATCAAATGAATTTATATAATAAACATGAGTTAATAATCATAAAGGGGGTTTCTGGTTAGTTTATGGCATGAATACCGAGACACCAGGTATCGGTGGTCCTTTCTCTGCCCAGCCGTGACCCACACAGGGGTGGCATGGGGCTGTGTTCTAGCGATCGCAACCAAACAAACCCCATCGGGGTGTTTAATTATTAAGGGGGTGTTTGATTTGTTTAAAAACAGTGGGAACTACACAAAAACAGTGGGAATGATATCGAAATCAGTGGGTACGTATTAAACAGAAATTAGTAAGATTAAAACCCAGGATTTGCGACATTTTAGCGACAGAAATTATGTCGTAGTTTATAAAGACAGTTTTATGATAGCTTTGGGTCACAGTTAGCGACGGTTTAGCGACAGAAAATTTTGTCGCTAATCCGGCTGTGAATAGATCTAGTATGTTTGATTTGTTTTCGTACGACCAAGACTTAGAAGTCCCGGTAGGATTTTGTTTGACTCGGGTTTTCGGGGCACGGAAAAATAATAAATGCGAGGTTATATTAAATTGGGTTAAATCATTTTTGAAAATAAGTTTTATAACTAATTAACCAAGTTGTTTTATTTATTTAGTTTAATTTGTATATTAAATTAATGATGGTTAATTATTTTATTGATTAAAAATGTGTGACTACTTAAATGATTTACCTTTCATAGAAACGAATTTAGAAACCTTTCTAATTTTAAAAACTTACTATTAATATCAAATTATTATTTATAGTAATAATAATTATATCGAAACTATACACTATACAGTATCAGGAAATTCAGGAAAATACAATTGTTAGTAATATTATAGAACCATCAGACTTATCAGTTCTTATACAAACAGTAATACAAGAATAAATAACTTAACCTAAGTACCGTTAAGATCAGTAAATTAAATGGATATCAGTTAACTTATTCGCACCCTTTTATTTATGTAGCTCGCGTGAAATCAGAGTAGACCTTCTGTCAGTTGATCTCAGTCGGTTACTAGACACGAGGTACGGATTTTCCGTCCTTCAGTAAGGACTTCCTTCTATGCATCATTAGGATTCCCCGTCTGCAGCCGAATGTTTTCCCTAATATATGTTTTAAGCATATCAGAAATCATTTTAAATAACTAAATAAATTGCCTGAGCTTTATATACAAGCATGACCAGTTTATGTACTAGTTACGGAGGTATCGTAACCATGACACTAGAGGCACCGGTTTCATGACTCCCTGTGAGGGAGTGATTTCTCGCAGCGTCTCATTTATATCAACTTGGCCATTTTATTAGTATTTTCAGCGGGGCATATTGGTGCATCCTAGCTATCAGTTTACAGTTATCAGGTGAATGTGGTGTGTGCTCTACATCCTTCACATTGGAGTTGATCCCTCCACCCAGCACATTATTTAGAGGTCACCCCTCTACAGCAATACGAGGTCACCCCTCCATTTATTCATGCAGCATTTTACAGCACATGACCTATATGCTCTTGGCAATTAAAATATAGTAGAAGCATGTTTTCAGATTTAACAGTTATAGTTCAGCTTTACTAGTTATAAATCAGACTTTTCAGATTATACACAGATTTCCGCTGCAATTCAGTTATCAGTCTCACAGCTTCAGTATTTATGCTCAGCCGTAGTTCCTTTCATGTTCTAACGGCAGGTACACCGGGACGCTCTTAGGCTTCTGGGAGCATGTGCATTTGGATGGAAGCTATCTAGACTTCTTACTTTATGCACTTCTTACATTACTTTGCTTATGTGGACATTGTTTAGTCCTTTCCTTCAGTATTTACTTTTCATGTTTTGAGCTTATGTTTGGATTACCGATGTTTGATTCTGGTATTTCTTTTATGGTCAGTTAATGTTTTAGGACATTTACCTTATGTTTTGATGACACGTCATAAATACACGTAACGGTACACTTATCCAAGTGGGGTGTTACACTATACCTCACCCCTCCTTCTCCACGTCTGCTTTCCACCCAACCCAATTAACATAATATAATCAGTTTTAAACGGAATATATTATAGTTAATACTGGCGCCAAACACAATCAACACCCCTAAATCTGCATCAAAGACTCATCTCTCTCACCCAAGAACCCTAATCCCGATTATAATTAAATCAAAGGGGTTTTGTAAAATACTCTCCAAATCATTAATTCATGTCACACTCATCACAATTTCACCTTTAAATGTGACCCCACTACCCCCATGTGTTCAACCCGACCATCCCCTGTCCATCACTTTCATCTCCACATCCCCAAGCCGACAAGATCCTTGGTGGAAAAGCTATTACTTCATTCCAAAGGCAAAATGAAGGGCTTAGATTAATCTGGTACAACTAGCACAACATCATATCACATGCTTCATCCTTGACCAGCAATTCAAATGTGGCATCTTCCAAAGATCCAAATATCTTCAAAGGGCATTTCTGGGCTTTCATTAGATTAGGGTTTTGCCTTTTCTTTAGTTCTAGAATGATCTTGTAGTAGTATTTAAACAACCATCCAACTTGTGGATTGGTGTTCCAGATTTTGTAAAGTTTTTTTTATTTCAATGAATATTTAAAGTGTTGCTAAAATCCCATTGCATATTTGAGTTCCAGTTTTTAAGCTTGTAAACTTTTTATTTTTGAAGAGTTAAATTTAAAAAAATCTTGCAAGTTTAATATTGAGTTCCATGTTTTTCTTGTTTGATAATATAGGATTTACATTTCTGCAGTTAATTTAGTTATCAAAAAGTTTTTGTTCAATGGTTTTTGGCAAAGGTTTTTGAGATCCAAAAAATCTGATTCTATTTGCATAAACGAAGTGACAGCCAAATTTTGTCGAATAGTTTGAGGTCTTTTGTTAAATTCTTGTTGGTGATTTCATGTTCAAAGTTTTAAGCTCAAAGTTTGGTTTATAAAAAAAATTCTGTTTTTGGAAATCTCTTTATTCCATTTATTGTACTTACTGCATATAAAGCTCTTGGATAAGCTTATTGATAATAAGCTTATCAAGAGTCTTTTGAGCTTAGTTGTTGTTCTTAACAGGTATTCCACAAGACATAGGTCCTTGATTGTTGTAGTCTTGGACCTCCCTTTAGATTGTGGTAGACCAAAGGGACCTCTATCACAAGCAATACCTTGCCTAAAAGCTCACTTCTAGCTACATGGAGATGGCCTCAGCCATAGTGGGGCCCGAATATGGGGCCCACAAGGTATAAACCCTAGGCTTGAACCCTCTTTGTTATTTGAATTTGATGCTTATGTGATTTGGTGTGAGGTTGTTTTTATGCTAGTTTATTGTTTCTTTATGCTTAAATGTTGGTTTGATGCATGTTAGAGCGAGTTAGAATCTCTTTAGAGGTATTTTGTAAGAATTTCTTTGGAAAATTTTAGTTAACAGAAATTAAGGGGTGTTTGGATCTGTTGGTTTTTGTTCATGGATGACCACATAAACACACCAATTAGGCCTAGACAACTTTCATGAGTAGGTGTTAGTATATTTAGGGTAGTGGTTTAAAGTGATACTAGTTATAAATAGGTTTGGATATTGCAAGTTAGCATAAAACTGTCATCATTCATCAGTAGGCTTATATAGGGTTTGATTTTGAGTTTTAATTTGTGAAATCTTGTTATCATTGAGTTTAATTGTTAGTTTAGGATTGTATGCAGTTGGTTTTGATTTTGGTATGCTAGTTTGTTAGTTTCATTGGCTTGAATCTCACCATTTGACCAATCAGACCAGCAAACAAGTCCACCAGACCCCCTAGTATATTAGTAACTACATTTCATTGATTTGTGTGTTATTTTGTGTTAGACCTTGTTATTTTTTGCTTAATCTTGACTCCCCACACTCCATTGAGTGTGGGGGTGCCTTTGTATTCCAAAAACTCCAAGTAAACAACTCAAAATCGTCCATACTTTGTTTTCTGAGATACATCAGTGGGAACAAAGTTCCCACTGCTAGTGTAAAAGTTCCCACTGCAGGGCTAAAAGACAAAAGCCCTAGCAAGTCACTTTCAGATTTGACCCTTTTTTGTCTTTAGTGGCTTTAATCCAACATTTTCTAGTTTTTTCAATTTTCTAAGTTTAAATTAATTATTTTAGGTATTTTCAATAAGTTATTTTAATTTTTTGAGTATTTACTTATTTTTGGAATTATTTTAAGTTAAAATAGGTTTTTAAGTAAACTATTTTTGTCTTATTATGGGTAGAATAATCTTTTTCAACTTTTTTCATTTTTCCCAGCTTTAATTAAGTAAAACAGCATTTTTTAGAAAAGAAAATTTATTTTTCTCATTATTTTATTATTTTTTATAATTATTATATTTTAAAAAGTGTTTTTAGCCTTAAAAAACTATAAAATTAGTTGCAAAAATTTAGGAAAAATACTTTTTAGTGTTTAATTAATATAAGTAATATTTTTGTTTGATAAAATTTAATTTTAGGCTTTTTGTTAATTATATTTAATTTTAGGGCTTTAATTAGCATTTAAAATTGAATATTTAATTTATAATAAGTTTTAAAAATTATTTATTGAATTTTTATTCTTATTTATATTATTTTAGACTTTGTTTTAATTTTTAATTTGTGTTTAGTTTAAAGTTTTTTATTTCTTCGCGTTTTACGTATTTACGTTTACGTTTTACGTCATTCGTCGTAGTGTAATCGTAGTGTAACTCGTTTTTTTAATTTTCTCTCTTCAAACAAAAAAACGTCACTAATCCAAACATTGTTTTTTATAATTGGCATATAACACATACACCTCCGCCGAGAACGAACTCGCACTTAGTAGATTTGTCGATTTTCCTAAATCGTCGAATTTAATACTTTCCCGCATTATACGCGTTTTTCCTAAAACGTGTACGATTTTGCTACATCAGAGCGATTGGGTGAATTAAATGATATAAGACACGAGTTTGAGAGATTCCACTTCTTCATCAAATTCGTTATACTTGATTTTCTTCATCAGTGATCACTCCAAGGAACCTACTGGATTCGACATGCACTTCTTAAGGGGAAGACGACCACTTTTGAGTTGATGTGAAAAAAAGGGGAAGAATGCATGGATCGAGGGGAAGCTTAGCCTTTATCTATATTAGCTTCAGGGGAAGCTTGTGCTTATAGGTTTTATCAAATCAACTAGAGGAAGATTGTTGGGAATTATAGATCTTGAGTTGATATGACAAAACAAGATGAATGACCTAATAGTAATACAGTAGCTTCTATAGTAAGCTTGGGTTGTGATGTAACCCTAGTCCCTCTATTATATAAAGAGGGTAGCACCTTGGTTGTTATTCATTCATTCATATACAATGTAAACTAAAGGTGTGTGTGCGTTCCTCTTGGCGCCAAGCCTATAAGGCACCCGGAGTAGTAGTTAGTAGCTTATTAGTAAGCAGTTTATGAATAAGAAAGCCTTGTTCATAAATTTGATTTTGTTTGTTATTATGTTCCGTTGTGCACTACAATCATTGTTATATATCCCAGATGAGTCTAGATCCTAAGACTCAACAGAATGGTTTTGACATCTTTTGTAATTTTCTTTGCAAGTTGTTTTTTCTATAATCTAACTTGTTGTTAAAAAAATACTATAAAGTTGGTAATGGTACACTAAGGCTAAGCATCGAGCTCGAACTAAATTGGACTGGTCCGAGAACCGAAAAGGACCAAAATTTTAAATCGAGATCGGACCAAAATAGTCTGGTTCGCTTTTGGTCTTCGATACAATCCTATTAAACATAATAGATATGTTTTGGTAAGACCGAACCAGATCGGACTGAACAGAACGGACCAAAAACCAAAATGCCTTTGTAAACTTAAGACTATGGTGTGCCTTGATTAAATTCTTACCTTAATTTCCTTAATGTTGCAGCAGAAGCTACTAAGCTAGGCTTCGGGAATGAGGCTAGAAAAATAACCACAAGCGGAAGAGGAAGATGAAATACCGTTGCGAAACATCAAACCACAAATGATCACCTTAAGAACCAAAGGTTTATGTAACTCTAGAACTCTAAGCATCCACACATCGGTCTTGCGCTCATGTATGTCTTCATTTGGAATGTATTATGTTACAAAGATAAGATACACTATGTATTAAGCTTGGTTCGTGTATGCACTCACTTCGCTGCGAAGCGCAGGCTCAAATCCCTTGTTATATAAAAAATCACAACAATTAATAAAATAGATATATGTGGTGAGCTTTTATTGAAATAAAAAAAGCCATAAAAACTCAAAACCCAACAAATAGGGTAGAGTTCAAATATTAAGAACCAACCCTATGATGTGATATAATCCATACATACCACATATAAAAATTTAAATTACTTTCGGCCTAAACCTACTAAAACCTCGATTACTAAACGGACCCTAAAAGCCCTATTCTTTGTGTGATTTATATCATTACTAGCTAAAAGACCCGTGAAATTCACGGGTATTTTAAAGAGATGGCTAATCAATAGAGGATTACTATACATTTATATTATGTAATTAGCATTAGCCGTTAGAAGAATACGCGAGTATATGTATTCTTATTAACAACTAATCTTGAAATTTGTTAACCATACATTACAACATGGTTCACGACACCTAATGCTTATAAGGTTAATGCTTAACCAATGATTTTGCTTTTCCAGCTCTATGTTAGACCCATTATGGAAATCGACAACGTCTTTCATTAGTGTGATATTCCTTATCAGGAAATGGAAGATGGTTCTGTGACAAAAAAAGATGTACCAAAAAGATATAGGGTGGAAATGGACATTGAATCAAAGTTACAAATATTTTTCAACGATTTTGAGCCAAACGCATATTAAACAGTTACCCTACACAACCACTTCGCCACATCTAATATAGTCATCTACTCAGATCAAGCCAATGTAAAGTAATAATAGAAAAATTAAGTTAACATGAATCAACATTTTAAAGAAGGAACAAATTCACATTTACGGCCAACATACTCGGAAAACACGAGTTCAAGGTAAGAAATCTCAAGGCCACTCCGAAATTCTCCATATTTAAAAACAACATTTTCTAGTTACGAATTACTAAAGACTTGAGCTTAGGAGATGAAATACACACACAATAAAGTATTCTTATCAATTAGTCTATTGAACTTAATTCCTCGAGCAGTGGAGAATTCTCAAGACATTGTTCAACTAAATCACGTCCAACCTGAAGGTTTATTAATATCATAACAATTATATAAAACCCTAAACGAGATCAAAGCACATATAGCGGAAGCGATTTAACAAGATCATAATAATAATACAATTATAATTAATCGAGTTAGGGTTACATACCTTTTAGCCAATGCGAAGATCCACAAGATAAAGAACGAGGCACCAAATGTCGATATAACCTTAGAACCAAGATATAGTCTAAATTAAGACTATATTATGTTTTTGTACACACGTAATACAACGAGCTAACCGTGATTCTAGCACGTGTAAACTGAGCATCAACATCAAGTGGAAAATCTACCCAACAACCCTAGAGATGGGCTAGGACTAGATTATTGCTAATCCAAAACCAAAGGATAAAAGGAACCCTAAAATGGTGTTTTTCCTTTGGTGTTGTTTGCAATAGATAAACCAAACAAATCACACAAACCAATCGAAACCCTAAGGTGCGATTGGTTTTTTGATCACAGGAGAAGAGAGAAAGAGAATAATGGGGTGAAGAATTATGGAGGTGAGGGGTTGTGTATATAGGCATAGGCTTGTATCCATAAACAAATAAAAGGAAAGTTTTTCCCCTTCCTTTTCTCCCCTATAGCCGACGGCCCAAACACCCCTAAGGGATGTTCCGGAACCTTCCATTCTTCTTTCTATTTATTCCTCTTTCTATTTATTCCACAACACTCGTTAATACTTAACTCTTAATTATTTAACGATCGTTAAAGTTATGTCTCGGTTTATTTTAATAAATACATAAATATATATTTAATAAATAAATTAATAAATACAACAAATATATTTATTAAAAAAATTAACTCTTTACGTATTGTGTGCAATCCCGTAATCTCGAGTTCGATCCTATCACACGACTATTAAATATAAGTCCATAAACTTACAGCTCCCACTTGGACATATTTCGAATATCGTGATTACACTGACTAGCGTCTAGTTACACTAGCAATGTCTCTAGTACAACTCGAGTAAGGACTTCTGGATAAAACCTGTTGGAAATACGTTTTTTGTATTAAGAAAGTCTCGGTCACTCCAACAATATAATTATAGGCTCTGTAGAATATTGATAACCTATGAATCTATGAAGTGGGTTGATGTTTTGATGTTTTCTAGTGAGAGAAACTAGAGAGAGAAAGTGAGAGAAAATGTGTATGATTTTATTAATATGAAAGTGAAATGAGAACAACAACCAACCCCTTTCCATGGTGGAAAGGGGTATTTATACTCCAAGCTTACAATGGGCTTGGGCCGGTCCATGACAAGCCCATGGACCGGTTCTTACTTAACTTAATAAGTAACATTTAACTAATTGTTAACTACGAGCTATTACAACATAAATCATATTGTGGAGTGACCGATACTTCTAATATACGTTAAAACGTATTTCTAACAATCTCCCCCTAAGGGAGGTCACTCCACGTTACAAAGTTCTAAACCTAGCATACTATACTAAGTCTTCGTTCTTTAGCTCGTAGTCTTTTCTTCTTCTCTTTCTTTTGTTGTGAATATGTTGGTTTGATCTTTTTGGCTTTGACTTGAGAGCATTGTTCTTTGGCCTTTCACGTGCGATCTTTGCCTTTCTTGTGAACTTTGCCTCCTCGTGACTTCATGTTCCACACACTTACGTCTTTTTGTTGAATTCTCGAAAGCTTCAGAGTTTGGTACAGCGGAAGACTTCATCTTGTACTTTCTTGAATTTTTGCTGAACTTTGTTGCAAAAGGCATAAGCATGTGGGAACGACTTTTACAGGTACACCGCAACACCACCGTCTTCACTGGTACACAGCAACGCCACCGTCTTCAACAGGTACACAGCAACGCCACCGTCTTTAACAGGTACACAGCAACGACACGAATAAAATGGCTTTGAACATTTTATTCTAATTCGGTAGCATTTTACCTCCGGTCGGTGAAGACCGTTGGACGATATTAGATATCGTACCCGTGACGGATAGTTTCAATTAAGTAACTTCCTGACAGGATTTCGCGGGTAAACCCGTTCTCTTTATTCGACCGTCCAAAGCTGACTGCGAACATAAAGAGTGAATCACTTGGATAAATTATCCTTGTGATTTGAAGCCGGCAATTCATGAAACCTGGAACAAGTGAATTTCAATTAAGGTTTTCACCATCGTTGCTTTCCAGTTGTCACGAGCTCAATTCATAAAGAACCTTGCACGTCACCTACCAAGTGCTGTTTGATGTTAACACTAGAAGGATTTCCACTCGTCACTGTGGTCAATAAAGAGTCACTCTGAGTGTTCTGGCAAGATCATATGATAATGCGAAGAGGCCTGGAACGAGTTTAAGTTCAATTAAGAATTAAACCACTGTTACCTTCCAGTTTTTTCACAAGATTGGTTCTAAAAGAACCGCACGTGTAACCTACCATGAGCTTGTTTTATGTTGGCTCAAGCAGGATTTCCATCTTCATTGTAATACTTGCGTATTACTCGGATGTTCTAGCAATATTACAGGAATACTGCGTAGGACTCATGAAAATCTCTTACTTTTCACAGTGTGTGAGAAAGCAAGGAATAAATGGAAAGTGTCCTAATGAGACTTTTGATGATCTCTTGGCTCTAGACTCGATTGTGCGTTTTGATTTAGTGAGCGATGGCTGGAGAGGAGTGACACCTTTTCAATACCAGTCTATTCGGAGTGAATAAACCAATAGATAACGTGTTGATCTCCGTGTGATTAAAACAAATACCTTTTGAGAGATATTTGAGTTAGCTGGGAAGGGTTGTGCATTGCATCACTGGGTCCATGATGTCTTTCTTCAATACCGAGAATCATTAGCAAAAATGACCTCAATAGCATATGTATTGACCCGGTTTCTGCCTAAAGTTGTAAGGAGGGCTTCTTTCTTTACACCCTTTATCTTTACAATTCTTTTTCATTCTTCAACCCCTTCAATGCTTACCAATACGTCATCACTAGCACCTTGTTGTGATTGTTCCAGTGCTAGCTTAAGTACTTGGTCGGCATTCAGCTACGTTCACATTCTTTCTCCATCTTTCCTAGGACTTCTAATTCTATCTAGGGAATTGTCCTTGGGAAGATTCCATCGGCTCTGATGAATCATTGGACTAAACCTATTCCTACCACCCTTTTGTCACCACATTCGTCGTGAATTAAGTGTGTTTTGGGAAGGAATTGCCACCATGAAAAATCATTGAAAATCACTTAAGGTACTTGTGATATTGAAATCAAAAGTTTTGTACCTAAGGTGTTTTGTTCATCAAAAACGCTCCCCCTTAACACGTGCTTTACACATATTAAGTTGGATAATCGTTAAGTCTTTTTCATCTTTTAGCCAAGTATCATTTAAATCTCCTTAATCCCATTTTCTCCCCTTATCCAAAATGTTAACCATTAATATTTGGGATATTGAATGGATTAACCGGTCTTTGGGTAAAAATGAAATCGATGTTTGGCCATAGAACAAGTTATTGCTCCCCCTTAATTTAATAAGGGATAGTTGTAGTGCTTTGGTGTGATATATTTTGAAAGATTTAGAATCTCGTGAGAAATTCTTGAAAAATTATCAAACCTTAACACTACATGAAGCCATTAAAGCACAATATTCACAAATATACATATTCACAATTGAAAACCAATATAAAGTGGACCTGAGATGTACGACCCATTAGATGGATCGTTGCAGTAGCTTGTGGTGCACTAAATATGGTCTTCCACCAACGAACCTTTCCAAGCTCCTCATCAATCTACGTTCACGGAGCTTTTGATCTATCTTCTTGATCACGTACTTCGCCATCTGCCGGTAACCCGGATGCCAATCCTCCGTCATTTCTGGCAAAGTCCCACCCGAGTTCAGATGCTCCAACTTTCCTCTGACTTGTAGAAGAGTCCCATCACTGTACTTATGGAGCTCACCCACCCTCATAAACTTCATTAAACCTCGACTGTTCAAGTAGAAGATGCCGTAATTCGGGACAGAAATGCCAGTATAGGGACATCTTTCTACATGTTGAGGTAGCACTTTATTCACTGGACGGGTTAGGTTAAGCTTCCTTTGATAGCTTTCGACTCCCAACTGAAGATCTTCAACTCGTGTCTTGATGACAACGCTTCGTGTGAACATACGAAGTGCTGTATTCAAAGCAATGAGGTCTTCACGAGGAATATGTGTGAGTTGATCTCGGGTCATCAGAAGCAGCATATCTTCGATATCCTCAAGGAGAATGATGGAAAAATCTCCCTGCTGGATTTTGTATTCCCTGTCATCCTCCCTTTTCAAACGAATCTCCGTCACATGATAATAGCCATTCTTGGCTTCAGTTTTCATCCCTAAAATGCTGGAGATGCGGATGTCGGATCTAACGTTGCTTCCAGAATTGACTAGGCAGCAACCCCTGTACGCCCTTCGGACTCGTTCGTCCCAATGAGATGCACCTATGACAGCATACATATCATAATTACGATTTATCTTTGGGACCCAGAGTCGGTTTACCTTTTCCTCGATAAAGGGTATTGTCCCCCAGTTGGCAGCTTTCAGCAAGGTCAGGGAGGTTGCGTACTTTGATGACCCCTTCAGTAGATACACAAGATCATTGGTGACGAAGAAGTCAAGAGCAATCTGATTATCTTGAGTAGGATCCATTGGAGGTGGAGCTCTTTCTGATTCATGAAGTCCTGGCCGTTGAACGGTATTCAGAGCCTTCAGGATCTCATCAGCATAATACTCGAACTCCATTTGGGTCAACCGGGTTTTGGCGCGTAGTCTCTTATCCTTCAGGGCTTTCTTCACCAAAGATGGAGTAACCGAAGTCTTATACTCATGAGCAAGAAATGCACATAAGTCAATCGGACTGCGGATACGAAGATATAAAACATCTTTGTCAGCGTCGGTGATCGGATCATACTGCGCCGCTGCCGTGATCCAAGCCTGTGGTGGTGCAGTCTCGTCAATCTCCAACGTGTCTGCCCAGTCCCTTGTGCTTGGAACAGTAGATTGTGGGTTTTGTTGCAGAGGAGTGGTGACGTGAACATCTGCTTGTTCTGTTTCAGGCATCTCGGCAGTGTCAAGAACGGGTGAGTGTTGTGCAGCTTCAGGTTCGGTTACCGATTCTGCAATCACAGGAGCAACAACAATAGAACTAACGGGGTTAGTGTTAACAGGTATGGATGCAGCGATAAATGTACCAGGAATAGATGACCCTGTAGTGGCATTCACATCGTGGCGCCACTTCGATCGTCTGGATTCCGTGGAAGTAGATTTTTCTTTTGCTGCTGCAGCTTTCTTGGACTTGGTTCCAGTCTTAGCAGGTTTCTTGGAGCTGGTAACCTTCTCTCCCTCTTTAGTCTGTTTACCCCCATCATTATCCTCATTATCATCCCCGTTGCTCCCCCTAACACTCTCCTCATTACCATCATCGCCATCATCGCCATCATCATCATCGTCATCATCATCCTCATCATCATCATCATCCTTATCATTATCATCCTCATCATCATCATCATTCTGATCCTCATCATCGTCATTCTTATCTTCTTCTTCTTCTTCTTCCTCTTCTCCACCAGTACCCTCTTCTTCTTCACTCTCTTCCCTTTCTTCCTCAGGGAGAATGTGGTAGGGTACCACACTTCCAAATGTCTTGAACAACTTATCATCCTCCATGATAGCGTCATTCAGGGATTTGAAGAGAGCCCGTTGAATCCTCGATTTATCAAACGATCCAAGTTCCCTCATTCGAGCTTTGAGGATCTTCTTAAGTTCAAAATCCGTCAAGTCATAAGCGATCTTGTAAGCGGCTTCTGAAGGATTGGATGATTTGATCATCAAGTTGTCAGCAGCAAGTGTCTTCAACTCATCACGCAGTTTAGGCATTAGGGATTCAACGGAGTCTTTCACTCTATGCTCAATAGTAGCTTCAAGAGCTTCTTTTTGCTCTTTAAGGTCATCCTTAATAGCTTTAAGTCTCGTAATTCGTGCTTGATGCCTATCAGCTTCAGCCTTTTTAACCCGAGCAAGTTCTTCTGCATGAGCTTTACGTGTAAACTCCATATCTGCAGCGAACTTAGCAATCAACTCTTCTTGAGCTTTCTTAGATGCTTCTTCACTTTGAGCTCGTCTAAGTAACTCTTGGCGAAGTTCACCCATTTCTCTCTTGTGATTATCCACATGTTTATCCAACATTTCGGCCATCACTAATGCTGCCATTGCAGACGTTGCAGAGCTACTCTGGGTTGATGGAATAGGCTCGGTTGTAACTGCGGTACTAAGGATGGGGTTTATTGGTGGTGGAGGAAATGGTGTTGAAACCGGTCTGGTTGGTAAGGGTTGAGTTGGTTGAAGTTGAGTTGCCAAGGGTTGAGTAGACTCTTTTTCAATACTAGCTGTATTAGGGGGGGTGGATGTCTCCTTCGAAGTAGAATACTTTTCAGGTGATCCAAACTCAAACACATCATCTGGTTCCACGTACTCTTCTTCAACATTTACCCGTGCACCCGAACCACTACCTCCAGTGTCTTTCCTACTCCTTTCCATAGCTATCTTCATCGCTTTTCTCTCAGTCTTGTTAAGAGCAGGATCATCAATATCTTCTTCATCGTGGAGAGCTAGCTCATCAGCCATACCCTTTCCCTTCTTAACTGCAGTCTTCTTCTTTTTGGCTTTGGGTTCAGGTAAATCTGTTTGCTTCCGTTTACCCTTGCTCTTAACCATGGTGGAAGAGTCTTCACCTGCTAGAATGCTTGCTCGTTGATTCTCAATTTCTGTTAGCAAGTTCTTGTAATCATCAGATGCGATAATCTCATCAGTCAGAAGATGACTGGGAATGGGACCAGGAATAACCGTATTCGAATGAGTCTCCTGCCTTAAGTCTACTAAATCATCATCATCCATCGTGTGGTGACGACTACCTGCACGCTTGTTAATGGATGCATCGTTTTCCATAAAGTAATGTATGATCAGCTTAATGAACCTAGGGTACTGGTAACTTTTAACCTTACCCTTTGTGTTTGTGAAGAGTTGAAAAGTAAACTCCTCCCACAGTAGTGATGCATAATCAATACCCATACCTTTAAACATACCATAAAACATCTTGATGATTGGTGGACGAACAGCATCAAATCCAGTTGTTTTGGGTGTTAAACATCGGCTTAGAATCCCAAAAATAGCTTTCCATGGTTGACCAACTTTGGCAGTAGTAAACTCATACGGGGTTCGTATGTCAAGACATCCAATGGCAGTGAACATCTCCATGATCTGGTCCTTAGTCGGGTTGGCTGAGTATGATAGATCTTTGAGTGTCGGCCGAAATCCAAAGATCTTCCTAAAGTCTGACACAGTGAGCGTCTGCTGCTTGTTGTCCAAGGAAAAAGTGATTTTGTTCGACGTTCTCTCTTTGGTAGCCCAGAACTCGTAAAGGTATTCATAGGGCACTGAAGCACTTCTCCTTAGCGCATGCTTGAGATGAGATTTATCAAGCATGGTTGTACCTACCTTAAATCCATTATGGGTAGAGTGAGATACCTCCTTCAAACGAAAGTTGTTCGGAATAAACTTTAGAGTCTTGGCTTCGGCAATGGCGGTGGCTCTGGTGTGTTGTATTTGTTGTACTGTAGGGTTAGTCATCGTCTCTGCTTAAGATAAAACACAAAGGTTGAAACATACAAATATGAATATCAATATGACTTTAAACCTAAGCATAGAACATATGACCTAATCCCTTAAGCTTGTAAACCATTCAAACATCTTCTATACGGAATAAACATTCAATTCGGAATACTTGGTCTATGCTGAATATAAACCCTATGCGGAATGATAGGACTATTCGGAACATAAGGCCTATGCGGAATAAAAAGTCTATTCTGAATAAAAAAGGCTATTCGGAACATTTATCCTATGCGGAATAAAATCCCTATTCTGAATAAAATGTCTATTCGGAACATTGGGCCTATGCGGAATAAATTCCCTATTCGGAACATTGGGCCTATGCGGAATAAAATCCTATTCGGAACATTGGGCCTATGCGGAATAAATTCCCTATTCGGAACATTGGGCCTATGCGGAATAAATACTCTATTCGGAACATTGGGCCTATGCGGAATAAAATCCTATTCGGAACATTGGGCCTATGCGGAATAAATTCCCTATTCGGAATATTGGGCCTATGCGGAATAAAAAGTCTATTCTGAATAAAAAAGGCTATTCGGAACATTTATCCTATGCGGAATAAAATCCCTATTCTGAATAAAATGTCTATTCGGAACATTGGGCCTATGCGGAATAAATTCCCTATTCGGAACATTGGGCCTATGCGGAATAAAATCCTATTCGGAACATTGGGCCTATGCGGAATAAATTCTATTCGGAAAGATTTCTCCTATGCGGAAAGATCATTCTATTCGGAAACACTTCTCCTATGCGGAAAGACCTCCTATTCGGAATGTTTTTCAACACTGATATATATTCTAATTAAGCACAAAATCCGTTTGAATCAAGTGATCTAAAGGCCAAAGCAGTTCAATTTGTTCTATTCCGAATGCAACCCAGGCAAAACCCCCAATTTAATTAACCCTAATTGAAGCAGAAACTGATTTGATTGATTCTGATTAATAAGAGATAATTAACTTGAATTAAATGAATGTTAATCCGATTAGATACCTTTTTGATGATCTGGAACTTAGAAGATTACTGATTTTGAGATGTTTAATTTGATTTCGTGTGGTTGTGTTTTTGTGTGTTAATGGCGGCCAAGTAAGATGGGAACAGTGAGATGAGAGAAAGAAGAAAACGGGGTGGAATGATTGACTAGGTCAACTTTTTAGCAAGTTTGAAACATGGTCACATTTAACCCCTCACTTTTCTTTTTACTCCAATCAACATGCTTTTGTTTTTCCAAGTTTTAATACTTGTCATTTTGACCCTATCTTATGTTAAGTTCCCGAGCCTTAGTGACTAACCTATTTTAACACACACACAAGTCTATTCATGACAAACTTATAAGCAACAACAAGACAAATGCCAAAGCAATCCAACCATTAACCATTAAGCTTTTTGAAGATCTTTTTGATGTGAAAGATGATGTAACATTTTCTCCCCCTTAAACGATGACCCGTTTTCTATTTAAAGAGCTGTAGTCATTGTTTAACAAGGCACAGGATGATGAAAAACATTTTCCAATTGATATCTTGAAAAGTTTGATTCGTGGTGGCAATAAGATTTCTCTTATTTTTACAAATTAATGCACTGAGACGTACACTAATTCGTGTTAGACCAAGTTGTAAAGTAAACTTGATCCCTTTGCATGATTTGGCTTGTAAATCATGCCCGAGAAAATTAATTCCCGTTGTGAGCCAACGTTTTCCAAGGAAATACGTGACTTTAATATGAAAACCGGGTTGCAGTCAGAAATAACTACAAGCCATAATGGGCATGTTTTAAAAATGTACAACTTTTATACGGACTCTATTTATGGCACCGTGTCAATATTGATCGACATTTCTAAGGCCGTAAATATTACCGTACTAAAAGACATGCCCGTTTTAAACGAAAAATCTTTTTGGTTTTTCTTGATTTTATAATTTTTATGGTTTTTCTAGGTTTTATATTTTTTATGGTTTTTCTTGGTTTTATATTTTTGTATTTTCTTTTTGTGGTTTATATATTTACTATTGAAATGTAATATAATGCAAGTTCGTTTTCTCAGTTCTTAACCAATAGAAAGTCCAATCAATATCAGATTTATTATTGTTCTTGGTTGTTCAAGCTTGCTTGGTAATCTATTGCTAATTCAAACAACACTATTTAAAAATGAAAAATATTAAACTACTTATACGTAAAACAAGTTGCAAATACCAGTTTTTATTCAAACAAAATTCTAAAATGCAAAATATAAAACTAAAAGGACTGAAAATGTAATTTCTATGAAATGAAAATACTCAAAATGTAAATTCTACAACTATAGGGACTAAAAATGTAAATCTAAAAACTATTAGGATCAAAAATGCACAAACTATAACCAACTTGCCAAAATGTAACAAATTAACAAACTTCCAACTGAAATCTAACAACTTTCAAATGTTAAGGACTTAAACTTGCAAATTCCAGAAAATTAGGTAGTTTAGCTAGGTATTGAAACTGATTAAACTTCTAAGGACCTAAGTGCAATTTTTTAAAAACTTTTAAACAAAAACGGGCTAATAACAAAATAAGCTAGACTGAGCTTATTACTACACCAAAATTAATGAAACAAATTGCAAAAGATTTCTAATCCAATTAAGACTACGTGTATTAAAGGAGATAAGCTAAAAGTCAAAAATAAGCAAATGAGTGCTCATTGATAAGCACAAAATAAGCTACAGCTTATTCCAATCAGTCACAACTTGAACTTTGTAAAGAAACTGATTAAGCACTTGATTACAAGAACGGGAAATCAAACCAGAACCATTTTCATTCAGTAACAAGCTAGAAATCTGAAATAAGCTCTTTTGAGCTTATGTTGACCAAGTTTGACCAGATTTTTGGAAAAAGCTCAAAACTTCCAAAATCAATATTCAGCACTTACTAACTAGATTTGTGAAAGAAAATCACAACTTTTATGAAGTGGATAAGGAGAACTAGGAAAACAGTCACTACTTTGTCTCAGAGAATGAGATATGCTCAGACTTAGACCAAAAAGCTTATTACCAGCTTATTACCTAAAACTGTAGAATTTCCTTTTAAAAACTAGAAGTTTATGATATAAGCTAAGACTGGAAACAAGTTTGGTTGAATTTCATTAAAGATTGAATGAGAAATTAGCAATTGAAAATGGTAAGTTTTAAAGAACAAAACTGAATAAAGGATGACCCAAACTATTCTATTGCCATTTGCCTGTTTGACTGTTTATATGACTTGTAAAAGGTATAATACCACTTGTTATCAACTAAAGACTGGAAATGAACTCTTAAACATCAAATCTCAACTCTTGAAAACTACTTTTTATCTACTACCAAACACTCCTTTACTGATTTTGAACAAACTTTAACAAAGACTTTTTAAGTTCTGAGTTATACTGATTCAAATGCTATAGCAAACTAGATTTAATGGACAAACTGAAAGGTATTCAAGCGGAGAACAAACAATTAGCAAGACTAGAACAGCAAATAAGCTATAAGGCTAAAAAGATGACAAAAATGATGCAGTAACTACAAAGCTCTCAATTCAGTAAACAAGAAGGCAAGATTAAGCTACAAATGAACTAAGATCAATCAAACTTCAACTACTATCAAGTAAAACATGCAGCCATCAGAATTAAACTAGGAAATTGAGCATGCAATTGACTGTTTAGAGGAACAAAATCAAGAACTTTGGAACCTAATGAAGATATCCTTTGGGAAGAAGAGGAGCGCTGAGCTCTCTTGCCCTAGTGATAACCACCACCTATCACTAGTATTCAACAAAAATCAACCATCAAACAGCTACAATTCATCTGGAACCAATCAAACTGCTTGAAAACTCCCAATGAACAATGGAATGAACAAATTCTGATCAAACAGCTACTAATCTTCACAAATGTCAGTTATGATCAATGGTTGATCATAACAAACATCAATCAGCAACAATAACACTCAACAGCAACAAGATCAAACTGGAATTTGAATAACAGAATTTGGCGGGAAAAAGGAATTTTGAATTTTATTGAATGAATTCAGTTACAAAGGTTGTTACAAGCTACCAACTAACTAACTAACTCAAGAGTTTGTCAGACTCTTGAGTAGTTAGGGGAAAAGTGAGGAAAAAGGAAAGGGAAATTGAACTAGGTGTTTTACAAAATTAAGCTACCACTGAAAAATGAAGTACAAGCTATCTATTTATAGGCATGAGAGGAGAATTAGTTGGGGTTGGTGACGTGTCAGGGCCAATCCCAGCTTGCCACGTGGAGTAATCTGCATAATTGCTTTTTGAAGGTGATGAACAGATTTGGGTGTTTTTGATTTACTGGATGATTTGTTAATTGGATTGCACCATTGAATTCCTCTCTTCAAAACGATCATCTTTGGTGTTTATAACTTTCTTTGAAATTGCTTCTATCAAAAACCCGATCCTGGCAAATTTTTCTTGTGAAGAAGAAGACACGTGTCACTTTCTGGTTGGTTTAAAAAGTGAGTTGTGGATTACACTGTTGAGATTTGGTGTAATAAATGTGGCGGCAGTAGTGGGTATTTATTAAGCTTAAGTGGCAATCCGTGTGACATATTATCTCCCTTCCCATTGGCTGAAAACTTGACACATGGATCACACTTGCATAACTTTCCAAACTTGGCAAAACAAACCCCTTGACTTGGCAGATTGCTGTTTTAAGCTAGGATCTTCATTCCTTTGACATTTTTGGTCCTTTAACTTTTATTCTTCAACAAAATCATCCCTTGACTGAGTTGACTTGATAGTTGACCAGGTTTGACTTGAATCTTGACTTTTACAATATTTGCACTTCTAGTCCTTCAACTTTCATAACTTGTCAAGATAGGTCCTTGAACTTCAAAGTCTTGTCACTTGTGATCCTTCCTTGTCTTTTTCATCCATTTGAGCTTGATTTTTCCTTGTTTGCTTGAAAATGTATCTTCTTACCTACAAAAGTGTACACAAACACAAACATACCACATAATACTTTTTTTGCCAAATAATTTGGTATTTTGCTTCATGTTTTAGGGTTATTTGTTGATAAAAGGATATGAGTTTAAGCTCATATCAAATTCCCCTACACTTGAGCATTGCCATGTCCTCATGCAATATTATATTTCAAGGCTTAAAAATTTACATTTCCCTCATAGTTAATCCACCTTGGCCATATGAGATGCATCTACACTACTCTAAACTAGATGATGCATGATTTTGACTTTTAATAATGCAATGAATCAAAATACAATTCTATCTATATCTTTTTGATTTTTCTTGAAATGGTTTTGATGGAAATAACTCATAAAGAATTCAATGACTTGGATTAGGGCTTGGGTACCATGAACATTTATCACCCTCAAGTTTCACTTTCCCCATACCAAGCTAATAAATGGGATCATTGCATTCACAAGTAAAAAGTGCATCAACTTATTCATGACAATTAAATGTGGAACCGGTTATTAATTGAGCAAATTGCTTGTGGGCAAATTTGTCATTATTCAAATGTGAAATATAAGAAGTGTAAAATCCAAAAATAAGGAAGCACGGTTTTAATCCTAAGTAATCTTCTCATCCATTACTTGAAAAACCGCTCACAATTAATACAAGTCCGTATTAAGAGTAATAAGTCATTCGCCTTATGTGTAAAATCCTCATGTCATGCTTTCATAAGTAACTACACACTCGCTAAGGAAAGAAAAATAAAACTCACGCAATAATTTACATCCGCATCTTTTTGAGACTTTGGATCTTCAACCCCGCAACCCGTCAAGGTAATATTGGATTGGAGCAATCTATTGAATCCCCGCAACCCGTCAAGGTAATATTAGAACTCAATAGTCACTATAATTAACACCACACTGCCCCTCTTGGGAGTCTTGCATTATTTTTTTTTCTTTTTCTTTTTTTTCTAGCCACTCATTTTTTTTTTCATAAGCCGCTCTTATTTTTCTTTATTCCTCACAAAGAAATTTGCAAAGAAGAAAAGGAAAAACACCCGCTAAATATGGAGCATGACATAAGTCTAGTACACATAAAACGTGCTAACTTAGAATCTTAAGACGTACTCATATCAACCATGAATGATTAGCCAAAAATGCATAAGAGATTACAAACCAATTAAAACCGTACTTGATTATTTATTAACAATTATATACAAGCGAAGAAAATAGAGGTCAAGAAGAGAAGGGTTTAGCCACAAGTAATTGCCATGAAGTCTATCTAGCCCTTTTACACTTGCTTCAACTCTATCATTTCCCATTCTCCACAAATTTAAAATTTCAAAGAATGAAATTGGTGGAAGCTTAGCCTAATAGACCAATGAAGGACTACATGGTTAAGGATACTAGCTAGAGAGTGCTAAAATAAGCAAACTCGGGTTGAGTCAAAATATCCATGGCGGGCCTAATATGTCAAAGAAGTCTAAACTTGTTAAAACATGTTTTATTATATTTTTCTCTTTTTATATATTTTTGATGAAAAATAAAAGAAGAAATATATACAATGCAAATGTGTTATGCAAATGAAAAATGATTGATGCAAAAATTATGAATGCATATTTTTGTTGGCCAAAGTAGATCAAAAATTTGAAAAATGTTGAAAATTCAATTTTTCATGTTATCATGCAAGACAATGACAAGTTCTAGGTAAGGTCACTTCGATAGAAGACCCCCCTACACTTAAGCTAAACATTGTCCTCAATGTTTAAGAGCATGGAAGTATAAAAACGTCCCCTACACTTATGACAATGAATAGACTTTGCTTAACCCAAGTTAAGGAAAGGACTACTATTAGTGAAATCATGTTTAAGCACAAGGTGTCAATGAAAATTCACTAAAGTAACAAAGTGAACCGGATACAAGGGCCTCCTCCATAAGCTCCAAAGCATGAGATGAGTGAGCAACCCTACAAACAAGCATGAAGACAAAAGAAGGTCTCCCCTACACTTATCTCCAAATCTATGCCTTTATTTCTAACCTACAGCACTCTAAACCTAGTTATACGATGCTTGAGTAAATGAGTCTCTAGCTCGACTCATCCCACACTTAAAAGTGTCTAAAACTTATCATGGAGAAGAAAATTTTTACCCTTTTTAAGAAAAATCTCCATGATGAGGTAAAACAAGTGTTCATTTATCAAAACTCCATAAATATCCCCCAGGATCAAATACATAATTACCCTCCCACTTATAACACAAGCCAACAACTAGCTTCCCAATCATTGGTGAAAAGAATGAGGTGTAGTTCTCTAAAATGGTTTCCCATATGTTCTCCCCAAGGTGATGGTGTAAAGCTCTCAAATCTTTCACAAGGTTTCCTTTTGTTGCATCAGATGGATACTGAGATGATTGAACAAGCTCTATGCCAGGATCAAAAATCCGTTCCTTAATGGGAAAACAACAAGTGTTGGTTGCCTTAAAAGACTCTCCTTTGTAGTTCACATGGTGAGAGAAAGGTTGTAGAGTGATTGGTTGTAGAAAGGTTGGGGTGGACAAAGAAGGTAAAGGATCTTCAAGCAATAAAGATTCTAGATAGAGTATGTCCCCCTCCTCATCAAGGTAACCAAGAGTATACTCAAAAGATATATCCTCCAATAAAAACTCATCACTCTCATGAATGATAGAATCCTCCTCATCACCATAAACATCATAGATTGGTCTATCAAAGATGGGTGATCCCTCAAAACCAAAGGAAGTATGATCATTAACAAATGGAGAGTCAAAAGTAGAACGCTCATCATCACTATAGTCATCATATGTTGGTGAATCACAAAGAAAAGATCCCTCATTACTTAAGTCCTCATCAAAGTGATTAGTATGGTGGAAAAGTGGGGTGTCATATGGAATTTCACTAAAGTTTAGCTCTTGAGGTTCATGAAAATCCAAGGAGGAAGTAATGGAAGCAATGGTCTCAATATAAGGGTAATCAAAGTCTCCACTTGAGCAAGCTTCATAAAAGTACTCATCACAAACTTCATCAAGTAGATCATCTTGTGTTTCCTCCTCATGCACAACATCAATATGTTTTACCGCTTCGGGCTCATTAGACTTTTTGGACAACTTTCCCATGTTAAACACAACTCTCTCGTCTCCTACCCGCATTGTAAGTTCTCCTTCCGCCACATCGATTAAAGTACGACCCGTCCTCAAAAATGGCCTACCAACAATCAAAGGCACTCTAGGATCCACATCATAATCAACCACCACAAAATCCGCGGGAAATGTAAATCTATCAACCCCAACAAAAACATCCTCCGCAATTCCCACCGGATAAGCTATAGTACGGTTAGCCAACTCAAGAGTCATCTTAGTAGGAGTAAGCTCGGGAAGTGAAAGTCTCTTCCAAACCGATAATGGCATAAGATTTATGCTTGCCCCTAAATCCGCTAAAGCCATACAATTTTCCACCCCCGGGAAATTGCAAGGAATCAAAAATCTCCCTGGATCTCCAAGCTTAGTAGGCAACTTCTTAAGCAAAACCGCGGAGCAATTTTCATTCAAAGACGCATTAGGCAAATCCACCAATCTTTCCTTATTAGAAAGCAAGTCCTTAATCATCTTAGCAAACTTAGGCATATTGGCTAAGGCTTCCGCAAAGGAGATATTAATGTTAAGTTGCTTGAACATCCTCAAAAAGTTAGAAACTTGGATATCATCCTTGTTCTTAAGCTTTTCTTTTCTCAATCTTGAGGGATAAGGAAGACTTGGTTTTGGTTGTGGTTGAGGTGTGGATGAAGGATTTTCCTTATTGAGTGTTTCATGAATGGGCTTTGAAATTGGAGGAATGGGAGCATTTTGAGGTGGTGAAGTAGAAGTAGAAGGCTTGTCACAAGTAGGAGCACAAGTGGGTTGAACAATAGTAGATTTAGGAGGTGAAGGATCCTTTGTTGTTGTACCACTCCTTGTTGTAATAGCATTACCATTGGCCCTAGGGTTTGTTTGTGTGTTGGAAGGTAAAGCCCCTTGTGGTCTTTGAGTTACCGCCATTAAAACCTTATTGAATTGGTCATTCATTTTCTTTTCTATAGCTTGGAATTTCCTTTCATTCTCTTGATTCATCTTTTGCAAAAGATCCATTGTGTTAAACTCTTGTGGCACATAACCTTGAAAACCTTGAGGTTGGAAAGGTAAAGGTTGGGAGTTAAATCCTTGTTGTGGTGGATAAAAGGTATTAGCTTGAGGTTGAAATTGATTGGGTGCCTTGTAATTATTTCCTTGGTATGGTTGTCTTTGCCCTTGATTCCTTGCTAAAATTTGAGGAGGATTTTGTGGAATTTGGGCGGGTGGTTGGGGTGGGAAGCCGGGTGGAGTAAGGTAATTTTGGGATTTGTAAGAAAGGTTATTTGGATTGATGTTAGGCTTGAAGTGTTCACGGTGTTCCTCTTGATAAGCATAGCATTCCCCTTGATACCCTTGCACCTTATCACATTGTTCATAAGAGTGGGGGCCTCCACAAGTAACACAAGAAATGGTGATGGCATTCACATTATTTGAGGAATTGTTCAATGTCATGCTCTTAAAATTTTGAACCATGTCATTAGTCATTTCTTGTCCTTGTTTGACTGTTTGAAGGATCTCTTTAAGAAGTTGTATTTCACAAGGAGTTTGAGAAGTGTTTTGGATCACATGAACCTTTTCTTCAAATGGATTGTTTGTTTGAACCATTGCCTTAGTCTCAATAATGTTCAAAGCCTCGTGGTATGTCTTGAAAAGAATACTCCCTCCCGCGGAAGCATTTAGTGAATCTTGGTGGTGAGGTTTAAGGCCATTATAGAAGGTATTGATTTGGCTTAGATCATCCATTCCATGGTTAGGGCATCGCCTCAACAACTCACTATACTCTTCCCAAGCATCACTAAAGGATTGACTAGGTTTTTGTGTAAAGCCCATAATTAAATTCCTCAAAGCCATAGTCTTTTGTGGAGGAAAGAATTTGTTCAAAAACTTAGTGGTAAAATCATCCCATGTGGTGATACTATCGGGTGGTTGGGTGTCTAACCAATGCTTAGCACTCCCATCTAAGGAAAATGACACTAACATCAATCTAATGACCTCATGTGGAACCCCATTATGCTTAATGGTATTGCAAAGTGAAAGGAATCTCTTGAGGTGAGCATGGGGATCTTCATTTTGTTTTCCAAAGAAAGGTGATGAAGAAACCATATTGATCATAGATGTATGTAGCTCAAATGTGTTAGCGGGAAAGTCGGGAATCTTAATGGCACTAACATATCCATGAATGTTGGATTGCATACGTTCATACAAAGTACGATTATCAATAGCCATGGCTTCTTGTGGTGGTGACAAAGCACGATTCTCGTGATCGGCTTGGTGGACGGTGGTGGTCTTACTCTTTCTCTTTTTCTTCCTTTTCGGAGGAAGAGGTTGTACACCAATCGGTATTTGTGCACGCCCGCGAGTGAGCATGCAACTCAATACGAGGAATGAGAGAGAAGCTCTCGTGTGACTTTGAAGAGAAATGGATTATCCTCTTCGAGTTTCAATATTAAATATCCACAAGAAAATAACAATATATGTATTACTACTTTGGGTGCAAGACCCTCAATGAAGCCTTCCTTCTTAGAATACTCCCAAGTGAACGGGGGGTTAGGTGGCGCGAAGCACTTAAGTACCTATTGACCCTTAGATGGCATTTTATAGCACATCGCCTTTCTATTCACTTAAATGTTCGTATTCTTCGAATTGTTGCTTATTGAGAGTATTTATCTATTCTTGCTTTATTTTGTTTGATCGATACGCGTGTCAAGGACCGGAGCGCCCCTCAACACGGTGTATTGCCTCGGCAATACTTATGGAAGATATGTAGATTGATTGTTCTTATACGTATACGTATTTACTTATAATAATATATGGAAAATATTTTTGTATTTATGAGTTTTTTTAAAGGAAAATACTATATGTACATAAAAACCGAGAGAATCCAATAATATATATTTTTGGGTGCAATCTCTTAGGAAAAAGATTGCTTTTTGGATTTTTTAATTTTTTGGTCAATTCTTTAGGAAAAGAATTGTTTTGTTAATTTTTTAGTTTTTATATATTTTTATATTTTTGATTTTTTATTTGTTTTTGATTTATGATACGTAAAAATAACGTTCACCAAATGAACGGATCCCAAAAGCCAATGAAAACCGTCAATCGATAGTCTCTCGTGTAGTCAAAGAACCGGCAGCGGCGCCATTTGAAATGTAATATAATGCAAGTTCGTTTTCTCAGTTCTTAACCAATAGAAAGTCCAATCAATATCAGATTTATTATTGTTCTTGGTTGTTCAAGCTTGCTTGGTAATCTATTGCTAATTCAAACAACACTATTTAAAAATGAAAAATATTAAACTACTTATACGTAAAACAAGTTGCAAATACCAGTTTTTATTCAAACAAAATTCTAAAATGCAAAATATAAAACTAAAAGGACTGAAAATGTAATTTCTATGAAATGAAAATACTCAAAATGTAAATTCTACAACTATAGGGACTAAAAATGTAAATCTGAAAACTATTAGGATCAAAAATGCACAAACTATAACCAACTTGCCAAAATGTAACAAATTAACAAACTTCCAACTGAAATCTAACAACTTTCAAATGTTAAGGACTTAAACTTGCAAATTCCAGAAAATTAGGTAGTTTAGCTAGGTATTGAAACTGATTAAACTTCTAAGGACCTAAGTGCAATTTTTTAAAAACTTTTAAACAAAAACGGGCTAATAACAAAATAAGCTAGACTGAGCTTATTACTACACCAAAATTAATGAAACAAATTGCAAAAGATTTCTAATCCAATTAAGACTACGTGTATTAAAGGAGATAAGCTAAAAGTCAAAAATAAGCAAATGAGTGCTCATTGATAAGCACAAAATAAGCTACAGCTTATTCCAATCAGTCACAACTTGAACTTTGTAAAGAAACTGATTAAGCACTTGATTACAAGAACGGGAAATCAAACCAGAACCATTTTCATTCAGTAACAAGCTAGAAATCTGAAATAAGCTCTTTTGAGCTTATGTTGACCAAGTTTGACCAGATTTTTGGAAAAAGCTCAAAACTTCCAAATCAATATTCAGCACTTACTAACTAGATTTGTGAAAGAAAATCACAACTTTTATGAAGTGGATAAGGAGAACTAGGAAAACAGTCACTACTTTGTCTCAGAGAATGAGATATGCTCAGACTTAGACCAAAAAGCTTATTACCAGCTTATTACCTAAAACTGTAGAATTTCCTTTTAAAAACTAGAAGTTTATGATATAAGCTAAGACTGGAAACAAGTTTGGTTGAATTTCATTAAAGATTGAATGAGAAATTAGCAATTGAAAATGGTAAGTTTTAAAGAACAAAACTGAATAAAGGATGACCCAAACTATTCTATTGCCATTTGCCTGTTTGACTGTTTATATGACTTGTAAAAGGTATAATACCACTTGTTATCAACTAAAGACTGGAAATGAACTCTTAAACATCAAATCTCAACTCTTGAAAACTACTTTTTATCTACTACCAAACACTCCTTTACTGATTTTGAACAAACTTTAACAAAGACTTTTTAAGTTCTGAGTTATACTGATTCAAATGCTATAGCAAACTAGATTTAATGGACAAACTGAAAGGTATTCAAGCGGAGAACAAACAATTAGCAAGACTAGAACAGCAAATAAGCTATAAGGCTAAAAAGATGACAAAAATGATGCAGTAACTACAAAGCTCTCAATTCAGTAAACAAGAAGGCAAGATTAAGCTACAAATGAACTAAGATCAATCAAACTTCAACTACTATCAAGTAAAACATGCAGCCATCAGAATTAAACTAGGAAATTGAGCATGCAATTGACTGTTTAGAGGAACAAAATCAAGAACTTTGGAACCTAATGAAGATATCCTTTGGGAAGAAGAGGAGCGCTGAGCTCTCTTGCCCTAGTGATAACCACCACCTATCACTAGTATTCAACAAAAATCAACCATCAAACAGCTACAATTCATCTGGAACCAATCAAACTGCTTGAAAACTCCCAATGAACAATGGAATGAACAAATTCTGATCAAACAGCTACTAATCTTCACAAATGTCAGTTATGATCAATGGTTGATCATAACAAACATCAATCAGCAACAATAACACTCAACAGCAACAAGATCAAACTGGAATTTGAATAACAGAATTTGGCGGGAAAAAGGAATTTTGAATTTTATTGAATGAATTCAGTTACAAAGGTTGTTACAAGCTACCAACTAACTAACTAACTCAAGAGTTTGTCAGACTCTTGAGTAGTTAGGGGAAAAGTGAGGAAAAAGGAAAGGGAAATTGAACTAGGTGTTTTACAAAATTAAGCTACCACTAAAAAATGAAGTACAAGCTATCTATTTATAGGCATGAGAGGAGAATTAGTTGGGGTTGGTGACGTGTCAGGGCCAATCCCAGCTTGCCACGTGGAGTAATCTGCATAATTGCTTTTTGAAGGTGATGAACAGATTTGGGTGTTTTTGATTTACTGGATGATTTGTTAATTGGATTGCACCATTGAATTCCTCTCTTCAAAACGATCATCTTTGGTGTTTATAACTTTCTCTAAAATTGCTTCTATCAAAAACCCGATCCTGGCAAATTTTTCTTGTGAAGAAGAAGACACGTGTCACTTTCTGGTTGGTTTAAAAAGTGAGTTGTGGATTACACTGTTGAGATTTGGTGTAATAAATGTGGCGGCAGTAGTGGGTATTTATTAAGCTTAAGTGGCAATCCGTGTGACATATTATCTCCCTTCCCATTGGCTGAAAACTTGACACATGGATCACACTTGCATAACTTTCCAAACTTGGCAAAACAAACCCCTTGACTTGGCAGATTGCTGTTTTAAGCTAGGATCTTCATTCCTTTGACATTTTTGGTCCTTTAACTTTTATTCTTCAACAAAATCATCCCTTGACTGAGTTGACTTGATAGTTGACCAGGTTTGACTTGAATCTTGACTTTTACAATATTTGCACTTCTAGTCCTTCAACTTTCATAACTTGTCAAGATAGGTCCTTGAACTTCAAAGTCTTGTCACTTGTGATCCTTCCTTGTCTTTTTCATCCATTTGAGCTTGATTTTTCCTTGTTTGCTTGAAAATGTATCTTCTTACCTACAAAAGTGTACACAAACACAAACATACCACATAATACTGTTTTTGCCAAATAATTTGGTATTTTGCTTCATGTTTTAGGGTTATTTGTTGATAAAAGGATATGAGTTTAAGCTCATATCAACTATAATATACATGATCACGAACAAAGGATACTCTGAATAGTTTACCACGACTATTCAGCTGATTCTTCTGCCAACTCTTTGAGAGTCGCTGGAGTGAATGATTTCATGCCAAGCTTGTCGATCAAAAACTCGATTCGTCCTCGATCTAAGGCTTTGGTGAACATATCCGCCAGCTGGTACTCAGTAGTGACAAAATACAGCTCGATCACTCCGTTCTCCACCTGCTCCTTAATGAAATGGTAGCGAATGTCTATGTGCTTGGCCCGGGAGTGTTGAACATAGTTGCAGCAAAGGGCAATGGCGCTCTTGTTGTCACAATACATCGGGATTTTGTTAAATCCAAGACCGTAGTCAGTTAATTGTGATCTCATCCAAAGGACTTGAGCACAACAACCGGACATGGCGATGTATTCAGCCTCCGTGCTAGAAATTGCAGCGCTTTTCTGCCTTTTTGAAGACCAACTAATCAATCTATCTCCTAGGAGTTGCACAGATCCAGAAGTGCTACGCCTCGTGTCTTGACATCCAGCATGATCGGCATCTGCGTATGATATTAAAGCAATCGAGGAATCTTTCGGATACCATAGACCACGATGAAGTGTTCCTTTTAGATACCGAAAGATCCTTTTAACTACATGTAGGTGCTTTTCGGTAGGCCGAGCCTGATACCGGGCACACATGCATACAGCAAATTGCAAATCAGGCCTGCTAGCAGTCAGATATAGAAGGGTGCCGATCATCCCACGGTAAAGTTTTGGATCGACAATAATCCCATTCCTATCTTCATCTAACTTGGATTTCTCCACCATTGGAGTGTCTACGGGGTCACAATTTTCAAAGTTATATTTCTTAAGAGATTCTAGAGCATATTTGGATTGATTAATAAAGATGCCTCTGGGATTCTGAGAAATCTGTAATCCTAAGAAAAATGAAATTTTTCCCATCATCGACATCTGAAAGCGTGTGGACATTATCTTCTCAAATCGGTTTGACAATTCTATGTTAGTGGCAGCAAATATTATATCATCAACATAAATTTGTACCAGAATCATGTCGTTGCCTTCTTTGAGAGTGAATAGAGTGGGGTCCACTTTGCCTTTGGAGAAGCCTTCCGAAATGAGATATGTTGACAGGAGATCATACCACGCGCGTGGAGCTTGTTTCAACCCATAGAGAGCCTTCTTAAGCTTGTACACATGATTAGGAAACTCCGTACTGACGAACCCATCCGGTTGACTAACATAAACTTCTTCCCTTAGTTCACCGTTCAAAAATGCTGTCTTCACATCCATTTGATAGACGATCATGTTCATATGAGCAGCAAACGCAAGGAATAGTCTAATCGCCTCCAATCTAGCCACAGGAGCAAAAGATTCCTCAAAGTCTATACCCAAGGCTTATTTATATCCTCTAGTGACCAATCTAGCCTTATTCTTCAATACCGCACCCATCTCATCAAGTTTAACCTTATAAACCCATAACAAGGTAAGGATGTTAACCTTGTCAGGGAGAGGAACCAATTCCCATACTTCAAGTCGTTGGAATTCATTTAGTTCCTCCTGCATAGCTTCAATCCAAGATGATTGGGTCATAGCCTGCTGCCAATTTTTGGGTTCAACTTCAGAGAGAAATGCATCAAAGTAACAATAGAGTGCATTCTCTTGTAGTTGATGGCGTGTAGAGACTGGTCGATCTAGATCTCCAATAACATTCCTAATTGGGTGATCTTTTGTCCATTTAGTGCTATGGTTTTCAATCCTAGGTGGTCTGGAGTGAACAATAGAAGGAGCTTCTTCTGAGGTAGGCGCGGCTGAAGGGTTTTCAGGGATCGCTACACCAAAGAAAGGAAGCTCTTGCAAGTGAGCATATTCCAAGTCGTGATCAGTAGAATCCTCTTCCACATCATTAGGCACAAGTAGGGGTGATGATTCAAGTGTAGTTTGAGAATCACTTGGTGAAGGTGCATCCGGTTCAATGTGAATTGTAGATGCATTAGATAAAGGTTCATTAGCTTGAGCAACCACTTCAGGTATTGGATCAATTACTACAGGTGCTGGAACTTCATCAGTCGGGGGATCGAAGAATTCATCAAACAAAGGTTGAAACAGTTTATCCCACTCGGGCCTTGAAGGTGGTAAAAATGATGTAGAAGTATGATTATTGGGAACTAATCCGGAACTAATAGCACCGGTTCCCATCTCATGAAGCGCGGGTTCAGAGCTGTGTTGCTCAGAAGCCATCGCTGTCAGCTCGTCGAAATCTGCGTCCATAGTTTCTACAATCTTGCCAAGACGACGGTTATAGATTCGGTATGCTCTCTTGGACGGTGAGTAACCAATGAAAATACCTATATCGGCTTTCGGTTGAAGCTTACCCAGGTTCTCACTATTGATGTTTGGATAACAAAGAGCACCAAACACATGGAAAAATGAAACATCGGGTTTACGGTCATGTAGAAGCTCATAAGGTGTTTTTCCATGGCGTTTCCGAATGATAGAACGGTTTTGGGTGAAACATGCAGTAGATATAGCCTCTGCCCACAAGAACAATGGAGCGTTCGCGTAAATAAGCATGGTCCTAGCAGCTTCCATAAGTGTACGATTCCGTCTTTCAACGACACCGTTTTGTTGTGGAGTGCGTGCAGCGGATGTTTCATGTGAGATACCAACTCCTTCATAATAATCACGAAGAGTCTGGTTGACGAACTCTGTACCATTGTCTGTACGAATACGGCGGACAGTAGTATTCAAACGTACCTGAATGAATTTCAGAAAAGTGATGATAGCCTTCGGTGCTTCATCCTTTGTACGTAGAAATCTAACCCATGTAAACCTGGAGAAATCATCCACAATGACGAGAATGAATTTCTTACCGCTCACACTTTCAGTTCTCATTGGTCCACAAAGATCCATATGCAAGAGATGAAGTTTTTCTTGATTGGTGTCTTCAGCTTTGGGCTTGTAAGATTTCTTGGTGCTTTTCCCCCTTGAACACGCGGAACATAAATGGTCCTTGTGAAATTTAAGCTTTGGAAGACCACGAACTAATTCGTTTTTAGCCAGATGATTAATAGCATCAAAGTTAAGATGAGATAATCTGCGATGCCATAACCATGACTTGGTCTTAGATGCTTTAGAGAGAAGACATACTGGAGAGGCGGCCATCATGTCTTGTAAGGACAAAGTATAAAGATTTGCACCACGAGATCCCTTCAACAAATCTTTTCCTTCCAAGTTGCGGATGAAACAAGTGTGTTGTCGAAAAGCAACCTCAAGGTTGGAATCACAAAACTGTCCTACTGAGAATAAGTTATGACCAAGACCTTCTACATAGTATACCCTAGAAATCGTCACGTTTCCAATCTGATATTCACCATACCCCATAATCTTTTCTATATGATCATTCCCGAATTTAACCGTACCAAGAAACTTGCTGACAAAATTTCGGAGCATCGAGCGATTTCCGGTCATATGTTTTGAACAACCGGAGTCCAAATACCACAGGATGATTTGGACCACCTGAAAATATCACCACACGAAGACAATGTAGAGGTATCGGAATCTGAGTGTTCCTTGTTATTAGCAGGTACAGATTTAATAATCTTAGATTTGCTAACTCTAGGTTTCTTAGATTTCCTAGCCTTTTTCTTCCTAATTGGTGGTGTAGATTCTAGTTGGCTTAAATCCTGAGGTATTTCTTCACTGATAGGCACTATAGTGGGGGCTGACCTAATTAAAGGGCGCTGTTTCCATACTTGAGTGCGAGTGTTCCTAACTAAAGGACGCTCAGAACTAACCTCAATGGATGCATTCCTAGTTAAAGGGCACATTTTTCCATCTAATGTAAAGGTCCTACCAGTGGGACGCCATTGCCAGCCAACTTGGGCACGAGTTCTACCCGTTGGCTTCCATTCAAGACCATTCTTAATAGCATTCATTTCATTCACGTGATCAATCAGACACAAATCATGACGCTGGGAAAACATACATTCATTACAATTCCAACAATTCAAATCAGAATTCACGAATGGTTTAGGCTGCTGCACAGGCGCAGAGCTTTTAGTCTTAACATGATTCTTTTTATTTAAAACTGAACTAGCATTCCTATTGTGAACTTCTACTTTCTTCTTTTTGGCACTACTAGTGGAGGGCTTGATCTTATCTTTCTTGAGTGGCGATCCTTTAGCCTTGGTAGTCTCTTTTAATCCTGTAGAAGGCAAAGTGGGAATATTAGCAACAGATTTTAAAGGTGCCTTACTTGATTGTGCCAATGACGGTTTTGCTCCTGGAGTCTTATTAAATGGAGTTACAGCAATGGGCCTATTATTAAGTAGTGCAGAACCTGGTGTACCTATGTATTGCAAATATGCCAAGCAATATTGAACTCGCTTAATATATTCATGAGCCGAATAATAGTCGCTACTTGAGGGATCTAAGGCATAAAGATCGTCTAAAATATCCCTAAGAAGATCGACATGCTTAATGGCATTCCTCATATAATCATCATAGGTAACTGGGTTTCTCTTATGAAGCGGGTTCTTATAAAGCACTACTGACTTGGTTGTTGGAGCACTAGTGGACGGTGCAGAGTCGGTAGCTAAGTTATCAACAACTTCTTGTCGGGTGAGAAGAAGTGTCTCCTTTAACTCAGCCAAAACCATATTTTTGTCAATGAGCAGGATGTTCAAATCAGAGATTTCCTCGCACTTTTGGTTCAGTTGTTCAACATAAGATTGTTGCTGTGCCGCATTAAAAGCGAAGCGTTCTTCTAGTGAACCATAAAGAGCGGATAGTTCCTGTCTTGTCCGATCCATCTCCCCTAGAACAGACGAAAGTCTAATTTCTAATACCTGGTTTTTAGACTCTGCAGCCTCTAGTTCCATTTTGAGTGTTTCATTTGATGACATATCTCTCTTCAATCTCATTATCTCGTCCTCTAATGTCTTAACAATTGCAATCATCTTGTCACTCGTCTCAACACCGTTTTCACAAACATTTGATATCAAAAGATTCTCATTTTGAGTTTGTTGTTTTAATTCTAAAGATATACAATGTTGTTCTAGTTGATTAAAGCGTTTTGAAAGTAAATTATAAGAATCTTGTAGCTTTAAAAACTCAGCGTTAGATTCGTGACAAGACTGATTATCTACCTCATTTACAGTATCAGCAACATTTACAGAAAGATCACAAACATCATCACAAATATCATTACAAATATTCACAGTATCACAATTAATCATAGCGGATGTAAGCTCATTCGAATAATTAACATTTACAGTAGTAAGCACATCACACGAGATTACTGCAGACAAGAATCGGTCATATTCGGTTAAAATCTTTTCTTTTTCAACTAGTTGTAGTTCGTAAGCGGTGTCCATTTCATAAAACACTTTTTGAACTTCACCAATTTCAAACACAAGATTTTCCTTAAGAGATGCAAAAATTCCTTTTAGACTTTCGACAAACGGATTGATCTCATTTTTAAACACCTCGTTCATATGTTCGAAAGCCCATTCTCCAGCGTTTAGGCCATTTGAAGTCGTACGTTCCAAAATGACCTTGTCAAAATTAGTAAAGTATTGATTAATCTCTTGCAAGTTTAACCATACAGTGCTAACAGGTGGAAGATCCTTTGGAATTTCCTTAGGACCTTCCATATTGACAAGTGTAGGAAAAGTACTAGGGTTTTCTTCATCTAATATGTAGGTTGGTGCTGTTATGAGATCTTTGTCCATATGGAAGCGAATTCTAAAATCCGTTTTAGCAAGCTCCTTATTCAATTTAAAATAATCACACTCGGGATATTTTGCAGAATTGTATGACCGATCCTCATCAACTAGTTCCTTACTTGTTCGATCACCAGGAAAAACAATCGGTTCTAAGGCCAATCCTAATTGAGTTGCATTATAAAGTCTAGGACTATGTCTTAAAGCTTGTTTTGCATACCGTGGATTAGGGGGAAGGCCTTTTTGACGTGATAAGTTAAATTCTCTAAATGAAGCATCAAATAAGTGAACTAGTTGAGAAGCAGCGTATTGTCTTAAAAGCAAATAATCTAGGCTTCTAATCTTATTAGTAGCATTAATCTCCATTTCATTCTTCTTAGACTCGAGTGATTCAAAATCTGTTTGAAGTTTTTGAAAATTAGTGACCACTAACTCCTTTTCTTTAAGTTCATTAGACAAATTTGCTCTTAAGTTTTCGATTTCTTGCAAGTGACCCATTTGTTTGTTTCTAAAATGATCATATTCGAGATTAGTTAGAACACTAGACGAAGGCACTAATTCCAAGGTTTGAACTTTCTCGTTGCTTAAGGTAAGCTCATCAGACAAATTCTTATTCTTAGCTAAGGTTTCTAAGAGTGCAGCATTCATTTGGCTAAGTAATGTAGCAGGAACCATGACCAAATCTTGTTGAGCAGGAGTAGGCGTTTGCGAAATGGGTCCCGGTTGTGATTCACTCAAAGTCTGGGGATTCACAATGACATTGCTATCATTGTTTGTCTCCTCATTTGAAAGACTCACCACCGAAGATTCATTCGAGTCAGCACTCTCTTGCACAACTTGATGTGGTTGAATACTAGCATCAGTGGTATTATCGGTGGTATTAATAAGTACCTCAGATCTCTTTTCTGGCCCTAAGCTGGAGATAGTTGCCATGAGAGCAGCCTTTGCAGATTGAAAGTCATCACAGTCGGAGTCATACACATCAAGATCATCGGCTTGGTAAGCTGCATTCTGCGTAGTGACAACGTCTTGTTCAGCAATCCCTGGATCAGCAAGAAATGCAAGCTCCTCTTCATCAAGTTCCCTTCCTTGTGCCTGAGCATTTACCAGATAGATCTTTTCTGCAAACCATTGTCCATCCCTTCTCCTCTTGGGTTTCTTACAATCCCTGGACATGTGACCCTCTTCCTTGCAGTTGTAACATGTAATCATTCTCAACTTGCCCGTGGAATTAGCCCGTGGAGCAGGATTGGCCATTGGTGCCTGATTGACCGTGCGAGCATTGGTGGTTGATGTGGTAGGTCTCCCCTGATATGGTTGAATAGGCTGAACCATGACCCTGCCATTCTCAATCGTAGCTTGTTGACGAGAATTGGATGAATTCCTCAACTGATTGTTGGTAGGAGCTGATCCTCTGTATCCTCGTTTGCTTAAAGTTCTCGTGAGATAAGCAGACATAGTAGTTAGCACTTCAACTGGGTCAGCTCCTTGTTGGAATACAGGAACTGGGACTTCCTCATCATCACAATACAGTGCTTGATCTGGATGAGCTGCATAATCAGTAGAAGGAATACTCATTTGATCAGGGTAGCTTGTTGGATATGCTGCATTCTCTTGATAAGAAGAATATGAAGGTTGAGCATAAGGTGCAACATTTGCTGGATGAAGTTGTGAAGCATACTGTGGTGAAGGTGCATTGAACCGATATTGTTGCTGATGTGAGGTGGGTGGTTGTGGTAGAATCGAGTATTGGGGGAAAGTCGGTGTCATGTAAGGTGATGGATGATAGGCTTGATGTCCCAAGATATAAGGTGTGTTGCTGTGTGACAAACTTGGTTGATTTGCCATCAAAGCTAAGGAATCTGGGTACATACCGCGAGGAGAACGGTGCATAATCACATGCTTCTCATGCTGCTGAAGAAAAGCATAGATTTGATCTAAGTTGCACTTATGCAAATCCCGGGTTAACTTCACATCGGTAATATACTCACCCCATTCAGCTTGAGGTAAAGTATTCAAGAACTTGGTGTTAACCTGGAATGGAGCAATCACGAGATTGTATACATTCAGATCATTCATTAGAGTAGTGAATCTAAAGTAATAATCGTGTAGTGTTTCCCCTGGGCTGTACGTGAATCTATCAAACAGATCATACAGCTGACACTCCCTTTCCTGTTTGGTGAGAGACGTACCTTGTAGCAACACCTTTAGACGTTCCCATAAATCTTTGGCAACCGTATATTGACTAACCATACGATAAATATCATGCGGAAAAGCTTGGAGAAGTGTCTGTAGAGCCTTTTCATCAGCATCAGCAATGAGTTATTGTGCCGGTGTGAGTTCTTCATATTCTCTTGGTCGAGACACGTTATTTGCCACAATGGTACCATAGTCGAGTGGACCATTCAAAATCGATTTGACCATAAGCCTTCCGTATGTTGGTTTCCCCTTCAAGTATTGCATCATACGGCCCTGCCATGCCTCAAACACCTCTTTAATAAGCATCGGTGGACGACTATCAGTCCCCGTTATGATCGAGATATTCGTAAGAGATGTCATCTGAGGCATTAATGAACTTGGATTCATTGTGATCACTTAAAAGACTCAAAGATTATCGGTTGATCGAGCAGTGAAGAAAGGTTGAGAATTTGTGTTGTGTTGGTTGTAATCAAGATTAAATCCACTAAAGATCGTCGAAAAAACTCAAATACCCCTTGAACTTGCTTATACGGAATAACCCAAACTCAGAATAAACCCTATTCGGAATAATACCTATTCGGAATAATCCTATGCTGAAAACCCTTATGCTGAATAACCCTTATGCGGAATAACCCTATTCTGAAAATGCCCTATTCGGAATAAACCCTATGCTGAATAACCCTTATGCGGAAAAACCCTTATGCGGAATATTTCTTCAATTCGGAATATCTGGCTATTTGGCTTATTCGGAAAAACCTCCTATTCGGAATGATGGGCAATTCGGAAAGCTATTCGGAATATTTCTCCTATTCGGAAAAATTTTGGCTATTCGGAAAAATACTGGCTATTCGGAAAAATATTGGCTATTCGGAAAGTTTTTGGCTATTCGGAAAATATTGGCTATTCGGAAAGTTTCTGCTATTCGGAAAAATTGCTGCTATTCGGAAAGACCCTTCTATCCGGAAAGTCTATGCGGAAAACTCTGCTATTCTGAATATTGCTCCTATTCGGAATACCTATTCGGAATGTTCTGGTAATATGTTTCCGAGACTTAGAAAAACAGCTTTAAATTCGATTTTTGATCCAAAACCACAAAAAGTTTTATGATTTTTACCAAAATAAGCTAAACCCAATCCTTATCAATCAATTCCAATAACAAAAACACCAAAAACAACAAGATTCAAGATTGATTTTTTCTAAAGATCACTAATTGATTCAAAAACTAAAAAAGCAACACAATCCTTACCTTAAATCACCCCATAGCTCTGATACCAAATGTAGAATATTGATAACCTATGAATCTATGAAGTGGGTTGATGTTTTGATGTTTTTCTAGTGAGAGAAACTAGAGAGAGAAAGTGAGAGAAAATGTGTATGATTTTATTAATATGAAAGTGAAATGAGAACAACAACCAACCCCTTTCCATGGTGGAAAGGGGTATTTATACTCCAAGCTTACAATGGGCTTGGGCCGGTCCATGACAAGCCCATGGACCGGTTCTTACTTAACTTAATAAGTAACATTTAACTAATTGTTAACTACGAGCTATTACAACATAAATCATATTGTGGAGTGACCGATACTTCTAATATACGTTAAAACGTATTTCTAACCGGCTCGTAGTATAAGTTTAATTGTTATTTACATTAGCCCGACCCATGAGCATGTTCATGGGCCGGAGGCCCAAGTCCACTAAGGGACTTGGTATATAAACCCCTTTCCACCATGGATAGGGGTGTTGGTTGTTTCATTTTACAAGTAATAAACATAGTTTCTCTCTCACTTCTCTCTCTACTTTCTCTCACTAGAAAACAACAACCCTCTTGAAATATCAAAGATTATCACATTTCTACAATTGGTATCAAGAGCTATGGGATGAAATAAATATTGGTTTTGTGTTGTTCATACTTTTCTAAGTGTGTTCATGTGTTTTTGATTGATTTTATTAAAGTTTAAAAAAAATCGTGTTTTTGTGGTTCCAAGTGATATATATTTCTTCTAAATAGTTTTAGTAATGATTTGGAGATATTGGTTTGGCTAGAAACACAAATTCCAAGGTAAAAATATCTTCTTTCTTGTTGCTTACAAGTCTCGAACTATTTTCTGTTACGATCTGATTGTTGCGATCGCATAAACCCTGGGGTTTCTACTAGCGATCCAAGATCACGATCACATCTTACGATCCACGTTGCGATCTAGTGACTGCGATCCATTACCACGATCAAGGTCACGATCAACGAGTGCAATCAAGGAGTACGATAAACGAGTATGATCAACGAGTGCGATCAACGAGTACGATCATAGGGTACGATCAACGAGTGTGATAAATGAGTACGATCAACGAGTGCGATCAACGAGTACGATAAACGAGTACGGTCAACGAGTGCGATCAAAGAGTACGATCATAGGGTACGATCAACGAGTGTGATCATAGGGTATGATCAACCAGTACGATCACCAGTACGATCAAAGAGTACGATCAGCCAAAATTTGCAAGACTTAGAGGATTTTTTTTTCAACTTTGCATTTCTTTGGAGACATTAACAAAAACACACAATCAAAAGATCATAACATCTTTATTTAAACAACACTAAAACACATAATCTTATTTCATTGCTCGATCATATTTGATAATCTTTTTTCAAGGGATCATAAAATGAATTCACATTCATACATGCCAACAATGACATCGCTTACTGACCTTTCTATCATTTCGGGTACAGATACCCGTCCACCATTGCTTATCAAAGAGCTTTTTGAAGCATGGCAAGGTCGCATGTTGTCTTATATTATGGGTAGACCTAGTGGGAGACTAATGGTTCAATCCATTGAGCAAGGACCACTTAATTATGGTGTGATAACTGTAGACAATGTGACTAGGCCACAGCTATTTCATGAGCTAACGGAAGCTAACAAAATCATTGCCGATGTGGATGACAAAGCCGTGCAAACCATCAAGCAAGCTCTTCCACCAGATATTTATCGTATGGTAAGCAATTACAAGGTAGGAAAGGAACTTTGGGATCGCTTGACAGTTTTGTTACAAAGGACTTCACTTACCAAGTAGGAACGAGAGTGTCAACTCTATGATTTGTTTGATAGGTTCTCATACATTCCCGGGGAAACTCTTCATGACTATTACTAGCGTTTCACTACTTTGATGAATGATTTGAACGTGTATAATCTTACAACCGTTCAGTTTCAAATCAACACCAAGTTTTTGAATACATTACCCCAAGAATGGAGCCAATATGTCAAGGATGTTAAATTGATTCGGGATTTGCACAAATCAAATCTAGATCATCTTTATGCTTTCTTACAGCAACATGAGAAGCATGTGCTCCAGAAACCCATGTCTCATGGATCTGATTCTGAACCACTGGCTTTAATGGCAAATCATCCAACAATGTCATACAACAACACTCCGTATGCTATGGGACAACAATCTTATCACAAGCCCATGTTCCAGACTCCAAGCTTTCTACAGTATTCGATCTTGCCACAACCACCTACATCTTATCAGCAACAATACCAGCAACCTGCAATATCATCACAAGGAGACTCACATCATTTACCTTATGCTTCACAACCATACTCACCTTATCAACCTCTAACAAACCCTACCATCACTTACCAACAACATGAGGCTCCTCAACCCCATTACTCACAACATGTCAGTACTCCTTCTAATGTGTTGTAGCTCAACCAGCACGAGTATTCTATTGTGATGATGAGATTCCAGTCCCTGATTTTCGACAAGGGGATAATCCTACTGATATACTTGCTCAAATGTCTGTTTACATCACTCAAGCGTTAAACAAAAGAGGTTATAGAGGACCATCTCCAACAAACAATCAGTTGAGGAATTCTTCTAACTCTCGTCAACAAGCTACAATCCAAGATGGCAGAGTTACTGTGCAACCACTTCAGGGGAGACCAAGTTCATCCAATGCTGGTGTACGTCTATTAAACACTGCAACAAGGGGAAATAACACTGGCAAAATGAAGATGATCATTCGTTATAACTGCAAAGGGGAAGGACACATGGCTCGGGAGTGCAAGCAACCTAAGAGGAAGAGGGATGGCACTTGGTTTCAGGAAAAGATATACTTGGTGAATGCTCAAGCATAAGGTCGAGAGCTCGATGAAGAAGAGTTGGCATTCCTTGCAGATCCAGGAGTTACGGATACTGAATGAGTCACAGTAGCGTCTACCAACAATGCAGCATACCAATGTGATGATCTTGATGCATACGATTCAGACTGTGATGATCTCAATACAGCCAAGGCAGCTCTTATGGCAAATCTTTCACTTTATGGAGCTGACATAATCTCTGAGGTACCAAATACTACAAATGATACTAGTATTGTACCTTATCACGTTGAGCAAGTGTCGGAGTATCCGAAACAGCCTCCGGTGGTTAGTAATTCAAACGAGGAGACAAACAATGATAGCAATATCAATGCAAATCCTCAGACTTTGAGTGAAACACAACCGGGAGCTATTACGTCTACAAACTCGTCTGCTCAACAAGATATGGTTATGGTGTCGACATCTTTGCTTGGCCAAATGAACAATGCGGTCCTTGAAACCCTCAGTGTTAATCAGACTTTATCTACCGAGCTTGCTTTATATAAGGAAAAGGTTAAAACCTTGGAGTTAACTCCAGTGACCACTAACTTAACCAATCCTGAATTTGATAGGTTTAGGAAAGTCCAAATAGATAATTTGCTAGAAATAAAGAGTTTAAGAGTAAATCTTTCGAAAGAACTTAAAGAAAAAGAATCAGTCGTTAATAATTTTTACAAACTACAAACGGATTTCGAAATTCTCTAGTCTAAAAGGGTTGAAACGGAAATTAAGGCGTCTGAGAAAGTTAAAAAGACTGAAGTTTTGCCTTTAAAACAATACTCTGCTTCACATTTAGTACACTTGTTTCATTCTTCTTTTAAGGAATTCACTATATCGCGTCTAATAGACCTACCACCTAACCCGGGGTATACAAAGCAAGCATTTAACCACAACCCACGACTTTAGGATGCAACCAAGTTAGGATTGGTATTAGATCCGATTGTGTTTCTGAATGAATCCGAGAAATTATCACTACATGAAGAGAATCAGTCAAAAATGATTTTTACATATCCTGAGTATGATTATGCATAGCTAAATGCAGAGAATGCAAAAATGGATCTTAGAATTTGCTTTAACATGCAAAAGGAATTTATCCATACACCAACCTTCATGTCTACTAGAGAAAGTCTTAGTATATTTCCTACACTTGTCAATCCGAATGAACCTAAGGAAGTTCCAAAGGATCTTCCACCGGTGAGTATAGTATTGCTAAGCTTGAAAGAGATTAGGCGATACCTTACCGGATTTGACAAGGTCATCAAGGAATGTACGACTTCAACGGCTCAAACCGCTGGAGAATGGGCTTTCGAACACATGAAAATGGTGTTTGAGAAAGAGATCGTTCCATTTGTAAACAATATTAAAGAGGGATTTCTAGATCTCGGGGATAATCTTAATTTCGAAATGGCTGAAGTTCGAAAAGTTTTCTATGAAATGGATGATGCTTATGAGCAACATCTAATTGAGAAAGAAAAGATTTTGTCCGAATATGACCGATTCTTGGAACATATAGTGTCTCTCGAAGTGATGCAAGTTGTTACTATTGAATATACTTTTTAGATGACATCTGTTGTAAATAAATGTGATGATGTGCATGTTATCTCTCTGAATATTGTTGAACCTGTGAATAATGTAGATAATCATTCTTGTCACGAATCTAACGCTGAATTTTTAAAGCTTCAAGATTCTTATAACTCACTCTCAAAAAGTTTTAATGAGCTTCAACAACATCGTATATCTCTTGAAATTGAAAATCAATCTAAAAATGAAACTCTTTCAAAAACAAATGACTGTGAAAACACCGTTGAGACGAGTGACAAGATGATTCAGGTGGTTCAGGCTTTAGAGGAAGAAATCATGAGACTTAAGAGAGAGTCATTAAATGACAAAGTGGAACTAGAGGCCGCAGAGATTAAAAACCATGCCCTAGAAAATAGAATTTCTTCTATGATAGGGGAGTTGGGAAGAGTAAGGCAGGGTGTCTCACAAGTTTCTGGTTCAATAGAAGAACGCTTCGCTTTTAATGCGGCAGAGCAAAAGTCACTTATTGACCAACTGAACAAGAAAAGTGAGGAAATCTCTGACCTAAATATTCAGCTCATAGATAAAAACATGGTTATAGCTGACTTAAAGGAGACACTTCAACTCAAAAGACAAAAAGTTGTTGATAATTCAGCTACCATCTCTGCACCAACCTCTAGTGCTCCCAAACCCAACCCACATGTGCTTTATCGGGACCCAAAGTTTAAGCATAGTCCAACTAAGTTTGCCACATACATGAAAAATGCCTTAGAACATGCAGATCTAGCTAGAGAGACCGTTGATGACATGCGTAAACTAGATCCCACAAGTCATCTTTATATGAGCTTTTCTTATATGTGGATCGCGTTCAGGATTGTTTAGCAAACTTAGAGTATATAGGTCAATCGATACCTGTACCCCCTAAACAACAAACCCCCACTATTGCTATAACTCCATTCAATAAGACTCCAGGAACTAAGCCCGTTTTAAATACACCCATCAAGGCAAAATCAAAATATGTCACTAATGTTCCTTTGGCTTCTACGGGAGTAATTATGTCTACTAAGGCTAAAGGATCTTAAGACAAGAAAGATAGGATCAAGCCTTCCACTAGTAGGATTGCGAAGAAGAAAGTAGAAGTTCACCCTAGGAATGTTATTTCAGGTTTAAATAAAAAGAATCATGTACCTAAGACAAAAGGCTATGCTTCTATGCAAACGTCTAAGCAAAATGTGAATTCTAATTTGAGATGTTGGAATTATAATCAATGCATGTTTTCTCAGTGTCATGATTTATGCCTTGTTGATCACGTGAATGAAATCTATGCCATTAGGAACAATCTTGAATGGATTCCAACGGGGAAGAAATTCACCCAAGTTGGTTGGCAATAGAAACCCACTGATAGGACCTTTATAGCAAATGGAACTAAGTGCCCTTTAACTAGGATCACATCCACTAAAGTTAGGTCTCAGCATCCTTTAAATAGGAACTCCAGCACTAAGAAATGGACAAAACACCCTTTAACTAGGTCTGCATCCATTATTGTGCCTACTAGTGAAGAAGTACCTCTGGTTATTAGACAACTAGAATCTAAGCCAACATCTAGGAAACAGATTTGGAAGCCTAAGACCTCTTTTGATAGCAAATCTAAGATATATATATTTGTACCTGCTAACACAAAGGAACATTTAGATTCCGATACATTGTCTTCGTCTGGTGATACTTTCAGGTGGTCCAAATCATCCTCTGGTACTTGGACTCTGGATGCTCAAAGCATATGACCGGAGACCGCTCGATGCTCAGAAATTTTGTCGCCAAGTTTCTAGGAATGTTTAATTTCGGAAACGACCATATTGCAAAAATCATGGGTTATGGTGAATACCAAATTGGGAATGTTACGATTTCAAGGGTATATTATAGGAGGGACTTGGTCACAATTTATTTTCAGTGGGACAATTTTGCGATTCAAACATGAGGTTTCTTTTCGACAACATACTTGCTTCATTCGTGATCTTGCAGGAAATGATCTGTTAAAAGGTTCTCGAGGGGATAATCTTTACACATTGTCTATTCAAAACATGATGGCCGCCTCTCCTGTATGCCTTCTCTCTAAAGCATCTAAGACCAAGTCATGGTTGTGTCATTGCCGGTTATCTCATCTTAACTTTGATGCGATTAACCATTTGGCTCAAAACGAGCTTGTTCATGGTCTTCCAAAACTTTAGTTCGACAAGGATCACTTATGTTCCACGTGTTCTTTGGGTAAAAGCACCAAGAAATCATACAAACCTAAAGCTGAGGACACCAACCAAGAATCACTGTATCTCTTGCACATGGATCTTTGCGGGCCAATGCGTACGGCTAGTATGAGTGGTAGAAAATACATCCTCGTCATGGTGGATGATTTCTCAAGATTTACATGGGTAAAGTTTTTAGCAACCAAGGATCAAGCACCAAATTATATTATTACTTTCCTTAAAATGATCCAAGTGCGTCTTAATGCCACTGTTCGCCGCATTCGAACTGATAATGGAATTGAGTTCGTTAATCAGACTCTATGAGACTATTATGAAGAGGTTGGTATTTCACATGAAACTTAAGTTGCTCGCACTCCACAACAAAATGGTGTCGTGGAAAGACGTAACCGTACACTTATGGAAGCTGCTAGAACTATGTTGATTTATTCGAATGCTCCTTTATTCTTATGGGCTGAAGTAGTGGCAACAACATGTTATACCCAAAACCGCTCCATCATTCGTAAACGCCATGGTAAAACTCCATATGAGCTACTTCATGGACGTAAACTCGATTTTCATTCTTTCATGTGTTTGGTGCACTATGTTATCCAAATACTAATAGTGAGAACTTGGGCAAACTTCAACCGAAAGTTGACATTGGAATTTTCATTGGCTACTCACCCGCAAAGAAAGCTTTCCGAATTTATAACCGTCGTCTTGGCAAGATTGTAGAAACTTTGGATGCCGATTTTGATGAGCTGACAGTGATGGCTTCTGAGCAACACAGCTCTGAACCCGCATTTCATGAGATGGGAACCGGTACTATTAGTTCTGGATTAAATCCTAACAATCCTACTTCTCCATCATTTACACCACCTATAAGGCCCGAGTGGGATGAGTTATTTCAAGCTATGTTTGATGAATTGTTTGATCCACCTAGTGATGATTCTCCATCACCAGCAGTAGTAGCTCCGATTCCAGAAGTTGTTGCTCAACTTAATGGAAATCAGTCCGATGCATCTACTGTTACTATTGAACCAGATGAACCATCACCCACCAATTCTCAAGCAACACCCGAATCATCACCCCCACTCGTTCCTAATGATGTTGAAGAGGATTTCTATGATCACGATTTTGAACTTGCTCACCTACAATAACTTCCATTCTTTGATTCACAAATACCCGAAAACCCCATCGGTGCGTCTTCCTCAGAGGAAGCTCCTGCAATGGTTCACTCCAGACCACCATGGATTGAAAATCACAATACAAAATTGACAAAGGATCACCAAATCCGTGATATTATTGGTGAAGTCGATCGACCAGTTTCAACACGCCGTCAACTACAAGAACATACATTATACTGTTACTTTGATGCATTTCTTTCTGACATTAAACCTCAAAATTGGCAACAAGCTATGACACAATCATCGTGGATTGAAGCCATGCAAGAGGAACTTAATGAATTTCAACGCCTTCAAGTATGGGAATTAGTTCCTCTACCCGACAACGTTGACATCCTTACCTTATTGTGGGTATATAAGGTTAAACTCGATGAGTTAGGTGGTGTGTTAAAGAACAAAGCTAGATTGGTTGCTCGAGGTTACAAACAAGCTTTGGGTATTGACTTTGAAGAATCCTTTGCTCCCGTTGCAGGTTTGGAGGCGATTAGACTATTCCTCGCTTATGCTGCTCACATGAATATGATCGTCTATCAAATGGATGTCAAGACGACATTTCTTAATGGTGAATTGAGGGAAGATGTCTACGTAAGCCAGCCGAATGGATTTGTCAACTTAGAGTATCCTACTCACGTGTATAAGCTCAAAAAGGCTCTTTATGGGTTGAAACAAGCTCCACGCGCGTGGTACGATCTCCTATCGTCTTATCTGATCTCGGAAGGCTTCTCCAATGGAAAAGTGGACCCAACATTATTCATTCTCAAGGAGGACAACGACATGATACTGGTACAAATTTATGTTGACGATATAATATTTGTTGCCGCTACTCAAAGACTGTCTGACCATTTTGAGAAAATCATGTCCACACATTTTAAGATGTCGATGATGGGAAAATTTTCATTTTTCTTAGGGTTGCAAATTTCTCAAAATCCCAGAGGCATCTTTATTAATCAATCCAAATATGCTCTAGAATCTTTGAAAAAGTATCATTTTGAAAACTGTGACCCCGTGGATACTCCAATGGTGGAGAGATCCAAGTTAGATGAGGATAGGGACGGGATTGTTGTCGATCCTAAACTTTACCGTGGAATGATCGGCACCCTTCTCTATCTGACTGCTAGCATGCCTGATTTGCAATTTGCTATATGCATGTGTGCCGGGTATCAGGCTCGGCCTACCGAAAAGCACTTACATGTTGTGAAAAGGATCTTTCGGTATCTTAAAGGAACACTTAATCGTGATCTGTGGTATCCGAAGGATTCCTCTATTGCACTAATATCATATGCAGATGCAGATTATGTTGGGTGTCAAGATACTGGATGTAGCTCTTCTGGCAGTGTGCAACTTCTTGGAGAAAGACTGATTAGTTAGGCATCCAAAAGGCAGAAAAGCGCTGCGATATCCAGTACAGAGGCTGAATACATTGCTATGTCCGGTTGTTGTGCTCAACTTCTTTGGATGAGATCACAATTAACTGACTACGGTCTTGGATTCAACAAAATCCCGATGTACTATGACAACAAAAGCGCCATTGCCCTTTGCTGCAATTACGTTCAACATTCCCGGGCGAAGCACATTGACATACGCTACCATTTCATCAAAGAGCAAGTGGAAAATGGAGTAATCGAGTTGTACTTTGTCAACACTGAGTATCAGCTGGCGGATATATTCACCAAGGCCTTAGATCGAGGACGTATCGAGTTTTGGATCGAAAAGCTGGGTATGAAATCATTCTCACCAGCAACACTCAAGGAGTTGGAAGAAGAATCTGCAGAATAGTGGTGGTAAACTATTCTAGAGTATCCTTTTATCGTGATCTTGTATATTATCGTATATATATAAACCATAAAAAGAAAAATACAAAAATATAAAACATACAAAAACCATAAAAGATATAAAATCAAGAAAATCCAAAAATATTTTTCATTTTAAAATCGGGAATGTCTTTTAGTACGGTAATATTTACGGCCTTAGAAATGTCGATTAATATTGACACGGCGCCATAAATAGAGTCCGTATGAAAGTTGTATATATTTTAATACATGCCCATATGGCTTATAGTTACTTCTGACTGCAACCCGCTTTTCGCATTAAAGTCATGTATTTCTTTTGAAAACATTGGCTCACAACGGGAATTAATTTTCTCGGGCAAGGTTTACTTTAAAACCTTGCAAGGGATCAAGTTTACTTTATAACTTGATCTAACACAAATTAGTGTACGCTTCAGTGCACTTATTTTGTTAAAATAAGTGAAATCTTATTGCCACCAGAATCGTTTCAGAAAATCATTAAACGGAAAAGGTCTTCATGGATATTTGTCTCCTTAAAAACAACGACTACAGCTCTTTAAATAGAAAACGGGTCTGCGTTTAAGGGGGAGCAAATATCAAATCATTTTTGTTTTGACAAGAACGGGTTTTCAGAAAAATGTAAAAACGGTTATCTTCTTCGTCATATGCTAAGTATGCCTTGTGATCGTGTTAGTTGAGTGATTGGTGTATGTGATCGTGTTCGTACAACTTTCCTAACTAGGGGTCCAAAATTGCAAAACTTGCAAATCAGGGGGACCAAGATGCAACTTATTGCAAATGATTTGACCAAAGTCAAAACATAACACCCCCCCTGTTTACCATTTATCGACACACACACATAAACTGTTCTTCATCCGCCATTGTTAGTAAAACCTTCAAGCTTCATCTTTGTGTGCTAAAACTACAACATCATCTAGGTATCATTATCATAAACGTGATTCCTCTTTGTTCATCTTGTTACGTATATCATTATCATTCAAACCAGTTCATCATAATCAAATTAATTTAGGGTTTCAAAACTCAACTACCATCAAAGTGATAATTGAGTGGTGGGTTTTGTTAATTTAAGGTAGGTAACCATTGGTTTTGAACGATTTTGTATTAAACGAACTCTAAGACCAGTAATCGAGATCACCAGGCTCTTCATTGTTCGTATCGCATTGATTGCGATAAATGTAATGCGATGGATCCGTTGCGATGGGTCCATTGTGATGGGTCCACTGCGATGGGTCCGTTGCGATGGATTCGTTGCGATAGACTCGTTGCGATGGGTCTGTTGCGATGGGTCTGTTGCGATGGACTCGTTGTGATGGGTCTGTTGCGATGGGTCTGTTACGATGGGTCTGTTGTGATGGACTCGTTGCGATGGATTCGTTGCGATGGGTCCGTTGTGACGGGTCTGTTGCGATGGGTCCGTTGTGATGGGTTGGTTGCGATAGGTCCGTTGCGATGGCTTCATTACGATCCCTCGCTTCGATGGTCACTGCGATGGCTTCATTACGATCCCTCGCTTCGATGGTCACTGCGATGACTTCATTACGATACAATGTTGCGATGGTCACTACGATGGCTCGTCACGATAGACCTACATTTGCAAGAACAATTTGATGAGTTTAGCATTACAATGGACTTGATTAGTGTGATGGAAATTTAGGACATACTTGAGATACATAGACCAATATTCATTGTGACTTGTGATACTAAAATGGACACTACTAGATTAAGTCGTTAAAAAGATGACAAATTTCTAAGTGTAGTTTCGTCTTAGTTAGGGGTGTACACGAGCCGAGCTTTTAACGAGCTACTCGAGCTCGAGCTCGATTAACTCGAGCTCGAGCTCGATTAACTCGAGCTCGATTAACTCGAGCTCGAGCCTACATATTTTCAAGCTCGAGCCGAGCTCGAACAAAAAAAGATGCTCGTTTAGTTAAACGAGCCGAGCTTTTAAAAGGCAATGTTTGGCTCGGCTCGTTCGAAAGCTCGTTGAGTTACTCGAGCCGATCGAGCTTAACGAGCCGAACGAGCTAATCGAGCCACACATTTAAATTTTTATGAAAATTTATATATTTTAAATTTTAGTAAGTATTGACAATTTAATTTTAATTAAAACAATAACAATAAAGATATTAAACTTTGATAAGTAAAAAACACTACGAAATCACTCAAAACATAGAGCAAGATCCTAACACTTTTTAAACTTTTTGTTGCTTTCGCCTTACGATTTCTGGAACACTTCAACTCCGTAATTTCTTACAACTATCGATGTGGCATGAGATATTCAATAAAATATCTTCAAGACATGTATCACAAAACAAATTTGGATATAGTTATTCGAATTTAGATCAAACTTTAAAAAGAGACATAATTTGGCTGAATATGATCTTTTAACTAGTATAAGAAGGACATGAATAGTAAATTTATCCCACATTGCTTGAAGTAGAAAACTTTCATAGGAAAAAACTTTATATAAGCAAAGGTCTCGTCCTAATTTTGAACTTAGTTAAGCTTTAGATGTAATTAAACATTAGTTTTGTATTCATAAACAATCCATTTTGAGCTTATAAGTATAAGTTTTAGTTTGAACATTATCAAAAAAAATTATAATTGTAAACGAGCTTTCGAGTTCGAGCTTGAGTCAACAAACGAGCCTATCAAGTTCGAGCATAAAAGTTAGTTTACTGTAGGAGTACAAAAAATATTAAAATTCTTAAACGAGCCTCGAGCTCGAGCTCGAACAACAATAAAATTTTTGATTTCGAGCTCGAGCCTATTTGTAAAACGTTGTTCGAGCTCGAGCCGAGCTCGAGCCTGGCAGTTAATAAACAAGCCTGGCTCGTTTAAGCCAAAACTCGACTCGACTCGGATCGTTTACACCCCTAGTCTTAGTGTTATGTGGTGCAATATGGTGACGTTTGTTGTGATTTATTCCCTATGCTTAGGATATTCTTAGTTTATGAGATATATATATGTGTGTATATATCAAGTGTGCACGTGTTTATCTAAGCAGGAAAATGTCGATCAATGAAGAACAATGGAAATGACTTGATCTTGTACTTGTTTCACTTAGTGCCAGAATGCCTCATGCACCAAAAAATTTTCGTCTTAAAGACGATTTTGATCCCACTTTGGCGGAATTCAAAATTGCAACGGACATCCTAGATTGTTCACCGATAAAGGACGCATTACGTGCCACAGCATCAGTTCCTGAAGTATACATGCACGAGTTTTGGGCAACAGCCACAATTACACAGGGAAAACAATTGTCAAAGAAGATTATCTTTTTCACCCTCAACAAGAAGGACTTCACACTTGAATTGCGTCAATTTAGGCAACTATTCAAGTTTCCTAAGTTAGCAAAAGGAGAACATTTTATGCCTGACCCAGATACAGATGAACTGCTTCGAGTAATTCAAGAATTAAATTATGAGGGTGAAATTGGTTTTCTATCCCAGTTTAACACGTCACATATTGGGCAACCTTGGAAAGCAATTGTCAATATCTTAGTAAAATGCCTTACTTACAATATTCGTGGAGCAGACGCAATGAGACCCTCTCAGGCTAATATCTTTTGGGGTCTCTGCACTAGATCTAAAGTAGACTATGCACTACAACTTTGGGAGGAATTTTGTCATCAATTTACAAGTTCCAAGAGGAAAGCGGTGCATCTCCCATTTCCAAGGTTCACAAAACTCATCATCAATTTCTTCATGAAGAGTGACCCATATATTAATCCTTGTGGGAATTTCTTATATCATACTCAAGATAACGACAATGTGTTGGACACTATGACTGCTGATAATCAATTCACAAAGTACTCACTAAGACCAGCTCTAGTGCTAGACATCATGATCAATGAAGGGATCAAGGAGAGTGACCACTACCAAGAGATGATCCAAGACATTTAGGCACAATTTAAAAGAGAAAATGCAGATCCCTATGAGAAACAAACAGGTAAAAGGAAGAAAAATATGGCCAAGCGTCAAAAGACTTCTTCCTCCAAAGATAAAGGCACATGGAAAGAGCAAATAGTTGATGAAGATGATGATGAAGATGAGATGATCCACACTGATGTTGAACAGGAAGAAGTACCCCTAAAAAGGACAAAGAGAGCAAAGAAAACCAAAGGTAAAGAAGCACTTGTTGCTATAGATGAAGCAGTTCAACAAACCATTTCTGAAGCCAAACAACTGCATATCATTCTTCAGCAAAGCAGGGAGGAGGCTTTTGCAACATCCAAAGGATCATGCTCAACACTGTTTGATGACTTAGACGAATTTGGTAACCCGGATGACGATATTCTCTTTTATGAAGATCCTAATGATGAAGATGTTCATAACTTCAATTTTGAAAGTCGTGAGCAGAGTGAAGAGGGTGCTAGCAGTGACAACACAGAAACAAATTTACTATATCATGATGCCAATATCACCACATCATTACCGGAACCAACTTGCACGGTGGTTAACGATGATGCTCATGCAACTCCCATTCCAGGAACTCAACTCCAAAGTAAGTCTACTTCTGGCTCTGATGATGTTATGAAATATCTTAGGCGTCGAAGTCACAAATACTGATCCATCAACAAATGAAAATATGGTGGATGTTCCTATAACTTCTGTTACAACAACTACCATTCCACCACTACCCCCCCCCCCCCCCCCCCCCCCGGTCATCACTAATGTCATCACACCAACTCTCACACCCGAACTTGTTGAACAACCTGCATCAACTACCACCCCAACGACTGAATCTACACCGTCATCAATCCTTGAACAACCTGTATCAACTACCGCCCCAATGACTGAACCTACACCGTCACCTATCCTTGAACAACCTGTATTATCCACAACCTCTCTAACACTCATGGTTACACCTCCACCACAACAAGTATCATCCACCTCTAACCCATTCCTCACAGTCAGTGATCCACTGATTCAGAATCTTCAACAACAACTGGAGGCTCAAGCTAAACAAATAGCAGCACTAAATGAAAGAATCACCAATCCTGACACACAAACCCTCAAGGAACCGCACCCTGACGAGCCTACACTTAAGAAAATATCCGATAGTGTTTCTAAACTTAAAACTCAACATAAAACATTTCTTGGAGAGAAGAAAAATCGTGACAAAGAGAATGTTGCTTTTCTTGGATCAATTAATGATACTATGACCAACATCATTCGACATGAAGTGAAGTCATATGTTGATCAGGAGCTACCAACTCTTTTCAGCACTGGTTTATCTACCCTTCAACTGATGCAATTGTTGCAAACACGACTGAAAGATATGGGGCCTCGTAAATCGAAAAATAAACAAAAAGTTCTGCAATGTCTCAACAAAGTAATCATTAAAGATACACCTGCAGATACTGAAGACTCTGAGTCTGAAGATGAAGACGATCTAGAGGAGGTAGATAACGAGGGTAACGGTGATGAGGATGATGGTGATGATGATCAAAATGAGGAAGAGGATGAGGAAGAAGAGGATAAGGATAAGGATGAAGATGAAGAGAACGAGGAAGAAGAGGATGAGGATAACAAAGAAGACGAGGACGAGGATACAGATGGGGATGAGGATGATGATGATGATAATGATAATGATGGGAATGGAACCAGAAAGGGTGATAAGAATAACAAAGCGGGTATGAGTGCCGACGAGTCAAATAAGGGTGAAGGTGATAAGGAAACTAAGAAAGGTATTGAGGAAGCTGAAGAAAGAGTTGCTGAAACTACAGAAAAGACTGTGGATGCTACGGTTCCAGAATCTCAGCATACTGACACAGGTATGTCTACTGAACCGGTTTCTACTACTGCTTCTCAGAACGAAACTGTAGAACCTATGCAAGAAGACGAAATTCCAGTGTCTACGCATGAAGATGAACCCACATGGTCTATGCTAGAAGACAAAATTCCAGTCTCTATGTCTGAAGATGATATACCGGTGTCAGAAGAACAACCTTCCACACCTTCTGAAGATCAGCACAATTCCGATATGGAAGTCGAAGACTTAAATGTACCAGAACCGACTTTTGCTGAATCTGTTATCATAGATGACACTGTACAGGAGCAACTCTGGCTTACAAATGCAGCACCACAACATCCTTTCGCCACAGCAACAGAAATGGAGCTCACTCAATACCTAAACAATCCAATCGATTTCTCGGCCTTTTTAAGGTATCATCATGGGAAACCAACAATGACTCTGGATCTTATCAAAATGGCAGCCGCAGATGTGGATTTCTTTGATACTTTGAAGATCAGCCATAATGAGGCTGAATATCACTTAAATGAGCTTACAAAGGCCATGAGAGCGACGACTACGGGAATTCAGACTCTAGTGTTACGACCTCTTACACCCACAGTCATAGCCGATTCTACAACGATTCCAATAGAATATTTTGTCTGTCATGATCTCGAGTATCTTGAAAAAGGCGCGAAGAAGTATGCTACATCACTTGCTATGGTCAAGGCTATAAATCTAGAGAATGTACCGTGGATTGAAGACAAAGTACCTGATGCGTTATGGAGAAGGAAGTTGCTCAAGTTTTATGATACTTATGCATCACTTGGCATCTCTCACTGGAATGCAAAGAAAAGGTAGCTTACAATCACTTTCATCATCCAAAAATAGGTTCTTCTATAGTTGCAGATCGTAGAATTAAAAGCATACAAGGAGCAACTACTCAGACTGTATTCGGTTATGATTACTTGAATGTAATCGTGTTCAAACGTACCGATGAAAAAGAATATAGAATTGACAAAAGTGAACTCTAGTACCTTCGCCTTGAAGACATTGAAGATCTTCTGTTGTTATTGGCTCAAGAAAAGGTCGACCACTTACCACCTGAGATAGTCATTGCGTTGAGCTCAAACCTTCGTCAATATGCTCGAAAGATCGTCATCAACACCGGGTAGAAGATTTTCAACTTGGAGTGGAGAGTTTTTAAAAGCAGCTAAATTTGTAACGTCCCCACACAACTCCGCTCAGTAATTACCACAAGGACAAAAAGCCTTACATGAGGACTACGACACCGGAAGCAGGGATATTTTATCTGAACGAGACTGGCGTCATGCAGTTCATGCGATTCTCCGAACTGCATAATTTCGGTGATGGTACGCTCAAACATGTTCGTGATGATCTGACTATTCTCAATGCCGGTCAATCGCTTCCAGCAGTCAAGTACAACTAGATGGACCAATGCAAAAGAGGAGTTAAGTACGCGATTAAAAAGATCAAGGAAAAGTTAAGGGAGCGCCGGTTGCTAAGAAGTTTGGAACGATTCGTAGGTGGAAGACCATATGGAGCTCACCATAGGTTCACGGAACGATCTATTTAATTTTGGATCATCTTCAATCAGGTCAACTCCATATGTCTATTACTATGAATATATCAATATATGTATAATCGACTTTTGTGACATGTTGTAGTATGAAAGTATGATATTTTTTCAAGAATTTCTCTCGAGATTCTAAATCTTTCAAACATATCGTACTCGAGCACTACAACTAGCCCTCATTAATTTGATGGGGGAGCATTAATATGTTCTACGGCTTTTAACCAGTTTCATTTTTTACCTAAAGACCGGTTAACCCATTAATATCCAAAACATTAATGGTTAACATTTTGGATAAGGGGAGAAAATGGGATTAAGGAGACTTGTAAAACATATGTGGCTAAAATGAAAAAGAGCTTAATAGAAAATCCAACTTGATATATGCTACGCATATATTAAGGGGGAGCATTTTGTTGATAAAAACACTGAAGGTACAAAAACTTTTGATATTTATATCACAAGTACCTCAGTGATTTTAAGGAATTTTTCATGAAGACGAATACTTACCCAAAACACACTTAACTCACGACGAATGTGGTGACAAAAGGGTGGTAGGATTAGGTATTAGTCCAATGATTCTTCCAGAACCGGAGGAATCTTCCCAAGGACAATTCCATAGTTAGAAAATAGAAGTCCTTAGGAAAGATGGGGAATGGATTGTGAACGTAGTTGAATGCCGACCAAGTAGTGATGCTAGCACTAGAACAATCACAACAAGGTGCTAGTGATGATGTATTGGTAAGCATTGAAGGGTTTGAAGAATGAAAAATAATTGTAAAGATAAAGGGTGTAAAGAAAGAAGCCCTCCTTACAACTTAGGCAGAAACCGGGTCAACTTATCTTGAAGACAAAAGTATCATGGACCTAGTGACGCGATGCACAACCCCTCCCAGCCAACTCAAATATCTCTCAAAATATATTTGTTTTAATGTCACGGAGTTCAACACGTTATCTATCGGTTTATTCACTCTGAATAAATTGATATTGAAAAGGTGGCAATCCTCTCCAGCCTCCGCTCTCTAAAAACAAAATGCACTATTGAGTCTAGAGCCACGAGATCATCAAAATTCTCATTAGGACACAATTTTAAAAAATTAAAGATTTTTTATGAGTCCTACGCAATATTCTTTCTGAGTGATACGAAAGTATTACAATGAAGATGGAAATCCTGCTTGAGCCAACATCAAACAAGCTCATGGTAGGTGACACGTGTGGTTCTTTAAGAACTAATCTTGTGATAACTGGAAAGAAACGATGGTTTAACTCTTAATTGAGATTAAACTTGTTCCAGGGCCTCTACGCATTATCCAAGTGATCTTGCCAGAACACTCAGAGTGACACTATTTAGTGTTCATAGTGAAGAGTGGAAATCCTTCCAGTGTCAACATAAAACAGCACTGCGGTAGGTGACAAGCAAGATTCTATCAGAATCAAGCTCGTGACAACTGGAAAGCAACGATGGTGAAAATCATAATTGAAATTCACTTGTTCCAGGATTCATGAATTGACGGCTTCAATCATACGGATATTATAATCGAAATGATTCAGTCTTTATGTTCGCAGTCAGCTTTGGACGGTCGAATAAAGAGAACGGGTTTACCCGCGAAATCTTGTCAAGGATCTCTTTAATTAGAGCTACTTGTCACAAGTATGATATTTATTATCGTTCAACGGTCTTCACCGACCGGAGGTAAAATGCTACCGAATTAAAATAAAATGTCAAAGCCATTTTATTCGTGTCTTATTATGTTGTTGCATTTGAAGACGGTGGCATTGTGGTGTACCAGTAGAAGTCGTCACATACTTATTCCTTATGCATCAAGTATTTCTGTAAATTCAAGAAAGTATGACCTAAAAGTCTTCCGCTATATCAACTCTGAATTTTCAAGAATTCGACAAAGGATAGGTATATGGGACATGAAGTCACGAAGAGGCGAACATCACAAGAAGACAAAGATTACACGTGAAAGGCCAAAACAACATGTTCTAAGCAAAATCCTGATGATATTCAACACATATTCACAAAATGAAGAAAAGTTAAAGAAGAAAAATGAGAAAGTGGACTACGATCTCAAGAACGAAGATCTAACATGCTAGATTAGGACTTTGTAAATTTTGAGTGACCTCCCTTTGGGGGAGATTGTTGGAAATACGTTTTTCGTATTAAGAAAGTCTCGGTCACTCCAACAATATAGTTATAGGCTCGTAGTATAAGTTTAATTGTTATTTACATTAGCCCGGCCCATGAGTATGTTCATGGACCGGAGGCCCAAGTCCACTAAGGGACTTGGTATATAAACCCATTTCCACCATGGAAAGGGGTGTTGGTTGTTTCATTTTACAAGTAATAAACATAGTTTCTCTCTCACTTCTCTCTCTACTTTCTCTCACTAGAAAACAACAACCCTCTTGAAATATCAAAGATTATCACATTTCTACAAAACCTTTTAATGATTCATCATTATTATTAGTATCCTTTCGTTTCTAATACAACGTTAATAAGGATATGGATCTTAGTTATTCCTTTCATTAACCATTATGTTTCTCGTTATCGGATTCAAGCAAGATTACCAAAACTTCTAAACTTAGTTTAGAAAGACTTCGGGTACGGCCATACAAACATCTTACTAATCCCACGAGGGGCCCAGCTATATTAAAATTCAAAATAAATTTGAAGGAAACAAATTCCATAATGACTACAAGCAAAACTTATGAATTTTGCAACACTTCTGAAAATAACCCTTATAGCTACCAGTTACGTTTAGCGTTAGATTATTCCACACAAATTCACTAGATTCACATTAGTTTCCTGGTATCTCAGGTCTAAGGATAACTATTTATGATATACTTGATGACAAAGATCAACAGAGTATAATCATATAGTTGGGATAAGTCCAATATTCGATTCATCGAATATCATCCAAAATCGATCAATATACTTTCAAGTATATTCTATCGCAATTTTGAATTGTCTTAGTTTAATAATATTCTCATATTATTAATCGACAAGGGACATTTAGCATAACAATTTATTCATGGATTAAAACATGTTAAATAGGATACAAAATTAAATAACAAGAGTAAATGAAACCCAATCTTTATTCCGTTAAATAATAATGTCTTAACATCCTTTATCCAAATACTAAATAGATCAATGCATGAAAAACATGGTTGATGCATTATGCCTCTAGTAGAGACCTTCACACTAGTTTGGCAAAGAACAAAATAACCAATCTTGACCTATTGAAATTTTGAGAATACTTTCTTCAATAATTCAATTGAAGTTATTGCACATGTGCATTCAAATATTTTGATATTGCCACATGGTACCAAAATTTGTGAAACATCCTTGATCACCAATTTATTATGATAAAATTCCAAAACACATTTGAAGTTCAAAGTATTCTAATTTTTAATGTATAATGCAACTTTAATCAACATGTCATCTCCAAAGATCCCATGATTAATATTGAGTGTTACCTCAATTATATATTTTCAAGTTTTTATAACTTGTCATTTAAATATATAAATATGTTACCACTAATATCTATTATGTAATGTTTGATTCCAACCAAACCTTTAAGTTTGTTGGCTATGATAATTTGCACAACTATTGACAAATTACTCATCTATAGAATATGGAAGCTGATCCAAGACAAGGATGTTATTCTGTATCCAAACATATTCCTTCGGAATATTCAACACACAAGTTATTAATTAACTTTCAAATAAATTAATATATTCAAATCATCTTGCATTTTAAGCATGATATAAATACAACGTGATACACATGAAAATTTCTCAAACCAGGTTTAGATTTCTTCATGTTCTTAATATCCATATAAACTTACTACATGGCATATTTATGTTGTATTTCCACCGCATAAACAAATAAATTTGTTTGTTCCAAGGTTATATATTATTTTTTGAATTCCAAAGTAAAATTTCATTTCAAATCTAAACCAAATCAACATTTAATTTAAATGAAATTTACTTTCTTATATGTCTATTTGACACATATAATTTAAGAAAATAATCATAATACTCCCACTAGCTTTTAGGAATATTTAGAAATCATCTTATTCAAATTTAAATCCAATTTTGATTTCAAATTAAACATAAGAATAATTTCCTAGGTGCCTGCATTTATTCATTCATGAATAATTGCAATTTGTACTTTTCCAAAGATTTATTTTGAATTAATAAACTTCTTTCGATTACTTAAGCCCGTGCTCAAGTAGTCAATCAAGAAAGAGTTCATATATATTCAACTTGTCAATTAAAATATGACCACCAAAATCTTTATATATTTAATGCATTTAGGAAAGAATATTCAATCACAATTAATGATCTATCCATAATACATACATTAAATATGTGTACAATTTTGTCCATATAATTTCGACACAAGTATTTAAACCACCACAATGGTCGTTTCTACCTTTCTTTGACGAAACTTATCTTTAATTTCTAGTCAAAGTATTTAAGATAAACCAAATCTAAAATTTATTATCTTGTTTGGACAACATCTATAACATTCATAGTATGAGTAGTTTACCCAAGTCAATATTTGGTAACATATCATAACATTTATTTGCAACTCATAATTCTCAGCATATTACTCATATATCCGAGATATCCTTGCGGGCCTATGACTTAAATTCCTTTATTTTGAGAGTTAGCATTAACACGCTTACCTCATGATAATTACTAGTGTATTTAAGAAGATTATGTATTTTGTAATTTTATCTTTCAAGATCAAAACTCCCACTTGCTTTTAGTAACTTAAAGTTAATCTTTAAATACATAGCAAATAGATCAACACTCCAATGTTATCTATTTTGGGACTTTACATAATACAAAGACCGTTCCTATCTCCTTATTTTCTAACAACCCACTTCATAAGTATTTTAGCAAAATCCAAACTTCATTTAAGACATAATGTGATTCATCACACTCCATATATAATGGTATCTTATTAATATTCTTAGCTCAAGTCATACTCAACTTTCGAACCTTGATATCTTTTTTTTGAAGAAATGAAGATATAGTTATCTTGAATCAATCATCACCATCATATTGAGAGTTTGATTCTCCTAATGAACATACCATAATAATGATGTATTTCATTTAGAGAAATATTGTAAGTCAATCTTAACAATATTAAGATAAATATATATCTTTTGGTTTACCTATATACCAACTAAATCATCTTAATGGTAAAATAGATTTCCTAACCATTTTGCATGCTTTATAACTCAAGTACGTCTAATACAAAGTCACTTCATTTTCATGTCTTTAAAACATAAAAGTTATAATTCCATCATACGTTTTAAGTCATTTGAAAATGACTCCATGTATATGTCTTAACAAAAGAGAAATACATTAACGTCTTACTTTATATTATACGTCTTTCAAGACTTTTATGTTTGTGACTTTATACAATAAATCATAAACATGTATAACTAAAGTAATCATGAACACCACTAGGTTTCATTAATCTTTTCAAGTTAATTCACTACTATTTCTATTTATGTCATTCCAAGAATACACAAATCTTTTAGTTTAGTAGTATAAGGTTACTCTATGTATGTCATTCTAGGAATTACCCATTTTAAGAAACACTAAAATAATCCACGCCCGATCTCACGATATGTGGATATTTAACCCTTGTGTTTACAATTTAGTCCAAGCTCTCACATGACTAAAACAAAACCACAAGTATTTCTTAATGTGAATGATATATATACTTTTAAGTAGTCTTTAATAATCATATTGACACATGATCTAACTTTCATCTAATTATCAATTAGATCGTTAGTCTCTTATCTTGAAGTCAAGAGAATCATATCTTTATGAGTTTTTTCTTGCACACAATATTCATTTCTCCCACTTGTGCATGGAACAACCTCATATATATTAGATAAACATCACGTCTAACGTTTGTCTATACATCATATGATTGTGTCATATATACTATCTTTTACAAGTAGATGTAGGACATTTTAATCAACAAGAATCAGTGCATAACTATCCTTGAAGATATTAGTGTCTAAATTTCAAAAGTATTTATCTTAGGTCAAAGTAAAGATACCATGGGTTATTACCAAGACAACAAAGCTTGTAAACTCCCACTGAATAAGAGAATGTTTAAATAACCTCGAATTCAGTAATACAACACAATTCTCCCACTGAATTTGACAACACTGAATATGTTTCATAATCGGTGAAAATAATTAGTGTTGTGTTTACTTTTGAAAAACACATTCGTAAAAATTACTTATAGTGTTTACTTTCTTACACTTTTGAAAAACACATTCGTAACAATTTACGTGTAGTGTTTAAGAGTGTACTCTACTTCGTAAATGATGACTTATACATCAATTGCTTTTAACTTGAAAAACTGACATGCAATTTCTTCCTTAAATAGGTCTACCAACCCCACAATGGTATGTAGTGCCTATAAATAGTGAAAGCACAACTACTAGATAAACTATGCTAGTTTGCCTTTACACTAATTAGCGGTAACCATTCTTAAATTGTAATAACTCAAAATATGCAATTTCTTAACCATTAAAGTTTGCTATGAGTTATGTATTTAGAATAAGACATTTCTAAAATCCTTAGGACTCCTTCTTCACTCATGGAAAAGAGTTTAGGTTTATATTTTCATTGTTAATTGACTCTATCCTCAATCATATGGTTTGTAGATCAATAAATGAATGACTAAACCACGTTTATAGTGTAACGTTGCATTAATACATTGTAAAAGAATTTACAAAATTCAATTTTAGTATTTTCGATAACAAAATACTTTCAAGAAAATAAAATTACCCCGGTAATAATAACCATAGTGTTTTCCTTGAAACTAGAATCCATATTGACATAAACCCATTACATCAGTTGATCTGCTAGTAATGAATGTACTCAACATAGTAACTTGTTGAACAATAATTGACAAACAATTTTCAATTTCTAGATATTTAAGGGATTTACATTGCCAAAAGAACGTTTTGCATTGTAAACATGTTTCATCCCTTCTGAATGCCTTAAGTTTCCAGATCTTACTGAGTAACTTAATTAAGTCGTCTAATCTGAGTAACGTAAAACCATCATACGAATTCTCATTCTACAAATGGTTTTCTCTCCATCACAACATCACCCAAAAATCTCATTTCATGTCGAAGTAATTTCAAGTGTTCGTCAATTAGGAGCATTCGACTTAAATTTTAAGGGTATAAAATTTCGATGTCAAACTCAATGGATGGAGAAGCATGCATACAATCTCCATAGCATAAGTTTAATAAAACATTTAGTAAACTTTTTCACGAGACAAAATTTCCACATAAATTATGTTGAGGTATTGGTTAAACCAATTAAAGAATTTACCCACAACTATTCACAACGTACTTTTTTAGAACTCGGCTAAAGCACAAAGCAATACCCTTATTCATTGTGTTTTGGATGTGAATTTGCGATAAATCACCCTTGAGGTACAATTCAATTAATAATCGTAGGTAATTTCAATTTGACGCACAGGCGAGCCGGGAGTTTGGTCAGCAACTAATGGCATAACACCTCATTCCTTAACCGGGTACATGACCAACGGTGCGTTATACCCACTATATAGTTTGTCAAAAGGAGTAGGCCGTTAGATTATTATTGCAATTCACCAATCAACTTAATCTTATGTAATTTAGATCTCTAACAAATCATTATTTTCATATGATTTAGTCTATATTATTTCTTTTCATAAAAACCCTTGTTTACAACAATTCAATAATTTTATATATAAACGAGTAAAAAAACTAAATCATAAACACATAATAACAATTTATATGTGTAACAAATAAATCAAATAGCCACATGCAAACGATTTATTCAATAATCATCAAATCTAGGTCTTTATATCTCTATATAAAAGTCTTCCATAATTCTAATTTATTAAATCAAATAATCACGTAGCACATAAAATCATATAAACATATAATTTTACGATCCGTGAAAACACGCACGTAATCATGGATTCCCCACAAATCTTAACAATTAAATCTCTACGGATCGTAACCATACATGACATAACAGTTAATCATGCAATTTAATCAAAAATTATCCCACATGTAATTTAGGGTTTCAAAACAATTCTTTTTTTTATAAATATTCGGCCAAAACCCTAGTTTTTAAAACACAAAACCCTAATTTTAAGAAAACCTAAAAAACATGTAGTTTTAACTCAAAACAATTTATAGTTAAAAAAAACTTTAGTTTTCGATAATTATAACATGTTAAAACGGCTCTGATACCACTAAAGGTTTATTAATATCATAACAATTATATAAAACCCTAAACGAGATCAAAGCACATATAGCGGAAGCGATTTAACAAGATCATAATAATAACACAATTATAATTAATCGAATTAGGGTTACATACCTTTTAGCGAATACGAAGATCCACAAGATAAAGAACGAGGCACCAAATGTCGATAAAACCTTATCACCAAGATATAGTATAAAGTAAGACTATATTACGTTCTTGTACACACGTAATACAACGAGCTAACTGTGATTCTAGCACGTGTAAACCGAGCATCCACATCAAGTGGAAAATCTACCCAACAACCCTAGAGAGAGGCTAGGACTAGAGTATTGCTAATCCAAAACCAAAGGATAAAAGGAACCCTAAAAGGTGTTTTTTCTTTGGTGTTGTTTGCAATAGATAAACCAAACAAATCACACAAACCAATCGAAACCCTAAGGTGCGATTGGTTTGTTGATCGCATGAGAAGAAAGAAAGAGAATAATGGGGTGAAGAATTATGGAGGTGATGGGTTGTTTATATAGGCATAGGCTTGTATCCATAAACAAATAAAAAGAAGGTTTTTCCCCTTCCTTTTCTCTCCTATGGACGACGGCCCAACCACCCCTAAGGGATGTTCAGGAACCTTCCATTCTTCTTTCTATTTATTCCTCTTTCTATTTATTCCACAACGCTCGTTAATACTTAACTCTTAATTATTTAACGATCGTTAAGGTTATGTGGTTATGTCTCAGTTTATTTTAATAAATACATAAATATATATTTATTAAATAAATTAATAAATACAATAAATATATTTATTAAACAAATTAACTCTTTACGTATTGTGTGCAATCCCGTAATCTTGAGTTCGATCATATCACACGACTATTAAATATAAGTCCATAAACTTACACAACCAGCCTACTTGGATCAGCTCAAGAGCCCAAAGAAGCTTCAATTTTTGCGGTCTTTACCTACAAAAGAACAATGGTAACTTGCTTTAAAAAAAATTACAATGATAACTTATATAACTTGCTTTTCAACAAAGAAACTTGAGGTTAAACCATAGATATAGCCAACATACGTATAAATTGATTAAAAACATACAACATGATTTATAATGTATAGAATCTTGAAAGCTTATAATGTAATAAGTATATCTACCTATGAGCTTGTTTTTCTAATAGTTTGTAGCGTCTTGCCTCTTTATTTTAAATTAAAGAAACACTTCAACCTTCGTAGATTGATAAATGCTTATTTTTAAAGCTGATAAAAACTTTGAGATAAACCTTAAATACCCACATAGACTAAGATATCAACATTAACTACCATATACCGTCTACATGGTTTGCCATGTGTTTCTTTCCGCTTGCCGTATGTAATTTGCTTTATTTCCTTTTAATGCCTTATCCTCTTATCTTATCATGCTCTCGTGAAAATTTGTATATATGTAAAGAATAATAAACAAATAAATAGATAAATAAATAAAATGTAACAATAAAATAATAATTGGCGTTGTACTGCTTTTTTTCTTTCTCTTAGACGAAGGTCTACTCGGAAGTAGTCTCTTTACCCGCGGGTTTTCTTAAAATTGGGGGTATGACCTATCTACATTTTACCTTCCCATATTTTTCTCTGGCGGGATTGGGTATCGTTGTTATTATTGTTGTTGTTTTCTATATGGTGTTTGTATGCATATTTTCAATGTGATCATTATTAATCTAATAATATGACATGAAATGATTAAATAATTTTATATTCAGAGTTGTGATATTTAGACCTACCGGTTAGACCTAATAATATGCCTACCCAATAATATTTTGACACTTGTCATTATTTTAATAATGCTATCAAATTATAGTATTAATCTAATTTAACACTTTAACTGTTTTTTCATCTTTTTTGCTTTCGTTGACTTCTTTCTGAGTAATTAATCTATTACAGAAGCAGGTCTTGTACTACAGTCTACAGATCTCAATATAAAACATCGTTAAAATATCAAGATAGATTTTACTCACGATTATTTAAAACATTGTTGATAGACTTTATGCACTTCTGGTATATGCATGATTGTTTGGATTACATAATAGACTTTTTTCACTGGTGAAGGATCATTGAAAATCAATGTATTTAAATGTTGTAGGGATTTAATCATCTTAATAGCCTTTTGTATTGATATTACAGTATTATAAAGCAGGCATGTGTACGTAGCTATAATTAAGATATTCAAAATAAGGATCATAAGCTAAAGAAACATTTGCAACGACACAACAACTTTTCACAATTGCGTTTTTGACAATGGTGATTCTAAAAGATGAAGCATTTATGAGATAGAATATAATTAAATACAACAAATAATTTAATTAAATACAAGGGTATATTAAGAACAACATAAAAATACTTGTTGGAGATATTTGACAATTCTGCGTGTCATCATCGTAGTATTAGGCGTGTAATTAGGCCTCTTAGTTAGGCATGTTTATCATTTTTCTTATATTTATCTCAATGGTCGTTTTTTTACAAAAACTTTTTGTTCTCATAAGAAAAAATATAAAAACTTACCTCGTGCAAACTCAAGGCTAATGAAAAACAACCACTTAAGTATCGTTTAGTTTCTAAAGACCTATGGTGTAACATATCTTTAAAAACATAACCAAGTCAAAAGACTTCAAAAAATCAACATCTCTCTGTTTTCGTATAGGCAATTGTCTATTTATGATACTTCAACTTCACAACATTATAAAAGTGATTTGTGTGTGAGAGAACATCGAGTAATTTCCAACAAAAAAGACTTACTTGTTATGTCATGATTTGACATGTTCGTTCCTTGTTTTACCGTGTTTGTCACTTTCAGTAACTCGCTTATTCCAAAGTCTGCGAGTTTGAGATGCCCAGAATCAGCCCGCAAAATTATCTTGTTTTCTTACGCGCAAAAAACAAAATATTCCACAATTATGGTGAATAAACAAACTTCGCTACTATTTCCAAATACATGTGCATCTACCTACTAAAAGAAAGGAAGAATAGCTATGTAATAGTATACGAAGACTAAATAAAACTATTCGCAAGATAACTAACCTTTGCTTAGATTTATGCACTTGTCTAGCTTCTGATAAAATCTTATCTTTCCTGTATTTGCAAACATCACATAAAAAAGATAATGGTCAAAGTAAAAAGAACAAAATTGAATTCAAATGAAGTTTGTAAATATTTCTTTAAACAATAAGGTACCATTTTAGAATTTCTATTAAAAACAGCTTCTCCTCTTTGTGGTCAGCATATACATTATGTGTAACCAAACATCTATGGAAAAAAGTGTCGACGTGACACAAATGATCAGAAACAACTTATTTGGGCGCCTGAAAAGATTTATAAACAACTTATATGGTATCAAATAACTTTTTGGCCTTTGAAAGGTTACATGTAAGTGGCGTTTAACTAACTCTATGGCCTTTGACAACCTACCTTTTCACTTAAAAGAATCGAACATAGACAACTAATCCTAAAAAATAATGTCAAAGCTAGCAACAAATATATCTACCAGTTTGTGCACAAGAATCGGCTCAAGAAGAACTTTGGTCTCCCCATTGTTTTTATATTCATTTATGAGAAACCGAAGCATAAGAAATTATGTTACTAATAGTTATACATGTTCAAGAAGAAAATGAGCTCCATGGCGGTTGATTTAAACTAATGAGACTATAGCAACAATTTTTCCTTTGTGACAACCAATAACAACATTGATTTAATGATATAAATTATTTCAAACATGACAAAATTATCTTAGTTTTCACATATAATCATTGACAAAATTTTCCTTATGAAAATCAATTACAATCGAACGAAAAAAATCGTAACGGTCCCTAAAAATTATGTCAGCAAAAAGTCTAAAAAAACTATTGAAATCAAAAGTGAAGAGATTATCTAATGCAATTACGAAGAATGTAATGTTTATTGAAATCGAATAAAGATAATAATTTAATAGTCTAACAATCTGCTTTGTCACAATCGAAACAAAGAAATCGAACAAACCAACGTAAATTGAAAGTCTTCAAAAATGAGCGTGTTGATCCCTTTGGTTGGATATATATTCTGTTAAGAATTAGTATAGTAGTTTGTAATCAAACTAAAACACTTTGAGCACTCTTACTAACACTAAATAAGTTATGCGGAATCTAACTTATAAAGCACAGAAGAACAGAATTACTTTTAACTATTCGATTCTCTTATTAATCGACTTGAATGAGGTACATGAAAGACATTGTACCTATGTTCCTTTTATAGAGTAAGGAACCCTAGAAACCTTAGAATATTCTATAAAGATAACTATATCACATACGATATATTATCAATATTCTACCTGTTTAAGTATATCACATAAGATATACTGTAACTATGACTATGACATATCTTATACAAAGATATATTCGTCCTAATCAACATAGCAGTACTTACTTTATAAGTAGCAGTACTTACTATGTACCGCGTTAATACCAACAGTACTTACATAACATTGACAGTACTTAAAATACACTAAGGGTATTTGACACTTAAAAAATAATTCCCAACAATCCTCCCCTAAACAAGAATGATAACTTGTTGTCTTCTTGTTTTTCTTGTACTGGATGTATTAAAATACATGTCTTCAGTCTTTCCTTCATCCTTGGATTGAACTTGGTAATTTGTATTTGTATCCAACTGAATGTAGCCAAACACTTCAAATGTAGATCTTCTTTTGATAAGATAATCTTCAAACATCATGAGTATCATCTTTTTCTTCAAACTATGATCTTCTTTGCAGCATCAGTCATTGTCTTCTTGAGTTAAATCTGTGAACTCTGAATCATGAACCTTAGTCTTGATTTGATGAGACAAAACCTTTTAAGTATTTTTTGTAATACTTCTTTGCTTGCAATCTTCATACCTGAAATAAAAACAGTTAACAACAAAAACCAATCTGTATTGGCTTCATGATTTTTAGAAAATCACCAGCTATCAACGGATTTGATAAATTCTTTACCAGTTAGTCGTACACTCTGGAATAGCCAATACTTTATTCATAAAGAATAAGGTGTACTGATAACCTTACTATTTTTGGTAAATTGTCAACCATCAACGGATTTTATGAAGTCTTTACCTAGTATCGTTTGTCTAGGACTAGCCAACTCTTTGTTTCGAAACAAGGTGAGCTAGAACCATATATTTTTTAGCAAACTATCAGCTTTCAACGGATTTGATAAGTCTTCACCATAAACCGTTTGCTTATGGACTAGCCAGTTCTTATGTGTGTTAGACATGGTGAACTGAGAACCATTTGTGAAGTGTGACTGAAAGTCAAACACTTAAGGCTCTTTCTCAGCTTCTTCCTCATTTTTCAAATCCTTGATTTGTTGTTTAACCATTCTGATCAACTCCAAAGCATCAACAGATTCTTCTGTAACTTCCAATTGTTGTTCTAACATCTTTTCCAACAATCTTCTTTTGAAAGGGTAAGTCTTCTCTTGCAGCATATAGTATGTAACATCATCTATATCCAGAATATGCAATCCACATGACCTATAATATCTCCAGCAACTAGGAACCTGATTCTCTAATTCCTTCAACATTTCTTGATCACAATTGTGTGGCTCATACATAAAGAGAAATTTCCAATATAATAGTGATACTTCAGTTTTACCTGCACTGGCTTCTTGAACTAACCTGAAAAGATCTTGAATATCTTGTTTGTCAAGAATGTGAAGAATATCCTCCAAAAGTCTGAATATCCTTGTTGTGCCATCAGTTCTTTGAATTCCATGAGCTTCAAGTCCTTGATCCATAGAGTAAATCCATCTATAAATAGATGATCTTTTTCCTGAAATCTTTGTATCAATACATTGATCTTCAAATTTTACAATCTTCAAGTACTTCTTCAAGCTCTCATCATCATCACTATCTTCTGCTGTTGATTTAGCCCTCTTGGCTTTCTTCTTTGTCTTTGTTGACCTTTTCCTTTTAACACCCTTGGAAATTCCCTCAATTTCTGTTGAACCCTCTTCCAAGTTTGTATGTACCGTCTCCTCAGTATGTACTGTTGCATGTACTGTTGACTGTGTATGTACTGATTGTACATTTTCAGTCTGAGCAATATCTTGAGCTTCAACTCCTGTATTCATTCTTTGAGCAGTCTCTTCCTCCCTTGAACTTACCTTCTACTTTCTATTCTTCCTCACATAAGTGGTCTTGATAGTTGGAGATGTATTTGTAGGTTCAGCAGTAATTGACTCAATTCTAGGAGTACTACCAAATTGCCTTTGTTTTTGCAGATGTTTTCTATGTTTTTCAACAGCTATTCTATCTGCCTCAGATCCAATTTCAACAAAATTCAATTCAGTTCTCTTATTTTGCTCATACAAAGTCTTGATTTCTTCAAAATTCTTCTTGACCAGCCGAATATGAGTAAAGCCCTTAACTCTCTTAAGAAAATTCATCATCTGATTTCTAATCTACATAGTAGTTGGAGGTTTAATCTTTTCTCTTCTTCTCTTTTCAGCAAAGAATCTTTGTTGCTCCCTTACCAGATCATCAATCAACTTTGATTTCTCTTCTTCATCATATGCATCTCTCTTCAGCTATCAATGAGTCTGCAAGAAGCTCACTTGCATGTAATTCAGCTTGAATCCTATCATACTCTTGTATGTTCTATTCTTATTCTATTCTTCTAGCTTCTAACAAATGTTGTTTTGCTGCAAGTTCTTCTTGTAATTCATCTTTACGAATTTGTGCTTGCATTCTGTAAGCATATTCCTCATCATGGTCTAATTGATTAAATATGTACATGACTTTGTTTATATCATCATCTGAATCACTTTCATCTTCAGATTCTGATAATATTTGCTTCTTCCCCTTATCCTTTGGATCAATCTTAGGTAGCTTCTTCTTCAGCTTGGTAGATCTTTCCTCATTAGCTTGATGTTGAATAACTATGCCTTTAGTAGGGTGTGAAGCTTGAACTTTCTTACCTTGAATTTTATTCTTTTTGGCAAGAACTTCTTGTTGTGTCTTTTTCTCTGCCTCTGCTTGTTTAGTCTTCTCAACTAAATTCTTCTTTCTTAAGTCAAGAAGCAATTGGGCTAAAGTCTCATCCTCTCCAAAAGGAGTTTGACTTTCTAGTGAAGGATGATCACCAGCGGTACTTGCAATCGGCTTAGTTGGCTTAGCAGTACTTGGGTCTTCAACAATGTCAGCAGTACTTGCAGTCGGCTTAGTTGGCTTAGCAGTACTTGGATCTTCAAAATGTTGATTTCACCAATATTAGACACACTTGTTTCTTCAATCACTTGTATATCCCCAGATACTCTTTCTTCCATAGAAGTCATCATTTCAACTTGCACCTCTTCAGTCTTGTCTGATCTATTGCTCATTCTTGATCTAGACAGTACTTGCAAAGTCTGTTTCCTTTGAAACCATACTTGTTTTTGTGGTGATGGAGTTGAAGATATAGGAAACTGAATGTTAATTTCCTCCAACTTCTCATAGAAAGTACTCCAATTCACTTGAAGTGGTGATTGAGGTATTGGTGCTGGCTGAGTTACCATTATTTCTTCAACTTGTGGCTCCTCATGAGTAGGTTGTGGTTCTTCCTGTTGAATCTCCATATTTGAAGGTCCATCCACACCAGTCTCTAAACTAGTTGCATCTTCATTAGTCCCCATGACATCTTCATCCAATTCAAAATTGATGTCATTTCCATAGATCCTTTTCTGATTATCAAAAGAAGGTGGTTGTTCTTCTAATTCCTCCCCTGTTTGGTTGCATTCAGTTGCCTTTTCTTGTGGTTCCTGAATCTTTGCTTCTTGATTGCAGACTTCTGAATAGATCTACGTTGCCTCATCCAAGGTGACACTTTGTTCCTCAACTTGATTAGGCAAGCTTCTAATTCAGTAATTTTCTTTTCTTGAACAAGCCTTTCTTTCTACAACACCTGTACCTGTTGGGACAAACTTGTACACAAAGCAGTTAAATTTGCAACATCCACTACCTCTGGTACTTGTGCTTGTGGTGAACCACTAGCAGCAATAGAAGCAACAGGTGTGTGGATCATCTCATCATTGTTTGGTGGAGCACCAACATTGTGAGAAGAAGATTGTGAATCTTCTAGTGAATGGGAACTCTGGTGAGAAGGAGTTTGCTAAGAAGCACTAGCATTGCTAGGTTCCTCACCTTCTTGACTGACAGGTTGGGCTAACATATGAGCAAAAAATGGTGTAACTGTTCCTGTAAAGGCATTGCCTTGTTTGGTCAAGAAAGAGAAAGTTCTCTTAGTGAATGTAGGAACATCCCATGTATCAGTTAACTCTGGTAGGTTAGGTTTTTGGTCACTAACTAAAGTTTGAATGAATCTAGGATACATCAAAAACTTTTTAGTCCCTTCCAAATTCCTAGTCATGCCTTCAAAAATTAATCTTGAAAAATTAAAAACCCTGTTATTTGCTAGACAAATACCATCTGATGCCAATGCAACAGGAATTTGATCAAAAGATGTACTTATAGAGCTTAAAGAGTGAATAATAGCATGAAAAAACAATTTCCATTGAGGTGAAAATAAAGCTTTAAAGAAAGTAAGACTTTCCCTACCACCTCCATAGCCCATGGCTGCAAGGCCATCATTAATCTCTGTATTATTAAGCATACTAAGTCCATTTTCATCATTTAATCTCAAACTTGCTCTTAGCAGTACCTCAGTTACATATATATTTCTATGATTCACCGTAGCCTTAATGCAAGGTTGATTAAACCGAGTACCTAATATAGCAGTATTCCAAAATTGTTCAACAATGGAAATAGAGACAACTGGACTTACCGTGAGTGCAAAGCGAATATGACTTCGAGATAGGAAACCAAGAATCTCATGGAAACCAAGAGAGTCATCATTCGTAGCAAGATTCGCAACCAAATTATGCTTAGAGATCACTTGTAAAGCAGCCATTAGCATTTTTGATGATCGAAAAATTAGAGAGAAGGTTATAGAATCAAGAGATAAAAATAAAAGATTAGGTGAATCAATTGTAAAATTGGAGTAAGTATTTAAGTAAATAACAAACCCAAGCGCGAAGAAATCGCCAAATTTACAAAAGAGACCCTTAAGAGTACAACGGACATGTATCGGTACATGAAACATAAGCGGTACTTGAATTTGTGCTAGCGGTACTTGGAGTTATTACGGTACCTCACAATTTTAACCAGTTCATGCTTTCCACTATCAATGTAACCTCTTTTATCTTTTTCTATTAACCTGGAATTACATCAAAAACACAAAACATAGACTATACAATAAAAATTATAAAAATTTGTACAGCTATTACCTCCCCTCAACATATGCAGCAGGTTATTGGTTGAGCATACCAATGTGTGTCACCAAGAATTCAAATCTCTTTGCATCAAATGCCTTGGTCAACAAATCAGCTACATTGTTGTTTGTATGAATCTTCAAGACTTGAATAAGCTTTTTGTCATAAGCATCTCTTATAAAGTGATGTCTTATTTCAATATGCTTGGTCTTGGAGTGAAATACTGGATTCTTGACAATGCATATAGTACTTTCATTATCAATGTAAATCTTGGTGTTCATGAAGTTAAACCCATAATCTAACAGCTGATTTTGAATCCAAAGTACTTGACCATAGCAATGAGCAGCAACTACATATTCAGCTTCAGTTGTAGAAGTAGCAACAATGGTTTGCTTCTTACACTGCCATGATATGAGTCTTCAGCCTAGGAATTGACAACCTCCTGTTGTGGATTTCCTATCATGATTAGCTCCAGCATAATCACTGTCTGATTAAGCTTCCAATTCAAAGGTGGAATCTCTAGGATACCATAATCCTAAATTGGGTTGACTTTTAAGATATTTAAAAATCTTCTTCACAGCATGTAGATGTGACACCTTTGGATGAACTTGGAACCTTGAACAGACACACACAGCAAACATAATATCTGGCCTTGAAGCAGTAAGATACATCAATGAACCAATCATTGATCTGTATAGATGAATATCAACATTCTCTCTATGTTCATCTTTTGATAAAGACTTCTTGGCTTCAAAAGGTGTGCTTGTACTCCTTGTATCCATACATGAAAATTTCTTTAAGATTTCAGCAACATATTTATCTTGGCTAATAAATATTCCATCTTTCCTTTGTTTGACTTGCAGTCCCAAAAAGAAAGTTAGTTCTCCCATAGAACTCATTTGAAATTTTCCTTTCATCAAAGCTTCAAACTCTTCACACCATGTCTTCTTGGTAGAACCAAAAATGATGGCATCAACATAAACTTGAACTAGAATGATGTCCTTATCATTCTTCTTGATGAACATAGTTTTGTTAATGGTTCCTCTCCTATATCCATGTTCTAGCAGAAAATTGGATAAGGTTGCATACCAGGCTCTTGGAGCTTGATGCAAACCATAAAGTGCTTTGATAACCTTGTAGACTCTATTAGGGAATTTAGGATCTACAAAACCTGGAGGTTGTGAGACATATGCCTCCTCTGAAATAGTACCATATAGAAAGGCACTTTTCACATCCATTTGATAGACTATAAATCCCATATATGATGCAAAGGCCAAAAATAACCTAATGGCTTCTATCCTTGCCACTGGTGCAAAAACCTCATCATAGTCTATCCCTTCTTCTTGTCTATAGCCTTGAGCAACAAGTCTTGCCTTGTTCCTCACAACAACTCCTCTTCATCCTTCTTGTTCCTGAAGACCCATCTAGTACCAATTACTCTTTTACCTGAGGGAAGATCCACAAGAATCCAAACTTTTTGTAGCTCAAATTGTATTAATTCTTCTTGCATGGCATCTACCCAGCTTGCTTCATCAAAAGCCTGAGAAATGTTTTTGGGCTCTACTTGAGATAAGAAACAGGCAAACAAACAATGTTGAGTATCTTTATGATTTGTTCTCTGCTGTTGTTTGACATAACTCACAAGTGCATGAGTTTCAATATTGGTTTGAAGTTGTCTTCTGGTTTGTACAGCAGATTTGGGATCTCCAATAATCTGTGTAGTAGGATGGTTGTTGTTGACTTTATAAGTGGGAATAGAACTGACTGGAATTTCTGTTTCCAAATTATTGAAATCAGTTACTGCACCCTGCTCATCATAGGAAGCTTTGGAGAAGATTCCTTTAGCTGGACTAGCATATAAGTCTTCATCGTCCATAGCTTGTAAAATCTCTTCTAGTGAGTCAACAGATTTGATAGATTTTGACTTAGCAGTACTTGCAGATGAAGTATCGCTAGGTGTAGTATGTACTGCTGAGTGTTTTGACTCAAAAGATTCTTCTCCTGAATGCTTATTGGCAGATGTAGCATTCTTTTCTTTATCTTGAAGCCTTTGAAGCTCTTAGAAGGCTTGATCATCTTTTGATGGCATGGTTTGCTTCTTGGGAGTGGCAGACATGGGAGTAACAGTAGGCATATTAGGCACATAGATATGAACATCATCAGATGAAGAAACATCTTCTTGAGTACATGCAATAGTTGCACTTGACTCCTCACCTACATTGTTAGATTGACAATCCTTTTCTAAAGAATAGTAATCCATGGAGTTAGTTAGATAATCTAAATCAAACATCCAAGCATAACCTATTCTTGGGACATTGGGTTTATTTTCTAAGAAATTAGCATGAGCATTTTCTTCAACCTTCTTAGTTGCCAAATTATAAACCCTATATGCTTTACTTTGCACTGAATATCCTACAAGATATCCTGGATCAGACTTTCCATCAAACTTTCCCAAATAATCAAGAGTATTTAGTATAGACACATGACACCCAAAAGGTCTTAAATGACTTATGATAGGCTTTACACCAGTCAAAAGTTCATAAGGTGTTTTGTTTTGAGGCTTGGTTACTAGGACTCTATTTAACACATAACATGCAGTATTGATTGCTTCTGCCCAAAAGGTATTTGGCAAAAGTGAATCAGCCAGCATAGTTCTAGCAGCCTCAATCAGTGTCCTATTCTTCCTTTCAGCTACTCCATTTTGTTGTGGAGTCCTAGGATTACTAAATTGTCTCTTAATTCCTTTAGACCTATAGAATTCATCAAATTCAACATTCTTGAATTTTGTCCCATTATCAGTCCTAATGATTAAAACCTGTTTAGTGAACTGCTTTTCAACTAAAGTGATAAAATCCTTAAGTAATTCATTTGTTTCACTTTTAAGAGCTAAAAAAACCCAACTGAATCTACTATAATCATCAGTTATGACTAGACAAAAGGTCTTATGACTAATGCTTCTTATAGAAACTGGACCAAACAAATCCATATGCAAAAGCTGCAAAGGTTTTGTCACAGTGTTAACAATCTTGATCTTACAAGAGGCTCTATGTTGTTTACCTTTTTGACAGGCAGCACATGTGAAATCATTTTGAAAAGATTTGTTAGGTAGACCTCTAACCAAATTCCTATTCACTAATCTATTAAGATTCTTGAAATTCACATGACCTAACCTTCTATGCCACAAATTTGACTCATCTAAAGAAGCCTTAACTAGCAAACATGTAATTCCACCTGTTGGAGTAATAGTATGAAGATTAAAGGTGTACATATTTTCTTGCCTGGGTACTTTAAGCAGTATTTGAGATTCCTTAGGCATCTCAAAGTATTTAGACAACATCAAACAGTCTTTGTCTGTGAACAGCACCTTTTTTATCACACATTTGTGATACAGAAAAGAGATTGAACTCATTCAATTCTTTTACAAAGAACACATCTTCACATTACAACTTTCCTGTGTTGATTTTCCCTTTGCCAGTGATTCTACCTTTGCTACCTCCAAAGGCTACTGGACCTCCTCTGAATTCTTCAAATTCAGCAAGAAAATCTTTGTTTCCTGTCATGTGTCTTGAGCATCCACTATCTACTATACCTTTATCTTTCAATTCATCAATTAAATGCCCCTGCACACAAATAAAACTCATTAGTTTTTAACAGGGACCCAAGCCACATTTGGCTCGGATCTTGTGGGACCTACACATTTAAGATTTTGTACTGAAGCATTCCCAGTAATGCTACTTTTGCTCTTATACTTCATGGTTTCATTTATGTAGTCAAAGACATAGGGTGACTCTATGTGCTTAGACTTCTTTGCCTTAAGTACTGCTTTAGCGGTACTTGTTTTAACACATGATTTATCTCTTTTAGGAACCCACATTTGCACTGGTTTGTTTTTATCCTTACTTCTAGGTGTTTTAACTTTTTCAAAAACCTTCTTAGAAGTCCTTGGAGAACTTTGGTTTTACATAATTTAAACCAACAGTACTTAAGTTTGTTCTAGCAGTACTTGCAGGTCTAGACTTGCTGGTACTTGGTTTACCAGACTTTAAAGGTATTAGACCTTGTTTCATAAGTACTGCCCTAGGAACAAAACTTTTGGTAGAGTTATTTTTAATCTGTTTAGCTACCCTTGAGTGATCAAACTTAGGTTTGTCATTTTTAAGTTTCTGATTCCTATAAACCTGTGCATTTTTCCCATTACTGTTTTTCATGACCCTTTGTGCAGCCTTTTGTTTCATAATTTTATCTTCATGTAAAGTACAATCTTTGATAAAATGAAAACATAACATCCTTTTCTTCTTAAAGAAGACCTAAAAGGTTCTTTTGACTTAACTTTCTCAAAACCTAGCCCACCCTTTTTGGCTTTATTATGTTTTACATTGTTTTCCAATATCTTGCTAGAAGTTTTTACCTGCTTGGGAACAGAACTAGTCTTAGATTCCTCAAAAACAAAGTTGTTCATTAAAGGTGGATGAACAATATTTTTGGTCACAACAGTCTTTTCTTGGGACAAATTACTAGAGTTTAAGGTATTTTTAACATTTGGTTCTTCCAACTCTATACTTGTATCATTACTAGGGGGCATGAAAATTCCTGATAGTGGTGGAGGAACTACCTTCATTCCTTCAGCATATCTATCATTTTCTGGTGTATCATTTACCTCACTAGAACTATCAAAAATCCCTTTTGATAAGTCCTTGTCAGTTAAAGTTATCCCAGGTTGGTCCTTAATATATCCTAGGCCTGATTTATCATAATACCCCATTTGTGAATTAATCAATTTTCCCAATCCTTTAGAGGATTTTTGCCAATGATTAATCACTTCCCTTTCATTATAAAGACTGGATTTTAAAGCTTCATTTTCTGTTTATACTTTTAACAGTTGCCTTTCAAAAGCTTTTATTTCCACATCTTTTTCCCTCATTTGAAGAGTCAAAATTCTTATTTTCTCTTCATAGTTTTGTTGAGCCTTTTTATACAAAACTATATTTTCTTCTAATTTAACAACAACCTATTTAAAAGCATTTAATTCTCCAGTGAATGTGTTAACCTTTTGATACTGTTCCTCTAGTTCTACTTTTAGGCTATTAAATTTAAGAACATAGTCTTTAGAACAAGGATGTACCTCAGTATCTTCATGTGAGAGAGCCATTAAACCAAGCTCTTCTTCTTCTTCATCTTCTGCCCAGTTCACCACTCCATCTACAGTAACCAATGATTTGGTTCCTTTACTCCTGTTGTTTCCTTTTGTAAAGCTTTCAGTTATTCTTGGACTGTATCTATAGCTGTGCTTGGACTTCTGATTAGTATTCTCAGCTTTGTCTCTAGAGCATTCTCTTGCAAAGTGTCCATTCCTTCAACAGTTATAGCATTCAACTTTGGACTTGTCATATCCTAATGGTTCATTAGGATCAAGAGTCATTTTTCTTCCAGTCTTCTTGAAGAACCTATTAGATCTTACTGACATCATAACAGCTTGCCATTTAAGATCCATCTCTTCAACATCAGCATCATCCATTTGGAACAAGTCACTGAGTGTTAATCTTGGCCTGTTGTCTTGTCCAGCAAAGAATGAGAAGGCATCATTGTCGCTAAACAATAGTGAAGACCTTCCATGTGGATTCTGATAGACTATAGGGCTGCCTTCAATACTTTGTGGGTAAGTATTGCTTGTAAGTCCTCCAGCGGTATTTGTGAAGTATGTACCGCTGCTAGATCCACTAGCGGTATTGTGAAAGTAAGTACCGTTGTTCCCATCTGATACAAAAGCCAAGTTAGACTTTGAAGTAGTCGATGCCTTTACCTTAGTGCCTTTCACATCCATCTCATATGCTCTATGATTGTTGTAGAGATGATCAAAAGGATTTGTTTCCAAATCATCTCTTGTGATGAAGTGCATAGCCATTGCTTTCCACTTTGGTGAAACACTTCTTAAGAATTTTAAATTAGCTTCTTCATTAGGAATTACTTGTCCATAAACTGCCAACTGAATAAGCAACTTACTAAGCCTTCCATAGCCACCATGTATCCCCTCTATACTGGTAATTGAGAAGTTATCAAATTCTTGCTTAAGAACAATCTTCTATATCTTCGTAGATTTGTCATTACCCCCAAATCTAAGTTTTATAGCATCCCACATAGCTTTAGCATCCTTATAATGATGGAAGCTTGGTAGGATGTCTTTAGAAAGAGCCATAGCCAAAGCAGTTCTGGCTTTTCTCTCTCTGATCTCTGCTAGTACCTCCTCAGCAGTCACAGTAGGAAGAGCATAGCATGTACCGTCTGGCAACCAATGTAGCTTCTTTGGTGTGTTCCCATTCTTGATAACTTGCTACACAGTGTGATATGTGTGATTCAGGTAATGTTCCATCTGCATAGCCCATGTCTCATAATTGTCACCTTTGAGAACTAGGAGTTTAACAGACAAAGTATGAGAAGGTGTTGTTGTAGACGTAGCTACTACATTCACAGCTTGAACACCTTGTACTGGTGCAGGATGCACAACTTGCGGTTGTCCCTGTGGTATAGGGTCAGGGTTCTGAACATCATCCAAGTGAGCATCATCACCATCTGGTTGAGACATTGAGTTTTGGTATGTGTGAAGTGTATGTGGTTGTGTTCTTCTTTTTCAGAGTTTCTCAACAAGCTCTGATACCACTTGTTGATCCCTTTGGTTGGATCTATATTCTGTTAAGAATTAGTATAGTAGTTTGTAATCAAACTAAAACACTTTGAGCACTCTTACTAACACTAAATAAGTTATGCGGAATCTAACTGATAAAGCACAGAAGAACAGAATTACTTTTAACTATTCAATTCTCTTATTAATCGACTTGAATGAGGTACATAAAAGACATTGTACCTATGTTCCTTTTAATAGAGTAAGGAACCTAGAAACCTTAGAATATTCTATAAAGATAACTATATCACAGACGATATATTATCAATATTCTAACTGTTTAAGTATATCACATAAGATATACTGTAACTATGACTATGACATATCTTATACAAATATATATTCGTCCTAATCAACATAGCAGTACTTACTTTATAAGTAGCGGTACTTACTATGTACCGCGTTAATACTAACGGTACTTACATAACATTGACAGTACTTAAAATACACTAACGGTACTTGACACTTAACAAATAATTCCCAACAGAGCGTACCTTTTTTTTTGAAGATTTTGAGAAGAGAAGGAATGTGATTTGATCTTATGTTTTGGAAAGGGTGAAGAAAAAAAGAGTGATGCTTTTTGTGTATCTCTTTTATTTGATTTTGTGTTCTAGTTGCATTTTTTAGCAAAATATTAGATGCAGTTAACAAAAATAATTTTAGAGAGTTATGATAGTACACGTGTCATTATCAGGATTATAGTTATTTTTAGAAAAAATTAATTAGATTGCTGCTTTAAGAGTTGTATAATGATTGTTTTAAAGAGTCGTACAAAACTGTGTTATATCTATACTACTTTATAAATCATTTGGGACCTTCCTAAAATAGCAAAGTTGAAAATTCAGACTTTTTTACCTACTAAATAAAGTTGTTGATATTTTCATCAACATTATATACTATAACCTTTTTCAAACAACCCTTTGTAACAAACTTTTGTAACAACCTCTTAAAATAACATTTTTCATTTAAGTTGAAAAATGGTTTTATTTATATATTATTTTTATAATCTAATTCCACTATATTTTTTAAAATTTTGTGCTTTTTAATTCGATATCTATATTGATATATTTTTATTAATTTTTAGTTTTTTCAATTTTAGTGGGTTTTTTAATTCAATTTTTTATAACTTTACAATGAGTAAGAGATTAATATTTGTTAGTCTCAAAATTCGTTATTAGGTACTCGCCGTCGCATTGCGCGGGTACCATTATAGTTAGATATAATATAGATAGATACATTACTGAATTTTGAATCGGTATATTTATTTTTAGGGAATTGATATGTATACATATGAATTTGATACATACACATAAAAACAATCATGAATTAACTCTTATGTCCCTATAGTGGTTTTAACTTTTAACCCCTCTTTTATATAATGTGAGATCTTCTGGTTGCTCCATGTAGTTACCGAACATATTACACATCTACCGTAACCATTTAAGTATTCAATCAATAACAAAGCACAACTTTACTTATTTGTTTCACATAATAACTGACCACTGATTTTGTACGTCATTAACTAAACATACGTAATGGGTTTTCATGTGTCGCCATATCACTCCATATGATCTAAATATTCAAGGGCATTTTTTTATTGTTCACATGATTCTTTTTGTCTTAATTTTCCGAAGAATGCTAACTACATAACATACGTATTATGAGTTGATTGACGTATTTCTAATGATACTGAAATGGATTGATGATACTGAAATTTATTAATGATACTGTAATGGATTGATGAGATTACGAACATATGTACGCATGTATTGAGTTATTTTTTGATTTACTCAGATTTCAAAAAAAAAAATTATCATCTTAATTTAATAACAATCTATCCTGGTGTAAAGTTACGATGGTGGTCAAGGTGTGTGGTCAGAAGAAATTGACTGGTTAAACTGGAAGTTTGAAAAAAAAAAACATGAGGTTGCTATTAGACAAAAGTTCCTTAAGGAACATGCATCCAAAAAAGAAAAAAGGAAACAATCTCTACTATCCATTTAAATCACATCTAATGGTTTATATTAATTTTTTTAAATTTAATAAAAAAACACACTTTCATCCTATTTCTTAAAAATTAAATATCTCTCAAACCATTAATCGTTATGAAAAAATAATTATACCGTCACAGCGGAAATTAAATTATCTTTCTATAGATATGCACTTCTATATACTTTCGGCGAATTTTTTTAAAAACTTTCGTAAAAAAATCACATGTGATCCTCGAAAAATTACATGTGATTTTCGAAAACACATGTTTGATTTATTATTTTAAAAATCATATTTGAATTTGTAATGTCACATGCGATTTGTGAAAATCACGTGTATTTTTTTACGAGAATTTCAACATTGTAAAATCGTTAAAAGTATAGGAAAATAACCGTTTATTAAATGACAAAAATATTTTCGTTATTACTTTAATATCACATGTGATTTATGTGAATTACATTAGAAATGTTTGAATCACATGTAATTATGTTAATATATTAAAATGTTTGTTGCCATTAATATAAAATATGTTCATTTTACCGGGGTGAAGTCCCCTTTACCCAAAAAAATATATGTAAAACAAATTGGCTTCTGAATTACATGTGATGCGGTGATAATTACATGTGATTTTTCTTGCATTACATGTGATTTAAGCATTCCGAAACCGTAACTTTTTCTAACAAACCCACATTAGATGAATCACATGTGATTTTTTTAATCTTGTATTATCTATTTTCATTATGTAAAATATATAAAACAAATTGGCTTCTAAATTACATGTGATTTTCTTTGAATCACATGTAATTTTGCTTGAATTGCATGTGATTCGGTGATAATTACATATGATTTTGCTTGCATTACATGTGATTCAAGCATTCCGAAACCTTAACTTTTTCTAACAAACCCACTTTAGATGAATCACATGTGATTTTTTAATTATGTATTATCTGTTTTCATTTATGTAAAATATATAAAACAAATTGTCTTCTAAATTACATGTGATTTTGTTTGAATCACATGTAATTTTGCTTGAATTACATGTGATTATGTGATAATTACCTATGATTTTGCTTGCATTACATGTGATTCAAGTATTCTAAAACCTTAACTTCTTCTAACAAACCCACTTTAGATGAATCACATGTGATTTTTTTAATCACGTGTAATCTTGTTAATATATTAAATTGTCTGCTTGAATTACATGTAATTCGATGATAATTACATGTGATTTTGCTTTCATTGAATCACATGTAATTCGATGATAATTACATGCGATTTTGCTTGAATTACATGTGATTCAAACATTTCGAAACCTTAACTTCTTCTAACAACCCCACTTTAGATGAATCAAATGTGATTTTATTTGAATCACATGTAATTCTGTCAATATATAAAAACATTTTGTTGTCATTCATATAAAATATAGAAAGTAAACTGGCTTCTGAATTACATGTGATTTTGTTTTGATCACATGTAATTTTACTTGAATTACATGTGATTCTCTATGTGTTTTTACATGTGATTCATGTAAAATATATAAAGCAAATTTGCTTTTGAATTAGTTATGAGTTTATTTTAATCACATGTAATTTTGCTTAAATTACATGTGATTTAATGATAATTACATGTGATTGATCCGAATAACAAGTTACTTATACTAAATCTAAAATCATAATTTTCGCCAAACCGTAAGTAATTTTTCAAACACTTGTGATTTGTGTCAAATGACATGATTTTTACCAAATCACATGTGATTTGCGATAAATTTTATTTTTTAATGATACGTACTTCTATATACTTTTGACGATTAATTTCCGCACTCAGGGATCACATGTGATTTATTACTTTATAAAGCATAGGTGAATTTGTAAAATCATTTACAATTTAAGGATTTCTGAAATCACACGTAATTTGTTACTTTAATATCACATGTAAATTTATGAAATCACATGCGATATATGGAATCACACATGCATTTTAGAAATACAAATCACAATTGATTTTACAAATTACTAGTGATTTTACAAATTATGTGTAATTTTTTTGACGAAAATTTCAACAAAAAATCATCGAAACTATATGAAAAAGCTAGTGGCGTAACTTGTTACGTGTTTACATTCGACTATGTAAATAATTACACTAATAAACAATAATAAAAGTTATTTATTTATTCTGTAAAAAAATAATTTTTTAATAAAAAATCACTAGTAATTTTTCCGAATCACATGTGATTTTTATAGTCGAAAATCGCAATAATAAAAAATCGTCAAAAATATATCAAAGTGCATATCTACTGAAAGATAAGAATTTTTTCGTCGCAATGCTGTATTTTTCGTAATCTAACTATTTATCGTTTGAAAGATATAATGTTTTTAAGAAAAATATGAAAGATGGGTTTTTATTTTTTTATGGAAAAAATAAATGGTTGAAATTGATTCCTTTATTCTTTTATTGTTTCATTTTCTATGTAGAACTCGCCTTGTTGCTACTAATTAAACTAAGAGGGTAAAATAGTCTAGTTATAAATGTTTTTATGTGCATAAATCAATCTATATGTGTACATATCAATTGCCTTATTTTTATACGGTAGAATTTTACTATTGTCCTACCACTTTCAGAAATTAATGTCCCACTGCAGCTCAAATCATATTTTTGGGTACCCTTATTGGTACCCCTTACTCCACAAAAAGTACATAAAAATCCGGATCCACTTGCCACAGTCTCCCAGTTTACAGTATTATGCAGTTTTTTAATCAGTTTTTGTTCCGTATTTCTGACAGTTTAGTATATTGACCTCTAAAACTTTATAATTTTTATACTGTATTTACAGGTTTTTAGTTTTACAATATAAACTAAATTATAAAAAAAAATTATATGTATATAAAAATCAGGGAGGATACGTATAGGGTTTTTTGGGGTCTTTATAACCTTGCCCAAAAGCCAAGACTTTTATCAAAGGCACGAAAAAAGAAAAAAAAAAGAAAAGAATGGCGGTTGTTGGAGGAAGTGTAAAAGAAAGGCGGCGAATTGAGAGTTTGTGCTTATAAATAGAATTGAACTAATAGGAGAAGGGTAAAAAAAATAAACGATATTTGTTTGTTTCGTTGAGATGTATGAGCCAAACCCTAATCGAAAGCCTCGAAAGGGAAAGCCATTTGGTGGTTTTCCAATCATGAGTCCAGAAGATTTCAAGAAAGAAAGTATGAGATTGAGGAAAGAAGCAGAAGGTCGTGATAATAAACCAATTCTATATCGTCCAACTGGAGATCCAAACGATGTGAGAATCAGTATGGGTGATCCTGCAATCAAAACCGTACCCTGGACAAACTATAACTTTCCAGATTTAACCCAGGATACTATTGCCCTTCTGAAATCACTCAATCAACCATCACGCAAACCTCCTACTGGTAATGATGTTTGAATTTTTGTACAGTAATAATACTTGCTCCATGTATTTATTCACTATGCTTACATGTCGACCCTTGTGAATGATATCTTCAAATTTTACTCCTTCAAAGATTTAAAAACATCATAAATCAACCAGCTTTACTTGAATCTTTGCTTATATTATGCTATTCTTGTGTCTGGCTTATCAATAGGCTTCCAAGCTCAAGTTAATGGCAGTGATGTTCTCGAGCACCCTTCTGGAACCACTCAATCAACCATCACGCATCCTCCTACTAGTAATAATGTTTAAATTTGTATTTTTTTTTTTTTTAGTTTTATACAGCAATAATACTTGCTCCATGTATTTATTCACTATGCTTACATGTCTAATTTTTGCCTTTTATCTTGCGGATTATAGCTTGTGAATTATTTTTACGGGCTTACACTTATGTATATAGCTTGTGAATTATGATGGAGAGCCACTTATCACACTAGTTTATGTATGATATAAAGTTGAAAAATAAAACTTAAACAAACACTTTTCTAGAATCAAAATGTTCCATCTCAAACAATAACTTAAAAGGTTAAAGTTAAGCAATAACCTACGTGTTGCTCATATTTATGAAGTTTCCACTACACTTGCTGTTACCGCAGCGCGGTTGTCAAATCTATGGTTTTGGGGCGACTTCATGGCTTTATTCTTATTTTTCGGTTGATGCATCAGTATTGTATGGCGGGTATGGTTGATCCGGCGATGGCTGTGTTTGATAACTTGGTTTGTCCGGATATTCTTTCATTGAACACTTCGTTGTCGGGGTTTAAGGAATTTTTTACAGGTTGGTTTTGATGCAGTGACTTATACGAGTGCCTTGGCGCGTTGTGCAGATTGTGAGGAGTTTTTGTTTGGAGTTCTGTTGCAGCCGCTTGTGGTGAAAAACGGAATTGCAGAGTGAAGGTTTTATAGCGAACGCACTTCTGACGTTGTACTTGAAATGGGGACGAGTTGTTGAAGCGGAACGGGTGTTTGATGAGATGGATAGATAGTAAGGATTTAGTGTCGTGGAATGCTATGCTTTCGGGTTATAGTCAGGAAGGATTAGTGTCGTGGGAGCATTGTGACTTCTGTTGAGATGATTAGATTAGGAATGTAGCTTGATCATGTTTCGTTTACGAGCAGAGGCATAGGTGCACGAGAGGGTTCTAGCTCCCTAGATTGTTGTGATGAGTAGTGTAAATATTACTCATTTCGAGTAGTGTAAAAAGTTGTGACGAGTAGTGTAAATAACACTCATTTCATTGTACGTGGCTGCAGCTGGTGTTGATGGGGTTAAGGTTGATGTTCAGTGCATACTGGAAACACTTGGAACCGGTTTGGGTGGTCGAGTTACTTTAACCCGACAGTACCATCAAGCTCTGGATGCCTCAGTTACTCGAAATTTCCCTGATAATGGCTGCATTGCTTGTATGAGTCTCAATGCAGACGCTCTTTATTGGTAAATCGTTTTAACCTTCTACATGGTTTCATCTTTTTCTGTCCTCTTCTTATCTTGATATCATATCGATAAATTTGAGTACTAATCAGCTTACGCTGTGACCAGCTCTCAGCAAACTGCTGTGGTTCGGGCTTCAGATGATTTCTACCCTCGTGATCCTGTTTCACACACCATCCACTTTGCATCTGTGGCTGGAAGGAAATGTGCAAACTTTTTTTGTTGCTGCATCTGGGGCTTGCAACACGTGTTTCTTGGGTAATTTATGCAGAGGTGGACCTAAGTGCAACTAAGGTGGTGTGCCCGGGAACCACCTTGAAAATTTTGGTCAATTTTGGTCACTTACAAGCGATATATCATTTTTGAAAGGAACCACCTTAGAAAAACATAAGAAAAACATAAGAGAGGAAGGTATGGCGAAGAGCTAACCCCTCAAAATTTTGCCCAGTCACCTGCCAACTCAGCGCCACATCACACAAACACAACTAACCAAAATACTCGTTCACTCACAACACACCCCAACCCCTCTTTATTTGGGCTCATCACTATCTTTTATTTTTCTTTTTTTTCTTTTTCACACAAACTAAAATTTATTTCACTTAAATAAAACATTACAAATACGGAAATAAAAATTAAAAATACGGAATAAAATTAAAAACGATACGGTACGGTTCTACGGAATTTAATCGGTTTTGGGATCCGAATCAGATTTCGATGAAATACCCCAAGATCTCTTGATGAATTAGCGTGTCTTTTCCCATTTGATTTGTTTCGCCAACTCTTGTTTCTCCCGTTCTTCTTCTGCTAATGCTTCACGTAATGCTTCTTCATCATTAAGTAGTTGATATTCTTGTTCCTCAGTAAGACGAAACTCAGCAGGTACCTGGTATTTTTCAACAGGCTCTCTGGTTGATGAATAGTAGAAACGGATGATTCACCCATCGTGTTTGGGTAAGGTTGTGGAGGGTAAGGTTGTGGAGGGATTGTCTCTGGTACCTTTTCTGGTGTCGATGGGTTACTTCGAGTAGCTTTTCGTTTGTTTTGTTTCTTGTTTGCAGAAGTGTTTCCTTGAGACATGTTTTAGAGTATGGTTTTGTGTGAGGAAAAAAAAAGCTAAATGGAAGTAGTATTTATAGTGAAAATATAGCCGTTGGAACCCATGTTAAATATAGCCGTTGGAAAATTCAAATTTAAACATAGCCGTTGGAAAATTCATTACTGAAATTAAAATTACAACGTAGAAAATAAAATAACATCACTGAAATTAAAATAACATTATTTAAATTATAACTAGAATACCGAAATTAAAATTCTCCAATCCATTCTTTTTTAGAATCCTTCTGTTTTTTGATTTTAACGCCTTCTTCAACCAAAGCATCATGTATTTCATCGTCTTTGCTCGATTCTTTTTTCAAAAATTCGATTATCTGATCACGCCACTCTTTTGGAATATCCTTGCAATTTTCACATGCCTCCTGCAGTTCAAATTTTGAAGAGGATGCACTTTCAAATTTGAGGGCTAAATCCATAATCGCTTTCTGTCGAATATTGTCTTCCTTAATTAGTTTAGCAACTAATATTTTGATTTGATCATAAGTGTGTGGAGCCGAATAAGCCATTCTAGTAGTATTTTTTTGATTTTAGGGAATAAATATGATTGTTAAAATTGTTAAATGGGGGAGAGTTTATAGAAAGATTAAAAATAAAAAAAAACATTTAAACCTAAGGGCTAGAAATCATAGCGAACGGATATATTTGACCACAGGCCTCGTCGTCAACATTTCACAATTGCGAAATCTCCTTGGCGAATAGGGGGTGGGTGTGGCGACGCACCTCGGCGAGGCACGACGAGGCGCCACCTCATCACGACGAGGCAGCCCTCGTCACCACACCCTCCTCTCTAAGGAACCACCTTAGAAAGCTTGGACCTAATTATACACAAGAGAAGATAGAAAAAAGAGTAGAATATGGCCGGATCGGAGATGTATTGTTGCAGTATAAAAACTAGTGAAGAAGACAGAGGTATATGAATGTTTGGTAAAAGTGTCTGGATAAAATAAGAAAAAATAGTAAAAAGTATCTTGCATATAGCAATAATGAAAATAAATTTACTTTTATTTTGGATAGAGCAAACTCCGGAGTGGTTTTAACTTTTAAGTTAGTATAATTTTTGTGTGGCTCGAAAGCATCAACTTACATCCATATGTGTTGTGTTTACCGTGTCTATAATGTCTATAAATCATTTTTCTTTAATCTATACAAGTTGCAATATGTTTTTATTCTTCCAGTTTATCAATGTTTTTTTTCTTTTGTTATTCAATTCGAACACTACAATTGAAAATTTAAGTTAGGTTTATTTGGTTATCAAATTTTATTTAGATACGAAGGAATAAATTCTCATATTCATTCATTTTAAAAAAAAAAACTATTTTTAAAAAATTAAATATCACACAAACCGTTAATCGTTACATAAAACGAAATATACCACCGTGACGAAAATTAGATCATCTTTCTATCGAGAAGCACAATTATATTTTTTTGAATATTTTTGTTTGAGAAAATAATTTATGATTCATATCACGAATCATACTACGAATTTAGAAAATCATATGTGATCCGTGATACGAATCATATATGATTTTCTCACAAAAAAAAATTCGTTTAAAGTATATGTTAGGAATTAAGGGGTTACTTATCCAAAGGGAAACATCAGCAAACAACAAACATGAACAAAGGATAAAAAAGGCTGTTTGGGACAAAAGATGTTTTCATTATCAAAGTGGTCCAAAATACAAAACAGATAAAGCATATCTATATCTACAACAAAACCGACATACTAATTTCCTACTGCTGAAGTTACATAGCCATAAAAGGACCAAAATGCCCTTAGTACAAAAATGACCAAAATGCCCTTAGGAGGTCAAAGTCAAAACAACTAACAATCTCCACCTTGGCTTGAGCTCCTAAGTAACACCAAGTTCCGTGTCAATTTCAAAGTTCCAAACGCTAGAGATACTAGCCAAATTCAAACAAACGATCGAATCCAAAACTAATCCAAATGATTGAATTTGAAAACGATCCAAAGCTAATCCAAAATGGATCGAACCTGAAAACGATCCAACGCAAATCCAAAATGCATCGAACCTGAAAACGATCCAAAGCAAATCCAAAATGGATCGAACCTGAAAACGATCCAAAGCAAACCAACCAAAACAAACGCCGATGACTTCAAATGAACAATCAAATGTTAACCTATAAATTCAAACTCGATCAACCAAACAAACAAATCGGCTCAAACGATCTTCACCGAAGATAATCAAATTCGGGCAACCAACTTCAAACGCCCGACAAACGAAGATTCAAATTTTCAAATTCCAAAGGATCGAACAAACTTCAAACGACATGATGATAATCAAGTCTTCAAACACCAAATCGATATTCAAATTCCAAATACCAAATTCAAATTCTAATGGTCCACTTATATAATAAGAATTACGTCCCAAATTCAAACTTATTATCCGTACCAAACAAATTCAAATTAATAAATAATTTGACGAATGGGCTCAAATTCAAACGCCCCAAATATGATCCGGATAATAATACTAACGACTCACTTATACAAAATAAGGATTACGGTCCAAACTTCAAATTCCAAACTAATAGCCCACGTATCATATACGAATTACGGCTCAAATTCAAACAAACTAAATCCAAATTCGAATATCAAGCAAACCGATACCACCAATCGATGGTCTCATATTCACATGTCGTTACTAATAGCCAAATTCCAACTTCAAGTTCTTCCTAATTAAAACAAAATCATTGTAACATGAAGAGCATATCAAACATAATAAACGAATCCCAAAAAGACCGCTCCACCATACCAAAAGAAGTACCAAAGCCCTATATCGGTTATATGTAGGGAACAAACAAACGGGGTTTACATATAACAAAACAATTTCTATATCAACTCCTATGTGAAACACAAGAGCTGTGAAACCAACAAGCACCCCATTCACAAACTCTAATTCTTATTCCTAATCAACAAACCCCTCTCAAACAAACCTTTTCAATCTATAAAATAAGCGGAAGCAACAAATGATTGATAAAAGAAAATCCCAAAACCACAAAACAAACAAACCTCATGTCTTTTTTTGATTGAATCATCAAACCTCCAAATATCTCCAAATCAAGAAATTGATTCTTGAAAGTAACCAAAAACCTGAAGCCAATTCACCAATCAAAAGACCCGGTACGAATCCAAGAACCCCAAACAAATTCAGTTTGAGTCAAATTGATTGAATGATCAACCAGCTCTGATACCAATTTGTTAGGAATTAAGGGGTTACTTATCCAAAGGGAAACATCAACAAACAACAAACATGAACAAAGGATAAAAGGGGCTGTTTGGGACAAAAGATGTTTTCATTATCAAAGTGGTCCAAAATACAAAACAAATAGAGCATATCTATATATACAACAAAACCGACATACTAATTTCCTACTGCTGAAGTTACATAGCCATAAAAGGACCAAAATTTCCTTAGTACCAAAATGACCAAAATGCCCTTAGGAGGTCAAAGTCAAAACAACTAACAGTATATACATGTGTCTCGATAGAAACATGATTTAATTCTTATTACAATGGTGTATTTTTTATCACTTGATGATTTACCGTTTGTGAGATATTTAGAAAAATATGAATAGTTAGTTTGAATAAATGTGATCGGTTGATATGATTTATGTTAAAAAGATGGTATAAATCGATATCAACTCTCAGACATAGTTATCTTTTTTAATCATTGAAACGACATCGTATGACATATCCTAACCTGACTCGTTGACCGCTTGATTTGTTGATCCGCTCATTTTTTGCATCGATTAAGTTAAGGAACCACCTTAGATTTTCTTCTGGATCCGCCACTGAATTTATGTAGCCGAATTAGGATATGTTTCATTCGCTTCATCCTGCAGCCGAATACCAGGCATCCGCTAGGGCCATCAGTGGTGGACCGATATATGTGAGGTAACAAAATCATAATAATTTATATGTTAATTGCTAAAACACGTTAAATCAAGTATGATTTATTTTATTATCTTTATTTGGGAAGCACAATCTTTTAAAGAAACTTGTGTTGCCTGAAACTTGTGTGGCGTGACGTTTATGTTCTTCTCCGGACCCGACTTATTAAAACAAATGCATTTGAGTACACCGCTTTATTGAAGTAGGATTATTCCTTTGCATAACTTTCATTTAGGAAGTTTACGTCTCCATATTTCATAGTCCTCGGATATATATGTAAAACAGCTAAAGTTTAACTTCTTCTCATTATGAAATTCAAGTTATTTCTTATTCTATGATATAAGATGAAGATATACAACAGAGTTACAACAGAGGTTTAATAGAATCCTTGAGTTATTAATACAAATTCATGCACATTTTATCGTTAATAAATACACTAGCCTGTTACTCGCGCAATGTAGCAACGAATATCTGATGACTATTTTTTACGAATAAATATTACACTTTTACCTACCAACTTCATATTCAAATTAAAGTTAAAATTATAAAAAGTTAAATGTAAATGAATAAACTCTCTAAAAATGAAAAAACTACAATTTAATCAAAATATATCAAAATGACTCTTGATTAAAGAGCGCGAAATTTTAGAAAATATAGTGAAATTAGATTATAGAAAAAATAAACAAATAAAAAGATAAATATAAAAGTTTTTTTGAATAGTTTGTTACAAAAGTTGTTAAAAGGTTTGTTATAAAAGAGATGAATGAACGAGATTAGTTTCTAAATTAAGAAATGTTAGAGGCTGAACTTTTTTAAGACTTCTAAAAACAAAAAAGCTTAAATGCTTTATAAACTAGTATAAATATAAATATATACAATTTTGTTGATACAAAAGTTGAATGATCCTTACTTAACCTGAATTAGGCTTAATTTGGGAATCTGGGGCACCAGCTCTTGCACCAAGTAAACTTCGGTTTGAGATCCTACACACTAAAAGCAACACGCTGTTAGGCTTACCGTGATAACGTATCCCACGATTAGACTCCGGCGTGAGAGTAAGTAATCGGTTTAAAGGTTAGAAATTGGTGAGTGATAAGAGTGATGAGTGAATCGTACCTTTGTGGAACCCTTGGGGGTTCCTTATATAGGAGGTAAAATCCTTATTGGGCTATCCCGAACCTTCGGCCCCTAGGAAGAGATAACTACCATAATTGTGTTGATTGTTATCTCCTAATTATGGTTAGTGAATATCTTCTCACTTTGGGGTGCATCACAATCCTAATTAGATTATGATTCTGTCTAACCCATGCCGCGTCCGATAAGGACTTAGACCGTGCCATAGCGCGTATAGACACTGTTACCCGAGGCCCATTGGGCCGTACAACAATTTTGAGTTGCCTTTGATGAACCATTTTTATCATTTGTTTGTGTTCGTTTTCAAAGATCATTGTTGTTAACAACAAAAGTTGATCATCAAATTGTTGCTCCCTTCTAAAGGCAAAGCAATTCACGCAAAGGAGGATGCCGCAAACAAATAAGCAACTATGTCGGCAAAAACAATTATGCTTCCTCTAAAACAAACAAAAAAAGAAGACGAGGAAAAGAAGAAACTGCTTACAACATTTATTCCAGTTTGTTCGTCCAAAAGATGTCGTTCAAACTGCGAGGGAGTATTAGACGGTTAGATTAGGCCCAACCAGATTGTGGGTTTAGGTTGCTTATTATTAAAGTTATGTATTTAGTATAAATACATATGATGTATTATGTAATTGTCATTCAAACAGTAAAACTATTTAGTATTTTCGCCTATATGGCCTTACACCGAGTCATCTATCCCCAATTTTAAACCCGATCATCACGAAAATATTATCACATAATAGTCCACTTCATCATAGCACTCACATTTATCTAACATTCATTTTCCTTGTGGTATAAGTGTGACAACCGTGGTTTTGAGGTTCGTCACTTGGTCTTACTTTTAGGTTATTTTATATGTGACTACTTGATTTTTGTGCTTACGTGTTTATGTTGTGTGAATGAGGTTGGTGTGGTTATTGCTTATGAGTATAGAGTACTCATAAGTAAATTGAGGAACGGTTATTTCATGTTCATGAGCTCACAAGTGGTGACTATGAAATGAAAATGGTGATATTGTGGTGTTTACGTATACGTATAAGTATTATAGTAATAGTGTATTTTTTTAGGATTTACGGTTTAGCATTTAGAGGTCTCGAATGAGGTAATTAGTCATATGAATATTTTTCGGGATAGTTTTAGGTCATTTAGGACTTAATTATAAAGTTTATTTCAAAATTTGAGATTTTTTTTAAAAGTGTATATTTTACGTCTTTTACGGTAAAACGCGTAAATTTGACTAGTTTTACGGTTTTGAGGTTTTGGGAGTTTTAGGAGCTGAAATAAATTAAGGTAAATTAAGGTAATATTAATAAGATATTAATTAACAATAAAAAGAAAAAGAAATAAAGAAAAAAACGAAATTTAGGTGTTTGGGTCAGTTTAGAAGAAAAAAAAAAGGAAAAAGGAATTTAAGGTAAGTAGTGTTTGGGTTGGGCTAGGACTTTTGGTTATATAAGGAACCCTTACACCAAAACAAATAATATTTTTTTTTCTCCTGGAACATTCAGTCGACGGCATAAGAGAGTTTTTAGGGTTTTCTGTATTTTTTTTTCATTCTCCATTTAATTAAAGGTAAACCTTCTTAAACCTTTTTGATTTAATTGTTTTTATGATTAAATTAATCATTCTTATGATGGATTAGGGTTAGGGTTTATATAAAATCTGTAATTAATGATGTTATAATCATATTATGATGATCATATAATCTAGGGCTTGTATTAGATGGGGTTATGGGTAATTAATTAGTTCAATTTGTTTAAAACCCGTTTTTAAAAACTGGGCAGATTTTGAGTCAATTGTTTTGATCATATCGGGAGTTCTATAAACTCTTATTAAACGATCCAAGTACCCCTGGAAAGCTATTTGAAGTGGCTTTCCAATGCAAGAAACGAGAACTAAATTGGAGGTCGGGAAGTGGGTCAAAAACAGGTTACAACAGTCGGAGGTCAAAACAGTTTTGAATTCAGCCTGTTTTCTTTTTAAGTTTTGGGTTGTTTGGGGCACTTAGGGTTGCATTGGGATCTTCTCACGAACGTGAAAGATGGTTTATATATTGTAGTTAATATCTGCACTTGGGCTAAGGTGGTGGTTTAGGGTAAGACCCCTTAATGGTAACAAACTTTTAGTACGTTTAAAATCAGAAAATCTGGAATGACAAAAGTAGATATATATATCGGGGCCTTAACAGTAGCTTTAAGGTTAGGGCAAGTGGGAGGTGTTAGCCAACATATGTAAGGGTATGAATATTCCTTTTACAGAAACCATGGGTAGGATTAAGTGGACGTTTGACCTAAAGTTTTGAGACCTAAAACTGGGACTGTTTTGGGTAAAATACGAACGGGTTAGTTATTAAACTTAACCGAGTTAAGGACTTGTTAAGGAAGGGTATTGGGGTAATTAGAGCTTATTAATGAGGTATATATGTGAGAATATGCTAGATGTCCATCATAGGTTAATGAGCCATCTTAGTGATTGGTTCGTTTATTGATTTCGTGTTTTTGGTTTGTTAGCTTGTTGCTAGTGCAAGGACGTGTGAAGGAGCTATCAGGTGAGTGTTCATAGTCCCATATTTATTTTTGTTTTTGACTTCCAGATGGGATGGAAGAGACACTGTGTTGAGTTGTTTCTAAATTGTTGCTGTGAATTTTTTATGGTTGTGATGGACTTGTGTGTACACTTATGTGATTAACTGCTATGCGATTTTTGATATGTTATTGTGGTTTGACAAGGTAGTGGCCTTGTGGTTTGCCAAGGTAGTGGCCTTGGATTAGGTACATAGGGTGATCATCTAAGGTACCATGATGTTGTTTGGCAAGGTAGGAGCCTTGGATTGGTTTGGTATGATTGGTCTTGATTGATAGTTGTTAATACATAATTGTAACACATTGTCCATATGTTCTTTTGTTGATGATTGTTATTCACAGCTTGTAACTGATTTTAGCGTTGGAGTCTAAACCTATGACTCTCACCAACTTTATGTTGACGTGTTTTAGTGTCTCTTTCAGGTGATACTATGGTTAAGCATGAGAAAATAAGTGGCTAGGATGGGAGAAGCATAGGATTGCATATAGAAGGAGAATCCCCGTTTCCTTCTTAGTTTTATTTGATTGTTCTTTTAATAAGTGATACTGTGGCACACATTTGTTTGTTGGTATGTTATTTGTTGTCTTGGGTAAGAAGTAGGACTGTTACTTACTTACCTAGACCCCTTGAATTTTGTTGAGATATTGTCATGACCTTCGTGTCACCATTTTTATGACATTTCTTATTTCATATAGTTGTCTCTATAGACACGCCATGTTGTGATGATATCCTTACGTCGCGCCCTATGTTCCGCCATGGTGGGGTGTGACAGAATGGTATCAGAGACAATGGTTATAGAGAATTAGGTTGCCTAGTCGTGTAGCCTAGTCTATAGCTTAAGGGTCCCTGCATATAGGCGTCATAGGAGTATGTGTGCATTTTATAATAATTGATGTGTTTGGATGTTATTTTGCGATGTTGTTAAGTTAGGAACTAATATGGTTCATACTTGACCACATAATATTTTCCTTTCGGGTTTTGACTAGTGCGGGTTTAACTACCATCGTCCACGCTAGTCATCTTTGTAATTGCTAGAAAATGTATAATTATTTGTTTTAAATTTTCCGACTCTTATGGACGGCATGCCTTAAAATTATTTATGTTTTCGTTTGGATTATGTCTACACTAGTTTAGCTAGACCATGGATTTGTGATGTTTCAAGTTTTGACTATGTTATTTTAATAAATGGAGTTTTGGATTTTATTTTGTGTGTTTATGTGCTTGTGAGTTGATGGATTATGTGTTATGTGTAGTATTAATTTCTTATAAGTGTCATCATAGGAGGGAGTACATTGGTGAAAGGGAACATGTATAATTATGGAGGCCTACATAATTATATATGTGCCACAACACCACTAGACTTTCAAGTATGATTGCATGAAAGAGAATTGATACATGCTTGTATAGCATATGTTGGTAGTATGTATGATTATGATTAGGCGTATGTATAGTGGTAAGTATACTATATGGAGTATTCTGGTAGTTGTTAACGGGTGTCATGTTTTTACTATCAGCATGGTGAACACGCGAAATGGTGCTAGTGGAAGTGGTGATGGAAATCCTGACTTGGCTACTTTGATTGCTGCTCAAATGGCCAACATAATACCAACCATTGTTCAGCAGGTGACTAACAACCTGAACAACAATAATAACAACAATGGTCAAGGAGGAGGTGGAAACAATGGTTGTAGCTATAAGGCATTCACTTCTTGTGGTGCAAGAGAGTATGATGGGAAGGGCGGCGCAGTAGTACTTACCCAATGGATTGAGAAGATGGAGAATGTAATTCAGATGAGTGGATGCTTACCAAATCAAATGGTCATGTACGTAACTGGTTCACTGGTAGGGAAGGCTTTAACTTGGTGGAACACTCAAGTTCAAGCAAGGGGAAGAGTTGCTGCAAATGCTATGGCTTGGGCCGATTTTAAAGCTCTTATGACTACGGAGTTTTGTCCAAGCAATGAGATGGAGAAGCTAGAAAATGAGTTTTGGGGACATGCTATGGTTGGAGCGGCTCATGCAGATTACACAGATCGCTTCCATGAATTGGCAAAGTTGGTTCCCCATTTGGTTACCCCTGAGGCGAACAAGATTAAGCGGTACATTGCTGGATTACCTCCTCAGATCAGGGGAATGATTAAGGCTACTCAGCCTAACACAATACAACAGGCCATACTAACGGCAGGAATACTTACTGAGGAGGCGGTATCTAGTGGAATCTTGGTCAAGGCGGGAGATAAAAGAAAGGAGCCAGAAGCCGCGAAGTCGCCTGACACCAACTGGAAGAATGCTAAGAAGGCGAATGATGGAAGAAATTTTGCCATGAGGGTACCTGAAGGTTCTGGACATCCGAACAACAACAATGCTGCCTGCCGAACCTGCTCTAGGTTCCATCCAAGAGGTACGCCATGCCAGACATGCTACAATTGCCAGAAACCGGGACACTTTGCCAGAAAATGTGACGCACCTAACAGAAACGCAACACCAATCCAGTCTGTAAGGACGAATGTCACTGGGGGAAATTGTTTTGAGTGTGGACAACCCGGGCATTTCCAGAGGGAGTGTCCTAGATTGGTTGGAGCAACCAACCAGGGCAGAGGCCAGTTAGCTTTGGAGGGAAGTCGAGGAAACCAAGGCGGTGGAAACCGGAACAATGCTAACCGCAACAATGGGAACAATGGGAATCGGAACTGGAACAGGAACGAGGGAAATCAGAATAGGGGAAATCGGAATGGAGGCAGGGTTTACCTTGCAAATGCAGTAGAAGCGGTTCAGGACCCGAATGTAGTCACGGGTACGTTTTCTGTTAACAATCACCTCGCTACGATTCTTTTTGACTCTGGGGCAGATTTTAGTTTTGTGTCGTCTCAATTCGTGCCTTTGTTAGATATGAACCATAGTGTAGCGAAACCAGGATATGTGATTGAAATAGCTAGTGGTAAGCAAGAAGAAGTAGATGAGATATTTTTGAACTGCAAATTAGAGTTGGGAGAATTTAAGTTCACCATAGATTTAATCCCTCTAGGACATGGGAGCTTCGATGTAATCATTGGGATGGATTGGTTATCGAAGCATAGGGCTGAGCTAATGTGTCATGAAAAGATTGTTAAGATACCCATAGGTGATATGAAGGTGTTATACGTGTATGGAGAAAGGAATGAGAAGAAGACCAGGTCCCTTATGAATGCCAAGGATGATGAACCACAAATCAATAAGATTCGAGTAGTAAGAGAGTTCGTCGATGTATTCCCGGATGACTTGATGGGGTTACCACCGGTGAGACAAGTAGAGTTTAAGATTGACTTAGTACCCGGGGCAACACCCGTAGCGAAGTCACCATATCGTCTAGCACCGTCAGAGATGCAAGAATTAGCCGAGCAACTTAAAGAATTACAGGATAAGGGTTTCATTCGACCAAGTTCTTCTCCATGGGGAGCGCCGGTGCTATTTGTCAAGAAGAAGGATGGATCTTTCCGAATGTGTATTGATTATCGGGAGTTGAACAAGCTTACCATTAAGAACCGTTATCCTCTCCCAAGGATTGACGATTTATTTGATCAGCTGCAAGGAGCAAGGTACTTCTCAAAAATTGACCTTAGGTCCGGTTATCACCAACTAAGGGTCTGTGAGGAGGACATACAAAAGACCGCGTTCAGAACAAGGTACGGACATTTTGAATTCACCGTTATGCCATTTGGATTGACGAACGCGCCAGCAGTGTTCATGGATCTAATGAACCGAGTGTGCAAGCCATATCTAGACAAATTTGTCATAGTCTTCATTGATGACATACTTATCTACTCTAAGACGGAGGAGGAGCATAACCAACATTTGAGATCGGTATTGGAGCTGCTTAGGAAGGAGAAACTTTATGGGAAGTTCTCCAAGTGTGAATTTTGGCTGCAAGAGGTACAATTTCTGGGGCATGTAATCGATAATGATGGCATACATGTAGACCCAAAGAAGATTGAGGCAGTAAAGGATTGGAAGGCACCTACTACACCGTCAGAAATAAGGTCATTCTTAGGCTTGGCAGGATATTACAGGAGATTTATAGAGAATTTCTCTAGAGTATCAAAGCCTTTGACACTGTTGACCCAAAAGAATCAGAAGTATGAATGGGGCGAAGAGCAAGAACATGCGTTTCAGACACTAAAGGATAGGTTGTGTAATGCACCTATCTTGTCTTTACCAGAAGGGGTGGAAGATTTTGTGGTTTACTGTGATGCGTCCAACCAGGGTTTGGGATGTGTTCTTATGCAGCGAGACAAGGTCATAGCTTATGCATCACGACAATTGAAAAACCATGAGAAGAATTACACCACACATGACTTGGAACTAGGAGCTGTAGTCTTTGCTCTCAAGATATGGAGACATTACTTGTATGGGACGAAAAGTGTGATCTTTACGGACCACAAAAGTTTGCAGCACATCTTTGATCAGAAAGATTTGAACATGAGGCAGAGACGATGGTTGGAGTTATTTTGTGATTATGACTGTGAGATTAAGTATCACCCTGGGAAGGCCAATGTGGTGGCAGATGCGCTAAGTAGGAAGGAGAGGCTAAAACCAAAGAGAGTAAGGGCAATGAGCATAACAATTAAGACAACTCTTAAGGATAGAATTCGGGCAGCACAAATAGAGGCCGTAAAGGAAGAAAGGCTGGTTGAAGAAAATCTACATACTATGGATCAGTACATGGAAGAAAGAGGAGATGGTTGCAAGTATTACTTGGATAGAATCTGGGTTCCGTTGTTTGGCGATACAAGGAAGGTGATATTGGATGAAGCTCATACGTCGAGGTATTCGATACACCCAGGAGCTGATAAGATGTATCGAGACATGAGAGATATGTATTGGTGGCCAGGAATGAAGAAGGATGTAGCTTTGTACGTTAGTGAATGTTTGACTTGCTCCAAGGTGAAGGCTGAACATCAAAGACCGTCAGGATTACTGCAACAACCAGAGGTTCCTAAATGGAAGTGGGAGAATATTGCCATGGACTTCATTACAAAACTGCCAAGGTCTAACAGTGGAAATGATATGATTTGGGTAATAGTGGACAGATTGACTAAGTCTGCCCATTTTGTGGCAATGAAGGAGGATGATAAGATGGAAAGGTTTGCCAAGAAATACTTGGAACATGTGGTGGCAAAACATGGAGTACCGGTGTCGATCATATCAGATAGAGATAGCAGGTTTACGTCTAGATTTTGGGGACTATTGCAGAAGGCTTTGGGTACGAGGCTGGATATGAGCACATCTTATCATCCGCAGACGGATGGACAGAGTGAGAGGACTATACAAACACTGGAGGACATGTTAAGAGCATGTGTGATAGATTTTGGAGGAAGTTGGGAGAATCATCTGGCGTTGGCAGAATTCTCGTACAATAATAGCTACCATGCTAGTATAGAGTGTGCACCGTTTGAGGCACTCTATGGTAGGAAGTGTAGGTCACCGCTGTTATGGGCTGAAGTAGGAAGTAGCCAACTAATTGGACCGGAGATGGTACAGGAGACTACGGACGCAATTACCGTGCTTAAGGAAAAATTAAAGGCGGCTAGAGATCGACAAAAGAGCTATGCGGACAGGAGGCGTAAGCCGTTGGAATTTGGGGTTGGGGACAAGGTGATGCTAAAGGTTTCACCATGGAAAGGGGTGATGCGGTTCGGGAAGAAAGGGAAGTTAGCACCTAGATTTGTGGGACCATTTGAAATCCTTGAAAGGATTGGGCTAGTGGCATACAGGTTGAGATTACCGGAAGAGTTAAGTAGTGTACATGACGTGTTTCATGTCTCAAACTTGAGGAAATGCTTAGCAAGAACTGACTTGCAAGTGTCGGTGGACGATATTAGTATAGATGCGAGCCTTCGTTTTATTGAAGAGCCGATAGAGATTATGGACCGTGAAGTTAAAACCTTGAAAAGAAGTAAGATACCGTTAGTTAAGGTTAGGTGGAATTCTAAACGTGGACCGGAGTTCACGTGGGAACGGGAAGAGTTTATGAGGAGTAAGTATCCTCAGTTGTTCGTTAATGACGATCCTAAGGAGTAAATCTCGGGACGAGATTTCTATTAGGAGGGAGTGATGTGACAACCGTGGTTTTGAGGTTCGTCACTTGGTCTTACTTTTAGGTTATTTTATATGTGACTACTTGATTTTTGTGCTTACGTGTTTATGTTGTGTGAATGAGGTTGGTGTGGTTATTGCTTATGAGTATAGAGTACTCATAAGTAAATTGAGGAACGGTTATTTCATGTTCATGAGCTCACAAGTGGTGACTATGAAATGAAAATGGTGATATTGTGGTGTTTACGTATACGTATAAGTATTATAGTAATAGTGTATTTTTTTAGGATTTACGGTTTAGCATTTAGAGGTCTCGAATGAGGTAATTAGTCATATGAATATTTTTCGGGATGGTTTTAGGTCATTTAGGACTTAATTATAAAGTTTATTTCAAAATTTGAGATTTTTTTTAAAAGTGTATATTTTACGTCTTTTACGGTAAAACGCGTAAATTTGACTAGTTTTACGGTTTTGAGGTTTTGGGAGTTTTAGGAGCTGAAATAAATTAAGGTAAATTAAGGTAATATTAATAAGATATTAATTAACAATAAAAAGAAAAAGAAATAAAGAAAAAAACGAAATTTAGGTGTTTGGGTCGGTTTAGAAGAAAAAAAAAAGGAAAAAGGAATTTAAGGTAAGTAGTGTTTGGGTTGGGCTAGGACTTTTGGTTATATAAGGAACCCTTACACCAAAACAAATCATATTTTTTTTTCTCCTGGAACATTCAGTCGACGGCATAAGAGAGTTTTTAGGGTTTTCTGTATTTTTTTTTCATTCTCCATTTAATTAAAGGTAAACCTTCTTAAACCTTTTTGATTTAATTGTTTTTATGATTAAATTAATCATTCTTATGATGGATTAGGGTTAGGGTTTATATAAAATCTGTAATTAATGATGTTATAATCATATTATGATGATCATATAATCTAGGGCTTGTATTAGATGGGGTTATGGGTAATTAATTAGTTCAATTTGTTTAAAACCCGTTTTTAAAAACTGGGCAGATTTTGAGTCAATTGTTTTGATCATATCGGGAGTTCTGTAAACTCTTATTAAACGATCAAAGTACCCCTGGAAAGATATTTGAAGTGGCTTTCCAATGCAAGAAACGAGAACTAAATTGGAGGTCGGGAAGTGGGTCAAAAACAGGTTACAACAGTCGGAGGTCAAAACAGTTTTGAATTCAGCCTGTTTTCTTTTTAAGTTTTGGGTTGTTTGGGGCACTTAGGGTTGCATTGGGATCTTCTCACGAACGTGAAAGATGGTTTATATATTGTAGTTAATATCTGCACTTGGGCTAAGGTGGTGGTTTAGGGTAAGACCCCTTAATGGTAACAAACTTTTAGTACGTTTAAAATCAGAAAATCTGGAATGACAAAAGTAGATATATATATATCGGGGCCTTAACAGTAGCTTTAAGGTTAGGGCAAGTGGGAGGTGTTAGCCAACATATGTAAGGGTATGAATATTCCTTTTACAGAAACCATGGATAGGATTAAGTGGATGTTTGACCTAAAGTTTTGAGACCTAAAACTGGGACTGTTTTGGGTAAAATACGAACGGGTTAGTTATTAAACTTAACCAAGTTAAGGACTTGTTAAGGAAGGGTATTGGGGTAATTAGAGCTTATTAATGAGGTATATATGTGAGAATATGCTAGATGTCCATCATAGGTTAATGAGCCATCTTAGTGATTGGTTTGTTTATTGATTTCGTGTTTTTGGTTTGTTAGCTTGTTGCTAGTGCAAGGACGTGTGAAGGAGCTATCAGGTGAGTGTTCATAGTCCCATATTTATTTTTGTTTTTGACTTCCAGATGGGATGGAAGAGACACTGTGTTGAGTTGTTTCTAAATTGTTGCTGTGAATGTTTTATGGTTGTGATGGACTTGTGTGTACACTTATGTGATTAACTGCTATGCGATTTTTGATATGTTATTGTGGTTTGACAAGGTAGTGGCCTTGTGGTTTGCCAAGGTAGTGGCCTTGGATTAGGTACATAGGGTGATCATCTAAGGTACCATGATGTTGTTTGGCAAGGTAGGAGCCTTGGATTGGTTTGGTATGATTGGTCTTGATTGATAGTTGTTAATACATAATTGTAACACATTGTCCATATGTTCTTTTGTTGATGATTGTTATTCACAGCTTGTAACTGATTTTAGCGTTGGAGTCTAAACCTATGACTCTCACCAACTTTATGTTGACGTGTTTTAGTGTCTCTTTCAGGTGATACTATGGTTAAGCATGAGAAAATAAGTGGCTAGGATGGGAGAAGCATAGGATTGCATATAGAAGGAGAATCCCCGTTTCCTTCTTAGTTTTATTTGATTGTTCTTTTAATAAGTGATACTGTGGCACACATTTGTTTGTTGGTATGTTATTTGTTGTCTTGGGTAAGAAGTAGGACTGTTACTTACTTACCTAGACCCCTTGCATTTTGTTGAGATATTGTCATGACCTTCGTGTCACCATTTTTATGACATTTCTTATTTCATATAGTTGTCTCTATAGACACGCCATGTTGTGATGATATCCTTACGTCGCGCCCCATGTTCCGCCATGGTGGGGTGTGACAATAAGGCTGGTGACAACGGGTCTCAGTCGCCCGAGACTCGACCGAGTCGCATTCGGTCACCACTGTTGCGACGATTGAGTTGTCTCGGTCGATCGAAGACATTCGATCCATGTGATGACCTCTTAAAATACAATAAATGTTTAGGCAATTTTTCCACCGTTTGATATTCAAAAAAGCTTTTTTTCTTTAAAATTTAAACCTTATACCGTTACTGGTTGTGAGAAAGTCACTGCCACGTTATACCCTATTTTTTTCTTCTTAATTATTTAAAATTTTAAACTAGTAACGTAAATAAAAACGTAAACATAAACAATTTTTATTCGAAAATTAAAACATTTAAAAAATACGTAAAACATTAAAATACTGGAATTCAAATACAATACGAAGGGAAATACACTATTAGATAGATAAAATACAAATACGTAATACGATTAGTCCGTTCTCGGATCTGAATCCGATAGCTCCACATAAAAAAACTTTGACCGAAATTGTGCTTGTTCAGCTTCTTCGGCCCTAACTTTCTCCTCCCTCTCCTTTTGTGCCCTATCTTCTTCTTCCAATGTTTCTCTCAATACCTGTTCATCTAGGTATAGTTGATGTAGCTCAATGTCAGTAAGTAAGCCATTTGAGTTGTTTACAATTAGATTGGGTGGATCAGGAGAAACATATTGGCGTCTGTGTTGTTATGATGAAGAACCAATATGAGTCTGAGGAGTGATGTTATTCAACCATTCAATTTTACTTTGAATTTGAGTCTCCATTTTTGCCGTCTTTTTAAACAATGCTTTTTGCATGTCGTGATCATTGTCAAATTCGTTTTTTACAAACGTGTCGATTAAAACACGCTTCTCTGGGGAAATATCACGACAGTTCTCGTATGCTCTACGCAATTTTGTTTTATCATCACTTGCATTATCAAATTCAAAGGCTAACGTCGTGAGCGTAAGCTGTCGATGTTTTCTCATTGATTTGTTTCTTAACCAGAGCTTTGATCTCGTCAACGGTGTTTGGAAAGGAGCACGCCATTTGCTTTTTGAAGTTGTATGTGAAAATACTAAAAGTTAATAAGTATTGGTAGATAGTTGTGTGTGAAAATATTGTGTGTAAAAATGTGGTATTTATAAAGAAAGGAAAGTAGAATTATTTATTTATTTATTAGATTTTTTTTTAAAAAAAAGTAAACTTGGTCGCTTTATTTGGAAACAAGGTCGTTGTAGGTCGTCGAAGAGAGAAAGCTGATGTAACAGAAAAAATGTAAGTCGCACTAGGTCGCTGTTGCATGCGGTCTAAACTAATAGACCATGAAAAAAACATGTGTATCTAAATCCGGAAAAAAATTCTCATTCAACTAATTCGTAAGAAACCAAAATCAAAAGTTACAATACTAATTTTACTGATCAAATTTTTGGGAAAGAAAAAGATATGATTGACAAACACAAAAAATAAACGAATAGAGCAAACCAAACGCCGTGGAAAGAAACACGAAAACTAAAAGACAAGATTCAAATATATCTATATACTAAAGGACGGCGGACATACATGAAAGTCAAGTGTGACACAAGCTACATCTTATTTTAGATCACAAAACATAAATTTTGTGTGAGACATGTTTTTTGAAACGTGCAACTCATATTTATACTAGCATATAAAAAATGCATCTTTTAATCTCAATTTAACTTCAAACCGATAATAATCTATACGATAAAGTTGGTACGATAAAGTTGGTAATGATACACCTACTTTATCCATAAATAAAATACAAGAACAAACATAAAAGGAGGGTAGAATAAATATGCATAGACCTCTTGCTTACTAAAAAGGGAAAAAGACGGATATGGTTATGTTGAGCACTTCATAGCCTAAGGTAAGTCAAGTGGAAAGATTTTGACGGATTTGGTCATACACAACTGCACAAATGCACAACTCCACTACTTTATTGACATGTGTCTACTGACACAATATCTATTATATTATTAAAATATTAAAATTACAAGTATACCCTTACTCTTTTTCTTATCTATGTCTCTTCCTCTTTCTTCTTTCTTCTGCTTCGTATCCAAGTCTAGATCTTAAACAACAAATCACATTATAAACAAATTCAATTTCCTTTATTATTCGAGCTATGTAATTGAAGAGAAAAGTAACGAAATAACAGGAGTTGAAGCCCACTGCTATTTTACACGTACACACCAACCGCACACCTCATGTTCTTCCACGTGATGATTATTTACAATTCAGGTTCTTAGGTTCATTTATCATCCATTTCCTATTATGTTTCAATTACATTCCCAGATCTTGTAAGTTCTTTACTCCATCCGAGATAAGGGTGTTATAAAATGCTAATTAGGGTTTTTCATATCAGTGATTATATCCTAGTTATTATATCTCTACCTTTATACACTAAGTTTATATAAATTTAGCTGATATAGAAAATACGAAGAAACTTTGATGGAACAAGAGTTGAAGGTGATACATACTGTTTGTTGGGGATCTAAGTTTATTAGATTCCCTGTATCATAGATTTAAACACAAATCAAGCTGTTTTTTATTAACTTGCATGTGCCTAGGAGGCAGGAAAGTATCGCAAGACTTACAGAGATCTAAGTCTCTGTGAGCAACCTCAGAGGAGTCCATGTCAGAGACATTGTCAAGGAAGTCGAAGATTACTTGAAGACATACTCATTGGCTGTGATGGATAACAACTAAGATGTATCAGGGACTCTGGGGGTGAGGGTTAACAGGGGTGGCAATACCCTGTTAACACTCAGTACACTTTGGACATACCTTAGTGTGTACGAGACTATGAAGAAAGGGAAACTGTGTCAGCTCTGTTTCCCTAAAGAATTGTGGCAGACTACCAAGAATAGAAGAGCATCTTGTGACAGATGTCTGACATGTGTCTGTTTAGTGTAGTCACCATCAACCAGTACTTGGAGTCAACCTCGTACCACTATAAATAGGTTATGTACCCTAGAGTTAATGTTTAACACTTTGACACATTTCACATATTAACTCTTAGAACTTGTTGAACCAGACAGCTGCGACTATGTTCATAAGTTAGGTTTTAGTTTGTCCAAAGTGTGCACAACACATTGTCATCAAACGGTGTTTTCCATAACACTTGTAATTCTTTATTCTACAATAATAAGTATTACGTTTGAAAAGTAATTAAGTGTGTTGATTGTTTAGTTTATTGTTTCAAGCTTGGATTAGGGACTTTCAATTGGTATCAGAGCAGTGTTTGATATTAAAACCTTCATAAACATCGTTCTAAGTTTTAAAATCAAGATCCACCATGCCTTAAACGAGCAATACACCACCACCACCGTCTTCTTGGAACAACACTACTCCACCACCAACCTCACCAAGACTTACTCCTCCACCTCAAAATGAAGTTGATCTACCTCAACTTCTTGACTTAAGAGGCGGATCTCACATCACCAACGTACCAGTCTTTGATGAAGATGATTTGGCAAGTTGGAAGAGTCAATTCCTCGTGTATCTCGACGAACTTGAACCATTTCTTCTAGAAATTCTAGAAAATGGACCCTATGTTCCCATGGCGCTTACCTCTACTGATAAGAATCCTATTCACAAATCTCTCAAGCAGTGGACTCCAGTCGATAGGAAATTGGCAAACCAAGACAAACGTCTCAAGAGCATCATTATATCCTGTCTTCCTAAATACATCATGAAGTCTGTGATTCAATGTCCTACAGCCAAACAAATGTGGACAAACCTTATTCTTGGTCATGAAGGACCCTCTGAAACTAGAGAAACCAAGATTCGGGCACTCAGGCTTCAGTTCAATGCTTTCAAGGCACTTGAAGGTGAAAAGGTTCAACAAACATATATAAGGCTGAAAATTCTTCTCAATGACCTTGATATGAATGACGTCACCATTGCCCAAGCTGAAGTAAATTCCACATTTGTCAACAGCCTTCCAAGAAAATAGCTGAGTATGAATCAGACTCAGAGAGCTAATAAATCCATCAAGAATGACACCTTGGCTCAGCTATATGGAAAGTACAATTATGAAGAAGGGATGATTGATACCATATACAAATCAGAGACTAAAATATTTGTAGTTCAGGGAGTAACATCCAAAGCCTTGATTTCCACCTCACACCCTCATGACAGCGACTCTGATGTTGAAGAAGACACACGCAGCAGCCAAGAGTTCATGAAAGACCTTAATGCTGAGTTTCATGAAAGAGCCTTGCTAGCTAATCAAATGAGATTCTACAAAAGATCAGGGAGAGTAGGATCAGCTAGCAAACAAACCGACAAATCAAAAGAAACTTGCTTTGCCTGTGGAAAACTTGGACACTTTTAAAAAGACTGCCCTTCCACAAAGACATCCTCACCTTCTTATCCGTCATCTTCCACCAAACCATACAAGTTCAAATCACAACATAACAACTCATCCCACCAATTCAACTCCTCTGACAATGAGAAGAAGGATTACAAGAACAAGTACAAGGCGCTTAAAGCTGAGTTGGAACAGATGAATTTGAAGCTTGAAGCTCTGTCTAAGAAGAAAGGGGGTGATAAGAAGACATAGAAAGGGTTGGTAGCTGAAGCATATGACTGGAATGATGAGCCGCTGACTTCAGATAAAGAAGATACTACTAGAGTCAGGGCATTCATGGCAATAGCTGAGGATGAACCAGTTGTTGGAAAGGAGATGCTAGATCAGGACAATGGGTTGACATCACAATGAAAAAGGTACACAGGCTTCTATCTATGTCTGAAAGTGATGAACGCAAACATGTCCTTGATTACACCATTGTTGATTTACACTTTGTTGAGGAACAAAGAAAGAACTTGCTTGATAAGTATCACTCTGTTAAACATGAATTGTTAATTGATAGGGATGAATGTGAAACTCTCAAACAGGTTAATTCTGAAAAGATATCTCTTCAAAACAAAGTTAATAGGTTAACCTTAAAGAACAATGCCTTAAATGATCAAGTATCTGAATTGAATAAGGTTATAGAAAATGGATGTGCAGCAGGTTCAATATAGATGAATTGCTTAATGATGAACTACCTGCTGACATAAAAAGGGATATCTCTGCTAAGAAAAACAAATTGAAAATTCTCACAAAACCCAAAGAGATTGTTTTCAAATCTATAGAGACTATACATATGTCAGATCCCCTCTTGACATATGTACCTGTCTCTAAAGATGTGGTTGATTTACTACCCTTACCTAAACTCTCAGGAGTTGAACCCAACAGCTCTTCTAGAGGAGCTAAGGCTCAACCCAAAACAGATGTTGAGAAACCACCAGCTAAGGTATTTGTTGTACCAGCTAAACAATCTGTTAAGCAAGTTGCCTTTAAGCCTGTCTCAACAAAATCTGTGAACAAAGTTGATTCCTCAACTGAAGAAGCTTGTTGTCATTAATGAAAGAAGTAGAACTCTTGAAACTTCATATTAATCCTTCCGCTGAATGCTCTACTTCCTATGAACCAAAGTCTATTCTAGGAGAACCCAAAGGTGAAAGGATAGTCAAACCTTACTGTAAGGTTTGTAAAAACTCTCATCACATGACCATAGATTATGATAGACAAATGGCTGTTAAAAGATCTTAGACACCTTCTAGGGATAGAAAACAGGCTTCTAGGAGACCAGTAGGTAATTACAGACCTTATCCTCCTTGTAAATTTTGTGGATTCACAGACCATCACTCAGATGAGTGCATTGACTTTCCAGGATGTGATATCTGTGGAAGGTTCACATATGAGACAGCTAACTGTCCTTCACATCGTCAAAAGTTCTACAGGAACTCAAGATTTGCTAATCAGCAATTCAGGAAACCCACTGGAAAGTGGGTTCACCATATGAACTAACTTGTTTCTATGTATCTGTGCAGAAACATCTTAAAGAATCGGTATGTAGACAGTGGTTGTTCTAGACACATGACAGGGATTCGACAATACCTGCACAAATACTCAAAGGAGCCAGGTCCTAAAGTGGTGTTTGGGGATAATTCTTCAGGCGACACGGAGGGATACGGCTCAGTGAACTATAATGGGATAACGTTTACAAGGGTTGCATATGTGAACGGTCTTAAACACAATCTTATTAGCATCAGCCAATTGTGTGATGCTGACTACAAGGTTTTGTTTACTAAGACTCAGGGAACCATATTCAACAAGAAAAATGATGTGGTGCTTATTGCACCAAGAAGAAGAGATGTGTATGTCATCAACATGGCTACTTGCTCTAAAGACAGCTCCAACTGTTTTCTAGCCAAAGCCTCTGAAAGTGTCAATTGGTTGTGGCACAAAAGACTGTCTCATCTTAACTTTAAAAACATCAACAAGATAGCCACACAAAACTTGGTTGCTGGTCTACCTTCAGTGACTTTTTCTAAAGACAAGACCTGTTCAGCTTGTGTCAAGGGAAAGCATCACAGGTATTCTTTTAAGACAAGGCAATTATTCTCTGTTGACAAGTGCTTACATCTCCTACACATGGATTCGTTTGGGCCTGTCAAACTTCAGACCATTAATCACAACAAATATACCTTGGTCATAGTTGATGAATTTTCAAGGTATACATGGGTTTTCTTCCTTAGAAGGTGTTAGAAGTATTTAAAGTGATGGTCAAAGAAGTGAAGTCACATATTATATGACCACCCCTTAGGGGGAGATTGTTAGAAGTATTTAAAGTGATGGTCATATAATATACCGTTACAAAGCTCGTGGAAAATGCTATTCAACAGTGTCGAGAGTTCTATGTTATTATTATGTATGTAACGAGAATTAGTCCCGAACACACAAATGAGGAAGGCCTCCTGACCTTTTAAGCCTTAGTATAAAAGGCACATCATCCTGATTTGTGTGTGTGTCTCCCATAGTGTTTTCTATTCTTCTTGTTTTAGAGAGAGAAACTCTCATTAGTTTCTCTCACTAGAATCACCTACTTTGTATCTTTCTTCCTTCTTCTTCATCTAATCTAATATTCCATTCTTAGTTTTAATCTTGTTCTTCATCATCTCTATTTCTTGTTCTATAAGTCGTGTGTTACATCTTACAAGTGGTATCATTCACCAAGGGATTCGTGGATAGATCTTTGGTGTTGTCCGTGTTTTTTATTGACATCCGTGTCCTTTTGATCAATTTTTTTTGTGTTTTAGTGTTCTAAGTGATTCGTATACCCTCATCATTGGAGTATTCGTGATTTGGGTATTTTGGTTCGGGTTAAAACACAAATCTTTTTGCTCAAAGTTGCGAATTTCTTTGGCTCAAAGTTGCGAAATTGATCTTCCCATTGTGATAGCCTTCATCGGAATAGCACATGTAAGTAGAGTTTGATCGCAATAACCCTAGGGTTTTACTTTGCGATCACAAGGTATTGTGATACCCTTATTCCGACGTATATTGCGATCGCTCATTGCGATCGTGGATTGCGACGACATTAAGGCTTATTGAAACATCATTCTGCCAAAATTTCATTTGCCTTATTGCGATTGTCCTCATATTCCGATAGGTATTCCGAACGTACATTCCGACAGGTATTCTGCTAGTACATTCCGACAAGTATTCCGATTGAACATTTTGACAGACATTCCGACAGGTATTCCGATAGCACATTCCGACAGGTATTCCGATAGCACATTCTGACAGACATTCCGACATGTATTCCGATGGACATTCCGACATGTATTCCGATGGACATTTCGATGGAAATTTTGTTTGAGTATTTTTTAGACTTAGCCACCATTTAGACTAGTCCCGGAACATAGTGTAACACCCCATTTTGATAATGGAATGTCACGCATAATTATGGCGTGTCATCAAAGCATACAAGGATAAATGTATAAAACATTACATGACCATAGGGATAACCGGAATCAAACATCGGTTCCCAAACATAAGCCCAAAACATAATAAAGCAAAAAAAATGAATGAAAGACTAAACAAGCATAAGTATATGAAGGCAAAAAGGAAAAGAAGTCACTAGCAGCTTCCATCCTGTGCACGTCCTCCAAATGCTCGAGTCTTTCCTAGGGTACCTGCCGTTTTGGGACATGGAAAGGAAAGTAACGGCTGAGCAAAACGCTCAGTGCACGGATATAGACATAGTATGAATGACTAAACATAATAAAGACTTAATAGTAGCGGAAATGTATAAGTCCTGGAAAACCTGGAACATAGTTTATAAAATTGGTTTTATAGTTTGAAAAGCCTTATGTTTATCTTATGAAAACTTTTTACATATTTTACCATTAGCCAATATAGGTCATGAAAGTCCACCGTGCATGAATACTTGGAGGGGTGACCTCATCATGCAAATTAGAGGGGCTGCCTCTAATTTAAATGTATTGGTTCTGGGTAGGAGGGATCAGCTCCTTGTGAAGGATGCAAGGCACACACCACATTCACCATGAAATCCTGACTGAAAACATGTAACTAGGATGCACCCATACGCCCCACATGATAAATATAAATAAATGGCCAAAAGCTGAAGGGACGCCACGAGCAATCACTCCGCCGTGGTGAAGTCATAACATCAGTGCCTCTAATGTTATGGTTATGGTACCTCCATAACTAGGTGAAACTGGTCATGCATGTATATGGCTATAGGTAATCATATTTAAAATATAAGCAATCAAACTCATACTTATACTACGGGAAAACAGTTGGCTGCATACGGGGAAATCCTAATAAGGAAAGAATGTCCATACTGAAAGGACGGGAATCCGTACCTTATGTCCAGTGAACGAGAAAGACGAACTGCGAGAATCCTACTTCCAAATCACTAGTGCTACATAAATACGTACATGAATAAGTATCTGCTTACTAAATACATAGCTGGTTTTATGTCATGTCTTAGCTTATTTTATGTGTTCTTACTATGTTTTACTGTTTTAAAGCCTTAAACTATATTAAATCTTATATTCTGTTTAATCTGATTAAGTATTTCTGGTATTTCATGTGTTATTATACTTACTGTGTAATAATAAGTAACTTTTCAAAAATAGCAGGTTTCCTAAAATAGAAAGTTTCCAAAAACAGAAAGTTTCCAAAAATAGAAAGTTTCCAAAAATAGAAAGTTTCCAAAAATAGATTTATTGCTTAAAATAGATAAGTTTATAAAAATAGAAAGTTTCCATAAATAGTTTTGCTGCCTTAATTAAATAAGTTTCCATAAATAGATTAGCTGCCTTAAATAAATAAGTTTCTAAAAATAGCTGGTTTCCATAAATAGATTAGCTGCCTTATTTAATTAAGTTTCTAAAAATAGAAAGTTTCCATAATTAGAATTAAGCTGGTTAAATAAGCTAAGTATATAAGCCTAAGTGTTTTCATGATTATTTTCTAAGTCATATGGTATATTGTATAGTTTAATAATTATTTCATGTAATTTAATTAAACTATAGGTTATAATATTTAATTAAAGTATAACATGTTTTTAATTAAATAAGTTAACTACTTAGGTTAAAATATGATTATTATATATTAATAATATAACCTAAGTCATGTTAATTAATTAATTATATCCATGGTTTTAAAATAATTAATTAATTATAAGTCTTAAATATATAAATACTTAGGTTAAAATAATTTCATGATTATTAATAATTAAATAACCTAAGTCATGTTATTAAATTAATCACATCTTTTATTAATTTAATTTTAACATAAGTTCATAACATAAAAAAAACTAACATATACCATGAACCGGATCTAGGCTAAAAACATGAACCAGATATGAAACAACACCGTACCCCGAACCAAATCGGGGTACCCCATTGCTGCCGTGGGACCCACACGCACCAACCAAGACCAAAAAGGTCTTGGTGGTGGTCGGCTAAAACAAACTGAACCCCCTTGGGGTCGGTTGTACCTTGCGGCCCAAAAACAAACACCCCTTAATCGACCCTCTGATTTAATTAATGATTAAAACATGTTAGATCTATGTTTAATTAATGTGTTTTATAAAAACATCACGTGTTCATAATTAAATAAAAGATTAATTAAAAAGAAAAGGTTTAAAAGGTTTTACCGTATTCGTGGATGAAGAGGGTGAAGAACAAACACGAACAACCAATAAATCAACAAGATCCAAGATCAAAGAATCACCTTGATGGTGGTTTGAAGGTGGCGGCACAAAGAGAGGAGGAAAAGGAGATTTTAGGTTTTCTTGAAATCTTCTGTAAAAGTGATTTTTGAGTAGTAAAAATCTATTTAACCCCTTTTAGTAAAATTGGTAATGGGCATGGCCCATTACCCTTCTTTTGGTCGCGGGTAGGGACTCCCCCGTGGGGTTCCCGTACCTCGTTTCGTGTCTTGTTATTTAATACTCGATTATGTTTAATTATGTTCGTGTTTTAAATGTTCTCGTTACGAAAATACCATACTCTTATATATTTAACTACGCTCGTATTAAATATATATACGTAATAAATAATAGCTCGTGTTTTAATTACGCTCGTGATTTCGTGATCGTATGTTCGTGATTAATTATTGCTAAATAATTATTACATGATCGTTCATATAAAATACTTATCGTGTTTTAACACGTACGTAATACGTAACCTCCTAACACGTAATCGTAATCATGCTATATTAGGAAAGTTTTTAACTAGTACGTATGATCCTAAGGGTACTATACATGGTAAAAGCATGCGGGTTTTACAACTCTTCCCCCCTAAAAAGAATAATTCGTCCCCGAATTATAGATAATGTAACTGGAAGTAAAACATACCCGAATCAGACTGGAAAGGTATGTAACATAACGGAAATGAAGGTGACATGTAGAAGGGAAGGTGGAACGTGACATGTCTTGAAAAGACATGGAACGTGACGTGACTGAAAGGACATATCTAATTGATAAGAGAAAAACGGATAAAAGTTCGGATGAACTTGTCCGTTTCCAAGTGGCTTCCCTCTTGGAACGGTTCCTTCATAAGATCTTGACACGAATGATAAGTCTTGGTCCTCCTGACCTTGACTTGGAATACGAAGGAGTTCTTGGTAATCAACGTAAGGTAGATCCCCTAAATTCGATCGAGGGAATAAGAATTAACGTGTAAGAGTAACTGAAACATTATGGTGCAAAACAATCCAACTTAACTGATAACTAGCAACGATGCGCGAGACATATAGAAACGTAGTACGTGAAAAATTTTGAACGTGATACGTGAAAAATTTTGAACGTGCTACGTGGAGATATGGCGAGTGTAGTATGAGTAAACATATCGTGATCCCTGATACGTGTAACATATCTTGATCATGATATGAGGAACGTGGAATGAACATGACATGTGAAACATATCGTGATCATAGAATATAATGGCGGTAACGACAAACGCTAGAAGGTGAGACATAGATTATGACGAGAAACGTCTATCTGAGGATAGGTAGTTATACTAAACTTGGGTCTGGTCTCCCAAGTTCTTGCAAAACTTCCCAGAATGAGAAAAATGAACTTAACATCATAAGCCGAGATACCATAGAGTCATGAACGCGAGCGCGAAAGCAAGGCGTGGAATTAGAACAAGGACGTGAAGTAAATAAGGAGCATAATTATGAATATTTGTCTGACCTGATAACTGAGGAATTGCCAAGTGATCGGGTGAGCCTTGGCTGGAACATGTCCGATCAATCTGTTGGTTCTGAAATCCTTGCGGATGTAAGGATTCTGCAGACTTGATCAAACTGTTTGCAATAACCCAGATAGCATCATGCTTCATCTGAGTTTGCGTTAAACTGGTAACCAAAATCCGTGGAGATCTTGTCCCATTTCAATTTACAATTTCAGATGATGAAAACATCCCAGTCTGTTGGTGTCCTATGTTAGCCTGTTTGTATGACAGGTATAAAGATATGAACGTAAATGTATCTTGCTTCGTAGAAACTTGATACATAGAAGGTTGCGAAACTCTGAGTCTCTGAATCTAGACTTCTCTTAACGTAGGATTTCCTAGAACACCTAATGTAGTGTAGGGTTCGTTCCTTTACGCATAAGCAGAGTCATGGTAAGATTAACCGTAGAAACCCATGTGATTCAGTGTATCACTGTAATCAAACAGAATTGATATTGGAAAAATTTCCAGGGTGAAATTTCTCTTGTCATAGAATTTGCAACATAATGCAGATATGGTCTTCCTGTTCTTCTTCTAGGCTTAAAGGAAATCAGGTTATCCTTAATGAAAAACGCTGATGAATTTGCTTATGAGTTCATGGAAACTTAATTTATTAAGTCCATAATGCTGTTGGAGCATTGATGAGACTAATTCAAAATCATAAATCTAGCATGACCGAGTCGTGTACGAATAGCAGTCATGGACATGTCCTGCTTTTTCACTCGTCACTGTTGGCAGCATGATCATGAGTTCGATCTTGGGAAAGTGATTAACACTATATGGTTGATTGGACATGCCGTCAATGCGTGGAGGAGAATAACGGTCATGAATGGTGATTTGTTTAAGTCAACGGTAGTCGACACATAATCTCATGGTACCATCCTTCTCCTTGTAGATTCTTCTGGAATGTATAGGAAGACTTTGGAATTATCAACTGGCTATGCGTAAAAGACTTAAGTGGTCGTGTCTTACTGACAGCTAGAAAATTTTAGTGACCATTGCTAACAACGCACATGCTTGTAAGCATAGATAATTTGTATAGATTTTCCCGATGGAAAATCAAGCTGAATGTATTCAGGAGCCTGAACATTACTGTACATAAATATGAATCGTAGCATGGTGTGCTGTTCATAGTCCATAATTAGGATAGAATTCATCTCGTGTCTGTCCGAGGAAATGCGTTTGCAGCTTGGATCTCACCATTAAGCTGAAGGAAAACCTTCGTATACGTGGAAATACGAAAGGCGTCCTTCATGGTCATGAATATATGAAATATGGTGAAAGAAATGAAAGTGACATCGGCAACGTGACAGTTCTCACTGATGCGCCGATAATGGTATTGAAATTCTTGTGGCCTGATTAATACATGGCACACAAAATGGATATACCCTTGGAGGGTACCCTGAATTTCTTAGAAATGTTCCATAGTTGGACGTGAGTCATGTGTCTTGACTCGTGTCTTGGAACTATTAGCATGACATATGTCTTGACTGGTGTCTTGACATGTGTCTTCAGAAATTATACGTGAGACATGTGTCTTGACTGATGTCTTGACATGTGTCTCGAGACGTAAAACAATAGAACTACAATATAAGGTTATTATGCCAGAATTGGCGGATCGGTTGGACTACTAATCCTTGTATTTCTGATCACGTCCGTGGCCAGAGTTTTGGTTGCGATTTCTAGGATAGTTGCTGTCATAGTAGTGGTTACTATCGTCCTGTCCGTCAGTTCCATGATGGTCATTCTCATGACTGTGATTCATGTAATTATTCAGCTGAGTGGCCGGCCGGTACCGGTTTGCACTCATATGGCTGAAATGACAGTCAAATGACGTGTGACATGTAACTAAGAATTAGGGACAATGATTGATGGGAATCGTCTGATGGTGAAGCATCTTCTCGTCCAATTTCTTTGCTCCGACGCCTTTGTCTTCGTCTTGTAGGATCTCCAGGTTGTGAACAGCATCAGCATCTCGTAGCGTCTCCGAACGTCAGCAGCGTCAATCTTTAGTAACATCTCCCAGTTATGAGCGGCATCAGCAATCTTGTAGAACATCCGCAATTGAAAATACGCCTGAGGTGATTCAGAATCGACTAGCGAATACTCGTGCAGTATTGCAAGTGAAATACACGTGGATTTAGGTACGTGTAATACACATGGAATACGGTACAAGGAGTACACGTTGAATGCACATGAAATGATCGGTATGGGGTCGATCATTTATCATGATCTAAAGAAAGTATATCATTTAAACGGTTAGGAACACCATCATGATAACCTGGCAATGCTAGTATATGCCTCATTCTGGTTGCATAGAGAAACGCTAAAGTGTGGTTACACAAAATTCAACGATGATTTGCCTGACAGCATGATCAATGAAGACCAACCATGACTATCATGAAAGCAGAATTCAATGAAATCCAACAATGTCTTACGTGAAAGCATAAATGATAAAGGAGGCGTAAGACGTAATCAACATGAAGACGTAATCATCATAAAGACGGATCTATCAGGAAGGAACATAAAACGATCTATCATAAAGGAGTGTATAACATAATCAGCATGACACCGAAATTAACCATGATAGTATGAAAACATACTTGACATAAAAACATAGTAACTTATGAGGGGACATGAAAAAAAAATTATGCCAATAAATCATGAGAAAAATTTTATGCATGAAAAACAATGCATGAATGCGTAATGTAGTTTATAAAAACCTTTATATGTGCGAGGGGACGCCTATGGGTCGGTCCCAAAACAAAAGACATAGCGAGTGGACGCCTATGGGTCGGTCCCAAAATTAAAAGTTTCGATAAAAGCACATGTGACTAAATAGGGCCAGTCCTGTACCAACCATTACTTAGTCATAATCCCTGCAACAATGATACATGAAACATAAATAAATGAAACTCATATGTCAAAACTTATCAGAAAAAAAATTTTATGTGACTAATTATGAACTACTAGGGTTCAGTCCACATAGCCACAGTTCACGAGGAACATTATGCATGAAACAATGACACATAACTAAATATGAATGACGGTTGTCCATCCATATTAGTAAAACAATATCGATGAAAACATCAAGGTTAAAACCTCAAGGTGCTAAAAACATCATGGTTAAAACAACAATGCGCTGAAAACGTCAATACGTAGAATGACAAGCGTTGGCTTAGGAAGCTCCTGGTGACTACCCACTAGTCATAGGTCGAGTTTTAGAGCCTACAGGTCGAAGCCTTGGCTCTGATACTATAATTGTAACACCCCATTTTGATAATGGAATGTCACGCGTAATTATGGCGTGTCATCAAAGCATACAAGGATAAATGTATAAAACATTACATGACCATAGGGATAACCGGAATCAAACATCGGTCCCCAAACATAAGCCCAAAACATAATAAAGCAAAACAAATGAATGAAAGACTAAACAAGCATAAGTATATGAAGGCAAAAAGGAAAAGAAGTCTCTAGCAGCTTCCATCCTATGCACGTCCTCCAAATGCTCGAGTCTTTCCTAGGGTACCTGCCGTTTTGGGACATGGAAAGGAAAGTAACGGCTGAGCAAAACGCTCAGTGCACGGATATAGACATCGTATGAATGACTAAACATAATAAAGACTTAATAGCAGCGGAAATGTATAAGTCCTGGAAAACCTGGAACATGTTCATAAAACTGGTTTTATAGTTTGAAAAGCCTTATGTTTATCTTATGAAAACTTTTTACATATTTTACCATTAGCCAATATAGGTCATGAAAATCCACCGTGCATGAATACTTGGAGGGGTGACCTCATCATGTAAATTAGAGGGGTTGCCTCTAATTTAAATGTATTGGTTCTGGGTAGGAGGGATCAGCTCCTTGTGAAGGATGCAAGGCACACACCACATTCACCATGAAATCCTGACTGAAAACATGTAACTAGGATGCACCCAAACGCCCCACATGATAAATATAAATAAATGGCCAAAAGCTGAAGGGACGCCACGAGCAATCACTCCACCGTGCTGAAGTCATAACATCAGTGCCTCTAATGTTGTGGTTATGGTACCTCCATAACTAGGTGAAACTGGTCATGCATGTATATGGCTATAGGTAATCATATTTAAAACATAAGCAATCAAACTCATACTTATACTACGGGAAAACAGTTGGCTGCATACGGGGAAATCCTAATAAGGAAAGAATGTCCATACTGAAAGGACGGGAATCCGTACCTTATGTCCAGTGAACGAGAAAGACGAACTGCGAGAATCCTACTTCCAAATCAATAGTGCTACATAAATACGTACATGAATAAGTATCTGCTTACTAAATACATAGCTAGTTTTATGTCATGTCTTAGCTTATTTTATGTGTTCTTACTATGTTTTACTGTTTTAAAGCCTTAAACTGTATTAAATCTTATATTCTGTTTAATCTGATTAAGTATTTCTGGTATTTCATGTGTTATTATACTTACTGTGTAATAATAAGTAACTTTCCAAAAATAGCAGGTTTCCTAAAATAGAAAGTTTCCAAAAATAGAAAGTTGCCAAAAATAGAAAGTTTCCAAAAATAGATTTACTGCTTAAAATAGATAAGTTTCTAAAAACAGAAAGTTTCCATAAATAGTTTTGCTGCCTTACTTAAATAAGTTTCCATAAATAGATTAGCTGCCTTAAATAAATAAGTTTCTAAAAATAGCTGGTTTCCATAAATAGATTAGCTGCCTTATTTAATTAAGTTTCTAAAAATAGAAAGTTTCCATAATTAAAATTAAGCTGGTTAAATAAGCTAAGTATATAAGCCTAAGTGTTTTCATGATTATTTTCTAAGTCATATGGGATATTGTATAGTTTAATAATTATTTCATGTAATTTAATTAAACTATAGGTTATAATATTTAATTAAAGTATAACATGTTTTTAATTAAATAAGTTAACTACTTAGGTTAAAATATGTATTATTATATATTAATAATATAACCTAAGTCATGTTAATTAATTAATTATATCTATGGTTTTAAAATAATTAATTAATTATAAGTCTTAAATATATAAATACTTAGGTTAAAATAATTTCATGATTATTAATAATTAAATAACCTAAGTCATGTTATTAAATTAATCACATCTTTTATTAATTTAATTTTAACATAAGTTCATAACATAAAAAAAACTAACATATACCATGAACCGGATCTAGGCTAAAAACATGAACCGGATATGAAACAACACCGTACCCCGAACCAAATCGGGGTACCCCCTTGCTGCCATGGGACCCACACGCACCAACCAAGACCAAAAAGGTCTTGGTGGTCGGCTAAAACAAACCGAACCCCCTTGGGGTCGGTTGTACCTTGCGGCCCAAAAACAAACACCCCTTAATCGACCCTCTAATTTAATTAATGATCAAAACATGTTAGATCTATGTTTAATTAATGTGTTTTTATAAAAACATCACGTGTTCATAATTAGATAAAAGATTAATTAAAAAGAAAAGGTTTTACCGTATTTGTGGATCAAGAGGGTGAAGAACAAACACGAACAACCAATAAATCAACAAGATCCAAGATCAAAGAATCACCTTGATGGTGGTTTGAAGGTGGCGGCACAAAGAAAGGAGGAAAAGGAGATTTTAGGTTTTCTTGAAATCTTCTGTAAAAGTGATTTTTGAGTAGTAAAAATCTATTTAACCCCTTTTAGTAAAATTGGTAATGGGCTTGGCCCATTACCCTTCTTTTGACCGCGGGTAGGGACTCCCCCGTGGGGTTCCCGTACCTTGTTTCGTGTCTTGTTATTTAATACTCGATTATGTTTAATTATGTTCATGTTTTAAATGTTCTCGTTACGAAAATACCATACTCTTATATATTTAACTACGCTCGTATTAAATATATATACGTAATAAATAATAGCTCGTGTTTTAATTACGCTCGTGATTTCGTGATCGTATGTTCGTGATTAATTATTGCTAAATAATTATTACATGATCGTTCATATAAAATACTTATCGTGTTTTAACACGTGCGTAATACGTAACCTCCTAACACGTAATCGTAATCATGCTATATTAGGAAAGTTTTTAACTAGTACGTACGATCCTAAGGGTACTATACATGGTAAAAGCATGCGGGTTTTACACATAGTTTACACGAAGATTAAAAGAAAAAGAGTTTTTTTGCGGGAAAACCATAGTAAAATTTATTTTTTTCTTAGACCATTTTTAGGCCATTTAAGCTTCAATTTCAAAATTTGGTAATGCGAAAAAAAATTTCGACCAAAAATTCAAATTTTCGGACCAAAATTCAAATTTTTAGGCCACATTTCGAATTTTTAGGTTTTATTTTTTATTAAAAATTTCATTTTTTTCAAACTTTTTCCCTACTAGTTATTGGCTATTTCTAACTCGATTTCAAAATTTAGTGTTTCAAAATTATTTCGGCTTACCGTTTTGTCGGACTGAGGAATTTTTGTCGGGCTGGAAAATTTAGGCAAAGTTTGATTTTGTTGACATTCCAACACACGCTTTCTACGAATTGAGATCTTGTTTTTCACACGACTTCTACTATGACCTATCAACAAGACAGTGATGCTGCGGATTTTGAGCATCGTGATAGCCATGTAAGAAAGAAGAGGAATGCTGCCCATCTCCAGTCTCAGCTTCTTATAGCACAAAAGGAAGAAGCAGGAATTCCACTTCTAGCTGAAGAGTTTGATCTCATGGCATCTGCAACAGCATATGATGAGGAAGAAGAGGTGACTACCGACTCCATCCTGATGGCTAACTCGCAACAATCATCCACATCGGTAGTTCAACCTGACAGAGCTCCTGTGTATGATTCAGACGGTTCCTCTGAGGTACACCCACGTCTCAATGATAATGAGTTATATAATATGTCTAATCAGGAGGAAGAGTATACTGAGTCACTTGAGCCTTCCACTGAGACACACGGGGTTCAAACAAATAATAGCAATATTATTTCTAATGCGCCCAGTGTGGACCTTAGTGGAGATCAAGTAGCGGAACCTACAACCCTTCCTGACGAGACGCATGCGTATTATAAATTATTATTTGATAAGCTTGCCAAGGATGTTGCTCATGCGAATGTGGTTAATAATAAGTTTAGAGAAACTAATGCCAAATTAACCACTGAGCTTGCGGGATATAAGGAACGGGAGAAACGTTTTGAGATTCATCATGCTAAAATCAAGGAACTTGAACAAGCTCATGCTACATCGGTTTATCAAGAAAAATGCACCACAAAGAAATTAAATGCCTTACATTTAAGTAGTGCTAAAAAGATAAGCGAATTGAATGATGAAATCACCTCTCTTAATAAACAACTTTCAACTGAAAAATCTATCATTTTGGATTTAAAAGAAGAACGAAAAAAGCTGAAACATGATTTCAAAATTCGAGAAGATGGGCTTCTTGAGGATTTTTGCAAAGCTCAGGATAGGATTAGGGAATTAGACAACCTGTTGGTAAAACATGGCCAAACTATGCAGACGCTAAATATGCCCACACCAAAAGTGAATGAGATAAATTACACTCGATAAAAAATGGCTTTAGGTTGTCCTCTTCCTCCCAATCCCGAATACATTAAGCAAGTTCATGCCACAAATGAAACTCTATATAATGGTAGTATGCTCTTGTCTGATGAGCATGATCCTCCTAGTGTGCATGATTCTGAGGAAACTACCGAACTTGCTGTAGAGACTCGTTTAAAAATGCGAAAGTTTAATAAAGAAGTGACACCCGTTTATTATTCGAAAGTTAATATTCCAACTGTTTTTGTTCGGTCTAAAACGAGTACTAAAATGCTTTTGCTACCAAGTGAGGAATTATCTGATGACCCTCCTAAACCGAGTATCACACGCCGATTTCTATACGAGCTAAAAGATAACTTTGTCATACTTAAACGTGTTGTTAATTCCAAAATAACTGGAGGAAACTTTACTTCACCCGTTCACTCTGAAGTTCAGAAAATTCTTCATAATGATATAAATTCGCTTATTAATCAAGTTGATGCTAGGATGAGCAATCTTGAAAACGCTTTTCTAAAAGATCTAGCTAACTTTGTTGAAGACTTTAAATCTTTGGCGAAGGAGGCTGATGCATCTCTTGATAGAATTAAAGTTTTGGAAAGTGATCTTGAACGTCTTTCGAAAGCAAGTGACAGTGGTGATTGTGACGAGCGTAACCCCGTTGCGGTAAACATCTCTGTGTCGGATAATGAAACCCTCCAAAATGAGCTTGATCATATGAAAGAGAAAATGGAGTCTTATGTCATCAAAAAGGATAACGAATTCACCGATCTTTGGAATAAATATGTCAAAAAATGTGATGAATGTAAGGATGAAAAACTTTCATATGATAAAGCTTACACTGAAATGAAACAATCAAAAGGTTGCAAGCTCAGTTAGGAGGTGAATGTCGTGACAATGGACCTTCAACAAATGTTAATCAAAAAGAGTTCACGATTCTTCAACACCGATATGATTTTCTTCAGAAACATTGTCATTCTCTTGAACTTGCTTTGCAAAATAAAGTTGGAAAACTTCCAGATGATAGTAATTTGCAAGTAAAACTCTCGGAATCATTTCGCGAATTGAATGAAAAGAGCATGGAAATTACTAATTTGAAAGCACAGTTGCAAGACAAAGACATCGCAATATCTGAGTTGAAGAAACTGGTTGGAAAGATGGGTGGAAAACCGGTGGAACCTAAGGTGTAACTTCTGTTGTTAGACAACCAAATGCGTACAAAGTGCCCAAGCCATCTATCTTAGGAAAATCGCCTTCTAATGTGTCTAGGTTACCTCCTAATACCGATGTGCCACAAACTGTTCCAAAAACAGCCATATCACCCTATGTTCCTCCATTCTGAAAACCCACTTTTGCTAAACACAATCCTGTGAATGCACCTTGCACTACCCCTAAGAGTACTCTCAACCGTGTGACTCTTACGCCCACAAAGGAATCTAAAGGTTCAAACAACGTTGGTCAAACCAACAACCTAAGGGATGGTAAGCCAAAAGGGAACATTCAGAAAGTAAACCATGTATATTCAAAACCTAGTCAACCAACAACTGCTAGAGTTCAACACACTCTTAATGGTAGTCAACAACAACCTAGGATCCCTTCCCAATAACCTAGGAATTGGCAACCACCAATGAGTAGTCGTGTATCGAACAAGGTGCCTGAACGGTCAGCAAAACCTAGGTACACAAGGACTTTCGAGAATCCCAAATTCCATGTATGCTCCATGTACAAAAAGGGTATTCACAATGGAAATCATGCTAATTGCATTCTGCAATACCTCTATGAGGTAGACTCTCGTGCCTTCACACAGAGAAAGAATGCAGAACCCCATCAGACAACAAGGAGATTCACACCCGTCACAAAGAAAAGCAATGACAAGAAATCTTCAAGGCGGATCAATGGAGGAACTAGTTTCTCTCCTAAGAAGTATTCCATTGTGCAAGAGAACACTACTCCTAGATCTAGTCTTCAGTGGAAACCAACGGGTAGGATCTTCAAGGAAGTTGGTCTTAAGTGGATTCCTATCGAGAAGAGTGATGACACCTGCTCCAGCGCTAATGCAAGTGTTCTGAAAGTAGAAAATGAATTTATTACTCCTAACACTAGTATTTGTGCAAACTCTTCTTCTGTCATTGCAGGCAATTCAGCGGATTCTGAATCCACTTCTTCAAAGGGTTCCAATTCTGTACATTCGACATCACCTTCTTCTACTGTACAAAGGTCTATTTTGGATTATTTTCGAAAACATTGAAAATAAAAATACAAAAATATAAAACCTATAAAAACAAAATAAAAAAACAAAAAAAAATCTTTCAAAAATACCAAAAATATTCTTCTCGACATGTCTTTCAGTTTCGATAATATGGACGTGCCTATAAATGTCGCTCAATAACGACATAGGTGTGTACATAAAGCTCGAATGAAAGTTCAAATGTTTTTCGAAACATGTCATTTCCTTTTTTCTTTAAATGATTTACAGTTACCTCAGATTCTGACTCGTACTTCAAAGATAGGAAAGTTGATCACGTTTGATAACTTATCCTAAACAACGGGAAAAGAAATTTTCTCGGTCATGAGCTCTCATTAAAAACACTCCAAGTTTTTAAGCTCATGTAAACGACTTACCGTTAAATGTCAGACTGTAACTCGAACTTCAAATAAAGGAGAGTGTATCTTTAAAGATAACTTATCCTAATAACTGGTAGAGCAATCTATCACGGGTTGAGCTTGTCACAAAACATTCAAAGTTTTAAGCTCAACACAATGGATTATAGTCATATGTCAGACTATAACCCGATCCCCAAAGAAAGGAAAGTGTATGACTTATCCTCAACAATGAGAAATTAATTTTTCTCGGTCATGGGCTTATATTAAAACATTCAAAGTTTTAAGCGCATGAACTCAAGGAAAATGTTCATTTATGTACATTTTTCCTCAACAACGGGAAATTAAATTTTCTCGGATTTGAGCACAATTTTTCAAGATATTTTCAAAAGATTTTATTCAAATTCTTTCAAAATTGTGTGCTGATATACTCCCCTATTTTTATCAGTATCCTTTTTCGAGGGGGAGTATAAAAAATCTCATAACATATAGTTCTAAATTTTCAGGAAACATTATTCTTTCCATGTTACATCGCTAGTATATCAAAAATTTCACATACACATGCAATTTTTGAGGGGGAGAATAGTGATTATGATGTGATCAAAATGTTTCATTTCTGGATAAGATCTTTGATTCAAGTGCTTTCTCGTCCTAACATGTGCAAAATGTTTACTTAAATGATTTCGCATTTTGAAGCACATTTGTAGGGGGAGCGTTTTTGGTGATTTAGAAAGTTTTTCTGGTTACGATATATATACCTTCAACACAATTATTCACGACGATATTGGTGTCAAAAGGTGGTTAGGTATTCGTCCTATGATCCAACCAGAACCGGAGGGATCTTCCCAGGGACAATCCATTAGAATTTAGATGTCCTTAGGAAAGATGGAGTAGTTGAGTGTACGGGAAAAATGTCGACTAATAACTTAAGCTAGCACTAGAACAATCACAACAATGTGCTAGTTATGACGTCTTGGTAAGCATTGAAGGGGTTGAAGAATGAAAAAGAAATGTAAGGATAAAGGGTGTAAAGAAAGAAGCCCTCCATACAACTTAGGCAGAAACCGGGTCAATACATCTATTATCATAATCACTTTGATGATTTCTGATACTGAAGACAAAGCATCATGGACCCAGTGATGCAATGCACAACCCTTTCCAGCCTACTCAAGCTTCTCTCAAAAGAAGTTTGTTTTATTGTCACTGAGTTCAACTCTTTTCTATCAACTTTCTTACTCCGAGATAGTAGATATTGAAAAGGTGGCAGTCTGCTCCAGCCTCTGATCACCAAATAACCTGCACTTATAGAGTCTAGAGCCAACGAGATTCATCAAAAATCTCATTAGGACACTTATTCCATATATCAATTGTTGTTCATCACTAGAACACAAGCGATAACTTACAGAGTCTTACGCTCTATCCTTGTGATATTGCCAGAGCATTCAGAGTGATATTCATTAGTATTCATAGTGATGAATGGAAATCCTTCCAATGTTAACATCAAACAGCATTGCGGTAGGTCATATGAAAGATTCACTTGAATTGAACATATGTTAAATGGAAAGCAACAGTGGTTTGATTCTTTTGTGATTTAAACTCGTTCCAGGTCTCGACGCAATATCTTTATGATCTTGCCAAAACATTCAGAGTAATACTCCTCAGTATTTACAGTGACGAATGGAAATCCTTCTAGTGTCATCATCAAACAGCACTGCGGTAGGTGACTTGTGAGATTCTGTACGAATCTAACCTGTGTCAACTGGAAAGCAACAATGGTTTGATTCTTAATTGATTCAAACTTGTTCCAGGAAATTGAATTGATGACTTAATCAGTAGAATGGAACTGCATGATTCACTCCTTACTATGAATTATCCCTTTCGATATATTCAAGTATTGAGAACGGCTACTACAGCCGGAAACCCTGTCAAGGAAGTTCCTTGAACTTACCTAATCACAGGTACAATATTCGTATTGTATAACGGGAAACCGGAGGAATGCAAACGGTGGCAAACCTCAAGAGTCGTAATTCAAGACCACATGCTCATGAAAATGAAGAAAGCTCAAGAACATCTAATGACAAAGACTTCCGCTACTCTGATTATCAAGGAAGATTGTTAACAAGCTTTCAAGACAACGCAAATCATGAGTATGTGGATAAAGACACAAGAACACAAGTTGGCAAAGCATCAAGATCAAGTTAAGGCAAAGATCAAAGATCCAAGATCACAAGTCATGAAAGGAACGATGAAAGAACTCTCAAGACAACGAGCTTCAAAGTCTGTAACAACAAAGAAGTGAAGTCACATAATACATGACCACCACTTAGGGGGAGATTGTTAGAAGTATTTAAAGTGATGGTCAAAGAAGTGAAGTCACATATTATATGATCACCCCTTAGGGGGAGATTGTTAGAAGTATTTAAAGTGATGGTCATATAATATACCGTTGCGAAGCTCGTGGAAAATGCTATTCAACGGTGTCGAGAGTTCTATGTTATTGTTATGTATGTAACGGGAATTAGTCCCGAACACACAAATGAGGAAGGCCTCCTAACCTTGTAAGACTTATTAAAAAAGGCACACCATCCTCATTTGTGTGTGTGTCTCCCATAGTGTTTTCTATTCTTCTTGTTTTAGAAAAAGAAACTCTCCTTAGTTTCTCTCACTAGAATCACCTACTTTGTATCTTTCTTCCTTCTTCTTCATCTAATCTAATATTCCATTCTTAGTTTTAATCTTGTTCTTCATCATCTCTATTTCTTGTTCTATAAGTCGTGTGTTACATCTTACAGAAGGAAAAGTGATGCAGCTGATACTATCATGTCCTTCATCAGACAGGTTGAAAATATGAATGATGTTAGAGTCAAAGCTTTAAGAAGTGATAATGGTACTGAATTCAAGAATCAACAACTTGAAGTATTTTGTGATGAAAAGGGAATATCACAAAACTTCTCTTCAGCCGGCACCCCTGAACAAAATGGTGTGACTGAAAGAAGAAACATGACTCTGATTGAAGCAGCCAGAACTATGTTAAATGGTGCAGCTTTACCAAAGCAATTTAGGGGAGAAGTTGTTCACACTGCATGCTACACTCAAAATAGGTCAATCATTGTCAAGAGACATGGCAAAACTTCCTATGAAGTTTTTAGAAATAGAGCTCCATTAAACTTGGAAAATTTGATGAAAAGACTGATGATGATTTCTTCTTAGGATACTCTCCAACTGTCAAGGCCTTCAGAGTATTCAATACTAGAAGACAAGAAGTAGAAGAAACCTTTCATGTCAAATTCAATGAAGATGATGACGTCATACATAGATCAGGAACAGAGGGTGATGAAATAGATTTTAATGAAAACAGGTCTTTCCCAAGTGATGAATTATCAGAACCAAGACCTCCCTGTCATCACCATCATCACACCAACACTCTTACTCCGTATGTTCCTGCATTTGACCCTCTGTCATCACACAACATTGAAGTTCCCTCCTCTTAGGGACTTAATGAAGAAGAACCACAGCCTTCGTGTAGTCCTTGTTCTACAACTGCTGAAGATGACTCACCTATTCTTCAAATTCCTGAAGACTCTCCTGTTGACAATGAATCTGTGCCCCTTGATATAGCTGAAGTTGACACAGATACTGAGGTCATCTTTGAAGAGAGTCCTCCTATTCAGTAGGATGAAACTCAAATAGTGCTAGCTACATCCACAGATGTCCATGTCTATGATTCCCCAACTCCCCAAACTAAATGGTCAAGAGATCAACATATTCTTTTTGTCAACATTATTGGGGAACCTAATGCAGGGGTTACCATTAGACAGCGAATTCATGACTCAGAGTCACCCTCAGCCAACGAATGTCTTTTCGCTGAATTTCTCCCTCAAATTGAACCTAAGAGAGTAGTTGAGGCTCTTATGGAAGATGGGTGGGTAGCTGCTGTGCAAGAAGAAATTAATCAGTTCAAAAGGAACAAGGTATGGACTCTAGTGCCAGCTCCACCTAGTAAGAACATCACAGACACTAGATGGATTTATAGAAACAAGATGGATGAAATTGGAAACATCATCAAAAACAAGGCTAGGCTGGTTGCATAGGGGTATACACAGACTGAAGGGATTGATTATGATGAAACTTTTGCACCTGTGGCAAGACTTGAAGCTATTAGAATCTTCCTTGCTTATGCTGAATATATGAACTTCACTTTGTATCAGATGGATGTTAAGAGTGCCTTCCTCATTGGAGATTTGGCTGAGGAAGTATATGTTGAACAGCCTGAAGGATTCGAGAACAACGAGTTTCCTAATCATGTGTACATACTACACAAAGCCATGTATGGGCTGAAACAAGCTCCAAGAGCATGGTATGAAACTCTATCAAAAATTTTAACTAATAATAAATTTGTCAGGGGTTCCATTGATAAAACACTCTTTACCTTCAAGGATAAGAGTGATTTCATCATTGTGCAGATTTATGTGGATGATATCATATTTGGGTCAACTAATGTTAATCTTAGTAAACGTTTTGCTGAATTGATGACCAAGAAATATGAGATGAGTATGATGGGTGAATTAACTTACTTTTTGGGTTTTCAAATTAAACAATGTCCTAAGGGACTTTCAAATTGTCAAGAAAAGTATGTTATAGATTTACTTAAAAAATATGACTTAGCTGATTGTGCATTAGTGAAATGCCCCATGCTTCCACCTAACAACTTGGGTCCTGATGAGTCAGGGGTCTCTGTTAATGAGACTTTATACAGAGGCATGATTGGGTCACTCATGTATTTAACAACCAGTCGTCCTGATATCCAGTTCTCCACATGTCTATGTGCAAGGTACCAAGCTAACCCAAAAGAATCCCATCTAGTGGTTGTTAAGAAAATTTTCAGGTATCTCAAAGGGACAACCTCCCTAGGTCTATGGTATCCCAAGGAATCAGTCTTTGATCTCAAGGCCTATTCAGATTCAGACTATGCTGGATACTGCATTGACAGGAAAAGTACATCAGGTATCTGTTAAATCCTAGGAGGAAAGTTGGTTGGATGGAGTGCAAAGAAGCAAAACTCTGTAGCCATGTCATCAGCTGAAGCTGAATATGTTGATGCTGCCAACTGTTGTGCTCAGGTGCTCTGGATGAAGAGTCAATTAGCTGACAATGAGATTCTATATGACAAGGTGCCAATCTTATGTTACAACACCAGCACTATTGCCATCTCCAACAACCCTGTTCTTCACTCTCGAACCAAACACATTGATATCAGGTATCATTTTATCAGGGATCATATAATGAAGGGAGATATTGAGTTGCATTTTGTACCCACTGAGCTGCAACTAGCTGACATCTTCACCAAGCCTTTGGCTGAACCTTCGTTCAACAGGCTAGTTGCTGAGCTAGGGATGCTTAATATCTACAAGCCTGTGGCTTGATATTTAATGTTTTCATTAATGTCTGATTAAATATTAAATGTTTTTCACATGAAACTAGGTAGTTACTTTCCAAGTAAATGCTAAAAACATTCCCTATATTTAATTACTTCCTTTCCGAATAACGAGGAGACAAATGGTTTTGAAAGGTCAAGGGACCCACTTGTGTGCAGTCTTTTTCCCACTACGCATTAAATGCGTTTGAATAACTGTTTCAATTTTTTGAATATAAATATTGTCTCAAGATCTTTCTCACCTACCACTATTCTCATTTCTCACAAACTCGTCTCTCTCTAAACTTTCTCTCTCTAAACCCTCTCACCATCTTCATCTTTCTCAACCTCGAATCCATGACGCTCCCAGTACCAAAGGATTCCATTGTTACCTTCGAACTTAATGAGAGCATCCTTACTTCTAATAACTCGATTGGATGGATCAAGGCTCCTAACAACTCCTACACAGATCTGGTCAATTTCATGAAGAATTGTGATGTAAGTGAAGCACTCACAAAATCCCCATCTGTTTTCTACCAAGAATACCTTAGGGAATTCTGGTATTCTGCCGAAGTCATTGATGACACCATCACCTTTAGCCTCTCTTGCAATGAACACCCCTTCGCCTTCTCTCTCAAAGATTTTTCTAATGTGGATGGGCTAAGGCATGGAGATGAATGCCTGAAAGTTGTTGACAAAAAGGTTGTAAAGGATGCCCTTGCCACACGTAGACCCATATCTGATGTTAACCTAACCCTTACTCCTGCTGAAGTCATTGCCAAGTTTCCTCTGAAGATCAAATATTTCTCCCCTATGTGGCGTGTCCTATTCACACACATAGTTAAATCCCTAGGTGGTATGCAGGGATCTCAAGACCAAATGGCATTTAATCACCAAACCATTGCTTTTGGGCTGATATGGGGCACAGACGTAGGTGTTGGAAGCATACTTTCTCAAACCTTGTGGAAAAACTTAAGGGAACAAATCAGGTCAGTGAGAAAAATATTTGCTATGTTCGCTTTCTTTCTCTTCTCTTTGAAAGCCTGTTGGGTGACAACTACCACAACTCTAAGCTCACAACCTTGAAGCCGTATCGTATCACTGGAGCGATCTATAAATAGATTGGACCAAAGGATGTACCTGCTACTTCTCATATGTTGAACATTGCTAATAAACAACCTTCAGTTGTGAAGTCCTTGCTCCCTTCCTCTGAGAAGGTGAATACAGCTGGTGTGTCTGGCAAGTCAGCGTCTTTGACCTCTGGGCAACACACCACGTCGTCCAAGGCAACAACTGACCAACAACCAAAGAAGAAGAAAAACCCATCTTCTTCCCAAACCAAAACTGTTGCTAAGGCCATGGTTAATAAGACTGTGAACCTCTCATCCTCCTCTGTTCCAGAGACTTCTGTGGACATAGAGACCTCAGATGACCAACAACAGGAGTCTAGCGTCTCGATCTCAGCCGAGATAACAGGGAACCAACCCAATTCTGCTGATATCATACAGGTAATCAGTCTTATCATTTTTAGAGGTCCACAAGCAGCCACTCTCAAATATCTGTAGGTGAGAGTGGTGAAGTTAGGGTTATCCTCGACCCATAGGAGTCTTTGTATGCACTTAGAAATTCTTTAAGACTTCTGTACACCCTGTATCTGCACCAGGGAGTGATTCATTTGTGTTTATAAAGCACCCCGATGACCCTGCACCCTCTAGACAGTCTTTAGGCAAACAACAACCTGAATACATATATGTCTCGACCTAGAGTAGTTGTACCTCACACAGCCTCTTGGTTCCTTCAGAAAAAGAATCCCAAAAGTTTTACTTTTAGGGGAGCTGAATAATCATCCTCAGCTCTCCTAGAGACAGCGTTACAAGAAGACCTTACCTTACATCTTTTTCACACTTAAAAGAATCCCAAAGGATTTATCCTTTCAGGGGGAGCTGAATCATCACCCTCAGCTTTCCTAGGGGCAGCGTAACAGGCGATCCTTAACTACATATGTTTCACATAAAAGAGTCCCAAAGGTTTCTTAACCTTTTGGGGGGCTGAATAATCACCCTCAGCCTTCCTAGGGGCAGCGAATGGCGATCCTTAACAACATATGTTTCACAAATAAAAGATTCCCAAAGGTTTCAACCTTTTGGGGGGGCTGAATAATCACACTCAACTTTCCTAGGGGCAGCGAATAGCGACCATTAACCTCATACTTTTCACTCTTAAAAGAATCCTAAGGATTTATCCTTTGAAGTGGCTGAATAATCATCCTCAGCCTCTCTGGGACAGCAAACTGGCGACCATTCCCTTTATCTATTTCACTGTTACTAACTTAAACAACTTGCAGGCTGATGTTGTACAACCAAATTTAGAATCTCTGGAGAAGCCAGATGAAGAAGCTGATAAATTGATTCTGGATCAGCCAAATGAGGATGAGCTCATGCCTGATGTTGAAGAGGATGTGCTTGTGATATGTGTGTAAACACCCATCCTTTTTACCACTTAATTAAAATAATAACCGGACCAAAACGTGTATTTTATGTCTTTTATGTCGGAATTATGCGTGGTTTGTGTTTTTGTTGTGATTTAGGACGAAATTGTGAAAAGTGGAGAAAACACGGCATTTACGGGCTTTTATTGAAGAAAAAGATGAAAGATGAAGTCGAAAAGTCAAGAGTGGAAAAAGAACAGAAGTCCAAGACCAATTCTGAAGATTTATCGAAGAAAAAGTCAAAAGACGGAAGTTTATCAAAAGCCGAAAAACTCAAGTCTAATTTATTGAAGAATTAAAAGACGAGTTCAAAGAAATCCCGAGCCAAAAGTCATTAAGGTCCAAGATTAAAGAAGATTTAAAGGCTTAAGGACTAATGGTGCAATTAACAAAGAGATTAAGAAGGAAGGGCCTAATGATGCAATTAAGAGAAAATGAAGGAAGGGATGAAGCTTCCTAATCCTCCCCTATATATAGATCATTAAGTTTATCATTTCATTTTGTTAGCTAATTTGACAAATTAGTTCTCCACTTTATTTTATGCACCTTTAATTACTTGTCATTTTAAATACTTGTTTTGCACTTTAATTTCTTTAAATTCCAAGTAAGTCTTTTAATTTTGTTCTTTAATCTTTAAGTTTTTAATCATCTTGTTCATCTTCTCTTCTTGCATATTGTTAATCTTTTTCTTAATCTTTGTTTGTGTTGATTTCAAGTTTTCAATCTAAACCTTTTTCATCTTCTTTTTATATAAAGTTTAAGTCTTTTTAATTTTCGTCTCTTGTTTTTGTTGATTTCATACGTTTTATCTTTGATCTAGTGTTTTTATTTAGCTTATTGGTGTTTTACTTTGCTTATTGTCTTCCAAAAGTTAAGATTTTTGAGCTTATTTTCGTACTTTTTGTGTTTTTCTAGTTTTTAGGAAATCTGATTCGATTTAGGAACTTTTTCTGCTATTGCGAAATCTTGCCTTTTCAAGTTGCGAAATTGATCATCTTGGAAAGTTGCGGAATTGAACCCTAGCCAAGATTGCGGATTTGAACTTGCCCGGAATTGCGGATTGGAACTTCAGCATTGCGAAATTGTGCATCTCTCCTTATTGCGAAATTTTTGCAATTTCGCAATTATTGCGAAATTGTACTTCATCAGCTTTTGCGAAATCTTCCTCCAACTATTGCGGATTCTTTGAATTCGCAATTATTGCGAATTCCTGCATTGCGAAATTGTTTCCTTATTTGCGAATTTAATTACTTTTTTTTCAGTATTGCGAATTTAATTCTTAGATTGCGAAATTAATTCTATTTTTTTTTAAATTGCGAATTTTATTAGTTTTAGTTTAAATTTATTTTTCAAATTTATTTTTCCCGCCTTTCTCCTTATTCGCACTTTAAGTTTATTTGTCTTAGACTTATTTTAGCATTGCCTTAATTTAAGTTTTAGTTGCGTTTTAAGTTCGCCTTAGATAGATTTAAGTTTGCGTTATTTACGTTTAGTGCCTTTTAATTTTTCGTCACGCTTTTTAATACTTGCTATTTACTTTAAATTAGTTTTAGATTTAAATTAACGTCATTTTACTTTAAAGTTTTGCACATTTTAATATACTACAACGACACTCTTTTGTTTCACCAAAGAACAGCTGAGTCGCACATTAAACTCCTTTTTCAATTCGAAGAGACATACTTAAACGAACTATAATTTTTATACGGGGTGTCAAAAGCCTTGTATCAAATGGCGCCGCTGCCGGCTCTTTTCGTAAATATTAACGGTTTTCTGTGAGAGAGGCGTTGCTTTTTGTGATCCGTTCATTCGTGAGTGTTACTTTCTTGCTTAAAAATTTCAAAAAAACCATAAAAGTTAAAAAATTGTTAAAAACACATAAAAATTAAAATTTTCAAAAATCTAAAAAGATTTTATTTCTATTGTGTATATATATTGTCTTTGTGTTTGATTTCTTTTTCTTTTGCATTTTTAGGTGTATGCGTACTAGATCTTCTAATTATCAAGAGCCCGAGACTCAAGAAGATTTAAGTATGTCAGGTGTTAACAACAACAATAATCCACCGCACCTCAACAATAACAACAATGTTCTTCCACAGCCCGATCTTCGGACAATGGAGGAGCTTTGTCAACCTACCATGTTTGGACGAGGAGGACCGATTGCGCCGATGCAAATCACGGCTCCGGAGTTTTCGTTGAAGCACCACATGATTCAGCAAGTGCAAACAAATCCTTTTCGAGGAATGCCTGATGATGATACCAACAAACACCTCGACAAGTTCATTACAATCACTCAAAGCATGAAGTGCACCGGTGTCACAATGGATGTTCTACGCCTACAACTCTTTCCACATACTTCATCACATCACGCCGAGAAATGGTTTGATCGTCTCCCGAAGAATTCAATTCATACTTGGGATGACATGACAACGCTTTTTGTCGCGCTACTTTCCACCATCCATGGTCACGAGCCTTCGCAATCAAATCAGCGGTTTCATGCAAGAACCCAATGAATCCCTTTTTGATGCTTGGGAAAGATATAATGTCTTGATTGATCGTTGTCCAAACCACAACATGCTCCCTGTGACATTAATTGATACTTTCTACAACAGTTTGACTTTTCGAGATCGTGATACGATTAATGCTGCCGCCGGTGGCACATTTATGAAAAGGAGACCCGAGGAGTGTAGAGAGCTTATTGAGAACATGACTACTCACCACAAAAACTGGGATTCCTCTACTTCTTCAAGGAACAACCCGAGAGTCAATGTCTCTTCTACTTCAGCAAACCCTGATATGACCGAACTCACCCGCATGATGACTGAAATGAGCAAAAGTATCACGCTTCTCGCTTTAAACCAACAACAACAACAAGTTAAAGTGGTTGCCAATCCTTGTGAAACATGCGGCGGTCCTCACTCATACACCGATTATCCTTCTACACAAGGAAATCTGGAAAATGTGTATGCAGCTTATGGTAATTATTCACCGAAAAATTACCAAGCTCGACCACAAGGGGATAGAAATTTGCTGAGTTACCGATCAAAAAACTACCTTTCACCCGGTTTTTCTCCTCAAAACCAAAACCCCGCCAAAAACTACAATAGAAGCAACCAAATCCCACCAAGAGCTTCTAATCCTTATCACCCACCCGCTCAACAAACACCACCCATTAACACCGATGTTGAAGCCATAATGAGAACTCAAGGTGAGCAAATCAAGAATCTGCAGAGCCAAATTATCAATCTTAAAGGAGATATTACCAAGCAAGGGAATGAGATAAGATCCGAGCTTCGAGATAATATCCAATCCTCCTTCAGCAATCAAACCAATGATTTTAAGAATATGCTTGCTAGTTTCTTGCCCGCCGCTCACCTTTCTTCTTCAAGTTCTCTACCTTCAAACACCGTCACCAATCCGCGAGCAAATGTGAGTGCTATTACTACTCGTAGTGGAGTCACCATCGTAGGCCACCAATCCCACCCCCATCATCTACACCTCCTCCACCACCATTTATCCCTACTCCTCCTACACCTAGTATTAGTGCACCATTACCGTCTCCGCCTCTTCATGACGATGTACCTAGGAAGGACCCTTCAACATCTCAACCTTTACCTGCTACGCCTTCACCTTCACCACCCAAACCCAATATCCCTTATCCCTCTCGTTTAGGCAAGACAAAAATGCTAACCAAGGATGACTCTGAAGTGTCACGCTATGTGAAGATGATCTCTCAAATGAACTTCAACATTAGCTTTCTTGAAGCACTTGTCCACATGCCGAAATTTGTTAAAGCATTTAAGGAATTGCTTAACAAGAAGGAAAAGTTGCTTGAGCTCGCCAACACGCGCTTAAATGAAAACTGCTCTGCAGTTATTCTTAAAGAACTTCCGGAAAAGCATGGAGATCCCGGTCGTTTTGTGTTGCCTTGCGTTTTCAACAAAACCGAAGAATTTACTGCCCTTGCTAATCTCGGGGCCAATATTAATCTTATGCCTTTGAGTGTTTGGAAAACACTATCATTACCCGACCTTACTCCAACAAAGATGACTCTTGAACTCGTAAATCGCACTCTCGCTTACCCCGTTGGTATTGCCGACGATGTGTTCATTAAAGTTGGCACATTTACTTTCCCGGTCGACTTTGTCGTTGTTGATTATGAAATGGACCCTCGTATTCCTTTAATACTTGGTCGGCCATTCTTGAGAACCGGACGAGCTCTAGTTGATGTGGCCGAAGGTGAGTTAATCTTAAGAGTCGGGGATGATGCACAAGTTTTCAAAATGGGAAAGCTTACAGGAAAATCCTTTGGACGAGAATCAGTGAATATGATTAATGTACTCGATGATTTTACCGTCTACAACAATCCTCTATTCGACTCTTGCATTGATAATCCACTATTTCAAGATGATGTGGATGATTCTCTCTCCAATTTGGAACCTTCTCCCATTTATGATTCTCCACCGATCTTTGATGCTTATGATGATGATTCTAGCTCAGATTCGGATGATTTTGATGATTGTACTTCCGAGTATCCCGACCTGCCCACGTATGATGATTTCGATGAGGCCGATACTCTTTCGAGCGATTCTTCACATGATGAAGATCCTCCGCCATCACTCGATCCTACTTTGGACGATTACTCATTTGAGGAAGATTTCTCTACGTTTCTCAACACTTACTTCCCTCATGAGAGTGATGCACCTCCTTTTGATTTTGAAGATTATCGTCTTGATCCTACTTTGGATTTGAAGAACATTCTTTCAAAGGAGAAGAAACCGGTCGACACCAATATCCGCAGTACGTATGAGTTAACACCTCTTTGTCCCCCTTCTGAGGACGAGGTTGTGCTTCTTCGCGGATCTTATTCACACTCTGCTGAGACTGAGTGCTATTTTCACCTAAAGGAAAAGGTGTTCGACCCCGGTATCGATATTCTGCAGCCATCTCAGTATCCACCTGATGAAATAAAAGGAAAAATCTTTGGAACTATTGAAGACATGCTTGCACCTCACCATACTTGCTCCCACCGTACTCCATCGCTGCTTAAGGGAACCTTGCCTATTCTTCTTTGGCTTGCCTTGATCGCCTTAAGCTTGTGCTATTTGATGGACGAAAACTATGTCTTTGATCCTGGTGGATATGTTTCATGCTTCTTCCTATGATGATCAAGGTCGAGTCAGGCTCACGACTCGGTTAACAAAAATCAAGCGCTTCTTGGGAGGCAACCCATGCATCTATCTTTTAGCTTTCTTTATCATAAGTGTAGGGGGAGACCCGTTGGTTTGCTTTCCTCTCCTCTCTTCTTATAATCAGGGATTCGAGCGCTAAATGATCCACTCTTGATGATTCTTGACGACCCGTGATTCCGTGTCCACTTCTTCCCGGTTCTATCCTAAACTCTTTTCGATTCACTATTTTATATTTTCTCAATATTAAAATAGGAATCTCTTTAGTTGTCTCTTCCTTTGCGAGATTTAAACAAAGTGCACAATGTCCTAAGTGTAGGGGAGTTTACTCCCACATGCTTAAACATTGAGGACAATGTTTATCTTAAGTGTAGGGGGACTTCTATCGAAGTTAAGTGGTCTTTTCCTTGTATTTGTCCTCATTTTAACCGGAAAATCAATTTTTCGACATTTTTCAAAATTTTTGATCTATTTTGGCCCATTAGTTTTGCCCTTTGTATAGTTATTTTCTTTCTTTTCTAGAATCAATTTTAATAAAGTGGTTTTAATTTTCAAAGGTTGTGAATCTTTTGACTCAACCCGAGTTTACTTATCTTAGTCTACTCTAGCTAGTATCCTTAACATGTTTAAGTCAAGTTTTGCTAGGCTTTTATATAGGGAGCTTTAAAACGCGAAAGTCTTAACTCTCACGGGTTAAGAACAAGAACTTTTCGCAAGTTCCTATAATTGATCCTAGAGATTCGTTTATCAAGGGAACTTTAAAATGCGATTTCTAAACTTGAAAAAGTCCAAGAGTTTGCAAGATCCTATAGACGACTCGAAAACCCAAAACTTTGATTTAATAGGCTAAGCATCCACGAGTCTCATTCCTTGAGATTTTAAACTGTGGAGAACGAGAGATGATAGAGTCAATTATAAGTTTGGTATTCTTTCGTGAATTTATGTTAGTTAATTATAAGCCTATTCTCCCATCGCTTGCTAATAAATTTATCTGCAATAAATAAGGTTGTACGATTTGAAAAGTTAATTAGCTTCTAGCCCAAGATCGTTTAAAAGTTGCTCGGTAAGGATTAGAGTTCATAGCCAAGGCATAACTTATTGAAGCGGGATGCGAAGATTGGCGAGTCCAAAAAGGTCCTAACAAGACATGAGGGCTATATTTTGTTGCTAAAGATCCAAAGTGATGTGAAGAATCATTTATCGAAAATCAATATGAAGGATCGAGACACACGACGAAAAGCAAAAACTCCCCAAAAGTCATGGAGAAGTGTATCCGAAAAGACCCTAGCAAGGTATGAGGATAAATAGATCCAAGTCATAAAAGGAGGCGGATCGTTGTATATCAAAGTCCAAAATAAAGATTGGAGAAAAATGAAGAAGTCGTGGTCCAAGTATGAATCTCTCAAAACTTCAAGTGAAGAAATTCCCATTATGAAGAGAAGACCATAATTTCATGAACGTCTCTCAAGATTTGAAGTATGAAGTCGCTGCCAAATATCGGTCCGAGAAAGGTCTCAAATCGCGAAGCGAGTTATGCCAAGATATGAACTTTATGAGGTCCCGAGAAGCAGTTTTAAAAGATTTTGTCCTTTAGCTAACTATTGATTAAATCGTTCACTTTATTTTCGGACTAAATAACTATCGAAATAAGTCAACAATGCATCCTCGTGATCATTCAAGACAAACAATAAAATATAAGAGATACCCCTAGGAATAAGGGAGTCTAAGTGAATAATTGGCCCACATGAGTTCGTGTTAGTTTACTAACTTATAATAACAATGATCTCGTTTTTAAGCTTGGATTGGAGAAAGTGAAAACTTGAGGATGATGATCATTCAAAACATTTCCAAAACCCAAGGTATGTTTTTGATTTCTTTATTTTGAATGTTTATAATTTTCTATCTCAATAATAAAGGCCAACGTGGATTGATTATGATGAAAAATGTAAAAGTGCTTTGTAACTAATGCATTGCATGAGGACATTACAATGGTCAAGTGTAGGGGATTTGATATGTGTGTAAACACCCATCCTTTTTACCACTTAATTACAATAATAACCGGACCAAAACGTGTATTTTATGTCTTTTATGTCGGAATTATGCGTGGTTTGTGTTTTTGTTGTGATTTAGGACGAAATTGTGAAAAGTGGAGAAAACACGGCATTTACAGGATTTTATTGAAGAAAAAGATGAAAGATGAAGTCGAAAAGTCAAGAGTGGAAAAAGAACGGAAGTCCAAGACCAATTCTGAAGATTTATCGAAGAAAAAGTCAAAAGACGGAAGTTTATCAAAAGCCGAAAAACTCAAGTCTAATTTATTAAAGAATTAAAAGACGAGTTCAAAGAAATCCCGAGCCAAAAGTCATTAAGGTCCAAGATTAAAGAAGATTTAAAGGCTTAAGTACTAATGGTGCAATTAACAAAGAGATTAAGAAGGAAGGGTCTAATGATGCAATTAAGAGAAAATGAAGGAAGGGAGGAAGCTTCCTAATCCTCCCCTATATATAGATCATTAAGTTTATCATTTTGTTAGCTAATTTAACAAATTAGTTCTCCACTTTATTTTATGCACCTTTAATTACTTGTCATTTTAAATACTTGTTTTACACTTTAATTTCTTTAAATTCCAAGTAAGTCTTTTAATTTTGTTCTTTAATCTTTAAGTTTTTAATCATCTTGTTCATCTTCTCTTCTTGATTATTGTTAATCTTTTTCTTAATCTTTGTTTGTGTTGATTTCAAGTTTTCAATCTAAACCTTTTTCATCTTCTTTTTATATAAAGTTTAAGTCTTTTTAATTTTCGTGTCTTGTTTTTGTTGATTTCATACGTTTTATCTTTGATCTAGTGTTTTTTATTTAGCTTATTGGTGTTTTACTTTGCTTATTGTCTTCCAAAAGTTAAGATTTTTGAGCTTATTTTCGTACTTTTTGTGTTTTCCTAGTTTTTAGGAAATCTGATTCGATTTAGGAACTTTTTCTGCTATTGCGAAATCTTGCCTTTTCAAGTTGCGAAATTGATCATCTTGGAAAGTTGCGGAATTGAACCCTAGCCAAGATTGCGGATTTGAACTTGCCCGGAATTGCGGATTGGAACTTCAGCATTGCGAAATTGTGCATCTCTCCTTATTGCGAAATCTTTGCAATTTCGCAATTATTGCGAAATTGTACTTCATCAGCTTTTGCGAAATCTTCCTCACACTATTGCGGATTCTTTGAATTCGCAATTATTACGAATTCCTGCATTGCGAAATTGTTTCCTTATTTGCGAATTTAATTACTTTTTTTTCAGTATTGCGAATTTAATTCTTAGATTGCGAAACTAATTCTATTTTTTTTTTAAATTGCGAATTTTATTAGTTTTAGTTTAAATTTAATTTTCAAATTTATTTTTCCCGCCTTTCTCCTTAGTCGCACTTTAAGTTTATTTGTCTTAGACTTATTTTAGCATTGCCTTAGTTTAAGTTTTTGTTGCGTTTTAATTTCGCCTTAGATAGATTTAAGTTTGCGTTATTTACGTTTAGTGCCTTTTAATTTTTCGTCACGCTTTTTAATACTTGCACCACTTACTTTAAATTAGAGTTAGATTTACATTAATTGCACTTTTATTTTAATTGTTTTACACCTTTTAAATATACTACAACGACACACTTTTGTTTCCACCAAAGAACAGCTGAGTCACATAGTTAAACCAGATCAATTCGATTAGACACACATCAACAAATCTTTTTACCTGGCCAAAAGCCTTGTATCAGCTTGCCTTAATAGAAAGCTTCTCTGAGCCTAAATCCATGCCTGATGATGAGATTCTCCCTGAGGGGATGATTGAGGAGGAGGATGATGAAGAGGATGATGACCAGCAGTCTCTGTCTCCTCTAAAGGATATCGTTGTGTCCACACCAGCTGTTGAAACCACTCCTCCTCCCAAGGAAGCTGTAGTGACTCCTAGTTCTGCTACCTCTGTCACCACAATGTTCCAAAGGCCTACATATGATCTGACAGCCGAATTTTTGTTGTTTGATCATCCTACACAGACCAACTTTGACATATTGCCAAGAGAGGATGATTATGCAAGACAAAATCTGAACATCCATGACCTCAAGCCTGAACATCATGCCTCAGACATTGAACGCCTATCAAGAAAGCTGGACATAATAAAATCTGAAATACATTCCTTCACTGTCAACTTTCCACAGATCATCACACAAGCGGATAAGGATGCTGTCACTGAACCCATTAAGGATGGTACAAGAAAAGGAGTGTCCCAAGGACTTAGTCATTTGTCCACTCGTATCAAAGATGCCATAGCCACAGAGGTCCCTGTACTTTTCTCTACTCATGAGTTGACTATGCATAGAGAGTTTGAGGCTGTACGAGACAGGCAAATTCGTCACACCAATTTCATAGTTGATCGTGTTCATCGCAACACAAATGGTAACTGCAACCAACTGTTGAAAATTGCCAGAGCTTCAAGAACCAGACAAAGAGAAATGGATGCCTCTGTTGAGCAGATTGCTAAATACATTTAGGCACATTCATCCAAACGTTTGAAACGACAGGCTGAACGTGAGGGGGAGAAGGAAAATGTACTTAACCTTGAATCATCTAAGCAAAGCTCAGGATCAACTGACAACACTATCCCTTCACCCATCCCTCTCCAAGTAATCACTCCAATAACTATACCTGATGATGAGGATGAAGTTAAGGGGGAGCAACAGACAAAGGATGGAGTCGATTCATCAAAATCCTTGACTCTGGTTAACACCAGCGAGGCTGTGGATGATGGTGAACCAGCTGCCAAGAAACTTAAGTTCATTGTTAGCTCCCTACACAAAGTTGTACAAAACCAAGCTCAAATGGCTTTCCTCAAACAAGCTGGAGATCTGAAGAACGCAAGTATGTTATCCTCTGTCTCGAAGAAAGGAAATGAAATATCTGTGGTAGACTCAGACGCCAAGCTAAAGAAAATAGCTGTGATGCTAGAGACAGGAGGATCCACCACTGAACTATCCCAATTCACAACCTTTAAAGCAACCAATGAGAACCCTCTAACGGCTAAAGAAATTGAGAAACATGCCACTGAATTCAAAAGGTTAAATGAAATCAAGAAAGCCAAGGAGCTTAATGAGGCAACTCTAAGGAAAATGACTCCACAACAAAGGGAGGAGCAAAGACAAAGGTTAAAAGAAATGGAAGTCAAACGCACAGAGGCACTGAAAAAGGTAAAAGTTGACTATGATGCATGCGTTAACAACAGGTTTGCACCTGGAAATCTCACCAAGTTCAAGTATACTATTCACAAGTCTACTCATACACCACAAATGATTTTGTGGAGAGATAATCAACAGGCCAATATGGATCTCTTTGAAGACTTTAAGTTAAAGAAACTTGGCTTGTCTGAATGGTTTGAACTTGAGGCTTTAGCTGCGAAGAGGACTGGACAGGCAGATTTTACTCTTCTTAAGACTCTCAAAGCTAAGTTTAATTGGGTTAAAGAAACTGCAGTCAAGCTCAAGGTAGATCCCCCACCACAGCTTTTTGAACAAGATCTTCCAAAGTCTGGAAAGAAAAGAAGAAGGATGACTCAATTTATTAAGGAAACCTTCGTAACTGATGATGTTCAAGTGGATGGAATGCACAGGGATTTGGTTTTACCAAATGGGAATGTAGGCCCTATTGATGGTCAGACATATAATGAGCCTGAGAAAGGTATGACCTTCATGAATAGGACATGTCAATATGTGTTCCAAAGGGAAGATAAGCTAGGATTAGCATCAACTATTCAACTTATTTGTCTTAAAAATGCACTTAAAATCAACATAGAGTATTCCAAGGTATTTACACAAGCTTTGCAGGCCGAATTAGATGCCAGGACAGACTTAGCTGAAGCTAAAGAAAGAATCAAGAATGATGATTATTGAGGTGTTTCACAGCTGAACTTTACTTTCATATTTTGTTTCACTTATGTTTGCACTTGTAATTTCTTTTAAGTCATAATAAAATCATGACATATGTTTGTTTAGATCTATTATAAGTAAGAAGAAGCTGTCATCTCACTTACTGTAACTTATGTAGATCTAGTTGTATTTATGTTCAAATAGGGGGAGATTATTGGGGATCTAAGTTTATTAGATTCCTTGTATCATAGATTTAAACACAAATCAAGCTGTTTATTATTAACTTGCCTGTGTCTAGGAGGCAGGAAAGTATCGCAAGACTCACAGAGATCTAAGTCTCTGTGAGCAACCTCAGAGGAGTCCATGTCAGAGACATTGTCAAGGAAGTCAAAGATTACTTGAAGACATACTCATTGGCTGTGATGGATAACAACCAAGATGTATCAGGGACTCTGATGGGTTGAGGGTTAACAGGGTGGCAATACCCTGTTAACACTAAGTACCCTTCAGACATACCTTAGTGTGTACGAGAATATGACGAAAAGGGAAACCGTGTCAGCTCTGTTTCCCTAAAGCATTGAGGCAGACTACCAAGAATAGAAGAGCATCTTGTGACAGATGTCTGACAGGTGTCTGTTTAGTGTAGTCACCATCAACCAGTACTTGGAGTGTAACACCCCACTTTGATATGTGGACCGTTACGCGTAATTATGACGTGTCATCAAAGCATACAAGGATAAGTGTCTAAAACATTACATGACCATAGGGTAAACCGGAATCAAACATCGGTTCCCAAACATCCAAAACATAATAAATTAAATGAAATGAATGAAAGACTTCAACAAGAATAAATATATGAAGACAAAAGGAAAAGAAGTCTATGGCAGCTTCCATCCTATGCATGTCCTCCAAAATGCTCGAGTCTGTCCTTGGGTACCTGCCGTTTTGGGACATGGAAAGGAAAATAACGGCTGAGCATAACGCTCAGTGCACAGATGTACAAGTAAAGCATGAATAATATAAGCATATAAGCATGAAACAGCGGAAGAAAACTAAGTCCTGGATAACCCGTTTATATCTTAGTAAAACTGGTTTTATAGTTTAAAAAGTCTTATGTTTACCTTGTAAAAACTGTTTAACATATTTTACCATTAGCCAATATAGGTCATGAAAATCAACGTGCATGAATACTTGGAGGGGTGACCTCGTCATGCAAATTAGAGGGGCTGCCTCTAATTTAATATACTGGTTTTGGGTAGGAGGGATCAACTCCTTGTGAAGGATGCAAGGCACACACCACATTCACATTGAGTAATCTGCTGAAAACATGTAACTAGGATGCCCCCATATGCCCCACATGATAAATATAATAATATGGCCAAAAGCTGAAGGGACGCCACGAGCAATCACTCCGCCGTGGGGAAGTCATAACACCAGTGCCTCTAGTGTTATGGTTATGGTACCTCTATAACTAGGTGAAACTGGTCATGCATGTGTATGGCTTCAGGTATTCTAAATTAAACATAAGAAATCAAACATATAAACTTATAGTATGGGAAAACAGTTGGTTGCATACGGGGAATCCTAATAAGGAAGAATGTCCATACTGAAAGGACGAGAATCTGTACCTTATGTCCAGTGAGCGAAGAAGACGAACGGAAGAGAGTCCTACTTTGGTATCACTAATGCTACATAAATACATACGTGTATAAGTATCTGATTACTAAATACGTAACTGGTTTTATATCATGTTTTAGCTTGTTTTATATGTTCATGTCATGTTTTACTGTTTTAAGCTTTATACTGTGTTTATCGTATATTCTGTCTATTCTAATTAAGTATTACTTGTATTTCATGTATTATTATACTTGTTGTGTAATAATAAGTAACTTTCTAAATATAGCAGGTTTCCTAAAATAGAAAGTTTCCAAAAATAGAAAGTTACCAAAATAAAAAGTTACCAAAAATAGAAAGTTTCCAAAAATAGAAAGTTTCCAAAAATAGAAAGTTTCCAAAAATAAAATTACTGCTTAAAATAGATAAGTTTCTAGAAACAGAAAGTTTCCATAAATAGATTAGCTGCCTTAAATAAATAAGTTTCTAAAAATTGAAAGTTTCCATAACTAAATATAAGCTGGTTAAATAAGCTAATTATATAAGCTTAAGTGTTTTTATGATTATTATTCTAAGTCATGTGATTATAAAGTATAGTTTATTAATTATTACATGTAAATTAAATAACTATAGGTTAAAAGTATTTAATTAAATATAACATGATTTTAATTAAATAAAGTAAAATACTTAGGTTAAAACATGTATTATTAACTATTAATAATATAACCTAAGTCATGTTAATTAATTAATTATAGTCATGGTTTTAAATAATTAATTAATTATAAAGTCTAATTAAATATAAATACTTAGGTTAAAATTCATGATTTACTAATTAAATTTATAACCTAAGTCATGTACATTAAATTAATCATGTCATGTTTTTATTAATTTAATTTAAGTTTAAATATAACTAGTGAAAATCATAAACTTGAAAAAAAAATGATTCAAGAACCGGACCCGTGACTAAAAACCATGAACCGGACCCGTAACCATCACCATACCCCGACCAAGGTCGGGGTTCCCCCTTGCTTGCTGCTGCCGTGACATCATCACCACCATACCGGGACCATATGGTCTCGGTGGTGTGTAATAAGCCAAGCCGAGACCCCTTAAGGGCTCGGTTAGGCGTCGGCTACAACACAAACACCACTAAAACCCTTGTTTGATTTACCCCATGATCATTAACATGTTTAAAATAACTGTTTTTAATTAGTTCCATTAAAACATCATGATTCATGTGATTATCAAAATCAAAACATAAAAAGAAAAGGGTTAAAAGCTATACCGAATACGTGGATCAAATAAGGACGAACACACAACGATCCTTGTAATAATTCCAAGGTTAAAATCAAACCGAATCACCCTTGTGGTGTTCTTGAAAGTGGCGGCCAAAAAAGGAGAAGGAAGAAAGAATTAGGGTTTTTACTTTTTGTGTAAATCTTGAATAATGAAAAGATATTTTCCCTTTTTCTTGTTTTGGTAAAAATAAACATGGGCTTGGCCCTTTTTCTCTTCCTAATTTCGTGGGTAATGGGGCCCACATGGGGTAACCTGAATGTTTTCCGTGTCTAAAATATTAGTGTGTTCTCGTGTTCGTAACTTACGTGTTTTAATTAGTTATCGATCATGACTTAATATATTTATTCGTGTTCGTAATAAATATATATACATACTTAATATTAGTTCGTGATTAATTTACGTTAATGATTTTATGTTCGTATGCTCGTGATTATAATTATTATTGGAATAATTATCGTGTGTTCATACGTAGTAAATACTTATCGTGTTATAACACGTATGTAATACTAATAATTCTTGTACGTGAAACGTAAACGTGCTATAAAAGGAAAGTTCTAATCATGTACGTACGATCTTAAGGGTACTATTCATGGTAAAAGCATGCGGGTTTTACAACTCTTCCCCCCTAAAAAGAATAATTCGTCCCCGAATTATAGATAACGTAACTGAAAGAGAAACATACCCGAATCAAACTGAGAGGGTATGTAAGATAAATGAACGTGCAGGTGACCTGGCAGAAGGAACGCGGAACGTGACATGTCTTGAAAGGACATGGAACGTGACGTGACTGAAAGGACATATCTAATTGATAAGAGAAAAACGGATACGAAGTCCGGATGAACTTGTCCGTTTCCAAGTGGCTTCCCTCTTGGAACGGTTCCTTCACAAGATCTTGACACAAATGATAAATCTTGGTCCTCCTGACCTTGACTTGAAATACGAAGAAGTTCTTGGTTATCAACGTAAGGTAGATCCCCTGAATTTGATCGAGGGAATAAGAATTAACGTGTAAGGGCAACTAAAACGTTATCGTGCAAAACACTCAAACTTAACTGATAATTAGCAACGATGCGCGAGACATAAAGAACGTAGTACGTGAAAATTTTTGAACGTGATACGTGAAAATTTTTGAACGTGATACGTGGAAAATTTTGAACGTGATACGTGAAATTTTTTGAACGTGATACGTGGAGATATGGTGAGGGTAATATGAGCAAACATATCGTGATCCATGATACGTGTAACATATCGTGAACGTGGTATGAGGAACGTGGAATGAACATGACATGTGAAACATATCGTGAACGTGGAATACGGCGGCGGTATCGCCAAATGCCATTAGGTGAGACGTGGATTGTGACGTGAACCGTCTGTTTGCGGATAGGAGGTAAACTAAACTTGAGTCTGGTCTCTCCAGTTCTTGTGAAACTTCCCAGAACGAAGATGAACGTAAAATCGTAAGCCAAGATACAATCATGAACGTGAATAGTGTCATGAACGTGAGCGTGAAAGCAAATCGTGGAATTAGAACAAGGACGTGGACGTAACTAAGGAGCACAATTACGAACCTTTGTCTGACCCAACAACTGACGGATTACCAAGTGATCGGATGAGCCTTGGCGTGGAATGTGTCTGATCAATCTGTTGGTTCTGAAATCCGTACGGGTGTAAGGATTCTACAGACTTGATCAAATTGTTGGCAATAACACAGATAGCATCTTGCTTCTTCTGAGTTTGCGTTAATCTGGTAACCAAAATCCATAGAGATCTTGTCCCATTTCAATTCACAATTTCAGATGATGAAAACATCCCAGTCTGTTGGTGTCCTATCTTAACCTGGTGGTATGTCAGGTACCTAGATATGAACATAACTGTATCTTGCTTCGTAGAACTTGATACATAGGAGTTTGCGAAACTCTGAGTCTCTGAATCTAGACTTCTCCTAGCGTAGGATTTTCTAGAACACCTAATGTAGTGTAGGGTTCTCTCCTTTACGCATAAGCTGAGTCATGGTAAGATTAACCGTAGAAACCCATGTGATTCAGTGTGTCACTGTAATCAAATCGAATTGATATTGGAAAATTTTCCAGGGTAAAATTTCTCTTGTCATAGAATTTGCAACATAGTGCAGATATGGTCTTCCTGTTCTTCTCTAGGCTTAGAGGAAATCAGGTTATCCTCAATGAAAACACTGATGAATTTGCTTATGAGTTCATGGAAACTCATTCTTATAATGCCGTTGGAGCATTGATGAGACTAATTCAAAATCATAAATCTAGCATGACCGAGTCGTGCACGAATAGCAGTCATGGACATGTCCTGCTCTTTCACTCGTCACTATTGGCAGCATGATCATGAATCTGATCTTGTCAATACGTGGAGGAGAGTAACGGTTGTAAATGGTGATTTGTTTAAAATCGACGGTAGTCGACACATAATCTTATGTTACCGTCCTTCTCCTTAAAGGTTCTTCTGGAGTATAAGGGACGATTTTGGAATAATCCGTTGGTTATGCGTAAAAGGACTTAAGTGGTCATGTATTGACTGACAGCTAGAATATTTTAGCGACCATGACTAACAACGCACATGCTTGTAGGCATAGATAATTTGTACAGATTTTCCTAATAGAAAATCAAGCTGAATGTATTCAGGAGCCTGAACATCACTATACATAACCATGAATCGTAACATGGTGAGCTCTTCCTAGTCCATAATTAGGATTAAATTCAACTCACATCTGTCCGAGGTAATGCGTTATCAGTTGGGATCTTATCATTAGGCTGAAGAAAACCTTCGTATACATGAGGAATACAAATGGCGTCCGATATGGTCATGAACATATGAAATATAGGTGCAAGAAAGGAAAGTGTCATCCAGCGAACGTGACTAACCTTACAGATACACCGGTGATGGTACTGAAATTCTTGTGGCCTGATTAATACATGGCACAACAAAATGGATATACCCTTTGGCGGGTACCCTGAATTTCTTAGAAATGTTCCATAATTGGACGTGAGTCATGTGTCTTGACTCGTGTCTTAGGAAATGTAAGCATGACATGTGTCTTGACTGGTGTCTTGACATGTGTCTTCAGAAAGTATACGTGAGACATGTGTCTTGACCGATATCTTGACATGTGTCTCGAGATGTGAAATAACTAGAACCACAATATTAGGTTATTATGCCAGATGTGGCGGATCGGATGGACTACTGATGAATTGTATGTCTGATCACGTCCGCGGCCGGAGCCTCGGTTGCGATCTCTAGGATAGTTGCTGTCATAGTAATGGTTACTATCGTCCTGTCTGTCAGTTCCATGACGGTCATTCTCATGACTGTGATTCATGTAACTATTCAGCTAAGTGGCCGGCTGGTACCGGTTTGCACTCATATGACTGAAACTACAACTGAATGACGTGTGACATGTAACAAAGAATTAGGGACAATGATTGATGAAAATCGACTAATGGTGAAGCATCTTCTCGTCCAATTGCTTTGCTCTGACGCCTTTGTCTTCGTCTTGTAGGATCTCTAGGTTGTGAACAACATCCACATCTCGTAGCGTCTCCAAAAATCAACATCATCAACCTTTAGTAACATCTCCAAGTTATGAGCGGCATCAACAATCTTGTAGAATATCAGCAATTGAAAATACGCCTGAGATGATTCAGAATTAACTAGCGAATACTCGTGAAGTATTGCAAATGAAATACACATGGATTAAGGTACGTGTAATACACATGAAATACAGTACAAGGAGCACACATGGAATGCACATGAAATGATCGGTATGTGGTCGATCATTTGTCATGATTTTAAAGGAACTATGATCGGTTAAACGGTTAGAAAAACCATCATGATAACCTGGCAATGCCAGTATATACCTCATTCTGGTTGCATAGAGAAACGTTAAAGTGTGGTTACACAAAATTCAAGATGTTTTGCCTGAAAGCATGATCAATGAAAACCAACCACGACATTCATGAAAGCAGGATCTACTGGAATCTTTCAATGTCTAGCATGAGGGCATGATCAACATGATGAGAACATAATCAACATAAGGAGACTTAAGACATACTTAACATGAAGATGAAATCAACATAAAAATCTTGGAATGAAATTAATCATGAAGGAGTATAAACATAATCAACATGAAAAAGAAGTTAACCATGGTAGCATGAAAACATACTTAACATAAAAAAATAAAAACTTATGAGGGGACATGAAATTTTTCTTTGCCCATAAATCATGAAAAAAAAAATTTATGCATGAAAAAAGCAGTGCATGAATGCATGATGTAGTTTATAAAAACTTTTTATATGTGCGAGGGGACGCCTATGGGTCGGTCCCAAAACAAAAGACATGGCCAAGGGGACGCCTATGGGTCAGTCCCAAAGTTAAAAGTTTCGATAAAAGCACATGCGACTAAATAGGGCCAGTCCTGTACCAACCATTACTTAGTCATAATCCCTGCAACAATGATACACGAACCATAAATAAATGAAACTCATCTGTCAAAACTTATCAGAAAAAAATTTATGTGACTAATTATGAACTACTTAGGTTCAGTCCACATAGTCACAGTTCACGAGGAACGTCATGCATGAAATCATGACACATAACTAATTATGAATGACGGTTGTCCATCTATATTAGTAAAACAAGATCAATGAAAAACATCAAGGTTAAAACCTCAAGGTACTGAAAACATCATGGTTAAAACAACAATGCGCTGAAAACATCAATACGTGGAATAACAAACATTGTCTTAGGAAGTTCCTGGTGACTACCCACTAGTCACAAGTCGAGTTTTTAGAGCCTATAGGTCGAAGCCTTGGCTCTGATACCATAATTGTAACACCCCACTTTGATATGTGGACCGTTACGCGTAATTATGGCGTGTCATCAAAGCATACAAGGATAAATGTCTAAAACATTATATGACCATAGGGTAAACCGAAATCAAACATCGGTTCCCAAACATAAGCCCAAAACATAATAAAGTAAATGAAATGAATGAAAGGTTTTAACAAGCATAAATATATGAAGGCAAAAGGAAAAGAAGTCTATTGCAGCTTCCATCCTATGCATGTCCTCCAAAATGCTCGAGTCTGTCCTTGGGTACCTGCCGTTTTGGGACATAGAAAGGAAAATAACGGCTGAGCATAACGCTCAGTGCACGGATGTACAAGTAAAGCATGAATAATATAAGCATATAAGCATGAAACAGCGAAAGAAAACTAAGTCCTGGATAACCCGTTTATATCTTAGTAAAACTGGTTTTATAGTTTAAAAAGCCTTATGTTTACCTTGTAAAAACTGTTTAACATATTTTACCATTAGCCAATATAGGTCATGAAAATCAACGTACATGAATACTTGGAGGGGTGACCTCGTCATGCAAATTAGAGGGGCTGCCTCTAATTTAATATACTGGTTTTGGGTAGGAGGGATCAGCTCCTTATGAAGGATGCAAGGCACACACCACATTCACACTGAGTAATCTGCTGAAAACATGTAACTAGGATGCACCCATACGCCCCACATGATAAATATAATAATATGGCCAAAAGCTGAAGGGACGCCATGAGCAATCACTCCGCCGTGGGGAAGTCATAACACCAGTGCCTCTAGTGTTATGGTTATGGTACCTCCATAACTAGGTGAAACTGGTCATGCATGTATATGGCTTCAGGTATTCTAAATTAAACATAAGCAATCAAACATATAAACTTATACTATGGGAAAACAGTTGGCTGCATACGGGGAATCCTAATAAGGAAGAATGTCCATACTGAAAGGACGGGAATCCGTACCTTATGTCTAGTGAACGAAGAAGACGAACGGAAGAGAGTCCTACTTCGATATCACTAATGCTACATAAATACATACGTGTATAAGTATCTGATTTCTGAATACGTAACTGGTTTTATATCATGTCTTAGCTTGTTTTATATGTTCATGTCATGTTTTACTGTTTTAAGCTTTATATTGTGTTTATCGTATATTCTGTCTATTCTGATTAAGTATTACTTGTATTTCATGTATTATTATACTTGTTGTGTAATAATAAGTAACTTTCTAAAAATAGCAGGTTTCCTAAAATAGAAAGTTTCCAAAAATAGAAAGTTACCAAAATAGAAAGTTACCAAAAATACAAAGTTTCCAAAAATAGAAAGTTTCCAAAAATAGAAAGTTTCCAAAAATAGAATTACTGCTTAAAATAGATAAGTTTCTAAAAATAGAAAGTTTCCATAAATAGATTAGCTGCCTTAAATAAATAAGGTTCTGAAAATAGAAAGTTTCCATAAATAGATATAAGCTGGTTAAATAAGCTAATTATATAAGCTTAAGTGTTTTTCTGATTATTATTCTAAGTCATGTGATTATAAAGTATAGTTTATTAATTATTACATGTAAATTAAATAACTATAGGTTAAAAGTATTTAATTAAATATAACATGATTTTTATTAAATAAAGTAAAATACTTAGGTTAAAATATGTATTATTAACTATTAATAATATAACCTAAGTCATGTTAATTAATTAATTATAGTCATGGTTTTAAATAATTAATTAATTATAAAGTCTAATTAAATATAAATACTTAGGTTAAAATTCATGATTTACTAATTAAATTTATAACCTAAGTCATGTACATTAAATTAATCATGTCATGTTTTTATTAATTTAATTTAAGTTTAAATATAACTAGTGAAAATCATAAACTTGAAAAAAAAAGATTCAAGAACCGGACCCGTGACTAAAAACCATGAACCGGACCCGTAACCATCACCATACCCCGACCAAGGTCGGGGTTCCCCCTTGCTTGCTGCTGCCGTGACATCATCACCACCATACCGAGACCATATGGTCTCGGTGGTGTGTAATAAGCCAAGCCGAGACCCCTTAAAGGCTCGGTTAGGCGTCGGCTACAACACAAACACCCCTAAAACCCTTGTTTGATTTACCCCATGATCATTAACATGTTTAAAATAATTGTTTTTAATTAGTTCAATTAAAACATCATGATTCATGTGATTATCAAAATCAAAACATAAAAAGAAAAGGGTTAAAAGCTATACCGAATACGTGGATCAAATAAGGACGAACACACAACGATCCTTGTAATAATCCAAGGTTAAAATCAAACCGAATCACCCTTGTGGTGTTCTTGAAAGTGGCGGCCAAAAAAGGAGAAGGAAGAAAGAATTAGGGGTTTTTACTTTTTGTGAAAATCTTTAATAATGAAAAGATATTTTCCCTTTTTCTTGTTTTGGTAAAAATAAACATGGGCTTGGCCCTTTTTCTCTTCCTAATTTCGTGGGTAATGGGGCCCACATGGGGTAACCCGAATGTTTTCCGTGTCTAAAATATTAGTGTGTTCTCGTGTTCGTAACTTACGTGTTTTAATTAGTTATCGATCGTGACTTAATATATTTATTCGTGTTCGTAATAAATATATATACATACTTAATATTAGTTCGTGATTAATTTACGTTCATGATTTCATGTTCGTATGCTCGTGATTAAAAATATTATTGGAATAATTATCATGTGTTCATACGTAGTAAATACTTATCGTGTTATAACACGTACGTAATACTAATAATTCTTGTACGTGAAACGTAAACGTGCTATAAAAGGAAAGTTCTTATCATGTACGTACGATCTTAAGGGTACTATTCATGGTAAAAGCATGCGGGTTTTACATGGAGTCAACCTCGTACCACTATAAATAGGTTATGTAGCCTAGAGTTAATGTTTAACACTTTGACACATTTCACATATTAACTCTTAGAACTTGTTGAACCAAACAGCTACGACTGTGTTTATAAGTTAGGTTTTAGTTTGTCTAAAGTGTGCACAACACATTGTCATCAAACGGTGTTATCCATAACACTTGTAATTCTTTATTCTATTACGTTTGAAAAGTAATTAAGTGTGTTGATTGTTTAGTTTATTGTTTCAAGCTTGGATTTGGGACTTTCACTGTTATTTACTTATTTTACGAAACCTAATGATATATTTGTTTGTTGAGATGTTTGGGCTATGTGAATTCGGTTTTGAGTGTTTGATGAATGTATAAGTGTGTTTACTCGTTTGATTAATGCTAGTGTGTTGTGCTAGTGGTATGGGTTGATCATTAGTATTGTAATATTGATTATTAATGTGGTTCGTATAGGATATTGTTGTTGGTGAATCGTGTTTGAACTTGAGGCATCAACTAGATATATCGTATCCTGTCAACAATGGGTTTGTGTAAAAGTGGGATGATATGGGTCATATATAGGATCATGCATTTTATAATGAACTCAAGGTGAGTGCATACTACCTTCTTGTTTTGGCGTATGCCACTTGTTGTATATATGTCATCTGTGTTTGCTCTTGGTAGGTGGATCCATCTGAATGTAACATATTGCTCATAGACCCGCCTCTTAATCCTTCAGTTTTTAAGGAATATGCATGCTAACTGATTTGTATTCACATTGATTTTAGGTTGAGACTATGTTCGAGAAGTACAACTTTGCTGGTGTCTTCATCCAGATACAAGCGGTTTTGACATTGTATGCTCAAGGTGCTTATAGGGTAAAGGTTATAAGACTTGAGTTTTGCTTCCTCTGTTAATATGCCATGGATTTACTTGAACTGCAACCTTCATCGACAGTTAGTAAATCCATGTCCTGTCTTTACTGATACTCGTGTTTAAAGTAACTGTATCTCTAGCCATCGTATTTGTATACTTCTTGAAATAAATGAAGAACTTGATCAGTTATCCAACATTTATATGATGTCAAAACAAGCTTACTTACTAGATTAGTCATTTACGCTGGCGATGGTGTAACTCACATGGTAAGTATGCAATACTCATTGCTACTCGATGCTTCCACCATAACAAGCGATGAACATATGTTTCATACTACATAAATCGAACTAAATCTGCAAATAATCCAATTAGAAGTTAGCAAAGACACAAAGAACATTTCCCTCTTACTTCTAGGAATGGTTTGACCTTCTGTTATTTATATGCTCTTTCTCGGTTATTAAGTCATAGTTAAATATAGTAACAATGTCATGGGTTGTTGGAGAATAAATCATGTGTACGTATATTGTTTGGCTGGGAACAGAACTTTAGTATGTGATAGCCTCTATACCAGTATCTTCATAGCATTGATTGTTTTCCTTTATATGGTTTTCTATCTGGTATTCCTATGTTGAGTTGAATATCTCTTTACTAGAAAATGTGTGTATCCCTGTACATTTATACACATTCGTTTGAACAGATTTGCTCTGTAACCATCATTATTTACTTGACTGAAAGAAGTAAACTATATTGTTGGACGTCTTTAGTCATAAAGTAAAAGATTTTAGTTAAATCAGTTTACATGCTTTTGTGACTTCGGCCACTTAATGTGTTTCTTCAGGTTCGAATTGTGGATGGCTACTCGTTCTCTCATCTGACAAAGCGAATGAATGTTGTTGGGCGCCACATAACGTCATATCTTGTTGATTTACTGCTTAGAAGAGGGTAAGTCCTCTATATATTTGTTGAGAATGTGTTGTATATGTATATTTGTTAAGTATGCTTTTGTGTACTTATACTTGGAAACCAATTTATCACATATGAAGGTATGCAATGAATAAGAGTGCTGATTTTGAGACAGTTAGAGATATCAAAGAAAAGCTCTGTTACATCAGGTTTGTATGTGATTCACTGTGTTTAATGGCTCTTATTTGAACTTACAATGAGAAATGTTGATCATTGTCTGTCTGTTGCAATATGATTACAAAAGGGAATATCAGCTAGGACTCGAGACCACCATCCTGATGAAAAATTACACTGTAAGTTGTATGATCTAATTTTACATGTCTGGGTGTACTTAACTTTGAAACAATCATAACAAGTGTTTAATCCTAAAGAAACTTTTCAGTAATAGATTTGTGGTTAGGAAGGCGTGCAAGAAAATACTAATTGAAAAGACTCGAAAGGATTCTATTTATATGAAATTTTGTGTATCGGAGATTAACCACCAAGAGGGCTTCTCTATAATCTATTTCTTCTGTGTATTAACATGCTTTTAAAGCAAACAAACACGTCAAAGCATCAAGTTTACATGGTAAGAAACGCAACACTCGCGCATATGACCATAGGGTCATCTTTGGCTACTGCTCAACTGCTCCACCTCAATGCTCAAGTGCTCAAGATCCATCACTACTGCTCTACCGCCGCTGCTCAACTACTCCAACCCTGCCTATATTCGAGCAACCTTACATAAACAGGAAGCTTCGCCATCAGGACCCTAAGTTTTAGCTATTTAAACCCTTCCCATTGATTACTACAAATAATATTAAAAGTCGTGGTTCAAATATGGAAGTGCGGGGAATCGAACCCCGTGCCTCTCGCATGCAAAGCGAGCGCTCTACCATATGAGCTACACTCCTAATTTACTATAATACACTGGTTTCTATATGATAAAGCCTCGAATATACACTACAAAGAAAACTTTAAGTGAACTTCAACTATGTCAACACACAAATCTCTTGTGAGTGACTACCGGCGTCCCTTCTCTTGCGATTTATGGCATTGAGCAAAGTTCATGAAATCTTTTTAAGTTGCATATGACAAGCACAACAACCTCAAAACTTACTCATAGGATAAAGACAACATTTTGCGGTTAAAGTTTTACTAAATTTACCATATGAAACATATGTATGGTGAGGATCCTGTAGGAAGCTTACTATATGTGATAAGCGTGAGAACAAACTGATTCACTATTTTCGTAACTTTAATTCACAACTTCTGTAAAACTGCTCAAACATGCAAAGTTGTGAATCAATGTTACTAAGTAGCTAATTAGTTTGGTTCTCACGCTTCTCACTTATCTTAATCTTATTAACTAAACCTGAATCGCCGCATTTTTATCTAATGAAAATTATCAAGACATGAACATACCGTCGCAGTAGCACTTCTGGATTATATGAAACTAAAATGATTATTTAAGCACAATTATTTAAGAACTAAAAGGTATCGACTGTCCCATTCCTTACGAACTACTCTATCTTCTGGCATAACAACCAACTTGTTGTTGCTTGCATATGACTTTATGTTCACCTACAAATTAACAGTAAAATAAATCAATAAACTGAAGCACTTTGACTTGTTTCATCGACTTGGAATTTGACTGATCACATGTTCTCAATGGCTTAGTTACCAATTTTCACATAAAGAGGGTAAAGTTACCTAGCCTGGCAGAGTACTCACAGTCACACTACATTTTGTGAACACCATCTACTTTGTAATATTCAGTCTTCCAGAAATGGAGATAAACACGCGTGTGATATCTCAAGCAACATTAACTTTGACTTTAAAGTCAAATGGACTTATTCCAGACTCGTTATAGACTTGACTAAAATCAACACCAAAGTACAGTGATGGACTTATTATTAAGAAAATATTACCTGAATTTCGTAGTACATCTTCCCATCATCAACTACCCTAGACGAAGTAGAAAGTATACTCGATTCACGCTTGACACCAAGTCTAGTAGACATAAAATCAGTCAAATACTACCTAAGAACCGACTTTGCAGCTTCTTCCGGACTTTCGACGATGAAGGTGAAGATACCTCAACTGAAACATTCTCATCAAGAATAAAAGGGTCTCTAAAGAATATGTCGTCATTGGCACCCTTAACTTTAATCAAGGATAACTGAATGAGTAAATTAGAACATCCAAGAGAAGTAGAATGACAAACATAAAGGAATTAGTGATTTAAAAGAACGACTGTCCAGGCCTGTGCAAACAGAAAAGCCAAACCCAAGTTCTGAATGGACATGATAAGCAGCGTTAATCGGACAAGAAGACGGCCTGGACCAGTTACATAAGAGTGCACTTTTTTGTTGAAGATGCGGTGTGAGCAGGTCCGGGTAAAACCCTACAAAACCAGTAAAAAACTGACACATCCTTTCTACTTGGCTTTGTCGTGGTTTACACAGACCAAACCATTCAGAATTTCAAAAAGTGAATCGATAACCAAACGTTATGTGATCAGTCCAGGCTGGGTTCCGATCCGGTTGAGGCTGTTGTCCGGTCCATTCCAGCTCAGTTTCTTTCTCCACAGGGCCACAACCCACATGCCTAGTCTAAATCTATACATGTTGGAAGTGAAAGAGACCACCACCAAAATCCACACCATGACTATTCAAATAACATAATACCTTAGACACAAAGGGAAAAAACGAAGTTAAAAAGTAGCATGGAGTATATATCACTTTAATCGCACATATAAATTAGTTTAACAATATCTAGAAGAGTCAAGTGTGCACCACGTAGTTACGTTGCTTCATATACGACCTGTTATCATCACTATGCTAGCCGATACTTGCACCTTTGGTCCAGCTGAAAGATTGACAGATATTCAGAAAACAAACGACCGAAGAAATACAATGTAAGATACTTTTATATTGCTTAATTTTCTTGTATCCATAGTAATACAATATATGACTTTCTATGCTAATTGAAACTAAAATTACCGACAACCAAACCAAACAGTCCTATACTAAAGCAAAGGATTATAAATCCAAGGATCCACAAGGCCAAACAAGAAACAACCAATACAAATTAAACCTCTACCCACATTGATCTATGACAGGCGGCAATAAATCAGATGAAATAAGGATCAATCTACTTGGAGTTCTAAGATTACACTAAGGGGACCCAAACACTAAAGCTGTCATATCATCAAACCCATTTCTAAGGTAAAGTAAAACTGCAGACAAATAGCTGAAGCTATCACAATCTAATTGATCCATTACTGAAACATTAGAAATACTCTCAGGACTGTAGCTGACACTTTGTAGGATTAAATAACCATGAAGGTAACCTCTATATCTGATTCCCTAAACTCTACTAAAAGAGTAAGACATCAAAAGTATCTAAAAAAAATAGAAACTAAAATTGATCTAATTGACACCAAAAGAACTTACGGGTTGCAGGAAATGGAAATGCAGGGAGTGACACATGTGCGTACGGAGGTGGAGGAGAGGAATGAGAGCGGATGAAGCAAAATCTAAAAGAAAGGAAGAGAGACAGAGAGAAAGGAAATGGTTTTCTTATCTCTTAAACAAATTAACCATGGCCACCGTCATTTGGAGAGTTGGATTAAAAGCAGAAGAAAGAAGAAAGAAGAAAGAGAAAGAGAAATGATGTTTTTGTAATTTCATTATTTTGATAATATTGTGTCAGTTGACACATGACAACCATTTGGTAGATTTGTGCATTTGTGTGTATGACAAAATTTGTCAAATTCTTTCTACTTGATTTACCTTTTACTATAAGGGTGCGTTTGGTAGAGCGAATTTCAGAGAATAGAAATGTAGTTGAGAATATAATTTAGAGAAATAGAAATGATTGAGAAATCAATTTTTAACTCTCATGTTTGGTAACATTGAGAAATAATGTCGAGAAATAAAAGAAAATCAATTTTGTTAATTTGTTAAAGAAGATTCAAATATTTTTGAATACTTGAAGCAACTTTACCTACTCAACCACATTCAAATAGTTCATATGAAAGATAACACATCAAATTTTTTAAAAAGAAAATCAATCACAACTATAAATCAAGAATATAATTGGATATCAAACCTTGTGAAACTAACTGGTCTTCAATTTTTAAATCAACAATCACATTTTTTAAGATAGTTCAATTAAAAGTTGGTTTTCAATTTCTTAAATAAGAAATCCAACAATAGTTCCGATCTGAAAATCACATACGTGGAATATTTGGGGGTTTTGGTTTTATTGGTTTTGGTGAGGGTGTTGGAAAAAAATTGGTAGACAAGAATGATTAATTTTGGGGTTAAAGATTCATTACTTTTGAAGATGATGAATAGAATGTGACTAGTACATGGTTGTTTTAGTTTTGGTTATATACCATTTGTTTAATGTGGTGCATTAGACCCAGAGAAATAATAAGCCACACCAAATAGGATGAAAATCAAATTACAAAGAGAGCAATTCTTGAGATATAGATTTCTCCACTTTTAAAATTCTTTGGTAAATTGTATTTCCATTTCTTTGCCTTTAACTCTCTTTACTAAACATGCTCTAAGGATATGATTTTGACCAAATCTGTCTTTTTTCTTACTAAAAAGTATAAAGAAAATATAAAAGATTCTTTTTCTATCAGTTTACTATAGTTTTTATTAATTTTTGTTTTACATTTTTTATCTGGTTAATATTTTTTTTTAGTTTCATAGTTTTATAACAAGTAATATAAAATTATATAAAAAAGAAATAAAAATAAAATAAAAAGGGCATGAATGGTGGAAATAGTAGGAAAAACAGAAGTTACCAACATAAACCGTGTGTACCAAAAAAAAACCGAAATCCTCTCTTCCCACACCAGAAAATACAAACAAACCCTAGAAGAAAACTCATCAGAAATCATCAATCCAACCAAAAATGAACCAAATTCAAAACAACAATCCCAATCAAAAGCCACGTAAACTCCTGATAACAAACCCAAACCAAAACCCAACAATCCCAAACACCACCACTTCCTCACCAGACTCATCCGATTCATCTCCCAAAAAAACCCGAAACTTGCCCAACTTATCCGATTGCCACTCCTGCAATAAACATACTAACCCCACTAACCCCAAAAACCGCCTTCAACCTTTAGATAGCATTTGGCGCATTGTCCTTTTATGTAGAAATTGTACTAGTTTAGTTAACTCTAATTCCCTTTGCACTTACTGTTTCCGTAGCGTTAATGATAAGGATAACGATAGCGTAAAATGTACTAAATGTGATCATAGTATGCATAGAGAATGTGTAGGCGTAGGGTTTGCAGATTGCGTAGATTGTTGGGTACCGGATGCGGTTGCGCGCTCAGTTAGTTTTAGGAAAAGTAGGATTAGGAAGAGGAACGAGGTGTTGAGGGATGAGGTGAGGAGGAAGGTAGTGTGTGCGTTGAGGGCGAGTGAGGATGCGGTTAGGAAGGCGAGTGTTGCGAAGAGTAAAGCGGAGATAGCGAAAACTAAGGTTGTTATGGCGAAGAGTGCGATGGATGTGGTTGGGAGTGGGAGTGGGGAAGGGAAGGGGGATGTGGAGTTGGCGATTATGTTGCATAGAGTGATTAATAGTTCGCCAAGGATAGGGAGGTATGGGTGTTTGATGAGTTTGGTGAGAGGTGATGTGGGTGAGATGGCGTGTTATTCGAGAAGGAAGGGTAGGAAGAACGGGTCGGTGGTTTATTATACTAGAAAAAGTGGAAAAGAGAAAGCGAAAGCGCCGTTGATGTATTACACTAGAAAGCGTTCGGGAAGTAACGAAATTGATGCTGGTTTGAAGGTTTCTAATTGTGGGCCGAGTTCGGAGAACTGCATAAATGACGAGTACGTTGAAATTGATGGGGAGAGGGTTGATATTGAGTGTGATCGATATGTTATGAAATACCAGCGAATTGGAAAAGGGACACCTAGACCTTCAGTTTTTGTTAGAGATTCTGATTGTGGGTCTTCTATGGATTCTTCTGATATGAAAACTGAAGATACGAGTGATACAAGGGATATTGGAAGTGGCAACGAATGTTATGAAGTTTTTGATAAATGTGACGATAATGGTGACCGGTTTTTGTTGAAATACAAGAGATTAAAATCCAAGGGAGGATTTATTTGCAAAAGTGAGGAGATTTCTTCAGTATGACCTTCAAACCATCACAAATGTGGATTTCTATGTACTTGATGTATCTGTAAGTGTTCAATTTCTATGTACTTGATGTAAAGCTTCTCTACAAATGTGGATATTTTTGGTTTCTAGAAATGACAGATGGATATTTTGATGTTTCCATCCTTGTATGTGTTTTTTTATGTGTCTAATAGTTTGGTACAAGTGAAGCTAGATCTGAGGTCCTTGTTATGTAAGTTGCTTATAAAATTCACTCGTTTTGTATGGCAATATCGAGTGCTACTGAATACTGAACTTTAAGTTTAGATTCTCTACTGCTTTTGCATAATAGTTTGCATCTTGGTAATGCAGTACCGCCTATGTTTCCTTTTATCTTGGAAAAACTTATTGAATGGCTGCAGAATGTTCTGTACCAAATAGGTTTCTACCGAGCATGTAAACATAAGTCTGGACTCACTGTCTTACACTCTAATAATTTGGAATGATTATTATATGGGCGTTTTATCTGATCAAGTTTTATGTAGTTTATATTTATAAACAATTTTGATAATGATTTAACTTAACTAAGTTAGAGTTCTAGCAGACAATTCACAATCTCTTCACGCACTTGAACTTGATCATTGTTTTTATGTGAAGGAACTACGGCGTAGTCATAGAAATTATACCAAAAACCTTAAGGCTTCGAGCTAATTATGGCGTAGCATGGTTTCCCAACTATGTCGTAGTTAATGTAACATGTATCTGATTGAGTTAATTGTTTGATTTTAAAACCGTATCTAGTTGAGTTGATTGGTTAATTTCCCATCTTTAGACTCTATATACAGAATTTTGGTATATTTTCTGGTGTTTAGCACTCGTGACTTTATTTAACAAAAATATAAGTATTAATAGACAAGGTAAATTGCCCGTAAGACCCAAAAATGCCTAAAATTTTTTTGGGTAATGACTTCCCCGCTAACATTTATGGCTGCACAAAACGATATTCAGAATCCAACAATATATTGCAATGAACGTGGAATTGGTGGGTTCTCTATGGATTGAAGTCTGCTAAAGGCTACACATGATAGAAGTTTTGAATCAGGGATAGTTAGGTTAGATATGATTGACTCAGGTATTTCCTCTTAGGAATTCTTTTGATGCCAACGGCAGTTAATGTTTTTTTTTTATTTCCTGACTCGCTGGTTTATACTCCCTCGCCTCAAGTACCTTCTTCCTAAGTTATTTCTTTTACATTATATGTCACGTGACAATAATTAGGTATAAGAACTTCGTGGATCAAACTTAACAGCATTTTTAGTAGTTTTGATGACACTGCATAAACTTGTTACTGAAACAAGGAATGCTACAATATTCATAAGACATCCAAAGAGGGAAACTGGAAAGTATTGCTGATTCTATGGGGCTGACGGAGTATTATTATGTACGATATTGAATCATTGTGCGGGTAATACAGGATATAAAGAAATAGTTGCTGCTTGTTTGGAGGTTCACTGCTCTATGTTTAGGAGATGTGCTGTAGTACTAAAACTCTATATGTAAACATGATCATGCTATACCTTGCTTTTCATATAAGACATGGGACCACATTATATGATTTACAACCACGATCCATGCATTAATCAACCATATAGGAACTAGAAACTTTCATGTGAGATTTGATCTTTCCATAGCAGATAAGCAGATGGGCAGGATATTGAATCTGCACTCATGACCACAAACACTTGAATTACATACACCCCTGAACTTACATAAAGTACAGGAAACTCATAAGGTATCATAAAATTACTGATCCTACCCTGAAGGCCTGAACGATCATGAATAGCTGATGAACTTTTGAACTTCGCTAAACTGTTCACCAGTCTATGAAGTCAAAAGATCTACACACATTGTTTGATTCATCTTTCCACCGCTTGGACTCCACACATCATTTCAGTGTATTATTGTTTTGAATTATCATTTTTTTTCTTGTAATTCCAAACTGATTGTGGCACTCCGCACTCGTCGATTCCAGAATCTTCAGATTGCTGCATACTCTTTCTATTTCTTTATAACATGCATAAGTTCTCAAAGGGCCATCTAAAGGTTTCATTACTCATGTGCTGCCTTTTCTTTCTTTTCACGTGACTCAAGTTTTCTTATTTCTAACGATGAACTTTATTCACCTAAATACTTTATGCCTTCCAAAACTCGTTCTTTGAGAGCAGGTTTGATTTCATTTGAAACTATTAAGTCCTTGCAGATATATCGATCGGAACTAGTCATCTGATATTTTCTGGTTTCTGCGTCAACTTGGAGATATAAATTAAACAAGTTTTCTTCTGGGGGTTGTACATCCTTAATTATAGTGGTTGTTAAACTTATATTGATAGACCCTTAGTTATCAAGTATTGTCTTGTATTCGAGTGTCGCCAACATCTTATTCGTCTAAAATTTCCCAGAACCTTCCTATTACGACTCTTATTCTTCTCTCCACATCACGGGGGAATTCATAGGAAGTAGTCGTGATGTGGGGTGTTTTCGCTTAACAAAGCCGCTAATAAGTGAGTGTTCACCTAGGTTGATATATTCCACAACTAAATAGGTCGATACTAGTTTAGTAACAAATTTAGAGAAGTCAAAGACAATGTTGAGCTTGTTAGAGGAATTAATGGGCTGGCTGATGCCATTCGCTTAGATGTTGGTACACAGGAGGACGAACTACATTCTAGATATGATGAATAAGTATCATTGAGGGACTTTTGGTTTGGAGAAAGACTGGTCATGTTTAAGCAACAGAGAAACACCAAATCTTGTTAGGGTGTTTACAAAAAAGAGAAGACTATGAAAATATTGCTCACAAATATGTAGTTTCACACTAGAAAAGACTCCAAAGGTGGTAACTAGATATTCGTTATACCGTTTCACTGTTGGTTAGGAACGTCTTTAGTAGACCCAAACCTACTAAGTTCTTCAACGAGGTTTTTCCGTCATTTTTAAACTATATTTTCCCCTTGTATTTGAGCATATAAGTTGTGGGTACTAGCTAGCCGTGAATTGCTCTAACAAACCTTACTTAGCTAGTTACCTCTTTTACTTTCTTTGTAATTTAAATTTTGAGCATTTCTAGATGGACTATCTCGGTTCTCATTCTTGACGAAAAGAATGGGGGTAGTAGTATAAACCAAGACAATACGTGTAGAGTGAACTGTTACAATCCCACGTCTATAGGATTGGTTCGCGGTGTCTCCTCTTCTAAGCTAGCTTTTTGGAGTGGTGCTATACCTAGCTTGTGGATTGATCCGACCTAGTATGGGATGAGTTTGGCAGTCCCACGGTCCCACCTTTCGAGGTTTCAACACTCGAAGTGGTGGCCTGCAGAATGCCGACTTGGACCCAAAAAGAGGGGTGCCAACCGTGACCAATGAGCCTGGAGTGAGGCCTATGGAGTGGTGGCTTGTACCCAAAAAAATGAAGGGTGTCAATTGTGACCAACAAGGACGTTGGCTCTTCGAAGCGTGAGTATTGTTAAGATCACACATCGACCAAGTATGAGATTGGTTGGTGGCGTATAACGTCTAGGAGTCCCCTTCTCTTTAAGCTAGCTTTTTTGAGTGAGTTCTACATAGGAATTAGCTAATTAAAGATGAATAACTGCATAAATAGTTTTGTATTCAACTATTCATACAATCATACATGCAACAAGACTAGTTAGAATAAAAGTTAAATTGTAGAAAATAAAAAAAGAACTCAAATCAACCTATAAAAAAAGCAAATATAAATAAATTATAGTGCCTATACTATGTAATGATATATTAGAACTTAAAACATTTCGGGTTCGGGTACGGGTTTGGGTACCCAAAAGGTATTACCATTCCCGCCCCCATCCCATTTTTAAATTCCCATCCCCATCCCCATCCCCATCCCCATCCCCATCCCATCCCCATCCCATCCCCAAAATGGTTCTGTTACCAGGTCCCCATTGGGTACGGGTTTTATTGCTATCCTAGTTCTACACTTAGCTTGTGGCTTGATGCAGCCACATTTTTAGGTCTTGGCATTAGGTTTCCTAGCTCCCATCATCTATAATGTAAGTTCCATCATACACAACCCTCTCCCTCTGATTTACTTAGGCTGTCTTAGAAGCACACCTTTCTCCAGTTAAGGTTCTATTAGGATTACAGTCTACTAGATTTAGCTTTCAAATTGTGCTTTAACTTTGATGCGGATAATAGATTGGATTAATATTCTTAGAATTTGGCTTCTGCTTTGTATGATGAACGGGTACTATTAAGTTTCAGCGTGATCCTTGTGCTCTTTGGTTTTTATTCATATGCAGTATTTTGACGATTCATTGGTTTTTGTGATCATCATTAAGGAGATGGCGCTGTAGGTATCCAGACTTGGCGTTAGATAATAGGTTAAAAACGACTTTGGATTCAAATGTGTAAATGCCATGTTTCAAAACGGGATGGGGTGCCCCACGCACTTTTATTATCACTTATAAATTAATATAATGTAATCTTCTTCAAGTATAATGATTGTAGAGGTTTTAGATATAACTTGGGCGACTTTTAAGCTGTTTGACCTGTATTTTCTTATAGTAATCCTCTCAAAAAATCTACATGTTTGACCTACTATCATTAATAAAGTTACTCAAATTGGTCTTGTCATTTCACACAAATGGAATTGGCTTGCCCCATATCGAGTTTCTCAACACTAAAGGTCTCGTTGAGAGTATTAGAGTTTCATAAGTTTTTTACAACTTCATCAACAAAAATATAGGAATCTATGGATGAAGCAATAGAATACATAGGTACCAAACTATCACCGCCATTACAAACACTCATGTAAACACTAAAAGGTTAGAAAGAAAATAGGATGTGGTTATTGACGAGTCACCTTTACGCATAGGTGTACCACTACATATAAACATTTTTGACTAAAAAGGCAGATAAAGTACCAACTATAACAGGGTCGAATTTCTTGGTCTTTATAACTTAATGACTGCTACTTCTTGCACTTCTTTCATGTAACTTTTCTCGTTTTCATTATGATCATACATAATGACCTTAATATTTCAAACCCTGAAAACAATTCTGATAGAAAGCATGATCAAGTCTCTGTAGGAAAAACGAATTATCACTTTCTACAGTTCTTCCAATCAGTGTATACGGTTTGAATTTATTGGTCTTTAATAATATACAAACTTGCTACTTGCACTATGCACCTTCTAACATCATATACTAAGCACATATCCATTAATCTTTCATGATTTGCTTTGGCAATTTGCGAGAGCCATGGGACATATACTTCAAATACCAATTTAGATACGTACTATCTGGTCACAGATGACGATTAGTGATGCTTTTTAGAAGCTAAAAGTCACCCCAGGTTTATTTGGCTTGGAAATAGTTCTATTATAGTACGTAGTAGTTATGGACTTATGGCAAGGTGGTTGCCATATCTCACAAAGAGTCTACTCTTTTGTTTATCAAAGAAAAAATGTACATAGTTTGCTTCTGTGTAGATTCTACTCTTCTTAGTCCTTGTATATAATTGTTCAACTTTCCACTCACATGGGGGTGTGCCCGGTCCCTTTTTCTTTATGAAATGGAATTTGGTGTTTTTCTGATGAATATGTCTATGTCATGGTGGCCGTCGCGTGTATACACGTGCCTTGGATTTAAAGAGAAGAAGATGATTTTGTCTAAGTTGTGTATTGAATGCTTTATCTAAAGATATTATCGGTGTCTAGTGGATTACACACTATCTTTTACTTTACACCATCTATACATTGATCATTGTATCATACGTATACATGCACACTATATATATATCCCATAGGAGTATAGGATGGGGGGACTCTATCTTTCACAGGCAAGTCATCTCTAGCTCTTGTCTTAGTTCACTGTCGATCTTTGTGACATAACATCATCTTTCTTGCTTTCAATAGCATGGCTGCGAAAACCGATGTATGCATTCCTGTTTGTGAGGATAGATCTGAGCATGGTCAAGTATCTATTGAAGAAGACGCTGACTACTCACAGAGGGGACAGTGGCTCCGTGCTGCTGTTCTCGGAGCCACTGATGGTTTAGTTTCAGTTGCATCTTTGATGATGGGTATTGGAGCTGTTAAACAAGATGTTAGAGCCATGATTATTACAGGCTTTGCTGGTTTAGTTGCTGGTGCATGCAGTATGGCTATTGGCGAATTTGTTTCAGTTTACTCTCAACGAGATGTTGAGGTCGCTCAAATGAAGAGAGATAACAGAACTGAAAAGGAAGGACTGCCTAATCCTATTCACGCTGCTGTAGCATCTGCCCTTGCATTTATGGTAGGTGCAATTGTGCCCTTACTTGCTGCTGCTTTTGTAGTGGATCACAAGGTTAGGCTGGGTGTGGTAGTAGCCACAGTGAGCTTGGCGCTTATTGTTTTTGGGTGGATTGGAGCTGCTTTAGGGAAGGCACCAGTGGTAAAGTCTTCTGTTAGGATTCTGGTTGGAGGGTGGATAGCTATGGGTATTACTTTTGGGCTAACCAAGTGTATAGGCTCTACTGGGTTGTAGTGTTACGCATGTTTATATTTTACCTGCTGACTGTAGCATGATTATAGTGATATATGAACTTTGTCTGTATTCCAGTTCCCTTTTATAAAGCTTTTCATAAGTATTTGTGAATTTGAAGTGTGTTTAAAGTATATACTATTTTACTTAAGTATTACTACTGCTTTATTGTGTTGCCTGAATGTATTTGTTTGCTAAGTAGATCAATAACTAGAGAAGGAGGTTGTTAGACTTGATTTCTACGGTATATGTGAAATAAATACATGGATAGTGTTTTCATAATCAAGATGGTTAAAGGTAGCATTTCCGTACTACGGTACTACCGCTTCATTGGGTTATTGATCTATGGTTAAGTTAAGCGTCATTTTGAGGAGATTGATGTGTCCTGAGAGCAGACCATTTTTATTTATATGTTTATAGTTCTCCTTTATTCTTGCCAGAGCCTTCTACTTTCTTATTCATCTTTATGGCATCTGTAGTACGAATTCCACACTCCTGGAGTTTTAAACTCATCTTTCCACCAGTTGTGTACTACAAACGTCTATATCGACCGTGTTGTAGCTGCCGTGTGGGATTCCACATATTTTGAAACCGTGATTGATCCTACTTTGTTGTAGGACTGAACACTCATTCCTTTTCTTTATAAAAAGCTAATATAAGGTCCTTCTCTGGATCAGCTCTCCACTATGATGGCGAGGGAATACTGAACACGAAAGGTGTTCTTCACAGCACTCACTGTTCTATTTCTAACTGTCAATTATCTGCAGATACATTCCAATTGAGCAGGAGGCAGCCTAAACAGCGGGTTAGAAAAATAGATTGCAACTACCATTTTTAAATAAAAGCCCTTTCTGTCATGCACACAAAGTTATTCTGCTAGATGGTGGTATTTTGTTTTGAATGGCCTAGCTCTGCATTAAAAATATTATCTTGGATAGTAAACCGTAAAAAAAAACGAGTTTGCTTCAAAGAGAATGTAAATCTTTCAACCAGTGTAAGTAACATGAACATATACGAGATTAGCATGTTCAATACTAATGAAAAAGTTATATTCACACCAAAAATTGCTCCCCGGATGCAGGTTTCCTGACAAAGGTTTTGCCATCAACACTAAAGTGGAATTTGCGTATTTACTTTTTTTGTTGGATGTCTGTATTTGTGAAGAGGATATTGATATGTTACACTTGTAGGCAATGCCACTGTTTAATTTTTTCCTGAGAATAACTGTTTGTATAACATTTCATTGTCAGAGGCCTTCTCCTTTTGCAACTCATCTCTGTGTTGTGGGCGATGTGGATTTTACACTCCTTTTATCATCGTTCACCACATGTGGACTGTAGACTCTATTTCAGTTTTATATTGTTCTGAGCCACTGTTTCAGCGTGCATATTGGGCAGATAGTAGAAGTCGTGTAGATTCACAATCCTCTTGGATGGTTAATCACTAAACTACAATGAACATGGTATTAGATACCCCAGATCTATCCCATCATATCTTTATGCAAATGCTATCCTACACAAGCTCCACCTTGTGATTTGTTGTGTCCTTGTCTAGTATGCTTTGGTATTCCGAGACACGGTGAATTAGTAGAAATTCTCCATAAAGATTCTGTTAGGAGGAGTATAATCTCGAATCATTCTAGCTTTGGATATGTGCTTTAGCTGTTTAGCCTAAATATCTAGATTGCTCCCTAAGATCAGATCAGTGCAGTTAATAATTAGCTGTATATTTTCTGATGGACACGAACTTTGTACTGTTGGTGATAAATAGTCTTTGATATATGGTTTTTGGCAATAATCATTGACCATCTGTTAAACATTTTTCAGGCATCCATTATGACTTTTTACAATTTATGTGACGAAAAGTAGAAGTAAGTGGATAAAGCAAGAGAAATACAGGCCTTTAACCCCCACCATATGATCAGAAAAAGGGAAGTAACAAAACAAGGTGCGCTTAATCACATTGATGATGTGGCCCTTTAATTTGCACATTTGGTGTGACCATTAAGGCAGGTAACAAAAGTGCCTATATATATACCTTTAACTGAGTTTATGTATCTTTCACATGCAAGCTATTTTCATTTTCATACCGACCCCTCTTAATAGTGAATATGGCTTCACAAATTGACCTCACTGTTCCAATTCCTGAAAACAAATCAGCAGATGAAGTTGACTACTCGCAAAGGGGACAGTGGCTGCGTGCAGCTGTCCTCGGAGCCAACGATGGTTTAGTTTCTGTTGCATCATTAATGATGGGAGTTGGAGCTATTAAACATGGTGTAAAAGCCATGATTCTTACGGGTTTTGCTGGTCTAGTTGCAGGTGCATGTAGCATGGCAATAGGTGAATACGTGTCCGTTTCATCTCAGCTTGATGTTGAGGTATCTCAGATGAAAAGAAATGGAGCAAGTAATAAAGAAAGTCAGAATGACCAACTGCCAAATCCCTTTCAAGCGGCTGCAGCATCCGCTGTTTCATTTACTATCGGGGCTATGGTGCCATTAGTCGCTGCCACTTTTATCGTGAATCGTGAGGTGAGGCTAGGTGTGATGGTGGCTGCAGTAACTGTTGCACTTGTGGTTTTTGGGTGGATTGGAGCTTTTCTAGGAAAGGCACCTGTGGTGAAGTCTTGCTTTAGAGTTCTGGTGGGAGGGTGGATGGCTATGGCTGTTACATATGGGTTGACCAAGTTGGTCGGTTCTAGCGGTCTTTGAGTTAAGATGTGATTGTCGTTTCTTCTCATCATCGTAATGTGTTATGGAACTCTTTTTTTTCTTCTCATAAATCTGTATAATGTCATTATGAGCCTTAAGGTAAACGGCTAAATTCCAACAAATTAGCCAAACCGATGTGTTGGTGCCCGCGCTTCGCCGCGGTTTGTTTGATTTCTGTGCTTGGGTGTCTTCATTTGCTTCAGCGGTATTTGAGCGCGCTTTTTTGTTTACTCATGCATGGTTTCCTTTAGTGGTATTTGAGCGCGTTGATTCTACTTGAGTACCTGCAAGAACACAAATTCCATTGAGCCAGTATTATGTGCAACACTAGCAGCAATAAAAGCAGCAAAAAGAGCGTAAATTCAAAATTTATATAGTTTTAGCCTATATCCAACATAAAGCAACAACGCTAATTTATTCTAAGTTCTAAAATTCATTCCATATAGCAGAAAACAAAATGTGTAATTTAACATGTTAATTTTAAGAAGAAACGACAACAATCACAACAAAAATATCAAAGGGTAAGATTATATTACTATAAAACGACATGGATTGAAGCTTAGATATATTTGTTTTCCATGTTAATAGTTCAAAATTTCAAAAGTGTTTTTCCCGATCCTGCTCGTATCAATAGTACAAAAATATAGCAAAATGACGAAAATGAAGACTTCAAAATGACAATTGTTGTATCAAGAAAATGGATGTTTTAGATCTAGGCAATTGCTAATGTTAATAATTTTGTTTTGGCTACATGATTAGCTACTTCACTTTATACAAAATATGTACTCATCATATCTATTAGTATATATTGTCAACTTAATTGTATACATGGTTATATCACTTATTTATATATTTATCAACAAATAGTGAACTAAACCGGAAACCTGATCTGATAACACCCCCTACCTAGTGCTATGTGCCTATGTAACAATATAAACCCGTGAATCTATTCCGTTTGCTCGACTCATTGTTCAGCATGTTAGAAGAGGGTCTGATAACCGCGCCACCTAAAAAAAAACGTTACTTATTCACCCATTCTGTTAACTTAACTTAGGATACTTATTGTGCTTTTGAAAGCGTTATGACCAGGAATCAATAGTTGATCAGAACCAGACACCTAAAAGTAGCTGAGCACTAATAAACATCTAAACATGTTCATAACAAAGGTTTATGGTCGGATAAGAAAGCGAGTTTAAATTTTCAGCTTTCACATCAATATCGATAGCGTGAATATACTAATCTTGTTTTAACAACATTGAAGGAAAAATGAAAAAAAATATTACCTGATGTGCCTCTTCCCAGTCGCTGAACACGAAGAGGAGAGGAATCTAATTTTTATATACCATTGAAGCTGCGTCTATACAGTTTATTGCTGAAATAACCCCCCATAAAAAACTTGTAGACCCGATGGTATAAAAATCTCAAATCATGCAATTACCTCCCCAAATTTAACATCAAAGAAATGCATAGCTTATTGCATATTCTCTTTCAGTATGCGATCCACACACATACGTGCGTTACCCATAATTCATTTTATTATTTTTGGCTCAAATAAGGCATATTAAAGGAGAAAGGGGACACGCCCGCCATGGTTGCAGCCGTAAGAGGCTGTCCTGCCAAGATGCGGGTGGTCTCGATTGTCTCTGTGACAATCGCGGTTTTGAGGTTCGTCACTTAGTTTTATTTTGTGCTAGTTACGTGTCTTTACGTGTTTATGTGCTAATTGGTGTGTATAGATAGTGGTTTGGATATCGTTTCCGGTACGGGGTACCTTGTGAGTGAAACGATGTGTGATGATTTCATGTTCATGAGCTCACATGGTAGTGACTATGAAATGAGATGGTGTTATTTAGTGGTTTTACGTATACGTATATGTATTATAGAAAATCGTATTTTTACGATTTACGGTTTAGCATTTTGAGGTCTCGAAAGAGGTATTTAGTCACGGGAGTATTTTTCGGGATGATTTTAAGTCATTTAGGACTTAGTTAATTAGTTTATTTCATATTTCAAGAGTTTTTATAAAACTGTATATTTTTACGTCTTTTACGGTAAACGCGTAAATTTGACTAGTTTTACGGTTTTGAGGTTTTGGAGGTTTTAGGAGCTGAAATAAATTAAGGTAAATTAACGTAATATTAATAACTTAATAATAAGTAATAAAAAGAGAAAAATAAATAAAAATAAAGGGTCGGTTTAGGGCCGAATAAAGAAAAAAGAAAAAGAAAAAGGAAAGTTGGGTTTGGGTTGGACTAGGATTCACCCACACCCTATATATTGTTTTATTCACAACCAAAAGTCATAAATTTTTCTCCTGGAGTCTTTGGTCGACGGCTTAAAGAGGATTTTTAGAGTTTCATTGTTTTTTTTCATCTTCCATTAATCTTAAGGTAAAATCTTTAAACCCTTTTTAATTAAAGTGTTTTAATTCTTTCTCAATCATCATATGATGGATTTAGGTTAGGGTTTAAATTAATATCTGTATTCTAATGATATATTAATGATTAGAATAATTAGGGCTTGTAATTAAATAAATTATGGGTAATTAATTAGGTTAGTTTAATTAAATTCGTCATTAAAAACTGGGCAGAATTTTTATGTCATTGTTTTGATCATATAGGGAGTTATACAAACTCTTATTTTGAGATCCAAGTATCCCTGGAAAGGTAATTGAAGTGGTTTCAAATGCAAGAAACTAGAACTAAACTGGAGGTCCGGAAGTGGGTCAAAAACAGGTTACAACACTCAGAGGTCAAAACAGTTTTGAAATCAGCCTGTTTTTTTTAAGTTTTGGGTTGTTTGGGGTACTTAGGTTTGCATTGGGACTTTCAAACGAACATGGGAGTTGGTTTATATATTGTAGGAAGTATCTGCATTGGGGCTAAGAATGTGGGTTAGGGTAAGACCCCCTAATCATAACAAACTTTTTGTATGTTCAAAATCAGTAAAATCCGGATAGACAAAAGTATATATATATATATATATATATATCGGGGCCTTAACAGTAGCTTTAAGGTTGGGGCAAAAAGGAGGAGTTAGCTAACATATGTAAGGGCATAAGATTTCCTTTACAGAGGTCATGGGTATGGTTAGGTGGGCATTTGGCTTATAGTTTGGAGACCTAAAAGTTGGGACTGTTTTGTGTAAAATATGAACGGGATAGGTATCAAACTTAAGCAAGTTAAGGACTTGTTAGGGAAGGGTAACGGGGTGTGTAGAAACTAGAAGGGGGGGGGGGGGGGGGGGGTTGAATAGTTTCTCTTCGATTGGTGACCAAATTAAAATTACTTTCAATTTGGTTTGTATCAAAACTATCTTTTACTTGAGGTTAAGTTGCATAATGATTAGGTTCAATTGAATTGCACTAGCAAAGATAATAAGCAAGTATAATGATAATGAAATAAGTAAAGAGTAAGGAAGGAGACAATCTAGTGGGAAGACACCAAGATTTATAGTGGTTCGACAACGAGGCTCTATCCTTGTTTCTACTCCACTCCTCGAGTACACCTACTCGAGATTTCCACTATATCCACAAGCTCCCTTCTCGGCGGAGAAAACCTTACATCGTTGCTTACATTATTTTCCGACACTAAGCTAAATGTCGAGACCTAATCTTTAGCTAGGACCAATCTACACGACGTTGCCTACTTCACAATTTAACGACACAAGGCTAGATGTCGGGTTCTAATCTTAAGGTAGAACCAATCTTCACGACGTTTCCTACTTCACCATTTTACGACACAAGGCTAGATGTAGAGTTCTAATCGAAAGCTAGAACCAATCTTCACGACTCTTCACTTTGAAGCTAAGTGAGAACTTCACACAATACAACTACTAATCACTTTTAAGTTTAGTGAGAACTCACAAGACAAAACCACGTCACTTTATAGTTCAGTGAGAACTCCTAATCAAATCTATTACAACTCAACTAGACTTATCCAAGTACACACATGTAGCTTGGATTTACACAACACAAATCCAAGCAAACACATATGCAATGGATGTACACAACAAATCCAAGTATCCACAAATAACTTGGATGAACACAACTAGTCCAAGTATTCATAAATACATTGGATTGACCTAAAACAAAAAGGGTATCATGATGAATATGACTAGCTCATAGATTCATCTTTATCACAACACTAGTGAGTGAGTGATCTTCTCATTGGACAAGGTAAAGGAGGGGATCAAGAGGATAATCATATGTAAACATCCTTAACAATTTAAGTGATCATTTACTAATGATTATGCTATAGAAAATAGAAAGAGGGCTGAGAAAAACGTCCAAGAGGCTTACTGGAAAATGTGATTTGACCCACTATTTAAAGGAGACAAAGTATAACGGATCTATAACGGTCTTCTGTGCGCGGTACCTTATCTCACCCCGCGGTACCAAATCGCTAAGGTACCGCGTAGGTACTTAAGGTGCCGCCACTAGACTCCGCTCCGTTTTTTGTCTTTTAGTGGGGTGGGAATATCTGAGGTATTTGAACCCTTCAAAGGATATTCTAACAGCATTTGGAATATGCCATTTTCAAATTTTCATTTTCCATTTTAATAAAACATTTTCTAAAAAAGAAAGTTTATTAAAAAGTCTTTTGTCATATTAACAAAAGTGAGTTTTAAGGATAATCATTTTGATGATCACTAAGTATGATTAAGAAAGGTTAGTGATATGATTATTACCTTGATGATAGTGTTAGTTAAATAATTCATTTTGTGTTTTACACTAAATATGTTGTATGGTTTGTTGTGATCAAAACTAAGAAAGATTAGTTAATACTAATAATGTTTTTAGGCATCACTTGCATTAACAATCTCCCCCTTTTTGATTACGACAAACGATAAACTCATTTACGTAGAAACACAAAATATGGAATTATTAACTAGTTTATCACTATCATTTCTCCCCCTTTGTCGTAGCAAAAAGGTTAGCACAAGTCTTTGAAGAACATCGAACTTTGCTAGTAGCTCCCCCTTGGTGGTTGCTCCCCCTTGCTTGGGGCACCAAGTTTGTGAGCTAAGGTGACATGCTACACAAAGGTTAGTAGAAAGGAAAGAAACACCAATGTATATATGATCACTACCTACTAAGTAACTTGAGAGGGAGAAAGAGAAGAAATCTCAAATTAGAAGCAAGTATTTTGCTAAGTATGTCCAAAGAGGTAATTGACAAAATCAAACTTCAATCTAATGAAGATGATAAGCTTGTCAATGGGTTAAATCTTTAGAATTGATGGAATCACCCATAAGCAATTGTAAAAAATTAACCAAGATCAACTCAAAATAGAACTAATGAAATAACACACAAATAACACAAAGGTTACATAAAGAAAAAAAAATACAACAAAGAAGATAGTCATACACATAGTATGAGTATCTAAAAGCAATAAATATGGAAAATAAACCACTAAGCATAAGCTAGTCTAATAGTGATATTTTCCAAGATTGCTAAAAATAAAAAGAAAACTAAAAAGACGACGATGCATCATTCGAAGTTTTGTCCACCGGAACGAAAACTTGAATGGGAGGTCGAGTGAGGAGGAATTCAAGAAAATTTAACTTCTCATACACATGAGCAAGTTCAATTTGTTGAAATCGGCAACAATCACACGAGGATCCATGATGCAACACAAAATCGTTTGATGGGGGTATGGCATAAAACTTAGGGTTTGGTGGTGGTGGGGTAATGGGTTTGGGAGTGTTTTCACAATGACTTGTGAGGTTTGGGAAGGTTGAAAGGTCATTGAGTTGAGGGGTATTGAAGGATTGTGGTGGTGGTGGAACATTTTCTTTAGCTCCGGTGATGGGGTTTATGGTGTACGTCTCATTCCAATACTTGATTGGAGAGAAGGTAGGGTTTTTGGGTGGTTTGGACGAAGATGGTTCATTCTTCTTAACCCAAACAGGTCGAACCGAGATTTTCGGTTTCTTTGAAAGCTTGGATGGGGAAGCTTTGGGTGAGTGGGGTTGTGACAAAGAGATGTCAAGGTTAGGAATGTAGGAGTTAGGCATTGTGAGAGTGTGAGAATGATATCTCAAGGTTATGTGAGAATGAATTCTCAAGGTTGGGAAGGTGTGAGAATGAAATTTCAAGGTTGGGGTATAAGTAAAATGTAATCAATGTAAGAATTTGAATACAAAATGTGTAGTGTCAAGGAATGTTTAGTCAATTTGAGTAAACAAGGAATCTTGACAGGGTATAGGGTTTTAAAAGTTTTGACCAAAAATTCGTCAAAAGCCACTTACTGTCCGCGGTACCTTATAGGGACCGGCGGTTCCTTATCGCTAAGGAACCGCGGGACTTTAAGGAACCGCGTCCAGTGGACTTTAAACCATGTTTTTCCTGGGTTTTGGGAAAAACTAAGACTTTTTAAAAAGTTGCAAATCTTGGAATTTTACCTCTATTAGCACCAAAATATGCTAGGGTTGCATAAAGCAACACATTCACAAAGAATGTCTTGACAAAGGGTGACAAAATAATTTAGATATCATTTTGAACCAATTTTAGTCAAGTTTAGGGGTTGTGATAGATTTAGGTTCGATTTTAATTTCAAATTAAAGTTGATTAGTGTGCACAAAAGGATAGAAACACACAAAGCTAAATCCATAAGTCAACAACATTAAACATTCATTAAGAAGGCAAGTACAAAGACAAATAAAAACTAACTAATACATAGCTAGCTTAAACTAAGATCTAGATAAGTAGTTTTCTTAGGCTTGGTTTTGTTGAAAACTCTTATTAAGAAAACTCCATCATTCATCTCCTAGGAGGAGGCATGGAGAACAAGGCAAGCAAGAACTCTTGCAACCTCCTATGTAGTCCATACATATCCATCCTTAGGTTATGGATGATGTAGTGGTTGTAGAGACAACATGGACAACTAGGACCATGAGTTTGTTGAAACCCATAGTAAGGATCACCCAAGAGGAGGGAAAGTGGAACACCCAAAATTGGGATGTTTGAGTTGGGTGGAGGTGGAGGAGGCAAGTTCTCCAAGGGTGATGTGGGTGAAAGTGGAGGCATGTTCCCTAGAGGGGAAATGGGTGAGTGTGGAGGTAAATCCTCTAAGGTTGGTGAAATGGGTGAGTTGTGAGGGGTAAATGGTGAAGTCACCAAAGTGTCATCAAAGTCATTCACAAAAGGAATGCTTTGTATTGGTTGGGGTTGTATGGTCACTTCCAAGGGTGCACTTGGAGTGAAGGGTGAAGAGAGCTCATTCATTCTTGAGTTGAATGAAGAGGAGGTAGAACCAATGGAGTGGTTAGTACCATGGGTGGATGATGTCTTGCATGGTGTAAGAGGTGGGGAAGGTGATGAAGAAATGAGGATAGGAGCCATCTCATTCTTAGGTGTGTGGAAAGGTGAAGAGTTAGGCTTAGCTACCTTAACCCTTATTTTGAGTGTTTTCCTTGGGGTGGAGGTCTTGGAAGAGTATGAGGTTTTGGTACACACCATGGTTGATTAGGGTGGTTTAAGGTTTAGGGAAGTATGTTTGATGTGTGAAGAACATGGCAAACAAGGTGGGTTTAAATGGGTGAGGGGATGATCCAAACTAGTAATGGGTTAAAATAATTTTAGGTGAATAATGAATTTAGGTAACCTAGTTTAGGAAATGTGCAGTTTATTACTGAAAATCATGCAAGGTTTACACAAATTTAAGAAAACAGTGTAAAGCAAAGATGCTGTCGTGCACAGTGACCGGAGGTTCCTTATCTAGGACCGGTGGTACCTTATCGATAAGGAACCGCGGGTCGATATGGAACCGCGACCAGAAGGTTTTCAAAAATTTCCCATCCCAGTTTTTGATAAACCCAGATTTTTCCCAAAAGTTTCACAAGCCAAAGTTAACTACAGATCATAATCTAATAAGCTAACTATCAAAAGGCATGCACAAAGCTATGTAAAACACAAAAATGATGGCATAATTAACATTAAGGATCAAGATAAATGATAATTCAGACATGCAATCATAAGTTAATACACATCCAAGATAAAATAAAATTGTTAAACATTACATGTTTACCAACATGTATTCTTTGAAAAGCTTCAAAGCTTTCACCTTCTCTTCTTCCCCAATCCCTTGATCATATTCCCCAAGAACTTGAAACCTTTTCTTGATTCAACCCGATGTTCGTGCAATTCCCCTCGAGTTCTAAGGTTTTCACGGTAAAGATGCTCCATATTGAGATCTTCCGGTACTTCACTAGAATGATGAGGAGGAGGAGCTAAGTCTTCAAATTCATCCTCGAATGGGTTTGAGGATGGATGGGAATTACTCGAAGAGTGGAAATGAGAACTAGTACCTATGCCATCACCATCACTTGTTGGCATGTCCATGTCCTCATCATCCATCTCTTGATGATCATATTTTCTCGATCCTCGACCACTTCTTGTCTTTCTTGCATATGCCTCTTGAATAGGCAACATAACCCGATGAACCGGGGTAGAAGCGAGAAAGATCAAGGTGGGGAAAATCATGAGAAACACTTTTGAAATGGCGAGATAGAAGCATAGCATAGGGAAGGTTTGTCTTGGGCTTTGAAAGGGCATAATTGATTCGTCGAGCGATATAGAATGCCAAGTTGTACTTGGTGGATGTAAAGATGCAACTCAACATATGCACCATACATGCCGGGATATGATCTCGGTTTCCACCAAGACAAAAGACATTCTCCCTAAGGATATTGGCCCATTGGACCATAAAATCCTTAAGGTCGCTAGAGAGCACTTCATATCGATTCACATTTCGTACATTTGAATGAAGGCTTCTCACAACGTTTCTATCACGCTCTTTCGAGATGATGTCAAGGATGAACTCTAGATCAATTTCAGTGAGGTCATTTGGAGGTTTATCGAAGGATTTTGAGAGAGCATCAAGTCTCCATTTATCCGTAAACCGACAAGTGCCTTCATATGGCACACCGAGAATTTGACCAAAGTTTTCGAGGGAGTATTGAATCAATTGATCATTCAACACGAAACGAATGAAGATTTCTCCATTGTATTCAAGCATGGTGTAGGTGCTAAAGAATTCAAGAAGGAATAAGGGGTAAATATCTTCTTCTATGTTGAGCAAGCAATCAAATCCCGAAAGCTCAAACATAGATTGGATATAGTCATAACCCGTTATTTCCTTGTCAACGACTCTACCCTCATGGAAACACCGAGTGGAAAAGGATGGAAAAGTGTTTTGAAGTTGGGGGGAAGCATAGGTTTGAGAGATGTCGGGCATATAATCTCTAGTGAATTGATGATCTTTTTGATATTGAGAAGGCATGATTAAGTACCTAAATACTAACATAAGACAACATTTCTCCAATCACTCATATGGAAAATAAAAAATAAAGATAAAAAACATAAGAATGTGTTATATCAATTTCTTGACAAACATAGGATTGAATCCATGTCATTCTCATGTTCACAATGTGTCTATTCCATCATTAACCAAGAACACATGATCTATGCTAGATCAACAATGGATTAGAACATTGGTTTTTCAAAACAAGGTTTTTAGGTAAGCATTAACAATGTCATTACCTACTTGTTCATGGGTTCATCTCAATCCATCATTCAACCAAAATCATTTAGCCTAAATTCAGATTTGTTCTACAAGTGGGTTTTAGTGAAATCTTAATGAATATCAACCTAAGGAATCATAGTAAAATAACCATGTCAACCAACATTCCTATTAAGGTTTTAATTCAATTTCAATTTTAAAAATCCCCAATTATGAAAGGATGAACCCTAGAACAAAATAGATGAAATTGAAAGAAAATACTTACAGTTAATTGATGTTAGATGAAGGATGAGTGAAACCCACAACTTGGAATCAATTAATTTGAGTGATTGAAGGTTTTGGAAGCTTCAACAATGGTGGAAAAGGTAAAACCCGTCGGCTGTGTGTTTTTGGGAGAGAGAGAGTTTGGTTTAAAAAAGAATAAAAAACTCAAACTGGCGCTCTGACAAAAGTTATTGCCCGCGGTACCTTATCGATAAGGAACCGCGGGTTTGAGCCGCGGAGATAAGGAACCGCCTACAGAGGCACGTTTTTATCTCTGAAAAACGCCAAATTTTGAAAATCCAGTTTTTCTAAAATACTTAAGATTAAATCATGAGCCTTTTAGAATATCATTGGATCATCATAACACTAAGAAATATGCCTTAACGAAGGATTACGAGTTAAATCAAGATCGAAAAGAACCGAAACGGACAAACGACTATTCGTAGCAAAACGACTAAGTGGAGAGAGGTCAAGGAAAGTGAATCAAGACTAGGATCAATGCTCAAGGGATTAGTTACAATCTTCAAATAGTTGTAGCGAAGAGCTTGTGTCATATATAGTGGTTTAAGACGTGCCTTTCCGGCGAAACGTTAAACGGCTTTGGTAATGAATAAGCACAAAGCAATTATTCAAGTATAGACTAAGATCACTTTCAATAATAGTCTTAGTCTAAACCAAAATATGAGCAAGGTATTAATTCACTTTCTCTCCCACAAATGGCCTACTAACCGTATGAGTGCAAACCATGGAAATCATGCTTGATACTTTAAGCTTCTCCTAACTCACTCTACATCACCATAGTGAGTCAAGTATCCAAGCAATGAAGGTTTGAGAGGATGAAAGAAAAGAAACACAAACCACAAATAAATGTCAAGGCAAGGATGCCGAGAACAAGCACATAGTCAAGTAATGATCAAAAGAATGATCAAAGGGCGCGTGGAAGAACAAAAGCGTACCTTGGCCACAAAGAGCAATCCATGAAGGAATAAGTGCTATGCCCAATAAATGACTATGATGAGTACTAAGTCTTCAAGGACTAGTATCATTCCCAATCATCTTGGTATCATCATTCAAAGATGTTAAAGATCAATGAAGATGAGTCTTCTACAAGTGCAAGTAACTCAATCCACAACCAATTAAATGATTGATCTTCATGAGTACCTACACAAAGCAAGATGCAAACTAGTAGATACATTTCAAGAGTATATCTAAAATGCATAAAGGCTACTAATCTTAAGTGGGATGCAATATTATCAATTAAAAGACCTATTTTCAAAGAAAACATAGTTTTGACCAAAGAGAAACTTTAGTACAACTAGACCTTCTAATTTGAGGAGACAATGGATCGATCCAAGTTTCAAAGTACAATATACTTCAAAGATCTTGAGTGACCATCGCTCTGATACCAATTGTAGAAACTAGAAGGGGGGGGGGGGGGGTTGAATAGTTTCTCTTCGATTGGTGACCAAATTAAAATTACTTTCAATTTGGTTTGTATCAAAACTATCTTTTACTTGAGGTTAAGTTGCATAATGATTAGGTTCAATTGAATTGCACTAGCAAAGATAATAAGTAAGTATAATGATAATGAAATAAGTAAAGAGTAAGGAAGGAGACAACCTAGTGGGAAGACACCAAGATTTATAGTGGTTCGACAACGAGGCTCTATCCTCGTTTCTACTCCACTCCTCGAGTACACCTACTCGAGATTTCCACTATATCCACAAGCTCCCTTCTCGGCGGAGAAAACCTTACATCGTTGCTTACATTATTTTCCGACACTAAGCTAAATGTCGAGACCTAATCTTTAGCTAGGACCAATCTACACGACGTTGCCTACTTTACAATTTAACGACACAAGGCTAGATGTCGGGTTCTAATCTTAAGGTAGAACCAATCTTCACGACGTTGCCTACTTCACCATTTTACGACACAAGGCTAGATGTCGAGTTCTAATCGAAAGCTAGAACCAATCTTCACGACTCTTCACTTTGAAGCTAAGTGAGAACTTCACACAACACAACTACTAATCACTTTTAAGTTTAGTGAGAACTCACAAGACAAAACCACATCACTTTATAGTTTAGTGAGAACTCCTAATCAAATCTATTACAACTCAACTAGACTTATCCAAGTACACACATGTAGCTTGGATTTACACAACACAAATCCAAGAAAACACATATGCAATGGATGTACACAACAAATCCAAGTATCCACAAATAACTTGGATGAACACAACTAGTCCAAGTATTCATAAATACATTGGATTGACCTAAAACAAAAAGGGTATCATGATGAATATGACTAGCTCATAGATTCATCTTTATCACAACACTAGTGAGTGAGTGATCTTCTCATTGGACAAGGTAAAGGAGGGGATCAAGAGGATAATCATATGTAAACATCCTTAACAATTTAAGTGATCATTTACTAATGATTATGCTATAGAAAATAGAAAGAGGGCTGAGAAAAACGTCCAAGAGGCTTACTGGAAAATGTGATTTGACCCACTATTTAAAGGAGACAAAGTATAACGGATCTATAACGGTCTTCTGTGCGCGGTACCTTATCTCACCCCGCGGTACCAAATCGCTAAGGTACCGCGTAGGTACTTAAGGTGCCGCCACTAGACTCCGCTCCGTTTTTTGTCTTTTAGTGGGGTGGGAATATCTGAGGTATTTGAACCCTTCAAAGGATATTATAACAGCATTTGGAATATGCCATTTTCAAATTTTCATTTTCCATTTTAATAAAACATTTTCTAAAAAAGAAAGTTTATTAAAAAGTCTTTTGTCATATTAACAAAAGTGAGTTTTAAGGATAATCATTTTGATGATCACTAAGTATGATTAAGAAAGGTTAGTGATATGATTATTACCTTGATGATAGTGTTAGTTAAATAATTCATTTTGTGTTTTACACTAAATGTGTTGTATGGTTTGTTGTGATCAAAACTAAGAAAGATTAGTTAATACTAATAATGTTTTTAGGCATCACTTGCATTAACAGGGTGTTTAGAGCATATTAATGAGGATCATATATGGGAGAAGGCTAGATGTCCATAAGAGGTTGATGAGCCATTTTAGTGATTGGTTCATGTGTTGATTTTGTGTTTTTGTTTGTTAGCTTTTTGCTAGTGCGCGGACTTTTAGAGAAGCTCAATCAGGTGAGTTTCATAGTCCCATGTCTACTAATTATTTTGACTTCTAGATGGGATTGAAGAGACACTGTCTTGTTTTTATAAATTATGCTGTGAATGTTTTGTGTTTGGTGATGGACTTGTGCATACTTATGTGATTAACTGCTAGTTGATTCATGATTGTTTTATGTTTTGACTTGGTACCAAGGGGATGTTGACAAGGCGGGGCCTTGGGGAGGTACATAGATGTGTGAGCATCTATGGGACCAATGGATAATGACAAGGCGGGGCCTTGGGATTGGTACATAGGTGTATGGGCGCCTATGGGACCATGGTGTTTGGTAAGGCCGTGAGCCTTGGATTTGGTTTGGTTTGTTAAATCTTGAATATTAGTTGTTAATGCATGTTTGTATCACATAGTCCATATGTTCATTTGTTAGTGGTTGTTATTCACAGCTTATAACTGATTTTGGCGTTGGAGTCTAAACCTATGACTCTCACCAACTTTATGTGGTAGATGAGTTGAAGTTAGAAGCTACTGGTAGTGTGAAGTTCCTAGGTAACATCATGGAGACGAGAAGGAGTGCGTAAAGAGCTACATCGCGAAGCAAGGAGCTGAAAGGACTACGTGTCGGCTGCTACAAGGATGCAAGATATTTCGAAGGAGTCACAAAAGTTGCGAGGACTGGAAAGGTGACAAGCACTATGATGGGAAATTTACGTATGGTTCGTGACGAAGAAGGGCAGATCGAGTATCGGAGTGGAGCTACAAAGAGCTGAACCGGTGGATCATGATGAAATGAATACATGACATGGAAGATTAAGAACTCGTGGAAGTAACAAGGGGAGTCAAGTGACTACGCGGATAGAATTTTTGTGGCAATCAATATCGAGGGATGAGAAGTGAAGCTGAGCTGAATAAGTTTCGTGGAGAAGTGATTAGAGAGTCGGTTTTGTGAAGGTGTTATGAAAGATCTTTGGAAGAGACAGCTATGCATTATCCAATGCACTAGTGATTTCCATAGATTTGATGAATGAAGTATGGAATTTTTGTTGGACGGGATAGTGTAGGAATGAGGGAGAACCATGGAAGGAGAGAACAAAGTATTCCTAGAAGATGATGATTAAAAATACCTCATGTTGGGTGCAAGATCAAAGTAGAAGTACGAGATTTGAATAAGAATTCAAAATATGGCTTAGTAGACAAATGGAAACTAATGTGAGTATAAGATGAGACTGTGATCCGCATGGAATCACATGAAACTCTAGTCTGTCCCTATTAGGAGGGAGTAGGAGAACTGGTTGTGAGAAAAACAAGTGAAGCTACTTGAAAAATTTTGGCGTATAGATGACTAGATAGACTTAGTTAGTGGAGCAGGATTGTTATATATGCCTAAAATGCTAGAGGCATTTGGGGTACGAGACGTAGAGAATGATCTATACAGATAATGAACGTCTCCAACACATATTTAATCATCTTGATTGAACATTTGGAAAAGGTGATGGGTGGAGTTAAGTGATGAAAGAAAACTGCAAGGCCAAGTACCATCTTGGAAAGGTAAGCATAGTTGATGAGACATGGAATAAGAAGAATGAAGTGAAGCTGAGACAAACTTGAACTATATGGATGACGTATTAGGGTGGTTTGGAAGAAGGATGTAGGTTGCACGAGTTGAGTTGTCTAAAGCAGAGAACGCGTCAACATGTATGTTGCGTGGCTTGGACAATCATATGGAGAAAAGGGACGTAGACTATACTTCCTACATAGATAGGAGTAGCTTAGAAAGGGCGATATAAGGACGAAATTGGTGAAAGTGACGAGAGTTGGGTGATAGTCGATAGAATGACTAATTCATCTCATATTTCAAGAGGAATGAGTAGTCACGTAGTTGAGAAGTTGGAAGGAGTGCGTACGGATGTGATGGAATAGAGGGTTTTGCTTAAAAGTTAGCCAAATATGTATGGAATGCCTTATGAAGGATTATGGCAAGGGAAGAAACAATGGGAAGCATCACATCGTGATGTATGGTAGGAGTTTAGGAAGAAGAAGGAAGTGTGTATAGAAGCGGAGCATGAATAAAATAGGTCGAGATAGGAACCGAAGGTAGAACTTTGGTAGAGCTTAATGAGTAGAATAAAGCATAACGCAGGCTAATACTGTCGTAGTGTGGAAAAGGAAATGGCACTGACCTATACTGATTGTTGGGGAGGCTTAGTATCGATAATCGAATGCATGAGGAGTTATAGGTGTGATGTGCCATAGGGACGAAGGGCTTGGTCTAACTGAGACAAGATGAGGAGCAATATGACCTTGAAGGTAAGACATTGTGTAGGTATAAAGGAAGTGTTGAGTATAAAAAAAATCATGAAGAAAAGTGAGAAAGAAGTGTATAGGTGCTACTCATGAGCTATCCAAATTTAATGGAAGTAGTTGTAGCATGGGTTTGGATGGCAGTTGATAGACTAAATGAGATAACCGTCCTTTTGATGATGTGTATAGAATCTAAGTTGATTTAGATCAGAAGAAATAATGGATATGTGAAAGACCATCATAGGTCACTTTGTAAGGAAATTGGAATTTTTTAAGTAGTTTGGGGTACAGACTAAAGGGAGTTGATGAACATGATTGGATATGAGTATATCCAGCTAACTGGAAAAGGATGGGCAATTGAGGTATTTATACAACCTTAGGAGTTACACTGAGGGCATGAGTGATTGATTTAGAGGGAGTTAGGAAACTCTTTAGCGATGGCTGAGTATTCATATAATGATAGTTATCATACTAGAAGTCGATGAATGCCATTTGAGGCACTATATGAAAGGATAGGGTGAGTTGTCCCCATTGTGGACTAGAATTGGTAAAAGAGGCTACTAATGTGGTAATGGTGTTTGTGGAAAGGATGAGAGCAACAAGGGATGCTATGTTGAAAAGGAGGAAACCACTAGAGTTTAGTGACAAAGTTATGTAGGAAATTTCACCCATAGTAACGGGTGGTATGTTTTGGTAAAATGGAAGAGTTGATGTAGAGTTTTTGTAGGTCCATTTATGATCTTTGGAAAGATCGGGCCAGTAGCTTATGAGCATAGAATTACCTGGGGGGAAATGAGTGGTATACATGTTATATTTCGTGTGTTAAGGTTGGTAAATGTTGTTTGAGAATGCATATTTGCATGTACGGTTATTCGGGATTGTGTTAATAAGGGTTTGTGTTATCAAAGAGTCATTTGTGATATTTATTGACTGTGAGGTCAAGAGTTTGGCAATGATTTTAAATATTGTTGGTTAGTATATGTGGTAATTTGAGACTTGAACTAAATTTCATGTGAAAATGAGAGGAGTTCATTTAGAACAAGTATCCTCAGTTGTTTGCTAATGGTATGTTTGATCCTAACGAGTAAATCTCGGGGAGAGATTTCTATTAGGAGGGAGTGATGTGAAAACCGCGGTTTTGAGGTTCGTCACTTAGTTTTATTTTGTGCTAGTTACGTGTCTTTACGTGTTTATGTGCTAATTGGGGTGTATAGATTGTGGTTTGGATATCGTTTCCGGTACGGGGTACCTTGTGAGTGAAACGATGTGTGATGATTTCATGTTCATGAGCTCACATGGTAGTGACTATGAAATGAGATGGTGTTATTTAGTGGTTTTACGTATACGTATATGTATTATAGAAAATCGTATTTTTACGATTTACGGTTTAGCATTTTGAGGTCTCGGAAGAGGTATTTAGTCACGGGAGTATTTTTCGGGATGATTTTAAGTCATTTAGGACTTAATTTATTAGTTTATTTCATATTTCAAGAGTTTTTATAAAAATGTATATTTTTACGTCTTTTACGGTAAACGCGTAAATTTGATTAGTTTTACGGTTTTGAGGTTTTGGAGGTTTTAGGAGCTGAAATAAATGAAGGTAAATTAACGTAATATTAATAACTTAATAATAAGTAATAAAAATATAAAAAAAATAAAAAAAAGAATAAAGGGTCGGTTTAGGGCCGAATAAAGAAAAAAGAAAAAGAAAAAAAGGAAAGTTGGGTTTGGGTTGGACTAGGATTCACCCACACCCTATATATTGTTTTATTCACAACCAAAAGTCATAAAATTTTCTCCTGGAGTCTTTGGTCGACGGCTTAAAGATGATTTTTAGGGTTTCATTGTTTTTTTTTCATCTTCCATTAATCTTAAGGTAAAATCTTTAAATCCTTTTTAATTAAAGTGTTTTAATTCTTTCTCAATCATATTATGATGGATTTAGGTTAGGGTTTAAATTAAAATCTGTATTCTAATGATATATTAATGATTATAATAATTAGGGTTTGTAATTAAATAAATTATGGGTAATTAAATAGGTTAGTTTAATTAAATTCGTCATTAAAAACTGAGCAGAATTTTTGTGTCATTGTTTTGATCATATAAGGAGTTCTACAAACTCTTATTTTGTGATCCAAGTATCCATGGAAAGGTAATTGAAGTGGCCTTCAAATTCAAGAAACTAGAACTAAATTGGAGGTACGGAAGTGGGTCAAAAACAAGTTACAACAGTCGGAGGTCAAAACAGTTTTGAAATCAGCCTGCTTTCTTTTTAAGTTTTGGTTGTTTGGGGTACTTAGGTTTGCATTGGGACTTTTAAACAAACATGGGAGTTGGTTTATATATTATAGGAAGTATCTGCATTGGGGCTAAGAATGTGGGTTAGGGTAAGACCCCCTAATCATAACAAATGTTTTGTATGTTCAAAATCAGTAAAATCTAGATAGACAAAAATATATATATATATATATATATATATATATATATATATATATATATATATATATATATATATATATATATATATATATATATATATATATATATATATATATATATATATATATATATATCGGGGCCTTAACAGTAGATTTAAGGTTGGGGAAAAAAGGAGGAGTTAGCTAACATATGTAAGGGCATAGGGTTTCCTTTACAGAGGTCATGGGTATGGTTAGGTGGGCGTTTGGCTTATAGTTTGGAGACCTAAAAGTTGGGACTTGATACAAGCATTTTTAATGGGTTCAAAAGTAATCTCGGAATCCTCTCGAATTGATCTCAGTTAAAAGTGGAATGATTTGTTCTTGGTGACAAAAAGTGGATTTGGTTTTCTAATCTACTAGATAAGTGAGTATAATGGTAATGAAGTAAACTTAAAACAAGTAACAAATAATAAGCAAAACTGAAAAATAACCCTTACTGAAGAATACCCTATGCGGAATAAAACTCCATTCGGAAAGACAGCTCTATTCGGAAAGTAAGGTTATTCGGAAAAAGTTCCGAATAAGGAAGCAAAAATGAAGCTATGCGGAATAATTTAAATGTTCCGAATAGGGAACTTTGGAAAACCCTATTCGGAAAAAATGGTCTATGCGGAATATGAGAAATATTCCGAGTAACAGAAATGAAAACACCCCTATTCGGAATATTGGAAAGATTCCGAATAAGGGAAACTCACAAAATGGGCTATTCGGAATATGAGGCCCTATTCGGAATATATTGGATATTCCGAATAGAGATGAAATAAAACCTCCACTCGGAATAATTGAAATATTCCGAGTAAGGCAAACGAGAACTTGGCTATTCGGAAAATCTGTCTTGTTCGGAAAGTCTGGAAACGAAGAACAGATACAGTAACAGTAAAACAAGGGACACGAAATTTAATCAAAATCAAACTAAATACTCAAAAAGGTTTTACCAAACTAACCAATAATCATTAACATATCATAAGAAGCAAATCCCACCAATAAAAACATTAATTCAATAACTTTTTAAGATCAAACTAAAATCAAATAAAAACTTAAGAACTTGCAAGAAGAGATGATGAAGAACAAGATTAATGAAAAGAAGGAATGGATTGATTAAGGGAAAAATAACAAGAGTATTGAATCAAACTTACAAGATGAAAAGAAAAAGATGAAAATCTCCAAACTCCCTAATGGAGTTGGTGAAGAGACGAACTACAAAGACTGGGAAAGAAAAACTGAAAACTAACTCCCTAATGTGTGAAGAAAAATCTATTTATAGTCCTAATGGTTGGTTGGTGAGTGGGCTTTCTCCCTTTCTTCTTGTCTTCTCGTCTTTTCAGAAAAGTTGACGATTTCGATTTTGATTCGGGATTTGTTGTCGATTAAATCCAACTCGTCTTTTAATTTCTTCGTTAAATAGACTCGAGTTTCTCCGACTTATGATAATCTTCCGTCTTTAGTCCTTTTCTTCGATAAATCTTCGAATAGGCCTAGTGACTTCAAATCTTTTGCACGTCTTGGACAATAGACTTTATCTTGAGTCTTTTTCCTTGATAAATCCCGTGCAATCCCATGTTTTCTTTAATATTCATCCGGTTAGCTCTGAAAACACAATAAACACAAAAACCACGCATAATTCCAAACAAATGATATTAATTACGTGTTTTGGTCTTGTTTTAGCCGGAATTAAGTGGTAAAAGGATGGGTGTTTACACACCTATCAAATCCCCTACACTTAACCATTGCCATGCCCTCATGCAATGCTTAGTGATAAAGCAATTTTTACATTTTTCTCATAATTAATCAACCTTGGCCTTATTTAAATCCTACTAAACAATAATTAAAATACTAAGAGAACTTAAAACTTTAAAACAAACAAAAGATGAAAATAACTTGTAAAGAAATCAAGGACTTACATTAGGGCTTTGGTGTTGCGAAGATTTATCACCCTCAAGTTTCACGTTCCCCAAACTAAGCTTAAAACGAGATCATTGTTATTATAAGTTAGTAAATCAAACACTTACACACATGGCTTAATTAAATGCTTAAACTCCCTTATTCCTAATTGTATCTCTTATATTTTATTTTTGTCTTAGAATGATCATGAAGATGCATTTTTGGACTTATTTCGATAGTTTATTAAGGCTGAAAGCAAAGTAGGACGATTTGATCAATAGTTAGCTAAAGGACAAAATCTCTTAAAACTGCTTCTCGGGATATCAAAAAGTTCATATCTTGGCATAACTTGGTTCACGATTTGAGACCTTTCTCGGGCCGATATTTGGCATGTACTTCATACTTCATATCTTCGAGAGACGTTCTTGAGATAATGGTCTTCTCATCATAATAGATTTTCTTCACTTGGAGACTTTTGAGGGGTACTCCAACTTTGTTGACCACGACTTCATGATTATTTCTTCAATCTCTATTTGGGATTTTGAGATACAACGATCCGCCTCCTTTTCGGACTTGGATCTATTTATCCTCATACCTTGTTAGGGTCTTTTCGGATAGACTTCTCCATGATCTTTATGGGAGTTGATTGCTTTTTGTCGTGAGTCTTGATCCTTCATATTGACTTTAGGAATAATGCTTTTCACATCACTTTGGATCTTCAGCAATAAAATTGAATCCTCATGCCTTGTTAGGGCCTTTTCGGACTCGCCAATCTTCGCGCCCCGCTTCATAAGTTATGCCTTGGCTATGAACTCTTATCATTACCGAGCAACTTTTAAACGATCTTGGGCTAGAAGCTAAGTAACTTTTCAAATCGTAAGACCTTACTTATTGCAGATAAATATTAGCAAGTGATGGGAGAATAGGCAAATAATTACACCAAGTGAGCTTGCGCAAGTTTACCGACTTATAATTGACTCTATAATTTCTCGTCCTCCACAATTTAAAATCTCAAATAATGAGGCTCGTGGATACTTAGCCTAATAAACCAATTAAGGTCTACATGGTTAAGGATACTAGCTAGAATAAACTTGGATAAGTCTATTCGGGTTGAATCAAAATAAACGCAACGGGCCTAATATGTCAAAAACTTCTAAACTAGCCAAACCAATTTATTAATATTTTTAACTTTATTGCGGAATATATACATATGAAAGTAACGATAAAAATTTAAAAATTACGACTAAATGGCCAAAGTTAATAAAAAATTTGAAAAATGTTGAAAAATGGGATTTTCTGGTTAAATGAAGGCATTTTCATGGAAAAGTCCACTTAAAACTTCGATAGAAGTCTCCCCTACACTTAAGATAAACATTGTCCTCAATGTTTAAGCATGTGGGAAAAATCTCCCCTACACTTATGACATTGTGCACGTTGGTTAACTCGAGTTAAGGAAGAGACGACTAAAGTGATCAATTTCAAATGTGAGTATGAAGAAAATTGAATCACGATAGTTGAGAGATAGAACCGGATTTCGGATAACACGGGAGCACGGTTCTTTAAAGTTTCCAAGATTGCAGTAATCCCTGTAAGCACATCACCACACAAACACAAATGACCAAAATAGGTCCTCCCCTACACTTAGGGGGTTAAAGGGATAGATACTCGGGCTGCCTCCCGAGGAGCGCTTGTTTTTGATAACCGAGTCATGAGCCTGACTCGACCCAAATTCAGTTTATGGGGAACGTGGTGAGGGATGGAATCACCTCGTGAGAGGTGTCCTCACCAAAGTACAACTTCACTCGTTGGCCATTCACCTTAAAATTTGGTCCATTAGGTTGAGCGAGCTCGAGAGTACCATATGGAAAAATTTGGGCGATGGTGAATGGGCCGGACCAACGAGATTTGAGCTTGCCCGAAAAGATTTTCAACCGAGAGTTAAAAAGTAAGACTTTGTCTCCAATATGGAACTCTCGGTTTTTGATCTTGGAGTCGTGAATGAGCTTAGTTCGTTCCTTATAGATCAAAGAATTTTCATAAGCCTCATTCCGAAGTTCATTCAGCTCATTGAGTTGGATCTTGCGTAGGTCACCGGCTTTGTTTATATCAAAATTAGCCCACTTCAAGGCCCAATAAGCCTTGTGCTCCAACTCAATGGGGAGGTGGCATGCTTTCCCGTACACAAGACGATAAGGCGTACAGCCGATCGGGGTCTTGTAAGCAGTACGGAAAGCCCACAAAGCATCATCGAGTTTATCAGCCCATGCGGCACGATGCTCTCCCACAGTTCTTTCAAGAATTCGCTTAAGACCTCGGTTGGATATTTCAGCCTGGCCATTAGTTTGTGGGTGGTAGGCTGTGGAAAGACGATGGTTTACACCGTACTTAGCCATGACTCGAGCAAATTGGTCATTGCAGAAATGAGTTCCACGATCACTAATAATGGCACGAGGCACACTGAAGCGAGCGAATAGAGCTTTCAAAAAGTTACAAACCACCCTTGCGTCATTAGTAGGCAAAGCTTTGGCTTCAACCCACTTTGAAACGTAGTCAACGGCTACAAGGATGTATTTGTTTCCTTTAGATGAAGGGAATGGCCCCATAAAGTCGATACCCCAAACGTCAAAAATTTCACACTCTTGAATGAAATTCTGAGGCATCTCGTCTTTATGTGTGATTTTGCCTTGCTTTTGGCAAACATCACATTGCTTAACCATATTGTGAGCATCACGATATATGGAGGGCCAATAAAATCCCGAATCAAACACTTTCTTTGCGGTGTAGTTGGGACCAAAGTGACCACCGGTGGGTCCTTTGTGGCAAGCATCAAGGATGTCCGACGCTGCCGGTCCATCAACACATCGGCGAATTATCAGATCAGCACATTGTTTGAATAGGTAAGGGTCGTCCCAAAAGTAAGTCTTGATGTCGGTAAAGAACTTCTTCTTTTGCTGGGACGTCAACCCTTCCTTGAGAATTCCACCCGCCAAGTAGTTTGCAAAGTCCGCAAACCACGGGGTTTCATTCGGCTTCGAGTTTATAGACATTAAGGTCTCCAAGGGAAAAGAATCATTGATTTCTTTGGTCGGATGATCCCCTTGGTATGGATCCTCAAGTCTACTAAGATGGTCCGCGGCTAGGTTTTCTGCTCCTTTTTTATCGCGGATGTCGATTTTAAATTCCTGGAGCAGCAAAACCCAGCGAAGAAGTCTTGGTTTGGAATCTTGCTTTGTCAACAAGTACTTCAACGCGGAATGATCGGTATACACGATGGTGGTGGAAAGGACAAGATAGGGGCGGAATTTTTCAAAAGCATAGACAACCGCTAAAAGCTCTTTTTCGGTTGTCGTATAATGCAATTGTGCCCCCGTCATTGTCTTGCTAGCGTAATGGATCGGTTGGAAGTGTTTGTTCACTCTTTGTCCAAGAACCGCTCCAATAGCAAAATCGCTAGCATCGCACATCAACTCAAAGGGCAGCTCCCAATTAGGGGTAACCAAGACGGGTGCCTTAGTTAGCTTATCCTTAAGTGAGTTAAAGGCTTCAAGGCACTCGTTGGAAAAGATAAAAGGAGTATCTTTTTCCAAGAGGTGGGTCATCGGGCGAGCGATTTGAGAAAAATCTTTGATGAATCGACGATAGAAGCCCGCATGACCCAAGAAACTTCTCACACCCTTCACAGTGGAAGGTGGAGGCAACTTTGCTATAACATCAACTTTAGCACGGTCTACTTCAAGACCGGCTTTCGAAATCTTATGTCCAAGCACGACGCCTTCTTTTACCATAAAATGGCATTTTTCCCAATTTAAAACAAGGCGAGTGTCTTCACACCGCTTTAGCATACGTTCTAAATTGGCAAGGCAAGCAGAGAAGGAATCCCCGAAGACTGAGAAATCATCCATGAAGACTTCCATGGTTTGTTCAACCATGTCATGGAAGATAGCTAACATACACCTTTGGAAAGTCCCGGGCGCATTACATAAGCCAAAAGGCATTCTTTTGTAAGCGAAAGTGCCATAGGGACAAGTGAATGTAGTCTTCTCTTGATCTTGGGGATCGATGGGTATTTGAAAATAACCCGAGAAACCATCCAAAAAGCAGTAATATTCATTACCGGCTAATCGTTCAAGCATTTGGTCCATAAAAGGTAGAGGGAAATGATCCTTTCTCGTGGCATCATTGAGTTTGCGGTAGTCTATACAAACTCTCCACCCAGTAACGAGACGAGTGGGAATTAACTCGTTGTGTTCATTGGGAACAACGGTTATTCCGCCCTTCTTGGGCACACAATGGATTGGACTAACCCATGGGGAATCCGAAATAGGGTAAATCATACCCGCATCAAGAAGTTTAATGACTTCTGTTTTGATGACTTCATGTATTTTTGGATTCACCCTTCGTTGGCTTTGAATAGTGGGCTTAAAGTCGTCCTCCATGAGAATTTTGTGTGTGCAGAAGTGAGGATCAATTCCACGAATATCCGAGATTTTCCAAGCAATAGCCTTCTTATGCTCCTTCAACACAGCAACGAGGCGAGTCTTCTCTTCATCTTTCAAATCCTTCGCAATTATGACGGGCGACTTCTTGTTGTCGTCAAGGAACACGTACTCGAGATGTGGTGGCAACTCCTTAAGTTCCAAATCCGGAGGATTTTCGACGGGAGGCGTTTTCAAAGTCGGAGTATCGATAGCAATGACCATGGGAGATGGAGGCGAAGGATTGTCTTCAGTGAGAAGATTGTCAAAGAAACTCATGTCTTCATCCCCCTCGGTGGGAGAATCATTAGTAGCTGAATTCACATCTCCCATGGCATCTTCAAGATTGTTCCAGAATAAATCACCATCTCCAAATAGAGACAATGAGGAATCAATGGAGGACACGGTCTCAACAGTGGGAAGAGAGGTAGGAATACTTTTGCAAGCATCATTAAAGTGTTCTTCACAAGCCTCATCAAGAACGTCAATACAATTAACGCTCTCATATGCATAAGGCTGTTTAGACAACTTTCCCATGTTGAAGACTACTTTGTCGTCACCCACTCTCATGATAAGCTCTCCGGCTTCAACATCAATAAGAGTGCGACCGGTCCTCAAGAATGGACGACCAACAATAAGTGGCACACGGGGGTCCATCTCGTAGTCGACGACAACAAAATCAGCAGGAAAGGTGAATTTGTCGACTCCTACAATAACATCTTCGGCTATCCCCACTGGATAAGCAACCGTACGGTTAGCCAATTCCAAAGTCATCTTGGTGGGGACTAGCTCTGGGAGAGATAATTGCTTCCAAACACTTAGAGGCATGAGATTAATACTGGCACCTAGATCGGCTAGGGCCATGCAATTCTCTACTCCCGGGAAATTGCAAGGGATAAGAAAACGACCCGGATCACCAAGCTTGGTTGGCAATTTCCTTAAGAGCACTGCAGAGCAGTTCTCATTAAGTTGGGTGTTGGCAATGTCGAGGAGCTTTTCCTTGTCGCTCAAAAGATCTTTAAACATTTTAGCATACTTGGGCATGTGAGCGAGAGCCTCAGCGAAGGAGATATTGAAATTCAGTTGTTTAAACATTTTCAGAAAGTTAGAAACCTGAATATCATCCTTGCTCTTTTGCTTCTCTTTCCTTAACCTTGAAGGATAAGGTATATTGGAAGAAGATGAAGGCTTAAGAGGAATAGGATCACTCACAACCACGGGTGGAGGCGGGGTAGAATGAAGAGGTGGAGAAATTGGGGAAGGAGAAGGAGGAGGAATAGGAGCAGGCGACTCGTTCTCCTTAGTCACAACCACTGGTGGGGGTATAGGAAGCTCGGGTTCCTGGGTACCTTTACCACTTCGAGTGGTGATTGCTTTCATCTCCCCTCTTGGGTTCGCAACGGTGTTACTCGGAAGAGTACCCGAAGAAGAGGGTTGACTACTTTGGAAGAAACTAGCCATCATGTTCCTCAAGTCATTCGTCTGACTATCCAAAGTGTTTCGCATATCGGCTCTCAAATCATTTCCTTGCTTGACCAAGTCGGCTTTCAGGTTGAGCACTTCTCTCTGAAGATTTCCCACTATCGCATCATTAGTCCTCATATACGTTTCCACTTCTTGGTGAAGAGCGGTGGGTTGGTTGGGAGGAGCATTGTATGCAGGTGGTTGGTAAGCAGGTTGTTGGTAGACTTGATTGTTTCTTTGAGGTGGTTGTTGCTGCTTGTGAGGTGGGATGTATGGTTGTCGAGGCTGTTGTTGTTGTTGAGGAGGGCGATTAAGGTTTTGTTGTTGTGTTTGGTTGGTAGGAGGGAAACCAGGTGGTGAAAGATAGTTGTTGCTGCGATAGCTAAGCAAGGTACGGTCACCTTGGGGTTTTGCTTGATAAGCAGGTTGTTGGTAGGTGCCATATGCCGCATTCACATTCTCAGCAGGGTAATCTTGGGTGGCGGTACAAGTTGTATAGGAGTGGGGACCACCGCATATCTCACAAGGTTGGCTGACAGCGTTCACTTGTGCGTTTTTGGTGTTGTTGCTGTTGTTGTTGCTGACGGTATGTGTGACAAGCGATTCAAGAAGCGTGGTGATTTTGTCTAATCTCTTGTCGCTGTCAGTAGTGCTAGCACTAGCAACATTGGTCCTAACGCTCTTGGTTTGCACACGAGACTTGTTCTCAATGATATCCCAAGCAGCATTGGAAGTCTTAGCCAATAAATTACCCCCTGAGGCACTATTCAGTGAATCTTGGTCACTCATGCTTAAACCATTGTAAAAAGTATTAATTTGATGTACTTTGGTAAAACCATGTTGTGGGCATTTTCTTAAAAGATCTTTAAAACGATCCCAAGATTCACTGAATGACTCATCGTACTTTTGTTCAAAATTTATAATCTCATTCCGCAAAGCGGTAGTACGAGAGGGTGGAAAAAAGTAGTTAATAAACTTTGTTTCCAAATCCGTCCACGAGAGAATACTCTGTGGCGGTTCCTTAGCAAGCCAATGCCGGGCTTGTCCCTCTAAAGAAAAGGGAAAAAGTTGTAACCTTATGACCTCCTGTGAAACTCCATTGAACTTGACCGTGTTGGTGAGTTGTAGAAATCTCTTGATGTGGTCATGTGGGTCATCAATGGTGCGTCCCAAGAACGGCTGAGCGGAGACCATCTGGATAAAGCCTGACTTGAGCTCGAAATTGTTGGCGGCAATTGGAGGAATGACAATTGGATCCGTGTTGCCATCAACATGAGCTTGCAGCAATTCAATCATTGGGCGGTTATCCGGAAGTGGCTCATTGTTGTTGTTATTCATGTTGTTGAAAGGCGGGTTGTTGTTATTATTATTGTTGTTCGGAGGTGGTATGTTATTGTTGTTTTGGACACCAGCCATGTCTAAGTTATCGAGAGGCTCGGGCTCTTGATAAGACGTGGATCGAGTGCGCATACACCTGCAAAAGAACGAACAAAGAAAAGCAAAGCAAAAATATTTTTGGTTTTTATTGTTTTTTTTTTTTTTTTTTTTTTTTTTTTTTTTTTTTTACTTTTTAGGATTTTTGAAAATTTTATATTTTTTTAGTGTTTTTGAAAATTTTTAGGAAAAAGTAACGTTCACGGGGAACGGATCCCAAAATCCAAGTTCTACAAAAAACTTTTGATCTTAACGAGAGGAGCCGGCAGCGGCGCCATTTGATACAAGCATTTTTAATGGGTTCAAAAGTAATCTCGGAATCCTCTCGAATTGATCTCAGTTAAAAGTGGAATGATTTGTTCTTGGTGACAAAAAGTGGATTTGGTTTTCTAATCTACTAGATAAGTGAGTATAATGGTAATGAAGTAAACTTAAAACAAGTAACAAATAATAAGCAAAACTGAAAAATAACCCTTACTGAAGAATACCCTATGCGGAATAAAACTCCATTCGGAAAGACAGCTCTATTCGGAAAGTAAGGTTATTCGGAAAAAGTTCCGAATAAGGAAGCAAAAATGAAGCTATGCGGAATAATTTAAATGTTCCGAATAGGGAACTTTGGAAAACCCTATTCGGAAAAAATGGTCTATGCGGAATATGAGAAATATTCCGAGTAACAGAAATGAAAACACCCCTATTCGGAATATTGGAAAGATTCCGAATAAGGGAAACTCACAAAATGGGCTATTCGGAATATGAGGCCCTATTCGGAATATATTGGATATTCCGAATAGAGATGAAATAAAACCTCCACTCGGAATAATTGAAATATTCCGAGTAAGGCAAACGAGAACTTGGCTATTCGGAAAATCTGTCTTGTTCGGAAAGTCTGGAAACGAAGAACAGATACAGTAACAGTAAAACAAGGGACACGAAATTTAATCAAAATCAAACTAAATACTCAAAAAGGTTTTACCAAACTAACCAATAATCATTAACATATCATAAGAAGCAAATCCCACCAATAAAAACATTAATTCAATAACTTTTTAAGATCAAACTAAAATCAAATAAAAACTTAAGAACTTGCAAGAAGAGATGATGAAGAACAAGATTAATGAAAAGAAGGAATGGATTGATTAAGGGAAAAATAACAAGAGTATTGAATCAAACTTACAAGATGAAAAGAAAAAGATGAAAATCTCCAAACTCCCTAATGGAGTTGGTGAAGAGACGAACTACAAAGACTGGGAAAGAAAAACTGAAAACTAACTCCCTAATGTGTGAAGAAAAATCTATTTATAGTCCTAATGGTTGGTTGGTGAGTGGGCTTTCTCCCTTTCTTCTTGTCTTCTCGTCTTTTCAGAAAAGTTGACGATTTCGATTTTGATTCGGGATTTGTTGTCGATTAAATCCAACTCGTCTTTTAATTTCTTCGTTAAATAGACTCGAGTTTCTCCGACTTATGATAATCTTCCGTCTTTAGTCCTTTTCTTCGATAAATCTTCGAATAGGCCTAGTGACTTCAAATCTTTTGCACGTCTTGGACAATAGACTTTATCTTGAGTCTTTTTCCTTGATAAATCCCGTGCAATCCCATGTTTTCTTTAATATTCATCCGGTTAGCTCTGAAAACACAATAAACACAAAAACCACGCATAATTCCAAACAAATGATATTAATTACGTGTTTTGGTCTTGTTTTAGCCGGAATTAAGTGGTAAAAGGATGGGTGTTTACACACCTATCAGGACTGTTTTGTGTAAAATATGAACGGGATAGGTATCAAACTTAACCAAGTTAAGGACTTGTTAGGGAAGGGTAACGGGGTGTTTAGAGCATATTAATGAGGATCATATATGGGAGAAGGCTAGATGTCCATCATAGGTTGATGAGCCATTTTAGTGATTGGTTCATGTGTTGATTTTGTGTTTTTGTTTGTTAGCTTTTTGCTAGTGCGCGGACTTTTGGAGAAGCTCAATCAGGTGAGTTTCATAGTCCCATGTCTACTAATGATTTTGACTTCCAGATGAGATGGAAGAGACACTGTCTTATTTTTATAAATTATGCTGTGAATATTTTGTGTTTGGTGATGGACTTGTGCATACTTATGTGATTAACTGCTAGTTGATTCATGATTGTTTTATGTTTTGACTTGGTACCAAGGGGATGTTGACAAGGCGGGGCCTTGGGAAGGTACATAGATGTGTGAGCATCTATGGGACCAATGGATAATGACAAGGCGGGGCCTTGGGATTGGTACATAGGTGTATGGGCGCCTATAGGACCATGGTGTTTGGTAAGGCTGGGAGCCTTGGATTTGGTTTGGTTTGTTAAATATTGAATATTAGTTGTTAATGCATGTTTGTATCACATAGTCCATATGTTCATTTGTTAGTGATTGTTATTCACAGCTTATAACTGATTTTGGCGTTAGAGTCTAAACCCATGACTCTCACCAACTTTATGTTGACGTGTTTTAGTGTCTCTTTCAGGTGAGAATGTGGTTAAGCTTGAGAATAGAAGTGGCTAGTTTTGGAGGCATTAGGATTACATATAGAAGGAGATCCCCGTTCTTTCTTAGTTTCTTTTGTTTGTTTAATAAGTGATACTGTTGACACCTATATGTTTGCTTTGTTTATGTATTGTTTGTCTTGGGTAAGAGGTAGGACTGTTACCTACTTGCCTAGACTCCTACTTTGTTGAGATATTGTCATGACATATGTGTCACCATTTTATGACATTCCTTATTTCATTTAGTTATCTCTATAGACACGTCATGTTGTGATTTATATCCATACGTCGCGCCCCATATTCTACCATGGTGGGGTGTGACAGAATGGTATCAGAGACAGGTTATAGAGAATTAGGTTGCCTAGTCTAGTAGCCTAGTCTATAGCTTAAGGGTCCCTGCATATAGGCGTCATAGGAGTATGTGTGCATTTTATAATAATTGATGTGTTTGGATGTTATTTTGTGATGTTTGGTAAGTTATGAACTACTATGGTTCATACTTAGCCACATGTTATTTTCTTTTCGGGTTGTGACTAGTGCGGGTTGAACCATAATCGTCCACGCTAGTCATTGTTGTATTTTGCTTAAATTGTACATTATAGTACATAATTTGGTACAAGGTAGTTTCTATCTTTTGTTGAGTTATTTTATGTACCTGATGTATGTTATTTTTCTTTTGATGTTTAAGTCATGTTCCCTAAGAATCGTGTGGTGGTTCGAGTTACTAGGAGTACATGGGTAGGAAGGATTTTAAGGTGTTTCTATTCTGATGGGCGACATGACTTATAATTGATTATGTTTTCGTTTTGGATTTTGTCTATGCTGTTTTAGCTAGACTATGGATTTCTGTATTCCAAGAGTCTGACTATGTTATTTTATTAGTTGAAGTTTTTGATCTTATTGTTTATGTGGTTATGTGCTTTGGTAAGTTGATGGATTTATGTGTTATGTGTTGTATTGATTCTTATAAGTGTCATCATAGGAAGGAGTGCATTGGGGAAAGGGTAATTGTATAAGTATGGTGGCCAACATAGTTATACAAGTACCACAACTTCAATTGGTTCCTAAGTATGATTGCATGAAAGAGGGTTAGTACATGCTTGTATATGATGAGATGTGGATTATTGGTATATGTATAGTATATGGGTTTATGTAACGGTTGCCTACGATATGGATATTTTTGAGTGTTATTGTTTTGAGTTATAGTCATGTTGTGTGATTATGGGGTTACACGATATGGACTGGTTCTAGTGATGGGTTTTATGCCTTGTGGAAAGATGGTGGTTACTCGTAGGAAAAAAAAACAAGTGTATGATGCGATTGGTTGATCTGACATATATGGTAACGAGTATGTTTTGGGTGATTTAATAGGTATATATATGCGGATGTATATATACTACTATGTGTTAATTTATGGTGTATGGTCGTTCACTAGTTATTATAACTTGAACGTACCTTGTGTTTGTTCGTGTTTTATGGTGCTGGAGTTTGATGGAGTTCCAACGACGTTTTGAGTCTTTTGGATGTGTGTCTACATTCGGTTATGTATTTTTATTAATGCGAACCACTAAATTTTCTTGCAAATAAGTCTGGCAAATTATAGGAAACGGTTTTGAAAATAATTTGTAAGTGTATGGTATGATATCGTAACTTACATTTTTTTAGTTGTAGTAGTAAGTTATAAAAAGGTTGTCTTGAAAATAATTGGATTAGTCTTCTATGTAACATGTGATAATATATTTTAAAGGGGTAAAGAAATTTTACAATAATTTTCTTAAGTGGAGTTAAAATTTTAGAATAATTTAACTAAGACGGAAAGAGTAAAAAAAAGAGATTTTATTATAGTAATGATAATAATAACACCACACCTTGTAGTAGTTTAGTTATAACCAACCTAAATGAAAAAAAAATGTATTTTATAAACATGTATTGGTTTTATAATAACAAGTGAAATAAGTTTAATATGGGTAAACAAGATAATGGTTAGAATAAGATTGTAGTATACTAACTAGTTGATATCTTGATAGAAAGATGAAGATGAAGGATGAGTTATTGGTTAAAAATGAGTATGATTGATTTTAGTAGTATTGAAGTTTGGTTCTTATGAGAAGTAACTAATTGGGACGAAAGTAAAAAAAAAATTCTAAGGTATCGAGATTTGGTAATACTAATCGTGAAGAGTCTAAATTTTTCGTTGTTGGCACACTCCATTGATCTTTTGGATTACATTGTTTTGTTTTCAGTTGTTTTGGCTAGGGTTTGTTTTACCCTATATTCTATTTTGGGACACGATTGTTTGGAATTCTTTGGTTACACGTCATGGTTGATTTATTTATACGGTTGTGGGAACGTTAGGATGAGAGGATAGAGTTGGGTAGTATTACTTATGGCTTGATACTATAATGGAGAGATGTGCTTTGGTCTAAAGGTTGTGTTGAAGGAATGATTAAGATTTGGTGAGTTTTGAAACTTAGATTAGTTACAGGAATAAGGGAGTAAGTAAAGTTTGTTGAGTGGTCATGGGAACGAGAGGTCATATTATGAGAAGTTGGTTGAAGTACCATTAGGAGATTGATGAAAGTACTAGCGGATGTGAGGGTAGAGTAGAAAGTTTATAGTAATGGAAAGGTTGGGTAAATAACACGCAAGGGATTGGTATAGTTATGGAGGCAAGGTAGTAGTAGACACGTGAAGGAAAACATGAATGTGAAAGAATGATTGGTAGGAGGTTGATTAACGGTGAAGTACAACAAGTAAGGAAGAGTGAGCCATTGAGGGGTTGAAGTAATTTTAGAAATATTGTGGTAGATGAGTTGAAGTTAGAAGCTACTGGTAGTGTGAAGTTCCTAGGTAACATCATGGAGACGAGAAGGAGTGCGTAAAGAGCTACATCGCGAAGCAAGGAGCTGAAAGGACTACGTGTCGGCTGCAAGAGATTTCGAAGGAGTCACAAAAGTTGCGAGGACTGGAAAGGTGACAAGCACTATGATGGGAAATTTACGTATGGTTCGTGACGAAGAAGGGCAGATCGAGTATCGGAGTGGAGCTACAAAGAGCTGAACCGGTGGATCATGATGAAATGAATACATGACATGGGAGATTAAGAACTCGTGGAAGTAACAAGGGGAGTCGAGTGACTACGCGAATAGAATTTTTGTGGCAATCAATATCGAGGGATGAGAAGTGAAGCTGAGCTGAATAAGTTTCGTGGAGAAGTGATTAGAGAGTCGGTTTTGTGAAGGTGTTATGAAAGATCTTTGGAAGAGACAGCTATGCATTATCCAATGCACTAGTGATTTCCATAGATTTGATGAATGAAGTATGGAATTTTTGTTGGACGGGATAGTGTAGGAATGAGGGAGAACCATGGAAGGAGAGAACAAAGTATTCCTAGAAGATGATGATTAAAAATACCTCATGTTGGGTGCAAGATCAAAGTAGAAGTATGAGATTTGAATAAGAATTCAAAATATGGCTTAGTAGACAAATGGAAACTAATGTGAGTATAAGATGAGACTGTGATCCGCATGGAATCACATGAAACTCTAGTCTGTCCCTATTAGGAGGGAGTAGGAGAACTGGTTGTGAGAAAAACAAGTGAAGCTACTTGAAAAATTTTGGCGTATAGATGACTAGATAGACTTAGTTAGTGGAGCAGGATTGTTATATATGCCTAAAATGCTAGAGGCATTTGGGGTACGAGACGTAGAGAATGATCTATACAGATAATGAACGTCTCCAACACATATTTAATCATCTTGATCGAACATTTGGAAAAGGTGATGGGTGGAGTTAAGTGATGAAAGAAAACTGCAAGGCCAAGTACCATCTTGGAAAGGTAAGCATAGTTGATGAGACATGGAATAAGAAGAATGAAGTGAAGCTGAGACGAACTTGAACTATATGGATGACGTATTAGGGTGGTTTGGAAGAAGGATGTAGGTTGTACGAGTTGAGTTGTCTAAAGCAGAGAACGCGTCAACATGTATGTTGCGTGGCTTGGACAATCATATGGAGAAAAGGGACGTAGACTATACTTCCTACATAGATAGAAGTAGCTTAGAAAGGGCGATGTAAGGACGAAACTGGTGAAAGTGACGAGAGTTGGGTGATATTCGATAGACTGACTAATTCATCTCATATTTCAAGAGGAATGAGTAGTCACGTAGTTGAGAAGTTGGAAGGAGTGCGTACGGATGTGATGGAATAGAGGGTTTTGCGTAAAAGTTAGCCAAATATGTATGGAATGCCTTATGAAGGATTATGGCAAGGGAAGAAACAATGGGAAGCATCACATCGTGATGTATGGTAGGAGTTGAGGAAGAAGAAGGAAGTGTGTATAGAAGCAGAGCATGAATAAAATAGGTCGAGATAGGAACCGAAGGTAAAACTTTGGTAGAGCTTAATGAGTAGAATAAAGCACAATGCAGGCTAATACTGTCGTAGTGTGGAAAAGGAAATGGCACTGACCTATACTGATTGTTGGGGAGGCTTAGTATCGATAATCGAATGGATGAGGAGTTATAGGTGTGATGTGCTATAAGGACGAAGGGCTTGGTCTAACTGAGACAAGATGAGGAGCAATATGACCTTGAAGGTAAGACATTGTGTATGTATAAAGGAAGTGTTGAGTATAAAAAAAAATCATGAAGAAAAGTGAGAAAGAAGTGTATAGGTGTTACTCATGAGCTATCCAAATTTAATGGAAGTAGTTGTAGCATGAGTTTGGATGGCAGTTTAGAGACTAACTGAGATAAACGTTCTTTCGATGATGTGTATAGAATCTAAGTTGATTTGGATCGGAATAAATAATGGATATGTGAAAGACCGTCATAGGTCACTTTGTAAGGAAATTGGAATTTTTAAGTAGTTTGGGGTACAGACTAAAGGGAGTTGATGAACATGATTGGATATGAGTATATCCAGCTAACTGGAAAAGGATGGGAAATTGAGATATTTATACAACCTTAGGAGTTACACTGAGGGCATGAGTGATTGATTTAGAGGGAGTTAGGAAACTCTTTAGCGATGGCTGAGTTTTCATATAATGATAGTTATCATACTAGAAGTCGATAAATGCCATTTGAGGCACTATATGAAAGGATAGGGTGAGTTGTCCCCATTGTGGACTAGAATTGGTAAAAGAGGCTACTAATGTGGTAATGGTGTTTGTGGAAAGGATGAGAACAACAAGGGATGGTATGTTGAAAAGGAGGAAACCACTAGAGTTTAGTGACAAAGTTATGTAGGAAGTTTCACCCATAGTAACGGGTGGTATGTTTTGGTAAAATGGAAGAGTTGATGTAGAGTTTTTGTTGGTCCATTTATGATATTTGGAAAGATCGGACCAGTAGCTTATGAGCATAGAATTACCTGGGGGGAAATGAGTGGTATACATGTTATATTTTGTGTGTTAAGATTGGTAAATGTTGTTTGAGAATGCATATTTGCATGTACGGTTATTCGGGATTGTGTTAATAAGGGTTTGTGTTATCAAAGAGTCATTTGTGATATTTATTGACCGTGAGGTCAAGAGTTTGACAATGAATTTAAATATTGTTGGTTAGTATATGTGGTAATTTGAGACTTGTAAAGTTCACGTGGAAATGAGAGGAGTTCATTTAGAACAAGTATCCTCAGTTGTTTGCTAATGGTATGTTTGATCCTAAGGAGTAAATCTCGGGACGAGATTTCTATTAGGAGGGAGTGATGTGATAACCGCGGTTTTGAGGTTCGTCACTTAGTTTTATTTTGTGCTAGTTACGTGTCTTTACGTGTTTATGTGCTAATTGGTGTGTATAGATTGTGGTTTGGATATCGTTTCCGGTACGGGGTACCTTGTGAGTGAAACGATGTGTGATGATTTCATGTTCATGAGCTCACATGGTAGTGACTATGAAATGAGATGGTGTTATTTAGTGGTTTTACGTATACGTATATGTATTATAGAAAATCGTATTTTTACGATTTACGGTTTAGCATTTTGAGGTCTCGGAAGAGGTATTTAGTCACGGGAGTATTTTTCGGGATGATTTTAATTCATTTAGGACTTAGTTAATTAGTTTATTTCATATTTCAAGAGTTTTTATAAAACTATATATTTTTACGTCTTTTACGGTAAACACGTAAATTTGACTAGTTTTACGGTTTTGAGGTTTTGGAGGTTTTAGGAGCTGAAATAAATTAAGGTAAATTAAGGTAATATTAATAACTTAATAATAAGTAATAAAAAGAGAAAAAAAAATAAAAAAAGAATAAAGGGTCGGTTTAGGGATGAATAAAGAAAAAAGAAAAAGAAAAAAAGGAAAGTTGGGTTTGGGTTGGACTAGGATTCACCCACACCCTATATATTGTTTTATTCACAACCCAAAGTCATAAATTTTTCTTCTGGAGTCTTTGGTCGACGGCTTAAAGAGGATTTTTAGGGTTTCATTGTTTTTTTTTCATCTTCCATTAATCTTAAGGTAAAATCTTTAAACCCTTTTTAATTAAAGTTTTTTAATTCTTTCTCAATCATCTTATGATGGATTTAGGTTAGGGTTTAAATTAAAATCTGTACTCTAATGATATATTAATGATTAGAATAATTAGGGCTTGTAATTAAATAAATTATGGGTAATTAAATAGGTTAGTTTAATTAAATTCGTCATTAAAAACTGGGCAGAATTTTTGTGTCATTGTTTTGATCATATAGGGAGTTCTACAAACTCTTATTTTGCGACCCAAGTATCCCTGGAAAGGTAATTGAATTGGCCTTCAAATGCAAGAAACGAGAACTAAATTGGAGGTCGGGAAGTGGGTAAAAAACAGGTTACAACAGTCGGAGGTCAAATTAGTTTTGAAATCAGCCTGCTTTCTTTTTAAGTTTTGGGTTGTTTTTGGTACTTAGGTTTGCATTGGGACTTTCAAACGAACATGGGAGTTGGTTTATATATTATAGGAAGTATCTGCATTGGGGCTAAGAATGTGGGTTAGGGTAAGACCCCCTAATCATAACAATCTTTTTGTATGTTCAAAATCAGTAAAATCTGGATAGACAAAAGTATATATATATATATATATATATATATATATATATATATATATATATATATATATATATATATATATATATATATATATATATATATATATATATATATATATATATATATCGGGGCCTTAATATTAGCTTTAAGGTTGGGGCAAAAAGGAGGAGTTAGCTAACATATGTAAGGGCATAGGATTTCCTTTATAGAGTTCATATGTATGGTTAGGTGGGCGTTTGGCTTATAGTTTGGAAACCTAAAAGTTGGGACTGTTTTGTGTAAAATATGAACGGGATAGGTATCAAACTTAACCAAGTTAAGGATTTGTTAGGGAAGGATAACGGGGTGTTTAGAGCTTATTAATGAGGATCATATATGGGAGAATGCTAGATGTCCATCATAGGTTGATGAGCCATTTTATTGATTGGTTCATGTGTTGATTTTGTGTTTTTGTTTGTTTGCTTTTTGCTAGTGCGCAGACTTTTGGAGAAGCTCAATCAGGTGAGTTTCATAGTCCCATGTCTACTAATGATTTTGACTTCCAGATGGGATGGAAGAGACACTGTCTTGTTTTTATAAATTATGCTGTGAATGTTTTGTGTTTGGTGATGGACTTGTGCATACTTATGTGATTAACTGCTAGTTGATTCATGATTGTTTTATGTTTTGACTTGGTACCAAGGGGATGTTGACAAGGCGGGGCCTTGGTGAGGTACATAGATGTGTTAGCATCTATGGGACCAATGGATAATGACAAGGCGGGGCCTTGGGATTGCTACATAGGTGTATGGGCGCCTATGGGACCATGGTGTTTGGTAAGACTGGGAGCCTTGGATTTGGTTTGGTTTGTTAAATCTTGAATATTAGTTGTTAATGCATGTTTGTATCACATAGTCCATATGTTCATTTGTTAGTGGTTGTTATTCACAGCTTATAACTGATTTTGGTATTAGAGTCTAAACCTATGATTCTCACCAACTTTATGTTGACGTGTTTTAGTGTCTCTTTCAGGTGAGAATGTGGTTAAGCTTGAGAATAGAAGTGGCTAGTTTTGGAGGCATTAGGATTGCATATAGAAGGAGATCCTCGTTCCTTCTTAGTTTCTTTTGTTTGTTTAATAAGTGATACTGTTGACACCTATATGTTTGCTTTGTTTATGTATTGTTTGTCTTGGGTAAGAGGTAGGACTGTTACCTACTTGCCTAGACTCCTGCTTTGTTGAGATATTGTCATGACATTTGTGTCACCATTTTATGACATTCCTTATTTCATTTAGTTATCTCTATAGACACGCCATGTTGTGATGATATCCATACGTCGCGTCCCATATTCCGCCATGTTGGGGTGTGACAGTCTCCTTGGCCATTATTGGTCATCATCGCCTGAATACGTCATTAGTTTTGTCCAACCTTTTTTATCTCTTTCATATCGATCGCATGAATTTTGTAGTATATAATTGTTAAAGTAGATATGATTATGAACCAACTGATGTTAACATCAGTCAAACAAAGCAAAGATATATAAGAATGTAAACTGATATATTACCTCATATGAATTGAAAACTTCTTGACTTAGGGACATCACTACAGCCCTTGGCAAATCAACAGGTGAGTATGAGCTTAGTGTCATCACTACAGGCCTTGGTGAATCACCATGTGAGAATGAGATTAAGCAAAAAGTTGCTTACTAGATACCTCTTTTTGCAGCCGAAAATGTTTTGCAACAGAAGGGGTGTTTGGTTGCTGGTTTAACAACAGCCAAACACCCCTTTTGTAGCAGAATGTCAGAAACGGTTTTTCACCTTGTAATGCTATCTGATTCGAGGGACAGACAAACATGGTTTTGTAAGGCACTATCAACAATACTCGCAAGTAAAATTCTTGTCAAGAAGCACGAAGACAAATATAAGTGTGAACGTTATTTATATTATAATCATTTATTTTTTTCGTCGAAGGAAAAATGAAAAAAATATTACCTGATGTGGCTCTTCCCAGCCGCTGAACACGAGAAAGAGAGGAATCTACTTTTTATATACCATTGAAGCTGCGTCTATACAGTTTATTGCTGAAATAACCCCCCATGAAAAACTTGTAGACCCGATGGTATAACAATCTCAAATCGTGCAATTACCTCCCCAAATTTAACATCAAAGAAATGCATAGCTTATTGCATATTATCTTTTAGTATGCGATCCACACACATACGTGCGTTACCCATAATTCATTTTATTATTTTTGGCTCAGATAAGGCATATTAAAGGAGAAAGGGGACACGCCCGCCATGGCTGTAGCCGTAAGAGGCTGTCCTGCCAAGATGCGGGTGGTCTCGATTGTCTCCTTGGCCATTATTGGTCATCATCGCCTGAATACGTCAGATGGTCACAACATCAGTAGCATACAACAAAGCATACATCAATCTGAATCAGTTCCACATAGGACTACCAATGGATTATATGTGACTGTTGACAACACACACATAAATTTGACCGTCACCAACCCGTCAAAGGCTAGGGGCAACCCGTCAAAGGCTAGGGGCAACCCGTCAAAGGCTAGGGGCAACGGTCGTGGTGAACAAACGGACAGTTACTAATGTGGCACGTGTATATAGGATAATATAATGTTTGGGGAACGAATATTATAATTAATCACTGTAACCAAGCTGTTTATAAACTAATGAAAGGCATAACAGAAAACGCATACCGAAGGAAAAAGCGGATATGCCTACCATGGCTGCAACCGTAAGCCAAGATGCGGGCGATCTTGACTCGCCCTATTGATCATCATAGCAAAAAAAGATACATTTATATTATCCCTTGTACACGTTCCACATTCATAACGCATTTATGTTGCTCAATATGCAGTCCACACACATACGTGTGTTACCCACCGTTCGTTTATTTTTTTTTTGGCTCAAATAAGGCATAATAAAGCAGAAAGGGGACACGCCCGCCATGGTTGCAGCCGTAAAAGGTTGTCCTGCCAAGATGCGGGTGGTCTCGATTGTCTTCTCGACCATTATTGGTCATCATCGCCTCAATTCGTCGGCTAGTCACAACATCAGTAGCATACACCGATCTGAGTCAACTCCATATAGGAGTACAAACAGTATCAGAAACAAACAACGCGCACCAAACTGTAAACATAATAACAGGGAGGAATCACGAATTTCTATGAACAGTGGTATGATGTGTTATCAGTATTACATATGGGCATTTTCTGAACACGCAAATAAGCTAATCACGAATTTCTATGAACAGGAATCACGAATTTCTTTGCATTTACGGCAGTATAATTAACCCATGCTGCCTAGTGTAAAGATACCTCAACACACTATCCAAAGAAAATCCCAGCCGTAAATGCAAAGTTTATTCAGCAAGTAAACTAAATCACAACACCAGGTTCAAATCCCCAAATGCATAAATGCATAGAATACCCATACAGCTCATAGATCCCACAATGGAAAGGCAACCTTAAAAGGCCACCTGAGAGAAACCAAACGGCTGTAAGCGGCAAGGAAAGTCACGAACGTGACTACCGTCGCCTGCCATCAACCCCGGCAACGAAAAATTGTGACCCAGCGTTACTGTACACATTATGTAAAACCCGATTAAAATCCTCACGGTTTCCATCAAATATGTCTATAATAAAAGAGGGGAATCACGTTCCCCTCTCACGAACCTAATATTTTATTAACCCATCTCACATAAACACATCTCACATACTTTATCACTGTGCCTCTTTCTCTATCTCACTCTTTTTCAATAGAGGTAAATCATTCAGAGCTAAAAAACTGAATCAGAGCTAAACACATCTACTTTATAACAAAGAAAAAATTAATCAGAGCAAAAAAATGAGGGTTTCCATGAAACCCAATAAAGGGTTTCCATCAAACCTGATATGAATTCAGTATGTCGAGAAGAGCTAAAACAAATCAGGGTTTCCATCAAACCCAAGAGAGGGTGATTGTGGTAAAATACATCTCTTGTTTAGGAAAACAAAAGAGCGTAAATGAGCGGAAAGTATTAAGCGTTGATTTAGGAAAATCAAACACTAATGACCCAAAGGTGAAAGTTCGTTTCCCAAGGAGGTATATGTGTGTGAATAATTCGTAATTGATTTGAAATTAATATTTGAAAGAAGGGGATGAGAAAATAGAATGACGAAGACGTGAAAATTATTACTACGACGACTAAAATTAAAACCGTAAAAAGAGCTAAAATAAAAATAAATTCTAAAAATTCCCCAAAAATTAACAAAAATCAAATTAATTAAACTAAGAGTTTACAAATGATCAAAACTTTTTCAAACCTTTTAATTAATTAAATATTAATTTTTAAATGCTAATTAAAGCCCTAAAAATCAAATTAATTATTAAAAATCCCAAATAAAGATTTTTCACTTTGTAAACCTCTAAAATAACTAAATAAGACTAAAAACTATTTTTTGTAAATTCTTAAACTAATTAAAACTATTTAAAATGATTAAAAACTATTAAAAACTTAAAATAATTCTAGAAATTAGAAAAATGATGATAAAATTAATCTAAGAGTTGCAAAAATCCTATTTTAATGTATTTAACCTAAGAAAAGTATAAAAAGTGTGAAAATGTGAAATTTGAAATTTAATAATAAAATAATATTAAAATAATATTAAAAATCCAAAAATTATAAAAAATTCTAAAAACTTGCAAACTAGTTTATTTTAACCTAAATAATCAGAAAATGAAAGTGAAATTACCAAATTACCCCGATTGGGCCCCCAAATGGGCTAAAAACCAAAACAATCAACCTTAATGGGCTAAATGGGCCCAAAAAGTCAAACTTGGCCCAAATGACCTGAAAAAAACCCTATCTGACTCAAAATTCAATTCTAAACACAAAAGTCCGAAGGCCCAAAAGCTGGTTTTGAGCTTATCACAGCTTAAATAGTCAACAACTTATTCTTATTGGGCCAATAAGCCCATTAAGCAATTATCCAATGCCATAAGCTCTGCTTAAACACACAACCTTCTTTTGAGATGCCTAAGAGATATGTGAAAAGAAATCTTGAAAAAGCACACTCAATAAGCCAGAAATAAGCAAAGTAGATTTTCACTAAAGGACAAAATAGTCGACTTAGAGTTATAGACAATCTCAGACCTTCTAATAAGTTGCAAAAGACTCTAAATGACTTAATTAAGACAAATCAACAAAGAAAGGTTCAATAAGCCAAGCCAAATAAGCACAATAAGCTGATAAGCACTTATTTAAAAGTCAAAGTTATTGGTTTTCTAGTCAAACCTCAAAGTCAACCCCTCAAATGCTCCAGAATGAACAAATGGGTCAAATAAGTAATACCTATTAAAAATTCAAAGTTGTTGCAGGTTAAAATAAGCTAGAATAGCTTATTGATAAGCACCAGTTGAAATAACACTAGTAGTGGCTAGCAGCAGGGGAAAGGAGTTCCCACTGCTTTGACTATTTGACTTGCTTTTTTAGAGAGATCCAGTTGGATTCAAATGGAAACAAGGGAACCCTTGTGATTAGTGAATCACAAGGAGTCTATATCAACAAAGAAATCACAATTTGGATCAGTCAATAAGCCCAGATTAAGCAAACAGTTCTCAGATATTGCACAGACCTTGAAAATAAGCAGTTATGAACAAATAAGCAGATTGAGCATGAATAAGCCAGCCAAATTGAACCAAATGCATACACAAGCTATAATAAAGTCCAATAAGCACAAATAAACTTGTTTAAAGCAATGGATCAAAGTAAATAAATCCTTTTGCTGATCTATTTGACCACCAATCCAATTTTAAGCCTTCAAATCTCATTCCCTGATTAAGTTAACCAAAATTTAGCACTTGTTAACCCTAGTCTACCCTTAGATCTAGGTGTCCCCAAAATTTTAGCCAAAATACCCAAGTAAAACATATTTTATAACCTTTTGATTGATTTGGTTGTTTCAAGCCTCAAAACTTGCAGATAAAGAACACTTAGCACCAGGTAAACAGATACCAAACCAATAGAACCAATAAACAACAACCTAGTTGCCTTAAATCCCATTGAATCAGTTAACCCAAACACTCCTTTGGAATATGATTTTTCAATCTTCCAAAGGATTGTTATGATTTAACCCTTCAAACAAGATCTAATCAACCCTAACAACACTTAATCAACCTCAGAAACTCAAATCAAACCACAAAACACAGATTCATAACAAATCATGCAAAAATCACCAAATATTCAACAAAAATCAGAAAAATGAAAAAGGAAAGAGATGCAACCTCTAAGACTTACATCCAAGCCTTGGAATGTTTGAGTTAAGGTGCTAGCAAAACAAGCACCAGCTTCCTTGTACCTGCTAAGATCAACAAACCACAAGGATGAACAAATAACTATGAAATCTGATTTTTTTTGAAAACAAGAGTTTTATCCCATAAAACCTTTCCTCAAAAACCAACAAATGATAAATTGGAACTCAGATCTTAGCTATTCAGATACCAAACTTTTATAAATAACACAAGAGAATTAAAGATTTTCAGAAATTCAAATTTTAATTCAAAAAAAGGGATTACAAAGAAGATAGCTAAAATCTGGAACAAAGGGGCTCTCGCATGTTGAGGCCTCCTTATATAGACGAATACAAGGCATAAACAAGCAAAACCCTAGGCTATGAAATCCTAAAAGTTCCCTTGAAGTCTTCTAGACGCATTTGTTGTTTGAGCTGTCCAAATGAATCAGGAACGTTCATTTTAGCTTTGGGGCTAAGCAATGAGTGTCAGCTGTTTATTTGGCCACGTGGCAAGCCTTGGAGATGAAGGAATGATATGATTGGGTGACGGGTTGAATGGTGGGGGCCATTGGTGAGTGGGATTGAGGGTTTTGTGTGTGGGATAGGTTTCTAGGCGTGTGAATCATACGTGGGATAGGGTAATTTCATTTTACCCTTTGGTTAAGTGAGTGGTAATTCTGGGTTCATCACGTGCTACAGTAAAGATTTTGATCCGATATTAGTGGGGGTGTTGTGTTTGGCGCGTGTTTGTTTATGTCACACCCCCAAATTCACTGCAGCGGAAGACTTGCTTTGGGGACTTGTGACTTCATGAGTATTCGAGAGCTTGATCCGAGAACGACCTCTACATGCCAAAAACCACAAAGAAGACTCCAAATAATCCACATAGTCATGTACCTGAAATACATGCTTGAGTTCATAAGTTTGTTTTAAAACGTTTATGACAAATTAGAGTTTTATCGACCTGCACCGTGCAGTAAAATATAAGAGTTTAAGAATCACAGTTTCGGTTAAATAGACTTCCTTTGAAAATTTCAAAGTTTATTAATATTAACAAAGTTTATTGATAAAAACAGAGTCTACTGATAAAAACAAAGTTTACTAATAAAAGTAGAGTTTACTGATAAAAGCAGAGTTTACTGATAGTAAATATAGCTTACTGATAACAACAGAGTTTTCTGGAAATAAATAAAGTTTTCTGATAAAACAGAGTTCATAGATAATAGTTAGCGTTTTCTGATAAAACAAAGCTCACTGATAAATAATAGAGTTTTCCAATAGAATAGAATTGTTTAATGAACCACAAGATTTTCCAACCACTTAGTGACAATATAACAAATACAAAGTCACTAAATAAAATAAGGCATTTATTATTGTCTAAGCTCATGACACCGAAGCGTTAACAACACCGGTAGTATAATCACATAATGCAGCCCCTAAGGATGCCTAACCCACGACATCCGTCTACAGACTCAAATGAAACTGTGCCCGCTTGTCCTCTGTTGGACCAAGCCGGACAGGGGCGTCAACCCCGATAGATCTATCCATAACATTCGCGCTTTCGACCGGTCATCCGGTCTGAAATTAACGGTTCATGATAATGGGCCAAAGTAATTGGGTTAAAGTGGGACTTAGACCAATACATAAAAGAGATATGCACTTGTGTTCATTCTTGCAACCATTGTCTCTACCCGAGAACCAATAAAAAGCAGTTAAAGTTTTGGGCTATGAAAATCACAATAGAAATTTTAGTATCAGCATTCATATGTATAACAATTAGAGGAGTTGACCACTCAGCACGTAACAATTAAACCAGTTTAAAGATAGTTTATGACCAACCAAGTAAGCTTAACATTAGCTTATGACAATCAAGTAATTCATAAACAGTTATAGACAACCAAACAAGTTTAATATCAGTTTCTGACAACCAAGCAAGTTTATAAGTAGTTTATGACCAAGCATGTACCTCCCCCAAAGAGCAATTATAAAACATTTATAACTCAATTCAAAGCAAGAAAAGGTGGGGTATGAACTCACCTCGACGATGTAGCGCGAACAATAATGATGCTAATAATACACATCGCGCAAACGGAAAGCGATACGGCCCGGTCATGGTGTTGTGGTTTAACTAATCGGCTAAATTGTAAAAGATTTGTATTTGAGTTCTCAATGAATATTTACACCAACGTGACCCGTTGATAAAATATTTAAATTTCAAGTTATAATAGTTTGGTTGTTGGTTAAACTAAGCACACACCAAGTATATAATGTATTCCGTACACATTATGCATAACTGGACGATTATATAATTCTTATGTTGAATTATATAATAGAGACAACAATTTCACAAAATAAAGCAATGTATATATTTATTTTGTAGTTACTATATACAGATCGTGATAAAAATAATTAGACAACTTAATAATAAGTGTCACATTTAAGTAAAAGTATAACTTTTATAGGTTTATTTATATATTAGTATTTATTCGTTGTATCGGTTTACAAATATGATACTAGTAGTATTTATAAATTTTATTGGTTTACAAATATAGTAGTAGTTGTAGCGAACAAAATATAAAGTATAAAATTTTATAAAAATTTCAACATGACCTATTCGTTTATACTAGGTTTCCCATATTAATCAATTCTCAATATTATCCATTTTTACAAACAATCTACGTTATGCAAGTCATACTTTAACTTATAACCAAATAGTTATTTCATCACTATAATTAAATAATAACCGAACACAACCTATGTGTTGTAAATTAAAAGCCAAACGTCCGAGGTGGACTATTTAAACACATAATTAAACGTATAATTATTTTTATAGTTCTCGCGACAATGATAGTGTTCATCATATTTATTTAACCAATTCATACCACCATTTTATCCGTCTTTATAACTAATAAAGTTAAATAGTCTATTAGCCGAACTAAACCACAACGAACCATGAGCCCAATATGCGCCCGACACTCTAAACTCTCGAAGACCCGCGTCCCAATGCACTCAAACACTAGAAATCAGCAACCCCAAACACACCCTCAACCCGGCTGTTAACCCCAAACGCTTCCCTACAATACCAAAATCAGCAACAAACACTTTCGGTGGGGTTTCTACCCGAACTAAGCAATCCCGCTGTTTACACAGCGAACCAAACACACTCGTACGGCTGTTTATACGGCAGATCCAAACACACCCCTACGACCGTTTAACAGCAGATCCAAACATCCTCGTTGGTGCTGCGGTAACCCTAAACAGCAAACAAAACACCCCTCGGGACTGAACAAACGAACACCCCTGACGATGGCTGAATATAACTGAAACAAACACACCCTTTGCTGGTCGCTTTTATAATCAAATGCACTCGTCCGACAAAATCTGCCAAAACAACCCTCCCGACAAAGGTATGCAAATCTGCTGGTGATGTAGACGGATCTACAACCGAAACAAATCCCTTGATGATCATGACAAATCCCAACCCCGCTGTACGTGACGACTATCACTCGTCCTAACAACAACCCGAACACCACAGTAGTGGTTTTGGTGTCCACGAATATAAAACAAACACATGCTGGTGGTTCTAACGTGGCTGAGCTATAGTGGTGGTGATGGTGACGAAGGTGATGAGTGGCAACAAGGTGGTGATTTGTGATGTTAACAGGTGGTCACCAAGTGATGATGATGGCGACAGAGGCTATGTTGTGATGGTGAGGATGGATAGATCGATTGGTGGTTATGATGGTCGTTTAGGTGATCTGAAGTAGCGGCTGGTGGTTTGGTGAGGCCACGACGGTGGTTAAACACGATGTGTGGTGGCTGGCGTGGTGATGGTGGATGATAGTGGCTAGAGAAAATGATTATAGATCGGTGTATGGTGTGGCTGAGATTACAAACAGCGGCAATCAGTGGTTTTCCGGCGGTGGCTGATATGATGCCTCGTGGTGGATTGGTGATGATAGATGAACGATCGAAGGTTGTATTATATACATCTATAGTTTATTTGTAATTTTAAGAGGTGGTTATATTTTCCGGCGGCCGGAAAAACTCGCCGGACAAACGGAGGCGCCGGATAATTGTTTAGAGAGAGTGTGTGTAAATTTTAGGGTTAGGGTTGAGGGAGAATGAGAAGAGACCCTAATTTTGGGATTTTATATGTGCTAGTTAAATTTTGTTAAAACCAAATGAAAGGTTTCTCATAATGCAGGGACTAAGAATGAAATTTTTACTATAACTTTTGTTAATACGCGGTTCGAGGCTCGTTCGAGTTTGATAAAATTTGATTCATTTTCCGAAAATTGCACCATTGATTTTAAAATGATTTTTCCAATAATTTAGAGTATTTGTTCGATAAATTTTTCGTAATCGTTATACATATTTTTATTTAAAAATAGTTACTATTTATTTGTTATCTCGAATAGTTTGCGTTCGAATAAACTATAATTCAATTTCCTGTTCTCGTTTCAACATACGTTATTAAAACTAAAAGTATCAAATAATCTAATGAATCTTTTATCAAATATTTTTAAGTAATTAAATATAAATTTAATTTGTATCGCGTCAGTTCTCAAATTATGCGCAGTCTTTTACAATATGTAAAATAAACTCCCGTTTTCGAATCACATAACTTTGATATCTCTCAAAATGAATTTTGATTAATAACTAATACAATTTGTTATTATTTAAAGTACGAAAAATTCTCGGTTGTCACAGTACATCCGTGTTATTTGGAGTTCGTCCTCGAACTCAATCGTTGTTACCCTAATAAAAGTGTAGAGAAAATGATTTTGAGGTTCTACCCAAGTGTTATATCGAATATACTTAGATCCGCTCACATATAATTATGTCCGAACTTTTTAAAATCGTGTTATCCACTAATAGTTATTAGGTAAACAATAGGTAGAAGTGGAATATATCTGAGTGGTTCTACACGTCAATCTGACAAATCGGTTGTCGTTCATAGAACGATAAATTTCGAAATGAAGAGTTTAGAAAAACCGTTATTTCTTAAAAGTCTCTAAGGGTTCACTACCACCATCCCATTACGTTCACGTTGATCAGTATATATTCAGAAAAGATTCTCGTAACAATTCACGAATCAAATGAAGCTTAAAGAATCACTCGTCAAAATGTCGTAATGATACGATAACAAGACGAAATACGATAAATTTGTATGGACGAATCCTGAGTCAAAAGAAATACACCCCAAACTGGAATACTAAATCAATACCATAAATATATAGGTCACGTCGGATATCCTTAAGCCCACTCATTTATAATCACATATTTGCATACAAAAGCGTCCTAATCTATGCAAATATGTCAGTATAAACTTATGATTCGGTGATTTATGATTTCTTAATTCAAATGCAAAGGCGTCCCAATCCATTTGAATAAAGACTTCATAAATCATCCTACTTAAGTATCACCGGCAAAATACCCAATTCGAAGTCGTTAAAATCTCTAAACGATATTATCCAAAATTACAAAAAGCAAAGAGTACGAATTGAAAATAAGCCGTCTTCCATAAGTAGACGTTTCGAACGTACCGGATCGAAGAACATAAGTGTCGATAGGCGATAAAGCAGTCGTAGACGTATATCAAATAAATAAACTCACGGTTATAAGTAGGATAAGTATATAGTAGTCGGTTCTAAATAAGCAATTATCCAATCACACAATTCTTTCTCATCCTCGAGGAAGACTCATCAAATACTAAGCTGAGTAATAACTTATCATAACCCAACCTCGAAACACACTCACAAAGAATGGCCCCGGGTTTCGTTATGAATTATTACACATCTCAAACTTTCGATGAGTCAGCTCGACTCTGAAAATACAACACATTCCCAATTAACACGTAAGACTGCGAGTCTTACCCACCCCCGAGGTAATTCATCAAAAATCATAGGTTGTGTAACGTCCCATACTTAATTTCATCTTACACTCAATCAAACAAGAGGCCCACTGCCGCATAGTTAAGTATTGTTACACCTCTCAACCTTTTTGAATGAATTAGCTCGAACCTGGGACTACTCACGACCAATCGTCAACCAAAAATCACATAATGTCTCTAGGGTTTGTTATATAAAAAAAAAATCAATGGGACCATTGTGTAACTCACAATCCCCAATAAATGTTCTACCGTTCATATATAAAAATATATTATATGTCTAAGTGCACTAATCAAGCAAGCGAACTCATGTAAACAAGTAATAACATGGCAGGCAACGAGCAATAACAACCATGCATTGCAAATATTCATATAGCAGCGGAATAAGTATCATGTGATGAGTGTTACTACTAGATAAAAAAAATGAGAGCCGGTTATAGTCTAGAGTTACTAATGCAACCTAGTTCTCTATAACCAAGGCTCTGATACCAATCTGTCACACCCCCAAATTCACTGCAGCGGAAGACTTGCTTTGGGGACTTGTGACTTCATGAGTATTCGAGAGCTTGATCTGAGAACGACCTCTACATGCCAAAAACCACAAAGAAGACTCCAAATAATCCACATAGTCAAGTACCTGAAATACATGCTTAAAAATGTCAACATAAAGTTGGTGAGTTCATAAGTTTGTTTTAAAACGTTTATGACAAATTAGAGTTTTATCGACCTGCACCGTGCAGTAAAATATAAGAGTTTAAGAGTCACAGTTTCGGTTAAATAGATTTCCTTTGACAATTTCAAAGTTTATTAATATTAACAAAGTTTATTGATAAAAACAGAGTCTATTGATAAAAACAAAGTTTACTAATAAAAATAGAGTTTACTGATAAAAGCAGAGTTTACTGATAGTAAATATAGCTTACTGATAACAACAGAGTTTTCTGGAAATAAATAAAGTTTTTTGATAAAACAGAGTTCACAGATAATAGTTAGCGTTTTCTGATAAAACAAAGCTCACTGATAAATAATAGAGTTTTCCAATAGAATAGAATTGTTTAATGAACCACAAGATTTTCCAACCACTTAGTGACAATATAACAAATACAAAGTCACTGAATAAAATAAGGCATTTATTATTGTCTAAGCTCATGACACCGAAGCGTTAACAACACCGCTAGTATAATCACATAATGCAGCCCCTAAGGATGCCTAACCCACGACATCCGTCCACAGACTCAAATGAAACTGTGCCCGCTTGTCCTCTGTTGGACCAAGCCGGACAGGGGCGTCAACCCCGATAGATCTATCCATAACATTCGCGCTTTCGACCGGTCATCCGGTCTGAAATTAACGGTTCATGATAATGGGCCAAAGTAATTGGGTTAAAGTGGGACTTAGACCAATACATAAAAGAGATATGCACTTGTGTTCATTCTTGCAACCATTGTCTCTACCCGAGAACCAATAAAAAGCAGTTAAAGTTTTGGGCTATGAAAATCACAATAGAAATTTTAGTATCAGCATTCATATGTATAACAATTAGAGGAGTTGACCACTCAGCACGTAACAATTAAACCAGTTTAAAGATAGTTTATGACCAACCAAGTAAGCTTAACATTAGCTTATGACAATCAAGTAATTCATAAACAGTTATAGACAACAAAACAAGTTTAATATCAGTTTCTGACAACCAAGCAAGTTTAGAAGTAGTTTATGACCAAGCATGTACCTCCCCCAAAGAGCAATTATAAAACATTTATAACTCAATTCAAAGCAAGAAAAGGTGGGGTATGAACTCACCTCGACGATGTAGCGCGAACAATAATGATGCTAATAATACACATCGCGCAAACGGAAAGCGATATGGCCCGGTCATGGTGTTGTGGTTTAACTAATCGGCTAAATTGTAAAAGATTTGTATTTGAGTTCTCAATGAATATTTACACCAACGTGACCCGTTGATAAAATATTTAAATTTCAAGTTATAATAGTTTGGTTGTTGGTTAAACTAAGCACACACCAAGTATATAATGTATTCCGTACACATTATGCATAACTGGACGATTATATAATTCTTATGTTGAATTATATAATAGAGACAACAATTTCACAAAATAAAGCAATGTATATATTTGTTTTGTAGTTACGATATACAGATCGTGATAAAAATATTTAGAAAACTTAATAATAAGTGTCACATTTAAGTAAAAGTATAACTTTTATAGGTTTATTTATATATTAGTATTTATTCGTTGTATCGGTTTACAAATATGATACTAGTAGTATTTATAAATTTTATTGGTTTACAAATATAGTAGTAGTTGTAGCGAACAAAATATAAAGTATAAAATTTTATAAAAATTTCAACATGACCTATTCGTTTTTGATTACCGAGTCATGAGCTCGACTCAATCCCATCAATTCTAATTATCATTGGGGAAGGTGACTTGGTCGAGGTCATCCAATGAAGGAACTTCCCCACCAAAGTAGTGCTTAAGCCTATGTCCATTCACCTTGAAGTTAGGACCATAATTTTAAGCTAGCTCGATGGTCCCATAAGGAAACACTTGTGTAATGGTGAAAGGACCCGACCAACAAGATTTCAATTTCCCGGAAAATATCTTTAATCGAGAGTTAAAAAGTAACACTTGATCACCAACGTTAAAAACCCGGTTTTTAATCTTTGCATCATGATACTTTTTAGTATTTTCTTTGAAAATCAATGAATTTTCATAAGCATTATCTCTTAATTCATCCAATTCATTCAATTGTATTTTCTGGTGATCTCCCGCGGTCTTCAAATCAAAATTAGCATGCTTAAGGGCCCAATATGCCTTATGCTCCAATTCAATGGGAAAATGACAATTCTTCCCATAGACTAACTTATAAGGAGTACAGCCGATAGGTGTATTATAAGCGGTCCTAAAGGCCCATAAAGCGTCATCGAGTTTGTCGGACCATGAAGCACGGTTTTCTCCAATTGACCTCTCTAAAATCCTCTTCAAAGCTCGGTTCGAAACCTCGACTTGCCCACTCGTTTGCGGGTGATAAGCCGTAGAAAGACGATAAGTAACTCCATATTTCTTTAAGACCTTCTCGAATTGGTCATTACAAAAATGGGTTCCACGATCACTTATAATAGCACGAGGGGTTCCGAACCGAGAGAATAGTTGCTTCAAAAACTTCACTACCACACGAGCATCATTAGTAGGTAAAGCCTTAGCTTCCACTCACTTAGAAAGGTAGTCGACGACGACGAGGATATACTTGTTACCATGAGACGATGGGAACGGCCCCATAAAGTCTATGCCCCAAATGTCAAAAATCTCACACACTTGAATTATATTTTGCGGCATTTCATCACGTTGAGACGATTTTCCTTGACGTTGGCACGAATCACACGACTTCACACGTGCGTGTGCATCACGATAGATAGAAGGCCAAAAGAAGCCAGCATCGAACACTTTCTTAGCCGTGAGATTAGCACCGTGGTGACCACCCGTGGGTCCCTCATGACAAGCTCTAAGGATGTTAGAAGCTTCGGCACCAAAAACACAACGTCGAATGAGTTGATCCGCACAAACCCGAAAGAGATAAGGGTCGTCCAAAAAATAGAACTTGACGTCACAAAAGAATTTTCTTTTTTATTGTATCGTCATACCCTTGATTATGAAATTGCCCGCATGGTAATTTGTAATGTCGGCAAACCATGGGGTGGTGTCTTTAGAATTCACTACACCGAGAGTCTCGAGAGGAAATGTTTCGGTGATTTCCTTGTTCTCGAAAACATCTTTGTGAGGATCTTACAGACGAGAGAGATGATCGGCCGCTAGATTCTCGGCTCCTTTTTTGTCAAGCACGGTGACATCAAATTCTTGGAGGAGGAGCATCCAACGAAGCAATCTCGGCTTAGCATCTTGCTTAGCTAAGAGATACTTGATAGCCGAATGGTCGGTATACACGGTTCTTTTAGTCAAGACGAGATAAGGTCGGAATTTCTCAAAAGCATAGACCACGGCAAGGAATTCCTTTTCCATTGTGGTGTAATTTAATTGAGCCTCGGTCATCGTCTTACTAGCATAATGGATAGGACGGAAATGCTTTTCATAATGTTGCCCTAAGACGGCCCCTATAGCATAATCACTTGCATCGCACATGATTTCAAAGGGTAATTCCCAATTAGGAGCAACAAGAATGGGAGCTTCGGTAAGTTTCCTTTTGAGAGTTTCGAAATCTCTAACACAATCCTCATTGAAATTAAAAGGAGCATCCTTCTCGAGAAGGTGTGTCATAGGTCGAGAGATTTTCGAAAAGTCTTTGATGAAACCACGATAAAAGCCCGCGTGGCCTAGGAAACTCCTAACTCCCTTAACGGTTTTGGGATGAGGTAACTTGGCGATGACGTCTACCTTAGCTTTATCGACCTCAATCCTCGCTTTCGAGACCTTATGTCCTAAGACGATTCCTTGTTTACACATAAAATGACATTTTTCCCAATTAAGCACAAGATTGGTTTCTTCACAACGTTTTAACATTTGCTCGAGATTAGATAAACACGACGTGAACGAATTGCCAAACACCGAAAAGTCATCCATAAACACTTCCATCGACTTCTCGATCATATCGTGAAAAATAGCCATCATAAACCGTTGAAACGTACCCGGTGCATTACAAAGTCCGAAAGGCATCCTACGATAAGCAAACGTTCCATAGGGACACGTAAATGTACTTTTCTCTTGATCATGAAGGTCGATAGGGATTTGAAAGTAACTGGAAAAACTATCTAAAAAGCAATAGAATTCATTTCCCGCGAGTCGCTCCAACATTTGATCCATGAAGGGCAAATGAAAGTGGTCTTTACGAGTGGCGTCATTTAACTTTCGGTAGTCAATACACACCCTCCAACCGGTCACAACACGAGTGGGAGTTAACTCGTTGTTTTCGTTGGGTACAACGGTCATTCCTCCCTTTTTAGGGACACAATGGATTGGGCTCACCCATAGGATATCGGAGATAGGATAAATCAATCCCGCGTCAAGGAGTTTTAAAACTTCCTTTTTGATGACATCGTGAATTTTGGGGTTTACCCTTCTTTGACTTTGAATTGCGGGTTTGTAGTCCTCCTCCATTAAAATCTTGTGAGTACAAAATTTTGGGTCAATACCCTTAATGTCGGAAATTTTCCACGCAATTGCCCCTTTATGAGCTTTAAGAACTTTCAAGAGCGCAGTTTTTTCATCATTAGCAAGACCTTTTGCAATAATAACCGGCAACTTGTCATCACCTTCCAAGAATGAGTATTCAAGGTGAGATGGAAGATCTTTCAATTCAAGGATAGGCGGTTCCTCGATTGAAGATGTTTTCTCAACACTCATAACTTCCATTGGCGGAAGAAATGGTGGAATAGAAGTATCATTACCAATAATCACCTCATCTTCATTGTGATTTCATTTGAATTACAATCGCCTCCTTGGAATGGAGTGAGATTTGGTGTAGAATTAGCAAGAATTAGATCCAAAATAGTGGGATTGCCACTTGACAAATTATCGAAAAAACCTAACACTTCTTGTGAAAACTCATCGCAAACCACATCAACTAAGTCAATGTGATTGATGGTAGCGATTGCATAAACATGAGAAGGTGTCGAGTTTTGAGTAGTGTTTATTACAAGTTCCTCTTCGTTGAATCTCAAAGTAATAGTTCTTGCATGAACGTCGATAAGCGATCTCGAGGTGTCTAAAAATGGACGACCTAAAATTAGAGGAACTTGAGGATCCGCGGGGATGTCAACTACTATAAAATCAACCGGATAGTAGAACTTCCCCACTTTCATGAAAACATCCTCGGCTACTCCACATGCTAAAATCGTAGAATGATCGGCCATTTAGATAGACATGTTCGAAGGAGTAAGATCCGGAAGCGAAAGCGATTTCCAAATGGAAAATGGCATCAAATTAATTCTCGCACCAAGATCGGCCAAGGCGAGGCATTCTTTCATATCTTGTATATCACAAGGAATGAGAAACTTTCCGGGGTCACCAACTTTTTCCGGTATGTGGTTAAGATAAACCGAAGAACAATTAGCAAGCTTTGAAAGCTTTTCCTTATCATTCATCATACTTTTAAAAGTGGAAGCGAAACGAGGCATATATAACAACGCATCGGCTAAACTTACATCAAAACGAACTTGTTGAAACATTTTTATAAAAAGCTCGATTTGTTGTTTGTTACGTTCTTGCAATTTCCCTTTGTTTCGTCTCGAAGGGTAAGGTAAGGGTGGTGTGGGTTGGACATTAGGCAACGGCCTTGGAATCTCGGGTTCCATGATTGGTATTGGTTCAACCGTAGGTGTGGTATGAGCGGTACTTCGTTGGCTTGTGATATGCTCCTTTTCGACCGTCACCTCAGGCTCTTTCTCGATTTCCTTCTCCGTAGAAGTACTTGGACGAGAGATTGGTTCCTTGAAAGTTTTACCACTACGTGTAGTAATAACCTTCATTTCTCCCTTCGGGTTTGCAATGGTATCACTAGGAAGACCACCCGAGGAAGAGGGTTTACACATGATTGCTTCAAACATTTTTGCCATTCGGTCTTCAGATTTTGATTGCCTAGCATCCGCTTTTAACAATTCTTGCTTAATCTCATGTTGTCCTTGTTCCATCTTTTGTTGATTTTGTTGAAGACGTTGAACGTTTCCTTCCATTTTATTAGCATGAGTCTTAAGTTCATTAGCAAGTTCGTTTTTAAGCTCGTTTTTCAACTTGGATCTTAAGCTAATCATCTCACGTTGCATATTATCAAACTTAGCATCATTTGCTTTAGCATAATCCAGAAATTCTCCTTGAAGATTTTTAGTGTGAGCATTTTGAAAACCTTGTGTAGTGTTTTGAAAATCACGGTTTTGGTTTTGATTGCAACTTGTCCATTCCCACTTTGATAATTCCCTTTGTTGTAGTTACGTGAATTGCCTTGATAACCACCATTTTGGTTGTTGTTTCGATAGTTATTAGCATTTTAATTTGGTGGAGCTTGATTTGGGCAGGAACCTTGGCCGTTTTGGTTGTAAGTTCCCGTTGCTACGTAAGCACTCGAAGTGTTAACACCGGCGGTAATGCACTCGGAAAGATCATGAGCTCCACCACAAGACAAACAACTCTTTTCAACCGCTTTAACCGATGCGGAATTCAAAGCATCTTGTGCTTTCCAATGAGTCATAAGATTTGAAAACCTATCGAAAAACCAATTTTCCTCATTAGCTTCATCATGTAAGGCATTAATGTGACGAGACGATGACGATTATGACGAACCCATATTGGCAACACTCGGTGTGTTACGAGGGTTATAAACCTTAGATCTATTCTCGATAATCTTTGAAGCTTCATCGGTCGTTTTGCACAAAAAATTACCACCCGCTGCGGCATTCAAATAACCTCGTTCATGATCATTAAGCCCATTATAGAAAGTATCTATTTGATGCAATTCCGAAAAATCATGGTGTGGACATTAATGTAACATTTCCTTAAATCGTTCCCATGCCATTGAAAAACTTTCATTATTACGTTGTGTAAACCTTGAAATCTCATTTTTCAAATGTGTTGTTTTAGATGGTGGAAAAAATTGGTTCACAAACTTAGAAACGAGATCACCCCATGTCAAAATCGAATTTGGCGGTTATTTCTCGAGCCAAATTTTAGCGGGTCCATCTAACGAGTATGGAAACAACATCATTTTAATGGAGTCATGTGGAACATCCTTAAACTTGCTAGTTGCGGTGAGACGATTAAAATTCCTTATGTGGTAATGCGGGTTGTCTTTCTCATGACCTCTAAACTTATTTGCTTGTAACATCGACATTAAACCCGTCTTAATCTCGAAATTCTCCGCAAGGATGGCGGGAATCACAATAGCTTCTCCAAAACCCTCGGTGGGTGCTTAAAGAAACTCCATCATAGTACGATTAGCCATGATAGCTTCTTGTTCTACAATAGGTTCAACAATTGGAGTTTGTTCTTCAATCAAAGGCTCTTGATTTCCTTGACTTTGACGACGTTTAGGAGCTCGTTTTGCTTGATTACAAGTTAGCATAAACTTGACGAAGAATGGGAGGTGAGCAAAGAAGATTCTTTTTGGGTGTTTTGTGGATTTTCAATTTTTTTGTGTTTTTGATTATTTAAATTTTTTTGGATTTTGTGTATCTTCGTAGACAACAATCTACCAAATCTCTCCTCGAATCAAACTCTTGATTAAAGAAGCCTTAAAAGAATGAAAACGATCATGTGGAGTGAACGCCTTCGAATGACTTTAGAACTTTGGTGAAAACCAAATTGTTCAAGAGGGTTTAATCACAAAGAAAACCAAGCAAATATATATGATACGTAATAACACTTTGGGCGACAAAACCCTCGATTAGCCTTCAATCTCAAAATACTCACAAGCAAGCGGGGAATCGAGGCGACGCGAAGCATTTAAAAGCCTTTTTCCTTAGGGTATATTTTATAATACCCGCCTTATACCCACCTTATAGTTTTATTTTTCAAAATCGAGCTTCACGAAAGTATTTATCTATTTTTGCCTTTTTCTTTGAGATTCGAATACAATAATTAGGAGATCAAATCCCAAATAAGGTTGTATTTTCACACTTTTGGAGATATTTTGATTTTTTTTGTGATACTTAATACAATATAGTAATAATAATTTCACAAGAAAAACGAAAAAAAACCGATAATACGTATTAGTAGAGTTCTACTAAAACAAATACTATTTATGGTTAATATTAAAAACAACAAGACAAATTAATCATGACACACCTCCCCGGCAGCGGCGCCAAAATGATTGTGGTAAAATACGTCTCCTGTTTAGGAAAACAAAAGAGCGTAAATGAGCGGAAAGTATTAAGCGTTGGTTTAGGAAAATCAAACACTAATGACCCAAAGGTGAAAGTTCGTTTCCTAAGGAGGTATATGTGTGTGAATAATTCGTAATTGATTTGAAATTAATATTTTAAAGAAGGGGATGAGAAAATAGAATGACGAAGACGTGAAAATTATTACTACGACGACTAAAATTAAAACCGTAAAAAGAGCTAAAATAAAAATAAATTCTAAAAATTCCCCAAAAATTACCAAAAATCAAATTAATTAAACTAAGAGTTTACAAATGATCAAAACTTTTTCAAACCTTTTAATTAATTAAATATTAATTTTTAAATGCTAATTAAAGCCCTAAAAATCAAATTAATTATTAAAAATCCCAAATAAATATTTTTCACTTTGTAAACCTCTAAAATAACCAAATAATAAAAAAAAAGTATTTTTTGTAAATTTTTAAACTAATTAAAACTATTTAAAATGATTAAAAACTATTAAAAACTTAAAATAATTCTAGAAATTAGAAAAATGATGATAAAATTAATCTAAGAGTTGAAAAAATCCTACTTTAATGTATCTAACCTAAGAAAAATATAAAAAGTGTGAAAATGTGAAATTTGAAATTTAATAATAAAATAATATTAAAATAATATTAAAAATCCAAAAATTCTAAAAAATTCTAAAAACTTGCAAACTAGTTTATTTTAACCTAAATAATCACAAAATAAAAGTAAATTACCAAATTACCCCTATTGGGCCCCCAAATGGGCTAAAAACCAAAACAGTCAACCTTAATGGGCTAAATGGGCCCAAAAAGTCAAACTTGGCCCAAATGACCTGAAAAAAAAAACCCTATCTAACTCAAAATTCAATTCTAAACACAAAAGTCTGAAGGCCCAAAAGCTGGTTTTGAGCTTATCACAGCTTAAATAGTCAACAGCTTATTCTTATTGGGCCAATAAGCCCATTAAGCAATAAGCCAATGCCATAAGCTCTGCTTAAACATACAACCTTCTTTTGAGATGCCAAAGAGATCTGTGAAAAGAAATTTTGAAAAAGCACACTCAATAAGCCAGAAATAAGCAAAGTAGATTTTTACTAAAGGACAAAATAGTCGACTTAGAGTTCTAGACCACCTCAGACCTTCTAATAAGTTGCAAAAGACTCTAAATGACTTAATTAAGACAAACCAACAAAGAAAAGTTCAATAAGCCAAGCCAAATAAGCACAATAAGCTGATAAGCACTTATTTAAAAGTCAAAGTTATTGGTTTTCTAGTCAAACCTCAAAGTCAACCCCTCAAATGCTCCATAATGAACAAATGAGTCAAATAAGTGACACCTATTACAAATTCAAAGTTGTTGCAGGTTAAAATAAGATAGAATAGCTTATTGATAAGCACCAGTTGAAATAACACTAGCAGTGGCTAGCAGCAGGGGAAAGGAGTTCCCACTGCTTTGACTATTTGACTTGCTTTTTTAGAGAAATCCAGTTGGATTCAAATGGAAACAAGGGCACCCTTGTGATCAGTGAATCACAAGGAGTCTATATCAACAAAGAAATCACAATTTGGATCAGTCAATAAGCCCGGAATAAGCAAACAGTTCTCAGATATTGCACAGACCTTGAAAATAAGCAGTTATGAACAAATAAGCAGATTGAGCATGAATAAGCCATCCAAATTGAACCAAATGCATACACAAGCTATAATAAAGTCCAATAAGCACAAATAAACTTGTTTCAAGCAATGGATCAAAGTAAATAAGCAGATTCAAGCACCAAAAGTTACTGATAAGCAAAAGAGACTATCAAAAATCCTTTTGCTGATCTATTTGACCACCAATCCAATTTTAAGCCTTTAAATCTCCTTCCCTGATTAAGTTAACCAAAATTTAGCACTTGTTAACCCTAGTCTACCCTTAGATCTTAGTGTCCCCAAAATATTAGCCAAAATACCCAAGTAAAACTGATTTTATAGCCTTTTGATTGATTTGGTTGTGTCAAGCCTCAAAACTTACAGATAAAGAACACTTAGCACCAGGTAAACAGATACCAAACCAATAGAACCAATAAACAACAACCTATTTGCCTTAAATCCCTTTGAATCAGTTAACCCAAACATCCCTTTGGAATCAGATTTTTCAATCTTCCAAATGATTGTTATGATTTAACCCTTCAAACAAGATCTAATCAACCCTAACAACACTTAATCAACCTCAGAAACTCAAATCAAACCACAAAACACAGATTCATAATAAATCATGCAAAAATCACCAAATATTCAACAAAAATCAGAAAAATGAAAAAGGAAAGAGATGCAAACCTCCAAGTCTTACATCCAAGCCTTGGAATGTTTGAGCTGAGGTGCTAGCAAAACAAGCACCAGCTTCCTTGTACCTTCTAAGATCAACAAACCACAAGGATGAACAAATAACTATGAAATCTGATTTTTTTGAAAACAAGAGTTTTATCCCATAAAACCTTTCCTCAAAAACCAACAAATGATAAATTGGAACTCAGATCTTAGCTATTCAGATACCAAACTTTTATAAATAACATAAGTGAATTAAAGATTTTTAGAAATTCAAATTTTATTTCATAAAAAGGGATTACAAAGAAGATAGCTAAAATATGGAACAAAGGGGCTCTCACATGTTGAGGCCTCCTTATAGACGAATACAAGGCATAAACAAGCAAAACCCTAGGCTATGAAATCCCAAAAGTGCCCTTGAAATCTTCTAGACGCATTTGTTGTTTGAGCTGTCCAAATGAATCAGGAACGTTCATTTTAGCTTTGGGGCTAAGCAATGAGTGTCAGCTGTTGATTTGGCCACGTGGCAAGCCTTGAAGATGAAGGAATGATATGGTTGGGTGACGGGTTGAATGGTGGGGGCCATTGGTGAGTGGGATTGAGTGTTTTGTGTGTGGGATAGGTTTCTGGGCGTGTGAATCATACGTGGGATAGGGTAATTTCATTTTACCCTTTGGTTAAGTGAGTGGTAATTCTGGGTTCATCACGTGCTACAATAAAGATTTTGATCTGATATTAGTGGGGGTGTTGTGTTTGGCGCGTGTTTGTTTAAGTTTAAACTTTCAGAATGGCAGGAAGGGTCCTTGTATTTTGGTGAAAGTTGTATTAAATGTTTTTCAGCCACAAAACTCACTTTCCTTTGTTATCAAAGTTACAAACTTCACACTTTTGCCCCAAAACTTTCACAAAAGTGTTTCAATGGTTGTTTTTGCCACTTTTGAATATTTGAAGGACTGAACTTGGACATTTTTTGATCTTCAAAGGTCTTCATTGTATCTTTGACTTCATGAGGGACCATATTTGACAATTTAGAAATGTTGAGGGACTAAACTTGTAAATTCTTCAAAGTTGAAGGACCATTTTGTAATTTTGACAAACTTAAGGGACCAAACTTGTAATTATGAATATACAAGGGTTTTAAGTGTCATTTCTTCATAATTTGAGGATCAATCTTGTACATCTTCAAGTCTTAAGGGTTTTTTTGGATAAATCATGAACTAGAGCCCGGTTCTTTGTACGACTTCGTTTCTCGTGTCTGTTTTTCCTTGTTTCTTGTGATGTTTTGTCTTTTTCACGATATCCATACCTAAAACACAAAAGTAAACAAATACAAGCATATATATGGTATAATTATGACATTTTATGCATTTAAATCCCGAAAAGAACGATAAGATCATGTATAAATGCCATCTCATCAGAGGGCCTCCAACAAACCCAAAAACATGGCTTCATGATACGGATCTGATTAGATCGATTAGATCTTGTTAGAGAGAGCAAAAAATCACACAAAATTAGGGTTTCCATCAAAACCCAAAGGTTTCCTCGATTACATCGATGTTAGAGAGAGAAAGTTACACAGCGAGAGAAAAAGAGTGAGAGAGAAAAGCACAGTGATGAGTGATGAGTGATGGGTGATGAGTGATGAGTGATGAGTGATGAGTGATGAGTGATGAGTATGTGAGATGTGTTTATGTGAGATGTGTTTATGTGAGACGTGTTTATGTGAGTGGGTTAATAAAATATTGTGTATGAGAGAGGATCACTGTTCCTAGGGGAACGTGATTCCCCTCTATTATTAAAGATACAATTGATTATCAAGAGACGTGGTGCGATGGGTATGTCTGTAGTTATGTTTTAAACACATTAGCCAAACCGATATGTGTTATGGAACGGAGTAAAATAAAGAGTATCATGACATATTTATTTGTTATGATATAAAAACTATGAGGGTATTAAAGTATAAAAGTTCACAGGTTTAACGTTTATTTGGTAGGGTGAATTGCATATATATTCTTGCAAAGAGTCAAAATTGCATATATATCCAATTTAAACTTAAAATTACATATATATATATATATATATCCTTATGAAACATAATAAATTGCATATATATTTAACTTAAACTTAAAATTACATATATATCTTTATAAAATATGACAAATTGCATATATATCCAAATAATTATTTTTATATATTTAAATCTATTTAATTACTAAAAAATAATTTCGAAAAACATTTAAAAAATATTTAAATTTAAATAAACCTAATTTATTATTGAAAATTTGATTTAGAAAAATGGAAGTTTTAAAATTTTAGAAGTTTTTTAAAATTAAAATTTCTAAATCTTTTTCGATTTTTTTATTTTTTTTCGAATTTAAAATAAATCTTTTTCAAAATTATTTGTTTCCGAAATATTTTTTTTTAATTCATTCGATATTATAAATAAATTATATATTATAAATTGAAGAATAAATGAAAAGTGAAAGAACATATGGGTATTTAAGTAAATTCATTCGAGAAGTTAGTGAGATCGAACATATTTTGAATGTATATTAGCGAGCTTGGTTGTTTACATAATATATTAGCGAGACTTATCATTTTTAAATATATGTTACGTATATATAACTTTTTTCCTAAAAAATAAGTATTTGATATATGTTTGATAAGGATATATATATGCAATTTTAAGTTTAAGCTGAATATATATGCAATTTTTAACTCTTTGCATAGTGGCAAAAAGATTTGTGGCTATCACTCCAAAGTGTGTGAGGTCTCAAGTTCAATTCCCACTAGGTGCAAACAACCTTAAAGTGGTCACGCCAACCTCCTGAAAATGGAGGGCTTTACCTGGTTTGAGTCTGTGTGGCGGTGGGCTCAAACCCCGTGGATTAGTCGACCAATGAGTCGGAAATCACTGTTACCAATATATATATATATATATATATATATATATATATATATATATATATATATATATATATATATATATATATATATATATATATATATATATATATATATATATATATATATATATATATATATATTACCTGGTTTGAGTCTGTGTGGCGGTGGGCTCAAACCCCGTGGATTAGTCGACCAATGAGTCGGAAATCACTGTTACCAATATATATATATATATATATATATATATATATATATATATATATATATATATATATATATATATATATATATATATATATATATATATATATATATATATATATATATATATATATATATATATATATATATATATATATATATATATATATATATATATATATATATATATATATATATATATATATATATATTTATATATATGTATATGTATATGTATATATATATATATATATATATATATATATATATATATATATATATATATATATATATATATATATATATATATATATATATATATATATATATACTAGTGGCAAAACCCGTCCGATGGACGGGTATGACTTCTGATTTTCTTTTAACGTTTTTTATTTAGTAAATAATTGTTTGTAAATTTATATTTAGTATAGTCTCCTTTATTGCATTATTAGTCAGCATAACTTGTATTTGTTTTTTTAGTTTTTTACTATATAAAATATATTTTTTTGACTCAAAATATTTTCTGCCAAAAATTTTCTAAACTTTTAAAGATACTGTTAACATACATTATCATCAACACAATCTTTATGTAAATTATGTCAATAATGTGTTTCTATACATATATTCCTTACCAAATTCTCTAAATCTGTTTTTTTCACCTTATATAATCAGACAATCAAAATCATAACCCTTTTACTAATCTCTCAAAAGTTATCATTACCAAGACAAGAAAAATGACATGAAGCACCAAAGTTGAGTCACTTGAAGAAAATGGTAAATCTAACATAGCAGATAGACAAACACCCAACATTAAAAATGACACTTTAATGCATTCCATGTGCACCTTGTTATCAAAATCAACCTTTAGTTAGTAACTTTTCTAAGAAATTTATAAACTAAATAAAAAAATATTTGGAAAGTGGACTAACGTTAACACCAGGAGCTAATTCAAATAGTAATGAACAAATGACAATGTTTTGAAATCGATCCGGTCGAGTCACCAGATCCGGGTCGATCCGGATTAATCCGATTTTCTAAATAATTTTTTTTTTAATAATTAACAAAAATTATATATAGATCCTAAAAATTCCCGTATACTTACGATATAAATTGTTTAACCACCAATATAATATGTAAAAATATAATTCCGTCGTAAATATGTAAAATTTACATACTATTTTTTCAAAAAAACCCGAAAAAATCGAAACCCGGTCTAGTCTCGAGAACCGGGTTGACCCGAGTCACCCTAAACCCTGCAGGTCGAGCCAAGTTTTGAAGATGTGAAACTCGGGTCGATATGACATTTTTTCGACCGGAACCGGGTCAATCGGTTGACCCGGTTTTCAAAACATTGACTAATCTAATGATTGATTATAAAAAACATTCAAAGACGCTTTTAGTAATCCTTACCCCAATGAATCTTTCATTATCCGTAAAATGCTCAGCAAATTTGCACACATTATAATCAACATAGCGTTTCATGATTACATAAGCATGGACCACCGATTGGACTAAGATTAGTATCACTAAGGCCTTTCGAAATTCGATATCTATTGCATTGCTTAGAGATTGACTTTTGAGAATAAGAACGTTATTAGTACAAATCATTTTCAGCCTTTTGTTAATGTTGTTGTAGCCTCCTATTTGTTGTTTCAAGCTTGCCATGATCCCATCTGAAGGTCGGTTTCTGTTGCCATTTACCCAAAAATAGTATCTATTAACTTTTGCGGGTACTAATACTCTAATAGTAATACAGTATGGTAACTTACACATTATTGAGAAGCTACTGGTCTCCTAAGATAAGCGGTATTTCGAGCCTTTGCAACTTCTCTCTATGTTTTGCTTCTCAACCAGAGGATATAATAAGTATTAGGTGAGCAAACTTAACTCACTTCCATAATCATACATGTCATCAAAAAACTTAACTCACATTATAATGAAATAAAAAAGCAAAGAATTACATACTTTAGAGAAGAAGGAGAAAATACAGTTACACATGTTACACGAAACATGTTTGTGTCATGAATAAGATTTGTGTCAGATATGGTATATGTTGAGTTGTATAAGATTTGTGTCGTAGGAGAAGGATAAGAAAGAGCTTTTCGTTATCTATGAGAAACCCCTTGCGAAGAAGAAAATAAAGGTTCGTTTTGGAAAACTTTGTAGTACTTACAGATGCGCACATGATTTTTATGCTTTGAGACCAAAACTGAATTATGTAGCAGGTGGTGGTTCCTCATTATTTTCTTAAGCAGGTGGCTTTGGATCTGCAACTAATCAGGTTCCTAAGTCTTGTCTATAGACTATTAAGTTTGACAAAAAAGAGTTACCGAAATGTGCAAGTAGGTTTACCAAAATGTGATAGCACAAGCTCGAACTCTTGTTTGTATACCATTTTGTGTGAAACCGAGTTATGCCACTTCATTGTTTGTGTTTGTGACACCAAAACTTGGGTGAACAACAGTTGAATATGTTTCACTGCAATTAATTTAGTGATAATTTGAACATGCAAAGAGAAAATGGAGAAAGAACACCGACAGTCAAGAATGTAAGTTTGTAATAAGCATCTTAAAAATTGAACAGTCGTTCAGCAAATTTGAAGATAAACAGATCTGAAACCTATATGGTATTGATCCATCATAAATGGACAAAACCGCACAAATAACTACAGAATGGTGACTCACGAACTTGAAATTTGTGTCCTTTTATTGTTCAGCAATATTATTCAAAGATTATTGCTGAAACCTCTTTAATGGACCACATTCTTAACGTTTATATATAATTTGTATAGTACAAAGATTTGCACATTCTTAACGTTTCAGATTTAAATGGACCACACATTGCTGAAGCGGCAGTTTAAATTCCATGACTTTAACGTGTTGATGATTGTAAGTGCTCTAAGACAAATAGAAGGGATTTGGTTTTTCATCTGCCACAAGTGTGTTGTCTGAGTGTGGCTTCAGCTTTGTAGAGATTTGCTCGACTACAACTTTATGTGCAAAGTCGTGCTCAAATTCGTTGTTGGCCATGACTTTTCTGAGCTTTTTGCATGTCATATGTGGGGGGTGGGGGGTGGGTGGGGGGGAAGCGGATGAACTGAGTGAGGCGTGTGGATAGAATTTCTCGACGTTCCTCTATTTTATGGTACTCAATTCTGGACCATTTGAGGACTATCGTAAACTGCATCTTTTGATGCTACCTGGAAATCGTCACTTGCCAAAATTGCTTCAACTATAGCAAGATGCAAGTTGAGAGCCTCATCCTGGAACCTGACAAGTATAAAGAAAATAAAACATTAAAAACTTAATTATAAACAGCGTGAAAAAATCAGCATTTAAGTGAAATTATGGAAACACCATTCAGCAAGACAATACAAAAAGACACATGCTTACTTTTTCTTGATACTTTTCACACTATTTCCTTGTTACTCATACAATGTAGTACAATTGCGCACAACTTATTTTGATCCATGTTAACTTAGTCTCTATGTTAAAGTATTTAAAGAGGAAACTTTCATAATCTATTACATCTAACACAAATTTTATTATAAACCCTTTTGTTACAAAAACTTTATCCTCGCTAGCAGTTGGATACTTTTCTCTAAAAAGTAGTTTCTTATGATAAGGGCATTGTTCACATATAATTATCAGTCAGAATAATACAATCTCCGCTTAATCATCATCTAACAAACATATCGGTTCACTGCTACCGACTTTACAAAATTCAGTTACTTGAAAAGTGATTGTAGATAATAGAAACAGAAAGTAAGTACTTAAATAAGCAATTCCACACAAGTAGGTTGGTGTTGGCTTGTGCTTTAGGAAGATAAGCAGTATAAAATAAGCAATCCAAACACCCCCATAAACTCAATATAAATGTATACCTGCATGTAAGGCAAGTATGAGAAGGAAGATAGGGATGATAACTGGTTGAAGTTCATTCATTAGCTTACTTCCGAATTTTGAATCAACGAATTGGTTTCCTACTTGAATAGAATCTTTAGTGTCAGCGTCCATCCCTGGATCTGCACCCATCATTGGGTGTACGTATGTGGGACAGTGTAGGTTTGCATATGATAGCAGCTTGGATCAGGTGCTGGATTGGCTATCATATGTTTGGCACACGGAAAACCTTCAAAGGTTGATGGCCATTCTGTTTATGTTCGGATTTTTCTGTTTATCATTGAAAATTCGAACATAAACATAATGGCCATCAGCCTTTGAAGGTTTTGCGTGTGTCAAACATATGATAGCCAATCCAGCACCTGATCCAAGCTGCTATCATATGCAAGACAAACATGTGCATGTACACTCTTGTAAAGTTTTACTTTTCATATTGACTATATAATAAATAGGTAGTTTCTTGACCTATTTGGATGGCCCTCGTGTTTTTCTTTGCTGAGATTTTCGAGTAAATATATTGACGGCTGGCCTGAATTTAAACAACCAATGATTATATTCAAGTCAAAGTGATTATTAACGGTAAAAAAGAAATGGGAGTACACCAATCAACTTCCATGATAACTACACAGTAACATATAGTACCTAACATGATTGCAAAACCAATATATAATACACCACTTCAAGTGTTTACAATGAGATGATGCAGTTGAGAATTTTAAACTCGTTTTTCATCGAAGAAACTGATGCTATGACAACCCCACCAAGGTTCTGCATTTTCACAAATTATCAAATAACTAAACATATATGATCGTTCTCTTTTTAGTACATTGACCATACCAATTTACCTAAAATGGGTCAATGTGCGTTGTTTTTATCTCAAGTATCAAATTCTTAAGCCTTAAAAGAATGGTTATAAACTTTTTATTCTCTATGTTTATTAAATGGAAAACAAAACTACGATTCTATTTCTATACTTGTTGAGGTTAATTTACTTATAAGTCAGCTGGTCAACCGCTGTCCGTGCTAGCTTTTGGTTTTGGGTCCTATCATATCAGCTAACTGCCAGCAATGGCCCTAAAATATATTCAATGTAACTTAGAAATTAAACCGGCATAAGTAATCATACATGAACATAATTTACCTTCTTTTTTAATAGAGCTACATCCCTCTGTACTTGTTCGTACCAACAGACCGGTTTGTCGCAACACGCTTGCGAACATTCCTTTGAGTAAAGTGTTGTTCAGACTATGGCATATGCTAGTTGTGACTGATGCATCTTTTACGACAGTTGAGAGTAGCTTGAGTAGATCCTCGAACAACTGCACTTGTGACTGAAAAAAAGAAGGAAAAGAAAAAATTTTCAACGTAAGCAATTCATAAAGCTTTTAGAAAAACATGAGTGAAATATAATACCACTTACTTGCAGAAGTTCCGACATTTTTTATTGTCTTTTGTGTGTTAATAATCGTGGCGAGAGCTGGACTTTTGCAAAGCTGTCGATCATTCCCACCATGGTTGAGCACGTTTTGTTGACAGAACTCATGTGGTAATTGTGACTCCAATGGTCTGCCAGTAGCCACACTTTTATGATTCCACGGCTGGATCCAGTAGATGCATCAATATTTGCGGACGACCCAAAAAGAGAATGAAGGATATCTTCTTATAACACTTGACTTTAGACTGCTTTCAAAAAGGCATGATTAGATGACAATAACACTCACTCTAAGAAGTTCCGGTGTTGTTCAATGCGAGTTTAGGATTCAAAGTTTGTTGACCATTGTCAATTCTGGCGACAGGTGCGTGGGTCTGTGTTGGTGTTCCTTGTGGATCCCGAGAAGCTAATAAGTATGAATTAATTTCAAAACCAGTTCCTGAAAGTTTATCTTGAAGGTCGCTCATCAAACCTAGCACAACTGCGCATACCTTCTGTCTCAATCACTATTAGGGCATTTAAAGCCCACTCATCAAACCCGTATAACTGCGCACAGTGCCTTGCTTAAAGTGATGTGCGAGGTCTGACGCCGTTTCCACAGAAGACGCATCCCTTTTATGCCGTGTGAACATGTCACAATAGATTGTCAATAAGTAAATCCTTCTACCAACATATCTATCCAAAACTAATTAAAAATCACATAATACACAAATAAGTAAATCCTTCTACAAACACATCTATCCAAAATCACATCTAACCAAAATCATATGTTAAGCCTAAATTAAATCACAGATTAACAAATAATAATAACCATATCATAATAAGAAGTTTCATAACCTTAATCATACACCATATAGTAATTTGATATCATATCATATAAAAAACAAATTAACTATCATATCAGATTAACCAAAAACAAATTCAAAGTAATCCTACTACATAAACGATTAAATATTATGAAAAATAGTTGTTGATGACGAAAGTACCTGATTGTGAGATTCCCATGTTGGACGTAGGAATGACGGACGTAGGGATTCTAGTGGTTCATTATTCAGGTCCAACTACAAAAAGGCTATACACCATCGATGTCAGGGAGTTTATTTAGGATGCCAAAATAGACGAAGTATTGAAGTATGTTTAAAAAGGAATGAAAACGTTGAGCTAAGGAAAATACCACATACCCTTAACTTTAGTTGCTTTAAATCCCATGTGTCTAACTCAGCCTCATCGTCTCCTTCCCCTCTGTTTCCGAAAAAAACACATAATGTTCTTAGCAAAATACTTTTAACAGAATAGGATCAACTGAAAGATTTTAAAAGTATGTAAGTAATGCATACATTTTTCTTATATAAGTTGCTTCCAAATAGTACCTCCTTAGAAAAGTGATCACCCCTGATCACCATCTTCTTTTACTTTTCGTAAAAAGAAATTATAAGAATAGTGCCTCCCTCCCATGCCCAAATACATTGTTCTTTTTCTAAACTCAAACTTAAAGTGCAATAAACAAATAAAAAGAAGATGATATTGATCAAATGCTACCCCAAATAAGCTAGCTACTTTATCTGAAAAATAATTAATCATATATAAACCAAATCAATATATAAAAGGGTGTATAAGATGCACAGTTGATAACTACATGTGTTAATCAAGTCGAACATGGATTTTGTCATATAATTGCAAATATATACGTCCTTTTGTAAAAATTTAAAAAAATTTTAGACAAGTTACAGTTACACAGATAATGAAAACAATCAACAAACAAATTAATCAAGTGTTTGAGTTAAATCGTACAAATACTATATAGTGAAGTACATTGTACCTACAACAATTTAGATCGGTAGTCCTTACCTCCTCGTTCTACATCAGATCTTGATGGTGATGTTTGTCAAGCCTTTATATTCACTTGATATTGCATCCTTCAGTTTTGCAGCAGTTTAACGAACATACTTTGAAATGTATATAATGCAAGTTCGTTTTCTCAGTTCTTAACCAATAGAAAGTCCAATCAATATCAGATTTATAATTGTTCTTGGTTGTTCAAGCTTGCTTGGTAATCTATTGCTAATTCAAACAACACTATTTAAAAATGAAAAATATAAACCTACTTATACGTAAAACAAGTTGCAAATTCCAAGATTTTATTCAAACAAAGTATAAAATGCAAAACTTGAAACTAAAAGGACTGAAAATGTAATTTCTATGAAATGTAAATGCTTGAAATGTAAATTCTAAAAGTTATAAGGACTACTAATGCAAAACAGTTAACTATAAGGACCAAATTTGTAAAATGATAACAAACTAACCAAATAGTAACAAACTAACAAACTTGATAACTGAAATTTAACAAACTTCCAAATCCAGGGACTGAATTTTGCAAATACCACAAATTTAGGAAGTTTAACTAGGTTTACCAAACTGAATGAAATGAAGGGACTAAAGTGCAATAAAACTAGACCTTTAACTAAAAACGGGACAAAGGAAAGATTAAGCTCGTTTGAGCTTATTACTCAACCAAATAAGCTGAAATCACTTGCAAAACTTTTAAAATCCAATTATAGCTACGTGTGTTCAAAGAAATAAGCTAAAAGTCCAAAATAAGCAATTGAGTGCTTATTAATAAGCACAAAATAAGCTACAGCTTATTTCAATCAGTCACAACCTGATTTTTGTGACAAATCTGATTAAGCACTTGATTACAAGAACGGGAAATCTAACTAGAACCATTTTCATCCAATAATGAATGAGAAATCTGAAATAAGCTCTTTTGAGCTTATGTTGACCAAGTTTGACCAATTTTTATGAAAAAGCTCAAAATTTCAAAACTTCATATTCAATACTAACTAGATGGATTGGTGAAAGAAAATCAAGACTTTTGTGAAGAGGATTAAGAGAACTAGCAAAACAGTAAGCTTTTTATATCAGAGAATGGAAAATGCTCAGTCATTGACCAATAAGCTGTTTTCTAGCTTAATTCCTAAAACTGTAGATTTTCCTCTTAGAGACTGAAACTTTATGATGTAAGCTAGAACTAGAAACAAGTTTGAGCAATTTTCATCAAAGATTAAAGGAGAACTAGGCAAATGAAAATGACAAGTTTTGGCTATCAAAGCTGAAATAAGGCTAACCCAAACAATTTTTATACCAATTGCCTTTTTGACTATTTTTATGACTTGTAAAAAGCTGAAAACTACTTGTTAACTCCTAATGACTAGAAATGAACTCCTAAACACCAAATCTTAACACTTGAAAACCACTTAATAGCTACTACCAAACACTCCTTTATCTGATTTTAACAAAATTTAACAAAGACTTATTGAGTTCTGAATTAAGCTGATACAAAAGCTATAGCAGACTAGTTTAAATGAACCAAATGAAAGCTAATGAAACTGAAACTAAGCAATTATCAAGACTAGAACTCAATTAAGGTGCAAAGCTAAAATGTGACTGAAAATAAGCTAGTAACTACAAATGACACTCAGATCAGTACACAAGATTGAAGTAACTGAACCACAAACACTTAAATCTCAATCAAACAACAGCAACTAATCAAGTATAACATGTAGCCATCAAAGTTAACTAAGAAAATAAGCATGCAAAGACTGTTTTAGAGGAACATAAAACAAGAGCTAAGGAACCTATTGTAGAAGTCCTTTGGGAAGAAGAGGAGCGCTGAGCTCTCTTGCACTAGTGATACCACCACCTATCACTAGTATTCAACTAAAATCATCAATCTAATCAGCTACAATCATCTACATTCATCATCCTGCTACTAATCTTCAAAGGAACAAAGGATTGACTTGAATTCTGAACAAACAGCTACAAAACTCCTCCAATGACTATTATGATCAATGATTGATCATAACAAGCACAAATCAACAACAGGATGATCCAATAACAGCAAGTAGTAACAGAATTGAGAAGAACAGAATTTGGCGGGAAAATGAAGTTTGAATTTTATTGCATGAATTTAGTTACAAATGTTTGTTACAAGCTTCTAACTAACTAACTGACTCAAGAGTTTGTCAGACTCTTGAGTAGTTAGGTGAAAAGTGAGGGAAAAAGGGAAAGGGAAATTTAAGAACTATGTGTTTTACAAATTTAAGCTACAATGAGAAATGAGGTACATCCTAGCTATTTATAGGCATGAGAGGAGATTCTGTTGGGGTTTGTGACGTGGCAGATCCAATCATAGCTTGACACGTGGAAGAATTCTGCATTTGCTCTTTGAAGGTGATGAACCATTTTGGGTGTTTTTGATTTAGTGGATAATTTGTTAATTGGATTGCACCATTGAATTCCTCTCTTCAAAACGAGCAATATTGGTGTTTTGATCTTCTCATGAAACGGCCTCTATCAAAAACCCGATCCTGGAAATATTTTTGTTAAAGAAGATGGACACGTGGCGCCTTCTGGTTGGTTGTGAGGGTGTCACACGGATCACACTGTTTGGATCCTGTAATAAATGAGGCGGCTGTTAATGGGAAATTAATGCTTGATCCTTGTGACTTGTTTCCTTTCTTCTTATTGGCTGAGCCCTTTTCACATGGATTAAACTTTGCAAAACTTTCCAAACTTGGCAGATTTGGTCCTTGTATTTGGCAGATTGTAATTTCAAGCTATGATCTTAATCCTTTTGACATTTTTGACCCTTCAACTTTGATTCTTCAACAAAATGGCCCTTTGACTGAGTTGACTTTGTAGTTGACCAAATTTGACTTGAATCTTGACTTTTCATAATTTGCACTTCTAGTCCTCCAACTTTCATCACTTGTCAAGATAGGTCCTTGAACTTCAAAGTCTTGTCACTTTTGATCCTCTTTTGTCTTTTTCATCCATTTGAGCTTGATTTTTCCTTGTTTGCTTGAAATTGTATCCTTTTACCTACATAAGATCACACAAACAAAACATACCACATAACACTGCTTTTTACAAGATAAATGGGTATTTTGCTTCATGTTTTAGGGTTATTTGTTGATAAAAGGATATGAGTTTAAGCTCATATCAAATTCCCCTACACTTGAGCATTGCCATGTCCTCATGCAATATTGTATTTCAAGGCTTAAAAATTTACATTTCCCTCATAATTAATCCACCTTGGCCATATGAGATGCATCTACACTACTCTAAACTAAATGATGCATGATTTTGACTTTTTACAATGCAATGAATCAAAATACAATTCTATCTATATCTTTTTGATTTTTCTTGAAATGGTTTTGATGGAAATAACTCATAAGGAACTCAATGACTTGGATTAGGGCTTGGATACCATGGACACTTATCACCCTCAAGTTTCACTTTCCCCATACCAAGCTAGTAAATGGGATCATTGCATTCACAAGTAAAAAGTGCATCAACTTATTCATGACAATTAAATGTGGAACCGGTTATTATTTGAGCAAATTGCTTGTGGGCAAATTTGTCATTATTAAAGTGTGAAATATAAGAAATGTAAAATCCAAAAATAAGGAAGCACGGTTTTAATCCTAAGTAATCTTCTCATCCATTACTTGAAAAACCGCTCACAATTAATATAAGTCCGTATTAAGAGTAATAAGTCATTCGCCTTATGTGTAAAATCCTCATGTCATGCTTTCATAAGTAATTACACACTCGCTAAGGAAAGAAAAATAAAACTCACGCAATAATTTACATCCGCATCTTTTTGAGATTTTGGATCTTCAACCCCGCAACCCGTCAAGGTAATATTGGATTGGAGCAATCTATTGAATCCCCGCAACCCGTCAAGGTAATATTGGAACTCAATAGTCACTATAATTAACACCACACTGCCCCTCTTGGGAGTCTTGCATTATTATTTTTTTTCTTTTTTTTTTTCTTTTTTTTTTCTAGCCACTCATTTTTTTTCATAAGCCGCTCTTATTTTTCTTTATTCCTCACAAAGAAATTTGAAAAGAAGAAAAGGAAAAACACCCGCTAAATATGGAGCATGACACAAGTCTAGTACACATAAAACGTGCTAACTTAGAATCTTAAGACGTACTCATATCAACCATGAATGATTAGCCAAAAATGCATAAGAGATTACAAACCAATTAAAACCGTACTTGATTATTTATTAACAATTATATACATGCGAAGAAATAGAGGTAAAGAAGAGAAGGGTTTAGCCACAAGTAATTGCCATGAAGTCTATCTAGCCCTTTTACACTTGCTTTAACTCTATCATTTCCCATTCTCCACAAATTTGAAATTTCAAAGAATGAAATTGGTGGAAGCTTAGCCTAATAGACCAATGAAGGACTACATGGTTAAGGATACTAGCTAGAGAGTGCTAAAATAAGCAAACTCGGGTTGAGTCAAAATATCCATGGCGGGCCTAATATGTCAAAGAAGTCTAAACTTGTTAAAACCATGTTTTATTATATTTTTTTTTCTTTTATATATTTTTGATGAAAAATAAAAGAAGAAATATATACAATGCAAATGTGTTATGCAAATGAAAAATGATTGATGCACAAATCATGAATGCATATTTTTGTTGGCCAAAGTAGATCAAAAATTTGAAAAATGTTTAAAATTCAATTTTCCATGTTATCATGCAAGACAATGACAAGTTCTAGGTAAGGTCACTTCGATAGAAGACCCCCCTACACTTAAGCTAAACATTGTCCTCAATGTTTAAGAGCATGGAAGTATAACAACTTCCCCTACACTTATGACAATGAATAGACTTTGCTTAACCCAAGTTAAGGAAAGGACTAATATTAGTGAAATCATGTTTAAGCACAAGGTGTCAATGAAAAATCACTAAAGTAACGAAGTGAACCGGATACAAGGGCCTCCTCCATAAGCTCCAAAGCATGAGATGAGTGAGCAACCCTACAAACAAGCATGAAGACAAAAGAAGGTCTCCCCTACACTTATCTCCAAATCTATGCCTTTATTTCTAACCTACAACACTCTAAACCTAGTTATACGATGCTTGAGTTAATGAGTCTCTAGCTCGACTCGTCCCTCAATGAATTAATTCATGGGGAAAATGGGGACCTCTTGGACCATTTCAACGGAAATGTCCTCCCCAAAGTAGTGTTTAACACGGTGGCCATTCACTTTAAAATTTGGACCATCGTTTTGGGACAACTCAAGAGTTCCATATGGAAACACTTGAGCAATAGTGAATGGACCGGACCATCTCGACTTAAGCTTGCCCGCAAAAAGCTTCAATCTTGAGTTAAAGAGGAGAACCGGCTCTCCAACTTTGAACTCACGATTCTTGATCTTAGCATCATGCAATTTCTTAGTCTTTTCCTTGTATAGCAAAGAATTCTCATAGGCATTGGCTCTCAACTCATCCATCTCATTGATTTGATCTTTCCTATGTGAACCGGCTTGGTTTAAATCAAAGTTAGCCCACTTGAGAGCCCAAGATGCCTTATGTTCTAACTCAAATGGAAGGTGGCACGCTTTTCCATAGACAAGCCTATAAGGAGTACAACCAATTGGTGTCTTAAAAGCCGTCCTAAACGCCCACAAAGCATCATCAAGCTTATCCGACCAAGAAGCTCTATGCTCTCCCACCGTTCTCTCTAAAATCCTCTTTAAACCACAATTTGTGACCTCGGTTTGACCATTTGTTTGAGGGTGATACGCGGTAGAAAGTCTATGATTCACTCCATATTTCTTCATAACTCTCGTGAATTGATCATTACAAAAGTGCGTACCACGATCACTTATGATGGCCCGAGGTACACCAAATCTAGCAAACAATTGTTTCAAAAACTTTACAACCACTCTAGCATCATTAGTAGGTAAGGCTTTAGCCTCCACCCACTTGGACACATAATCCACCGCCACAAGTATATACTTGTTTCCCTTAGAGGATGGAAAAGGTCCCATGAAATCTATTCCCCATACATCAAATATCTCACATTCTTGGATAAAATTTTGTGGCATCTCATCACGTTGTGTAATTTTTCCTTGTCTTTGACAAACATCACAAAATTTCACCATCTCTTGAGCATCCTTGTAAATGGAAGGCCAATAATAACCCGAATCAAAGACTTTCTTGGCAGTGTAGTTAGGCCCAAAATGTCCACCCGTAGGTTCTTTATGACATGCCTCTAAGATTTTAAATGCCTCGGGCCCATCTACACACCGTCTAATGATTTGGTCCGCACATTGCCTAAAAAGATATGGATCATCCCAAAAGTAATACTTAACTTCCTTAAGAAACTTTTTCTTTTGTTGGTAAGTAAGACCCTCAATAAGCACATTGCCCACAAGATAGTTTGCAATATCCGCAAACCAAGGTGTGGCATCCTCTTGGGAAGAGATAGACATGAGCTCCTCTAATGGAAAGGATTCATTGATTTCTTGATGTGGGAAATCTCCTTGAAAAGGATGCTCAAGTCTACTCAAATGATCCGCCGCTAAATTCTCGGCCCCTTTTTTATCACGAATCTCTATCTTAAACTCTTGAAGCAACAAAACCCATCTCAAAAGCCTAGGCTTAGCATCTTGTTTTGTCATAAGATACTTGAGAGCGGAATGATCCGTATACACTATGGTCTTGGAAAGCACAAGGTATGGTCTAAACTTCTCAAAAGCATATACTATAGCAAGCAACTCTTTTTCCGTGGTAGTGTAATGAAGTTGTGCACCGGTCATGGTTTTACTCGCATAGTGTATAGGTTGGAAATGCTTATTAACTCTTTGTCCTAAGACGGCCCCCACCGCATAATCACTAGCGTCACACATAAGCTCAAAAGGTAATTCCCAATTTGGAGAAACCAAAACGGGAGCCTTTGTCAATTTTGCCTTAAGTGTCTCAAAAGATTCTAAACAAGCTTGGTCAAAAATGAAAGGAGCCTCTTTCTCCAAGAGATGAGTCATCGGTCTAGCTATCTTAGAGAAATCTTGTATAAAGCGCCTATAAAAGCCCGCATGACCTAAAAAACTCCTTACACCTTTAACCGAGGTGGGTGGGGGAAGCTTAGCAATCACATCAATTTTGGCTCGATCAACTTCTAATCCCTTATTGGATATCTTGTGTCCTAAAACAATCCCCTCTTTCACCATAAAGTGACATTTCTCCCAATTAAGCACCAAACGTGTTTCCTCACAACGCTTAAGCATTCTCTCAAGATTGGTGAGACATGAGCTAAAGGAGTTCCCAAATACGGAAAAGTCATCCATAAAAACCTCCATGGTTTGCTCTATCATGTCATGGAAAATCGCCATCATGCACCTTTGAAACGTCCCCGGTGCATTACATAGGCCAAAAGGCATCCTCTTGTAAGCAAAGGTACCGTATGGACAAGTGAATGTGGTCTTTTCTTGATCCTTAGGGTCAATGGGTATTTGAAAATAACCCGAAAAGCCATCAAGAAAACAATAGTACTCATTTCCCGCTAAGCGTTCAAGCATTTGATCCATAAAGGGAAGCGGGAAATGGTCTTTCCTAGTTGCCTCATTGAGTTTTCTATAATCAATGCAAACTCTCCAACCGGTTACAAGTCTCGTGGGAATAAGCTCATTGTTCTCATTAGGCACCACGGTGATTCCACCCTTCTTTGGAACACAATGAACCGGGCTAACCCATGGAGAGTCGGAAATGGGGTAAATCATGCCCGCATCTAAGAGTTTAATCACTTCCTTCTTAATAACCTCATGAATTTTTGGATTAACTCTCCTTTGGTTTTGAATGGCGGGTTTATAATCATCCTCCATAAGGATTTTGTGAGTACAAAAATGTGGATCAATTCCCCTTATGTCGGATATTTTCCATGCTAAGGCTTTCTTATGTTTCTTAAGGACTTCAATAAGTTGCTCCTTCTCATCCTCTTTCAATTCCTTAGCAATAATCACCGGTAATTGGTCTTTTCCTTCTAAGAAAGCATATTCTAAGTGGGATGGAAGTTCCTTAAGTTCAATGGGAGGTGGACTCTCTATGGAAGGTTTTACTATGGAAGGTTCCTCAATGGTAATCTCTTGTGGAATAGGGGAAGGAATAGGGTCCTCATTGAGCAACTTTTGGATTGTAAGAATATCTTCTTCCCAATTAATGGGAGAATCATCATCACCAAGAAAGTTGGACTCAAATTCCTCCAAAAGGAAATCACTCTCTCCAAAAGGTGTTAAAGAGGGAGCAATTGAGGCCACGGTTTCAACATGTGGAATCTCATCACTAGCATTCTTACAAGCATCATGAAAGTGTTCATTACACACTTCATCTAGTACATCCACAATCTTAATAGTCTCACAAGGTCTAGACTCCTTAACCTCTTTTCTATCACAAACTTTCCCTAACTTAAACACCACTTTCTCATCCTCTACTCTCATAATTAATTCTCCTTCCGCCACATCTATCAAGGTACGACCCGTTCTCAAAAACGGTCTACCAACAATCAAAGGCACTCTAGGATCCATGTCATAATCGACCACTACAAAGTCGGCCGGAAAGGTAAACTTATCCACACCTACAAACACATCTTCCGCTATACCTACGGGGTGAGCTATGGTTCGGTTGGCTAGTTCAAGAGTCATCCTAGTGGGGGTGAGCTCGGGAAGAGATAGTTGTTTCCAAACCGATAAAGGCATGAGATTTATGCTTGCCCCTAAATCCGCCAAAGCCATGCAATTTTCAACACCGGGAAAATTACAAGGTATCAAGAAGCGCCCCGGATCTCCAAGTTTTGTTGGTAAGGTTTTAAGTAACACCGCGGAACAATTTTCATTAAGTGATGTGTTGGGCAAATCAACCAATTTTTCTTTGTTTGAGAGCAAATCCTTGAACATCTTAGCAAACTTTGGCATATAAGCAAGAGCTTCCACAAAGGATATGTTGATATTGAGTTGCTTGAACATCCTTAAGAAATTGGAGACTTGTATGTCATCTTTGTTCTTTAACTTGTCCTTTTTCAACCTTGAAGGGTATGAAAGAGTAGGTTTGGGTGTAGGTGGAATAGGTGTTGTAGTGGAAGATTTGTCTTTGTTAGCCTCTTCATTGGGAAGTGTGGAAGGTAAAGAAGAAGTATGAGGTGGTTGAGAAGGTGTGTTTGAGTGAATAGGAGCACTTTGAGGAGGTGGAGTAGAAGTAGAAGGCTTATCACAAGTAGGAGCACAAGTAGGTTGAACAATAGTAGGTTTAGGAGGTGAAGGATCCTTTGTTGTTTTACCACTCCTTGTTGTAATAGCATTGACATTAGCCCTAGGGTTTGTTTGTGTGTTAGAAGGTAAAGCCCCTTGTGGTCTTTGATTTAATGCCATCAAAAGCTTATTGAATTGGTCATTCATTTTCTTGTCTATAGCTTGGAATTTCTTTTCATTCTCTTGATTCATCTTTTGCAAAAGATCCATTGTGTTTAACTCTTGTGGCACATAACCTTGAAAACCTTGAGGTTGGAAAGGTAAAGGTTGGGAGTTAAATCCTTGATTTGGTGGATAAAAGGTACTTGCTTGAGGTTGAAATTGATTTGGTGCCTTGTAGTTATTTCCTTGGTATGGTTGTCTTTGCCCTTGATTCCTTGCTAAAATTTGAGGAGGATTTTGTGGAATTTGGGTGGGTGGTTGGGGTGGGAAGCCGGGTGGAGTAAGGTAATTTTGGGATTTGTAAGAAAGGTTATTTGGATTGATGTTAGGCTTAAAGTGTTCACGGTGTTCCTCTTGGTAAGCATAGCATTCCCCTTGATACCCTTGCACCTTATCACATTGTTCATAAGAGTGGGGACCTCCACAAGTAACACAAGAAATGGTGATGGCATTCACATTGTTTGAGGAATTGTTCAATGTCATGCTCTTAAAGGCTTGAACTAGCTCTTGAGTCATTTCTTGTTGTCCTTGTTTGACTTGTTGAAGGATCTCTTGGTGATATTTAAGGAATTGGTTATCACAAGGTGTTTGAGAAGTGTTTTGGATAACATGAACTCTTTCTTCAAATGGATCGTTTGTTTGAACCATTGCCTTAGTCTCAATAATGTTCAAAGCCTCATGGTATGTCTTGAAATGAATACTCCCTCCCGCGGAAGCATTTAGTGAATCTTGGTGGTGAGGTTTAAGGCCATTGTAGAAGGTATTGATTTGGCCTAGATCATCCATTCCATGGTTAGGGCATCGCCTCAACAACTCACTATACTCTTCCCAAGCATCACCAAAGGATTGACTAGGTTTTTGTGTAAAGCCCATAATCAAATTCCTCAAAGCCATAGTCTTTTGTGGAGGAAAGAATTTGTTCAAAAACTTAGTGGTAAAATCATCCCATGTGGTGATACTATCGGGTGGTTGGGTGTCTAACCAATGCTTAGCACTCCCATCTAAGGAAAATGACACTAACATCAATCTAATGACCTCATGTGGAACCCCATTATGCTTAATGGTGTTGCAAAGTGAAAGGAATCTCTTAAGGTGAGCATGGGGATCCTCATTTTGTTTTCCAAAGAAAGGTGATGCAGCAACCATATTGATCATAGATGTATGTAGCTCAAATGTGTTAGCGGGATAGTCGGGAATCTTAATGGCACTAGCATATCCATGAATGTTGGATTGCATACGTTCATACAAAGTACGGTTATCAATAGCCATGGCTCCTTGTGGTGGTGACAAAGCACGATTCTCGTGATCGGCTTGGTGGACGGTGGTGGTCTTACTCTTTCTCTTTTTCTTCCTTTTCGGAGGAAGAGGTTGTACACCAATCGGTATTTGTGCACGCCCGCGAGTGAGCATGCAACTCAATACGAGGAATGAGAGAGAAGCTCTCGTGTGACTTTGAAGAGAAATGGATTATCCTCTTCGAGTTTCGATATTAAATATCCACAAGAAAATAACAATATATGTATTACTACTTTGGGTGCAAGACCCTCAATGAAGCTTTCCTTCTTAGAATACTCCCAAGTGAACGGGGGGTTAGGTGGCGCGAAGCACTTAAGTACCTATTGACCCTTAGATGGCATTTTATAGCACATCGCCTTTCTATTCACTTAAATGTTCGTATTCTTTGAATTATTGCTTATTGAGAGTATTTATCTATTCTTGCTTTATTTTGTTTGATCGATACACGTGTCAAGGACCGGAGCGCCCCTCAACACGGTGTATTGCCTCGGCAATACTTATGGAAGATATGTAGATTGATTGTTCTTATACGTATACGTATTTACTTATAATAATATATGGAAAATATTTTTGTATTTATGAGTTTTTAAAGGAAAATACTATATGTACATAAAAACCGAGAGAATCCAATAATATATATTTTTGGGTGCAATCTCTTAGGAAAAAGATTGCTTTTTGGATTTTTTTAATTTTTTTGGTCAATTCTTTAGGAAAAGAATTGTTTTGTTAATTTTTTAGTTTTTTATATATTTTTATATTTTTGATTTTTTATTTGTTTTTGATTTATGATACGTAAAAATAACGTTCACCAAATGAACGGATCCCAAAAACCAATGAAAACCGTCAATCGATAGTCTCTCGTGTAGTCAAAGAACCGGCAGCGGCGCCATTTGAAATGTAGTATAATGCAAGTTCGTTTTCTCAGTTCTTAACCAATAGAAAGTCCAATCAATATCAGATTTATAATTGTTCTTGGTTGTTCAAGCTTGCTTGGTAATCTATTACTAATTCAAACAACACTATTTAAAAATGAAAAATATAAACCTACTTATACGTAAAACAAGTTGCAAATTCCAAGATTTTATTCAAACAAAGTATAAAATGCAAAACTTGAAACTAAAAGGACTGAAAATGTAATTTCTATGAAATGTAAATGCTTGAAATGTAAATTCTAAAAGTTATAAGGACTACTAATGCAAAACAGTTAACTATAAGGACCAAATTTGTAAAATGATAACAAACTAACCAAATAGTAACAAACTAACAAACTTGATAACTGAAATTTAACAAACTTCCAAATCCAGGGACTGAATTTTGCAAATACCACAAATTTAGGAAGTTTAACTAGGTTTACCAAACTGAATGAAATGAAGGGACTAAAGTGCAATAAAACTAGACCTTTAACTAAAAACGGGACAAAGGAAAGATTAAGCTCGTTTGAGCTTATTACTCAACCAAATAAGCTGAAATCACTTGCAAAACTTTTAAAATCCAATTATAGCTACGTGTGTTCAAAGAAATAAGCTAAAAGTCCAAAATAAGCAATTGAGTGCTTATTAATAAGCACAAAATAAGCTACAGCTTATTTCAATCAGTCACAACCTGATTTTTGTGACAAATCTGATTAAGCACTTGATTACAAGAACGGGAAATCTAACTAGAACCATTTTCATCCAATAATGAATGAGAAATCTGAAATAAGCTCTTTTGAGCTTATGTTGACCAAGTTTGACCAATTTTTATGAAAAAGCTCAAAATTTCAAAACTTCATATTCAATACTAACTAGATGGATTGGTGAAAGAAAATCAAGACTTTTGTGAAGAGGATTAAGAGAACTAGCAAAACAGTAAGCTTTTTATATCAGAGAATGGAAAATGCTCAGTCATTGACCAATAAGCTGTTTTCTAGCTTAATTCCTAAAACTGTAGATTTTCCTCTTAGAGACTGAAACTTTATGATGTAAGCTAGAACTAGAAACAAGTTTGAGCAATTTTCATCAAAGATTAAAGGAGAACTAGGCAAATGAAAATGACAAGTTTTGGCTATCAAAGCTGAAATAAGGCTAACCCAAACAATTTTTATACCAATTGCCTTTTTGACTATTTTTATGACTTGTAAAAAGCTGAAAACTACTTGTTAACTCCTAATGACTAGAAATGAACTCCTAAACACCAAATCTTAACACTTGAAAACCACTTAATAGCTACTACCAAACACTCCTTTATCTGATTTTAACAAAATTTAACAAAGACTTATTGAGTTCTGAATTAAGCTGATACAAAAGCTATAGCAGACTAGTTTAAATGAACCAAATGAAAGCTAATGAAACTGAAACTAAGCAATTATCAAGACTAGAACTCAATTAAGGTGCAAAGCTAAAATGTGACTGAAAATAAGCTAGTAACTACAAATGACACTCAGATCAGTACACAAGATTGAAGTAACTGAACCACAAACACTTAAATCTCAATCAAACAACAGCAACTAATCAAGTATAACATGTAGCCATCAAAGTTAACTAAGAAAATAAGCATGCAAAGACTGTTTTAGAGGAACATAAAACAAGAGCTAAGGAACCTATTGTAGAAGTCCTTTGGGAAGAAGAGGAGCGCTGAGCTCTCTTGCACTAGTGATACCACCACTTATCACTAGTATTCAACTAAAATCATCAATCTAATCAGCTACAATCATCTACATTCATCATCCTGCTACTAATCTTCAAAGGAACAAAGGATTGACTTGAATTCTGAACAAACAGCTACAAAACTCCTCCAATGACTATTATGATCAATGATTGATCATAACAAGCACAAATCAACAACAGGATGATCCAATAACAGCAAGTAGTAACAGAATTGAGAAGAACAGAATTTGGCAGGAAAATGAAGTTTGAATTTTATTGCATGAATTCAGTTACAAATGTTTGTTACAAGCTTCTAACTAACTAACTGACTCAAGAGTTTGTCAGACTCTTGAGTAGTTAGGTGAAAAGTGAGGGAAAAAGGGAAAGGGAAATTTAAGAACTATGTGTTTTACAAATTTAAGCTACAATGAGAAATGAGGTACATCCTAGCTATTTATAGGCATGAGAGGAGATTCTGTTGGGGTTTGTGACGTGGCAGATCCAATCATAGCTTGACACGTGGAAGAATTCTGCATTTGCTCTTTGAAGGTGATGAACCATTTTGGGTGTTTTTGATTTAGTGGATAATTTGTTAATTGGATTGCACCATTGAATTCCTCTCTTCAAAACGAGCAATATTGGTGTTTTGATCTTCTCATGAAACGGCCTCTATCAAAAACCCGATCCTGGAAATATTTTTGTTAAAGAAGATGGACACGTGGCGCCTTCTGGTTGGTTGTGAGGGTGTCACACGGATCACACTGTTTGGATCCTGTAATAAATGAGGCGGCTGTTAATGGGAAATTAATGCTTGATCCTTGTGACTTGTTTCCTTTTTTCTTATTGGCTGAGCCCTTTTCACATGGATTAAACTTTGCAAAACTTTCCAAACTTGGCAGATTTGGTCCTTGTATTTGGCAGATTGTAATTTCAAGCTATGATCTTAATCCTTTTGACATTTTTGACCCTTCAACTTTGATTCTTCAACAAAATGGCCCTTTGACTGAGTTGACTTTGTAGTTGACCAAATTTGACTTGAATCTTGACTTTTCATAATTTGCACTTCTAGTCCTCCAACTTTCATCACTTGTCAAGATAGGTCCTTGAACTTCAAAGTCTTGTCACTTTTGATCCTCTTTTGTCTTTTTCATCCATTTGAGCTTGATTTTTCCTTGTTTGCTTGAAATTGTATCCTTTTACCTACATAAGATCACACAAACAAAACATACCACATAACACTGCTTTTTACAAGATAAATGGGTATTTTGCTTCATGTTTTAGGGTTATTTGTTGATAAAAGGATATGAGTTTAAGCTCATATCATACATCATGCACAAACGATTGTATCGTTAAATCTTTAATTATCGGAGATTGATCATAGGTCGTTAGTGAGATATGAATGAATTATACGAATGAGATTCAGGGATTAATATGCGGTCTTAATTATCGGAGATTAATCATAGGTCGTTGGTGAGATATGAATGAATTATATGGATTAATATGCGGGTTAGGCTGATAACACGGGCTTAATACAATATACGGGTTTGGGTGCTGACGTGGATTAGGCTGATGATTGGTGACGTGGCAAATCCCTCCTGTTATATATAATGTAAAGATATATATATATATATATATATATATATATATATATATATATATATATATATATATATATATATATATATATATTTATATATATATATATATACATATATATATATATATATATGTATATATATATATATATATATATATATATATATATATATATATATATATATATATATATATATATATATATATATATATATATATATATATATATATATATATATATATATATATATATATATATATATATATATATATATGTATATATATATATATATATATATATATATATATATACATACATATATATATATACATATATATATATGTATATATATATATATATATATATATATATATATATATATATATATATATATATATATATATATATATATATATATATATATATACTAGCGTCATAACCCGCCCAACGGGCGGGGTCGTTTTTTGTTGTTGTCCCGGAGGATTTATTGTATGTGCGTTTTTAGTTTATTGTATTTCTAATTTAATCTTTAATATATTTTAGTTATTATTTACGCTTAAGTAACATTATATTTATGTTAAAAAATTTAAAAATTTTAAATTCAATCCATATTTAAATAAAAAATTCTTAATATTTAAAAGAATTTAACGTTTGAATATATATATATATATATATATATATATATATATATATATATATATATATATATATATATATATATATATATATATATATATATATATATATATATATATATATATATATATATATATATTGTTTAACAATCCAAATTTTAAAGAAGTCCAAAACGTACCACATAGCCACATTGCATTTTTTTCCCTTAGCTAATTAGGTCTTAAATCGCATATTCTATAAAGATTTTTAAAACATAGTAGCAATGTTTATCAAATTATATTACTTAGTATATTTTATGGTTTTTGAAGTAATATTATATAATTTATAATAACTTTATGCTCGGTAAATAATCGGTACCATTAATTCGGGACGGGTTCGGGATGGGACTGTTACCGTGCTCATCCCTAGATCTCTTGAAAGTAATAAGTAAGTTATAGTAGCAAACATGATATAATGAACTCCCTAACATTCTCTAATTTGTCACATAGGTTAAAAGAATGCAAAAGTAGTAACGTGTATTAAATGGATCAAAAGTCACCAATATGCATACCAAACATTTCAGTACGGTTTTCTGGGCCATATTGGTTTTTGGCCAGTCAATGCGTGTTAAGGGTCCAACAAATGAAAATCCACAGTGCGTGAGTAAATGTGTGCAAGATACCCGTTTATTAGCCAGCCTATAACAAATCCAATTAACTGCAAAATTTTATGCGAGACTGCGCGAAGCTGATTCACTGACTCTTCCTGCAAGCATAGAAGTTCTGCCAACCCAAACTTTTCACTCTTGGAAGTGCCAGTGGTAAGTACCACAAACAAGATTGTGAAGAACCACTATACATGGGCTGAGAAAAGTTTGAAGAAGAGCTTATCGGGTCACAATCCTGTGGTGCTCTACAAAAAGATTTCATTTACAAAAAGAGTTTACAAGATGCGTGATCGAATTTTTTCCTGTTTTAACTTTTAATTTCACATTTGAGGCCTAACTCAATGTTTCCTAAATACAGTAACTAAATTTAACAGTAAATAATACAACTCTTTTTTGGTTGACTGCATTAAGCTCTAAGCAACGATGTACTATAATTAAATTAAACTATTTTTTCTTTCACCAATAAAAGGAGAATAAAGCTTTCAATTTTTTTGATTTAAGGTAACAATATGGACGGTTTACCCCTGTAATGCCATATTTATTTTTATCTCGGAGTCCAACCTCAATATAATGAAATCTTTATGAAATTTGGGAACTTTGTGACTGCCATCTAGAGCATGTTACCAAAAAGACAAATCTTTTTGAAATTTTGGCACTTTATGTCCACATTGCCTAACTTTTATTTGTAAGTTCAAATTAATGGAAAATCTCATGAAATGTGATACCTTTGAACCAATTGAGGCCTGCAGAGGTTGTTTATAATGAATTCCTTGTCAATCCGAGTGGATGCACAAACACTCATGCTTACCTTGAAGTCTTGAAACAGACATGAATTACTCATATACTTATTGCTCATGCTTATGAGCACTGTCAATAACTACGCTTGATTGATAATATCATCAATAAGAATCACTTCAGGCATGTGATTCTCCACTGCCTCTTCATGACTTTATGCTGCACATACAATTTTGTAACCTGCATTCATCTTGCATGGCCGATGGCTTGGTTTGGTATGTCTCCACCACTTCCTATTTCATTGTTGCTATCAACAACCACCTATATTTATTTTCATTTAAGTAATAATTTTCAATTTGGAAATAGTAATTGCTAAACTTACCACTCATTTTTTATTTTATTTAAAAGAGCTCGAGATATTTCTCGCATGACAGTAGTCTTCTAGACACCAGGCCTGTAACATATCAAAACACATACAATTTGTTTACTGCCACTATTTAAAATATAGGGATAACATTAATGATTATATACCTTCCAATAAACACGAAACTTTCTACGTTGTTCCAGTGATGTCGGTTCGATTATCCCCTCCAGTTTCACTAATGGCATTTTCGGCATATTTTACTTCCTTCAAAGATAACTGTTAAGTATTCATTCATTAGTAGTTACTAAATTAACCATTCAAAGAAACAAAAACTAATGTTATAAGTCTTATTCTAATAAGCAAAGAAACGTTTACCTTAGTCTCTCTTGCATATTATTTGATGTCACAATTATCAGCTTTTTTAGCAGCCACAATGGTTATAAAACTCAATAGCCCTTTATAGACCTGCTTCAAGAAGAGCAATTTCCCTCAAAGACTCTGCATCAGCAGATCGAGCTCGAGTGGACATCTCACCACTACCTGTTCAATTGGTTAGTAAAAATCAAGCCTGCGCAGATGGTTCACCAATTCCCTATGATTCGGATTTCAAGCGATAATAAAAGGCAACTCATAGAACATGGTTAATGGCCAATATTTTTCAAATCATAATTGAGTTTGCATATCCCAGGAGGTTAGTAAACCAGATATAGTTGCAGGCATGTTAAAAAACAGATGGAAACTAATTAAACCAAAAAAAAAGAGATGGAAATGAAAGGTCAAATTTGGTTTTCATGATGAAGAAATATTGGCATACAGAGTTGGAGATAGCAAAAAGAACTGTAGGCATGCCTCAGTAAACGGGCTAATGTCCGTAGTGGTGAACGGTGATGCTACAACAGGGCCTGATGCTGCGGTTTAAAATAAAAGAAGATTACGATCGTCAAAAGGCCTATGCGACCCCTAAATTAAGAGGTGTTTGGATGCATAGGATAGTCGTGGTGGTTAAAGGTGGTCCTATGCCACTATGTGTAAAAGAGAAATTATATTTTTTTTGTCTACTTCAAGCTAACTAATGAAGTAAAAAGGGTACAACCATGTTGGTACCGTAATCATAATGTCAAATCCTGTTATACTTTAACCAGATATTCATATAAAACACAAACAAATGCTTATTCTGCTAGAATCGTAAGAATGTTGAAATTTACATTATAACCGGGGTATGAGCAGTAAAAAGAGTGTGCATCACTGTGATTTTATAACCTTATATAAATCTAAACCCATTATTTATTACAGATAACTTCGCATATCAAACTTATTTCCAAATCAGGAAACGACCACATAGCATATCATCAGTAAACGACAAAGGATATTTTCAAACACATAAGTTAAATGTATACCTCTCCAAAAGAACCTTTATGTAAAATTCAGTCCATGTGCTATATAAATGTACTATTTAAGTGTAAAACATAGTTATATATAAAATTTCACTTTCCTTTGACTTCAAGTAACACCTTACTTCTATCTGTATATGCTGCTGAATGCATATAAGTCTTGGATAACAGGCACCGTTATAAAGTTCTATTTTCAAACCAGGACTAACATCGTGTTCAACTCTTTGACCAAGTCTCCACAAAAGAGAATGCCACCTGACACTTTTCCACGCATGCCTATTTTGACCAATTGCACCCACACCATTAGTATTTCCTATAGCGGCGTCGACAGCCAAAGAGGGTTTGTCAGCAGCTGCAGGTGTGGTAGTATCACCTTTCGTAGGTGCAACAGCAGTGTAACCATTCCCGGTAGGGGTCAATGGTTGGAAGAAAGGGCTAGAATATTGGTATTGTTAACCACCATAATACTGACCATTTAACAGTTGGCACAGGTGAGTCGTCAGGAGAATATGAATCATGCGGTGCATAGCCATATCCATAAACACCATATGAACACAACACTCATCAAAACCAAAATTACGACTCGAAGCATAGCATAACGTATGAATGAACCGATTCAGGTTTTGGTGCACCTGCTTTTGGGAGGTTGTCGTCTGCTTTTGGAATATCTTCAACCTCAGCCTTTGGAACTGCTTTCTCACCTATAGGATCCACATCGGGTTTTAGTTTGGATACATGGAGGTGCACACACGGATGTATATGTCGGGTTAACTGAGGCCTGCTCAACACCTGCACACATAAAAAAAAAAAAATAGAAAGTTGCATACAATGAAACTGAATATATATTACAGTGAGCCGAATCTAGTGGTACTGAAACACCGCAAACAGAAAATGTATGCTAAGTACAGCTGCTTGGTACTTGGACCATCTATCATAAGAAGTCTGTACATTACGCACAATCTGTGAAGGTTGTAATGATGAGCCTGGGTTTAAATGCATGTACCTTAACTGTATTTGGAAGTAGTCATCACAGATCCAACTGATTGCTTTATCGAATGCATAATAAACATATTCCTCATCACTGTAATAGAAAAAAATGAGGACTTCCATGTTTAGATAGTTGCATTTCCAGCATTTGATATTTTCCTTAGTGTGTTGCATAACAGACATTCTCGTAAACCCACTTTAGTCATGACCACGGTCCATTTTAGCTTGTATACAACCTACCCAAGTCTTAAAATACAATCATTAGCTCCGGATAGCTTTATATGTGAACATAAATCAATAAAAAGTATTAGTTGCATCAAAGATAACGAATTACTTATTTTTGTTATATGTGCAATTTCGATTCATATACTCATCAGTGTATCAAATCATGCATGCTGATGAGCAAAACAGGTCGAAGGGTCAATAGTAACCAAAAATTGATTTGTAATGTTCGAAAATAAAATGCATTTTTATTAAAGATTAGATCTTAGAGCGATACTTATTTGGACCCTTGGCTCTGTTGTTCATGTCCTTCTAACATCCATTTATTACAGGAACCTGAATGGTATAAGAAAATATGAAATCAGAGCCGATAATTTTTTTGGCATACAGTTTTATCATCACAGTTTCTGGTACTTAAAACAATGGTTTGCATTTAATGTACCTTATAGAAGGTCATGCCATACACATTCGGAGGACCTCTGGTACCGATGCAGGAGAATGGACATAACCACACATATACATATAGTATATGGTAAGTTGGATCTTTAAATTAATCTTTAATGTCTTAATAAACCAAAAAGAAAAAGAACAAACCTTTGTAATCCCATAACTCCTTTGTGGGACTTCAGCCTTCTCTTCATATAGCTATTGACCAAGAACCCATCAGGTAAAAAACCTAACATGAATAATAATACCATAATCTTCACACGTAATAAACACAGTATCACACACCTCAAGAACAAAAAATCACATCTTTTAACGTAAAACATATATGTGAACCAAACGGAATGTCAATAGGATACCAAGATCAGACGATCCTCACTTCAAAGGAACACCTTTTTACAGTTAAGTTATAGTTTTTTCTATCAACATCAGTAAATGTGGTCAATCTATATCAGACCATTAAACCATCTGAAGCAACCAATAGTAGCAGTAGGCGTGAACATAATTTATTGAGACTCTATGATTACTATAATTTGTTTTACTCCTTGTCTATGCAAAACTCAAAATGCTGGACTTTTTAATGTTTGACTTTTAAGGTCAAAGATACTCTATTTCAAATGGTTTGTTGAACTTCATGAGAAATGTTTGTTGCGCATACCGGACTTTGTATTGCTTAATACTAACTACAAACTCATCGACAACTGAAACATGCAAGTCATATATAACTGTAATAGTTAATGTCATGTGATGAAAGGATGACCAGTCTGTCATGTCAATAGCTTGTATTTCATTAAGGGGTGTTTGGATATGAGCTTAAACTGATTATTGAAACTTCCAACTCAAAATTATTACCTTATAGTGTTGGTAACTTTGTCAGTTCCAAGAATTATACGCTGAAGTAAATGGCAGGTAATCATGTAATTCCTCCTTGGATGGAGTTCAATCACGTTGCTCAAGTTTCACCTGATTACACGTCCCCATTACTCTAGCCTACTACATGTAGCATTTTGATCAAGGGAATTCTTTAATCAACCAATAACCGTGCCAAAAATCCTTTGTGTCGTATGTCATAAAACACAAATAATTAACCTGTAAAACAAAATAAAACACAAATAATTAACCTGTAAAACAAAATAAAGAAAACAAACATACCTTTTTTATGTAAAATGTATTAACCTGCAAAACACAAATAACACAAATAGAGAAAAAGCTGTTTGAATATGACCAATCTATCAAAAGAACCTGATTTCAGTTTTTTAGCCTGAGAAACAAAACAAAAAAAATCAGAACACAGTTAGGGTTATGAGAAAAAAGAATTTTACTTAAAAGAAAAAAAAGAAGACGATCATTAGGGTTTTAGAAGAATGAGGATACATGTTTTTTTTGATTTTATTAATAATAAAGATACGTACTTCCTTTTAAACAAGTGATAGATTTGAATGAATATATGATACATTCTAAAATATTATGGTTATTATCTTAAACGTTTTCTAAAACATGTATATCTAAATAAATATCTTATAATTTATAGAAGATATTAATAAAGTTTTTAAAATAAAAACAAAAACAATTGGTTAGCCTATTTGGTAAAGCTGGTTGTATGTGAATCTTGAATGTGAATTCACAAACCAAGGTTCAAACCTTCTCAACAACATTATTTTTAACAAATTTCCGAAATTCCACAAACCAGGGTCCAGAATCGGCTCCGCCCAGACCCGGCTCGCCCTAGTCATTCAAAACGCAGTTTTCAAGACTGCGTTTTCAAAACGCGATTTTGAAACAAAACGCGTTTTCAAAAACTGTGGTCCACCCAAAATGAGTTAAAAAAGGAAAAAAGTGAGATTTTCTAGCAAATACTCAAATTCTATTGGTTAAAAGATGTGACTGGGATATGATTGGGATTGAAACTGTGGTTTCAAGTCATAATTATACCTATATATATATATATATATATATATATATATATATATATATATATATATATATATATATATATATATATATATATATATATATATATATATATATATATATATATATATATATATATATATATATATATATGCAATTATCCCTATTTGGTATTTGTGTAGTTATGTTTCAGAACTGGATTAGCTGATTACCCGCGTAATGTGGCGACAGGTAGCCGCTGACTAATTTCGTGGATTTGGCTAAACCATGAAACCACCATTACAAAAACGAACATCTTTTCTGGAGACAACGACCACAATTTTTTCGGCTCCTCAAAGTCCGAGTCATCGGGTGGTGGTTGAGAGAGAGCGATGGTTTTGTTTTGCATATGTGTTTTAGGTTTTTTTGAGACTTTACATATTGAAAATTTAATTGTTTTTATAAAGTTGTTAGAAATGAACTTTAGAAATGCTTTTATGAATTAAATTACATATTGATTTGGAACATTTAATTTTTTTGTTGTAACTCCTAATTATACTTAAAAACACTTAAATTTTTCGTTACAAAATTGTATTGAGTTACAATTACTTATAGACTTTTAATATGTATTAAATTCTTAGCAAGAGATAAACCTTTCCATTATAAGAAATGGTTGAGGCTTAATTTTTAAGACTTTTTTTTGAACGACGACTTTTGTATTAAAACTAGCAAGGAGCTAGAAGAAAATTACAAAGAAATTAAACTAGGGTTTTTTTTAACCAGTCTAACCAATAAAAAGAAAGATGGCATTTCCATTTACACCAATTAAACGAACTAAGAACGATGTTGTCAAAGATCTCCGAGGGGCGAGGAGTATGTTCCTAAAAAACAGCCGATTTCGAAAGCGCCAAATAAACCACCAAGTTACTAGAAAACCCCCTCCAATATGATCTTTAATTTGGACGTGATTCGAACAGAAGCAAACCAGGACATCTACTCGTTAAATAAAGACCAATCTTGAGGAGCCAACTCCCACCAACGACATACATTCTGAAGTAAATTCTTTGCCAAGGCACATTGAAAAAAGATATGGGAACCATCTTCATCAGCAACGTTGCACACGGGACATGACAAAGTGATGAGAGGGATATTTATTTTCAGCAGGTTAATCCTAGTCGGAAGGCAATCAATACGGATACGCCATGCAAAAACATTCACCTTTATAGGAACAGCTTTAACCCACTATTTCGGATTACCACGAGGAAGGAACAAATCGTCCATGAAGGACCGAACGTCTTTGACCTTAAAAACTCCATCTCTAGATAACTCACAGAACCAACGATCATTGCTTTGAGCCAGAGAGACTGATTCTGACAAGGTACCTAACTCAGCTAACTGCACCTGTTCAGCACCTCCACGTTCAAGCAGGTAGCTCACGCTAGATTCAAACTGAATTTTCAGTTCCCTAAGAGGCTTCATCAAAGCCAAACAGATGAGTTGGAAGTTCTAGTGTTCCATGACGAAATTAAGAGGGCGGTCTGGGGCAGCGGTGATAATAAGTCGCCCGGTCCTAATGGTTTTACGTTCGAATTCTTCAAAAAATACTGGGACCTAGTTGGATACGATTTCTGTGAAGCAGTGGAATATTTCTTCACAAAAGGTTTCTTTTTCTAAAGGATGTAACTCGTCTTTTGTGGCTCTCATTCCGAAAGTCATTGATGCAAAGTTTGTTAATGATTTTCGTTTCATTAGCTTAATTGGATTCATTTATAAGGTGGTTACCAAGGTTCTTGCTAAGAGGCTTGTCTCAGTTATTTCGGATTTGGTTTCGGATACCCAAACTGCTTTTGTATCGGGGAGACAAATGTTGGATGGTCCTTTCATTTTGGATGAGATACTAAATTGGTGGAAAATAAAAAAGCGTCAAGCTATGTTCTTTAAAGTTGTGCCAAAGCATATGATTCGGTTCGTTGGGATTACCTTCTTGATATCTTAGCAGCTTTCAGGTTCGGTCCAACTTGGTGTAATTGGATCAAGGATACGCTTATGTCGGCCAAATCCTCTATTCTTGTTAACAATAGTCCAACCAAAGAATTCTCTTGCTTTCAAGGGTTAAGGGGATCCTTTAGCTCTGTATCTTTTTATACTTGTCATGGAATCGTTTCACTTATCTTTTAACAAGGCGGTTGAAGAGAAGCTCTTCAAAGGAATTTCATTGCCGAGTTATTTATCCATCTCTCACATTTTTAAGCGAACGATGCAATTTTTATCGGGGAATGGTCTCAAGATAACCTTAAAGGTATTATTAATATTCTAAAGAGTTTCTTTCTTGCTTTGGGTCTCCAAATAAATGTTCATAAGAGCCAACTCTAGGGGTGGATGTTAATAGTACCGATGTTTCTTCTACCGCGTCATCTATAGGGTGTTCGATTATGAACAACCCCTTTAGATATCTTGCGGTTAAGGTCGGTCAACTTTTAAGACTTCTAATTATAGAAAAATAGTTAAATGTTTTATATAGTAGTATAGATAAATTGAGGCAAAATTAAATTTTTTTCAAAGTTTAATATCTCAAGCTCGACAACTTAAAACATGAGACGGAAATAAATGAGTGTCGCAAAAGTTATGTGACTCTTTTAACAATTTTTTAAAAAATATTAGTTTTTTTAACAATTTGTCCTCCTTTTACTAAACTATTTTAAAAGTATTTTATAAAATAATTTAACACTAATGCTAATTAATAAATATTTAATACGCCATGTTAGGTAAAAATATAATTATGATTAACATTACAGCAATTAAAAACATAAATTTTAAAAAGTCGATCGGTTGAACCAGATATATGAGTACCACTGATTCAGCTAGCAAATAAAACCCGTCTGAAACAACCGAGTAAAACCTATAAAAAAGATTTTTTGTTGAAATCATTTTCTTTTTATTACTCGATGATTAATTACATGATATCCGACACAATATCACGCAAAATAAATAAACATAAGAACGTCCATAATGGTGATTTAAGAATAGGTCCAAGAAAATATGAAGAGGTTTAAAATTTTGTGTATGATAGTGAGGAACCATTTCAAATTTAGGTGACATGAAAAGGTTTAGAATTTTAAAAAAAATGTATAAATTAGTGCATTACATAATTTGACAATTTTATAAACCAACTAAATGAGTGGTAATAGATTTATAGTATAATACATGTTTGTAATTGATGTAATAATGTTATAAACCTTTTAACTTCATTCATAATATATGTTTTAAGTGTTAGATTAATTATACATACACATGATCAATCTCATGTAATCATTACATCAATATCAAAGTGAAGACTTACTTGATGATAGAACCGGATTGTATGATGAAGTCATAAGATTAAGATTCAGCGATTCTTGTAGTGATGTCAATAATCCGATAGAGTGACTTCTCTCAATGTTAATGGTGTTTTTATGGGAGAACAATTATTTGACAAGATACAAGAAAATGACCATACCTAGGGGATTTATGGTTATGACACTTATTTCTATCAAATAAATGTCAAATGTTAGTTAGGGTAGTTTATGTCATTAAGTCATAGTCAAGATCTAACTGGTCAAGGCCACAATTAAGAAAGAATTATTCAAACATTCTCCCATTTGGTCGTAGGACCATTTATACGTAATACATAAACTAGAAGATTTATATTGGCTAATTACAAGTTCGTGAGATTTATCATAATTCCATAATAGCGCCAAAGCAAAAGTATACAACCACACGTATCGCTTTTGACAAGGGTAGTGTAAAACCTGCTATAAAATATTTAAATGAACACTAAATGCACGAAAACACGGATAAATTAAAACTTTACGATTAATTAATATATGACACGTATCACGAACATTTAACGTAAGTATTATGTATATTAATTAATTACTACAAGTATTATGTATGTTATTATTATTATTAACTCACAATAAGTATTTACGTATGATATTTAAAAACAAGACAAAAGATAAAATACGATGTTAAAACACGAACTCGCGCCACAAATAACAACTCACGGGATTTAATTAAATCGAAAACGGAACTTATATATTAAGGGGCTGTTTGGAACGGCACATAGAAGGGAAACAAAAGGGATTATAGCCCGGCCCATTTAACCATTATGACTCGTAAACAAAATACCACGAAAACTCATTTATCACTTTTTAGAAAATCAACAAAAACCCTAGCTCTTCCATCGTTTGTGGCCGCCGGCTTTTGGAAAAGAATACAAGAAGGAAAGTTTATTTGATCCTTGAATTGGTTGCTAGTATTTGTTCGTGTGCTTAGAATCCAAAACCTTGCACTCTCGGTATGCCTTAATCTTGAATCCTTTCATTTATTTTCTTTTAATCACGAATCAATTAAACCAAGTAACAAAACATGTGATATTATAAGATTGAAAACAAGGTGGGTTCGGGATTTAGAGGGTTTTGGTGTGTTGGTCACAAAAACTGAGAGTCATAAGACTCCCGGTGGGCTGTTGTTTGACCAGCCGAGACCACAAGGGTCTCGGTGGTGGTTTTGTATAGTCGACCGCAACCCCATACCCAACAGGGGTATTTATTTGATGACAGTGGCAACCGAGATCACTAGGATCTCGGTAGGTAGTGACTGAACAACAGGGGGAACGCTGCACAGGGCAGCAGCTAGCTTCGGCTAGCAGCGGGAACCAGCCTAGGCCGGTGGGACTGCTGTGGACAGCAGTGGCTAACCGGCTCAGCCGGTGGCTGCTGTTGGTGATCAGAAGCAAGGCCACAACCCTTGTGGCTGTGGTGGTTACTTGGTTCGGGGCCAAACCGAGACATGGGTGTCTCGGTGTGGGCTCGGCTCGGGTTTGGGTACATGACAACACACAAAGGGTGTGTGGTTTATTGTTTTGATAAATTAAACAAGGCTAATTTAATTAACAAATTAATTTAAATCATGTACATGTAATTTGATTAATCAAAATTAGGACTTAGGTTATGAATTAAATTGTATTATTTTCATGATATTGTACATGGTCATGTTATTAAAATAAACTATAGGTTATAATAATTATTAAAAATAGTTATGTATGGTATAAGTAGATGTACATTTAATTAATTTAATTAAAAATTTAGCTTAATAAATTAATTACATTTTTAACTAAGGTTTAATTAAATTAAAAACATGCTTTAATTTAATTATACAATAATCATTTAAGGCAAAGTTTAATTAATACATCATGAAATATTATTAATTAATAATTACTTACAATATCATGTATTATTATTATTAATTAATAATCATACATAAGATTAAGTATTTTATATTAATAAAATTTACTATATAACAATCATGGCTTATAATATGCTTATTAAAACTATAGCTTATATCATTTACTTATTTAGTAAACTTATTATTATTTATGGAAACATGCTAAATATGGAAACATATAAAATATGGAAACATGTTATTTATAGAAACATACTAAATATGAAAACATGTTATTTATGGACACATACTAAATATGGAAATTTTCTATTTTTAGAAACTTACTAATTATGGAAACTTTCTAATTTTGAAAATGTACTATTTAAGGAAACTTTCTATTTTTGAAAAGTTACTAAACGGAAACCTGCTATTTTTGGAAAGTTACTATATATAAAAACCTACTATTTTTAGAAAGTTACTTATTATGTTATAACAAGTACTATAACACATAAAACATGAAATACACTAATCAATAACACATGAATCACTAAGAATCACATGATAAAACATGCAAACAATAAAAACAAGACAAGAACAAGTAAAACAAGTTAAGAACACGTCAAGAAGACTAATAATCAATAATTATAAGTTAAACAGACAACTCATTCATGTCCCTTTTATTATATAGCTATCATGAAGTCGGAGTGATCTTCCACTTTCGTTTTCATCCTCATTACTGGACATAAGTACTGATATTCTGTCCTTCAGCAAGGACACTCTCTTCTTATACTTAGGATTCCCCGTTTGCAGTCATCTGTTTTCCCCATTAGTTTACTTAAACTAAAAAGTTATATGATTAATATTTTATATTTTCCTGAGCTATATACATGCATGTCAGTTCCACCTAGTTATGGAGGTACCATAACCATAACACTAGAGGCACCGGTGTTATGACTCTTCCGCGGTGAGAGTGATTGCTCGCGGCGTCCCTTTCAGTTATTTGACCTATTTTAATTATTATCATGTGGGGAGAATGGGTGCGTCCTAGGACACGTTTAGCAATATTACATGGTAATTGTGGTGTGTGCCTTACATCCGTTACATGGAGCTGATCCCTCCACCCAGACTATTTTAGTTAGAGGCAACCCCTCTAATTGCATGATGAGGTCACCCCTCTATGTATTCATGTACAGTGATACCTCATGACCTATATGGGCTCTTGGGCATATTTGAAATACAGTTTCAGTATAAAAATAAACATAAGTGTTTTCAGAATATAAACTAGTTTATAAAAATACACCAGGTTTTCCAAGACTTCCATTATTTCGCTGCACTATCATTTCATACTTCCATTTCATACTTTGCTTATGTTTATGTTATTCATTTCATTTTCATATATCCGTTCACTAAGCGGGTATTGCTCAGCTGTATGTTTTCTTTCCATGAACCAAACGACAGGTACCCAAGGACAGACTCGAGCATGGAGAGGACGTGCATAGGAAAGGAGCTACCTTATACTTCTTTTCCCTTTTCATTTCATTTACTTTATGCATATTTTGCGTTTATGTTTGGGGGTATGGGAGCTACCTTATACTTCTTTTCCCTTTGCACTTCATTTACTTTATGCATCTTCTGAGTTTATGTTTGGGGGCCGATGTTTGATTCCAGCTTACCCTTATGGTCATTTATGTTTTTGGGAGATATTACCTTGCATGATTTGATTACACGTCATTATTATGTAACGTTCCACTTATCAAAGTGGGGTGTTACAATTATGGTATAAGAGCTAAGGTTTCGACCTGTAGGCTCTAAACTTGACTTGTGACTAGTGGGTAGTCACCAGGCTTTCCTAAAACGCCGTTTGTTACGTTCCATGTAACGATAATTATATTTTTGAGTATTGTTAATCCTTACTCACGATGCTTTCATTGAAGTTTTGATTAGTATGGACTGGACCACAACCATCCATATTTAGTCCCTTGTTGTTAAATTGCTATCTATGATATTTTCCCCTTGAAATTTGACAAGTATGGATTGAACCATAATCATCCCTACTTTGTCACATGTCTTTTCTTCGGATTTGTGGATGAAACATAGCCGTCCACACCAGTCCATGTCAAATCTTTGTGATTATGCTTTTATGTTCTTTATGACAACTATGTTTTTATACTCTCGTGTCGATTTCGTATTCTTGCTGATTATGTTTTCATCACGTTAATTATGCTTTCATGCTAGACATTGATAGATTTCATTTAATCTTGCTTTCATGATAGTCATGGTTGGTTTTCATTAATCATGCTTTCATTTTGATCATCGTTGAATTTTATTTTAATCATACTTTTGTGTTTTCTTTATGCAATCAGAATGATGTCTACGCCGGAATGGCTAGGCTATCATGTTGCTCGCTTTCGTTTGGTTTTCTAACCGCTTAATCAATAATTTCCTTTGAAAGCATGTCAGATGATTGACACCCATACCGATCATCTCATGTGCATTCCATGTGTACTCTAAGTACCATATTCCATGTGTACTCCATGTACCATATTCCATGTGTACTCCATGTACCATATTTCATGTGTACTCCATGTACCGTATTCCATATGTACTTCACGTATCGTATTCTATGTGTATTACACGTACCGTAATCCATGTGTATTTCACTCACAATACTTTGCTAGTCGATTCTCAATCATCTCATGCGTATCCCACTTGCTGATATTCTACAAGATGCTGATGATGCTCATAAATTGGAGATTTTACAAGATGCTGATACATCTCATAATTTAGAGACTCTACAAGGGGTTGATGCTGCTCACATATTTGGAGATCTTACAAGACGAAGACAAATGCGTTAGATTGAAACGATCGGACGAGAAAGATGCTTCACCACCAGAAGATTGCCATCACATTCCATATCCTTACCTCTCAGATAAATAACACACGTCACTCAGTTGTTCTTTCAGACATAAGAGTGGAATGCGGTACCAGCCGTCCACTCAGCTGAATAGTTATATGAATCACAGTCATGATAATGACCGTCATGGAATTGACAGATAAGATGATAGTGGAAACTACCGCGACATCAATTATTTTCTCAATAACGATAGAAACTCAGGTAACGGACGTGACCAAACATACAGAGGGTCAGCAGTCCAAACGTTCAGCCAGTTCTGGCATTATGACCAAAATTTTCAACTTTATTCATTTTTCGCATCTCGAGACACATGTCAAGACATCCGTCAAGACACATGCCTCACGTATATTTTCTGATGACACATGTCAAGACATCCGTCAAGACACATGTCGCACGTACATTTTCTGAAGACACATGTCGAGACACCAGTCAAGACACATGTCAAACGTATTTTCCTCAAAACATGAGTCAAGACACATGACTCAAGCATAACTTCTGGACTAGGCCTCAGTAATTCAGGGTACCCTCCAAGGGGTATACCCTTTTTGTTGTGCCATATGTGAATCAAATCATTAGAATTTCAGTACCATCTCTAGCGTGTTGTTCATGTTTGGACACGCAGTGTTCGTTCTGTGTGAGACGGACGAAACACATTCAGTGAGACCTGCTACGTTTACTTAGTGTATTGATATGACACTTTCATTTCTCGATCCCATATTTCATATATTCTACTTTCATAAAAGACGTCGTTGTATTACCCATGTTTATAAGGTCTTTCATTCCAGTTTGGCGACAAGATCCTTTATGCTAACGCACTTTCCTTGGACAGATGCGAGTACGATGTGATTCTGATTATGGATTGATTAGCAGCACGTCGCGCTACGATTGATCACCATTCATATCAGATTATATTCAGCGATGTTCAGGCTCCTGTATACTTTCATCAGTGTTTTCCGACCGGAAAAATCTACACAAATGATTTCTGTTTTATCAACGCGTGCTTATTATCCCATGGCTACGAAGACTTTCTAACTATCATTTATGATGCGATTCTGAAGATTCTTAAACTTATGACCATCCGATTATTTTAGAACCCACAAATGCATTTCCAGAAGAACTACCCAGTATACCACCCATTCGTGAAGTGAAGTTTGTCATTGAGCTCAAGGAGTTGGAGGAACAACCACAAGAGTTGTTGGAACGAGGTTTTATTCGGCGAGTGTATCACCCTGAGTTGCGCCAGTTCTGTTTATCAAAGAAGAAGGACGGTAGCATGGAGTTATGCATCAATTATCATAAATTGAACAGGATCACCATTCATAATAGTTATTCCCTCCCAAGTATTAATGATCTATCCGATCAAATACCAGACTCTAAATACTTTCCAAGATTGATTTACGATTCAGGCTATCATCAGTGGCGAAGAGCAGGAAATTTCCGTGACTGCTTTTCACACGCGTTATAGTCAGTATGAATTCGTGTTTACGTCTTTTGGTCCCGCGAATGCCAATAGTAATTATGGACTTGATAAATCGAGCTTCCATGGATTCTGGACATTCTTACCATCTCTAAGTCTAGAGAAGAGCACGAAGACCATCTTCGCTTTATGTCACAAATTCTACGACAAAAGAAATTTCACACTGAAATTTTTCCAGTACGAATTTTTGGTTGATTACAGTGACACTCTGAACCGCATTGTTTCTCACGATTAGTTTTATCATGACCAAGCTTACGCATAAAGGAGAGAATCCTACACTAAATTATGTGTTCTAGAGGATCCTACGCTAAGAGAGGTCTAATTGACCGAGACCCATAGTCTTCCAGAACTTCTATGTATCCAATTTATGCAGAATGTAGTGTAATCCCAAAACAATCTTGGTGGAACGGTGTGCAACAAGATGAAGTTAGGTTCATATCTAAATGCCTGACATACCAGCAGGTTAAGATAGAAAGCCAACATGCTAGAAGTTTTTGCTACCATTAGAAATTTCGGAGCAGAAGTGGGACAAGATCTCCATGGATTTTGCTACCGGACTACCGCAGGCTCAAAAGAAGCAGGATGCTATCTGGGCCGTCGTTCGACCTTTTAAACTAGCCTACACATTTTCTTTCATCCGAAATAATCTTATAGTTAGCAAGTCTGCAGGAAGTTCAGCAATAAATCGTATACGTCAACAATCATATTGGCTAGAAGTTTATGTTCACGTTCACGTTTATGTTGACGCTCACAATTACGTCTCATGTTCGCGTTCACGACCTTGTACGCGTTCACGTCCTTATTCCATTTCACAATTTTCTTATCGCACTCACGTTCATGACATTGTTCACGTTCATGATCGTATTCTATCCTACGAATTACGTTTCACATTTTGTTCTCGAAAAGTTTTGCAAAGAGCTTGGGAGACCAGACTCAAGTTTAACACCACTTTCCATCTTCCGTCAGACGTTTCACGACTCATCTCGTATCGTTTGTCGTTACCTCCTCAGTTATCACACGTTCACGATATGTTTCACACATCAGGTTCACCCTACGTTTCTCATATCGCGTTCACGATATGTTGCACGTATCGCGTTCGCCATAGGTTCCACATATCTCATTCACCATATCTCCACGTATCACGTTTACAATTGTTCACATATCACGTTCACAATTGTTCACGTACTACGTTTCAATATGTCTCGTGCCTCATTGCTCATCGATTGCTAATACCGTTATTTCCAGGTTATTTCGTATCGTATCGTTTCATGTATCTTTACATGTTATGTCTTATCCACTCGATCATATTCATAAGGATCTATCTAGCGTTACGAACCAGAAACTTTTGCGTATCGTCAAGACGAGGTCATGAAGACCAAGATAATTCCTTTCGTCAAGATCTTTTGGAGGAACCATCCCGAGCGGGAAGCCGCTTTGGAAAATGTAAGGGTCCATCTGGATTTCTTATCCTCATTTCTTTTCATACCCGAATATGTTCTTTCAGCCACGTCACGTTCCAGATTCTCTTCAGCCACGTCGTGTCCATGTCCTTTCAGCTTATTGTATCTCTAATTCTAGGACGAATTATTCTTTTTAGAGGGGAAGAGTTGTAAAACCCGCTACAAAATATCTAAGAACATTAAAGGCACGAAAACACAGATAAATTAAAACTTTACGATTAATTAATATATGAAACATATCAAGAACATTTAACGTAAGTATTATGTATATTAATTACTGCAAGTATTACGTATGTTATTATTATTATTAACTCACAATAAGTATTTACGTATGATATTTAAAAACATGACAAGAGATAAAATACGATGTTAAAACACGAACTCGCGCCACAAATAACAACCCACGGGATTTAATTAAATCGAAAATGAAACTTATATATTAAGGGGATGTTTGGAATGACACATAGAAGGGAAACAAAAGGCTTATATCCCGGTCATTTAACCATTATGACTAGTAAACAAAATACCAGGAAAACTCATTTATCACTTTTTCGAAAATCAACAAAAACCCTAGCTCTTCTATCTTTTGTGGCCGTCGGCTTTTGGCAAAGAAAACAAGAAGGAAAGTTGATATGATCCTTGAATTGGTTGCTAGTATTTGTTCATGTGCTTAGAATCCAAAACCTTACACTCTCGGTATGCCTTAATCTTGAATCCTTTTATTTATTTTCTTTTAATCACGAATCAATTAAACCAAGTGTGAAATTATAAGATTGAAAACAAGGTAGGTTCGGAATTTAGAGGGTTTTGGTGTGTTGGTCACAAAAACCGAGAATCATAAGACTCTCGGCGGGCTGTTGTTTGACCAGTCGAGACCACAAGGGTCTCGGTGGTGGTTTTGTGTAGTTGGCCACAACCCCAGACCCAACAAGGATGTTTGTTTGATGACATTAGCAACCAAGATCACTAGGATCTCAGTGGGTAGTGACTGAACAGCAGGGGGAACGCTGCACAGGGCAGCAACTAGCTTCGGCTAGCATTGGGAACCGGCCTAGGCCGGTGGGACTGCTGTGGACAACAGTGGCTAACCGACACAGCCGGTGGCTGCTGTTGGTGGCCGGCAGCAAGGCCACAGTCTTTGTGGCTATGGTGGGTACTTGGTTCAGGGATAAACCGAGAAATGGGTGTCTCGGTGTGGGCTCGGCTCGGGTTTGGGTACATGACAACACACAAGGGTGTGTGGTTTATTGTTTTGATAAATTAAACAAGGTTAATTTAATTAACAAATTAATTTAAATCATATACCTGTAATTTATTTAATTAAATTAGGACCTAGGTTATCAATTAAATTGTATTATTTTCATGATATTATACATGGTCATGCTATTAAAACAAACTATAGGTTATAATAATTATTAAAAATAATTATTCATGGTATAAGTACATGTACATTTAATTAATTTAATTAAGAATTTAGCTTAATAAATTAATTTTTAACCAAGGTTTATTTAAATTAATAACATGCTTTAACTTAATTATACAATAATCATTTAAGGTAAAGTTTAATTAATAAATCATGACATATTATTAATTAATAATTACTTACAATATCATGTATTATTGTTATGAATTAATAATCATACGTAAGAGTAAGTATTTAATATTAATAAACTTTACTATATAATTATCATGGCTTATAATATGCTTATTAAAACTATAGCTTATATCATTTACTTATTTAATAAGCCTATTATTATTTATGGAAACATGCTAAATATGAAAGCATATTAAATATGGAAACATGCTATTTATAAAAACATACTAAATATGGAAACATGATATTTATGGAAACATACTAAATATGGAAACTTTCTATTAACTTACTAATTATGGAAACTTTCTATTTCTGGAAACGTACTATTAAGGAAACTTGCTATTTTTGGAAAGTTACTATATATGGAAACCTGCTATTTTTGGAAAGTTACTATATATAGAAACCTGCTATTTTCTAGAAAGTTACTTATTATGTTATAACAAGTACTATAACACATAAAACATGAAATACACTAATCAATAACACATGAATCACTAAGAATCATATGATAAAACATGCAAACAATAAAAACAAGACAAGAACAAGTAAAACAAGTTAAGAACACGTCAAGTAGACTAATAATCAGTAAGTATAAGTTAAACAGACAACTCATTCATGTCCCTTTTATTATGTAGCTATCATGAAGTCGAAGTGATCTTCCACTTTCGTTTTCATCCTCATTACTGGACATAAGGTACAGATATTCCATCCTTCAGTAAGGACACTCTCTTCTTATACTTAGGATTCTCCGTTTGCATCCATCTGTTTTCCCCAATAGTTTACTTAAACTAAACAGTTATATGATTAATATTTTAGATTTGCCTGAGCTATATATATGCATGCCAGTTCCACCTAGTTATGGAGGTATGTTGGGTTAGTATTTACTGACCCTGAAGCAACTCTAGGATTTGAATATAAAATCCCCTAAGTGTTTAATGCTCAACAGTAAGGCCAGTCTGCTGATGGATGACCAGAGGAACAAAGTTCCTACTAAAGACTTTAAAGCTGAAGAAAGTTCAACAATCCCCTTCCAATGAACTTAGAAGACAAAGGAGTCTTCACTTCAAATACTAGGCGGTCTAGTTGCTGAATAAAAAGGACTGAAGAAGGGCTTTCAGTTCAGTTTGGCTTGACAATAGCAAACTGAATGATGTCGATCTCCTTTAGGATACTGAAGACTCTTCAGTATTCTGATGGTTTGCATTAGGCGGGAAAAGATAACTTCAAGTCAAAGTAGGTTACTTGTATACTTAGATATAAGTACAACCTTTATCTTTCCTAGAATAGTTTATTAAGTGCTTTGTACTGTTTATCCAGTATGGGCATCAACCACCCACTGGATAAACTGATGCATTGGTACATGCAAAATGCAAACCCTAATTTACACTGCCTATATAAAGGAGTGTACATTAGGAGAGAAAGGTAACCAATACAAGAGCTTAAACTCTAGAAAACTTTTCTCTCTCGATACCAACTAAACCATATAGCAAAAGTTGCATATGAACGTTTAGATTGGAGCTTAGAGTTTAACTTTGGTTAAACGTTTAAGTAGAGGAGATCAAACCCCATTGTCATTCAACCACTTTGTTATTCCGCAAACAAAGTGGGTTATAGATTCTTTATTTGATTCTAATAAAAGTCTATACATTGAAAAGTAAATTGGTATTGTTGTTTTAATCTTTCATAGTTCTTATCTTATGTTAAAACAACACACTTGAGTCAAAGTAAAAGTTATTACTTAAGATAATAAGTAATATCGAATCACTAGGGACCAACAAGTGGTATCAGAGCGGTTTGATTAGTTAAACTCTTATTTTATTAAACTGATCATTTAAAAGTTTTCAAATCAAGATCCAAAATGGCTCAAGTTATACCACAAACCCTAGAATATAGGGGTGGCCAACTCAATGCTGCTCCTGTACTAGAGGTAGCCAATTTTACAAATTGGAAGAAGAGGTTTCTTGTTCACATGGTTGGAATTGAACCTCAATTCCTTGGAATCATTGAAAATGGTCCTTTTGTTCCCATGGTTGGGGACAATAAAAAACCTGAAGTACAATGGACTGCTGATGAGATAAAAGCTGCTAACCTTGATCAGCGTCTCAAAAGTCTCATCATGTGTGTACTCCCAGATGACCAAATGAATTCTGTTGTAAATTGTAAAACATCCAAATCAACATGGGAGGACCTTATTCTTTACCATGAGGGACCCTCTGATGTAAAAGAAACCAGAATCATAGATTTAAAGCTTCAATACAACACATTAAAGCACAAAGAAGGAGAAACCCTCACACAAACATTCACCAGATACAAAGCACTGATGAATGAACTTGTGAATGATGGTGTTGATCTTTCAAAACTTGAAATCAACAGAGTTTTTGTTAATGCATTGACAAAGAAGTGGCTCAGTTTCTGCCAAAGCTTGAGAAATGCTAATCACATTAAAGATTGTGATCTAGCCTCTCTTTTTGGGAAATTAAAATATGAAGAAAACCTAGTTGATAGGATTTATGAAGGCTCAAGCAAGAGTAAAGCATTAACCATTACTACACCCTTGTCTACAGCCTTCTTCAGTGAAGCTGTCATTCAAGACTACCAAGATAGTCCTGATGATGAGGAAGATACTAGATCTAGTGAGGAATATCTGAATGACCTCAAAGAGGAATTTCATGCAAGAGCACTTCTGGCCTAGTCTAGAAGGTTCTTTAAGAAAGGAGACAAGTTCTCCAGCTCCACAAAAGCTTCAGTTGACACTGAATGCTACAAATGTGGGAAGACTGGTCACTATGCTAGGGATTGTTATTCAAAAATATATCTCCCTTCATATTCCTCATCAGCTCAATCAAGACCAACTGGTCAATCATCATTTCAACCAAAACAGATTGCTTCTACTCCATTTCAGCAAAGCAGAGTTAAACTCAGGCCTACAAAAGACTTTGAGGCCAAATACAGGGAAATCAAGGCAAGATTGGCCTTAATGAGCACTGAAAGCTCCTCATCCAAGAATCCCAAGCAAGACAAGAACAAATGACTTGTTTCTGAAGCATATGAATGGGATGAAGAAGATGTTTCTTCAGATGATGATGAGTTGGTAAATGTAAAAGTGTTAATGTCACTTGCTGATGATGAAGGGGCAAGCTCAAATCTTGTCACCAAAGAAAGTGCCAGAAATGGAGAATGGGTCAATGTCATAGTAAAAAAGGTACAAACTCTTCTTGAATTAGAAGATAAAGATGACATTAAATTTGTCTTTGATTACTTGTGCATTGATCTAAAATTCGTTGAAGAGCAAAGAAACAATTTGCTTGAAAAAAATTCACAAACTTGTTTTACAACTTGAAGATTTTAAAAGTAAGCAAATAGAGCTAAAAGAAGCTAAACTTGATATTCTTACTTTTCAACAATTGAACAAAGAAATTTTGGAAGAAAATAACTCTCTTAGAGTGGAACTAAAAGAAGCAAATGACATTGTTAAATCTTGGCTTAGAAACTCTGATAGGGTAAATCAATGCATAAGTGAACAAATACCTGCTCAAAAGAAGAAAATGCTTGGTGCTAAAGGATCCTCCAGCATCAAATCTATGGTCTTTATCAAAGCCTCAAATAAGGATAGTAGCTCGATCCCTGACATTGAAAGGTCAGGTGAATAGAATTTACCCAATCATGACACTGGACGAATCCTTCTTCCTAAGTTACAAGCATGTGTTGACACATCAGTGCCAGTTGAATCCTCAGTTACCGAGGATGACTCAGATGATGATATAGAGAATGAAGTAAGTACCCCACTTCCTCCTTTGGAGAAGTTGGCTGGTGCCGAACCCTCTACTAGACCCAAAACTATCCAGTCTATCATCAACCACACACAAAGGTAGTTCTTCCAAACATTAAAGAACTTTTCAGCTCCTGCTGAAGGTTCACATATGGGAACTACCTCTTCAGTTTCAACAAATAAACTGAAGAATGCTAGATCTGAGGAAGATGAGAGAATGTCTCTTGTCATGCAAGAGATCTATGATCTTAAATTGCAACTCACGCAGTAGCAAACACCAATACGGTTCAGAGATGAACCTTCAGACTCTCCTCATCTCAAGTACAAGACATAATTTAAAAGGGCTTGTGATTTATGTGGTCTAAATAACCATCTCACTGAAACTTGCCTAAAAGTGATTTGTTGTACCAAATGTGAAAGGACTGACCATCGCACTTGTGAACACACTCAGTATATGCTGGCCAAAACAAGTGATGATGCTCACAAATCTGAAGCATCTCATTCCAGGCAAATATGCCTTTCCCACCATGCATTCATTGTGGTATGGGCAATCATCACTCAGATGACTGCCACTATTACCCTGTTTGCAATATTTGTGGAAGTTATGACCATGACACTCATGGACATAATCGTATCATCTCACTTAGAGGAGGTATTAAACCAAGAAATCCAAACTCTATTACCAAATGTTGTGAGACTTGTGGAAGCGATGTCCACACTAAATCTGATCACAACAATATAGAGTGGTTCAAAAGAGGTGAATCCCTTCAGGCTAAGAAAGCTAATGCTATTCAGACCTCTTCTTCTGAGAAATCACACATACCCTCAACAAGAGGACCCTTCAGATCTAGAACACCTTCTAGATCTAAAACCCCCACCCAACAAAGGTGGGTTTCAAAACAAAACTGACCATTTCCTTAACTTGTGCAGTGTGATCTTAGGAAGCCTATTTGGTACCTAGATAGTGGCTGCTCAAGGCATATGACTGGCACCAAAAGTTATCTGCACAAGTATAAGGAGGAACAAGGTCCTAAAGTTGTTTTTGGTGATAACTCATCAGCTACTACTGAAGGATTTGGTTCAGTGAAATGCAATGGTATAGTTTTCTCAAGGGTAGCATATGTAAATGGATTGAAGCACAACCTCATCAGCATAAGTCAACTTTGTGATGCAAAGTATCTTTGTGCTGTTTGATGACAAAAAAGGTACAATCTTCAACTCCAATCATGAAATTGTGATGATTGCTCCAAGAGTCAAAGATGTTTATGTCATGAACATGAACTCAACTCAGGAGACATGCTTCTTTGCTAAAGCCTCCAATATTACCAATTGGCTTTGGCATAAGAGGCTCTTACATCTCAATTTCAAAACAATAACTCTGCTGGCAAAACAAAATCTTGTTATTGGTCTTCCCTCACTTGTCTACTCCAAGGACAAACCATGCTCAGCATGTGAAAAAGGGAAGCACCATAGGGCCAGTTTCAAAACAAATCAAACTTTCTCAATCAAAGAAAGTCTTCATTTGCTTCACATGAACTTATTTGGCCCAGTATCACCTAGGGCCATTTGTCATGAAAAATATACACTTATCATTGTTGATGAGTACTCAAGGTACACCTAGGTATATTTTCTGACAAAGAAAAGCCATGCACCAGATGCCATTATGTCATTCATCAAAAGAGTTGAAAATCAAAATGACACTCATGTCAAACAACTCAGAACTGACAATAGCACTGAATTCAGAAATCACTCACTGATTAAATTTTGTGATGACAAAGGAATTTCCCAAAATTTCTCATCTCCTTACACACCTGAACAAAATGGTGTGGCTGAAAGAAGGAACAGAACTTTGATTAAAGCAGCAAGAACAATGCTTGCTGGATCTGCTCTCTCTAAGCATTTTTGGACTGATGTTGTAGCCACTGCTTGCTACACTCAAAATAGATCCATTATTGTGAAGAGACACATGAAGACTCCCTATGAAGTCTTCAGGGGGAGAATTCCAAACATTTCATTCTTACATGTGTTTGGGTGTCTAGTATTCATTCACAATCACAAGGATCACCTTGAGAAGTTTGCTGAAAAGTCTGATGATGGTTATTTTCTTGGATACTCCCTAGTATCTAAAGCATACAGATTCTTCAACACAAGAAGACAATGTATTGAAGAAACCTATCACATCACTTTCAATGAAAGTTCTGAAGCTCTCACTTTTTCAAATCCATCAGATGATGAACTTCATATACATGAATCTCACATTTATCCATCTGATAAATTCAATCATTATGAGCCTTCTCAAAAATATCAAACAAGCAATTCAGTCCCTCATATTGATCCATTTGAAGATATGACAAGTCCTACAAAAGTAAATCCTTCAGTATCACATACTGATGGCTGTCAATCAAATAATGATGAATCTCAAAATGATCAAAATGATCAGCAAGGAAACACAAATGACCAAAATGGTCAGTCTCAAAAAAATCAACATGCTGACACACATGATCAAAATGATCAATCATATACAGCTGCTGAAGAACAAACCGAGCCCCTTGCTCAAAGCTCTCCTATCATGTATAGGGAATTAGGTCTTGTATATACTTCTTCTGACCAAGAAGGAAGTCCTCCAATGATTGAACCCTTGTCCACTGAATATCCTTCAGTAGACACTAGAGACATTCGAAGTCCAAGTCCATGTCATGGACTTCCAAGTTCTAGCTCTAATCATGATACCAGTACCTATTCTCCAGCTCTACAAAAATCTTGGACTCAAATTAGTCACATACAGCTGGTGAACATAATAGGTAATCCTGGTGAAGGTAGATACTAGATCTATGGCAAAGAAACTGAGTGCTGCTTCATCTGGAGAATGTCTTTATGCAAATTTTCTTTCAGAAATTGAACCTACAAATGGTTCTGAAGCACTCACATACCCTGGATGGGTGGATGCCATGCAAGAGGAACTCAATCAATTTGAAAGAAACAAAGTCTGGAAATTGGTTCCTCTTCCATATGGTAAATCACCACTGGCACTAAATAGGTTTACAAGCTCAAAAGAGGTGAAACCAATGTAGTGACCAAAAATAATGCTAGGCTGGTGGCCCAAGGATTCAATCAAGAGCCTGGTGTTAATTTTGATCAAACCTTTGCTCCAGTTGCACGTATTGAAGCCATACGAATCTTCCTTGCATATGCCACTTACATGAACTTCATAATCTACCAAATGGATGTCAAAAGTGCAATCCTAAATGGTGACCTAAAAGAAGAAGTTTATGTTACCCAGCCTCTTGGCTTTGAGAGTAGTAAATACCCAAATCATGTCTACAAGCTTTACAAAGCTTTGTATGGACTGAAGCAAGTTCCAAGAGCTTGGTATGAAACTCTCTCAACTTTTCTCATTGAACATAAATTTGTCAGAGGAAAAATAGATAGCACCTTGTTCGTCTATAAATCTAAAACTGACACCATTCTAGTACAAATTTATGTGGATGACATAATCTTTGGTTCTACAAGCTTGAAACTTTGCAAACAATTTGCCAAGCTTATGACCAGCAAGTTTGAGATGAGTATGATGGGAGAACTCGCATACTTCCTTGGTCTTAAGATTAAACAATCTAACCAAGGCATCCTCATCAATCAAGAAAAATATGTCAAGGATCTGCTGAAGAAGTATGATATCAATTGTGCTTCAGTGAAGACTCTAATGGTACCCCCTAACAACTTAGGACCTGATCTCACTGGACAATCAGTCAATGAGACTCAGTATAGAGGTATGATTGGGTCACTCATGTAATTAACTACAAGCAGACCTGACATTCAATTCTCTACTTGCCTTTGTGCAAGATACCAAGCAGATCCAAAGGAATCACACCTTACTGCTGTTAAGAGAATCTTTAGATACCTAAAAGGTACACCAAGTCTAGGTCTTTGGTGCCCCAAATCCTCGGGTTTTGATCTAAAGGGGTACTCAGATTCTGACTATGCTGGTTGCAATTTGGACAGAAAAAGCACTTCTGGTGCCTGCCAATTGCTAGGTGGCAAACTTGTGTGTTGAAGTGCTAAAAGGCAAAAAATAGTTACCATGTCTTCAGCAGAAGCTGAATATGTGGCAGCTGCTGGATGTTGTGCCAATGTTCTTTGGATGAAAAGCCAACTGGCTTATTATGACATAGAATATGAAAAGGTGCCAATCTTTTGTGATAACACTAGTGCTATTGCAATATCCAATAATCCAGTCCTCCACTCAAGAACAAAAAATATTGATATCAGATATCACTTTATCAGATATCACATTGTGAAAGGGGACATTGAATTACATTTCATCCCCACTCAATACCAATTGGCTAATATCTTCACCAAACCTTTGGATGAACCAACTTTCAAAATATTGATAATGGAGCTTGGTATGCTGAACATTGATGATACAAAACTTGAACCTTCAGCATTCACTAAAGAAGCTTGAAGGTTCAGCATTTCTTAAAAGATTTTGATTAATGTTAAGTAGCATTGTCTGAGTAAAGGAGTGTGCAATGTCATGTGTCTATTTCACTTTATGTGATTATGTATATGATGTTTTGTCGCCTTATCTGATTCACTGAAGTTGAATAAATAATCACCAGTCATCAAAAGATTCCTTCAGAAATGCTGAACAAATTTTAGTACAACTGAGTAGCTAGGCCTGAGTAGAGGAGCGTGCAATGTCATATGGCTTGTTCACTTATGTGAACATGTATATGGGGTTTTGTCGCCTCATCTGACGCACTGAAGCTAACAAATATTGCTATCATCTTCAGCATATCTGAGCAACAGTACCCATCAATCATGTGATTCAAAAGAGTTAATGGCATTAAATTTCTTGTGAATAAAACAAACATTCTTTCAAAAAGGTGTCATTTGTTAATTAAGGAAATTTCAAACGTCTCCATCCACAGTCAACAACTTCCTGACACATGGGGCGTTTCACTGTTCAGAGCAACAGAAAATCATACCTTTTTACAGAACATTAATGAGAAAGTTTGTGTCAAATGTTCAAAAGAAACCCTAAAAGATTTATAACTTTTTCAAATGGTTTTAAAAAAACTTTTTACAAATCAGTTAAAGTTTTTATATAATCCCTAACAATTGGATTTCATTCCATACTTACAAATCTTTTCATCCATAAAACACACACAGAAACATAAATGGTTGAATCATCTTCCACCCCCAAGATCACCAAAATCACTCTTAAACCATCCACTCATGTTAACTATCCCATTGATGACATCTTCTTCAAACCAAACAACATCACCTTGCTTAAACCTGAATCCATTAAGTCTGTTCCTGGGGAACAAGTTTTGACTTATCTAACCAAAAGTGTTTTAAGGTATGCTTTATTTGAAGATCCTGGTATGATGTTTCAATATGTGCTAAAAGAATTTTGGTTTACAGCAGAGGCTTCTAACAACAAGAAGTCCATTGAGTTTGATTCTACCACAATGGGGATTCATGGTAGATTTAGGTTAAAATCATTTAGAAAAGTTTTGGAGTTAGATTATTTGGAAAACCCTAATGGGTATGAAGCAATACTTGATGATTTTATGGTTGTTAAAAACTTCTTTAAAGAAATTGGGTATACTGAAGAAATTTCTGAAAAAGGGGGGTTAAAAAGGAGTGCTTTTCCACCAAGATGGAAATTATTGATGACCATACTCATCGAATGTTTGGGTGGGAAAACTGGAGGTCTTGACCAGATCAACAAAAAAGATGCTATCATTTTATACTGTCTGGCCAAGGGGGTCAAGGCTGATTTTGGGAGGCTTATTTTTGAAGATCTCCATGGAAAGCTAGAGAAAAAGACTAGAGAGAAAAACGTTGTGTACACCAGATTTCTATCTCTCCTTTTTGCTGAACATCTTGGAAATGATTTTTCAAAAATAACTAGAGAGCAACTAATTTTTAAGACCTTTGATCTTACTCACTGGAACATTCCAGTCAGCACCATTGATCCACCTCATACACAACCCATGCTGGACATCTGCTCAGCAGATGGTCCAGTAGTGTACAAAGCTCCCAAAGACACTTCTCCAACTGGAGAAGGGGATCTACAAGGCAAACAGCCTGGAGCTTCATCTGGACCTCGCCAGAAGCAAACGTCAATTAATACCAAGAAGGTTAGACGTGGGTCTAGAAAGAGGAAAATCCTCACGCAATCTTCCTCAAAGAAGATTGATGATGATTCCCAAGGCCATCCTTTGAAGAATAACAAGTCCCTGGCCAAGGACAAGAACCCCAGTCAGCCATCACCTTCAGTCTCTGCTGGAGGAGATATGCATAAAGAGGCCCAACAAGCAACCTATCTCTCAACTTCTTTAAGAGAGAAGGGTGAAGATAGATCTCACCCTCAGCTCAGTAGTGTAGAGTCAACATTGGTAAGTACTTTCATTCTAAATACAAGTCATACTTCATTACCACTTTCTATCACTTGTCACTCTGAGTCTGCATCAGGGAATGATGTGTCAGCAAATCCAATAGTTGATACTGACCATGGCCTATCTGTTTCTAATGATGTAGCTCCCCTATAACAGGGTTCTACTGAAGGAACCAAAAACATTATCATTGATCTAAATTTATCAGGGACTCTTTCTCAGGATCCATCAGGTCAAACCAACCCTGGTGGTAAAGGGCTTGAAACTTATCCACACACTCATGCTGATGCTCCAAAGATTCCCAAAGAAGTGCATCTCACCACTGGAGCCAAGGTGGGACACTTGCCTACTTTTGTTGTCAGTATGTCTGAAGATGATCTGGAGAAAGAACTTGGGTTCAATGAGAGAATTCTAGTCAATCTAGATGACAGTGATGAAGAACCTGCTGATGCAACACTATTGCCACTTTTACCCAGAGCTGAGCAGGTAAAAGACTTAACCAATCAAGTGTTGATTCTTCAATCACAGGTTGCCAGACTGAAGGAAGAAAAAGTGCTTGTCAATAACAAAATCTCCACTATCAAAGCAAGTCCACATCCTCCTTCTGCTAAACAAATTAAGGATGTCCTCATTGCTGCTTTGAAGATCTTAGTCCAAGATGTGGTCACCACCACTTCCCTAAAGCAAGAGATGTCCTCTCTAATGGAATCCATCAACGGTGCTTCCATGGAGTTTCCACCAGAATTCACACCAGTTCTTGGCCAAGTTAATACCTTGTGTGATTCTGTGTCCAAGATCAAAGATAGAGTGGCGTTGTTGGAGAAACAAAAGCTGACCATTTCTGAAGAGGTTCAGCAGAAGCTAAATGCCCTTGAAACTGTTCCAGCCATGCTGGCCAAGGTAACTGCCACTCTTGATCATCTTTATGGCTTCTTCCCTGCTGAAAGGTCATCAGAAGCTGTTGGGCAGTCTGTTAATGCAAGTGATGCCTAAAAACATTATTAGTGTTAACTAATCTTTCTTAGTTTTGATCACAACAAACTATACAACACATTTAGTGTAAAACACAAAACGAATTATTTAACTAACACTATCATCAAGGTAATAATCATATCACTAACTTTTCTTAATCATACTTAGTGATCATCAAAGTGATTATCCTTAAAACTCACTTTTGTTAATATGACAAAAGATTTTTTAATAAATTTTCTTTTTAAGAAAATGTTTTATTAAAATTGAAAATGTAAATTTGAAAATGGCATATTCAATATGCCATAAGAATATCCTTTGAAGGTTTGAAAAACCTCAGATATTCCTACCCCACTAAAAGATAAAATCAGAGTGTAGTCTACTGGGCGGTCCTTTAAATAGCTAGGCGGTTCTCTAGCGATAAGGAACCGCCAGGCTAGATAAGGAACCGCGCCCAGCTAGTCGTTGCACTTTGTCTCCTATAAATAGTGGATCAAATCTCATTTTCTAATAACCCTTTTTGGACGTTTTTCTTAGCCCCCTTTCTCTTTTTTATAGCATAATCATTATTAAATGATCACTTAATTTGTTAAGTATGTTTACATATGATTATCCTCTTGATCCCCTCCTTTACCTTGTCCAAAGAGAAGATCACTCACTCACTAGTGTTGTGATAAAGATGAATCCATGAATTAGTCATGTTCATCATGTTAGCCTTTTTGTTTTATGTTAATCCATTGTATTTATGAATACTTGGACAAGTTGTGTTTATCCAAGCTATTTGTGAATACTTGGATTTGTTGTGTACATCTATTGCATATGTGTTTGCTTGGATTTATGTTGTGTAGATCCAAGCTACATGTGTGTACTTGGATATGTCTAGTTGAGTTGTAATAGATTGTGTAGTAGTTCTCACTAAACTATAAAGTGATGTGGTTGTGTCTTGTGAGTTCTCACTAAACTTGAAAGTGATTAGTAGTTGTGTTGTGTGAAGTTCTCACTTAGCTTCAAAGTGAAGAGTCGTGAAGATTGGTTCTAGCTTTGATTAGAGCTCGATATCTAGCCTTGTGTCGTAAAATGGTGAAGTAGGCAACGTCGTGAAGATTGGTTCTACCTTGAGATTAGAACTCGACATATAGCCTTGTGTCGTTAAACTGTGAAGTAGGCAACGTTGTGTAGATTGGTCCTAGCTAAAGATTAGGTCTTGACATTTAGCTTAGTGTCGGAAAATAATGTAAGCGACGATGTAAGGTTTTCTCCGCCAAGAAGGGAGCTTGTGGATATAGTGGAAATCTCGAGTTGGTGTACTCGAGGAGTGGAGTAGAAACGAGGATAGAGCCTCGTTATCGAACCACTATAAATCTTGGTGTCTTCTCATTAGGTTGTCTCTTTCCTTACTCTTTACTTATTTCATTATCATTACACTTACCTATTACCATTGCTAATGCATTTGAATTGAACCTAATCATTATGCAACTTAGCTTCAAGTAAAAGATAGTTTTGACACAAACCTAATTGAAAGTAATTTTAATTAGGTGACTAATCGAAGAGAAACTATTCACCCCCCCCCCCTTCTAGTTTCTACAATTGGTATCAGAGCGATGGTCACTCAAGATATTTGAAGTATATTGTACTTTAAAACTTGGATCGATCCATTGTCTCCTCAAATTAGAAGGTCAAGTTGTACTAAAGTTTCTCTTTGGTCAAAACTATTTTTTTCTTGGAAAATAGGTCTTTTATTTGGTAATAGTGCATTCCTCTTAGATTAGTAGCTTTTATGCATTTTAGATCTACTCTTGAAATGTATCTACTAGTTTGCATCTTGCTTTGTGTAGGTACTCATGAAGATCAATCATTTAATTGGTTGTGGATTGAGTTACTTGCACTTGTAGAAGACTCATCTTCATTGATCTTCAACATCTTTGAATGATGATATCAAGATGATTGGGAGTGATACTAGTCCTTGAAGACTTAGTACTCATCATAGTCATTATTGGGCTTTGCATTGATTCCTTGATGGATTGGAATGCTCTTTGTGGCCAAGGTACGCTTTTGTTCTTCCACACGCCCTTTGATCATTCTTTTGATCATTACTTGACTATGTGCTTGTTCTTGGCATCCTTGCCTTGACATTTGTTTGTGGTTTGTGATTCTTTTCTTTTATCCTCTCAAACCGTCATTGCTTGGATACTTGACTCACTATGGTGATGCAGAGTGAGTTAGTAGTAGCTTAAAGTATCCAGCATGATATCTATGGTTTGCACCCATACGGTTAGTAGGCCCTTTGTGGGAGAGAAAGTGAATTAATACCTTGCTCAAATTTTGGTTTAGACTAAGACTATTGATAGTTGTTTTTATAGATATACAAGTCTTAGGAAAGACGAGTATAAATGTGGTAAGTATTAATCGACACGATTTAGGAAAACCGTGAAGACGAATAAATTCCAAGTTCGTTCTCGAAGGAGGTGTGTGTATTAATGTGCCAATATATAAAATAACAATGTTTGGATTAGTGACGTTTTTGGTTTAAAGAGAGAAAAAGTAAAGACGAGCTACGACTACGATTACGCTACAACGTTGACGTAAAACGATGACGTAATTACGTAAAACGTGACAAAATTAAAAACAAAACCTAAAAATTAATTAAAAGATTAAACTAAGTCTAAAACAATATAAATAAGAATAAAAATCCAACAAATATATTTTAAAACCTTTTATTATTTAAATATTCAATTTTAAATGCTAATTAAAGCCCTAAAATTAAATATTATTAACAAAATGTCCAAAATATTATTTTATTGAACTAATAAATCACTTATATTATTTAAAGACTAAAAAGTATTTTTCCTAAATTTTCAAAACTATTTTTCTATTTTTAAAACACTAAAAACTATTTTTAAATTAAAATAATCATAAAAAATAATAAAATAATGCCAAAAATAATTTGACAATTTTAAAAATCCTAAATTATACTAATGAACAGTAGCAAATTGAAAAAGTTTGAAAAATGCAAAATTTTTCACTAAAAGACAAAACAGATTAATAATAAAACCCTAATTAAACTAATTTAATTATAAAAAATAATTAAAAAGTGAACAGTGAAATATTTTTAAACTAAAAATCTTAAAATACTTTTCTAAATCTAAGAAAAATTTTAAAAGTGAAAAATATAACTTTTTGTCACTAAAAGACAAAAACAGAAAATTAAAAAGTAATTAAAAGAGCTATTTAATCTAAAAAATATCATATGAACAGTAAAATAAAAATTAATTAAACTGAAAAATCAAAAATAAAATAAGAAAAATTACAAAATTTGTTTCAGGTCCTAACTCCTAATTAACTCCACTAAAGACAAAAATACAAGAATCTGAAAGTGACCTTTGTGGACTTTTGTCCTTTAGCTAAGCAGTACAAACAATTACACTAGCAGGGGTAATGAAGTTCCCACTGCTAGTGCAAAATGCAGGTCTGGTGGAATTAAGCTTGATTGCAAGCTTGTTTCTTGGAATTAATGGACAAGAGGGGCACCCCCACACTCAGTGGAGTGTGGGGAGTCAAATGCAAGAACAAACACACACAGTTACAACACAAAAATCACACAAACAATAGCCAAATAGTTCCTGATACGACTTAGCAAGTATCTGTGAACAGTAATCTGGTATACTTGACACTAGGACGAATTTTAAATGCCCAAAACTTGTATACAAGCTACCCAAATGATTAGAGAACTAATTGATATCCTAGATTACACTAATATCTAACACTCTTGCAAAACCTGAAAGCAAAAATTACCAAAAACTGGCAGAAAAGTAACTTACTGTTTTTGACAACTCATACCAAATTTTGAGCATGCAAGTTCATCAAAAGCCTAACCAAACTAAAAGCAAACACTGAAATAACCTTTATCTAACACAAAGAGATGTATCTAGACTGATTATAAGCTAAAAAATGTCACCAATCCTAGCTAAAATGCAGATCCCAACACCCCCTTATATTCTGTTAACACTATTTTTCAAACCAAAACGTTTCAAATCAACAACAAACCTATTACTATCAAATCTAACATGCATACATACCCTTTTTCAGCAATATTAAACAGGAAAAGAACAACATATAGCAATTCTACACAATATCTCATAAATTCACATAAAACATCAAGAAATTTCCAAATGGGGTTCAAGCCTAATACCTTGGGCTGATGCTCCAAGTGGGATGTTTTTGAGCTTTTATGAGCTTATGGGAGCTGGTAGAGAAAGGCTTGCTGGAGGAATCCAAGAGGACCCTAAGCCAAAACAATATCTTTAAATCAACAAAAATGAGATGGAATGGTGAATATCTTTGTGCACCTGCCAAGAAAACAAGAGAGACAGAAAAAGTGACCTATGAAAAAACAATAAGCTATAAACAAGCTTATTAAGTAAGCTGTTATAGCTTATAGCTTATGCTCAAAAAAATGAAAACAGATTTTTTTTTGCTTGAAAATCCTTGTTGAAACCAAACCTTGAAACCTTGTATAAAAACTTAACCAAAGCTTTGGATAAACCTTTTGATTCCACTTTCACTTCATCAAAAGGATTTATCCAAACTTATAAACTAATTTCTCAAGAACAGTGAAAACGAATTTCTGAAATTTTTCAAAAACTTAGAACCTTGGAATGACTTAAACTACAATGGATAAAATTAAAGATTAACTAATAAGGAACTCAGAATCATTGCACAAATTTTAAATTTTTCATTTTCATTACTTTATAAAAAAAAGTACAATAAAACTGGAACAAAGGGCACAAGCACATACTGCTGGCTCCTTTTATATTATGCTAAGGAAGATTCTAGATTCAATAAAAACAATGCAAACCCTAGTAATGATTTTCCAAGTTTGCCCTTTGAATGTTGACTGAATTTTGGTCTTCCATGGCTCACATGTGATGAAAGTGATAGCCAGCTGTTGATAATTGATCTTGGCCGTTATATGGACCCTTTGGGAACACGAAATCAAATGGGGACGTTGATTTGCTGTCTTTGTTTGTTTTCTTGTTGCAGGGGAGCCACGTGGGGGACCCACAAGTCACGGGTGAGGGTTTTTGGGTTGTGGGTTTCACTTAGGGGAGGGTAAATCATTGTTCTGGAAAGAATGAATAAAAACCCCTTTGTTTTGGTGAGGGATTAGATTAGGGTTTATATGGGGTGATTAGAGGATAATTTAGGGTGGAGGATGAACAGTGGGTGTTTCCCCCAACTTTTTAATATAATTAACCTGGTTTAAAAAGTTTAAGTGGGGGTTGACTAGCTTGTTGACTTGGGCCGGATTTGGGTAAAAGTGGTGGGTATGGACTGGGTAAGGTCGGGTTTGGTTGGGTTTTTTGTGGGTATGGGTTTATTTTATACAGGTTTGGCCCCCAATGTTACTACTTGTTTCCACTTTAATTCCAATAGCTTTCCAACTCAATTTCCTTTGAAATAACTTTCAAGCACTTGTCAAATTTGGCACCATGATTTGGTAAACTTTTCACCAAGGATTAAAAGTGTACAAAGGGCATTCTTCAAGGGCCGTTTATGCAATATCTTGAAATATTAGGGACCCTAATGCAATAATGGAGTTTTGCAAGGGTATAATATGACAAGTCTTCAATTCTTGAGGGACCATTTTTGCCAAATCTTCAAACTTTAAGGACTTCAAAGAAAATTCATGATTCGGGTCCGGTTCTTTGTGCGGCTTCGTTTCACGTGTTCGTTTTTGCTTGATTCTTTTGATCTTTTGGTGAATTCACGATACCCGTACCTGAAATACACAATGAACAAACACAAGCATATTTTGGGTATTTTGATGACATTTTAAGCATTTTAAGCCCGATTTGGACGATGAGACTATGTATAAATACAGTCTCATCACTCCCCCATACTAAACCATTGCCGTGTCCCCACCCAATGCTAGAATTAAGTATCATAGCACTTCCAAAATTCATTTTATGATGACATTTATTAAAGACATAAATTTAAATAAACTACTACACGCGTTTTAGACATAATGTAATGTTTTCATCACGAGAACGTGACTTTTAGGATCATAGAACAAGAACACGTGAATGCTTCGTTAGAAATAATTTCGTCGTCCTCGATTTTCACCTGATTCCATGCTAAGCGTGTAACGAGATCATTGTTATTATAAGTTAGCAACACGAACACATCTCATGAGTGTTAATTACGAACCTAAACTCCCTTATTCCTACTTGGTATCTCTTATATTTATTATGTCTTAATGATCACGAGGATACATCATCGACTTATGCGTGAATAGAGATTAAGTCTAAAAATATAAACTTAACTGTGTAACCAAAATCATTAAATTAATAATTCACCCTAATAGACAACGATGTCAAAAAATTAAGTCAACAAGAAGGATCGATAAACACGTTTTTATAACGGTTTTGAACATGAGACTTATTACCAAGACTTTTATACGCCCCCTAACGGAAGGGCCTTATTATCTTTGGTTTACCTCCATCTTTTATTCAACTTCGCCATGAAGCTTTTATTATGACTTCGGTCTTGCCTTGCCTTTTATTATTCGCCTCATCGGTGGTTTTATTAGCCAAAGACGTATATCCTCACGCTAAAGCGAATTTTGGATCTTTAAAGCTTCAAAGATTAAGGCTTGATTCACTTTCAATTTGGGCATAGATTTTTCGGCCTTGTGAGCTTCAAATTTTTGCTTAATTTAGGTGAACACTTGAAATCTTATTATTAGGTGAAGCTTTCGGTTATTCGGGTGCCAACACTTCAAAACCGTGACGCTGGCGATACCTTAATGTTTTCCTAGTTTAATTACATGGAAGCTACCAAAACAAATTAGAAACCAACAACAGTGACTAAACCGCCAAATCAATATTTATTAACAATTATTTATGCAAAAGCGTTGGGAGAATAAGCTAATAATTACTACACATGAGATCGTGACGATTACGAGACTTATAAATAACTCTATCATTTCTCGTCCTCATTTAAGAGACTTAGCCTAAAAAGTTAAGGAATCGAAGCTAAGTGCTCAACACGCACGGTCGAGTCAAAAATTACTCTTGTTCTCACCATCGGAAAACCTACATTCGTGTCTTAAACACTTATGAAAAACAAGAAAATTTTTAAAATTTGGCCATTTTTAGCCTTATTTTGCAACAAAACGATAGCAAAAAGATGAATATTGGATTGCGTGTTGACGTAAGCAAGGTGAAGTATCTACTCACCCCCCCCCCCCCCAATACTAAACTAAACATTGTCCTCAATGTTTCGAGTCTAGGGGTGTAAACACCCCCCATACTAGAGACGAAGTCGAATGCTTAATCTCGAGCATGGAAAGGGTAAAACGAATAACCTAAAAGCCGTTTATGAATTATGCTAATAAGATAAACGTTAGAACATAAAAGGATATCATCAGATATCGGAATCTCCAAAGGCAACGATCGAAGCTCGAGTGATCCATAAAACGAACACGAGAGGCTTCAATGATGACGATGAACCTAATAAATCACAATCACAAACAACCACGAAACAAAGGTTGGAAGAGCACAAGTCCCCTCGTTACATTAACTAAGAAAGCAATAATATTTACTAGGATAAGCATGAGAATCTCCCACGAGGCACCTTGTTTTTGATAACCGAGTCAAAAGCTCGACTCGAATCCCCATAAATGTGATCATTTAGGGATAATCTTGGTTTGGTCATTTTTGGTGGGACTTACATGATAAACAAGGCCCAAAAGTACATGGAGTACTTTAAAAACCCGATAAACGTATACCGGGGTCAAAGATAGCGTCTTCGTTTTTGGATGAAAGACGAAACAACGCTACTTCAACACAAACCCCAATGGGGTAGAAGAAAAGAGATAAGAAGTAGAAAGGTGGGGCAATGGGTAAGTCACTAAAATGAGCTACTCGAGGTAGACTCACACCAAGCAAATAGATATGATTTCCATTTATTGCATCGGTGGAAGACCGAGATTTCCCTTTACAAGCAATTCCGGGATCGTAAATCTCGTCCTCGGTGGTAAAGTGTGAGGGAACATTTGGGGCTTCCCCCATATTAAGACCACACCAACCGTCGTCAAAAGGAGTAGACGAGGTGGTAGCACTCATATAACGCGGTGATGACGGCGTTAAACATGTAGAAAAATATTTTAAAACATTTTTAAAATCTTTTCCTTTTTCATCGTTTAAAAACTCTTTATGAAAACCCGATTTAATAATGTCGAAAATATTTGGCGTGTCAAATTGAAAATTAGTCGCGCTAAAAATCCTCACATTTAAGTCTTTGGTGGGAGGGGGTGGCGGATTATATAAGTTCTCAAAACGTTTGTCAATAAATAACACCACCCCCTCGGGGTCAACATACTCATCATCCTCATGAACGTCGATCTCATCGATTTCTTCATCAAAGATAGGCTTGTCAAACCAAGGTTTGACATTCCCCTCCTTGAGTATCTTAGAAACTCTCTCGAAGAGATTACGATCAAGCACGAAACCATCATTCTTTTGTGGGGATCGTTGATAAGTTAGATCCTCACGAATGTGGTAAACGTCATTCTCAAATGAGGAATGTTGATTAGGTAACTCCTCGAGAATGGGATTTTTAGTGGTCACATGAGTTGGTTCGTCATCGAAAATAAGACGTTCCAACTCATTAAGTTCATCCTCGATTTTGGAAAGATCGACCTCACTCGTAGGTGGAAGTGAAGGCATAAGAGCTAGCTCTCGTTCAATGATTTCCTCAATCTCGGGATCAAACTCGTAATCATCGTACTTCACGTGTTTCTTCTTAGGAGAATCAAAAATAGCATGTGGATGTTGAAGTACGTGATCAATCTCGGCAAAATCGCCATCGTCATCGTCAAAGAAAGAGTCGATGTGAGCACTCACAACCATGGTCTTACAAGTCAAATGACTATGCTTAGGTGACTTTTCTAAGACGAGAGGACCGATGTCGATAAACCCTTTAGCCTCAACGGGTGTTGGGCTAGACAAAGGAGGCACTTCGATGGAGTTAGAAGTTGAAGCCTCAAAGACATGGTCCTTCGAAGGTGGTGAAGACGAGCCCATATTGGTCTTTGTCGTGATGGCACTAACGTCGCCCTTCGGAATTTGTGTTTCACTTGTTTCGCTAAAAACATCCCAAAGTGAGTTTTCATCCATAAATTTACACATACCCTTTTTAATTAGGTACACGTATTCTTTATCATTAAAATCATCATCTTAAAACCGTTTTTCTTAATTCTTTCAAAACATGTATCAAGCTTCATTCTTTCCGCTAAAGTAAACCTTTTGAAATCATTAGAATTTGAATCATTAGGTTTTGAAACCTCGGTTTTTTCATTCTCATTAAATCCTTGGGATTTTCTAGCGAAAAAGTCTATTTTCTCATCCCCATATCTCATAGTAAGTCTCCCCTCGTGAACGTCGATTACGGTTCGAGCCGTCGATAAGAATGGTCGGCCTAAAATAATGGGACATTTAGGGTCACACTCGTAATCGGATATAACGAAATCCGCGGGAAAAACAAACTTTCCAATCCTAACATAGACATCCTCGGCTATTCCAATTGGTATAAGTGGAGTACAATTTGCAAGCTCGATTGTCATGTTCGTGGGGGTAAGCGAAGGCAATCTCATTAATTTCCATAGAGAATGAGGCATGAGATTGATGCTAGCACCTAAATCGGCAAGGGCTAAACATCCCTCAATCTCGGAAAAATCACAAGGTAGTAGAAATTGGCTCGGATCCTTTTCCTTTCTCGGCATACGCCTTTTGGGTTTTTTTAAGAAGGATCGATGCACAAGTTTCTTCAAGGGTTACTTTGGTAAGGTCGACAAAGCTCTCTTTTTGAACCGTGGATGGAATTTGAGGTACACGAGGGTGTGCACTCTTTTCCTTGGTCGCCACGTTCACCCCATCGACTTTAGAACAAGAAGACGTCTTAGAAGTCGATGGTTGAGAAGAATAAACAACACGGAATCCTTCAAGGTTAGGGGTAATCACACGACCTTTCTCACGAGACGAGGCGGCTTTACATTGTTCCTTCGGATTTGATACGGTGTCACTAGGTAACGAACTCGATGACGCACCCGAGGACTTGTTCATTATGGCCGAAAACATCTTTTTTATATCAATTTGCCCTTGCTCAATCTTCGTGTTTTGCAATTTCAATGTATTAGAAAAGTCGTTTTTCAAAGTACCAATTTCTCCCTCTAATCGTCTCATATTAGCGTCATTCGTTTTCATGTAATTTTGAAAATCGTTTGACGAACTATTTTGATTTGAATTAAAGTTCCCTTGGTTTTGATTGTTTCTTTGAAAATTTCCTTGATTACCACTTGAAAAATTGTTGCCTTGATTGTTGTTGTTTGAAAAATTCGAGTTTTGGTTATTGTCTCGATTTTGCCAAGTTATATTACGACCTTGATTATAACCTCCTTGATTTTGATTCGAAAAATTTCCTTGTTGATTATTTCCTTGAAAATTGTTTCGATTTTGAAAATTGTTGCCTTGGTTATAATTTCCTTGTTGTGATGGACCCGCGTTATTTTGATTTTGAAAGTTGTTGTTTCCATTTAACGCACTCACATTCGACGTTTGGCCATCCGTAGCCGCACACTCGTAATAATTATGAGGTCCACCACAAAACGTACACGAAACCTCAACCGCTTTCACCGTAGCGGGAGCGTCTTTCTTTTGCATCTCAACGAGAAAAGACGTGAACACATTCGTCAACTTGTCGACTTTCGCATCAACTCTCTCAATGTCGCGATTAGAACTACTAACATTGGCGACATTGGCAACACTCGGTGCGTTGCGGAGTTGGTAAACCTTGGATCGGTTTTCGATAATTATCAATGCATCTTTCGGAGTTTTACACAAAAAGTTGCCACCGGCGGCGGAATTCAACGAATCTTGTTCGTGAAAATTAAGACCGTTGTAAAACGTATCGATTTGGTGCAACTCGGAAAAACCATGGTGAGGACATTGCCTAAGCAATTCCTTAAAGCGATCCCACGCGTCTCTAAAAGATTCATTCGATTTTTGCTCAAATTTCGTAATTTCATTCTTGAAAAACGTTGTCTTAGACGGTGGGAAAAAATAATTAACGAACTTGGAAACGAGATCCTTCCACGTAACTATGGAATTAGGTGGCTCTTTCTCGTACCAATCCTTGGCGGCACCATCGAGCGAGTACGGAAAAAGCATAAGCTTGACGACATCGGTGTCGACGTTCTTAAACTTGCTCGTGGCCAAAAGACGATCAAAATTCCGAATATGGTCGTGAGGATTATCGGCTTCACGACCTCGAAACTTCGTAGCTTGGATTAAGGAAAGCATTCCGCTCTTAATCTCAAAATTCTCTGCTTCGATAGCGGGAATTACGATCGCGTCTCCATAACCCTCGGTGGGCGCTTGGAGCAATTCCATCATCGAACGATTGTCGGCCATCTCCTCTACGGTTTCTTCAACAACGATATTAGGAACGTCGGTTTCTAATTCTCGTCTACGTCGTCGATTCCTTCGATTACGATTGCGTCGATTCGAAGCTTCACTAGAATTGGAATAATCCTTCGATCGAGTGCGCATGCACTAAGTGTAGAATGGGTGGTAGCAAAGAAGATTCTTTTTGCGGTTTTTCGATTTTTCAATTTTTTTGGTTTTTGATTGGTTTTTTAATTTTTTTGGATTTTTGAATGTATTACGTAGACACAAATCTACAAATCTCTCCTCGAATCGACTTTCTCGATTAAAGGAGCCTTAAAGAATGAAAACGATCACGTGGAGGGAACGTTCTCGATGACTTTAGAACGTTGGTGGATCACCACAACGTTCAAGAGGGTTTAATCTTGAAAACAAGCAAATATAATATACGTAGATAATACTTGGGCGGCAAACCCTCGATTAGCCTTCTTTCTCAAAACACGCACCAGCAAGCGGAGGAAACGAGGCGGCGCGAAGCACTTAAGAGCCTTTTTCCTTTAGGCCGTGAAATACAACCGCCTTATACCCACCTTATAGTTTGTGTTAATTGAAATTAAGCCTCACGAAAGTATTTATCTATTTTCCCTTAAACTTTTGCTTTGGATTCGAATACAATGATCGAGTGATGAAATCCCGAATCAAGGTTGCGTTTTCACGCTTTTGGAGTACTTGTATATTTATTGTTCTTACGTAGATACAATATAGTAATAATATATTCACAATAAAAACGAAAACCAATATATCTACAATATAGTAAAGATTTTTGTGTGTTTAATTTAGAAAAATTAAACACGTTTTATTTGGATACTATAATATAATAGATAAAAATAACAAAAATGAGTATGTACGATATTAACGCTTTCCAAAAAAATGAAAAGCTAAAACGCACTACTCACACAAACACGATACTAATAATAATGGCACACTAAACACCTCCCCGGCAGCGGCGCCAAAATGATAGTTGTTTTTATAGATATACAAGTCTTAGGAAAGACGAGTATAAATGTGGTATGTATTAATCGACACGATTTAGGAAAACCGTGAAGACGAATAAATTCCAAGTTCGTTCTTGAAGGAGGTGTGTGTATTAATGTGCCAATATATAAAATAACAATGTTTGGATTAGTGACGTTTTTGGTTTAAAGAGAGAAAAAGTAAAGACGAGCTACGACTACGATTACGTTACGACGTTGACGTAAAACGATGACGTAATTACGTAAAACGTGACAAAATTAAAAACAAAAACTAAAAATTAATTAAAAGATTAAACTAAGTCTAAAATAATATAAATAAGAATAAAAATCCAACAAATATATTTTAAAACCTTTTATTAATTGAATATTCAATTTTAAATGCTAATTAAAGCCCTAAAATTAAATATAATTAACAAAATGTCCAAAATATTATTTTATTGAACTAATAAATCACTTATATTATTTAAAGACTAAAAAGTATTTTTCCTAAATTTTCAAAACTATTTTTCTATTTTTAAAACACTAAAAACTATTTTTAAATTAAAATAATCATAAAAAATAATAAAATAATGCCAAAAATAATTTGACAATTTTAAAAATCCTAAATTATACTAATGAACAGTAGAAAATTGAAAAAGTTTGAAAAATGCAAAATTTTTCACTAAAAGACAAAACAGATTAATAATAAAACCCTAATTAAACTAATTTAATTATAAAAAATAATTATAAAGTGAACAGTGAAATATTTTTAAACTAAAAATCTTAAAATACTTTCCTAAATCTAAGAAAAATTTTAAAAGTGAAAAATATAACTTTTTGTCACTAAAAGACAAAAACAAAAAATTAAAAAGTAATTAAAAGAGCTATTTAATCTAAAAAATATTAGATGAACAGTAAAATAAAAATTAATTAAACTGAAAAATCAAAAATTAAATAAGAAAAATTACAAAATTTGTTTTAGGTCCTAACTCCTAATTAACTCCACTAAAGACAAAAATACAAGAATCTGGAAGTGACCTTTGTGGACTTTTGTCCTTTAGCTAAGCAGTACAAACAATTACACTAGCAGGGGTAATGAAGTTCCCACTGCTAGTGCAAAATGCAGGTCTGGTGGAATTAAGCTTGATTGCAAGCTTGTTTCTTGGAATTAATGGACAAGAGGGGCACCCCCACACTCAGTGGAGTGTGGGGAGTCAAATGCAAGAACAAACACACACAGTTACAACACAAAAATCACACAAACAATAGCCAAATAGTTCCTGATATGACTTAGCAAGTATCTGTGAACAGTAATCTAGTATACTTGACACTAGGACGAATTTTAAATGCCCAAAACTTGTATACAAGCTACCCAAATGATTAGAGAACTAATTGATATCCTAGATTACACAAATATCTAACACTCTTGCAAAACTTGAAAGCAAAAATTACCAAAAACTGGCAGAAAAGTAACTTACTGTTTTTGACAACTCATACCAAATTTTGAGCATGCAAGTTCATCAAAAGCCTAACCAAACTAAAAGCAAACACTGAAATAACCTTTATCTAACACAAAGAGATGTATCTAGACTGATTATAAGCTAAAAAATGTCACAAATCCTAGCTAAAATGCAGATCCAAACACCCCTTTATATTCTGTTAACACTATTTTTCAAACCAAAACGTTTCAAATCAACAACAAACCTATTGCTATCAAATCTAACATGCATACATACCCTTTTTCAGCAATATTAAACAGGAAAAGAACAACATATAGCAATTCTACACAATATCTCATAAATTCACATAAAACATCAAGAAATTTCCAAATGGGGTTCAAGCCTAATACCTTGGGCTGATGCCTTCCAAGTGGGATGTTTTTGAGCTTTTATGAGCTTATGGGAGCTGGTAGAGAAAGGCTTGCTGGAGGAATCCAAGAGGACCCTAAGCCAAAACAATATCTTCAAATCAACAAAAATGAGATGGAATGGTGAATATCTTTGTGCACCTGCCAAGAAAACAAGAGAGACAGAAAAAGTGACCTGTGAAAAAAACAATAAGCTATAAACAAGCTTATTAAGTAAGCTGTTATAGCTTATAGCTTATGCTAAAAAAAAATGAAAACATATTTTTTTTGCTTGAAATCCTTGTTGAAACCAAACCTTGAAACCTTGTATAAAAACTTAACCAAAGCTTTGGATAAACCTTTTGATTCCACTTTCACTTCATCAAAAGGATTTATCCAAACTTATAAACTAATTTCTCAAGAACAGTGAAAACGAATTTCTGAAATTTTTCAAAAACTTAGAACCTTGGAATGACTTAAACTACAATGGATAAGATTAAAGATTAACTAATAAGGAACTCAGAATCATTGCACAAATTTTAAATTTTTCATTTTCATTACTTTATAAAAAAAGTACAATAAAACTGGAACAAAGGGCACAAGCACATACTGCTGGCTCCTTTTATATTATGCTAAGGAAGATTCTAGATTCAACAAAAACAATGCAAACCCTAGTAATGATTTTCCAAGTTTGCCCTTTGAATGTTGACTGAATTTTGGTCTTCCATGGCTCACATGTGATGAAAGTGATAGCCAGCTGTTGATAATTGATCTTGGCCGTTATATGGACCCTTTGGGAACACGAAATCAAATGGGGACGTTGATTTGCTGTCTTTGTTTGTTTTCTTGTTGCAGGGGAGCCACGTGGGGGACCCACAAGTCACGGGTGAGGGTTTTTGGGTTGTGGGTTTCACTTAGGGGAGGGTAAATCATTGTTCTGGAAAGAATGAATAAAAACCCCTTTGTTTTGGTGAGGGATTAGATTAGGGTTTATATGGGGTGATTAGGGGATAATTTGGGGTGGAGGATGAACAGTGGGTGTTTCCCCCCACTTTTTAATATAATTAACCTGGTTTAAAAAGTTTAAGTGGGGGTTGACTAGCTTGTTGACTTGGGCCGGATTTGGGTAAAAGTGGTGGGTATGGACTGGGTAAGGTCGGGTTTGGTTGGGTTTTTGGTGGGTATGGGTTTATTTTATACAGGTTTGGCCCCCAATGTTACTACTTGTTTCCACTTTAATTCCAACAGCTTTCCAACTCAATTTCCTTTGAAATAACTTTCAAGCACTTGTATAATTTGGCACCATGATTTGGTAAACTTTTCACCAAGGATTAAAAGTGTACAAAGGGCATTCTTCAAGGGCCATTTATGCAATATCTTGAAATATTAGGGACCCTAATGCAATAATGGAGTTTTGCAAGGGTATAATATGACAAGTCTTCAATTCTTGAGGGACCATTTTTGCCAAATCTTCAAACTTCAAGGACTTCAAAGAAAATTCACGATTCGGGTCCGGTTCTTTGTGCGGCTTCGTTTCCCGTGTTCGTTTTTGCTTGATTCTTTTGATCCTTTGGTGAATTCACGATACCCGTACCTGAAATACACAATGAACAAACACAGGCATATTTTAGGTATTTTGATGACATTTTAAGCGTTTTAAGCCCGATTTGGACGATGAGACTATGTATAAATACAGTCTCATCACTCCCCCATACTAAACCATTGCCGTGTCCCCACGCAATGCTAGAATTAAGTATCATAGCACTTCCAAAATTCATTTTATGATGACATTTATTTAAGACATAAATTTAAATAAACTACTACACGCGTTTTAGACATAATGTAATGTTTTCATCACGAGAACGTGACTTTTAGGATCATAGAACAAGAACACGTGAATGCTTCGTTACAAATAATTTCGTCGTCCTCGATTTTCACCTGATTCCATGCTAAGTGTGTAACGAGATCATTGTTATTATAAGTTAGCAACACGAACACATCTCATGAGTGTTAATTACGAACCTAAACTCCTTTATTCCTACTTGGTATCTCTTATATTTATTATGTCTTAATGATCACGAGGATACATCATCGACTTATGCGTGAATAGAGATTAAGTCTAAAAATAGAAACTTAACTGTGTAACCAAAATCATTAAATTAATAATTCACCCTAATAGACAACGATGTCAAAAAATTAAGTCAACAAGAAGGATCGATAAACACGGTTTTATAACGGTTTTGAACATGAGACTTATTACCAAGACTTTTATACGCCCCCTAACGGAAGGGCCTTATTATCTTTGGTTTACCTCCATCTTTTATTCAACTTCGCCATGAAGCTTTTATTATGACTTCGGTCTTGCCTTGCCTTTTATTATCCGCCTCATCGGTGGTTTTATTAGCCAAAGACGTATATCCTCATGCTAAAGCGAATTTTGGATCTTTAAAGCTTCAAAGATTAAGGCTTGATTCACTTTCAATTTGGGCATAGATTTTTCGGCCTTGTGAGCTTCAAATTTTTGCTTAATTTAGGTGAACACTTGAAATCTTATTATTAGGTGAAGCTTTCGATTATTCGGGTGCCAATACTTCAAAACCGTGACGCTGGCGATACCTTAATGTTTTCCCAGTTTAATTACATGGAAGCTACCAAAACAAATTAGAAACCAACAACAGTGACTAAACCGCCAAATCAATATTTATTAACAATTATTTATGCAAAAGCGTTGGGAGAATAAGCTAATAATTACTACACATGAGATCGTGACGATTACGAGACTTATAAATAACTCTATCATTTCTCGTCCTCATTTAAGAGACTTAGCCTAAAAAGTTAAGGAATCGAAGCTAAGTGCTCAACACGCACGGTCGAGTCAAAAATTACTCTTGTTCTCACCATCGGAAAACCTACATTCGTGTCTTAAACACTTATGAAAAACAAGAAAAATTTTAAAATTTGGCCATTTTTAGCCTTATTTTGCAAAAAAACGATAGCAAAAAGATGAATATTGGATTGCGTGTTGACGTAAGCAAGGTGAAGTATCTACTCACCCCCCATACTAAAACTAAACATTGTCCTCAATGTTTCGAGTCTAGGGGTGTAAACACCCCCATACTAGAGACGAAGTCGAATGCTTAATCTCAAGCATGGAAAGGGTAAAACGAATAACCTAAAAGCCGTTTATGAATTATGCTAATAAGATAAACGTTAGAACATAAAAGGATATCATCGGATATCGGAATCTCCAAAGGCAACGATCGAAGCTCGAGTGATCCGTAAAACGAACACGAGAAGCTTCAATGATGACGATGAACCTAATAAATCACAATCACAAACAACCACGAAATAAAGGTTGGAAGAGCACAAGTCCCCTCGTTACATTAACTAAGAAAGCAATAATATTTACAAGGATAAGCATGAGAATCTCCCACGAGGCACCTTGTTTTTGATAACCGAGTCAAAAGCTCGACTCGAATCCCCATAAATGTGATCATTTAGGGATAATCTTGGTTTGGTCATTTTTGGTGGGACTTACATGATAAACAAGGCCCAAAAGTACATGGAGTACTTTAAAAACCCGATAAACGTATACCGGGGTCAAAGATAGCGTCTTCGTTTTTGGATGAAAGACGAAACAACGCTACTTCAACACAAACCCCAATGGGGTAGAAGAAAAGAGATAAGAAGTAGAAAGGTGGGGCAATGGGTAAGTCACTAAAATGAGCTACTCGAGGTAGACTCACACCAAGCAAATAGATATGATTTCCATTTATTGCATCGGTGGAAGACCGAGATTTCCCTTTACAAGCAATTCCGGGATCGTAAATCTCGTCCTTGGTGGTAAAGTGTGAGGGAACATTTGGGGCTTCCCCCATATTAAGACCACACCAACCGTCGTCAAAAGGAGTAGACGAGGTGGTAGCACTCATATAACGCGGTGATGACGGAGTTAAACATGTAGAAAAATCTTTTAAAACATTTTTAAAATCTTTTCCTTTTTCATCGTTTAAAAACTCTTTATGAAAACCCGATTTGATAATGTCGAAAATATTTGGCGTGTCAAATTGAAAATTAGTCGCGCTAAAAATCCTCACATTTAAGTCTTTGGTGGGAGGGGGTGGCGGATTATATAAGTTCTCAAAACGTTTGTCAGTAAAGAACACCGCCCCCTCGGGGTCAACATACTCATCATCCTCATGAACGTCGATCTCATCGATTTCTTCATCAAAGATAGGCTTGTCAAACCAAGGTTTGACATTCCCCTCCTTGAGTATCTTAGAAACTCTCTCGAAGAGATTACGATCAAGCACGAAACCATCATTCTTTTGTGGGGATCGTTGATAAGTTAGATCCTCACGAATGTGGTAAACGTCATTCTCAAATGAGGAGTGTTGATTAGGTAACTCCTCGAGAATGGGATTTTTAGTGGTCACATGAGTTGGTTCGTCATCGAAAATAAGACGTTCCAACTCATTAAGTTCATCCTCGATTTTGGAAAGATCGACCTCACTCGTAGGTGGAAGTGAAGGCATAAGAGCTAGCTCTCGTTCAATGATTTCCTCAATCTCGGGATCAAACTCGTAATCATCGTACTTCACATGTTTCTTCTTAGGAGAATCAAAAATAGCATGTGGATGTCGAAGTACGTGATCAATCTCGGTAAAATTGCCATCGTCATCGTCAAAGAAAGAGTCGATGTGAGCACTCACAACCATGGTCTTACAAGTCAAATGACTATGCTTAGGTGACTTTTCTAAGACGAGAGGACCGATGTCGATAAACCCTTTAGCCTCAACGGGTGTTGGGCTAGACAAAGGAGGCACTTCGATGGAGTTAGAAGTTGAAGCCTCAAATACGTGGTCCTTCGAAGGTGGTGAAGACGAGCCCATATTGGTCTTTGTCGTGATGGCACTAACGTCGCCCTTCGGAATTTGTGTTTCACTTGTTTCGCTAAAAACATCCCAAAGTGAGTTTTCATCCATAAATTTACACATACCCTTTTTAATTAGGTACACGTATTCTTTATCATTAAAATCATCATCTTTAAAACCGTTTTTCTTAATTCTTTCAAAACATGTATCAAGCTTCATTCTTTCCGCTAAAGTAAACATTTTGAAATCATTAGAATTTGAATCATTAGGTTTTGAAACCTCGGTTTTTTCATTCTCATTAAATCCTTGGGATTTTCTAGTGAAAAAGTCTATTTTCTCATCCCCATATCTCATAGTAAGTCTCCCCTCGTGAACGTCGATTACGGTTCGAGCCGTCGATAAGAATGGTCGGCCTAAAATAATGGGACATTTAAGGTCACACTCGTAATCGGATATAACGAAATCCGCGGGAAAAACAAACTTTCCAATCCTAACATAGACATCCTCGGCTATTCCAATTGGTATAAGTGGAGTACAATTTGCAAGCTCGATTGTCATGTTCGTGGGGGTAAGCGAAGGCAATCTCATCAATTTCCATAGAGAATGAGGCATGAGATTGATGCTAGCACCTAAATCGGCAAGGGCTAAACATCCCTCAATCTCGGAAAAATCACAAGGTAGTAGAAATTGGCCCGGATCCTTTTCCTTTCTCGGCATACGCCTTTTGGGTTTTTTTAAGAAGGATCGATGCACAAGTTTCTTCAAGGGTTACTTTGGTAAGGTCGACAAAGCTCTCTTTTTGAACCGTGGATGGAATTTGAGGTACACGAGGGTGTGCACTCTTTTCCTTGGTCGCCACGTTCACCCCATCGACTTTAGAACAAGAAGACGTCTTAGAAGTCGATGGTTGAGAAGAATAAACAACATGGAATCCTTCAAGGTTAGGGGTAATCACACGACCTTTCTCACGAGATGAGGCGGCTTTACATTGTTCCTTCGGATTTGATACGGTGTCACTAGGTAACGAACTCGATGACGCACCCGAGGACTTGTTCATTATGGCCGAAAACATCTTTTTTATATCAATTTGCCCTTGCTCAATCTTCGTGTTTTGCAATTTCAATGTATTAGAAAAGTCGTTTTTCAAAGTACCAATTTCTCCCTCTAATCGTCTCATATTAGCGTCATTCGTTTTCATGTAATTTTGAAAATCGTTTGACGAACTATTTTGATTTGAATTAAAGTTCCCTTGGTTTTGATTGTTTCTTTGAAAATTTCCTTGATTACCACTTGAAAAATTGTTGCCTTGATTGTTGTTGTTTGAAAAATTCAAGTTTTGGTTATTGTCTCGATTTTGCCAAGTTATATTACGACCTTGATTATAACCTCCTTGATTTTGATTCGAAAAATTTCCTTGTTGATTATTTCCTTGAAAATTGTTTCGATTTTGAAAATTGTTGCCTTGGTTATATTTTCCTTGTTGTGATGGACCCGCGTTATTTTGATTTTGAAAATTGTTGTTTCCATTTAACGCACTCACATTCGACGTTTGGCCATCCGTAGTCGCACACTCGTAATAATTATGAGGTCCACCACAAAACGTACACGAAACCTCAACCGCTTTCACCGTAGCGGGAGCGTCTTTCTTTTGCATCTCAACGAGAAAAGACGTGAACACATTCGTCAACTTGTCGACTTTCGCATCAACTCTCTCAATGTCGCGATTAGAACTACTAACATTGGCGACATTGGCAACACTAGGTGCGTTGCGGAGTTGGTAAACCTTGGATCGGTTTTCGATAATTATCAATGCATCTTTCGGAGTTTTACACAAAAAGTTGCCACCGGCGGCGGAATTCAACGAATCTTGTTCGTGAAAATTAAGACCGTTGTAAAACGTATCGATTTGGTGCAACTCGGGAAAACCATGGTGAGGACATTGCCTAAGCAATTCCTTAAAGCGATCCCACGCGTCTCTAAAAGATTCATTCGATTTTTGCTCAAATTTCGTAATTTCATTCTTGAAAAACGTTGTCTTAGACGGTGGGAAAAAATAATTAACGAACTTGGAAACGAGATCCTTCCACGTAACTATGGAATTAGGTGGCTCTTTCTCGTACCAATCCTTGGCGGCACCATCGAGCGAGTACGGAAAAAGCATAAGCTTGACGACATCGGTGTCGACGTTCTTAAACTTGCTCGTGGCCAAAAGACGATCAAAATTCCGAATATGGTCGTGAGGATTATCGGCTTCACGACCTCGAAACTTCGTAGCTTGGATTAAGGAAAGCATTCCGCTCTTAATCTCAAAATTCTCCGCTTCGATAGCGGAATTACGATCGCGTCTCCATAACCGTCGGTAGACGCTTGGAGCAATTCCATCATCGAACGATTGTCGGCCATCTCCTCTACGGTTTCTTCAACAACGATATTAGGAACGTCGGTTTCTAATTCTCGTCTACGTCGTCGATTCCTTCGATTACGATTGCGTCGATTCGAAGCTTCACTAGAATTGGAATAATCCTTCGATCGAGTGCGCATGCACTAAGTGTAGAATGGGTGGTAGCAAAGAAGATTCTTTTTGCGGTTTTTCGATTTTTCAATTTTTTTGGTTTTTGATTGGTTTTTTAATTTTTTTGGATTTTTGAATGTATTACGTAGACACAAATCTACAAATCTCTCCTCGAATCGACTTTCTCGATTAAAGGAGCCTCAAAGAATGAAAACGATCACGTGGAGTGAACGTTCTCGATGACTTTAGAACGTCGGTGGCTCACCACAACGTTCAAAAGGGTTTAATCTTGAAAACAAGCAAATATAATATACGTAGATAATACTTGGGCGGCAAACCCTCTATTAGCCTTCTTTCTCAAAACACGCACCAGCAAGCGGAGGAAACGAGGCGGCGCGAAGCACTTAAGAGCCTTTTTCCTTTAGGTCGTGAAATACAACCGCCTTATACCCACCTTATAGTTTGTGTTAATTGAAATTAAGCCTCACGAAAGTATTTATCTATTTTCCTTTAAACTTTTGCTTTGGATTCGAATACAATGATCGAGTGATGAAATCCTGAATCAAGGTTGCGTTTTCACGCTTTTGGAGTACTTGTATATTTATTGTTCTTACGTAGATACAATATAGTAATAATATATTCACAATAAAAACGAAAACCAATATATCTACAATATAGTAAAGATTTTTGTGTGTTTAATTTAGAAAAATTAAACACGTTTTATTTGGATACTATAATATAATAGATAAAAATAACAAAAATGAGTATGTACGATATTAACGCTTTCCAAAAAAATGAAAAGCTAAAACGCACTACTCACACAAACACGATACTAATAATAATGGCACACTAAACACCTCCCCGGCAGCGGCGCCAAAATGATAGTTGTTTTTATAGATATACAAGTCTTAGGAAAGACGAGTATAAATGTGGTATGTATTAATCGACACGATTTAGGAAAACCGTGAAGACGAATAAATTCCAAGTTCGTTCTCGAAGGAGGTGTGTGTATTAATGTGCCAATATATAAAATAACAATGTTTGGATTAGTGACGTTTTTGGTTTAAAGAGAGAAAAAGTAAAGACGAGCTACGACTACGATTACGTTACGACGTTGACGTAAAACGATGACGTAATTATGTAAAACGTGACAAAATTAAAAACAAAACCTAAAAATTAATTAAAAGATTAAACTAAGTCTAAAATAATATAAATAAGAATAAAAATCCAACAAATATATTTTAAAACCTTTTATTAATTAAATATTCAATTTTAAATGCTAATTAAAGCCCTAAAATTAAATATAATTAACAAAATGTCCAAAATATTATTTTATTGAACTAATAAATCACTATATTATTTAAAGACTAAAAAGTATTTTTTCTAAATTTTCAAAACTATTTTTCTATTTTTAAAACACTAAAAACTATTTTTAAATTAAAATAATCATAAAAAATAATAAAATAATGCCAAAAATAATTTGACAATTTTAAAAATCCTAAATTATACTAATGAACAGTAGAAAATTGAAAAAGTTTGAAAAATGCAAAATTTTTCACTAAAAGACAAAACAGATTAATAATAAAACCCTAATTAAACTAATTTAATTATAAAAAATAATTTAAAAGTGAACAGTGAAATATTTTTAAACTAAAAATCTTAAAATACTTTTCTAAATCTAAGAAAAATTTTAAAAGTGAAAAATATAACTTTTTGTCACTAAAAGACAAAAACAGAAAATTAAAAAGTAATTAAAAGAGCTATTTAATCTAAAAAATATTAGATGAACAGTAAAATAAAAATTAATTAAACTGAAAAATCAAAAATAAAATAAGAAAAATTACAAAATTTGTTTCAGGTCCTAACTCCTAATTAACTCCACTAAAGACAAAAATACAAGAATCTGAAAGTGACCTTTGTGGACTTTTGTCCTTTAGCTAAGCAGTACAAACAATTACACTAGCAGGGGTAATGAAGTTCCCACTGCTAGTGCAAAATGTAGGTGTGGTGGAATTAAGCTTGATTGCAAGCTTGTTTCTTGGAATTAATGGACAAGAGGGGCACCCCCACACTCAGTGGAGTGTGGGGAGTCAAATGCAAGAACAAACACACACAGTCACAACACAAAAATCACACAAACAATAGCCAAATAGTTCCTGATATGACTTAGCAAGTATCTGTGAACAGTAATCTAGTATATTTGACACTAGGACGAATTTTAAATGCCCAAAACTTGTATACAAGCTACCCAAATGATTAGAGAACTAATTGATATCCTAGATTACACTAATATCTAACACTCTTGCAAAACTTGAAAGCAAAAATTACCAAAAACTGGCAGAAAAGTAACTTACTGTTTTTGACAACTCATACCAAATTTTGAGCATGCAAGTTCATCAAAAGCCTAACCAAACTAAAAGCAAACACTGAAATAACCTTTATCTAACACAAAGAGATGTATCTAGACTGATTATAAGCTAAAAAATGTCACCAATCCTAGCTAAAATGCAGATCCAAACACCCCCTTATATTCTGTTAACACTATTTTTCAAACCAAAACGTTTCAAATCAACAACAAACCTATTACTATCAAATCTAACATGCATACATAACCTTTTTCAGCAATATTAAACAGGAAAAGAACAACATATAGCAATTCTACACAATATCTCATAAATTCACATAAAACATCAAGAAATTTCCAAATGGGGTTCAAGCCTAATACCTTGGGCTGATGCCTTCCAAGTGGGATGTTTTTGAGCTTTTATGAGCTTATGGGAGCTGGTAGAGAAAGGCTTGCTGGAGGAATCCAAGAGGACCCTAAGCCAAAACAATATCTTCAAATCAACAAAAATGAGATGGAATGGTGAATATCTTTGTGCACCTGCCAAGAAAACAAGAGAGGCAGAAAAAGTGACCTGTGAAAAAAACAATAAGCTATAAACAAGCTTATTAAGTAAGCTGTTATAGCTTATAGCTTATGCTAAAAAAATGAAAACATATTTTTTTTTTGCTTGAAAATCCTTGTTGAAACCAAACCTTGAAACCTTGTATAAAAACTTAACCAAAGCTTTGGATAAACCTTTTGATTCCACTTTCACTTCATCAAAAGGATTTATCCAAACTTATAAACTAATTTCTCAAGAACAGTGAAAACGAATTTCTGAAATTTTTCAAAAACTTAGAACCTTGGAATGACTTAAACTACAATGGATAAAATTAAAGATTAACTAATAAGGAACTCAGAATCATTGCACAAATTTTAAATTTTTCATTTTCATTACTTTATAAAAAAAAGTACAATAAAACTGGAACAAAGGGCACAAGCACATACTGCTGGCTCCTTTTATATTATGCTAAGGAAGATTCTAGATTCAACAAAAACAATGCAAACCCTAGTAATGATTTTCCAAGTTTGCCCTTTGAATGTTGACTGAATTTTGGTCTTCCATGGCTCACATGTGATGAAAGTGATAGCCAGCTGTTGATAATTGATCTTGGCCGTTATATGGACCCTTTGGGAACACGAAATCAAATGGGGACGTTGATTTGCTGTCTTTGTTTGTTTTCTTGTTGCAGGGGAGCCACGTGGGGGACCCACAAGTCACGGGTGAGGGTTTTTGGGTTGTGGGTTTCACTTAGGGGAGGGTAAATCATTGTTCTGGAAAGAATGAATAAAAACCCCTTTGTTTTGGTGAGGGATTAGATTAGGGTTTATATGGGGTGATTAGGGGATAATTTGGGGTGGAGGATGAACAGTGGGTGTTTCCCCCCACTTTTTAATATAATTAACCTGGTTTAAAAAGTTTAAGTGGGGGTTGACTAGCTTGTTGACTTGGGCCGGATTTGGGTAAAAGTGGTGGGTATGGACTGGGTAAGGTCGGGTTTGGTTGGGTTTTTGGTGGGTATGGGTTTATTTTATACAGGTTTGGCCCCCAATGTTACTACTTGTTTCCACTTTAATTCCAACAACTTTCCAACTCAATTTCCTTTGAAATAACTTTCAAGCACTTGTCAAATTTGGCACCATGATTTGGTAAACTTTTCACCAAGGATTAAAAGTGTACAAAGGGCATTCTTCAAGGGCCATTTATGCAATATCTTGAAATATTAGGGACCCTAATGCAATAATGGAGTTTTGCAAGGTTATAATATGACAAGTCTTCAATTCTTGAGGGACCATTTTTGCCAAATCTTCAAACTTCAAGGACTTCAAAGAAAATTCATGATTCGGGTCCGGTTCTTTGTGCGGCTTCGTTTCCCGTGTTCGTTTTTGCTTGATTCTTTTGATCCTTTGGTGAATTCATGATACCCGTACCTGAAATACACAATGAACAAACACAGGCATATTTTGGGTATTTTGATGACATTTTAAGCGTTTTAAGCCCGATTTGGACGATGAGACTATGTATAAATACAGTCTCATCACTCCCCCATACTAAACCATTGCCGTATCCCCACGCAATGCTAGAATTAAGTATCATAGCACTTCCAAAATTCATTTTATGATGACATTTATTAAAGACATAAATTTAAATAAACTACTACACGCGTTTTAGACATAATGTAATGTTTTCATCACGAGAACGTGACTTTTAGGATCATAGAACAAGAACACGTGAATGCTTCGTTAGAAATAATTTCGTCGTCCTCGATTTTCACCTGATTCCATGCTAAGCGTGTAACGAGATCATTGTTATTATAAGTTAGCAACACGAACACATCTCATGAGTGTTAATTACGAACCTAAACTCCTTTATTCCTACTTGGTATCTCTTATATTTATTATGTCTTAATGATCACGAGGATACATCATCGACTTATGCGTGAATAGAGATTAAGTCTAAAAATAGAAACTTAACTGTGTAACCAAAATCATTAAATTAATAATTCACCCTAATAGACAACGATGTCAAAAAATTAAGTCAACAAGAAGGATCGATAAACACGGTTTTATAACGGTTTTGAACATGGGACTTATTACCAAGACTTTTATACGCCCCCTAACGGAAGGGCCTTATTATCTTTGGTTTACCTCCATCTTTTATTCAACTTCGCCATGAAGCTTTTATTATGACTTCGGTCTTGCCTTGCCTTTTATTATCCGCCTCATCGGTGGTTTTATTAGCCAAAGACGTATATCCTCATGCTAAAGCGAATTTTGGATCTTTAAAGCTTCAAAGATTAAGGCTTGATTCACTTTCAGTTTGGGCATAGATTTTTCGGCCTTGTGAGCTTCAAATTTTTGCTTAATTTAGGTGAACACTTGAAATCTTATTATTAGGTGAAGCTTTCGATTATTCGGGTGCCAATACTTCAAAACCGTGACGCTGGCGATACCTTAATGTTTTCCCAGTTTAATTACATGGAAGCTACCAAAACAAATTAGAAACCAACAACAGTGACTAAACCGCCAAATCAATATTTATTAACAATTATTTATGCAAAAGCGTTGGGAGAATAAGCTAATAATTACTACACATGAGATCGTGACGATTACGAGACTTATAAATAACTCCATCATTTCTCGTCCTCATTTAAGAGACTTAGCCTAAAAAGTTAAGGAATCGAAGCTAAGTGCTCAACACGCACGGTCGAGTCAAAAATTACTCTTGTTCTCACCATCGGAAAACCTACATTCGTGTCTTAAACACTTATGAAAAACAAGAAAAATTTTAAAATTTGGCCATTTTTAGCCTTATTTTGCAACAAAACGATAGCAAAAAGATGAATATTGGATTGCGTGTTGACGTAAGCAAGGTGAAGTATCTACTCACCCCCCCATACTAAAACTAAACATTGTCCTCAATGTTTCGAGTCTAGGGGTGTAAACACCCCCATACTAGAGACGAAGTCGAATGCTTAATCTCAAGCATTGAAAGGGTAAAACGAATAACCTAAAAGCCGTTTATGAATTATGCTAATAAGATAAACGTTAGAACATAAAAGGATATCATCGGATATCGGAATCTCCAAAGGCAACGATCGAAGCTCGAGTGATCCGTAAAACGAACACGAGAGGCTTCAATGATGACGATGAACCTAATAAATCACAATCACAAACAACCACGAAACAAATGTTGGAAGAGCACAAGTCCCCTCGTTACATTAACTAAGAAAGCAATAATATTTACAAGGATAAGCATGAGAATCTCCCACGAGGCACCTTGTTTTTGATAACCGAGTCAAAAGCTCGACTCGAATCCCCATAAATGTGATCATTTAGGGATAATCTTGGTTTGGTCATTTTTGGTGGGACTTACATGATAAACAAGGCCCAAAAGTACATGGAGTACTTTAAAAACCCGATAAACGTATACCGGGGTCAAAGATAGCGTCTTCGTTTTTGGATGAAAGACGAAACAACGCTACTTCAACACAAACCCCAATGGGGTAGAAGAAAAGAGATAAGAAGTAGAAAGGTGGGGCAATGGGTAAGTCACTAAAATTAGCTACTCGAGGTAGACTCACACCAAGCAAATAGATATGATTTCCATTTATTGCATCGGTGGAAGACCGAGATTTCCCTTTACAAGCAATTCCGGGATCGTAAATCTCGTCCTCGGTGGTAAAGTGTGAGGGAACATTTGGGGCTTCCCCCATATTAAGACCACACCAACCGTCGTCAAAAGGAGTAGACGAGGTGGTAGCACTCATATAACGCGGTGATGACGGAGTTAAACATGTAGAAAAATCTTTTAAAACATTTTTAAAATCTTTTCCTTTTTCATCGTTTAAAAACTCTTTATGAAAACCCGATTTGATAATGTCGAAAATATTTGGAGTGTCAAATTGAAAATTAGTCGCGCTAAAAATCCTCACATTTAAGTCTTTGGTGGGAGGGGGTGGCGGATTATATAAGTTCTCAAAACGTTTGTCAGTGAAGCACCGCCCCCTCGGGGTCAACATACTCATCATCCTCATGAACGTCGATCTCATCGATTTCTTCATCAAAGATAGGCTTGTCAAACCAAGGTTTGACATTCCCCTCCTTGAGTATCTTAGAAACTCTCTCGAAGAGATTACGATCAAGCACGAAACCATCATTCTTTTGTGGGGATCGTTGATAAGTTAGATCCTCACGAATGTGGTAAACGCCATTCTCAAATGAGGAGTGTTGATTAGGTAACTCCTCGAGAATGGGATTTTTAATGGTCACATGAGTTGGTTCGTCATCGAAAATAAGACGTTCCAACTCATTAAGTTCATCCTCGATTTTGGAAAGATCGACCTCACTCGTAGGTGGAAGTGAAGGCATAAGAGCTAGCTCTCGTTCAATGATTTCCTCAATCTCGGGATCAAACTCGTAATCATCGTACTTCACATGTTTCTTCTTAGGAGAATCAAAAATAGCATGTGGATGTCGAAGTACGTGATCAATCTCGGCAAAATCGCCATCGTCATCGTCAAAGAAAGAGTCGATGTGAGCACTCACAACCATGGTCTTACAAGTCAAATGACTATGCTTAGGTGACTTTTCTAAGACGAGAGGACCGATGTCGATAAACCCTTTAGCCTCAACGGGTGTTGGGCTAGACAAAGGAGGCACTTCGATGGAGTTAGAAGTTGAAGCCTCAAAGACGTGGTCCTTCGAAGGTGGTGAAGACGAGCCCATATTGGTCTTTGTCGTGATGGCACTAACGTCGCCCTTCGGAATTTATGTTTCACTTGTTTCGCTAAAAACATCCCAAAGTGAGTTTTCATCCATAAATTTACACATACCCTTTTTAATTAGGTACACGTATTCTTTATCATTAAAATCATCATCTTTAAAACCGTTTTTCTTAATTCTTTCAAAACATGTATCAAGCTTCATTCTTTCCGCTAAAGTAAACATTTTGAAATCATTAGAATTTGAATCATTAGGTTTTGAAACCTCGGTTTTTTCATTCTCATTAAATCCTTGGGATTTTCTAGCGAAAAAGTCTATTTTCTCATCCCCATATCTCATAGTAAGTCTCCCCTCGTGAACGTCGATTACGGTCCGAGCCGTCGATAAGAATGGTCGGCCTAAAATAATGGGACATTTAAGGTCACACTCGTAATCGGATATAACGAAATCCGCGGGAAAAACAAACTTTCCAATCCTAACATAGACATCCTCGGCTATTCCAATTGGTATAAGTGGAGTACAATTTGCAAGCTCGATTGTCATGTTCGTGGGGGTAAGCGAAGGCAATCTCATCAATTTCCATAGAGAATGAGGCATGAGATTGATGCTAGCACCTAAATCGGCAAGGGCTAAACATCCCTCAATCTCGGAAAAATCACAAGGTAGTAGAAATTGGCCCGGATCCTTTTCCTTTCTCGGCATACGCCTTTTGGGTTTTTTTAAGAAGGATCGATGCACAATTTTCTTCAAGGGTTACTTTGGTAAGGTCGACAAAGCTCTCTTTTTGAACCGTGGATGGAATTTGAGGTACACGAGGGTGTGCACTCTTTTCCTTGGTCGCCACGTTCACCCCATCGACTTTAGAACAAGAAGACGTCTTAGAAGTCGATGGTTGAGAAGAATAAACAACACGGAATCCTTCAAGGTTAGGGGTAATCACACGACCTTTCTCACGAGACGAGGCGGCTTTACATTGTTCCTTCGGATTTGATACGGTGTCACTAGGTAACGAACTCGATGACGCACCCGAGGACTTGTTCATTATGGCCGAAAACATCTTTTTTATATCAATTTGCCCTTGCTCAATCTTCGTGTTTTGCAATTTCAATGTATTAGAAAAGTCGTTTTTCAAAGTACCAATTTCTCCCTCTAATCGTCTCATATTAGCGTCATTCGTTTTCATGTAATTTTGAAAATCGTTTGACGAACTATTTTGATTTGAATTAAAGTTCCCTTGGTTTTGATTGTTTCTTTGAAAATTTCCTTGATTACCACTTGAAAAATTGTTGCCTTGATTGTTGTTGTTTGAAAAATTCGAGTTTTGGTTATTGTCTCGATTTTGCCAAGTTATATTACGACCTTGATTATAACCTCCTTGATTTTGATTCGAAAAATTTCCTTGTTGATTATTTCCTTGAAAATTGTTTCGATTTTGAAAATTGTTGCCTTGGTTATATTTTCCTTGTTGTGATGGACCCGCGTTATTTTGATTTTGAAAATTGTTGTTTCCATTTAACGCACTCACATTCGACGTTTGGCCATCCGTAGCCGCACACTCGTAATAATTATGAGGTCCACCACAAAACGTACACGAAACCTCAACCGCTTTCACCGTAGCGGGAGCGTCTTTCTTTTGCATCTCAACGAGAAAAGACGTGAACACATTCGTCAACTTGTCGACTTTCGCATCAACTCTCTCAATGTCGCGATTAGAACTACTAACATTGGCGACATTGGCAACACTCGGTGCGTTGCGGAGTTGGTAAACCTTGGATCAGTTTTCGATAATTATCAATGCATCTTTCGGAGTTTTACACAAAAAGTTGCCACCGGCGGCGGAATTCAACGAATCTTGTTCGTGAAAATTAAGACCGTTGTAAAACGTATCGATTTGGTGCAACTCGGAAAAACCATGGTGAGGACATTGCCTAAGCAATTCCTTAAAGCGATCCCACGCGTCTCTAAAAGATTCATTCGATTTTTGCTCAAATTTCGTAATTTCATTCTTGAAAAACGTTGTCTTAGACGGTGGGAAAAAATAATTAACGAACTTGGAAACGAGATCCTTCCACGTAACTATGGAATTAGGTGGCTCTTTCTCGTACCAATCCTTGGCGGCACCATCGAGCGAGTACGGAAAAAGCATAAGCTTGACGACATCGGTGTCGACGTTCTTAAACTTGCTCGTGGCCAAAAGACGATCAAAATTCCGAATATGGTCGTGAGGATTATCGGCTTCACGACCTTGAAACTTCGTAGCTTGGATTAAGGAAAGCATTCCGCTCTTAATCTCAAAATTCTCCGCTTCGATAGCGGGAATTACGATCGCGTCTCCATAACCCTCGGTGGGCGCTTGGAGCAATTCCATCATCGAACGATTGTCGGCCATCTCCTCTACGGTTTCTTCAACAACGATATTAGGAACGTCGGTTTCTAATTCTCGTCTACGTCGTCGATTCCTTCGATTACGATTGCGTCGATTCGAAGCTTCACTAGAATTGGAATAATCCTTCGATCGAGTGCGCATGCACTAAGTGTAGAATGGGTGGTAGCAAAGAAGATTCTTTTTGCGGTTTTTCGATTTTTCAATTTTTTTGGTTTTTGATTGGTTTTTTAATTTTTTTGGATTTTTGAATGTATTACGTAGACACAAATCTACAAATCTCTCCTCGAATCGACTTTCTCGATTAAAGGAGCCGCAAAGAATGAAAACGATCACGTGGAGTGAACGTTCTCGATGACTTTAGAACGTTGGTGGATCACCACAACGTTCAAGAGGGTTTAATCTTGAAAACAAGCAAATATAATATACGTAGATAATACTTGGGCGGCAAACCCTCGATTAGCCTTCTTTCTCAAAACACGCACCAGCAAGCGGAGGAAACGAGGCGGCGCGAAGCACTTAAGAGCCTTTTTCCTTTAGGTCGTGAAATACAACCGCCTTATACCCACCTTACAGTTTGTGTGAATTGAAATTAAGCCTCACGAAAGTATTTATCTATTTTCCTTTAAACTTTTGCTTTGGATTCGAATACAATGATCGAGTGATGAAATCCCGAATCAAGGTTGCGTTTTCACGCTTTTGGAGTACTTGTATATTTATTGTTCTTACGTAGATACAATATAGTAATAATATATTCACAATAAAAACGAAAACCAATATATCTACAATATAGTAAAGATTTTTGTGTGTTTAATTTAGAAAAATTAAACACGTTTTATTTGGATACTATAATATAATAGATAAAAATAACAAAAATGAGTATGTACGATATTAACGCTTTCCAAAAAAAATGAAAAGCTAAAACGCACTACTCACACAAACACGATACTAATAATAATGGCACACTAAACACCTCCCCGGCAGCGGCGCCAAAATGATAGTTGTTTTTATAGATATACAAGTCTTAGGAAAGACGAGTATAAATGTGGTATGTATTAATCGGCACGATTTAGGAAAACCGTGAAGACGAATAAATTCCAAGTTCGTTCTCGAAGGAGGTGTGTGTATTAATGTGCCAATATATAAAATAACAATGTTTAGATTAGTGACGTTTTTGGTTTAAAGAGAGAAAAAGTAAAGACGAGCTACGACTACGATTACTTTACGACGTTGACGTAAAACGATGACGTAATTACGTAAAACGTGACAAAATTAAAAACAAAACCTAAAAATTAATTAAAAGATTAAACTAAGTCTAAAATAATATAAATAAGAATAAAATCCAACAAATATATTTTAAAACCTTTTATTAATTAAATATTCAATTTTAAATGCTAATTAAAGCCCTAAAATTAAATATAATTAACAAAATGTCCAAAATATTATTTTATTGAACTAATAAATCACTTATATTATTTAAAGACTAAAAAGTATTTTTCCTAAATTTTCAAAACTATTTTTCTATTTTTAAAACACTAAAAACTATTTTTAAATTAAAATAATCATAAAAAATAATAAAATAATGCCTAAAATAATTTGACAATTTTAAAAATCCTAAATTATACTAATGAACAGTAGAAAATTGAAAAAGTTTGAAAAATGCAAAATTTTTCACTAAAAGACAAAACAAATTAGTAATAAAACCCTAATTAAACTAATTTAATTATAAAAAATAATTAAAAAGTGAACAGTGAAATATTTTTAAACTAAAAACCTTAAAATACTTTTCTAAATCTAAGAAAAATTTTAAAAGTGAAAAATATAACTTTTTGTCACTAAAAGACAAAAACAGAAAATTAAAAAGTAATTAAAAGAGCTATTTAATCTAAAAAATATTAGATGAACAGTAAAATAAAAATTAATTAAACTGAAAAATCAAAAATAAAATAAGAAAAATTACAAAATTTGTTTCAGGTCCTAACTCCTAATTAACTCCACTAAAGACAAAAATACAAGAATCTGAAAGTGACCTTTGTGGACTTTTGTCCTTTAGCTAAGCAGTACAAACAATTACACTAGCAGGGGTAATGAAGTTCCCACTGCTAGTGCAAAATGCAGGTCTGGTGGAATTAAGCTTGATTGCAAGCTTGTTTCTTGGAATTAATGGACAAGAGGGGCACCCCCACACTCAGTGGAGTATGGGGAGTCAAATGCAAGAACAAACACACACAGTTACAACACAAAAATCACACAAACAATAGCCAAATAGTTCCTGATATGACTTAGCAAGTATCTGTGAACAGTAATCTAGTATACTTGACACTAGGACGAATTTTAAATGCCCAAAACTTGTATACAAGCTACCCAAATGATTAGAGAACTAATTGATATCCTAGATTACACTAATATCTAACACTCTTGCAAAACTTGAAAGCAAAAATTACCAAAAACTGGCAGAAAAGTAACTTACTGTTTTTGACAACTCATACCAAATTTTGAGCATGCAAGTTCATCAAAAGCCTAACCAAACTAAAAGCAAACACTGAAATAACCTTTATCTAACACAAAGAGATGTATCTAGACTGATTATAAGCTAAAAAATGTCACCAATCCTAGCTAAAATGCAGATCCAAACACCCCTTTATATTCTGTTAACACTATTTTTCAAACCAAAACGTTTCAAATCAACAACAAACCTATTACTATCAAATCTAACATGCATACATACCCTTTTTCAGCAATATTAAACAGGAAAAGAACAACATATAGCAATTCTACACAATATCTCATAAATTCACATAAAACATCAAGAAATTTCCAAATGGGGTTCAAGCCTAATACCTTGGGCTGATGCCTTCCAAGTGGGATGTTTTTGAGCTTTTATGAGCTTATGGGAGCTGGTAGAGAAAGGCTTGCTGGAGGAATCCAAGAGGACCCTAAGCCAAAACAATATCTTCAAATCAACAAAAATGAGATGGAATGGTGAATATCTTTGTGCACCTGCCAAGAAAACAAGAGAGACAGAAAAAGTGACATGTGAAAAAAACAATAAGCTATAAACAAGCTTATTAAGTAAGCTGTTATAGCTTATAGCTTATGCTAAAAAAAATGAAAACATATTTTTTTTTGCTTGAAAATCCTTGTTGAAACCAAACCTTGAAACCTTGTATAAAAACTTAACCAAAGCTTTGGATAAACCTTTTGATTCCACTTTCACTTCATCAAAAGGATTTATCCAAACTTATAAACTAATTTCTCAAGAACAGTGAAAACGAATTTCTGAAATTTTTCAAAAACTTAGAACCTTGGAATGACTTAAACTACAATGGATAAAATTAAATATTAACTAATAAGGAACTCAGAATCATTGCACAAATTTTAAATTTTTCATTTTCATTACTTTATAAAAAAAAGTACAATAAAACTGGAACAAAGGGCACAAGCACATACTGCTGGCTCCTTTTATATTATGCTAAGGAAGATTCTAGATTCAACAAAAACAATGCAAACCCTAGTAATGATTTTCCAAGTTTGCCCTTTGAATGTTGACTAAATTTTGGTCTTCCATGGCTCACATGTGATGAAAGTGATAGCCAGCTGTTGATAATTGATCTTGGCCGTTATATGGACCCTTTGGGAACACGAAATCAAATGGGGACGTTGATTTGCTGTCTTTGTTTGTTTTCTTGTTGCAGGGGAGCCACGTGGGGGACCCACAAGTCACGGGTGAGGGTTTTTGGGTTGTGGGTTTCACTTAGGGGAGGGTAAATCATTGTTCTGGAAAGAATGAATAAAAACCCCTTTGTTTTGGTGAGGGATTAGATTAGGGTTTATATGGGGTGATTAGGGGATAATTTGGGGTGGAGGATGAACAGTGGGTGTTTCCCCCCACTTTTTAATATAATTAACCTGGTTTAAAAAGTTTAAGTGGGGGTTGACTAGCTTGTTGACTTGGGCCGGATTTGGGTAAAAGTGGTGGGTATGGACTGGGTAAGGTCGGGTTTGGTTGGGTTTTTGGTGGGTATGGGTTTATTTTATACAGGTTTGGCCCCCAATATTACTACTTGTTTCCACTTTAATTCCAACAGCTTTCCAACTCAATTTCCTTTGAAATAACTTTCAAACACTTGTCAAATTTGGCACCATGATTTGGTAAACTTTTCACCAAGGATTAAAAGTGTACAAAGGGCATTCTTCAAGGGCCATTTATGCAATATCTTGAAATATTAGGGACCCTAATGCAATAATGGAGTTTTGCAAGGGTATAATATGACAAGTCTTCAATTCTTGAGGGACCATTTTTGCCAAGTCTTCAAACTTCAAGGACTTCAAAGAAAATTCATGATTCGGGTCCGGTTCTTTGTGCGGCTTCATTTCCCGTGTTCGTTTTTGCTTGATTCTTTTGATCTTTTGGTGAATTCACGATACCCGTACCTGAAATACACAATGAACAAACACAGGCATATTTTGGGTATTTTGATGACATTTTAAGCGTTTTAAGCCCGATTTGGACGATGAGACTATGTATAAATACAGTCTCATCAACTATTATTGAAAGTGATCTTAGTCTATGCATCAATATTTTCTTTGTGTTTATTCATTACTAAAGCTGTTTAACACTTCGCCAGAAAGGCACGTCTTAAACCACTATATGTGACACAAGCTCTTCGTCTCCACGATTTGAAGATTTTCATTAATACCTTGAGCATTGGTCTTAGTCTTGATTCACTTCCCTTGACTTATCTCCACTTTGCTTTTTCGCTACGAGTAGTCGTTTGTCCGTTTTGGTTCTTTTCGATCTCGATTCAACTCGTAATCATTCATTAAGGCATATTGCTTAGTGTTATGATGATCCAATGATATTCTAAAAGGTTTAAGATATATTTTTAAGTATTTTAGAAAACTTGATTTTCAAAAATTTGGCGTATTTCATTGATAAAAACCTGCCTCTGTAGGCGGTTATTTATCTCTGGCGGTTCTAACCCGCGGTTCTCTATCGATAAGGAACCGTGGGCAGTAAAACTTGTCAGAGCGCCAGTTTTATTAATTTAATCTTTTTCAAACAAAACCCTCTCTTTCCCAAAAACACACAGTCGTCGGGTTCCCCTTTTTCCACCATTGTTGAAGCTTCAAAAACCTTCAATCACTCAAATTAATTGATTCCAAGTTGTGGGTTTCACTCATCCTTCATCAAACATCAATTAATTGTAAGTATTTTCTTTCAATTTCATCTATTTTGTTCTAGGGTTCATCCTTTCATAATTGGGGATTTTTAAAATTGAAATTGAATTAGAACCTTAACAGGAATATGGGTTGACATGGTTATTTTACTATGATTCCTTAGATTCATATTCATTGAGATTTCACTAAAACCCACTTGTAGAACAAATATGAATTTTGGCTAAATGATTTTGGTTAAAAGATGGAATTGAGATGAACCCATGAACAAATAGGTAATTGCATTGTTAATGCTTACCTAAAACCTTGTTTTGAAAAACCAATGTTCTAGTCCATTGTTGATCCAACATAGTTCATATGTTCTTGGTTAATAATGGAATAGATACATTGTGAACATGAGAATGATATGGATTCAACCCTTTGTTTGTCAAGAAATTGATATAACAGATTCTCATATTTTGATTTTTGATTTTATTTTTCATATTAGTGATTGGAAATATATTTTCTTGTGTTTATTTAGTTACTAATCATGCCTTCACAATACCAAAAGGATCATCAACTCACTAAACAATATATGCCTAACCTTTCCGACTTTTTTCACTCAACAGATCTCGCCCATACTTATTCCTCCCTTCAATCCTGTTGTTTTCATGAGGGTAGAGTTGTCCAAAAGGATATTAGGGATTATGTCTACATCAAATCTATGTTTGAAAACATTGGGTTTGATTGTTTGTTGCACATTAAGGAAGACATCTATCCCTGATTCCTATTGGAGTTCTTTAGCACATATTTCGTCATTGAAAACAATGATGAAATATTTGTTAGGTTCATCTTGAATGGTCAACTCATACAATACTCTCTCGAAGTCTTCGGTCAAATTCTTGATGTCCCATTTGTAGGCACTTGTCGCTTCACCGATAAATGGAAGCTTAGTGCTCTCCTTGAATCCAACAATTGTCCTCCAAATGATCATGCGGAAATTGATCTTGACTACATTGTTGACATTGTCTCTAAAAAGCATAATCGACCCGTTGTAAGAAACCTTCATACTAAGGTACGTTCGGTGAAACGTCATGAGGTTCTCTTAAGCGACCTTAATGATAATATGGTCCAATGGGCCAATATCCTTAGGGAAAATGTGTTTTGTCTTGGTGGAAACCGGGATCATGTTCCGGCGTGTTTAGTGCATATGTTATTTTGCATCTTTACCAACACCAATTACAATTTGGCATATTTTATCGCTCAACGGATCAATTTTGCTATTCACAAGCCTAAAACAAACCTCCCTTACGCAATGCTTCTCACTCGCCTTTTTAAAAGGGTTGGCCGTGATTTTCCCAATCTTGATCTTTTTTGTTTTCAACCGGTCAAACGGGTTATGCTACCTATTCAAGAGGTATATGAGAGAAAGACAAGATGTGATCGTAGACCTGGAAAATCTGACCAACAAGAGTCCAATGATGAGGACATTGACATGCCAACAAGTGATGGTGATGGCATTGGCACAAGTGCTCCCATTGGCTCTTCGAGTACTTTTCACCACTCCACAAACTCATTCGTGGACGGCTTAGATGACATTGTTTCCCCTCCTCATCATTCCACTAGTGAAGTTCCGGATAATCTCAATATGAAGGAACTTTACCTTCAAAGTCTTCGAACCCGAGGTGAGTTACATGAACATCGGGTTGAGTCAAGGAAGGGATTCAAGTACTTGGGAAACATGATCAAGGGATTGGGCAAGAAAAGAAGATGAAGACTTTGAATTGTTTCAAAGTATACATGTTGCTAAACATGTAATGTGATCTTGAACATTTGCTTCTTTTACCTTTTTATTTGGCTGTGTATTAACTAATACTACTTGTTTGGATTACTTATTATTTTAATCCTAATGTTTTCTATGCCATCGTGTTTGCGATTTGCATAGCTTTGTGCATCCTATGTGCTTGTTAGCTTCCTAGATTTTGGTCAGTAGTTAACTTTGGCTTGTTAATCCTTTGGTAAAATCTGGCTAACCAAAGTTTGAGGAAGTGCCTTTTTTGAACACCTCTGGTCGCGGTTCCATATCGACCAGCGGTTCCTTATCGATAAGGAACCGCCCATCCTAGATAGGGAACCACCGGCTACTGTGTCCGACAGAATATTTGCTTTACACTATTTTCCTTAATCTGTGTAAACCTGGCTTGATTCTTTGCAAAAACCTGCACATTTCCTAAACTAAGTTACCTAAATTTATTATTCACATAAAATGTTTTTAACCCATTACAAGTTTGGATCATCCCCTCACCCTTTTTAAACCCACCTTGTTATCCCATGTTCTTCACACATCAAACCATTCATCATTAACCCTTAAACCACTCATTACAACCATGGTTTCTACAAGAACCTCAAACTCATCCAAACCTCCACTTCAAAGAAAAACCTTAAGATTAAGATTAAGTTGCCCAAACTTAACTCTTCACCCTTTCACACGCCCAAGAATGAGATTGTTCCAATTCTCATATCTTCATCACCCTCACCACCTCTTGCTCCATGCAAGACTACCTCAACCCATGGTACCAACCATTCTCATGGTTCTACCTCCTCTTCATTCCAATCTAGAATGAATGAGCTAACCTCACCCTTCACTCCAAGTACTTTCTTGGATGTGACTACCCAACCTCAACCCATCCAAAGCATTCCCATTATGAATGACTTTGTTGATACCTTGGTGACTTCACCTTTTACCCCACCAAACTCACCCACATCACCCATTTCACCCTTGAAGAACATACCTCCACACTCACCCACATCACCCTTGGAGAACATACCTCCTCCACCTCCACCTCCCTCAAACACTCCAAACTTGGGTGATCCTAGCTTTTATGAGTATTTCATGCACAATGGCACTAATTGCCCTTGTTGCCTCAACAACGACTATCTCATTGATATCCTTAGATTGGAGATGATTGGGGCTTACATAAAGTTGCAAAGCCTTTTGTTGAATCTATTTGCCAATAATCCTCCTAGGAGATAAATGATGATTTTTGATGTAGATTTTTTACTACCCTTTAGGAAAAGAGAGCAAAATATGGAAAGTATTAAGTGTCGGTTTAGGAAAACCAAGCACTAATAACCAATGTGGTTCAAGGTTCGTTTACCAAGGAGGCAAGTGCGTTGTGTTAAGAGATGATTAATGATGTGATTATGATTATGAGAAAATAAAATAGAAATGAGATAAGAAGAGAATGACGGTTACGATGACGAATTAAACTAAGACGAAATGTCGTACACGTAAGACCGTAAAAAGTAGCAAAATTAAAAGTTTACCCTAAAAATTCCTAGAAAATTGCAATAAATCCTAATTAATGTAATTAGAGTTTACAAAAAATCAAAAATCACTCAAACCTTTTATTTAATTAAATAATAATTTTTTAATGCTAATTAAAGCCCAAAAAATCAATTTAATTAACAAAAAGCCCAAAATGAGATTTTTTCAGTTGTAAACCTCTAAAATGACTTAACTGAATTTAAAACTGTTTTTGAAAATTTTAAAATAAATAAAAACTATTTAAAAACAATTAAAAACTATTTAAACTTAAAATAAATACAAAAATTAATCTAATGACAATAAAATTATTCTAGAAGTTGTAAAATTCCTAACTTAATGTATTTAACCTAATAAAAATATAAAAACTTGAAAAATTTTAATTTTAATTTTTAATAATAAAATAATAATAAAATAATATTAAAAATCCAAAATTTATAAAAAATTCTAGAAACTTGCAAACTAGTTTAATTTAACCTAATAAACACAGAAATGAAGTTGAAATTACCTAAATACCACTAATGGGCCTAGAATGGGCCAAAAGTCCAAACAGTTAGCTTAATGGGCTTTTTAAGACCCAATAAGAAAAATGTTGTCCAAATAAGCCCAAAAACTCCTATCTGACTCAAAATTTGATTTTAAAGACAAAACTTTGAAGGCCCAAAAGCTGAAAATGAGTATAAGCTAGCTTATTTCAAAGCAGCTTATTCTTAATGGGCTTTTTGGCCCATTAAGCTATAAGCTGATGCCATAAGCTCAAATTAGACACACAAGCTTCTTTTGAGTCACTTAAGAGTTCTGTAAAAATAAATTTGAAATAAGCACAAGGAATAAGCCTGAAAAAGCAATAAGCTATCTTCACAAAACGACAAAATAGTCGTTTTCGAGTTCTAGGCCACCCCAAGAGCTGATTCAAGTTTCAAAAGCTTTTAAATGACTTAACTAAGCTTAATCAACAAAATGTTTTTCAATAAGTTCACTCAATAAGCTGAAATAAGCAAATAAGCACTTAATTAAAAGTCAACTTTATGAGTTTTCTAGCAAAAAGTCAAAGCCAAGGTCTGATAAGCTCCAGTTCAAACAAATGGGTCAAATAAGGAAGATTGATCACAAAAAGTAAGTTGTTGCAGGTCTGGATAAGCCAATATGGCTTATTAATAAGCTGGATCAAAATTAACACCAGTAGGGGCTAGTTTTGGGTGTTGAGAAGTGGAAACTTTTTCCACTGCTTGACTTTTTTGACTATTTGTCTTTATTGACTTTTTGTGGATTCAAGTTTCACAAAGGCACCCAAATGATCAGTTAATCATAAGGAGTCAATAACAATCACAAAAACACAATCACAATCAGTCAATTAGTATAGTTAATTCAAAACATCACCAGATCTAGCCCATACATGAACAATAAGCAGTTATGTACTTATAAGCTATTTAAGCAAATTTCAGCCAACCAAATTGCACCAAAAGCATACACAAGCTATAATAAACTCAAATGAACAAGTTTAAACAGGTTTCATGCAATGGTACAAGGACTAAATCAAGATTCAAGCACAATAAGGTTACTGATGAACAATAACAAGTAGATTTTTACTTTTGCTGATATACTTGACCAACAAGCCAAATTCAAACACTCAGATCTCTTAGATAGGTTATGAAAACTTTGATTTAACAGCTTATATCCCTAAACATGCATATACTCTAAGTATTACCAAAATTTTAGGTCAAAAACAGTCAAAATCAATAAGTTATAGCACAATCTTTGATTCAAGGTTTTAAACCCAATAACTTGCAGGTTTAAGTTCTCAACCAAGTAGATAACAGATAACAAGCATAAACAACAACTTTCAACAACACAATAGCAACCTATGATCTTAAACAGATAACCCCAAACACCCCTTATCTTTTTCAAATCAACTTTAAACAAGTATAAGTGTATTTCAAGACTACCCAAGCCCAATCAAACACATAAAAAGATGTAATATGCAGTATTGAACAAGATTAGACCATAAATTCCACAAGAACACAAGTAACACACAAAATCACCAAAAAACAAGTTTTTAAGCAGATTTTGAGTAGAAAGGTGCAAACCTCATGGATGTACATCCACACCCATGAATTTTGAGCTTATGTGCTAGCAAGAACAAGCACAAGCTTCCACACAAACTCCTGGTAAGATTCAACAAGGTGAGAAGCAATTATACAAAAACAGTAAAGTGACAAAGCCTTGATTAATGCAACTCTTGTACCCCACACTTGATTATCCCCAAGTTATAAGCTTCACAACACCTTGATATCACAATATCAGGGTGCTATGATCAGCTTTATAGCCCAAGAATTCCAAGGTGTACCAAGAAACTTAGCAAAATATCAAGATTATTGGAAAATGTGCAAACTTTTGCACACTCCTTGTGAAAACGTTTTGAGATTCAGGTTTTAGCAAACAATAAACATAAACAAGCAGTAAAGATGATTGGCACTTGACTTTTCTTCAAAGATTCAAACACAATTCATTCAATATGAAACTGGATTTACATAAATTTAAACAAAGGAAAATTCAAGAGCAAAAACAAAATATAAAGGATCCTATACCTTATATAGGCTACAAATGACTACTACAAAGCAGAAAAACATAACCCTAATTGCTGGTGAAGTCCCAAAAATGCCCCTTGAGGGTTTGAATATATGAGAATCATGTGACTTGTTCTTGGCTGGTAGTGTGAGTTGGCAGAGGTGAATTGCATCCAATGGCTTATAACAAGCTTAGAAAGTAAGCTGAAATGTAGATGGTTGGATTGTTGTCCAAGTTTTGGCAGTTTGCATAAGAGTGTAGTAGGGGAATCTTGTGTGGGTCTCTTGGGTGATGAGGTGTGTGTTTTTAAGGTTGGGTTATGATTAAGACAAGCTTAATCATTAATCTGGATGTTTTGGTAGCTTAATTACAAGAGGATTAAGAATACCCAATTGTGTTCTTATGATGAAAAGTGGAGGTTTTGATCCGGTTTTAGGTTTAAATAACATGTTAAGCGCCATTTTGTTTAACTAATAAAATTAGTTATAACCGGATGAAAGTGGGATTTGTGGTGGCATCATGGTGTGATCTGATTGGTTGTAAGGGTTGAGTGGGGCACGTGTCCACCTCCCATAGGTCTAGGTAAGATATGTTGTCTGCCCAATTTAACCCTTCATCTTTCAAAGTCCTTTCATTTGTAAATAAACTGGCCAAAACTTGATTCCCTTTGTATTTGAAGTTTCAAACTTCACACTTTTGCCCCAAATACTTTTCCAAAGTATTTTCAGGGGTATTTCTTGCCAATTCTTGATTCCTGAAGGACTGTTTGGGCATTTTCTTCATTGTTCTTGACTTGTTTGTTTGACTTCTTGGAGGACTGAATTTGCCAAGTCATGATTTATGAGGGACCATTTTTGCCATTTCTTTAAAGTCAAGGGTCCTTTTGGTAATTTGACATATTTAAAGGACCAAACTTATAATTTCTTGTAACTTGAAGTCCTTCATGGTATGTTTGACTTTGAGGAGGACTAATATTGACAATTTAGTTTTGTTGAGGGACTAAAATTTCCAATTCTTCAAAGTGGAGGGTCCTTTTTGTAATATTGACAAACTTTAGGGACCAATCTTGTAATTATGAAGATACAAGGGTTTAAAGTGTCAATTCTTCAATATTGGAGGACCCTTCTTTCATAATCTTTAAATCTTCAAGGGTTTGTCTTGGGAAATTTTCATTAGGGCTTGGTTCATTGTGCGGCTTCATTTCCCGTGTTCGTTTTTGTATGATTCTTGTGATCTTTTGTCATTTTCACAATATTCGTACCTAAAATACACAAGCAACAAACACAAGCATATATTTGGCCATTTTCATGATATTTAGTGCATTTAAAGCCCTTTTTGGACGATGAGACTATGTATAAAAGCAGTCTCATCACTCCCCCATACTAAACCATTGTCGTGCCCTCACGCAATGCTAGAATAAAGTATCGTAGCATCTCCAAAAATCATTTTACTCACTTTTATTAAATGATAAACTAGCTACACTACTACTATTACTACTACTTGCGTTTTAGACATAATGTATGATTTTCATCGCAAAATGGGACGTTTAGGTTCATAGAATAAGAACACGTGAATGCTTCGTTAGAAATAATTTCATCGTCCTCAATTTTCACCGAATTCCATGCCAAGCGTGCAACGAGATCATTCTCATCATAAGTTAGTAATGCTAACACTACTCATATGCCCTAATCACGTACTTATCCTCCTATTTTACTAAGTTGTATCTCTTATATTTTATTTTGTCTTGAATGTTTCACGAGGATGCATTGTTTGACTTATGCGATGATAGAGATTTAGGTCTAAAAATAGAGTCCTAACGGTGTAACCAAGACCATCGAATTAATAACCCCTCCTAATAGATAACGATGTCAATAAATTAAGTCAACAAGAAGGATCGATAAACACGGTTTTATAACGGTTTTGAACATGAGACTTATTACCAAGACTTTTATACGCCCCCTAACGGAAGGGCCTTATTATCATAGGTTTACCTCCATCTTTTATTCAACTTCAACATGAAGCTTTTATTATGACTTCGGTCTTGCCTTCCCTTTTATTATCCACCTCATCGGTGGTTTTATTAGCCAAAGACGTATATCCTCACGCTAAGGCGAATTTTGGATCTTTAAAGCTTCAAAGATTAAGGCTTGATTCACTTTCAATTTTGCATAGATTTTTCGGCCTTGTGAGCTTCAAATTGTTTGCTTGATTTAGGTGAGCACTTGAAATCTTATTATTGGGTGAAGCTTTCGATTATTCGGTTGCCAATACTTCAAAACCGTGACGCTGGCGATACCTTAATGTCTTCCCAATTTAATTACACGGAAGCTACTAGAAAAGACTAAAAACCAACAATCAAGACTAAACCGCTAAGTCAATATTTATAAAGCAAAAAATATTTACAAGCGAAGGAAAATAAGCGAACAACGAGAACACATGAGTTTTTGAAAGAATACGAGTACTCTACGTTTAGCATATTAACTTATAATTAACTTTATCATTTCTCGTCCTCATTTAAGAGACTTAGCCTAATAAAAAGTTAAGGAATCGAAGTTAAGTGCTCAACACGCACGGTCGAGTAAAAAATTACTCTTATTCTCGCCATCGGAAAACCTACATTCGTGTCTTCAAACACTTATAAAACATGAGAAAAAATTTAAAATTTGGCCATTTTTAGCCTTATTTTGCAACAAAACGATAAACAAAAAGATAAACTTTGGAAAGCGTGAAGGTTTGGCAAGGCAAGTATCTATTTACCCCCCATAATAAAGTTAAACATTGTCCTTAATGTTTCGAGTCTAGGGGTGCAAACACCCCCATACTAGAGACGTAGTGCATAATCTAGCATGGAAAGGGTGTAACCGTTAAATTTAAAGCCTTTTATGAAGTGTGCTAAAAACCTAAGGTTAGAACATCAAAGGATATATCATGGATATTGAGAAAGTCTTCAAAGCAAACGATCGAGTGCTCCCATAAAACGAACACGAGAGGCTCCAATCGTGAAGATCATGATCATCTAAAAACTACATATCACAAACAACCACGGAACAAAGGTTAGAAGGGCACAAATCCCCACATGTTACTACATTAGAAAGCAATAATATGTACATAGGATAAGCATGGGACTCCCCCACGAGGCACCTCGTTTTTTATTACCGAGTCATGAGCTCGACTCGATCCCCTCAATACTAATTATCATTGGGGAAGCTGATTTGGTCGAGGTAGTTCAAGGATGGAACTTCCCCGCCAAAGTAGTGCTTCAACCTATGTCCATTCACCTTGAAATTGGGGCCATCATTTTGAGCTAGCTCGATGGTCCCATATGGAAAAACTTGAGTCAGGTGAATGGACCGGACCAACGGGATTTCAACTTACCGGAAAAGATTTTCAAACGAGAGTTAAAAATTAAAACTTGATCCCCAATGTTAAAAACCCGGTTTTTAATTTTTGAATCATGAAACTTTTTAGTCTTTTCTTTATAAATCAATGAATTTTCATAAGCAATATCCCTTAATTCATCCAATTCATTTAATTTCATTTTCCGATGTTTTCCCGCGGTCTCCATATCATCATTGCAATGCTTTAGGGCCCAATAAGCTTTGTGTTCGAGTTCAATTGGCAAGTGACAATTCTTCCCATACACTAGCTTATAAGGAGTGCACCCGATGGGCGTCTTATGAGCGGTCCTAAAGGCCCATAAAGCATCGTCCAACTTATCTGACCAAGATTGTCGGTTTTCCCCAATAGATATCTCCAAGATCCTCTTCAACGCTCTGTTTGAAACCTCGACTTGCCTACTCGTTTGTGGGTAATAAGTCGTAGAAAGACGATGTGTAACCCCATATTTCCTTAGGACCCTTTCGAATTGGTCGTTACAATAATGGGTTCCACGATCGCTTATGATCGCACGAGGGGTTCCAAAACCTTGAAAACAAGCTTTTCAAAAACTTTACTACCACATGAGCATCATTGGTGGGCAAAGCCTTAGCTTCCACCCACTTAGATAGGTAGTCCACGGCGACAATGATGTACTTATTACCACGAGATGATGGGAACGGCCCCATAAAGTCAATGCCCCAAACGTCAAAGATCTCACACACTTGGATGATATTTTGTGGCATTTCATCTTTTCGTGAGGCTTTTCCTTGTCGTTGGCATGAGTCACACGACTTCACAAGTTCATGTGCATCTCGGTAAATAGTAGGCCAAAAGAAACCGGCATCAAAGACCTTCTTAGCCGTGAGATTAGCACCGTGGTGACCACCCGTGGGTCCCTCGTGACAAGCTCTAAGGATGTTAGAATATTCGGTACCAAAGACACAACGTCGAATAATTTGATCCACACAAGTCCGAAACAAGTAAGGGTCGTTCCAAAAATAGAACTTGACGTCACGAAAGAATTTTCGTTTTTCTTGAGTCGTCATACCCTTGATGATGAAGTTGCCCGCATGGTAATTTGCGATGTCCGCAAACCATGGGGTGGAAGAATTAAGCTTAGAATTCACTACACCAAGTGTCTCGAGTGGAAATGTTTTGGTGATTTCCTTGGGCTCGTAAACACTTTGGTGAGGATCTTCCAAACGAGAAAGATGATCGGCCGCTAGATTCTCGGCTCCTTTTTTGTCAACGATTTTGTGATCAAATTCTTGAAGGAGGAGAATCCAACGAAGTAATCTTGGCTTAGCATCTTGTTTAGCCATAAGATACTTGATAGCCGAATGATCCGTATACACTATGCATTTGGTCAAGACGAGATAAGGTCAGAATTTCTCAAATGCATACACCACGGCAAGGAACACCTTTTCCGTTGTAGTGTGTTTTAGTTGATCCTCGGTCATCGTTTTGCTAGCATAGTGAATAGGCAAGAAGTGTTTTTCATGATGTTGCCCCAATACGGCCCCAATAGCGTAGTCACTAGCATCACACATGAGCTCAAAGGGGAAGTTCCAACTGGGAGCAACAAGAATGGGAGCTTCGGTAAGTTTCCTCTTGAAAAATGGATTTTGTTAATCCACATTTAAGTTACTTTTATCGTTCCTCGGATCGACTCGAATTGAAATCGGATTAGACGATAGACTTAACTTTGTTTTTGATAAAATATATATTTGAAATTTTAAAACTACTTTAAAACTATTTAATAATAAAACTATTTAATCTAATAAAATCTATTTTGAAACTAATTAAAAGCAAATCTAATAAAAACTTTTATTCTAATTAATTAATTGTCTAAACAATTTTAAAAACTATTTTAAACTAATTTTAATAAAAACTTTTTTTAAATAAATCTAATTTAAATTTAATACTAATTTTAAGGTAAGACAAACTTTTTTAAATGAAATCTAATTTTAAAACCAAATTTAAAATCATAAAATAAAACTATTTGAAATAAAAGTAATTTTAAAACTAATTTAAAATTGTAAAAGTAAATTAAGAAAACTATATATATATATATATATATATATATATATTTTTTACTTTTTATATTTTATAAAAAACTGAATTGTAGAAGAAAACTAAATAAAACTTTTAATAAAAATTAATTAAACTAAAAACTTAATGAAATCTGCTTAATTTAAAAACTGCCAACTTGAAACCTTCCTATATTAATTAAAAGCTATTAAATCAAACATAAAAAGGTGTCCTAGCTAAATGGTTGGGCCTCTTGACTGTTAGACGAGAGGTCTGGGGATCAAATCCCACCCCAGACGAGATTTTAGCTTTTTAATAAATTTTTTTTTACTTTTGGAATTTTTTTAAACACACTTATTAAGTATGTCTGTATTATTATTATGCAGAAATAAAAGCTCACAAGAAGAAATCAAATAGGCTAAGACAGATTATGTCAAATAAGCAAATAAAAGCATTAAGCTAAATAAGCAAAACAAATCCAAACATAAGCTGTCAAAATGAGCAGATTCAAACGCATAATAAATCCAAAAACAAAAACCAAATAAACTTAAATAAATAAACTAGCAGTACACAAATAGACTTAAACAAATTTAAGCAGATGAAAAGAAATAGCAGTTAACAATGATAATAAAATTTTAATCTAAACTTAACAGTAAAATTAAAAAGAGATGAAACCCGGTGTCGAAATCCGTTGGGTCGAAGTAGCGCGCTGAGCGTACTTGTTATACGAAGCAACAAACAAACACCACCTTCGAATCTTTCAACCCGAACAGTAACTAAAAGTACTCGATCCAAATAGCTCCAAACAAACAGTAACTTTAATCTTTCCCAGTAGGGGAAAGATTTATTCACTTTCCTCTATTTATTTATTTATTTATATTTTTTTTCAACCGAATAATAAACAACACAAGAACAGTAAAATAATTTAAAAAAATTAAAGGCAGATTCAATTAAAATAAATAAATTGACAGAAATTAAATTTGCTAAAAATTAAAAGAATTAAAATAAAATTAACTTTTCATTAATTAAAATAAAGAGTACAATACTTGAAAATTTAAAGAAATACAAATTTAAATCTAATCTAATTACTGAAAATTAAAAATAAGAAAAGTGCTCCTTTTACATGTGAAAATAGGGGTTTTTATAGGGAAAACCCTCAAACCTTTCCTTGGTGCCCAAGGTCTTGAATCCTGGCCCTTCAAATCTTCATTCTTCTTTCTCTCTCTTTTCTTCTCTTGATCAATGGTTGAGAATGACCCTTCCCACACGGATTTCCAGCGTGGAATAGGATGATTGGTGGAGATGTGGTTCATCCAATCAAACCCAAGGGATTAGCCACGTAGGATTGGACCACCAAAGTGGATGCTGCGAAAAACTTGGGGATTTAATCCCCAAGTGTGTGAATTAAACACTTAAACAAAAAGCCCTATCTCTTGAGTGGTAATTTTTGGTAGTATTAATTAGGGTTTTTTGGAGGTAAATGGTGGCTGTGTAAAAAAAATGAGAGAGAATGAAGGAGATGGGTTTCTTTGTTTTTAACGTCTGATAATGGGGTGGGTAAAAAAAACAAAATACGTTTTATAAAAGTGGTGTGAGAAGACTGTGTACACGTGTGGGTGAATGTGAGAGTCGGTTGGTGGGTAGATAAATATTATTTATTGTGTATTGGGGGAATTTGGGGTGAAAAAAAAAACAAAACCGTGTGAGGAAGTTTTAAATTTTGACCGAATTGTGTGGGTTGACCAACAAATCATATCTTTTTTTTAATTTTGTAATATGTCCAGCATATGTTCACAAATGGGCTTGAGGCCTAATAAAATCAATCCGTCCCATTTTCCACAAATGGGCTTAGTATAGCCCAAGTTCCATCCGTGTACTTGTAAAGCAAATGGGCTTTGAAAGGCCTTGATCCATTAGCATAAAATTCAAATTTCCAAATGGGCTTGTGGGCCCAATAAGAAAATGTGGGACCCACTAAGCTCGAAGTCTTCGTAAATAATTAAATCCCCTAGAATCGAGCTCGATTTCGGCTTTCTTGATCTTTTCTTCAAAACCGTGTCGGTTTAGCCGGTTTTCGTGAACTTCGGCACACTTTTGGTCTTTTGACTTTGTCTTTGTCTCTTTTTGGACTTTTCTTCAACATTTGACCATGAAATCCCGTGTTTTCTCTTCTTTTGATCATTTTTACCTATTTTAACACAAAAACACAAAACCACGCGTAATTCTGACTTTTAAGACATTAAACACATGATTAGGTCTTGTTTTTCCTTGATTTTAGTGGCAAAATGATAAGTGTTTACACACTTATTAAATCCCCTACACTTGACCATTGCAATGACCCCATGCAATGCATTATTTTAAAGCATAAGTTACATTTTTCTCATAATTAATCCATCTCGGCCTTTATTAAGATATACTATTACTACTACGATAAAAAGATAAAAGAGATAAAAGTTAAAACAATTTATTAACTTGAAAATTATTTGATGGAAGAAACTTGTAAAGAAGTCTAAGACTTTAATTAGGGCTTTGGTGTCATGAATATAAATCACCCTCAAGTTTTACTTTCCCCAAACCAAGCTTAAAAACGAGATCATTGTTTACCATAAGTTAGCACAACTAACACTTACTCATGTGGTTTAATTAATCACTTAGACCCCCTTATTCCTACGGTGTATCTCTTGTATTTTATTTTTGTCTTGAATGATCACGAGGATTCACTTTTGACTTATTTCGATAATTTATTAAGGCCGAAAATAAAGTGGGACGATTTAATCAATAGTTAGCTAAAGGACAAAATCTTTTAAAACTGCTTCTCGAAACGTCATAAAGTTCATATCTTGGCATAACTCGTTTCACGATTTGAGACCTTTCTCGGACCGATATTTGGCTTGTACTTCAAACTTCAAATCTTGAGAGACGATCTTGAAATTATGGTCTTCTCTTCATTTTGGTATACATCTTCATTAGGAGTGAAAGATGCTTCAAACGTTGACCACGACTTCTTCATTTATCCTCTTCTTTATTTAGGATTTTGATATACAACGATCCGCCTCCTTTTCGGACTTGGATCTATTTATCCTCATACCTTGTTAGGGTCTTTTTGGATAGACTTCTCCATGATCTTTAGGGGAGTAATTGCTTCTCGTCGTGTGTCTTGATCCATCATATTGATTTGGATTAATGATCTTCACAATCTCTTAGGATCTTTAGCAAAAAAAGTGAATCCTCATGCCCTGTGAGGGCCTTTTTGGACTCGGGTATCCTCATGCCTTGTTAGGGCCTTTTTGGATAAGCCAATCTTCGCGTCCCGCTTCAATAAGTTATGCCTTGGCTATGAACTCTAATTAATACCGAGCAACTTTTAAACGATCTTGTGCTAGAAGCTAAGTAACCTTTTAAATCGTACAACCTTACTTATTGCAAATATATTTATTAACAAGCGATGGGAGAAAAAGCTCATAATTAACTCACATAAGTTAATGAAAGAATACCAAACTTATAATTAACTCTATCATCTCTCTTTCTCTACAATTTAAAATCTCAAGGAATGAGACTCGTGGATGCTTAGCCTAATAAACCAATTAAGGTCCATATGGTTAAGGATACTAGCTAGAGTAAACTTGGATAAGTAAACTTGGATAAGTAAACTCAGGTTGAGTCAAAATATTCACGACAGGCCTAATATATCAAAGACATCTAAACTTGTTTAAAACCATTTTATTTATTTATTTATTTTATTCTTAAAACATAAATACGATGCGAGGACAAAAAGAAAATAAAAGAAAATACTACAATGCCAAAATAGATCAAAAATTTGAAAAACGTTGAAATTTTTTTTAAAAATTTTCCGGGTTAAATGGGGTCAAATTCATGGAAAAATCCACTAAAATTTCGATAGAAATCCCCCTACACTTAATATAAACATTGTCCTCAATGTTTAAGCATGTGGGAGAATAAACTCCCCTACACTTAGGACATTGAGTACGTTGTTTAAAATTGAGCTAAGGAAGGACAACTAAAGTGATTTCATTTATTCTTTTTATTTATATACAAGATTGAATCACAATAGCAAAAACTTATCGAAGGAAACGGGTACACGGGCAACACGGGTCACGTCAAAAGTACCAAAAGTGGATCATTAAGCACATGTCCCTGCAGACTCACAACACAAAACAAACAACCTACTTGGCTCCCCCTACACTTATTTGTGAAAATGGGTGAAAAAAGGAAAAAATGGGTAAAAAGGGTGGAAAAGGTAAAAATCTAACCTAGTTAAATGATGCTTGATTTTTCATCACGAGTCTCTAGCTCGACTCGATTTCCCGAATGTTATCATTCAAATGGGAAAATCATGGAAAACCGAGATTTCCAAGGGAGGAAAATCTCTCCATGATAGAGGGTGAAACAAAGTCATATAAGGCATACCCCATAAAAATCCACCCGGGTCAAACACATAATTTCCATCACAAAAGGAAATAAACCCCGAGGTGGTACGCAAGTCATATAAAAGTGGGGTATCCTTAGGCAAAAGTCTCTTACAAGGAAAGGTGTTATGGAGATATGGCAATGAAAGCACAAAAGTCTCTATTCCGGAATCAAACACCGATTCCTTAACGGGAAAATAGCAAGAGGTAGTGACATTTAAGCTCAAAACATCATCAAAATCCAAAGTGGGAAAGTCATCCTCTTCCAAACTTGATGTGAAAACATAAGTATCGTCGGAGTCATAGGAAAACTCTTCCTCATGAGGAAAATAGGTATTTAGAAAGATATCTAAATCCTCCTCAAATGGAATAACCTCTAAAGTAGGTATGATCTCTAAGAGTGGAGGATCCTCCTCAATAGTCATGACTTCTAAAATTGGAGTATAAAAGTCAAAAAGAGTTTCCATGGAAGAATCACTCATAGAGATATGAGGTGTATTAAGATCATGGGGTGGGTCATCAGAATTAATGAGATCACTTAAGGGAGTGTCATCATCATAAGTATCAAAGATTGGGGTATCATAAATGGGTGGGTCAAAAGTGGGTGGGTCAAAAGACGAGTCGTCTAAACCGAAGATAGTGTGATTACTTGAAGAAATGTCATCACTATCGGTGTCATAAATGGGAGTATCAAAAATTTGAGGCTCGAAAGGAAGGGATGAGTTTATCACAAAATCATTTTGAGTAGACTTTTCAATTCCAAAAGGATTAATAAAAATCTCATCATTATCATAATTAAGAACATCAATCATATTGACCGACTCTTTTCCATTTGATTTAGTTGTGATTTTTCCCATTTTAAAAACTTGCTGTTCATCCCGAACCCTAAGAATTAACTCCCCTTCGGCTACATCGACTAAAGCTCTTCTGGATCGTAAGAATGGTCTACCAAGTATTAACGGAATACGAGGATCCATCTCATAGTCGACGAAGACAAAGTCGAGGGGAAAAGTGAATGTACCAACTCGAACAAAAACATCTTCGGCAATACCAACGGGGTATGCGAGAGTTCGATTAGCTAACTCTAAAGTCATACGAGTCGGTACAAGGTCGGGTAATGACAATTGTTTCCAAACCGAAAGTGGCATAAGATTGATGCTAGCGCCGAGATCCGCTAAAGCCATACAATCATCGATTTGAGGAAACGAGCAAGGTAACACGAATCATCCGGGATCTCCTAGATTTTCGGGAAGCTCTTTGAGAAGAACCGCGGAACAATTCTCATTTAAACGGGTGTTCACGAGCTCAACCATTTTTTTCTTTCTTATTAAGCAAATCTTTAAACATTTTCACAAATTTTGGCATTTGAGCGAGTGCTTCAATAAGGCTTATGTTAACATTCACATTGGAAATCATTTTCAAAAAGTTAGAGACATGAACGTCATCTTTGGTGAGCACTTTAGTCTTGCCTAACCTAGATGGATAAGGAATATTAGGCGTAGACTTAGAAGTTTGAGAAGGAGAAGGACTCGCTTCTTGAACAACCGTAGGAATAGGCTCTTTCGGCAATGGAGGACTAGAACTAGGAGTGGTAGTGGGCGGAATCACCGGAGGGGGAGTAGGATTACTCATTATGACCTTCGGGCCTTGTCTCTCCTTTATGGGCGAAGAGATGGAAGGTCTCACTAAAGTGGCTCCACTTCGAGTATTGATAGCACTCACATTAGCACGAGGGTTAATCTCGGTATTTGAAGGTAAGGCTCCTTGGGTCTAAGGGTTTGCAACATAGTCAAAAATATCTTATCGTTGGACTCTTGCATTTGTCTAGTGGATTCTTGCATTGCTTTCATGATTTTCTCATGTTCGGTCAATTTTTGTAGAACCAAGTCCATTTGAGGGTTTTGCATATTCATTTGATTGAACCCTTGATTATTAACCCCTTGATTAGGAATACTTTGATTTTGATATTGAGTTTGAAAATCGTTGTTATTGTAAAAACCTTGATTATTTTGAAACCCTTGATTTTGACCATTAAAAATCCCTTGATTTGCATTCCCTTGAAAATTACCCATTTGAGGACCTTGGTTCCTATTTTGGTATTGGGTATTTTGGGCGGGTGGGGGTGGTCTTTGAGGTGCTACAAAACCCGGGGGAGCCAAATAATTAGTACTCTTGTAAGACAAATGGTTAACATCAACATTTGGTTTAAATGGAACCCTTTCATTAGCATTAAAAGCACAAACTTGTTGTTGTTGATTGTAAACCTTGTCACAATTAAAATATGAATGTGGTCCACCATAAGTCTCACACGTTTCACAATTTTCATTCACGGCATGCACATGTGTAGTGAGGGCGTCAGTTTTTAGAGCGAGTGTTTCAACAAGCGAAGTAAGTTTATCGATTCTCTTGTCACTCTCACTAGAACTAGCACTTGCCATAGTGGCCCTAACACTTTTGGTTTGTACTTTAGCCTTGTTTTCAATTATGGACCAAGCCTCGTTCATGGTTTTCACAAGAATATTGCCCCCCGCGGCACTATTAAGTGAGTCTTGGTCATTTAGAGTTAAACCATTGTAAAACGTATTTATTTGATGCAATTTGGTGAAACCGTGTTGTGGACATTTTCTCAAAAGCTCTTTAAATCGATCCCAAGACTCACTAAAAGTTTCCCCATATTTTTGCTCAAAGGTGATTATTTCATTCCTTAAAGAAGTGGTCCGTGATGGTGGGAAAAAGTAATTAATGAACTTGGTGTCTAAGTCGATCCATGTTGTAATACTTTGGGGTGGTTCCTTATCAATCCAAATCCGGGCTTGTCCCTCGAGGGAAAAAGGAAAAAGTTGTAGGCGAACGACCTCTTGTGGCACCCCATTGTATTTGACGGTATTTGCTAATTGGATGAATCGTTTGATATGAGCGTGTGGGTCATTATTAGTACGACCTAAAAATGGTGTAGCGGAAACCATTCGAATAAAATCCGGTTTAAGTTCAAAATAATTAGCTCCAATAGTCGGCACCACAATCGCGTCATCGTTTCCTTCAACGTGAGATTGCAAAATCTCGAGCATAGGTCGGTTATCTTCCATTGTATTGTCGAAAGAACGATTCTCGGGATCGGCTTGAATGACGTTTTTTTTGTTTTTCTTCTTCTTCTTCTTTTTGGAAGAATTGGAAGAATTTGGTACACCACTCGGTATGTATGTACGCGCGCGAGTGCGCATACAATTCAAACTTTGGAATGAGGTAGGTGACCTCGGTCGACTTTGAGAGGAAAAGGATTTTTCCCTCTCGAGGAGCAATATGAAAAAGCTATAAAAATATATACTTAATTACTACTTGAGTCGGCAAACCAATAATCGATCGTCCCTCTCAATATACGCACAAGCAAGCGGGGAAACGAGGTCGCACAAAGCACTTAAAAACCTTTTTCCTTAGACGGCCTTTTATAGCGCGTCGCCTTATACCCACCTTATAGTTTGTATATGTCGAGTTCAAACGTCTTACTAGTATTTATCTATTTTGCCCTTTTTTCTTGTTATGGATGCGACTACAATAGTTAGGTGATGAAATCCCAACTAAGGCTTATTTGAAAAGTAGGTAATTTTATTGTGCTACGTAATATATTATAGTAAAAGAAAAATCTTTTTGTATTTTTTTAGAAAAATATATATTCACAAGAAAAATCGAAAGAAATCGAAATAAAAATTAACACTAATACGTAATATTTTTGGTGTAATACTTTTAGGAAAAAGTATTACTTTTGATTTTTTTAAATTTTTTGGTGCAATTCTTAGGAAAGAAAATGCTTTTGTGATTATTTTAATTTTTGTATTTTTAAGTTTTTGATTTTTTTTTTAGATTTTTGATTTTTGTTGCAAAAAAAACGTAACGTTCAAAATCGAACGGATCCCAAAATCCAAACGTCTTCACGAAAAATCGTCAATCGTACGAGCGAAGCGGCAGCGGCGCCATTTTGAAAAAGGGATTTTGTTAAAAATTTAAGTTACTTTTATCGTTCCTCGGATCGACTCGAATTGAAATCGGATTAGACGATAGACTTAACTTTGTTTTTGGTAAAATATATATTTGAAATTTAAAAACTACTTTAAAAACTATTTAATAATAAAACTATTTAATCTAATAAAATCTATTTTGAAACTAATTAAAAGCAAATCTAATAAAAACTTTTATTCTAATTAATTAATTGTCTAAACAATTTTAAAAACTATTTTAAACTAATTTTAATAAAAACTATTTTTAAATAAATCTAATTTAAATTTAATACTAATTTTAAGGTAAGAAAAACTTTTTTAAATGAAATCTAATTTTAAAACCAAATTTAAAATCATAAAATAAAACTATTTGAAATAAAAGTAATTTTAAAACTAACTTAAAATTGTAAAAGTAAATTAAGAAAATTATATATTTTTTTTTTTACTTTTTATATTTTATAAAAAACTGAATTATAGAAGAAAACTAAATAAAACTTTTAATAAAAATTAATTAAACTAAAAACTTAATGAAATCTACTTAATTTAAAAACTGCCAACTTGAAACCTTCCTATATTAATTAAAAGCTATTAAAGCAAACATAAAAAGGTGTCCTAGCTAAATGGTTGGGGCGCTTGACTGTTAGACGAGAGGTCTGGGGATCAAATCCCACCCCAGACGAGATTTTAGCTTTTTAATAATTTTTTTTTTTACTTTTGGAATTTTTTTAAACACACTTATTAAGTATGTCTGTATTATTATTATGCAGAAATAAAAGCTCACGAGAAGAAATCAAATAGGCTAAGACAGATTATGTCAAATAAGCAAATAAAAGCATTAAGCTAAATAAGCAAAACAAATGCAAACATAAGCTGTCAAAATGAGCAGATTCAAACGCATAATAAATCCAAAAACAAACACCAAATAAACTTAAATAAATAAACTAGCAGTACACAAATAGACTTAAACAAATTTAAGCAGATAAAAAGAAATAGCAGTTAACAATGATAATAAAATTTTAATCTAAACTTAACAGTAAAATTAAAAAGAGATGAAACCCGGTGTCGAAATCCGTTGGGTCGAAGTAGCGCGCTGAGCGTACTTGTTATACGAAGCAACAAACAAACACCACCTTCGAATCTTTCAACCCGAACAGTAACTAAAAGTACTCGATCCAAATAGCTCCAAACAAACAGTAACTTTAATCTTTCCCAGTAGGGGAAAGATTTATTCGCTTTCCTCTATTTATTTATTTATTTATTTATTTTATTTTTTTTTCAACCAAATAATAAACAACACAAGAACAGTAAAATAATTTAAAAAAATTAAAGGCAGATTCAATTAAAATAAATAAATTGACAGAAATTAAATTTGCTAAAAATTAAAAGAATTAAAATAAAATTAACTTTTCATTAATTAAAATAAAGAGTACAATACTTGAAAATTTAAAGAAATACAAATTTAAATCTAATCTAATTACTGAAAATTAAAAATAAGAAAAGTGCTCCTTTTACATGTGAAAATGGGGGTTTTTATAGGGAAAACCCTCAAACCTTTCCTTGGTGCCCAAGGTCTTGAATCCTGGCCCTTCAAATCTTCATTCTTCTTTCTCTCTCTTTTCTTCTCTTGATCAATGGTTGAGAATGACCCTTCCCACACGGATTTCCAGCGTGGAATAGGATGATTGGTGGAGATGTGGTCCATCCAATCAAACCCAAGGGATTAGCCACGTAGGATTAGACCACCAAAGTGGATGCTGCGAAAAACTTGGGGATTTAATCCCCAAGTGTGTGAATTAAACACTTAAACAAAAAGCCCTATCTCTTGAGTGGTAATTTTTGGTAGGATTAATTAGGGTTTTTTGGAGGTAAATGGTGGCTGTGTAAAAAAATGAGAGAGAATGAAGGAGATGGGTTTCTTTGTTTTTAACGTCTGATAATAGGGTGGGTAAAAAAACAAAATACGTTTTATAAAAGTGGAGTGAGAAGACTGTGTACACGTGTGGGTGAATGTGAGAGTCGGTTGGTGGGTAGATAAATATTATTTATTGTGTATTGGGGGAATTTGGGGTGAAAAAAAAAAACAAAACCGTGTGAGGAAGTTTTAAATTTGACCGAATTGTGTGGGTTGACCAACAAATCATATCTTTGTTTTAATTTTGTAATCTGTCCAGCATATGTTCACAAATGGGCTTGAGGCCTAATAAAATCAATCCGTCCCATTTTCCACAAATGGGCTTAGTATAGCCCAAGTTCCATCTGTGTACTTGTAAAGCAAATGGGCTTTGAAAGGCCTTGATCCATTAGCATAAAATTCAATTTTCCAAATGGGCTTGTGGGACCAATAAGCAAATGTGGGACCCACTAAGCTCGAAGTCTTCGTAAATAATTAAATCCCCTAGAATCGAGCTCGATTTCGGCTTTCTTGATCTTTTCTTCAAAACCGTGTCGGTTTAGCCTGTTTTCGTGAACTTCGGCACACTTTTGGTCTTTTGACTTTGTCTTTGTCTCTTTTTGGACTTTTCTTCAACATTTGACTGTGAAATCCCGTGTTTTCTTTTCTTTTGATCATTTGTACCTATTTTAACACAAAAACACAAAACCACGCGTAATTCTGACTTTTAAGACATTAAACACATGATTAGGTCTTGTTTTTCCTTGATTTTAGTGGCAAAATGATAAGTGTTTACACACTTATTACATCTTAAGGATTTCAAAGGCTCGTACACAATCTTCGTCAAAGACAAAACGTGCGTCTTTTTCAAGGAGATGTGTAATAGGTCTAGAGATCTTTGAAAAATCCTTGATGAATCGACGATAAAAGCCCGCATGGCCTAGGAAACTCCTAACTCCCTTAACGGTTTTGGGATGAGGTAATTTGGCAATGATGTCTACCTTAGCTTGATCTACCTCAATCCCCGCTTTCGAAACCTTGTGCCCTAAGACGATTCCACTTTTAACCATAAAATGACATTTTTCCCAATTATGCACAAGGTTGGTTTCCTCACAACGCTTAAACATTCTCTCGAGATTCGACAAACACGAAGTGAACGAACTACCAAACACGGAAAAGTCATCCATGAAGACTTCCATCGTCTTCTCGATCATATCATGAAAAATAGCCATCATGCACCTTTGAAAGGTTCCCGGTGCATTGCAAAGTACGAATGGCATTCTACGATAGGCAAACATTCCATATGGACATGTAAACGTAGTTTTTTCTTGATCACGAGGATCGACGGGGATTTGGAAGTAACCGGAAAAACCATCTAAAAAGCAATAGAAATCATTTCCCGCAAGACGCTCCAACAATTGTTCCATGAAGGGCAAGGGAAAATGGTCTTTTCGAATGGCTTCATTCAACTTACGATAGTCAATGCACACTCTCCATCCGGTCACGAGTCTAGTGGGAATTAACTCGTTGGCATCGTTTGGCACAACGGTCATTCTTCCCTATTTAGGGACACAATGAATAGGACTCACCCAAGGGCTATCGGAAATAGGGTAAATCATTCCCGCGTCAAGGAGTTTTAGGACCTCCTTTTTGATGAAGTCGTGAATTTTGGGGTTCACCCTCCTTTGACATTGGATTGCGGGCTTGTAATCCTCCTCCATTAAGATTTTGTGGGTACAAAATTTTGGATCGATCCCCTTAATGTCGGATAACTTCCACGCAATTGCCCCTTTGTGATCCTTTAGAACATCGACAAGCGCGGTTTTTTCGTCATCCGAAAGTTCTTTCGCAATAATAACCGGAAACTTGTCGCCCTCCTCCAAAAAGACATATTCGAGATGAGGAGGTAAATCTTTCAACTCGAGGATAGGTGGTTCCTATATTAAAGATTTGGGCTCGATACTCATAACCTCCTCGGGTGGAGGAAATGGGAAATCGTTAAGAAAATCCTTGATAATTGAGAAGTCCTCATCGTTGTCGAGGTCTTCGTCACAAGTACGTGGAACATAGAATTCTTCCAACATAAAACCACCACCTTCAAATGGAGTGAAGGTTGGTGTCGAGTTATCAAGAATGGGATCTAACATTGTGGGATTGCCACTATTTTCATCATTACCAAAACCTAGAACTTCTTGTGAAAATTCCTCGCAAACAACGTCGATCATATCAACGAGGTTTATGGTTGCAACGGAATAAACATGAGAAATTTGAGAATTTTGAGTTGTGTTTATAACAAGTTCCTCGTCGGTGAAACGTAAGGTGATCTTTCTAGCATGCACATCGATTAAAGCCATAGACGTATCTAAAAATGAACGGCATAAAATAAGAGGAACTTGAGGATCCGTGGGAATATCGACAACGATAAAGTCTACCGGATAATAAAACTTTCCCACTTTCACAAAAACGTCTTCCGCCAATCCACATGCGGGAATCGTGGAATGGTCGGCCAACTCGATAGACATTAGTCAAGGATTAAGATTAGGAAGATTAAGCGACTTGAAGATTGCAAGTGGCATCAAGTTAATACTAGCACCAAGATCGGTCAAGGCATAGCATTCTTCCATATCTTGGATTGCACAAGGAATCAAGAATTTACCGGGATCACCGACTTTTTGAGGTATGCGGTTAAGATAAACCAATGAACAACTAGACAATTGTTGCAATTTCTCCTTGTTGTTCAACATACTCTTAAAGTTAGCGGCAAATCGAGGCATCATGACCAAAGCATCGGCGAAACTCACATTAAAATGAACGTCACGAAACATTTTCATAAAAATCTCAAATTGGTAATTATCGCGCTCTTGACGTTTCTCCTTTCTAAGTCTCGATGGATAGGGCAAAGGTGGTGTGGGTTGAGGCATAGGCATAGACTTTGGAATCTCGGGTTCCAAATATGGTAATGGGTCAACCGTAGGTGTGGCATGAGCGGTACTTCGTGGGCTTGGGATATGCTCCTTTTCGACCACCACCTCGGGTTCTTCCTCAATTGCTTCCTCCGTAGGAGCAATTGGTTGAGGAGTCGGTTCCTTGAGTGTCTTACCACTACGTGTGGTAATCATTTTCATCTCTCCCTTAGGGTTCGATATGGTGTTGCTAGGAAGACTACTCGAAGATGGTTTGCACATAATAGCCTCAAACATAGATGAAATTTTGTCCTCAAACATGGACTGCCTCTTTTCGGCCTTAATCATTTCTTGCTTAATTTCATGTTGCCCTTGTTCCATTTTTTGTTGGTTTTGTTGTAACCTAGTTACATTCCCTTCCATTTTGTTTGTATGGATTTTAAGCTCATTTGCTAACTCATTTTTCAACTCTTTCTTCAAGTCGTTCTTAAACTCGGATCTTAGGCTAATGATTTCTCTTTGAATGTTGTCAAACCTAGCATCGTTTCCATTAGCGTATTCAACAAATTCATTTGGAAGATCTTTTAAAGTTTGCAAACCTTTGTTGTTGTTTTGAAAATCACTTTGATTTTTGTTTGAAACTTGATTATTAGCCCCTTGATTCCCATAGTTTCCTTTGTAATTGTTTTTAAAACCAACTTGATTGTTTCGATAGTTGTTGTTAGCATTTTGATTTGAAGCAAATCCCGGTGGAGTCAATTGATTAGAGCGGGTAACTTGACCGTTTTGGTTGTAAGTTCCCGTGGCCGCATAGGCACTCGAAGTGTTACCACCGTTGGTAATGCACTCGGAGAAATCATGACCTCCACCACAATACATACATGAAGCCTCAACCGCTTTAGCCGTAGCGGGAGCAATTTGTTCTCCAACTTTGAATTCAATTAAAAGTCCTTTAAGCTTATCAAAGATTTTGTTTTCTAAGTTCGCCTCAATTCGGAAAGCATCGATGGTATTAGACAAAGAAGGTGAAGCCGAAGACGAAGCCTTACAAACACTCGACGTGCTACGAGGACTATACACCTTAGATCTATTCTCAATTATCACCAAAGCTTCCTCAACCGTTTTACACAAAAAATTACCACCCGCGGCGGCATTTAGATAATCTCTCTCATGATCATTAAGTCCATTGTAAAACGTGTCAATTTGATGCAAGTCGGAAAAACCGTGATGAGGACACTCATGTAACATTTCCTTAAACCTATTCCAATCCGTTGAAAAACTCTCATTAAATTCTTGTGAAAATTTTGAAATCTCGTTTTTCAATTGTGTAGTCTTAGAGGGCAGAAAAAATTGGTTCACAAACTTAGAAACGAGATCCTTCCACGTCAATATAGAATTGGGTGGCTCTTTCTCTAACCAAATTTTAGCGGGCTCCGCTAAGGAATACGGAAAAAGCATCATCTTAATCGAGTCATTAGCAACATCCTTAAATTTGCAAGTGGCGGTAAGACGATTGAATTGGTGGATATGGTTGTGCGGGTTGTCCTTTTCATCACCACGGAATTTGTTGTTTTGGATCATCGACAACAAACCCGTTTTCACTTCAAAATTCTCCGCAAGGATAGCGGGAATTACAATAGCCTCTCCATAACCCTCGGTGGGTGCTTGAAGTAACTCCATCATAGTTCGATTCTCCATGGTTGGTTCAATTCTTACGATAGGTTCGTGAATAGGAGACTCCTCACTAGAAAGATTAGGAGTAGGTGTTGACTCCTTTCGGTTTCTACGTTTACGTGCACATCTTGCTTGGTTGCGGGTTTGCATAAACGTCACGTACAACGAGAGGATGAGTAAAAAAGATTCTTTTCGATGTTTTGTATTTTTCCAATTTTTTTTGTGGTTTTTGATTGTTTTTACTTTTTTGGATTTTTGTGATTGTATTATGTAGACCAAAATCTACAAATCTCCTCCTTAATCAAATCTCTTGATTAAAGAAGCCTCAAGGAATGAAAACGATCACGTGAAGTGAACGCCTTTGATGACTTTAGAACGTTGGTGGAGCACCAAAACGTTCAAGAGGGTTTAATCAAATGAAACCAAGAAAGTATATATGATACTTAATAATACTTTGGGCGGCAAAACCCTCGATTAGCCTTCAATCTCAAAATACTCACAAGCAAGCGGGGAAACGAGCCGGCACGAAGCACTTAAGAGCCTTTTTCCTTAGGGTATATTTTATAATACCCGCCTTATACCCACCTTATAGTTTGTATTTTTCAAAATCAAGCTTCACGAAAGTATTTATCTATTTTTGCCTTTTCTTTCTTGTTTGAGATTCGAATATAATGATTGGGTAATGACCTCCCAAGTCAAGGTTGTGTTTTCACACTTTTGGAGTACTTGTGAATTTATTTGTTCTACGTATACAATATATTAATAGTATTCACACAAAAAACGAAAAACCGATAATGCGTATTAGTAGAGTGCTACTAATACAAATAGATATTATGGCTATATATAAAAACAACAATTGCCAAATCAAAACACAACACGCCTCCCCGGCAGCGGCGCCAAAATTGATGTAGAGTTTTTACTACCCTTTAGGAAAAGAGAGCAAAATAGGGAAAGTATTAAGTGTCGGTTTAGGAAAACCAAGCACTAATGACCAACGTGGTTCAAGTTCGTTTCCCAATGAGGCAAGTGCGTTATGTTAAGAGATGATTAATGATGTGATTATGATTATGAGAAAAGAAAATAGAAATGAGATAAGAAGAGAATGACGGTTACGATGACGAATTAAACTAAGACGAAATGTCGTACACGTAAGACCGTAAAAAGTAGCAAAATTAAAAATTTATCCTAAAAATTCCTAGAAAATTGCAATAAATCCTAATTAATGTAATTAGAGTTTACAAAAAATCAAAAATCACTCAAACCTTTTATTTAATTAAATAATAATATTTTAATGCTAATTAAAGCCCAAAAAATACATTTAATTAACAAAAAGCCCAAAATGATTCAATTGTAAACCTCTAAAATGAATTAAATAAATTTAAAACTATTTTTGAAAATTTTAAAATTAATAAAAACTATTTAAACCTAAAATAACTATAAAAACTAATCTAATGACAATAAAAATACTCTAATAGTTGTAAAATTCCTAACTTAATGTATTTAACCTATGAAAAATATAAAAACTTGAAAAAACTAAATTTTAATTTTTAATAATAAAATAATATTAAGAATCCAAAATTTATAAAAAATTCTAAAAACTTGCAAACTAGTTTAATTTAACCTAATAAACACAGAATGAAGTTGAAATTACCTAAATACCCCTAATGGGCCTAGAATGGGCTAAAAGTCCAAACAGTTAGCTTAATGGGCTTTTTAAGACCCAATAAGAAAAATGTTGTCCAAATAAGCCCAAAAACTCCTATCTGACTCAAAATTTGATTTTAAAGACAAAACTTTGAAGGTCCAAAAGCTGAAAATGAGTATAAGCTAGCTTATTTCAAAGCAGCTTATTCTTAATGGGCTTTTTGGCCCATTAAGCTATAAGCTGATGCCATAAGCTCAAATTAGACACACAAGCTTCTTTTGAGTCACTTAAGAGTTCTGTAAAAAGAAATTTGAAATAAGCACAAGGAATAAGCCTGAAAAAGCAATAAGCTATCTTCACAAAACGACAAAATAGTCGTTTTCGAGTTCTAGGCCACCCCAAGAGCTGATTCAAGTTTCAAAAGCTTTTAAATGACTCAACTAAGCTTAATCAACAAAAAGTTTTTCAATAAGTTCACTCAATAAGCTGAAATAAGCAAATAAGCACTTAATTAAAAGTCAACTTTATGAGTTTTCTAGCAAAAAGTCAAAGCCAAGGTCTGATAAGCTCCAGTTCAAACAAATGGGTCAAATGAGGAAGATTGATCACAAAAAGTAAGTTGTTACAGGTCTGGATAAGCAAATATGGCTTATTAATAAGATGGATCAAAATTAACACTAGCAGGGGCTAGTTTTGGGTGTTGAGCAGTGGAAACTTTTTCCACTGCTTGACTTTTTTGACTATTTGTCTTTAGTGACTTTTTTGTGGATTCAAGTTTCACAAAGGCACCCAAATGATCAGTTAATCATAAGGAGTCAATAACAATCACAAAAACACAATCACAATCAGTCAATTAGTACAGTTAATTCAAAACAAAACCAGATCTAGCCCAGACATGAACAATAAGCAGTTATGAACTTATAAGCTATTTAAGCAAATTTCAGCCAACCAAATTGCACCAAAAGCATACACAAGCTATAATAAACTCAAATGAACAAGTTTAAACAGGTTTCATGCAATGGTACAAGGCCTAAATCAAGATTCAAGCACAATAAGGTTACTGATGAACACTAACAAGCATATTTTTACTTTTGCTGATATACTTGACCAACAAGCCAAATTAAAACACTCAGATCTCTTAGATAGGTTATGAAAACTTTGATTTAACATCTTATATCCCTAAACATGCATATACCCAAAGTATTACCAAAATTTTAGGTCAAAAACAGTCAAAATCAATAAGTTATAGCACAATCTTTGATTCAAGGTTTTAAACCCAATAACTTGCAGGTTTTAGTTCTCAACCAAGTAGATAACAGATAACAAGCATAAACAACAACTTTCAACAACACAATAGCAACCTATGATCTTAAACAGATAATCCCAAACACCCCTTATCTTTTTTAAATCAACTTTAAACAAGTATAAGTGTATTTAAAGACTACCCAATCCCAATCAAACACATAAAAAGATGTAATATGCAGTATTGAACAAGATTAGACCATAAATTCCACAAGAACACAAGTAACACACAAAATCACCAAAAATCAAAGGTGCAAACCTCATGAATGTGCATCCACACCCACGAATTTTGAGCTTATGTGCTAGCAAGAACAAGCACAAGCTTCCACACAAACTCCTACTAAGATTCAACAAGGTGAGAAGCAATTATATAAAAACAGTAAAGTAACAAAGCCTTGATTAATGCAACTCTTGTACCCCACACTTGATTATCCCCAAGTTATAAGCTTCACAACACCTTGATATCACAATATCAAGGTGGTATGATTAGCTTTATAGCCCAATAATTCTAAGGTGTACCAAGAAACTTAGCAAAATATCAAGATTATAGGAAAATGTGAAAACTTTTGCACACTCCTTGTGAAAACGTTTTGAGATTCAGGTTTTAGCAAACAATAAACATAAACAAGCAGTAAAGATGATTGGCACTTGACTTTTCTTCAAAGATTCAAACACAATTCATTCAATATGAAACTGGATTTACAGAACTTTGAACAAAGGAAAATTCAAGATCAAAAACTAAATGTAAAGGATCCTATGCCTTATATAGGCTACAAATGACTACTACAAAGCAGAAAAGCGTAACCCTAATTGCTGGTGAAGTCCCAAAAATGCTCCTTGAGGGTTTGAATATATGAGAATCATGTGACTTGTTCTTGGCTGGTAGTGTGAGTTGGCAGAGGTGAATTGCATCCAATGGCTTATAACAAGCTTAGAAAGTAAGCTGAAATGTAGATGGTTGGATTGCTGTCCAAGTTTTGGCAGTTTGCACAAGAGTGTAGCAGGGGAATCTTGTGTGGGGCTCTTGGGTGATGAGGTGTGTGTTTTTAAGGTTGGGTTATGATTAAGACAAGCTTAATCATTAATTTAGAGGTTTTGGTAGCTTAATTACAAGAGGATTAAGAATACCCAATTATGTTCTTATGATGAATAGTGGAGGTTTTGATCTGTTTTAGGTTTAAATAACATGTTAAGCGCCATTTTGTTTAACTAATAAAATTAGTTATAACCGAATGAAAGTGGGATTTGAGGTGGCATCATGGTGTGTTCTGATTGGTTGTAAGGTTGAGTGGGGCACGTGTCCACCTCCCATAGGTCTAGGTAAGATATGTTGTCTGCCCAATTTAACCCTTCATCTTTCAAACTCCTTTCATTTGTAAATAAACTGGCCAAAACTTGATTCCCTTTGTATTTGAAGTTTCCAACTTCACACTTTTGCCCCAAATACTTTTCCAAAGTATTTTCAGGGGTATTTCTTGCCATTTCTTGATTCTTGAAGGACTGTTTGGGCATTTTCTTCATTGATAATGGTCTTGACTTGTTTTTTTGACTTTTTGGAGGACTGAATTTGCCAAGTCATGATTTATGAGGGACCATTTTTGCCATTTCTTCAAAGTCAATGGTCCTTTTGGTAATTTGACATATTTAAAGGACCAAACTTGTAATTTCTTGTAACTTGAAGTCCTTCATGGTATGTTTGACTTTGAGGAGGACTAATATTGACAATTTAGTTTTATTGAGGGACTAAAATTGCCAATTCTTCAAAGTGGAGGGTCCTTTTTGTAATAATGACAAGCTTTAGGGACCAATCTTGTAATTATGAAGATACAAGGGTTTAAAGTGTCAATTCTTCAATATTGGAGGACCCTTCTTGCATAATCTTCAAATCTTCAAGGGTTTGTCTTGGGAAATCTTCATTAGGGCTTGGTTCATTGTGCGGCTTCGTTTCCCGTGTTCGTTTTTGTATGATTCTTGTGATCTTTTGTCATTTTCTCAATATTCGTACCTAAAATACACAAGCAACAAACACAAGCATATATTTGGCCGTTTTCATGATATTTAGTGTATTTAAAGCCCTTTTTGGACGATGAAACTATGTATAAAAGCAGTCTGATCAATTTTCTTTAATAAGTGTTTTTTAAGAAAAACCAAGTCAAAGAAGACTACTCATCAAGAACTAGTTTTAAGCTAACTTTTTTTTAGTTAGTTGTTTTCATTTCCTTATTGTATTTCCTTCCCTCCATGAGTTTTTAAGAGGATGATTTATGGATTTAGCTTTATGTGTTTCTATCTTTATGTGCACATTAATCAACTTTAATTTTAAATTAAAATTGAACCTAAATCTATCACAACCTCTAAAACTTGACTAAAATTGGTTCAAAATGTTATCTAAATATTTTGTCACCCTTTGTCAAGACATTCTTTGTGAATGTGTTGCTTTTATGCAACCCTAGCATAATTTAGTGCTAATAGAGGTAAAATTCCAAGATTTGCAATTTTTTGAAAAAGTCTTTGTTTTTCTCAAAACCGTGGAAAATCATGGTTTCACGTCCACTGTACGCGGCTCATTAAGTCGCGCGGTCCCTTAAGTACTAAGGAACCCCCGGTCCCTATAAGGAACCGCGGACTGATAGCCAATTTTTTGGCTCGTTTTTGGTCTTTCTTCATCACCCTATCCCTTGTCAAGATTCCATGTTTACTCAATTTGGCTAAACATTCCTTGACACTTCACATTTTATTTTCAAATCTTTGCCTTGTCTACTTTCTTCTTAAAACCCCACCTTGAGATTTCATTATCACACCTCAACAATGCCTAACTCCTACTTTCATAACCTTGACATTTCATTGTCACAAATCTCCTCACCCGAAGCTTCCTCATCCAAGCTTTCCAAGAAACCGAAGATCTCGGTTTGACCTATTTGGATCAAGAAAAATGAACCCTCTTCTTCCAAACCACCCAAGAACCCCACCTTCTCTCCAATCAAGTATTGGAATGAGACCTACTCCATTAACCCCATCACCGGAGAAAAGGAAAATGTTCCCCCACCACCAAAACCTTTCGACACCCCTCAACTTAATGACCTTTCAACCTTCCCAAACCTCACAAGGCATTGTGAAAACATTTCCTACCCACTCTCCTGTCACACCCCACCATGGCGGAATATGGGGCGTGACGTATGGATATCATCACAAAATGGCGTGTCTATAGAGATAACTATATGAAATAAATTATGTCATAAAATGGAGACACAAAGTCATGACAATATCTCATCAGACTCAGGAGTCTAGGTAAGTAGGTAACAGTCCTACCGCTTACCCAAGACAAACAAATAACATAACCAAACAAATATATGTGTGCCATAGTATCACTTATTAAAAGAACAAATAAAAACTAAGAAGGAAACGGGGATTCTCCTTCTATATGCATTCCTAAGCTTCTCCAATCCTAGCCACTTATGTTCTCATGCTTAACCATAGTATCACCTGAAAGAGACACTAAAACACGTCAACGTAAAGTTGGTGAGAGTCATAGGTTTAGACTCCAACGCTAAATCAATTACAAGTTGTGAATAACAACCATCAACACAATAACATATGGACAATGTGCTACAATTATGTATTAACAACTAGCATTCAAGATCAATCATTCCAAACCAAAATCCAATCCAACCCAAGGCTCCTACCTTGCCAAACAACATGGTACCATAGATGATCACACTATGTACCTATCCCAAGGCTACTACCTTGTCAAACCACAAGGCCACTACCTTGTCAAACCACAAGGCCACTACCTTGTCAAACCACAATAACTGAGACGGCACGTGTCCCCTGATCCAAATCATACACAATCAAAAATCACATAGCAGTTAATCACTTAATGTACACACAAGTCCATCACAAACCTTAAAAACATTCACAACATCAATTTATAAAATAAATCAACACAGTGTCTCTTCCATCCCATCTGGAAGTCAATATTAATAGTAAACATGGGACTATGAAACTCACCTGATAGCTTCTTCACAAGTCCTCGCACTAGCAACAAGCTAACAAACCAAAAACACGAAATCAATACACGAACCAATCACTAAGATGGCTCATCAACCTATGATGGACATCTAGTCTATTCCCGTATAATTACCTCATTGTTAAGCTCTAATCACCCCATTACCCTTCCTTAACAAGTCCCTAACTTGGTTAAGTTTAATAGCTATCCCGTTCATAATTTTACACAAAACAGTCCCAATTTTAGGTCTCAAAACTTTAAGTCAAACGTCCACTTAAACATGCCCATGGTTTCTGTAAAAGGAATATTCACACTTTTATACATGTTAGCTAAAACCTCCCACTTGCCCTAACCTTAAAGCTACTGTTAAGGCCCAGATATATGTGTATATATTGCTACCTATCCAGAATTCACTGATTTTAAACGTATGAAAAGTTCATTACCATTAGAGGGTCTTACCCTAAACCACCATCTTAGCCCAAGTGCAGATCCTTACTAAAATATATAAACCATCTCTCATGTTCGTGAGAAGATCCCAATGCAACCCTAAGTACCCCAAACAACCCAAAACTTAAAAAGAAAACAGGCTGAATTCAAAACTGTTTTGACCTCCGACTGTTGTAACCTGTTTTTGACCCACTTCCCGACCTCCAATTTAGTTCTCGTTTCTTGATTTAGAAAGCCAACTCAATTACATATCTAGGGCTAGTTTGATCGCATCTTGAATGTTCCTAGAACTCGAGATATGATCAAAACAATAGACTCAAAATTCTGCCTAGTTTTTAAAAACGGGTTTTAAACAAATTGATCTAATTAATCACATATAACCCTTCTAATACAAGCCCTAGATTATATGATCATCATATTATGATTAATACATCATTAATCTACTGTTTTTATATAAACCCTAACCCTTAATCCATCATAAGAATGATTAATTAAACATAAAAACAATTTAATTAAAAAGGTTAATGAAGGTTTTTACCTTAAATCAATGGAAGATGAAGAAAACCTAATTTTTTTGAAGAACCCTAATTCTCCTCTATGGAACCCACGAATTTTTCTTTGTCTCCAGGGATTTATGTTTTTTTATTTTATTAGATAACCTTATATAGTGTGTACATAAAATCCTAATCCAAGTATAACACCCAACTTTCCTTTTTTTTCCCTTTTTCCCTTTTTCTCTTTCTTTGGTGCGTCTAAACCGACCCAAACACCCAATAAATTCGTTTTTTTATTATTATTTAATATTATGTTAATAATATTACCTTAATTTTCCTTATTTTATTTCAGCTCCTAAAGCTTCCAAAACCTCAAAACCGTAAAACTAGTCAAATTTACGCGTTTTACCGTAAAAGACGTAAAATATACACTTTTATAAAAAATCTCAAATTTTGAAATAAACTTTATAACTAAGTCCTAAATGACTTAAAACCATCCCGAAAAATATTCATATGGATAATTACCTCACCCGAGACCTCTAAATGCTAAACCGTAAATCCTAAAAAAAATACTATTACTATAATACTTATACGTATACGTAAACACCACAATATCACCATTTTCATTTCGTAGTCACCACTTGTGAGCTCATGAACATGAAATAACCGTTCCTCATTTTACTTATGAGTACTCTATACTCATAAACGATAACCACACCAACCTCGTTCACACAAAATAAACACGTAAACACACAATTCAAGTAAGCACACATAAAATAACCTAAAACTAAGACCAAGTGACAAACCCAAAACCACGGTTGTCACATCTCCTCACCACCACCAAACCCTAGGTTTGATGGCCTTCCCCCATCTACCGAATTTGTTTTGCATCATGGATCCTCGTGTGCTTGTTGTCGATTTCAACAAATTGAACTTGCTTATGTGTATGAGAAGTTAAATTTTCTTGAATTCCTCCTCACTCGACCTCCTCTCAAAGTTTTCGTTCTCATGGATAAAACTTTGAATGATGCCTCGTCGTCTTATTTTTCCAACTAAAGTACTAAGCACTCTTGGAGTCAATAACTCTTTAGTTGTTTGTTTTTGAGTCAATAACATTTTAAGCAATCTTGGAAAATAATCACTATTAGAATAGCTTATGCTTTGTGGTTTATTTTCCATATTTTTTTGCTTTAGATACTCATATTGTGTGTATGACTATCTACCTTGTTTGTTTCTTTCATATTTTTGTAATATGAAACCTTTGTGTTGTTTTTGTTTTCTTTCTTTGATCATTCTCTCTTTTTCTTTTGAGTTGATCGTGGCTAATATTTACAATTGATTATGGGTGATTCCATCAATTCTAAACTTTAACCCCTTGACAAATTTATCATCTTCATTGGTTGGATGTTTCTTTTCTACCTCAATTCCACCAATTGAAATTTGATTTGTCATTTACCTCTTTGAACATACTTAGCAATACTTGCTTCTAATTTGAGATTTCTTCTCCTTCTCCCTCTCAAGTTACTTAGTAGGTAGTGATCATATATACATTGGTGTTTCTTTTCTTTCTACTAACCTTTGTGTAGCATGTCACCTTAGCTCATACACTTGGTGCCCCAAGCAAGGGGGAGAAACCACCAAGGGGGAGCTACAAGCAAAGTCCGGTTTTCTTCAAAGACTTGTGCTAACCTTTTTGCTACGACAAAGGGGGAGAAATGATAGTGATAAACTCGTTAATAATTCGATATTTTGTGTTTCTACGTAAATGAGTTTATAGTTTGTCGTAATCTAAAAGGGGGAGATTTTTAATGCAAGTGATGCCTAAAAACATTATTAGTGTTAACTAATCTTTCTTAGTTTTGATCACAACAAACTATACAACACATTTAGTGTAAAACACAAAACGAATTATTTAACTAAAACTATCATCAAGGTAATAATCATATCACTAACTTTTCTTAATCATACTTAGTGATCATCAAAGTGATTATCCTTAAAACTCACTTTTGTTAATATGAAAAAAGATTTTTTAATAAACTTTCTTTTTAAGAAAATGTTTTAGTAAAATGGAAAATGTAAATTCGAAAATGGCATATTCCATATGCCATAAGAATATCCTTTGAAGGTTTGAAAAACCTCAGATATTCCTACCCCACTAAAAGACAAAATCGGAGCGTAGTCTATTGGGCGGTCCTTTAAATAGCTAGGCGGTTCTCTAGTGATAAGGAACTGCCGGGCTAGATAAAGAACCGCGCCCAGATAGCCGTTGCACTTTGTCTCCTATAAATAGTGGATCAAATCTCATTTTCCAATAACCCTTTTTGGACGTTTTTCTCAGCCCCCTTTCTCTTTTTTATAGCATAATCATTAGTAAATGATCACTTAATGTGTTAAGTATGTTTACATATGATTATCCTCTTGATCCCCTCCTTTACCTTGTCCAAAGAGAAGATCACTCACTCACTAGTGTTGTGATAAAGATGAATCCATGAATTAGTCATGTTCATCATGTTAGCCTTTTTGTTTTATGTTAATCCATTGTATTTATGAATACTTGGACTAGTTGTGTTTATCCAAGCTATTTGTGAATACTTGGATTTGTTGTGTACATCCATTGCATATGTGTTTGCTTGGATTTATGTTGTGTAGATCCAAGCTACATGTGTGTACTTGGATATGTCTAGTTGAGTTGGAATAGATATTGTAGTAGTTCTCACTAAACTATAAAGTGATGTGGTTGTGTCTTGTGAGTTCTCACTAAACTTGAAAGTGATTAGTAGTTGTATTGTGTGAAGTTCACTTAGCTTCAAAGTGAAGAGTCGTGAAGATTGGTTCTAGCTTTGGATTAGAACTTGACATCTAGCCTTGTGTCGTAAAATGGTGAAGTAGGCAACGTCGTGAAGATTGGTTCTACCTTGAGATTAGAACTCGACATCTAGCCTTGTGTCGTTAAATTGTGAAGTAGGCAACGTTGTGTAGATTGGTCCTAGCTAAAGATTAGGTCTCGACATTTAGCTTAGTGTCGGAAAATAATGTAAGCGATGATGTAAGGTTTTCTCCGCCAAGAAGGGAGCTTGTGGATATAGTGGAAATCTCGAGTATGTCTACTCGAGGAGTGGAGTAGAAACAAGGATAGAGCCTCATTGTCGAACAACTATAAATCTGGATGTCTTCTCATTAGGTTGTCTCTTTCCTTACTCTTTACTTATTTCATTATCATTACACTTACCTATTAACATTGCTAATGCATTTGAATTGAACCTAATCATTATGCAACTTAGCTTCAAGTAAAAGATAGTTTTGACACAAACCTAATTGAAAGTAATTTTAATTAGGTGACTAATCGAAGAGAAACTATTTAACCCCCCCCCCCCCCCCCCCTTCTAGTTTATACACAGTCTTCTACTGAGGGGGAGAAAAACACAATCCAGCAGCTCTTCCAGAAACATGTCCAAAAGAAGGCTCAGAAACAATCCATTGAGTCACCCATCACTAAAAAGAGCCCAGCAAAGGGTAAGGGGGAGTCATCAGCCAAATATGATGATATGCAAGGTTCACCTCCCTTAACACCCAAAAACAAAGATCTTACTCTAAATGATAAGTTGATCAGCGCTGAAGTGGCCACTCAGGAAGAACTTGACAAGTTATACAAGCTTCAGCAAGAAGAAAAGCTAAGAGATCTGAAGCTAAGCTTGTATGAGCAAATTGGAAGAGTTGAAATAGAAAGTGTCTTCAAGAATAAAGTGTTATATGAAAAGTTTTGTATAACAAGACTCAACAGAAGAAACATCTCACCAATCATCAATGTTGATATGTTGACCAACAAAGGTGACATCCATCTCAAGTTCTATAGAGGTGATGGAACTGATGAGATACTTGAAAACTTTCAAGGAAAAGAACTTTCTTATACTGAAGGGATGGAAATGAGTGTGATAATTGAGAAAAGGAAATCCAAGAGATGGGATGAAGTTCGCACCAGAATCGAGTACTATAGGAGAAATCATGAAAGACTAGGTGAAATTCTGAACATCAACACACAAGCTTCTTTGGAAGATCAAGATCCAATACTGGAGCTGAACAAAAGGGTAAATCTGATAAAACCTGAAGTTGGTGACATCTTTGTCACTACAAAGAAATACAAAGGCCTTGTTCAGTTTCAAAATCATCTCCCTGGTCATGTACTAGACGAACCCGAATTAGGAAATATTATGTCCAATCATCAAGAACGTCAAGACTTTGTGGGCATAAGTGATCTTCATGAAATGAACAATGAACTTCTCTTGAATGTTCAAAGGATTTTTTACTCTCTTCATGGTTGTCCAGGACAATGTTGCTAATACCTTCAGCATGTGCTTGCTTGCTATCTTAGACCACAGAAACTCAGATCCATTAACTCAGACTTCCATCATTGAAGAACTTAGGCCTAAGGAGAAGTGAATAATCATTTGTAATAATGTTTGTTGTAATTTGTAATGTTGTTGAATAAATGATTATCTGATGTTTATAAGTTATTAATTGTTTAGTGCAAGTAAGAAGAAGTTGTTATGCTCACTTACTAATGACATTAGACTTAGGCTATTTGTATATCCAAATAGGGGGGATTGTTGGGTCAGTATTTACTAACCCTGAAGCAACTCTAGGATTTGAATATAAAATCCCCTAAGTGTTTCATGCTCAGCAGTAAGGCCAGTCTGCTGATGGATGACCAGAGGAACAAAGTTCCTACTAAAGACTTTAAAGCAGAAGAACGTTCAGCACTCCCATTCCAGTGAAATTATAAGACAAATGAGTCTTCACTTCAAATACTAGGCGATCTAGTTGATGAAGAACAAGGACTGAAGAAGGGCTTTCAGTTCAGTTTGGATTGACAATACCAAACTGAATGATGTCGATCTCCTCTAGGATACTGAAGACTCTTTAGTATTCTGATGGTTTACATTAGGCGGGAAAAGATAACTTCAAGTCAAAGTAGGTTGCTTGTATACTTAGATATAATTACAACCTTTATCTTTCCTAGAATAGTTTATTAAGTACTTTGTACTGTTTATCCAGCATGGGCATCAACCACCCACTGGATAAACTGATGCATTGGTACATGCAAAATGCAAACCCTAATTTACACTGCCTATATAAAGGAGTGTACATTTGGGAGAGAAAGGTAACCAATACAAGAGCTTAAACTCTAGAAAACCTTTCTCTCTCGATACCAACTAAACCATATAGACAAAGTTTCATATAAACGTTTAGATTGGAGCTTAGAGTTTAACTTTGGTTAAACGTTTAAGTAGAGGAGATCAAACCTCATTGTCATTCAACCACTTTGTTATTCCGCAAACAAAGTGGGTTATAGATTCTCTATTTGATTCTAATAAAAGTCTATACATTGAAAAGTAAATTGGTATTGTTGTTTTAATCTTTCATAGTTCTTATCTTATGTTAAAACAACACACTTGAGTCAAAGTAAAAGTTATTACTTAAGATAATAAGTAATACCGAATTACTAGGGACCAACAAGGTACCATAACCATAACACTAGAGGCACCGGTGTTATGACTCTTCCGCGGTGAGAGTGATTGCTCGCGACATCCCTTTCAGTTATGTGGCCTATTTTAATTATTATCATGTGGGTCAAATGGGTGCATCCTAGGAAAAGTTTAGCAAGATTACATGGTAACTGTGGTATGTGCCTTACATCTGTTACATGGAGCTGATCCCTCCACCCAGACTATTTTAATTAGAGGCAACCCCTCTAATTACATGATTAGGTCACCCCTCTATGTATTCATGCACGGTGATACCTCATGACCTATATGGGCTCTTTGAAATATTCAAAATACAGTTTCAGTATAAAAATAAACATAAGTCTTTTCAGAATATAAACTATTTTATAAAACATACACCAGGTTTTCCAGGACTTACATTATTCACCTGAACTATCATTTCATACTTCCATTTCATACTTTGCTTATGTTTATGCTATTCATTTCATTGTCATATATTCGTTCAGTGAGTGTATTGCTCAGCCGTATGTTTTCTTTCCATGAACCAAACGCCAGGTACCCAAGGACAGACTCGAGCATGGAGAGGACGTGCATAGGATGTGAGCTACCTTATACTTCTTTTCCCTTTGCACTTCATTTATTTTATGCATATTTTGAGTTTATGTTTGGGGGCCGATGTTTGATTCCTCCTTACCCTTATGGTCATTTATGTTTTGGGGACATATTACCTTGCATGCTTTGATGACACGCCATAATTATCATAAACGGTCCACTTATCAAAGTGGGGTGTTACAGGTACCCCATCCATTTAGCATTGATACTAATATGAGATACATGATTTCATTAAGACAAAATGACAATGGAATAATGTAGTACAAATACGTTTGTCTATAAGAAAACATAAGTGTACATAGTTAAAAGTAAATATACACAAACTAGACATTATAGTAAAGAATGTTGTCCCAAGCGCTCGTTTTGAAATTAAACGTTATATGAAATAGTGTACTAACTTCAATATTATGTAAGGTCTTGACGTAAACCTATTCTAGCGACATGAGTTATAAACACTTTGGGTGGTAGACCTTTAGTTAGCGGATCCGCAAGCATATAATGAGTTCTAATGTGCTCGATACATATATGTTGTTCCTTCAGTCTTTCACGTACGAATAAGTACTTTGTATCGAGGTATAAACCAACTCTAGTTGAACTATTACTGTTCGAGAAGTTCACGGTTGCGTTAATATCGCAGTAAATCTTTAACGGCCTTGAAATGGAGTTAATAATTCTGAGTCCGGTGATCAGATTTCTCAACAACATTGCATGGCATGTCGCTTTATAAACTGAGACATATTCGGCCATCATTTTTGATGTCGTTGTTAGCACATGCTTTTGACTCTTCCAAGAAATAGGCCCACCTGATAGCATGAAAATATATGTCGCGTTCGACCTACTAGTGTCTTTGCATTTCGCAAAGTCTGAATCCGAGAATCCAATGACTTCAAGTTTGTCGGATCTAGTATTAGTTAGTTTGTACTCTTTAGTTCCTTGTAAATATCGCAGTACTTTCTTAGTAGCTTTCTAGGGATGTAGACCAGGATTAGATTGAGACCTGCCTAAAATGACGCATATATTAGTGATATCTGGTCGAGTACAAACTTGAGCATACGTTAAGCTTCCTACCATGAAAGCATAAGGAATTCGCTTCATTTCCTCATATTCATCCTTAGTTTTCGGGCATTGATGAGACTCGAAAGTATCACCCTTAATTATGGGAGAGACTGTGAGAGAGCAATGTTGCATATTGAACCTATTAAGTATTCGTTCAATATATCCTTTGGGATAATCCTAATGTCCCATTGGCTCGATCTCGGTGAATTTCAATTCCAGTAACATACGAAGCTTCACCAAGATCTTTCATGTCAAAGTTTTTGGATAGAAAACGTTTTGAATCATGTAAAAAATCAATATTATTACTTGCTAAAAGGATATCATCCACATAAAGTACAAGTATAGTAAAGTTGCTCCCACTCATCTTGAGGTATACGCACTGATCTACCTGATTCTTGGTGAAGTTGTGTTTCTTCATTACTTCATCAAATTTGAAATACCATTGAGGAGATGCTTGCTTAAGCTCATAAATTGATTTCTTGAGTTTACAAACTAGATGTTCTTGGTATTTATATTTAAAACTTTGTGGTTAGACCATGAACACGCCCTCATGTAATCTCCATTAAGAAATGTTGTTTTGACATTCATTTGATGTAACTCTAAGTCTAAATGAGTTACAAAGGCCATTACGATCTTTAAGGAGTCTTTTCTCGATACAGGAGAAAAGGTTTCTTTGTAATCAGTGCCCTCCTTTGAGTATACCCTTTTGAAACAAAACGAGCTTCGCAACGCTCAATATTTCCATTTGGGTCAAGTTTGGTCTTGAAGACCCACTTGCATCCAACACCTTTTGCACCCTTCGGTAATTCATCAAGTTCTCAAATATTATTTTTGCTCATTGAATTCAACTCATCTTTTAGTGCTTCCCTCCAATAAGATGATTGGTTACAACTAATGGCATCCTCATATGTTTCAGGGTCATTGCCTTTCCCTAAGTCAAAATCAGCCTCACTTAAATAGGTATAGTAATCGTCAAAGTTTGGGGGTTGCCTATTTTGTTGCGACCTGCAAAACAGCTGTTGAGTTTCTTGTGGTTCAACATTAATATCAAGGTTAGGTTCATTTTCTCGATATTATTTAGAAGATCTTGGGCAATTATGTGATCATTCGAGGCGTCAAGTGGTGTATTAATAGGGATGGGTACATAAATTGTAGTTGTCTCATCCCGAGCCTCTTGTAATTCAATTGTTTTAAATGAATTGCTCCCACCGTTGTTAGCATTTTCAAGAAACTCTGCATGGTGTGTCTTGACAAATCTGGTATTATGAGACGTTAAATAAAATTGGTACCCTTTTGATCGTTCTCGGTATCCAATGAAAAAGCAACTAATAGCTTTTTAAGTCCTCTTTTCGTGATTGAGGACTGTATATCTTAGCTTAAGCTGGACATCTCCAAACCCGTAAATATCGTAAGCTGGGTTTTCTTCGTGTCCAAATTTCATATGGTGTTTTTGGAACAAATTTAGAGGGAAATCTATAAAGGATGTGGACATCCGCTTTTAATGCCTCAGTCCAAATGTAAAATCCATGATTTTACCATGATTGAATATAATAAAATTCCACCCAATAATCCTAGAAAACTTTCTTACGTGTTATGTTTTGACAAGTTGTGTGTGAACTTGCCCAAATGAATATACATATATACTTATATTTTTACATTTATACTTGTTGTAATAAGTTTTATAACTTAAAAACGATGAACTCATAACTAGAAGAACAAGTAATAGAAATGTAGAACCAACATTTGAGTATTCAACACTTAACAAATTGGAGAAAAATGTTACACCATGCATACTTAGCCGTTTATACATATGTATACATCATATGCATACTACACTTTCCTTGGACTAGCCCAAGATCCTTTCTTCTATGTTAAGCCCAATATAAGCCCATGACAAGCCCGCCCTTTCTCTTTTTGGGTGGAGATACACGGCATTCCCCATGTGGGAGAGAAAGAGTTGCCTTGGAAAGGAAATGGATGACACTTGGCATAATTTATCTTACCAAGGTGTATGTGGAAGGAGAAGAGATGCATGGGAAACACAAAATCCTACACTTGGCACAAGTGTTCTTCCCAAGGCAACCATGCCTTTGGCCTTGCCCTTTCTCTTTCTTCCTTAAGCCGAAAACACACACACACTTCTCATACACACATGCAAATCTAATCTCATTTTTCTCTCATCTTCTTTCTCTCTCAAATCATACGAATGCATCCAAGAACACATTAACTTTACTAGTTATTGTCTTCTTCTTCATTACTACTAATCATTTAGTAGTATCACCATCTTTGGAATCATACTATCAAGCCCTAGCCGAATCTATAGGCCACGGCTAGCTTATGTTTAGGGTTTTTCTTCATCAACTAGATTAGATCTCTAATCTCCTAGTTCATATAGATCTTACTTGGTAACTTTTAGGCAAGAAAGGTATACACAACATGTTCTTTCATTTCTTCATGCATGCATCATCATACATCTATAAACACAAGTAAATAACATATTAAAAATCAAGATTTGATAAAGCTATGACCATTATAGGTCACGGCATATTTATGCAAATCATGTTCTTGATTTAAAATCTTTAATAAGAAACCTATGACTTGTATTCTATGTTTTAAACTTGATTTAAAAACCATATGAGACGTTTTGTAAATCTAAATGTTGCATGAGTTACAAATCTTGTTTTATGGGACTATGGTTAAACCAATAGTCATAGATCTCATAAAATGAATGTGTGTAACCTAAAAATCTTGAAAGCCATAATCTTAAAGGTCACGGCATACATGATTAATGTATATGTGATTTATGTGTTAAGTTTAAATGATGGAATATGAAATGATACATGTTAATTGGACTATTAAAAATCACAAAAATAACTTATGAGGATATATGTAGCCATGGGTTACATATGACTTAAAATGGGTTAGATGTACATGCATGTCATTATAACACCTAGATCTAGAGATAAGGGTTAACTTAACATGATAAACATGAAATAAGCTAATAGATCTTATGTGAATATTGGGAGAAAACACTATAGCCGTGGGCTATATGTTGTTTCTTGGAATGATAATAACCTTGGGAACATGCATGTAACCTAGATTTTAGCCCTATATTTTATATAGTCGAACAAGAATGTAATAGGTCATCTTAGTCGTTATTGGTCTTGTATTGTAATAGGTTAGTCGGGAAAACCGGGCTTGGACTTTAAGCTAATATTGTATAAGTTAGGGGCGTAAGCCCAAGACAAAGCCAAGCCCGGCCCATGTCACTTAAACTCACGGCCCAACAAGCCAAGGGTATATATACCCTCTTCCATGTGTGGAAGAGGGTGTTGGTTAGCATTTGATTTCTCTCTCTAAAAGTGTTTAATCATCCATAATCTTTCTTATTTCTTTTCTACTCTTTATCTCTCTAAATATCATCTTATATTGTGTTATGGATTGAAGTGGGATTAACATTTGGTATCAAGAGCCTATAGTGGATAGGTGATTGAAGATTCGTGGTTCATGTTCTTATTGATTTCATAAGGTATTTGATCCATAATCCTTGATCCAAATTTTTTTTTTGTGTTTTTTATGGTTTATTTTTCTTGATTCAAATCTTGGTATTGTTAGTTTCGCTAAAAACACAAAATTTTTGGGTATTTGGATCAATCTGTGGCATAAAGTTACGTTTCTTTGCAAGTTTGTTCCGAGAAAAAAGGATATCGATCAACAGTAAGAAATTTCGGAAAAGGGTTTTGTTTTTCCGAAATTGTGGGCTTATTCCGAAGAAATTTTTTCGGAAAAGGGTTTAATTTCTCTGAAAAAGTGATGTATTCCGAAGATTATTCTGAAAAAGGTTTTACTCCGAAAATTATTCCGAAAAAGTGGTTTTTCTCTGAAAAACATTCATTCCGAAAAAGGTGTTATTCCGAAGATTATTCCGAAAAAGGTGTTATTCCGAAGATTTTTCCGAAGAAGTAAGTAGATGATTCCGAAGAAGTGATTATTCCGAAAAAGTATCTATTCCGAAAAAGATTCCGAAAAAGTGATTTTTCCGAAGAAGCTTGTTTTTCTGAAAACCTCAGTATTCCGAAGAAGACATTTTTCTGAAATCATCATTATTCCGAAGATACTCATTTATCTGAAAAAGGCACTTTTATCTGAAAATCCATTTTTTTCCGAAATAGCCATAATCTATTAAAAAAAAGGAGTTTTTTGGCAGGAAAATCATAGAAATTTTTTTTTTCCTAGACCATTTTTAGGCCATTTAAACTTCGATTTCAAATTTTGGCGATGCGAAAAAATTTTCAACCAAAAATTCAAATTTTCGGACCAAAATTCAAATTTTTAGGCCAAATTTCAATTTTTTAGGTTTTATTTTTCGTTAAAATTTTCATTTTTCAAAATTTTTTCCCTATTAGTTTTTGGCTATTTCGTTCTCAATTTCAAAATTTGGTAATTCAAAAATTTTCGGTTTACTGTTTTATCGGACTGAGGAATTTATTGTCGGACTGAGAAAAAATCGGATTTTTCGGAATTTCAACCACCATCAAATCACAACACATCAACTAAGATCCGTCATTCATACACATCAAATCCTCTTCGAGACATCCGTTCAATGGAAATCTTCGTGGATTCAACAACAACAACGTCCATGACTGAGATGGATAAAGAGAAGATGCAGAATCCAAAGGTTCAGACAAATACTGAGACTCCAATCAGTAAACCTTCTAACAAGGATTCTACAAACAAAACCGTTCATGCAATCAAATACAAGATGACGAAAGCAAAAGAAAGATGCATAGAACACTTAAAGCTGCTTCAGTCACACCTTCAAGTTCTTTCAAGAGAAGACCTAAAAGGCACTCGTCTTGAAATTGGATTCAAACGGGTATTCGTTCTACTATTTGGTCAAGATGTTGAGAAATTCACCAGATCGATGCTACTTAATATGGATCATCTTCAACTCGCACTTGACAGCGATGAACTTCACGAGACTCTATTAATGGACATCCTTGTATCACTCAACATTCAGTTCCAGCAATTCATTAACTCAAGTGGTTTATCCAACAACGATCGAGAGTTCGCAAGTACATACTTTACCAAATATACTCTCGTAGATCCTCAAGCGTTCAAAGAGTCACTTCTTCAACAGTTGAGTAATCTAAAGAAGTCTATTGCTGAAAGACTACGCCATCAAAGGCAATTTGAACGAAGGGTGAATCAACGACTGATGCAGAAGAAAGACAACAACGTCGATAAGGGTCAAGCATTGGATGCTTGTTCGGTTGATACAGAATGCAGCGAAACAGAATCCAAAAAGCAGCATACCAGCAACAGCTCAGGGAATGATCACACAGTCAATGATGGGATATCAGACACATTTTATGTGATGAGCCAATGGCTAAGGTACAATTAAATGTTGTATATGATGTTGATTCTAAGATTCATGAGCTTGAAATTTTGTTAGCTCAGAAGGCAAAAGATTTTGAGGATGCCAAACTCGATTTTTCAAAGAAAAATAACAAATTTGAGGCTTATTTTGAAAAACTTGAAAAAGCAAATGTTGTTCTTGAAAAAAAAATTCGATCGTAAGATTCAAGATTTCAACGCGGAAAAAGAACATTTTGTGAAACAAATAAATTTGTTAGAATCAAAGTTGGCCTTTCAAAATCCAAGTCCTCCGCCTGCTTCACCAAGTGAAATATCTGTGCAACCTATCGACACTATAGACAGTAATGACGCGACTGCTGATAACGACATATTTGATAATATGAACATTAAGTTAGAACAACGTGTCGCTCAATTACTTCTTCAAAATGAGCAATTAAAAGCTCAGATTCAGGAAAAGGTTTTTGCACTTACAGCTGCGAAAAATGAATTAAGGAAGCTGAAAGGAAATAGTGTGGATACTAAGTTTGTAAAACAGTCTGTCTTGGGGAAACCTCCTTCGCAACCAATCAGACCTTGCTCAGTTGCTAGACAACCGAATGCATTTCAGTCTGAACGACCTAAAACGTAGAACCCGAGGTTTGCCTCCCAAGCTGACATGCGTAGCAATTCGTCAAAACTAGTCACTCCACAATCTAGATCCTCCTTAAGAAAGACTGCATCTACAAAACCCGATCACATGAATGCTTCAAGAAACTCTAGATCTAGCTCCACGAACATGCCTAGGCGTAGTTCAAATGACACGGGTCATAAAAGCTATCTAGAGGATGCTCAGAAAAATACACAAGTAAGAGATAGGACCATACCACAACCTAGGAGCGTTGTTCACACATCTAGGAATTCTAGACCCTTCTATGATGTGCACAATTCTACCAACCCTAGGAACTCTAGAGTCTTCTTAGATGCTAAGCACTTTGTTTGCAAGAAATGTAACAAATGCGTGTTTAATGCCATTCATGATGATTGTATAACGCAAGTCCTGAACAAGGTGAACCACAAAGCCATAGCATCTCAAATATTGAACCCTACAGGAAATAGGTTTTCTCCAACTAAGTCTTCCGCTGTGCATGAGAAATCTATGAATCCTAGACCCTGTCTTAGGTGGATACCAACGGGTAGAACCTTCAAAACAATAGGTCTTAGGTGGGTTCCTACAGGAAAGATATTTCCCTCTAGCACGAAAAAGGTTCAAGGTGTACCCCAACATGGTTCTCACAAGGATATCACTAACCCACATGCAAGCATACAAACTACTGATGAAAGTGTAGGTAATAAAGTGACGGTTCAACAAGAACACCAAGGCTTTCCATATTCATACCGTTCAACAAAAGACACTCTCAGAGTTTGGTTGCTCAAGAAGCAGATATTAGAGAAATATGTGTCTCGGGGGTTTCACAAGTAAAACTTCACAATGACTTACAGTCACATATCAGACTGTAACTCGAATGTCAAAGAAAGGGAACTTTATCTCTTCAAAGATAAGTTACCCTTAAAACGAGAAATTCAATTTTCTTGGACACGAGCTTCCATCAAAACTATTCTAAAGTTTTAACTTCGTGTATATGACTTCTAAGCAAATCACAGCTTAGGACTCGGACCTCAAATAAGGAAGGTTAATCTCGGACGATAACTTATCCTTCTCAACGAGAAATTAATATTTCTCGGTCATGAGCTTCCTATAAAAACATTCAAAGTTTTTAAGTTCATGAACGACTTCTAAGTAAATGTCAGCTTAGAACTCGTACTTCTACTTAAGGAAAGTTTATCATGGATGATAACTTATCCTTCACAAAGGAAAATTAATTTTTCTCGGTCATGAGCTAGTCACAAAACATTCAAAGTTTTGAGCTCATGTAAATTGGAATTTATTTTTAAAACCGTTGAACACAATTTCTCAAGAATTTCTCAAAAAGATTTTTCTAAATCTTTCAAAATTGTGTGTTCAACACTCCCTTCCTCATATGTGGTTTTCATATCTCATAATTGTCATATGTTATTTTGATCAATTTTTGACGGGGGGGGCGTTTTAAAATCAAGCCTTTTAATGTTGTTGGGTACATCTCTAAAATTGTCATATTTTATGTATCCAACACATTCCGAAAATGATACTAAATCTGTCAATATATTATCGGTAAAGGCATCTCAACTTCGTACCTCAACATATTTTGTGGTGTCGTTTTTCTAAAATTTTGTCAAATTTTGTCTCAAGACACACATATATTATTGAGGGGGAGCGACCCGACTGAAAATGTTCCATGATTCATGCGTGCACACATGTTTCTCTCCCAATCAGTTTTTTCATAAATTGTCACATTTTAATAAATTGGTATCTCTAATATTATGTTTTTATATTAGAGATAGGGGGAGAAAATGTGATTAAAATGTAATATATCGCAACATGTGATCTTATAGACTCAAGTGCAACTCTTTCCTTCACATGCCAAACTATTTTGTATATCGATGCATGTGTGTAGGGGGAGCTTTTCAGAAATGTAAAACTTTCAAGTGTTAAAAGTTTTGATTTTTTTCAAACACTTTGAATGGTTTCAATAGTTTTATGGTTACGATCTTTACCCAAAACAACCTACTATCCACGATGGAACGATGGAGTCAAAAGGTGGTTTAGGATAGGAAAATAAGTCCTATGATCCAACCAGAACCGGAGGGATCTACCCAAGGACATTCCATAGCTAGAAATAGTTGTCCTTAGGAAAGATGGAGTGGAATGAAGCTGAATGCGGACCAAGTACTTAAGTTAGCACTAGAACAATCACAACAAGGTGCTAGTGATGACGTATTGGTAAGCATTGAAGGAGTTGAATATTCTATGCAACTTCGGCAGAAACCGGGTCAATACATCTATTGAAGACAAGTCATCATGGACCCAGTGATGCAATGCACAACCCCTCCCAGCCATTCGAGTTTCTCTCAAAAGAAACTTGTCTCATTGTCACGGAGATCAACACTTATCTATTGACTTTCTCACTCCGAGTTAGTTAATATTGAAAAGGTTAGAGTCTGCTCCAGCCTCCGATTACCAAAATGCACTTATTGAGTCTAGAGCCAAAAGAGATCAATCTATCATCTCATTAGGACACAATCGAGTCCTACGCATTATCCTTGTGGTATTGCCAGAACATCTGAGTGATAGATTCACAATGAAGATGGAAATCCTGCTTGAGCCAGCATTAAACAAGCTCATGGTAGGTAACTTGTGCGATTCTACACGAATCAAACTTGTGAGAACTGGAAAGCAACTAAGTTTTGATTCTTAATTGATTCAAACTTGATTCTAGGTTTCTTCGCAAAATCCGTATGATCTTGCCAGAACATTTGGAGTGACACTCATTAGTGTTCACAGTGACGAATGGAAATCCTTCCAGTGTCAACATCAAACAGCACTGCGGTAGGTGACTCGCAAGATTCTCTATGAATCAAGCTTGTGACAAACTGGAAAGCAACAATGGTGCGATTCTTTTAGAATCAAACTTGTTCCAGGAAATCTGAATTGACGACTCTAATCAGACGAATAATTTATCCTTATGATTCACTCTTTACGTTCGCAGTCTGCTTTGAGACGGTCGAGTAAAGAGAACTGGCTACTACCGTCGGGAAACCCTGTCAAGGAGATTCTTAATCGAATCTACCCGATCACAGGTACGGTATCTAATACCGTCTAAATGGTCTTCACCGACCAGAGGTAAAATGCTACCGAGTTAGGATGAAATGTTCAAAGCCATTTTATCTGTGTCTATATATGATGTTGCATATCAAGAAGGTGGCGTAGCTGTGTAACCGATGTCGATTCAGAAGTCACAAGAGCACAAGATGGTGATAATCAAGATACCTAAGAATGTAAGAATCTAAAAGGTTATCTTAAGTCACAAGGAGCACAAGATGAAGATCTCAAGCACTCAAAGTCAAATGACAAAGGCTCAAGATAAAGATCACAAAAGCATGAAGGAACAAAGCGACTACAAACAAGATCAAGACCAAGATACAAGACCACAGCAGGAAGATCTCCTCTACAAGAATGTATTCACTCAATCATCTTATGCTTTTTAAGATGACCGATACATTGGGGGAGATTGTTAGCCCTATATTTTATATAGTCGAACAAGAATGTAATAGGTCATCTTAGTCGTTATTGGTCTTGTATTGTAATAGGTTAGTCGGGAAAACCGGGCTTGGACTTTAAGCTAATATTGTATAAGTTAGGGGCGTAAGCCCAAGACAAAGCGAAGCCCGGCCCATGTCACTTAAACCCATGGTCCAACAAGCCAAGGGTATATATACCATCTTTTATGTGTGGAAGAGGGTGTTGGTTAGCATTTGATTTCTCTCTTTAAAAGTGTTTAATCATCCATAATCTCTCTTATTTCTCTCTCTACTTTTCTACTCTTTATCTCTCTAAATATCATCTTATATTGTGTTATGGATTCAAGTGGGATTAACACTAGATAATCATGATTGCATTTTTGTAAATATTTACAAGACTTAAAACAAGCTAATGTGTTCATCTTGGAAATACCAAGATTTAGAAATATAGCCATGGGATATATATAAGTGTACATGGATCTATATTTGGTTTTTAGGTCTTGACATAGTTTAGATCTCCTTTTGGACTTGTGACTTGTTTACTTGATTTGTACATAGTAGATCTATTTTTGGAACACACATAAGTACATGTAACCTTAAAACAAGTTTAACTCATCTTAATAAGCTATAACAAATTATAGCCGTGAGTTGTAAGCTCCAAAAAAGGGCTTATGACTTGCATGTAACTTTGTAACACACCTAGATCTAATTTGGAACATCACATAAAACAACTATAAGTTTTATTCTTTTATTTTAGATTTAAAACTAAATATGAATAAGCTAATAATGAGCTTATAAGATTTTCCTAAGTTAAAACTTACATAAAATGTAAAGTAGTGTTAATGGACTATCTAAGCCCATAAAATGTGAGCCCAAGACTTAATGCACCCAATAAGCCCATTTGATAAATCTTAGTAACTTAATGGACTTAATATTTCACTTAGGCCCATTTAACTAGTTAAAGGACTTAAAAATATATTTAAGCCCAATAAATGATTTAAAGGCCCATTTAAATAAGTTAGTGGACTTGAAATATATTTAGGCCCACTAGATAGCCCATTAGATATTTAGCCCATTTAATGAACCCATATGATGTTTAAATGTTTAAATAAAAGTTTTTATAATAAAATATAACTTATAAAAACTATTTGGATTAAAATGATAACTTATGAAACTTAAGGACTAAAACTTTAACTTATGAAACTTATTTTGATAAACTAGTAAGCACAAGGACTGAAAAAGTAAATATCCAAAAGTCTAGGGTTTAATAATTACTATCCGTGGCAAATTAAACCCTAGGGACCATTTTGGGAAGTTTCTAAAAGTTATTTTGTTATTTTAAAACCCTAAGGACTATTTTTGTAATTTACCGAAACATAAAGAAGCCCTAGGGGCTGTTTTTGTAATTTTAATAAAGTTACAAATCCTATATATAACTAGGGGGACTAAACCTGCCATAAGCCGAAACTATAACAAGCCCTAGGTTCTAAATATGTAAAATCCGAAAGATTATACTTGTTTAAAAATATAGAGGGACTAGTTTTGCCATATTCCGAAACATTAACAAGCCCTAACCCTAAAATCTATTTTAATTATAATAAAACATAATTAAAATACTTAGACCATAAGAATTAAGGTATAAATTCTTAAGTTTAAATGATTTTATAAACATTAAAATAATTTATGGAAACTTTAAAGTTAAATAAAATATTATATTTATTTTTTTCAAAATAAAATATTTATATTTACTTTAGGAAATAATTGTATAAACAATTATGAATATGTATTACTCATACATAAACTCATATACTTTTTAAAAAAAACTATATGAACGTTAGATAGATTAAATGCTAATAGGTAAGTAAAACACCTTACCTTTACTTAAAATATGAAACTTAATAATAAGTTTAAATAGATGATTATAATACATGAACTACAAACGTGGATTAATATTAAGTAGAATTTTTATATTTACTTAATAATGGAACTTAATAGTAAATGAGTGATTATAATACTTGAACGGAGAACGTAAACTAATATTTAAAACATTTTATGTCTACTTAAATGAAAAACTTGATTGTAAGTGAATTATTGTAATAAATACATGTATGCTAACTGATATTAATAATTAAAAATTTTATGTTTACTTAGAAATGAAACTTATATAAATAAGTTTAAATGAATATTGATGGTACTTGAACTACGGTTATTTAGATAAACACCGTAGCATAAATGAACTGACTAAAATCTGTATAAGCATACATATATGTTCTTTGTACTATCTATTAAGACTGTACTATCTGATTAGGCATAACTTTGGTGTGAGCTTTAATTGGATACCCGTGTTAATCAAGCAATTACCTACTCCCAGGTGAGTTTACAACCCCATATAAAACTTTGATAAACCTTTCCCTTTTGGGAAAGAAAATATGCAAACATATAATGGACACAACTGGATTGTATAAACTTGATTATGATTGATTATTATTGAAACTGTTAAATTGTTGTAATTCGCCCGAATGTTATAAATAGATCTATTATGGATTGACCATCCCCGTCTGGGTGAGTAATAAGTGTGAAAACACTTATCCTTTTACCACTTATTTCCAATAATAACAAGACCAAAACGTGTGATTTATGTCGTAAAAGTCGGAATTATGCGTGGTTTGTGTTTTTATTGTGTTTTAGGACCAAAATATGAAAAAGGAAGAAAACACGGGCTTTCACGGGCTTTTATCGAAGAAAACGGGAAAAGACGAAGTCAAAAGATCAAGAGTGCAAAAAGAACGGAAGTCCAAGGCCTATTCTGAAGATTTATCGAAGAAAAAGTCAAAAGACGGAAGTTTAACGAAGTCGAAGAACTTAAGTCTAATAGAAGAAGAAAATTAAAAGACAAGTTCAAATCCCGAGACGACAAAGACGAAGAATTAAAGTCGAGTCGAGAAAACGTGAAGAAAGCAAGAAAGATCATTAAATGGCGCCGCTGCCGGCTCTTTTCGTTACGATAAACGGTTTCTAGTGAGAGACGCATTGAATTTTGGGATCCGTTCTTTGAACGTTATTTTCATTGCCATAAAAATTTCCAAAAATCCATAAAAAAATATAAAACTCTTCAAAAATACAAAAACATTGAAAAATCATTAAAAGCAATTCTTTTCAAAAGGTTTTGCACCAAAAATATTATATAGATATTCTTTGTGTATATTTTTCTTCTGCAGGTGTATGCGTACTAGATCTTCCAACTATTCTGAGCCCGAGACTCTTGAAGATTTAGATATGGCTGGTGTTAACAACAATAATAATCACCCACCTCAAAACAATTTGAATAACAACAACAACAATGTCCTTCTACCTGATTTACGAACCATGGAGGAATTATGCCAACCCACCATGAACGGACGCGGAGGCCCAATTGCGCCAATGCACGTCACGGCTCAGGAGTTTTCGTTGAAGCATCACATGATCCAGCAAGTGCAAACGAACCCATTTCGTGGAATTCCGGATGATGATGCCAACAAACACCTCGACAAATTCATTACCATGACCCAAAGCATGAAGTGCTCCGGTGTTTCTATGGATGACCTTCGCCTCCAACTTTTTCCACACTCGCTTTCTCACCATGCCGAAAAATGGTTTGACCGTCTTCCTAAGAATTCTATTCATACGTGGAACGACATGACTCAACGCTTTTTATCGCGCTACTTTCCCCCATCCATGGTCACTAGCCTTCGTAACCAAATCAGTGGATTTATGCAAGAGAATGATGAATCGCTTTTCGATGCTTGGGAACGCTACAATGATTTGATCGACCGATGTCCTAATCACAATATGCTCCCCGACACTCTCATTGACACCTTCTACAATGGTCTCACCTTTCGTGATCGTGACACAATCAATGCCGCCGCCGGTGGTACTTTTATGAAAAGGAGACCGGAGGAGTGTCGAGAGTTGATTGAAAACATGACTACTCACCACAAGAATTGGGATTCATCCGCATCCTCAAGATCTAATCAGAGAGTCAATGTTTCATCTACTTCTTCCACCACCAACTCGTCTGTTTTGGAACGTGCTATTCTTGATATTAACAAAAGTCTCCAAATTTTGACTTCTAACCAAACTGAACAAGCTAAAGCCGTTGCTATTTCTTGTGACACATGTGGTGGTCCTCATTCCTACAATGAGTGTCCTTCTACTCACGGCAATTATTCTGAAGACGTTAACGCAGCATATGGTACTTATCCCATGGGAGGCTATCAAGCTCGCCCTCAAGGAGACCGTGGCTTGCTAAGTTATCGCTCCAACAATTATCTTGCTCCTCCCGGTTTCCCTCCTGCAAACCAATCCCAACCTCGTGCAAACAATCAGTATCAATCCCAAAGAAACCCATACCCAACTCAAGGAAATTCTCAAGCTTACCAGGCTCCACCTCTCAATCAACCGATGGCAGTGAACCCAGATGTCGAGACATTTATGAAGACCAATCGGGAGTTGGTGACGAATCTTCAGAGTCAGGTCCGCAACTTGAAGGGATAAATGGCAAAACAAGGGAACGATATTCGAGCCGAGCTAAGGAATGATATGGCCAAACACAGTGATGCAATTAATGCCAACATGCAAAACTCTTTTAACAATCAAGCTCTTCACCTTCGTGATATGATTGGTTCGCTCATCCAAAGTAATCAACCCTCTTCTTCGGGTACTCTTCCGAGTAATACCGTTGCGAATCCAAGAGGGGAGATGAAAGCAATCACCACTCGAAGTGGAAAAGGTTATATGGAACCCGAGCTTCCTACACCTCCACCCGTGATTGTGAACAAGGAAAAAGAGCAACTTTCCCCACCCCCTTCACCTTCTATCCCCATTTCCCCACCACCCGTGGTTGTGAGTGATCCTATTCCCTTAAAGCCTTCTTCTTCATCCAATATACCTTATTCCTCAAGGTTGAGGAAAGAGAAGCAAAAGAGCAAGGATGATATTCAGGTTTCGAACTTCCTTAAAATGTTCAAACAATTGAATTTTAACATCTCCTTTGCCGAGGCTCTCGCTCACATGCCCAAATACGCTAAGATGTTTAAAGATCTTCTAAGTGATAAGGAAAAGCTTCTTGACATCGCTCAGACCCAACTTAATGAGAACTGCTCCGCAGTGCTCTTAAGGCAATTGCCCACCAAACTTGGTGATCCGGGTCGCTTCTTGATTCCTTGCAACTTCCCGAGAGTAGAGAATTGCATGGCCCTAGCAGATTTAGGTGCTAGTATAAACTTAATGCCTTTAAGTGTTTGGAAGCAATTATCTCTCCCCGAGCTAGTCCCCACCAAAATGACTTTGGAATTAGCCAACCGTACGGTTGCTTATCCAGTGGGGATAGCCGAAGATGTCTTTGTTGGCGTTGACAAATTCACCTTCCCGGCGGATTTTGTTGTCGTTGACTACGAGATGGATCCCCGTGTTCCATTAATCGTTGGACGTCCCTTCCTGAGGACCGGTCGCACTCTCATTGATGTAGCCGCAGGCGAAATAATCATGAGAGTTGGTGACGATAAAATTGTCTTCAACATGGGTAAGATTTCTAAGCAACCTTATTCGTATGAGAGCGTTAATGCTATTGATGTTCTCGATGAGGCTTGTGAAGAACATTTTCATGATGCTTGCAAAAGTACTCTCTCTTCTCTACCCAATGTTGAAACCGTTGCCTCAATTGCTCCAGCATTGACTCCTTTTGGAGAAAGTGACTTGGATGACTTCGAAGCTAGCTTGGGTCCTCTCGATATTAAGTATGATAATTTGTCCACCAATTGGGATGAAGATATTCGTACTATTGAGAGACTTCTCAATGAGGACCCGTTGTCTCCTCCTGCTCCTAAAGAGGTGACTAATGATGATCCATCGTTAGTTTCACCATCTATTGAGGATCCTCCCAATCTCGAGCTTAAGGACCTTCCGCCTCATCTTGAGTATGTTTTTCTGGAAGACGACGAGAAGCTCCCGGTCATCATCGCAAAGGATCTGAAAGAAGACGAAAAAGCCCGACTGGTCGCTGTGTTGAAGAAGCATAAACGCGCTATCGCTTGGAAAATCTCCGACATCCGTGGAATTGATCCTCACTTCTGCACACATAAAATTCTCATGGAGGACGACTTTAAGCCCACAATTCAAAGTCAACGAAGGGTGAATCCTAAAATCCATGAAGTCATCAAAAAAGAGGTTATCAAACTTCTTGATGCGGGTATGATTTACCCTATTTCGGATTCACCATGGGCTAGTCCAGTCCATTGTGTGCCTAAGAAGGGCGGTATCACCGTTGTGCCCAATGCAAACAACGAGTTGATTCCTACCCGTCTCGTTACTGGGTGGAGAGTTTGTATAGACTATCGCAAACTCAATGATGCCACGAGAAAGGATCATTTCCCCCTACCTTTTATGGACCAAATGCTTGAACGTTTAGCTGGTAATGAATATTACTGCTTTCTTGATGGTTTCTCAGGTTATTTTCAAATACCCATCGATCCCCAAGATCAAGAGAAGACAACATTCACTTGTCCCTATGGCACCTTTGCTTACAAACGAATGCCTTTTGGCTTATGCAATGCCCCCGGGACTTTCTAAAGGTGCATGTTGGCTATCTTCCATGACATGGTTGAACAAACCATGGAAGTCTTCATGGATGATTTCTCGGTCTTTGGGGATTCCTTCTCTTCTTGCCTTGCCAATTTGGAACGTATGCTTAAGCGGTGCGAAGACACTCGCCTTGTTCTGAATTAGGAAAAATGCCATTTTATGGTAAAAGAAGGCATTGTGCTAGGACACAAAATCTCTAAAGCCGGTCTTGAAGTCGACCGTGCTAAAGTTGATGTCATAGCCAAATTACCTCCACCTTCAACCGTGAAGGGTGTAAGAAGCTTTCTGGGTCATGCGGGCTTCTATCGTAGATTCATTCAAGATTTCTCTAAAATCGCTCGCCCGATGACCCACCTCTTGTAAAAAGATACTCCTTTTATCTTTTCTAAAGAGTGTCTCGAAGCCTTCAATCTTCTCAAGGATAAGCTAACTAAGGCACCGGTCTTGGTTACCCCTAACTGGGAGCTGCCTTTTGAATTGATGTGCGATGCTAGCGACTTTGCTATTGGTGCGGTTTTGGGCCAAAGAGTGAATAAACACTTCCAACCAATCCACTATGCTAGCAAAACAATGACGGGGGCTCAATTGCATTATACGACAACCGAAAAAGAGCTTTTAGCTGTTGTCTATGCTTTTGAGAAATTTCGCCCCTACCTTGTTCTATCCACCACCATCGTATACACGGACCATTCCGCGTTGAAGTACTTGATGACAAAGAACGATTCTAAGCCAAGACTTCTTCGCTGGGTTTTGCTCCTTCAAGAATTCAACATTGAAATTCGTGACAAGAAGGGAGCCGAAAACCTGGCCGCGGATCATCTGAGTCGACTTGAGGATCCATATCAGGGGGATCATCCGAACAAAGAGATCAATGACTCTTTCCCCCTGGAGACTCTAATGTCTATAAATCTCAATCTTGATGGCACCCCGTGGTTTGCGGACATTGCAAACTACTTAGCGGGTGGTATTCTCATCCAAGGGTTAACATCCCAACAAAAGAAGAAGTTCTTGAATGATGTTAAGACTTACTTTTGGGATGACCCTTATCTATTCAAACAATGTGCTGATCTGATTATTCGTCGATGTGTTGACGGACCGGCAGCTTTTGACATCCTCCAAGCTTGCCACAAAGGACCCACCGGTGGTCACTTTGGTCCCAACTACACCGCTAAGAAAGTGTTTGATTCAGGATTCTACTGGCCCACCATTTATCGTGACGCTCACGAAATGGTTAAGCATTGTGATGCTTGCCAACGACAAGGCAAGATCACACATAAGGATGAGATGCCTCAAAATTTCATACAGGAATGTGAAATCTTTGACGTATGGGGCATCGACTTTATGGGGCCATTTCCATCCTCCAAAGGGAACAAGTACATCCTCGTCTCCGTCGACTACGTTTCTAAATGGGTTGAAGATAAGGCTCTTCCTACGAATGATGCGAGGGTGGTTGTGAACTTTTTGAAGCAGCTTTTCGCTCGATTTGGCGTTCCTCGTGCTATCATCAGTGACCGCGGGACTCATTTTTGCAACGATCAATTTGCACGAGTCATGGCAAAGTATGGTGTCAATCACCGTCTTTCCACCGCCTATCATCCCCAAACCAATGGGCAAGCCGAAATTTCCAATCGTGGCTTGAAGAGAATTTTGGAGCGTACTGTGGGAGAGCATCGTGCCGCGTGGGCCGATAAGTTAGATGATGCTCTGTGGGCTTTTCGTACTGCTTACAAGACCCCGATCGGTTGTACACCTTATCGTCTTGTGTACGGAAAGCCTGCCACCTACCCATCGAGCTGGAACATAAGGCGCACTGGGCCTTGAAGTGGGCTAACTTCGACATCATCAAAGCCGGTGATCATCGCAAGGTTCAACTCAACGAGCTAAATGAACTAAGGAATGAAGCTTATGAGAACTCGCTGATCTACAAGGAGAAGACGAAGATTATCCACGATGCTAAAATCAAGAACCGAGAGTTCCACGTTGGTGATCAAGTCTTACTTTTTAACTCTCGGTTGAAGATCTTCTTTGGCAAGTTGAAGAGCCGCTGGTCTGGTCCATTCACCGTCGCCAAAGTCTTTCCCTATGGGACCATTGAGCTTTCTCAGCCAACTGGGCCCAATTTCAAGGTGAATGGCCAGCGTTTGAAGCTGTACTTTGGTGAGGACATCTCTCAGGAGATGATTCCATCCCTCACCACGTTCCCCATGAAATAAAATTGGGTCGAGTCAGGCTCATGACACGGTGAACAAAAACAAGCGCTTCTCAGGAGGCAACCCGTGTTCTATCCTTTACTGCTTTCATAATAAGTGTAGGGGGAGCCCCACATATGTTTGTTGTCTTGTTTCTTGTGATGTGCAGGGATTCAAGCTTCCGGAAGCATCTTGATGACTTTTGACGAACCGTGATACTGTGTTCCCATCTTCCCGGTTCTATCCTAAACTCTTGTGATTCAATATTTCATATTCTATATGTTCACATTGAATTCACTTTAGTTGTCCTTCCCTTAGCAAGATTTAAACAAAGTGCACAATGTCCTAAGTGTAGGGGAGTTTACTCCCACATGCTTAAACATTGAGGACAATGTTTCTCTCAAGTGTAGGGGGGACTTCTATCGAAGTAAGTGGTCTTTTCCATGAATTTGCCCTCATTTTAACCGGAAAATTTTATTTTTCGACATTTTTCAAAAATTTTAATCTATTTTGGCCTAGTTGTATAGTCGTACTTTCCTTTATCATGTTTAGCTTCTTTCCGTTGCTAGAATAAATTTTTCAATAAAGTGGTTTTAGATTTTTCTTAGTCGTGAACATTTTGACTCAACCCGAGTTTACTTGCCTAAGTTTACTCTAGCTAGTATCCTTAACGTGTTTAAGTCAAGTTTTGCTAGGCTTTTATATAGGGAGCTATAAAACGCGAAAGTCTTAACTCTCACGGGTTAAGAACAAGAACTTTTCGCAAGTTCCTATAATTGATCCTAGAGAGTCGTTTATCAAGGGAACTTTAAAACGCGATTTCTAAACTTGAAAAAGTCTAAGAATTTGCAAGATCCTATAGGCGACTCGAAAAGCCAAAACTTTGATTTAATAGGCTAAGCATCCACGAGTCTCATTCCTTGAGATTTTAAACTGTGGAGAACGAGAGATGATAGAGTCAATCATAAGTTCGGTATTCTTTCGTGAATTTATGTGAGTTAATTATGAGCTTATTCTCCCTCCGCTTGTTAATAAATTAAACTGCTAATAAATAAGGTTGTACGATTTAAAAGGTTACTTAGCTTCTAGCCCCAGATCGTTTAAAAGTTGCTCGGTAATGACGAGAGTTCATAGCCAAGGCATAACTTATGAAGCGGGGCGCGAAGATTGGCGAGTCCGAAAAGGCCCTAACAAGGCATGAGGGCTACATTTTGTTGCTAAAGATCCAAAAGTGATGTGAAGAATCATTTATCGAAAATCAATATGAAGGATCGAGACACACGACGAAAAGCAAGAACTCCCCAAAAGTCATGGAGAAGTCTATCCGAAAAGACCCTAACAAGGTATGAGGATAAATAGATCCAAGTCCTAAAAGGAGGCGGATCGTTGTATATCAAAGTCCAAGATAAAGATTGGAGAAAAATGAAGAAGTCGTGGTCCAAAGATGAAGAATCTCTCAAAAACTTCAAGTGAAGAAATTCCTATTATGAAGAGAAGACCATAATTTCAAGAACGTCTCTCGAAGATTCGAAGTATGAAGTCGCTGCCAAATATCGGCCCGAGAAAGGTCTCAAATCGCGAACCAAGTTATGCCAAGATATGAACTTTTTGATATCCCGAGAAGCAGTTTTAAAAGATTTGGTCCATAAGCTAACTATTGATTAAATCGTGCACCTTATTTTCGGACTAAATAACTATCGAAATAAGTCAAACAATGCATCCTCGTGATCATTCAAGACAAAAATAAAATATAAGAGATACACCTAGGAATAAGGGAGTCTAAGTGAATAATTGGCCCACATGAGTTCGTGATAGTTTGCTAACTTATAATAACAATGATCTCGTTTTTAAGCTTGGTATGGGGAACGTGAAACTTGAGGATGATAAACGTTCATGGCCGCCAAAACCCAATGTAAGTTTTTAATTTCTTTACTTATTTCTATCTTTATGTTTAGTATTTAATAAAGGCCAAGGTGGGTTATTTATGATGGAAAATGTAAACCGTGCTTTAAAATTAATGCATTGCATGAGGGCATTGCAATGGTCAAGTGTAGGGGATTTAATAAGTGTGAAAACACTTATCCTTTTACCACTTATTTCCAATAATAACAAGACCAAAACGTGTGATTTATGTCGTAAAAGTCAGAATTATGCGTGGTTTTTGTTTTTATTGTGTTTTAGGACCAAAATATGAAAAAGGAAGAAAACACGGGCTTTCACGGGCTTTTATCGAAGAAAACGGGAAAAGACGAAGTCAAAAGATCAAGAGTGCAAAAAGAACGGAAGTCCAAGGCCTATTCTGAAGATTTATCGAAGAAAAAGTCAAAAGACGGAAGTTTAACGAAGTCGAAGAACTTAAGTCTAATAGAAGAAGAAAATTAAAAGACAAGTTCAAATCCCGAGACGACAAAGACGAAGAATTAAAGTCGAGTCGAGAAAACGTGAAGAAAGCAAGAAAGAAGATGCAACACATGCACTCCTTCCACCTTCCCTATAAATACCCTCCTAATAGTCATTAGGAGGGTGGTTAGAGAGTTAGAGTTTTTAGTTAATTTTTCACTTTTTAGTTTTCTCTAGTTTTTAGAGAGAGAAAGTCTTAAACTTTCTCTCACTAGTTCATCTTTTTCTTTTAATCTTTCAAAGATTAAAGACTTTGTATTGCTTATTTTTATTAATCAAGTTCTATTTTAAGCTTTTATCTCTTAATCTCATTCTACTTTTCTTTGATTTGAGATTGATTTTGGTGCGTATATCATAAGATCCGTGTTGTTCTAATTGATTTCGTGCTTAAAAAGTTAATCTTTTGATCATTTTATAAGTTTTCATTTGATTAAGCTTTAAGACTTTTGTGCTTATTGGCTTATTTTTTATGATTAGCTTATTTTTCTTATTAAAAAGCTTTATTAAAAAGTTTATGTTTTTATTGTTTGATCTAAAAAGTTGCTTAATTTCGAGTTAAATAAGTTGAGATAAGTGCTTATTTGATTTGGTTAAGTATTCGGATTGATAAGTTTTGGATATTAGCTTATTGAACTTGGCTTATTTCCTAGCTTTCCCAAATCCCACAATTTTCGGAAAGGGTGGTAAAGCCCCTTTCCGATTGGTTTTTCCGACCGAGCATCACCATAACCGTTTCCCACAATTTTAGGAAGAGGTACAAAAACCCCTTTCCGATCGGCCCCTTATTCCGACCAGCAGCATTTCACCCTTTCCGATTGGAGTCCAATCGGAAAAGGGTTTTGTTTTCCGACTTGACCCCTTCTTGTGTATTCCGACTGAAGCTGTTTACCCCGTATTCCGATTGGGACTTTCCTAGTATTCCGATTGTGTTGTTCCACCTACATTCCGATCAACCGATCGGAAAACATTCCGATCGGGGGCCCTTTTTGGCTTGTTTTGGTTTCTTTCGACCTTACTTTCTTATAGTACTTCTTTTTTATTTAATAAGTTTTAATTTTGAGAAATTTTCTAAGTGTTGGTTTTATTAAGTGTTTAAACTTTTTTCTAATCTTATCTTCATGTTTAGCTACCTTTTATTTTACTCGTCATTTAAAATTAATCTTAATTCTTCCATTTACTCAACGACACTTTAATTACTTGCTAATAGTTTAAAACAAACCAAACCATTCTCTTGATTCACCAAAAGACAATTGAGTCGCACTTAAGACCGGTTTTCAATTCGAAAAGACTTGGGATAACGAATTTTGATACGAGACCTAAAAACCAAGTATTAGTGAGTCATGCTCACTGTGCCTTGGCCGGGACAACAGACGTATACCATGTTGGAACTGGAATGGGTGTCTTTTTGTAAGACACTACGTCCTCATCTGTTGAGGACTATGGGGTTAAGCTTTAGTTTCTAATAATAAACAAATGTTATTTACATTTTAGTAAGAATGCTTTGTGCATTATTACTTCTATGATTATTGTATGTCCAAACTAATTAATTGTTAAAATCTGTAAATTCACCAACTTTATGTTGACCCCCGTTAGTATGTTTTGCACAGGAATATGAAGTTAGTACGTGGTGTGTGCATGGTCTCCAGCATCTTAGAAATCTGCATCATAGGACTCGTCAGGGGTTCTATTTGGGAAACAAAAACAATCACCTACTGTCTTGTTTAAGACAATTTTTATTTATTTGTTTAAATAAACATGTAATCTGATTTGACTAACTTTTTATCTTATGCTCTATGGACTATATGCTATCGATCCACCCTTGTGACATCTCCAGGGATATTTTCCGCATATTTTGACCCTACCCGGGGTGTCACACCAAAGAAATTCATGAAGGTTTGAATTTGCTAACATACTACGAACCATGTATATAAGGGTACGGTTTCTCCTCTCAACTACACCATTTTGTTGTGGGGGGTACCCGACATGATATACTGGTTAATAAGTCCTTGATATTTACAAAAGTCAAATAAAGATCTAGGAGCTTGATCAACATCAGTATGTATAACATAATATTCACATGTCATGTCCGATCTTACCACTTTAATCTTTCGGTCAAGCTGATTGTCAACCTCCGCTTTAAATGTTTTAAACATTTCAAGTGATTCGAATTTTTCATTAATTAAAAATTACAATACAATAATAAAAAATTCATAAACTCAAAATTACGAAAAAAGAAATAACATTTGTTGCCCGTTCTAAGTATTTGGATGTCGCTTCTTTATGTCTTCGTGCTTCTTTCGGAATAACGTGGCTTTGTGTGGCAGTGCCACGTCGGGATCCAACATTAGGAACTCCAACTCTCTACACTCCATCATCGTCACTTCCATGTCTTTCTTCGCCAAGTAAGCAGATTTCATAGCAGGACATTTTCAGCGATAATCTTCTTGAAAGACGTCTGACGCAGATCCTGAGTTACTTTCACCGGTGCTCGCAGATGTATCAAATTTTATTTTATTTTTGCCAGATAAGGCTTTCCAGCAAGACGAGATCCTAGATCTAAGCCGCACTAATATATACACTACTTGTCACAATCTTTTACAAAACTAAAACACCGTTCAATAGTATAACGAAATAATATCTCCGCCGCTGCATATATTTACAGAAAGTAACTTACACTTATTAATAATTTAATAGTAGTAACAAGTTACAAGAAAAATATGTGTTAAATCTTTTTACACAAACCTCTCTCTGAGTTTATATTACTTATTACCGTTTTTTCACATAACAGAACTTATCTATCAACAAATACCTAACATAGCTACTGTTTAAATGAAAAATATAAGCACATAAAAGCATTTTTATTACGAACAAAACGAATCAAATATTCATATATTTTATAAAAAATATTTAAGTTACTGTTTATGATAACTTTGTCTAACAAACCCTTTTTTTTATCAAATATCTAATATATATTTAACGATTTTTTTACTGTATAAACAGAAAGGCTTATGGATTAGAACAAAACAAGTCCAATACTGATATATTTCAAATGTGTCGACGATTTTACGAAGAAAAAAAAATTATTATAAACTTTCTGAAAGAAAAAAAAAATCAAAATACACCTTTCATCTACATGATAATTTTACCAAAATAACAAAAGTTTTTTTTTTTAAATAATAAAAACATAAATTTGGTACACCCTAATTTGCAATGCTTGATTATTCAACTATCAATTATCTTCGAAAAGAAAATGTTAATAGTTTCGTCATAAAAGCACGGGCTTATTCTTTCATTTTATAACATTTTGCAAGTTTTAAAAGTTAAGTATTAGTACATCTTTATAAACATTGATCTTTGTATACATGAACTTGGTTATAAGTCATGTGCGTTATTTTATAAATAAATCAAATTTAATTTAATATTTAATACATAAATATATATAAATAATTTAATCTCATATTTTGTAATTGATATTATTATATTATAAAATGTAGGCTATAGTAGTATTTTTTAGGGTTATTAAAACTATATAAAAATTTATCATTTTTATTTAATATTATCTAATTTATTTAAAATTTAACCAAGTTTTATTTATTACCCTTTTTTATGAAGTTTTTTTTCACAAATTTATCGCTTATAATTTTATGTTTTTTTTCTCAATCAAATTTTTTTATTTTACAAAAAAATATATAAAAATTAAAAGATTATTTTTTATTAAAAAATATTATTTTAAAAAAAGTTCTTATTAATAGTTTTGTCTTACTAAGTAAAAAATGTGTAAGAATAAGAAAATTGAGAGTTATTTCTTAAGACTAGGGGTGAGCAGCAACCCCACCGTAATCCGCAAAACCACAAAAACCGCATAAAACAGCACCACGACAAAAATCGGTGGAGCGGTTTTAAGAAAAAAGAAAAACCGCAAATGCGGTGCGGTTTCGATGTTACCCGTAAAACCGCACCACAAAATCTACATCGCACCACACATTAATTATATATAACCGAAAAAAGGCATATAGATTATTTAACGTGTGTTATAAGGGTTTTAGTATATATTATCATTAACAATCTAAGAAATGTGTGTGTTTATATTAAATTTATGCATTGTTATAATTAAAATGCTTATATCGTGAACTAAAAACCGCAAACCCACATCAATTATACAAATCATAAGTTGTAGTGCGGTGCGGTTAAAATCCGCAAAATCCACGAAAACCGCAAAAACTCGCAAAATCGAACCGCATAAAACCGCGCGGTGCGGATTCACACTTTTCTAAAAACCGCAATCGTGGATGCGGTTTGATTTTTGAGACTCGGTTATTTCTTAAGACTATATATTTATAAAATGCATAGATAAATAGTCGTTATTTGACTTTGGTGGTCTTGTCTAATTTAGAATTGTTTTTTTCTCATTTGAGCATGGCCATACAATGTCAGTTCGGAGGCCTCTTTTTGGTTGTACTGTGTTTCAATTTGCATCTTTTTGTCAGGTAGAAGTAGTCGAATTGTAGAGGTGTGGTGTTTTGTTTTGGAGTCATGGAGGGAAGATGTTTTGTTTTGTATATCTTTTTTCGTTTCATAGTTTTAGGTTGCCCTTTCCAAAAAAAAAAAAAATTAATTAGTTAATTTTAAAGTAAAAATAAAATTAAAATTAGATAAATGGTAGATCTACAAATAGACATTCACAAAAACTTTTAAAAAATAAGTTGTCATCTTATTATTAGCATACACAAATTTACTTTTAATTTCTATTTCATACATGAATCTACAAATAAAATAACACATCATTTTATAAAAAAGATTGTGCATTTTTTTTTAATTCTATCATTTCTCTTAAAATTGTGGATGATGAACGTAAACTACATCATTCGTCCATGACCCTGGAGTCCTGTACTCGCAAATCACAATTGGGTGGTTAAATAATACTGTACTCCACTGTACTAAATTCCCCTCACGTAAATTTCACGGGAGGGATGGATGTATATAACCACTAACGAAACAACGAAACAGTCAAAAGAACATTTGGCGATGTACAATGAACTTTGTTACCTATTTAGATTAGTGGGGTACTCTGAATAAAACCAAATTGTGTATTCTTAGAAACAATAATTAATTAATAAAAAGTAAAGTTTGTTTTTCTTTTTCTTGAAAATTGAAAACAATAATTACTTTCTTAAAAGAACCAATTTTATAGTATCATTTTTTTTACATTTTGCATAATAATGAGATACGTAACCTGTGTTTTGCGACGGAAGGTGCAAGACCAACAACTATAGTAGAGTATAATATGAAAGATTGTTTGCGTCAATAATTGATTTTGCAGGGAACGGGTAATCGTAAAAATTATTTTGATAAAAGATATTTTAAATGTGTTTTAATTATCAATATTTTTTGATAAAATTTTATGTATATCGAAAGTATTACAATATCGGTCTCATTTGGTTCGCCTCTAAACCCTAAACCACTTGACTCGGCGGCATATAGCTCAGTTGGTAGAGCTTCGCTCTTTCAGTTGGGTCGTTGCGATTACGGGTAATTAGACGAGGTTTTCAACGCTATTTTTTCTTTAAAAGAATCGATACCGATAAATATACGAGCTATGTTTAATAAATAAATTTTGTTATACCAAAAAGATGTAGATAGTTAAAAATTCTAAGATCGTTTTTGTAATGTCCTATAATGTAAGGGGGTGTTTGATAAATTTATTTTTTAATTTACGTAGTGGGTGGGGGTTTATGTTACGACGGGATTTCAAAACGACACACGTAATTGAATAAAACAACTTTGCCAAGTAAATTACATCGTCGTTTGCTATACAATTTATTATATATGAACACGTGCTTCGCGGCGGAGGTGTATGATAAACGGTTTCAGTGGACGGTTAATACGAAGGGATGTTCGCGTCAATGACTCGTTATAATTTCAAGGAATATCTCAATAAAAAAAATTAAATGTGTATTAAGTTTCAAAAAATTGTATAAAATCATATGTATGTTAGAAATATTACAATATTGAGCTTGTTTGATTCGCAATTATACGGCCTTTTTAATGGTGTATTTTTTTTTCTCAAAAAAGTTTCTGATATACGTTCTATATCTGATAAATAAACTTTGTTATACCAAAAGGTGTAAATAGTTAAAAGTTTAGGGTTATTTTTGTAACACGGCTCATTATATAAGGGGATGTTTTGTAATTATGGTTTCTATTTCTATTCACTGTTTTGGTGGAATTCTCAAAACGACAACGAGAAATTAATTAAACGACATCAAAACCCACTTTATGACGTCGTATCAACACTTAAAATATAGAGTCCGGTTATTTAAGATACCTTGTATCCTTTGGATACAAGGGGACAAATCTGGGCCACTCATCTATTTTAATCAAACGATCCACGTTTAAACAAAAAAAAAAAGCGGAGGGGCAGTTATGTAATATCACAACCGCGCCCAAACCCTAACCCCCTCTTTTTCGCTACATTCAACCGTCATTTTTCATTTCATTCCAAAATCACACACACACACAAAACACACAGTGAAAACACACACAACCAAAACCCACCATCTCGATCAACGATTTCATCTTCAAAAACACATCATCCGATCAAAATAATCAACAACGATGAAAGGGAAGCCGAAAAAACGAGCCATCTTCGAAAAAACCAGATAAAACGACGATAAAAACAAGGCAAAAAGGTATAAAATCACAGATCCATCTTTTTTCTATGCTTTTTAAGTTTTTTAAATGCTTTTTAAGCTTTTTCCAAGCTTTTTCTGAGCTTTTTCTCTGTTTTTTTATAATTTTAAGCTATATCAATGATTCTTCTATGCTGTTTAACTAAATGTATGATGAATATAGTAGATCTATGAAAATAAACATCATTTGATACTTTTAAGCGAGTTTTGTGTTTAAAAATAGATTGCATGTGAATATAAGCATCTCGGTTGGTTAAAAAAATGAACAGAATGGGATTTAAAAAAGTTGAAAAAAATGGTTTCCTAGACTGATAAAACATATATGATAAAACCTTATCATATATGATGAAACCTTATCATATATGATGAGTGAAAATAAAATCAAAAGCAGAAGGATTAGAACATGTATGATATCATATTGCTTGCATCATTTGATAGTTTTAAGCGAGTTTTGGGTTTAAATATTGCTTGCATGTGAATATAAACATCTCGGTTGAGCAAAAATGGTTTCCTAGACTGATAAAACATATATGATAAAACCTTATCATATATGATGAAACCTTATCATATATGATGAGTGAAAATAAAATCAAAAGCAGAAGGATTAGAACATGTATGATATCATATTGCTTGCATCATTTGATAGTTTTAAGCGAGTTTTGCGTTTAAATATTGCTTGCATGTGAATATAAGTATCTCGGTTGAGCAAAAATGGTTTCCTAGACTAATAAAACATATATGATAAAACCTTATCATATATGATGAAACCTTATCATATATGATGAGTGAAAATATAATCAAAAGCAGAAAGATTAGAACATATATTTGATAGTTAAAAAATGAGACATCATATTTGATAGAACCTTATCATATATAATTCATCATATTTCATAAGTTATGCAACATATAAAGCTTTAAACAGATGTAATTTTGTCTAACTTTGCACTTTTATTGCAGATGAACAGCATACAAAAAACAAGGATGACGAGACAGAAGAACAACCTAAAAGAAGCTTAGGTAAAAAAAGCAAAAAAAAAAAAAAATACAGAAAAGTAAAATTAAGTATCATATCTAATAAGTTTTTTTTTTATCAGCAGTTACTATAAAAATAATGAAAGAAAAAGCTGCAGCGCGTGAAAGAGCAAGACAAAACAAAGAGAAGGGCAAAGGTGTAACTGAAGCTGTCAATCAAACAAAGACCAAGGAAAAAGCTGTCGAAACAAAGGGCAAAGGAAAAACGAATTTGAAAACAAAGAAAGCTGAAAAGCCAAAAGAGACGACAGAAGGTAGGAAAAATATACTACATATCATATTAATTCATTAGGAACAAACATACAATACTGAACATCTCTTTGCTTTGTAAAAAATGTAGAAGAAAGTGGTACGGAAGAAGATGATGTTTCAGAAGACGAGAGAATTAGCAGCGGGGAAGAATATGTAGATGAAGAAGCCGAGTCTGAACAAACCGAGACAGAAGAAGGTAACAAGGAAGAGGAAAACGAAGAAGAGCCAGAGGACAATGACGAGGGGGAAGAAGATGGAGATGACGCAGACGAGGAGGAAGACGATGGAGATGACAAAGACGAGGAGGAAGAGGATGACAATAATGAGGGTGAAAGTAGCGAAGATGATGATGAAGACCAGGATGAAGAGGAACCTGTGAAAGAAAAGAGGGTCAAAGATGTTTTGAAGAAAATAACAAAAATCAAGTTCATCAACCCTTCAAAAACAAAAAAAGGTAACAATTAATGATAATTTTATCAAATACGATATAGCATAAGAAAATATTTATGTATCATTTATGTTGATTGTATAATACTAACACGTTTCATTATATTTTGCAAAACAGCAAGCTTTCCTGAAGTGGTAAAGAAGGATAAAAAAGCCGAAAAAAGGAAGTTGGAACATAAGGAAGAAGCAAAACGTCCACATAAAGGGACAAAAAGACAGAAGCATACATACAGTGGGGGCAAAAAAACAACTGGGAAAAAAGAAACAACTTCGCAGGAAGAATCAAGCGAAGGAGAAGAAGATGACCAGATGGATGAGAAAATCGAAACAGACGATGACGAGGAGAATGAGCAGATGGTTGGCACATCAAAGATGCTAGTTGTCAAACCTTCACCTTCTAAAGGCAACAAGTTAAAAAAATATGAAACTGAAGAAGAAGAAGAAGACGACTACGCGATGGTTTTGGATAAAAAGAAGAAGGGTAGAGGTCCAACAAAAAAGAAGCAAACAAAGGTATACCCTACTGCTTTGACCAGATGCTCACCTAAATCATTGTTCGAAGCAACCTCAGGACTGTCAGATGAAAGAAAGAAAGTTTTAAAACAAATTGGTTTTGAGAGGTACATTGAGTTTCCCATAAACGAGCTGTCTTCACACCTTCTGTACCATGTTGTCAAGAAGTTCCATCCACAAAGCATGGAACTGAGACTCCCCAAAGGATCCATCAAAATAACAAGAGAAAGGGTGCAACAAATGCTTGGGGTCCCGATGGGGACAATATCTCTTAATGAACTGCCGGAAAGGGAAGACGATGATGCTTTCATCGAAGAATGGAAGGCTCAATACGGCACATTAAAACCAAGCCCAGCAACAATTGCAAAAAGGATCCAGTCGACCAACACAGCAGACTTCAACTTCATAATGAACTTCCTTATGCTCTTTGGTGGCACGATGTGCAACTTAGACTCTGGTGGGAAAGTCCTTTTGAAGATTTTGAAGAAGGTCACAGAGAAACAAAACATTAATGAGATAGACTGGTCGTCCTATATACTAGAAAGCCTCAAGAAAAGTAAAAGCAAGTGGAACGACCAAGCTGTGAAACGATGGTACAACGGACCTGCTACTTTCTTGTGTGTAAGTAAAAACAACTGTTTTTTTTAATTTAAAACTTACTTTATATGTTTTCGTTCTCTTTAACCAAAACAAACTTGTTCTTTTCACAGCTGCTTTACTTGGACTCAACTTACTTCCCAGGAGTAGCCGTGATGAGGCGAAGACCAGCAATAAGAAGCTGGAATGGTCGTTTGATGAAGTTGAGAATACAAGAAGAAATGAAGATTCAATGTTTGGGGAACCTGGAACATCAAGATGAGTACAAGGAAGAAGATGTCCACATGGGGATTGATGTGTACAAAAACAATGACTTCTACCTGGAACCAATTAAAGACAGGAAACCACAAACATTAGAGGTAAAACAAAAAACTATGACATATATGATAGTATGAACTATCATATATGATAGTACATACTATCATATATGATAGTACATACTATCATATATGATAGTGAACTATCATATATAAAGTATCATATACAAAAGATACTAATACACTTGCAACATACATTTTTCTATGCAGGAGTTTGTTGAAAAAAGTATTGATCGATTTGGAGACATATATGAGGCAAGAAGAGTGCTTGCTGAAACACTTGGAGAAGGACTTAAAAAGTTTGAAAATGATGAAACATTAATTGGTCTATGCAAGGAATACCAGATGGTATTCAAAAGAAACAAGGACGATGACCTTGATGTGGATTTCATGGATTGGGAGCAAACCTCCACGGAGGATGGGAAAACAGAAGATGTTGCTGCTTCAGTAAAACAGCCGGTTACTCTTGAAAGTATACAAACTGAGGATGAGGAATCTGCTCAAAAAGCTCAAAAGGCAAAAGATAAAGAAAAGGAAACTGAAAAAGAGGAACTGGTCACCGAAGCTGGGTTGGTTCACCATCCAAAGTCAGCTAAAGAAGCAGCGATGTTGGCAGAGGTTCATAAGACTGTTTTTACAGACGAGCCATTGTCCGGGGAGTTTGACAACGACCCAGAGTTTGATGAATACCTGGACAGGTATTGCATGGAGTTGGAACGCCAAGCTGCAATTGAAAGCCAAAAAAAGAAGCTTGAGGAAGAAGCGATGGCGAAAAGGAAAACCAGAGGAACGAGGCAACCAAAGTCTCTCAAATCAACACCATCTTTCAGCCAAATCACAAAAACGCCTGAAACAACACCTAAGGAGATAGTGATGATGGTAGAAGAAGATGATGCTGCAAAAGAACAAAAGAGGCCATCCCGCTTGCTCCTTTCTAACTACATAAACAAGAAAGCACCAGCACGGGGGAAGCTCACTGTAGCAGAGTTGATGATAGGAGAGAGTTTGTTCTCAATGCTTAATAACAACCTGTAAGTAAAAGCTAAAAAACTAACAAACTATATATCATTCAAGTAGGATCATATATATATGATAAAAGTAAGTAATTGAACTATGTTTGCAGGGAATTCATATTTGAGTCGGCGGACAATAATTATGCTTGCATGAGGGACAACTTGCAGACAATGGCTCCGGGCTTAAAGGTAGATGCACCTGTCATTGACACATACTCAAATGTACTGAACTTTGAAGAACACACTCGCACAGGAGGAAAAAAGAAGAAACAGTACTTCATGTCAACTATGATTGTAAGTACATCTTACATCATATGTGTTTTTTATAACAAAATTATGTCCACAAACTAAAACAAAAAATGTATTATTGATTATGCAAATACAGACAGCAAACATGTTTGATTGGAAACTGGCAAACGGACAGTATGACGTCCAGAAGCAGTTTCAAAAGTTTGAAGAGAACATGAGAACAACCATGGGAGAAGATGAGGACTTGCTGAAGTTGAAGAATGTAAATCTGGTAAACACTTGACTAACATATATGATAAAAAAAAGTAAAACATATAGTATTATAACATATATGATATTACAGTTACAGTTTACAATAAATCTGGTAAACACTTGACTAACATATATGATAAAAGAAGTAAAACATATATGATAAAAACTTATCATATATGATAAAAACTTATCATATATGATGAGTGACATGCAATCAAATGCAGTAGGATTAGAACATATTTGATATTAAATTTTACAATAGATTCAAAAAAATATAACTTACAAAAACTCTGCAGGTGTTCTTCCCGGTCATATCTCACCAGCACTACTACTTGGTGGTCTTTAACCTAGTCAACGGCGCCGTGTCAATCATCGACAACTCGAAAGTCGCCAGCACATATGAAAGCAAGTACCAGACGTACTGTGACCTACTGGTAAGTCACTAAATACACAAATAAACTAAAAAAAAACATGAACATCTGTGCATTTCAAAAAGCATCTAAAAAAATCACACACAAAAAGAATATGACAAACTTGGGGCTTTTTTTTGCAGATGAAGATGTTTATGATGTATATGGAGAGTGTGCAGCACAAAATGACAAAAAAACTCAGGAAGCAAACAATCATTCGACCAAAGTGGGGAACAATGTACAACGACATCGATTGTGGGGTGTTCGTGATGATGCACATGGAGCATTATGAGGGCGAAAGTGCAAAAGGTTGGGTTTTGGACTTCCCGAGTGATTCAGATGAGCAACGAAAGGAAATACTGAAGCTGAGGTTCAGGATAGTTGCAAAGATATTATCACACGAGAAGAACACCAAAAGGCAGCAGGTAACAGATGAAGCCTATGAATTTGCAAGAACATACCAGATGCAACCATTCAAGACAAAGGTCATCAAAGAGGCAATCAAAGCAAGAAAGGAGGAACAAGACAGAGATGTGGCCAAGAGCGCCATCTGAAGAAGGAAAGACAATAAGACAATACAGTTTAAGACATTAATTTTTAATTTGGTCTGTAATAACTTAGATTTTTGTTTAAGACTTCCGCTTTTCTTAGCCTATCCTCTGGGTAAGGGGTACGCGACATGCAGGAGAACCCATGTTGGGTTGCTCCAAACTTGGGGTCAACTAGTCGTAGATCATGGATCGGTTGATAGGCATCCATTAGTCCGACTACCCCCGAGTCATGTCGCCTACCTTGATAAGCTTTAACGCTTAACCCAATGGAACATTAGGCTAGGCAAAGAGATTAGTGAACTGATTTAGATTAGAAGCAGTTAGATGACTTATCCAATCGGAAAAGGAGTACGCGGCATGCAAGAGAACCCATGATGGGTTGCTCTAAGCTTGGGGTCAACTGGTCGTAGATCGTGGGTCGTTTAATAGGAATCCATTAGTCCGACTACCCCCGAGTCATGTCGCCTACACCTGACGTACCATTGGAAAACATTTGGATAGAATCGTAGGGAAGACAAGTTGCTGGCGGTAAAGTAGGATGTACCGCATTTTGTGGATACAACTTGTTTTAACTTGTAACCCGTCGAAATTTCTATTATGAAATGGAAAATGAATATTTTGTTTCATGTGTATTGATCTTGAATTAAATTTATAGAGCACAGAAGGATATTGTAAAACATGTAAACCGTTAAAAACAAAACTATCATATATGAAACATTAGTTTCATATATGATAGTCCAAAAAAAACTTGTAAAAACACACTTGCTATGGAAACGAAATTCTTGAAAGTAGTAACATTAGCATCTTAAAAACTATCATATATGATACTCATGTATCATATATGTTGTGTTGACAACTTAACATATATGATACATTACTATCATATCTGATAGTCCAAAAAAAACTTGTAAACTGACAAAAGCAAACTAGAAAAAACTAAAGGATTGAACACAGCTTAACATATATGATACATACGTATCATATATGTTGTGTTGACAACTTAACATATATGATACATCACTATCATATATGATACTCCAAAAAAAACTTAAAAAACTGACAAAAGCATACAAACTAAAGAAAAAAAGGGATTAAACACAACTTCTCATGACTAATTGACATATGATTATCCTAAAAAAGATAGTATCAAAAACAACTTCTCATGAATCAAAGTAATCAAGACAAAATATCATCATACATCATAAAATGACATGTTCAGAAACTGCAAACAGTAAAATAAAACGGGAAAAAATTCCTAAAAAAGAAAAACTTTTCTTCTATCCAAGCTCATCCACTCGTACTTGCATCTGCAAAAGCTAGATCCTCGACAACGACTTCCTCCAATCGCTTACCGGTGCAAGTCCTCTTGTTATGATCAGTACCCCCGCACACCGAACATGTAATCTTGTTCTTTTTGCCTTTCTCAATAGCTATCTCTCTACCACCTTTAATACGCAGCTTTTGACGCCCAGGACGTCCTCTAGGGGTTCCAACATCTGGATTATCAACCAAACGTACAGAAGGATGAGAAACACCAACGAGCTGCTCCAAACAGTCTACCTTCTTCTTAGATGGAGGATTTGGACAATCCGCTTCAACATCTTTCTTCAGCTGCTTCAACTTTTCAACAAAAGCACCCAACCTAGGCTCGTCTTTGCTCAACAAATGCACACAATGATCAACAATAGATGTCGCCTCGCACGAATAATTCTCCAATACAACATTCTTCTCCCCATACCTGTTCCTCTTGTTCCTCAACGCAGCCGGGATAAGGTTCTTGGTCCAACGCTTAAGAATGTATTGCTGAGGAATCATCTCGATATTGGCATTCTTGAACACGCAGAAAATATGCCTGCACAATATCCCAACCCTCATAAACAATTGGCATGTACAAATAACTGAACCATCCTCTAAGTTGCGCAACACCTGGGAAAAAAAACCAAAAAAAAAAAGAAGTGAATATCATATATGATACATGTGCTTATCAAATATGATATGTTAAAAAAAAAAATATTACATCAACAAAAAACTCACATACCTTGTACAACCCATCTTCTCTAGTAAACATGTCAACCTCATCATCTTCCTTCTCCTTCTCTTTATCATTGTCATTTTCCTTATCTTTCACATTATTACAAGACTCGCCAACTTTAACCTTATCAGTAACCTTATCATTCACCTTTTTCTTGTTCTTCTTACCAGGCTCTTCATAAACAAAATGCCTAACTCTAATAACAGAAACCTCAGAACCCTCGAGCACATTCTTAGTATCTATCTGACAATACCATAATCCAACAAAAATCTCTTTCTGAACCAACTCAAACAAGGTACGAGTGTAAACCATTGCAGCATGCTTCTCAATCTTGAGAAAAGTCCTTAACTTCGGAACAGTATCCATTGTATTATGATCCATTCTCTCTTGAACACTCCTTTGCTTTTCCATCGCCGTCTCAAAGCAATTCATAAAGTTCATAAGCGTCGAACTAGAATTGGTAAAGTGGGAGAAGAAAGAATTCTCGCTCTCTGATCTAGACGTAGTCCTCATCAGTCCACACAACGGCGAGTCAGAAAAATAAGCAGGGATCCAAGTTGAACGCATATCATACATCTTCGTCAGCCACTTGTGTCCCACCAAATCATACTCTGTCATCAGATCACCCCATCTGGTGTCAAACTCCTCGGGACCAATGTACATGTTCCAAATAATCTTGTTCAATTTCTCTTTAAAAACACGATCATTGTATATTTTCTCACATATCTGCAAAGACAAACAAAAACCAAATGATATGAGTAAAAATCCTGTTCTCACATCATATATGATACTACTTCAACATATATGATACTAACAAAAATATCATATATGATGCTACTTCATCATATATGATACTAGTCTTAAAAAAAAAGTACCTTCGCTGGAAGCTTCTGCGTGATATGCCACATGCACAGCCTATGCTTTGTACCAACAAACTCGGCTTCAATGGCATTCCTCATCGCCTTATCTTGATCGGTCACTACTATGCTAGGTGCTTTCCCAAACGCTTTGATGAAGGCTTTAAGTAACCAAACATACGATTCCGTGGTCTCGAACTTGAGCAAACCAGCAGCAACCGTAACACACTTCCTATGGTTGTCAATCGCCGTAAAAGGAACAAATACCATTTTGTACTTGTTTGTCTTAAACGTGGCATCAAAAGAGACAACATCACAGAACTCCTTGTAGTTGTACTTGGACACTTCATCAGCCCAGAATAAGCCAATAAGCTCAGCCTTGTTAACCAAATAATCAAACGAAAAATCAGCAACGTACTCCTTCCTCTTCTCCATCTTGTTTATCAACATCTGCGCGTCATAGTCCCCGATGTAACAGTTGACGCTACGGAAGAAGTTCTTAAAGTCAACAGTAGTGCCGTGAACGAGCAGATAAGAACCCTTGATCCCGGTCAGAAGGTGATGAGCTCTTGTAGCACCGATATTCACACTCGCAGCCTTGACAATAAACACCTGCTCCGCGTATGTTAACTGCCTCTGATTCTTTGACAGATGCTTGTACTCCTCACGTTCAAGCTCGTGGTTGTGGATAGTATCAAATACACTCAACTTGAACTTCGTCGTACCAGGGATCAAGTCAAACACAGCACGAGCTTTACAACCGGTGATATGAACATTTGAATGCCTCAATTGGTTATAACCATTCTCCAAATCTAGGGTGTCTACATATATATCCTTCGGGGAACCCTTCCTGTTGCAAACCAAATACTTTTGCTTCACAATCCCGCTCCTCAATCTTTTCTGACACGATTTCCTAACAACAAAACCAGCTTTAACGGCATACTTCTTGTAAGCAGCAATGCAATGCTCAACTGAATCGTACTCGTTCCCTTTAACAAGTAAAAACTCGGCAGGCACTTTCGGAATGTAGTAAACAGTACCCCCAGGAGTATCAAAGTTGGAATGAGTGATATACGACTCAGGAGTCCGCACAGCATTCAACTCTACAAAAAGAAACATATACTATCATATATGATTACAAAATACTAGAAAAATTCAACACATATCATGTAAACATCATATATGATAGACATGTATCATATATGATAGTATATGTTACATGGCTATCATATCTATGTAAAAATACAAACATCATATATGATAGGTTCCTAGCATATATGATACACTGGCAACATGCACTAAGCTCAACAAAAACTAGAAAACTTACTCTTAACAGCTTCCGCTTCTTCACCGTCTTGTTCATACGCAGAAATCTCATCCGCAAGACTATGAAGAACACTTTCGGATGGCAAATCCAAACCTTGATCGACACTAGACTGATCGTTAGTCAAGTCAACCAACGTAGAAGGATCAACAACACCACTACGACCACTAGAATCACTCGAATCCATCATTAAAACCTATGAAAAATCGAAAAAACAACAACTCATAAAAAGCTTATCTAAAACCTAAAAGAATCAACGCTTATCAAATAAGCTTATAAACAATATCACTAAAAATAGACCAGAGACATAAAATAAGCTTATAAATAAGCGTATTTAATCGTCCCGATCGATTAATAAGCTGATTAATAAGCTTATTAATCAATCCGCTCGATTAAATACGCTTATTTATAAGCTTATTAATCAATACGAATGATTAATAAGCTTATTAATCAATCGGATAGTTAATAAGCTTATAAATAAGCGTATTTAATAATCCGATCTATTAATAAGCTTATTAATAGATGCGAATTGCTTATTTATAAGCTTACTAATAAGCTTATTAACAAACGGTATATCTAGAGAGAGAAACATAGAGAGAGAAAGTACCAGTTTAATCGGGGAAGAAGAAGAAGAATGAAACGAATTTGTTAAAGCGTATATATATCCAGAAGTAAAAAGACGAAAATACCCCTGCAGTATAAATTGGGGGTTTTAATCTCAGCCATCGGATGAGATGGAGATGGATGGTGGGGATGAGTCCCCTTGTATCTTAGAAAACTTTGGTATCCAAAAGAACTTAAATCTAAAATATATTATAATAATTTCACTCTTAACATAGTAGCATTCCTTTTAATCAAGAACTTCTTTCAAATTTGTAGGTAATTATTAGCTCAAGTGGAGGTAATACAGTAAATTTAATTATAATTTTTTATTTATATTTAGAGACGGACAATTAATTTAGGATAACCTAAAATGAAAATATAATTTTCTTTTTATATTTAGAGACAGACAATTAATTTAAGATAACCTAAAATAAAATTATATTTGTTTATTTTTTGTTAACAATAACTTTAAAGCGAAGGTAGTATCAATACAACATATCGACTACCATTACAAATACTCCATCCGTACTAAAATTATTGTCATCTTTCTTTTTTGGATTGTTCTAAAGTTATTGTCCACTTTTATATGTAAAAGATTGTTAACAATACAGAATATCGGATGAATCTTGAAACGTCACACGTGTACAGAGACGTACCCACATGGGAGCTGGGTGTGACACGGGCTACACTCAATTTTAGGTCACGAAGAGTTAATTTATTACAAACTAAGTCTTTTCTCGATACATGCAAACACCCGTTTTTACATAATGTAAGTCAAATTTAGTATTAATAATAGTAAAAGAAAATTGTGCAACACCTTATTATAAATTTTAGCTCCGCCTCTGCACGTGCATCCTATACATCTCGGGTTGTGTCAGGCTCACGTACCATGGATGAAGGAACACCATTGTCACCAGCCTTAGGCAATTTGAAAAAGAAAAAAAAAATTAAGACATCTTTAAGTCACATTCTTTGGTAATCCTGTATTGTGATTCACAAAGGCAACATGGCTAAAGTTCTTAAATGTCGAGTATGTCAAATGCATTTAAGGCTTATGCCTCACCGTCCTTGTAATGTAGTTTTTTTTGCAAGGGTCGCTGCATATTCAGTTGGGTTAGCAAGTCTGTAGGATAGGCTGATGTAATGTAGTTTTTTTTATTGTGAGTTTGTTTTTTTTTTGGCTTTTTTGTACACATGGTGCTTGTAATGTTTGTTTTTCTGGGTCCTTGCCTCTTTAACTGTCTTGTTCGAGAGGTGGGATGACTTTTGATTTGTATCTGTTTTTTTTAGCAATACAATGTTGCCTTTCAAAAAAAAAAAAAAAACACTCATTTTGTTTAATGTTTATACTTGCATTTCAAAACAGCTTTGATGAAACGAGAAACTGTTGATGCAAACCATCTTTTGAATGGAGTAACTAGATTCCTAACTAATGGTTTTGATAGTTGGAAAGTAAAGATTTACTTTCTCATTCTCTATTTGTGTTCATAACTACTAACCAATGGTCTACACAAAAATAGCATGGCAGTCAAACTATTCAAAAACTTTTCAAGAGTCAAACATATGCAAAACACACATAGCAAAAATTGCACCAAAACAGAAACAAGCAACATCAACAAAGCTAAGCAGTTGAAAGCAACAAGAACACCATTCTCATGTTTTACCAAACCCTAGACACACTGTCCAAAAAGCCAATACAGTAACTCAAAAGCAATTTAACATGATGAAATCTTTTGTATCACAAGCAAATGAAACGATATCATGAAATAAGTAGAAGTTCTATTCCACATAAAGGGGGTGGACCCCAACACCCTGCCAAGATCTTACATGAGAACTGGTTTAGGTCCCAGAATCCACCAACCTACACTCCCTACCCTAATTGTTAAAATGACCAATTTAGCCCTACCACAAGGCTTGGATAGTCTTTTCATTAACCTAAAACGTACCCTAAACTATTTGAAAACCAAAACGATACATCTCTTACACAATTAAGCTAGAAAACTCGAAGGTCTTGATTTGAACTAGTGAAGAAACTTTCCAACCACAAACATCTTTGAGCAAACTTGACCCGACCCATCTCTAGCAGGTGCAAACCAGACAGGCATGTCTTCCTCATTCCCATAAGTAAAGTCCAAACTCTTGCAGTTGTCTAGTAAAGCCTTTTTGCCCTGTAGTACAATAAACATAACATATTTATAAATTTTACCTTTTATAATAAAAAAACAAAAAACAGTAAGCAAAAAGTATACCTGGATTCTAGCCTTGGAGATCTTAGCAATCTTACCACTCTCAAACAATCCCCAATGTTTACCATCAAACGCATCTCTAAACCTCAAAGCAGCTTCTGAATTTGTGAAGTTAACAAAAGCAAAGCCAGCATTTCCCCTACGACTACATATCATGCCAAAAAATAGACCAAATAAATAAAAAAGGTACTTTCAAGTGTATTAAAAAGTTACTTTTAAGGACTATTATAAACTTACTGAAAATCAATAGGCAGGTAAAGAAAATCATAAGAAGAAACAAAACCCTTGCCAGTGCCACCATTGTTGTTGTTCTCAAGTTTGCAATGATCATCCAATGTTTGGATAAGTAACTTCCTCCTGAAAGCATTAAACACAAAAATTTACCATTTCAAGAAGTTTTTCTTTTTACCAACCCACATACATTAAAAGTTACATAATCATAAGAGAATGTAAAAAAAAAAAAAAAAAACTGGTAGTAATAAATACTCTAAACATAACATACGTGTATTTATTAGGTATATTCTTGATCATTACAGAAGTTGTATCGTTTTCAACCGGCAAAACCTCTTGATACACCCCACGTTTATTTTTCCAGCGTTGTTTCCCTTTGTTTTCAGTGACCATAGCCTTGTCATTTTTTGAAACCATCTTTCTGCCGTGTCCTGTAAGCCGAGATCTCGGGACTCTGGGCCCAGTGGGAACCGGGGCTAGTGAAGAAGAGATCTTGGTGGTCTTTCTCTTGGGTACCCAACAAAACGATGTGGGGAGTGACTTGTAATGTGAGGTTGGTTGTTGTTTCACATTGTATGCATGAAAAGGTGGCCCAACGTAAACTGGTCGGAAGATACGGTGGTAAACAAGAGGAGGAGGCTGTGGGCATACATAAAGGTTGAAACAAGTTTTAGAGATTGTGTGGTATGGGATGGCCCTTGGATTCAAAGGTTTTCTGTTTGCCATTAGTGAGTGTGTTTTGAGCTTTGTTGAGAGCAGTAATATGCTTTGTGATTTATGCAAGAAAGAAAATAGGGTAAATTGTATTTTAGGTCTTTGTGGTTGTATAGGGGAATGAGTTCTGTGCAAAAGCAGTGGAGTGGTACTGTATTTCAAAATTTTAATGATCAAATAATTAATGCAAAGTAAGGCCGACGGCGGATTTTACCTTTCTTTTTGCCTGCTATGTACCAAATCTGAAATACCTATGTGCATCATATCCAAATACACTCATGAGGTTTCTATATGCCAACACTTGTCTAGCTGATGGATTTGATGGATGGGTAGTAGATTGAGTTGCTAAATATATTATACATATTTTGTACCTAAAAGCTAAACCTTTTTCTACTTTTTACATTATACAAACAATTTCAATGGGACATTACAAACATTTTCATATACACAAGTTGTACTACGTATTTCTTTGTCTTTTTGTTTTGATAGAGAAATACTTTTTCTTTTAATTACAAAAACTTCTTAGAGCACCCATAATGGCTCAAATGAGGAATAGCTTTTTACTTTTTTACAAAGTCTTTTGAATGGTTTTTATGCATTGCAACCAAAGCTTTTTGAATAGCTTTTTCATAAGACTTGACAAACCTCAAGTCTTTCTTCCAAGCTTTTAGCTATTGTAGTGTTATGTGTTAAATGCATTAAATGCATCAAGTCATTGAAGACTTGATGCATTGTAGATGCTCTTACTCATGTACACAAGTTGCAAGTTAAATCTATTTGTTGATGTTTTGGCTTGTCATACATAAGGCAACTAAAATAGGTAATTGGTATGATGGTCTGTGTGGATTAGAAATACTATTCGGATACCCGCGCATTACAGCAGTGAATATTCGTGTAACAAAATTTATTTTCTTACGATTGAATGTTCTCCATTTGTACGTTTATTATGTGGATAACGTATCTACAATATTGCCTATGTGATGCATATTATTGAAAAGATTATCACGCCACATTGCATAGTATTGAAAAAATAACATAAAAATCACATACTCGATCTTTATTTTCATGTTAATCAATTGCATGTACACTAAAAATAAGTTCACCGTAGTAATACTTGAAACGAAACATTCTTTTTGAATTTGATGAGGTATACAAATTTTCTGAGATACTCAAAAGAAACCAAAAAAAGTCATAAGATTTTTTAGAAGTATGATAGAGGAATAGAAATTGTTGTGTTTTTTGTATTAAACAAATGATGCTTTTATATTCAAATAAAGTAAACGTTACAAAAGTTATATTAAAAATAGAATTATGATTTTGGGTAAAACATAACCGATAATATTTAAATCTCATTACAAAAGTTAATGAGGACTGTTATGAATGGACTAAATATAAAGACGCTTAATTACGAAATAAATAATACTGCTTTAACTTTTTAATTTCTTTTTAGAGTAATTTTTTGCTTTAATTTTTTAAGACTTCTTTATTTAAAATGTGCTAAATACTTTATAAAGTAGTATAGATGCATATAACGAAGAGAAATTAGACGCTATCATGCATGGTTTGTGGATTAGTTAAGTTGGGAACTAGTGTATAAAAAATAACTAAGTGGGTGCTTGGGATTGCGTTTACAACTACAATATTTATTTATTTTATTTTTTAAATAAAAATATGTTAAAATGAGTGTTTTGATAATAAATGAAGAAAATTGATTATTTGTGATTAGAAGCTTTCAAAATAAAGTTTTGAAAAATAAATGAAGAACTACTTATTTCATTTTTAAAATAGAGAAAAATTAAAACGAGTTTATTTTATTCATTTTACTTATCAAATAAAAAATAATTAAATTTATCAAATATTCAAAACACTGATTTGGTTATTACAATCTCAAATAGAATAATTAAATCCAAATACTATTTTATAAAATAATATTTTTAAAAATAATAATAATAAATAATCTGTTTTGAATAAGTAAACCTAAACACCCCTAAAATACATTTGGATAAATTATCAGTACTAGGATTCTTGCCCGCGCTTCGCCGCGGCGGGTTGTGATTGTGTTTGGTAACGGTTTTAGGGGGCGATAGAGAAGTCGGATAACTCAGCTTCCCTGAGCACCTTTTAAAGTTTTTTGTTCTTTTAATTGGACCGTCGGTTCTTCCCGCATAACTGAGCTTCGATCCTGCAGGGTCAATTGGTCAGGTTTAATTTTGAGTAGAAGCATGCGTTCGTATATCTATTCTAGACCCTGCGTAGATTTAAAACAGAATTAGTCTTGTGATTGACATCTCCATCCTATAAAAGCAAGTACAATTTTCTGCATCATTACCTGGCCAAGAATGTGAGCATTCGAATCTGAGAATGCGGACTGGATCAAAACCAAAACTCCCACCAAAGGAGGTGTTGTAGACACATATATTTTTGACAACCATTTTGGTTTTGGGTCTATGATATGAGGTTCAGATTAAAACTTAGGTATGGGAAAAAGTGGATAATGGGGCTCAGATCTGTAGATAAAAATGCAGAAAATTCATCATCGCCCGTTATTTAACCCACATTTGAGGCTCAGGTAAGTGAGAGATCGGATATTAGAATATGCGCGCTCTGGCTGCAAACATACAAAGCTTGCCCCGCCAAGAGGCACAAAATCCAGAACCTGCTCGAATCCGCTTACGGATGGTCAAATATTATCATCATCGCCTTTGGAAAAATGAGAATTGGTTTTCTAATACTCACATTGTTTTAACGATAATGACAACATGAACTTTTTTTTAACCAATTACCATGGTCACACACCCATGGCCGTTGTCACCTGCCACGTGTGGCGGCAACAAAAGGATTAGTGGCCTTTAAAAATCCATAGGTCTGCTAACGCATTCCATCACAATTATATATCCTTAATAAAAGAAGGGGAGCACGGTTCCCAATGAGCAGTGCCTCCTCACACAAAGGCAACAGTAAGCCACACACACCACAGACAGTCTCAATATACCGTTGCCCGGGATCAATAACGGCAACGAAAGTCATGAACGTGACTATCGTCGCCTGCCATCAACCTCGACAACCAAAACATTGTGACCCAAGTTGATATAAGCACAGGAAGAACAGCTAAGTTGATACAAAAAAATCATCGAAAACAATAACTCTCCGTTTCACATACCTGAAGCTAAAAATGATCTACAAATGTAACACTGGTTGTGTAATCAACATATGTATACAAATGGGACATTTTCCATTGATCTTAAAAATCTAGACTCACATATATTTTGTTTATATAATTACCCGCCTCTAATAACGCAACTATAGGAGCACGAAACACCCGTATGGCTAAAGTACCTCATAAACCCGCACGGGCAAAAACAATGTACAGAAGTATCAACACCAGCTGTTATATAACCCACAAATGGTAATTGCTTTTGCTTATGTTTATGCAGTTAACCTAATCCTAAGCTGATCAAACCAACAAATTTAAGTGTATCACGGGCCTTAATCTCAACTAACACAAACTAAGCACACGTGTCAAAAACCAAAACAAACATAATCAGTCAGGTTGGCAATACGAAGGCAGAGGTGCGAAAACTGTGGTCAAAGGCAGATGGAAAGCTCAGCAGGCGAAACATATAAATTATATAGAGTAACTATATTTGAATAACGATATAGAACGAACTTTACATGAGCATTGAAAGTTTATCATCTTTATACCTGTTATAGAAAGAGTTTGGTGATTGTAATTATATAGATTTCTGGTGTGCCTTCACATACGCTTAATGCCAATCAATTTAATGGTAGTAGTAACGAACTGAGTAAACATACTTAAAAATAAGGCCGAAGGTTTTTAGGTCGCAATTTATATTCAGTTCCAATTAAAAGTACAGCATAGGATCCAGTTAGTTGCAATTCCTTTGCAATTGCTTTTTGATATTTGCGTTGTGTGACGATATCAGTTCCAACATTATTTAGTATGATCGCAAGCCATCAGCTTTCAACACAAAATTTAATAAGAATCTATTGAATGTGAATGTTTAACTACTATTTATCGAGAATAATGCATACCTCAGAATTGTTCCATAATATAGCACAAAATTTTAGAAATTTCAAGCGCTGATATATTAGATAAAAGAATCCTAATTTTATAAGGCATAAGCCGACTATATTTAGAGACAATCCAAAAAAGTCATAACCCGAAAATGAACAGGCTCACACGGTGTTTTTTTATTGCTGTTTGGTTTGGTACATAATAGGTGGCGCACAAAGGCATTAACAGGTGAAAGTCACATAAACTATAATTAAATGCTTACTTAAGTCGGGTTATTCCGAAAGTTTATATGCCACTTAATAAAAAAAGAGGGGAAAAAATGCAAGAAAGTGCATCACCTGCGCTTATAATCTCGGGAAAAGCTCAAAACATGGAAGAACAATAAGTCCTTAAGATACTTGGTCTCAGGTCACTGAATTCCGATATTTTTTATTTCTGCAAACCAACCAAAATGAATACAAACTCCAATATTCATAAATGAACAACGTATCCATACATATTTTATTCAAAAACAAAAGGAAAAAGATAATATCATTATTTACCTCTTATTGAAGAACTACGACTGCTACTGCTGATCAAATCACACGCTTTCAACATAATGAAGATGGTAGGCTCAGATAGAAAAACACATAGGAATAGGAGGATACACACAGCATGGCTGCAACCTTAACAGGTTGCCCCGCCAAGATCCGTGTAATCTCATCCTCAACCCGGGCCGTTCAAACTCATCACAACCCTCGTAATTAATAAGCACAACTGCAAACTTAGCAACATAACGAAGATGGTGGGCTCAGATAGGGCAATACATAGGAATAGGGGGATACACACGGCATGGCTGCAACCTTAACAGGTTGCCCCGCCAAGATCCGTGTAATCTCATCCTCAACCCGGGCCGTTCAAACTCATCACAGCCCTCGTAATTAATAAGCACAACTGCAAACTTAGCAACATAACGAAGATGGTGGGCTCAGATAGGGCAATACATAGGAATAGGGGGATACACACGGCATGGCTGCAACCTTAACAGGTTGCCCCGCCAAGATCCGTGTAATCTCATCCTCAACCCAGCCCGTTCAAACTCATCACAGCCCTCGTAATTAATAAGCACAACTGCAAACTTAGCAACATAACGAATATCAAGCGACGATCAACAAACCTATAGGCTCAGGTATGGCACACCGTGGAAAAAACGGACACACCCGCCATGGCTGCAGCTGCAACAAGCTGCCCCGCCAAGATACGGGTGGTCTCAGATTCATCCGTTGCCGTTATTGTTCATCATAGCCCGAAAACATTTTCCCTTTGCAATACGAACAGATCATAGCTGCCATTGATAACACCTTTCTCACAAAAGAGACCAAGTTCGATTAAGAACAGCCCCAATAAGTTTCAGGCTTCCAATCCCATCTGTAAGATCGAAACATCCAACCCCATTATTATACTGTTCATTGGGAACCGAGATTCCCCCTTTTAATAAGGATATAATTGTATACCGTCGCCCGGGATCAACAACGGCAACGAAAGTCACGAACGCGACTATCTTCGCCTGCCATCAACCCCGACAACGGAGCACCTCGCATTTTTTATTCGTTCTCCTCACATATGACACAAAACAAAATATTTTATTCGTTCTCCTCAGAAATCACACACAACAAATTACACACAACAAATGTTTTTTAATCAATCTTTCTACACACACCTCTCATCTCCCTCATCATCTCCCACCTAACTCATCTCATCTCCCTGAGCACCAATTAAAAAAGGAGCGCCTCATTTTTTGTTGCCAAAAAACCAATCGAAAAACTAAAAAGCAAGAACTAAAAAAGTGTTCCTAAGTTTCTATTACCTGATAATGAGCATGACAATCTTCAGAAACCGCATATTTCAGTTATGGGTCAGTTCGCCATCAAGGCAAAACCCCAATAATAGATCATCTTCAGAAACCGCATATTTGAGTTATGGGTCAGTTCGCCATCAAGGCAAAACCCCAATAATAGATCATCTATAACATCAAGCGAATACCCCAATAAATCGTTACACCAACACCCTGATAATAGATCAACTCTAACATCGAGAGAATACCCCCATAATCGCATATCGAGAACGGGGGATTTAGAGAGAGAGATGAGATGAGATGAGTTAGGTGGGAGATGATGAGGGAGGAGAGGTGTGTAGAAAGATTGATTAAAAAAAATATGTTGTGTGTAATTTGTTTGTGAGGAGAACGAATAAAATATGTTGTGTGTAATTTGTTTGTGAGGAGAACGAATAAAATATGTTGTGTGAGGAGAACGAATAAAAAATTGCGAGGTGTGTGTGAGGGGGCACTGTTCATTGGGAACCGTGCTTCCCCTCTTTTATTAAAGATATAATATAAGGAAGAATAATGAGATGGCGGACTTTCAATCGATAGATTACTACTATACATCTTTCAACATAGAAGCTTGACTTCAACTTATGCATTTTAATTTGTTCGAGTGTGATGTTTTTTTATTACTTGTAGTTGTTTGTCAATGAATATTTATTAAATTGGTTTGTTTAATAACGAAATGAATAAATGTGACAATCTTTTTGATTAAAATAGATTATGGTATTATGGTTTGGATTAGGAAATATTACATTTAAAGATTTAATCTGGATGTAAGGGCAATTAAAAATATACTTAAGTAAATTTTAATATTTATATATTTATAACCCATTACAAAATAAATAATATTTACTTACTAAAATTTGTACTTACTAATAAGATTTATAATTATTTAACTTACTATAACTTTTCTTTATTAATACGCAATAAATATAAAAGTAAGCAAAAGAAACCATCACTTTTGTTTACTTTTTTTCCTACTAAAAAAGAGTTATTAAATTTTTTACACTTTTTTGCTTACTCTTTTTTGAGTAATAATTGACTTTTAGTGCCCCACTATTACTTAGTCTTTTTCTTAAGAGTAGGAGTTAATAAAAATAAATTTTGGTGACTCTTTTTTGTGAAAATTGATAGTAAATACTAAATACTTTTGCTTACTCTAAAAGAGTAAACATAGACTTTTAATACCCATTCTATTACTTACTCTTTCACATTTAATTTAGTAAGCAAATGTCAAAAAAAAAAATTAATGATCACGCTCAAATCATATTGTAATTATGTATTAAAAACTACTATTATAAGAAATTATGCAAGTATAGTTTAATGTATATATGCAAATTTCCCTTGAATGTATTATGTGGCTTTCTAATATCAAGATATTTAAAATTTCTAAGTCACGTTATTAGGTACAATCATAACTAAGGGTGCGTTTGGTATGCCACTATCGGAATCACACAATCACAATCACACCCATTAAAAATGTTTGGTTACTTATATGAGAAATAAAACTGTGTAATCATACCCATAAACTCATTCCATGGGAGAAAGACTCCTATGGTTACTCATTCCTGTGGGCCCCTTATATTTGTTTTTCTCCACCACAATTTATCATCTTTTTCATTTGTTTTTGTTCAATGTTCATCCAAATCGGAGATTTACTGGACAATAATAAAAATAGGAGTATCTTTTTATTTTGGCATTTAATGAAGCTCATATTTTAGAAGTTGAAGTACACGATGATAGACAATATATTTTGTGAATTGCTTTTTAATTTATATGTTTGCTAGTTTTGGGTTTAAAATGCTTTATAAGATTTTCTGGTCAAGAAACTTGTCACTAATTAACTATTGTTTTTTAGAAATTAAAATCAGTTTTTTTTAAAATGGCACAAAATGAAAATATATTTATTTGTTGAAGAAGAAAAGTATTGAAATCAAATCGTAAACCAAACAAAGTTTTGGGAATCACGATATCCATTCCTATTCCACCTCATACCGAATCCGATACCGATTGTGATTCACCGCAACAAACCAAACGACCCCTAAGATTAAAGAACTAGAATAAGACATACATTTGTGCATAATGTACAAGCGTACAACTCATACAAGTGTAAGTAAATCTTGACAATTCAATCACTCGATAGTTATTTATACGCGTTATATAAATATACAATTATATATACACAATTTATTATGGTTGTAAATGAAATGAACGTTCAGCGAACATTTCATGACCTGTTTGGTAAAATGTTCGTTTTATTAAATGAATGAACATGAACAAAATTTAATGTTCGTTTAGTTAAATGAACGATAATGAACAAAAGTCACGTTCGTTCATTTATGTTCGTGAACGTCTGATTATGCGTGTTTTTTTTTGTTTTTTTTAACAACAATTTTATTAAAAAAAACTAGCAAAGAGTTAGAAATTACAAGGAAATAAGATGAGGGTTCTTAAGCCACTCATTCAAACTAAATGAACCATTACATCGATACCTACACCAATTAAATGATTTACTAACGATTTCATCAAAAAACGCCTCCTTACGAATATCAGATCCTTTAAAGATCACTTTGTTACGAGCCATCCATATGCACCACCACAAAACACAAAACACCCCTTCGAGCAACAATTTAACCTTACTCTTCAAACGGACATTACTTATCCAGTCTCTCCATCCAGCATAATCATTGAACTCCATACATGAAATGTTCCACCATCGAAAGATTAATTTAGATGATTGACGAGCCAGATTGCATGTAAAGAACAAGTGATTTGTAGTCTCTATCCCATTATCACACACTGCACAATTAATTGAATTTATGGGAATACCTCTACGAGAGACATTGAACCGGGTTGGCACCGCGTCTAATTTAATTCTCCAAGCAAGAATATTAAGTTTGATTGGAACAGCTTTGCACCAATTAGTTTTTGATCCAACCCTAGGATTTAACTTGTCGTCCATGTATTGTCTGACCGACGCTACATTGAACCCTCCATCGCTATAAAACTTCCATGTCCATCGGTCTTTCATAGGAAACAAGTTGCACTTGCTGTAAAAACTGACCGAGAATGTCGCATTGCTCTTGCTCCAAACCGCTTCTCGGGATCCTTCGAAACGATTCATGCATATTAGGCTGCCTCATCTTCTGATTCATCTTAATTTGATTCAACTGTTCGAGGGCATACAAACGGGGGAATCGCATTTTCAAGCTGTTATCCTCCAACCAATTGTAACACCCAATTTTGATAAATGGAATATCACAGGATAATTATGGCGTGTCATCAAAGCATGCAAGGTAATATGTCATAAACATACATGACCAAAAGGGATAACCGGAATCAAACATCGGTTCCCAACATAAGCCCAAAACATAAATAAAATAAATGAACAAAAGGAAGACTAAACAAGCATAAATATATGAAGGCATGAAGAGAAGTCTAAGGTAGCTCCCATCCTATGCGTGTCCTCCAAATGCTCCAGTCTAACCTTAGGTACCTGCCGTTTTGGGACGTGGAAAGAAAGTAACGGCTGAGCAATACGCTCAGTGCACAGATATATAACATATCATGAATGGCATAATATAGGATGAAATGTAAGGCATGAATATCAGCGGAAATGAATAAGTTCTAGAAAACCTAGTTGTTTGTCAAGTTAACTGGTTTTAGTTCTGAAAACATAGCTTATGTTACTTATGAAAATTTGTATTAGTTAATGTACCATAATAGCCAATATAGGTCATGAGGTCAACAACGTGCATGAATACTTGGAGGGGTGACCTCGTCATACAAATTAGAGGGGATGCCTCTAATTAATTGGTAAATGGGTAGGAGAGATAAGCTCCTTGTGAAGGATGCAAGGCACACACCACATTCACCATGAAATCCTGACTGAAACATGTAACTAGGATGCACCCACACGCCCCACATGATAATATAATAATATAATGGCCAAATAACTGAAAAGGGACGCCACGAGCTATCACTCCGCCGTGGTGAAGTCATAACACTAGTGCCTCTAGTGTTATGGTTATTGTACCTCCATAACTAGGTGAAACTGGTCATGCATGTATATGGATAAGGTAACTAATAAAACATAAGCATTTAAATCTGTAACTACTGGGGAAAACAGTTGGCTGCATACGGGAAATCCTAATGAAGGAAGAGATTGTCCTTACTGAAGGACGGGAAATCCGTACCTTATGCCAAGTAGAAGCTAATGAAACTGATGAAGAAACTACCCCGGCTTGACGGATAATACTACATAAGAATGGGAACGTGTATGAGTTGTCTGAATTACATACGTTTTACTGGTTCTGTGTGTTATTAGCTTGTTATACGTATTCTGTCATGTTTTACTATTTACTGTGTTAACTGTAGCTATTTTGGTGTTCTGTTGAGTATTGTTCATGTATTAGTGCATTATAATACTTGTATTATAATACTAAGTAACCTTCTAAAAATAACAGGTTTCCATAAATAGTAAGTTTCTAAAAATAGTAAGTTTCCATAATTAGAAATAAGCTGGATTATAAACAATAATATAAGCTTAAGTTTACTGATTATATATCACAACTCATGTAATTATTAGTATAGTTTATTAATAATATCTTGTCAATTAAATAACTATAGGTTATACGATTTAATTAAATATAAGCATGATTTAATTAAATTAAAGTGTATAAAAATACTTAGGTTAAAACATGTAATAATACTATATTAATAATAATCTAAGTCATAATTATTAATTAATTATGTTTCATGTTCTAATAATTAATTAATACTATAGTCTAAAATAAATAATTAAAATACTTAGGTTTTAACATGTATTATCAAATAAATAATAATTAACCTAAGTCCATGTTTTAATTAAATTAGTTATATATCATGTTAAATTAATTTAATTAACTTGTAAAGTTTTATACCTTGTAATATAAAATACTTGTTTTATTTTAGTCATGAACCGGATCTGGAACCCCATGAACCGGACCGAATTAATTTAATAATTCTCGTATAACTAAGGTTTAAATAACATAACCTAACTTGACAAGATTAAATTAATATTTAATTAGATTAAGAAAACTAATATTGCATGATTAATTTAATACCCTAATTAAATTAATTAAAAAATATAACTTGATAAATGATAAATCAATTATCCCTTTTTAAACCTAAAACTGCTAGCCAAACACCCTGACTAAAACCAACAGCCAAACACCCCCTGTGTTGCTGCTGGCTGGCAGTTGCCAGTTTCCCCCTGCTACGTCAAAAGTACCCACCAAGAGTCATAGACTCTCGGTTCCCACTGCCTGACCACTACAGCTCTCGTTGTTGCCACTGTTATACTAAACGCACCCCTGTGGGGCTGCTGGCTTGCAGCCGACAGCAACCACACGCCACTGCACCCCTTTGGGCTGCGGCCGGTGGTCAGGAAACACCACCGGGAGTCGTCTGACTCTTGGTTTGTGTGTCACTGAGCCGAAAACAAAACCAAACCCCCCGTAACTTGATTAATCTATAACACTAACATGTTTTATTCTGTGTTCTAAAGATTCAACACCAGTGGTCATAACTAAATAAAATAAAAGGAATGATAGGGTTTGATTAAATACCGAATGTGTGAATGGATTAAACAATAGAACACAAACACGAATTCCTTTTAGATCAAAACTTGAAGTCTCTCCCCCTTGTTTTTGGTTTCTTGGCCGACGGCTACGCACAAGGAATTAGGGTTCCTTCATTTTTTTTATTAAAATTGTATAATGAATCCCTGGAGATCTATTTTTACTAGTTAAATGGTTATCGGCCCGGGCATTGGGCTCTTTCTTGTTTCTTCTATTTTGGTCGGCCCCTATACATACATACATACATGTTTCGTTTACGTTTTTCATGCTTAAATATTTATCGAGTGTGTTCGTGTTTTTCATATCGTGTTTTACTCTTGTCATGTATTTAGTATTATACGTAAATGCTTATCATGTACTAATAGTATACGAAATGTTCGTAATTAATATTCGTGACACGTGTCTTAAAATATTAAATGTACCGTTTTAATTTAAATTGTGATTCGTGCATTAATATTCTTGGTATTTTAAGCGGGTTTTACAACTCTTCCCCTCTAAAAGAATAATTCATCCTCGAATTAGAGTCGTGATAGTGTTGTGGTTTTACGATTCTTCCCCTCTAAAAGGATAATTCGTCCTCGAATTAGAGGTAAGATAACCGATGGAGTTATAAGAACTGACGATACGCGAAGCTAAAAGGACAAGTAACTGAAAGGACATGGATGCGATGTGACTGGGAAGGGACATGGAACGTGACATGACTGGAAAGGACATGAGACGTGACGCAATAGAAACAAATATATCTAACTCATGGACCGAAAGAGGATAAGGATCGAGATGGACTCCTCTGTTTCCAAGCGGCTTCCCTCTCGGAACGGTTCATCTACTAGATCTTGACGCATATGATAATCTTGGTCTTCATGACCTTGACTTGAAAATACGTAAAAGTTCATAGTTATTGATATGAGCAAAAACTCATATCAATTAATCAACAAATCACCCTAAAACACAAGGAAAATACCTAACTTTTGTGCTATAAAGCGGAATTATGTGGTATGTTTTGTGTTTGTGTATAAATAGGTAAGAAGGATACATTTTCAAGCAAACAAAAATAAATCAAGCTTATTTGGATGAAAAAGACAAAGAAGGATCAAAGATGACAAGACTTTGAAGATAAAGGACCTATCTTGACAACACTCCAAAGTTGAAGGACTCAAAGTGTAAATTTGTCAAAGTCAAGATTAAAGTCAAATATGGTCAACTCCAAAGTCAACCAAGTCAAAGGGTCAAACTAGACAAGAATGCAAGTGGAAGGACCAAAAATGACATTGAAATGAAGATTATAACTCATTTGGACATTATGCCTAACTTTAGGGACTTTAATTGCCAAAAATACACAAAGTTTGTGTATGATCCGTGTGCATGGGCCAACAGCCAATGAGAATGCAAGATTTATATAACATGGATCACCAGCTGGCAAACCACACCACCAGCTCATTTATTGAGCCGACTTGCTACAGTCAACTCCACTAGTTCATTCATCAACCAATAAGAAGCTTACAACCCATAATGCATTATATCCAAAACGGATAACAATCCGTGTGCTCACCTGGGATCCAACCAGAATCTGCCACGTGGCGCCTTCTTCATCAAACGAACCCAGGATCGTTCTTGAGCTACACTGAATTTCAAGAGATGATATATACATGAAACTTGCTCGTTTTCAAGAGAGGAATGCATTGGTAACACTTAATCAAGCTGAAATTCATAGAATAAAAAACCCCCAATTCATAAAGAACATAAGAATTTGCAATTAAGAGATTGGTGACACCTGGCAGCCTGCTATTGGTGGGGATACGTCATCAACCCCAACAACTTCTCATTTCTTGTCTATAAATAGGGATTAGTTCTCTCATTTGATGTAATTATCTAAGTGTGAAAATTTCACACACTTCCCATTTTTCTCTCTCAATCTAGCTAGTTAACTATTAGTGTAACAAACTCAAGAGCTTGACAAACTCTTGAGTTAGTTATAGTTAGTTGTAACTACTTACCTAATTCTGTAACCACTTTTCACATTTAAATCAATAAAATTCCTTCCTTTTCCTTCAATCTTCTTATCAATCCCTGCATTTCTGTTGAACTTGTTGCTGTTATGAGTTACTTGTGATCACATTTGATCATAAGAAGCTTTTGTTGAAGAATTGTAGATGTTCATTCCCATTCCTGTTACTGAGTTGAATTTAAAGCAAAATTGAGTAGATATAATGATGTTGATGATGGTAGATGGATGATTAGTAGATCATAGTGCTAAGGTGGTGGTTTAGCATTGTTTAGGAGGCTCAATGCCTACCTACTCCATCAATGGAGGCACATTGCTAAAAGGTTTCATGATTCTTAGTTTTGTTCCACTAAACAGTCACTTGCATGCTAAATTCTAGTGTAATTACTATATGCTGCTTTGATCAAGTGTGATTAGCATGTTTTTGGCTTGATTCTGATTGCTTAGATAGATACTTGTTAGATTGTTAGTTTTTTGCTTGAGTTTACTTGTTACTGTAATCATTTTCATCAGTTACTTAGCTTGTTCATGCACTTTGAGTACTTGTGTGTTTAATAGCTTGTTATTGGTTCATTTGCATGTCATTTTGATCAATAAGTATGTGTAGGTATCTGTCATAGATCAGTTGAACCATTTGCTTAATTTCTCTTTACAAAAGTTGTGATCATATCAGATAAGTGGTGTTTGGATTTGTTGTCATTTTGTAGTTCAATTGTTGTTAACTGGTTAATCATAGTCCATTTCTCATTCTTCAGTCATTTTAAACAAGTCTTAGTAGTTTTCAAGTCAAAAAGTTTGTCAAAAAGGCAAATAGTTGAAAAAATGTTTGGGTCAGTTTTGTGATACCAGTTCATCAGATAAGTAGCACTTTTCAATCTCTAAGCAATTGTTCATTTCTTAACCAATTTCAGTCAAAAATTGTTTCTATTTGTCATTTAACATCTGAAGTTTAAGTTCTTGTAAGGAAATCATACAGTTTTCACATTTGAGTGAGAAATAAGCTTTTTCATAAGCACTTGGACAACATCAAGTTTCTGTAACAAAAGAGCATATTGATTTCTTGTACTGGCAAATCTACTTCATAAATCTTGTGATTTTCTTTCATATTCTTGTTTAGAAACATGCCTTGATTAAATTCTGAAGTTTTCAGCTTTTTCACTTTTTGGTCAAACTTGGTCAATAAGCTAGGTTTCAGCTTATTTTCAATTTCCAACTTAAATACTTGATCATTTTTCATAAGAAAAGACATTTCAGACTCTCCATAAGCTGTTTAATATGATTTAGCTTAAAATTTGAGATGTGCATGTCTGGATTTCATTATAGCTTATTCTTGGCTTATTGGAGTTGGCTTATTTGAGTTCTAGTTCATTTCAAGTTTTTTTCCTTGGATAAGCCTAAGTGATTTTCAGTTTTAAGCAGTTTAAAACTTGTTTCAGCTTAATTGGTTCATTTTTGAGCTTATACGAGCCTTATTGTCCGGGATGGTGTCCGTTTTTGGTTTAATTTCCTATTTAATTGCAATTAAGTCCCTAAATTTTGAAACAGTTTCAATTACTAGCTAAATTTCCACTTTATTAGGGTTTGCTAGAGTTTAGTCCATAACTTTTCAAGAGTTGTCATTTTCAGTTGGTTGGATTTAAAAGTTGTTACAATTTGTTAGATACTTGTTAGATTTTACACTATTGGTCCTTTTACTTTCTGATTTTTATATTTCAAGCAATTTAGTTTCATTTACTTACATTTTTAGCACATTACTTTCTTAGATTTACAATTTTTGTCCTTTTGTGAATAACAATTTGGTATGTGCTAATTGTTTTACGGTTACGTAGCTTAATATTTTTCACATTTTTACGTGCTTGCTTAAATAGACCTAGAAAATCCAAATAACCCTATCAACCAAAAACGATAATAAACCTGATATTGTTAGGACTTCCAATTAAAGAATCGAGAGAAACGAACTTCAATTTACACAATTTCAAATGGCGCCGCTGCCGGTTCTTTGACTTTACGAGAGACTATCGATTGACGGTTTTCATTGGCTTTTGGGATCCGTTCACCTTGTGAATGTTATTTTTACGTATCATAAATCAAAAACAATAAAAAATTAATAAAATAAAAATATAAAAACTAAAAAAATAACAAAAACAATTTTTTCCTAAAGAATTGACCAAAAAAATTAAAAAATCAAAAAGCAATCTTTTTCCTAAGACATTGCAACCAAAAATATATATGATTGGATTCCCTCGGTTTTTATGTACATATAGAATTTTCTTTAAAAAAACCCCAATAAGTACAAAAATATTTTTCTATATTATTATATGTAAATACGTATACGTATAAGAACAACCAATACACATATTCTCCATAAGTATTGCCAAGGCAATACACCGTGTTAAGGGGCGTTCCGGTCCTTGACACGCATATCGATCAAATTCAATAAAGCAAGAATAGATAAATACTTCCAATAGGCAATAATTCGAAGAATACAAACTACAAAGTGAATAGAAAGGCGATGTGCTATAAAATTACATCTAAGGGTCAATCGGTACTTAAGTGCTTTGCGCAACCTAACCCCCCGTTCACTAGTGAGTATTCTAAGAAGGAAGGCTTCATTGGGGGTCTTGCACCCAAGTAGTAATTACGTATATTATACTTTCTTGTGGATATTTCATATTGAAACTCGAACAGGATAATCCCTTTCTCTTCAAAGTCAAACGAGAGCTTCTCTCTCATTCCTCGTATTGAGTTGCATGCTCATTCGCGGGCGTGCACAAATACCGATTGGTGTACAACCCCTTCCTCCTAAAAGGAAGAAAAAGATAAAGAGTAGGAACACCACCATCCATCAAGCCGATCCCGAGAATCGTGCTTTGATCCACACACAACAAGAAGCCTTGGACGGAGTTGATACTCGACCTTTGATGGAGCACTTGCAATCCAATGTGCAAGGATATGCCGATGCTATCAAGATACCCGATACTCCCGCAAACACATTTGAGCTAAAAACATCCATGATTAACTTGGTTTAAAACACACCATTTTTTGGGAACAAGAATGATAATCCACATGATCACCTTAAGAAATTTCTTGCTCTTTGCAACACCATTAAGTACAATGGAGTTCCCCATGATGCCATTAAGTTGATATTGGTGCAATTTTCACTAGAGGGTCCAGCTAAGAATTGGTTAGATACACAACCACTCGAGAGCATTACCACGTGGGATGGTTTCACTAAGAAGTTTTTGAACAAGTTCTTTCCCCCATCTAAGACCACGGCTTTGAGGAACTTAATTATAGGCTTTCAACAAAAACCTAGTCAAACATTTAGTGATGCTTGGGAGGAGTATAAGGAGTTATTGAGGAGATGCCCTAACCATGGATTCGATGAGGTTCACGTAATCGAAACTTTCTATGATGGACTGAGACCACACCCACCAAGATTTACTTAATGCTTCCGCGGGTGGAAATATTCTTGCTAAATCCATTCAAGAAGCTTGGGATATTATTGAGACCAAAGCAATGGTGAAAACAAACACTCAATTTGAAGAAAGGGTTCATGTTATCCAAAATAATACTCAAACACCTTGTGATAACCAATTCCTCAAGAGTCACCAAGAGATACTTCAAAGAATAGATAGGGATCATGAGATGCATCTTAAGTCAAGTCAAGAATTGATCCAAGCCATTAAGGGCCTTTCCTTGAACAATTCCACCAATGATGTGCATGCTATTACTCTTTCGTGTGAGACTTGTGGAGGTCCCCATTCATATCAACAATGTGATAAGGTGCAAGGTTATCAAGGGGAGTGTTATGCTTACCAAGAAGAACATCGTGAACATTTCAAACCCAACATTAACCCAAACAACCTTTCTTACAAATCTCAAAATTACCTTACTCCACCAGGATTCCCACCCTACCCATCTACCATTACTCAACCCAATCCACCTCAATGGTTACAAAGAAACCAAGGTCCAAGACCACAATACCAAGGGAACAATTACAAGGCACCTAACACCTTTCAAAATCAAGGAAATAATTTTCACCCACAAAATCAAGGATTTCACCCACCACCAACCTTCCCAAATCAAGGATACCCTCAAATTCAAAATCAAGGATATGTACCATATGATAATCAAGAGTTTGTTGAGAGGAGAATTCGTGAACGTGAGAAAGGAATGCAAGAGCAAATGAAACTTATTACGGAGGAGCAAACTAAGAGGCTTTTAATGGCATTTAGTCAAAGACCACAAGGGGCTTTACCTTCTAACACACAAACAAACCCGAGGGAAAATGTCAATGCTATCACAACAAGAAGTGGAAAGAAAACTCATGATCCTTCACCACCCAAACCTACTTTGGTAAAGCATACTATGATTCCTTCTTGTGATAAGCCTTCTACATCTAGTTCACCATCCTCAAGTTCTCCCATTTTTCCCACTTCCACACCTACTCATGAAGCAACCAACAAGGAAAATCCTTCTTCAACCACTCAACCACAACCAAAAACAAGTCTCCCTTATCCATCAAGATTAAGAAAGGACAAGCTTAAGAACAAGGATGATATCCAAGTCTCAAACTTTTTGAGGATGTCCAAGCAACTTAACATAAATATCTCCTTTGCGGAAGCTTTAGCCAATATGCCTAAGTTTGCTAAGATGATCAAGGACTTACTTTCTAACAAGGAGAGATTGGTGGATTTGCTTAATGATTCCTTAAATGAGAATTGCTCCGCGGTTTTGCTTAAGAAGTTGCCTACTAAGCTTGGAGATCCGGGGAGGTTTTTGATTCCTTGCAATTTCCCGGGGGTGGAAAATTGCATGGCTTTAGCAGATTTAGGAGCAAGTATAAATCTCATGCCATTATTGGTTTGGAAGAAACTTTCACTTCCCGAGCTCACTCCTACTAAGATGACTCTTGAGTTGGCTAACCGTACTATAGCTTATCCGGTGGGAATTGCGAAGGATGTTTTTGTTGGGGTTGATAGATTTACCTTTCCCGCGGATTTTTTGGTGGTTGATTATGATATGGATCCGAGAGTTCCTTTGATTGTTGGTAGGCCATTTTTGAGAACGGGTCGTACTCTAATAGATGTGGCGGAAGGTGAACTTACAATAAGGGTAGGAGATGAGAGAGTTGTGTTTAACATGGGAAAGTTGTCAAAGAAGTCTAATGAGCCCGAAGTGGTGAAGCATATTGATGTTGTGAATGAGGAAACTCAAGATGATATCCTTGATGAAGTTTGTGATGAATACTTTTATGAAGCTTGTTCAAGTGGAGATTATGATTTACCTCATGTTGAGACTATTGATTCCATTACTTCATCCTTGGATTTTCATGAACCTCAAGAGCTAAATCTTGGTGATTTTGTGATATATTCCAATCCTCTCTTTGAAACCTCATATGATAACCCACTTTTCCACAATGATGAAGACATTCATGAGCATTTTAGTGATGAAGAATCTCTTCTTTGTGATACACCAACATATGATGATTATAGTGATGATGAGCTCTCTACTTGTGACTCTCCATTTGTTGATGATCACACTTCCTTGAGTTTTGAGGAATCACCAATATTTGATAGCCCAATCTATGATGTTTATGGTGATGAGGAGGATTTATCATGGATGAGAGTGATGAGTTCTTAGAAGTGGATATATCTTTTGAGTACACTCTTGGATATCTTGATGAGGAGGGAGACATACTCTATCTAGAATCTCTATTGCATGAAGATTCTTTACCTTCTTCCTTGTCCACCTCAAATTTTCAATGTGATAAAGGAAAAAAAGTTATGATGGTTCCTTATAAGAGCTTGTTATTACCCATTACTCCACAATCTTTCTCTCACCATGTGACCTACAAGGGAGAATCTTCTAAAGCAACCAACACTTGTTGTTTTCCCATCAAGGAAGGGATTTTGATCCTGGCATAGAGCTTGCTAAACCATCTCAGTATCCGCCTGATGCAATAAAAGGAAAACTTGTGAAAATTTTGAGAGTATCACCCTATCACCTTGTGAAGAACATATGGGCTACCATTTTGGACAACACCACCTCACCTTTTTCACTATTGCTTGGGAAGTTAGTTGTGGAATTGTGTTATAAGTGGGATGGTAATTATGTATTTGATCCGGGGGGATATTTATCAAGTTTTGATAAATGAAAACTTGTTTTACTTCATCATGGAGATTTTTCCTAAAAAGGGCAAAACTTTTACTCTCCATGATAGGTTTTAGACACTTTTAAGTGTGGGAAGATTCGAGCTAGAGACTCCTTAAATAAAGCTTGAATAACTAGGTTTAGAAGTTTTTTAGATCTAGAGTGTTGTAGGTTAGAAATTAGGATAGCAAGTTGATGAGAAGTGTAGGGGATACCTTCTTTTGTCTTTATGTTGTTTGTAGGGTTGCTCACTCATAACGTGCTTTGGAGCTTATGGAGGAGGCCCTTGTATCCGGTTCACTTCGTTACTATTGTGATTTTTCATAGGCACCTTCTGCTTTAAAAATGAATTCACTATAGTTGATCTTTCCTTAACTTGGGTTAAGCAAAGTCTATTCATTGTCATAAGTGTAGGGGAAGTTTTATACTTCCATGTTCTTAAACATTGAGGACAATGTTTAGCTTAAGTGTAGGGGGGTCTTCTATCGAAGTGACCTTACCTAAACTTTGTCATTGACCTTCATGATAACTTGGAAAATTAATTTTTCAAATATTTTTCAAATTTTTGATCTACTTTGGCCAACAAAAATATGCATTCATAATTTTTGCATTAATCATTTTTTATTTGCATAACACATTTTCATTGTATATATTTCTTCTTTTATCAAAAATATATAAAAGAGAAAAAAAAATATAATAAGGACATGGTTTAACAAATTTAGACTTTTTTGACATATTAGGCCCGCCATGGATATTTTGACTCAACCCGATTTTGCTTATCTTAGCACTCTCTAGCTAGTATCCTTAACCATGTAGTCCTTCATTGGTCTATTAGGCTAAGCATCCACCAATCTCATTATTTGAGATTTTAATTTGTGGAGAATGGGAAATGATAGAGTTGAAGCAAGTATAAAAGGGCTAGATAAACTTCATGAAAATTACTTGTGGCTAAACCATTCTCTTCTTTACCTCTATTTTCTTCGCATTTATATATGTTAATAAATAATCAAGAACGGTTTTAATTGGTTTGTAATCTTTTATGCATTTTTGTCTAATCATTCATGGTTGGTATGAGTACGTCTTAAGATTCTAAGTTAGAACGTTTTATGTGTACTAGACTTATGTCATGCTTAATATTTAGCGGGTGTTTTTCCTTTTATTCTTTTCAAATTTCTTTGTGAGGAATAAAGAAAAATAAGAGCGGCTTACAAAAAAATAAGTGGCTAGAAAAAAAAAGAGAAAAAAAAAAAGAAAAAAAAAATAATAATTATACAAGACTCCCAAGAGGGGAAGTGAAGTGTTAATTATAGTAACTATTAGATTCCAATATTACCTTGACGGGTTGCGGGGATTTAATAGTTGCTCCAATCCAATACTACCTTGACGGATTGTGGGATTGAAGATCCAAAGTCTCAAAAAGGCGGAGGATGTAAATTATTGCGTGAGTTTTATTTTTTCCTTAGCGAGTGTGTAGCTACTTATTAATGCATGACATGAGGATTTTACACATAAGGCGAATGACTTATTACTCTTGAAACGGACTTATATTAATTGTGAGCGGTTTTTCAAGTAATGGATGAGACGATTACTTAGGATTAAAACCGTGCTTCCTTATTTTTGGATTTCACATTTCTTATATTTCACGCTTTAAATAATGACAAATTTGCCCAAAAGCAATTTGCTCAAATAATAACCGGTTCCACATTTAATTGTTATGAATAAATTGATGCACCTTTTTACTTGTGAATGCATTGATCCCATTTTTAAGCTTGGTATGGGGAAAGTGAAACTTGAGGGTGATAAGTGTCCATGGTACCAAAGCCCTAATTTAAGTCATTGACTTCTTTATGAGTTTTTCCATCAAAGCCATTTCAAGAAAAATCCAAAAAGATGTAAATAGAATTGTTTCTTTTGCATTGCATTGTTAAAAATCAAAATCATGCATCATATAGAGTAGCATAGTGTAATAGCATTCCAAATTTGTCAAGGTAGGTTAATTATGAGGAGAATGTAAATTCGTGCTTTAAAATATAGCATTGCATGAGGTCATGGCAATTTTCAAGTGTAGGGGATTTGATATGAGCAAAAACTCATATCAATTAATCAACAAATCACTCTAAAACACAAGGAAAATACCTAACTTTTGTGCTATAAAGCGGAATTATGTGGTATGTTTTGTGTTTGTGTATAAATAGGTAAGAAGGATACATTTTCAAGCAAACAATAAGAAATCAAGCTTATTTGGATGAAAAAGACAAAGAAGGATCAAAGATGATAAGACTTTGAAGATAAAGGACCTATCTTGACAACACTCCAAAGTTGAAGGACTCAAAGTGTAAATTTGTCAAAGTCAAGATTAAAGTCAAATATGGTCAACTCCAAAGTCAACCAAGTCAAAGGGTCAAACTAGACAAGAATGCAAGTGGAAGGACCAAAAATGACATTGGAATGAAGATTATAACTCATTTGGACATTCTGCCTAACTTTAGGGACTTTAATTGCCAAAAATACACAAAGTTTGTGTATGATCCGTGTGCATGGGCCAACAGCCAATGAGAATGCAAGATTTATATAACATGGATCACCAACTGGCAAGCCACATCACCAGCTCATTTATTGAGCCGACTTGCTACAGTCAACTCCACTAGTTCATTCATCAACCAATCAGAAGCTTACAACCCATAATGCATTATATCCAAAACGGATAACAATCCGTGTGTTCACCTGGGATCCAACCAGAATCTGCCACGTGGCGCCTTCTTCATCAAACGAACCCAGGATCATTTTTGAGCTACACTGAATTTCAAGAGATGATATATACATGAAACTTGCTCGTTTTCAAGAGAGGAATGCATTGGTAACACTTAATCAAGCTCAAATTCAAAGAATCAAAAACCCCCAATTCATGAAGAACATAAGAACTTGCAATTAAGAGATTGGTGACACCTGGCAACCTGCTATTGGTGGGGATACGTCATCAACCCCAACAACTTCTCATTTCTTGTCTATAAATAGGGATTAGTTCTCTCATTTAATGTAATTAGCTAAGTGTGAAAATTTCACACACTTCCCATTTTTCACTCTCAATCTAGCTAGTTAACTGTTAGTGTAACAAACTCAAGAGCTTGACAAACTCTTAAGTTAGTTATAGTTAGTTGTAACTACTTACCTAATTCTGTAACCACTTTTCACATCTAAATAAATAAAATTCCTTCCTTTTCCTTCAATCTTCTTATCAATCCCTGCATTCCTGTTAAACTTGTTGCTGTTATGAGTTACTTGTGATCACATTTGATCATAAGAAGCTTTTGTTGAAGAATTGTAGCTGTTCATTCCCATTCTTGTTGCTGAGTTGAATTTGAAGCAGAATTGAGTAGATATGATGATGTTGATGATGGTAGATGGATGTTTAGTAGATCATAGTGCTAAGGTGGTGGTTTAGCATTGTTTAGGAGGCTCAGTGCCTACCTACTCCATCAAGGGAGGCACATTGCTAAAAGGTTTCATGATTCTTAGTTTTGTTCCACTAAACAGTCACTTGCATGCTAAATTCTAGTGTAATTACTATATGCTGCTTTGATCAAGTGTGATTAGCATGTTTTTGGCTTGATTCTGATTGATTAAATAGATACTTGTTAGATTGTTAGTTTTTTGCTTGAGTTTACTTGTTACTGTAATCATTTTCATCAGTTACTTAGCTTGTTCATGTACTTTGAGTACTTGTGTGTTTAATAGCTTGTTATTGGTTCATTTGCATGTCATTTTGATCAATAAGTATGTGTAGGTATCTGTCATAGATCAGTGGAACCATTTGCTTAATTTCTCTTCACAAAAGTTGTGATCATATCAAATAAGTGGTGTTTGGATTTGCTATCATTTTGTAGTTCAATTGTTGTTAACTGGTTAATCATAGTCCATTTCTCATTCTTTAGTCATTTTAAACAAGTCTTAGTAGTTTTCAAGTCAAAAAGTTTGTCGAAAAGGCAAATGGTTGAAAAAATGTTAGGGTCAGTTTTGTGATACCAGTTCATCAGATAAGTAGCACTTTTCAATCTCTTAGCAATTGTTCATTTCTTAACCAATTTCAGTCAAATCTGTTTCTATTTGTCATTTAACATCTGAAGTTATACAGTTTTCACATTTGAGTGAGAAATAAGCTTTTTCATAAGCACTTGGACAACATCAAGTTTCTGTAACAAAAGAGCATACTGATTTCTTGTACTGGTAAATCTATTTCATAAATCTTGTGATTTTCTTTCACATTCCTGTTTAGAAACATGCCTTGATTAAATTATGAAGTTTTCAACTTTTTCACTTTTTGGTCAAACTTGGTCAATAAGCTAGGTTTCAGCTTATTTGTAATTTCCAGCTTAAATACTTGATCATTTTTCATAAGAAAAGACATTCCAGACTCTCCATAAGCTGTTTAATATGATTTAGCTTAAAATTTGAGATGTGCATGTCTGGATTTCATTATAGCTTATTCTTGGCTTATTGGAGTTGGCTTATTTGAGTTCTAGTTCATTTCAAGTTTTTTTCCTTGGATAAGCCTAAGTGATTTTAGTTTTAAGCAGTTTAAAACTTGTTCCAGCTTAATTGGTTCATTTTTGAGCTTATACGAGCCTTATTGTCCCTTGGTGCCCGTTTTTGGTTTAATTTCCCATTTAATTGTAATTAAGTCCCTAAAGTTTGTAACAGTTTCAATTACTAGCTAAATTTCCACTTTATTAGGGTTTGCTAGAGTTTAGTCCATAACTTTTCAAGAGTTGTCATTTTCAGTTAGTTGGATTTAAAAGTTGTTACAGTTTGTTAGATACTTGTTAGATTTTACACTATTGGTCCTTTTACTTTCTGATTTTTACATTTCAAGCGATTTAGTTTCATTTACTTACATTTTTAGCACATTACTTTCTTAGATTTACATTTTTTGTCCTTTTGTGAATAACAATTTGGTATGTGCTAATTGTTTTACGGTTACGTAGCTTAATATTTTTCACATTTTTACGTGCTTGTTTAAATAGACCTAGAAAATCCAAATAACCCTATCAACCAAAAACGATAATAAACCTGATATTGTTAGGACTTTCAATTGGTTAAGAATCGAGAGAAACGAACTTCAATTTACACAATTTCAGTTATCGACGTAAGATATATTCCTTGAGTTTGATCGAGGTGATAAGAATTAAAGTGCAAGGGTAACTGAAATGTTATGTTGCAAAATAACCTAAACTAACTGATAATAGTAACGTCTTAACAATGATGCGCGAGACATACTCAAACGTAGTACGTGAACAATTATGAACGTGATACGTGAACAATTGTGAACGTGGTACGTGGAGATATGGTGAGTGTAATATGAGAAAACATATGTTGATCAATGATACGTGTAACATATCATGAACGTGATATGAGAAACGTGGAATAAACATGACATGTGAAATATATCGTGAACATGGAATAACGGCGGCGGTAACGCCAAATGCTATAAGGTGAAACGTGGAATGTGACGTGAAATCGTAAGCCAGGATACGATCATGAACGTGAATAGTGTCATGAACGTGAATGTGAAAGCAAGTCGTAAAATTAGAACAAGGACGTGAATGTGAATAAGGAGCACCAATGCGAACCTTTGTCTGGCCCGATAGCTGGGGGATTACCAAGTGATCGGATGATCCTTGGTTGGAAAAATGTCTGACAATCTGCTGACTCTGGAACCCTTGCGGAGGTAAGGATTCTACAGACTTAGTCAACTGTTGACAATAACCCAGATAACTTCATGCTTCTTCTGAGTTTGCGGTAATCTGGTAACCAAAATCCATGGAGATCTAGTCTCATTTCTGATCATAATTTCTGTTGGTGCATCAACATCCTAGTCCGTTGGTGTTCTACCTTAGCCTGTTGGTATGACAGGTACTTATATATGAACGTAACTGTATCTTGCTTCGTAGAAACTTGATACATAGGAGTTTACGAACTACGATTCTTCGAAATAGACTTCTCTTAACGTAGGATTTTCTTGGAATACCTAACGTAGTGTAGGGTTCTCACCTTTACGCATACGCTGAGTCTTGGTAAGATTAACCGTGAGAATCCATTTGATTCAGCGTGTCACTGTAATCAACCAGAATTTATATTGAAAATTTCAGTGTGAAATTTCTCCTGTCGTAGAATTTGCAACTTAGTGCACATGTGGTCTTCCTGCTCTTCTCTAGACTTAGAGAAAAAAAATCAGAGAAAAAAAAATCAGGTTGTCCTCGATGAAAAACACTGATGAATTTGTTTATGAGTTCATGGAACTCAACTTATTAAGTCCATAATGCTGTTGGAGCATTTATGAGACTAATACAAAATCATGAATCTAGCATGACCGAGTCGTGCACGAATAGCAGTCATGGAAATATCCTGCTCTTTCACTCGTCACTGTTGGCAGCATGATCATGAATCCGAACTTGGAAAGGTGCTTAACACCCTAAAGTCGATTGGACATGTTGTCAATACGTGGAGGAGAATAACGGTTATGAATGGTGATTTGTTTAAATCGACGGTAGTCGACACATAATCTCATGGTACCGTCCTTCTCCTTAAAGGTTTTCTGGAATGTATGGGAAGATTTTGGGGTAATCGGCTGGTTATGCGTAAAGGCACTTCTGTGGTCGTGTCTTAACTGACAGCTAGAAAATTTAGCAGACATGGCTAACAAAGCACGTGCTTGTAAAGCATAGATAGTTTGTACAGATTTTCCCGATGGAAACCATGCTGAATGTATTTAGGAGCCTGAACATCACTATACATAATCATGAATCGTAGCATGGTGTTCTATTCGTAGTCCATAGTTAGGATTAAATTCAACTCGCATCTGTCCGAGGAAATGCGTTAGCAGCTCGGATCTTATCATTAGGCCGAAGGAAAACCTTAGTATATATGAAATATAGGTGCAAGAAATGAAAGTGTCATCGAACAACGTGACAGTTCTCACTGATATGCCGGTAATGGTACTGAACTTCTTGTGACCTGATTAATACATGGCACAACAATTGGATATACCCTTTGGAGGGCACCCTGAATTTCTTAGGGATGAGTCATGTGTCTTGACATGTGTCTTGAAAAACAGTGCTTATGACATGTATCTTGACTGATGTCTTGACATACGTCTTTAGAAAAGTACGTGAGACATGTGTCTTGTATGATGTCTTGACATGTGTCCCTAGGTGTAAAACGAATAAATTTGAAAGTCTTAGGTTATTATGCCAGATTGGCAGATTGGTTGGACTACTGACCCTTGTATTTCTGATCACGTCCGTGGTCGGAGCTTCTGTTGCGATTGCTAGGATAGTTGCTGTCACAGTAGTGGTTACTATCATCTTGTCTGTCAGTTCCATGACATCCATTCTCATGACTATGATTCATGTAACTATTTAGTTGAGTGGCCGGCTGGTATCGGTTCTCACTCATATGACTGAAACGACAAGTGGATAACGTGTGACATGTAACTAAGAATTAGGGACAATGATTTATGGAAATCATCTGGTGGTGAAGCGTCTTCTTGTCTGATCGCTTTGATCTAACGCCTTTGTCTTCGTCTTGTTCGATCTTCAAGTTTGTGAACAACATCATCATCTCGTAGCGTCTATAAAATAATCAGCAACATCAATTTTCGTAACATCTCTAAGTTATGAGCGGCATCAGCAATCTTGTAGAGTATCAGCAAGTGGAGTATACCCGAGATGATTTAGAATCAACAAGCGAATACTCATGAAGTATTGTAAGTGAAATACACATGGATTATGGTCTGTATAATACACATAGCATACGGTACATGAAGTACCCATGGAACGCACATGAAATGATCGGTATGGGGTCGATCATCTGACATGATTTGAAATGAAAAATAATCGGTTAAACGGTTAGAAAACCATCATGACAACCTGGCAATGCCAGCATCTACATCATTCTGGTTGCATAAAGAAATGCTAAAGTGTGGTTACACAAAATTCAACGATGATTTGCCTGAAAGCATGATTAATGAAAACCCACCATGACTATCATGAAAGCATAAACAACAAAAGAGACGTAAGACGTAATTAACATGATGACGAAATCAACATGAAGACGAAATCAACATGAAGAAACATGAAACAACTTAACATGAAGGAGTATACAACATAATCAGCCTAAAAACGAAGTTAACCATTATAGTATGAAAATACACTTGACATAAAAGACATAGTAACTTATGAGGGGACATGAACAAAAAAATTTATGCCAATAAATCATGAGAAAATTTTCATGCATGAAAACAGTCCGTGAATGCATGATGCATTTTATGAAAACCTTTATATGCGCGAGGGTCAACGCCTGTGGGTCGGTTCACCAAAAGAAAGACATAGCGAAGTGGACGCCAATGGGTCAGTCCAAAGTTAAAGTTTCGATAAAAGCACATGCGACTAAATAGGGCCAGTCCTGTACCAACCATTACTTAGTCATAATTCCTTCGACAATGAGATGAATGCATGAAATGAATACATGAAATGATATGAAATGCATGCGTGAAAATCAACTGTCTAAACCGAACAGAAACACGCGACTAAGTATGAACTACTGCGGTTCAGTTCATACTAGTCAACATTCACAAGAAATATCATGCAATAAAACAATGACATGTAACTAAGTATGGATGATGGTTGTTCAATCCATATTAGTAAAACAATTCCGAAGAAAACATCATGGTTAAAACAACGAGGTTCTGAAAACATCAATACGTGGAATAACGAGTGTTGATTTAGGAAGCTTCTGGTACCTACCCGCTAGTCACAGGTCGAGTTTTAGAGCCTACAGGTCGAAACCTTGGGCTCTGATACCATAATTGTAACACCCCATTTTGATAAATGGAATATCACAGGATAATTATGACGTGTCATCAAAGCATGCAAGGTAATATGTCATAAACATACATGACCAAAAGGGATAACCGGAATCAAGCATCGGTTCCCAACATAAGCCCAAAACATAAATAAAATAAATGAACAAAAGGAAGACTAAACAAGCATAAATATATGAAGGCATGAGGAGAAGTCTAAGGTAGCTCCCATCCTATGCGTGTCCTCCAAATGCTCCAGTCTAACCTTAGGTACCTGCCGTTTAGGGACATGGGAAGAAAGTAACGGCTGAGCAATACGCTCAGTGCACAGATATATAACATATCATGAATGGCATAATATAGGAAGAAATGTAAGGCACGAATAGCAACAGAAATGAATAAGTTCTGGAAAACCTAGTTGTCTGTCTCGTTAACTGGTTTTAGTTCTGAAAACATAGCTTATGTTACTTATGAAAATTTGTATTAGTTAATGTACCATAATAGCCAATATAGGTCATGAGGTCAACAACGTGCATGAATACTTGGAGGAGTGGCCTCGTTATGCAAATTAGAGGGGATGCCTCTAATTAACTGGTAAGTGGGTAGGAGGGATCAGCTCCTTGTGAAGGATGCAAGGCACTAATAAGTGTGAAAACACTTATCCTTTTACCACTTATTTCCAATAATAACATGACCAAAACGTGTATTTTATGTCGTAAAAGTCGGAATTATGCGTGGTTTGTGTTTTTATTGTGTTTTAGGACCAAAAGATGAAAAAGGAAGAAAACACGGGCTTTCACGGGCTTTTATCGAAGAAAACGAGAAAAGACGAAGTCAAGAGATCAAGAGTGCTTAAAGAACGGATGTCCAAGACCTATTCTGAAGATTTATCAAAGAAAAAGTCTAAAGACGGAAGTTTAAATGAAGTCGAAGAACTCAAGTCTAAATTAAAGAAGAAAATTATTAAGACAAAGTTCAAATCCCGAGACGACGTCGAGTAAAGACAAAGAATTAAATCGAGTCATGAAGAAAAGAAAGAAGGAAGCACACCACACATGCACTTCCCACTTAGCCTATAAATACCCTCCTAATCACATTAGGAGGGTGGTTAGCTAGTTTCACTTTTAATTTTTCTTTCTAGTCTTAGAGAGAGAAAGTTCCCAACTTTCTCTCACTTAGTTTTTCTTTGTTTTCATCTTTCAAATTTGAAGCTTTCATTAATCTTTGTATTTGAGTTTCTTTAATCAAAAGTTTAAGTTTAAGTTTGTGTTCTTTAATCTCTTCCTACATTTCTTGGTTTCATTTTGCTTTTGATCTGAAAATTATAATCCATACGGATTGATTTCGTTTGATGTTTAAGTAGTTAAAAGGTTAATCTTTTTACTACTTATTAAGCTTTTATTTGGTTTAGGCTATAAGCTCTTTATGCTTATTGGCTTATTTCATGTTTTAGCTTATTGCTTTTCGGATTCTCATAAGGTTTAATCTTTTCAAAAATTTCTTTTATAAAGTTTATGATTTCATGTTTTTGAAAGTTATCAAATTTAAGCTTATTGAGTTATTTAAGATTTGGTTAAGATAGCTTATTCTCCGTGCTTGTTTAGTTTTAAGCTTACCACCAATTTCGGATTACTACTGCTTGTGTTCATCGTAATATTGGGTATTGCACATTCCGATTGGACCTTGGTTTCTATCGCAATAACCCATCAAGGGTTCTACTTTGCGATCAAAAGTACTTCCCCCTTATTCCGATCTGGGATTGCGATCGCTCATTGCGATCACATATTCCGACGGGACTAAGGTTACTTTGAAACGAAACTCTGCCAAAATTTTGTCAGCTACATTCCGATAGGTTGGTCATATTCCGATAGATTCACATTGCGACAGAAGTGTTTACTCACATTCCGATCTGAACTTTGCGACAGAACCATATTCCGATAGAATTGACTTTGACATTCCGATGGGTATTCAGATTAACATTCCGACAGCTTTACATTTGGTTATTTCGATGGCTTTCATTTTGATACATTATGATAGAACATGTTTTTAAGTTTTATGTTTTAAGTGTTTATCTAAATAACTTTTAGTTTAATTTTTAAAAGCTTTAATTTACTCAACGACATTTTAATACTTGCTTGTAGTATAAAATAGATAATCGAACCAACCATTTATTATTCCACCAAGAACAATTGAGTCGCACTTTAGACTGGAAATCAATTCGAAGAGATCGGACGATAAGATTTTATACTTAGCCAAAAGCTACGTATTAAATGGCGCCGATTCCGGCTCTTTTCGTTAAGATTAACGGTTTTGAGTGAGAGACGCGTTGGATTTTGGGATCCGTTCATCTTTGAACGTTATTTTCCTTGCTTTCAAATTTTCAAAAATTCTAAAAAAATATAAAATTTTCAAAAATACAAAAAAAAATAAAAAAAAAAACATAAAAAAAAACATAAAAAACCAAAAATATTTCTGCTTTGTTAGTTCTTTTGCAGGTGTATGCGCACTCGATCAACGTCTTATCCCGAGCCCGAGACTCTCGATAACTTAGACATGGCCGGTGTACACAACAATAATAATAATCCACCTCAAAACAACATGAATAATGACAACAATGAACCTCTACCGGACAATCGTCCAATGATCGAACTTTTGCAAGCACATGTAGAGGGCAACCACGATGCTATTGTCGTACCCGCGATTGGAGCCAACAACTTTGAGCTCAAATCCGGCTTCATTCAAATGGTCTCTGCTCAACCATTCTTGGGGCGTTCAATTGATGATCCTCATAACCATATTAAAAGGTTTCTTCAACTCACTAATACGGTTAAGTATAATGGGGTTTCACAAGAGGTAATTCGCTTGCAACTTTTTCCTTTCTCCTTAGAGGGACAAGCCCAGCATTGGCTTGATAAGGAACCACCACAAAGTATTCTTACGTGGACGGACTTAGAGACCAAATTCATAAACTACTTTTTCCCACCCTCTCGTACTACCGCTTTGCGGAATGAAATCATTACTTTTGAACAAAAGTACGATGAGAATTTTAGTGAATCTTGGGACCGTTTTAAAGAACTTTTAAGAAAGTGCCCACAACATGGTTTTACCAAAGTGCACCAAATTAATACTTTTTACAATGGTTTAAGCATGAATGACCAAGATTTACTAAATAGTGCATCGGGGGGTAATCTTTTGGTTAAGTCTGCTAATGCCACTTGGGATATTATTGAGAACAAGTCTAGAGTGCAAACCAAGAGTGTTCGGACCAATGTGGCTAGTGCTAGCACTAATGAGAGCGACAAGAGACTTGATAAACTTACTTCGCTTGTTGAATCACTTGCTCTCCAACCGGCCAACAATACCAAAGCTATCACCGCCCAAGCTAGTGCTTTGACTCAATCATGTGATATATGCGGGAGATCTCACTCATATACCGATTGTCCTTCGACTCATGACAATCCGGAAAATGTGTATGTTGCCAACGGGTACCTATTCTACGAGAGGCTATCAAGCACGTCCTCAAGGTGACCGCAACTTGCTCAGCTATCGTTCAAACAACTTTCTTTCACCTCCTGGTTTTCCCCCACAAAACCCAAACAACCTCAATCGCAATAATCAAAACCAACCTCGTGCTAAAATTCCATACCAAAACCAAAGAAACCCATATCCACCTCAAAGAAACAACCAAGTTTACCAACAACCTGCTTATCAACCACCCGCCTACCATGCTCCTCCTCCCAACCAACCCACCACATTAAACCAAGATGTTGAAACCTACATGAGGACTAATGATGTGATAGTGCAAAATCTTCAGCGGGAAATGCTCAACATGAAAGCAGATATGGTGAAGCAAGGAAATGATATTCGAGCTGATATACGAAACACTTTGGCAAGTCAAACGAATGCCTTGAGGAACATGATGGCTAGTTTCTTCCCAAGTAATCAAGCCTCTGGATCGGGTTCTCTTCCGAGTAACACCGTTGCTAATCCAAGAGGGGAGATGAAAGCAATCACCACTCGCAGTGGAAAAGGTTTAATGGAACCCGAGCTTCCGACACCTACACCGGTGATTGTGACAAAGGAAAACGAGTCTCCTTCTTTTATTCCTCCACCTCCAATTCCACCACATTCTACTTCTACCCCTCCACCACCCAAGGAAGTGAGTGAGAATTCCATTCCTAAGCCTTCATCTCAACCTAATATACCTTATCCCTCAAGGTTGAGGAAAGAGAAATTAAAGAACAAGGATGATATTCAGGTTTCTAACTTTCTTAAAATGTTTAAACAACTGAATTTCAATATCTCCTTTGCCGAGGCTCTCGCTCACATGCCCAAATATGCTAAAATGTTTAAAGATCTCCTCAGTGATAAGGAGAAACTTCTCGATATTGCTCAGACCCAACTTAATGAGAATTGCTCCGCAGTGCTCTTAAGGAAATTACCAACCAAACTTGGTGATCCGGGTCGTTTCTTGATTCCTTGCAACTTCACTGGGGTAGAGAATTGTATGGCCCTAGCCGATCTAGGTGCTAGTATAAACTTAATGCCATTAAGTGTTTGGAAACAATTGTCTCTACCCGAGCTAGTCCCCACATGAATGACTTTGGAATTAGCTAACTGTACGGTTGCTTATCCAGTGGGGATAGCCGAAGATGTCTTCGTCGGTGTCGACAAATTCACCTTTCCGGCGGATTTTGTTGTCGTTGACTACGAGATGGACCCCCGTGTTCCATTAATCGTTGGACGTCCATTCTTGAGGACCGGTCACACTCTCATTGATGTAGCCGCTGGCAAATTAATCATGAGAGTTGGTGACGATAAAATCTTCTTCAACATGGGTAAACTTTCTAAGAAGCCTTCTGAAAATAAGAGCGTTAATTTCATTGACGTTCTTGATGGGGCTTGTGAAGAACATTTCAAAGACGCTTGTAAAAGTAATTCTTCTTCTCTACCCACTGTTGAGACCGTTGCCTCTATTGCTCCATCACTAACTCCATTTGGAGAAAGTGATTTCATCTTGAAATAATGTGAAGCAACTTTGGGACATGTGGACTTGCAATATGACGATTCTCCCTCCAATTGGGACGAAGACATTCGTACCATTGAGAAACTTCTCAATAAGGACCATATTTCTCCACCATCTCCTAAGGATATCTCTACCGATGATCCAAATTTGACTACGCCGTCCATCGAAAATCCTCCAGATATTGAGCTTAAGGATCTTCCGTCTCATCTCGAGTACGTTTTCCTTGAAGACAACAAGAAGTTACCGGTCATTATCGCTAAGGCCTTGAATGAAGAAGAAAAATCCCGACTTATCGCCGTGCTGAAGAATCATAAGAAAGCGATTGCGTGGAAAATCTCCAAAGAATGTTAAGACTTACTTCTGGGATGACCCTTATCTCTTCAAACAATGTGCTGATCTGATCATTCGTCGATGTGTTGATGGACCGACAACTTTACAAATCCTCGATGCTTGCCATAAAGGACCCACCGGTGGTCACTTTGGTCCCAACTATACCGCGAAGAAAGTATTCGACTCTGGATTCTATTGGCCCACCATTTACCGTGACGCTCATGATATGGTTAAGCATTGTGATGCTTGCCAAAGACAAGGCAAGATCACACATAAAGACGAGATGCCTCAAAATTTCATACAAGAATGTGAAATCTTTGATGTATGGGGTATCGACTTTATGGGGCCATTTCCATCATCTAAAGGGAACAAGTACATCCTCGTAGCCGTTGACTACGTTTCTAAATGGGTTGAAGCTAAGGCTCTCCCAACGAACGATGCGATGGTGGTTGTGAACTTTTTGAAGCAGCTGTTTGCTCGATTCGGTCTTCCTCGTGCTATAATTAGTGACCGCGGGACTCATTTTTGCAATGATCAATTTGCACGAGTCATGGCTAAGTATGGTGTCAATCACCGTCTTTCCACCGCCTATCATCCCCAAACCAATGGGCAAGCCGATATTTCCAACCGTGGATTGAAGCGAATTTTGGAGCGTACTGTGGGAGAGCATCGTGCCACATAGGCCGATAAATTAGATGATGCTTTGTGGGCTTTCCGTACCGCTTATAAGACCCCGATTGGTTGTACACCTTATCGTCTTGTGTACGGGAAAGCATGCCACCTCCCCATCGAGCTGGAGCACAAGGCATACTGGGCCTTGAAGTGGGCTAACTTCGACATCAACAAAGCCGGTGATCTTCGCAAGATTCAACTCAACGAGCTAAATGAACTGAGGAATGCAGCTTACGAGAACTCACTGATCTACAAAGAGAAGACCAAGATCATCCATGATGCAAGCATTAAGAACCGAGAGTTCCACGTTGGTGATCAAGTTTTACTCTTTAACTCTCGGTTGAAGATCTTCTCAGGCAAGTTGAAGAGCCGCTGGTCTGGTCCATTCACCATCGCTAAAGTCTTTCCATATGGCACCATTGAGCTTTCTCAGCCAAATGGGCCCAATTTTAAGGTGAATGGCCAGCGTGTGAAGTTGTACTTTGGTGAGGACATCTCTCATGAGATGATTCCATCCCTCACCACGTTTCCCATGAACTAGTTTTGGGTCGAGTCAGGCTCGTGACTCGGTTATAAAAAACAAGCGCTTCTCGGGAGGCAACCCGTGATCTATCCTTTACCTTTTTCATAATAAGTGTAGGGGGAGCCCCGCATGTGTTTGTTGTCTTGTTTCTTATTTTGTGCAGGGATTCAAGCTTCAAAGAGCATCTCGTTGACTTTTGACGAACCGTGATCCCGTGTACCCGTCTTCCTGGTTCTATCCTAAACTGTCGTGATTCAATATTTCATATTTTATATGTTCACACTGAAATCACTATAGTTGTCCTTTCCTTAGCAAGATTTAAACAAAGGGCACAATGTCATAAGTGTAGGGGAGTTTACTCCCACATGCTTAAACATTGAGGACAATGTTTATATCAAGTGTAGGGGGGACTTCTATCGAAGTAAGTGGTATTTTCCATGAATTTGCCCTCATTTTAACCGAAAAACTTGATTTTTTTGACATTTTTCAAAATGTTTAATCTATTTTGGCCTATTAGTTTTTCCTTTGTTATAGTTATTTTCCTTCCTTGCTAGAATAAAGTTTAATAAAGTGGTTTTAAATTTTTCAAAGTCGTGAATATTTTGACTCAACCCGAGTTTACTTATCTAAGTTTACTCTAGCTAGTATCCTTAACGTGTTTAAGTCAAGTTTTGCTAGGCTTTTATATAGGGAACTTTAAAACGCGAAAGTCTTAACTCTCACGGGTTAAGAACAAGAACTTTTCGCAAGTTCCTATAATTGATCCTAGAGAGTTGTTTATCAAGGGAACTTTAAAATGCGATTTCTAAACTTGAAAAAGTCTAAGAATTTGCAAGATCCTATAGATGACTCGAAAACCCAAAACTTTGATTTAATAGGCTAAGCATCCACGAGTCTCATTCCTTGAGATTTTGAACTGTGGAGGACGAGAGATGATAGATTCAATTATAAGTTTGGTATTCTTTCGTGAATTTATGTGAGTTAATTATGAGCCTATTCTCCCATCGCTTGTTAATAAATTTATCTGCAATAAATAAGGTTGTACGATTTGAAAAGTTACTTAGCTTCTAGCCCAAGATCGTTTAAAAGTTGATCGGTATTAATTAGAGTTCATAGCCAAGGCATAACTTATTGAAGCGGGATGCGAAGATTGGCGAGTCCGAAAAGGCCCTAACAAGGCATGCGGGCTACATTTTGTTGCTAAAGATCCAAAAGTGATGTGAAGAATCATTTATCAAAAATCAATATGAAGGATCGAGACACACGACGAAAAGCAAATACTCCCCAAAAGATCATGGAGAAGTCTATCCAAAAAGGCCCTAACAAGGTATGAGGATAAATAGATCCAAGTCCCAAAAGGAGGCGGATCGTTGTATATCAAAGTCCAAAATAAAGATTGGAGAAAAATAAAGAAGTCGTGGTACAAAGACGAAGAATCTCTCAAAACTTCAAGTGAAGAAATTCCTATTATGAAGAGAAAACCATAATTTCAAGAACGTCTCTCAAGATTTGAAGTATGAAGTCGCTGCCAGATATCGGTCCGAGAAAGGTCTCAAATCGTGAAGCGAGTTATGCCAAGATATGAACTTTTTGAGGTCCCGAGAAGCAATTTTAAAAGATTTTGTCCTTTAGCTAACTATTGATTAAATCGTTCAATTTATTTTCGGCCTAAATAACTATCGAAATAAGTCAAACAATGCATCCTCGTGATCATTCAAGACAAAAATAAAATATAAGAGATACACCTAGGAATAAGGGAGTCTAAGTAAATAATTAGCCCACATGAATTCGTGTTAGTTTGCTAACTTATAATAACAATGATCTCGTTTTTAAGCTTGGTATGGGGAACGTGAAACTTGAGGATGATAAACGTTCATGGCAGCCAGAACCCAATGTAAGTCTTTGATTTCTTTACTTGTTTCTATCTTTTTATTTTCCTTAAATGTTTAGTATTTAATAAAGGCCAAGGTGGGTTATTTATGATGGAAAATGTAAACCATGCTTTAAAATTAATGCATTGCATGAGGGCATTGCAATGGTCAAGTGTAGGGGATTTAATAAGTGTGAAAACACTTATCCTTTTACCACTTATTTCCAATAATAACATGACCAAAACGTGTATTTTATGTCGTAAAAGTCGGAATCATGCGTGGTTTGTGTTTTTATTGTGTTTTAGGACCAAAAGATGAAAAAGGAAGAAAACACGGGCTTTCACGGGCTTTTATCGAAGAAAACGAGAAAAGACGAAGTCAAGAGATCAAGAGTGCTTAAAGAACGGATGTCCAAGACCTATTCTGAAGATTTATCGAAGAAAAAGTCTAAAGACGGAAGTTTAAATGAAGTCGAATAACTCAAGTCTAAATTAAAGAAGAAAATTATTAAGACAAAGTTCAAATCCCGAGACGACGTCGAGTAAAGACAAAGAATTAAATCGAGTCGTGAAGAAAAGAAAGAAGGAAGTACACCACACATGCACTTCCCACTTAGCCTATAAATACCCTCCTAATCACATTAGGAGGGTGGTTAGCTAGTTTCACTTTTAATTTTTCTTTCTAGTCTTAGAGAGAGAAAGTTCCCAACTTTCTCTCACTTAGTTTTTCTTTGTTTTCATCTTTCAAATTTGAAGCTTTCATTAATCTTTGTATTTGAGTTTCTTTAATCAAAAGTTTAAGTTTAAGTTTGTGTTCTTTAATCTCTTCCTACATTTCTTGGTTTCATTTTGCTTTTGATCCGAAAATTATAATCCATACGGATTGATTTCGTTTGATGTTTAAGTAGTTAAAAGGTTAATCTTTTTACTACTTATTAAGCTTTTATTTGGTTTAGGCTATAAGCTCTTTATGCTTATTGGCTTATTTCATGTTTTAGCTTATTGCTTTTCGGATTCTCATAAGGTTTAATCTTTTCAAAAATTTCTTTTATAAAGTTTATGATTTCATGTTTTTGAAAGTTATCAAATTTAAGCTTATTGAGTTATTTAAGATTTGGTTAAGATAGCTTATTATCCGTGCTTGTTGAGTTTTAAGCTTACCACCAATTTCGGATTACTACTGCTTGTGTTCATCGCAATATTGGGTATTGCACATTCTGATTGGACCTTGGTTTCTATCGCAATAACCCATCAAGGGTTCTACTTTGCGATCAAAAGTACTTCCCCCTTATTTCGATCTGGGATTGCGATCGCTCATTGCGATCACATATTCCGACGGGACTAAGGTTACTTTGAAACGAAACTCTACCAAAATTTTGTCAGCTACATTCCGATAGGTTGGTCATATTCCGATAGATGCACATTGCGACAGAAGTGTTTACTCACATTCCGATCTGAACTTTGCGACAGAACCATATTCCGACAGAATTGACTTTGACATTCCGATGGGTATTCAGATTAACATTCCGACAGCTTTACATTTGGTTATTCCGATGGCTTTCATTTTGATACATTCCGATAGAACATGTTTTTAAGTTTTATGTTTTAAGTGTTTATCTAAATAACTTTTAGTTTAATTTTTAAAATCTTTAATTTACTCAACGACATTTTAATACTTGCTTGTAGTTTAAAATAGATAATCAAACCAACCATTTATTATTCCACCAAGAACAATTGAGTCGCACTTTAGACTGGAAATCAATTCGAAGAGATCGGACGATAAGATTTTATACTTAGCCAAAAGCTACGTATTAGGTACACACCACATTCACCATGAAATCCTGACTGAAACATGTAACTAGGATGCACCCATACGCCCCACATGATAATATAATAATATAATGGCCAAATAACTGAAAAGGGACGCCACGAGCTATCACTTCATCGTGGTGAAGTTATAACACTAGTGCCTCTAGTGTTATGGTTATGGTACCTCCATAACTAGGTGAAACTGGTCATGCATGTATATGGATAAGGTAACTAATAAAACATAATCATTTAAATCTGTAACTACTGGGGAAAATAGTTGGCTGCATACGGGAAATCCTAATGAAGGAAGAGATTGTCCTTACTGAAGGACGGGAAATCCGTACCTTATGCCCAGTAGAAGCTAATGAAACCGATGAAGAAACTACCCCGGCTTGACGGATAATACTACATAAGAATGGGAACGTGTATGAGTTGTCTGAATTACATGCGTTTTACTGGTTCTGTGTGTTATTAGCTTGTTATACGTATTCTGTCATGTTTTACTATTTACTGTGTTAACTGTAGCTATTTTGATGTTCTGTTGAGTATTGTTCATGTATTAGTGCATTATAATACTTGTATTATAATACTAAGTAACCTTCTAAAAATAACAGGTTTCCATAAATAGTAAGTTTCTAAAAATAATAAGTTTGCATAATTAGAAATAAGCTGGATTATAAATAATAATATAAGCTTAAGTTTACTGATTATATATCATAACTCATGTAATTATTAGTATAGTTTATTAATAATATCTTGTAAATTAAATAACTATAGGTTATACGATTTAATTAAATATAAGCATGATTTAATTAAATTAAAGTGTATAAAAATACTTAGGCTAAAACATGTATTAATACTATATTAATAATAACCCAAGTCATGATTATTAATTAATTATGTTTCATGTTCTAATAATTAATTAATACTATAGTCTAAAATAAATAATTAAAATACTTAGGTTTTAACATGTATTATCAAATAAATAATAATTAACCTAAGTTCATGTTTTAATTAAATTAATTATATATCTTGTTAAATTAATTTAATTAACTTGTAAATTTTATACCTTGTAAAATAAAATCTTGTTTTACTTTAGTCATGAACCGAACCCGGAACCCCATGAACCAGACCGAATGAATTTAATAATTCTCGCATAACTAACGTTTAAATAACATAACCTAACTTGAAAGATTAAATCAATATTTAATTAGATTAAGAAAATTAATATTGCATGATTAATTTAATACCCTAATTGAATTAATTAAAAAAATATAACTTGAAAAATGATAAATCAATTATCCCTTTTTAAAACCTAAAACTGCTAGCCAAACACCCTGACTAAAACCAACAGCCAAACACCCCATGTGTTGCTACTGGTTGGCAGTTGCCAGTTTCCCCCTGCTGTGTCAAAAGTAGCCACCGAGAGTCATAGACTCTCGGTTCCCACTGCCTGACCACTGCAGCCCTCGCTGCTGCCACTGTTATACCAAACGCACCCCTGTGGGGCTACTGGCTTGCAGCCGACAGCAACCACACGCCACTGCACCCCTTTGGGCTACGGCCGGTGGTCAGGAAACACCACTGAGAGTCGGCTGACTCTCAGTTTGTGTGTCACTGAGCCGAAAACAAAACCACCCCCTGGTAACTTGATTAATCTATAACATTAACATGTTTTATTCTGTGTTCTAAAGATTCAACACCTGTGGTCATAATTAAATAAAAGAAAAAGAATGATAGAGTTTGATTAAATACCGAATGTGTGAATGGATTAAACAATAGAACACAAACACGAACTCCTTTTAGATCAAAACTTGAAGTCTCTCCTCCTTGTTTTTGGTTTCTTGGCTGGCGGCTATGCACAAAGAATTAGGGTTCCTTCAATTTTTTATTAAACTTGTTTAATGAATCCCTGGAGATCTATTTTTACTAGTTAAATGGTTAACGGGCCGGGCCTTAGGCTCTTTCTTGTTTCTTCTATTTTGGCCGGCCCCTATACATACATACATACATGTTTCGTTTACGTTTTTCATGCTTAAATATTTATCGAGTGTGTTCGTGTTTTTCATATCGTGTTTTACGCTTGTCATGTATTTAGTATTATACGTAAATGCTTATCATGTACTAATAATATACGAAATGTACGTAATTAATATTCGTGACACGTGTCTTAAAATATTAAATGTACCGTTTTAATTTAAATCGTGATTTCGTGTATTAATATTCTTGGTATTTTAAGCGGGTTTTACACCAACAGTCCTCCCAAAACCTAATATTCTCCCTATTCCCAATCTTGAAACGCATAAAATCATATAAACGAATACCTTTTAATTCTAAAGACTTAACCTCATGCAGAATATTGTACCAACAGGAATTCATTCCACTCTTCTTTTGTGTATTAACACCCTCCTTCCTCCCCATACATGGATTTAATAACCCTCACCCATAAAGATTGCTCTTGTGTGTAAAACCTCCGCACCCATTTGAACAATAAACCCCGCTTTAAAGCAAATAAACTCGACACTCCAAGTCCACCCTTCTCCTTTGACGCCAAGATATTTTTCCAGCTAACCCATGAGATTTTCTTACTATCCACCTCATGCCCATTAAAGAACTTACTTCTTATTGATTCGAGGGTGTTAAGAACCTGTGTAGGAACTTTAAAAATAGACATATGAAAAATTGTCATTGAGCCTAGCACCGATTTAAGCAACGTGAGCCTTCCCCCAATCGACATCGACTTCATCTTCCACTTAGATAATCTCTTTTAACTCTATCTATCACCTCGTCCCATGCATTAATTCTCGACATCGTCCCCCCCACCTTTGATCCTAAATAAATAAAAGGGGCCTTAAGAGTAAGGCATCCAAGGCGACTAGCAGCCTCACTCACTTTCTCCTCACTAACATGGACACCTAATAGTTTGCTCTTGCTCATGTTGTTCTTAAGGCCCGATACCTTATGAAAACAATTCAGAACATGAACTAAGGTGTTAATATTGCTATCACGCCAATCACCAACAAACATCGCATCATCTGCATAAAACATATGAGACACATTAACATTATTTTCAATGTTAATACCTCTAAATAATCCCGCCTCCTCTACACGTTGGAATGATACATGAAGTTTCTCCATAATTAGAAGTTATAAGAATAGAGAAAGTGGATCTCCTTGTTTAAGCCCTTTAAAAAACTGAAACTCCTCCGCAGGACTACCGTTAATAATAATAGATCCCTTCGATGAATTTAAGCAGCCCCGAATCCATTTACGCCAATTATCACCAAAACCAAAATTTTCCATAATGTCATCCAAAAATTCCCACCTCACCGAATCATAAGCTTTCTCAAAATCAACTTTGAATACAAGAGATTTTTTTTCTTCCTTCTGCACCATTGGAGTACTTCGTTAAGTATAAATGGACCATCAAGGATTTGCCTATCTGGCACAAAAGCAGATTGAACCTCACTTATAATATCATCAAGAACCCCCACTAACCTACTAACCAAGATCTTGGCAATAATTTTATAAATACTTTCGATCCGGCTAAGAGGTCGAAAGTCCTTCACTTAATTCGCGTCTAGAATCTTGGGAATTAAAGCAATAAAAGATGCATTACACCCCTTAGGAATATAACCACGCCGAAAGAAATATTTAACCGCCTCGTATACCTCATTCTCAATCAAATTCCAAAATTTCCTAAAAAACTCGAATGTGAAACCATTCGGCCCCGACGCTTTATCCGTCCCATATTCCCAAACTGGACTTTTAATTTCCTCATTCACGACTTCCCGTTCCAACTCCTCTTACTGTTCTATAGAAATCTGTCTCGGGAATTCCATATGAATTCGATTTCTGTTCTCTTTAGGCTTATTAAATCTCTCCCTAAAATGCTCATAAAATTCTCGTTTCACCACAGTTGGATCTTCTGCCCATATGCCATCAACCATGATTCCTCTAATATTAGAACTATTACGCTTCTTATTAATAAGTACATGAAAAAAAACTAGAATTCTCATCGCCTTATATCGACCACTTAATTTTAGCCTTTTGTGCCATTTCATCGGCCTTTAATTTGTCTATATTTGTAATATTTGCAATCGTCTCTGCCCTTAACTTATCCATTTCAGCATTGCCCTCGCCTTTGTCAATTATCAGATCTATATCCTCCAAAGCCTTTATTAAGTTATCTCTTTCAGATTTTCTTCTATACTTATCCATACTATTCCATCCTCTAATCTCTTTTTTCACAAATCGGAGATTTTCCATCAGTCTGACCATCAGATTATCACTCATCGTTACAGCTTCTTTCAACGCATCTTCAACCACCTTCGTAAAACCATCAACCTCACACCAATATTAGAAGAATCGGAACGAGTCGGTCCATAATCAAAATGAGACTCACGTAACAAAATTGGTCGATGATCCGATAAATATCTCTCTAACGACACCGCAACCATATTCATACAAGTATTGAACAAGGACTCGAATATGAAAAATCTATCATGTTTACTCATTTTCGTAGCTGACTTATGACATCAAGTAAACGAACAACCGCCGATTAGAATCTCCACCAACGCCGCATTTGGAATAAAAGAGTTAAAGTCCAAAGCGCCTTGTATATTGAACTCAGTTCCAAATCTGTCCGTCGTATATCGAACCTCGTTAAAATACCCCATCACTATAACCTCCCCATTCCATCTTGTAATTTCTTGACATAAATAATCCCACAACATTTTTTTTTCTTTACGGTCTTGAGGAGCATACACCGCAATCATAAGAACATCTTTCCCACTTGTCTTCCACACACCCCGAATCATCACAAAAGAATCTGATATAGTATCACTACTCTTGCAAAATATATTCGGGTCCCATGCACATAAAATATCCCCAAACTTACCAACCGCATCACTGTGCACGTAATCAAAGCACACATTCCCCCAACACGCCCTAACACAAAACAAATCCATCTCATTCATCTTCGTTTCTTTTAAAGATAGAAAATTCACCTTATTTTTACAACATAACTCCTTAACCCAATCTTTTTTAGCCTTTTGGGCGAGGCCTTGGATATTTAAAGACAACATATTCATCTAATATCCTCTTCCCCTCCTTGCGAACCAATAACCTACTCCATATTAGAAATGCACCCGTCCATTTTAAACCCCATCACTTGACCTATCTTCACCACCTCTTCAAGCATATTAATGATAGACCCCCAGGTACGAGGACCATTAGATTGCTTGAAATGTTTAGAGCACACAGATTCAATGCTCTCCTCCACCACTGTCTTCGTTCCAACTACAGGTTTCTGTATTTGACTCTCCTCTACCTCCCCTTATTCTTTTTCCATATTTCCATCGGGTGTATAACCTGGTGGATGACTTTTACTAGTACTCGAATCTCCTCCCTGTTCCTCCTTGTTTCTAATTTCATCTATTAAAGGATAAAAACCAAAAGGATCCTCGGAACAAGTTTATTTATTCTCTACACTATCTTCACACTTATTAATACCCTCATCTCCTGCATCCTTGAACATAGTTTCAGAAACTTCCTCAAATTCACTACCATCCCTATCATTGTTCTTCTGATTATAATCCCCACTCTCCAAGTTAGTATCAATGCTCTGGTCGTCTTCTTCCTCATCATCCATAAAATCAGGTACCCACCCAGGCACTTCAGTAGCACGTATCCAATATACCTTCCCACGTAAAATAATCTTAAAGTTTTCAGAGATACTTCGACATGTATTAGTAAGAACACATATTCTTCTAGAATGAAACCCTATCTCCTCGGACTCGTCAATATCCAACATATTTCCCCATCTACTTACAATACGTTTGAACGTCTTATCTAACCAAACTTTAAGTGGTACTCCTTCGATCTCTACCCACGCTATTCTATTTTCCGTAACAAAATCAACAGACGCCATCTTCACCCGAGAGAACCAAGACTGAATGCTAACATTTTCTTGAAACAACTTCATCGTCTTAACATTCACAAACTCCATCATCACCTACAGTTCTACCACATACTGAATAGTAATCTCTAAAAATCCTTCATTACCTATGACCCTTTTAAGATTCGCTAGTGACGCAAAATCTTTAACTCGCCCAAGTAAACATGTTGAAACATCTTTATTGTTCAGACATTCTTCCTCTAGTACCATAGCCGACAAATATTCCTCCTCAATAGTCCTTTTATCCACTTGTCCTTTCAATACATGCGCATAACTTTTACTCATATTAGACGCCTGCTTAGTTTGTTTGTTACCACTATCCCCTTGCTCCCTATTCATCGTAGGCCTATTACTATGATTCTTCTTATTACCATGCTGATGATTCATCGCGGCCCTAGTAAATCTCGCCACATTAGCATGAAGTTTATGCCTATTCATCCATACCGTACACAAGTTATTCACCGACCTTTCATTACTGAACACATTAATAAACCTCACAAACGCGAACTTCTTTCAATTTTTTGATCTTTTAACAGGAATAAAACTATCTACCACATGTCAATATTGCTTACACGTCATGAACAACTCTTTAGCTGTCATCGCTTCTTGGAAATTAGTGACGAAAATCGTCGTGGAAATCTTAGCCACTTCATCCTCCTTGGATTTGAACGTCCCCATTATCGACAACAGCAAGCGAAAACCAAGTAAGCAAATTAAGAACTAAACCTTAGATAATAGCAAACCCTAATACCACGATCAAACTCAATCGTCAGAGCCCATTTGGATTGAAGGGAGATCTCGAATGAAAGAAATAAAAAAATTGAAAGGGGATCTGACAAATAAAACCCTAAAAACCGTCAAAACATAAATCTAAAGGCCATGTCGAATCAATTAATAATACATACGAACCTCAAAACACAGATCCATCCCAAACTCCGGTAAACTAACTGATCATAGAAAAATATAGGGGGAATAAATCACAAGCCTATACCTTCTCACAATTAATCAGCAGCAAGATCAGGAAAGCACTGTGATGATTCACGTTATGGATTGTTAATCGATGAATGATAGCCAAACAGACCTGGATCTGAAGGTTTGGATGAAAGGGTTCAAAGGTGGAAGCCATTGACGAGCTTTTTTTATTTTTTTATTTTTTATTGATTATGCGTTCGTTAGCGTTCGTTTATGTTCATTTGTTTGTTTATATTCGTATATCATATCTTTTAATTGTATACTTTTAAAACTGATATGCTTAAACAAAATAACACTTATAAAACAAGATGTTATGCATATTTTGATAAATTCTATGTTTTTTTCCTTTCTTTATATACTTTTGATCGTTTATATTCGTTTAAGGTTCGTTTAGTTTCTTAACGAACGAAAATAAACGAACGTGAACAACATATTTTCTTAATAAACGAACATGAACAAGACCCTGTTCATGTTCATCCGGTTCGATTACAACCATAGAAAAGCATAAAGATACATTTAAAAATTAAAAATTTCACACTTAATTTTTCAACTTACACACATTTATACATAATGTACGTTTATACTAAATATAAAAGTGATTGATATAATACTTCTTATTTAATTTTAAATAATACAACTTCTAAACTTGTGATGTAATCCTTAAATGCACAAAACTTAATTTTAAGTAAAACAAAGTATAAAGCTTATGTTACGAACTTTTCATCTATTGAACGTCTCTTAAATTTTAAATGTGTACTTACTTGTAAAGCATATTTGCCTTACAATTTATTATACTTGAATTTTCATGTTATATTTATTTATGCATAATGTACAACTATACAAATATAATTAGAAATTGTCAATTAAAACATACAAACATAATTTAATACTCATTAAAATTAATTATTACATATTCCATAATTAATACACACTTGAAAATAAAAATATATAATTTTAATTCATATATAATTAATACATCTCATTATTTTAAAATACGATTATATATTCAAATTTTAAAACAATTAAAACCATATACTTTGTATCTACAAAATTCGTCCAAAAACGAGTTCAATCGGGAAATAAAATCCATCCGAAAATAAAACAATTGAAACCTATAAAAATGAGCGACCCGGGTCTGATCGGGATTTTTTTATTATTCTTCGATTAATCACATGGTATCCACCGTCACACATCGTGGATACGCTACTAGTTTTATTAACACATTAACACCATACACACTTGAAAATGAAAATATATATCAATACACAATAGCAGGGTACCCGCGCAATGCAACGACGGGTACCATGTAATCATACTTTGGCGAACGATATTCTTCGACTAAATATTTGTTTTTGGATAACGACTTTACGCCTGACGAAAAATTTAGTAAATGAATTTATTGCGAGCCGTTTAATATTAATTTTTTGAACTTTAATTATTACTGAACATAATTTTATTAAGTTAATCATGAAGATACTAATAATGACGTCATTCAATTCAAGTTTTATAACCGGCGTGCTATATTAGCTTGTACAATGCGTATATAGATTTGCGTTACTTAAATATTAGTGAGTTAACTATAATTTTGGTCCTTATAGTTTATCGGGTATAACAGTTTTGGTCCAAAAGTTTGAAAAATAACGGATCCAGTCCTAAACCCGGCGACCCGTAACACTGTTGGCCCATTTTTATTAGCATAGTCAGTTTGACTTATGTTGACCGTTAGATGTGAGGGTATATCTGTCCTTTACCAATTAATTAAAAAAAACTTTTCTTATTGTAACATATACACATCTCATCTTTAACTTCGACTGATACATCTTCATCTTCTCATCTCCATATTCCCACCAACCAAAATAGAACACTTTAACCCCATCTCATCTTCATGTTCCACTGATCCATCACCACTGAACCACCACATCGCCTAACTCTTACCATCATCACATGATCATTACTATCGTCACTGATCCATCACCAGTGAACCACCACATCCTTTTATGAGATCAAACTTCTTTTCCATTCCGCAAATACTCAGGCACACTACTAATCACACTTACCAAAAAAAGAAAAAGCAGTGGTTAAAGTCACCTGAAGTGCTTATTTTCAAGAAGTGGTTAAAGTCCAAAGTTGCAATATACCAATATATTTTTCGGAACTTAATCACCCACCCAAAATGGCCTTATGAGCTGCGTGCAGCCTGGACAATGGCTAAAATACACAATTGATGTAATTGTTGTCATATGTAATGTATTAACATGGAAGTTTTTGCACAATCATCTACAAATTGCAATATAAATGGTGTATAAATTAGAACGATCGTTTCCATTTCGTGTATCCAAGAAGCTTGGGTGCAGCAGAAAACTGGTATTAGTCAACATACTTGTCTAAAGTAGCAGAAAGAGTGGACTTAGAGACAACACCAATGACACTCTCTTTCTTCTCTCCATTCTTGAAGAAAAGCACAGTAGGGATGCTTCTTATTCTATATTTGGATGCTATATCCGGGCAGTCATCCGTGTTGATCTTATAGCAAAAATCTTTTTCGGCATAGTCTTTAGCAAGCTCATCAACAACTGGAGCTATCATGCGGCAATGCCCACACCATGGTGCCCAGAACTCCACCAGCACCGACATGGATGTTGTTTCCACTGAAGTGTTCCATGTGCCGTCTGTTACGACTTTAACTGCAAATTTGATAGAACAACACATGATCTGATTAAAAGGCGTAACCTCATAAACCTAGCAGAAGTATCTTTGCACTGTTAACTGATTATTATTGTAATCACTTATTAGTAACAGTTAACTTAATTAAAAAAACATATAACATGCACAAAGTAGGTGAACCTGCCCTTTTGACCCATTTCAAAAAGTTTTTATCAAAACCTGATAGCAACATCAGTGGCCAATAAATGTTGGAATAATTTCAGTTTCTATTCATATTGATTCGACTTACATTTCACCCAACGGTTAACTAATATAATCTGGAACTACAAATATGTGCTACCTTGTGATACAATTACTTCTAAAAACCAAAACTAAACATATATAAACAATAGAGCCTACCATGAAGAGATTACTTGATGTATCTATCCTTACTGAATCTGGTATCTTGTTTGGCCTCTCGTACCTCAGCAGATTTATGCATAAAATAGTTCCAAGGTGCAGTAGTAAGCTTTTCTCCTTTGTGTTTTCTCTTATACTGCTCGAAGCCCCAAAACCCAAGAAATAGGCCTAGTCGAGTACACCCAAATAGCGTCTTTGTCAGTTTGCTTTCCACCTGATATACTGATAATAATCATTATCTGTTTTTTTTCAATACATCTATTATGCTACATATCTTATTATATCATTGGGCTACTATTCACAATTGGACGACTTTTAAGGGTGTTTGGAATTACTTATTGTTTCTACTTACGCTTCACTTACTAAATATTGATATCATTTAATTTGGTCCTATAAACTAACTTTGCTACACATATTTTTGCAGCTACACCACTGCCATCTAATAGTCTTGTTTTTTACCCTAAACCCACACTATCAACAACCTATGTTTCAGTTGGCAACAAGTGCATATACAGATACCCAATGGGTGAGCATCAGTGAAAGAAATTCATTCATCTTCAGGAAATTTAGTTTTTGATATATCGCACAAACAAACCTACACGGCTACACCACTTTTTCATGTATGACTATGAACCTATCAGTATGTTGATACAATAAAGATACACTGCTGTTTCTAATGATCACAAGCCTTCAAGGGAAGACAAAAATAAATATTTAAAAACTTGGCATGAAACTTCTTACACAAAGATGTTAGATAAGGTTTATTTTATTTTTTTTCTTTTTTAAACACTTCTATGCACTATTAAACACTTTTAAAGTCTTGATATATTAATTAAAAGCCAATACTTAGACATAAAGTTCAGCCACATTTTTTTGGCAAACGTGGTACTATAAAACTGCAGTGCATTTTTATTTTTTATCAAACCAATTGAAAAACGCATATCAATTTTTTGTGCTGATACAACAGAAAAACCAAACACCCTTTTGAAGCAGAAGGGGTGTCTGGATCCTGTTTTAACAGCAACCAAACATCCCTTTTGCAGCAATAAGATGTCATTTTTAACGTTATTCTTTAAAGCCATGTACGTCGAGTGTACAAAAAAGAATCATACTCTTTATTAACATAAATCTTATGTGTGTGATTCTTTTTTAGTTCAATTATTTTTCTTATAGTTTATAACCTAAAACTGGAGAAGTGGCATAATTTATCAGTTTCACTTAGGTCACGAATATAATTTCTCTTGATCGTGACCAGAATCACCCAGAATAATATAGGTTTTATCAGTCCAAATAGCCGGCCAGAATCACCACAGTATATGAAGGCGGTACGATTATGGATATGAAAAAAACAACAGGTTTATAAGTTTTTTTATAACGGAAAAACGGTGTAAACTAAAAGGCAAATGCTTTAATACGGAAACAATTGGAATGCTAACCTGTCTGATGCAAGCAAGTGTTGAATAGATCTCACATAAAGAAAACAACTAAATGGCGTAAAAGACCTTTCATGGCCATTTTCTGTCTCTGTTATAATCATGATCTTGTTCCCGCTCTTTTTGTCAATTCAAGTCCATGTCATGGCTCCATGTCACGGCCTGTGGTTTGCTATATGTTCTTGCCTAATTCCTGCAAAACTCAGAAGTACTAATCTCTAACCATAGTCCTTAAGTGTTAGGCTCAGATAGGGAACTTACCGAGGAAAAGAGGATACATCCGTAATGGCTGCAAACCTAATAGGTTGTCGTGCCAAGTGACGGAAAATCTCAACTTTAACTCATCCCACATAAACTCATCACAGCCTCATTACCATCCGTCAACCACATGTGTAACAGTTTCATCAGATAACACCAAAAACACCAATAGTAAATTGTGTTCGCCAATCGAGCTGCTTACTCAGAAGGCAAACAAAAAACTAAAACCACATACACGGCTGTAAATAAGACCGTATGAACGATTGTAAATCGGACCGTACACCAGGTATGTCAGCAACCTTAAAAGGTCGACTCGCTAAGACACTGGTACCCGCAGGTGCAAATATTTCCATCCCAAAAGCATGACACTTATAACGAGGCTCAGATAGGGCGATAATGAGGAAGAAAGGATATACGTGCCATGGCTGCAACCCCGAAGAGGTTTCCCCACCAAGATACACGCAATCTCATATCTCTCCTTTGGTCGGTCAAGCTCATCACAGCCCGACGACAACCATAGCGATACACTTTCTTTTGAAATTCAGCCACATGCATAGCAGCTTTCAACAATTTCTTCCACAAACAACGGGTTTTTGTCCTTTTTGAAACATAAGTTCAAAAACGAATAAGGCAACAAAGGATGGTTTGAACTTATGTTCTATAACTTTTTTAACTGTCGGGTGCTATAACTATATTATCATATAATGAACTTACATACCCCTAACAGTTTCAAACCAAGTCACAAAGAGCGAGTTCATAAGCCGGCCACACATGCTGGAAAAACAACAAAAGTGATCAAAAAGTATTTACAAATATGGCCAATATTAAATCTCTCTAATGCGAAGGCAATGGTGGAGACTATGGTGCGTGTATTATCAGCATAAACACGCGTCGTAACATTCTATTAATCAGCCTCAGTCAGCACTTCAAATGTCACTATTTTAACAGCAAATTCGAAGATCAATTTTGAAACAATTTTGAACCACTTATACTAACGACCAACCCAAGGCATCGAAAATTCTAAACAAAATGCCAAACATCTCCTTTGCTAATTAATATAATAGTTAGAATCGATTATGCTCATTGATTTTTAAAAGAAATTTGGAATATGCAGCTTAAGGTGGTCATTCAAAAGACGCATTTCACTATTTCAATCTTAAAAGCAAAATATAATTGGGTAGTACATGTTTTATCAGAAACAATACGGAAATAAGTAGTCAAACTCCAACGTCATTGTGCATTTGCTGGAAATGTCTCAGCATCATATATATCTAAAAAAAATTCTTCCTTTTGAATTTCACTCTTCCGGATTACTAAAGATGCATGTTTTGATTTTCTACCCTTCCCTCACAATATAAAATATGTGAATAGATGCAACATGTTTCAGAATAAGCGGTACATATTCTGGTGCACATATGACGTTTCGGTTTAAATTTTTCTACATAAAATATGTGAAGGATGTAGAGCACACACCACATTCACCTGCTAAACTGTAAACTGTAGCCTAGGATGCATCCATACGCCCCACTAATAATACTGATAAAATGGCCAAGCTGAGCTGAGTGGGAAGATGCAGGATATCACTCTCCTGCATGTGAGTCACGGCACCGGTGTCTCTAGTGCCGCGGTTATGATACCTCCGTAACTAGTACATAAACTAATCATGCTTGTATATAATGCTCAGGCAATTTATTTAGTTATTGATATGATTACTGATAAACTTAAACATATACTGGGGAAAACATTTGGCTGAAGACGGGGAATCCTAATCATGCATAGAAAGGAAGTCCTTACTGAAAGGACGGAAAATCCGTACCTCTTGTCCAGTAACTGACTGAATGGAAGACTGAACGAAACTACTCGGGCTTCACGTAAGCTACAATAATAATAGACGCGAATAAGTGATCTGATCTTTATTTATTTATTTCTGAATTTCTGTACGTATTTTAACTGATTAATCTGATCTTATAATAATTCTTTCTAATATGTTAATGACCTACTAATAATTATGATACAAACGTGTTCCAACGTTATTTAATACTATAATAATTAACTCGTTAATACATAAGGTTTCTAATTAGAAAGTTTCTAAAACAATTTAAGTTATATAATAAATTTATACCCTTTTAAAATATTAAAAACTATTTTAATTTAATCATTTAAATACAATTTAAAACATTTATAAAAAAAGTAATAAAAAGGTATAATATAAAAATGTTCATCTTTATTATCATAATTATGCCCCGAGCCTACCGAGATTTCCCTTCTCGGTCGCACTAAAATAATTAAACAATATCTAATAAAATCTGTCTATATGAAATAGCTACAGAAAAACTGTCACTAAAAACTGTCACCAAAAGTATAAACTTCAAAAACTGGCAATAGATAATTCTGCGACAGAAAGTTCTGTCGCAAAACTGTCGCTAATTTCCTTTAAAATGCCATTGTTTTCTATCTATTTCTTCCCACTGATTGTTACTACGTTCCCACTGCTAGTTATAATGGAAAGTTCCCACTGCTTGTTCTGTTTTTACAACCAAACGCACCCTTATTTTCAGAAAACAACCAAACGCACCCTGTTTGGGTGTTTAAGGGCTGCGGATGGCAACCAAAGCACCAGCAACCCTGGTGTGGGTCACGGCTGGGTAACGAAGCACACACCGAGACCTTATGGTCTCGGTTTTCGTGAGTTAAGCAAATCCGACGCCCCCCTTTTTCCTTTGTAACGAAAAACAAACACCCCTGCTGTTTGGATTTTGAGGGCTGCGAGTTCAATCAAACACGTCACACACCCATTATGGGTCGTGGCTGATTAACCAAAGACACCACCGAGACCCTTGGTCTCGGTTTTCTTGAATTCACCAAAACCCGACATTAAACATGTTGAATAATTAAACCCTGTTCTTGATTGGATTCGTTTTTTTGACCTAGAACAAAATAGGAGATTACCTTTGAGGGGTTTTAGAGTGGGACGAGTACACCCGAATCATTGACAGGAAACGAAACTCTCCCTTGTTCTTGATATTCCAACCGGCGGCCATTTTTCTTTCTTTTTTTTTGTCTTTTGTGTCGGCAGGAGCAAACAACACAACCCTAATTTTTTTTGTGTCTGATTGTGAATAAGGGGTAATCCCCCGTCCCTTTACTTCCACCAAATGGGCTTAGCCCAATTTTCTTTTCTCTCTTTTTTTTAATTAAATACTTGTACACATTATTTTCTCGCGTTTTTGTTTCTGAAACGCGATAATTATTATTTGTGTAAAATACATGCGTAATATATTCTGAAACTTAATAATTATTTTCTGAATAATTATTCGTTTGTAATATTTAAATAAACTGAGACTACGCGTATTTAATATTAACATTTAATTATTTCTGTAAAATAATTAATTCATCTGTAATATTTTCTGAGACTGAATACTTATTATCTGCATAAACTGTAATATTTATAGTATTTAATAATCTGGGATTGCGTATTTAATTTCTGCGTTTATATCTCTGTCTAATAACTAATACTTATATAGTTTATTTAAATTAAACTGCGTATTTAAATATTCTGATTTTTAAATACGGGTTTTACAGTACGATTCGGAAAACATGGAAAATTAAATCCACGATATGTAGGCCCTTTCAAAATGATAGCCAGGATCGGGGAAGTAGCTTATCGTTCAGAACTACTACAACAATTGAGCCGGGTACACTCCACCTTTCATGTGTCGAACCTGAAAAAGTGCTATGTTGAGGAACCATTAGCTATGCCCTGGAAGGAGTTCAGTTCGATGACAAACTCTAGTTCACGGAAGAACCGGTAGAAATCATGGAAAGAGCAACTAAAAATTTAAAACGCAGCCACATTCTGTTGATCAAGGTACGTTGGGACTCGAAGAGAGGTCATGAGTACACCTGAGAACAAGAAGACTCATTCAAAGCGAAACACCACATCTATTCACTTAACCGATGACAACTTTCTTATTAGCTTTGAGGACAAAGCTAAAATAACAGGATGGTGCTGTAAAATCCATGATTTTACCATTATAAATTATAACAACTTTGTACCCAATAAGTCTAGAACATTTTATCATGTATTATATTTCTATAAAATACGTGAACATGCCTTATGTGTACTTATATACTTGCATGCTTTTTACAAATAATTACATGACACATACCTTGTAATTATACTTGGACAACTAATAAAATACCTAGGCATATGATTGTACATAATATTTAACAAAGTGTGACATACTACTATCCCATGCCTACTTTGAGCCGTGTATATACATTATACATGCATGCACATCTCTTAAAAATATGGAAGTATACACTTTGTCATCCCCACAACACTTAACAATTTAATACTTCCACCCTTTTGTTTCCATGTAGCCGTGTATACGTATACATGCATACATGCACACTCATGTAAATCTTGGACATGACCCTTATACCCTTCTAAACCAATCTATACACTTAAGGATCAACACTTGGCAAAACCCTTGCCACCATTTGGTTACTACTATACGGCAAGGATGGGATAGCCAAAGGGTTTTCTTGTTTTTGCCAAAGGCACATAACACTTGACATAGAAAATCTATCCAAGGTGATCTTGTCCCCCACCCTTATCTCTCCCTCTAGCTTTCTATATCCACACACACATTCAATTCTCATGCAAAACCAATCTCAACATTCTATCAATCTCTCTCCCTCAATCATTTGGATAACAATAAGCATTCACCAAGATACATCCAAGAACACATTAAACCCACCAACTCCTTGTCTTCATCCTCATAACTTCTAATAATTGGTTATGTTTACATCAACTTGATCTTCAAAGCAACCAAGATAAACCCTAGCCGAACCAATCTAGGTCACGGCTTGGATTAGTATTAGGGTTTCACCATTGTTGAAATCTTAAACACTAATCTCTTTAGTTCTCTTGATTTGTTTGATATCATTTAGCAAGTAAGTATCACTAACCTTACTTTTTTCTATTCACTTATATTTTCTTTGCAGGCATAATCATTCACTTGGTAATCACATATGATAAACTTGTAAAACTCAAGATTTGTGAAACCATGACCTATATAGGTCACGACATATTTTTGATATATGACATAAGACATGTATAAAAATTATTTAGTAAGAAAAATGTGATTATGTACATATAATAATCTTGGGGAAAAATCATAAAAACCATTCTATGAATTTATTTATAACCGTGGGCTATAAACCTCATTCTTGGATTTTTAACTAACTTATAAACTTGTAACTAGACTAGACCTTGTTCTTGAATTCTTGGTTAACTTATAAACATTGATTTCATTCTTAAAACACCACAAATAAATATAGCCGTGGGCTATATAGTGCATTTTGAACTTGTGATGAACTTGTAAACTTGTAATAAGCCTAGATCTTATTTTTGGACTTTATGAATTATTTGTAAACATATAACAAGCTTAAACCTCATTTTGGGACACCAAGATTAAATATAGCCGTGGGCTATATAGTTCCTTTTGAACTTATGCTTGACTTATAAACTTGTAAAACAACCTAGATCTCATTGTGGGACTTTTACCTTACATGCAAACATATGACAAGCTTGGACTTTATTTTGAAATACTACAAATAATTATGGCCATGGGTTATAAGCTTATTTTAAAGCTTATGGCTAACATGCAAACTTGTAAATAACTTGGATCTTATTTGAAACATACAAAATAAAATATGCCGTGAGTTTCCCTTCTCCATTTGGAGATCTTGATTTAATTTTGATAAGATAATAACAAACTTGTAAAACCCTAGATCTATACTTTGATAAATTATTAATGGACTAGTCAAGCCCATGCAACAATAGACCAAAACTTAAATAGGCCCACTAAGCCCAATAAAATAATACCCGTGTATATGTAAGAGCCCATTAGGCCCATTTAATGCCTTGTAAGCCCACTTAGCTAATATTAGTTTGTTAATGGACTTAAAAATATGTTTAGGCCCATTAGATAGCCCATTAGCTCTCTTGGTCCATTTAATGAGCTAACCTAATATTTTAATACTTAAATAAAGTTTTTATAACAAGAATATAACTTATAAAAACTTTTGGACTAAAAATGTAATTTTATAAAACTTAAGGACTAAAAAAGTGACATTAGAAACTTCTTTTGACAAAACGTTAAGTACAAGGACTAGTATTATAAATATCCGAAAGTTTAAGGGTTCATTAATTCATTCGTGACTTATTAAACCCTAAGGACCATTTTTATAAGTTTCCTAAAGTTAAATTATCATTTTATAACCCTAAGGACTACTTATGTAATAAGCCGAGACATTTAGAAGCCCTAGGGACTATTCTTTTCATTTAATGAAAGTTATAAAACCTAATTATAACTAGAAGGACTATTTTTGCCATAACCCGAAAGTTTTACTAGCCCTAAGTACTAAAAGTGTTAAGATCCGAAAGTTTTACCTTAATAAAATATGGAGGGACTAGTTTTGCATATATCCAAAACTTAAACAAACCCTAAAACCCCTATTCCATCTAATTTAGTAAAACTTGAATAAATCTTGAATTACAAGGACTAAAACCGTTATTTCTTAAACTTGAACTTAAAGACTATTTAGTAAATGTTGGAAAATTTTGGGGATTTTAAATTAAATTTAATAAAGTATTTATATTTTATTTTTATGAAGTAATTTATATAAATATAAATTAAATACAAGTACTCATACAAAAAAATTGCAAGTAAAACACTTTTACTTAAACAGGAAATTTAATAACAAATTTAATTGGACGGTATTAATACTTGTACTACAGTTACTTAAATAAACATAGTAAAATTAATAAACCGATTAAAAACTGTATAAGCATGCACATATGTTTCCTGCATTATTTACTGAGACTGTACTATTTAATTAGGCAGTTGATTGTCACGTGAGCATTACCTATATTTCTTTTATTACACAGCTATTACAGACACTAAGGTGAGTTTACGGCCCCACACAAGATATTGATAAAGTTTTAGAACTCCTTTATGGGGGAGAAAACATGCAACTTATTTTATGGACGTAAACTGAACTGTACAAACTTTGATTACTAGTTGCCTATGTAGAAACTGTTAAAATTATTGCAATTGCCCGAATGTTATAAATAGATCTATTTGGGACTGACGATCCCCATCTGGGTGAGTAGCGCTAACTGTGCCTTGGCCTAGACAACAGATGTATACCATGTTGGAACTTGAAAATGGGAGCCTTTTTGTGAGGCAACGGGGGTCCTCATCTGTTGAGGACCTATGGTGTTAAGCCTCATATACGGGCAATAGGGAATGTAATTACCTTTTAGTATAAATGCTTTGTGCATTGCTACTACTGTGAATGTTTACTGTCCAAACTTACTTTATTAAACTTGTAAATTCACCAACTTTATATTGACCCTCTAAGCATGTTTTTCTCAGGAAACTGAAGCAAGTACGTGGTGTGTGCATGGACTCATGCATCATAATAGACTGCATTGTAGGACTCATCAGGGGTTTTCTACTTAGGGAAAACAAACAATCTATCTTGATAATGTTAAGACAATTTTTATAACAATTTGTACTACTGTTCATGTAATATATGTTGGATAATCTTTTATCTAATCCTATATGTACTATTTGCTATCGATCCACCCCTGTGACATTCAGATATTATTTCTGCTGCCTTTGACCCAACCCGGGGTGTCACAAACCCCATTAAAAATCATGGTTTCCAAGAAACCCTAGAAAATTAGGCAACCAATATACTGTTACAACACAAATTAAAAGAATCAAAATCGTGTGATCAAGAACGATCTTACCCGTGGGATCAAGAGAGACATGCTCAATAAAGAGCTATTTAGATCATACACAGATCCACATCAAACATATCTCAACCAATAGATCCAAATCAAACATGGATCCACCATTAATTTTTAGATCAAAACTAGTAGATCAACCAAACCAATAAAAGTTTAGGTGAGAGATAGTAGGAAATGAAGGCATGAATGGGCGTTTAGCCACTACATACACAACCAGACAATACCAATTAAGCGTTAGTCACCAAAGGGCAAAGGGCAATTAAAATAAAACACAAAACTAATTAATTAATCCAAAAGGGAAACTTATCAATTAATGAGGAACGGGGTGAGGGGCAAAAGGGCGAGCGTTAATTAATGAAAAATGGATCCAGAAAACGGGACGTGCCAGAGAATGGTGTGTGTTATATGTGTGTGTATTTTGTGAGGGAGAACAGTGTTTGTGAGAAGAGAAATAGTATAATTTTTAATAAGGGTGTGAGGTTAATCACTGTTTATTAGGAACCGTGATTCCACTTTATGAAAAGGAGAGTAATAGATTAATACTCTTATTAACACACACATTACTTAAAAATAAAAATATTAATTCAATATGTACAATTAACCACTCCACAACATACATTTATTAACTCATCAACACACTCAATATTATTTTTAAAACACCTCTTAATCCATTAAATATACTAATTAATGTTATTTTCAAAACACTACTAAAAGGAAAAGTACATGTTATTATACACATTACACAAATAAAACGCACAAAGCTCCATGCAATTTATATGCTAATACATATAGTTTTGAATAAGGACCGAACCAACATGATCAACCGAGAACAAAAGTGGCCAAAAGTTTGGTTAGCAAATAAAATCCGTCCGAAAACGAAGCGATGAGATCCACCGAAATCTATAAAAATGAGTGTAGGCCTCGTGAGATTATTTTCTTTTTGTTTTTCTTTGATTAATCATAAGATACCCGCTGTCGCATCGCGTAAATATCCTGCTATTATGAAGTTAAAATACTCACTTTTAACTTATATTTACATTTCAAAATTTCACATACATTTTCATTCATTCTTCCACTCGTGCATACTCAGAATTTTTAGCTTATATTTTACAGTTTGTTTTCTCTAAGACTAAAGTGTAAACGAAACGAGACAACACGTGAGTTACTCGAGATTGACGCGTAAACTATTTAAAATCGACTCGATCTAAACGAGTTAAGCTCAAGCTACTCGAGTATATTATCGAGTCGAGTTAGATCTCTAAAATACTCGTCTGGAGAGCCTTATTAAGCTTCAGTTAAACTACATTTTACCATTTTATAAACATAAGTCGAGTTCAGTCAAGCTTAAAATGTCGAGTATATTGAGCTCGAAATGTGAAAATAATCGAGCTCAAGTCGAGTTTCGAGCTAGAGTTTTAGCATTCGAGTTGAGCTCGATCTTGATAGTACTCATCGCGACTCGGCTCGTTTGCACCTATTAGGAATAATGATTTAGTGTTCCCCCTGTTGTTTTGTTCAAGTTCCCCCTACTAGTGAAACTTCCCGCTGCTAGTGAGTATGAAGACATTGGGATCTATTCCTACTGTATGAAGGTGAAGACCCTGTTTGGGGATAAACATGGAAGAGATATTTACGCGTTTCTGTTTCAATTTTAGTATAATTCCTTGTTTATTTCATAGTTATCTTGTACTATGGACCTTGCACTTATAAAAGGATCCCTTAGGGTTTTACATTTTATATAACTTTCTTTGCCGTGTTACTTTGCTTTAAGGTTGTAAACCCTAATACCATTAAGGGTATTCGTATATTATAATCAATATATTAAATCATATAGTTTGATTAAATCCTTGTTCTTGTGCTAAACTTTACATTCCGCATATTGTTTAGTTGAAGTATCCAAGCAAAGTTTCTCTAGTACTAGTTTGAATTTATCCTTGCTATTACAACCCTTGGACAAGCTAAGGTTTAAGATCTGAGTTTGGGATCAACAAGTGGTATCAGATCTTGTTGAGAAACTTTGATCAAAATCAAGAACAAATTTTATTTTTACACCAAAATCAATCATGTCTTCAGACACATCATCATCCATAAATAACAATGCACTAAAACTTCTCATTCTCGATCCTGAAAACTTTGAAATGTTGGAATTCAGGATTCAACAAACCCTCAAGATGGAACACTATGCTCTATGGGAAGTCATAGAGTTTGGTGATCAATTTACAAAGACAGTGGAAGTTGCAACACATGGTAAGAACAAAGAAAAAGATACTGCCGAAGGATCTAAATATGGTCCCAAAAAGACTAAATTTGTTGCTGTCACAGCAGAGGAGATACAACAAAGGAGACACGATGTTAGAGCTCACAGCTCCTTGTTGTTAGCTTTACCAGATCGTCATCAACTAAGATTCAAAAAGCATTAGATTGTTAAAGAGCTCTAGGAGGCTATTGGAACTACATTTGGAGGGAATGAAGCTACTAGAAAGAAGAATAAGAACCAAATGATAGACCAGTTTGCATCATTCAAAGCAACTTTTGATGAAACCATTGGATCCATCTACAACAGACTTCAAGATCTCGTAGCACATCTGGAGTTCTTTGAAATAGAAGTTACAAGAGAGCAAGTGAATGCTAAATTTCTGAACACTCTTAAGAAAGAATGATTTGTTTACAAATCCATTTGGCAGAACAGAGATGACATTGATGAAAAAACATTGATGATATCTACAACAATCTAAAGGTCTTCGAGCCTGTTGTCCTACAAATGAAGAGTATGTGAACAATACCTACAAATCCAAGTGGACTGACGGGTCCCCTTGTAAACATGACGTTATCTCAAACAGTAGGATTAGCAACAGTGAAAGAAGTCCTCCTAGTATCTCTTCATCAAGGTTTAGAGATTGCTCAATGTTCAAAACACTCTGACAAAGATAAGAAGTTACAACATTCAGTCTTGACACTGCATGTGCATTCATTGCCTCTCAAGGATCATCTGGTTTCACTATAGTATATGAGGACTTAACTCAAATTAGTAAGAAAAGTTGGGAGGAAATGGACATCAAATGGAACATGGCCCTGCTTAGTATGAGAGCTAATAGATTCTACAAGAAGTATTGGAAAAAGATTTCCATTGATCCATCTGATGTTGCTGGTTTTGATAAATCAAAGGTTGAGTGCTACAACTGTGGCAAGAATTGTCACTTTGCTAGGGAGTGCAGATCTACAAAGAAAGAATGGAAGAGCGACAACTACAAGAATGACAACAGAGATGAGGAGTCAGAGTCTAAAGTTATGGTAGCAATGCATGGTATTGATGGAGTAGGCTGAGACTGAAGCTCTATGACTGACAAGTTTGAAAGAAATCAAGATTTGGTAGCTGAAGAAGAGGAGCATTCATCAGATAATGAGGATATCTAAAAGGAATTTTCTCTAATGGAAATGTCCTCTTCAAGTTCTGACAATGAGGTATATAATGACTCCTTTTGTACTAAAGGATATAGGAAAAATACAAAGTCATTGAATGCTAAAATAAGTAAGTTAAGAATTGATTGCATAAATTCTGAAAATAATATAGACAACTATAAACGTGCATTAGAATACCTAGAGTCTAAGATTAGAGAGTATCAACATAGAGAAAGTAAATATAGAGAACATATTGGCATTCTTGAAAGAGAACAGAGGGAAAAGATGCCACTGTTGAGGAGTTAAAATTTGAACTAGTAACATTAAAGGCTTATAAAGATAAGAATGATTTAACTCTTAAAAAGTTTGAGAACTCAAAAAATGAATTAGTCAACGCTGTTAATGTTGGACAATCACTAAAAGATAAAACTGGTTTAGTGTAACTAATCAACATGTATCAATTCCTCCTCCACCTGCTAACATTCATGGAGCTAGTCAAATGAAAGATCTTTCATGATCTGGACTCCCATGTTTTGCTAAGCAGGAGGAAATACCTTTTCACATGAATGACTATATACCCAAGGACCTAAAACAGCAAGAAAATATGGTTGCTACTAGTGATGTAAGGGACTTCATAGGAGAACATGCTGATTTAAAAGAATGGAAATTAGATAACCCTATTCTTTTTACTAGAAATGGTCTATTTGGGAGTGACACGAGTTCTGATAGCAAATTTAGAACCACTTCTTCTAGTACTAACAGTCTGTCAAGTTCTAAAACAAACAGCCCAAAGTCTAGCAAGAACACATCTCGATATGCTGAGATGTATAGATCCAGTGTACCTAGGGGCAATCATAGAAATTGGAATGATCATAAATCCATACAACTTGGTAAAAACTTTTTCAAAAATACCAAACCATGTTTCACTTGTGGGAGCTTTGATCATATATACCAAAATTTTAAAGCAAGTATGGGGATTCTGGTTACAAATCCTTTGAAGGAAATGCAACCAAAGTCTATTTGTTAAATGTAGAGGAAAAACCATTTTCCCCTGTTAAATACATTGCCCCTTCTTTAAGGAATGAAGCCCCTGCTAAGTATGTTGCCATGCTTTAAGGAATAAAACCAATGCATACCCAAAACCAACTATGGAAATGACCATACCCAGATCTCATAATACATATTCATCTGGCCATTGACATTACCAACAATTCAGTAGAGGACAAAACAAGTAACGAGTTTCCCCTGCTAAGCCAAAGGTTCACTCTGTTGGCAAAATAATTGCCTTTGCTAACTTGGGAAAATTGGGGAAAGTTGTCAAAGCCTCAGATCGTTAGGTATGGACCCCCAAAAGGTTATTAAACCTAATGATGTATATCTGACCTTTAATAAATATTCTTATATTGATACACGAGGTAGACCTGAGTCATTAATGGCTTGGGTCCCCAAAGAAAACTAAATTGTGTTTCCTTTTATCGAGCATCACAAAGAAGAATGGAAAAGCTTACTTGGACAGTGGATGCTCAAGGAATATGACTGGTCATAAAGCTTATTTTTCAAATTTTGTTCCCTTGTATGACAATGATGGTGTTTCTTTTGGAGATGAACAAGGTACAATAACTGGAAGAGGGAAAATGATGACTGATGTAATGACATTTGATAATGTCTACTTGGTGAAAGAACTGAAGTATAATCTATTTAGTGTGACTCAAATGAAAGACAACAAAAACTATGGTACGTTCACTGACACTGTGTGCCTTGTGTTGGGGAAGGAGTTTGTGCTACCACCAGATACTCCTATCCTGCTTATAACTCCAAGACAAAAGAACATGTACACTATTGATCTTAAAGGAATTGCTCTTTAAGACAATGAGACATATTTGATTGCCAAGGCCTTAGTGGATGAATGCAAGAAATAACACAAAAGATTGGGTAATCTGAACTTTAAAAATATGAAGAAGTTAGTCAAACACAACCTTGTTCACGGTCTTCCATCTAAGACCTTCAACAATGATCACTCTTGTGTTGCATGTTAAAAAAGGAAACAACATAGAGCATCTTGCAAAACCAAAGTTGCTCAGTCCACCACCAAACAACTTGAGCTGCTATACATGGATTTGTTTGGTCCTACATCTGTTGCAATCATTAACCAAAAATGGTATTGCTTGGTGGTCACAGATGATTTTTCAAGGTTCACTTAGACTCTCTTCTAAATGATAAGAACGAGACAACAGAGATACTCAAGAATTTTATTACACTGATTGAACTTCAGAAAGGTTTGAAGGTGGTGACTATTAGGTCGGACAATGGTGGAGAGTTTAGAAATAAAGAGCTAGATGGATTCTTTACTAGCAAAGGAATCAAGAGGAGTTATCATTGCCAGAACTCCACAACAAAATAGGGTTGTAGAAAGAAGAAATATGACTCTCAGAGAAGCTGCAAGAACCATGTTGTCTGATGCTAAGCTGCCAGTTATCTTTTGGGCAAAAGTTGTAAGCACTGCTTGTTATGTGCAAAACAGGGCCTTGGTGGTAAAAGCACATAATAAGACTCCTTATCAGCTCTTCAACGGCAAACCACCTCTTATTGAATTTTTCAGACCATTTGGGTGTCATGTTGTTATCCTCAAAACCATTGACAATCTGGGAAAATTCAATGAGAAGGGAGATGATGGGTATTTTATTGGATACTCATTACATAAAAAAGGATATTGAGTCTTCAACAAGAAGACAAGGCTAGGGACAAGAACATACATGTGGACTTTTTGGAGGATAAGCCTGAAGATCCACAATCAGGTCCAAATTAGTTATTTAATATTGATACTCTGTCTAGATCTATGAACTATATACATGTTGCTTTGGAAAATACTAATCTTTCAGGTACAAAAGAGCCAACCGTCATGGAGGATCCTCCTTTAAGATATATGAATCTACCATCATGGTTCCATGATGATATTCCAGCATTGGACAAGCCAAGGAGCATGATACCTCAAAACAAGAGAAGCCATCCAAAGGAGATCCAAAACCAGTTAATCACTCTGCAAATAAAATTCCTGAAACTAGTGGGATGTCTTCTGAAAGCAGCGAGATCTTGAATCCCTCTGCTAGCACAAAAATTCCCCTTGTATTAGAAGAAGTGGTGATCAATGATGACAGTAATGCAGACAAAGGAACCCCACCTAGGTCTTCATCTTCTCCTCCATCTATGACCAACAGTGGAAACAAAATACTCAGAAATGGAGGTCCAAGCTACTCAGATATGCATACAGCTCATCAACCTCTCTCCTTGAGTAATGTAGTGTCTTTAGGGAATTCTTTTGAAGAATTCTTTCCTAATCAAGATAGTCGTATAGAGCATGATTTAAGTAACTTGGAAACTAAAGTTATCATGGATACAAATCCAACCTATAATACCAACAAGGATCATTCCAATCTCAAATTATAGGTGGATTGAACACTCTTAGACAAACCAGTTATCAAGCTAAAGAGCATAGCTTCATTGCAAACATCACTTGAGGTTTAATCATGAAAATTACAGTGTTGTTTGTTTGTTGCATTTCTATCTCAAGAAGAACCCAAGAAGATCTTTGATGCCTTGAAAGATGGGTTGAGGCTATGCAAGAAGATTTGTTGCAATTTGATATTCAAGAGGTATGGGTTTTGGTTGATTGCCCAAAATGGGTTAGGCCTATTGAGACAAAATGGGTGCTCAGGAATAAGAAGGATGAGAGAGGGATTATTGTCAGAAACAAGGCTAGGCTGGTGGCTGAAGGGTATACACAAGAAAAAGGAATTGATTATGAGGAATTCTTTGCTCCAGTTGCCAGAATTGAAACCACTAGACTCTTTTTGGCTTATGCTTCCTTTATGGGGTGTGTGGTGGATCAGATGGATGTAAAAAGTGCCTTCCTTTATGGCACTATTGAAGAGGAGGTGTATGTGATGCAACCTCTAGGTTTTGAAGATCCAGAACATCTAGACAAAGTTTACAAGGTGAAAAAGGCTATGTATGGACTTCATTAGGCTCCTAGGGAATGGTATGGTACCTTGTCCAAATACTTATTAGATAATTGGTTCAACAGGGGCAAGATTGATCAGACTCTTTTCATTAAGAAACATAAAGGTGACTTTCTTTTGGTACAAGTCTATTTTGATGACATCGTCTTTGGGTCTACAAACTCTCTTCTTAGTAAAGATTTTACCAAACTGATGCAAGACAAGTTCCAAATGTGTGCTAAGGGAGAACTGAATTTCTTCTTGGGGTTACAAGTTCAGCAGAGGGAAGATGGAATCTTTATTTCACAAGATATATATGTTGCTGAAATTGTGAAGAAATTTGGTCAGTGTGAAGGAAAGAAAGTCTACACTCCTATGGATAAGGAGCATCCTTGGGGAAAAGATGGTGAAGGAAAGAGTGTTGATGTGAGGCACTATAGGTCCATGATTGGATCTCTCATGTATATCACAGCCTCAAGACCTAACATCATGTTTGCTGCTTGTGTCTGTGCTAGACATCAAGTGACACCAAAGGAGTTCCACTTATTTGCTGTGAAATGGATTTTTAGGTACCTAAAGTGTTATCTAAATTCGGGACTTTGGTATCCTAGGGAGTCCCCATTTGAGCTAGTTTCATACTCAGATAGTGATTATGCTGGTGATTATAGAGATAGAAAATCCACAACAGGTGGATGTCAGTTTTTGGGGAGGAGATTGATATCTTGGCAATGCAAAAAGCAGACCATTTTGGCCACTTCCACAACTGAATCTGAGTATGTAGCAGCTGCTGCATGCTGTGGTCAAGTCCTATGGATCCAAAATCAGCTACTTGATTATGTGTATAAATTTCTTAAAACCAAGATATTCATTGAAAATAATAGTACAATATGCATCATTAAAAATCCTGTGCAACACACTGAAACTAAGCATATTGAAATTAAACACCATTTTATAAGAGATTATTTTGAAAAAGGCTTAATAGTCCCTGAAACTATTGATACAGAACTTACTTTGGCTGATCTTTTGACTAAAGCTTTTGATATTGCCAGATTTCAGTACTTGGTAATAAGTATTGGGATGGTCAACCTCTAACAAAGTGTCTATGAGTCCTTGGGTGTGTTCATGATTGTACTATTATTTGTTATTGTACAACAGTTAGAATTTTTTCCATTTGTATATAGTGCCACTTTTTTGATATTTTCCCCGGCCAGGGGTACTTTCCCCTACTTGGGTTTTTCATTTTATGTGTGCTATTTGTGTGTGGTTTTAAACTAACTATGCAAGGCCTAGCTTTCTTTGTGCCTATTACCCTACAACTGTGCTGTAAGTGTTTTATATTTAAGGGTAGGGGTAGGTCAAACCATTAGGATTCAGGGCATCATTAGGATGCTCATATATGATTCTAGATTATATCCACAAGTGAATGGAGGATTTATGACAGTGAAGGCTTATTGCAAGGCTTGTTGGAGTCCTCAGACCTCGAGGCACTGTAATCTGCATTCAAGTTTTCAGATTGTGTATTTTACTTCCCAACTTGATTCTTGATGCATGTTGCCAAGACTCTGGATCATAGCTTTGGGATGGTTGGATTGGTGACCTGGGTATGTACATATTATTAGGATGACCTGGCGCAGGGTAAACTTGTGTATTGACTTTATTTATGGGGACATTGGTGAATGGAGGACACTAGAATTCCTGTGTATCTAGTTTGTATTTGCAAGCATGTGCATTTGGGCAGTGCTGTTTACATTTTGCCTATTAAAGACAAGCCAATACCCTTATGAAAGTTTCCCCTTCATTATACTTACCCGTGTTTGTATATAATCCCTATGTTTTTGAAAAAGTTCTCGTTGTTTGACCGTTGACTATATGACCATTGCACCGTTTGACTAGCCGTTGGGCATGTTGGGATAAAATTGGGTTAGGGAATATTTTAATATTTTTTGAAGATATTTAAGCCAACTCCTTCGCTAGTTAGTTTCCTTATTTTAATCTTTTCAAATCTTATAAGTTTTTAGGAGATTTTATTTCCAACATTCTTTGCAAATTGAAAATTCGGTCCAATCATATCTTCTCTTTTTCCCTATAAAATCTTAATTCACCTAACCAACAGGCTCATTGTTTTCTTACGATCATATCCCACAACACTTTTTATCTTAATACTCATCAATCACAGAAAATTTCGATGGTGTTGAAAATTGCTGAATATCATAACATGATTGCTCTCTTGGAGCAACCAACAAGTCATGAAGCATTCCATGAGGCAGTGGCTTATTTGCGAGCAAGTTATTTCAGGTTAGCTCTTGTTATATATCCTCCCATATATACTTCACACATCCAATAGTTTTGGTCCAATGCAAGGATCCAAAAATTGGATCGAGAAGTTACAATCAAAAGCAGGGTCGATGGTCACTCCAAAGTTATTACTCTTGCTTCTATTCAAGACAAGTATGTCTTGAATGATGAGGGTGGAGTGATCACACTACTAGAAGTTGAAAATTTTGAAAACCTTTCTTTGTTGGGGTATAATATTTCTGAAAATCAAAAATCAAATTTTTTAAAGGATAATTTGCCCTAGATCCATATGATTTTGCAATGCCTCAATTCTAAAACAACGGCTTTTAATGAATTTGGAATCAATGTTGACACTGCATTAGTTTGCTTGGGGCAAAAATATAATTTTTCTTACATGATTTTTGATGTAATGCTCAAAAATGTAAAAACAAGTGGAAAATTTTGCATGTACCCACGATTAGTGAAACTTTTACTACACATGAGGCAGCATGGGGTGATCACATATCAATACTACTTTACTGACACCCCCACATACAACCAAACTCTTCACAACACTTTTTCCACCCACCCCAACTATTCTGGCCGTGATGTCCCATTCACACACTCCATGCTGGCCTTGATTCGCAGTGAAGCTGCTAAAAGACTCAAAGCAGCCCAATCCTCACTTCCTCATGCAACTACATCAACTAGTGATTCCCCTACTGTAATTTTACCCATGTAGACCAAAACTTTGAGCAATGCACCAAAGCCAAATTTACCAAGGTACCCTCGCTTAGTGAATCTTCACCTACAACAAAGAGGGATGCTTCCATAGGTATGGATAGCATTAGGGGGGAGGCTACCACTACTACATCAGCCTCAATGGGTTATCAAGATAGTGACAACATAGGTAAGTCCTCCCCTATGCCCAATGAAGCCATATTAAAGGAGCAATCCCCGAATAGGGATGAGGGAAATATGGAACCCATGAATTTATCTGAATTGACGGTTTTATGTATTAGCTTGCAAAAGTAAAATACACAATTGGTACAAAAAGTCACACAACAAGGCCTAGTCATTACAAGTCTAGAGTCTAGGCTTGCTAAGCTTGAGGGGAGGAGACAAACAAACCTGGTTCTATCTACTGATGAGGATGCTTCTAAAGGGGAGGAAGTTCCTACTGGTTAGACAGAGAAGATTCCTAGCATTGGTGAGACAGAATGGTTTGATTATCCAGGTACACATACTGGAAAGAATGGCAGTGGTGAAAAAGTTAGTGATAAGAGTGGTGTTACAAAGGATGTGGCTGATACACTTGTGAACCTCAGCTAGACAGAAGCCCCTGCTACAACAGTTCCCCTACAAGCACAATAGTTCCTCTTGTTAATGTAAGTGATCCCCCTGCTTCAACTTATTTTTCCCCTGCTAGTGTTGTTGTTTCATCTGCTCCAGCTATTATTGTACCTGCAAGAGCTACACCTACTCAAACATTCACAAGAAGCAGAAAAAGCCAGTACAGAAAGGTATTGTTATTGGAAAGGCTGCATCAAAGAGTTTCCCTGTTATTGATCCAAAAGACAAAGTGAAGAGTGTTTTGGCTGAGAAACCCAAACCGAAGCAGAGGTTTAAGTTAGCTGAAGAGCTAAGAGCCATTACAGAGAGTGATGCTCTATTGGTGAAACAGATGGTGGAAGAAGAAGAGAAAGAGGAGCAGGAAAGAGGAGAAAAAGAGAGGAAGAAGCACAACTTAATCTCACCAAAATGGCATTTTCTGATGATGAACACGTGGTAGATCTAGTTGAGATTGAGAAGGAGATACAAATCATGCTGAGTGAGTTGGATATGAACATGCCTAAGATTGCTGAGTTCTTTGAGCTTTGGGAAGAGTGAAACATTACAAAGTCTTTGGAAATGAGGTACAGGTTGGTTCACATGACTTTAAACTTTCAAAGAGATGTTCATGAGGTAAAAGAATTGCAAGAAAAGAAGGATAAATATTTGAACTCTGAAGCTAGAAGAAGGGATTACTACAAAACTATGTTGAAAAGATATAAGAATTATAAGGATAAAGACTTCAAGGGAATGTCTTATGCATATTTAGAAAGAGAAGCACTTCCAGTAATCAAATACAGTAGTCCCGAGAACTTCTTGGAGATGGGATCAACAAAAGAAGCTGAGTATTCAAAGGAGAGGGATGCATTTGTAAAGAAATGCAGAGAAAACAAAAAGAGTAAAGTAGAGGATACTATAATAGAAACGTCAACTCCACCATCAGACTTGGAAACTACCAAAAGAATGAGAAGAATGGAGAAGCTAGGCAAAGTGGCACCAAATGATGAGGGTTCAACTGATGAAGAGATGGACAAGTGCATGGTATTGGAAGTACCAGATGATTTTGTGCCAGAATCATTGAGAGTTAAGTTTCCCATTGTTAAGTATGAGGTTTATCATGACAAGGAAATGAGCTGGTGGAAGCTAACAAGATCTGATGACTCTACACAAGCGTTTCAGTATCAAAGCAAGATGTTTCAGACCTTAGACAGAGAATATTTGGATGATCTATGGAGGATTCTAAAAGTTCGTTTTGAAGAAATCCTCCTACTCCTTGGTCTAGTGATAATAAAGATTGGATGATCTAGGATAGCATGAAGAGGATATATGAGACTGAAGAGGGTTATGTGGCTTTCAGTACTCAACATGGAGCTACTATGTTGCATTGGAGGCTCTTCACATCATCAGGGTTATATGAATTGGTTATGGAAGGTTTCATTGCTTACTTACTTTGTAACATGTATTATCCACTCACACATGAGACATTGAAGAAGACGGTGAGTACTAATTTGCTGGTGGATAGCAAGAATCATGTACCTTATGAATTTCTCAAATTCATTAATAGCCACATTTTGCCTCAGAACTGATTTGTAAGCATCCTCATCACTAGTAGCATTTACTCAGGAAACTTATGATTTGGTGAAATCATAAGTTTAGGGGAGTTGGGAATAAATGATTTAGAGTTCCCCCTGCTGTTTTGTTCAAGTCCCCCTGCTAGTGAAATTTCCCGCTGCTAGTGAGTATGAAGACAGTAGGATCTATTCCCATTGTATGAAGGTGAAGACCCTGTTTGGGGATAAACATGGAAGAGATATTTACGCGTTGCTATTTCAGTTTTAGTATAACTTCCTTATTTATTTCACAGTTATCTTGTACTAGGGACCTTGCACTTATAAAAGGATCCCTTAAGGTTTTACATATAATATAACTTTCTCTACCGTTTTGCTTTTCTTTAAGGTTGTAAACCCTAATACCATTAAGGGTATTCGTATATTGTAATCAATATATTAAAGCATACAGTTTGATTAAATTCTTGTTCTTGTGATAGACTTTACATTCCGTATATTGTTTAGTTGAAGTATCCAAGCAAAGTTTCTCTAGTACTAGTTTGGATTTATCCTTGCTATTACAACCCTTAGACAAGCTGAGGTTTAAGATATGAGTTTGGGATCAACAACACCCCTCTCCTAGGCAACGTCAAAGAAATCAAAATGTATGTTCATAACAACGTGAAAAAGACGATGTCATTTTCTAGGAAGTTATTATCGTTGTAACCATATTGTTTGACCAAGCAAGTGCGAAAAAAAGAAGGGGCGGGGAAATAAATGCTGTAATCGACAAAAAATTGGGTAAATGGACTTTCCTTGATATTTTTTTTCTTTTTTCTTTTCACACCTCTACCACATATCTCATAGTATATCAAACAAATGCCTGCAACGAGGGTTTAACCCACGACTTCTAGGTTGCTGAAAAACTCACATAGCACTAGACTAAATGCATTGGGTAAAAAAAAGAGAAAACTTTTGGCAAACTTTTTTGAAATAAAGCGTGAAAGATTACGAAATTCATAGAAATTTGTGAATATTGGTGCAAGAAATACAAGATAATACGAGTCACAAAATTCGTTTGATGCACAAAGAAAACATATAGGACGATTCGGATTTTCGTACTTTATTTTTTATTTTTTTGTTTGAATCTCGTATTTTTTTATGTATTGTAATTTGGTAGCGTGTGGTTGATGATGTCAAATATTTAAATGTTTTTAGTGTAAATATCCATTTAGTTATGTTTGTTTATAATATAACAAAGGGGGTGATTATTGGTACCCCCTTAAATTGATTCCAATACCTCTTAGCTTTTTGATTTTTTTTTTAATTTTTTGTTATAAAATAGTGAAACGGAAAGTGCGGAATAAAAAATATAAAGTTTAACATGTCAAAAACAGTAAATTGTTGATCCCAAACATAGATCGGTTTAGCTTTGTATTAACGAAAATAAACCAAGTGTAATACTTAGAGAAACTTTGTGTTGAAAACAATCTAAGTATTATGTGGAATTAATACTTAGATCAAAGAACAAAACAATTGTAACACCCCAATTTGACAAATGGAATATCATAGGATAATTATGGCGTGTCATCAAAGTATGCAAGGTAAATGTCTAAACATTAGATGACCATAAAAGGTGATACCGGAAACAAACATCGGTAGTCCAACATAAAAGCTCACACACATGAATATAAGTACTGAAAAGAAAGGACTAAACAATGTCCAAAAGAAATGAAGTAAAGTAATGTACGAAAATGCATAAAGTAATGAAGGCTGGATAGCTTCCATCCGTATGCACATACTCTCAAAGTCCTACGAACGTCCCTGAGTACCTGCCGTTTGGGAACATGAAAAGGAAAAATCTGAGCAAAACGCCCAGTGAACGGATATATAGCGTAGCATGAAATGACATAAGCATAATAAGGCTAATAACAGCAGAAATATTATCTTACCGGGGTGAAGTCCCCTTTACCCAAAAAAAAACTACGGAAACGTATATGTCCTAGATAACCTGGAACATGTTCATAAATCTGGTTTTATAGTTTGAAAAGACTTATGTTTTATATGAAAACTGTAGTCAATTAGCCAATAACCCATATAGGTCATGAGGTTCACCGTGCATGAATACATAGAGGGGTGACCTCATCATGCAATTAAATGGTCCCTGTAATTAAATTAGTCTGGGTAGGAAGGATCAACTCCTTGTGAAGGATGCAAGGCACACATCACATTCACCATAAATATCCTTTAAAAACATGTAACTAGGATGCAACCATACACCCCAGATGATAATATAAATAGATGGCCAAAACTAAAAAGGGACGCCATGAGCAATCACTCTGCCATGGGGAAGTCATAACACTGGTGCCTCCAGTGTTATGGTTATGGTACCTCCATAACTAGGTGGAACTAGCATGCATGTATATGGCTTAGGTATTTAAAACTAAACATAAGCAAATCAAAACGCATAAAACATATACTTGGGGAATACAGTTGGCTACAAGCGGGGAATCCTAATAAGGAAAGGGAATGTCCATACTGAAGTTCGGAATATCCGTACCTTATGTCTAGTGAATGAGGAAAGATGAAAGGATGTAAAGTCCTACTTCGACCTCACTAGTGCTACATAAATAAGGGACATGTATGAACTGTCTGTTTAATGAGTATGTTACTAGTTCTTGTATGTTCTTAACCCATTTTATATGTTCTTGTCTTATTTTACTATTTTCAGTAGTATACTGTATTACTCATGTTTTACATGTCTTCTGATTATGTATATCCATGTATTCTTGTATTATTATACTTGTAGTGTAATAATAAGTAACTTCCTAAAAATATCAGGTGTCCAAAAATAGAAAGTTTCCAAAAATAGAAAGTTTCTAAAAATAATCAGTTTCTAAAATTAGAAAGTTTCTTAAATTAAAAATAAGCTAGATTAATAAGCTAATTATATAAGCTGATGATTATTAGTCATATATTATAAGTCATGATGATTATTAGTAAAGCTCATTAAATTAAATATTTAGGTTAAAATGATTATTAATTAATAATAATAGTACATGGTTTATTAATTAATAAAGTATCATGGTTTAATAATAAACTTTACCTTATATAATTTTAACTAAATTAAGTAATGTAAAATACTTAGGTTATAACATGTATTATTAATTTTAATAATAAACCTAAGTCCTAGTTTAATTTAATTAAGCCTAAATAAAATACTTAGGTTATACATGTTTTATTTCATGAAATAAAATAACCAAAGTTATGATGTTAATTTATTTATACATGCATTTAAAATAATTAAACTAACAAATGAGCATATTAATTTTTAATAATTCCCGAAACCGAACCCGTGACCATAAACCAATCGGGTACCATAGCCCGAAGGCCGTGGCCCCGCTGTCGTGCGACGTCCGAACCAAACACCCACACCGAGAGCCTAAGCTCTCGGTTGGTGCTGCCCGAAACAAACAAATATACCCCGACACAAGCCGGGGTTTCCCTTTCTGTCCGAGAACACCACCGTGAACCCCTCATGGGGTCTCGGTCCCCATGTTGTCCGAACCACAACCACACCGAGCCCCTTGGGGGTCTCGGTTGGTGGACCAAGCCAGCGCCGAGAGTCCTACGACTCTCGGTTGTGTGTCGAACCAAAACCAAACACCATTAAATCCCGTACCTCGTTTTATTTATTAATCTTAACATGTTTTTAATATGTTATAAAGATCTAATCATACATGAACATAATTAAAATAAATTAATAAAAAGGTGAAGGTTTATGATTATACCAAATGCTTGATCAAACAAAGGTTAGGATCACGAACACCTAATCACCAAACATCAAACACCAAAAATCTTCTCATTCTTTCTCCTTGTGTGCCGCGGCTAAAACAAATGGGGCTAGGGTTTTCTATTTTTTTCTTAAAACTCTATATTATGATTTCCTGTAGTTTAATCTTTACTAGTTAAGTTTCAAAGGTGCGCTGGGCCCCCTCTTTCTTTGGTTGCCATGGACACCAAGGCCCAACAAGGGTAAACCGGGCCTTTTTTCGTGTTAGTTTATATTCGTGTATGTTCGTGTTTTAATATTCGTGGTTCGTGTTTTAATATTCGTGTTATAATTATTATACTTAATAATTAGCGTGCATTAATAATATACGTAGTTTCTCGTAATTAATGTTCATGACACATGTATATATACATAAATGGAAAGTTTTAATTTGTTCGTATGTTTACGTGGTGTACTGTTCATGGTATTTATATGCGGGTTTTACAACTCTTCCCCTCTAAAAAGAATATTCATCCCCGAATTATAGATAACATAAACTAGAAGAGAAACATACTCGAATAAAAACTAGAAATTAAGGTAAGAAGTTCGGATAGACTCCTCCGTTTCCCAAGTGGCTTCCCGCTCGGAATGGTCCCTTGAAAGGATTTTGACGAATGGAATCGTCTTCTTCCTCATGACAAGCTCTTGACGATCCAGAACTCGTTCGGGCTCCTCAATGAAACTAAGATCCTCACGAATCTGTTCGAGTGGATACTGAACCATATGAAGGGGATGATAATTGTACCATGAGAGTAAGGACACATGAAATACGTTGTGAACGTGAGAAAGCTGCGAAGGTAACGCTAAACGATATGATACTTCACCGACTCGTTCGAGGACATCAAACGGCCCGATGAATCGAGGACTAAGTTTTCCCTTGATTCCAAAATGCCTAACTCTACGCGCCGGTGATACCTTGAGAAAGACATGATCTCCCATATTGAAATGCAAATCCCTACGATGCTTGTCGACATAACTCTTTTGACGACACGAGCTTCTTGCAGTTTCGCCTTAGCTACATCAAACTTCTCGTTGGTCATCTCTATCATTTTCGGACCCTCAATAATTCACTCACCAACCTGATCCCAACAGGTTGGGGCGTGACACTTCCTGCCATATAACATCTCAAACGATGCACACTTGATGCTGGCGTACCAACTATTGTTGTATGCAAACTCTACCAAGCATACATAGTCATCCCAACTTCCTGTCCATTCTAAAGCACAAGCTCGCAACATGTCCTCTAGTGTCTGAATGGTACGCTTCGATTGTCCGTCTGTCTGAGGATGAAAAGTCGTGCTAAGCTTAAGTCTGGTGCCCTAAGCTTTCTACATACTCTTCCAGCATCGCAAAGTAAAACGAGGATTTATGTCAGAGATGATACTGGATGGAGTACCATGTAATCTCATGATCTCCTACTGATATAGGTCTACTAATTTGCTAACTGAATCATCCTTTCGGATTGGTAAGAAATGAGCTGATTTGGTAAGTCGATTAATGATAACCCGAATGGCATCATGCTTCCTCTTGGTCTGCGGAAGTCCGGTGACAAAGTCCATGGAGATCTTGTCCCACTTCCACTCTGGAATGTCTAATGGTTGTAGTAGACCACTAGATCGTTGATTCTCAATCTTAATCTGCTGATAGGTAAGACATTTGGAGACAAAGGTAGCAACGTCCTGCTTCATAGCACTCCACTAGAAATTCTGCTTGATGTCGTGGTACATCTTGGTAGAACTAGGATGAATCGAAAATGGGGAGCTATGAGCTTCAGTCAGTAAAGCCTCCCGGAGTGTAAGATCATCAGGAACACAAACTCTAGTGCCCTGCCATAAGATACCGTCATCATCTACCCGAAACTCCGTCTGCTGGTCTATGTTCTGAATAATCGCCCATATTTCACCATCATCCTTCTGAGCTTCCTTGATCCTAGAGAGTAAGTCAGGTTCAACTTTAAGATTAGCCCAGTAACCATGCTGTCCACGTATCATAAACTGAATGTCCAGTCGTTCCAAGTCACGTATAATTTCTTCCTTTATCTTAATGCCGTTGATCATACCCGACTTTCTACTAAGAGCATCTGCCACTACATTCGCATTGTCAGGATGATACTGCAGATTAATGTCATAATTCTTCAACAGATTTAACCACCTTCTTTGCCTCATGTTCAGTTCACGCTGAGTGAAGATATATTTCAGGCTCTTGTGATATGTGAAGATATCACATGATTCGCCATAAAAGTAATGCCTCAAAATCTTCAGTGAAAACACAACTGCTGCAAGCTCCAAGTTATGTGTAGGATAGTTCTCCTTATAAGGCTTAAGCTACCGTGATGGGTAAGCAATCACTTTCCCATGTTGCATGAGAACACAACCAAGACCCTTCCTTGAAGCATCACTATTGATTTGAAATCTACCTGTACCAGATGGGAGAGTAAGAATAGGTTCATATACCAACTTCTGCTTTAGTTCTTCAAAGCTTTTCTCTCTTTCTTTAGTCTAGACGAATTTCTCCCCTTTCAGTATCAGTTTGGTCAAAGGCAGTGCTAACCGGAAAAGTTCTCTACAAACCTACGGTAGTAACCAGCTAAGCCTAGAAAGCTGCGAACTTCAGTTACCGACGTCGATCTTGGCCACTTGGTAATAGCCTCAACCTTCGCAGGATCCATGGTTATTCCCTCTGCAGATACGATGTGGCCCAGAAATGCCACTTTACTCAACCATAATTCACATTTGGAGAACTTGGTATACAACTGCTTATGACGAAATATGTATAGTACTGTACGAAGATGGTCTTCGTGTTCCTCCTTGGATTTAGAGAAAATTAGGATATCATCAATGAAGACGATAACAAACTTGTCCAGAAACTCATGGAAGACACGGTTCATAAAATCCATGAAAACTGCTGGAGCATTGGTAAGGCCAAATGGCATGACTACAAATTCGTAGTGTCCGTAGCGTGTACGGAAAGCAGTCTTAGCGATATCCTGCTCCTTCACCCGTAGCTGCTGGTAGCCAGACCTTATAACGATCTTAGAGAAATGTTTGGCTCCTTGTAGTTGGTCAAATAGATCATCAATGCGTGGCAAAGGATATTGGTTTATGATGGTGATCTTATTAAGCTCACGATAATCAATGCATAGTCGCATACTCCCATCCTTCTTCTTCACGAATAAAACTGGTGCACCCCATGGAGATGCACTAGGGCGAATGAAACCTCGCTCCAAAAGTTCATGTAGATGTTCCTTTAACTCCTTAAGCTCAATGGGAGCCATACGGTAAGGAGCCTTGGAGATCGGCTCAGCTCTTGGAATGAGCTCGATGTTAAACTCTACCTCACGAGCAGGTGGTATGCCCGGGAGTTCTTCAGAAAACACGTCGGGAAATTCTGACACGATAGGCTGATCTTGAATGGATGGAGATTCAGCCTCCATATCATGAACAATAGCTAAGAATCCCCCGCAACCATGTGACAGTAAGGCACGTGCTTGTAAGGCTGAAATAATATGTACAGACTTTCCTGGTATGAAACCATTGTGAATGTACTCTGGGGCGTTGACATCACCGAAAATAACCCGATATGAATGGAAATCTATGGTGGCGTGGTGTTTGGATAACCAGTCCATGCCTAATATCATGTCGAATTCGTACATGTCCAATGGAAGTGCGTCAACTGAACGAATTATGTCATCAAACTCAAGGGGAAGATCTTTGTATCCATGTGTGATACGTACAGAGTCTCTCAGGGGCGTGAAAATATTTAAGACATTTTCTAATGGCATAGGGGATATCCTAACACGATTGGCATAAGCAGTGGATATGACCGAATGAGTCGCACCAGTGTCAAACAAAACGCATGCCCCTTGATCATACATAAACAAGATTCTAGTAATGGTACCTGATGACTTGTTGGCTTGGTCACGTGTGGTACTGTACACACGTCCAATAGTCAGAGGTGGCTTGGTGTCAGCATGCCCAGAAGTCCCCTCAATCCCACCCTTTCGGCAATCCTTCATGCGATGGCCTGGCTGGCTACACTTGAAGCATGTATCGCTAGCACAGCGACACGACCCTTGGTGTCTTCAGTTGCAAGAGGTGTAGATAGGGTGAGTGTACCCTCCAACAGGTGCCCTAGCTGGTTGGGAGCTTGTTTCAGAAAGTATGCATGAGACATGATTATTGGGTACAAACAGGACTATGCAAAATATTTTAAGATGTAATACCAGATGAAGCTGCACGGTTAGGATGTGAACCTCTGCGGTTCTGATCCCGTCCGTTGTCAATGTTCCTGTTAATAGATACTGAAGTGTCAGAATTTATGGATCATAAAGTAACTTAACATAGAAATGAGTAATTTAGGGACCGGCTGTTATTGGCGTTGTTACGGTAACTGTCATTACCGCCACGCCTATCCGATGCAGAACGGTCCTGAGTCTGACCATTTCCTTTAGGTTGGTTTTGCTGCTGAGTGGCCGGTTGGGACCGGTCCCCAGTCTTCTTCCTGAAAGATGCAATTGTATAGAGAATGATATAAATGGACAATACTGAATTAAATGATCATAATTGATGACGAAGATATACCTCTTATAAGGTCTTTCTGCCTCTCCAAACTCATCTCTCTCTTGCAGCATCTCCAACTTGCGAGCTGCGTCCGCCACCTGTGCCACAGTATTGAACGTAGAACACACCAGATTGTTGGCGACAGAAGTACGAAGAGCCCAACGAAAGTGATACACATGCTCTTCTGCAGTCGCGGCTGCTGTGCCACAGAATCCAGCCAGTCGAAGGAACCTCTGCATAAATTCAATGCCATTTTCCCTCGCTCTTTGTCTAATACCATGATAATCCCTCTTGAGCCTATCCTGCTCAGCGTTCGGGAAGAACTGCCCCAAAACCAACTCCTTAAACTACGCCCGAGTCAAGCCAGTAACCTAGTCGTCGCCACCATTCGACTACTTAAGTGCCTTCCACCATGCTAGCACGTCTCCCTCGAACTTATAACAACCAACCCTCGCCTTAAAGACAGGGTCACATCCCATAACATCAAAAATCTTCTCAATGTGAGCGATCTAGCTCTCTATCTCAGCTGGGCTGTCAGTCTGCTCGGATGATTTCGGACGCTGCTTATTGAACCTTTCCAGCCATATGATCAGGGTAGCTGGAGGTGGATGAGGAGGATTCTGATTCTGGTGAGGGTGCTGATTGTGGTTGGCTTGCACCTCGGCCCGAATCTCATTCCTCAGTTGAGGAAGCAGAGCTTGAATAGCAGTTTGGACTTTTGCATTCATTTGTTCTTGTTCACGTGTGAGAACCATCTGACAGTATAAAACAAAATGCAATGATTATTCTGATTAGACATAATATAAACATGAAAAAAATTAAGCATGAAACAGTGTATGAAGGCATAGCCAACGAAAAATGACATGAGTTTGGGTGAACGCCTATGGGTCGGTCCACCAAAACAAAATTGACATGAAGAGGATGAACGCCTGTGGGTCGGTCCACCAAAACAAAATGATTCGAGTAAAAGCACATGCGACTAAATATGGCCAGTCCTGTACCAACCATTATTTAGTCAAAAATCCTGCAATAATGATACATGAAACAAATGCAAAAAAACAAATTGTCAGTTTTAGGAAGACCATGATTAACCACTAATCACAGGTCATATTTTTAGAGCCTACAGGTCCAAACCTTGGCTCTGATACCATAATTGTAACACCCTATTTTGACAAATGGAATATCACAGGATAAGCGTGTCATCAAAGCATCCAAGGTAAATGTTTAAACATTAAATGACCATAAAAGGAAATACCGGAAACAAACATCGGTAGTCCAACATAACCTCACACACATGAATATAAGTACCGAAAGGAAAGGACTAAACAATGTCCAAAAGGAATGAAGTAGAGTGGAAAATGCATAAAGTAATGAAGGCTAGATAGCTTCCATCCGTATGCACATACTCTCAAATTCCTATGAACGTCCCTGAGTACCCGCGGTTTGGGAACATGAAAAGGAAAACGGCTGAGCAAAATGCCCAGTGAACGGATATATAGCATAGCATGAAATGACATAAGCATAATAATACTAATACCAACAGAAATGTATAAGTCCTAAATAACCTGGAACATGTTCATAAAACTGGTTTTATAGTTTGAAAAGACTTATGTTTTATATGAAAACTTTAGTTAATTAGCCAATAGCCCATATAGGTCATGAGGTTTACCGTGCATGAATACATAGAGGGGGTGACCTTATCATGTAGTTAGAGGGGATGCCTCTAATCAAATTAGTCTGGGTAGGAGGGATCAACTCCTTGTGAAGGATGCAAGGCACACACCACATTCACCATGAAAATCCTAGAAAAACATGTAACTAGGATGCACCCATACGCCCCACATGATAATATAAATAGATGGCCAAAACTGAAAAGGGACACCACGAGCAATCACTCCGCCATGGGGAAGTCATAACACTAGTGCCTCCAGTGTTTGGTTATGTCACCTCCATAACTAGGTGGAACTGGCATGCATGTATATGGCTTAGGCATTTAAAAATAAACATAAGCAAATCAGAATGTATAAAACATATACTTGGGGAAAACAGTTGGCTGCAAACGGATAATCCTAATAAGGAAAGAGAATGTCCATACTGAAGGACGGAATATCAGTACCTTATCCCTAGTGAACAAGGAAAGATGAAAGGATGAAAAGTCCTACTCCGACCTCACTAGTGCTACATAAATAAGGGACATGTATGAGTTGTATGTTTACTTAGTATGTTACTAGTTCTTGTATGTTCTTAACTTATTTTATATGTTCTTGTCTTATTTTACTGTTTTTATTGGTATACCGTATTATTCATATTTTACATGTCTTCTAATTATGTATTTCCATGTATTCTTGTATTATTATACTTGTAGTGTAATAATAAATAAGTAACTTTCTAAAATTAACAGGTTTCCAAAAATAGAATGTTTCCAAAAATAATCACTTACTAAAAATAGAAAGTTTCTAAAAATAGAAATAAGCTAGATTAATAAGCTAATAATATAAGCTAATGATTATTAGTCATATATTATAAGTTATGATGATTATTAGTAAAGTTTATTAATTTAAATACTTAGGTTAAAATGATTATTAATTAATAATAATAGTACATGGTTTATTAATTAATAAAGTATCATGGTTTAATAATAATCTTTACCTTATATGATTTTAGTTAAATTAAGTCATGTAAAATACTTAGGTTATAACATGTATTATTAATTTTAATAATAAACCTAAGTCTTAGTTTAATTTATATAAGCCTAAATAAATACTTAGGTTATACATGTTTTATTTCGTTAAATAAAATAACCTAAGTTATAATGTTAATTTAATTATACATGCATTTAAAATAATTAAACTAACAAATGAGCATATTAATTTTTAGTAATTCTCGGACCCGAACCCGTGACCATAAACCAATCAGGTACCACAGCCCGAAGAACATGGCCCCTCTGTCGTGCGACGTTCGAACCAAACACCCACACCGAGAGCCTAAGATCTCGGTTGGTGCTGCCTGAAACAAACAAACACACCCTGGTGCAAGCCGGGGTTTCCGTTTTTGTCCGAGAACACCACCGAGAACCCCTCATGGGGTCTCGGTCCCCATGCTGTCCGAACCACAACCACATCGAGCCCCTTGGGGGTCTCGGTTGGTGGACCAAGCCGGCGCCGAGAGTCCTACTACTCTCGGTTGTGTGTCGAACCAAAACCAAACACCAATAAATCTCGCACCTTGTTTTATTTATTAATCATAACATGTTTTTAATATGTTTTAAAGATCTAATCATAAATGAACATAATTAAAAAAAATTAATAAAAAGGTGAAGGTTTATGATTATACCAAATTCGTGATTAAACAAAGGTTAGGATCACAAACACGTAATCACCAAAGATCAAACACCAAAAATCGTCTCCTTCTTTCTCCTTGTGTGCCGCGGCTAAAACAAATGGGGGCTATGGTTTTCTATTTTTTTCTTAAAACTCTGTATTATGATTTTCTGTAGTTTAATCTTTACTAGTCAAGTTTCAAAGGTGGGTTGGGCCCCCTCTTTCTTTGGTTTCCGCGGACACCAAGCCCAACAAGGGTAAATCAGGCCTTTTTCCGTGTTAGTTTATATTCGTGTATGTTCGTGTTTTAATATTCGTAGTTCGTGTTTTAATATTCGTGTTATAATTATTATAATTAACAATTATCGTGCATTAATAATATACGTAGTTTCTCGTAATTAATGTTCGTGACACGTGTATATATACATAAATGGAAAGTTTTAATTTGTTCGTATGTTTACGTGGGGTACTGTTCATGGTATTTATATGTGGGTTATACAATAGTATTACCAAACTTTCAACTTTTGATTAATAATCACATCATACAATTACTATTGAAAGTGTTTATTAAACATAAACCCTAAGGTCTCCTTTTATACACATAAGGAGCCTTGAACATAAAGCTATCTATCAACTATTTTAGAAAGATATTAAAAGATAAACATAACAAAATACAATATTCGTATACATTTTCCTAATATAAACAAACGTGACAGTGGCTTGATTCTTCTTGTCTGCGCCTAGTCTGTCAGCGGCTTGATTACACTTTTTCAGTGGCTTGATTCTATTTGTCAGCGGCTAGGAAACTTAGTGAATTTTATTCCCAACAATCCTCCCTAAACTTGATAGTTATCCCAAACATCAAGTTTCTGAATAAAAACAAAATACACAGAGGATTCTTACAAATAAAACCTATTCTTGTATATGAGTGAGAAGAAATCTCATCAAGTCAACTCCTACTCCACTGGTGTAGTCCACCTTCAGCTTGGTGCTCACCATCTTCTTCAAAACTTCTTGTGACAATGGGTACTTCCTATCAACCAGCAAGAACTCTGAAAACTTTGTTGTGCAGAGATGGTACACTCCAACAGTTGAATACAAGCGCCACTCCAAAGTACTTAAATCTCCCAAATCCAGCGAAATTGGATCAACTTCATCATGGTCAAACATTATCTTGAATGTTGTCCATATCTTTATTCCATTCTGAGAAGTAGGAGCTTCAACCTCATACTTCTCTTTCATCAGAGTCCAAAGAGTCTCCAAATCTTCTCTGTCCAAACTTGCAAACAAAGAAATCAAGAAAGTGAAGACATGTACCTTATCACCAAGCCTGGTGATCTTCTAAAAACCTATAGAATATTCTTCATATTGAACAATAGGGTTTTTGAAATCAGGTGGCACAACTGCAGCAAAATCAGAAGCTTCCAAGGGTGAAAGCTCCAAGTTCTTCTTCAAAATGCCTTCATTGAACTTTGGATCCAATGGACTAAACTATGGAAACACAAACGTTCCTCCTTTCTTCACAGGCCTAGGAACAATTGAGGCCTTCTTTATTTTTATCTCATCCTCCAATTCTTCCTGTCTCCCAGCAGAAAGCAATCTGAATATGTTTTCTTCACAAACACGATCCCAAATTGGATAGGCAAGAAACTATAACTCATCAAAAGATAACTTTCTTAGCTTTGTACGAGTCTACCATGTCTGGTGACATCTAAGAAGCATATTATACAATTCCCTCCTTGCTGTCTTGGTCTTTGCAAAAACCTTATTTGCCCTATTAGCCAAAATTGTCTTGCAATCATTCTGTACGCTCAACAAGTATTCTAAAGCCCATATTTTCTTAGTCAAATACATATTTGGTATGCAAGATTCTTCAAATCTGAAATACACCTCAAGAACTATAGGCACGTCAAAATAAATCTGCAACTTTAGTTGTTTAAGTCTCTCTTTGGCTGCCTCACCCTCACCATACTCCAACTTTTCTGGTTCATCATCAACATCAGCATTTGAACCATGTCCACTACTCTTTTCCTCATCACTATCACTAGCTCTTCTTATACCCTCAGATTCTAAACTAATCTAAGCTTCTATATCCCCTTTCCTTAGTCCCCTCTTCTCCTGTTCACCTAACTGTTGAGCCAACATGGCATCAAACCTAACCTGTGCATCATCTTTGGTAACCTGAATTTCTACCATTATCCCTTTACCTTTATCTAAGGGATCAATAACCGTCAAAGTGATTGGGGATACCTGGGAAGAAACCTCGTTAATTATCAATGGTGGTTGGGATACACTAATGATATATGTGGGTTTGTCAGCAGCTGTAGATAAAGTGTCAACGAGTTGATTGGTCTTGTCAGCGGCTGGCCCTGCAAGCACACTTTCTTGCTGCATCATCAATTCCACAAAAGATAGCTGTTTAGGTGTCACCTTTGAAGAATCATACTTCCCTTGCTCCTTTAAACCTGTAAGAGCATCAGCTACTTCCTTATCACCAAAAGAACCCTCTTTAGAACTCCTATCACTTGCATTAAAGGGCTCTGTTGGTTCATCCTCCCCTTTGTAAGAATCCTCCCTAGCTTCACCTAAGGACACTACAACAAACCGCCTTTTATGTTATAACTTAACAATCCTCTCCCTCAAAGTATTGAGTTCAAGGTCTTGAGCTGTGAGCTTCTGTATAAACTCTGCATTTTGGTTTTGCAAGCTAATGCAGAGTACCATCAATTCAAGATTTGTCAATGGTTGCATAATGCCCTCATCCACATGAGGGAACTCAATCCCAAATGAAGTATCATGGGGCATGGATGTAGACTTATCTACAATGGACCTGGCTTGACCTGCATCAAGGCTAATAGGTCTAGCCACACCCATAACACCAACCACACTTGTGGTGGTGGTTCTCTCTGCTACATGGCTAGGACCACCAAGGGTGAACACCCCAGCAGTCCTTTGGCGTTTGGATAAATTAAAATGTTATGGTGGGGAGTCGGAGGAGGTGTTTGGGTCTGCATGACTAATGTCAGCGTCGAACATGGATTTGTCAGCGGATAACATATGAATGTCAGCGGCTGGAATTGTAGGATCAGGCTGATTAATGGTTATGTCAATGATGGGTTCAAGGGTAGGGTCAACATGAGGTTATGGTGAAGATGGTGGTTGATCATGTTGTGGTTCTGGTGCAACATCTGGTTAGGGTTCTTGTTCTGGTTCTTTTTGGGGTTGGGGATTCAAAGTTGCTTCAATAAGAGCAAGCATAGGTGGTGTTAATGGAAAAGGTTCAAAGGGTTCTGTGTTCAAAGTGATGAAAAGCTTTTTCTTTTGGACATGGATCTCATAAAAAATTTCATGATCCCTGCCACAGTCTCCTTGTAAATGAAACACCATTTGTAAAAACCTTGGGTAAGCAAGAGTCATCTTGCTTGCCTTATTATGTAACATGCCTTCAAAAATCATTTTTGAAATGTTATAAAGTTGCCCAGTTGCAAAACAAACAAGAGCACTCTCGATTGAACGGTTGATTTCATTGAATGAAGAGCACTTGGGACTAAGACATTGAAGAAGGACATATATAAAAAATTTCTAGGCTGGGGGAAACTGACCTTTTGAATATTTATTAATTTTCCCTGTGGGGCGTAGTCTGTAACCCAAGCCTTGAAGTCCTTCATGTAGCATTTCAATGGGAAGGGTGACTATACCATCAGCATCATTAAGATGCAAGTCTTGGCGTACCAAAACCTTAGTAACCACCCATTATTTCCCATGGATAATGCCTTCTATTCTAGGTACTCCATTAACTGTTGTGGAACTAACAGTGTTCCAAAACTGTTTGATGTGTGTGACAGGAATGATAGGAGCATGAGTAAGTACATACCTTAAAGGAGAAGCTAACAAATACCCAATCATTTGGGTGTACTGTGGATGCTCTCTATCATCAGCATTCAAGTAAGCAATCATATTATGTTGATCCTTGAATTCCAAGACAACAGCAGCAGGTTTAACTTTGGCGCCATTGATGAAAGTAAAAATCTTTGAATTAAGGTAAAGGTTAGTTTGTAGAAGAATTATGGGAAACAAATAAGCAATTTGCCCTGTGCAAGATATGGTGAGCCAAATAATATGTGGGATGTGATTGGTTGAAAATAGAGGTAAGTGAGAAAATTTCTCAAAAGTAATCATGGATATCTTTGAAAAATAGAACTTATCTCATACCAATTAAAGAAAATAACCACTCGCTAAAAATTACGGCTCAAAATATCGTAAAAGTAACAACTAGGTAGGACCCAGTGTTTTTCAACGGTCAAAATTTTGTCAGCGGCAACAACTATATTTGTTAGCGTGCAAAATGGCTTTGTCTGTGGCTAAAATGTTCTCGTCAGTTGATAAAAGTTCTTTTGTTATTAGGTCAAAAATAAAAAGAAATAAAGAATAAAAAATACCTAACAAAGCCGTTAATCCTTATGAAAGTAACTTTTACCCTAAATGACTGAGCAGCACAAGCACTGTCCAATCATACACACTTGCTTAAGCAAGATTGACATAATTGTCCTCAAGTGTCCCTTGCTTACACAATTCTTAAGAGTGAATTTATCTTTTATAAAATCTTTGTAACTCCCAAATAAGCACAAACATATATACCTAAAGTCTCCCATCCGACCAATCCCAAAAGTAGGTTAAAAAGTCTTGGCAGCATGAATGCAAAATGAATAACGTGCATGTTATACTGCCTCTAGGGATAGAAATTACACCAAATTTATAAAAAAATGGCATCATAACTTCTAACCCCCACTCACCAGTGGACACAATCTAGAATTGTGATGAGAGTATTCTAAGAATACCTAAGAGCCTAAACGTTGTCCTAAACCTCCCTTTAATCTATGATGAGAATGCTTTGAAAATTATATGTGTCAAATTTTTTTATTTCAAGATAGGAATATAAATATTCTAACCATCATAAATAAACCTTTTTGGCACACTCTTTGAGTCCATAAGCAACTATGTATCCATATTTACAATTGCCCTTCATGCCTACATTATTAGATGAAAAACCACAAAACTACCACAGAAGCTGTCAGCGGCTTCTTTCCACTTGTCAGCGGATAGAAAAATATAGTGGAAAAATCTAACTTTTACAAAGAATAATAACAGTGCACATCTTGGACATACTTTACATCAACTTCAAAAACCACATTTTTAAGGATTGATCATCCCAATACTTGAGACCAATTACTGGAACCTCCTAACATCAAAAGGTTTAGTTAAAAGATCTGGCACATTTGTTTTGTGTCAATTTTATCAAGATGTATTAAACCTTTTTAAAAATAATCTCTTATAAAATGATGTCTAATTTCTATATGTTTGGTTTTAGAATGATGTACAGGATTTTTAATGATGCATAATGTACTGTTATTATCTACAAAAATCTTGGTATGCATAAAATTGTACCCATAGTCCAACAACTTATTTTGAATCCATAACACTTGTCCACAACATGAAGCAGCAGCTACATACTCTGCTTTAGTTATTGAATTGGCCACAACTGTTTGTTTCTTGCATTGCCAAGAGATTAACCTACTCCCCAAGAACTAACATCCACCTGTTGTGGATTTCCTATCTCCATTTTCACCTCTATAATTACTATCTGAATAACCAGTAAGATCCAATGGAGAATCTTTAGGATACCATAAGCCCAAGCTAGGATAGAATTCAAGGTACCTAAAGATCCTTTTGACAACATGAAGATGGCACTCCTTGAGATTCACTTAGTGATGTGCACATGCACGTACAAAAAACATAATGTGTGGCCTAGATACTGTGAGATACATTAATGATATAATCATTCACCTATAATTCCTAATATCGACTTCATTACCATCTCCAATCTTTCCCCAAGGATGTTCTTTGTCCATAGGTTTACTAGCTCGTTTCTCATGAGGTTAGAAACCAAATTTCTTCAATATCTAAGCCACATACTTGTCTTGAGAGATAAAGATACCATCTTATTTCTGCTGAACTTGAAGACCTAAGAAGAAATTCATCTCACCCATGGCACTCATGAAACTTGTCTTTCATCAGCTTGGAGAAATCATCACTCATCTTTTGGTTAGATGAACTAAAGATGATATCATCAACATAAACCTGTACAATAAGAAAGTATTTTCCATTCTGCTTGTTGAAAAGTGTCTGGTCTATGGTGCCCCTTTTAAAACCATTTTCCACTAAGTATGTGTAAAGTGTACCATACCAGGCTCTAGGGGCCTGATGAAGGACATACATTCCCTTTTTCACTCTATAAACCTTGTCTGGATTCTCTAGATCTTCAAAACCAGTAGGTTGCATCACATAAACTTCTTCTTTAATTTTGCCATATAGGAAGGCACTTGATGAGACTGCTTTTATACATAGTCTCATCGTCCAAATTGGGCTTAAAATGCATTAAATATCATCAAAATACCCATATATATGCTTGTGTTTGTTGCTTGCGTATTTTAGGTACGGATATTGAGAAAATGACAAAAGATCATAAGAATCATTCAAAAACGAACACGGGAAACGAAGCCGCACAATGAACCAAGACCTAATGAAGACTATCCCAAGATCAACCCTTGAAGATTTGAAGAATTATGAAGAAGGGTCCTCCAATATGGAAGAATTGACACTTTATACCCTTGTATCTTCATAATTACAAGATTGGTCCCTAAAGTTTGTCAAAATTTCAAAAAGGGCCCTCCACTTTGAAGAATTGGCAAGTTTAGTCCCTCAACAAAGCTAAATTGTCAAACATTATCCTCCACAAAGTCAAATACATCATGAAGTCCTTCAAAGTACAAGAAAATACAAGTTTGGTCCTTTGAAAATCTCAAAATTTCAAAAAGGACCCTTGACTTTCAACATTTGGCAAAAATGGTCCCTCATCAAACAAGACTTGGCAATTTCAGTCCTCCAAAATGCTCAACATACAAGTCAAGACCATTATCCATCATCAAAATGCCAAATCAGCCCTTGAAGAATTCAAAAATGGCAAGAAATACCCCTAAAAATACTTTGGAAAAGTATTTGGGGCAAAAGTTTGAAAAGTGAAAGTTTAAATACAAAGGGAATCAGATTTTTGGGTTTAATTTACAAAGTGAAAGAAGAAAGGAAGGTGAAGGACCAAAGCTGCCAAGACAAGATACTTACCTAGGCCAGTGAGGGGGTGACACGTGCCCCACTCACTCTCTCCACCAATGAAATTCCACCATTCCTCCATGTCACCCTCCACTTAAACCTGTTATAACTAATCTTTGATTAGTTTAATATTTTGGCGCTTAACATGACTTTTAAAACCTAAATCAGATTAAACTTTTTACTATTTACTCAAGAACACAAATTGGGGATTATTGATTAAGCAACAATTAAGCATCCATCACCTCCAGAATTATGATTAGTAGTCTTCTAATCATAACCCAACTTTTAAATCACTTGCCACATCACCCCCAAGGGCCACACATGATTCCCCTGCTACACACAAAGATGATACTGCCAAAACAAGCCAGAAAATCAACCATCCAGATACAAGCTTACATTTTAAGCTTTGTTTGAGCCCTCAGATCAAATTCCAACAGCTATCTACTCCACAAACGTCCAAGAATCAGTCACATGAAGCCAAGAAGTTCAAATCCTCAAGGGAATTTTTGGGCTTCTACAAGTTAGGGGTTTTTAGGTTTAAACTGACCATGTACACCCTCTATATAAAGGGTATAGGGTCCAACATAGACGTTTGCTTTTGGTTTTTCCTTTGTTCAAGCACTTGTAAATCCCTTTTTCAGTTTTATGAATTTGAGTTAAGTGTTTTGAAGAAAGACCAAGTGCCATCTTAATTCTGCTTGTTTATGTTTATTGCTTACTGAATTTGAAGTTTAAAACCTGTTTTCAAAAGAGGAGTGTGCAAAAGTTTGCACATTTTATTCATTTTCTTGATATTTTGCTAAGTTCTTGTTTCTATCTTGGAATTCTTGGGTTATAGGGCTGATCATAGCATCCTAATTGAGTTGATTAAGGTGTGGTGAGGCTTATAACTTGGGGATAATCAAGTGTGGGGTAACAAGGTTGCATCAATCAAGATTTTTCAAGTTTCTGATTTTATACTTGTGCTTCTAACTTTGTTGATTCTTAGCAGGCTTTATTGTGGAAGCTTGTGCTTGTTCTTGCTAGCACATAAGCTCAAAATCCGTGGGTGTGGACGTACATCCATGAGGTACACACCCTTAATCCTAAAATCTGATAATACTTTGGATTTTTGTGATATTTGAGTGTTGCTTTAGTTCTTGTGTATTTTGAGGCTTATACTTGCTTGAATCTGTTAATCTTACTTGTTATGGTGTTAATTGATGCTTGGGTGGCCTTAAATTTCACTTTGCCTTTGAAAAATTTGATTTTGAAAAGATTAAGGGGTGTTTGGGTCTACCTGTTGGTGATTGCATCTTGATATTGTGTTGTTGGATTGTGTTGTTTATGCTTGGTATCTGATATATGCCTTGTTGAGAGTGTTTTGCTGCAAGTTTTTAGGTTTGAAGCCTTGAATCAAACAATCTACTATATAATCTTTGTTACTGCCTGTTTTGACCTAGGATTTTGGGAACACTTAGTGTGTATGCATGCTTAGGGCTAAAAGTGGTTTAAACAAAGTTATTGTAACCTGTTTGAAAGATTTGAGGTGTTGAATCTGGCTTATTTGTCAAATACATCAGCAAAGTAGAGAACTGCATGTGTTAGTGTTCATCAGTAACATTCATTGGCTTGAATCTTGCTTAATTCTTTGAACCACTGCATGAAACCTGCTTAGAATTGCTTATTGGAGTTTATAATAGCTTGTGTATGCATTTGGTTGAATTTGGCTGGCTGATTTGTGCTAAAACTGCTTATAAGTGCTCAACTGCTTAAGTGTTCATGTCTGAATCATATCTGGTGATTGATTGATTAAACTGTATCAATTGGGTGTTTGTGATTGTGATATTTTGATTGTTCTTGACTCCTTTTGATCCAAAAATCATTTGGGTACCTTTGTGTAATCTGAATCTCCAAAAAAGTCACTAAAGACAAAAAGTCAAACAAGTCAAGCAGTGGAAAAAGTTTCCACTGCTCAACACCCAAAACTAGCCCCTGCTAGTGTAATTTTGAACTCAGCTTATCAATAAGCTATTCTAGCTTATCCAGACTTGCAACAACTTATTTTTTGTGATAGGTCTTCATCATTTGACCCATTTAAGTAGACTGGAGCTTATTAGACTTTGACTTTGACTTTTTACTAGAAAACCAACTTATTTGACTTTTACATAAGTGCTTATTTGCTTTTTCCAGCTTATTGAGTCAGCTTATTTGAAAACTCTTTTTTGATTTTGCTTAATTAAGTCATTTGGAAGCTATAGAAACTTGAATAGCACTTGGGGTGGCCTAGAACTCAAAAACGACTATTTTGTCGTTTTCTGTAGATTGCTTATTGCATTTTCAGGCTTATTCCTTGGGCTTATTTCAAATTTCTTTTTGTAGAAGTCTTATTTAGGTCAAAAGAAGCTTGTGTGTCAAATTTTAGCTTATGGCATTGGCTTATAGCTTAATGGGCCAAAAAGCCCATTAAGAATAAGCTGTTTGGTATAAGCTAGCTTATTTCACACTTTCAGCTTTTGGGCCTTTGGAAAAAGTTGTTTAAATTATTTTGAGTCAACCAGTGCTTTTTGGGCTTATTTTGAACACTTTTTGTTATTGGGCCCAAATTTGGCCCAATAAGGTACTGTTTTGGGTTTAGCCCATTTTCTAGGTCCATTAAGGGTATTTAGGTAATTTCACTTTAATTTCTGAGTTATTTAGGTTAAATTAAGCTACTTTGCAAGTTTTTAGAATTTTTTATGATTTTTGGATTTTTAATATTATTTAAATATTATTTTATTATTAAAAATTAAAAGTCTGATTTTCTAAGTTTTTATATTTTTCTTAGGTTCTAAACACTTAATTAGGAATTTTGCAACTTTCCAAATATTTTTAGAGTCTTTTAATTATTTTCTAGAATTAATTTAATTTTTAATTGATTTTAGTAGTTTTTAATTGTTTAAAAATAGTTTTTAGTGGTTTTAAAATTTTGAAAAATACTTTTTAGCTTAATTAGGGTATTTTTGAGGTTTACAAACTTTAAAATCTTGTTTGAGACTTTTTAATAATTAATTGTGATTTTTAGGGCTTTAATTAGCATTAAAAAGTCATTATCTAATTAATTAAAAGTTTTTGACAAGTTTGGATTTTTTGTAAACTCTTAGAATATTATTGTGGGTTTTTGGTAATTTTTAGGAATTTTTAGGGTAAAATTTTAATTTTAGTGCTTTTTACGGTTTTACGTGTATACCTTTTTCGACTTAGTTTAATCCGTCTTCGTAACCGTCATTCTCTTCCAATCTCATTTTTTTCTTTCTTTTTCAACAATATAATCACAAATCTAATCCAAGTCATTACACACATAACACACTAGCCTCCTTGAGAACGAACTCATTTTAGGGTCATTAATACACGGTTTTCCTAAATCGTCGTGCTTACCCTATATTTGCCATCCTTTTCCTAAAGGGGTAATTTTACAACTATCATTTTGGCGCCGCTGCCGGGGAGGCGTGTTGTGTTTTGATTGGAATTGTTGTTTTTATATACTAACCATAATTAGTATTTGTATTAGTAGCACTCTACTAATACGTATTGTCGGTTTTCGGTTATTGTGTGAATACTATTACTATAGTGTATACGTAGAACAATAAATTCACAAGTACTACAAATACGTGAGAAATCACAACCTTGACTTGGGAGGTCATTACCCAATCATTGTATTCGAATCTCAAACCAAAGAAAAAGGCAAAAATAGATAAATACTTTCGTGAAGCTCAATCTTGAAAAATACAAACTATAAGGTGGGTATAAGGCGGATATTATAAAATATATCCTAAGGAAAAAGGCTCTTAAGTGCTTCACGCCGCCTCGTTTCCCCGCTTGCTTGTGAGTATTTGATTTTGAGAGCTAATCGAGGGTTTTGCCGCCCAAAGTATTACTAAGTATCATATATATTTTCTTGGTTTCCATTGATTAAAACCTCTTGAATGTTTTGGTGTTCCACCAACGTTCTAAAGTCATCGAAGGCGTTCACTTCACGTGATCGTTTTCATTCCTTGAGGCTTCTTTAATCGAGAGATTTGATTAAGGAGGAGATTTGTAGATTTGTGTCTACTTAATACATTCACCAAAATCCAAAAAGGTTAATACAATCAAAAACCACAAAAAAATTGAAAAATACAAAACACCAAAAAGAATCTTCTTTGCTCGTCCCCTCGTTGTACGTGACGTTTATGCTAACTCGTAATCAAGCAAGACGTGCACGTAAACGAAAGAACAAAACTCCCACTCCCAATCTTTCTAGTGAGGAGTCTCCTATTGACGAACCCATTGTAAGAGAAGCACCAACCATGGCGAATCGAACTATGATGGAGTTACTTCAAGCACCCACCGAGGGTTATGGAGAGGCTATTGTGATTCCCGCTATCCTTGCGGAGAATTTTGAGGTGAAAACGGGTTTGTTGTCGATGATCCAAAACAACAAATTCCGTGGTGATGAGAAGGACAATCCACACAACCATATCCGCCAATTCAATCGTCTTACTGCCACTTGCAAGTTTAAGGATGTCTCGAATGACTCGATTAAGATGATGCTTTTTCCGTATTCCTTAGCGGGGCCCGCTAAAATTTTGTTAGAGAAAGAGCCACCCAATTCTATATTGACGTGGAAGGATCTCGTGTCTATGTTTGTGAACCAATTTTTTCCGCCCTCTAAGACTACGCACTTGAAAAACGAGATTTCAAAGTTTTCACAAGAGTTTAATGAAAGTTTTTCAACGGCTTGGAATAGGTTTAAGGAAATGTTACATGAATGTCCTCATCACGGTTTTTCCGACTTGCATCAAGTTGACACGTTTTACAATGGACTTAATGATCATGAAAGGGATTATTTGAATGCCACTGCGAGTGGTAATTTTTTGTGTAAAACGGTTGAGGAAGCTTTGGTGATAATTGAAAATAGATCTAAGGTGTATAGTCCTCGTAGCACGTCTAGTGTTTGTAAGGCTTCGTCTTCGGCTTCACCTTCTTTGTCTACTACCATCGATGCTTGCCTAATTGAGGCGAACTTGGAAAACAAGATTTTTGATAAGGTAAAAGGACTTTTGATTGAGTTTAAAGTTGGTGAACAAAGTGCTCCCGCTACGGCTAAAGCGGTTGAGGTTTCTTGCATGTATTGTGGTGGAGGTCATGATTTCTCCGAGTGCATTACCAACGGTGGTAACACTTCGAGTGCCTTCGCGGCCACGGGAAATTACAACCAAAACGGTCAAGTTTCCCGCTCTAATCAATTGACTCCACCGGGTTTTGGTTCAAATCAAAATGCTAACAACAACTATCGCAACAATCAAGTTGGTTTCAAAAACAATTACAACAAGGGAAACTATGGGAATCAAGGGGCTAATAATCAAGTTTCAAACAAGAATCAAAATGATTTTCAAAACAACAACAAGGGTTTGCAAACATTGAAAGATCTTCCAAGTGAGTTTGTTGAATACGCTAGTGGGAATGATGCTAGGTTTGACAATATTCAAAGAGAAATTATTAGCCTAAGATCCGAGTTTAAGAACGACTTGAAGAAAGAGTTGAAAAATGAGTTAGCTAATGAACTTAAAATCCACACCAACAAGATGGAAGGAAATGTCACTAGGTTGCAACAAAACCAACAAAAAATGGAACAAGGGGAACATGAGATTAAACAAGAAATGATTAAAGCCGAAAAGAGGCAATCCGTGTTTGAAGATAAAATCTCGTCTATGTTTGAGGCAACAATGTGTAAACCGTCTTCGAGTAGTCTTCCTAGCAACACCGTATCCAACCCTAAGGGTGAGATTAAAGTGATTACCACACGTAGTTGTAAGACACTTAAGGAACCGACTCCTCAACCAATTGCTCCTACGGAGGAAGCAATTGAGGAAGAACCCGAGGTGGTGGTCCAAAAGGAGCATGTCCCAATCCCACGAAGTACCGCTCATGTCACACCTACGGTTGACCCATTACCATCATTGGAACCCGAGATTCCAAAGGCTATGCATACTATGTCTCAACCCACACCACCTTTGCCTTATCCATCGAGACTTAGGAAGGAGAAACGTCAAGAGCGCGACAATTATCAATTTGAGCTTTTTATGAATATGTTTCATGATTTGCACCTTAATGTGAGTTTCGCCGATGCTTTGGTCATGATGCCTCGATTTGCCGCTAACTTTAAGAGTATGTTGAACAACAAGGAGAAATTGCACCAATTGTCTAGTTGTTCATCGGTTTATCTTAATCGCATACCTCAAAAAGTCGGTGATCCCGGTAAATTCTTGATCCCTTGTGCAATCCAAGATATGGAGGAATGCTTCGCCTTGTCCGATCTTGGTGCTAGCATTAACTTGATGCCACTTGCAATCTTCAAGTCGCTCAATCTTCCTAATATTACTCCTTCACTAATGTCTATCGAGTTGGCCGACCATTCCACGATTCCCGCATGTGGTTTGGCGGAAGACGTTTTTGTGAAAGTGGGAAAGTTCTACTATCCCGTAGACTTTATCGTTGTTGATATCCCCACGGATCCTCAAGTTCCTCTCATTTTAGGTCGTTCGTTTTTAGATACGTCTATGGCTTTGATCGATGTTCATGCTAGAAAGATCACCTTACGTTTAAACGACGAGAAACTTGTTATAAATGCAACTCAAAACTCTCAAATTTCTCATGTTTATTCCGTTGCTACCATAAACCTCGTTGATATGATCGACGTAGTTTGCGAGGAATTTTCACAAGAAGTTCTAGGTTTTGGTGATGAAGAAACTAGTGGCAATCCCACTATGTTAGATCCAATTCTTGATAATTCGACACCAACCTTCACTCCATTTGAAGGTGGTGGTTTTACGTTGGAAGAATTCGATGTTCCACGTACTTGTCACGAAGACCTCGACAACGATGAGGACTTCACGATTATCAAGGATTTTCTTAACGATTTCCCATTTCCTCCACCCGAGGAGGTTATGAGTATCGAGCCCAAATCTTCACTTGAGGAACCACCTATCCTCGAGTTGAAAGATTTACCTCCTCATCTTGAATATGTCTATTTAGAGGAGGACGACAAGTTGCCGGTTATTATTGCGAAGGAACTTTCGAATGATGAAAAAACCGTACTTGTCGATGTTCTAAAGGATCACAAAGGGGCAATTGCGTGGAAGTTATCCGACATTCAGGGAATCGATCCCAAGTTTTGTACTCACAAAATATTAATGGAGGAGGATTACAAGCCCGCAATCCAAAGTCAAAGGAGGGTGAACCCCAAAATTCACGACGTCATCAAAAAGGAGGTCCTTAAACTCCTTGACGCGGGAATGATTTACCCTATTTCCGATAGCCCTTGGGTGAGTCCTATTCATTGTGTCCCTAAAAAGGGAGGGATGACCGTTGTGCCAAACGATGCCAACGAGTTGGTTCCCACTAGACTCGTGACCGGATGGAGAGTGTGCATTGACTATCGTAAGTTGAATGAAGCCACTCGAAAAGACCATTTTCCCTTGCCCTTCATGGACCAAATGTTGGAGCGTCTTGCGGGAAACGATTTCTATTGTTTTTTAGATGGTTTTTCCGGTTACTTCCAAATTCCCATCGATCCTCGTGATCAAGAAAAAACTACGTTTACGTGTCCATATGGAACGTTTGCCTATCGTAGGATGCCATTCGGACTTTGTAATGCACCGGGAACCTTTCAAAGGTGCATGATGGCTATTTTTCATGACATGATCGAGAAGACGATGGAAGTCTTCATGGATGACTTTTCCGTGTTTGGTAATTCGTTCACTTCGTGTTTGTCGAACCTTGAGAGAATGTTGAAACGTTGTGAGGAAACCAACCTTGTGCTCAATTGGGAAAAGTGTCATTTTATGGTTAAGAGTGGAATCATCTTAGGGCACAAGGTCTCGAAAGCGGGGATTGAGGTAGATCAAGCTAAGGTAGACGTCATCGCCAAATTACCTCATCCCAAAACCGTTAAGTGAGTTAGGAGTTTCCTAGGCCACGCGGGCTTTTATCGTCGATTCATCAAGGATTTTTCGAAGATTTCTCGACCCATTACACATTCTTGAAAAAGAGGCACGTTTTGTCTTTGATGAAGATTGTGTACGAGCCTTTGAAATCCTTAAGAGGAAACTTACCGAAGCTCCCATTCTTGTTGCTCCCAATTAGAACCTCCACTTTGAGCTCATGTGTGATGCTAGTGACTACGCTATTGGGGCCGTTTTGGGGTAACGTCATGATAAGCACTTCTTGCGTATTCACTATGCTAGCAAGACGATGACCGAGGCTCAACTAAAATACACTACAACGGAAAAGGAGTTCCTTGCCGTGGTGTATGCATTTGAGAAGTTCCGACCTTATCTCGTCTTAGCTAAATGCATAGTGTATATGGATCATTCGGCTATCAAGTGTCTCATGGCAAAGCAAGATGCTAAGCCTAGATTACTTCGTTGGATTCTCCTCCTTCAAGAATTTGATCACACCATCGTTGACAAAAAAGGAGCCGAGAATCTAGCGGCCGATCATCTTTCTCGTTTGGAAGATCCTCACCAAAGTGTTTACGAGCCCAAGGAAATCACCGAAACATTTCCGCTCGAGACACTTGGTGTAGTGAATTCTAAGCTTGATTCTTCCACCCTATGGTTTGCGGACTTTGAAAATTACCATTCGGGTAACTTCATCATTAAGGGTATGACGACTCAAGAAAAACGAAAATTCTTTCGTGACGTCAAGTTCTACTTTTGGAACGACCCTTACTTGTTTCGAACTTGTGCGGATCAAATCATCTGACGTTGTGTATTTGGCACCGAAGCTTCTAACATCCTTAGAGCTTGCCATGAGGGACCTACGGGTGGTCACCACGGTGCTAATCTCACGGCTAAGAAAGTGTTTGATGTCGGCTTCTTTTGGCCTACTATTTACCGAGATGCACAAGATCTTGTGAAGTCGTGTGATTCATGCCAACGACAAGGAAAAGCCTCACAAAAAGATGAAATGCCACAAAATATCATCCAAGTGTGTGAGATCTTTGACGTTTGGGGTATAGACTTTATGGGGCCGTTCCCATCATCTCGTGGTAATAAGTACATTCTCGTTATGGTTAACTACCTATCTAAGTGGGTGGAAGCTAAGGCTTTGCCCACCAATGATGCTCGTGTGGTAGTCAAGTTCTTGAAAAGCTTGTTTTCTCGGTTTGGAACCCCTCGTGCGATCATAAGCGATCGTGGACCCATTTTTGTAACGACCAATTCGAAAGGGTCCTAAGGAAATATGGGGTTACACATCGGCTTTCTACGGCTTATCACCCACAAACGAGTGGGCAAGTCGAGGTTTCAAACCGAGCTTTGAAGAGGATCTTGGAGAGATCCGTTGGGGAAACCGACAATTGTGGTCGGATAAGTTGGACGATGCTTTATGGGCCTTTAGGACCGCTTATAAGACGCCCATTGGGTGCACTCCCTATAAGCTTGTGTATGGAAAGAATTGTCATTTGCCTATCGAGTTAGAACACAAGGCTTATTGGGCCCTAAAGCATTGCAATGATGATATGGAGACCGCGGGAAAACACTGGAAAATGCAATTAAATGAATTGGATGAATTGAGGGACATTGCTTATGAAAATTCATTGATTTATAAAGAAAAAACTAAAAAGTTGCATGATTCTAAAATTAAAAACCGGGTTTTTAACATTGGGGATAAAGTTTTGCTTTTTAATTCTCGCTTGAAAATCTTTTCCGGTAAGTTGAAATCCCGTTGGTCCGGGCCATTCACCGTGACTCAAGTGTTTCCGTATGGGACCATCGAGCTAGCTCAAGATGATGGTCCTAACTTCAAGGTGAATGGACATAGGTTGAAGCACTACTTTGGCAGGGAAGTTCCATCCTTGAACTACCTCGACCAAGTCACCTTCCCTAATGATAATTAGTATTGAGGGTATCGAGTCGAGCTCATGACTCGGTAATCAAAAACGAGGTGCCTCGTGGGGGAGTCCCATGCTTATCCTATGTACATATTATCGCTTTGTAATGTAGTTAACGTGTGGGGATTTGTGCCCTTCCAACCTTTGTTCCGTGGTTGTTTGTAAATTGTGGACTTTAGATGATCATGATCTTCACGATTGGAGCCTCTCGTGTTCGGTTATGGGAGCACTCGATCGTTTGCTTTGAAGACTTTCTTAATATCCATGATATATCCTTTTGATGTTCTAACCTTAGGTTATTAGCACACTTCATAAACGGCTATTAATTTATTGGTTACACCCTTTCCATGCTAAATTAGGCATTCGACTACGTCTCTAGTATGGGGGTGTTTGCACCCCTAGACTCGAAACATTGAGGAAAATGTTTAACTTTAGTATGGGGGGGTGAAGAGATACTTGCCTTGCCAAACCTTCACGCTTTCCAAAGTTCATCTTTTTGTTTATCGTTTTGTTGCAAAATAAGGCTAAAAATGGCCAAATTTTAAATTTTTCTCATGTTTTATAAGTGTTTGAAGACACGAATGTAGGTTTTCCGATGGCGAGAATAAGAGTAATTTTTGACTCGACCGTGCGTGTTGAGCACTTAGCTTTGATTCCTTAACTACACATTAGGCTAAGTCTCTTAAATGAGGACGAGAAATGATAGGGTTAATTATAAGTTACTATGCTAAACGTAGAGTACTCGTATTCTTTCAAAAACTCATGTGTTCTCGTTGTTTGCTTATTCTCCCTTCGCATGTAAATATTTTTGCTTAATAAATATTGACTTAGCGGTTTAGTTGGGATTGTTGGGTTTCTAGTCTTTTCTAGTAGCTTCCGTGTAATTAAATTGGGAAGACATTAAGGTATCGCCAACGTCACGGTTTTGAAGTATTGACACCCTAATAATCAAAAGCTTCACCCAATAATAAGATTTCAAGTGCTCACCTAAATCAAGCAAACAATTTGAAGCCCCACAAGGCCGAAAAATCTATGCAAAATTGAAAGTGAATCAAGCCTTAATCTTTGAAGCTTTAAAGATCCAAAATTCGCCTTAGCGTGAGGATATACGTCTTTGGCTAATAAAACTACCGATGAGGTGGATAATAAAAGGCAAGGCAAGACGGAAGTCATAATAAAAGCTTCATGGCGAAGTTGAATAAAAGATGGAAGTAAACCAAAGATAATAAGGCCCTTCCGTTAGGGGGCGTATAAAAGTCTTGGTAATGTCTCATGTTCAAAACCGTTATAAAACCGTGTTTATCGATTCTTCTTGTCAACTTAATTTTTTAACATCGTTGTCTATTGGGAGGGGTTATTGATTTGTTGGTCTTGGTTACACCGCTAGGACTCTATTTTTAGACCTAAATCTCTATTATCGAATAAATCAAACAATGTATCCTCGTGAAACATTCAAGACAATATAAAATATAAGAGATACAACTTAGGAATAGTGGGAGGATAAGTACGTGATTAGGGCATATGAGTAGTGTTAACATTACTAACTTATAATGACAATGATCTCGTTGCACGCTTGGCATCGAATTGGAGTGAAAATCGAGGACGATGAAATTATTTCTAACGAAGCATTCACGTGTTCTTATTCTATGAACCTAAACGTCCCATTTTGCGATGAAAATCATACATTATGTCTAAAACACAAGTAGTAGTAGCAATAGTAGTAGTGTAGCTAGTTTATCGTTCAATAAAGTGAATAAAAATGAATTTTGGAGATGCTACGATACTTTATTCTAGCATTGCGTGAGGGCACGACAATGGTTTAATATGGGGGAGTGATGAGACTGCTTTTATACATAGTCTCATCGTCCAAATTGGGCTTAAAATGCATTAAATATCATCAAAATACCCATATATATGCTTGTGTTTGTTGCTTGTGTATTTTAGGTACGGATATTGAGAAAATGACAAAAGATCACAAGAATCATTCAAAAACGAACACGGGAAACGAAGCCGCACAATGAACCAAGCCCTAATGAAGACTTTCCCAAGATCAACCCTTGAAGATTTGAAGAATTATGAAGAAGGGTCATCCAATATGGAAGAATTGACACTTTATACCCTTGTATATTCATAATTACAAGATTGGTCCCTAAAGTTTGTCAAAATTACAAATAGGGCCCTCCACTTTGAAGAATTGGCAAGTTTAGCCCCTCAACAGAGCTAAATTGTCAAACATTATCCCCCAAAAAGTCAAATACATCATGAAGTCCTTCAAAGTACAAGAAAATACAAGTTTGGTCCTTTGAAAAGCTCAAAATTACAAAAAGGACCCTTGACTTTCAACATTTGGCAAAAATGGTCCCTCATCAAAAAAGACTTGGCAATTTCAGTCCTCCAAAATGCTCAACATACAAGTCAAGACCATTATCCATCATCAAAATGCCAAATCAGCCCTTGAAGAATTCAAAAATGGCAAGAAATACCCCTGAAAATACTTCGGAAAAGTATTCGGGGCAAAAGTGTGAAAAGTGAAAGTTTAAATACAAAGGGAATCAGATTTTTGGGTTTAATTTACAAAGTGAAAGAAGAAAGGAAGGTGAAGGACCAAAGCTGCCAAGACAAGATACTTACCTAGGCCAGTGAGGGGGTGACACGTGCCCCACTCACTCTCTCCACCAATGAAATTCCACCATTCCTCCATGTCACCCTCCACTTAAACCTGTTATAACTAATCTTTGATTAGTTTAATATTTTGGCGCTTAACATGACTTTTAAAACCCAAATCAGATTAAACGTGTTACTATTTACTCAAGAACACAAAGTGGGGATTATTGATTAAGCAACAATTAAGCATCCATCACCTCCAGAATTATGATTAGTAGTCTTCTAATCATAACCCAACTTTTAAATCACTTGCCACATCACCCCCAAGGGCCACACATGATTCCCCTGCTACACACAAAGAGGATACTGCCAAAACAAGCAAGAAAATCAACCATCCAGATACAAGCTTACATTTTAAGCATTGTTTGAGCCCTTAGATCAAATTCCAACAACTATCTACTCCACAAACGTCCAAGAATCAGTCACATGAAGCCAAGAAGTTCAAATCCTCAAGGGCAATTTTGGGCTTCTACAAGTTAGGGTTTTAAGTTTTTAGGTTTAAACTGACCATGTACACCCTCTATATAAAGGGTATAGGGTCCAACATAGACGTTTGCTTTTGGTTTTTCCTTTGTTCAAGCACTTGTAAATCCCTTTTTCAGTTTTATGAATTTGAGTTAAGTGTTTTGAAGAAAGACCAAGTGCCATCTTATTTCTTCTTGTTTATGTTTATTGCTTACTGAATTTGAAGTTTAAAACCTGTTTTCAAAAGAGGAGTGTGCAAAAGTTTGCACATTTTCTTCATTTTCTTGATATTTGCTAAGTTCTTGTTTCTATCTTGGAATTCTTGGGTTATAGGGCTGATCATAGCATCCTAATTGAGTTGATTAAGGTGTGGTGAGGCTTATAACTTGGGGATAATCAAGTGTGGGGTAACAAGGTTGCATCAATCAAGATTTTTCAAGTTTCTAATTTTATACTTGTGCTTCTAACTTTGTTGATTCTTAGCAGGCTTTATTGTGGAAGCTTGTGCTTGTTCTTGCTACCACATAAGCTCAAAATCCGTGGGTGTGGATGTACATCCATGAGGTACACACCCTTAATCCCAAAATCTGATAATACTTTGGATTTTTGTGATATTTGAGTGTTGCTTTAGTTCTTGTGTATTTGTGGCTTATACTTGCTTGAATTTGTTAATCTTACTTGTTATGGTGTTAATTGATGCTTGGGTGGCCTTAAATTTCACTTTGCCTTTGAAAAATTTGATTTTGAAAAGATTAAGGGGTGTTTGGGTCTACCTGTTGGTGATTGCATCTTGATATTGTGTTGTTGGATTGTGTTGTTTATGCTTGGTATCTGATATATGCCTTGTTGAGAGTGTTTTGCTGCAAGTTTTTGGGTTTGAAGCCTTGAATCAAACAATCTGCTATATAATCTTTGTTACTGCCTGTTTTGACCTAGGATTTTGGGAACACTTAGTGTGTATGCATGCTTAGGGATAAAAGTGGTTTAAACAAAGTTATTGTAACCTGTTTGAAAGATTTGAGGTGTTGAATCTGGCTTATTTGTCAAATACATCAGCAAAGTAGAAAACTGCATGTGTTAGTGTTCATCAGTAACATGCATTGGCTTGAATCTTGCTTAATTCTTTGAACCATTGCATGAAACATGTTTAGACTTGCTTATTGGAGTTTATAATAGCTTGTGTATGCATTTGGTTGAATTTGGCTGGCTGATTTGTGCTAAAACTGCTTATAAGTGCTCAACTGCTTAAGTGTTCATGTCTGAATCATATCTGGTGATTGATTGATTAAACTGTATCAATTGGGTGTTTGTGATTGTGATATTTTGATTGTTCTTGACTCCTTTTGATCCTAAGATCATTTGGGTGCCTTTGTGTAATCTGAATCTCCAAAAAAGTCACTAAAGACAAAAAGTCAAACAAGTCAAGCAGTGGAAAAAGTTTCCACTGCTCAACACCCAAAACTAGCCCCTGCTAGTGTAATTTTGAACTCAGCTTATCAATAAGCTATTCTAGCTTATCCAGACTTGCAACAACTTATTTTTTGTGATAGGTCTTCATCATTTGACCCATTTAAGTAGACTGGAGCTTATTAGACTTTGACTTTGACTTTTTACTAGAAAACCAACTTATTTGACTTTTACATAAGTGCTTATTTGCTTTTTACAGCTTATTGAGTCACCTTATTTGAAAACTCTTTTTTGATTTTGCTTAATTAAGTCATTTAGAAGCTATAGAAACTTGAATCAGCACTTGGGGTGGCTTAGAACTCAAAAACGAATATTTTGTCGTTTTCTATAGATTGCTTATTTCATTTTCAGGCTTATTCCTTGGGCTTATTTCAAATTTCTTTTTGCAGAAGTCTTATTTAGGTCAAAAGAAGCTTGTGTGTCAAATTTTAGCTTATGGCATTGGCTTATAGCTTAATGGGCCAAAAAGCCCATTAAGAATAAGCTGTTTGGTATAAGCTAGTTTATTTCACACTTTCAGCTTTTGGGCCTTTGGAAAAAGTTGTTTAAAATCAAATTTTGAGTCAACCAGTGCTTTTTGGGCTTATTTTGAACACTTTTTGTTATTGGGCCCAAATTTGGCCCAATAAGGTACTGTTTTGGGTTTAGCCTATTTTCTAGGCCCATTAAGGGTATTTAGGTAATTTCACTTTCATTTCTGAGTTATTTAGGTTAAATTAAGCTAGTTTGCAAGTTTTTAGAATTTTTTATGATTTTTGGATTTTTAATATTATTTTAATATTATTTTATTATTAAAAATTAAAAGTCTGATTTTCTAAGTTTTTATATTTTTCTTAGGTTCTAAACACTTAATTAGGAATTTTGCAACTTTACAAATATTTTTAGAGTCTTTTAATTATTTTCTAGAATTAATTTAAGTTTTAATAGATTTTAGTAGTTTTTAATTGTTTAAAAATAGTTTTTAGTGGTTTTAAAATTTTTAAAAATACTTTTTAGCTTAATTAGGGTATTTTTGAGGTTTACAAACTTTAAAATCTTGTTTGGTACTTTTTAATAATTAATTGTGATTTTTAGGGCTTTAATTAGCATTAAAAAGTCATTATCTAATTAATTAAAAGGTTTTGGCAAGTTTGGAATTTTTGTAAACTCTTAGAATATTATTGTGGATTTTTGGTAATTTTTAGGAATTTTTAGGGTAAAATTTTAATTTTAGTGCTTTTTACGGTTTTACGTGTATACCTTTTTCGACTTAGTTTAATCCGTATTCGTAACCGTCATTCTCTTCCAATCTCATTTTTTCTTTCTTTTTCAACAATATAATCACAAATCTAATCCAAGTCATTACACACATAACACACTAGCCTCCTTGAGAACGAACTCATTTTAGGGTCATTAATACACGGTTTTCCTAAATCGTCTTGCTTACCCTATATTTGCCATCCTTTTCCTAAAGGGGTAATTTTACAACTATCAGCACTCTTCACATCCATTTGGTAGACTTTGAAACCCATGCAAGAAGCATAGGCTAGAAAAATCCTTATTGCTTCATTCCTAGCAACATGTGCAAAATTTTCTTTATAATCAATACCTTTTTCTTGTGTATAATCTTGCCTTGTTTCTAATCACAATGCCTCTCTCATCTTTCTTGTTCCTTAGAACCCAACGTGCTCCATAGGTCTAACATGATTAGGACAATCCACAAGCTCCCAAACATCATGTATTGCAAGCTGATGAAGCTCATCTTGCATTGCTTCAACCCAACTTTCTTCTTTAAAAGCATCAAAAATCTTCTTGGGTTCTGATTGAGAGAGAAAATAGGCAAACAAATATTCTTGAACAAAAGAAGTATCATCCTTCTTATAAATATTAGCAATGAATCTACCTTGGTGCTTCTTTTTCCTTCTAGTCTGAACTGGAGTATTAATATCACCACTGATTTAAGAAGGAGGATGATTTTTAGCAACTGAAGGAAGAATTCCTCCCCCAAATATTGTGTTGTCTTGAAAAGTGGACTCCAAGTTACCAAGATCACCATCATCATTGCTTCCATGCCCACTTGAAATATGAGACATATTGTTAGTGGCTGGATTATGGCCACTGACACCTTCTTTGGGTATGGGATCTTCGTCAATAAGTTCAAGGATGTTTTTGTTAGAGGATGAAAGCCAGCTATCAGCGGCTGAGTCTAATGTGTCAGTGGCTGGTATAGAGTTGTCAGCGGATGAAGATTCACTGACTGTATCATTAAGTTGTGGCTCCACTTGTTGCTTTCTTTCCTTTTCTCTTGCATTAGCAGATGCTTTAATGAACTCTTCACTCCAAATTGGAATGTTAAGTATGTTGAATGAAAGAATGGGTTCAACTACATTTGATCCTGTCACCTCTTTGGCTTGTATACCGGCATTGTCAACAATATGTGCTTCCAAAATCTCTGGCTTAGTTACAAACATATAATTCATGGACCTAGACAAAGGCTCTAAATCAAACAGCCAATTTGGTCCAGTCTCAGGATCACTAGGTTTACTCTCCAAGAAGTCAACATGCACATTTTCTGTTATAACCCTAGTCTTCTTGTTATAAACCCTATACCCCCTGCTATTCATAGAGTATCCTACAAAATATCCCTCATCACCTTCTGAATTTAACTTACGTAGGTTATCCCTAGTATCCAAAATGACTACATGACATCCAAAGGGTCTAAAGAAGTCTATATTAGGCTTTCTATTTCAAAATAGTTCATAAGGAGTTTTATTGTGGGATTTATTGACCAAGGCTCTATTCTGAAGATAACATGTTGTGCTTACAGACTCAACCCAAAAAGCAATGGGTAAACTAGCATATGCCAACATGGCCTTAGCTGCTTCTATGAGTGTTTTATTTCTCCTTTTAGCTACACCATTTTACTATGGAGTTCTAGCAATGCTAAACTCTCTAGCAATCCCTTTCTTGACACAAAATACATCTAACAAGTTATTCTTAAACTCACCACAATTATCACTTCTAATAATGTTTACCTTGAAACCTGCTTTCTTTTCAAGCAGATTAATGAAATTAATCAAAGTTTCAGCAGTGTTACTTTTCTGGGCCAAAAAGAAAGTCTAAGTAAACCTAGAATGATCATTAGTCATAACAAAGCGAAAAGATTTACCATTAAGACTCTCAATATTAGTAGGTCCAAATAAGTCTATGTGAAGTAAGTGAAGTGGTTTAGAACTAGAAGAAACACTTTTAGACTTAAATGAGGCCTTGTGTTGTTTGCCTTTAAGACATGAAACACAATTATGATCATTGTGGAGTGCTTTTGAGGGAAATCCTCTAACAAGATCATATCTCACAAGTCTATTCATGTTCCTTAAAATTTATATGTCCTAACCTTCTGTGCCACAAACTACTTCCATCTACTGAAGCCTTAACATAAAGACAAGGCAAGTTATTGTTCATTTTAATCACATTTAGATTAATATTATAGATGTCTTTATGTATAGGTGTTCTAAATTCAATGAACTTATCAGCAGGTATTTCAAAATCTTTACTTAACACCAAACATTCTGTGTTAGTAAAGAGAACTTTATTTTTTGTTGTCACAAACTTGTGACACACTAAACAAGTTATATCCAAGTTCTTTTACCAGGAAAGCTTCCTCAAAACTCAAGTTTTTGGTGATAAGAGTGCCTTTACCAGAGATTGTCCCATAGCTGCCACCAAAGTACATTTTATCACCAACTTTAATAGGGGTGAAGTTTGTCAAGTAATCCTCCTACCCCGTCATGTGCCTATAGCACCCACCGTCCTAATATCCACGATCATGGACCTGCTTGTGAATGCCATGTACATATAGAAAATAGATTGGTATTCTTTGGGAATCTAAGCCTTAGCAGACTTGGATTCATGTGGTTGTTCAGCAAGAATTGACTTATTCCTTGCAACAACCCCATGTTCATCCCTTTGTACCCTAAACAACCAATTTGTTCCAATAGGTTTAGGAATGACCTTTTCAAGTTACTTAAATTTCATTACAAGTCATTGAAACACCATTAAAAGTAGAGTCTTGCTCTTATTTAGGTTTCCATGTTAAGCTGGATGATGCGTTAGACCCTTAGGTTTTAAATACCTGTCATTATTTGGTCCAACATAAGTTCTAACAACAGCTAGTTGTGGCATTTTCATACTAAACCAAGAGTTGTCAGCGGCTTGGCTTGCCCGGTCAGCGGATATATTGTTCTTGTTAGCGGCTAAATTAGGGTTTGCTAGAGGAACCCACTATCTGTTAGACCAAGTGTTGGTCTTTTTAAAGGACCTTTGTCCATGGGTATTAGCTCCTTTAGAGAAGAAAGGATATGGTCTAGTGGCCTTTGGACTTCGGTGGGCAAAAGGCCTAGGTTTGACCATAGTTTGCCTATTGTTAGTGGATTGGGTGTATCCACTAACACAGTTATAGGCCAAATAAGATAAGCTCCCACATGTGTAACAAGCCTTTTTATACATAAACTTAGGCTTAGACTGATAAAAACATGTCCCTTTCATACTAGCTTGACTTTGAGGTGACCCAGGTTTCCTATACATCTCTGCATATTTAACATTAGATTTGTTTTTAGTTGGTGAGCCAAGATTAAAAAGTTTACCAATGTTAGGGTTAGTCACAACAATGGGTTTAAGTTCAACAGAATCATCACTAAACAGTCCACCCTTTACAAAAGAAAAGGGTTGGCTGCTTTCTATTGTTCTAGGTAAGTCAGTTTTTTCTCATATTCCTCAACTGGGCTAAGCACATGTGGTGGAGGAATAAACTGTTGTCCCATATTATTATGATGATTAATGATAGAAAATAGATGAGAAGAGATGGATTCCTAGAGAGAGAAAGTAGAGAAAGAAAGTAGAGAGAGAGATGATTAACTTGGTGAATATTAGATTAGAGAATATTAGAGTTACAAATGATCATCCACCCTTCCTAACATGCTAGGAAGGGCCTTATATAGCCGGGCTTACATGTAACCATAATGGGCTATATTGTTTGGAGCGGGCTTGTCTTTTGGGCTTTAAGTAGCTTAAATCCAAGCCCGTGAACCACGACTATATTGAACTATCTATTACAACGTTCTAATAATATTACAATAGAAACCTATGAACGAACATTTTTGTTTGACTCAATATTTTTTTGAGGCTAACAATCTCCCCCAATGTGAGGTCATTCCTCTTCGATATTTGGAGTCCAATGGAGATTTATGAATTTCGTCATAAATGAGTCTTGAACGTGTAAAAGTAGTGTTGTTCCTTCATGCTGTGATCTTTGAGCCTTTGTCGTTGTCTGTTGACTTTGTCTTTTATCTTGAGATCTTTAAATCATTCTTGACTTGTCTTTGCCATCTTGTGATCTTGTGTCTTTATCCACATGCTCACACTATTATTTGTTGAATAAGTCTTTGGGCATGAATATGTGGTTTTGAATCATTGACTTTGCCGAGTACACCGTGACGCCACCTTCTCGAGACAAAACATAGACACAGACTGAATGGATTTGACATTCGTCCTAAATCGGTAGTGTTTTACCTCCAGTCGATGAAGACCGTTATATGATATTAGACATGTGATTAGGTAGATTCAATTAAGAATCTCCTTGACAGGGTTTCGCAGCTGTACTAGCCGTTCTCTTTACTCGACCGTCTCAAAGTAAGACTACGAACGTAAAGAGTGAATCAATTGGATAAATATCCGCTTGATTAAAGTCGTCAATTCAAATTCTTGGAACAAGTTTGATTGATTAAGAATCTTACCATTGTTGCTTTCCAGTTGACACAAGCTTGAGTTATAAGAATCTCGCAAGTTACCTACCGTAGCGCTGTTTGATGTTGACGCTAGAAGGATTTCCATTCGTCACTGTGAATATTAATAAATATCACTCTGATTGTTCTGGCAAGACCATAAAGATATTGCGTAGAAACCTGAAACGAGTTTGAATCAATTCAGAATCAAACCACTGTTGCTTTTCAGTTTTACATATGTTCAATTCATAAAGAATCTTACATATGACCTACCGCAGTGCTGTTTGATGTTAACACTGGAAGGATTTCCACTCATCATTGTGAATACTAAGTAGTATCAATCTGAGTGTTCTAGCAATATCACAAGGATATAGCGTAGGACTCTCTTGATCTTCATCTGTGTGTCCTAACGAGATTTGATTGATTTCTTGGATCTAGACTCGATTTGTGCACTTTTAGTGGCCGGAGGCTGGAGCAGATGCCACCTAATAAATATCAACTATCTCGCAGTGAGAAAGTCAATAGAAGTCGTGTTGATCTCCGTGACAATAATACAAACTTCTTTTGAGAGAAGCCTGAGTAGCTAGGAAAGGGTTGTGCATTACATCACTAGGTCCATGATGAGTTGTCTTCATGATGTGTTGACCCGGTTTCTGCCTAAGTTGCATGGAGGGCTTCTTTCTTTAGACCCTTTATCCTTACATTTCTTTTTCATTCTTCAACCCCTTCAATGCTTACCAAGACATCATTAATAGCACCTTGTTGTGATTGTTCTAGTGCTATCATCAGTACTTAGTCGGCATTCAGCTACGTTCACATTCTACTCCATCTTACCTAAGGACTTCTAATAATCTATTGGATTGTCCCTAGGAAGATCCATCCGGTTCTGGTTGGGTCATAGAACTTAAACCTAACCACCCTTTTGACACCAATAACGTCGTGAATTAAAGATGTTGTGGGTATTTGATCGAAACCATGAGTGCTTGAGTCCTTAGATCACATTTTCTCCCCCTATCTCTAATATATAAAATCGTTTGATATTAGAGATACCAAATTTTGATTAAAATATATTTTGAAAAATAGTCTTGAAACTTTCGGGAGAAAGATGTGTCAAACTTAGAATTAATTTTGGAACGCTCCCCCACAAAAATTGATCCAATGGAATTGTCATTACGAGGATTTGATCCACATTAAACTTTTGAGGATAGGAGTTGTTGAACACACAATTTTTGAAATATTTTGAATATCATCGAGAAATTCTTAAAAAAATTGTGTTCAACGCTTTTTGAAAAATCAATTCTTTTTCTCGAAAAGGTTTTTCTAAAGCATAAACTTGAGTTCATAGACTTTGAATGTCTTGACGAATCCACTCAAGTGTAAGAAGATTTAACTTCTTTTGCTAAGGGTAAGAGCACGAAATCGTACACTCCCCCGTGAATATAGTTCCGGGTTGCAATCTGAAAGTGATTACAAGCCATTATGTTGAGCTCAAAACGTTGAATGTTTTGTGACAAGCTCAAACCAAGATAGATTGCTCTACCCGTTGCTGGAAATATTGTCTAAAATAGACAATTTCCTTTAGAAAAGATAGAAATGACATGTTTTGAAAAATATTTACAACTTTCATTCGAGCTTTATGTACACACCCGTGTCGTTATTGAGCGACATTTCTAGGTACGTCCATATTATCGATACTGAATGACATGCCGAGAAGAATATTTTTGGATTATCAAAGATTTTTTAATTTTGTATTTTGCTTTTTCATTAATATTTACAGGTAGATGTTTGATAGATGAATCAAGCAGGCTTCTTTGCCAGAATCTCCAGTTCTGCTGGAGTCAAACATCTCATACCAATTTGCCTAACAAGATATGCAAACCTCTCTTTCGAAAGAGCTTTTGTAAATAAGTCAGGTAATTGGTAATCAGTTCCAACAAATTACAAATCAACAATACCCTTTTCAACTTGTTCCTTAATAAAGTGATATCTGAAATCAATGTGCTTCGTGCGGGAATGCTGTACCGGATTGCAGGAGATGGCTATGGCGGACTTTGAGTCACAGTACATAGGTACTTTATCAAAGTGGAAGCCATAATCCGTGAGTTGTGTTCTCATCCAAAGAACTTGAGCACAACACGCATATAGAGACACATACTCCACTTCGGCTGATGATAGTGACGTGCAATCCTGCTTCTTGGAAGAGCATCCCACAAGCTTATCTTGACCTAGAAATTGTGCACCACCAGAAGTACTTTTACGTGTATCAAGACACCCTGCATGATCAGAATCTGAATAGGCCGTTAGAAAGAAACCGGTTTCCCTCAGATACCAGAGTCCCATGTGAATGGTATTCTTAAGGTACCGAAAGATCGGTTTAACCTCCTTGAGGTGCCTTTCAGTAGGTCGTGCTTGATATCGTGTACAATAACACGTAGCATGATGAATATCAGGTCTGCTTGCTGTCAAGTACACGAGGGACCCGATCATGGAACGATATCTCGTTTGATCTATAGGTAATCCCTCCAAGTCAGCATCTAGGGATGTGGTTGATAATGGTGTCCCGACGGGGTCACATGATGTCATACCATGCTTTTTGATTATCTCTTGACAATACTTAGCTTGGTTAATGAAGATACTACTTGGGGATTGGTGAACCTGAATTCCTAGAAAGAATTTTAGTTCGCCCATCATAGACATTTCAAATCTGCTGTGCATTACTTTTTCAAACCATTTTGAAAGTTTTGGGTTTGTAGACCCGAAAATAATGTCATCAACATAAATCTGCACAAGCAAAATGTCATCCCCATATTTATAAGTGAAAAAAGTTAGATCAATGGAACCTTTTGAGAAACCTTTGGAGACCAGAAATTTCGAGAGCTCGTCGTACCACGCCCTTGGAGCTTGCTTGAGTCCATAAAGTGCTTTTTGGAGACGATACACCTTGTCAGGATAATGAGGATTGACGAATCCTTCTGGCTGTGTGACATAGACTTCTTCCTTCAAAGGACCGTTAAGAAACGCCGTCTTTACGTCCATTTGATAGACAATGAATCCCTTATGTGCAGCATAAGCAAGAAAAATCCTGACCGCTTCCATTCGAGCTACAGGTGCAAATGATTCTTCAATATCAATACCCTCTTTTTGTCCATACCCCTTAGCCACTAGCATAGATTTATTCTTGATGATCGTGTTCTCTTCATCCATCTTGTTTTTTCAGATCCATCGAAGATTTAATGGTATTACATCGTATGGTCTGTCAACAAGTTCCCAGACATTAAGTCTTTCAAATTGTTGAAGTTCATCCATCATCGATTCAATCCAAGCGTGATCAGCCATGGCTTCTTTGATGTTTTTCGGTTCAGCTGAACTCATGGCGAGTGCGAACATACAAACATCGCCATCGGTGTTAAGCTGTCGTCTTGTACGAACGGGCTGTGAAGGGTTTCCAATTACATGAACCAAAGGATGATCCCGGGTCCATTGATGTGTTGAAGGATGTCGTTGGTAGAACGTATGCATATTTGACGGATCAACATGGCGAGTAGAAGACTCTCCAGTTTCGTGTACCGGTGTACCGAATGGGTTGATAAATTCTTCTTCCTTAGATAATGCATTGTCTGCTTGATTTGTGTTCTCTGGAGCAATGACAGTAGTTGTGGAAGGTGTAGGATCGATTGTTGAAGTGACATTCTGAGGAGGTAAATCTGCAGCAACCCGTGTTGAAGTAGATGAAGTTGTATCCTTTTGTTGACAATGATCGGTATCATCATTCTTATCATGAGTGACAGCGGAAGACTTCGATACAACTTGTTTCTCCCCCGTGAAATATTCATCATACATTGGTCCATATAACATTTCCAACTCTTCAATTGTTGTATTGACTGTCCTATCAGCTCTAGGAACATTTTCTGGAACCAACGTTGAACTTGACGGTTCATTGTTGTGGTCTTGAGTTCTGAGTTCCGTGCGGTTGTTAACGGAAGTCGTTTGTCGTTGTGGATCGGGACTTAAACTGTTTTGTTCAAGTGCCATTTCTTGTAATTCATCAAATCGGATGTGAATAGTCTCGACTATCAATTTTGTTCTCTTGTTGTACACTCTATATCCCTTAGACTGAGTTGCATATCCCACAAGAATACATGCATCACCTTTCTCTTTCATCTTATCCAAATTTTCACCATCTCGAATAATGTAACAAGTACATCCAAAACCATGAAGGTGTTTGAGTGAAGGTTTTCGATCATGAATGATGTGATATGGTGTCTTTTCGTGTCTTGGGATAATTAAGGATCGGTTTTGTGTGTAGCATGCGGTTGACCCGGCTTCGGCCTAAAAGTATAGTGGAAGTTTTGAAGCGGATAATAATGTTCGAGCAGCCTCAACTAAAGTACGGTTTCGTCTTTCAACAACGCCGTTTTGTTCGGGTGTTCGAGCAATAGATGTTTCATGTTCAATTCCTTCGGCTTCAAAATAATTTCTTCGATATGAATTCAAAAATTCTGTACCTTTGTCAGTACGAACCACTTTAACTTGAGCTTGAAGACCACGTTGTATCAGTTTAAGGAAGCTGATGAGAACTTCGGGTGTTTCATCCTTGGACCTCAAGAAGTGAGTCCATGTGTACCTTGAGTTATCATCGACAATTACCAGAATATATTTCTTTCCATTGATACTATTAACACGCATGGGACCACGCAGATCCATATGAAGAAGATCTAACCGTCCTTTAGAGCTTGGTGTGGTCTTTGTTTTGAAGCTACTTTGTTTATCTTTACAAAGTTCACAAGAAGAACAAAGATGATCTTTGATGAATTTCAAACTTGGAATGCCTTTCATAATATCTTTATTTGAAAGCAAGTTGATGGTATCAAAGTTGAGATGAGAAAGACGTTGATGCCATAACCATGCTTGAGTCGATGAAGCTTTAGCCATGAAGCAAATTGGAGTTGATGAGGTTGTGTCTTGAAGTGAAATTGTGTAAAGATCAGTACCCCGTGTACCGGTAAGTAAGTCATTCCCATCATAATCATGAACAAAACATGTCTTCTTTCTGAAAGCAACCTCCAAATCCGCATCACAGAATTGACCAACCGAGAAAAGATTGTGATTAAGCCCTTCGACGTAGTATACCCTTTTAATCGTGATATTCCCCTGAACCAAATCTCCATATCCTAGGATCGGTGCAAATCGATCATTTCCGAATCGGACCGTACCTAGGAACTTCTCCACGAAGTTAATTAGAAGCTTGAGATTCCCCGTCATGTGCTTCGTGCATCCGGAGTCCAGTATGAAGAGGATTATTTGTATCACCTGCAGAAGAGTTAGAACACGATGGAGCATTTGCTAATTTGGATACCACAGTAGTTGTGATAGTAGAATCATTAGTGTCCTTATCAACATTTAAAGACATACTAACACTCGAAGTCACATTTTCTGTTCTAACTTTAGGCATCCATTTATATCCTGGAGGACATTGATTAGCAAACCACCATTTCCAAGACTTGCTAGCAGACTCATATAATTCCTTAATTTTGCTTCTAGGATTCTTAGTGGTGGAGTCTGATGTATTACTTTTCTTAGTGGGGGTAGCACCAGAATGGTTCACTTTGCGTTTGGATTTACTAGCACTAATAGGCTTCGCAACTTGCTGCTTAGTTCTAGTATCTACGCCTTTGACTTTATTCATAGCACACATAGAATGATTAGCATTAGCACATTTTCCACATTTGATACAAACGAATTTGATATTCATAGCATTCAAATCATTCAAAACATTCAAATCGTCATTACATGCGATTACAGGCTTTTTATTCTTAAAAACATTCAAATTCCTAGGGTGTTCTTCTACTTCCTTCATCTTCCCTTGATTCTTGTGTTTCCAGACCGTATCATTCACTTGAGTGCTCTTAAGCTGAGGCCGGCTAACACTAGTAGTGGAGACTATTCCTATAGTATAAGACACACGAATATTAGTGTTTCTAGAAGTCTGAGGCGATTGAGTAACTTTGTTTGTGTGCTTAGTGGTCATTCTATACATCCCTGGTTTAATCACATTATTGTGCTTAACTCTTGGTGCTATGACATTCTTTATGGGTTGATTATGTGGTAACCTTTCCTTTCCATCCATCTTGGGGGCAAACACAGGTTTTGCAAACGAGGAATTTGATAAAGCAGATGGTTTTCCCAAGATAGAGGATCTATTCTCTTTAGAGGCATTGGGTTGTTTAACAACATGTTTCTTAATGCTAGGTTCCACAACTTTCCCACCCATTTTAGCAACGAGTTTCTACAACTGTGTTATCGCTCTGTCCCTGTCTTGTAACTGAGCTTTCAACCCTTTAATTTCCAAATTCTGTTCATTCATTTCCCAAAACGTTTTGGAAAGTTTTTCTTGCAAGTTATTATCATGTGGAAAACTACCAACGTCTTTTTGCAAAGCAAGTTCAAGAGAATGACAATGTTTTTGAAGGAAATCAGTTTTGTGTTGAAGTAACTCAAAAGCCTTTTTATCAACATTTTCTTTACGTTTTGAAAGCTCAATTTCAAGACGCTCACATTCTTTGATCTTATCAAGATATTTTCATACAACATCAAAATATTCATCAATATCAGCACAAGATGTAAAATAAGCACACATAACATCTTTGGAAACGCATTCTTGCAAGAGTAAATCATATTCATCTGAAAAATCAGACTTTTCCATTTGAAGATCATCAATGTGTTTCTCAAGAGATTCAACATATTTTAAATCATCATACATTTCAGTCCGAATGAACTCCTCAAACTGAAGAACAGTTTCTTTAATCAATGCCGTATTTGGAATTAACAGTTCTTTCATAAGCAAGGTAATATCTTGAGGAATCGGGCGTTGCCACTCAGCATTTTCACGTTTTGCCAGTCTCTTTCAACAATAGATTTAACATTATCTATGTGGTGTTTAAGAATATCTAATGTTTTCCTACTCTTGCTTTTGGACTCATCTAGAGGGAGGTAGTTTATGTATTTGTAAACATTAGATTTCTTAGGGGCAAATGCTTTCTTCCATTGAATTCTATTTTGTTTGCATTCTAAAAACACTTCCTCACGGGTTTTTTGATTTTGTTTGTTGAAAATACCATAAAGACTATTCATGTAAGCATAATATATGGTTTCACAAACTCCTTATTGACAAGTGGTCGACTATCATCATCCCAAAGGGCAGTCTCTTCACTATCGGCACTTACAGGCATGCAATCAAGATCGGTCCTTTCAGTCTCATCAAGATAAAGACACGGGTTGGCAGCTTGAGCTTTGGCAAGGTACTGAGGATTTGCAAAACTAGCTTGACCCTTAAACATTGATGGAGGTGCTAGCATTCTTACAGTTTGAATAGAATCATGCGTTTTATAAACAACTTTCTTCAAAAAGTCGACTTGTTCTTCTAGTTTCGTAACTTTTTCAATTTCTTTATCATATTTACTTTTGAAGTCTTATTTTAACGCGTCTACCTCTTGTTTCTGATCCTCAAGAATTTTAGCAGAATCGGTAGTGGTCATAGAGAGCTTTTGTTCAAGTTCATTAACTTTGGTATTGGCAAGGTACGTTTTTTGACGTTCATCCATTAAGAAAGCATTATATTGACGCTTCTCTTTGGCTAATAACTCAAGAGTTGTATTATATTTGTTTTCAAAATCGTCCTTTTGACTTTTTAACGCACTACCCTTGTACCCCTCAAGCTCTTTGGTTTTCTGAAGGAGCTCATCTCTATAGTTTTCAGTCATCTCACTCGATTTAATAAGAGCAGCTTTGCATTCTTCAAAATTTTGAGTGAGTGTAGCGTTTGCCTTCTTTAATTGCTTTTGACTCTTTTTATTGTTAGTGACATCTTTTTGTAAAGTGGCAATTAAATTAGCAATCGCAATACGTTCCTCTTCATCATACTCATTTGCATGTCGATCATCCTCATACTCATTTTTGCACATGTCTGATGAATCGGGTGTGGTATTGCTATCAACCGTTTCTATCATACACGTGTCATTAATGGCATTGGGTAGATCACTATTCTTATGAATATCACCAAACACATTATATTCGTCAGTAGTGTGTACCTTATCGATTGGCTCAGTGTCAAAGATAGGGCCATTCTCATCTTCATGTGGAAACCTAGGTTTCCGGATCTTTTAAGCTACTAGGAATGATCATTGTTCATATGATTAAACAATCAAAGCGGAATTAGAACAACAATCATTAACAAGGTGTTTAGGCACGAATAACATGAATTAAAACACTTGGATTGCCCATTATATTAATAACGAACAACCACTAGACGTGTATACATTGAATCACACGTCTAGTCGACACACACTTTAGGTTTACATTGTGAATGAATTGAATGAATAAAACCTATGACCCTTGGTTCCTTTTATAGTGTAAGGATTAGGGTTTACAAGAGATAATGATGAATAAACAAGTAAATCTTCTATTTAAATAAACTTATGCAGAATATCGTTTGCATGTTTATCTAAATAGAAGCTTCCATAAGCTTCTTTGTCTACGTTTTGTCAATGCTTGAATTGCATGTGACAATGCTTGGATTGCACACGACAATGCTTGAGCCATCAACGCCTAATTAACTCTTGTCAACGCCCAAATTAGTCTTGACAACGCTTAGACAATAACTTCACGTTTTCTTCATTTTTGAGTTTCTGCCACATCAAATTTTTGACCCAACAATCTTCCTCTAGTTGATAGTGGCAAAACTCTATGTGTATCTCTTGTAAGTTGTACATGATCTTCAAATTGCTTCCCCTCAAGTGTAGCACGTATTTCTTCCCCTTTTTGTCACATCAACAAGGAAGTAAACAATGTATGCAATCTTTGAAAATTCTCCAAAAGTAGCTCTGTGTAATGATCTTGACGAAAAATAAATAAGATATTCTTGATGTAGAAGTAGAATAACCCAATCTTGTGTTCCATGTCTTGTACTATCCATGTGACTAAGAACTTATACTCATGGCACAAAGTATAAGTAGACCTCGATCCCTTGTCAATATTCTCATCCTTTGTGAGACACTGAGCACGATAATGTAACTCCTTCAAGTATTATGACAAGCCTTCATCACCAACCATGTAAAGCACCAACAAGTTATCTTTAAAGTCAATGTATGGGACCCACGACTTTAAGATATGATAGAACACAAACTCGCGAAAATCTTCTTCAATCATCAAACTTACCATAAGAATTCTTCCCCTTAAGCTAACACCTCTTCATGACGATTTTAATGGAATCACATCTTCATACCATATGTAAAAGTACTAGATCGGATAACTCTTTCGCAAGGCTATCCCGATTACATAGTTTAAAATATCCATCAAATTCCCATAAAAAGTTGTTAACTTACTTTAAGATCATTAATTCCATTTAAAAATATCCGAGCCATAAATATCAACATGATATTCTAGATTAAAACGGAGATTCCATGTACCTTTGTGTGTATAATCCTCCTTTTTTTTGTATGCTTAAAACGAACCAGTTTTCTCAACAGCAGCAAACCTTGTGTTGTCCAATATCCTCTTCTGTCCAATAACTTTGGCAGATGTATTGTCCGATATCAGACAATACCTATCAGCGTTGAAGTTCATATATCGGACGACACTGTCAACTCTATCAGCGTTGACTTATTCTGTCAGCGTCAAAATTCCAAATATCAGCGCCAACCATAAACCTTGTCAGCGTCCATTCTTATCAGCGTCAAACCACTTTCTGTCAGCGTCTCATCCATGCCAGCTTTGATATCACGTTCAAAATAAATGTGATATATGCTTTCCATTTTCTTGCAGCAGATAATGTGTCTACGTCCAATATTTTCAAAAGATATATCCCAATATAAATATATACAAACCTAAAACCAGGGATGCATATACTTAACTAAAATATATTCCTAAAAATAAGGAATTTGACTTGCTTCCTAAAATTAAGCACACGGCTGTTTTAACTTCCCAAATCATGCAGCAATCATTGACCTCAATTCTTTGTAGCTGCTGTTCACGTGATAGCTCAATAATCAACCAATAAGAAATCTTCAACCGTGTGAACACACTTCTTGGCCATGTGAACGCAACCAAAATCTTTCCACCAATTAGAAGATATTCATCGTGTGAACACTCCATTAAGAATCACGCAACATGGAAAGTAAATAACGTGTGAAATCTTCTTGTTTTGGCTGACCATGTGAACAGAACAGTTGAATCAAGAGCATCCCTTGTTGGTCGTGTGAACACAAGCTTTCTCAACCAATTAGAATTGAGTTGCTCACGTTCATATAATAGCAAATGAAAAGAACTTTTGTTCACGTCTGCTTGAACAGCAGCTGCATCCTACGGAAATAATGGCTTTTAATACCCAATAATCAAGATGAAAACGTGACATTCCATTATTAGCCAATATTTTGAATAGTTGCATCTTCACACGTCTAATCCAATCAAACTAGCAGCAATCACTTCCCAATACATTAACAAGAGTAGTATTGATCTTGAATCTAGGGTTTACTCAAAAACCCCTTCTCTTGCTGCTAATGATTAAACATCCTGCTGCAAAACATCTCTTCTTGTTTTTAAATATATCTAGGGTTTGTTTAAAAACCCTAAAAAATGATTTTATGTAAACAAGAAAATCTGAAAATCAACTCATCAGCCTACTTTGACGCTTAATAACTTTTGCCTAGGGATAAAACTCGACAATCCCTCCGGTGGATGTTTAGATCTATGTATGTAGAACACACATATAAAATTTCGTGACAATCCAACGGTTCAATCAAAAGTTATGACCTTCTGAATACTGTTGTGCACACAAAAACGTCCAGAAAAACCCTAGACGGATTTTTCTTTTCTTCTCGAAACACGAACACCTTGTTGGTCCTAGTATCACGAGCCACGAGGCTCTGATACCAATTGTGGAAACCTAGGTTTCCGGATCTTTTAAGCTACTAGGAATGATCATTGTTCATATGATTAAACAATCAAAGCGGAATTAGAACAACAATCATTAACAAGGTGTTTAGGAACGAATAACATGAATTAAAACACTTGGATTGCCCATTATATTAATAACGAACAACCACTAGACGTGTATACATTGAATCCCACGTCTAGTCGACACACACTTTAGGTTTACATTGTGAATGAATTGAATGAATAAAACCTATGACCCTTGGTTCCTTTTATAGTGTAAGGATTAGGGTTTACAAGAGATAATGATGAATAAACAAGTAAATCTTCTATTTAAATAAACTTATGCAGAATATCTTTTGCATGTTTATCTAAATAGAAGCTTCCATAAGCTTCTTTGTCTACGTTTTGTCAATGCTTGAATTGCATGTGACAATGCTTGGATTGCACACGACAATGCTTGAGCCATCAACGCCTAATTAACTCTTGTCAACGCCCAAATTAGTCTTGATAACGCTTAGACAATAACTTCACGTTTTCTTCATTTTTGAGTTTCTGCCACATCAACTTTTTGACCCAACACTTCAGTGACTTTGAGAACTTCTTCAACCTTTGCCATGTACAAGTAATGTGCATCGAGTTCTTGATCAGAATCTTCATCATCAGTGTCATCAAGCATTGCTCATTCCTCAACTGACAATTTAACCCCTACTTCCATCTTCTTGCATAGCAGCATCTTTTCCTTATGATAACCGGAGTCTTTAACCCTTTCTGGCTTCCTGCATTCCTTTGCCATATGCCCATAACCTTGGCAATTAAAACATTGAATCCCACTCTGCTGAACCACTTGACTTCCAACAGTTTCCCTATTCCCAGTAACAACAACAATCCTTTGAGTATCATACTTGGCAGTTTGTCGATCATACCTTGCAGAACCCTCAACATGTGTTGGATTATGTCGATCATACCTAGAAGGACTTTCACCACGTCGACGTGTGTCATACCTTGGAGGAGTCTCAACATATCGGTTCTTTGTGTTAGATGATGTGCAAAGATTGTTGTTGTTGGGTTTGTAGATTTTCTTGTAAGTCTTCATTATGAAAGCAATTTGTTGTTTCATCTCTCGATTCTTTTGAACTTGGTCTTCATCACTAACTTCTTCAGATGATGACTCAGATGGTGGTGATGGTGCTCTTGGCACTTTACCTCGAGATCTTGTGGATGATGAAGACTTAGATGATGTGGAAGATCGTGGTGAAGATGATGTAGTGGAATATGACTTAGGAGCACGAGAGTGATGACCTTGAACATGTTGAGTTGTAGTCACTAAAGCAAGTGGATTAGCCGTCTTGGCAACACGTTCAGCTCGAATCTCGTTTGCTTCATTCTGAAATTGCTTCAAGATATCAAAGAGTCGATGATATGAGACCTCGTCTAACTTTTCTTGTTGTTTCACTAAAGTGACGAATCGTGTCCACTCGGGTTGAAGTTGTTGAAGAAATTGGACATTGACTTGCATGGTAGAGACTTGCAGATTATTTCTTGTCATGTCATTCATCATCTTATAAAACCTGGAGTAGTAAGAGTCAAATGATTCTCCATCCCTTGAAGTAAACTTGCCAAAATTCCAAAACAAGTCTGTTTTGACATCTTGTTTGTTGAGTGATTCTCCTTGTTGCAAGCGTTTAATAGTAGTCCACATTTCATGTGCTGTAGGGCATGCATCAACCATGGAATAAATATCATCTCCAATCCCACTTAACACCATATAGATGGCTTCCTTCTCCGCATCATGACAAGCACAATTTTTCAGGTGTGAGATCGGCTCTTGTTTCATCACGTTCACTTGCAGGTATTGGATCAGTAGTATCTGTGGCTGGTCTTGGAGGAATTGAGATTTTCTTGAATACATATGGTCCATGAGTAATACATTTCCTCAAGGCATCACCATTGGGTCTTGTATCAAGGTATCGTATGAAACGTGATTGCCATTGAGCATATCGACCAGACACAAGCATTGGTGGTCTCTCTTTATTACCCGCCACCATGATATTGTTGTTTGTGACACGACACTCTTGAGTAGAATCCATATCTAGAGACTTGAAATCAATGAAGTGAAAATGGATCTTAAGTAGATGTGTTGTGATTTTTGTTGTCGCTAAAAAATGTTAAAATCCCCTAAAAATTGTCTTCACAAGAAACCAAAATTTCGAAGGCGAAAAATCACACGAATAAAAATTTTCACTTTTGTAAAAATCTTCAATTTTCGGAATATTGGATAATTTCGGAATAACTGACATATTCAGAGAATTTAGGTTTTTCGGAATAATGGATGTTTTCAGAGAATTGGACCTTCTTCGGAATAATGGATGTTTTCAGAGAATTGGACCTTCTTCGGAATAATGGATGTTTTCAGAGAAACGAACCTTCTTCGGAAAAAGGGATATCTTCGGAATATGTGAAATTTTCAGAGAAATGAGAATCTTCGGAATAAGTACTATTCTTCGGAATATGTGATATTTTCAGAGAAATATCTTCGGAATAAATACTATTCTTCGGAATAAATACTATTCTTCGGAATATGTGATATTTTCAGAGATATATCTTCGGAATAAAGCACTTTTTCAGATAAATTGAAAATTTCGAAAAACACGTACCTTCTTCGGAATAATCACTTCTTCAGAATAAGTAGATTCTTTAGAATTCTTCAAATCTTCGGAATAGTAAAACCCTTATCCGAAAATCTTTTTTTCGGAATAATAATCCCTTATCCGAAATTATTTTTTCGGAATGTTCTTGAAGCAGTTAACGAACCGTAACTAAAAAATCAATCCAAACACCTCAAAAACTTGCGATTTTTACCACAAAAACCGAACCAAATCCCTACCAAATCGATATAAATGATTTATATCAAGATTTGTAGCCCCAAAAAACTAAAAAAATAAATAAATCGGGATAATTTAGATGGAAAAATCAACCGAATCAAACTAAAACCAAACAACCAAACACAATCTACCCCGTGGCGATTGATACCAAATGTTGTCCCATATTATTATGATGATTAATGATAGAAAATATATGAAAAGAGATGGATTCCTAGAGAGAGAAAGTAGAGAAAGAAAGTAGAGAGAGATGATTAACTTGGTGAATATTAGATTAGAGAAGATTAGAGTTACAAATGATCATCCACCCTTCCTAACATGCTAGGAAGGGCCTTATATAGCTGGGCTTACATGTAACCATAATGGGCTATATTGTTTGGACCGGGCTTGTCTTTTGGGCTTTATGTAGCTTAAATCCAAGCCCGTGAACCACGACTATTTAACTATCTATTACAACGTTCTAATAAATATTACAATAGAAACCTATGACCGAACATTCTTGTTTGACTGAATATTTTTTTTTGAGGCTAACATAAACTCTTGTTCTTGGAACTCTGGAATACCAGTCCAAGACAAATCCTTTTTCTGAGCACCATAGAAATTGCTTGGGGGAGGTGGGACAACAGTAAATTCCTTTGCAAGCATCCCTATCCCAGACATGTCTTTAGGGTTTCTTTGCTCACTTAAACATTTATCTAGGATAATACTAGCCTCTTCAAATCTTTCAATTTTAAGACCTACATTTTCCTTAGATTTAATGGCCTCATCTAGTTTAAGTTGCAGTTCAGTCCTAGATTCTATTAGATTTGCTTTAAACTCATTGCTAAGTTTTAAATCTCTTTCTAGAACAATAATTTGATCCTTCAAATTAAATTCCATTTTCTAATATTGTTCCACCATCCCATTTAATTTTGCAAGCCTCTTTTGTAGTTAGTTAATTTGGTGTCAAGATCTAGTATATCTGATTTTAGTTTTGACACCTCCTTATTAAGGTTTTCAGTGTTTTGCCTATAACCTTTACTACAAAAAGCATCATCATATACCTCACTATCTGATGAAGATGATGATTTGGCCATAAGAGCAAAGTGAATGTGCTCTTCCTCATTTTCAGCAACCAAAGCTTGATTCTGAACAACTTCTTTCTCTAGAAAGCTCTAGTCCCATCTAACACCATCAATGCTCTACATGGCTACAATACATTTTGGCTCAGCATCTTCAATCTTGATGGTTCGATTTGTACTCTGTTCTCCATCATTCCTAAGTGGAGACTTGCATTCCCTATTGAAGTGACCCATTATGTGGCAATTGAAGCATTTAACCTTGGAATTATCAAATCTAGCAGTATCGTTGTTATCAAACGTCAACCTTTTACCAAGCTTCTTGTAAAACCTGTTGGATCTTATACTGCTAAGAGCCATATTCCATTTGATGTCCATCTCTTTAAGGTTATCATCACTTATCTGCTCAAGATCTTCAAACATGACTGGAGAACCATTAGGCAAAGCAACAATGTATGCACACATAGTATCCAAGTCAATTCCAGCTGGTTTGAGACTAAAGGACCCGACATTATAAGTGTCAACGGCTGTTGAAGTTGACCCACTAACATGTGAAGTCAATCCGCTAACATGAGACATATTGTCAGTGGGTGAAGAGACTTTGTGAGATATGAAAGCCATGCTGCCTGAAGTTCATTTGCTTCCATATTTTAGCAGGGCTTCAGGTTCCATAACCTTCACTTGGTTGTAAATGTTGTAACACCCAACTTGGATAAGTGGACCATTACGTGTATTTATGGCATGTCATCAAAGCATAAGGTAAATGTCCTAAAACATTACTGACCATAACGGAAATACCGGAATCGAACATCGGTAATCCAACATAAGCTGAAAATATGAAAAGTAAAATACTGAAAGAAGGGACTAAACAATGTCCAACGACAATATAAAAAAATGAAGTGCATAAAGTAAAGAAGTCTGGACAGCTTCCATCCAATGCACATGCTCTCAGAATCTTAAGAGTGTCCTGGTGTACCTGTCGTTAGAACATGAAAGAACTACGGTTGAGCATAACGCTCAGTGAACGGATATAATGCATGATAGGAATATACTGAACTTGAAATAATTAATAATTACTAAAGCTGAAAGACTGATATTTGGAGTATGATGAAAACTGTAGAAAATCTGATAAGTCTGATTTATAAATAATACAACTGAACTGTTATCTGTTTAATCTATGCATTTACTATATTTTAATTGCCAAGAGCTTATATAGGTCATGTGCTGTAACAACTGTTGCATGAATAACTGGAGGGGTGACCTCGTCATGCTGTAGAGGGGTGACCTCTAATTACTGTGTTGGGTGGAGGGATCAGCTCCAATGTGAAGGATGTAGAGCACACACCACATTCACCTGATAAACTGTAAACTGATAAGTCTAGGATGCATCCATACACTCCACTAATAATACTGATAAAATGGCCAAGCTGAACTGAGTGGAACGCTGCAGGATATCACTCTCCTACAGGTGAGTCATGACACCGGTGCCTCAAGTGTCATGGTTACGGTACTTCCATAACTAGTACAACTAACTGGTCATGCTTGTATATAAGGCTCGGGCAATATCTTAGTTATTAAAATAATTTCTTATAATTTTTAACATATATTGGAGAAAACATTTGGCTGCAGACGGAGAATCTTAATCATGCATTGAAAGGAAGTCCTTACTGAAAGGACAGAAAATCCATACCTCTGGTCCAGTAACTGACTGAAGGAAGACTGAACGAATACTACTCGGGCTTCACGGAAGCTACAATAATAATAGATGCGAATAAGTTATCTGATCTTTATTTAATTTACAGATCTTATCGGCTTTTCATTTATTTATTTATTTATGAACTTCTTTACGTATGTTAACTGATAAGTCTGGTCTTCTTATAATTCTTTATAACGTATTATCGTTCTACTATTAATTACGGTACAAACGTATTCTGACGCTATATTAATACTATGCTAGGTAACCTGCTAAAATAGAAAGTTTCCTAAATTAAAAAGTTTCCAAAATTTATTTATTTTTTCTTTAACAAATTATACCCTTTTAAATATTATAAAACTATTTTAATTTAATTCATTTAGACATATTATTAAGACATTTGTAACAATAAGTAATAAAAGGTATAATTTAAAATATTCATTTTTAATGTTTAAACTATATTCTGAGCCTACCGAGATACCCCTTCTCGGTCGCACTAAAACAATTAGACAAACTATATAAAATCTGCCTATATGAATTAGCGACAGAAAAACTATCACTAAAAACTGTGTGACTAAAAGCTGATATTTAAAAACTATCAATGACAATACTGCGACGGAAATTTATGTCACTAAACCGTCGCTAATCTCATATAAAAATCATCATTTTTCTGTCCAAAACTTACCGGCTGATTATTCATTCGTTCCCCCTGATTTTATGCTAAGTTCCCACTGATTTCATTGTTTAACAGTTCCCATTGTTAATGTAGTGGTTCCCACTGCTAATGCAGTGGTTCCCACTGCTATTGTGTCTGTCCCACTGTTCGCAGTCCCAAACACCCCTTTTCTGCGAATTAATCCCAAACACCCCCTGTTCATGTTTGATTCGGGTATGGGCAACCAAAAACGCCACTGAGCCATTTATAACCCTTGAACAGTTAACCAAACGTCCCCTTTTTGCCCCTTAACCCCCTGTTTATGTTTTTGGGTCGCGGCTGAACACACACGACACCACCGAGAGTCATAGACTCTCGGCTGGACAAACCAATCACCCCTCGACACCCTTACTAAGTATATAGGTGCCCCCGTTTGGGGTTGCTGTTCTCGGCCAACCAAAAGAAAGGCACCACCGAGACCATGGGAGTCTCGGCTGGGCACTAACCACACAAATCCGACCCTTTTAAATTTTATTTTGTTTTCCTTCCTAGATTTCATGATTAACAACGGTTATAAATAAAAGTGTAAGATCGAAAGATTTACCGTGACAAGCTTGTTATAGAAATGATGAATACGATCAAGATCAAGGAAGAAAGATCAACCCGAACTCCCTTGTTCTCTTGATTAACCCGACGGCTACACAAAGCATCAAACCCTAGGCCTCTTTTTTTGTTCTAATCGTCTGATTTCCACAAAGAGGGGTTTTTACCCCGTGTAATCGTTTTCTTCCAAACAAACTGGGCCTTAAAGCCCATTAGACCTATCTCCCTTTTTTTAACCGGCCCCCTTATATTACATTGTTTTTTTCATAAATTAAAACTCTGTATTTAATATCCTAGATTTTAAATACGGGTTTTACAATTCTTCCCCTCTAACAGAATAATTCTTCCCCGAATTGAAGATACGACTATACTGGGTTTTACAATTCTTCCCATCTAAAAAGGAAAATCCGTCCTCGAATTTAAAGGTAATCTAAGCTGATTGGGGTGAAAGCTGAAAATACTCATAAGCTGAAAGACGTATAAGCTGAAAGGACACGTAGGCTGAAAAAAAGCATATGAGCTAAAAGAATAATTCGTCTTCTAGTTAAGACATAATGTTGTTTCAAGGTATAAACACGGCATGACTGAAGTGATCATGTAATGTGACATGGCTGAAGAGAACATGGGACGTGACATGACTGAAAGAACTTAACTGGATTTATTAAAGAAAAGGAATGAGAGGTCCAGATGGACTCCTCAGTTTCGATTGGCTTCCCGCTCGAAAGGAATCCTTAAAAAGGTTTAAGCGTAATGATAATCTTGGTCTCGATGACCCTGTTCTAATGATGCTGAATAGTTTCTGGTTCCATACTTAAGATGGATTTCGTAAATCTGATAGAATGAATAAGCTATAACATGTAGGATACATGAACGGCACGTATAAATACCCTGAAAAATAACATTTATATATCTGAGCAAGCTGCTGAAAATATGTAGGGCGAACTACGTGAACAATTGTGAACGTGTTACGTGAGCAATTGTGACCGTGGTTCATGATTATATGAGGAATGTTGGGCATGGAATATATTGTGCACAATAATATATGAAACATTCTGTGAACGTGATACTAGAAAATATCATGAACGTATGCTGACTGAGGAAGGAATGCTAAACGATACGGTCAGAGATGTGAAACGTCTGCTTGGTTATGGAAACGCTATGCTACACTTAAGTCTGGTTTCTTAAGATTTATGTAACCTGAATTCGGTCGCACTAACACAATTAAACAAACTATATAAAATCTGCCTATATGAATTAGCGACAGAAAAACTGTCACTAAAAAATGTGTGACTAAAAGCTGATATTTAAAAAATGTCAATACCAATACTGGGACGGAAATTTGTGTCACTAAACAGTCGCTAATCTCATATAAAAATCATCATTTTTCTGTCCAAAACTTACCCGCTGATTATTCATTCGTCCCCCTGATTTTATGCTAAGTTCCCACTAATTTCATTGTTTAACAGTTCCCAATGTTAATGAAGTGGTTCTCATTGCTAATGCAGTGGTTCCCACTGCTATTGTTTCTGTCCCACTGTTCGCATTCCCAAACACCCCCTTTCATGCGAATTAATCCCAAACACCCCCTGTTCATGTTTGATTCGGGTTTGGGCAACTAAAAACGCCACTGAGCTATTTATAACCCTTGAACAGTTAACCAAACGTCTCCTTTTCGCCCCTTAACCCCCTGTTTATGTTTTTGGGTCGCGGCTGAACACACAAAACACCACCGAGAGTCATAGACTCTCGGCTAGACAAACCAAACACCCCTCGACACCCTTACTAAGTATATAGGTGCCCCCATTTGGGGTTGCTGTTCTCGACCGACCAAAAGAAAGGCACCACCAAGACCATGGGAGTCTTGGCTGGGCACTAACCACACAAATCCGACCCTTTTAAATTTTTTTTTTTTCCTTCCTACATTTCATGATTAAAAACGGTTATAAATAAAAGTGTAAGATCGAAAGATTTACCGTGACAAGCTTGTTATAGAAATGACGAATACGATCAAGATCAAGGAAGAAAGATCAACCCGAACTCCCTTGTTCTCTTGATTAATCCGGCGGCTACACAAAGTATCAAAACCTAGGCCTTTTTTTTGTTCTACTCGCCTGATTTCCACCAAGAGGGTTTTTTACCCCCTATAATCTTTTTGTTCCAAACAAACCAGGCCTTAAATCCCATTAGACCTCTTTCCCCTTTTTTTAACCGGCCCCCCTTATATTACATTGTTTTTTTTCATAAATTAAAACTGCCTATTTAATATCCTATATTTTAAATACGGGTTTTACAATTGTCATCAAAGGAGTTGGCCTTGTAAGCCTTAGTAGCAAGGATAGACTTAGCTTGAACATCCCAAGCTTCACCAAGAGCTCCAAGAAACGTAGAACTAATATCTTCATCTTTGAGGTCCAATCCTATGAATGCTAGCTTGCTGGTGATGTCTTGAAGACGACTTCTGACCTCAATTAGTTTTTCATTAGGATGAGCTTTAAAGACAGTGAATTCCATCACTAATTGCTTTTTTCTTTGTTTGAGAGTGTCCTCATTACCACCATAAGTGGTTTCAAGGGCTTCCCAAATCTCTTTAGCATATTCATACTTTCTGAATTTAAAATGCTCTTTGGAACCAAGAGCTAGTTTAAGACAACTTAATGCCTTCAAGTCATTCCTTCTATCAGCTATCTCAGCAGCTGAAGTGGCTCTACCATCTTTAATTCTTGGTAATAAATCATTCCCAGTCTTTCCAGCAGTTTTTCATGCTGCAATAGCTTCTACAATCTTCTGTTCCTTATTGAATTGATTTCCAAACTCAATAACCTCCCAGAGAACATAGTTGTCAGCTTGGAGATATTGCTCAAAGTTGAATTTCCACAGTTCAAAGTTGTCAGGGTCTATAATGGGAATTTTGAGATGATGATTTGAGGATGAGTGAGTTTTTGTTGAGCTTGAGCTTGCTCTAGACATGGTGTTTTGATGTTTCTAGGGTTTTGGTCGATTTAGGGTTTTGTGTTCTTTTGATCAAAGTTCCTCAACAAGCTCTAATACCACTTGTTGATCCCAAAATTAGATCGGTTTAGCATTGTATTAACGAGAATAAATCAAGTGTAATACTTAGAGAAACTTTGTGTTGAAAAAAATCTAAGTATTATGCGGAATTAATACTTAGATCAAAGAACAAAACAGTATTACCAAACTTTCAACTTTTGATTAATAATCACAGCGTACAATTACTATTGAAAGTGTTTATTAAACATAAACCCTAAGGCCTCTTTTTATACACATAAGGAGCCTTGAACATAAAGCTATCAATCAACTATTTTAGGAAGATATTAAAAGATAAACATAACAAAATACAATATTCGTATACATCTTCCTAACTTAAACAAACGTGTTGACTTCAACAGCTAATAAGTCTTGACAGTGGCTTGATTCTTCTTGTATGCGCCTAGTCTGTCAGTGGCTTGATTACACTTTGTCAGCGGCTTGATTCTATTTGTCAGCGGCTAAGAGACTTAGTGAATTTTATTCCCAACATAAACTGTCAAAAAATACGGAATAGTGTTGTCCCATGATTTATGATGATAGATCTAAGAAATAAAGAAGAAAAATAGATGAAAAAGAGATGAGATCTAAAGAGAGAAAGTAGAGAGAAGGTGTAGAAAACAAGGTGATATTAGATTAGAAAATGAAAACAACCAACCCTCTCCTAACATGCTAGGAGAGGTTTATATAGCCGGGCCTACATGTGGCATAATAGGCTATATTGTTTGATTGGGTCGGGCTTGAATAAATGCTTAGTACCTTGAAAGAGGCCTTTTAAGCTGTCCATCAAGCCCGTAATGTTACGACTATTCTACTACTTATTACAACATTATAATAATCAATACATAATAAACCTATGACCGATCATTCTTGTTTGACTCAATATTTTGAGGCTAACAATCTCCCTCAATGAGAGGTCATTTCCCTTCGACATTTGGAGATTTATAGAGATTACTAATCTCACCATAACTGAGTCTTGAACGTGTAATAGTAGTCTTGTGCTTTCATGCTGTGATCTTTGATCCTTTGTTGTTTTCTTTCGACTTTGTCTTTAAACTTGAGATCTTCAAACCATCCTTGAGTTATCTTTGCCATCTTGCGATCTTGTGTCTTCATCCACATGCTCACACTATTCATTATCTTGAAAGCTTGCTTTTATCATCAGAGTTACGGAAGTCTTTAGCTTTCTTGATTGTTGAATTTTTCTTTGGGCATGAGTATGTGGTTTTTAATCTTTGACTTTTCTTAGTACAGTGTAACGCCACCTTCTCGAGACAAAACATAGATACATACTGAATGGCTTTGACATTCTTCCTAAGTCGGTAACGTTTTACCTCCGGTCGGTGAAAACCGTTAGACAATATTAAATATCGTACCTGTGATTAGGTAGATTCAATTAAGATTCTCCTTGACAGGGTTTCGTGGTTGTACTTGCCGTTCTCTTTACTCGACCGTCTCAAAGCAAGACTGCGAACATAATGAGTGAATCAATTGGATAATATCCGCTTGATTAAAGTCGTCAATTCAAATTCCTGAAACAAGTTTGATTCATAAAGAATCTTACCATTGTTGCTTTCCAGTTGACACAAGCTTGATTCATAAAGAATCTCGCAAGTCACCTACCGTAGCGCTGTTTGAGGTTGACGCTAGATGTATTACCATTCGTCACTGTGAATATTAATGAATATCACTCTGAATGTTATGGCAAGACCATAAAGATATTGCGTATAAACCCGAAACGAGTTTGAATCAATTAAGAATAAAACCACTATTGCTTTTCAGTTTTGCACATGTTTAATTCATAAAGAATCTTACATATGACCTACCGCAGTGCTGTTAGATGTTAACACTGGAAGGATTTCCACTCATCATTTTGAATACTAGGTAGTATCACGCTGAGTGTTCTAGAAATATCGCAAGGATATGGCGCAGGACTCTCTTCTTCGTCATTCCATGTGTCCTAATGCGATTTGATTGATCTCTAGGCTCTAGACTCGATTTGTGCACTTTGATTGGTTGGGGGCTGGAGCAGATGCCACCTATTCAATATCAACTATCTCGGAGTGAGAAAATCAATAGAAGTCGTGTTGATCTCCGTGACAATAAAACAAGCTTCTTTTGAGAGAAGCCTGAGTTAGTTGGGGAAGGTTGCGCATTACATCACTGGGTCTACGATGCATTGTCTTCATGATGTGTTGACCCGGTTTCTGCCTAAGTTGTATGGAAGGCTAATTTCTTTACACCCTTTATCCTTACATTTCTTTTTCATTCTTCAACCCCTTCAATTCTTACCAAGATGTCATCACTAGCACCTTGTGGTGGTTGTTCCAGTGCTAGCTTAAGTACTTAGTCGGCATTCAGCTACGTTAACATTATACTCCATCTTTCCTAAGTACTTCTAATTATCTATTGGATTGTCCCTGGGAAGATCTCTCCGGTTCTGGTAGGATCATAGGACGTATGCCTTACCACCCTTTTGACACCAATAACGTCGTTAATTAAAGATGTTGTGGGTATGAGATCGTAACCATAAAACCACTTAAACGTCTATCAAAGTGTTTGGAAAACATTTAACACCTTGATAGTTTTGTCATTTCAGAAATGCTCCCCCTTCACATGTGCAATGATAATCAAAAGTGTGTCGCACATGTGGGTAAGAGTTAAAGTGCTTGAGTCTTATATGTTCGTTTCATATATTAGATCACATTTAATCACATTTTCTCCCCTGTCACTAATATATAAAATCATTTGATATTAGAGATACCAAATTTGATTAAAATATATCGTGAAAAAAATAGTCTTGAAAATCTTTGGGAGAAAAATGTGTCTAACTTAGCATGAATTATTGGAACATTTTATGTAGTGTCGAGCACACAATTTTTGAAAGATTTTGAATAATCATTGAAAAATTCTTGAAAAAATTACGCTCGCACACTACATGTTCATGAACACATAAAAGATGGTCGTTGAAATATGTGCTCACGGACGTCAAAGCTTTTTCATGTAATAATACTAAATGATAATTACACACAATGTGTCGGATACATAAATATTTCTTGACATTATATATCCAACAACATTAAAACTTTGATTTGGAAAGCTCCCCTAAAAAATTGACCCAATTGAATTGTCATTACGAAGAGATGATCCACATTAAAATTTTGAGGATAGGAGTTGTTGAACACACAATTTTTGAAAGATTTTGAATAATCATTGAAAAACTCTTGAAAAAAATTGTGTTCAACGCTTTTTGAAATCCATTTCTTTTTGGCGACATGGTATTTCTTAAAGCATAAACTTGAGTTCATAGACTTCGAATGTCTTGATGAATCCATTCAAGTGTAACCTGAAAGTGATTACAAGCCATTGTGTTGATCTCAAAACGTTGAATGTTTAGTGACAAGCTCAACCCAAGATAGATTGCTCTACCCGTTGTTGGAAAAGTTGTCCAAAATAGACATTTTCCTTTATAAAAAATAGAAGTGACATGTTTTGAAAAATATTTACAACTTTTGTTGGAAATACGTTTATACGTATTTAGGAAGATTCGGTCACTCCGACAATATATTAAGTAGTAGCTCGTAGTCTAATTACTTTATATTAATTAACAAGGAAAGGCCCGGTCCATGATATGTATGGCCGGCCCAATATTGTAAGCCCAAGCCCATCTTATGGGCTTGGTATATAAACCCTCTCCTTAGATGGAGAGGGTGTGATTCACTTCATAATTACATATAGTTGAAGGTGTTTTCTTTCACTTTCTCTCTCTAAAAGTATGTGTGTTCTCACCATCTTTCAGTCTCTTTCTCTCTCTAAACATAAGCAAGATTTACAATATCTTACAAATGGTATCAAGAGCCATGGGATGATTGTATTGTTTATGTGTTTGATTTTCTTGATTTCGTGTGTATTTTGATCTATACTACTCACGTCCCCGTCTTTTTGTGGTTCGATCTTCACCAATATCATCTACATATTCTTGTTAGTGATTTGGGTTACTTAAATCGCTCAGAAACGAAAACTTTTTGGGTATTTGGATTCATATTTGGCTTCAAGATTCGAAAATATTAAAGTACAATCCGTATTCCTTGTTCTTCGCACATTTCAGAATTTCTGGCATAATCTAGCAATCCTAAGTATTGCAGAATTATTGATCACTTTGCGGAATTGATTCCTTAGTCACTTTGCGGAATTGAATCCTTAGTGTGTTTGCGGAATTATTGCTCTTCTGAATATTGTGGAATTGAAAATCTTTCCAGTATTGCGGAATCGTTACTTTCTTAAGATTGCGGAATTGAATCCCTGGAGTCATTGCGAAATTGAATCATAGTTTGGCATTGCGGAATCTTGTCATTAGGGGATTGTGGAATCATTGCACATTCAGATTGTGGAATCTTATACTAAGGGGATTGCGTAATCATTGTACATTCAGATTGCGGAATCTTGTACTAAGGGGATTGCGGAATCTTTGCACATTAATATTGCGGAATTATACCAATCTAGGCATTGCGGAATTATACCAAACTTCGTTTTGCGGAATTGTGGTTATTTTCACTTTGAGGAATTGTGCTGCTTAAGGATTGCGGAATTGAACCATTAGCTTGATTGCGGAATTGTATCAAAATTCCTATTGCGGAATTGTAACAAGATTCATATTGCGAAATCTTTGGAATTTTTTCAAGATTTTTGATAAATGTGATTTCGAAAATTTCGTTCGTGATTAATTTTGCAGTGGAATTTTTGGTTTCTCAAGAAGACAAATTTAGGGGATTTTAACATAATTTATAGATTTCAACACACGAAAACAAGCACATTTACTTTCTCTCATTGTTCGATCAACGTTTGTAAATCTTAACTTATCGAAATGGAGTACACATCTCTTACGGATAAGTCAATCCTCTCGGGTAAGGATAACCGTCCACCAATGTTGGTGAAAACTATGTATGAGGATTGGGCTTCCCGCATGGAACTTTATATGTTGAATAAAGAGAACGGACATCTCATTTGGGCATCGGTGCTCAATGGACCATTGGTATATGGTACTGTGACGGAAGGTGCAGTTACTCGTCCTCGCACAACGGGTGAATTGACCGGAGATATGAAGATTCAAGACAAATGTGATAAGTATGCTACAAACATCATTCTCCAAGCCCTTCCTCCAAATGTCTACAAACTCGTCAGCAAACATAAAGTTTCCAAAGAGTTACGGGACAGAATTCGGGTTCTAATGCAAGGCACCTCGTTAACTAAACAAGAACGAGAGTGTAAGCTATATGATACGTTTGATAAGTTTGCCTATGTTCCCGGGGAGACTCTCAATGATTACTATTCGAGATTCACTCTTTTGATGAATGAGCTCAACATCTATGGCCTGGCAATTCCTACGTTTCAATTAAACACAAAGTATTTGAACATTCTCCCTTCTGAATGGAGAAAGTACGTGACTGCTGTTAAATTGGCTAAGGATTTGCATCAAACAAACGTGGATCAACTTCAAGATTTTCTTCAACAACATGAATGTCACATGATTGAGGCTCGGTTGCCTACACCACAAGTTCGTGATCCACTAACCATGTATGATTCTCAACAAATGACCCCCCAACCAACATGGCTTACACTTATTAACAACCATCATACTTGCAGCAGCCACAACAACACACCTATCAGCAACCACAACAACCATCTTATCAACCACTAATGATGCCACAACAAGCATTTCAACAAAGTGTTCATCAACAGTCTTTTCCATAGCAACCAACACATCAGGCATCTCCATCACAAGCTATCATTTCTCCAATTGGCTATACTCCTCAGCAAGGATATTTTCCAATTGAAGCACCACAACCACAAGCCCTCTACTCCAATGAACTTCCACCAATTGAAGCACCGGTCTTTACTCCAAATGATACGCCAACTGATGTTCTAAACCATCTCACTGCCTACTTGTCAAAACTTGTTGCAACAAGAGTATTTCCACCAACAAACAATCAGCTCCGCACCTCTTCAAATCCTCGACAACAAGCCACTATTCAAGATGGTCAAGTGACGGTGCAATCCATTCAGGGTAGGCAAAATTCATATGGACCTCCAACAAAGACCGTGAACGCTCAAGTCGTGACTTCTCATGCTACTGGAAATGAAAGCCCTATTGGTCCTCAAAAGGTTGTGACTTGCTATAATTGTCGAGGACAAGGTCATATGGCCAGGAAATGCACTCAGTCGGAAAGGAGAAGGGATGCAACGTGGTTTCGCGAGAAGATGTATTTGGTCGATGCTCAATCTAAAGGAAAGATCTTGGATTCAGAGAAAATAGCATTTCTTGCAGACCCAGGGGCAGCAGATAATGAAGGCATTGCAGTCGTCTCTACTTCATATCAAGCAGATGATCTTGACGCATATGATTCAGGTTGTGATGGCATTCACTCTGCCCAAGCTGCTCTCGTTGCTAATCTCCCTCACTACGGTTCTGATGTCGTTAGTGAGGTACCAACCACATCTAATAATATTCATGATAATCCACATCAAGTTTACCATGAAAATGACAACCTCGAACAGCATTCGGGAACTAGTAACTCAAATGACGTGGTATCCAATTCAACACATTTGAGTGAACCTCAACCAAATGCTACGACGGGTATGAAATCTTATGATCAACGTGATTTGGTAATGGTGCCTAAATATATTATTGATAACATGAATGTGGTTGTTCGACAAACTATAGATATAAATGCCAACCTAACCGCTAAGCTTGCGCTGTATAAGGAAAAGGTCAAAACTTTTGAAATGGTCCCTCAAGCAGAGAAAATAACGTGTTCTGAATTTGACCAATTTCGTTTTGAAAAAATTGAACACTTAAAAGAAATAGAATCATTAAAAGCTAACCTTTCCAATGAATTAAAAGAAAAAGAGTCGGCTGTAAATAATTTTCAGAAACTTAAATTAGATTTCGAAACTCTGAGTCTAAAAAGTTTGAATCAGAAATTAATGCTACCAAACTTCTTAAATTCAAGGAACAACAGCTTTTAAAACAATACGCTTCCACAGAAAAGGTTCATCTTTTAACTAAATCGTTCAAAGAACTCGAACTTAATCATCTTCAAGATTTACCACCTAATCCCGGTTATGAAAAACAAGCTCAGGAATATATTCCTTGTCTTTATGATGTGACCCTAATTGGCAAATCGAAAGAAGCACCTTATGTTCGTGACACAGTCGCTTGCGGAAGAAACTCCTTCTAAAATGCATTCAAAATTCCATAAGATTGATTATGATAAGCATAGTAAAGATTAATTTTCTAAAAAGACCCGTATTCGTTTACAAAAGGAATTAGCTCAATTATCAGCTTTTGTGCCCCAAAGTTTGTCAACGGAAAACCTTCCTAGTACGTCTCGTACACTTGTCAAAAAGGATTTAACTAAGTTAATTCCACCGGTAAGTAAGGTGTCAAATAGATTAAATACGGTGCATCAACACTTTGCCGATTTTGACAAGGTCATTGTGGAACGTACGACGGCTTCGGCCATAACGGAAGGTGAATGGAATTTTGAGCACACTAGAGCTGCGTTCCGAGACGAAATTATTCCATTTGTAAACAATGTCAAAGCTTGTCTTAGTAATATTGATCAAGATTTGCTTTTGGAAATAGAAGAAGTTAGACGTGTTTTCAATGAAATGGATGATGAATATGAAAACAGTTTACTTGAAAGAGAACGTCTTTTACGCCAAAATGATCAGCTTTTGAAGCAAGTGATGTCTCATGATATTGTTTCCGTCTGTGTGAATAAAAGTGTTGATAATGATTCTATTGTGCATAATGTTGAATCTATGGATAATGTGGTAGATAGTACTTGTCACAAATCTGACGCTGAATTTTTAAAGCTTCAAGATTCCTATAAATCGCTTTCCAAACAATTTGATGCTATTCAAACACATTGTATTTCGCTTGAGTGTGAAAAACAATTTATTCAAGAGATTTTTGAAAAATCACATGAAAGTGTTCATATAGATACTCAAAATGCTGAAAAGGGTTTTCAATTAAATAAACGATCAAAACAGCGTCGGAAGCCTGACAAAGCTGTTAAATCATTGCAGATAAGAAATGAGACTATGGAAAGGACACTAGAGGCTGCTAACACTCAATCCTTGATTGAGACCCTTAATCATAAGTCGGTGGAGATCTCAGATTTTCATGCGATAACTCGTGATAAGGATATGGCTTTGGCTGAATTAAAAGAATTACTTCGTGTTAAGAAAACAGTCGCCATTTCAGCCCCGCCCTCTAGTGTTTCTAAAGTGAGATCAACTAAGAACCAACTCCTTTCCGTCACACCAATAAACAAGGGCCCTAGGACTAAACCATCTCAAACATTGGTCACCAAAGATAAGGAAAAATCAAAACCAGCTTCTAATATTCCTTTGTTGCCTTCTACAGGAGTGAACACCACTACTAAGGATCAAAGATCTAAGCTTAAAGGAAACATGAAGAATGATAGGATCTTGTCCCCTTCTAGTAGTCAAGTGAAGAAGAAAGTAGAAGCCCACCCTAGGAATGTTATTTCAGTTTTGAAGAAAAAGAATCATGTAGCTAAACCTAAAGGCTTTGCGGTTGTGCAGCGTTCTAAGCCTACTATAAATTCTAATTTGAGATGTTGGAATTACAATGAATGTATGTTTTCTAGTCTTCATGATTCTTGCCTTTTTGACCATGTTAATGAGATGAATACCCGAAAGCACAATTTAGAATGGAAACCGACTGGGAAAGTGTTAACCCAAGTTGGATGGATGTGGTGTCCCACTGGTAGAACTTTTACTATAGTAGGAAATGTGTGCCCTTTAACTAGGATCACTCCCACTACAGCGAAGAATGCGTGCCCTTTAACTAGGAGTACTAAGACTACCAAAACACAAGCGTGTCCTTTAACTAGGAACACCAACACTACTGTAGGAACAAAGTTCCATTTAAATAGGTCTACTCCCACTGTAGTGCCTGTCACTAATCCAAAACCTCAGGCAAATGGACCAATTAAACTGGAAATTAAACAAATATATGTTAGAAAACGCAGGAAATCTACTGATAACACTGATGTTAGCACTTCTGATATTGTTTATGTATCTGCTATCACTATAGAACCAATAGTTTCTAATGCATTGTCTACTTTTGTTGTTTCAAACAGGTGGTCCAAATCGTCCTGTGGTATTTAGACTCCGGTTGCTCCAAGCATATGACCGGAGATCGCTCTCAGCTCAGAAATTTCATCAGCAAGTTTCTTGGTACGGTTCGATTTGGAAATGATCATATTGCAAAGATAATTGGTTATGGTGAATATCATATTGGGAATGTTATAATTTCAAGAGTGCATTATGTGGAAGGTCTCGGTCACAACTTATTTTCTGTGGGGCAATTTTATGATGCAAACCTAGAAGTTGCTTTTCGAGAGCATACCTGCTTCATTCGTAATTTGGAAGGGGTTGATTTATTGAAAGGTACTCGAGGGAATAATTTGTACACTTTGTCTCTACAAGATATGATGGCCGCTTCTCCCGTATGTCTTCTCTCCAAAGAATCGAAGACTAAGTCATGGTTATGGCATCGACGGTTATCTCATCTTAACTTTGACGCTATTAATCATTTGGCAAAAAACGAACTTGTTCGTGGTCTTCCTAAAGTTACATTTCATAAGGACCATTTGTGTTCCGCGTGTACAATGTGGAAAAGCACTAAGAAATCATACAAACCCAAGAATGAAGACACCAACCAAGAGAAACTTTATTTGTTGCATATGGATCTTTGTGGGCCAATGCGTGTCGAAAGTCTTAGTGGTAAAAGGTACATCCTCGTCATTGTGGATGATTACTCTTGGTTTACATGGGTGAAATTTCTTACAACAAAAAATGAGGCACCTAAATTCATCATCGGATTTCTCAAGATGATTCAAGTGCGTCTCAACACTACTGTCTGACGCATTCGTACAGATAATGGAACCGAATTTGTGAATCAAATTTTGCGTAATTATTATGAAGAAGTTTGGCATATCTCATGAAACATCCGTTGCTCGCACTCCACAACAAAACAGTGTCGTTGAAAGGCGAAATCGCACACTTATGGAAGCTGCTCGAACGATGTTAATTTACACAAAGGCTCCATTGTTTTTATGGGCAGAAGCAGTATCTACAACAGTTTTCACCCAAAACCGGTCACTAATTCGTAAACATCATGGTAAAACACCGTATGAGCTTCTTCATGGTAAAGTACCAGATTTATCATATCTTCATGTATTTGGTTCTCTTTGCTATCCAAATAATGATGGTGACAATTTGGGAAAACTTCAACCAAAGGCTGATATTGGTATATTCATTGGTTATGCACCTGCAAAGAAAGCATAACGAATCTACAATCATAATTCTCGCAAGATCCTTGAAAATATAAATGTCGATTTTGATGAGCTGACGGCAATGGCTTCTGAGCAAAGCAGCTCTGAACCCGCACTTTATGAAATGGGACCCAGTAACATTAGCTCTAGTCTTGTCCCAAATAACCCTACTTCATCATCATTTACACCACCTTCTAGAAATGAATGGGATACGTTGTTTCAACCGTTCTTTGATGAATTTTTTACTCCTCTAAGTATTGTTGCTCCATAACCTGAAGTAATAGCTCCGGTCAACGAAGTTGTCGCTCCAGCAATCGAAGCACAATCAGATACGTCTGCACCTACTATTCGTCAAGATTTACCTTAAACAAGTAATTCTCAACCAACACCCGAATCAACTACCCATAACATGCCTATCGATGATGAAGAGGATGATGATGATCATGATTTGGAATTTGCTCAAATGCGTGAACTTCCATTCTTTGGTGTACCCATTCCTGACCCTAATCAAGCCGGGTCGTCCACCTCAGAGGAAGGTCCTTCTACGGTCTACTCCAATCCATGGATTCATGTTCATGACATCAAGTGGAAAAAGGATCATCCTATTGATTCTATTATTGGTGACCCTACTCATCCGTTATCCACACGAAGTCAGTTACAAGAAAGTGCAATGTTTTGTCATTTTGATACCTTTCTTAGTGAAGTTGAATCCAAGACGTGGCAACAAGCATTTATCCAATCTTGTTGGATAGAAGCTATGCAAGAAGAACTTAATGAATTTATACGTCTTGATGTATGGGAACTTGTCCCATGCCCGGATCAAGTGCAGTTACTCACTTTGAAATGGGTTTACAAGGTGAAACTCGATGATTTAGGCGGAATATTGAAGAACAAAGCTCGACTAGTAGCTCGTAGATACAAGCAGTTATTAGGCATCGACTTTATGGAATCCTTTGCACCTGTTGTCCGTTTGGAAGCTATTAGACTATTCCTTGCTTATGCAGCCCACATGAATATGATCGTCTATCAAATGGATGTGAAGACGGCATTTCTTAATGGTGAAATAAAGGAAGAGGTCTATGTTAAACAGCCGGATGGTTTTGTGAATTCTAAATATCCCAATCACGTGTATAAGCTTAAGAAGGCTCTCTATGGGTTGAAGCAAGCTCCACACGTATGGTATGATCTATTATCACTATTCCTCATCACGCAAGGCTTCACTAAAGGCAAGGTGGATCCCACGCTGTTCATTCAGAAACGAGGTAAAGATATGATTATGGTACAAATATATGTTGATGATATTATATTTGATGTCTCGACCCAAACCTTATCCGATGAGTTTGCGACACTCATGTCTTCCAAGTTTAAGATTTCAATGATGGGAAATGTATCATTCTTCTTAGGTCTTCAGATATCTCAGAGTCCTAGAGGCATCTTTATCAATCAATCCAAGTATGCCCTTGAATCGCTTAAGAAATATAAGATGGAATCTTGCGACCCCGTCGATACTCTAATGGTGGAATGAACTAAGCTTGATGCAGATCTACATGGAGTTGCTATTGATCCAACACTTTATCATAGAATGATCGGTACCCTTCTGTATATCACAGCTAGTCGACCTGATCTTCAGTTTGCTATATGTATGTGTGCTCGGTATCAAACTCGGCCTACTGAGTTACACTTAGCTACTGCTAAACGGATCTTTCGATATCTTAAAGGAACCATTAATCGGCGACTTTGGTATTCGAAGGACTCTTTGATTGCACTAATGGAATATGCAGATGCGGATCATGCAGGTTGTCAAGATACAAGACGTAGCACGAGTGGAACTTTGCAACTACTAGGAGATCGACTAATTAGTTGGGCATCAAAGAGGCAAAAAAGCGCTACAATTTCAATTACGGAAGCAGAATACATAGCTATGTCTGGTTGTTGTGCTCAAATTCTTTGGATGAGATCGCAATTAACCGACTATGGTCTAGGTTTCAACTGAATTCCGATGTACTACGACAATAAAAGTGCAATTGCCTTATGCTGCAACAACGTTCAATTCTCCCGGTCGAAGCATATTGACATTCGTTACCACTTTATCAAGGATCAAGTGGAAAATAGAGTGATAGAGCTTTACTTTGTCCGATCTGAGTATCAATTGGCGGATATTTTCACGAAGGCTTTAGATCGCGCTCGAATTAAATTTTTTGCCGACAAGCTAGGATTGAGAACCTTCTCGCCTGAGACTCTAAAGGAACTGACAGATGAAGCGAAAGAATAGTGGTGGTAAACTATTCTCCGTATCCTTGGTGATCATTTGTATATATTGTTTATATTTTTATCCACAAAAGCAAAATACAAAAATATAAAACCATATAAAAAACATAAAAATTGAAATATTTCAGAAAAATCCAAAAATATTTTTACTTTATTTTTCAAAGGCATGTCTTTTGGTATGATAATATTTACGGCCTTAGAAATGTTGATTAATATTGACACGGCACCATAAATAGAGTTCGTACAAAAGTTGTAAATATTTCATAAAACATGCCTATATGGCTTGTAGTTATTTCAGACTGCAACCCGGTTTTCATATTAAAGTCAAGTATTTCTTTTGAAAGCTTTGGCTCAACAACGGGAATTTATTTTCTCGGGCATGGTTTACTTTATAACCATGTAAGGGATTGTGTTTACGTTATAACACAGTCTAACACTAATCTATGTACGCATCAGTGCATTTATTTGTTAAAACAAGCGAAGTCTTGTTTTTATGGAGTTATCATCTCTACTATCATAGCAATCCACAATTGGTATCTACATACTCGACGATGCGACTACTAAAAAGACGACTAGAGCTCTTTCAATAAAACACGGGTCAACAATTGAGGGGGAGCAATTGTCAAGCAATCAGAATCTTTGATGCCGAACGTGCCAAGTTCACAAATTGGTGTCAGGACAACAATACCAATCGTACATGTGGTGTGAAAAGATGACTTCAGACGCGACGAGGCGACCAACATTTACCAACAAGAACCATTTGATCTCATCATATGATGTTCCCATCAATCAGGTCCAACCTTGTCAATTCATTCTTATATGGTGAATATGTGATAATGTTACAAATCGGTATCATATCTCACAAATTGGTCTCATGAAGATTAAACGGACTTGCATTTTTCTTCCCAAAACCTTTGTTAAAACTTCATTAAGTCAATTGATATCAAAAATATTGGTTGGGTTAATATTTTTAATATGGGGAAGAAAATGTGATTTAATATGGGAAATTATCACAAATGGTTTGACTTAACATGATGGCTCATCCCGACATATGCAAAATGTTTTCGAATATCGTGGCATATGTTAAGGGGGAGCAAAATGGATTTGCTATATCAAAATGGATTTCGTGGTGATTTATACTTACCCACAATCCATTTATTTCACGACGATGAAGACTGTGGTGACATAAGGATGGTAGGATAGGTTAAAGTCTAATGATTCTTCCAAAACCGGAGGAATCTTCCCAAGGACATTCCATAGCTAGAAATAGTAGTCCTTAGGAAAGATGAGGAAGATTGTGAAAGTAACTGAATGCCGAACAAGTACTTAAGTTAGCACTGGAACAATCACAACAAGGTACTAGTTATGACGTATTGGTAAGTGTTGGGCCAATGAAAGTTTTAACTATGGCCCAGTCTAGATTTGTTTAAATTAGACTAAGTGTTACTGATCACTGAGAGGACCAGCGACAGAGACCAGACCAGTGGAAGGCAAAGCCTCAGCTGGCACACCAGGAACATTCAAGTCAAAGACAACGTCAGAGAAGTCGAAGACAATCTGAAGTCATACTCACCAGCGATTATGGATAGCTGCGATGTAGAAGGAATGTGTTGGTGTTCAAGGATCTCTGAGTTGACAATACTCAGAGATCACTTAAGAACCCTAGAAGTCTGATACAAGCAAAGCTTGTCCAATCCTTTATAGTTTAGGCGGGAGAATCTACTAAGTGTTTTGAGCGGGACAAAACAAGAGATTCAAGATAAAGCCTAGTACGACCTAGTGGGACAAAAGGTGAACAGTTGGCAAAACTGTTCACCTAAATTTGTTTAAAGGTATTTCTCGATTTAGACATGCATTTAATACGTTGTACTCTTCCATTCAGAAGATGACACGTATCAACTACTCCCACTAAGGAAGCAACCTCGTACCACTATAAATAGGAGTGATAAAGAAGAGTTAAGGCAACCCTTGTGCTTGGATAATTTATCTAAGTTATTTCTCACTTTGGAACCACTGAGCCCTCAGCTGTCTACCAGTGTCTCATTGGTTCCCTTGTAAACTTGAGTCTCGAATCTAGTTTACTTGTTCTAGGGTTCATTTCTTATTGTCATTCAACGGGTGTATTCATAGCACTTTGCAATACTTTGTTTACAACAGTTAATAAAGCATTACGCGTTTGAAAAGTATTTCGTTGTGTTTTTGTGTTTATACGAGTTATAGTTTTGACAATTGTCATATTAAGGGACTTTCAATTGGTATTAGAGCGGTTTGATTTATAAAACATTTTATAAACCGTTCTTGTTTTTAAAATCAAGATCCTAATATTATTGATACTATACCTCCTATACCACCACCCTTTGGTCAAACCAGTCAAGGTACCACTTCGACTACCGCACCAGCCACCACATCTACTACCATGCCTACACCGATTTGAAACACTGGTAATAATGATGATGACCTTCCCTAACTACTTGATGTTCGTGGGGGGTCACATGTGTCTAATGTTCCAGCGTTTGATGAAGAAGATTTCTCAAGTTGGAAAACTAAATTTCTTATATATTTAGATGGCTTAGAACCCTTCTTGATAGAAATCTTAGAAAATGGTCCCTATGTACCACTGGTCGTTTCCTCTATCCCTGAGAGACCCATCAAGAAGCCTGTTAAGCAATGGTCTCCAGCGGAAAGGCGTCTGGCTAACCAGGACAAGAGACTCAAAAGTATCATAGTCTCTTGCCTACCAAAGAACATTATGAAGTCTATCATAAAATGCAACTCTGCTAAGGAGATGTGGACCGAGTTAGTTCTAGGGTATGAAGGTCCAGAGGAAACAAAAGAAACCAAAATCCAAGCCCTTAGACTCAAGTTTAATGCTTTTAAAGCTTTGGAAATAGAAAATATTGCTCAAACTTATACTAGGCTTAAGATTTTGCTGAATGACCTGGGAAACAATGGAGTTGTTCTACCTAAGGCTGAGGTTAATGCTACATTTGTCAATAGTTTACCTAGAAAATGGCTTAGCCTAAACCAGACCTTAAGAGCAAATAATGCTATCAAAAATGATACTTTTTCGCAATTGTTTGGTAGATATAACTATGAAGAAGGGCTAATTGACTCCATTTACAAACCAGAGACTGATTGGTTTACCACTAATATCACTGGTTCGAAAGCTCTTGTTTCTAACCATTCTTTTTAGGACAACGACTCTGACATAGAAGAGGACACCAGAAGCAGTCAAGAATTTCTTGATGAATTACATGCTGAGTTCCATGACAGAGCCCTTCTAGCTGACCAGAAAAGGTACTACAAGAGATCTGGTAGAGTTGGAGCTGCTAAGGTTGATAAATCCAAGGTGTCATGCTACACTTGTGGAAAGATTGGTCACTTTTAGAAAGATTGTTGGTCAAACAAAACCTCCTCTCCAAGCTTTCCTTCATCCAGCAACAACCACAGCAGCAAGAAGAAGTTTTCTACCTCACCTTTCAAGCAAACCTCCCACTCTGACTCAGAGGGAAAGAAGGACTACAAAGTTAAGTACAAAGCCTTGAAAGCTGAGCTGTTGAAACTCAACCAGAAAGCTAAAGATGCAGCTAAGAAAAAGGTTGTTAAGAAGACTGAAAAAGGTCTGATTGCTGCTTCATTCGACTGGGATGATGAACCCCTTACATCTGAGGATGAAGGAACCACTACCGTCAGAGCTTTTATGGCTGTCGCTGATGAAGAACCTGCTGTGGGAAAAAGCGAAGCAAATCTGGTCAATGGGTGGACATCACCATGAAAAAGGTACAAAGACTTATATCTATGCCTGAAGGTCCTGATAGATACCATGTCAGTGACTATACCTTAGTTGACCTCCACTTTGTGGAAGAGCAAAGAAAAAACCTGTTAAACAAGTTTCATTGTCTTAAAATAGAGTTAAATCTTTGTCAATCTGAATTAACAAATCTTAAAACCTTTGTGAATCTTGCAAATCAACTTCAAAATGAAGTAAGCAAATTGTCCATTGAAAATGAGTCTTTAACTGATGAAAACACTGAACTCAGAAAAACCATTAAAAATGGAATTTGGCTCAATCCAGTGTGGAAGAAATAGTTGCTGAAGCCATACCAGGTGATGTGGTTCAGGCTATTGGGGGAAAGGGTAGATACAAAAATCATATACCTATACCCAGTGAATTTGTCCCTTCAAATGTTTCTTCTCCATCTTCCACCTCTGTGGATGAGATAAACTCTGACAAGAAATCAGAGGTACCAGCTTTACCAAGACTCTCTGGTGCTATCCCATCTGATTCCTTGGTCGGCCCAAAACCTCTAACCAAAACCCCTGGGAATTCAATTCTCAAAGTCGCTGATAAAGCGCACAAAAAGGTTTTTGTGGCCAAGGACTACAACAAACCCACTCCTCCCCCTAAAGAGCTTTCACCCACCAAACAACTTCTCCTCACCTTGATGGAAGAAGTAAAGGGGCTGAAAGAACAAATCACCCCCAGATTTAACAGTCCATCTGTTAACTCTCTTGCTGAAGGATCTAGTAGCTCTAAGGGGAGAGCTTTATTCAGGCCTTGCAAGCATTACAGTTTCAAAAATCATTCTTCTGAGGACTGCTCAAAGAAACCAACATGTATCACATGCGAGTCTATTGAACACACCTCTAGAGAGCATGAGGAGACTATTGATGTTCAAAGAACCAAAACTCAATTAAGGTCTAAAACTCCTCACATGCCCTCTAGAAGAGCTGAGCCCAAACCCAGAGACAACTCTCAGGGTTACAGACCAAATCCCCCATGCAAGTACTGCGACTTCTTTGACCATCACTCTGATGAGTGCGAGCATTATCCCGGATGTGACATATGTGGAAGTATGCGTCATGAACCCAGAGACTACAACCAAAGAGGGGGAGATAGAAACCAGAGAAGACGCAATGTCGCTGGTCAGTGACAGCATGGGCCCACTGGAAAGTGGGTTCATCATAGAAACTAATCTGGCTTTGTTATATCTATGCAGGAATATCAGAATAAATCTATTTGGTATCTGGATAGCGGGTGCTCTAGACATATGACATGGGTTAAACAATATCTGCATAGATATAAGAAGGAGTCTGGTCTAAAAGTAGTCTTTCGAGATGACTCCTCAGGGGATACTGAGGGTTATGGCTCAGTGGATTGCAACGATATAACCTTCACAAGGGTCGCTTATGTCAATGGACTGAATCATAACTTAATCAGTATCAGTCAACTCTGCGATGTTGACTTCAAAGTTCTGTTCACTAAGACCCAAGGAAAAATCTTCAATCAAAATGATGACGTTGTTCTAATTTCACCCAAAAGAAGGGATGTGTATGTCCTTGACATGACATCATGTCCAGAAGGGATGAACACCTGTCTCTTTGCCAAAGCATTTGATAGTGAAAATTGGCTATGGCATAAGAGACTCTCCCACCTTAACTTCAAGAACATCAACAAACTGGCCAAGAATGATTTAGTGGCTGGGCTTCCCTCTCTGACCTTCACCAAAGACAGACCCTGCTCAGCCTGCGAGAAAGGAAAGCACCACAGAGCCTCATTTAAGACAAAGCAATCATTCTCCATAAATAAGTGCCTCCATCTTCTTCACATGGACTTATTTGGACCAGTAAACCTCAATCCCTTAATCACAACAAGTATACACTAGTCATTGTAGATGAATTATCCAGATTCACATGGGTATTCTTTCTCAAAAGAAAGAGTGATGCTGCTGAAAGAATAATGTCTTTCATCAGAGAAATAGAGAACTTCAATGACTGCAAAGTTAAGGCTATCAAAAGTGACAATGGCACTGAATTCAAGAACCATGCCATGGAAGCCTTTTGTGATGAAAAGGGAATATCATAGAAAGTTTCTAAGCCAGGCACCCCTGAACAAGATGGTGTCGCTGAAAAGAAGAAACAGAACTCTCATAGAGGCTGCTAGAACCATGCTCAGCGAATTAAGACTTCGAAAACAATTTTGGGGTGAAGCTGTGAACACAGCTTGTTACACACAAAACAGATCTATTATTGTAAAGAGACACGGCAAGACATCTTATGAAGTGTATAGGAAGAGAGCCCCTGATGTAAGCTACTTCCATGTCTTTGGTTGCCCTGTTTTCATTCACAACTACAGATATCACCTAGGAAAATTTGATGAAAAGTCAGATGATGGATTCTTTGTTGGCTACTCTCCCACCTTCAGAGCCTATAGAGTATTCAACATTCGCAGGCAAGAACTAGAAGAATCCATCCATGTCACCTTTAATGAAGCAGATGTTGTCATTACTCACACCAACACAGAAGAATGTGACCTTGATTTCAATGAAGTCAAATCATATCCAGAGGATGATTTCTCAAATCCCAAGGAATCATCTCAGGCCTGTCACAAGGACTTTCCTTATGTTCATGCATTTGATCCTCACTCAATCTCTGACATCACTCCAGAGGTTGAAAATGCTGAACCTATCACTCCATCCACTATAGTGAATGCTGATCTTATTGAACCAATCTCTCATCTTGATGAAGAGATTATAGATAAAGAAATAACATGTGAAGATCCCCCAACATTCATTGAACCTGTAGGGACTCCTGAACCCACAGAGACTCCTGCTCCTCAATCCAAATGGAGTAGGAACCAAGATATTCTTCTGGTGAATATTCTTGGTGACCCTCTGAGGGAGTCACCACTAGAGGCAAATTGAGATCTCTGGAAACCGCCTCAGCGAATGAATGCCTTTTCGCTGATTTTCTCTCTGAAGATGAACCTAAGAATGTGGCTGTTGCGCTTCTAGATGAAGGGTGGGTTGTTGCCATGCAAGATGAGTTGAATCAGATCAAGATGAACAAGGTGTGGACTCTGGTAAAAGCTCCAGCTGGAAAACAAGTGGTTGGAACTAAGTGGGTCTAAGGAAACAAGAGGGATGAAGTAGGCATGATTGTTAAAAACAAGGCTAGGCTTGTGGTGCTGGGATACAATCGATCTGAGGGTATTGACTATGATGAAACCTTTGCACCAGTAGCCATATTGGAAGCTATTAGAATCTTCCTAGCCTTTGCAGCTTATATGGGGTTTACCGTATACCAGATGGATGTGAAGAGTGCTTTTCTAAATGGAAAGCTTGCAGAGGAAGTTTATGTCTATCAACCCCCGGGGTTTGAAAGCAGTGAGTATCCTGATCACGTCTACAGACTTCACAAAGCACACTATGGGCTGAAACAAGCGCCTAGAGCCTGGTATGAAAGCCTATCAAAATTTTTACTTGAAAATAAATTTGTTAGAGGCACCATTGATCAAACCCTGTTCACTTATAGGTCCAAGGGTGATGTCATTTTAGTACAAATTTATGTGGATGATATAATTTTTGGTTCAAGCAATGTTACCTTGAGCAAACAGTTTGCCAAACTTATGACCAAAAAGTATGAAATGAGCATGATGGGGGAATTAACTTTTTTCTTGGGTTTTCAAATTAAACAAAATTCAAAAGGAATTTCCATTTGTCAAGAAAAATATGTTAAGGATTTGCTCAAGAAATATGATCTGTCTGATTGTGCATTAGTGAAATGCCCCATGCTTCCTCCCAACAACTTGGGAGCTGATGACTCACGGGTCTCTGTTAATGAGACCTTATACAGAGGCATGATTAGGTCACTGATGTACCTCACAACAAGCAGACCAGATATACAATTTGCCACATGTCTCTGTGCTAGGTACCAAGCTAACCCCAAGGAATCCCACCTTGTAGCTGTCAAAAGAATTTCTAGGTACTTAAAAGGATCTCCCACACTGGTTCTCTGGTATCCAAATGGATCAGGCTTCGACCTCAAAGCCTACTCAGACTCTGACTATGCTGGGTGTTGTCTTGATAGAAAAAGCACCTCTAGGAGTTGTCAAATCCTTGGAGGAAAAATAGTATGCTGGAGTGCTAAGAAACAAAACTCAGTGGCCATGTCATCGGCTGAAGCTGAATATGTAGTTTCCGCTGGTTGTTGTGCTCAAGTTATCTGGATGAAAAGTCAGCTGGCTGATTATGGGATCATTTATGAAAAGGTTCCTATATTCTGTGACAACATAAGTGCTATAGCCATCTCCAATAATCCAGTACTTCATTCCAGAACTAAGCATATTGACATCAGGTATCACTTTATCAGAGACCATATTTTAAAAGGTGATATGGAGCTTCATTTTATACCCACTGAATACCAGCTCGCTGATATTTTCACCAAGCCTCAGGCTGAGCCAAGTTTTACTAGGCTGCTTGTTGAGCTGGGTATGCTCAATATTGGTAAACAAATCTGATAAATGATCTCTGTCTCTTGGCATTTAAGGGAATTGAATGTAACGAGGTAGTTACATTTCAATGGGAGTTAATATATTCCCTTATTTAATTCAAATGATTATCCTTCATTGTCAACAACTTTCCCACTTTCCAAGAGGACATAAAAATCACATGAAGAGTCAAGGGGTCCCACTTTTTCTAAAAGGTAAACATTTGCATTTAATGCTTTAATTAAAAAATGGCAAAACCTTTTATCAAAACCCTTGACTCATTTTTCAAACATCACATTACTCATTACTTTCACACACACATACTATTCATCTTCTTCACATCCTCCATTTCTTCCTTCCATCAACAATGGCGTCTTCATCAACAAACACCTCTTTCACCGTTTTGGCCGCCTCAAATGTAGATTTTGGGATAAACAATGGAAAGATCGCCTGAACAACTGTGTAGCACTCTTGGAACATAACAATCCTCTCTACCATAATTTGTTATCCTTCCTCAAGAACTCCACCATTTTTGAAGCCATTACTAGAGAGCCTTCCACATGCTACCACCAATACTTGAGGGAGTTCTGGTACAGCGCGGAAGTTGATCAAACCTCTTCACACATCACCTTCAACCTTTCTACACATCCACAACCTCTCACCTTTGATTTCCACACTTTTGCCGAAGTCATTGGACTTCCAGTCAATGAAGGCATGTCTGCTGTGCCTGCCAGTGCCACCGTGAAGAAGGCTCTGGCTACCCTTCGTCCTCATGATGACAATGACAAACCCTTCACCACCCAAGGCTTCCAAAACAAATCACTGATCAAAGTGAATTACTTTTCACCCACTTGGAGGACGCTGATGTTGTACATCGTGAAATGTCTGGATGGAAACCAGGGATCACATGATCAGCTCAATGGTGCTCAGCAAGCAATTGCTTACAGCTTAATCTGGGGGCAAGATATAGGGATCGCTCACATACTTTACACTGACCTCATCGCTAAGCTGGAAAACAAAGGGAAGAAGCATCGACTGGCCACCATCTGCTACACAAGATATCTCTCTCTTCTCATAGAGGATATGTTTGGTGAAACCGACACAAATGATGAACTTCAGTCCTTCTCTCCCTATCGCATCACTCCAGCCTCACTGAAGACTCCCTTGGAGGATGAAGTGCCTCTTAGCAGGCATATGATGCAGGTTGCTGGGTTACTCACTGATGATGGAGAGCCCTTGATCCCTAAAAACAAGGTGAATGCTGAAAGACAAACTGACAAGTCTTTGTCCAAGACCTCTGTGTAGTCCACTTCTCAGCCCAAGGTGCCCAAGGAAAAGAAGAAGACGAGGAAAGACATCCCCCTTTCCTCTGGAACCCCTTTTGTTAATCCTTCCAAGACCAAGAAGAACCCATCCCCTTCTCTGGAGGATGTGGTTAAAGAGCCTACCGCTGACAAACAACCAGAGTCTAGCGTCTCCTTGTCAGCAGAGACGACTAAGAACCTTCTCAACACTGATATCTCTCAGGTATTAGTTCGCCCTTTTTCTCTCTTGGAGGATCACATACAATCACTCTCAAAATTCTGTAGGAGAGAGTGATGAATTCTTAGGGTTTGCCTCAACCCATAGAGTGTATGTGTCAGCACCTAGAACTCGTAGGATTATCTGTACACTCTGTCTTAACACTAGGATATGATTCACTTGTGCTCATAACGCACCCTGATGATCCTTCACCCTCTGGACTGTGCTCTTGTCCATAACTACTTGAGCATGCGATAGGTCCCGACCCAGAGTCTCTGCACCTCACGTGGTCTCTGGGTCCCCTCATATAAAAAGAGTCCCGAAGAATTTATTCTTTTGGGGGGACTGAATAATCACCCTCAGTCTTCCTAGGGGCAGCGATAAAAGGCGACCATTACCTTCAAATATGTCACAACTAAAAGAGTCCCAAAGAATTTATTCTTTAGGGGGGACTGAATAATCATCCTCAGTCTTCCTAGGGGAAGCGATAAAAGGCGACCTTTAACTTCCATTAACTCACAACTAAAAGAGTCCCAAGGAGCAATCCTTCAGGGGGAGCTGGATAATCACACCTAGCTATCCTAGGGGCAGCGAACCGCGACCATTCACCACATAGTTTTCACAAATCAAAAGAGTCCCAAGGAGTAATCCTTATGGGGGAGATGGATAATCACACCCAGCTATCCTAGGGGCAGCGAATGGCGACCCTTCAACATATCTGTTTCACACTAAAAGAGTCCCAATGAGAAATCCTTAGGGGGGGGGGGATGGATAATCACACCCAGCTTTCCTAGGGGCAGCGAATGGCGATCTTTAACTTCATATTTATTTCACACTGGTTCTAACAAATGTCATAACAGGCTCATAATCTTCATGAAGAACAGCAAAATGATGATGCCTATTCCATTGCTGGTGATGATAATGCTGAAGCCCCCACATTGATTTAGATGCCATGTCAGACATTGACTCCATGCCAGAGGATGAGGTCTTTATCATTGAAGATGACCTGACCATTTCAGACTATGCTGATATGGATGCTGATGATGACCAAGTCACATCAGTATTAAAGCCCATTTCCTTCCCATCAATGGAAAATGTTCAAGAACTAGCTGCCAAGCAGCTATGGGACCAGAGGCTCAGTACACCAACCCTAGTTCCCTTCCCCACTTTGCCAAATGTCATGGAACTGGGGCAATGAAACACTTGAAACATTTGAAACACCTCAAGCCTGTCCATGTTCCTAGAATGAAAGATGTTTAGGAACTAGCCGTTGAGGAACTCTAGGTTAAGAGGGGAGACATCAGTATCACCAAGCCTAAAGTCACAAATGATGTCATCCTCTCTGAATTACAAACACTCACTCATGCTGCTGAGGAACTCACCACCACCCTAGAGACTTCACTAACTTCATCTGTGGAATCCTCTATGACTACACTGCTTCCACAACTGCTGAGAAATGTCTTGCAAACTCAACTCCTAGCAGTTCTAAACCAAAGTCTTCAGCAATACATGTCATCCGTCCTCACTGCAGCTGTCAAAGCCAATGTTGCTGCTATTGCCAAGGCATTTGAGCCTTCCAGACAACTTCTTTAGGAGCTCTTACAGGAGGAACTTAAAGAAATTTGCTTATTTGTCCATCAAGAATTTGTTAATTTCATCAAACCTGGATCAGGCACAGCTTCTTCCGGTGCTATGCCTAAGGGGGAGAATTCAGCAACCTCTACCTCTGAAGAAGATGCAGATACTGCTCCACCTAAGGGGGAGCAATCACTTAAAAAACCAGCACCCTCAAAAACGATCCCAACACCAAAACCCATCAGATCCTTCAACCCCATCACTGAGGTGGCACGGGACAATGGAAAAGGTATTGCCACTAAGGTACCTGAAACAACCCTGCACTCCCTCCAAGAAGAAGGTGGATCCACAGCCATGCACTCTAACTTGAACAAATTTAAAAGTGATGATGAACCACCACTAACCCCAGAGCAGGCAAAGGCTCAAATCTTGGAACAAAAGAGGTTTGCAAACATCAGAGCTGCTGAAATCAAGAGCAAAGAAGCTCTGAACAAACTACTCTCTCCAACTGTAAAGGAAGCTCAGCTAAATAAGCTCAAAGAACTTGAAGTTAAAAGGAGCAACCTTCAAAAGGAATATGAGAGAATAGTAGGCCAAAGAGCAGAGCCCGGTCAAATCACCAAATACGTATGTTACACTGACAAAGACAAAAGAGTAGTGATGACCTTATACAGAGAAAACCAACTAACCAACTACACAGTCTTTAGTGACTTTAAACTCAGAGATCTGGGCCTCTCTGAATGGTTAGAAATGTTGTCTCTTGCCCAAAAGAAGACTGGACCTGGTGCTGCCCAAATGATGAAAAACATTCAAGCTAAGCTGAATTGGGTAAGAGACACTACAAAGAAGCTGAAGGTACCTCTGCCTCCTCAACTATCACAACAACAATCTTCTCAAGGACAAAGAAAAAGGAAAACCCAAATGGGGCCTCTAGTAGAGAAGCTGGTTACTAAGAATGTTATGGTAGATGGAATGTATAGAAACCTTGTACTTCCCAAGGAGATCACTAAACCAGTGGGAGGCCAAGTATACTCAAAACCAGAGACAGGAATGGTCTTCATGAATGGTAATTGTGAGCATTGCTTTCAGCGGATGAATGAACTATATCTGGCCTCAACTATCCAACTCATCAGACTCAAACAGGGCATCCTAAGGAACTGCAGAAGTTGAGCTGATCATTAACTCTAGGAGTGACAAAGTTGAAGCTCATAGAATCTGTGACCAAGGCCTCGATCGCTGAAGAACCTTTTATTTTGTTTTATGTTTACACCATTGGGTGTTCTTGTAATAGACTAGGTTCTTTATGTTTAATAAAACTCTGAGGTATGTTTGTTAAATTATGTGTAAGAAGAAGATGTGTACTTACTTATAATAATTTTAGACTTAGTATAATTTATAAACAAATAGGGGGAGATTGTTGGGCCAATGAAAGTTTTAACTATGGCCCAGTCTAGATTTGTTTAAATTAGACTAAGTGTTACTGATCACTGAGAGGACTAGCGACAGATACCAGACCAGTGGAAACCAAAGCCTCAGCTGGCACACCAGGAACATTCAAGTCAAAGACAACGTCAGAGAAGTCGAAGACAAACTGAAGTCATACTCAGCAGCGATTATGGATAGCTGGGATGTAGAAGGAATGTGTTGGTGTTCAAGGATCTCTGAGTTGACAATACTCAGAGATCACTTAATAACCCTAGAAGTCTAATACAAGCAAAGCTTGTCTAATCCTTTATAGTTTAGGCGGGAGAATCTACTAAGTGTTTTGAGCGGGACAAAACAAGAGATTCAAGATAAAGCCTAGTACGACCTAGTGGGACAAAAGATGAACAGTTGGCAGAACTTGTCACCTAAAGTTGTTTAAAGGTATGTCTCGATTTAGACATGCATTTAATATGTTGTACTCTTCCATTCAGAAGATGACACGTATCAACTACTCCCACTAAGGAAGCAACCTCGTACCACTATAAATAGGAGTGAGAAAGAAGAGTTAAGGCAACCCTTGTGCTTAGATAATTTATCTAAGTTCTTTCTCACTTTGGAACCACTGAGCCCTCAGCTGTCTACCAGCGTCTCATTGGTTCCCTTGTAAACTTGAGTCTCGAATCTAGTTTACTTGTTCTAAGGTTCATTTCTTATTGGCATTCAACGGGTGTATTCATAGCACTTTGTAATACTTTGTTTATAACAGTTAATAAAGCATTACGCGTTTGAAAAGTATTTCCTTGTGTTTTTATGTTTATACGAGTTATAGTTTCGACAATTGTCATATTAAGGGACTTTCAGTAAGCATTAAAGGGGTTGAAGAATGAAAAAGAATTGTAAAGATAAAGGGTCTAAAGAAAGAAGCCCTCCTTACAACCTTAGGCAGAAACCGGGTCAACACATATGCTATTGAGATCATTTTAATGATGCTCGATATTGAAGATAGACGACCCAGTGATGCAATGCATAATCCATCCCAGCTAACTCAGATATCTCTCAAAACGTATTTGTTTTATTCACATGGAGACAATGCATTATCTATCGATTTATTCACTCCGAATATATTGATATTGAAAAGGTGGCACTCCTCTCCAGCCTCCGATCACTAAAAATCCAAAATGCATGATCGAGTCTAGAGCCATTTGAGATCATCAAATATCTCATTAGGACACTCTTTCATAATTCCTTGCTTCTTCACACTCTGTGAAAAGTAAGAAAGATATTATGAGTCCTACGCAAAAATCTTCATGATCTTGCCTGAACATCTGAGTAATACGAAATTATTTACAATGAAGATGGAAATCCTTCTTTAGCGAACATAAAAAAGCTCATGGTAGGTGACTTGTGCGATTCTTTATGAATCAAACTTGTGATAACTGGAAAGCAACAATGGTTTAATTCTTAAATGAATTGAAACACGTTCAAGGCCTCTACGCAATATCTTAGTGATCTTTCCAGAACACTCATAGTGATACCTTAGTGTTCAAAGTGATGAGTGGAAGTCCTTCTAGTGTTAACCTCAAACAACACTTGGTAGGTAACTTACAAGATTCAATATGAATCAAGCTCGCGACAACTGGAAAGCAACGATGGTGTGATTCTTTAATGAATTAAACTTGTTCCAGGAATCAGAATTGACGGTTTCAATCAGGCGGATAATTTTATCCAAATGATTCACTCTTTACATTCGCAGTCATCTTTGAACGATCGAGTAAAAAGAACGGGTTTACCCGCGAAATCTTGTCAAGGAGATTTTTGAATAAATCTACGTGCCACAAGTACGATATTTAATATCGTCCAACGGTCTTCACCGACCGGAGGTAAAATGCTACCGAACTAGAATGAAATGTTCAAAGCCATTTCGTTCGTGTCTACTTATGTTACTACATTTGAAGACAGTGGCGTCGCGGTGTCTGAGAAGAAGTCTTCCCCGCATGCTTATACTTTATGCACTTAAATGCTTAATATAATTCAAGAAAGCCTAAAAGTCAAGTCTTCTGTTGTATCGAACTCTGAAGCTTTCAAGAATTACGAAGGTATAAGTATGTGGGACATGAAGTCACGAAGAGGCGGATATCACAAGTGATGAATGCACAAGATTAAGGCAAGAGATTAATGCTCAAGATTGATATCAAAGATCACATCAGCATGTTCACCAGAAAAGAAAAAGAAAAGAAAGACGAAGACTGCGAGCTCAAGACAAGCATAGTATGCTAGGTTTAATTTATTATTGTAACTCGGGTAACGCCCTTGTTTGGAGTGACCTCCCTTAGGGGGAGATTGTTGGAAATATGTTTCTACGTATTTAGGAAGATTCGGTCACTCCGACAATATATTAAGTAGTAGCTCGTAGTCTAGTTACTTTATATTAATTAACAAGGAAAGGCCCGGTCCATGATATGTATGGCCGGCCCAATATTGTAAGCCCAAGCCCATCTTATGGTCTTGGTATATAAACCCTCTCCTTAGATTGAGTGGGTGTGGTTCACTTCATAATTACATATAGTTGAAGGTGTTTTCTTTCACTTTCTCTCTCTAAAAGTGTGTGTGTTCTTACCATCTTTCTATCTCTTTCTCTCTCTAAACATAAGCAAGATTTACAATATCTTACAACTTTCATTCGAGCTTTATGTACACACCCATGTCGTTATTGAGCGACATTTATAGGAAAGTCCATATTATCGATACTGAAAGACATGTCTGAAAGAATATTTTTTGTATTTTGAAAGATTTTTTCATTTTTTATTTTGTTTTTCTATGTTTTATATTTTTGTATTTTGCTTTTTAATGATATATACAAGTAGATGTTTGATAGATGAATCAAGCAGGCACCTTTGCCCGAATCTCCAGGTCTGATGGAGTCAAACATCTCATACCAATTTTCATAACGAGATACTCAAACCTGTCTTTCGACAGAGCTTTCGTAAATAGGTCGGCTAACTGGTAATCCGTTCCAACAAAGTATAATTCAATGATACCGCGTTCAACTTGTTCCTTTATGAAGTGATATCTGACATCAATGTGCTTCATGCAAGAATGCTGTACCGAATTGCAGGAAATGGCTATGGTCGACTTTGAGTCACAATACATAGGTACTTTATCAAAGTGGAAGCCATAATCCGTTAGTTGTGTTCTCATCTAAAGAACTTGAGCACAACACGCAGATAGAGACACATACTTCTTTTCGGCTGATGATAGTGACGTGCAATCCTACTTCTTGGAAGACCATCCCACAAGCTTATCTTGTCCTAGAAATTGTACAGCACCAGAAGTACTTTTTTAAGTATCAAGACACCCTGTGTGATTAGAATCTAAATAGGCCGTTAGAAAGAAACTGGTTTCCTTCGGATACCAGAGTCCCAAATGAATGGTATTCTTGAGGTATCGAAAGATCCATTTAACCTTCTTGAGGTGATTTTCAGTCGGGCTATATCGTGTACAATAGCATGTTGCATGTGCAATATCTGGTCTGCTTTTGTCAAGTACATGAGGGACCCGATCATGGAGCGATATTTCGTTTGATCTATGGGTAATCCCTCCAAGTCAGCATCTACGGATGTGGTAGATAATGGTTTCCTAACTGGGTCACATGAGGTCATACCATGCTTTTTGATTATCTCTTGACAATACTTAGCTTGGTTAATGAAGATACCACTTGGGGATTGGTGAACTTGAATTCCTAGAAAGAATTTTAGTTCACCCATCATTGACATTTCAAATTTGTTGTGCATTAGTTTTTCAAACCATTTTGAAAGTTTTGGGTTTGTAGACCCGAAATGTCATCAACATAAATTTGTACAAGCAAAATGTCATCCCCATATTTTTATTTGAACAATGTTAGATCAATGGAACCTTTTGAGAAACTTTTGGATATCAGAAATTTCGAGAGCTCATCGTACCACGCCCTTGGATCTTGCTTTAGTCCATATAGTGCCTTGTAGAGACGATACACCTTGTTAGGATAACGCGAATTGACGAATCCTTTCGGCTGCGTGACATAGACTTCATCTTTCAAAGGACCGTTAAGAAATGTTGTCTTCACGTCCATTTGATAAACGATGAATCCCTTATGTGTAGCATAAGAAAGGTAAATCCTGACTGCTTCCATACGAGCTACTGGTGCAGATCTTCAAGATCAATACCCTCTCTCTGGCCATTCCCCTTAGACACTAGCCTAGCTTTATTCTTGATGATTGTGTTTTCTTCATCCATCTTGTTTTTCGAGATCCAACGAAGATTTAACAGAGTAACATCTTATGGTCTTTCAACAACTTCCCATACTTTAAGTCTTTCAAATTGAAGAAGTTCATCTTGCATCGATTCAATCCAAGCATGATCAGCCATGACTTCTTTGATGTTTTTCGGTTCAGCTGTACACACGGCGAGTGTGAACATATAAACATCGCCATCGGTTGCTAATTTTCGTCTCGTGCGAACGGGTTATGAAGGGTTTCTAATTACTTGAACCGAAGGATGATCTCGAGTCCAATGATGTGTTGACGGATGTCGTTGGTAGAACGTATGCATATTTGACAGATCAACATGGCGAGTAGAAGACTCTCCAGTTTCATGTACCGATGTACCGAATGGATTGTGAAAATTATCATCATCAGATAATGCATTGTCTGCTTGATTTTTGTTCTCTAGAGCAATGAAAGTAGGTGTGGATGTTGTAGGATCGGTTGTTGATGTGATATTCTGAGGAGGTAACTCTACAGCAACCCGTGTTGAAGTAGATGAAGTTGTATCCTTTTGTTGACGATGATCGATATCATCATTCTTATCATGAGTGACAGCGGAAGACTTTGATACAACATGTTTGACAGTAGGTGTGGATGTTGTAGGATCGGTTTTTGATGTGATATTATGAGGAGGAAACTCTGCAGCAACCCGTGTTGAAGTAGATGAAGTTGTATCCTTTTGTTAATGATGATCGATATCATCATTCTTATCATGAGTGACAGCGGAAGACTTTGAACAACATGTTTCTCCCTCGTGAAATAATCATCAAACATTGGTTCATATAACATTTCCAGCTCTTCAATTGTCGTGTCCACTGTCATATCTGCTTTTGGAACATGTTCGTGAACCAGCTTTGAACTTGACGGTTCATTGTTGTGGTCTTGAGTTCCGAGTTCCGTGCGGTTATGCACAAAAGTCTTTTGTCGTTGTGGATCAGTACTTGAACTGATTTGTTCAAGTGCCATTTCTTTCAATTCATCAAATCTTATATGAATAGATTCGACGATCACTTTAGTTCTCTTGTTGTAAACTCAATATCCCTTAGATTGAGTTGCATATCCCACTAGAATACATGCATCACCTTTCTCTTTCAACTTATCCAGATTTTCACCATCTCGTATTATGTAGCACGTACATCCAAAAACGTGAAGGTGTTTGGGCGAAGGTTTTCGATCATTAATTATGTGATACTGACTTAACTGAAAAGATTAACTACTCCTACCTACAACTATGTGTAAATCTACTCCTAAGCTAACCATCGAAAATGAAGGTCTTGATCTCTATTTATAGCCGTCTGAAGAGTGGAGGTGAGGTGCTGATGACGCGTCTTGCCAAATCTCTTGATGCCTCGTGTTTAATACGAGGTTTGATCATTTAGGGTTCTTCACATCCAATTGGGCGTTTCTTCGTTTCTTCCTCTTGATCCAATTAATTACTATCTTCATGTAGAGGATGAAAAGCTGATCGATTTTTCTTCTTAAAGTTTGTCATGAATCTTTATGTAGCTCTCATGATATGGACTTGCAGCTTTATGGTGATGGAAAAGATGAAAAGAAGACTCTTATTTCTTTCTCTCTCTTCAGTTGGAGAAGACGTTTGTGTGTAAGTGGTTGTTGACCGTGACTTGGTCAATTGACCAAGTTTAATAATAAGCTTTTATCCATTTTGTAATTTGGTCCTTTTACTTCATTTTTCCTTACAAATGTGTTTAAAAAACTTTCAAGTAACTTCTTTTTCATCCTTTGTTTTGTAAAAGTTACAAGTTTAGCCCTCCATCTTGGTAATAACGACAAGTAAAGTCCTTGAAACATGATTCGTCATTTTCTTCGTCTTTTCGTCAAATAAGTCCTTGAAACCGCGTGTTTGCTCAAAAATGTATCTTCTTACCTGAAAACACATGAAACACAAATACCCACGTAATTCTGATAATTTTCAGTTAAATATAATGTATTTGACTGTGTTTTAAGTGGTTTTTGGATCATAATTGATGAGTGTTTTCACACTTATCAACTCCCCTCCACTTGACCATTGCCATGACCTCATGCAATGCAACATTTTAAAGCTCTAGGGTGCACTTTTCTCATAATTAACCCACGTTGGCCATTTTATGATTTACTAAACTAAACTATACTACATGATGAATGATTTTGAATATTTACAATGCCATGTAAAGAAAACAATTCTATTTATATATTTTTGGTTTTTCTTGAATTAGTTTTGATGGAAATAACTCATAAATAAATCAATGACTTGGATTAGGGCTTTGGTACCATGGACACTTATCACCCTCAAGTTTCACTTTCCCCATAACAAGCTTAAAAATGGGATCATTGCATTCACAAGTAAAAAGGTGCATCAACTTATTCATGACAATTAAATGTGGAACCTGTTATTATTTGAGCAAATTGCTTTTGGGCAAATTTGTCATTATTTGAAGCGTGAAATATAAGAAATGTAAAATCCAAAAATAAGGAAGCACGGTTTTAATCCTAAGTAATCCTCTCATCCATTACTTGAAAAACCGCTCATAATTAATATAAGTCCGTTTCAAGAGTAATAAGTCATTCGCCTTATGTGTAAAATCCTTATGTCATGCATTAATAAGTAGCTACACACTCGCTAAGGAAAGAAAAAAAAACTCACGCAATAATTTACATCCGCCATCTTTTTTAGACTTTGGATCTTCAACCCCGCAACCCGTCAAGGTAATATTGGATTGGAGTAACTATTAAATCCCCGCAACCCATCAAGGTAATATTGGAATCTAATAGTTACTATAATTAACACTTCACTGCCCCTCTTGGGAGTCTTGTATAATTATTTTTTTCTCTTTTTTTTTCTTTTTTTTTCTAGCCACTCATTTTTTTTATAAGCCGCTCTTATTTTTCTTTATTTCTCACAAAGAAAGTTGAAAAGAATAAAAGGAAAAACACCCGCTAAGTATTAAGCATGACATAAGTCTAGTACACATAAAATGTTCTAACTTAGAATCTTAAGACGTACTTATATCAACCATGAATGATTAGACAAAAATGCATAAGAGATTACAAACCAATTAAAACCGTTCTTGATTATTTATTAATCATATATACATGCGAAGAAATTAGAGGTAAAGAAGAGAAGGGTTTAGCCACAAGTAATTATCATGAAGTTTATCTAGCCCTTTTATACTTGCTTCAACTCTATCATTTCCCATTCTCCACAAATTTAAAATCTCAAAGAATGAGATTGGTGGATGCTTAGCCTAATAGACCAATGAAGGACTACATGGTTAAGGATACTAGCTAGAGTAAGCTTAAATAAGCAAACTCGGCTTGAGTCAAAATATCCATGGCGGGCCTAATATGTCAAAGAAGTCTAAACTTGTTAAACCATGTTTTATTATCTTTTTTTCCTTTTTATATATTTTCGATGAAAAGTAAAAGAAGAAATATATACAACGCAAATGTGTTATGCAAATGAAAAATGATTAATGCAAAAATTATGAATGCATATTTTTGGTGGCCAAAGTAGATAAAAAATTTGAAAAATGTTTGAAAAATTAATTTTCCAAGTTATCATGAAGGTCAATGACAAGTTCTAGGTAAGGTCACTTCGATAGAAGACCCCCTACACTTAAGCTAAACATTGTCCTTAATGTTTAAGAGTATTGGAGTAAACTCCCCTACACTTATGACACTGATTACTTTGTTTAACCCAAGTTAAGAAAGAGACAACTAAAAGGTATTCATTTTAAGCACAAGTGTTTTGAATATCACAATAGCAAAAACTAATCGAAGTGAACCAGATACACGGGCCTCCTCCTTAAGCGCCAAGCATGAAATGAGTGAGCAACCCTTGAAAAAAACACGAAAAGACGAAGAAAGGCACCCCTCCACTTCAACTCTACTATAACATCCTTTTAAATAAACCTAACCTATTTAATTCTACTCTACGTTTTCTAACCTAGTTATGCAATGCTTGAGTTTTTTAACCCTAAGTCTCTAGCTCGACTCGGCCCCAAATTAAGTTGTCCTTGGGGAAACCATCATGGAGAATAAAGGATATCACTTTGAAGCTCGTCTCACATGATACACTCAAACTAGCATGTTGTCATTTACTATAAGATTTACAATATCCGCCTCGATAAATGGAACGGTCTAACGTGTGTCAAGTTTGTCCAACATACGAAATCTCTCAAATATGAAGCACACCAGGATCAAATACATAGTTTCCATCTCTACATGTGAACAAATCCAAAGTAGGTTGTATCACCAAAGTAAGCTCATACAAAAATTCCATCTCAATAGAAGTCACACTCTTAAGTGGAGTAGATGAAAACCAAGGTGTCTCAAATTTACGTATCCCAGGATCAAAAACCTTTCCCTTCATGGGAAAATAAGAAGATGAAATCGTATCAACCATATAAGATTCCCCCATAGATATCAAAGCATCATGATACAATGAAGGTGTAGGTATCAAAACATTCATAACTATTATATCCATATTGGGCTCCTCATCATCATCAAAAAGTGGGTAATCTTCCATAGAAGGCATAGTAAAAGGAGGATCAAGATTAATAGTGTCGTGTGAAGGAGGTGTAGGCGCTATGGTCCCAAAAGCATGTTATCACTAAGACGAATCTCCTCTTCCAAATTAGAATCACTATCATCAACCTCAATATTAATATTAGCAAGATAAGCCTCTATGGTGGCATCAATATCCATATGAGAATCCATATCAAAGGTGTTTGGTTCTAAAGTTGCCTTAGGTGAAAAAGGATCAATCTCTAAGAGTATAGGATCTTCATCAATAACCAACTTCAAGGGTGGGAGGGTGGGAAGAGAAGGCTCAAAAGAAGGTGTATTGAGAGGATCACTCAAAGGGATGATATAATCATGAAAGTCAATAGGTGCAACCTCAAAAACCGGTGAAGAAATATCAATGTAAGGTTCTGCTTCTATAGAATCATCATTATGGTTTTCATCCAATGCTTCAATCGAGGAGATAAGATGATAAACATTTGATAAAACCTCACGAATATGAACATCTTCCACTTCTTCTATATGATCAACATCATCATCCAAATTAGAAATGTCATCTTGACATGAAAAGTCCTCGGATAATATATCATAAGATGCCTCACTAGAATCACAATCATCATCCTCTATTTGTGGCAAGTCTTGCATAAACTCTTCCTCAATATCATTATCCTTTTCTTTGAACAATTCATCAAGATAAAAGTCACCAAAATCACTAGTAGTAGCATGAAGGTCAATATGGGATGAAATCTCAATGTGATCATGAGGAGAAGAGGTATCAATACAAAGCTCGTCACATGGTTCATTGGAAACACCCTCAAACTCTCTTTGGATTGGGATAAGGTTCTCAACACTAGAAGAGGTTAATTCATCCAAATTGGTGTTTGTATTAGTGCTAAGAGGCTCGTCCCCCATGGTTAAAGAGTCGGTGGGTTCCACGTGAGGTAAAGGTGATGAAGGTGTGTCATCATTAAATGTCATACAAATCGGAGGATCGTCATCATCATCATAAAATAATGGATAAGGCCTACGAGTAGCAATATATTCGTCTTTTATGCCTTCATCTTCTACTTTTTCGTCTTTTGCTAAGAGCAAAGTACGTAACTCATGCTGAAGTTGACGATATTTAATGTTCAACTCGTCACAAATGTCCGCTTTATTAGATAGTTTCATCTTTGCGTTATTAAAAAGAGATACCATCTCTCCTATTATCCGCACATTCTCCTTTTCTATTTACTCAAAGCTCATGGTTTTTATGCGTTCACGTTCTTTTTTTATCAATCTTAACGAGTAAATCATCTAAATCTTTCTTGAGGGACTGAGAGGAATTGTTCACCGATTCTCTATAAATGTCACCAATTTTCTTGATGTTAAACCGTTTATTCCTTACATCATCCTCAAGAGACTTAATTTCCTCCCTTAACCACCGAGATTCTTCTCTCATTTCCTTGATACTCATCTCTCTCATACGTTTAAAAGCCTTTAAACTATATCTATTGTCTCATCCTCGTTGCTCGAATATAAAAGAAAGCTCATTGAGATCACTAAGAGCATAAGAAATCGGATCCTTTGGTCGACAATCATAACCATAATGGGGTTCTTTTCCACAAAACTCACATGAATAAGTCGAAGAATAGGGTGGAGGTGGATTTCCATAATTAGGTGAATTATAGGTTTGAAAAGAGCCTTGATTATGAAAGTTCTCATGATTGTAACCTTGAAAATTTCCTTCATTTTGAAAACCCTCATAATGTGAAAATCCTTGATTTTGAAAAGTATCTTGATTATGGCATGGAAAATTTTCATCATTTTGAAAGCCTTCACTATTTGAAAATCCTTGATTATGAAAGGTTTCTTGATTATAGCCTTGAAAAGTATCATGATTTTGAAAACCCTTATAATTGGAAAATCCTTGGTTTTGGTATGGCTCATTAAAGGTTTGATCATGAAATGATGGGGGAGGTTGTGATGAAAAACCAGAATATCCCATATAGTCATTACAAGTGTAGTCCATTTGAATGTTAGGTCGAAAATTAGGGTTCTCGGTTCCATTATAAGCATATCCCTCCCCATAATAGCCATTTTTTTGATCACATAAATAAGTATCGTGTGGACCTCCACAAATCGAACAAGTCGGATAATTACGTTGGCGGATCGTTGTTGCAAAATCTCCAACATGGAACGAGTATCCATGTGTAGCAAGGTGGCCGAATGTATATACAAGTAAAATGACGTTTAAAAGCTTCCTCGGGGAAGGAAGTAATACACCAAAGGTGGTATGGTTACACGCGTGCGAGTACACGTGTAAGTAAACTCGAGGAATGAGAGATAAGCTCTCGGTCGACTTTTGAAGGAGAAGAGATTATCTCCCTCGAGTTTCGATATGAAATATCCACAAGAAAGTATAATATATGTAATTACTACTTGGGTGCAAGACCCCCAATAAAGCCTTCCTTCTTAGAATACGCACTAGTGAACGGGGGTTAGGTGGCGCGAAGCACTTAAGTACCTATTGACCCTTAGATGGCATTTTATAGCACATCGCCTTTCCATTCACTTTGTAGTTTGTATTCTTCGAATTATTGCCAATTGGAAGTATTTATCTATTCTTGCTTTATTGAATTTGATCGATACACGTGTCAAGGACCGGAACGCCACTCAACACGGTGTATTGCCTTGGCAATACTTATGGAGAATATGTGAATTGGTTATTCTTATACGTATACGTATTTACATATAATAATATAGAGAAAATATTTTTGTATTTATTTGATTTTTACAGAAAAATACAATATGTACGTAAAAACGATGAAAACGGATATAATATATATTTTTGGGTGTAGTCTTTTAGGAAAAAGATTACTTTTTGGATTTTTTATTTTTTGGTTCAATTCTTTAGGAAAAGAATTGATTTTGTGATTTTTTATTTTTTATATTTTTTATCTTTTTGATTTTTTATGTTTTGGATTTATAATACGTAAAAATAACGTTCACAAAGTGAACGGATCCCAAAATCCAATCGTCTCACTCGAAACCGTTAATCCTCGCGAATAGAACCGGCAGCGGTGCCATCTAATATTTCATTTTTTAGTTCGTTTTCTCTCGGTCTTATCGAATTGATTGCACGTTTTTAAGCTCGACTTAATTGTTTTTGGTTAAAAGATCTTGTTTGGAATTATTAACTACTTGGCACAAAAAGCATGTAAAAACATGTAAAAATATTCTATAATACTACGTATACTTACTACGCTAAAACACTTAGCAATTACCACAATTAAATGCACGAAATATAAAAACGTAAAATACAACTTTAAACTACAAAGTAATAGTACAAAATATGAACTAAATCTAAAAATACAATTTTGGTAAAAGTTGTATTCCTACAAACTTGTAAAAAAACAGATTCTTACAAAATGAATGAAAGTTTAAGCTAGTAAATTCAAATCCAAACTTCTAACTAAGAGACCACTTAAGAAATCTAAAGGCCCAACATGCAATGACAAACCCAACTAGCTAAAACAGTCCATTATCCTATCTTATACCCACGTAAAACGATATAAAGAAAATGCAAAGCAAATGTGTCACACGTGGTCACTACCAGACTTTATAAGAATCTATATTACACTCCTAAAAAATCACAAATCAAAATAAAGACAAATTTAGTCAAAACAATGGCTATAAATCCAAATGTCGAATATCTAAAAGCAGCTCAGACCAAATACCCACACACTAGTTAAACCACTGAGATTCTACTCTTACTTCATCTAATAAATGAATTAAGTATCACTATTCTACAAAACACTACTAACTGATCATTCAGCAACACATCGAAATTAACTGTCCTAAACACAGTAAAAGAACTAAATGCTTGAATATTTAAAACGCTGGGAATGCTAATGCATAGAACAAAAAGCAATTATGCATAACGACCAAACACAATCAAGAACAAATCTCAAGTATCAATATGCAGGAAAAACTAATCTTATGCTAACAGAATCAAGCTAAGCTACAGATTTGCAGAAATTGAAACGTGTTTAACCCGAACATCCGTCGTTTAGTCCTTTGAGTCGAAGCAGAGCGCTGAGCTCGCTTTTATCAATCACCGCCAACAGTTGAACTTCTCTACTGATTCTCTATCTAATCAACTGCTAATCAACAACAACTCGTACCTGCAAATCAAAATACCTGCAAAACTGATAACAAAAATGAGCCAAAACTTGCTGATCCTTTGGAATCGCTAACACTTATACTTAATGAACAGAATTAACTGCGTCTAATATCTGCTAAGCTCGAACCAGTATTTATATCAATCTGATCTTCAATCAAACGAATCTTAAGCTAACTTGTGAACAAATATTACCTCTTAGCATGTTATCGAAAGTAAAAAGTATGTTTGACTGAAAACTGGAAATTTCTCATTACCAAAAGTATGACTTTACAACTGATTTAAAAACTACAAACTGAATTCAACTGAGTTTTAAAAGAAAACGATTATTTAAGCTAAATCTAATCCTAACTTGAACTCAAGATTACAATGTCTACTCATTAACTGATAACTAACAAACCTGCGTGATCAGTAATATCATCAAACTCTTATTTCATGAACAGTAAATAGTAACAAATTCATAGACATAAAACTAAAAATCATAACCACTTCTCAAATTCTGCGTGAACAGTACTATCTATTCACTAACTGATTATCAAGGAACAATGGTTATGAACAAACATATTATCAAGAGAAATAGATGAAAGCTTTTAAAGGAACAAGAAACATTTCATTAATGGTAGAAAAATGGTTACATGATTAACAGAACTAGTAACTGAACTAACAACTAACTGACTTAACTGAAAAGATTAACTACTCTGTGTAAATCTACTCCAAAGCTAACCATCAAAAATGAAGGTCTTGATCTCTATTTATAGCCGTCTGAAGAGTGGATGTGAGGTGCTGATGACGCGTCTTGCCCAATCTCTTGATGCCACGTGTTTAATACGAGGTTTGATCATTTAGGGTTCTTCACATCCAATTGGGCGTTTCTTCGTTTCTTCCTCTTGATCCAATTAATTAGTATCTTCATGTAGAGGATGAAAAGTTGATCGATTTTGCTTCTTAAAGTTTGTCTTGAATCTTTATGTAGCTCTCATGATATGGACTTGCAGCTTTATGGTGATGGAAAAGATGAAAAGAATACTCTTATTTCTTTCTCTCTCTTCAGTTGGAGAAGACGTTTGTGTGTAAGTGGTTGTTGACCGTGACTTGGTCAATTGACCAAGTTTAATAATAAGCTTTTATCCATTTTGTAATTTGGTCCTTTTACTTCATTTTTCCTTACAAACGTGTTTAAAAACTTTCAAGTAACTTCTTTTTCATCCTTTGTCTTGTAAAAGTTACAAGTTTAGCCCTCCATCTTGGTAATAACGACAAGTAAAGTCCTTGAAACATGATTCGTCATTTTCTTCATCTTTTCGTCAAATAAGTCCTTGAAACCGCGTGTTTGCTTAAAAATGTATCTTCTTACCTGAAAACACATGAAACACAAATACCCAAGTAATACGAGGCTTTTGGCCAAGTAAGAAAATTTTATCGTCCGATCTTTTCGAATTGAGAAAGGGAAGAATGTGCGACCCAGTCGTCTTTTGGTGAAACAAAGATATGATCGTTGTAGTAAAAGGAAAGTGCAAAAACTTTAAAGTAAAAGGCATGTAAAATAAAGCTAAAAGTAATTAATAATAAATGACGAGAAATTAAAAGCAATTAAAGTAAATAAAGCGAACTTAAAACTATCCTAAAGGCAAATAAACTAAATCTAAGGCAAGTAAACTAAAAGTGCGACTAAGGAAACAGGCGGGAAAAATAAAGTTTAACAATTTAAAAACATAAACTTAAAATAAACTAAAAACACCTCACTCGGAATAATTACTCGTTCGGAATGTCACCTTCGCTCGGAATAATACTTCTTCGTTTGGAATACCTTAACAAAACCCTTGATCCGGAATAATCTTGTTCATGCGGAATAAGTGCTTCACCTGGAATAAAACGTTCATCCGGAATAACTCTTCATCCGGAATATCAGACTCATCCGGAATATGGGTTCATCCGAAATATACCCTTCACTCGGAATAAACGTTGATCCGGAATAAATCCTTTGTCCGGAATAAACACTTCGTTCGGAATATCTGTTGATACGGAATAAGTTTATTCGGAATAAATCCGGTTCATTCGGAATAACAGGCTGATTCGGAAAAAGATGCTCATGCGGAATAAGGGGCTCATTCGGAATAACGCTTCATCCGGAATACTCACTTGATTCGGAATATGCCCTTCATCCGTAATAATACCTTTATTCAGAATAATTGGTTTATCCGGAATACTTGCTTCGTTCGGAATGTATGGTTTATCCGGAATAAATGGTTTATCCGGAATAATCCACTTATCCGGAATAATTGTCTTGATTCGGAATAACCTGAGAAAAACAAATATGCGAAGTATACGGGAAGGATAAAAGCTACGAATTCAATCCAATCTAATCAAAATCGACCAAAAGATTAAACCAAACTAATCAATAAACATCTAACAATCATAAACTAACAATCCTAATCAATAAAAACTAACAATAATAACCAAAATAATCAAAATCCACTTGATTAAATCAATAAAAACTCCAAGAACATAAACATAAACATAAGATTTAATCCAAACAAGAAAGGTAGATAGGAGATTAACAATGAAAAGTAAAGATTCATTAACATAAAAAGGAAACTTACTTGATAATTAAAGGAATTTAAGTGCAAGACAATTAATTAAAATGACAATTAAATAAATGTGCAAGTAATGTAAATGGTGGAGAACTAATCTTGTCAAAATTAGCTAACAAACTAAAAAATGACTAATGACTTCTATTTATAGGGGAGGAGGAGAGGAGTGGAAGGAAGCTTCCTCCTCTCTTTCTTCTTTCTTTTATTTCTTGTTTAGTCCTCGTCTTCTTAATTCTTCGACTTTTGACTTTGTCTCGGGATTAATAAACTCGTCTTGTAATTTCTTCATTAATTTAGACTTGAGTTCTTCGGCTTTATTAAACTTCCATCTTTGGACTTTTTCTTCGATAAATCTTCAGAATAGGCCTTGGACTTCCGTTCTTTTTGCACTCTTGATTTCTTGACTTCGTCTTTTGTCTTTTTCTTCGATAAAAGCCCGTGAAAGCTCGTGTTTTCTTCCCTTTTTACATTTTGATCCTAAAATCATAATAAAAACACAAACCACGCATAATTCTGACATTTACGACATTAAATACACGTTATGGTCACGTTTTCATTATAATTAAGTGGTAAAAGGATGAGTGTTTTCACACCTATCAAATCCCCTACACTTGACCATTGCAATGTCCTCATGCAATGCATTAGTTACAAAGCAAGATTACACTTTTCATCACAATCAATCCAATTGGCCTTTATTAAAGAGATAGAAAATAACAAAACAAGGAAAGAAATAAAAAACTTACCTTAGGGTTTTGGAACGGCATGACTGATTATCATCCTCAAGTTTCACGTTCCCCATACCAAGCTTAAAAACGAGATCATTGTTATTATAAGTTAGGAAACTAACATGAACTCATGTGGGCCAATTATGTACTTAGACTCCCTTATTCCTAAGTGTATCTCTTATATTTTATTATTGTCTTGAATGATCACGAGGATGCATTGTTGACTTATTTCGATAGTTATTAAGGCTGAAAATAAAGTGGGACGATTTAATCAATAGTTAGCTAAAGGACAAAATCTTTTAAAACTGCTTCTCGGGACCTCATAAAGTTCATATCTTGGCATAACTCGCTTCACGATTTGAGACCTTTCTCGGACCGATATTTGGCAGTGAATTCATACTTCAAATCTTGAGAGACGTTCATGAAATAATGGTCTTCTCTTCATAATAGGAATTTCTTCACTTGAAGTTTTGAGAGATTCTTCATATTTGGACCACGACTTCTTCATTCTTCTCCAATCTTTATTTGGGATTTTGATATACAACGATCCACCTCCTTTTAGGACTTGGATCTATTTATCCTCATACCTTGTTAGGGCCTTTTTGGATAGACTTCTCCATGATCTTTACGGGAGTATTTGCTTTTCGTCGTGTGTCTCGATCCTTCATATTGATTTTTGATAAATGATTCTTCACATCACTTAGGATCTTTAGCAAAAAAATATAGTCCTCATGCCTTGTGAGGGCCTTTTCGGACTCGCCAATCTTCGCATCCCGCTTCATTAAGTTATGCCTTGGCTATGAACTCTAATTATTACCGAGCAAATTTTAAACGATCTTGGGCTAGAAGCTAAGTAACTTTTCAAATCGTACGACCTTACTTATTAAAGATAAATTTATTAGCAAGCGATGGGAGAATAGGCTTATAATTAACTCACATAAATTCACGAAAAGATACCAAACTTATAAAAGACTCTATCATCTCTCGTTCTCCACAATTTAAAATCTCAAGGAATGAGACTCGTGGATGCTTAGCCTATTAAATCAAAGTTTTGGGTTTTCGAGTCATCTATAAGATCTTGCAAATTCTTAGACTTTTTCAAGTTTAGAAATCGCATTTTAAAGTTCCCTTGATAAACGACTCTCTAGGATCAATTATAGGAACTTGCGAAAAGTTCTTGTTCTTAACCCGTGAGAGTTAAGACTTTCGCGTTTTAAAGCTCCCTATATAAAAGCCTAGCAAAACTTGACTTAAACACGTTAAGGATACTAGCTAGAGTAAACATAGATAAGTAAACTCGGGTTGAGTCAAAAGATTCACAACGTTTGAATACTAAAACCACTTTATTAAAATTTATTCTAGTAAAGAAAGAAAATAACTATACAAAGGTAAAACTACTAGGCCAAAATAGATCAAAAATTTTGAAAAATGTCGAAAAATTGATTTTTCGGTTAAAATGAGGACAAATACAAGGAAAAGGCCACTTAACTTCGATAGAAGTCCCCCCTACACTTAATATAAACATTGTCCTCAATGTTTAAGCATGTGGGAGTAAACTCCCCTACACTTAGTACATTGTGCACGTTATTTAAATCTTTCTAAGGAAGAGACGACTAACGAGATTCCTATTTTAATATTGAGAAATATAAAATAGTGAATCGAAAAGAGTTTAGGATAGAACCGGTAAGACGGTAACACGGAATCACGGGTCGTAAAAAATCATCAAGAGTGGATCATTGAATGCTCGAATCCCTGAATATGAGAAGATAGGAAATAGCAAACACCAACGGGTCTCCCCTACACTTAGGATAAGGATAGCTAAAAGATAGATACTTGGGTTGCCTCCCAAGAAGCGCTTGATTTTTGTTCACCGAGTCGTGAGCCTGGCTCGACCTTGATTAGCATAGGAAGAAGTATGAAACACATCCACCGGGATCAAATACATGGTTTTCATCCATCAAATAGCACAAGCTTAAGGCGAACAAGGCAAGCCAAAGAAGAGTAGGCAAGGTTCCTTAAGCAAAGATGGAGCACAGTGGTAGCAAGGGTGAAGGGGTGCAAGCATATCTCCAATAGTTCCAAAAATCTTTCCTTTTATTTCATCAGATGGATACTGAGATGACTTGAAAAGTGCAATACCGGGGTCGAACACCTTTTTAGCACTCAGGCTCAGCAGAATTTGAAGAGGATCCGCTAAGAAAATGCACAACCTCTTCCTCAGAAGGTGGACAAAGAGGTGTCAAAACATATGTGTTGCGGATGTTGGTGTCGTCCGGTGTCGTCTCCTTTGAAAGAATTTTCTTCAAATCCGTAGAAGGATGAAGACCATAATCATCAAAGTCTAAAGGAGGGGCATCACTCTCATGAGGGAAGTATGTATTGAGAAAAGTAGAGAAGTCTTACTCAAATGAGTAGTCATCCAAAGTAGGATCAAGTGTTGTAGGCGGAGGATCTTCATCATGAGAAGAATCACTCGAAAGAGTATCGGCCTCATCAAAATCATCATAAGTAGGCATATCTGGATACTCAGAAGTAAAATCATCATAATCATCTCCATTAGAACTAGAATCGTCTTCATAAGTATCAAAAATCGGTGGAGAATCATAAATTGGGGGAGGATCAAAATTGGAGAGAGAACCATCCACATCGTCTTGGAACAGTGGATTATCATAGCAAGAGTCGAATAGAGGATTGTTGTAGACGACAAAATCATCAAGCACATTAATCATATTCGCCGATTCTCTTCCATAGGATTTGTTTGTGATCTTCCCCATTTCGAACACTTGTGCATCATTCCCGACCCTTAAGATTAACGTACCTTCGGCAACATCGACAAGAGCTTTTCCGGTTCTCAAGAATGGCCGACCAAGTATTAAAGGAATACGAGGGTCTATTTCATAATCTACAACAACAAAGTCGACCGGAAAAGTAAAGGTGCCAACTTTAATGAACACATCTTCGGCAATACCAAGCGGGTAAGCGAGTGTGCGATTAGCAAGCTCAAGAATAATCTTCGTTGGTGTAAGGTCGGGCAATGATAACTTTTTCCAAACACTGAAAGGCATCAAATTAATACTTGCCCCGAGATCGGCTAAGGTAGTAAATTCGTCGGTTTGGTTAAAAGTACAAGGTAGTCAAAACGACCGGGATCTCCAAGTTTTTCCGGAAGTTCTTTAAGAAGGATTGCAGAGCAATTTTCATTCAAGCGAGTATTAACAAACTCGGTTATCTTCTCCTTCTTACTAAGCAAGTCCTTAAACATCTTGACAAATTGTGGCATTTGGGCAAGAGCTTCAATAAGGGTAAAGGTGACGGTCATTCCGGCAATCTTTTCCAAAAAGTTAGAGACTCGAACGTCATTCTTAGTCAAAATTCTAGCCTTGTTGAGTCGAGAAGGGTAAGGAATGCTTGGGTTGGGTGGTGGAGGTGTAGAAGGTGAAGGTTGAGATGTTGAAGGGTTAAAGGTGGAAGGTGGGGTTGGAGGATTCTTCTTGGGTACTTCTTCATGACAAGGCGGATACGGTAATGGTGTACTAATACTAGGTGTGGGAGTAGTAGGGATAAATGGTGGTGGAGGAGGTGTAGATGGAGTAACTGGGGGTAGGATAGATGGTCCTACTAAAGTTGCTCCACTACGGGTAGTAATAGCACTCACATTCGCTCTCGGGTTGGTGACAGTGTTTGAAGGTAGAGAGCCCGAGGTAGAGGGTTGAGTGTTTGGTAAGAAACTAGCCAACATATTCTTCAAATCATTCGTTTGAGTGCTGAAGGAGGATTGTATATCAATTCGAAGCTCGGATCGAATGTCATTCCCTTGCTTAGTGATATCCCCTTTCAAATTGATAATTTGGATTTGTTGATTCTTGGTTTTCTCTCCTTGGGTTCTCATTAAAGCTTCAACATCTTGATTAATGGGTGGGGTTTGTTGAGCGGGTGGGTGATAAGGATTAGAAGCTCGAGGTGGGATTTGGTTGCTTCTATTGTAATTGTTGTAGGGGTTGTGGTTTTGAGGAGAAAAACTGGGTGAAAGATAGTTGTTTGACCGGTAACTTAGCAAATTTCGATCCCCTTGAGGTAGGGCTTGGTAATTTTCCGGTGAATAGTTACCATAAGCCGCATACACATTTTTCGGATTTCCTTGAGTAGAAGGACAATTGGTGTATGAATGAGGACCGCCGCATGTCTCACAAGAATTTGCTACAACTTTAACTTGTTGTTGTTGGTTTGTAGCTATGAGCAAGATATTTTTGTTCATTTCGGCCATCATGCGGGTGAATTCGGTCATATCGGGGTTTGCTGAAGTAGAAGAAACATTGACTCTCGGGTTGTTCCTTGAAGAAGCGGAGGAATCCCAATTTTTGTGATGAGTAGTCATGTTCTCAAGAAGCTCCCTACACTCCTCGAGTCTTCTTTTCATAAATGTGCCACCGGCGGCTGCATTAATCGTATCACGATCACGAAAAGTCAAACCGTTGTAGAAAGTATCAATCAACGTAACGGGGAGCATGTTGTGGTTTGGACATCGATCGATCAAAACATTAGATCTTTCCCAAGCATCAAAGAGAGATTCATTAGGTTCTTGCATGAAACCGCTGATTTGATTTCGAAGGCTCGTGACCATGGATGGTGGAAAGTAGCGCGACAAAAATCGTTGAGTCATGTCGTCCCAAGTATGAATGGAATTCTTCGGGAGACGATCAAACCATTTTTCGGCGTGGTGTGATAAAGTATGTGGAAAGAGTTGAAGGCGAAGAACATCCATAGTAGCACCGGGCAACTTCATGCTTTGAGTAAGAGTAATGAATTTGTCGAGGTGCTTGTTGGCATCATCATCAGGCAATCCGCGAAATGGATTAGTTTGCACTTGCTGGATCATGTGATGCTTCAACGAAAACTCCGGAGCCGTGATTTGCATCGGCGCAATCGGTCCTCCTCGTCCAAACATTGTGGGTTGACAAAGCTCCTCCATTGTCCGAAGATCGGGCTGTGGAAGAACATTGTTGTTGTTATTGTTGAGGTGCAGTGGGTTATTGTTGTTGTTCACACCTGCCATAGCTAAATCTTCACGAGTCTCGGGCTTTGGATAAGTTGAAGATCTAGTACGCATACACCTGCGAAAGCAAAAGAAAAAGATACCAAAGCAATAGACAATATATATACACTATAGAAATAAAAATAAAATTTTTGGATTTTTGAAAATTTTAATTTTTATGGATTTTTGAAAATTTTAATTTTTATGGATTTTTAACAATTTTTAATTTTTATGGTTTTTTTTTTGAAAATTTTTAAGCAAGAAAATAACGCTCACGAATGAACGGATCCCAAAAAGCAACACTTCTCTCACAAAAAACCGTTAATCTTAACGAAAAGAGCCGGCAGCGGCGCCATTTAATACGAGGCTTTTGGCCTATTAAGAAAATTTTATCATCCGATCTTTTGGAATTGAGAAAGGGAAGAATGTGCGACCCATTCGTATTTTGGTGAAACAAAGATATGATCGTTGTAGTAAAAGGAAAGTGCAAAAACTTTAAAGTAAAAGGCAGGTAAAATAAAGCTAAAAGTAATTAATAATAAATGATGAGAAATTAAAAGCAATTAAAGTAAATAACGCGAACTTAAAACTATCCTAAAGGCAAATAAACTAAATCTAAGGCAAGTAAACTAAAAGTGCGACTAAGGAAACAGGCGGGAAAAATAAAGTTTAACAATTTAAAAACATAAACTTAAAATAAACTAAAAACACCTCACTCGGAATAATTACTCGTTCGGAATGTCACCTTCGCTCGGAATAATTCTTCTTCGTTCGGAATACCTTAACAAAACCCTTGATCCGGAATAATCTTGTTCATGCGGAATAAGTGCTTCACCCGGAATAAAAAGTTCATCCGGAATAACTCTTCATCCGGAATATCAGACTCATCCGGAATATGGGTTCATCCGGAATATACCCTTCACTCGGAATAAACGTTGATCCGGAATAAATCCTTCGTCCAAAATAAACGCTTCGTTCAGAATATCTGTTGATACAGAATAAGTTTATTCGGAATAAATCCGGTTCATTCGGAATAACAGGCTGATTCGGAAAAAGATGCTCATGCGGAATAAGGGGTTCATTCGGAATAACGCTTCATCCGGAATACTCACTTGATTCGGAATATGCCCTTCATCCGGAATAATACCTTTATTCGGAATAATTGGTTTATCAGGAATACTTGCTTCGTTCGGAATGTATGGTTTATCCGGAATAAATGGTTTATCCGGAATAATCCACTTATCCGGAATAATTGTCTTGATTCGGAATAACCTGAGAAAAACAAATATGCGAAGAACACGGGAAGGATAAAAGCTACGAATTCAATCCAATCTAATAAAAATCGACCAAAAGATTAAACGAAACTAATCAATAAACATCTAACAATCATAAACTAACAATCCTAATCAATAAAAACTAACAATAATAACCAAAATAATCAAAACCCACTTGATTAAATCAATAAAAACTCCAAGAACATAAACATAAACATAAGATTTAATCCAAACAAGAAAGGTAGATAGGAGATTAACAATGAAAAGTAAAGATTCATTAACATAAAAAGGAAACTTACTTGATAATTAAAGGAATTTAAGTGCAAGACAATTAATTAAAATGACAATTAAATAAATGTGCAAGTAATGTAAATGGTGGAGAACTAATCTTGTCAAAATTAGCTAACAAACTAAAAAAATGACTAATGACTTCTATTTATAGGGGAGGAGGAGAGGAGTGGAAGGAGGCTTCCTCCTCTCTTTCTTCTTTCTTTCATTTCTTGTTTAGTCCTCGTCTTCTTAATTCTTCGACTTTTGACTTTCTCTCGTGATTAATAAACTCGTCTTGTAATTTCTTCATTAATTTAGACATGAGTTCTTCGGCTTTATTAAACTTCCATCTTTGGAGTTTTTCTTCGATAAATCTTCAGAATAGGCCTTGGACTTCCGTTCTTTTTGCACTCTTGATTTCTTGACTTCGTCTTTTGTCTTTTTCTTCGATAAAAGCCCGTGAAAGCTCGTGTTTTCTTCCCTTTTTACATTTTGATCCTAAAATCAAAATAAAAACACAAACTACGCATAATTATGACATTTACGACATTAAATACACGTTATGGTCACGTTTTCATTATAATTAAGTGGTAAAAGGATGGGTGTTTTCACACCTATCACCACGTAATTCTGATAATTTTTAGTTAAATATAATGTTTGACTGTGTTTTAAGTGGTTTTTGGATCATAATTGATGAGTGTTTTCACACTTATCACACGTTATGGACACTACGAATTTGTAGTCATGCCATTTGGCCTTACCAATGCTCCAGCAGTTTTCATGGACTTGATGAACCGTATCTTCTATGAGTTTCTGGACAAGTTCGTCATTGTCTTCATTGACGATATTCTGATTTTATCCAAGTCAAAGAAGGAACACGAAGACCATCTTCGTACAGTATTACAGATACTTCACCAGAAGCAGCTGTATGCCAAGTTCTCCAAATGCGAATTCTGGTTAAGCAAGGTGGCGTTCCAAGGCCATATAGTATCCGCAGAGGGAATAACCATGGATCCAGCAAAGGTTGAGGCTATCACCAAGTGGCCAAGACTGACATCAGTGACTGAAGTTCGTAGATTTCTAGGCTTAGCTAGTTACTACCGTAGGTTCATGGAGAACTTTTCCCGATTAGCACTTCCATTGACCAAACTGATGCGAAAAGGGGAGAAATTCGTTTAGACTGAAGAAAGAGAGAAGAGCTTTCAAGACCTAAAGCAGAGGATGGTATCTACACTGATTCTTACTCTCCCATCTAGTACAGGTGGATTTCAAATCTACAGTGATGCTTCAGGGAAGGGACTTGGATGTGTTCTTATGCAACATGGGAAAGTGATTGCTTACGCATCACGGCAGCTTAAGCCTTATGAGGAGAACTACTATACGCACGACTTAGAACTTGCAGAAGTCGTGTTTGCTTTGAAGATATAGAGGCACTACTTGTATGGTGAATCATGTGATATCTTCACAGATCACAAGAGTCTGAAATACATCTTCACTCAGCGTGAATTGAACATGAGGTAGAGAAGGTGGTTAGAGCTGTTGAAGGATTATGACATTAATCTGTAGTATCATCCTGACAAGGTGAATGTAGTGGCATATGCTCTTAGTAGGAAGTCGGGTATGATCAACGACATTAAAATAGAGGAAGATATTATACGAGACTTGGAGCGACTAGACATTGAGATCATGGTACGTGGGTATCATGTTTACTGGGAAAATCTTAGAGTGGAACCTGACTTACTCTCTAGGATCAAGGGAGCTCATAAGGATGATGGTGAAATCTGGGCAATCATTCAGAACTTAGAGCAGCAGACGGAGTTTAGGTTAGATGACGACGATATCTTATGGCAGGGCACTAGACTTTGTGTTCCTGATGATCTTGCACTCAGGGAAGCGTTATTGGTTGAGGCTCATAGCTCCCCATTCTCCATTCATCCTGGTTCAACCAAGATGTACCACGACATCAAGCAGTACTTTTGGTGGAGTGGTATGAAACAGGATGTTGTTACTTATGTTTCAAAATGTCTTACCTGCCAGCATGTTAAGATCGAGCATCAGCGGTCTAGTGGTCTACTACAACCATTAGACATTCCAGAGTGGAAGTGGGACAAGATCACCATAGATTTTGTTACCGGACTTTCGTAGACCAAGATGAAGCATGAAGCAATTTGGGTTATCGTTGACCGACTTACCAAGTCAGCTTATTTCTTACCAATCCGGAAGGATGATCCCGTTAGCAAACTGGCTGATACTTATAAGAAGGAGGTCGTGAGACTTCATGGTTCTCCATCCAGTATCATCTCGGACAGAGATCCTCAGTTTACTTCGAGATTTTGGAGGAGTCTGTAGAAAGCTTAGGGTACCAAACTTAAGCTTAGCACGACTTTTCATCCTCAAACAGACGAACAGTCGGAGCGAACCATTCAGACATTAGAAGACATGCTTCGAGCATGTCCCTTAGAATGGACAGGATATTGGGACGATTATATCTGCTTGGTAGAATTTGCATACAACAACAGTTTGCACGCCAGCATCCTGTGTGCATCGTTTGAGATGTTGTATGGCAGGAAGTGTCGCGCCCCAATCTGCTGGGATCAGGATGGTGAGCAAACACTTGAAGGTCCAGAGATGATAGAGTTGACCAACGAAAAAGTCGCTGTAGCTAAGGCGAAATTACAAGAAGCTCGTGCATGACAAAAGAGTTATGCCGAAAAGTATCGTATGGATTTGCATTTCAAAGTGGGTGATCATGTCTTTCTTAAGGTATCACCTGCACGTGGTGTTAGACGTTTTGGAATCAAAGGAAAACTCGGTCCTCGATTCATCGGACCGTTTGATATCATCGAGCGAGTCGGTGAAGTATCGTATCGTTTAGCTTTACCTCCGCAGCTTTCTCACGTTCATGACGTCTCCATGTGTCCTTACTCAGAGGATACAAGTATCTGTAAGTTTATGGACTTATATTTAATAGTCGTGTGATAGGATCAAACTTGAGATTTCGAGATTGTACACAATACGTAAAGAGTTAATTTAATTATTTATTTATTAATTTATTTAATAATTACATTTATGTATTTATTAAATTAAACCGAGCAAGACACTATATAACTTTAACGATTGTTAATTAATTAATAGTTAAGTACGAACGAATGTTAAATAAATATATAGTAAGAGAACAAAAAGGAAAGAAGGATGGAAGATTTCCTTTTATTTAACTTGGGCTACAATGGGTTGAGGCCTATAAATATACCTCCCTATCCCTCATAATCTTCACAACTTAAATCTTTTCCCTTCCTTCTCTTTTGTTCGATCGCAAGACTACACCAATAAAGGGTTTCGGTTAGTTTTTCTTGGTTGATCCATTGTGTACGTAATCTAGTCCTAGCCCCTCTCTAGGGTTGTTGGGTAGATTATTTACAAGCGTTGTAGCTCGGTTTTCACGTGCTAGAATCATGGTTAGCTCGTTGTATTACGTGTGTACAAGATCATAATATAGTCTTACTTTACACTATATCTAAAAGTATTACGGTACAAAACCCGAATTGGTGATTCGTTTTTCGTCTTGTGGATTTGCTTTAGCGTAAAGGTATGTAACCCTAATTCGATTAGTTATAACTGTGTTATTATTATGATCTTGTTAAATTGCTTCCGCTATATGTGCTTTGATCTCGTTTAGGGTTTTATATAATTGTTATGATAGTAATAATGTAACACACCATTTTGGTAAATGGAATGTCACGCGTGATTATGGCGTGTCATCAAAGCATACAAGGTAAATGTCTTAAAAACATTAAATGACCATGAAAGGGAATACCGAAAACAAACATCGGTACCCCAAGTATAAGCTCATTACATACAAACATAAGTACTGAAAAGGAAAAGGACTAAACAATGTCCAAGGAAATAAGTAGCAAAATGTATGACGAAATGCATAAAGTAGATAAGGCTAGAAAGCTTCCAATCCTTATGCACGTACGCTTAAACTCTACGAGTGCCCTTGAGTACCTGCCGTTTGGGAACATGAAAGGAAAACGACTGAGCATAACGCTCAGTGCACGGATATACAAGTATGACATGGAATAGCATAAGCATATGAGACTAATAGCAACGGAATATTCTAAGTTCTAACAATCTGGATTAATGTTCATAAAACTGGTTTTATAGTTTGAAAAGACTTATGTTTCCATGAAAATCTGTTTAATTAAATTATCCAAATAGCCTATATAGGTCATGAGGTTCCACTGTGCATGAATACTTGGAGGGGAGACCTCGTCATGCAATTAGAGGGGTTGCCTCTAATTAAATGGTCTGGGTAGGATGGATCAAATCCCAGTGAAGGATGCAAGGCACACATCGGAATCACTCTGATAATACTGGTAAACATGTAACTATGATGCACCCATACGCCCCACATGATAATATAATATAATGGCCAAAGCTGAAAAGGGACGTCACGAGCAATCACTTCGCCGTGGGAAGTCATAACACTGGTGCCTCCAGTGTTATGGTTATGGTACCTCCTAATAAGGAAAGATTGTCCATATTGAAGGACGGGAAATCCGTACCTTATTCTAACATAAGTATCAAACATATAAAACAAATACTGGGGAAACAGTTGGCTGCAAACGGGGAATCCTAATAAGGAAAGATTGTCCATACTGAAGGACGGGAAATCTGTACCTTATGTCCAAAGAACGGAAAAGACGAACGAAAGGAATTCCTACTCCGATCTCACTAATGCTACATAAATAGTATACATGTAACACCCCATTTTGACCAATGGAATGTCACGCGTGATTATGGCGTGTCATCAAAGCGTACAAGGTTAAATGTCTAAACATTAAATGACCATATAGGAAATACCGGAATCAAACATCGGTAGTCCAAAAGTAAAACTCATCACACACAAACATAAGTACTGTAAATGAAAGGACTAGATAATGTCCATGGAAATGTGTATCAAAGTATAAAGAAATGCATAAAGTAAAGAAGGCTAGGAAGCTTCCAATCCATATGCATGTACGCTTAAAGTCTACGAGCGTCCCTGAGTACCTGCCGTTTTGGGAACATGAAAAGGAAAACGGTTGAGCAATACGCTCAGTGCACGGATATACAAGTATAGCATGAATAATATAAGCATATAAACATGAAGCAGCGGAAAAGACCAAGGCCTGGATAACCTGGTTATATCTTAGTAAAACTGGTTTTATAGTTTGTAAAAGCCTTATGTTTATCTTGTAAAAACTGTTTAACATATTTTACCATTAGCCAATATAGGTCATGAAATATCAACTTGCATGAATACTTGGAGGGGTGACCTCGTCATGCAAATTAGAGGGGCTGCCTCTAATTTAATATACTGGTTTTGGGTAGGAGGGATCAGCTCCTTGTGAAGGATGCAAGGCACACACCACATTCACACTGAGTAATCTGCTGAAAACATGTAAACTAGGATGCACCCATACGCCCCACCTGATAATAATAATATGGCCAAAAGCTGAAAGAGACGCCACGAGCTATCACTCCGCCGTGGTGAAGTCATAACACTGGTGCCTCCAGTGTTATGGTTATGGTACCTCCATAACTAGGTGAAACTGGTCATGCATGTATATGGCTTTAGGTATTCTAATTAAACATAAGCAATTAAAAAACATATAAAACATATACTGGGGAAAACAGTTGGCTGCATACGGGAAATCCTAATAAGGAAGAATGTCCATACTGAAAGGACGGAGAATCCGTACCTTGTGTCCAGTGAACGAAGAAGACGAACGGAAGAGAGTCCTACTTCGGTATCACTAATGCTACATAAATACATACGTGTATAAGTATCTGATTACTGAGTACGTACTAGTTTTATATAATGTCTTAGCTTGTTTTATATGTTCATGTCATGTTTTACTGATTTAAGCTTAATACTATGTTTATCATATATTTTGTCTATTCTGATTAAGTATTACTTGTATTTCATGTATTATTATACTTGTTGTGAATAATAAGTAACTTTCTAAAAATAGCATGTTTCCTAAAATAGAAAGTTTAAAAAAATAGAAAGTTACCAAAAATAGAAAGTTTCCAAAAATAGAAAGTTTCCAAAAATAGAAAGTTTCCAAAAATAGAAAGTTTCCAAAAATAGATTCCCTGCTTAAAATGGATAAGTTTCTAAAAATAGAAAGTTTCCATAAATAGATTAGCTGCCTTAATTAAATAAGTTTCTAAAAATAGAAAGTTTCCATAATTATATATAAGCTGGATAATTAAGCTAATTATATAAGCTTAAGTGTTTTCTGATTAATATTCTAACTTATGTGATTATATAGTATAGTTTATTAATTATTTTATGTAAATTAAATAAACTATAGGTTAAAGTATTTAATTAAATATAACATGATTTAAATTAAATAAAGGTAAAATACTTAGGTTAAAACATGTATTATTATCTATTAATAATATAACCTAAGTCATGTAAATTAATTAATTATAGTTATGCTTTCAATAATTAAATAATTATATAGTCTAATTAAATGAAAAATACTTAGGTTAAAATTCATGTATTAATAATAGCATTAATAACCTAAGTCATGTAAATTAAATTAATCATGTTCATGTTTTTAATTAATTTAATTTAAGTTTTGTAAAAAAATGTAACTTGCAAAAATATTTAACCTTGTAAAAATAACCCATGAACCGGACCGTATTTTAAATCTAAACATGTGTGAACCGGACCCGTGTTTTAACCCATGAACCGGACCCATATACACCACCATGCCCCGACCTAGGTCGGGGTTTTCCCTTCCTTGCTGCTGCCGTGACACCACCACCACCAAACCAAGACCATGTGGTCTCGGTGGTGCGAATTAAGCCAAGCCAAGACCCCCTTGGGCTCGGTTTAGGCGTCGGCCAAACAACAAACACCCCTAAACACTTAATTGATTAAACCCCATGATTAAAACAACATGTTTACACTTGTTTTTAATTGGTTTATTAAAAACATTCATGATTTTATGTGATTAATAATCAAAACATAAAAAGAAAAAGGTTAAAGGTTATACCGATTATGTAAACCAAATGAGGATGAACACACAACGATCCTTGCAATAAATCTAATGCCAAAATCAAACCGAAACACCCCTTTGGTGATGCTAAACTCGGGGGCCAAGACAAGGAGAAGAAAAGGGATTTTTAGGGTTTTTAGTTATTTTCTAAATCTTGAATTATGAAAATAATCTTTTCCCTTTTTCCTAGTTTAGTAAAATTTAAACGGGCTTGGCCCCTTTTCTCTTGTGTGTCCACGGGTATGGGGCCCACATGGGGGTAACCCGAACATTTTTCGTGTCTAAAATATAAGTATGTTCCCGTGTTCGTAATTTACGTGATTTAATTAGTTATCGTTCGTGACTTAATATATTTATTTGTGATCGTAATAAATATACATACATACGTAATATTAGCTCGTGATTAATTTACGTTCATGATTTCATGTTCGTATGTTCGTGATTATTATTATTATTGAAATAATTATCGTGTGTTAATAGGTAATAAATACTTATCGTGTTATAGCACGTACGTAATACTTGTAATTCTTGTACGTGAAACATAAACATGTTATAAAAGGAAAGTTCTAATCATGTACGTACTATCGTAAGGGTACTATTCATGGTAAAAGCGTGCGGGTTTTACAACTCTTCCCCCATAAAAAGAATAATTCGTCCCCGAATTATAGATAACGTAAACTGGAAAAGAAGAACATACCAAAATTCAAAATATGAAATGAGGGTAAGAAGCCCGGATAGACTCCTCTGTTTCCCAAGTGGCTTCCAGCTCGGTATGATCCCTCCAAAGGATTTTGACGAATGGAATCGTCTTCCTTCGCATGACTCGTTCTTGTCTGTCAAGAACTCGTTCGGGTTCTTCTATGAAAGTGAGATCTTCACGAATCTGTTCCAGTGGATACTGAACCATGTGAAGGTGATGATACTGGTACCCTCTGAGTAAGGACACATGGAATACATTGTGAACATGAGAAAGCTGCGGAGGTAACGCTAAACGGTAAGATACTTCACCGACTCGTTCAATGATATCAAACGGTCCGATGAATCGAGGACTGAGCTTCCCTTTAATTGCAAAATGTCTAACACCACGTGCCGGCGAACCTTAAGGAAAACGTGATCTCCTACGCTAAAATGTAAGACCCTACGATGCTTGTCTGCATACCTCTTCTGACGTGACCGTGCTTCTTGCAGTTTCTGCTTAGCTACTGCGACCTTCTCATTAGTTAGCTCTATGATATCTGGTCCTTCAAGTGTTCGCTCACCAACCTGATCCCAGCAGATTGGGGCGCGACACTTTCTGCCATACAACATCTCGAAAGGAGCACACTTGATACTTGCGTGCCAACTGTTGTTGTATGCAAACTCCATCAAACAAATGTAATCGTCCCAATCACCCATCAATTATAACGCACATGACCTCAACATGTCTTACAATGTCTGAATCTTTCGCTCTGACTGCCCGTCTGTTTGAGGATGAAAAGCCGTGCTAAGCTTAAGTTGTGTACCCAAAGCTTTCTGCAGACTTCTCCAGAATCGCGAAGTGAAACGAGGATCTCTGTCTGAGACGATGCCGGATGGAGCACCGTGAAGTCTCATGATCTCCCTTCTATAAGTATCGGTGAGTTTACTGACCGAATCTTCCTTGCGGATCGGTAAGAAATGAGCTGATTTGGTAAGTCGATCAACAATAACCCAAATAGCATCGTGCTTCCTCTTTGTTGGCGGAAGACCAGTAACAAAATCCATGGTGATTTTGTCCCACTTCCACTCTGGAATATCGAACGGTTGAAGAAGACCGCCAGATTGCTGATGCGCGATCTTGACCTGCTGGCAGGTAAGACATTTGGAGACGTAAGTGGCAACATCCTGTTTCATACCACTCCACCAAAAGTACTGCTTGATGTCATGGTACATCTTGGTCGAACCAGGATGGATAGAAAATAGGGAGCTATGAGCCTCAGCTCACAAGGCCTCCCGGAGTTCTTGATCATCAGGAACACAAAGTCTCGTGCCCTGCCATAAGATACAATCTGCATCTACTCGAAATTCTGTCTGCTTCTCCAAATTCTGAATTATCGCCCAAATTTCTCCATCATCTTTCTGAGCTTCCTTGATCTTAGAGAGTAACTCGGGTTCTACTGTAGATTAGACCAGTAACTGTGTTGTCCACGTACCATGATCTCTATGTCTATTCGCTCCAAGTCTCTTATGATTTCCTCCTCAATCTCATTGCCGTTGATCATTCCGGACTTTCTGCTAAGTGCATGTGCCACTACATTCGCCTTGCCGGGATGATACTGCAGATTAATGTCATAATCCTTCAACAGCTCTAACCATCTCCTCTGTCTCATGTTCAATTCACGTTGAGTGAAGATATACTTCAAGCTCTTATGGTCTGTGAAAATGTCACATGGTTCTCCATATAAGTAGTGCCTCCATATCTTCAATGCAAACACGACTGTTGCAAGTTCCAAATCATGCGTAGGGTAATTTTCCTCATAAGGCTTAAGCTGCCGTGAAGCGTACGCGATCACTATCCCATGTTGCATGAGAACACAGCCAAGTCTCTTCCCCGATGCATCACTGTTGATTTGAAATCCACCCGTACCAGATGGGAGAGTAAGAATAGGTGCAGGTACTAACTTCTGTTTCAGGTCTTCAAAGCTCTTCTCTCGTTCTTCAGTTCAGACGAATTTCTCCCCTTTCCGCATCAGTTTGGTCAATGGTAGTGCTAAGCGGGAAAAGTTCTCCACGAACCTACGGTAATAACCAGCTAATCCTAGGAAACTGCGGACTTCAGTCTCTGATGTCGGCCTCGGCCACTTAGTAATAGCCTCAACATTCGCTGGATCCATCATGATTCCTTCTGCTGATACAATGTGACCTAAGAATGCCACCTTGTCTAACCAGAACTCACACTTGGAGAATTTAGCATACAACTGCTTCTGGCGAAGAATCTGTAGTATTGTACGAAGATGGTCTTCGTTTTCCTCCCTGGACTTAGAGAAAATTAGGATGTCATCGATGAAGATAATGACGAACTTGTCCAGAAATTCATGGAAGATTCTGTTCATCAGATCCATGAACACTGCTGGAGCATTGGTAAGGCCAAATGGCATGACTACAAATTCGTAGTGGCCATAGCGTGTACGGAAAGCAGTCTTGGCAATGTCCTGCTCCTTAACCCGTAGCTGATGATAGCCTGACCTTAGATCAATCTTGGAGAAATGTTTGGCCCCTTGGAGTTGGTCAAACAGATCGTCTATACGTGGTAGTGGATACCTATTCCTGATGGTAATCTTGTTGAGCTCGCGATAGTCTATGCAAAGACGCATACTGCCGTCCTTCTTCTTAACAAATAAGACCGGTGCGCCTCATGGAGATGCGCTCGGTCGAATAAAACTTCGTTCCAGAAGTTCTTGCAGTTGATCCTTCAGCTCCTTTAACTCTATGGGAGCCATGCGATAAGGAGCCTTGGAAATCGGCTCAGCTCCTGGGATGAGCTCGATATTAAAGTCTACTTCACGTGCAGGTGGTATGCCCGGAAGTTCCTCTGGAAATACATCTGGAAATTCTTACACTATCGGCTGATCCTGAATTGATGGGGATTCAGCATCCATGTCATGAACAGTAGCTAGATAACCCTCACACCCATGTGACAGTAGTGCACGTGCTTGTAGGGTTGATATGATTTGTACAGACCTGCCGGGTATGAACCCGTTGTGAATGTACTCTGGCGCATTAACACCACCGAAGATGACTCGATATGAATGGCAGTCTATGGTAGCATGATGCTTGGATAGCCAATCCATGCCCAAAATCATGTCAAAATCATTCATGTCCAGCGGAAGTGCGTCAACAGGACGAACCTTGTCGTCAAAATCTAGGGAAAGGCTCTTGTACACATGGATTATAAGTACAGAGTCTCTCAAAGGCGTGGAAATACTGAGTCTATTCTCTAGTGGCATGGGGAGTATCCTAACATTCTTGGCATAAGCAGTAGAACTGACCGAGTGAGTAGCACCCGTATCAAACAGAACACATGCAGCTTGACCATACATATACAAGATTCCAGTGATGGTACCTGTAGACTTGTTGGCCTGATCGCGAGATGTCGTGTAAACGCGCCCAGTAGTGGGAGGCGGCTTGGTATCAGCATGTCCCGATGTGCCCTCCATATCGCCCTTGCGGCAGTCCTTCATGCGATGGCCAGGAAGACCACACTTGAAGCATGCGTCACTATCGCGGCGACATGGCCCTGGGTGCCTACGGTGGCAAGTAGAGCAAAGAGGATGAGTATATCCTCCCGCAGGTGTCCTGACTGGCTGAGAACCTGATAAAAACACTATACATGGACATGATAATAGGGTACAAAGGACAATGCAGATAATCGTAAGATTTAATACCAGTGATAGCTGGACGGTTAGGTTGTGAAGCTCTCTGGTTCTGGTCCCTACCGTTACCATGATTCATGGTAGAAGATTTGCTAATGTGTCAGAATTAAGAATCATAACATGTAATCATAAGAAAATGCGTAAGTATAAGGACCTGCTGCTGTTGGAGTGTCCAGCGTTGTTACGGTAATTATCGTTACTTCCACGCTTATCCGTAGCATAACGGTCGTGAGTTTGACCGTTTCCCTTGGGCCGATTAGGTTGTTGCTGAGTAGCCGGCTGAGACCGGTCCCCAGTCTTCTGCCTGGAAGATACAATTTAAAGAGATGAAATATTGACATATACTGAAAGAATACGGATTGGTCACCGCTTGAATACGAATGTTTACCTCTTATCGGGTCTCTCTGCTTCCCCGAACTCATCTCTTTCATGCAGCATCTCCAGCTTATGTGTTGCATTAGCCACTTGTGCTACCGTGTTGAACGTAGCACACACCAAGTTGTTTGCGACTGATGTGCGAAGAGCCCACCTGAACTGGTGTGCCTGCTCTTCAGGAGTACCTGCTGCTGCACCAAGGAAACCAGCCAAGCGAAGAAAGTGCTGCATGAACTCGTTGCTATTCTCCCCAGCTCTCTGTCAGATCCCATGGTATTCCCTCTTCAGCTTTTCTTGCTCAGCCTTGGGAAAGAACTGCTCCATCACCCTATCCCTGAACTGAGCCCATGTCAAACCAGCCACCCAATCATCACCTCCCTCAGACTGCTTCAGTGCTATCCACCATGCTAACACATCACCTTCGAACCGGTAGCATGCCAACCTCGACTTGAAAACGGGGTCGCAGCCCATAGCATCGAATATCTTCTCAATGTGATCCAACCAGCTTTCAGCTTCACTGGGGCTATCTGTTCTCTCGAAAGCTCGAGGACGGAGCTTGTTGAATCTCTCCAGCCATGTGGCCAATGTTGCTGGAGGAGGAGGAGGAGGTACTGGGTGATGCTGCTAATTGTTGGCAGCCTGAACCTCAGCCCTGATTTCGTTCCTCAGCTGAGGAAGCATAGCTTGCATTGAAGCTTGGATTGTTGCATTGAGTTGTTCCTGCTCGCGTGTGAGAACCATCTGACAGTATAACATAAAATACATGATTAAACTGATTAAAACATACACTATATACATGAAAAAATTTATACCAATAAATCATGAGAAAAAATTTATGCAGGAAAACTAGTACATGAATGCATGATGCAGTTTTATGAAAACTTTTGTATGCGCGAGAGTGAACGCCTATGGTCAGTTCACCCAAAACAAAATACATGGCGAGGGGACGCCTCTAGGTCGGTCCCAAATTTAAAAGTTACGATAAAACACATGCGACTAAATAGGGCCAGTCCTGTACCAACCATTACTTAGTCATAAACCTGCGACAATGACATATATATGATGCATGAAAATGATGAATGCATGAAAACCGACTATCAATTCTAGGAAGACCATAGTGACTACCCACTAATCACAGGTCGTGTTTTGAGAGCCTACAGGTCGAAGTCTTGGCTCTGATACCATAATTGTAACACCCTATTTTGATAAATGGAATGTTACGCGTGATTATGGCGTGTCATCAAAGCATACAAGGATAAATGTCTAAACATTACATGACCATAAAGGAAATACCAAAATCAAACATCGGTAGTCCAAAAGTAGAACTCATCACACACAAACATAAGTACTGTAAATGAAAGGACTAAACAATGTCCATGGAAATGAGTATCAAAGTATAAAGAAATGCATAATGTAAAGAAGGCTAGGAAGCTTCCAATCCATATGCACGTACGCTTAAAGTCTACGAGCGTCCCTGAGTACCTGCCGTTTTGGGAACATGAAAAGGAAAACGGCTGAGAAATACGTTCAGTGCACGGATATACAAGTATATCATGAATAATATAAGCATATAAACATGAAGTAGCGGAAAAGACTAAGTCCTGGATAACCTGGTTATATCTTAGTAAAACTGGTTTTAAATTTTGAAAAGCCTTATGTTTATCTTGTAAAAACTGTTTAAGATATTTTACCATTAGCCAATATAGGTCATAAAATATCAACGTGCATGAATACTTGGAGGGGTGACCTCGTCATGCAAATTAGAGGGGCTGCCTCTAATTTAATATACTGGTTTTGGGTATGAGGGATCATCTCCTTGTGAAGGATGTAAGGCACACACCACATTCACACTGAGTAATCTGCTGAAAACATGTAAACTAGGATGCACCCATACGCCCACCTGATAATAATAATATGGCCAAAAGCTGAAAGGGACGCCATGAGCTATCACTCCGCCGTGGTAAAGTCATAACACTGGTGCCTCCAGTGTTATGGTTATGGTACCTCCATAACTAGGTGAAACTGGTCATGCATGTATATGGCTTTAGGTATTCTAATTAAACATAAGAAATTCAAAAACATATAAAACATATACTGGGGAAAACAGTTGGGTGCATACGGGAAATCCTAATAAAGAAGAATGTCCATACTGAAAGGACGGAGAATCCGTACCTTGTGTCCAGTGAACGAAGAAGACGAACGGAAGAGAGTCCTACTTCGGTATCACTAATGCTACATAAATACATACATGTATAAGTATCTGATTACTGAGTACGTACTAGTTTTATATCATGTCTTAGCTTGTTTTATATGTTCATGTCATGTTTTACTGATTTAAGCTTAATACTGTGTTTATCATATATTCTGTCTATTCTGATTAAGTATTACTTGTATTTCATGTATTATTATACTTGTTGTGAATAATAAGTAACTTTCTAAAAATAGCAGGTTTCCTAAAATAGAAAGTTTCCAAAAATAGAAAGTTACCAAAAATAGAAAGTTTCCAAAAATAGAAAGTTTGCAAAAATAAAAAGTTTCCAAAAATAGAAAGTTTCCAAAAATAGAAAGTTTCCAAAAATAGAAAGTTTCCAAAAAATAGATTCACTGCTTAAAATAGATAAGTTTCTAAAAATAGAAAGTTTCCATAAATAGATTAGTTGCCTTAATTAAATAAGTTTCTAAAAATAGAAAGTTTCCATAATTAGATATAAGCTGGATAATTAAGCTAATTATATAAGCTTAAGTGTTTTCTGATTAATATTCTAAGTCATGTGATTATATAGTATAGTTTATTAATTATTTCATGTAAATTAAATAAACTATAGGTTAAAGTATTTAATAAAATATAACATGATTTTAATTAAATAAAGGTAAAATACTTAGGTTAAAACATGTATTATTATCTATTAATAATATAACCTAAGTCATGTAAATTAATTAATTATAGTCATGGTTTCAATAATTAATTAATTATATAGTCTAATTAAATGAAAAATACTTAGGTTAAAATTCATGTATTAATAATAACATTAATAACCTAAGTCATGTAAATTAAATTAATCATGTTCATGTTTTTAATTAATTTAATTTAAGTCTTGTAAAAAAAATGTAACTTGCAAAAATATTTAACCTTATAAAAATAACCCATGAACCGGACCGTGTTTTAAATCTAAACATGTGTGAACCAGACCCGTGTTTTAACCCATGAACCGGACCCAAATACACCACCATGCCCCGACCTAGGTCGGGGTTTTCCCTTCCTTGCTGCTGTCGTGACACCACCACCACCAAACCGAGACCATGTGGTCTCGGTGGTGCGAATTAAGCCAAGCTGAGACCCCCTTGGGCTCGGTTTAGGCGTTGGCCAAACAACAAACACCCCTAAACACTTAATTGATTAAACTCCATGATTAAAACAACATGTTTACACTTGTTTTTAATTAGTTTATTTAAAACATTCATTATTTTATGTGATTAATAATCAAAACATAAAAAGAAAAAGGTTAAAGGTTATACCGATCACGTAAACCAAATGAGGATGAACACGTACGTAATACTTGTAATTCTTGTACGTGAAACGTAAACATGTTATAAAAGGAAAGTTCTAATCAAGTACGTACTATCGTAAGGGTACTATTCATGGTAAAAGCATGCGGGTTTTACAACTCTTCCCCCCTAAAAAGAATAATTCGTCCCCGAATTATAGATAACGTAAACTGGAAAAGAAGAAGATACCCGAATTCAAAATATGAAATGAGGGTAAGAAGCTCAGATAGACTGCTCTATTTCCTAAGTGGCTTCCCGCTCGGTATGATCCCTCCAAAGGATTTTGACGAATGGAATCGTCTTCCTTCGCATGACTCGTTCTTGTCTGTCAAGAACTCGTTCGGGTTCTTCTATGAAAGTGAGATCTTCACGAATCTGTTCCAGTGGATACTGAACCATGTGAAGGGGATGATACTGGTACCCTCTGATTAAGGACACATGGAATATATTGTGAACATGAGAAAGCTGCGGAGGTAACGCTAAACGGTAAGATACTTCACCGACTCGTTCAATGATATCAAACGGTCCGATGAATCGAGGACTGAGCTTCCCTTTAATTCCAAAACGTGAAACACCACGTGCCGGCGAACCTTAAGGAAAACGTGATCTCCTACGCTAAAATGTAAGTCCCTACGATGCTTGTCTGTGTAGCTCTTCTAACGTGACCGTGCTTCTTGTAGTTTCTGCTTAGCTACTACGACCTTCTCATTAGTCAGCTCTATGATCTCTGGTCCTTCAAGTGTTCGTTCACCAACCTGATCCCAACAGATTGGGGCGCGACACTTTCTGCCATACAACATCTCGAAAGGAGCACACTTGATACTTGCGTGCCAACTATTTTCGTATGCAAACTCCACCAAACAGATGTAGTCGTCCCAATCACCCGTCCATTCCAACGCACATGACCTCAACATGTCTTCCAATGTCTCAATCGTTCGCTCTGACTGCCCGTCTGTTTGAGGATGAAAAGCCGCGCTAAGCTTAAGTTGTGTACCCCAAGCTTTCTGCAGACTTCTCCAGAATCGCGAAGTGAAACGAGGATCTCTGTCTGAGACGATGCTGGATGGAGCACCGTGAAGTCTCATGATCTCCCTTTTATAAGTATCGGTGAGTTTACTGACCGAATCTTCCTTGCGGATCGGTAAGAAATGAGCTGATTTGGTAAGTCGATCAACAATAACCCAAATAGCATCGTGTTTCCTCTTTGTTGGCAGAAGACCAGTAACAAAATCCATGGTGATTTTGTCCCACTTCCACTCTGGAATATCTAACGGTTAAAGAAGACTGCCAGATCGCTGATGCTCAATCTTGACCTGCTGGCAGGTAAGATATTTGGAGACGTAAATGGTAACATCCTGTTTCATACCACTCCACCAAAAGTACTGCTTGATGTCATGGTACATCTTGGTCGAACCAGGATGGATAGAAAATGGGGAGCTATGAGCCTCAGCTCACAAGGCCTCCCGGAGTTCTTGATCATCAGGAACACAAAGTCTCGTGCCCTGCCATAAGATACCATCTGCATCTACTCGAAATTATGTCTGCTTCTCCAAATTTTGAATTATCGCCCAAATTTCTCCATCATCTTTTTGAGCTTCCTTGATCTTAGAGAGTAACTCGGGTTCTACTCTAAGATTAGCCCAGTAACCGTGTTGTCCACGTACCATGATCTCTATGTCTAGTCGCTCCAAGTCTCTTATGATTTCCTCCTCAATCTCAATGCCATTGATCATTCCGGACTTTCTGCTAAGTGCATCTGCCACTACATTCGCCTTGCCGAGATGATACTGCAGATTAATGTCATAATCCTTCAACAGCTCTAACCATCTCCTCTGTCTCATGTTCAATTCACGTTTAGTGAAGATATACTTCAAGCTCTTGTGGTCCGTGAAAATGTCACATGATTCTCCATATAAGTAGTGCCTCCATATCTTCAATGCAAACACGACTGTTGCAAGTTCCAAATCATGCGTAGGGTAATTTTCCTCATAAGGCTTAAGCTGCCGTGAAGCGTACGCGATCACTTTCCCATGTTGCATGAGAACACAACCAAGTCTCTTCCCCGATGCATCACTATAGATTTGAAATCCACCCGTACCAGATAGGAGAGTAAGAATAGGTGCATGTACTAACTTCTGTTTCAGGTCTTCAAAGTTCTCTCGTTCTTCAGTCCAAAGGAATTTCTCCCTTTTCCGCATCAGTTTGGTCAATGGTAGTGCTAAGCGGGAAAAGTTCTCCACGAACCTACGGTAATAACCAGCTAAGCCTAGGAAACTGCGGACTTCAGTCGCTGATGTCGGCCTCGACCACTTAGTAATAGCCTCAACCTTCGCTGGATCCATCGTGATTCGTTCTGCTGATACAATGGTAAAAGCATGCGGGTTTTACAATACATGTATAAGTATTCTGTTTACTGAGTACTTAACTGATTTTATATCGTGACTTAGCTTGTTTTACATGTTCATGACTTGTTTTACTCATTTTAATGTTATGTTGTGTTTATCATGTATTCTACGTATTCTGATTAAGTATTACCTGTATTTCTTGTTTGTGTAATTGATAGGTGTGAATACACCCATCCTTTTACCACTTAATTACAATAATAACCAAGCCAAAACGTGTATTTTATGTCGTAAATGTCAGAATTATGCGTGGTTTATGTTTTTGTTGTGATTTAGGAACAAAACATAAAAAGGGAGGAAAACACGGGCTTTCACGTGCGTTTATCGAAGAAAAAGACAAAAGACGAAGTCAAAAGATCAAGAGTGAAAAAAGAACGGAAGTCCAAGGCCTATTCTGAAGATTTATCGAAGAACAAGTCTAAAGACGGAAGTTTAATTAAGCCGAAGAACTCAAGTCTAATAAATGAAGAAATTATAAGACGAGTTTAAATTAATCCCGAGACAAAGTCGAAAAAGTCGAAGAACTTAAAAAACGAAAAGACGTGAAGAAAGAAAGAAAGAAAAGAGCAACACAAGCATCCCCTCCTTTCCTATAAATACCCTTCATTTCACCACATGAAAGGGTGTTAGTCATTTAGGAGTAGATTAGTTTTAGGAGTAGGAGTTGATTACTTTCTCTCTCTAGATTTCTTTCATGTTCTTAAGCTTTTCTTTCAAGTTTTCTTAATCTTAATCTTTAATCTTGTACTTTTGAATCTTTAATCTTAATCTTATTTCAAGCTTTTTACAATCATTCTCATTCTACCTTTCTTGATTTTATTTACCTATGATTCGATATAATCTTTGATCTTGTTTAGTTTTGATGTTTGATTGATTAAAAAGTTTATCTTTTTATTCATCTATAAGTTTTAATACAAATGAGTTTTGAGCTTGACATGCTTATTGGCTTATTTTGTGTTTAGCTTATATGTTTTTTTCTAGTTTTTCTTAAAAGTTTATCTTTTTAAAGTTTATTTTATAAAGTTGTTTATTTTGTGTTTTTAAAAAGTCTTTAAATTCTAGCTTATTAGCTTTTCTTTAACGTGTTTTGATTAGGTTTTTAGGCGTGTGCTTATTTGATTAATAGCTTATTAGATTTAGCTTATTTTATACATTCCTTTTACATCCCGATCATCTTGATTGGAAAAGGGTTTTACATTCCTTTCAGCATTCCTTTTAGCATTCCTTTCAGCATTCCTTTTAGCATTTCTTTTAGCATTCCTTTCAGCATTCCTTTTAGCATTCCTTTCAGCATTCCTTTTATAATTCCTTTCAGCATTCCTTTTAGCATTCCTTTCAGCATTCCTTTTACATTCCTTTTAGCATTCCTTTCAGCATTCCTTTTAACATTGCTTTCAGCATTCCTTTTAACATTCCTTTTAGCATTCCTTTTACATTCCTTTCAGCATTCCTTTTACATTCCTTTCAGCATTCCTTTTACATTCCTTTCAGCATTCCTTTCAGCATTCCTTTCAGCATTCCTTTTAGCATTCCTTTCAGCAATCCTTTTAGCATTCCTTTCAGCATTCCTTTTACATTCCTTTTACATTCCTTTTAGCATTCCTTTCAGCATTCCTTTTACATTCCTTTTAGCATTCCTTTCAGCATTCCTTTTTACATTCCTTTTGCATTCCTTTTGCATTCCTTTTACTTATCGCAATTTACATTTTCATTTTACTTAGTAATAGATAACCAAACCATTTTCATTTCCACGAAGAACAATTGAGTCGCACTTTCTACCAATAATCAATTCGAAAAGATTGGAACGAATTTATTTTATACCTGGTTGAAAAACTAGTTATTAAATGGCGCCGCTGCCGGCTCTTTTCGTGAAGATTAACGGTTTATTGTGAGAGACGCGTTGGATTTTGGGATCCGTTCACTTTTGAACGTTATTTTTCTTGTCAAATTTTCAAAAAAAAATATTTAATTAAAAAAAATTCAAAAATCCCAAAACATTTTAAAAAACCATAAAATATATTTCTTTTCTAAGTTTTGCAACCAAAAATATTCCTCTTAACCCTCTATTGTGTTTAATTCTTTTTCTCAACCCCTCTAATTTTAATTCTTCATGGATTCGTCTTGCGTACGGTGTGGGTGACCATGGCATGGTTATCAAACATGTCAATGGTGTACTTGTGAGCGGTGTGGCTCTGATATTGACGATACACAATTTGGATTTTGTCCATTTTTCAATTCAACAAATTCATACTTCTTCTCTTACAATACTTTCTCACCCTCTCCCGTATATGACAATCCTTATCCTAACAATGCACCGGGTTTTTCTCCATACCCGTGGTGCAATATTTGTGGGGACCCTCACGATGCTTCTTTTTGTTAACCGATGAATATCTTTGAGCCAATTACGTGCTATGATTCCGGTTTGTATAACTTTGAGCCCCCACATCACACCCTCAATCATCAATCCTCCCAGGGAATTAGTCTTGACCAACAACTCACTACTTTGAATGACATTCTTGAAAGTTTAGCTCAAATCCGAGCTGACTTGCATCAGGAAAGGCAACCTTTGCTTGATGGTGACCAAATCTTAAAATCCACCTACACCTTTTTGAGCCAATTTGGTCGTTTTCCCTTCTTTTCTACACCAAAATGTTTACTTACAGCGTGGGATAGAATGGGTTTAATTGAACATACTCAGGGAGATGATCAACAGAAATTTCTTCATGAGCTTCTTAAAGATGTAGAGGTTATCAAGGAGGAGTTAGTGGACTATATCACTCCTAACTGGAATGGTCCAGTCTATTATGATGATGATGACGAGGATGATATCTACAATATCAACCCATCTCCTGAGATTACTACTCCTACTCTTGATATCCCTAATGCGCCTAAGTATTGTGATACATTGAGTGAGATTAGTGATTTTGGTCTTGATAAATTCTTTGATGAGGTTTGTGATGCATCGAATTTTGAGGAGCTTACGGAAGAGGTCGCTCTTAATGATGATGATTTTTCTCCATGGTATGAGAATTTCACTTTTGAAATTTCTCTTTCTCCTCCGGGCGATGAAGGCGATGTTGATTTATTCTCTCCGACTTATGAGAAGTTTGCCCCTGAACTTGGTCTTTTAGATGAGGTGGAAGACGTTATTCTTCGCGACAAATTACTGAAAGTTCATCTTCTTATTGCTAAGATTGAAGCGTCGAATTCTGCTCCTATTAAAGACTCTTCACCTCCGTCTATTACTTCAGTTGAGAATAATGATACAGCTATGGAGGAAATCGACATTCACTCAATGCCTCCGGGTATTGATGATGATGACACGGGGGGGAAATCATTTTTGATAATTTGCTGCAAGAAGTTATTGTCCCAAGTCCCCCTCCCGAGCATCTTTCATCCACTCCTTTTAACACCATTACGGAGGATGAGTGCTTTGACCCGGGAGGTAATATTGACCATTCCATGATTGAAACCTTTACGACTTTGCCGCTTTCTGAGCATCAATTGTCTTTGGGGGATGACAATTTGCTTACTATACCCACCCCACCTCCCGTGGATCATGACCTCACATACTTCTCGTATGTTGAGCGGACTTTTCTCCCATTCAAGACTTATCCTCCTGCCTCTCCTTTATTAATGTCCTACAGGAACGAGGACAAGGTCTTTGATCCCGGTATTACATTCGAGGCTTTCCCATGGACCATTTAACTCGGGGACGAGTCAGGCTCGTGACTCGGTTAACAAAAACAAGCGCTTCTTGGGAGGCAACCCGATTATCTATCCTTTACCGTTTTCATAATAAGTTTAGGGGGAGCCCCGTATGTGTTTGATGTCTTGTTTCTTATGTGCAGGGATTCGAGCTTTCAAAGATCCATTCTTAATGACTTTTGACGACCCGTGATTCCATGTACCCGTCTTCCTGGTTCTATCCTAAACTCTTTTGATTCACTATTTTATATTCTTCAATATTAAAATAGGAATCACTTTAGTTGTCTCTTCCTTAGCAAGATTTAAACAAACGTGCACAATGTCCTAAGTGTAGGGGACTTTACTTCCACATGCTTAAACATTGAGGACAATGTTTATATTAAGTGTAGGGGGACTTCTATCGAAGTTAAGTGGTCTTTTCCTTGCATTTGTCCTCATTTTAACCGAAAAATTGATTTTTCGACATTTTTCAAATTTTTTGATCTATTTTGGCCTAGTAGTTTTTCCTTTGTTAGCGTTATTTACTTTCTTTGCTAGAATAAATTTTCAATAAAGTGGTTTTAAATTTTTCAAAGTTGTGAATATTTTGACTCAACCCGAGTTTACTTATCTAAGTTTACTCTAGCTAGTATCCTTAACGTGTTTAAGTCAAGTTTTGCTAGGCTTTTATATTGGGAGCTTTAAAATGCGGAAGTCTTAACTCTCACGGGTTAAGAACAAGAACTTTTCGCAAGTTCCTATAATTGATCCTAGAGAGTTGTTTATCAAGGGAACTTTAAAATGTGAATTCTAAACTTGAAAAAGTCTAAGAGTTTGCAAGATCCTATAGATGACTCGAAAACTACCAAAACGTGGATTTAATTGGCTAAGCATTCACGAGTCTCATTCTTTAAGATTTTAAACTGTGGAGAACGAGAGATGATAGAGTCAATTACAAGTTTGGTACTCTTTCATGAAATTATGTGAGTTGATTATGAGCTTTTTCTCCCATCGCTTGTTAATAAATTTAATTGCAATAAATAAGGTTGTACGATTTGAAAAGTTACTTAGCTTCTAGCCCAAGATCGTTTAAAAGTTGCTCGGTATTAATTAGAGTTCATAGCCAAGGCATAACTTATTGAAGCGGGATGCGAAGATTGGCGAGTCCGAAAAGGCCCTAACAAGGCATGAAGGCTACATTTTGTTGCTAAAGATCTAAAGTGATGTGAAGAATCATTAAACAAAAATCAATATGATGGATCGAGACACACGACGAAAAGCAAAAACTCCCCAAAAGATCATTGAGAATTCTATCCAAAAAGGCCCTAACAAGGTATGAGGATAAATAGATCTAAGTCCTAAAAGGAGGCGGATCGTTGTATATCAAAGTCCAAAATAAAGATTGGAGAAAAATGAAGAAGTCGTGGTCCAAGTATGAAGAATCTATCAAAAACATCAAGTGAAGAAATTCCAATTATGAAGAGAAGACCATAATTTCAAGAACGTCTCTCAAGATTTGAAGTATGAAGTCGCTGCCAAATATCGGTCCGAGAAAGGTCTCAAATCGTGAAGCGAGTTACGCCAAGATATGAACTTTAAGAGGTCCCGAGAAGCAGTTTTAAAAGATTTTGTCCTTTAGCTAACTATTGATTAAATCGTTCCACTTTATTTTCAGCCTAAATAACTATCGAAATAAGTCAACAATGCATCCTCGTGATCTTTAAAGACAAAAATAAAATATAATAGATACACCTAGGAATAAGGGAGTCTAAGTAAATAATGGCCCACATGAGTTCGTGTTAGTTTGCTAACTTATAATAACAATGATCTCGTTTTTAAGCTTGGTTTGGGGAATGTGAAACTTGAGGGTGATAATCATTCATGACATTTCCAAAACCCTAAGGTAAGTTTTTGATCTCTTTACTTGTTTTCTTATTTTTGAAATTTTCTATCATTTTAATAAAGGTTAATGTGGATTGATTATGATGGAAAATGTAAAACTTGCTTTGTAACTAATTCATTGCATGAGGACATTGCAATGGTCAAGTGTAGGGGATTTTATAGGTGTGAAAACACCCATCCTTTTACCACTTAATTACAATAATAACCAAGCCAAAACGTGTATTTTATGTCGTAAATGTCAGAATTATGCGTGGTTTGTGTTTTTGTTATGATTTAGTACCAAAACGTGAAAAGGGAGGAAAACACAGGCTTTCACGAGCTTTTATCGAAGAAAAAGATAAAAGACGAAGTCAAAAGATCAAGAGTGCAAAAAGAACGGAAGTCCAAGGCCTATTCTGAAGATTTATCGAAGAACAAGTCTAAAGACGGAAGTTTAATTAAGCCGAAGAACTCAAGTCTAATAAATGAAGAAATTATAAGACGAGTTTAAATTAATCCCGAGACAAAGTCGAAAAAGTCAAAGAACTTAAAAGACGAAAAGACGTGAATAAAAGAGCAACACAAGCATCCCCTCCTTTACTATAAATACCCTTCATTTCACCACATGAAAGGGTGTTAGTCATTTAGGAGTAGATTAGTTTTAGGAGTAGGAGTAGATTACTTTCTCTCTCTAGATTTCTTTCATGTTCTTAAGCTTTTCTTTCAAGTTTTCTTAATCTTAATCTTTAATCTTGTACTTTTGAATCTTTAATCTTAATCTTATTTCAAGCTTTTTACAATCATTCTCATTCTACCTTTCTTGATTTTATTTACCTTTGATTCGATATAATCTTTGATCTTGTTTAGTTTTGATGTTTGATTGATTAAAAAGTTTATCTTTTTATTCATCTATAAGTTTTAATACAAATGAGTTTTGAGCTTGACATGCTTATTGGCTTATTTTGTGTTTAGCTTATTTGTTTTTTCTAAGTTTCTTAAAAGTTTATCTTTTTAAAGTTTATTTTATAAAGTTGTTTATTTTGTGTTTTTAAAAAGTCTTTAAATTCTAACTTATTAGCTTTTCTTAAACGTGTTTTGATTAGGTTTTTAGGCGTGTGCTTATTTGATTAATAGCTTATTAGATTTAGCTTATTTTATACATTCCTTTTACATCTCGGTCATCTTGATTGGAAAAGGGTTTTACATTCCTTTCAGCATTCCTTTCAGCATTCCTTTTAGCATTCCTTTTAGCATTCCTTTTAGCATTCCTTTTAGCATTCCTTTCATCATTCCTTTTAGCATTCCTTTCAGCATTCCTTTTAGCATTCCTTTCAGCATTCCTTTTACATTCCTTTTAGCATTCCTTTCAACATTCCTTTTAACATTCCTTTCAGCATTCCTTTTAACATTCCTTTTAGCATTCCTTTCAGCATTCCTTTTACATTCCTTTACATTCCTTTTACATTCCTTTCAGCATTCATTTTACATTCCTTTCAGCATTCCTTTTACATTCCTTTCAGCATTCCTTTTACATTCCTTTCAGCATTCCTTTCAGCATTCCTTTCAGCATTCCTTTTAGCATTCCTTTTAGCATTCCTTTTAGCATTCCTTTTAGCATTCCTTCTACATTCCTTTAACATTCCTTTTAGCATTCCTTTCAGCATTCCTTTTACATTCCTTTCAGCATTCCTTTTAGCATTCCTTTCAGCATTCCTTTTATATTCCTTTTAGCATTCCTTTCAGCATTCCTTTTTACATTCCTTTTGCATTCCTTTTGCATTCCTTTTACTTACCGCAATTTACATTTTTATTTTACTAAGTAATAGATAACCAAACCATTTTCATTTCCACCAAGAAAAATTGAGTCGCACTTTCTACCAATAATCAATTCGAAAAGATTGGAAAGAATTTATTTTATACCTGGTTGAAAAACTAGTTATTAGTAATAATAAGTAAATTTCTAAAAATAGCAGGTTTCCTAAAATAGAAAGTTTACAAAAATAGAAAGTTTCCAAAAATAGTAAGTTTCCAAAAATAGTAAGTTTCCAAAAATGGATTAACTTCTTAAAATAGATCAGTTTTTAAGAATAAAAAATTTCCAAAAATAGTAAGTTTCCTGAATTAGAAAGTTTCCATATTTAGAATTAAGCTGACTTAATAAGCTAATAATATAAGCTTAAGTTTACTGGTTAAATATCATAAGTCATGTGATTATAGTATAGTTTATTAATAATATCATGTTAATTAAGTAAACTATAGGTTATATGATTTAATTAATATAAGCATGATTTAATTAAATTAAGGTGTATAAAATACTTAGGTTAAAACATGTACTACTATTATATTAAATATAACTTAAGTCATGATTATTAATTAATTATATTCCATGTCTTAATACTTAATTTATACTATAGTCTAAATTAATTAAATAAATACTTAGGTTAAAACATGTATTATTTTCTAAATAATAATTAACCTAAGTCCATGATTAATTAAATATCATGTTAATAATATATACTTGTAAAAATAAAATACTTGTACATATTTTAGTCATGAACCGGACCCATGTATTCAATTTATACATGTCGTGAACCGGACCCGGAACCCCTTGAACAAGTCCGAACCAAACACCCCTTAACAGTGGCAAACCGGCTCGGCCGGTTGCCACTGTTTTTGTTTAGGCTGCCACCAGCTTAGGCCGGTGGTCTTGTCTCTCGGCTAGCCGCTGCCAACAGTGGTGTTCCCACCGGCTGTGTGCCGGTGGTTCCCCCTACTGCGCTGCGTTCCTCCTGCTTGACCCACTCTGCCACCGACTGTGTGTCGGTGGTGGGGCTGCTTGCTGCCGAGACCCAACCAAACAACAAGGACACCCCGACGCGAGTCAGGATTCCTTGTCCCTGCTGTCGACCGAACCAAACACCATCGAGATCATAGATCTCGGTTGGTGGCGTGATCAAAAACACGCCGAGAGCCTAGGGCTCTCGGTTTGTGTGTCGGCCGAGCAACCAAACCCGAAACAAACCCTTAATTTTACTCCCTTGATCACGTGACATGTTTTTAATGCTTGCTTTATTTAATTCATATTCATGTGTTAATAATTAAATAAAAAGAATAAAAACAAAAGGGTTTACGGATTAACGAATGCGTGTAAAGATTAGAGAATGATAACACGAACACGATCTTGAATTTGATTAACTAAAAATCAAATCAAACACCTCTTTGGTGTTGATCTTACTGACGACAACAAGAGAGAAGAAGAAGAATAGGGTTTTTGATTTTTCTTGAAAACTCTGTAAAGTGAAAAGTCTTTCCTCTTTTGTTATTTTAATAAAAACAAAGTTGGGCTTGGCCCCTTTTCTTCCCTTGGTGTCGCGGCTAATAGGGCCCACAAGGGAAAACCCGGAGTTTTCCCTTGTTTTAAATTACGTGTTCGTGTGTTCGTATATTCGTGTTATATTTAAATAATTGTGCGTAACGATATTAATCGTATTATTTTAATTAAGTGTGTTATTACGTGTTCGCGATTTTTACGTTCATGATTTCATGTTCGTGATTATAATTATTATTGCTAATATTTATCATGTACTATAACGAACTTAATACCTATCATGTAATAATACGTATATAACTTCTGTAATTACTAATCGTGACACGTGTTCATGCTATAAAAGGAAAGTTTTTAATATGTACGCGTGTTTACTAAGTGTACTGTTCATGGTAAAAGCATGCGGGTTTTACAAATAAACCTTCAGTGACATCCAGAGCCGTTTTAACAGTTTATAATTATCGAAAATCTAAAGTTTTTTAACTAATAATTGATTTGAGTTAAAACTGCATGTTTTTTAGGTTTTCATAAAATTAGAGTTTTGTTTTTTAAAAATTAGGGTTTTTGGCCGAATTTTTAATAAAAAAAGGGAATTGTTTTAAAACCCTAAATTACATGTGGGATTATTTTAGATTTAACTAGCATGATTAATTGTTATGTCATGTATGGTTACGATCCGTAGAGATTTAATTGTTAAGATTTCTGAGGAATCCATGATTACGTGCATGTTTTCATGGATCGTAAAATTATATGTTTATATGATTTTATGTGCTACGTGATTATTTGATTCAATAAATATCGAATTAGGGAAGACTTTTATATGAATATAAAGACCTAGATTTTGTGATTATTGAATAAATCGTTTGCATGTGGCCATTTGATTTATTTGTTGCACATATAAATGGTTATTATGTGTTTATGATTTAGTTGTTTTACTTGTTTATATATAAAATAGTTGAATTTTTGTAAACAAAGGTTTTTTTATGAAAAGAAAAAATTGGACTAAATCATATTAAAATAATGATTTGTTAAGAGATCTAAATTACATAAGATTAAGTTGATTGATGAATCGCAATAATAATCTAACGACCTACTCCTTTTGACAAACAATAAAGTGGGTATAACGCACCGCTGGTCATGTACCCGGTTAAGGAAAGAGGTTATGCCATTAGTCGTTGACCAAATTCCCGGCTCGCTTGTGCGTCAAATTGAAATTACCTACGATTATTAATTGAATTATACCTTAAGGTTTATTTATCACAAACTCACATCCAAAACACAATGAATAAGGGTATTGCTTTGTGCGTAGCCGAGTTCTAGTAAAAGTACGTTGTGAATAGTTGTGGATAAATGCTTCAATTGGTTTAACCGATACCTCAACGTAATTTATGTAGAAATTTAGTCTCGTAACTCCAAAGGACTTTGACGAATGTAATCGTCTTCTTCCTAATGACTCGTTCTTGCCGGTCAAGAACTCGTTCGGGTTCCTCTATGAAGGTAAGATCTTCACGAATCTGTTCCAGTGAATACTGAACCATGTGAAGGGGATAAAAATTGTACCCTCTGAGTAAGGACACATGGAAAATGTCATGAACGTGAGAAAGCTGCAGAGGTAAAGCTAAGCGATAAGATACTTCACCGACTCGCTCGATGATATCAAACGGTCCGATGAATCATGGACCGAGTTTCCCTTTGATTCCAAAACGTCTAACACCACGTGCCGGTGATACCTTAAGAAAGACGTGATCTCCTACGTTGAAATGTAAGTCCTTACGATGCTTTTCGGCATAAATCTTCTGACGTGTATGAGCTTCCTGTAATTTCTGGTTGGCTACAACGACCTTCTCGTCGGTCAACTCTATCATCTCTGGTCCTTCTAGTGTTCGCTCACCAACCTGATCCCAGCAGATTGGGGCGTGACACTTCTTTCCATACAACATCTCGAATGGTGCACACTTAATGCTGGCGTGCCCATTGTTGTTGTATGCAAACTCTACTAAACATATGTAATCATCCGAGTCTCCTGTCCACTCCAATGCACATTGATTTAATGGATATTTGTGTTCTCTTTGAAGTGTTCGTACTCGATTCAATTCGAATTGATCACGATTTAGAGTAGACTTATCGTTTTTGGTAACTAAAAGGGGGATCTTTTGATTATCTATTTCTAATTATAAAGTAAATGCTACAATTATTAAACATAAGCATAAACTTCTGAATAAAACTTTTAATACTAACCTAGAATCAATATTCGCAATAAACTTTACCAATCAACTTCAGAATACTTCATTGAAGAACTTCGGAATACTTTTACAAATTAACTTCGGAATCTCTTTTGTAAGGAACTTCGGAATTTCTCAACAAAATGAACTTCGCAATAATATTTGCCAGTCAACTTCGGAATAATTTTAGGAACACACTTCGGAATATGACTTCGCAAACAGAGAACTTCGGAATAAACTACAAGAGAACTTCAGAATAACTTGTGCAGAACTTCGGAATGAAAAAGCAGACCAATATTCCAAAGTGACTTAGCAAAATACCAATATTCCTAAGTAACTTGGCAAAATAACCAATATTCCTAAGTAACTTAGCAAAATAACCAATATTCCTAAGTAACTTAGCAAAATACCAATATTCCAAAGTGACTTAGCAAAATACCAATATTCCTAAGTAACTTAGCAAAATAACCAATATTCCTAAGTAACTTCTCAATATTTTTTATACTCACTTCGGAATTTCTTTCTATTTTACTTCGGAATAATTATATATACTCACTTCAGAATTTTAACAAAATTATAACTTCGGAAAATATAAAAAATGAACTTCGGAATTAAATCAGTTAGTCACCTCGGAATATTACTAGAGATTCCAAATTGACTTCAGAAAACTAAAACCCTCTTGGCAACTTTGCAATAATAAAAAAAATTCCAAATCCTGATCCTAAATTCTAGGAAACCAAAAATAAGCCAAATAATCTAAGAAATAAGCTAATCAAAACACAAATAAGATCTAATAACTACTAAATCAACCAAATCAACAAACTTTATTTAAATCAACTCATAAAAACTATGAAACCCACTTGTTTTATTGAAACTCAAACCAACCAATTCAAAAAGCACAATCCAGTAAGAAAATCAATCACACAATCAACAAGATAAAATCAACTACATGATTAAAGAGACAAAATAATAGATTATGATTAAGAAAGGTAGAATGAGAATTAATTCAAAAGCTTGATTAGATTGAAGATTAAGATCCAAAATTACAAGATTAAGATGAAGGTTTTAATAAGCTTGAAAGAAAAGCAAAGAGAAAAAGTAAAACACACACTAAAAATAAAACTAACTAAAAATTAAAGACTACTCTCTAATGACATGTTTAGGAAACTATATATAGGGGAAGGGAAAGGTGTTGTTTTCACCTTCTTTCTTCTTGTCTTCTCGTCTCTTAAATAACTCGTCTTTCTCGACTTTTCCTCGGGATTAGTCGAATGATAAAATGAACTCGTCTTCTAATTTTCTTCTTTTAGTAGACTTGGTTCTTCGACTTCGTTAAAATTCCGTCTTTAGACTTTTTCTTCGATAAATCTTCAGAATAGGCCTTTGACTTCTGTTCTTCTTGCACTTTGACCTTTTGACTTCTTCATTTGTCTTTATCTTCGATAAAAGCCCGTGAAAGCTCGTGTTTTCTTCCTTTTTCATATTTTTGTCCTAAAACACAATAAAAACACAAACCACGCATAATTCCGCCTTTTACGACATTAAATACACTTTTTGGTCTTGTCATTATTAGAAATAAGTGGTAAAAGGATAAGTGTTTTCACACTTATTACACATGCTCGGAGCATGTCTTCCAATGTCTGAATCATCCGCTCTGATTGTCTGTCTGATTGAGGATGAAAAGTCGTGTTAAGCTTAAGTTTTGTACCCCAAGCTTTCTTCAGACTCCTCCAAAATCGTGAAGTGAACCGAGGATCCCTATCTGAGACGATACTGATGGAGTACCATGAAGTCTCGTGATCTCCTTCTTGTAAGTATTGGCGAGTTTGCTGACCGGATCATCCTTACGGATCGATAAGAAATGAGCTGACTTAGTAAGTCGGTCAACGATAACCCAAATCGCATCATGCCTCCTCTTTGTCTGCGGAAGACAGGTAGCAAAATCCATGGTGCTCTTGTCCCACTTCCACTCTGGAATTTCTAACGGTTGTAGTAGACCACTAGATCGCTGATGCTCGATCTTAACCTGCTGGCAGGTAAGACATTTGGAGACGTAAGTAGCAACATCCTGTTTCATACCACTCCACCAAAAGTATTGCTTGATGTCGTGGTACATCTTGGTTGAACCAGGATGAATGGAGAATGGGGAGCTATGAACATCAACTAATAACGCTTCCTTGAGTGTAAGATCATCAGGAACATAAAGTCTAGTGCCCTGCCATAAGATACCATCGTCATCCAATCGAAACTTCGTCTGCTGTTGTAAGTTCTAAATGATCGCCCAAATTTCACCATCATCCTTCTGAGCTTCCTTGATCCTAGAGAGTAACTCAGGTTCCACTCTAAGATTATCCTAATTACCGTGCTGTCCATGTACCATGATCTCAATGTCTAGTCGCTCCAAATCTCTTATAATCTCCTCCTCAATTTTAGTGTCGTTTATCATACCGGACTTTCTACTAAGTGCATCTGCCACTACATTCGCCTTGCCGGGATGATACTGCAGATTAATGTCATAATCCTTCAACAGCTCTAACCATCTTCTCTGCCTCATGTTCAGCTCACGTTGAGTGAAGATGTATTTCAGACTTTTGTAATCTGTGAAGATATCACATGATTCTTCATACAAGTAGTGCCTCCATATCTTCAATGCAAACACGACTGCTGCAAGTTCCAAGTCATGCGTAGGGTAATTCTCCTCATAAGGCTTAAGCTGTCGTGAAGCTTACGCAATCAGTTTCCCATGTTGCATGAGAACACAGCCAAGTCCCTTCCCTGAAGCATCACTTTAGATTTGAAATCCACCTGTACCAGATGGGAGAGTAAGAATCGGTGCAGATACTAACTTCTGCTTTAGGTCTTCAAAGCTCTTCTCTCTTTTTTCAGTCCAGACGAATTTCTCCCTTTTTCGCACCAGTTTGGTCAATGGCAGTGCTAAACGGGAAAAGTTCTCTACGAACCTACGGTAGTAACCAGCTAAGCCTAGGAATTTGCGAACTTCAGTCGCTGATGTCGGTCTTGGCCACTTGGTAATAGCCTCAACCTTTGTTGGATCCATGGTGATTCCTTCTGATGATACAATGTGGCCTAGGAACGCCACCTTGTCTAACCAGAACTCACACTTGGAGAATTTGGCATACAACTGCTTCTGGCAAAGTATCTGTAGTACATTACGAAGATGGTCTTCGTGTTCCTCCTTTGACTTAGAGAAATTAAGAATGTCGTCAATGAAGACAATGACGATCTTGTCCAGGAACTCATGAAAGATACAATTCATCAGATCCATGAAGACAGCTGGAGCATTGGTAAGGCCAAATGGCATGACTACGAATTCGTAGTACCCATAGATTATACGGAAAGAAGTCTTGGCAATGTCCTGCTCTTTAACCAGTAACTGATGATAGACCGACCTCAGATCAATCTTGGAGAAATGTTTGGCCCCTTGGAGTTGGTCAAACAAGTCATCAATGCGTGGTTGCAGATATCTATTCCTGATGGTGATCTTGTTAAGTTCACGATAATCTATGCATAGACGCATACTGCCGTCCTTCTTCTTTACGAACATAACATGTGCGCCCCATGGAGAAGCACTAGGTCGAATGAAACCGCGTTCTAACAGTTCCTGCAGTTGTTCCTTTAACTCCTTTAGCTCTATGGGAGCCATGCGATAAGGAGCTTTAGATATTGACTCAGCTCCTGGGACGAGCTCAATATTAAACTCCACTTCACGAGCAGGTGGTATGCCAGGAAGTTCTTCTGGAAACACGTCTGGGAATTCTGACACGATCGGCTGATTCTGGATAGATGGATATTCAGCCTCCAAATCATGAATAGTAGCAAGATAGCCTTCACAACCATGTGACAGTAGTGCACATGCTTGTAAGGTCGAAAGTATTTGTACAAACCTTCCGGGTATGAACCCATTGTGAATGTACTCTGGTGAATTTACATCACCAAAGATGACCCGATATGTATGGCAGTCAATGGTGGCGTGATGCTTGGATAGCCAGTCCATGCCTAATATCATGTCAAAATCACACATATCCAATGGAAGTGCGTCAACAGGACGAATCTTGTAGTCAAACTCTAGGGGAAGGCTCTTGTACCCATGAGTTATGCGTACAGAGTCTCTTAAAGGCGTAGAAATGTTTAATACATTCTCTAATGGCATAAGGGATATCCTAACATTCTTGGCATAAGCAGTAGAAATGACCGAGTGAGTAGCACCCGTGTCAAATAAAACACATGTAGCTTGACCATACATATACAAGATTCCCGTGATGGTACCTGTAGACTTTTTGGCCTGATCGCGAGAAGTCGTGTACACCCATCACTAGTAGGAGGTGGCTTGGAATCAGCATGTCCAGATGTGCCCTCCATCTCGCCCTTGCGGCAGTCCTTCATGCGATGACTAGTAAGGCCACACTTGAAGCAAGCGTCCCTATCGCGGCGACATGGCCCTATGTGCCTACGGTTGTAGGTAGTGTAGAGAGGGTGAGTATACCCTCCAGTAGGTGCCCTTGCTACCTGGGAGCCTGTTCGGAAAAGTACACATGAGACATGGTTTATAGGTACAAAAGGACAATGCGGAAAATCATAAGACGTATTACCAGTGATAGCTGCACGGTTAAGCTGTGAACCTCTTCGGTCCTGCTCCCTCCCTTTACCATGATTCCTGGTGGAAGATTGCTAATGTGTCAGAATTATGAATCATAAACGTGTAACATAAGATATGAGTAAGTGTAGGGACCTGCTGCTGTTAGAGTTTCCAGCGTTGTTACGGTAATTATCATTACCGCCACGCCTATCCATAGCAGAACAGTCTTGAGTCTGATCGTTACCCTTGGGCTGAGTAGGCTGTTGCTGAGTAGCCGGTTGAGACCGGTCCCGAGTCTTCTGCCTGAAAGATGCAGTTTAAAGAGAAAGATAAATATTGGATAGTACTGAATGAATTTGAAATGGTCACCGCTGAATGACGAATAAATACCTCTTCTCGGGTCTCTCTGCTTCACCGAATTCCTCTCTCTCCTGCAGCATCTCCAGATTACGTGCTGAATCGGCTACTTGTGCCACCGTGTTGAAGGTAGCACGCACCAAGTTGTTGGCGACCGATGTACGAAGAGCCCAACGAAAGTGGTATGCTTGCTCTTCGGCAGTACCTGTTGTTGCGCCAATAAAACCAGCCAAACGAAGAAATCGCTGCATGAACTCGTTGATGTTCTCCCCAGATCTCTTTCTGATCCCATGGTACTCCCTCTTCAGCTTGTCTTGCTAAGCCTTGGGGAAGAACTATCCCATCACTAACTCCCTGAACTGAGCCCAAGTCAAGCCAGCCACCCAATTGTTACCAACCTCAGACTGCTTCACTGCCTTCCACCATCCTAGCACATCACTTTCGAACTTGTAACAGGCCAACCTCGACTTGAAGACGGGGCAGCAGCCCATTCCATCAAATATCTTCTCGATATGAGCCAACCAGCTTTCAGCCTCGCTGGGGCTGTCAGTTCTCTTGAAGGATCGAGGACATTGCTTGTTGAATCTCTGCAGCCATGTGACCAATGTTGCTGGAGGAGGAGGAGGAGGAACTGGGTGCTGTTGCTAAATTTTGGCAGCTTGCACCTCAGCCCGGATTTCGTTCCTCGGCTGAGGAAGCAAAGCCTGCATCGCAGCTTGGACTGCTGCATTGAGTTGTTCCTTCTCGCGTGTGAGAACCATCTGACATTATAAAACAAAATGCATGATTAAAATGATTAAACATAAAATATATACATGAAAAAAAAATTATGCCAAATAAATCATGAGAAAATTTTTATGCAGGAAAACAGTGCATGAATGCATGATGCAGTTTATGAAAACTTTTATATGCGCAAGCGTCAACGCCTAAGGTCAGTTCACCCAAAACAAAAGACATGGCGAGGGGACGCCAATGGGTCGGTCCCAAAGTTAAAATTTTAGATAAAAGCACATGCGACTAAATAGGGCCAGTCCTGTACCAACCATTACTTAGTCATAAACCTGCGACAATGACATATAACATGAATGCATGAAAACCGACTGTCAGATCTAGGAAGACCATAGTGACTACCCACTAATCATAGGCATTGTTTTGAGAGCCTACAGGTCAAAGCCTTGGCTCTGATACCATAATTGTAACACCCCATTTTGGTAAATGGAATGTCACGCGTGATTATGGCGTGTCATCAAAGCATAAAAGGTAAATGTCTTAAAAACATTAAATGACCATGAAAGGGAATACTGGAAACAAACACCGGTACCTCAAGTATAAGCTCATCACACACAAACATAAGTACTAAAAAGGAAAAGGACTAAACAATGTCCAAGGAAATAAGTAGCAAAATGTATGATGAAATGCATAAAGTAGAGAAGGCTAGAAAGCTTCCAATCCATATGCACGTACGCTTAAAGTCTACGAGCACCCTTGAGTACATGTCGTTTGGGAACATGAAAGGAAAACGGCTGAGCATAACGCTCAGTGCATGGATATACAAGTATGACATGGAATAGCATAAGCATATAAGACTAATAGCAGCGGAATATTCTAAGTTCTAACAATCTGGATTCATATTCATAAAACTGGTTTTATAGTTTGAAAAGACTTATGTTTCCATAAAAATATGTTTAATTAAATTAGCCAAATAGTCCATATAGGTCATGAGGTTCCACCGTGCATGAATACTTGGAGGGGAGACCTCGTCATGCAATTAGAGGGGTTGCCTCTAATTAAATAGTATGGGTAGGAGGATCAACTCCTAGTGAAGGATGCAAGATACACATCGCAATCACTCTGATAATACTGGTAAACATGTAACTAGGATGCACCCATACGCCCCACATGATAATATAATATAATGGCCAAAGCTGAAAAGGGACTCCACGAGCAATCACTTCGCTGTGGGGAAGTCATAACACTATTGCCTCCAGTGTTATGGTTATGGTACCTCTATAACTATGTGACACTGGTCATGCATGTATATGGCTTAGGCTCTTATTCTAACATAAGTATCAAACATATAAAACAAATACTGGGGAAACAGTTGGCTGCAAACAGGGAATCCTAATAAGGAAAGATTGTCCATACTGAAGGATGGGAAATCCGTACCTTATGTCCAGTGAACGGAAAAGACGAACGAAAGGAAGTCCTACTCCTATCTCACTATTGCTACATAAATAGTATACATGTATAAGTATTCTGTTTACTGAGTACTTAACTGATTTTATATCGTGACTTAGATTGTTTTATATGTTCATGTCTTGTTTTACTGATTTTAATGTTATGTTGTGTTTATCATGTATTCTACGTATTCTGATTAAGTATTACCTGTATTTCTTGTATTATTATACATGTTGTGTAATAATAAGTAACTTTCTAAAAATAGCAGGTTTCCTAAAATAGAAAGTTTCCAAAAATAGAAAGTTTCCAAAAACAGAAAGTTTCCAAAAATAGATTAACTTCTTAAAATATATCAGTTTCTAAAAATAGAAAGTTTCCAAAAATAGTAAGTTTCCTGAATTAGAAAGTTTCCCTATTTAGAATTAAGCTGAATTAATAAGCTAATAATATAAGCTTAATTTTAATAGTTAAATATCATAAGTCATGTGATTATAGTATAGTTTATTAATAATATCATGCTAATTAAGTAAACTATAAGTTATATGATTTAATTAAATATAAGCATGATTTAATTAAATTAAGGTGTATAAAATACTTAGGTTAAAACATGTATTACTATTATATTAATTATAACCTAAGTCATGATTATTAATTAATTATATACCATGTCTTAATAATTAATTAGTACTATAGTATAAATTAAATAAATAACTACATAGGTTAAAACATATATTATTTTCTATCTTGTTAATAATATATACATGTCATGTTTTAATTAATTTAATATCTTGTTAATAATATATACTTGTAAAAACAAAATACTTGTACATATTTTATTCATGAACCGGACCCATGTATTTAATTTAAACATGTCGTGAACCGGACCCGGAATCCCTTGAACCGGTCCAAACCAAACACCCCTTAACAGTGGCAAACAGGCTCGACCGGTTGCCACTTTTTTTGTTTAGGCTGCCACCGGCTTAAGCCGATGGTCTTGTCTCTCGGCTAGCCACTGCCAACAGTGGTTTTCCCACCGGTTGTGTGCCGGTGGTTCCACCTGCTACGTTGCGTTCCCCCTGCTTGACCCACTCTGCCATCGGCTGTGTGCCGGTGGTGGGGCTGCTTGCTGCCGAGACCCAACCAAACCACAAGGACACCCCGACGCGAGTCAGGATTCCTTGTCCCTGCTGTCGACCGAACCAAACACCACCGAGATCATAGATCTCGGTTGGTGGCGTGATAAAAACACGCCGAGAGCCTAGGCCTCTCGGTTTGTGTGTCGGCCGAGCAACCAAACCCGAAACAAACCCTTAATTTTACCCCCTTGATCACGTGACATGTTTTTAATGCTTGCTTTATTTAATTCATGTTTATGTGTTAATAATTAAATAAAAAAATAAAAACAAAAGGGTTTACGGATTACCGAATGCGTGTAAAGATTAGAGAATGATAACACGAACACGATCTTGAATTTGATTAACTTAAAATCAAATCAAACACCTCTTTGGTGTTGATCTTGCCGTCGGCCACAAAAGAGAAGAAGAAAAATAGGGTTTTTGATTTTTCTTGAAAACTCTGTAAAGTGAAAAGTGTTTCCTCTTTTGATATTTTAATAAAAACAAAGTTGGGCTTGGCCCCTTTTCTTCCCTTGGTGCCGCGGCTAATAGGGCCCACAAGAGAAAACCCGGAGTTTTCCCGTGTTTTAAATTACGTGTTCGTGTGTTCGTATATTCGTGTTATAATAGTTCGTTTTATATTTAAATACTTGTGTGTAACGATATTAATCGTATTATTTTAATTAAGTGCGTAATTACGTGTTCGCGGTTTTTACGTTCATGATTTCATGTTCGTGATTATAATTATTATTGTTAATAATTACCGTGTACTATCACGTACTTAATACTTATCGTGTAATAATACGTATATAACCTCTGTAATTACTAATTGTGACACGTGTTCATGCTATAAAAGGGAAGTTTTAATATGTACGCATGTTTACTAAGTGTATTGTTCATGGTAAAAGTATGCGGGTTTTACAAATAAACCTTCAGTGGCATCCAGAGCCGTTTTAACATGTTATAATTATCGAAAATATAAAGTTTTTTAACTAATAATTGTTTTGAGTTAAAACTACATGTTTTTTAAGGTTTTCATAAAATTACAGTTTTGTTTTTTAAAAACTAGGGTTTTTGGCCGAATTTTTAATAAAAAGAAGGGAATTGTTTTGAAACCTTAAATTACATGTGGGATAATTTTAAATTAAATTGCATGATTAATTGTTATGTCATGTATGGTTACGATCCGTAGAGATTAAATTGTTAAGATTTGTGGGGAATCCATGATTACGTGCATGTTTTCATGGATCGTAAAATTATATGTTTATATGATTTTATGTGCTACGTGATTATTTGATTCAATAAATAGAATTATGGAAGACTTTTATATGAATATAAAGACCTAGATTTTGTGATTATTGAATAAGTCGTTTGCATGTGGCTATTTGATTTATTTGTTGCACATATAAATGGTTATTATGTGTTTATAATTTAGTTGTTTTACTTGTTTATATATATAATTATTCAATTGTTGTAAACAAGGGTTTTTTATGAAAAGAAATAATATGGACTAAATTATATTAAGATAATGATTTGTAAAAAGATCTAAATTACATAAGATTAAGTTGATTGGTGAATTGAAATAATAATCTAACGACCTACTCCTTTTGACAAACTATAAAGTGGGTATAACGCACCGCTGGTCATGTACCCGGTTAAGGAAAGAGGTCTTATGCCATTAGTCGCTGACCAAATTCCCAGCTCGCTTATGCGTCAAAATGAAATTACCTATGATTATTAATTGAATTATACCTTAAGGGTGATTTATCACAAGTTCACATCCGAAACACAATGAATAAGGGTATTTCTTTGTGCGTAGCCGAGTTCTAGCAAATGTACGTTGTGAATAGTTGTGGATAAATGCTTCAATTGGTTTAACCAATACCTCAACGTAATTTATGTAGAAATTTAGTCTCGTGAAGAAGTTTACTAAATGTTTTATTAAACCTATGCTATGGAGTTGTATGCATGCTTCTCCATACATTAGTTTTGACATCAAAATTTATACCCTTAAAATTTAAGTCGAATGCTCCTAATTGACGAACACTTGAAATTACTTCATCATCAAATGAGATTTTTGGGTGATGTTGTGATGGAGAGAAAACCATTTGTAGAATGAGAATTTGTATGATGGTTTTATGTTACTCAGATTAGATGACTTAATTAAGTTACTCAGTGAGATCTGGAAACTTAATGCATTCAGAAGGGATGAAACATGTTTACAATACAAAACGTTTTTTTGGAAATGTAAATCCCTTAAATATCTAGAAATTGAAAATTGTTTGTCAATTGAATTGTTCGACAAGTCGCTATGTTGAGTACATTCATCACTAGCAGATCAACTGATGTAATGGATTTATGTCAATATAGTTCTAGAATTCAAGGAAAATAATATGGTTTTTATACCAGGGTAATTTTATTTTTTTGAAAGTATTTTATTATCGAAAATACTAATATTTGAACTTATTTTTGTAGAAATGGCTCAACCCGAAAACAATATGACTATAAGTTCTGCGTTCAAAGCTTTCTTTGATTGTCCTGAACTTACTGGCCCAAACTTCAATCATTGGTATCGGTCACTAAGAATTGTCTTGAGAGTAGCGGGTACTATCGATATCTTCACTACTCCTTATCCGGAGGATCTTGCTGAAGGAGCATCTGATGCGCAAAGGCTTGAACACGCTGCTAATGTTAAGAAGCACTCTGAGGTGGCTGCTTTAATGTTAGGAAAAATGGCTCCTCCACTTCAACAGAAGAATGAGCTATTTTCACCTAAGCGAATGCTTGATGAGCTCAAGGCTATGTTCGAGAAGCCGCAAGCTGTGGAGATCTACGATTTGGTAGATGATTTGCATAGTTGCAAGAAAGCTCTTGGAAAGTCTGTAAGTGCCCATTATATGGAGATGAGGGGTTATATGGAACAACTCATTGCACTAGGACAAATGATGTAGCAAAATCGTACACGTTTTAAGAAAACGCGTATAATGGGCAAGTATTAAGCGTTACGATTTAGGAAAACCGTAAAATCGAATAAATGTGAGTTGGTTCTCGAAGGAGGTGTATGTGTTATGTGCCAATAATATAAAATCAAGTTTGTATTCGTAACGTTTTTGGGTTTAGAAAGAGAGAAAATTAAAAGACGAGTTACACTACGATTAAACTACGACGAAAATTAAAACGTATACGTAAAGACGTAAAACGCGACAAAAATAAAAATTTAATCTAAAAACAAATTAAAAATTAACTTCAGTCTAAAATAATATAAATAAGAATAAAAATTCAATAAATAAATTTTTGAAACTTATTATTAATTAAATATTTAATTTTCAATGCTAATTAAAGACCTAAAATTAAATATAATTAACAAAAAGTCCAAAATTAGATTTATCAAACTAAAATCTTACTTATATTAATTAAAAGCTAAAAAGTTTTTTTCTAGAATTTTTAAAACTATTTTTCTATTTTTTTAAAGGCTAAAAACTGATTTTTAATGAAAATAATGATAAAAAATAATTAAATAATGAGAAAAATAAAATTTCTTTTTCAAAAATCCTAAAATACTTATCAAAACAAAGGAAAAATGAAAAAGTTGGAAAAAGTTATTTTTCTCCTAATAAGACAAAAATAGTAATATTAAAAACTAATTATAACTTAAAATAATGCTAAAAAATAATTAAATATTCGGAAAAATAAAATTACTTTTTCTAAAAATCTTAAAATAAATAACTCAAACTTGGAAAATTGAAAAAATAAGACAAGGTTAGATTTTACTCACTAAAGACAAAAAAAAAAGAATGTTGATAGTGACTTGTTGGTGGTCTTGTCTGCTAGTGCAGCAGTGGCAAGATATGAGCTATCAGTGGGAACTTCTTCCCACTACTTGACCATAGAGAACGAGTATGGGCTTGTTATAAGCTTTGCTGTTGGTTGTTTTGGTACAAGAGGCATGCCCACACTCAGTGGAGTGTGGGGAGTCAATAACAAACAATTAAAAACCAATCCAAACACAAAATGTAGCACAAATCAGGCAAAACATTCACTCATGAACAATAAAGGGAGGTCTGGTGGGTCTATAGGTCTAGCAGTAAGCTCCTAGGCAAGATGAAGCTACCCAAAAGATCCCAATTACCAAGTACCAGCTAATGCACAACAATGCAACCCTAAAATCTAATAGTGTTCCAAATTTCAAGCATTAAATCCAAAGATTGGTACCTAGATCATCTACTGATTCATTAGGTTCACAACAAAACATAATTTGTGAAACAAATGACCAAAATTTGATATTTTAGACTATAGATTCCTTAACTAAAAACAACCAATACTAATTATCATGTTAACATATTCTAACCTATAATCTAACAAGAACTAAAAACTTAGTGGCTAAAACTCAAAAAAAAACTAACTTCCTGTTTGGCAGAACTAGATATTCAGATTCCTATCAAACTTTAACAAACACACTTCACTATTTTATATTGAAACCTCAAACCACGGTGATAAACTACCTATCACTATCTATTAGGGTAAGTTTAAACTGTTTCTACCTAAATCTTGTGTCACACAAGGCAAGTACACCACAAATCCAAACAACCTTTAAACAAATTTAAAACAAACAATTTCAAAGCAAAAATACTTTAATAAACACCAAATCACTTAAACCAACCTCAAGCATGCACATTAACATCAAAAAACGTGATTTAAACTGAAATCCAACCCTAGAACAACCTAACCTAAAGTTTCCCTACAAGACTTCCAAATAAGTAGGATAAGGGGGTTACCACATCCCTGCTTGTTCAGCAGGAATACACACCACAAAACTCCTTCCCTAGCTTTTGAAGAGGGTTGTAATGTCACACCCCCAATTTATAAGAGTAAGTCAACGCAATGGGGTGCGACGGTCATGACTATCACAAGACATAGATACAAAGAACGACTATTTAAAAGTCATTTTAATTTAATTAAAAGCATAAAACTTGTTTCGGAAGCGAATTACACAAGATCATAATAAAACATTGTTTCAAAAGACTTTAACATTGATCCAAATATCCATACACTAGTCACGACCATTTTCATTTAAAAATCTCCCATGCATAACTACGTCACTCCTCCGTTTTGATACCTGAGAAAAACATTGCTAAAGCGTCAACACAAAGATTAGTGAGTTCATAGGTTTAAGTTTAAATAGTGTGATGAACCACAAGATTTTCCAAGGCAACCGGTATATAATCTTATATCAAATACAAGATTATAATCAAAAGTATACGTTTTAATCACCTACGCCTAAGCTCGTGACACCGAAGCGTTAACCTCAACCAACAAGAAATAATAAGAGCCCGAGCAAATGCCTATCCCGAAGCATTTGTAAATCCTCAAATGTAAGTGTATCTAACTTTGGCCACACAACCAAATTAGATAGGGAGGTTAGTCCCGATAGATCTATCCATAACATTCGCGCTTACACAAAGTAATTAACGGATCACGATAGTGGGCTAAAGCATCTAGGGATATCGCTACTTAGACATCATGTAGGCAAACGTATGAGTTTAAAGCACTTATGTTCATCCGTTAAAAACGAGCAATGTTCTCACCCCAAAATAGTTAAAGCAATTAAAAGTGGAGCTATGAAACTCACCTCGATGAAGTAGTGATTATGATCAATAAAGATAGCACGGAAAATCAAGGTACGCAAACGATGCGTAGACGATCTACTCGTAACCTAAGTAAAATATTCGTACTTAGGCTAAATACAATAAATAATAATGTACAATGCACTTGGTTGATAATTTATACTTGCTATAGATTTATAAAATGTTTTCATACATTTTTTGTGTTCAACCAATTTAGTCACGGGGTCGACTTTGGGTCACGATTACTCGTTAAATATTAGTCCGAAAAATAAACGGGTTCTCGTTATGAAAACTAGGCCGCGAGGTCTTCGATATTTGATAAATATCGTATTTTAATGAAGCCTCTAAGTATAGAAAATAATTAGACAAAGTGGTTCACTTGCAGACAAAATAAACAAGTAACGTTCAATTTCTTATATGTGTCAAACAAACATTTTTGGAAATTGATTGCGGATTCATTACCCAACCTTAAGACAAACGGAAAGTTGTTACGAAAACTAGGCCATGTCAAGTTTAATAAGGTATTTTTAGATTTTCGGGGCATGGCCATATGATCAGTTAAAAATAGATGTAAAGTAGGGTGATCGACACATTTTTACATCAACTATATTAAATAAAATAAAAGTCCTTGTTGTTTTGTCCACTTACAACACCCTAATAGGAATGGTGGTCCTCATTTGTTTTATCATACAAATGTACATATAACATTTATTCATCAAAAAGAAAGGAAAACAAAATGCCTATTGTTGGTTGTTTGTTGTTCACGCAGGTGCACAGGAAAGAGGGGAAATGGTCCCTTTTTCTTTTCAATACTCCACCATATATGCATACATAAGCACACAAGTTACCTAGCATACAACCTAAGGAAAAAGAAAAACATGCGCATACTGTTTTCTTGCTGTTTTCGCAGCAGGTTACCCAAAGGGGAATTGATGTACTTGTTTTATTTATACAAATATTGTTCCTTCTTCTTTAAATATTTAACACAACAACTTGGGGTTAATATATTTCTTGTTTTTATTGTATATATATGCTTACAAACACGTTGCATACATAGCATAGTGAGGTTAGTACTAGTTTTGTTCATACATAAACAGGAAAAGAGACGAAAGTCATCATATTGCTTTCTTTTGAATCACTGTTCCACGCAGGTAGTATTACAACATCAGGGTCCTACTTGCTTATGCTATTATTATAAAGCCTTGTTTTCAAAGAGTACACACAACTTAATTTGGAAGATTGGAGTTGTGTTCATTACAGCAGGTATAGTCACACGCACACAACACCAAGACTTCATGCAACCTCACATAAAATCATGCATACAATCACACACCCAAAACCTCATTTGGTTTGCTCACTGCCATTTTACACGCATACCAGTCATCTACATTTGCTATGTCAAAAAGGGTTGTCCCTGTACTGCTACTTAAGTATTACCACATACAACTTCGAACATGCACAAACTCACACAATCATGCTTTTAGGTTTCCTTGTTTATCGTCGTTTATTCATTTGCTTATGAACACACAATTCGAGCAGACACACTTAACCTATCCTCCTACACGTTGGGTTTCCATGCATGTGAATAAATACTTAAAGAACATTGTTTCATTAGGGTTTCCTGGTAAAGTTGTTTACATAAAATCTATAGTCATGTTTCTTCTTCTTTGGTTACGCATGTACATCCACGCTATACTCGTACAAACTCACACATATGAAAAACATGGAAGACCTTTGTTGTAACCCATAGCATACACACCACGTCTTTACATTGTTCCATTGGTTTGTTTATGTTTTCTTATTGTTTGAGTTTATTCATGAAATGCGTATATCACCATGCCATTACCTCCTACATATTGTAACTTGGTTTCTGCCTACAACACACGAATTTCTACATACAAACATGCTAATTGGCCTTAATAAAGTCGTACATATTTACCCTATATTCAGTTTTCTTTTGTGTCTAGCTACACGTGTATACATTCATGGTTTGGTCATGATTTAGTTTGTTAGTTTTAGGTCATAACATCAAACCCTAACCCGTGACTAGTTCAACGTAAGTTTTTAGTTATCAAAAGTTTATAGCAAGTGTATTATCAACCAATGTGAATGAATGAGCAAGTAATCTTACCAAAGGTCCTAAGCTATTTGATGAAGATGGAAGTAAGAACTAGAGAGCTTTAGATATAACAACTTGCTTGTTCAAATTAAACCGAAACCTTGTTCACTTACTGTTGCCGCGACCTGATCAACATAAGGCTCGTGTGTTTCTTTGAGAGATTTGCTTAAGTTTGAGTGTGGGTTTATGTGAGAAATGAGTGACTATTTATAGGCAAGAGAAGTGATATTAAGGTTAAGAAAACATAGTTAGGAACTAGTTAAGGTTTTTAGTTTGGTTGTAACTAGTTATCAACCAATGTTGGTACACTATGAAACCTTTCAATTGCATGGGGAAAGAATAGTTTGTTGGGGAAGAGCAAAAAGAAAAGGGTCACGTTTTATGGCAGCAAGAAAGAAGGAGGACATTGTACTTATTTTGACTAGCATAATATGTATGGTTGTAAGATGAATGCACAAGGAAAAATCCATGGGAGTATGGGGTATTTTCCAACGGTTTGAAGGTGATAAGGGGGACAAATTGTACAAGGTTTAATGGGTTGGTGCAAGTACCATATTTTCAAGTGTGTATTATTGTGGAAAATAAGTAAAACGTGTGTTTTGGTAAAGAGAGTATGGGGGTCCGGTTTTGGCAAGCGACAATGAAGAGCAACATGTTTTATTTTTATTTTTGGGTAATTATTGTAATGTTATTAGTAGTATAAGGATTTAAAAGTTTATATGAAATGAAAAATCATAGTAGAGGTGGTTCTAAACAATTCGTGAAAATATTAAAATAGGAAATCACTAAGTATGGCGTAAATGTATCGAGTGAAATATTTGTTTTATGAAACGAAGTTCTTATATGAGGTTACGTCGATGTAAATAAATGTCAACTCCAAATACAGAAATCTCTAACACGTAGCGTAACGAATTATAGTCATTCAAGTAATATTTTCACGATTGTCATTCATAAAAATTTAAATTCGTACACAAAATGCGCGTAAACAATCGGGAATATCAATAGTCACACAAGTCTAACCCGAACTAGCGCGTTTCACGTAATTTAAATAGATTCAAAATTCACGTGTGTGACATTCGTAATCCCTTAAATTGAGTTTTGTTCTCAAAACTAGCACGTCGATGTCGTTGTCAAAACAAGAGGTCAATTAAATTTTTATCTTCCTTTCATGGTGTTCAATGCGTTCGTTATTCTTTAATTTGTTGCTAAGATTAAAATTACTATAATCTTGTTAGGATTAAAACGAACAAAATTTCTTCCGACTTGTACATGGTTCTATAGCGTTCCTTAAGTCTTTTCTTGTATGTCAAATTTTTCTCGACGACGTTGGTTTCGTTTAGTGAGTTTTTTTTCCATTATTAACTTTTGCGTCGTCCCGCGTATTACTTCCACTTTAAAGTGTCGCGTATTGTCATTTTTTTGCCTAGATGACTATATATCGCACATTTGAAAATCGTTTCACATAGTTTGATTAATCCCGCTCACATTTACCGTGTACTTGGTAGTGATAAGTAGCGTATACGTCAAGGTTTTTTTTGAATCGGTTTCCCAAAAACTAGAACAATTGAGCGTCCTAACACATGGTGGTCAAGACGTTCCTTCCTTTTATGTGACATTCAATATTAGACAATTTTGTTAATTAATCAATTTAGTTTGCGTTTTTCCTGGTTTATCTCCTTTTCATGGAGAGGAAAACGGGTGAACAATACATTTAAACTATATTTCTCTTGGATTCCTTCTATGAAGGAAACACATAATTTTTCTTAGTTCTATGAGTATGGTGTGATGCTCAACCATCGATAGGTAGAATAGATTTTTGTCCGAGTGGTTTCGGTATTCCAATTATATGCAAAAGCATGCTTATCTTGAACCAATTATTCTTTAACATGCTTATCTTGAACCAATTATTTCGTGAAATTTGGGTTTTACTCAAATGACGTTTCATTCTTGTCATTATTATTTAAAATTTGTTTTCGATTTTCCAACTCTAATTTATTTGAGTCTAATTGTCGTCAAAAAAAATTGGCGCTCTTAGTATTTGCGTGTCATATACGCTCTTGTATGAAATAGTGGCGAAGAAAATAATTATACTAGGTTTACTCGTATCGCGTACTCGATGCTTTTACTTAAGACGGTATAAAAATGTTCGACGTTCGTATCTCATGATAAATGTTTCTTTGATGAATAGGGAAACTTTAATATATTCTAGTAGTATATTTCGTTTTTAAGATGACTACTATGAGCATACTCGCGTTCGACCACGATCATACGTAGTTGATCAGGCTACGTACGTCTCGGGACCAACGGTTGCATCCTCCTTTTCATCACAATTTGACTCTTTGAGGTTGTAATTATATATTGGTAGTTCACAGTGCATTTCGTTCGTTACCGTTGTTCACTTCTATAATCAACAAATTTGTGCATAGTTTATTTCATTTGTAACCATTGCTCACTTTTCACAATCAACAAAATAATTCCCAATATTTATTCGTACTAGTTCTCGTCAAGTTTATCAATAATTTTTGTTCTCCACATTGAGTTGGTCGTCAAACCAAGTTCCAAAACTTTACATGGTAGTTCTTACCAAAAATATTTCGCTATTAGTTGCGGCGTTTGATTAATAATACTTTTACTAATCTTCTAACTTACATTATTACGATTGTTGTTATACCCAATAATAAGTGTTTCCGCTGGTAATTTCTTATAAAAAAAATTTATGATATTTTCTAAAGAATTTTTTTTTTACAAAAATCTTTTAGTGAAAATTTACTTTATTTATTTCTTTTCGATAGGTAAAGAAAATATTGTAGAAGAAAGCTTTTTCTTAAGTAAAATTCTTGGTAGATGAAAAAAAAATTTTCTCCGACACATAAAAATAAAAATAAAATTTTCTCGTTGGTTAAACATAAGTGGATTTAAGGACAAAACAACACAATTTAATTGAAGGCTTGGAGTATGGTTACATAATTAAGTTTTATTGGTGGTAACATCGACGGACGTCGAGTCACGTGATTTGCATAAAAAAATAGTTCATAACACATAAATTTCCACGCTCTATCCATGACGAGGATAGAAACCCTTCGGTTGATACTTGAAGATTGTCGGCGCATCTTCTTGAAAGACAACCGGTGTAAAACGTTGGTGGGGTATTGGACGCTCTTTACTTCTTGGGAAATTTCCTTCCCTTTTCGAAATTGCTTGTCTTAAACGACATTTCTCCATATTCTTCTCATGGGATTTTACCACTCGGTAATCACCCTCCAAGTTCCCAAAGTCATCACAAAGCATGCAATAATTCGTGCAACTACCTTTGTGGTGGTAGTCACACTTGCGGAAATATGGAAGGTTGCCAAGATACTTCTTGTTCAAGATCGGAGTTGTTTTGGGAACATCCTCCAGGAAATTTGTCCTTGCACAACAAGTAGAGGGTGGTACGGTTTTTCCTTTGTGAACACGTGGCGCTTTCCACGAGTGATTCTTTGGTTGGGTCATAGGGTAAAGTTTAAGTCTTTCGGCACTTTGCTATATGGTGTTCCACCTTGGGTGGTTTTTCAACAGAGAGCACCTCCTCTCACAAGCCCCTTTTCTTCCACTAACGGAGTGGTTCACTTTAGTTTTCTAAAGGGTCTTTTGAGGTCCAAAAGTTTTAACCGGAGTAGCAATTGTTTCCTTAGCTTTTTCGTAGACACTAGGATCCATGGTTCGGTCAACCGTGCGGATACTAGCTTCAAACGCATCAACGACCCTAATGGCGTTTCAGTATTGGCGGGTGATGACCTCTTTGAGCTCCTTGCAACCTTGTTCCGTCATTTCAATTTTTATTTCTGTGTACCATTAACGAACAAACGATGTATATTCCTGTTAATTCTTTCATTGTTATCAATTCTTACGATCGTTCAAATTTGACCGAGCTTTTCTCACAATTATTATAATACAATTATCAAGGGATCATATCATAAAAATTCATACATTTCATTCTTGAATTACGTTTCATAAATAGTTTTGGATCTAAGAGTACAAAATTCTCATCCAACATAATGAATGACTTCTTTTAGTCTTGACAAAACGTCATACATTTATTACAAAACATCATACTTTTATTAGAAAGACGAGAAAATCCTAAAGACCTAGATGGTGTAGGATTTCTTGAATCTGAGCATGATCCGCAGCTTGCCTAGCCTCGGTATCATCGTTCCTCATTTGTAAAATTGCAATCTCAGACTCAGCAGCCTCAAGAGACTCTCGCAACTCGGCTATCACTAAGTCCTTGTCTTCATCTTGATCGATAAGGTAATCCACATCACCCTCTACATCCTCCAGACGGCCTATCAGGTTTTTTGCATCGAATCCGAGTGATTCTGATGTAGGCTCGTCTTCTGGGGAATGAACAACATTAGGTGGTGGTGATGAAACACGGTTTCGTTTTCTAGAAGTTTCAGGCATTATTGAAGGCATAGGAGTGGAGATTGACATAATAGTAGTAGTAGAAATATTTTGGATGATGGAAGGAAATCCCATAGTGACATTTGGCATTATGACTGGCGAGTCTTGCTCGTCATCCGAATTTATGGTGATTACGCTCCGGATGGGGGTAATTTCCTTGTCGGATTCGGATTGCAAAATGACAAACGGAATGAGAGGCATCTTTCCTTTCTCGCCTGTCACCAAATGTAAAACGACGGTTATTAGATAGGTAAAGGTGAAGTATTTTTCTAAAGTTCTAAAAAAATAGAGATGAGTAGTATGATGTCTTGTATATTTTCTTTTATTTTGAGTAAGTTCTCGTACATCGATCCCTAAGTCTACTTAAATGTCTATGTAGTCCTTACACGGAAAACAATAAGTGAATCGTAGAAATGTTAAAATCCTCTAACATGCCCTTCCACATACTTATTATTTGCACTTTATGCACGGATGGATAAATACAGTTATCCTTAATCAATTCTTTCATCAATTTAGGTCTATTACGACGTTCATTTTTGTGCAATTTCCTCTTGTTAAACGTCTATTACTTGCAACTAGGGTGAGTAAGTATGTTTTGAGGTTTGGCTTACGGCTGTTACGTAGCCCGTACTAGTTCTTGTTCATTCATAAGTCTTTCTTTAACTTAGTATTGCTAGTTCGTACACTTTTGACAATTTTTACACCCTGAAAAATTGTTAATTTGATTTAACGAGTCGAGTACTGAAATTTTATCGCAAAAATTTCATCACAAGAATTGTTCCATATGTTTTTAATCCGTGATCGTTCAAAAATGTTCAATTCGACCAATTACTAAATTTTATTACAAGAATTTCTCTGATCGTGGAATGTGTTCCGTTATACCTTATATGTTTTGTTTTTTTTGCTCTCGTCTAGCGTTTTGCTCGCAATCTTAGAGAAACTTTAAAGTCATTGTTGTATATTTATACCTTGTGTTTAAGATCTCAATATACGCCCACATTTCGCATCTGGGGTTCTCAAATATCGCGCAACGCGATAATCCCTTTGATGTAGATATTGGCATATTTGTTTAACCACGGGTAGACCCTTTAATTTATATCTATATCGGAACTCCGAAATTCATAATAACGTCATAATAACTTAGTCGCAACCAATGGACTAAGAAAAATTCGATTGGTCTTTGCGTAATTTATTTCGAATAAAACTTCTTTGATAACTATTTGACTTACGCGTCAGCGCATTTATGGATAGTTCATATATCGCGAAATTTATTTGTTCCTTGAATTGTAGTATTCTTTGTAGCATTACAAGATTAATACTTGTACTAAGCGTTTTATCGTCATATGTAATTTTAAATAGTGACGTCCTCGTCGTTCCTTGGTCGACATTCAATTTAAATTTCGAAACCGTTAATTAACGTAGGTCATCTTTCCTCAACCGAGTCTATTCTAAATGTTTAGTGGAGTAACGATTTATCGAACCCAATAAATAGTTGCTCCTCTCGACATTTATAATAGTATCGCTTGATTCAAGTATTACTACAAATTAACATACTACCAAACACATGGTAAATAAATATATTCATATAGTTTTCGTTCTAGGAATCATGGCGATATCTTTAATTTGGCGTACAGTGATATGAAACACAAAACGTTTTGATAGTCGATAATAGTCCCGCATACTATCTAAAATATAAGTATGCGTACGTTTAATCTCAAAAGAATATATATATATATATATATATATATATATATATATATATATATATATATATATATATATATATATATATATATATATATATATATATATATATATATATATATATATATATATATATATATATCACAAACCATTCAAATAAATATGGCACAAACCATTCAAATAAAGATGGCACAAACTATTCAAATAAATATGGCACAAACCATTAAAATAAAGATGGTATAAACCATTCAAATGAATATGGCACAAACCATTTGCGTATCGTAACAATCCATACAAGGATGTTAGGACTTTTATTTCAACTTAAAAAAATCGTTTTATTACATATCCATATGGGTATCATTTAAACACGGGAAGGTGAATACCTAATGATAATAGCACGTAGCAATCAAATTCAAAACTTAGCATTGCAAAAATCATAAACTATCTCAAGTCACAACTTACTAGTATCGAAGACGTGGAGTGAAGTGGTTCTTGGAGATTTTTTGAAAGTTAGTTATAGTCTAGAATTATTTTTCCAACAACTAAATTTTGACTCGCGTTTATAAAAATCGTTTTATAAGATAACCTAGTTCTCTATAACTACAGCTCTGATACCAATCTGTCACACCCCCAATTTATCAGAGTAAGTCAACGCAATGGGGTGCGACGGTCATGACTATCACAAGACATAGATACAAAGAACGACTATTTAAAAGTAGTTTTAATTTAATTAAAAGCATAAAACTTGTTTCGGAAGCGAATTACACAAGATCATAATAAAATATTGTTTCAAAAGACTTTAACATTGATCCAAATATCCATACACTAGTCACGACCATTTTCATTTAAAAATCTCCCATGCATAACTACGTCACTCCTCCGTTTTGATACCTGAGAAAAACATTGCTAAAGCGTCAACACAAAGGTTGGTGAGTTCATAGGTTTAAGTTTAAATAGTGTGATGAACCATAAGATTTTCCAAGGCAACCGGCATATAATCTTATAACAAATACAAGATTATAATCAAAAGTATACGTTTTAATCACCTACGCCTAAGCTCGTGACACCGAAGCGTTAACCTCAACCAACAAGAAATAATAAGAGCCCGAGCAAATGCCTATCCCGAAGCATTTGTAAATCCTCAAATGTAAGTGTATCTAACTTTGGCCACACAACCAAATTAGATAGGGAGGTTAGTCCCGATAGATCTATCCATAACATTCGCGCTTACACAAAGTAATTAACGGTTCATGATAGTGGGCTAAAGCATCTAGGGATATCGCTACTTAGACATCATGTAGGCAAACGTATGAGTTTAAAGCACTTATGTTCATCCGTTAAAAACGAGCAATGTTCTCACCCCAAAATAGTTAAAGCAATTAAAAGTGGGGCTATGAAACTCACCTCGATGAAGTAGTGATTATGATCAATAAAGATAGCACGAAAAATCAAGGTACGCAAACGATGCGTAGACGGTCTACTCGTAACCTAAGTAAAATATTCGTACTTAGGCTAAATACAATAAATAATAATGTACAATGTACTTGGTTGATAATTTATACTTGCTATAGATTTATAAAATGTTTTCATACATTTTTCGTGTTCAACCAATTTAGTCACAGGGTCGACTTTGGGTCACGATTACTCGTTAAATATTAGTTCGAAAAATAAACGGGTTCTCGTTATGAAAACTAGGCCGCGAGGTCTTCGATATTTGATAAATATCGTATTTTAATGAAGCCTCTAAGTATAGAAAATAATTAGACAAAGTGGTTCACTCGCAGACAAAATAAACAAGTAACGTTCAATTTCTTATATGTGTCAAACAAGCATTTTTGGAAATTGATTGCGGATTCATTACCCAACCTTAAGACAAACGGAAAGTTGTTACGAAAACTAGGCCATGTCAACTTTAATAAGGTATTTTTAGATTTTCGGGACATGGCCATATGACCAGTTAAAAATAGATGTAAAGTAGGGTGATCGACACATTTTTGCATCAACTATATTAAATAAAATAAAAGTCCTTGTTGTTTTTTCCACTTACAACACCCTAATAGGAATGGTGGTCCTCATTTGTTTTATCATACAAATGTACATATATCATTTATTCATCAAAAAGAAAGAAAAACAAAATGCCTATTGTTGGTTGTTTGTTGTTCACGCAGATGCACAGGAAAGAGGGGAAATGGTCCCTTTTTCTTTTCAATACTCCAACATACATGCATACATAAGCACACAAGTTACCTAGCATACAACCTAAGGAAAAAGAGAAACATGCGCATACTGTTTTCTTGCTGTTTTCGCAGCAGGTTACCCAAAGGGGAATTGATGTACTTGTTTTATTTATACAAATATTGTTCCTTCTTCTTTAAATATTTAACACAACAACTTGGGGTTAATATATTTCTTGTTTTTATTGTATATATATGCTTACAAACACGTTGCATACATAGCATAGTGAGGTTAGTACTAGTTTTGTTCATACATAAACAGGAAAAGAGACGAAAGTCATCACATTGCTTTCTTTTGAATCACTGTTCCACGCAGGTAGTATTACAACATCAGGGTCCTACTTGCTTATGCTATTATTATAAAGCCTTGTTTTCAAAGAGTACACACAACTTAATTTGGAAGATTGGAGTTGTGTTCATTACAGCAGGTATAGTCACACGCACACAACACCAAGACTTCATGCAACCTCACATAAAATCATGCATACAATCACACACCCAAAACCTCATTTGGTTTACCATTTTACAGGTATACCAGTCATCTACATTTGCTATGTCAAAAAGGGTTGTCCCTGTACTGCTACTTAAGTATTACCACATACCACTTCGAACATGCACAAACTCACACTATCATGCTATTAGGTTTCCTTGTTTATCGTCGTTTATACATTTGCTTATGAACACACAATTCGAGCAGATACACTTAACCTATCCTCCTACACGTTGGGTTTCCATGCATGTGAATAAATACTTAAAGAACATTGTTTCATTAGGGTTTCCTGGTAAAGTTGTTTACATAAAATCTATAGTCATGTTTCTTCTTCTTTGGTTACGCATGTACATCCACGCTATACTCGTACAAACTCACACATATGAAAAACATGGAAGACCTTTGTTGTAACCCATAGTATACACACCACGTCTTTGCATTGTTCCATTGGTTTGTTTATGTTTTCTTATTGTTTGAGTTTATTCATGAAATGCGTATATCACCATGCCATTACCTCCTACATATTGTAACTTGGTTTCTGCCTACAACACACGAACTTCTACATACAAACATGCTAATTGGCCTTCATAAAGTCATACATATTTACCCTATATTCAGTTTTCTTTTGTGTCTAGCTACACGTGTATACATTCATGGTTTGGTCATGATTTAGTTTGTTGGTTTTAGGTCATAACATCAAACCCTAACCCGTGACTAGTTCAACGTAAGTTTTTAGTTATCAAAAGTTTATAGCAAGTGTATTATCAACCAATGTGAATGAATGAGAAAGTAATCTTACCAAAGGTCCTAAGCTATTTGATGAAGATGGAAGTAAGAACTAGAGAGCTTTAGATATAACAACTTGCTTGTTCAAATTAAACCGAAATGCCGCGACCTAATCAACATAAGGCTCGTGTGTTTCTTTGAGAGATTTGCTTAAGTTTGAGTGTGGGTTTATGTGAGAAATGAGTGACTATTTATAGGCAAGAGAAGTGATATTAAGGTTAAGAAAACATAGTTAGGAACTAGTTAAGGTTTTTAGTTTGGTTGTAACTAGTTATCAACCAATGTTGGTACACTATGAAAACTTTCAATTGCATGGGGAAAGAAGAGTTTGTTGGGGAAGAGCAAAAAGAAAAGGGTCACGTTTTATGGCAGCAAGAAAGAAGGAGGACATTGTACTTATTTTGACTAGTATAAGATGTATGGTTGTAAGATGAATGCACAAGGAAAAATCCATGGGAGTATGGGGTATTTTCCAACGGTTTGAAGGTGATAAGGGGGACAAATTGTACAAGGTTTAATGGGTTGGTGCAAGTACCATATTTTCAAGTGTGTATTGTTGTGGAAAATAAGTAAAACGTGTGTTTTGGTAAAGAGAGTATGGGGGTCCGGTTTTGGCAAGCGACAATGAAGAGCAACATGTTTTATTTTTATTTTGGTTAATTATTGTAATATTATTAGTAGTATAAGGATTTAAAAGTTTATATGAAATGAAAAATCATAGTAGAGGTGGTTCTAAACAATTCGTGAAAATATTAAAATAGGAAATCACTAAGTATGGCGTAAATGTATCGAGTGAAATATTTGTTTTATGAAACGAAGTTCTTATATGAGGTTACGTCGATGTAAATAAATGTCAACTCCAAATACAGAAATCTCTAACACGTAGCGTAACGAATTATAGTCATTCAAGTAATATTTTCACGATTGTCATTCATAAAAATTTTAATTCGTACACAAAATACGCGTAAACAATCGGGAACATCAATAGACACACAAGTCTAACCCGAACTAGCGTGTTTCACGTAATTTAAATAGATTCAAAATTCACGTGTGTGACATGTAGTGAAGGACAAAGAGGTTGTATGTTCTTGTTGGTGGGCTACAACAACCCAAAGAAACAACAATATTTAAGACAAAAGATAAAAATGGCTTGTTCTACTTCCCTGCACAAACACAACCAACATGAAACCAAATTCAAGTAATAGTAATCAGTCAAAAGGTTGTTGTCATAAGCTTTTGGGCTGATTTATGATACAGTATGTGATGACAAAATAAAAAAAAGATCAAAAAAAGATATTTGAGAAATCTTTGAATTTCACTAACATTTACTAGACTTTTAATCAACAAGGAAAATAACAGTCTATATCAACTATTTGGGTTGGTTTGGTGTCAAACATACTAACCCAAAAGCTCATACAGTCCAGATCTCAAAAGGTATTTCAGCCAAAAAAATCTTTGAGCATAAAATATTTTGAAGGAAAATTTAAAGAACAATTTTGTTGCATAAATTAAAAACTGAAAGTAAAAGGAACACAAAAGTATGCAAGGATCTAAAATTACTTTAATTACTCAAAATTAGAGGTTTGCACAATTTCTGGAACAAAGAAAAACAAGAGCCCTAAGTTGCCTTTTATATAGGCTTACAGATATTTCTAGAATGAAAATAATAAGGTAAACCCTAATGTCATGAAATTCTAGCCTTGCCCCTTGATTTTGAAATTGGAATCTTGGTCAAAATTGGTGATCCGTGATCTCCGAGGTCTTCACATGGGATGACAGTTGTCTTGGATATTTTTCAGCTGTTTGATCAAGAGTAGGTTGCAAGAAAATGCTTCAAGCCCTTGGATTACTGTCAACATTTTGTCTTCTTGTTCATCTATGTAGCAGGGGACATGTGGGTGGGGTAACAGGGTGAGAGTGATGGTTTTTTGGGAGTAGGGTTTGGGTTAGGGTATGATAAATTAAGGTTCTAGATAATTGGGTGGATCAATTTTGGATAATGAAGGTTATAGTGATTAGGGTTCTAAGTTGCTGGGTACACTATTAGAAAGGTTGGAAGAGCACAAGTCCCCTCGTTACACTATTAGAAAGCAATAATATTTACAAGGATAAGCATGAGAATCCCCCACGAGGCACCTTGTTTTTGATAACCGAGTCAAAAGCTCGACTTGAATCCCCATAAATGTGATCATTTAGGGAGTATCATGGTATGGTCATTTTTGGTGGGGCTTACATGATAAACAATGCCCAAAAGTACATGGAGTACTTTAAAAATCCGATAAACGTATACCGGGGTCAAAGATAGCGTCCTCGTTTTCGGATGAAAGACGAAACAACGCTACTCCAACCGATAGTGGAACCCCAATAGGGTAGAAGAAAAGAGGTGAGAAATAGAAGGGTGGGACAATGGGTGGGGCAATACAATGAGCTACTCGAGGTAGACTCACACCAAGCAAATAGAAAGATTTTCTATTTATTGCATCGGTGGAACACGAGTATGAGCTTGTTTTAAGCTTAACTGTTGGTTGTTTTTTTATACAAGAGGCACCCCCACACTCAGTGTAGTGTGGGGAGTCAATAACAAGCAATTAAAAACCAATCAAAACACAAAATGTAGCACAAATCAAGCAAAACATTCACTGATGAACAAAAAAGGGAGGTCTGGTGGGTCTATAGGTCTAGCAGTAAGCTCCTAGGCAAGATGAAGCTACCCAAAAGCTCCCAATTACCAAGTACCAGCAAATGCACAACAATGCCACCCTAAAATCTAATAGTGTTCCAAATTTCAAGCATTAAATCCAAAGATTGGTACCTAGATCATCTACTAATTCATTTGGTTCAAAGAAAAACATAATTTGTAATATAAATGACAAAAATTTGATGTTTTAGACTATAGATTCCTTAACTAAAAACAACCAATACCAATTATCATGTTAACATATTCTAACCTATAATCGAACAAGAGCTAAAAACTCAGTGGCTAAAACTCAAAAAAAACTTTTTGTTTGGCAGAAACTAGATATTCAGATTCCTATCAAACTTTAACAAACAAACATCACTATTTTATATTAAAACCTCAAACCACATTGATAAACTACCTATAACTATCTATTAGGGTAAGTTTAAATTGTTTCTACCCAAATCTTGTGTCACACAATACAAGTAAACCATAAATCCAAACAACCTTTAAACAGATTTATAACAAAAAAAATTCAAAGCAAAAGTACTTTAATCAACACCAAATCACTTACACCAAACTCAAGCATGCACATTAACATCAAAAAACGTAATTTAAACTGAAATCCAACCCTAGAACAACCTAACCTAAAGTTTCCTTACAAGACTTCCAAATAAGTAGGATAAGAGGGTTACCATATACCTGCTTGTTCAGCAGGAATATATCACAACATGTGATCTTAAAGACTCAAGTGTAACTCTTTCCTTCACATGCTAAACTATTTCGTATATCGATTCATGTGTGTAAGGGGAGCTTTTCAGAAATGTAAACCTTTCAAAGTGTTAAAAGTTTTGATTTTTATCAAGCACTTTGAATGGTTTTCAATGGTTTTATGGTTACGATTTTTACCCAAAACAACCTATTATCCACGACGAAACGATGGAGTCAAAAGGTGGTTTAGGATAGGAAATTAAGTCCTATGATTCAACCAGAACTGGAGGGATCTACCCAAGGACATTCCATAGCTAGAAATAGTTGTCCTTAGGAAAGATGGAGTTGAATGAAGCTGAATATAGACCAATTACTTATGTTAGCACTGGAACAATCACAACAAGGTGCTAGTGATGACGTGTTGGTAAGCATTGAAGGAGTTGAATATTCTTTGCAACTTAGTCAGAAACCGGGTTAACACATCTTTTGAAGATAAGTGTCATGGACCCAGTGATGCGATGCACAACCCTTCCCCTGCCATTCGAGTTTCTCTCAAAAGAAACTTGTCTCATTGTCACGGAGATCAACACGTATCTATTGACTTTCTCACTCCGAGTTAGTTAATATTGAAAAGGTGGCAGTCTGCTCCAACCTCCGATTACCAAAATGCACTTATCGAGTCTAGAGCCAAAAGAGATAATTCTATCATCTCATTAGGACACAATCGAGTCCTACGCATTATCCTTGTGGTACTGCCAGAACATTTGCGTGATACGATTCACAATGAAGATGGAAATCCTGCTTGAGTCAACCTCAAACAAGCTCATGGTAGGTAACTTGTGCGATTCTACATAAATCAAACTTGTGAGAACTGGAAAGCAACTAAGTTTTGATTCTTAATTGATTCAAACTTGATTCCAGGTTTCTTCGCAAAATCCGTGTTATCTTGCCAGAACATTCAGATTGACACTCATTAGTGTTCACAGTGACGAATGGAAATCCTTACAGTGTCAACCTCAAACAACAATGCGGTAGGTGACATGCAAGATTCTCTATGAATCAAGCTTGTGACAAATTGGAAAGCAACAATGGTGCGATTCTTCTTGAATCAAACTTGTTCCAGGAATTCTGAATTGATGACTCTAATCAGACGGATAATTTATCCTTATGATTCACTTTTTACGTTCGAAGTCTGCTTTGAGATGGTCGAGTAAAGAGAATTGGCTACTACCGCCGGGAAACCCTGCCAAGGAGGTTCTTAATCGAATATACCCTATCACAGGTACGGTATCAAATACCGTCTAACGGTCTTCACCGACCGGAGGTAAAACGCTACCGAATTAGGGGAAATGTTCAAAGCCATTTTATCCGTGTCTATATATGTTGCTGCATATCAATATGGTGGCGTAGTTGTGCACTAACCGAAGTCGTCTTCACATATTCATACTAAAAGTTAAAGTCTTCCGCAACTCTGATGAATGTTTAAAGGTCTAACTTCAACTATATTTATATGGGAGATTGTTAGCCTTTTGAAATAAACAAAGTATAAATATGTTGATTCAGAACTCACAAGAGCACAAGATGGTGATAATCAAGATACTTAAGAATGTAAGAATGTAATAGGTCATCTTGTCACAATAGCACAAGATGGAGATCTCAAGCACTCAAAGTCAAATGACAAAGGCTCAAGATAAATATCAAAAAAATATGAAGGAACAAAGTCGTTACAAACAAGATCAAGACCAAGACACAAGACCAAAGAAGGAAGATCACCTCCACAAGAATGTATTAACTCAATCATCTTATGTATTTAAAGATGACCGATATATTGGGGGAGATTGTTAGCCCTATATTTTATATAGTCGTAGAAGAATGCAATAGGTCATCTTAGTCGTTAAAGGTCTTGTATTATAATAGGTTAGTCGGGAAAACCGGGCTTGGACTTTAAGCTAATATTGTATATGTTAGGGGCTCTAAGCCCAAGACAAGCCAAGCCTGGCCCATGAACAAGTCCACCAAAGCCCATGTGGCGTGGCATATAAATACCCTCTTCCAAGTGTGGAAGAGGGTGTTGGTTACCATTTACTTTCTCTCTCTAGTAAAAGTTTAACCTTCCATTCTCTCTACTTTCTCTCTCTACCTTCATCTCTTTCTCTCTCTAAATATCATCTTTATTGTGTGTTGTGGATTGAAGTGGGATTAACATTTGGTATCAAGAGCGTATAGTGGATAGGTGATTGAAGATTTTTTGTTGTGTTCTTATTGATTTTTGTGTCTATTTTGATCCAAACTCAATTATCCAATTTTCTTTTTGTGTTTTTTATGGTTTATCTTTGATACAAATCATCTACATAGTTGTGGTAGAGATTTGGTATTGTTACTTTGGCTTAAAACACAAAAATTTTGGGTGTTTGGATCAATTTTTGGCTTAAAATCACGTTTTGGGATTGTTAGATCCGATTAACGTGGAAATCGGACAAACAGTAGGGTATCTTCGGAATAATTGGTAAAAATGCGAAGTAGTGCCTAGGGTTTCTACTTTGCGAAGTCACATAGGAAAATTATTCCGAAGTGAAAAACTTCAGTTATTCCGAAGTAATCAAAGTTGGTTATTCCGAAGATAATTTGTTTAAGATTCCCAAGTGAATATACAAATCAATCACATTCTGAAGTTAGTAAGAAACCTGGATTCCGAAGTGCACATTTAGCTCATTCCGAAGTTCATTTTGTGGAATATTCCGAAGTTACTTTGCTAGATATTCCGAAGTAAACTTTGCGAAGTTCTTTTTTTGTGAAGTGAGGTCATTCCGAAGTGAAGGTATTGCGAAGTGAAGTTTTCCGAAGTATACTTTGCGAAGTTCTTTTTTGCGAAGTGAGGTCATTCCGAAGTGAAGGTATTGCGAAGTGAAGTTTTCCGAAATAAACTTTGCGAAGATCTTTATTACGAAGTTCACATATTTCAAAGTTCTTTATTCCGAAGTTCTCTTTCCGAAGTTCACATATTCCGAAGTAAAGGTATTGCGAAGTTCTCTTTCCGAAGTTCACATATTCCGAAGTTCTAAAGGTTAGTAGATTCCGAAGTTGATTTTTTAAGATTCCGAAGTTAAGTTTTTGCGAAGTCATTAGGTTTATATTATTACAAAGTTCAATTTTTTACACTTAAAAAATTCCGAATCGTGAGTTTTTTGTTTATCTTGGAATTTTTGGTTTATTGTAAAAACTTTGTTAAGGGATTTCACACTACTTTTCGGTATTAACAACCACACCTCATCCCAACACATCCACTAAGATCCTAATCCATTCACAATCATCTACAATGTCTAACAATAACATCAGCAATGCAACTGCCAATCAAATTCGTTTGGAACAAGGTGGCAATGGTAATCCACCTGTGCTCACTGCCGGTTGCTGCGTTCAATGGAGATCTCGTTTTCTCAGATTTCTCGACAGAAAAGAGAACCGAACTGCTCTTCGTCACTACCTTGAGAATCCACCTCCAGTTTTTGAATTTAAACCAATTACCACACAAGCAGAGGATGGTACTTCATCAACTATACGAGCTATGGAGGATTTTGACACATGTTTTGCTGAGAAAAAGAAACTCCTCCAAGCTGAAGTTGATGCTGTAAACTTTATACTCACTGGGATTGATAACGATATCTATTCCACAGTTGATGCATGTCCAAACACTATGGAAATGTGGAATGAAATTCATCGATTGAAGCAAGGTGAGTCGATCAATGTTCAAGATCTCGAGACTAATCTACTTTGGGAGTTTGGAAAATTCACATCTGACGATGGTGAATCAATTGACTCATATTACTCGAGATTCTACAAAACGATGAATGAGCTTATCAGAAATCAATGCACCATCTCTAATCATCATGCTAATGTTTAGTTTCTACTTCAACTCAAACCGGAATGGCAAAGGTTTGTGACTTTGTTTAAACAAAGGGAAGATATCAAGACCATCTCCTATCACAAACTTTATGATATCTTGAAACAACATCAGAATGAAGTGAATGAACTAAGGGCTGAAAAGGCAGAACAGTCTTCTAACTCTATTGCTTTTGTGGCTGCTACTTCAACAAACCCCGTTCACCGTCAACAACCACCTACTCATTCCTTAAAGTCATCAAGCTCATCCACCAAACCTCCTGCTACTTCTAAAAACAAAGCAAAAGCAATTGTCCCCACTCCACCTCCAAAGTATGACACCGAGTTAGATGGAGACAGTGATGATGAACAAACTTCAAAGGACAAGAAGATTGAAGAACTCATGTCTTTACTCACCATAACTTATAAGAAGATGTATAAACCTACCAACAAAAACCTCAAACCATCATAAAATGCTAGATATAAGGAAGTTGATCATGCACCTAGGTATGATCGTGATGCTAGGTATGATAATCAGAGGATGCCGAATCAAGTTGGGGCTAGAGATACTGTAGGCACTCCGGTTGTGCAGAAGACTAGGATTCAATGCTTCAATTACAAGGGATTTGGGCATATGGCTAGGGAATGTAAGAAGCCAAAACGGGTTAAGGATTCGGGATATCACAAGGAAAAGATGTTGTTGTGTAAGAAAGAAGAAGCAGGAATTCCACTCACAGCAGATGGAGTTGACTGGTGTGATGACACTTATGATGAAGCCGATGATCAAGAGTTGGAGGCACATTATGTGTACATGGAAAATATTAAAGAAGTGATTCCAGAGACTGCTGATACTTCTGGAACTATCTTTGATACTGAGCCAATTGAAAAGGTACCAACGTATGATAACTATAATGTGTTTGCTAATGAACGACGGCATCCTGAGCAACCCGAAAGCATCAATGACACATATGTAATGGACACGGAGGATAGAAATATCTCTACGGATTCACAGCATATGTGTAATGATGACGGTGATGCTGCTTAGGATACTGACTCGGATGAGGACTGTGATTTGCTTGCGTCTATTATTGATTCTTTAAAACATGAAATTGAGGAAAACAAAGAGGCTAATAAATGTTTGAAGCAAGCAAATACATCCTTAGCCGAGGAGATAAACAGGCTTAAAGAGTGTGATTATGTAAAAGAAGTTGATCGACGAGTTGAAATAGCTAATGGTTTGGTATATGAACGTAAGGTGCTCAACGAACAATATTGTTCTAAAGTAACACACGAAATTCTTATGTCAAAATAAAAGATATCAGAACTTGAAGAACAACTGCTGCTACATAAACTCCAGATTACTGAGTTAGAGTCGGTTCACAAAGAACAAACTGAGCTTTATAAAACTCGTAAAGAAACGGATATTGAAAAAATTCTTGCTTTGGAAAAGAGAGTCGAAACATTAAACAACATTGTTTAAAAAACGGGTCAGTCTATTCAAACCATGAATATGCTGAATAGAAATATGAAAACGAGTTTTGTCAAGCCTGAATATCTCAAGAAAGTTCAAAGTACCAAGCCTGCTCTTTATGATATCGGTTGTTATGTTGATAATCTTGCTTTTATGCTTTCCCCTGAATGCGACGAAATCATTCGTCATCAAGAAGAAAGTCGATCGAACTTAAGTGATTTAATAAACCATTCTGATTCTGATCATTATATTAAGTTTGTTCCTCAAAAAGAACTTTCCAAAGAACAAAAGATGTATAATAGTGTTCCACCACCAAGTGATGAACCCAAAAAGAAAGTTTCTTTAAAAAGGAGTTTCAAAAAGCAATCAATTTTGTTAGAAAAAAAAATTTCGGATGAAAAACGTAAATGGTATGAGAAAAGTAAAAGTGTTCAGCAATTTGAGTTTATAAAAAAAGGAGTTTTAAATCTGTACAAAGGTGTCGTCGATTATGAAAAAGTTTCTAGAGATACCGTTTGGAATATTAAACCTAACCCACAAGTAGAAGTCGTCATTCAACAATGTATTGTTCCAACCATCGATGATCTTTCAAATAATGTGGAAATATTTTATAACGCTCTCACTGAGGTAATGACAACTGATTTAAGATATGTTAAATCTCTTGAAGATGAAGTTGATGTAAAACCCGTAAAAATAAGGTCATAATTTAATTCTACTTTCAATTATTTTGAAGTATTTTATAACGTTAAATATTATTATGTTTAACGGTTTAAGTTGAAACCGATATTAAATATTATATTTTAATATTTTGACGAGCAACGAGGACTACTAGTGATCGCGATAGCGACGGATGCCAAAAAATTTTATATTTTATTATCGATAGTTTCGATATTTAATACTTTCGACGATATCGTTTCAATTACGTATCGAGTCGTTATATTATTATTTTTCGTGTGCGTTTAAACTTTTAAGTATTTTTACGAAACCCGAGTCCCGTAAATATTTGTAAAATTAACTTTTAGTCATTTCCCGCTTTCTAACTAATATTTACATTTTGGACCAAAACTATCACAAATTGGCAAAAACTACCCTAACCTTACACTATATATATGTTTTCCACTAACACAATTCATTTAAAAAAATTCATTAAAACAAAAATCACCATCTTTCTTCTTCCTTTTCCATTTTGGCCTACACCACCACCATCCATTCCATCAATTTTTTTTTGATGATCAACTTTGATCCATCCAAAAACAAAACAAGTCCCATTCCTATTTTTGAAAGGTGATTCTAATGATACCTTTTTTACTTACATGCACTGAGTTTTGAATTTTGATAAAAAAAACTAGGCTTGTTAGGTGGTGATTTTGATCATGCATGTGTTAGAGATGATGATCAAATGATGTTTATGTAATGTTTTTGTTAAAAAGTTGAATTTTAATTTTTGGATTTTTGATTTTGATGATGATACAAGTGTTAGGATTGGTTTATGGTGATGTTAGGATGTTAGAATGATGATAAAAGTTGTTGGTTTTGATCAAAAACATGATTTTGTGGGAGATTTTGAAAGGTGATTTTGGGCAGTAGGTTAGAGGCTGTTTTCGGGGGTCTTACTCTATGATAATCGCTTAACTAATTGGATAGGGTTGTAGAGAATTTCGTTAGCTTTGATTTGATATAAAGTAGGCCTTCCAACTCCAAACGAGGTGGAAGATACACTAGTTTGATTTTCGTGTACCGGGAGACGAGTGTCGACACAATCCGAAAATTGTTGTCGATATTTGGATCGAATCTCGGGGACTATAAAATGAGTTTCAAAATGATTCAAGGGCTGTTCTCAGGCTCCAAGTTTAGTATTTTGAGTCTATTTTTAGAATCAAGTGGCGGTTTTACAAATGAAGTTGTTTAGAATGGTCAAAATGGTTTCGTAAGTCAAGGTCGCTAAACTGTCCGGATTTTGTGATTCAAAGATGAGTCGGGCAGGGAACTTTAGAAGTAAAATCTTTTAATGGGCTCTTGGGAGGACTTTCTACATATAGTAAGTGAGTTCTCTGAGTAGTATCATAAAAAGTTGATAAGTCTAAGTATGGGAAAACGGCTTGGACATTCGGTATGTTCCGGCAGATTTTTATTAAAGGCGTAGAATAATAAAATGAATATATAGGAGAGTGTAATAGTATCACTTGTATCGTTTTCTCTCGGTTTTGTCGTGATTTTATGAGTCTAGTTTTATATTCTTATGTATGGGTTATTTCTCGAGTCTATTATTAATGAACGCACCTCATTTGATAGGTTGCAGTTCTCGTGTTTGAAAGGCATCATCTATCGTCGGCGATCGTCTCATTACCACTATTGGCTAAGGTGAGTCTATAGCCTCGCTTTATACTAGTTATTAAATGATTTTAAACCCGCGAGGGGAAATACATGTTTTATAAACTTAGAACACAAGATTTTTATGGTATGCTTTGTCCCTCTATGAATGGACCCGTGGTTGCCTTTAAATTGCATTAAGTGATTTCCTTTGTTAAAACCTCAATTATGGACCGTTAATTAACCTATGATGGGTTAACCGCTAGTACAATTAATAGATCTATGGGGGAAGCCGCCCCGGTTCAGTTTTTGTGGACTTGTCATAGAACCTTAGGCCCGACCTCCACACTGTTTGGACATATTGTATTGAGAAGTCAGGTATACGGCAATGTACCATTAATCTAGAGGTAACCGACAATTAATAAATCTCCTGTCTTATCAGACCTCTAAAGGGAGTGTCTAAGGGCTCGGTTCCATGAGCTTATTGCAATTTATGCTATATACAATTATCATTGTTGATGCAAATTATTATTTGATAATTATAAGCATGCCACAAACTTATAATCTTTGCTTGTGTTCAAATTGATTACATAAACCTATAGATTCACTCGGCATTTTTGCTGATTGTTTTACTCACATGTATTTCAGGTAATCAAGAAGTGGAAGCTTGGAGGTCACGGGGAATGAAGTTGTGCATTGCTTTTGTTGTTCAAACTCTTTGATTTATTTATCGTTCCATTTTTAAAACAAACCAATATGTTGTTTTAACTTATCTTTTGGTAACGATTATATGGGACTATGCTACTCTGATGAATGTTTTGGGAACGATAAATCTAAAACGTCTCTTTTCGAGTCGTTCTTTATAAATTATTTGTTGTTGTATCATTGTTTAGCACCCAAAGATGTATTCCGCTGCGTGTAAATTTGGGGGTGTTAAAGATTGGTACCAGAGCCATGAGTTATAGAAAACTAGGTCTTTTTCTAAAAACCTAAACTATAACTGTCGGTTTTATTTTTCAAAGAGTCGGTGCACATGATTTCGCGTGACTTCAGGTTCAAGCTACTTCTGGGATTACAACTTTAGTATACATTATTATGTATGCCTTATTGCTAAGTATTTCTAAATATATACTATAATCCTTTATCGATATATATTTATGTCGTTAAACTTTTCGATAAAAGTTTATCATTTATTAATGATTAACTTAAATAAATACAATGAATTTTCAAGATCTTTCTGTATTTATTTTTGAACTATTTAAATTGCCTTTATTGTAAAATTTTTATATTATGACCTTACATACCTTCATCTACGCGCGTTACTTTTATTGTTTAACCCTTGTGATATTTATATAGATATTCAAATTGTCTTCCGGCTATTTGTGCTTGGACGTCTTTTAACGTAATCTCTAGACCATTGTGTAGCTCAATGTGTCCTTGGAATAGACTAACCGCTATCGTGTGAGTCACACATTTTGAAACTCTTCTATAATCGTGTTGAATACTATCATGGTTTTCATAATATTTTGTTGATTTTATTATCGTTTTACACGACATGCGAAGATTTAATTCGTTTACATTTAAATGTATCGACTCCGAAGTGTATTGTTCGCTTATACCTCGGTAACGTTATCGTCATTTTATAAATCATCGTCTAAATTATGGCGCTAGATTGGGATACGATTTTACTTCTATAAAATTGTATCATTTGTTTTTCATTAACCTTCTTGCTCCCGGAACGCAACTCGTTAATGTTCCATTCTTTTCTTGTTATGTTTTGTGTTTTTGGACAATCGTGGCACCAAGGAGATTTGCCTACTTTGCACTTTGAAATCTAAATTACGAACGTCTTTCACCGATTTGCTTCCTAAATTTCATGTTGAATACCTTGATGCATCTTATGTCATTCATTATACTATATTTTATTTGATGCTCATTATGAGATTTACTTTTCATTATTGTAAAATCCACAAGACATGTGTGTATATATATATTTTGAGCCGTTAGAAAGTGTCAAAAAATATATTTAATGGAGAAATTGTAGGGACAGTATAAACAGGTCAAAACTTAAAAGTAAAACCTGTGTTTTTAAAATAAAATAGTCAAACCGGCACATAATTTGCAGGGGTATTTTAGTCATTTTACATTGGGTTTCAGGTCTCGGGCAAAATTCGAAAGTTGTCTGAAACGTCGTTTTGTATCAAAATGCTTTAGACTCCGAGTCTTGGAGATGTCGTTTATCGGGTCAATTAATCGGCTCATATTAAAAGTTAAATCTGATAGAAAAATTCAGAACATGGGTTTTAAACGTTTCTAAGAAGTTTTGAGTTCATTTGAGATCGTAAGATTTTAACGAATATTATTTTACAACTAACTAATACTAGTTGCATGTGAAAATGTTTAAAAATAGAAACATTACAGGATTAGCTATTACCAGATTAATGGTGTAATTTGAAAATGAATAATATATTTTCTTAAAAGCATGTTGTGTCGAGTATCTTACATAGAATACACATTTGGGTTGTTTTATTCTTTTTATATATATATGACTCTTTTGTCATTCGATATTATTTTTATTTTTCTTCTAACCTTCCACTGATTTGAGTTGAGTTTTGAAGTCGTTGACATTCTTATCGCGTATCTCATGACGTTTTCGTCTAAACCTTATAACCCTTTGAAAACTTAACAACTTGTAACCATTTCATTGGTTGTTTTATGAGCTACTATTTGCCACTTTTTGCAAAACTTTGACTACTTTATACGTTGTCATTATGTCATATTATAAATATATCTGATATTGTTTTACGATTATTTTCACCAATTATTTTTACTTTGGTCTTATAAAATACTTTTCGTAAGATTAAAAGTTGCTTATTAAGTATCTCACAAATTACTTGTATCCTATAAATTTATAAACTATTTTTAAATTCCATTTTACAAATGGCATGGTTTATATATAAACATAAGAAACGTAATACTTTTCGACGAAACTGAGCACTGCATTGATATTCCTAAATTATACATGGCCTGATCACCTATGTCTAATTTAGATGGAGCCATGCTAGGCTGAATAGTAGTCCACTTAAAAATCTTGATAATAATCAACTTTTTGCTTATATTTATGATAAAGATAAATAAAATGAAAAGTAGTTTTAAAAACCTTTATATTTCATGCAAGTAGCGCAATTTCTATGCATCCGCATATGTTTTCTTACCTTTCTTGAACGAATTACGCGCTTACGAATACATTTTTACTCGACAATCGTTTTTCCACTTGTTACTTTATTTTGTCTTATAACTGACTTCTTTTGACTGCTCGTCTAATTATTGACTGTTAATAAATGACCTAAAAGTCTCGATATTTTATCCTTTCGTCTCGTCCAATCTTCTTTAGGCGACTGGGTAGATCTTTGGAATGTCTCCGCACGTGAATAATGAATTATCACTAGAGTGATTTCCGTATATCCGGGATGACGTCCGTCACTCTCGTTTGTCTCAAAATCTACTCTTGTGAACCGTGCTTTGACTTCTCTCTTTAAACACTAACATCGTTCATTTGATTTGTTTTAATTACAAGTGATTATTAGGAATTTTCTTTGATTAAAATTTTTGTATGGATCTTATTTCCGATCATGTATCGACCACCGCTAAGTTAACAAGCTGATGTTGGTGAACCACCGACCGCACTAACAAAATTGACAACTTGTTTAATCTATTATTTCTTATCGTCTTACCATCAACGCCTTTATCTTATTATTCTCTTTAAGAATTCATACGACATTTGTTTCGTCCCCTTTTGTACCGTTGATTTCGTACTAATTGTTGACTATTATTTCCATTCGTATTCGTTTGTTATCTTGTCACATTTCGAAACCCGAATACATCCCATGTTTATTTTGAAATAATAAACACCTTTAAGTATTTCTACAACGTATTATAAAATTTTTATGTTTATACATTTTTCCAATGATTTTCAATTATCGAAATAACCATCATAAGTAAAAGGTCAAATTTATACATCATATTTTGTATAACTAAAACTAATGTTTAAAAATAAAATTTTGTTCTACCTTTTGAACTAATTGACTTATCATACTTTACTTTAAAGGTAATGAAATTACCGGTTTAATTTATATTCCTAATAATGATTTAATTTGGAAATTATATTTTCTAATTGTAACCATCAATATGAGTTTAATTAATAAATTCATGTCTTTCTTTCAAAGTTTCTTAAGACAACCAAAATAAATTATGAAGCTATTTAACTCCTATTTTGATATATCATCCTTATCAAGAAAGTACCTCAATTGAGTTTTAAAGTAATACCAAATCCGGGACGGATAATTGTGACAAACGTTATTTTAATATTAATATTTAATTCATTCTTCGCTCTCATTTTTCTAGTATTGCGAATTATTATGTTTTACGGTTACGTGATTCGAGATCCCTCGTCGATCGTTAATCTTAAATCATTAAACCACATCTTGTTCGTTTATGCGTTTATTGAAGTCATTTTTATCTCGTTCTGTTCCCCGTATTGAAGATTTCTATTTTATTCTGAGTTTAAAATGAATCTCGGGAAGCAGTGTATAAGAAGAAACGATAAGTGTCACCAGGATTTATGCGTGTACTTGTGGAATGATTGAGGACCGAATCTCTTAATGAATGGAGTTAATAAATTGTTACAACCTCGAGGAGCATGTTGAAGCCGACACCGCAAGTGGAAAGACTCTTGTGATCAAGTGGTTATTATCAAGGGTTCGTTCAAGGTTTTCTCTATGATTAACGATGGAAATCTATACTTGATGTTATTGTTCGACCTTTTATTTTTATGTACTTATGTGGTATGTGATCTAGTCAAATGATCGTAAGTTGTGAGAACTTGAGACGGCATCATCCGATGACGTCCGATCATGTAGAACATATATTATGTAATATCTTTTTGACTTTCAACGACGATGTTTATTGAGACTTTAATGCGCGTTGGCGAAAGTGAGATGGTGTCTTTGTATTATCTTTTGAGTGAGGACCCGCGTGTGAGCACCCTCCGATGACGAAAATGTTTTTCTTGTTAATTCTTTTTGATGTGTGTCCATGGCTATCCGGCCAGTGGCTATCCTTTAAATTGCAACATTCTTTTTAACTGGACTTACCCGAAAATCCTGTCACCTGTTCTTGACGTCGAATGAGCTTCGTGTGATTCATAAAATTTTCATGTGTCGAATTTGACGGGTGACTGGTGGATAAGGATTTATTTATTCCTTTTTGGTGAGATACAACTTGACGACAAGTTGCGTTTTGTAAAAGAACCAGTGGAGATCGTGGATCGAGATATACGTGGAACGTGAGGACTTCTTTATAAGGAATGCCCTCATCCTTCCGGGTAGTGAACAACTCGTGTATGAGGCGAGTTGAGCGCCGGGACGTAGCTCCCTTAAGGTGGTGAGGATGTAAAACCCGTAAAAATAAGGTCATAATTTAATTCTACTTTCAATTATTTTGAAGTATTTTATAACGTTAAATATTATTATGTTTAACGGTTTAAGTTGAAACCGATATTAAATATTATATTTTAATATTTTGACGAGCAACGAGGACTACTAGTGATCGCGATACCGACGGATGCCAAAAATTTTTATATTTTATTATCGATAGTTTCGATATTTAATACTTTCGACGATATCGTTTCAATTACGTATCGAGTCGTTATATTATTATTTTTCGTGTGCGTTTAAACTTTTAAGTATTTTTACGAAACCCGAGTCCCGTAAATATTTGTAAAATTAACTTTTAGTCATTTCCCGCTTTCTAACTAATATTTACATTTTGGACCAAAACTATCACAAATTCGCAAAAACTACCCTAACCTTACACTATATATATGTTTTCCACTAACACAATTCATTTAAAAAAAATTCATTAAAACAAAAATCACCATCTTTCTTATTCCTTTTCCATTTTGGCCTACACCACCACCATCCATTCCATCAATTTTTTTTTTATGATCAACTTTGATCCATCCAAAAACAAAACAAGTCCCATTCCTATTTTTGAAAGGTGATTCTAATGCTACCTTTTTTACTTACATGCATTGAGTTTTGAATTTTGATAAAAAAAAAAAACTAGGCTTGTTAGGTGGTGATTTTGATCATGCATGTGTTAGAGATGATGATCAAATGATGTTTATGTAATGTTTTTGTTAAAAAGTTGAATTTTAATTTTTGGGTTTTTGATTTTGATGATGATACAAGTGTTAGGATTGGTTTATGGTGATGTTAGGATGTTAGAATGATGATAAAAGTTGTTGGTTTTGATCAAAAACATGATTTTGTGGGAGATTTTGAAAGGTGATTTTGGGCAGTAGGTTAGAGGCTGTTTTCGGGGGTCTTAGTCTATGATAATCGCTTAACTAATTGGATAGGGTTGTAGAGAATTTCGTTAGCTTTGATTTGATATAAAGTAGGCCTTCCAACTCCAAACAAGGTGGAAGATACACTAGTTTGATTTTCGTGTACCGGGAGACGAGTGTCGACACAATCCGAAAATTGTTGTCGATATTTGGATCGAATCTCGGGGACTATAAAATGAGTTTCAAAATGATTCAAGGGCTGTTCTCAGGCTCCAAGTTTAGTATTTTGAGTCTATTTTTAGAATCAAGTGGCGGTTTTACAAATTAAGTTGTTTAGAATGGTCAAAATGGTTTCGTAAGTCAAGGTCGCTAAACTGTCCGGATTTTGTGATTCAAAGATGAGTCGGGCAGGGAACTTTAGAAGTAAAATATTTTAATGGGCTCTTGGGAGGACTTTCTACATATAGTAAGTGAGTTCTCTGAGTAGTATCATAAAAAGTTGATAAGTCTAAGTATGGGAAAACGGCTTGGACATTCGGTATGTTCCGGCAGATTTTTATTAAAGGCGTAGAATAATAAAATGAATATATAGGAGAGTGTAATAGTATCACTTGTATCGTTTTCTCTCGATTTTGTCGTGATTTTATGAGTCGAGTTTTATATTCTTATGTATGGGTTATTTCTCGAGTCTATTATTAATGAACGCATCTCATTTGATAGGTTGCAGTTCTCGTGTTTGAAAGGCATCATCTATCGTCGGCGATCGTCTCATTACCACTATTGGCTAAGGTGAGTCTATAGCCTCGCTTTATACTAGTTATTAAATGATTTTAAACCCGCGAGGGGGAATACATGTTTTATAAACTTAGAACACAATATTTTTATGGTATGCTTTGTCCCTCTATGAATGGACCCGTGGTTGCCTTTAAATTTCATTAAGTGATTGCCTTTGTTAAAACCTCAATTATGGACCGTTAATTAACCTATGATGGGTTAACCGCTAGTACAATTAATAGATTTATGGGGAAAGCCGCCCCGGTTCAGTTTTTGTGGACTTGTCATAGAAGCTTAGGACCGACCTCCACACTGTTTGGACATATTGTATTGAGAAGTCAGGTATACGGCAATGTACCATTAATCTAGAGGTAACCGACAATTAATAAATCTCCTGTCTTATCAGACCTCTAAAGGGAGTGTCTAAGGGCTCGGTTCCATGAGCTTATTGCAATTTATGCTATATACAATTATCATTGTTGATGCAAATTATTATTTGATGCTTATAAGCATGCCACAAACTTATAATCTTTGCTTGTGTTCAAATTGATTACATAAACCTATAGATTCACTCGGCATTTTTGCTGATTGTTTTACTCACATGTATTTCAGGTAATCAAGAAGTGGAAGCTTGGAGGTCACGGGGAATGAAGTTGTGCATTGCTTTTGTTGTTCAAACTCTTTGATTTATTTATCGTTCCATTTTTAAAACAAACCAATATGTTGTTTTAACTTATCTTTTGGTCACGATTATATGGGACTACGCTACTCTGATGAATGTTTTGGGAACGATAAATCTAAAACGTCTCTTTTCGAGTCATTCTTTATAAATTATGTGTTGTTGTATCATTGTTTAGCACCCAAAGATGTATTCCGCTGCGTGTAAATTTGGGGGTGTTAAAGTTGATTTTCTTTAAATTAAATTAAAGACACAAGAACACCAACTTTTTAAGGAATACTTTTATGCTGACCATATGAATGCTATACTTGGTGTGCATACCGATCTTGATCAATATTGTCATGTAGCATGTCTAGTTTTAGAAACGGACGAGAAATGTCGCAATCTTGAAGTAGAGCTTTCGAAACAAATTCAGTCATATAACAAACTTTCGAAAAGTTTTTCCCAACTTGAGAAACACTCCATTTCTCTTGAACTTGCTTTACAAAAAGGTGAAAAATCTCATAATCATAAAAAGTGTCAAGAAATGGCAGCTTCCTCGGTTCGTCAATTAAATGAAAAAGGTTTCGAAATAAAGGATTTGAAAGCTCAGCTACAAGAAAGGGACATAGCCATCAGTGAGTTACAAAAACTCATTGAGAAAATGAAAGGAAAGTATGAATTGGGTAACACCCCACTTTGAAAAAGTGGACCGTTACACGTAATTATGGCGTGTCATCAAAGCGTGCAAGGTAATATGTAGTAAAACATACATGACCATAGGGAAAACCGTAATCTAACATCGGTTCCCAAACATAAGCCCAAAACATAAATAAAGTAAAGGAAATGAGAAATGACTAAACAAGCATAAGTATATGAAGGCAAAAAGGAAAAGAAGTCTATGGCAGCTTCCATCCTATGCACGTCCTCCAGATGCTCGAGTCTGTCCTTAAGTACCTGCCGTTTTCGGACATGGAAAGGAAAGTAACGGCTGAGCAAAACGCTCAGTGCACGAATATATGACATAGTATGAATGACTGAACATAATAAGACTTAATAGCAGCGGAAATGTATAAGTCCTGGAAAACCTGGTATAGCTTAGTAAAACTGGTTTTATAGTTTGAAAAGCCTTATGTTTATCTTATAAAAACTGTTTAACATGTTTACCGTTAGTCAATATAGGTCATGAAATATCAACGTGCATGAATACTTGGAGGGGTGACCTCGTCATGCAAATTAGAGGGGATGCCTCTACTTAACTGGTAAGTGGGTAGGAGGGATCAGCTCCTTGTGAAGGATGCAAGGCACACACCATATTCACCATGAAATCCTGACTGAAACATGTAACTAGGATGCATCCATACGCCCCACATGATAATATAATAATATGGTCAAAAGCTGAAAGGGACGCCACGAGCTATCACTCTGCCGTGGTGAAGTCATAATACTGGTGCCTCCAGTGTTATTGTTATGGTACCTCCATAACTAGGTGAAACTGGTCATGCATGTATATGGCTTTAGGTATCTAAATTAACATAAGAAATTCAAAACATATAAAACATATACTGGGAAAACAGTTGGCTGCATACGGGGAAATCCTAATAAGGAAAGAATGTCCATACTGACAGGACGGAGAATCCGTACCTTGTGTCCAGTGAACGGAAAAGATGAACGAAGGAAACTCATACTCCGATCCCACTAATGCTACATAGAAGGATACGTGTATAAGTATACTGTTTACTGCGTACGTAACTGATTATAGTATGTCTTGACTTGTTTTATATGTTTTAGTCTTGTTTCACTGATTTTAATGTTATACTGCTTTTATCATGTGTTTTAAGTCTTCTGTTTAAGTATTAACTGATATTCTTGTGTTATTATACTTGTAGTGTAATAATAAGTAACTTCCTAAAAATAGCAGGTTTCCTAAAATAGAAAGTTTCCAAAAATAGAAAGTTTCCAAAAATATATTAACTACTTAAAATAGAATAGTTTCTAAAAATAGAAAGTATCCAAAAATAGTAAGTTTCCTGAAATAGAAAGTTTCCATATTTAGAAATAAGCTTAATTAATAAGCTAATATTATAAGCTTAGTTTTACTGATTAAAGATGCTAAGTCATGTGATTAATAGTATAGTTTATTAATTAATACATGTAAATTAAATAAACTATAGGTTATATGATTTAATTAAATATAATCATGATTTAGTTAAATTAAGTGGTTAAAATACTTAGGTTAGAACATGTATTAATATCTATATTAATATAACTTAAGTCATGGAAATTAATTAATTATAAGTCATGTTTTTAATAATTAATTAATTACGTAGTCTAAATAAATAAATAAATACTTAGGTTAAAATCATGTATTATTAATTATAATAATAAACCTAAGTCATGTGTTAATTAAATTAATTATGTGACATGTTAAATTAATTTAATTAAGATTGTAAATAAATAACTTGTAAAATAATTAAACTTGGAAAATTATTTAAGTCGTGAACTGTGTTTTATTTTACTAAAGCGTGTCGTGAACCGGATCCGTGAACCATGGACCGGACCGTACTAAAAACCTATTGAAAACAGTGGCAAACTGACCCCTGCCGGTTGCCCCTGCCTTCGGTTCATTTCCACCGGCTGCGTGCCGGTGGTTTTGTTCTTGCTCGGCTAGCCGCTGACACAACCGGGTCCCCACCGACTGTGTGTCGGTGGTTCCCCCTGCCTGCCCGCTGATTCCCCCGTCCGACACAAACAGCCACCGGCTTAAGCCGGTGGTGCCTGCTGCTGCGTCGAGACTCACACCGAGCCCCTTAGGGGGTCTCGGCTGTGGCTAAAAAGGGACACCGAGAGTCCTTTGACTCTCGGTCGGCTGCCGAATCACAACCCAAACCAAACAAACCCTTTTTCCCATGATTTCTAATTCCATAACATGTTTATTAATCTGGTTTATAACTAAACCATGATTTCATGTGTTCTAAATTAATAAAAGGATTAAAAAAAAAGGTTTAAAAGATTACCAATACGTGAATAAAAAGGAGGATGATAACACGAACGATTCTTCTAGAATTGGATCACCAAAAATCAACCAACACACCCTCTTGTGTGTTCTTAAACCGGCGGCCAAAGGGAAGGAGAAAAGGAGGCTAGGGTTTTGTATTTTTCTAATTTTATGTAATTATGAAAAATATGTTTTCCTTTTTCTTGTTTTGGTAAAAATTACATGGGCTTGGCCCTTTTCCTCTTGTCTTGTCCGCGGGTATGTGAGGCCCACAAGGGTAACCCGAATTTTTTCCGTGTTCTATAATATTACATGTTCTCGTGTTCGTGTTTACGTGATTTTATTCTTAATTGTTCGTGTTATCTTTTATACTTATACGTAGTCGTAATAATAATTACATAAATACATCATAATATGTTCGTGATTATTTACGTTCATGATTTTATGTTCGTGATTATAATTATTGTTGGTAATAATTATTGTGTCTTAATACGTATTAAATACTTATCGTGTAATAACACATATGTAATACTTGTATTTAATATTCGTGAAACGTAAACATGTTATATAAGGTAAGTTTTAGTCATGTACGTACGATTATAAGTGTACTGTTCATGGTAAAAGCATGCGGGTTTTACATAAACCATCCACCGTTCGTCAACTGAATGCTGTTAAATGCCATAACATCTATTTTGGGCAAACCCCCACATACTTTGCCTAAGCTAGGAACTGATAAGAGCACAAATGTGATAGCACCTGGAATGTATAAGATGAACGTTAGGTCCACTCAAACTGGAACATCGCGGTTACCTCAGAATACTAGGAAAACTAATCAATGTGTGTCTTCTTCTACAGGAGTAACTCCCACTACTAGCGTTAGCGGACCACAGCTTAAGAGCACTAGAATTCAAGATAGAGTCATGCCTAACAATAGTCCAGGGAAGAAGATGAAAGTAGAAGACCACCGTAGGAATTTTAAGTTTTCTAAGAATAAAACGTTTGTAACTGCATGTAATGACAGTTTGAATGTTAAGACTTCGAATGTTGAATTTGTTTGTGTTAAATGTGGAAAATGTGTTCGTACTTTCAATCATGAAACTTGTGCTTTTAATCATAATGGCGTCAATGCTAGAACTAGGAAGCCTATTCTTGTGCCCACTAGTACTAGAAAACCCACAAGAACTTTGAACCAATCCACTGCTCAACCACTTAAGAAACTAAGTGCATTAGAATCCACTACTCTGCGTAAACAAAACATGTTAAAGAAGCTTTATGAGAACATGAGTAGGACATGTAAACGGGGGTACTCAAGATTTACACCACCTGGATACAAATGGGTACCTAAGACAACCACTATTCTAACTGGGTCTATGAATGTTAGCTTGCCTTTAGAATCTGTATCTAGGCCTACTGATATTTTGAAACCCACTTCTATCAAGGGCTCCCATTTGTCAAACTCTATATTGTCGTCTAATTCTTATGCAGCTCGTCGAGATCATTCTCTTCATAATGGACTTTGGGTGCACAAAGCACATGACGGGCAATCTCAAGCTTCTAATTAACTTCGTGGAGAAGTTTCTGGGTACGGTACGATTTGGAAATGATTAGTTTGCACCGATACTCGGATATGGAGATTTGGTTCAAAGGGAATATCACTATAAAACGGGTTTATTATGTTAAGGGACTGAATCACAATTTATTCTCGGTTGGTCAATTTTGTGATGCGGATTTGGAAGTGGCTTTTCGGAAAACTACTTGCTATGTTAGAGACTACGATGGGAATGACCTTCTTACAGGTTCTCGTGGTTCTGATCTCTACACAGTAACTCTTCAAGACACATCTTCATCAAATCCAATTTTCTTAATGGCGAAAGCTTCATCCTCTCAAGCATGGTTATGGCATCAACGATTGTCACATCTCAACTTTAACACCATCAACTTGCTTTCGAAGAATGATATTGTGACCGATCTTCCAAAGTTAAAATTCGTCAAAGACCATCTTTGTTCTTCTTGTGATTTAGGAAAAGCAAAACGGAAGTCTTTCAAAACAAAGACTATCCCAAGCTCAATAGGACGATTGGAACTTCTACACATGGATTTATGTGGTCCCATGCGTGTAGAGAGTATTAACGGGAAAAAGTATATTATCGTGATTGTTGATGATTACTCTAGATACACATGGACTTTCTTCTTAAGGTCCAAAGATGAAACACCAGACTTCTATTGCTCAAACTCCTGAACAAAACGGCGTTGTCGAAAGACGGAACCACACTTTGGTTGAGGCAGCTCGAACAATGCTTTCTGCATCAAAATTACCACTATTCTTCTAGGCTGAAGCTATTGCAACTGCCTACTATACTCAGAATCGTTCTCTCGTAATCCCTAGACATGAAAAGACACCTTACCACATAATCAATGGTAGGAAACCTACTGTTAGATTCTTTCACGTATTTCGATCTTTATGCTACATTCTTAAAGACGGTGAGAATCTCGAAAAGATGAAAGAAAAAGGTGATGCGTGTATTTTTTAGGGGTATGCTACATTGTCGAAAGGATATTGAGTTTACAACAAGAGAACAAAGATTATTGTCGAAACAATTCACGTGAACTTTGACGAATTGCCACACATGGTACTTGATCACAACAGCTCAAGTACCGCACCTCAATGTCCAGTAATGACACCTTCACAAAACAGTGTACATCCCGTGCAAGAATGTCAAGAACGTACTCCTACAGCAGACTCGACGGATACAACACAAATGAATGAGTTGGTTGATTTATATGATCCAATGTTTGATGAATATTACTATGGAAACAATCATATTGTGTCAAAGCCTTCCGCTGTTAACACTGCTGATGCACCCGAACAAAGTCCACAAGACACAACTTCATCTACTTTAGCAACCGTTGCTCAAGAGACAATTTCGTTGGATACTCAACAAACTCAAGAAACTGTCATACAACCAACATCACCAACTGTCAATGCCGAAGGAGGAAACAACAATCAATCAGTCGATGCACAACCTGACGAAGAAGAATTTATCAACCCGTTCGGTACACCGGTACACGAAGTCGGAGAGTCTTCTACTCAACATGTTGATCCGTCCAACATGAATACATTATACCAACGATATCCATCCACTCACCATTGGACACGTGATCATCCATTGGAGCAAGTCCTTGGAAATCCTTCACAACCGTTTCGAACACGCAGACAACTCAAAACCGATAGCGATGTGTGTATGTATGCACTCACCGTGAGTTCAACTATACCTACTAACATCAAGCAAGCCATGACTGATCATGCGTGGATTGAATCAATGCAAGACCAAATTCATCAGTTTGAACGCCTAAATGTTTGGAACTTGTTGACAGACCCTATGGAATTTCACACTTAGATTTCAAATGGATCTGGAAAAACAAACTGGATGAAGAACAAACCATCATCAAAAACAAATCTCGTCTTGTGGTTAAGGGATATTGTCAACAAGAAGGGATAGATTTCGATGAATCATTTGCTCAGTTGCTCGTTTGGAAGTTGTCAGGATATTCCTTGCTTATGCTGCTCATAAAGGTCTCACGGTTTATCAGATGGACGTTAAAACTGCTTTTCTCAATGGTCATTTGAAGGAAGAAGTATATGTGAATCAGCCGGAAGGGTTCATTCATCCTCATCATCCTGACAAATTCTACCGTCTCAAGAAGGCAGTATATGGACTCAAACAAGCTCCAAGGGCGTGGTACGATGAATTATCAAACTTCTTGGTATCCAAAGGATTCTCCAAAGGTTCCATTGATCCTACTTTGTTTATGGGGTGACATATTGCTCGTGAAAGTTTATGTTGATGACATCATTTTTGGTTCTACGAACCCAAAACTTTCAAAACGTTTTGAAAAATTAATGCACAACAAATTTGAAATGTCAATGATGGGGGAGCTAAATTTTTTTTAGGTCTCCAGATTCATCAATCTCGACGTGGTATCTTTATTAACCAAGCTAAGTATGCTCAAGAGATACTTAAAAAGCATGGTATGCAATCATGTGCTCGCGTTGGTACACCACTGTCGACCAAATCCCTAGACGCTGACTTGCACTCATATCCCGTAGATCAAACGCGATATCGCAGAATGATCGGGTCACTTATGTACCTTACAGCCAGCAAGCCTGATATTCATCATGCCACATGCTATTGTGCACGATATCAAGCCAGACCTACTCAAAAGCACGTCAAAGAGGTTAAACGGATCTTTCGGTACCTTAAGAATACCATTCACATGGGACTCTGGTATCCGAGGGAATTCGGTCTTTATCTAATAGCTTTTTCAAATTCTGATCACGCAGGTTGCCTTGTTAGTAAAAAAATCACTTCTGGTAGCGTACAATTTCTAGGGGAAGACAAGCTTGTGAGTTGGTCGTCAAAGAAGCAGGATTGTACTTCGCTCTCATCAGCTAAAGCAGAATATGTGGCTTTATCCATGTGTTGTGCTCAAGTCCTCTAGATGAGAACTCAACTCACGGATTACGGCTTTCACTTTGATAAAATACCTATGTATTGTGACTCAAAGTCGGCCATAGCCATCTCTTGCAATCCGGTTCAACACTCCCGTACCAAGCATATCGCAGTCAGATATCACTTCATCAAAGAAAAGTGGAACGTGGTATCGTGGAATTATACTTTGTCAGAACTGAGTGCCAGATAGCAGACTTGTTTACTAAAGCCCGATCCCAAAATAGGTTTCAGTATCTTGTTGGCCGTCTTGGTATGAAGTATATCACTCTAGAAGACTTGGAGGTTATGGAAAATGAAGTTGCTTGATATTCTCTCATAATGACTTCTAAGCGCATCACATCTTAGGACTCGGATCTCAAATAAGGAAAGTTTATCAAGGACGATAAATTATCCTTCTGAACGAGAAATTCATATTTCTCGGTTATGAGCTTCTCATAAAAACAATCAAAGTTTTTAAGTTCATGAAAAACGACTTCTAAGTAAATGTCAGCTTAGAACTCGAACTTCACCTTACGGAGAGTTTATCACGAATGATAACTTATCCTTCAAAACGGGAAATTATTTTTTCTCGCTCATGAGCTAGTACCAAAACATTCAAAGTTTTGAGCTCATGTAAATCGGATACTATTTTAAAACCGTTCAACACAATTTTTCAAGAATTTCTTAAAAGGTTTTTCTAAATCTTTCAAAATTGTGTGTTCAACACTCCCTTCCTTATAAAATGGTTTTTATATCTAACAATTGTCATATGTTATTTTGGTCATTTTTTTGAGGGGGGCGTTTTAAAATCAAAGCCTTTAATGTTGTTGGGTACATCTTAAAGTTTTTTCATATTTTATGTATCCAACACATTCTGAAAATGATATAAAATTGTCAAATGTAATATATTATATCGGAAAAAGGCATCTCATCTCCGTACCTCAATATATTTTGTGGAGTCGTTTTTCCAAAATATTGTCAAATTTTTGTCTCAAGACCCACATATATTGTTGAGGGGGATCGACTCGACTACAAAAGTTCCATATTTATGCGTGCACACATGTTTCTCTCCCAATCGGTTTTCCGAAATTGTCATACTTTAGTCAATTGGTATCTCTAATATATTATATTTTTATATTAGAGATAGGGGGAGAAAATGTGATTAAAATGTAATATATCGCAACATGTGATCTTAAAGACTCAAGAACAACTCTTTCCTTCACATGCTAAACAATTTCGCATATCGATGCATGTGTGTTGGGGGAGCTTTTTGAAAATGTAAAATTTTCAAAGTGTTAAAAGTTTTGATTTTTATCAAGCACTTTGAATGGTTTTTAATGGTTTTATGGTTACGATGTTTACCCAAAACAACCTACTATCCACGACGAAACGATGGAGTCAAAAGGTGGTTTAGGACAGGAAACTAAGTCCTATGATCCAACCAGAACCAGGGGGATCTACCCAAGGACATTGCATAGCTAGAAATAGTTGTCCATATGAAAGATGGAGTTGAATGAAGTTGAATGCGGACCAATTACTTAAGTTAGCACTGGAACAATCACAACAAGGTGCTAATGATGACGTATTGGTAAGCATTGAAGGAGTTGAATATTCTATGCAACTTTGGCAGAAACCGGGTTAACACATCTTTTGAAGACAAGTGTCATGGACCCAGTGATGCGATGCACAACCCTTACCCAGCTATTCGAGTTTATCTAAAAAAAACGTGTCTCATTGTCACGGAGATCAACACGTATCTATTGACTTTCTCACTCCGAGTTAGTTAATACTGAAAAGGTGGCAGTCTGCTCCAGCCTCCGATTACCAAAAGGCACTTATCGAGTCTAGAGCCAAAAGAGATCAATCTATCATCTCATTAGGACATAATCGAGTCCTACGCATTATCCTTGTGGTACTGCCAGAACATCTGAGTGATACGGTTCACAATGAAGATGGAAATCCTGCTTGAGTCAACCTCAAACAAGCTCATGGTAGGTAACTTGTGCGATTCTACACGAATTAAACTTATGAGAACTAGAAAGCAACTAAGTTTGGATTCTTAATTGATTCAAACTTGATTCCAGGTTTCTTTGCAAAATCCGTGTGATCTTGCCAGAACATTCAGAGTGACACTCATTAGTGTTCATAGTGACGAATGGAAATCCTTCCAGTGTCAACCTCAAACAGCACTGCGGTAGGTGACATGCAAGATTCTCTATGAATAAGGCTTGTGATAAACTAGAAAGCAACAATGGTGGGATTCTTCTTGAATCAAACTTGTTCCAGGAATTCTGAATTGATGACTCTAATCAGACGGATAATTTATCCTTATGATTCACTCTTTACGTTCGCAGTCTGCTTTGAGACGGTCGAGAAAAGAGAACTGGCTACTACCGCCGGGAAACCCTGTCAAGGAGGTTCTTAATCGAATCTACCCTATCACAGGTACGGTATCAAATACCGTCTAACGGTCTTCACCGACCGGAGGTAAAACGTTACCAAATTAGGGTGGAATGTTCAAAGCCATTTTATCCATGTCTATATATGTTGTTGCATATCAACATGGTGGCGTAGCTGTGCACTAACCGAAGTCGTCTTCACATATACTAAAAGTTAAATTCTTCCGCAACTCTGATGAATGTTTGAAGGACTAACTTCAACTATATTTATATGGGAGATTGTTAGCCTTTCGAAATCAACAAAGTATGAATATGTTGATTCAGAAGTCACAAGAGCACAAGATGGTGATAATCAAGATACTTAAGAATGTAAGAATGTAATAGGTCATCTTGTCACAATAGCACAAGATGAACACTATCAAGGATAGACTGAAGATCTCAAGCACTCAAAGTCAAAAGACAAATGCTCAAGATAAAGATCACAAGGCATGAAGGAACAAAACCGTTACAAAAAATATCAAGACCAAGTAACAAGACCTAAGAAGGAAGATCACCTCCACAAGAATGTATTCACTCAATCATCTTATGCATTTTAAAGATAACCGATACATTAGGGGAGATTTTTAGCCCTACATTTTATATAGTCGAACAAGAATGTAATAGGTCATCTTAGTCGTTAAAGGTCATGTATTGTAATAGGTTAGTCGGGAAAACCAGGCTTGGACTTTAAGCTAATATTGTATAAGTTAGGGGCTCTAAGCCCAAGACAAGCCAAGCCTGGCCCATGAACAAGTCCACCAAAGCCCATGTGGCGTGGCATATAAATACACTCTTCCAAGTGTAGAAGAGGGTGTTGGTTACCATTTACTTTCTCTCTCTAGTAAAAGTTTAACCTTCCATTCTCTCTACTTTCTCTCTCTGCCTTCATCTCTTTCTCTCTCTAAATATCATCTTTATTGTGTGTTATAGATTGAAGTGGGATTAACACACACCCTAAAACGCCTTCCCTAGCTTTTGAAAAGGGCTGTAGTGAAGGACAAAGAGGTTGTATGTTCTTGGTGGTGGGCTACAACAACCCAAAGAAACAACAATATTTAAGACAAAATATAAAAATGGCTTGTTCTACTTCCCTGCACAAATACAACCAACATGAAACCAAATTCAAGTAACAGAAATCAGTCCAAAGGCTGTTGTCATAAGCTTTTGGGCTAAATTATGCTACAGTGAGTGATGACAAAATAATTAAAAGATCAAAAAAATATGTTTGAGAAATCTTTTAATTTCACTAACTTTTACTAGACTTGTAATCAACAAGGAAAATAACAGCCTATATCAACTATTTAGGTTGGTTTGGTGTCAAACAAACTAACCCAAAAGCTCATACAGTCCAGATCTCAAAAGGTATTTCAGCCAAAAAAATCTTTGAGCATAAAATATTTTGAAGGAAAATTTAAAGAACAATTTTGTTGCATAAATTAAAAACTGAAAGTAAAAAGAACACAAAAGTATGCAAGGCTCTAAGATTACTTTGATTATTCAAAATTAGAGGTTTACATAATTTTTGGAATAAAGAAAAACAAGAGCCCTAAGTTGCCTTTTATATAGGCTTATAGAAATTTCTAGAATGAAAACAATAAGCTAAACCCTAATGTCGTGAAATTCCAGCCTTGCCCCTTGATTTTGTAATTGGAATCTTGGTCAAAAGTGGTGATCTGTGATCTTTGAGGTCTTCACATGGGATGACAGTTGTCTTGGATATTTTTCAGTTGTTTGATCAAGAGTAGGGAGCACGAAAATGCTTCAAGCCCTTGGATTACTGTCAACATTTTGTCTTCTTGTTCATATATGTAGCAGGGGACATGTGGGTGGGGTAACAGGGTGAGAGTGATGGTTTTTTGGGAGTAGGGTTTGGGTTAGGGTATGATAAATTAAGGTTCTGGATAATTGGGTGGATCAATTTTAGATAATGAAGGTTATAGTGATTAGGGATCTAAGTTGTTGGGTATGGGGATTTAGGGGGTTTAATGGATACAGTAACTGTTTAGTGGGAAAACTAGTATTAAGATGGTTTGACTTTATTTGAACAGTAATAATACTGGTTGTGGGGAGATGACGTAGGATGTAGGGTGATGTGGAGGTTGGTGTTGAGGTGGCGTGTGGTAAGTGGTGGAGGGGGTGGTGGAGTGGTTTGATTGGAGGGATAAGGTTGGATGTTTGGCAAAACTGACCCCTTCACTTCCCAAATTTAGTCAAAACCAGTCTCGCAGCATTTTTACCCTTTTTCCCTTGTTAAGACTTTGGGCTAAATACATTTTTGGCCCCTCCAAGTTTGTATGATCATGAATCAAGGACAAAATATGCATATTCTTCATTTTCCAAAGAGTAAACATGTAAAATATTGAAACTTAAGGACCAAATTTGCAATTTTTGATATTTTCAAGGGTCAAAAGTGACAAGTCTTCCAAAGTTGAGGGACCAATCTTGACAAATCTTCAAAATTCAAGGACTTCTTGGGAAAATCAACATTCGGGTCCGGTTCTTTGTGCGGCTTCGTTTCCCGTGTTTATTTTTGCTTGATTCTTATTCTCTTTTATTGATTTTACGATATCCGTACCTAAAATACACAATGAAAAAATACAAGCATATTTTGGGGTATTTTATGATATTTTTAAGTGTTTTAAGCCCAATTTGGACGATGAGACTATGTATAAATGCAGTCTCGTCAACAACCCTATGATCATAATATGGCTATCAACTTGATCAATAGGTCCCTTAACAAGGACTTCAATGATTTCGTTCGAAACTATAATATGCTTTGCACGGGGAAGACAATTAATGATTTGCATGCAATGCTCATTGACTATGAAAAGGGGTTGAAAGACAAGGCATCTACCACTACGCCTTCTGTACTAACCATACAAAAGGGTAGAGTGAGTAAGCCAAAACCGCAAGCGAACATGAAGAAAGGCAAAGGCAAAGGTGATAAGGGAAAACTAATTGCGACTTATTCGAAACCTAAGAAGAAATTTTTCAAGAAGAATAAATCTCAGAAAGATGAGACTTGTCACTATTGCAAGGAAAGTGGTCACTGGAAGAGGAATTTCCCTCTTTACCTCGAAGAATTACGAGAAATAAAGAAGAAGTCTGAGCAGAGCGCTGCAGCTTCAGGTACTTTATTTATGATTGAATTGTTCAATTTAACAAACAAATTAAATTCATGGGTATATGATACGGGATGCGGTATTAACATTTGTAATACGCTGCAGTGGTTTAATCTGGAAAGGAAGCTATCCTATGGGGAACAATTTCTGCAAGTGGGCAATGGCGCACAAGCAGCGGTTGAAGTTATAGGAACAATTAATCTAGTTTTACCTTCGGGTTTAGTACTAAGTTTAAATGATTGTCATTATACACCTACAATTGTTAGGGGTGTTATATCCTTTTCTTGTTTGTTAAATGATGGATTCGTTCACACGATTGATAATAATTGAATTTCTTTTTGGAAAAATGCTATTTTCTATTTTAATGCAATTTCTGTGAATGATGTGTTTGAAATAGACATGCATGATAATGAATCCAAGAATAATAAATCTGTGTTTAGCATGAGTAAGAAGAGAAAGTTAGACAAGAACTCTTCTTATCTTTGACATTTTAGACTTGCCCATATTGTGAAGACTCGTATACAAAAGCTTCAACGTGAAGGTCTTTTGGAAAATATCAATGATGAATCATTTGATAAATGTGAGTCTTGTATCTCTGGAATGATGACCAAGAAACCTTTTAATAGCAATATTGAAAGAGCTACTGATCTACTTGGACTTATACATACTGATGTGTGTAGACCACTTAGACATACGTCAAGGAAAGGTGCTAGCTACTTCTTAACATTACGGATGATTATAGCCGTTATGGTTATGTTTATTTAGTTAAACATAAACATGAGGTATTTGAAACATTCAAAGTGTTTAAAGCAGAAGTAGAACAGCAATTAGGGAAGAAGATTAAAGCTCTTCGTTCTAATAGAGGTGGTGAATATTTAAGTCAGGAGTTTATACATTATCTAAGTGAGGATGGAATAGTTTAGCATCTTACTTCTCCCTATACTCCACAAAAAAATGGTGTATCCGAAAGGAGAAATCGTACATTATTGGATATGGGACGATCTATGTTTAATCTTACAACTTTATCTTTATCATTTTGGGATTATGCTCTAGATTCTATTGTTCGCATTTTAAATATGGTTCCCACAAAGAAGGTCGAAAAGACACCATATGAACTATAGCATGGCAAGAAGCCATATTTGTCTTATTTAAAGGTCTGGGGTTGCGAGGCATATGTGAAACGTGACTCGGGTGACAAACTCCAACAACGATCTGTAAAATGTATCTTTGTATGATACCCTAAGGAAACTATGGGTTACTAATTTTATTATCCACCTGAGAACAAAGTGATTGTTGATAGGTATGGAGACTTCCTTGAATCTGATCTTGTAAATCAAGAATTCAGTGGGAGAAATTATGATCTAGAAGAGAGTCATATAGATACATTGCCTTCTGAAAACACTAGCGAAATAATTCCTGTAGAACCAGAAAGTCTGGCGGTTCCACCGGAATTTGTTCCCCTCCGTAGATCCACAAGGATTAAAAACGCAAATAGCAATATATGTCTTAACATAGAGGATGATGATGAGTTAGGGGATCTTGGTGAACCCGCTAATTATAAATCCGCCATACTTGATCCCGAAAAGGATAAGTGGATCGTTACTATGGATGAGGAAATAAAATCCATGAAAGTAAATGATGTTTGGATTCTTGTAGAACCACCACCGAATGCTAAATAGTGAGACATAAGTGGATATACAAGAATAAAACCGACATGGACGGTAAAGTACAATCCTATAAAGCTCGTTTAGTAGCTAAAGGTTTTACTCAAACTTTTGGCATAGACTACGAGGAGACATTTTCTCCTGTAGCAGACTTAAGAGCTATTAGGATTCTCATAGCTATAGCAGCATACTATGACTATGAGATAAGGCAAATAGATGTTAAAACTACCTTCTTGAATGGTCGGTTAGATGAAGACATCTATATGCAACAACCAAAAGGGTATGTTGATCCTGAGAATCCAATACACGTGTGCAAACTTCAAAGGTACATTTATGGTTTGAAGCAAGCATCACGTCAATGGAATAAACGATTTGACTAAGAAATCAAAACGTTTAGATTTATTCAGAATCGTGATGAGCCATATGTATATCACAAAGCTAGTGGGAGTGATGTAGTATTCCTAGTCCTATATGTTGATGACATATTAATCATGGGAAGTAACATTCCAAGACTTAAAGTTGTTAAGGATTATCTTGGTAAATGTTTTTCTATGAAGGATTTAGGAGAAGCTGCATACATTTTGGAAATTAAGATCTATCGAGATAGGAAAAGACGGTTAATTGGTTTAAGTTAAGATGCTTATATAGATAAGATATTGAAGAAGTATAACATGCATAATTCCAAGAAAGGTTTTCAACCTATGGAAGTTAAGCATAATCTGAGTCATGAGATGAATGCATCAACTCTGGAAGAGGAGGCATACATGCAGAAGGTGCCTTATGCTTCGGCTGTAGGATCTATAATGTATGTTGTTAAATGCATAAGGCCTGATGTGGCGTTTGCTCAGAACTCGGTCAGTAGATACCAACAGAATCCAGGGAAGCTCCAATGGAAATCTATCAAACATATTCTAAAGTATTTGAGGAGTACGAAAGATATGTTTTATGTATTTGAAGGAAAACCAGACACAGAACTGAATGTTACAGGTTTCTGTGATGCGTCCTGGCAATGTGATAAAGACGATACAAAGTCTCAGACGGGTTACGTTTTTGTTATCAATGGAGGAGCCGTTGACTGGAAGAGCAAGAAACAAGCAACGATTGCAATGCATGCTACTCAATCTGAGTACATGGCTGCTTCAGAAGGTGCAATGGAAGCTGTTTGGATTAGGAAGTTTAATGAAGATCTTGGAGTGACGCCTTCAATTAAAGAACCTATAGATATGTATTGTGAAAATTCTGTCGCAATAATATTTACCAATGACCCTGGAGTCATGAAAGGCGCCAGACACTTTATACGTAGACATCACTACGTACGAGAACAAGTTGAAGCTCGTGAAATCAAATTGATAAAGTTCACACAGATGATAACGTAGCTGATCTTTTAACTAAGGCTTTGCCTAGACCAAAGGCAGTTAAGCATGCCAAAGCGATTGGGCTGCAACTAGCTAGCGAACTCATGCAATAAATCTATGATTAGTATTTGGATAAAGGATGTTATGACATTATTATATAATGAAATAAAGATTGGGTTTTGTTTATTTTATTATTTAATAAGTGTATCCTATTTTACATGTTTTAATCCATGAATAAATGTTATGCTAGATGTCCGTTGTCGACTAATAATATGAGAATATTATTAAATTAAGACAAATCAAAACACCGATAGAGTATACTTGAAAGCAAGGTTGCAAAAATCGCTAGACGCTAGTGAGGCGGTCGACGACCTTCGAGGCGGAATTTGTCTAGGCGGCGCCTAGGCGCCGCCTAGGAGGATTGGACTTTTATGCATATAGATATTATAAATACTATGTATGACATAAAAAATACTTTTAATTTCAAATAATTCGAAGTTCTTGCAAAATAGACGAATAAAACATAATAATTTAAGTGCTTAAAACTTCAAACGTGAATATATAATTCAGTTGGTTCTAATTTTATACGAAAAACTCATTACTTTATGTTTATAATTATTCGTTTGTCTCTTACTTAAGATGTTACGTTAAAATAAATATGAGAACTATACATTAGAAAGAAAACCCTAATTTTTTATAAAACAATATTGACTTTTTGTTGACTTTGTTGACTTTTTCGACCGCCTAGCTCCTAGGCGCCGTCTAGGCGGAGTATGACCGCCTAGCGCCTAGGCGGTGCCTAGGCGGCCGCCTAGCCCTTGTTTACAACATTGCTTGAAAGTATATTGATCGATTTTGGATGATATTCGATGAATCGAATATTGGACTTATCCCAACTATATGTTTTTACTTTATGGATCTTTGTCATCAAGTAAAACATAAATAGTTATCCTTAGACTTGAGATACCAGGAAACTGTTGTGAATCTAGTGCATCTCTGTGGAATAATCTAACGCTAAACGTAACTGGTAGCTATAAGGATTATTTTCGGAAGTGTTGCAAAATTCATAAGTTTTGCTCGTAGTCAAAATGGAATTTATTTCCTCCAATTTCGTTTTGGAGTTTAATACAGCTGGACCCCTCGTGGGATTAATAAGATGTTTGTGTGGCCACACCCAATTTTGTTTTGGTAATCTTGCTGAATCTGTGAACGAGAAACATAATGGTTAATGAAAGGAAATGACTGAGATCCATATCCTTATTAACGTTGTATTATAAATAAAAGGATAATAATAAATGATGAATCATTTAAAAGGTTTTTTCCAAGAGACCTTACTCGAGTTGTACTAGAGACATTGCTAGTGTAACTAGACGCTAGTAAATGTAATCACGATATTCAAAATATGTCCAGGTGGGAGCTGTAAGTTTATGGACTTATCTTTAATAGTCGTATGATAGGATCGAACTCGAGATTACGGGATTGTACACAATACGTAAAGAGTTATTTTAATTAATAAATATATTTCTTATATTTATTAATTTATTTAATAAATATATATTTATGTATTTATTAAATTAAACCGAGCATGTAACTATATAACTTTTAACGATTGTTAATTAATTAATAGTAAAGTATTAACGAATGTTAAATAAATATATAGTAAGAGAATAAAAAGGAAAGAAGGATGGAAGATTACAGAACACCCCATAGGGGTGTTTTGGTCGGTCGGTTAAGGGGTCGGGGGGGGGGGGGGGGGGGGGCAAAAGTTGCCTTTTATTTAACTTGTGCTACAATGGGTTGAGGCCTATAAATACACCTCTTTATCCCTCATAATCTTCATAACTTAAATCTTTTCCCTTCCTTCTCTTTGGTTCGATCGTAAGACTATACCCACAAAGGGTTTCAGTTGGTTTTTCTTGGTTGATCGATTGTGTACGTAATCTAGTCCTAGCCCCTCTCTAGGGTTGTTGGGTACATTATTTACAAGCATTGTAGCTCGGTTTTCACGTTATAGAATCACGGTTAGCTCATTGTATTACGTGTGTACAAGATCCTAATATAGTCTTACTTTAGACTATATCTTGGTGTATTACGGTATAAACCCGAACTGGTGATTCGTTATTCGTCTTGTGGATTTGCTTTAGCGTAAAGGTATGTAACCCTAATTTGATTAATTATAATTTTAATATTATTAAGATCTTGTTAAATCGCTTCCGCTATATGTGCTTTGATCTCGTTTAGGGTTTTATATAATTGTTATGATAGTAATAAACCTTTAGTATCATCCCCTTCACATGGTTCAATATCCACTTGAATAGATTCGTGAAGATCTTACCTTCATCGAGGAACCCGAACGAGTTCTTGACAGACATGAACGAGACATGAGGAAGAAGACGATTACATTCGTCAAAATCCTTTGGAGGGATCATACCAAGCGGGAAGCCACTTGGGAAACAAAGGAGTCTATCCGGGCTTCTTACCCTCATTTCATGTTTTGAATTCGGGTATCTTCCTCTTTAAGTTTACTTTATCTATAATTCGGGGACAAGTTATTCTTTTAGGGGGGAAGAGTTGTAAAACCCGCATCTAAATGGCATGAACAGTACACTACGTAAACATGTGAACAATTAAAACTTTCCTTTTATGTCATGAACACATGTCACGACTATTAAATTCAGAAACTACGTACGTGTTAGTGCACGATAAGTATTAGGTACATGGTAATACACGATAATTATTAATCATAATAATTATAAATCACGGGCATGTAATCATGAACATTAAAACACGAACATGTGAACTACGTATATATTTATTATTACATGACAAATATTGATTACGCACAAGTATTAACTATAACACGAACGATTAACCACAAACTAACACGAATATATTAGTAAACGAACACGTAAAGTATTTGAACATGAACAAAGCCCGGTAAGACCTTGTGGGTCTTAGGTAGCCACGGACACAAGGAAAGAGGGGGGCCAGCCCAACTTGATTTTTGACAAAAAAAAGGAAAAATGGAAATACAGAGTTTTCATTCTATAGAACTTTTACAAAAAATAAAAACCCTAGCCTCCTCTCTTGCCGCTGGCTAGAAGGGTAAACCAAAAGGGTGTTGTTGATTTTATGATCTTGGAATTAGGGTAGATCGTGTTCATGTTCATTGTTCCTTTTAGTCACGTATTCGGTAAACATCAAAACCTTTCATCGAGTTATTTTTATTTTCTTTTTATTAAGATTCTTGTGTTATAGAAAAAAAAACATAGTAAACATGTTAGATTAATCAAGAAAACATAAAAAGGGATTTTTGGTGGGGGTTTTGTTCGGCCGAAACACACGAATCGAGAGCTTAAAGCTCTCAGCTTGGCTCATTTCGCACCAACAACCGAGACCAAAGGGTCACGGCGTGGTTCTGTTAGTTCGGCAGGAAGAAACAAGGACCTCGACTCGCGTTGGGGTGGCCTTGTGGTCTGTTTGGGTCTCGGCGCAACACAGCAGCACCACCGGCTCAAGCCGGTGGCTGCTTTGTTCTAACGGTGGGAACGCAACAAAAATAGGGGGAACCACCGGCTAGTAGTCGGTGGCTGTTTTGGTCCAGCAGTGGCTAGCCAGCCACGACAGTGGCTGCCGGCTAGACTGTTTCAGCCGTTGTCGGGCCGGTTCGGTCCGGTTCACGGTTTGGTCCGGTTCATGGTTCGGTCTAAATCAAAACACGGGTTCGGTCACATGATTAATTTTTACTAGATATACATTATTACAAGTTAGATTATTTTTCAAGAAAATTAAATTAATTTAAACATGACTAGCAATTAATTTAATTTAACCATGACTTAGGTTATATTATTTTTAATAAATAATACATGTTTTAACCTAAGTATATTACCATTTAATTTAGAGTATAGTATTTAATTAATTTTTTAACATGGACTATAATTAATTAATGAATCATGACTTAGGTTATAATTAATAAATTATTAATACATGATTAATCTAAGTATTTTATATGTTTTAATTTAATTAAATCATGCCTTTATTTAATTAAATCTTATAACCTATAGTTTATTAAATTATCATGACATTATTAATAAACTATACTAATAATTACATGACTTATGATTTTTAACCAGTAAAATTAAGCTTATATTAATAGCTTATTAATCTAGCTTATTTCTAAATATGGAAACTTTCTATTTCAGGAAACTTACTATTTTTGGAGACTTTCTATTTTTAGAAACTGATCTATATTTGGAAACTTTCTATTTTTGGAAACTTTCTATTTTTAGAAACTTTTCTGTTTTAGGAAACCTGCTATTTTTAGAAAGTTACTTATTATTACACAACAAGTATAATAATACAAGAATACAAGATAATACGTAATCAGAAATACATGAAATACATAGTAAACACAGTATAACACTTAAAACAGTAAACAAGACAAGAACATATAAAACAAGCTAAGAACATGCTATAATCAGTTACGTACTCAGTAATCAGAATACTTATACATGTCCCCTATTTATGTAGCATTAGTGAGATCGGAGTAGGACTTTCATCCTTTCGTCTTTCCTCGTTCACTGGACACAAGGTACAGATTTCCGTCCTTTAGTATGGACATTCTTTCCTTATTAGGATTCCTCGTTTGCAGCCAATTGTTTTCCCAGTAATTGTTTTATATGTTTTATTACTTATGTTAGTTTAAATGCCTAAGCCATATACATGCATGACCAGTTTCACCTAGTTATGGAGGTACCATAACAGTAACACTGGAGGCACCAGTGTTCTGACTTCCCCACAGCGGAGAGATTGCTCGTGGCGTCCCTTTACAGTTTTGGCCATTATATTATATTATCATGTGGGGATTATGGGTGCATCCTAGTTACATGTTTTACAGGATTTTCATGGTGAATGCGATGTGTGCCTTGCATCCTTCACAAGGAGTTGATCCCTCCTACCCAGACTATTTAATTAGAGGCAACCCCTCTAATTGCATGACAAGGTCTCCCCTCTAAGTATTAATGAACGGTAGAACTTCATGACCTATATGGGCTATTGGCTAATTAATTCAGTTTTTCATGTTAAAATATAAGTCTTTTCAAACTAGGGATGAGCATTTGGACCCGAATCCCGGAACCGAACCGGAACCGTACCGATTCCCGGTACCCGAATCTCGTTCGGTACGGTACCGGTACCACGAAATAAGGTGAAAAAAATCGGTACCACTAATTCGGTACGGGACCGGTACCAAATTGGGAAATTTCCAAAAAAACGGGAAAATCCCGATTTCCCGGTACCAGTACCAATACCGGTACCGGTACCGATATCCAAATCTCGTTCGGTACGATACCGGTACCATTAATTTATACTCGAGAAAAATTCGGTACCATCAATTCGGTACTGGTTCGGTACAATATCGGTACCGTGCTCAACCCTATTTCAAACTATAAAACCAGTTTTATGAACATGTTCCAGGTTATCTAGGACTTATACATTTCCGCTGCTATTAGTCTTTTATGCTTATGTCATTTCATTCTATACTTGTATATCCGTTCACTGGGCATTATGCTCAGCCGTTTTCCTTTCATGTTCCCAAACGGCAGGTACTCAAGGGCGCTCGTAGACTATTAGAGTAGGTGCATACGGATTGGAAGCTATCTAGCCTTCACTACTTTATGCATTTTCCATACTTTATGCTACTTCATTTCTTTAGACATTATTTAGTCCTTTTCCATTTCAATACTTATATTTATGTGTGATGAGCTTATGCTTGGACTACCGATGTTTATTTCCGGTATTTCGATTGACATTTACCTTGCATGCTTTGATGACACGCCAAAATTACGCGTGACATTCTATTTACCAAAATGGGGTTTTACATGTTCTGTATTAACAATATGAAAACGAAGATGAGATATCTTTGGGAGAGAATGAATAATATTGGCTGATAGAATGTGTGAGAAACCCTAGCAGCTCCTCAAGTATATATAACCGAAGATCTTTCCCAAGATGGAATAATCAGTCCCTGCACAATACACAAACATACAAAACAAGAAAAGAAACTTTTTGTGAAGAGTTAGAAGGATATATAAACGACAACATTATTCCCTCAAGTTCTCAACAAGTGAAACTTGAATATTCAACAGTTTTAGAGTGTTGAATGTTTTATTTCAATGTGTGAGTGGGGGCAATTTATATTTCTAGTGGGAGGCATTTAAGAAAATTATCAAAACAAAATACACTGTATTTTGCTTTTTTGATCGAGGCGCCGCCCTCTAAACCTAACAAATAGATCCGCCCCTTCTAATAACATTTACACTTATTAGAGGTGAATATGGAATTCATTCCCGTCATTCATTTCATTTAAAAAGAAACTGATAAACGAATTTGAAAGAGTTCTAATACATTTAACTAATTGTTTTTAGAGGAAGGTTATAATGGATACTACATATCTCTTGGATATTAGGAGACACATCTCCATCATCCATCTATAAAATATTAATGGCCTAGATTAACTTTTTTTTTTCTTAAAATAAAATAAAATAAAAAGAAAAGAGGGGTATTTTCATCTTTTAAATGCCCCACCTAACACCTAGATCTAAAACAAAGAGTGTCTTTTCTCTCTCTTTAAATCCATTAACCCGATCTAAAAAACACACAGTAAAACACACACACATGGATCTATATCCAATCTATACCACGAAAAAGTTCATCTCCTTCGCAATTCGCAAAAGATATATTAAATAGAACCCCGTTCATTTGTTTGTGCATGTTTGATTTCTACTTAGCTCATTGAATTTCTCTTCGAAAGTCTGCAAATTAGTTTCCTCGTTGTGATGCGAAATCAACTAGAGGTCCTTAAGAAGCAATTAGTATCACTGGGTTTTCAGTTGCAAGTCTTTCATCTTTTTTTTATTTGATATATATCCATCTCTTTTTACTAGAAAATAATTATTGCAAAGTTGTCATAATTTTGTGTTTTGATTTATTGGAAGGCTAATCAATCATTATTATTATTGTTGAATACGAAAATGTCAAAACATCTACGGATGTAATTTTGGATAATGATTATCTTGTTGACGATTTTATCGTAATTCTGTAGCATTGTTTTTACTTTTTTTTTAGTATTATATATGATAATGCATTATCATATATGATAATGCATGTGACACTTGAATCCTGTCATATATTACACTATGATAATACATTATCATGTTTGATACTAAAAAAAGAGTTTTATACATTATCATTTGGGTAAAAGCCATAAAATATACACGTACTCTTCATTTTGTTCCATTATGACAAATGTACTATTTTATGTACTAATTTGACCAACGAATTTGTTAGTTTTAGGACAATATCACCAATATGACCGGATCTATTTCCGTGTCAATTTTTTATAACATGAAATGACTAATTTACCGTTATCCCCTTCATTTACATTTATGACCTTATGTATTTTTACCTTTTCGACATTAATTTTACGTTTTTGTCAGTAATTTATGTTTTCGTCAGTAAATTTACGTTTTTTTCAGTAAACTTATGTTTTCGCCAGTAATTTTATGTTTTTGTTAGTACTTTTACGTTTTCGTCAGTAACGTTACGTTTTCGCCAGTAAACTTATGTTTTGGTCATTAAACTTACGTTTTCGTCAGTAATTTTATGTTTTTGTCAGTACTTTTACGTTTTCGTCAATAATTTTACGTTTTCGTCAGTAACGTTACATTTTCGCCAGTAAACTTATGTTTTGGTCATTAAATTGACGTTTTCGTCAGTATTTTTACGTTTTCGTCAGAAAATTTACGTATTTGTCACTAATTTTACGTTTTCTTCAATAAATTTACGTTTTCATCTGTAAATTTACGTTGTCGTCAATAATTTTACGTTTTCATCAGTAAACTTACGTTTTCGTCAGTAAACTTACGTTTTCTTCAGTATTTTACGTTTTCGTGAGTAAAATTATGTTTTCATCAGTAAACTTACATTTTCATCAGTAAACTTACGTTTTCGTCAGTATTTTACGTTTTCGTGAGTAAACTTACGTTTTCTTCAGTATTTTACGTTTTCGTAAGTAAACTTACGTTTTCGTCAGTAAGCTTACATTTTCATCAGTATTTTTACGTTTTCTTCAACGTAAAATACTGACGAAAACGTAAAAATACTGATGAAAACGTAAATTTACTAACGAAATCGTAAGTTTACTGACGAAAACGTAAAAATACAGATGAAAATATTCATTTACTGCCGAAAACGTAAATTTACTGACGAAAACTTAAGTTTACTGACGAAAACGTAAGTTCACTGGCGAAAACGTAAATTTACTGATGATACGTAAATTACTGACGAAAACGTAAAATTACTGACGAAAACGTAAGTTTACTGACGAAAACGTAAACTTATTGATGAAAACGTAACTTTACTGACGAAAATGTAATTTACTGACGAAAACGTAAGTTTGCTGACGAAAGCGTAACTTTACTGACGAAAAATAAAGTTTGCTGACGAAAACGTAAGTTCACTGACGAAAACGTAAGTTTACTGACGATACGTAAATTACTGACGAAAACGTAAAATTACTGACGAAAACGTAAGTTTACTGATGAAAACGTAAGTTTACTGACGAAAACGTAAAATTACTGATGAAAGCGTAACTTTACTGACGAAAACGTAAGTTTGCTGACGAAAGCGTAACTTTACTGACGAAAACGTAAGTTCACTGACGAAAACGTAAATTTACTGACGATACGTAAATTACTGACGAAAACGTAAAATTACTGACGAAAACGTAACTTTACTGAAGAAAACGTAAAATTACTGACGAAAACGTAAGTTTACAGACGAAAACGTAAGTTTACTGATGAAAACATACCTTTACTGAAGAAAACGTAAGTTTACTGACGAAAACGTAAGTTTACTGATGAAAACGTAACTTTACTGAAGAAAACGTATGTTTACTGACGAAAACGTATGTTTACTGACGAAAACGTAAGTTTACTGACGAAAACGTAATTTTACTGAAGAAAATGTTAGTTTACTGATGAAAACGTTAGTTTACACCCAAAAACCGGTATAGCAGGTAACAAGTGACCCATATTGGTGATTTTGTCCCAAAACTAACAAGTTCGTTGGTCAGATTAGTACATAAAATAATATATTTGTCATAATGGAACAAAATTAAGAGTACGTGTGTATTTTATGGCTTTTACCCTTATCATTTATGAAACATCATATATGATGTAAAAGATATCAAATATGATATATTGTGTAAAAAATATAAACTACAAATCTCAGATATGATAAATTACTAAGCATATGTCATACTAGATATAAATGTAGCAACTACATGAAACATCATATATGATGTGTACAACATATCAAATATGATAGATTGCGTAAAAAACTCAATCTACAAATATCATATATGATAAATTTCTAAAACATATGTGATTTCTAACAAAATATAAATTACAAAACTTCTTCAATAAATGCAATCAACTGCTTCTTCCTCTTGCTTTACTCCAACCGGCAATTGCAGCATCCCTATTTACTCATTGTTGTGTTCGCACAGTCTGCATTTATAGAAAGAACATATTAGACATCATTTATAGATTAGAGGAAAGAACATATTAGGCACCATTTTATCAACAATTAAATTATTTACCAGACAATATGAAAACGCACAAGCATATTTGATTATGATAGCCATCTATAGTCACTTTTAAGTTTTATAGCACCTCAATATACAATAGGTCAAAATTGTAAAAAATCATGTACAAGATCATATATGATAAAAGGCGGGTTTGAATCTTAAAGAGATTTTTTGTAGATTAGTCATAATGTTTGGTTTTTCTTGTTGTTTGTTTTTTGGGTAAAGGGTGTTACCCCGGTAAAATGTATTAATCACAGAAGAATCATTTAGAGTACAATGGAATATGGCTGAATACCACATTAACCTCAAGCTAGCTTGAAACGAACCCTACCTCACTCATGACAAGCCACAAAAGAGGTATTAAGAACATATACTAAAAATGCCAAAACAATGGCAATCAACCAGAAAAACCTAGGACCTGAACATCAGATACCATAATTCCGAAATGAGTTCGACATCTTCCAACGAAAGAGCAACTGTTGAACAGTCATCGTATTCTTGAAACGAAAAGAAATCAGTTTCAAACGAACCGTAAACATGATAATATGCACAAGTTCATCCGGATTACATTTGGAGGTCTTGTACAACCTGTTGTTACGCTCCACCCAAACATAATAAGAAGTCGCAGCCACAAGTAAACGCCCAATGACACTTCTAGCAGTCCTTTGCTTCGACATAGGTAAAATCCACGCAATAATATCATCAAGCACCGGAGGTATCGAGTCCATACCAGCAAGTGGGCGAACCAAATTCCAAACACTAGCCGTCCTTTTTCTTGTTGTTTGTTAGATATATTATATATGATATCCCTTATATCATATATCATATATGATATCCCATATATCATATATCATATACGATATCCTATATATCATATATGATATTTCATATATATCATATATGATACCTCATATATAATATATGATATACACATAATATATCACATATGATACAACTATCATGTATGATAAATGAAATATCATATATGATACATTAAACTTTTGATAAGTGCATTTGTTATTTTTAATCTTTTGTATAGTGATTGGAGTTTCCTATAGACATATACTTCCTCCGTCCCTAAACAAGTGTCCACGTTGACTTTTTTTGGTCTTTCTTGTTCAGATTTGACCGTAAATATTTATATTTGTGTTATATAATACTCTATGTAAAATATATGAATGAATTGAGTTTTAAATGAATTTTTCATTGATATAATTTTTGTCAATTATTGTATAACACAAGAAATAATACTTACGGTCAAAATTGAAGAAGAAAGACCGGTGGACATTTATTTAGGAACGGAGGGAGTATCTTTTTTATGATCTATTATAGCTAATTATGACTTATCACTAGGTCATGGCTTATAATAAGACAGTTTGTATTTAACATCTAAAAAGAATTATCGCAATTTTAAATGTGATAAACTAAACAAACTCTCACCTTAAAAATAAGGCAACATGAAACTCACTAGCCTAAAGAAACTATGGTATGTTGTTAGCTTTAATTGCCCATGATAGGAGCTAGAAAATGTATAAACATATATTGTTAACCACTTTGATACGAAAAATATACAAACAGTAGGCCCAAAACAATATACATACCTTTTGCACCTCTCAGACTCCATGGATGTCGGTTTGTACGACTGGCATACGACATTTAAATTTGTAGTATTTAAACCTCGAGAATCACTAGCCATTAGCAACGATATCGTTTAAAGATTTCATATCAATTGAAGAAAAATACACGATCCAATTGTAGAAAAATAGATCGGCCTGTAGAGAGAGAAAAATAGATGGGAGTTTAGAGAGAGAAAAAAGACGGTGCACAATTTTGTGTGTGTCTTAAATGAGAGGATTAATGAAAAAAAAGGGTTATATAGTGCACATGTAAAAATACTAGAAGAGTCCCCTAGTATATAAGAAAATTTTGGTATCCAAACGAACCTAATTTTTTTATAATTTAAATATCTCATGAAAGTTAAGTGTTAAACAAAATAAACTGTATCGTCATGATTATCATTTAATAATTCTTTTATATATAGGAAACTAGCTCATAATCCGTCTTCAACACGAGCATACAAAGTTAGATGAAACAAAATTATGTATTATCGGTTTAAAAAAGGCATTAGAAATAAATAGTAGTCTACGTAATGTATGGAGATGTCTAAGCAATAATATGATTTGCTTATATACGCTGTACTAAGCAAATCTATATGAAATAAATAGTAGTCTTTTATCTTTTCTTAAACCTATTAGAGAGGAAGGTACCACGACGAGGTACCTCTCGTCGATCCGATATGGTGCCTCGTCGTGGCTCGTAGTGCCATTTTGTCACATCCACCCCTCTTCGTCGAAAGAATTTCGGCAAACTGGAATCTGAACGACGAGGAGAGATGGTGTATCTTCTTTTCTTTTTCCTTTTTTCTGCTTTCTTCTTTTTTTTCTTCTTTTTAGTTAAAATTTTAACGAGGAGTGTGTGTTTTTAAGAGTGTGTGTTTTTTGGGTAACAGAGTGTGTGTTTTCTGGTAACAGAGGAAGAAGGAAGAAGAGAGAGGCTGAGACGGAAGAGGGGTTATGGAGGGATAAGGATGAGAATGTGTTTTTTTAATATATATATATATATATATATATATATATATATATATATATATATATATATATATATATATATATATATATATATATATATATATATATATATTTATATTGTTTATTTAGTTATATTTATAATTTTTATCCTATTTTTTTGTCTAAAACTTTTAATTTTTTGTAATTTTTAGAACGTTTTTTTTTTGTAACCGTGATTTCTGACTCAATTTTTTAAAATGTTTTTTAGCTTAGGATTGTATTTTTATTTTCGTAGTGTATTTTTATTTAAGTATTTGTAATTTTAATTTTGATGAAATGATTTTAAATTTGTGTGAAAATGAAAAAAGAAAAAAGAAACTTTTAATATTTGTAATTTTTTATAATGTTTTTATTTTAGGATTGTATTTTTATTTTCGTAATGTATTTTTATTTAAGTATTTGTAATTTCAATTTTAATGAAATGATTTTAAATTTGTGTGAAAATGAAAAAAAGGAAGAAAAAAAGATAGTGGTGGGGCCCAAGTGATGAGGGGTTGAGTGTGTTGTGAGTGAGGGGATATTTTTGTGAGTTGTGTTGGTGTGATGTGGCGCTGAGTTGGCAGCTGACTAGGCAAAATATTGAGGGGTTGCTTTGTGTGACACCCTTATCTCTAAGGATATGAACTATCAAAGTTATTAAGGTTATGTAATACACAAACCTCGTAGAAATCAATTACATGAATGAAAAATGAACCAACACCATCTCTTTATCCTTATAATTGAATGCTTGAACCGAGCAAAGCTCGGTGAATGAACTGCAAAAATAACTAATATAAGCAAGTAAAACCAATTTGCATAATCCATACGGAAATTATTAATAAGCAACATGTTTATCATCAGAAAGATAGAATAAAAATCACAAATCTTCATTAAAAAGTAGCAAAAGAAACAAATATATCACTAATTTTAGATACCACTAATAAACAATTAATTTCCTACCTTATCGAAGTAACTATAAAAGAAACATAACACCCCAATTAATGTGCAAAATCAATTGTAAAATGGCTTTACGTATATAAAACATTTCATCAAACACTTAGTGGGCACTTACAAACACCAACACTAAAGAGAACTTACGCGTGGAGTCGAAGACCATCTACATTCAAGAGCATCTTAATATGACAAAATATAAGATTATATAAATCAAGAGGTTCATCATCGGGAATAAAAATAAAATGAAGTTTATGAAATTGACAAAGAAAATAGGAAAATTAACCTGCGTAAATTCAAGAAAATTGAAGATGTAGACTAGATGGAATTTAAATGAGATAACAGATTTGAATTTGAATTCTTGGTTACCGAGCCTGACGACAAAACACTGCAGCTGACCTTTTGTGGAACTCAAAATATCTAACGTATATAAAAATATGGTATTTTTGTTATTTAGAATTAAAACAAATAAATTACATCATCAAATTTATAACACATAGTTAAGAGGGCCGGGAGTGGTGGCGCCGTGGGGTGCCAAACCCGTGGCGTGGCCTGCGTGATGATTCCGGCGAAGCCCAGAACCCACGGCGTGAGGGTTGGGCGTGGGTATTCCCACGGGGCGTGAAACAAGTTTTTTTTTTTTAAAAAAAATGAATTTTTTTTACAAATAACGGCTAGTAGCCGTTGAGTTTGAAAAAAAAAAGTTTTTTTTTGTTTTAATTTCCAACGGCTAGAAAATTTATATAAAAATAATAATTTTTTTTGTATTAATTGCCAACGGCTAGATTTGATTTAAAATATTTTTTTTTCAATTTTAAACTCTATATATACTCCATTTCCTATATCATTTTTTACACACAATCATTCTCCAATTCTATACATTCTCTCATTCAAATCATTCTCTCATTCATTCACAAACACAAAAATGGCCGGCAAAAATCCTTGGTTCGAATTCACCCACCTCCTTCAATCCAACATGGGTGCCGGTGACGGATCTACGTCCAATTCGCAATTCCCCGGATTTCCCAATAACCCAATAACCCAATGGATGTATATATATAGATATGGAGGAGTCGAATATAAAGGGGAAACAAACATGGTCGATTACATCACAAAAGAGAAAAAAAAGAAACATCGCCGATTGGGAGGAAAAAAAAAGAGTCGTCGCAAAACAAGAAAAAAAAAAGAAGAACTAATTCGTCCCTTGGGGTATCCATTTGAGCCGCATATTATATAAAGGGGTGGGGGCAGCCACAAAAGAATAAGTTGTCCTATTGGACATTATTAACAGTCACCATTGTTTAGTAATGCTATGCATTGTTTAATAATAAATTGCGGAGAGCGGGTCGGGTACACCGCGATGTCCGGCTAATTTTGTTCTAATTCTTTCCGGTAACTTTATTTATGGTTTGATCATTACTTTTGGATTATCATATTTTTATTACATTGATTTATGATTTATTTATAAATTATTTTTATCGATTTAATATTATGTTTAATTATTTGTGTGAGACAATTTATTATTAGTTAACGATTCATTCTTATTTTATTTAGTTAAAAAAAAAAGATGGTCGTATAATCAACATAAGTTGTACCTAAATAAATTATTAAAACATAATTATTGGTTGGATTAATATAAGATTTATTATCGCAAGTCATTGATAAACATAATAAATGCCGACATTAATTCATTCATATTAAGTCAAAATAATCTTTGTAATCAGTTCTAAAAAGTTTCGATAATTCATAAGTGTGATCAACCATAAATATTAGGAGCTGGAAGGGATTGCATTTTTGTTTTAATTATTTACATCTTTATTTTATTTTTCTAGCTTTATTATTAGCTTAATAATTATTTTAAATTTTAATCCGCATTTTTATTATTAAAATTATTTTAGTTGTTAGATTTCAAAACCAAAACTTTGATTGATCAGTGATCACCCCAAAACTTAAACTAAAACCACATAGTCTCGTGGATCGATACCGCTTACCCTATCTAGTATAAGGTAATTAGGTTATTTTTGACCGGCACTTCGACGTCGATCAAAAATTTGGCGCCGTTGCCGGGGACTCAGTGAGCTTTTTGTTTAAGTTTTTGTTAATATTTTTCTTTAATAAAATACAAAAATACAAAAAGATTTTATTTTTCTTGTTTTGTTTTGTTTTGTTTGTTTGTTTTGTTTCTTGTGAGTGTGCAGGTTAGTGTATGCGCACACGTAGATCGGGATACATCACCGTTAGCTTACGATCCTGAGGTTGAGAAAAGTGCACGGTTAAGAAGGAAGACGTTTCGACAGTTTTCTACTAATCTTGATTTTTCAGGTTTAGCAGAGCTTTTCGCTGAAATGCCAGGTGACGAAGATGTTGGCGGAAGTGCTAGCGGAAGTAGCAGCGGAGAAGAATCTCCACCACGGGGTGTTGATTCTTATTACAAGCCGGGGATCTTCGAGGATCCTTCGCCTATTGTTTATCCAGATCCGGTTAAAGGGGTTACAAGTAACTTCAAGATCCAGCCGAACCTCATAGCAATTTTGCCAGTGTTTAGAGGTCGTGAGGAGCCATACGCACATCTGCGAGAATTCTTCTCAATTGCTGACACACATCAGGTTAATAACATTACCAAGGATGAGGTAAGACTTCGCCTTTTTCCTTTTTCTCTTAAAGATCAAGCTAAGGACTGGTTCTCATCTCTTGAGTCAGGTAGTATTAACTCATGGTCTGAAATGCAATATGCTTTTCTTGAGGAATTTTATTCTATAAGTAAAACTGCTGCCATTAGGAATAAGATTAAATCCTTTCGTCAAATCCCAGGCGAGCAGTTTCATGAAGCATTTAATAGACTTAAGGAGTTATTAAGAACATGCCCTCATCACGATGTTCCAAAATGGGAGCTTGTCAAAGTCTTCTACGATGGGTTGGATTATAACAACCAACAATTTGTGATGGCCACTAGTGGGGGTATGTTTTTCTCGCGACCTATGGAGGAAGAATGGGAGTTTTTGAAAAACTAAGCAAATGTTCTAAGACCCAAGCTTCAGTGGATCGAAACAACCACCCATCTTCCGCCAATTATGTGTCTAACCAACGTGGCACACATTCCGAAATTAGCGAGTTAAGTAAGAAAGTTGATCTTTTGTTGAAAAATATAGGAAAAGGTGTTCCGAATGTGTCTAATGTGTCGCATAGTGGGTGTTCAATGTGTGGTGATCCGAGTCACTCTGTCGATAATTGTCAAAGTTGGGTGCGCCACCAAATGAGGAGGTAAATGGAGTCTATGGTGGTCGTCCACGAAATGACCCATTCTCCGAAAGTTACAATCCTGGATGGCGCAATCACCCCAATTTCCGTTGGAAAGATGAAGACAGTCGCCCTAATAATGCCCAACAACAACACTATGGTTACAAACCAAGGTACGAGGGTGGCGATTCATCTAACTTCCAACAAAATTCTTACAATCATAGGCCACAACAACAATATCCAAATCAGGGCCAAGGGCAAGATGACAACCGTCTCTTGAACCTTGACCGAAAGTTTGATAGGCTTATGGATTCATTGTCTACCAACAATCAAGAGATTAACAGAAAATTCGAGGTCACTAATCAAAGGCACGAGACCACTACTAAATCTATTGCAGCTCTTGAGAGACAAGTTGGTCAATTAGCGGATCAATTAAGCAAAAGAGATGAGGGAAGGCTACCGAGCTACCCCACCATGAATCCCGCACACAAGAAAAATGGAAATGAGCACGTGAATATGGTGACATCTCTTCGAAACGGTAAAATCTACAACAATGACAAGGGAATTCCAAATTCTCCTGATGTCGAGGATTTTGTCACTGATGACGAAATTATTGTTGAAGGTAAAAATTCTGATAATGTTAAGTCCGGTTCTGAGTTGGTAAATGATTTGTTAAATGATTTTCCTAAACCAACAACACCGAATCCTAAAGCTACTAAAACTCCCGAAGTTAAGGAAGGTGGTGTGTCCAGCACACCATACCCCACAGCTTTGGAGAAATCGACATCTGCAAAGTTAGCTAAAAAGGGTCCTCATGCTGAGGATATGTGGGAGACTTTCAAGCAAGTTAAAATCAATCTCCCCCTTATTGATGCTATCAAGCAAATTCCTGCTTATGCCAAGTTTTTAAAGGATTTGTGTACTCAGAAGAGGAAGCTGAAGGCGTCTTTGCCTAAAAAGATTGACCTAACTGAGCATGTTAGTGCAGTCTTATCTAGCTCTCTTCCTCCTAAATTTAAAGATCCTGGAGCACCGTTGATTTCAGTTGTGGTCGGAAATATTGCCATTAAGAAGGCGCTCCTTGATCTTGGTTCCAGTATTAACATCCTTCCTGCTAGTTTGGTTGATAAGTATGACTTAGGAACTCTTCGTAAGACAGACACCATTATTTCCTTAGCCGATCGATCTACCAAAATTCCTAGAGGTATCTTAGAGGATGTTATTGTGAAAGTTGATGACTTCTATTACCCAGTTGACTTCTTTGTTATGGACACCGAGTCACAATACAAGGATGTTCAACCGACTATTATCCTTGGGCGCCCATTCTTAGCCACTATAGATGCTAGGATTAATTGTCGGACTGGCGCCATGGATATTGCATTCGGTAATAAAAAAGATAAGATTGAATGTGTTTAATTCTATGAATTCTCCTACGATGAATGAATGTTACCAAGTAGATGTGATTGACGAGGAAGTCCAAAAGCATGCATCCCGTATGCTTAAGGATGATCCTTTGGAATTATATCTAACTGGTGATAATGAGGAGATTCTTGATGTTGCTGAAGTTCTAGAGATTCAAGAGTGTTTGGTCAATTCTTTGGACCATCAAAAACCACCTTGGTCTTATAAAGTAGAGCCCTTGCCTTCTACTTTTGACACGACCACGAAGCCGTCTTTGGAGGTGCCTCCAACTCTTGAGCTAAAACCTTTGCCATCCAATCTCAAATATGCTTTTCTAGGTCCTAACAATACGTTACCCGTTATTGTTGCTTCTGATCTTTCTGAATCACAAGAGGGAGCACTTCTAAAGGTGCTTTCCAAGTACAAAGCAGCAGTGGGATGGATGATTGCAGACTTGAAATGGATCAGCCCTTCATTATGTATGCATCGAATTGTTACGGACCCAAATATTAAGCCAGCAAGAGATGCGCAAAGGCGTCTGAATCCTAATATGAAAGAGGCAGTGAAGACGGAAGTTCTTAAATGGTTAGATGCCGATATCATCTATCCCATCTCGGACAGTAAATGGGTAAGTCCTACTCAAACGGTGCCTAAAAAGGCCGGAATCACCGTTGTAGAAACCGAGAATGGGGAAAAGCTCACAACCCGACCAGTCACTGGGTGGAGAGTTTGTATAGATTACCGTAAGCTGAATAATTCCACATCTAAAGATCACTTCCCACTACCCTTCATTGATCAAATAGTTGAGAAGCTTTCTGGTAAGAAATTTTATTGCTTCTTGGATGGGTACTCTGGTTATAATCAAATACCCATTCATCCTGATGACCAGGCTAAAACTACGTTTACGTGTCCATATGGGACGTTTGCATTTCGAAGAATGCCTTTTGGCCTGTGTAATGCACCCGCTACCTTTCAGCGGTGTATGATGAGTATCTTTTCTGACATGGTTGGAGAATCTGTAGAGATATTTATGGATGATTTCTCCATCTTTGGTCAATCCTTTGAAAGCTGCCTTGATCAGCTTGAAAGTGTGTTAAAAAGATGCACTGAAACTAATTTGGTGCTTAGTTGGGAGAAGAGTCATTTCATGGTTCGAGAGGGAATTGTATTAGGGCATGTTGTGTCTGAAAAAGGGTTTGAGGTTGACCGTGCCAAGGTACAAGTAATTTCAACCCTTCCTCCTCCCACTACCGTCAAAGGTGTGTGATCTTTTCTTGGTCATGTCGGGTTCTATAGGCGATTTATTAAAGATTTTAGTGCTATATCAAAGCCTCTTTGCAATCTACTCTTAAAAGATGCACGCTTTGACTTTAATGAATCATGTCTTAAAGCATTCAATATGCTTAAGCAAAAGCTTGTAGAAGCCCCTATTCTGCAATCACCTGATTGGTCGAAGCCTTTCGAGATCATGTGTGATGCTAGTGATTATGTCGCTGGGGCGGTTCTAGGACAGCGGGTCGATAAGAAACCCGTTGTGATCTTTTATGCTAGTAAGACTTTTTCAGAAGCTCAAATGAATTACACCACTACTGAAAAAGAGTTGTTAGCCGTGGTCTTTGCTCTTGATAAGTTTAGGTCATATATTTGGGGGCATTCTAAGGTGATAGTATTTTCAGATCATAGTGCCTTAAGACATTTGTTGACTAAGAAAGAGACAAAACCGAGGTTGCTTAGGTGGATTTTGCTTTTACAGGAATTTAATCTAGAAATTCGGGATTAAAAGGGGTCAGAAAATGTAGTTGCCGACCATTTGTCTAGAATTATCCCTCCGCCGTTCAACCCTTCTGATGTAATTAAGGAAAGCTTTCCGGATGAAAGTTTATTTGAGGTTTCTAAGGTTCCTTGGTACGCAAGTATAGGTAATTACCTAGCTGTTAAAAAGCTTCCGGATTTTTGGTCCAAGCAACAAAGAAAATACTTCTTCTCCCAGTTGGAGCATTATTTTTGGGAGGATCCGGAACTCTATAAGGTGTGTGCTGACCAAGTTGTTAGGAGATGTGTTCCCGACCATGAGCATATGGACATATTGGCTCATTGCCATTCTTATGCATGTGGTGGTCACTTTGGTGCTACGAAAACTAGGCATAAAATCCTACAAAGCGGTTTCTTTTGGCCGACTATATTCAAGGATGCCCAGTCTTTTGTAAAAGCATGTATTCGTTGCCAACAAGTTGGAGGGATTTCAAGGCGTGATCAAATGCCTATGAATCCTATACTTTTTGTTGAGATCTTTGACGTGTGGGGTATTGATTTTATGGGACCATTCCCCACTTCCCATGGCAATGTGTACATTTTAGTGACAGTTTATTATGTGTCTAAGTGGGTAGAGGCTGAGGCTACTAGAACGAATGACCATAGTGTAGTTCTTAAGTTTGTTAAGAAGAATATCTTTGCTAGACATGGAATTCCTAAGGCTATAATTAGTGATGGGGGTTCTCAATTTAAGAACTTTAAATTTGGGAAATTATTGAAACATTATGGAGTTAATCATAGGATAGCTGCCCCTTATCACCCACAGACTAGTGGACAGGTGGAAGTATCTAATAGGGAGATTAAGCGAATTTTGGAAAAGACCGTCCGTAGTGATAGGAAAGATTGGTCCTTGAGGTTAGATGATGCTTTGTGGGCATATAGGACGGCTTTTAAGACTCCTATTGGTATGTCACCGTACAAGTTGGTATATGGTAAGGCATGTCATTTACCGGTTGAGATAGAGCATAGGGCTGAATGGGCGATTAAGACTGTTAATTTGGATTTAGAGAAAGCAGGTAGTTCTAGGAAACTTCAATTATCTGAACTAGATGAGATTAGACGTGATGCCTATGAAAGTTCTAGGATTTATAAGGAGAAAACCAAAGCTTTTCATGATCGACACATCACCAAGAAGTCCTTCTTGGTTGGTCAAAAAGTTTGGTTATTCAATGCTAGACTTAAGCTTTTTCTTGGAAAGTTGAGAAGTAAATGGACGGGTCCATACATAGTGACTCAAATCTCTCCATACGGAGCCACTGAAATAAAAAATATGGTGGGTGGAGAACCTTTTAAAGTTAATGGACACCGTTTAAAGCCGTATGTTGAGTTGGAGAGTGATCAGATGGAAACGGTGGATGTGGTTTACTTGGAACCACTCCAACCGTCTCAATAGCTCATATGAGTTATGTCTGGCTGAAGACGGTAAACTTAGCGCTTCGCGGAAGGCAACCCGTGGTTTGTGGAACTTTGTGGGTGTGTTCACTACAAACCCTCATGAGACAAAACTCGTCCAGTCGGGCTACCGAGTGGTTTAAAGGCTTGTTGCATACGCTAAATGCAACCGTGATTCCTACGAAAGTGAGTTAGGTTTTTGTTTTTTGTGTGAGTTTGTCAAATTAGTTTTTAACCACAATTTCAATTTAAAGTTTTTGCATTAGGGGCAATGCAATGCTTTAAGTTGCGGGGGGTGGCACATGTGTTACATGTTTTTGTGTGAAATTTTGGTCAAAATGGGTTAAAATATGATTTTTGGAAAAAATTGAAAATTTTTAAAAAAATTTTAAATCATATTATAAGAGTCTTGTGCTAATTAGATGTGGAAGTTTCTTCTACATATATATGTTTGTTGAGTGTTTGCAGATTCTAAAGATTAGCTTGTGGATGATTTATTGAAGCAAGCTAGAGGATTTGGCCATAATTATCAGGTGCACCCGATTCCATTGTATAATTTGGTTATTAAATTGATTTGATTGTTTGCATGTAGTTAGGCATATGTATAATTAGATGATCAAACCACGCCGGTTGAATTCTCTCTACTTACCTTTGCTTAGATCGGGTAGAAAGTTTAAATAAATAATATGAATATAGTAATGTAATATTTGGGTTAGGACATTTGAAATTGATCTTATTCGGCTCGCCACCCGCGAACGGTGGCCTTAGAAAAGAGTTGGAGAACTGTCATAATTATTGGTGGTAGTCATATGCTGGGCTTGCCTATCTGATTCGTCACCCGCGCAAGGTGATACTTTAGTTGTTAGCATGGGTCAGACGCCAATTTTTATGATGCATAGCATTGCACTTAGCTGAGACAATTTTATGTGAAATAACCCAATCCTTGTATTGTTGTAATGAAATTAGGAAGATTAGTTTAATTTAGTGCATTGTATAATTAGACTATGTGGTAGATAATTCCATCATGTGATGTACCGGTAGGCACGAAGTATAACTGTTCCCATTTAAATAAACAGACTTAATTAATCGGTTCCCATGTGCCAATGTGTCTTAGTATGCACCTATAGGATAGATATTCATTTTTCTGAATAATTGGTCTTTATATCAACCTTAAAAGGAGTGTATAAAGCGTTCAGGATGACTTGTATAAGAAACGGTCCCGAATGGCTAAAAAAGATAGAGCTTATGTGTGATGTGAAAAAAAAAGTGAAAAAAAAATAAAAAAAATAAACAATAAAAGAAAAAAAAAGTGAAAAAAAATGATGAGAAAAAAGTGGAAGTATGTAAGCTAAAGTATGATGACTTATGATGTGCTCTTATGGTATAAAAACTCCAATGTGATAAAAGGTGTACGATATTCTCACCTCTTGTTTTCGATTAATGTTTATATTGATTATAGGTGTGCATTAGGTACATTGGACACATGGTTAATTATATGACACATAAAGTAAATAGAGTCAATGGGAATGGTTATGCTAAGTGTTTAAGAAGGACAAAAAATATTGGTAATCATTTTGGATTATTTGTCATGTAGGATGGTTATTGGTGTATTAGGTTGAATGTGATCTTTTTGATGAAATTTCAATAGTATGATTAAAAATTATGAAATTAACATGATTTTAGATTTTTTTTACTTAGGACAAGTAAAGGCTTTAAGCATGAAGGGATTTGATTGGTGTATTTTGCATACACCTAGTAGCATGTTAATTTAGCTTAATTATATATTTATTTGTTGTTATATATGTACTTTGAGTGTGTTTTGTGATTATGTAGGTTACAAGCGAAATGGAATAAAATGGCCGCTTAATTAATTGTTTGGAGAAAAGACATTGTGAGCACCGATAAATGAAGAAAAAATATTGAAGAAAAAGATTTGAGCGCGTCGTAATATTTTCAGTCATCTTTTATTTGTCCGGGCTTCGTTCGAGCAATTATTGATGTTTGGTTATTTTTTATTGGGTCAAAGTTATTATATGCCAAAAGAATAAAAGAAAAAGAAAAAAATAAAATAAAACTTTTGGGCCCAATACCCAATAACCCACCACCAATGGATGTATATATATAGATATGAAGGAGTCGAATATAAAGGGGAAAAAACACGGTCGATTACATCACAAAAGAGAAAAAAAAGAAACATCGCCGATTGGGAGGAAAAAAAAAGAGTCGTCGCAAAACAAGAAAAAAAAAAGAAGAACTAATTCGTCCCTTGGGGTATCCATTTGAGCCGCATATTATATAAAGGGGTGGGGGCAGCCACAAAAGAATAAGTTGTCCTATTGGACATTATTAACAGTCACCATTGTTTAGTAATGCTATGCATTGTTTAATAATGAATTGTGGAGAACGGGTCGGGTACACCGCGATGTCCGGCTAATTTTGTTGTAATTCCTTCCGGTAACTTTATTTATGGTTTGATCATTACTTTTGGATTATCATATTTTTATTACATTGATTTATGATTTATTTATAAATTATTTTTATCGATTTAATATTATGTTTAATTATTTGTGTGAGACAATTTATTGTTAGTTAACGATTCATTCTTATTTTATTTAGTTAAAAAAAAAGATGGTCGTATAATCAACATAAGTTGTACCTAAATAAATTATTAAAACATAATTATTGGTTGGATTAATATAAGATTTATTATCGCAAGTCATTGATAAACATAATAAATGCCGACATTAATTCATTCATATTAAGTCAAAATAATCTTTGTAGTCAGTTCTAAAAAGTTTCGATAATCCATAAGTGTGATCAACCATAAATATTAAGAGCTGGAAGGGATTGCATTTTTGTTTTAATTATTTACATCTTTATTTTATTTTTCTAGCTTTATTATTAGCTTAATAATTATTTTAATTTTTAATCCGCATTTTTATTATTAAAAGTATTTTAGTTGTTAGATTTCAAAACCAAAACTTTGATTGATCAGTGATCACCCCAAAACTTAAACTAAAACCGCATAGTCCTCGTGGATCGATACCGCTTACCCTATCTAGTATAAGGTAATTAGGTTATTTTTGACCGGCACTTCGACGTCGATCAGGGATCTACTATATGTATGTGTGCTCATGCAAGAGCAGTAACTAACTGATTACAGGTGAGGATTTGTAGATCATTTATACGACTAAAAGGTAGTATTTGATAATTGATACTATATGATAATACCCTCTTATTCAAATTATAAGTTTTAGCGCCGTATGATAATGGCCGTTTAAGAAATGACGAGTAATACTTAATTAATTAATGTATCTCAATTTATGAGATTGAGGTGTCGTTCTTAAAAAAAATCTCATGAGAACAAAGAGTTTCTTTTGATTAAGTTTGCTAGACATGCCTAGTGGTAGTCTTATTATATGCGCACGTACTGTGTGTTGTGGCATTTTATGCTTTTATTCTTGGTTAGTTCAGCACCTGCTTATAGTTATGTTAGTATTTGTGTAGTAGCAGCGGCGGACGCAGAAATATCGAAGGTAGGGGGCAAAAAACAATTTTTGGACAATAACATCAAAATAAGGAAAAAAACTAGTATTAAAATGATAAATTGAATATTTTTACATAAAAATGAGGGATTTATAAAGTCTTAGAACGTTGAATATTAGGTTTTAATAAGCAGGTGGGGGCAATTTGGTTTATAAGTGGGGGGCATGTTCGAAAAGCGCTCAAAATCGGAAAAAAATTATACTAAAATCTCATTTAATCCCCCCCCCCCAAACCATGCATGTATGTCCGCCCCTATGTAGTAGTGTAATACTACGTAGTAGGTTAAGCGATGAAGATGGATCAATGCATCAGTTATACCTCGTATACTATAACAAATTAGGCCATTGTTCACGCTTTTTTCTTCACACTTTATAAATTGTGAATTTTTTTTTTATAATGTTCACACTTATAAGTGTGCAAATAATGTTCACACTAATAAGTGTGATAAACATAAGTGCTACAAAAAACTTCACACTTTTTGTTGTGAAAATAAAAGCTCACATTTAAAAGTGTGAAGTATACAAATTTTTTCATCTTCACATTTTTTAATGTGAAAAAAAAATAAACTTCACACTTTAGAATGTGAAAAAAGTCATAGTTTAAAATGTAAAAATTAGTGTTACTTAGACGTGGGCAAAAAAATCGGTTTATGATCGATTTGAGAAAAAAACCGAAACCGGTTTTAAAAAAGCCGTTTTTTTAAAACCTATTTTTCTCAATCTGATTCAGCGGTTCATAACTTGTTTAATAACATAGTTGGGACCTGTTTAAAAACGGGTTAAAACAATTTCAAATTGATTTGATTAATTAACTGATTGACTTAAATCGAACCGGTTTAAAAACGATCTAGTTTTGAAAAAATATCAAATTTGTTTACTATATTGATGTTACTTAATAAAAGAAACACATTTTTTTATCATGTTTATTATTATAAATCTTTAGAAGATGAATTTCACAAACTACTTTAAAAAACTCAAGAAAAGTCAAGGGGTACATCATCCCCATTTTCTTATAACATGTACCCAATGTTTTAAAACCCGGGTCTTAGATCGACCCGGTCGAGTGGCCGGGTCCGGGTCAACCCGGGTTAACCCGGTTTTTAAAAAAAAAAATTTTTTTTATATTTTTAATAATTAACAAAATTATACTTATAAAAACCATAAAAACTTATGTATATTAAAAATATAAATTGTTTACCAACCAATATAATATGTAAAAATAAAATTTCATCGCAAATACGTAAAATTAATTTTTTTTTCAAAAAAATCCCGAAAAATTCGAAACCCGGCCGGGTTTTGAGAACCGGGTTAACCCGGGTCACCCCAAACCCGCCGGGTCAAGCCGGGTTTCGAAAATATAAAACCCGGGTCAATATGACCCGTTTTTTGGCCGGAACCGGTTCAACCGGTTGACCCGGCCGGGTCGACCCGGGTCTGAAAACATTGCATGTACCCACCCATTTATTATATGAAACAAACACATCAAAAATTCAATTCATTTATTCGATCCATAAATTCACAGTCATAAACACATCAAAAATCCGATTCATAAATTCACAGTCATAAACACATCAAATCCAATTCGATTCATTTATCCGATTCATAAACACATCAAATCCAATTCATTTATTCTCGGTCCATAAACACATCAAATCTAATTCGATCCCTGTAGGTGCGGTTGTTTTGCGGTAGGTGTGTTTTTTTACTGTAGTTAGGTGCGGTTGTATTACGTCATGTTGCGGTTGTTAGCTTTACTGTAGGTGCGGTTGTTTTGCGGTAGGTGTGTTTTTTTTACGGTAGTTAGGTTTGGTTATTTGACGGCAGTTGCGGTTGTTTTATGGCAGTTGCGGTTGTTTTACGGCAGTTTTGGTTGTTTTGATCATCGCACACGCTCACAGGTAAATTAGTTTGAGCTTTCTGATTCTTATGTGAGTTGATTATGTGATTTTAGTTGCGATGAATGGATTTGTGATTAGATAATAGTCAGCGATTAATGGAGTTGATTATCTAGTAAATAGATGTCCACAATTTGATTAGATAATAGTCAGCCATGGTTCCCGGATAAGATTGATAATAGAGAGAAATGAGAAAACTATAACTTTGACGTTAAATCAAATATTTTGTGCTTATAGAGAGAAATGAGAGATAGTTATTGATTGCGATAATGTGTATATTTTTTGTTATTTTATTGTTGTGATAGTTGTTGATGAGAAATGGGATTTAGTTATTCAGCGTATATATTGCGAGATTGTTAGTTTGTTAGAGGACGTTTTGTTATAAAGCGATTACGTAGAGGAAATGAGAGATAGTTATTTGATATAGTGTTGTTAAGCTTGTTTATATGTTTTGGTATGTTTGAGGCTCTCTGAACTTAGTTATTAGTTTAGTGTAGATAGATAATTCTCCACTGTATAATGTTGAGTAATGTTTAGATGCCTTCTGATTTAGATCTTAATATTTACTTAGTGTTGTAATGTTATTGATTTAAACGGATTCTGTAATGAAAAGTAGAGATTCTATTTCAGTGTATAGTGTGATTATTGCTAGTTAGAATCTGTTACCTGTTTACACCATCGTTAGTTAAGTTAACTGATATTATAATGAACCTGATAATATACCCCTGTTAGATGTAGATATACAATATAAATTAGCCACTTAAATGTGAATGTATTTTGAATATATACATTTAAGACATCGAGCAAATTCTGTTTCGTCACACTTCTAACTTTAGGCCATGGTTTGTGAAGATGACTAAATATACAATAGTAGTTGTATTGTTTTACTTGTTTGAGTAGATTTATATGGTTGTTCAGGTATTATATAGAAATGATGGACAAAAGTTGGATGAAAGCTAATACAAGAACTAAGACACAAACGGTTGTTGCGTAAGTGGCTCATGAAATGTGAAGTGAAAGAAGTAAAAAAAGTTATAGTAATAGTTGAGTTGCGTGTTAAATTGTTATGTCAAAAGTGATTAGGTGATAAGATGTTTTGAATGTTGGTATATATTTTCTGATTGAAGTTATGATCATTAGATAACTAGCGTGTTTTTGTATACAATTTTAAGTGAAAGATAGTTTATACTTACTTTTCGTGAAAGTAATAGTAGTTGTATTGTTTTGCTTGTTTGAGTTGATTAGGTATTATATAGAAATGATGGACAAAAGTTGGATGAAAGCTAATATAAGAACTAAGACTTTTAAAAATAGAGTGAAATCTTTTATCGAATTTGCTCGTATTGGAGCTATTAGAGGGGAAATTTCATGTCCGTGTAATAAATGTGCTCATTCTGGGTAGCAGGTTGGAATCACCAAACCTAAATGTTGATCAATGTGGTTTTTTAAGGTTCTGGGGAAGCAAAAAACGGAAGCTGAGCTGAGGTATAGCCCAAGAGTGTGCTAGGTTGGAGTTGGAGGTGAGTGAGTTGGAGACGGGGGAATGTTCGTTGGCTAATGCTGTTGAGCGACTTAATTTGGCAAAGACGGTATTGCATTTCTTCGTTTTTAGTACTTTCTAATGTCTTTGTACATCATTATTGGTCTTTATGGTAACTAGTATACGTTGATGTAAAAGTGCCGATACTTTCTGAACTATATATGCTGCAGTACTTTATGTTATATATTCATGACCTTGTTGGAGAGTATCGGATTACTGCAAAACTTGTTTCACTTATATGCACATAAATGAAAACCATATTTATACCGGAAGTATATTGTATCGAGTACATATAAAGTTTGCTTGTTTTTACTTCTTGCCATGGTTTTAGAGAGAAGGATCTGTGTTTTGCTGTATGTAGGAGCTTGCCGCAAAGCTAAGGGAAATTACATCATTAAAGCGTCAACATGATGAGGTGCCTACACAAGCAGAACTCATCCAGTAAGTTAATTTTTAATGTCTGCCTGTACTAGTGTTTAAGCTTACTTTTGAAGATAGGATGTTGCTGTTGTCTGCATCTAGTAGTGATATTTTTAACTTATATTATAAAAAAGATTGCATGAAGAACCCTCATATTTTCTAGCTAATTAGAGAGTAAGTGATATAGAAGATACCAGTATCCACTATATGATTAGCATTTACAAGTACCATTATTTTTTATATAACCTATCAAATGATATTCCCTCGATGAATACCAAATCATTAGCTGCTTTCACTTCAGAATGGTGTTTGTTTCGACCCAAGGAGGAACATCTGGTTTCCTGATTGTAACCCTTGGATCCTTCACTCTGAGGCTTGGATTGTATATCAGAGGAAGTTTAGTTGACTTTGCAGGGTCTAAAAAGTAACTGCAAACTTGAGTCATATATTTGAAAGTTGCTAAAATTTTAGGAACTTTTTGTTATTTGTTCATGGCGTAGTTTGTTTTTAGTTATTTTCAAACAAGCGAGTTGCTAAATTTAAGCTAGGTAGCTTGAGAAGAATCTCCTGTTTCATTGTTCGCTAAATTTTTTAAGCATGTTTGGCATTTTTTGGTTCCAGTGAGCTGCCACCAACTTGTGATGCGTTTACGACATATGCGACCCCTATTGTTGCTTAACATGTAGCTTCCTTGTAAAATTTAGAAAACTGTGGTAACATAATATATTAGGTGAAAAGCATGTCTATTTTGTAGGTATGAATGTCGGTTTTCAGAACTTAATGCTAACATAATATATTACTTGTTCCATAAGATATCAACTTATCTGTCTTAATACTTTTTCCTGTCTGTTTGTTAATGCACAGGGAAAGCTTCGGCAAACTCGTAAATACTATGCTACCTATAACGCTTTGCTGGAAATAAAAGAGTTGATGCTTAAGGAAACTTCCTTGTTGAACTCTATGAGTTTGCAGGTATTCATTGTTTTGCTCAGATTGTTACTATTAAAGTCTGTTTCATTGGAAATAATTGTCAATTCTTTTTCAAATATGAATCTAAATAATGACAACGATTTCAGCGAATTCAATAAAAGACTTCACTCCATCGAAACGTTCTTTTCTAGTAAGGCTTAAGTTTGGGTTCGGTGATTCCAACCTGCTACCCAGAACGAGACACGAATTCCCACCCCTACTACTTATTACTATAGTCAAACGATTCAATGAATGTTTGCATAAATAAAACACACACTTTAGGCAATTTTCAGTCGATTTGACCCATTTGATCCGACCCTGTTTAGCAAAAACTTTTAGTTGGCGCGTTTGATATAAGATACAATCCAAATGAACTCTAAACTTATTAGATCTAAATTTCATCTCGTTGATCCTGATTAAACAAAGGACAACATACATGTAATCTTGGGAAGAAACCGGGGCTCAAGAACATGGGGACTTGAATAATGACATTTGAGATGTCTTCCTACAAACACCGAATCTGACCTGATTAAACCGCCATCTTGGATTTCTTGTCCATTTAATGTCATATATGATCTTTTATTGTTTCACTAAACAATTAGTGATTATCGTTGTGCATCCAGCAGCCTCTTCTGATCCTGAGGCGTCAGAGACCCGTCTGCCGTCAAGTGTTCCTCCAAGTGAAAGTAATATGGAAGTTGCAGTCTTACAGTCTAATGGAATAGAAAGCGAGGCTATCAGTTGTCCACCACACGCAAAGAGACAGTATGTGTAAATACTACTATATACTGGCAAATTTCTTTAAACATATGCTGTTGCTAATTCTCAAGCTTTACACAGGACGAAAGAGAGTGCTGGTGTCAAAGGTAGTGCTGTAACAAAGACAAATTACAAGCCACGCGTAGTTGTTACGACTACTAGTCCAGTTGATATTGTACATGATGGCTACCGTTGGCGCAAATATGGGCAGAAACTAGTTAAAGGCAATTCAAATCCAAGGTATATTTAATGGCATTCACAAATGCAGCAAGCTTCACCAACTTTAATATGCACAAATTGGGTTAACTTAAGCTGTGTTTATGTCAATCGGGTCACATTAAAAAAAGAATGTAGCTAAAAGGGGTACATGCCAAATGGGTTGGAAAGTGAAAGTGCCCAAAAGTCTACTTCAATGCACATAAGCTGCTAAATCGTTTTATTGAAAGATTTAAAATTATCAGCAATATTGTTTTTGTAATTTGTATCAACTCTTAAGCTATATACTAACTCAAAAGTGGAATAAGAAAGCGTTAGAACACCATAACAATCTAAATCTGACCTACGTTTAAAGGGGACCTACTGCAACCTGAACCGTGTTTGGCCTGTTACCCAACCTACATTTCTTGCTACCCTTGCAAATATTATGCAGCTTATTTGCTCTGATCTTGTTCTCAACAGTCGTCTTGTTTATTGTTATGATACGAACCTATCCCATACCAGGCTTGTATCGGTTCATAAGTCTAAGTGTAGAACTCACTAAAAAAGCTAGCTTGTTTGAGGATCGGACACCTAGACTTTATAAACCATCAACCAATCCCATACTTGGCCGATGTGGATCGTAACATGTTACATATATATGATGAAATGAGTACCTTCCATACTCTTAAATCCTTGAAAGTTGAAATTTTTTGCTTTCTTCAGCATGCGTATGTGATATGTACTTGATGGAAGTATCTTACTTCTGTCTAGTCATTAAGATTGATCCTTGGTAACCACGTATTGTATTTTTTTTTTAAGATTTTCTTTAGGCTTCAGAAACTACCTCTTATTAAAATAAGAGCTGGTGTATGCCTTTAGGAGCCAAGGTTTTAGAAGTTAATCACTTGAAATAACAGACCTTAAATCTATCTGTGCAGGAGCTACTACAATTGTACATTTGCTGGCTCCAAGTAAGAAAGCAAGTAGAGAGGTCATCCGATGATGAAAAAGTGGTGGTTACAACTTACGAAGGCAATCATGACTACGAAATGCCTTCTGGGATCAGAGCACTTCCCTTAAACGCACAAAGAAACAACAATGACGTAGCATCCTCTGATGATGGTGAACCGAGACCTCAACCAGAAGCGGGTGAAGCTACAGGTATGGGATTGATTCTTGACGTTGGTGCTAAGATTTGAAAGATTGAGCTTTTTAGTTCTTTAAGTGGGCTTTAATAATAGTATCTCTAGAATCCTTAGGACGTGAGTCCAAATCTTAGGCTTATCGACTGTCGACGAAGGAGAAATATTATGTATCATTAGCGGTGCAAGTGTGCGATTATTGTTTTCTAATACTTCTGCAGTTTTTTGCAGGTCGAAATTGGTTCACAGAACATTCCTGAGCTTTGGATTCCCAAGCCAGAAAAATAATTGTTCTTTGTTAATCTGAACTAGAAGTATGTGAAAAAACGAATAGTGTCATAAGTTGCACACAATTATTTATCGTGTGGATTAAATGTAACTTTGAATTTGAATGTTATCACTTTTTGATAATCAAATTTAAACATGTATGCATAATTCATTTTATTGATTTGCCTTGTGTATGCATGGAGTGACGACATTTGGGTTGTTAGCGACGAGCCTGGTCGTCACTAAACACAAATTTTTGTTGTACTATTGGTTCAAAAAAATCACGCTTAAAAGTGTGAAGATACAAAAGTTCACACTTAAAAGTGTGGAGATTTTCTTTTAAATTATAAAGAATTGTTTCAAAATCTTCGCACTTAAAAGTGTGAAGATTTAAAACCTCACATTTAAGAGTGTGAAGAAATGTATTAAAATTATCACACTTTAAATTGCGAAGAATTCTTTTAAAAATCTTCACACTTTAAAGTGTGAAGTTTTTTTTTATAAATCTTCACATTTAAGTGTGTGAAATTATTTGTTACACCAATATTGTTGACACATAAGTAAGTACGAACTTTTAAATTCTTCACATTTTAATATGTGAAAAGAAGCTAAAATAAGTGTGAACAATCACATATTTTGTTGTAGTGGTAGTAAGTATACTGACCTGTTCGTAGTCTGTTTTTGTGCATGTTGTTACTTCTGTTAAGTGCGTTTCAAACTAATGTTACACGACTTGTACGTTGTACTAAACTGAATTTTGCAAAAGAAGATTGTGTCACTTTACAAAAAATCGAAAACCATTAAATTATTCTGCATACTTCATTATACAGCATTCCATATTACTTATATGACACCAATAATTATTTATCTCCGGGACCTAATTTCTCTACCAAACTAAAATAAAACTAATTAGGAAAGAATTTGATTCTACTTTCACCCTTCCCACATGGAGTATTCAAACTTTTATAAGAAAAAGTGATCTGATTCATCAATAAGCTGTGGGTGGTGTGGATTCCACACTCCTTCCATTCTTTAATTCATCTTTACACCAGATTGTGGACTACACACTCTTTTTCAGTTCAACATTGTTTCAGACTTCTACTGGATGGATTGTGGCATCCTTGTCGATTCCATGATATTAAATATTAGATTGTTACATTGCTCACTCAGCTCCATACTTTTTCTGTGCATTTTATAGTTTAATATACTGTTTTTCTTTTCCTTCATTTATGGATTCCAGTCTCTTCTAAAAGGCCGCAGTCAAATGGATTCCACAACGCTTAGTTTTTTTATACACTAGTCTTTCTAAACATGTATGTAGGTTTAGAACTTGTAGCTATGATGATCTTTAAAACAGAAAAATTGGATGCCTAGTTTAGGTTGTTTCCTTAACATCATATTTATAACTTCGTTTAGCTTTAGTATTAACATGCTCTAGAAAGATAGCTGACAGTCTACACTACAGTCTGTCCATGGAAAATCAACTCAAATACTGATTCTGCCCTTATTAATTCAAACACTCATGAAACTTCGTTTAGGTAATAAGATGATAACACCACACCAGCATGAAGAAACACAATAAACACAATACATGCTAAAAATAATGCAAGTGAAAGAGATAAAAGTGGTTTGTCTGATTTTTGTATCATAATAAATGTCCCGAGTGCTGTGCGCCAAAATAAAAGGAAAATTACTTTGCATTCTAATTTCACTTATCAAACTACAATAATTCACAATTTCATACATAAATATATTTGATAGTGCATAAATGCATTGATAAGATTGTCATTATATAATTGAAATGGGTTAATTAAATATCATTATCAGGGGTGTGTGGGTTGCACACTATCTTTAGCTTTATTCATTACCAACACATTAGTTATTATAATATACACACCGAACATACATGCTTACTATATATATCGTATTCGGGGGAGTCATTCTTCCATAAGTAAATTTGTGGGGTTTGTTATATCTCAGTACTTATTATTCATTAAGATTAGCTACTCTCTCCTATCATCATCTATGGCTGCTCAAAATGATGTACAGATTCCGGTTTCTGAGTACAAACCCAAACAGGAAAACGGGCAAGTAAGTATAGAGAAATATTTTGACTACTCACAAAAGGGGCAGTGGCTGCGTGCTAGTGTTCATGGAGCCACTGATGGTTTAGTTTCTGTTACTGGTGAATGCAATACGTCTCAGATTAAGAGAAATAAAAATAATGAGAAGATAACTCTGCCAAATCCCGTTCTAAATGCTGAATTTTTCTTATTTACGTTTCTAGTTTGATTTTTGTTTTTCTGAACATGACAAATGATGTATAATACTATTTCTGTTTGTAAAACCAAGTCCTATATTATTGTTAAGAGTACTCATGCGCATCCCACAATCGTTAATTTTTTGTGATGTGAAATTATCCAACTACAGACTCCTTTCGTTCTAACTAGCTTAAATTTTCAAATTGTTTCTACAAATCACCGCTGCACCGTCATAGTGCAGGTCCCGCTAGCCTTAAACACAGATCTTATGTCGCCAGGATAATTGGATCAACCATCAGGAGCTGTGACGGTTACACAATTTGGACCTTCTCATGGAAGACAATGTTTCGTATCTGTTTGTCAATTATCTACAGATAGATCTGGTGCACATGTTCCGTCTCAAAACCAGTACACCTTTTGCATCGGCTTTGTTTTGTTTTCGTTAGGTAAGTACCAAGGTTAACACAAGTCTCTGAAATAAGTTCCTCACTGGAAATATTAAAAATTAAAGAGTAAAATGCATATATGGTCACTCTGGTATGTCATTGCATGTATCCTACTTGGTGTTTTGAAACTGCAAGCGTGGAGATAGTTTAAGTCCATTTTGATACCTCACCTATCAAAATATATGTTTTGACCGTTACCATGATTTAACAAAAAGGTAAAATTGTCTTTTCTTTAATTTCTTTAAGATTCTGTGAACCGACAATCTAGTTTCTTGCTTCATGTATATAGTTAGTTAAAACTATAAGGACCATTAGTGTCAAGTAGCCGTGCACATAATACCCGGAACCGAAACCGAACCCGCTAGAAAAACCGAACCCGGACCCTGTCATAACCGGTTATTTACCATAACCGGGTAGGGTATTGATTTAACCGTCGGGTAGTAACCGGTTAGACTTTTCGAGCATAAAACCGGGTATAAAGCGGGTAATACGAAACCGGGTATGGAACCGGGTATAGAAAACCCGGGTAGTACCCGGTTTTTTAGGAAAAAAAGAAGAAAAAATCGGTTTATATCCGGTTAACCCTACCCTACCCGGTTTGAACCCTACCCTAAACGGGTAGTACCGATTGGGGTTTTTTACCCTCGAAACACAACCCGACCCTAACCGGTTATTGGGTATACCCGATTTGACCGGGTTTGACCAAAAAACCGGGTAGGGTAGGGTAGTAACTGGTTACGATAAAAAACCCGAAATGTGCATGGCTAGTGTCAAGTAGAAAGTTAATAACCGAAAGACAGTTATTTCGGTTGGGATATGAACAGTCGTGTCGTTTGGAGTCATACCCATTCGATGCTTATACAAACAAACATATGTAAATCGTTGCATGGTTGGATTAATACAATACTTATTCATATATTTTGCAACTCATAAACGTTATAACAATAGATCCATAAACATTGGGACAACATTTGGCATCAAGAGCAAGTGTTTTACAACGTTTGATTATTAACAACGAAAGATGAGGAAGCGTGTTTCTCTATACTTCCAAGAGAGACAGCGTGTGAATAAGGGAAACGCAGAAAAAGGGTACTGCATGACCACTTTGTGCGTAGGGTTGCAAACGTGATACACCACGATACGGTGGGATAAAACTTCGTTGGAACAGCGAAGGGAAAGGTGATGGTTTATGGACATAAATTTAAATAGTCGTGTGTTAGGATCGAACTCGGGATTACGGGATTGCAAACAATACGTAAAGGGTTGATTTATTTAATAAATGTATTTATTACATTTATTAAATTAAACCAAGCTTTAACTTAACGTTCGTTAAATAATTAAGAGTTAAGTATAACGATCGTTGTGGAATTAAATATAAGAGAAAAGAAGAACGGAAAGTTCCGGAAGACCCCTTGGGTGGGCTTCCTACCGTCGGTCAAACACAAGGAGTAGGGAAAGATTTTCTTTCCTAATTTGTTTATTACTTGTAGAATAAGATTTGCTAGCCTATATAAACAATCCTTGGCCTTCATAATTTTCCATCCCATTCCTCTCTTCTCTCTCTATGCGATCAACAAACCACACGCACCCTAGGGTTTCGTTTGGTTTGTTTGATTTCTTTGTTTGATCAACTCCAAAGGAAAAACACCTTTTTTAGGGTTCCTTTTATCCTTTGGTTTTGGTTTAGCAATAATCTAGTCCTAGCCCCTCTCTAGGGTTGTTGGGTAGATTTTCCACAAGCATAGAAGCTCGGTTTACACGTGCTAGAATCACGGTTAGCTCGTTGTATTACGTGTGTACAAGAACGTAATGTAGTCTTACTTTAGACTATATCTTGGTAGTGTTCGTTATTAACCCTAATTGGTGATTCGTTGGTGATCTTGTGGATCTTCGCTAGGATAAAGGTATGTAACCCTAATTCGATTAATTATAATTGTGTTATTGATTATGATCTTGTTAAATCGCTTCCGTTATGTGTTCTTTGATCTTATTTAGGGTTTTGTATAATTGTTATGAACTTCATAAACCTTCAGCGGCATCGAGAGCCGTTTTAACATGTTATAATTATCGAGATCTAAAGATTGTTTTTTAACTAATAATTGTTTTGAGTTAAAAATTACATGTTTTTTTGAAAAGAAAATTTAGGGTTTTGTTTGTTTTGTTTTTTTTAATCCGATTTTAAAAAAGTAAAAATATTGGCCGGTTTATTTTCTTAGCCGATTATAAATTAAAAAAAAAGGTTTTTGAAACCCTAAAATTACATGTTTTGATCTTTAGATAATTACATGATTAATTGTTATGTCATGTATTTAATGTTACGATCCATAGAGCTTTAATTAAATTGTTAAGTGATTTGGGTGGAACTTTGATGAATTGCATGATTAATTGTTATGTTATGTAAATTAATGTTTCGATCCGTAGAGATTTAATTGTTAAGTTATGTGGGAGATCCGTTATGAACACGCATGTTTTTCATGGATCATATGTTTTATGTGGTAATTGTTACATGTTTTGCTACATGCTTTATTTGATTCAATAAATCTAAAATTAGGGAAGACTTTTATATGAATATAAAAGCCTAGATTTGATAATTTTTATTGAATAAATCGTATGCATGTGGCTATTTGATTTATATATTGCACATATAAATTGTTATTATGTGTTTATGATTTAGTTTTTTTGTCCCTTATTGTTTTCATGCGTTTTATTTGTATGTTGTAAACAAGTGTAATTTTTTTCAAGAAAAATAAATATGGACTTAATCATATCAAGATTAATGAATTGTTTTGAGATTTAAATTACATATGTTTTGTGTTGATTGAAATTGCAGTAGTAATTTAACGGCCTACTCAATTAACAAACTATAAAGTGGGTATAACGCACCGCTGGTCATGTACACGGTTAAGGAAGCAGGTGTTATGCCATTAGTCGCTGACCAAATTCCCGGCTCGCCTGTGCGTCAAATTGGAATAACCTACGATTATTATTTGCACTATTCCTTAAGGTTGATTTACTGCAAATTCACATCCAAAACACAATGAATAAGGTTATTGCTTTGTGCTCTAGCCAAGTTCTAGGAGACGTACGTTGTGAATAGTTGTGGGTAAAATGTTTAATTGGTTTAACCAATACCTCAACTTGCAATATATATGGCGAAAAGTTAGTCTCACCAAAAAGTTTACTAAAAGTTTTTATTAAACTAATGCTATGGAGATGTATACATGCTTCTCCATGCATGATTTTGACATCTAAATTTATACCCTAAATTTAAAGTCATATGCCATTTAATTGACGAACACTTGAAGTTACAATTTTCGTCATATGAGATTCTGGACAATGTTGTAATGGAGAGAAAATTTCATGACTGAATGAGATTGCACATGAAGGTTTTACGTTCTTTAAATTAGTCTACTTAATTGAGTTACTCAGTGAGATCTGGAAACTTAAGGCATAAACAAGGGATGAAACATGTTTACAATGCAAAATGACTTTTGGCAATGTAAATCCCTTAAAGAATCTAGAAATTGCAAATTGTTTGTCAATCATTGTGCGACAAGTTACCATCTTGAATACTTTCATTGCTAGCAGATCAACTGATGTGATGAAATTATGTCAATTTGGATTCTAGTTTTTCAAGGAAAATACTATGGTTATTATTACCGGGGTAATTTTATTTTCTTGAATGGTATTATCGAAAATACTAAGATTGAATTTTGTAAATTCTTTTACAATGTATTAATGCAAATGTTACACTGTAAACGTGCTTTATACTTATGTTTATTGATCTACAACCGTAAGGTGCAAGGATAGAGTCACTATATAATAAAAGATAAACCTAAACTCTTTTCTATGAGTGAAGAAGGAGTAATAAGGATTTTAGAAATGTCCAATTCTAAATACATAACTCATAGCAAACTTTAATAGTTAAGAAAAGTCCTTATTTTGAGTTATTAAACTTTAAGAATGATTACCGCTAAATTGGTTAAAAGGCAAACTAGCATAATCTGTCTAGTAGTTGTGCTTTCACCATTTATAGGCACTACATACCATTGTGGGGTTGGTAGACCTATTAAGGAAGAAATTGCATGTCAAATATTTCAAGTTAAAAGAAATTGATGGATAAGTCATCATTTACGAATTAGAGTACACTCTTAAACACTACAAGTAATTGTTACGAATGTGTTTTCAAAAGTGTAAGAAAGTAAACAACACACTAATATGTTTCACCGATTATGAAACATTTACAATGTTGTATTTCTGAATTTGAGTCTTTTAAAACCTTCTCTAATTCAGTGGGAGTTACAAGCCTTGTGGTCTTGGTAATAACCCATATTATCTTTAGTATGTTCTAAGATAATTACTTTCGAATTGTTGACACTAATATCTTCAAGGATAGTTATGTATTGACTCTTGTTGATTAAGTGGTTCTACATCTACTTGTAAAAGCTAGTATATATGACACAATCATATTTTGTGTAGACAAGCGTTAGACGTGATGTTTATCTAATATATGAGGTTGTTCCGTGCACAAGTGGGAGAAATGAACATTGTGTGCAAGAAACAACTCATAAAGATATGCTTCTCTTGTCTTTAAGCTAAGAGACTAACAATCTAATTAATATTAGATGAAAGTTAGATCATGTGTCAATATGATTAAAAGACTACTTAAAAGTATATATATATATATATATATATATATATATATATATATATATATATATATATATATATATATATATATATATATATATATATATATATATATATATATATATATATATATATATATATATATATATATATATATATATATATATATTATTCACATTAAGAAACACTTGTTGTTTTGATTTAGTCATGTGAGAGCTTGGACTAAATTGTAAACACAAAGGTAAAATATCCACATGTCGTGAGATCGAGCGTGGATTGTTTTGTAGTTTCTTAAAATGGACAATTCCTTAAATGACATAGATACATAGAGTAATCTTATACTACTAAAGTAAAATATTTGTGTATTCTTGGAATTACATAAATAGACATAGTAGTGAATTAACTTGAAAAGATTAATGAAATCTAGTGGTGTTCATGATTACTTTAGTTATACATGTTTATTATTTATTGTATAAATTCACAAACATAAAGTCTTTAAAGACGTATAATATAAAGTAAGACGTTAAGTATTGTCTCTATTTCGATAAGACGTATACATGGAGTCATTTTCAAATGACTTACAACGTATAATGGAATTATAACTTTTATGTTTTAAAGATATGAAAATGAAGTGACTTTGTATTAGAAGTACTTGAGTTATAAAGCATGCAAAATGGTTAGGAAATCTATTATACCATTAAGATGATTTAGTTGGTATATAGGTAAGCCTAAAGATATATATTTATCTTAAATATTGTTAAATTGACTTACAATATTAACCTAATAAAATGCAACATTATTATGGTATGTTCATTAGGAGAATCAATATGATGATTGATTCAAGATAACTATATCTTCCTTTCTTCCAAAAGATATCAAGGTTACAAAGTTGAGTATGACTTGAGCTAAGAAGATTAATAAGATACCATTATATATGGAATGTGATGAATCACGTTATATCTTAAATGAAGTTCGGATTTTGCTAAACTACTTATAAAGTAGGTTGTTTAAAAAATAAAGAGTTAGGAACTTTCATTGTATTTTGTAATGTCCCATATATATAACGTTGGAGTGTTGATCTATTAGCTATGTATTTAAAGATTAACTTTACGTTACTAAAAGCAAGTAGGAGTTTTGATCTTGAAGGATAAAATTACAAGATACATAATCTTCTAAAATACACTAGTAATTATCATGGGGTAGGCGTGTAAATACTAACCCTCAAGATGAAGGAATTTAAGACATAAGTCTGCAAGGATATCTCGGATATGCGAGTAATATGCTGAGAATTATGAGCTATAAATAATTGTTATGAGTTGTTACCAAAAATTGATTTGGGTAAATTACTCAATCTATGATTGTTATAGATGTTGACAAGATTATAAATTTTAGATTTGGTTTATCTTAAGTTTGACTAGAAATTGAAGATGAGTTTCGTCAAAGAAAGGAAAAACACCTATAGTGGTAGTTTAAATCCTTGTGTCGAAATTATATGGACGAGATTGTACACGTATTTAATATATGTATTATGAATAGATAATTAATCACACTTAAGTAATTAATTGTGATTGGGTATTCTTTCATGAACGCATTAAATATATATAGATTTTGGTGGTCATATATAATTTGACAATTGAATATATGAACTATTTCTTGAATGACTACTTGAGCAAGGACTTAAGTAATCGAAAGGAGTTTATTAATTTAAAGTAAATCTTTGGAAAAGTACAAAGTACAATTATCCATGAATGGATAAAAGCATGCATCTAAGAGATTGTTCTTATGTTTAATTTGAAATCCAAGATTGGATTTAAATTTGAATAAGATGATTTCTGAGTATTCCTAAAAGCTAGTGGGAGTATTATGATTATTTTTTTAAATTATATGTGTCGAATAGACATGTAAGAAAGTAAGTTTTCGTTCAAATTTCAAATTAAATGTTGTTTTGGTCTAGATTTGAAGTGAAACTTTACTTTGAAGATTTAGAAAATAATATATACATAACCTTGGAACAAATAAATTTATGCGGTGGAAATACAACGTAATATGCCATGTAGTAAGTTTATATGTGTAGAATCTTGATAACCTATGAATCTATGAAGTGGGTTGATGTTTTCTAGAGAGAGAAACTAGAGAGAGAAAGTGAGAGAGAACTATGTGATATTTTATTAAGTGGAAACAAGAAATGAACAACAACCAACCCCTTTCCAAGGAGGAAAGGGGTATTTATACTTCCAAGCCACTAATGGACTTGGGCCGGCCCATGACAAGCCCATGGACCGGTTCTTACTTAACTAAATAAGTAACTATTAACTACGAGCTATTACAACATTAATAATATTGTGGAGTGACCGATACTTCTAATATACGTAAAAACGTATTTCTAACAATCTCCCCCTAAGGGAGGTCACTCCACGTTACAAAGTTCTAAATCTAGCATACTATACTAAGTCTTCGTTCTTTAGCTCGTAGTCTTTTCTTCTTTTTCTTTTTGTTGTGAATATGTTTATTGATCTTTTAGGCTTTGGCTTGAGAGCATTGTTCTTTTGGCCTTTCACGTGCGATCTTTGCCTTCTTGTGAAACTTGCCTCCTCGTGACTCCATGTTCCACACACTTATGTCTTTTTGTTGAATTCTCGAAAGCTTCAGAGTTTGGTACAGCGGAAGACTTCATCTTGTACTTTCTTGAATTTTAGCTGAACTTTGATGCAGAAAAACATAAGCATGTGGGAACGACTTCTACAGGTACACCGCAACACCACCGTCTTCAACTGGTACACAGCAACGCCACCGTCTTCAACAGGTACACAGCAACGCCACCGTCTTTAACAGGTACACAGCAACGACACGAATAAAATGGCTTTGACATTTTATTCTAATTCGGTAGCATTTTACCTCCGGTCGGTGAAGACCGTTGGACGATATTAGATATCGTACCCGTGACGGATAGTTTCAATTAAGTAACTTCCTGACAGGATTTCGCGGGTAAACCCGTTCTCTTTATTCGACCGTCCAAAGCTGACTGCGAACATAAAGAGTGAATCACTTGGATAAATTATCCTTGTGATTTGAAGCCGTCAATTCATGAAACCTGGAACAAGTGAATTTCAATTAAGATTTTCACCATCGTTGCTTTCCAGTTATCACGAGCTCAATTCATAAAGAATCTTGCACGTCACCTACCAAGTGCTGTTTGATGTTAACACTAGAAGGATTTCCACTCGTCACTGTGATCAATAAAGAGTCACTCTGAGTGTTCTGGCAAGATCATATGATAATGCGTAGAGGCCTGGAACGAGTTTAAGTTCAATTAAGAATTAAACCACTGTTTCTTTCCAGTTTTTCACAAGATTGGTTCTAAAAGAACCGCACGTGTAACCTACCATGAGCTTGTTTGATGTTGGCTCAAGCAGGATTTCCATCTTCATTGTAATACTTGCGTATTACTCGGATGTTCTGGCAATATTACAGGAATACTGCGTAGGACTCATGAAAATCTCTTACTTTTCACAGTGTGTGAGAAAGCAAGGAATAAATGGAAAGTGTCCTAATGAGACTTTTGATGATCTCTTGGCTCTAGACTCGATAGTGCGTTTTGATTTAGTGAGCGATGGCTGGAGAGGAGTGCCACCTTTTCAATACCAGTCTATTCGGAGTGAATAAACCAATAGATAACGTGTTGATCTCCGTGTGATTAAAACAAATACCTTTTGAGAGATATTTGAGTTAGCTGGGAAGGGTTGTGCATTGCATCACTGGGTCCATGATGTCTTTCTTGAATATCGAGAATCATTAACAAAAATGACCTCAATAGCATATGTATTGACCCAGTCTCTGCCTAAAGTTGTAAGGAGGGCTTCTTTCTTTACACCCTTTATCTTTACAATTCTTTTTCATTCTTCAACCCCTTCAATGCTTACCAATACGTCATCACTAGCACCTTGTTGTGATTGTTCCAGTGCTAGCTTAAGTACTTGGTCGGCATTCAGCTACGTTCACATTCTTTCTCCATCTTTCCTAGGACTTCTAATTCTATCTAGGGAATTGTCCTTGGGAAGATTCCATCGGCTCTGATGAATCATTGGACTAAACCTATTCCTACCACCCTTTTGTCACCACATCGTCGTGAATTAAGCGTGTTTTGGGAAGGAATTGCCACCATGAAAAATCATTGAAAATCACCTAAAGTACTTGTGATATTGAAATCAAAAGTTTCGTACCTTAGGTGTTTTTGATCATCAAAAACGCTCCCCCTTAACACGTGCTTTACACATATTAAGTTGGATAATCGTTAAGTCTTTTTCATCTTTTAGCCAAGTATCATTTAAATCTCCTTAATCCCATTTTCTCCCCTTATCCAAAATGTTAACCATTAATATTTGGGATATTGAATGGACTAACCGGTCTTTGGGTAAAAATGAAATCGATGTTTGGCCATAGAACATGTTAATGCTCCCCCTTAAATTAATAAGGTATATTTGTAGTGCTTTGGTATGATATATTTTGAAAGATTTAGAATCTCGTGAGAAATTCTTGAAAAATTATCATACCTTAACACTACATCAAGCCGTACAAGCACAATATTCACAAATATACATATTTACAATTGAAAACCAATATAAAGTGGACCTGAAATGTACGACCCATTAGATGGATCGTTGCAGTAGCTTGTGGTGCACTAAATATGGTCTACCACCAACGAATCTTTCCAAGCTCCTCATCAATCTACGTTCTCGGAGCTTTTGATCAATCTTCTTGATCACATACTTCGCCATCTGCCGATAACCCTGATGCCAATCCTCAGTCATCTCTGGTAAAGTCCCACCCGAATTAAGATGCTCCAACTTTCCTCTGACGTATAGGAGAGTCCCATCACTGTACTTATAAAGCTCACCCACCCTCATAAACTTCATCAACCCTCGACTGTTCAAGTAGAAAATCCCGCAATTCGGAACAGAAATGCCGGTATAGGGACATCTATCTACATGTTGAGGTAACACTTGATTCACTGGACGGGTTAGGTTGAGCTTCCTTTGGTAGCTTTCGACTCCCAACTGAAGATCTTCAACTCGTTTCTTGATAACAACGCTTCGTGTGAACATACGAAGTGCTGTATTCAAGGCAATGATGTCTTCACGAGGAATATGTGTGAGTTGATCCCGGGTCATCATAAGCAACATATCTTCAATATCCTCAAGGCGAATGATAGAAAAATCTCCCTGTTGGATTTTGTATTCTCTGTCATCCTCCCTTTTTAGTCGAATCTCCGTCACATGATAATAGCCATTCTTGGCTTCAGTTTTCAGCCCTAAAATACTAGAGATGCGGATATCGGATCTAACGTTGCTTCCTGAATTGACTAAGCATCAACCCCTGTACGCCCTTCGGACTCGTTCGTCCCAAGGAGATGCACCTATAACAGCATACATATCATAATTACGATTTACCTTTGGGACCCAGAGTCGGTTTACCTTTTCCTCGATAAAGGGTATTGTCCCCCAGTTGGCAGCTTTCAGCAGGGTCAGGGAGGTTGCGTACTTTGATGAACCCTTGAGGAGATAATCAAGATCATTGGTGACGAAGAAGTCAAGAGCAATCTGATTATCTTGAGAAGGATCAAGTGGAGGTGGAGCTCTTTCGGATTCATGAAGACCTGGCCGTTGAACGGTATTCAGAGCTTTCAGGATCTCATCGGCATAATACTCGAACTCCATTCGGGTTAACCGGGTTTTGGCGCGAATTCGCTTATCCTTCAGCGCTCTCTTCACCAACGACGGAGTAACCGAAGTCTTATACTCATGAGCCAGAAATGCACATAAGTCAATCGGACTGCGGATACGGAGATATAAGACGTCTCTATCAGCGTCTGTGATTGGATCATATTGCGCCGCTGCCGTGATCCAAGCCTGTGGTGGTGCAGTCTCGTCAATCTCCAGCGTGTCTGCCCAGTCCCGTGTGCTTGATTCAGGAACAGTAGATTGTGGTTCTTGTTGTAGAGGAGTGGAAACGTGAACATCTGCTGGTTCTGATTCAGGCATCTCGGCGGTGTCGTGAACGGGTGAGTGTTGTGCAGCTTCAGGTTCAGTTACCGATTCTGCAATCACAGGAGCAACAACAACAGAACTAACAGGGTTAGTGGTAACAGGTATAGACACAGCAATAGATGTACCAGGAACTGATGATGCCGTAGTAGCATTCACATCATGACGCCACTTGGATCGTCTTGATTCCGTGGAAGTATATTTTTCCTTTGCTGCTGCATCTTTCTTAGACTTGGTTCCAGACTTGGCAGGTTTCTTTGAGCTGGCAACCTTATCCCCCTTTTCAGGCTGTTTACCCCCATCATCATCCTCATCGCTATCCTCGTTGCTCCCCTTAGCACTCTCCTCATTACCATCACCACCATCATCACCATCATCATCATCATCATCATCCTCATCATCATCACCACCATCGTCATCGTCATCATCCTTTTCTTCTTCTTCTCCTTCTTCTTCCTCTTCTTCTTCACCAGTACCCTCTTCCTGTTCACTATCATCTTTGTCCTCCTCAGGTAGAATGTGATATGGTACCACACTTCCAAACGTTTTAAATAACCTATCATCCTCCATGATAGCGTCATTCAGGGATTTGTAAAGAGCCCGTTGAATCCTAGATTTATCAAACGATCCAAGTTCCCTCATACGAGCTTTGAGAATCTTCTTCAATTCAAAATCCGTCAAGTCATAGGAAATTTTGTAGGCGGATTCAGAAGGATTGGATGACTTGATCATCAAGTTATCAGCCGCGAATGTCTTCAACTCATCACGCAGTTTAGGCATAATGGATTCAACGGATTCTTTCACTCTCTCTTCAACAGAAGCTTCAAGTGCTTCTTTTTGCTCCTTGTATTTATCCCTCATTGCTTGAAGTCTAGTGATACGTGCAGCATGCTTATCAGCTTCAGCCTACTTAACCTGAGCTAGTTCTTCTGCATGAGCTTTTCGTGTTAACTCCATCTCTGCAGCGAACTTAGCAAGCATCTCGTCTTGGGATTTCTTAGATGCTTCTTCACTTTGAGCTCGTCTATGTAGCTCTTGGCGAAGTTCATCCATCTCTCTTTTGTGATTATCCGTATGTTTATCCAACATTTCGGCCATTACAAATACAGCCATTGAAGACGTTGCAGAGCTGCTCTGGGTTGAGTGAAGAGGCTCGGTTGTTACTACAGTACTAAGGATGGGAGTTATTGGTGGTGGAAGAAATGGTGTTGAAATCGGTCTGGTTGGTAAAGGTTGTATTGGTGGAGGTTGAGTTGCTAAAGGTTGAGTAGACACCATGATTATAGGAGCAACGGACTCCTTTTCAACACTTGCTGAAACCGGAATGGATGTCTCCTTCGAAGTAGAATACCGTTCTGGTGACCCAAACTCATCAATATCCTCTGGCTCCTCATACTCTTCTTCAATATTTATCCTTGCACCTGAACCACTACCGCCCGTATCTTTCCTACTCTTTTCAATAGCTATCTTCATCATTTTTCTCTCCGCCTTGTCAAGAGTAGGATCATCAACATCTTCTTCGTCACGTAGAACTAACTCATCAGCCTTACCCTTTCCCTTCTTAACCTCAGTCTTCTTCTTCTTGGTTTCGGGTTCAGGTAAAGCAGCTGGTTGCTTGCGTTTACCTTTACTCTTGACCGTAGTAGACGAGTCTTCTACTGTCTGAAGGCTTGCTTTCAGCTTCTTGATTTCTAGCAGCAGTAGCTTGTAATTAGCAGAGCCTTTGATTTTATCCGTCAGAAGATAATCGAGAATAGGACCAGGAATCACACCACCAGATGGTCCTTCATGCCTTAGATCCACAGTATGATCAGCTTCTTCAGTGTGATGCCGACTTGCTGCACGCCTATCAATTGTAACATCATTCTTCATACAATAATTAATGATAAGCTTGATAAACCGAGGGTAAGGAAAGAAGTTATTCTTCAGATTCTTGTTTTGGAAGAGTTGAAAGGTGAATTCTTCCCACAATAATAATGCATAATCTGCATTTGCGCCTTTATACATTCCATGGAAGATGTTCATAATAGGACTGCGCAAAGCATCATGCCCACTTGTTTTCGGTGTAAGACATCTACTGAGAATACCCAACATTGCTCGCCAAGGCTGACCTACTTTAGCAGTGGTAAACTCAGACGCAACTCGTATGTCAGGACATCCAAGAGCATCGAACAACTCCATGAGTTCGTCTTTAGTAGGATCCTTCGAAAATGCCATACCTTTGGGTGTATCCCGAATGCCAAATATCTTACGGAAGTCTGAAACATTAAGTATCTGCTGCTTGTTGTCGAGAGTGAAGGTGATCTTGTTTGAAGTGCTTTCCTTGGTAGCCCAGAACTCATACATGTAATCATAAGGCACCGAGGCAGTACTTCTTAAAGCATTCTTGAAATGAGATTGATCAAGGATTGCTATGGCGACTTTAAATCCATGGTGAGTGGATTTTGAAACTTGCTTCAGCCGGTAATTGTTTGGTATGAACTTGAGGGTTCGTGCTTCAGCAATTGCGGCTTCTCTAGAGTCTTGGATTGCTTGTACTGTTGGATTAGTCATTGTATCTGCTTAAGATAAGACATGAAAGGTTGATGCACAAAAATATATAGATATGTATCATTCTTATTTCTAAGCATAACATATTTCACCAAGTACTTAGAACATGCAAACAACTATAAATCAAACAACTCTTCATCCGGAACTTTCTTCATTCGGAACTCTTCATTCGGAAGTCCTTCATTCGGAACTTCTTCATTCGGAAGTTCTTCATTCGGAACTTCTTCATTCGGAACTTCTTCATTCGGAACTTCTTCATTCGGAAGTTCTTCATTCGGAACTTCTTCATTCGGAACTTCTTCATTCGGAACTTCTTCATTCGGAAGTTCTTCATTCGGAACTTCTTCATTCGGAAGTTCTTCATTCGGAACTTCTTCATTCGGAAGTCCTTCATTCGGAACTTCTTCATTCGGAAGTCCTTCATTCGGAACTTCTTCATTCGGAAGTCCTTCATTCGGAACTTCTTCATTCGGAAGTCCTTCATTCAGAACTTCTTCATTCGGAAGTCCTTCATTCAGAACTTCTTTCATTCGGAATTCCTTCATTCGGAACTTCTTCATTCGGAAGTCCTTCATTCGGAACTTCTTCATTCGGAAGTTCTTCATTCGGAACTTCTTTCATTCGGAAGTCCTTCATTCGGAACTTCTTCATTCGGAAGTTCTTCATTCGGAACTTCTTTCATTCGGAAGTCCTTCATTCGGAACTTCTTCATTCGGAAGTTCTTCATTCGGAACTTCTTCATTCGGAAGTTCTCCATTCGGAACTTCTTTCATTCGGAAGTCCTTCATTCGGAACTTCCTTCATTCGGAAGTCCTTCATTCGGAACTTCCTTCATTCGGAAGTTCGTTCGGAACATTCCTTCATTCGGATGTTTTCAAGCTTTGTTCATCCGGAAGTTTGTTCATCATGTTCATTCGGAACTTTACAAACGCACCCTATAAATGATTAATCTAAGTGCTATAGTGAGTTCTAAGGCAATCTAAGGCAATACAACATCTTCTAATGCTATTCCGAGCAAAACCCACCAAAAACCCCTAATTAATTGACCCTAAATTAAGCAAACGACCCCTAATTTGATAGAGATGATTACCCGAATCAATTAGCTTGTTTTACATGATGAATTAGACGAATTAAAGAGTTAAAGATTCGATGTAATTACCTTGTAGATTGAATGGAACAGATTTGGATGATTGAGACGGATTAAAACTCGTGTGTGAGAAAGCTTAAATGTGTGTTTAATGGCGGCAAAATGATAAAGAAACAGTGATGAAAAAATAAAGGGGACGGAGGGTTTTGTTTTGACTAGGTCAAAAAATTTTGCAACTTTCTCAACTTGTCACTTTTAACCCTACATTTTCACTCCTTTTCCTTTTTGGTTTATTACTTTTCATTTTTCCTAACCATTGTTAAACTTAGCCACTTATTAACTTTCACACAACTTAGCAATCGCAACCTATTTGCAAATCTCCAAAATCTAAAGCAAGTCCTATCACATTGAACGAACACAAGTCGTTTTCTAAAGCAATACCACTCATTTACCATTTAGCCATTAATTTTCCACAATCACTTTTGAAAATCAATTTAATGACGAAGATGATTTAATATTTTCTCCCCCTTAAACGATGATCCGTTTTCTATTTAAAGAGCTGTAGTCATTGTTTAAAGAGTCAAATATTGATGAAAACATTTCCAATGAATGTCTTGAAAAAGATTGATTCGTGGTGGCAATAAGATTTCTCTTATCTTGACAAATTAATGCACTGAGACGTACACAAATTCGTGTTAGACCAAGTTGTAAAGTAAACTTGATCCCTTTGCATGATTTGGCTTGTAAATCATGCCCGAGAAAATTAATTCCCGTTGTGAGCCAACGTTTTCCAAGGAAATACGTGACTTTAATATGAAAACCGGGTTGCAGTCAGAAATAACTACAAGCCATAATGGGCATGTTTTAAAAATGTACAACTTTTATACGGACTCTATTTATGGCACCGTGTCAATATTGATCGACATTTCTAAGGCCGTAAATATTACCGTACTAAAAGACATGCCCGTTTTAAAAACGAAAAATATTTTTGGTTTTTCTTATTTTATAATTTTTTATGGTTTTCTAGGTTTTATATTTTTTTATGGTTTTTGTTGGTTTTATATTTTTGTATTTTCTTTTTGTGGTTTATATATTTACGATAATATACATGATCACGAACAAAGGATATGCCTGAATAGTTTACCACGACTATTCAGCTGATTCTTCTGCCAACTCTTTGAGAGTCGCTGGAGTGAATGATTTCATGCCAAGCTTGTCGATCAAAAACTCTATTCGTCCTCGATCTAAGGCTTTGGTGAACATATCTGCCAGCTGGTACTCAGTAGTGACAAAATACAGCTCGATCACTCCGTTCTCCACCTGCTCTTTAATGAAATGGTAGCGAATGTCTATGTGCTTGGCCCGGGAGTGTTGAACATAGTTGCAGCAAAGGGCAATGGCGCTCTTGTTGTCACAATACATCGGGATTTTGTTGAATCCCAAACCGTAGTCAGTTAATTGTGATCTCATCCAAAGGACTTGAGCACAACAACCAGACATGGCGATGTATTCAGCCTCCGTGCTAGAAATTGCAGCGCTTTTCTGCCTTTTTGAAGACCAACTGATCAATCTGTCTCCAAGGAGTTGCACAGATCCAGAAGTGCTACGCCTCGTGTCTTGACATCCAGCATGATCGGCATCTGCGTATGATATTAAAGCAATAGAGGAATCTTTCGGATACCATAGACCACGATGAAGTGTTCCTTTTAGATACCGAAATATCCTTTTAACAACATGTAGGTGCTTTTCGGTAGGCCGAGCCTGATACCGGGCACACATGCATACGGCAAATTGCAAATCAGGCCTGCTAGCAGTCAGATAGAGAAGGGTGCCGATCATCCCACGGTAAAGTTTTGGATCGACAATAGTCCCATTCCTATCTTCATCTAACTTGGATTTCTCCACCATTGGAGTGTCCACGGGGTCACAATTATCAAAGTTATATTTCTTTAAAGATTCTAGAGCATATTTGGATTGATTAATAAAGATGCCTCTGGAATTTTGAGAAATCTGTAATCCTAAGAAAAATGAGATTTTTCCCATCATTGACATCTGAAAGCGTGTGGACATTATCTTCTCAAAGCGTTGTGACAATTCTATGTTAGAGGCAGCAAATATTATATCATCAACATAAATTTGTACCAGAATCATGTCGTTGCCCTCCTTGAGAGTGAATAGAGTGGGCTCCACCTTGCCTTTGGAGAAGCCTTCCGAAATGAGATATGTTGAAAGGAGATCATACCAAGCACGTGGAGCTTGTTTCAACCCATAGAGAGCCTTCTTAATCTTGTACACATGATTAGGAAACTCCGTGCTAACGAACCCATCCGGCTGACTAACATAGACTTCTTCCCTTAGTTCACCGTTCAAAAATGCCGTCTTCACATCCATTTGATAGACGATCATGTTCATATGAGCAGCATACGCAAGGAATAGTCTAATGGCCTCCAATCTTGCAACAGGAGCAAAAGATTCTTCAAAGTCTATACCCAAGGCTTGTTTATATCCTCTAGCGACCAATCTAGCCTTATTCTTCAATACCGCACCCATCTCATCAAGTTTAACCTTATAAACCCATAACAAGGTAAGGATGTTAACCTTGTCAGGGAGAGGAACTAATTCCCATACTTCAAGTCGTTGGAATTCATTTAGTTCCTCCTGCATGGCCTCAATCCAAGATGATTGAGTCATAGCCTGTTGCCAATTTTTAGGTTCAACTTCGGAGAGAAATGCATCAAAGTAGCAATAGAGTGCACTCTCTTATAATTGATGGCGTGTAGAGACTGGTCGATCGAGATTACCGATGACATTCCTAATTGGGTGATCTTTTGTCCATTTGGTGCTATGTTTTTCAATCCTAGGTGGTCTGGAGTGAACAATAGAAGGAGCTTCTTCTGAGGTAGACGCGGCTGAAGGGTTTTCAGGTATCGCTACACCAAAGAAAGTAAGCTCTTGCAGGTGAGCATATTCCAAATCGTGATCAATAGAATCCTCTTCCACATCATTAGGCACAAGTAGGGGTGACGATTCAGGTGTAGTTTGAGAATCACTTGGTAAAGGTGCATCCGGTTCAATGTTAATTGAAGATGCATTAGATAAAGCTTCATTTGCTTGAGCAACAACTTCAGAGATTGGAGCTATCACTACAGGTGCTGGAACTTCATCATTTGGGGGATCAAAGAATTCATCAAACAACGGTTGAAACAGTTTATCCCACTCGGGCCTTGTTGGTGGTAAAAATGATGTAGAAGTAGGATTATTGGGAACTAATCCGGAACTAATAGCACTGGTTCCCATCTCATGAAGCGCGGGTTCAGAGCTGCGTTGCTCAGAAGCCATCGCTGTCAGCTCATCGAAATCTGCGTCCATAGTTTCTACAATCTTACCAAGACGACGGTTGTAAATTCGGTATGCTTTCTTGGAGGGTGAGTAACCAATGAAAATACCTATATCGGCTTTCGGTTGAAGCTTGCCCAAGTTCTCACTATTAATGTTTGGATAACAAAGAGCACCAAACACGTGAAAAAATGAGACATCGGGTTGACGGTCATGTAGAAGCTCGTAAGGTGTTTTTCCATGGCGTTTCCGAATGATAGAACGGTTTTGGGTGAAACATGCAGTAGATATAGCTTCTGCCCACAAGAACAATGGAGCGTTCGCATAAATGAGCATAGTCCTAGCAGCTTCCATAAGCGTACGATTCCGTCTTTCAACGACACCGTTTTGTTGTGGAGTGCGTGCAGCGGATGTTTCATGTGAGATACCAACTCCTTCATAGTAATCACAAAGAGTCTGGTTGACGAACTCTGTTCCATTATCTGTACGAATACGGCGGACAGTAGTATTCAAACGTACCTGAATGAATTTCAGAAAAGTGATGATAGCCTTCGGTGCTTCATCCTTTGTAAGTAGAAATCTAACCCATGTAAACCTGGAGAAATCATCCACAATAACCAGAATGAATTTCTTACCGCTCACACTTTCAGTTCTCATTGGCCCACAAAGATCCATATGCAAAAGATGAAGTTTTTCTTGATTGGTGTCTTCAGCTTTGGGCTTGTATGATTTCTTGGTACTTTTCCCCCTTGAACACGCGGAACATAAATGATCCTTGTGAAATTTGAGCTTTGGAAGACCACGAACTAATTCGTTTTTAGCCAGATGATTGATAGCATCAAAATTAAGATGAGATAATCTGCGATGCCATAACCATGACTTGGTCTTAGATGCTTTAGAGAGAAGACATACTAGAGAGGCGGCCATCATGTCTTGTAGGGACAACGTATAAAGATTTGCACCACGAGATCCCTTCAACAAATCTTTTCCTTCCAAGTTGCGGATGAAACAAGTGTGTTGTCGAAAAGCAACCTCTAGGTTGGAATCACAAAACTGTCCTACTGAAAATAAGTTATGACCAAGACCTTCTACATAGTATACCCTTGAAATCGTAACTTTTCCAATCTGATATTCACCATACCCCATTATCTTTGCTATATGATCATTACCGAATTTAACCGTTCCAAGAAACTTGCTGACGAAATTTCGGAGCATCGAGCGATCTCCGGTCATATGCTTTGAACAACCGGAGTCCAAATACCAGAGGATGATTTGGACCACCTGAAAATATCACCACACGAAGACAATGTAGAGGTATCAGAATCTAAATGTTCCTTGTTATTAGCAGGTACAGATTTAATAATCTTAGATTTGCTAACTTTAGGTTTCTTAGATTTCCTAGCCTTTTTCTTCCTAGTTGGTGGTGTAGATTCTAGTTGGCTTAAATCCTGTGGTATTTCTTCACTGATAGGCACTATAGTGGGGGTTGACCTAATTAAAGGGCGCTGTTTCCATGCTTTAGTGCTAGTGTGCCTAACTAAAGGACACTCAGACCTAACCTCAATGGATGCATTCCTAGTTAAATGGCACATTTTTCCATCTAATGTAAAGGTCCTACCAGTGGGACGCCATTGCCAGCCAACTTGGGCACGAGTTCTACCTGTTGGCTTCCATTCAAGACCATTCCTAATGGCATTCATTTCATTCACATGATCAATAAGACACAAATCATGACGTTGGGAAAACATACATTCATTACAATTCCAACAATTCAAATTAGAATTCACGAATGGTTTAGGCTTCTGCACAGGCGCAGAGCTTTTAGTCTTAACATGATTCTTTTTATTTAAAACTGAACTAACATTCCTATGGTGAGCTTCTACGTTCTTCTTGTTGGTACTACTAGTGGAGGGCTTGATCTTATCTTTCTTGAGTGGCGATCCTTTAGCCTTAGTAGACTCTTTTACTCCTGTAGAAGGCAAAGTGGGAACATTAGCAACAGATTTTAAAGGTGCCTTACTTGATGGTGCCAGTGACGGTTTTGCTCCTGGAGTCTTATTGAATGGAGTTACAGCAACGGGCCTATTAGTAAGTAGTGCAGAGCCTGGTTTACCTATGTATTGCAAATATGCTAAGCAATATTGAACTCGCTTAATATATTCATGAGCCGAATAATAGTAGCTACAAGAGGGATCTAAGGCATAAAGATCGTCTAAAATATCCCTAACAAGATCTACATGCTTAATGGCATTCCTCATATAATCATCGTAGGTAACCGGGTTTCTCTTATGAAGCGGGTTCTTATAAAGCACTACTGACTTGGTTGTTGGAGCACTAGTGGACGGTGCAGAGTTGGTAGCTAAGTTATCAACAACTTCTTGTCGGGTGAGAAGAAGTGTCTCCTTTAACTCGGCCAAAACCATGTTTTTGTCAATGAGCGGGATGTTTAAGTCAGAGATTTCCTCACACTTTTGGTTCAGTTGTTCAACATAAGATTGTTGCTGTGCCGCATTAAAAGCGAAGCGTTCTTCTAGTGAACCATAAAGAGCGGATAGTCCCTGTCTTGTCCGATCCATCTCCCCTAGAACAGACGAAAGTCTACTTTCTAAGACCTGGTTTTTAGACTCTGCAGCCTCTAGTTCCAATTTTAGTGTTTCATTTGATGACACATCTCTCTTCAATCTCATAATCTCTTCCTCTAATGCCTTAACTATTGCAATCATCTTGTCACTCGTCTCAACACCGTTTTCACAACTATTTGTTATCAAAAGATCCTCATTTTGAGTTTGTTGTTTCAGTTCTAAAGATATACAATGATGTTCTAGTTGATTAAAGCGTTTTGAAAGTAAATTGTAAGAATCTTGTAGCTTTAAAAACTCAGCGTTAGATTCGTGACAAGAATGATTATCTACCTCATTTACAGTATCAGCAACATTTACAGAGAGATCACACACATCATCACATATATTCATAGCATCACAATTAATCATAGCGGATGTAAGCTCATTTGAATAATTAATATTTACAGTAGTAAGCACATCACACGAGATTACTTTGGACAAGAATCGGTCATATTCGGATAAAATCTTTTCCTTTTCAATTAGTTGTAGTTCGTAAGCGGTGTCCATTTCATAAAACACTTTTTGAACTTCTCCAATTTCAAATTCAAGATTTTCTTTAAGAGATGCAAAACTTCCTTTTAGACTTTCGACAAATGGATTTATCTCATTCTTAAACACCTCGTTCATGTGTTCGAAAGCCCATTCTCCGGCTTTTAGGCCATTTGAAGTCTTACATTCCAAAATGACCTTGTCAAAATTAGTAAAGTATTGATTAATCTCTTGCAAGTTTAACCATACAGTGCTAACAGGTGGAAGATCCTTTGGAATTTCCTTAGGACCTTCCATGTTGATAAGTGTAGGAAATGTACTAGGGTTTTCTTCATTCAACATGTAGGTTGGTGCTGTAATGAGATCTTTGTCCATATGGAAGCAAATTCTAAAATCCGTTTTAGCAAGCTCCTGATTCATTTTAAAATAATCACAATCTGGATATTTTGCAGAGTTGTATGACCGATTCTCATCAACTAGATCCTTATTGGTGCGATCATCGAAAATATTAATCGGGTCTAAGACCAATCCTAATTGGGTTGCATTATAAAGTCTAGGACTATGGATTAAAGCTTGTTTTGCATACCGTGGATTAGGGGGAAGGCCTTTTTGACGCGATAAGTTAAATTCTCTAAACGAAGCATCAAATAAGTGAACTAGTTGAGAGGCAGCGTATTGTCTTAAAAGAAAATAATCTAGACTTCTAATCTTATTAGCCACATTAATTTCCATTTCATTCTTCTTAGACTCGAGTAATTCAAAATCCGTTTGAAGTTTTTGAAAATTAGTGACCACTAACTCTTTTTCTTTAAGTTCGTTAGAAAGATCTGCTCTTAAGGTTTCAATTTCTTGCAAATGACCCATTTGTTTGTTTCGAAAATGATCATACTCCGGATTTGTTAGAACACTAGACGAAGGCACTAATTCCAAAGTTTGAACTTTCTCGTTGCTTAAGGCAAGCTCATCAGACAAATTCTTATTCTTAGCTAGGGTTTCTAAGAGTGCAGCATTCATTTGGCTAAGTAATGTAGCAGGAACCATGACCAAATCTTGTTGAGCAGGAGTATGCGTATGTGAAATAACTCCCGGTTGTGTTTCACTCAAAGTCTGGGGACTCACATTGATATTACTATCATTGATTGTCTCCTCATTTGAAAGACTCACCACCGAAGATTCATTCGAATCAGCACGCTCTTGCACAACTTGATGTGGTTGAATACTAGCACCAGTGGTATTATCAGTGGTATTAATAAGTACCTCAGATCTCTTTTCTGGCCCTAAGCTGGAGATAGTTGCCATAAGAGCTGCCTTTGCAGATTGAAAATCATCACAGTCTGAGTGATACGCATCAAGATCATCTGCTTGGTATGCTGCATTCTGTGTGGTGACAACGTCTTGTTCAGCAATCCCTGGATCAGCAAGAAATGCAAGCTCCTCTTCATCAAGTTCCCTTCCTTGTGCCTGAGCATTCACCAGATAAATCTTCTCTGCAAACCATTGACCATCCCTTCTCCTCTTGGGTTTCTTGCAATCCCTGGACATGTGACCTTCTTCCTTGCAGTTGTAGCATGTAATCATTCTCAACTTGCCTGTGGAATTAGCCCGTGGAGGAGTGTTGACCATTGGAGCAGGATTGACCGTGCGAGCATTGGTAGTTGATGTAGTAGGTCTCCCCTGATATGGTTGAATAGGTTGAACCATTACCCTACCATTCTCAATAGTAGCTTGTTGGCGAGAATTGGATGAATTCCTCAACTGATTGTTAGTCGGAGCTGATCCCCTAAATCCTCGTTTGCTTAAAGTCCTTGTGAGATAAGCAGACATAGTGGTTAACACTTCAACTGGGTCAGTTCCTTGTTTGAACACATGAATAAGGACTTCATCATCATCACAATACATTGCTTGGTCTTGTTGACCTGCATAATCACTAGAAGGAATACTCATGTGGTCAGGGTAGCTTGTTGGATATGCTGCATTCTCTTGATAAGAGAAATATGAAGACTGAGCATAAGGTGCAATGCTTGCTGGGTGATGTTGTGAAGCATAGTGTGGTGAAGGTGCATTAAACCGATATTGTTGCTGATGTGAGGTGGGTGGTTGTGGTAGAATCGAGTATTGGGGAAAGTTTGGTGTCATGTAAGGTGATGGATGATAGGCTTGATGTCCCAAGATATAAGGAGTGTTGTTGTGAGACAAGCTTGGTTGATTCGCCATCAAAGCTAATGAATCAGGGTACATACCTCGAGGCGAACGGTGCATGATCACATGTTTCTCATGCTGCTGAAGAAAAGCATACAGTTGATCCAAATTGCACTTATGCAAATACCTGGTTAACTTAACATCGGTAATATACTCACCCCATTCAGCTTGAGGTAAAGTATTCAAGAATTTGGTGTTAACCTGGAATGGAGCAATCACGAGATTGTATACATTCAGATCATTCATGAGAGTAGTGAATCTGAAGTAATAGTCGTGAAGCGTTTCCCCTAGGTTGTACGTGAATCTATCAAACAGATCATACAACTGACATTCCCTTTTCTGTTTGGTAAGAGACGTACCTTGTAGCAATACCTTAAGACGTTCCCATAAATCCTTTGCCACCGTATACTGACTTACCATTCGATAGATGTCATGTGGAAGGGATTGGAGAATGGTTTGAAGAGCCTTTTCGTCTGCATCGGCAACGAGTTGTTGAGCTAGTGTAAGTTCTTCAAACTCCCTTGGTCGAGTCACGTTGTTAACCACGATGGTACCATAGTCAAGTGGACCATTTAAAATTGACTTGACCATAAGCCTCCCATATACCGGTTTTCCCTTAAGGTAAGAAATCATCCGGCCTTGCCATGCTTCAAAAACTTCTTTGATGAGCATTGGCGGGCGATTATCCGTTCCCGTAATGACGGAAATATCCGTAAGTGATGTCATCTGAGGCATTACTGAATTCGGATTCATTTTGTTCACTTCAAAGAGACAAAGATTATCGGTTGATCGAGCAGTGAAGTAAAGCTTGTGAATTGTGTTGAGTTTGTGTTGTAAGAAACCAAGATTAAATCCTCTAAAAAATCGTCGAAAAACAAGTAAAATAACCCTTGATTCGGAACTTTTTGTTGATTCGGAAGTTTGATTCGGAAGATTTTGGCTTGGAATACCTTGATTCGGAACTTTTGGTTCGGAAGATTTGATCCGGAACTTTCCCTTGATCCGGAACTTTCCTTGATCCGGAACTTTCCCTTGATCCGGAACTTTTTCCTTGATCCGGAACTTTCCTTGATCCGGAACTTTCCCTTGATCCGGAACTTTTTCCTTGATCCGGAACTTTCCTTGATCCGGAACTTTTGGTTCAGAACTTCTTGATCCGGAACTTTTGTTGATCCGGAACTTTTCGTTCGGAACTTTTGGTTCGGAACTTTTGTTGAGTAAACAGAAGGTTGTTTCGTATGAACAGTCGACCAAAAAAGTGAAGATTAAACCCAGATTTTTACCAAATAACCCAAAAAGTTTTGTGATTTCTACAATAATAAGTAACAACTAATACTTATCTACTAATCCCAATCACAAAAACACCAAAAACTCCAAGAATCAAGATGGATCTTCTTAAAGAACACTAATACAATCAAAAACTAAAAAACCACACAAATCATTACCTTAAATCACCCCATAGCTCTTGATACCAAATGTAGAATCTTGATAACCTATGAATCTATGAAGTGGGTTGATGTTTTCTAGAGAGAGAAACTAGAGAGAGAAAGTGAGAGAGAACTATGTGATATTTTATTAAGTGGAAACAAGAAATGAACAACAACCAACCCCTTTCCAAGGAGGAAAGGGGTATTTATACTTCCAAGCCACTAATGGACTTGGGCCGGCCCATGACAAGCCCATGGATCGGTTCTTACTTAACTAAATAAGTAACTATTAACTACGAGCTATTACAACATTAATAATATTGTGGAGTGACCGATACTTCTAATATACGTAAAAACGTATTTCTAACAATATGGATATTTGGAACATGAAGAAATCTAAATCTGGGTTGAGAAATTTTCATGTATATCATGTTGTATTTATATCGTGTTTAAAATGAAAGAGGATTTGAATATATTAATATCTATTTGAAAGTTATTAAATAACTTGTGTAATGAATAATCTAAAAGAATATGTTTGGAAATAGAATAACATCCTATTCTTGGATCAACTTCCATATTCTATAGACGAATAATTTGTCAATAGTTGTGCAAATTATCATAGCCAACAAACTTGGAGTTTTGGTTGGAATCAAACATTATATAATAGATATTAGAGGTAACGTATTTATATCTTTTATGACAAGTTGTCAAACTTGAAAAGGTATAATTGAGGTAAATCAATATTAGTCATGGTATCCTTGGAGATGACATGTGGATTAAAGTTGCATTATACATTAAAGAATTAGAATACTTTGAACTTCAAATGTGTTTTGGATGTTTAGTAAATTGGTGATCAAGGATGTTTCACAATTTTGATACTATGTGGCAATTTTAAAATTATTTGAATGCACATGTACAAGAGCTTCAATGAATTGAATTCTTGAAGAAAGTATTCTCAAAATTTCAATAGGTCAAGACTGGTTATTTTAAGCTTTGCCAAACAAGTATGAATGTCATTACTAGAGGCATGATGCATGTACCAATTTTATGCATTGATCTATTTTAGTATTTAGATAAAGGATGTTAAGACATTATTATTTAACGGAATAAAGATTAGGTTTCGTTTATTCTTGTTATTTAATTTTGTATCCTATTTTACATGTTTTAATCCATGAATAAATTTTATGCTAAATGTCCGTTGTCGATTAATAATATGGGAATATTATTAAACTAAGACAACTGAAAATTGCGATAGAGTATATTTGAAAGTATATTGATCGATTTTGGATGATATTCAATGAATTGAATATTGGACTTATCCCAAACTATATGAATATACTTTGTGGATCTTTGTCATTAAGTAAATCATAAATAGTTATCCTCAGACCTGAGATACCAGGAAACTGTCGTGGATCTAGTGCATTTGTGTGGAATAATCTAACGCTAAACATAACTGGTAGCTATAAGGATTATTTTCAGAAGTGTTGCAAAATTCATAAGTTTTTCTTGTAGTCAATATGGAATTTGTTTCCTTCAAATTTATTTTGAAGTTTAATACACTTGGGCCCCTCGTGGGATTAGTAAGATGTTTGTATGGCCGTACCCAAGGTCTTTCTAAACTATGTTTAGAAGTTTTGGTAATCTTGCTTGAATCCGATGAGCGAGAAACAGAATGGTTAATGAAAGGAATGACTAAGATCCATATCCTTATTAACGTTGTATTTGAAAACGAAAGGATAATAATAATAATAATAATAATAATAATGAATCATTAAAAGGTTTTATCCAAGAAACCTTACTCGAGTTGTACTAGAGACATTGCTAGTGTAACTAGACGCTAGTCAATGTAATCATGATATTCGAAATTTGTTCAAGTGGGAGCTGAAAGTTTATGGAAATAAATTTAATTAGTCGTGTGTTAGGATCGAACTCAGGATTACGGAATTGCACACAATACGTAAAGGGTTAATTTATTTAATAAATGTATTTATTATATTTATTAAATTAAACCAAGCTTTAACTTAACGCTCGTTAAATAATTAAGAGTTAAGTATAACGATCGTTGTGGAATTAAATAGAAGAGAAAAGAAGAACAGAAAGTTCCGGAAGACCCCTTGGGTGGGCTTACTACCATCAGACAAACAGAAGGAGAAGGGAAAGATTTTCTTTCCTAATTTGTTTATTACTTGTAGAATAAGATTTGCTAGCTTATATAAACAATCCTTGGCCTTCATAATTTTCCATCCCATTCCTCTCTTCTCTCTTTGTGGTCAACAAACCACACGCACCCTAGGGTTTCGTTTGGTTTGTTTAATTTCTTTGTTAGATCAACTCCAAAGGAAAAACACCTTTTTTAGGGTTCCTTTAATCCTTTGGTTTTGGTTTAGCAATAATCTAGTCCTTGCCCCTCTCTAGGGTTGTTGGGTAGACTTTCCACAAGCGTAGAAGCTCGGTTTACACGTGCTAGAATCACGGTTAGCTCGTTGTATTACGTGTGTACAAGAACGTAATGTAGTCTTACATTAGACTATATCTTGGTAGTGTTCGTTATTAACCCTAATTGGTGATTCATTGGTGATATTGTGGATCTTCGCTAGGATAAAGGTATGTAACCCTAATTCGATTAATTATAATTGTGTTATTAATTATGATCTTGTTAAGTCGCTTCCGCTATGTGTGCTTTGATCTTATTTAGGGTTTTGTATAATTGTTATGAACTTCATAAACCATCAAAAGGAAGAACACCTCGTTTGATTAGAAGAAAGAGAGGAAGCGACAGCCCTTGGATTTCTTGTCGTTGTGTTGGGTGGTACCACAACACAGAAAAAAAGAAGAATACACATCGTTTGGTTAGTAAACGAGTGGGAGACTTTGTTTGAATCCGGATACAACAAGAAACAAAGTTTGAAAGAAAACGCGAGGATCAAATCGCGTGGAACGCTTTTGTGGGAAGATTTGTATCACGAAGTGATATAGAATCACAGTAAAGTGTCGGGTGACACAGGGAGAACCACAAGGATAAGAGCGGGGAAAAAACATGATACATGTTTGTGAAAGAAAAAAAACAGATTTGGAGAAGAAAACCAAATCGGATAGAACACTGGAGGATTTGTCGGACAAGGCAGGGAACAGAAGGGATATCGGACAGAAAAGAAAGAAAAGATATCGGGCAGCGTTAGATTTTGTCGGACAAGGCAAAAGGAAAATAGCAACGTGAAAAAAGGGAAAGAACGCAGCACGGTTTAACAAAGGGAACAAAGTTGTGTGCATACCACAACACCAAGGTCACAAGTTTTATACTCGACTTTAGATTAATTAGAAGTAATATAGATTTATTACTTTAGATATATTAGGATTCCCTATACCTAAATATATAATCCCTATTAGAAATTACCACACTAGCACACAAAATTTCTAAATGAAAGTGAAGATATTAAACACTTTCAAGATGGTTGAGAAGATACCTCAAAATCTACATCATCTAAAAACGAAGCACCCATGACACACTACCAATGCCCTAAATTGAAAAACACAAACTACACGGTTTGGGCTATACAAATTAAGGTTATATTAGAGGCATATGGCTTGTGGGAGACAATAGAACCTAAGAATTATAAAACCCGCTTTAAAAGTCCTCGAACATTAATTACGGATAATCACAAATTTAATTTAAGCGTTACATAATTATTTATTCAGATAATAAATAACAGTGTTAATTCAAGTAATACGCAATTATTATTTATTCAGAAAATAAATAATCCATGTCAGAATATATCACGAGGATCTATATACTAACACGTACGCAATGTTTTAAACTACGCAATCTCAGATTAAATTAATGATTACGTAATTAATTATTTCAGTTATTTCAGAATAATAAATAATAATACTTTTCAAGTATTACGAAATAAATTTTTATTTAGAAAATAAAAGATTTACGTCATGAGTGAACACGAAAATGTAAACACAAGCCATTCGTAAAGATTTAAGACACGAAACGAAAATGAAGCGGGTGTGTGATTTATGAATTTTTATGTGTTCAAGAAAGTGTTGTTCGTACTCGATTCAATCCGAATTGATCACGGTTTAAGGCGGAATTATTGTATTTGGTAACTAAAAGGGGGAGATTCGGATTTTCTATTTCTAATTGTGAGATAAACACTAAAATAATTAAATAATAAGATAAAAATAAAGGAGAACAAACTAACCTTAATTGGTGGGAAAACGTGAGAATTAAACTGGAACGAAGATAAAAAGCTTATCCGGAATCCAACTTGCGTAGCACTATCCGGAATCTGTAATTGTTGAGTTATCTGGAATTGGTGAACTTGAGGTTATCCGGAATTGGTACCTCTTTGCTTATCCAGAATGTAAATTTCCTAGGTTATCCGGAAACCGTAATAATATTCTTATCCGGAATCTAATTTGTAGCTTATCCGAAATTCGTATTTATGTGACTATCCGGAATCCAATCTTCGAGAGCTTATGCGGAATGTATACTTATCCGAAATCGGTATTGTCTACTATCCGGAATTCGTGTTTGTGTGGTTATCCGGAATGTATGTATTAATCTTATCCGGAATCCACCCTTTGGACCACTATCCGGAATCCAAAATAAACACCTTATCCGGAATTGGGGTTTTGGAGACTATCCGTAATACGAAATTAAGAAGCTATCCGGAATCTATAGATGGCTTATATCCGGAATAAGGAAAATATCCTTATTGGTGATGAAGTTCTAATCCGGAATTTGTCAAACTAGGGCTTATCCTGAATGCGGGATTATGAAGTTATCCGGAATATCATGAAATACTTGTTATCCAGAATCTTAGGGTTTGTAAAATCCGAATTTACACCAAAATAAGCAAAAATCAAATAAGCACTTGCCAAAATTTTTACCAAATCAATTTTTAGAAAAAGCTAATAAGACACAATTTAAAAACTTTTAAAAACACTAAACAAGCAAAATTTAAAAATCAACTTTTTATAAAAAATAAACTATTTCAACTTATTTTAAAAACTATTAAACATAAAAAATAAGCAAATAAGCACCTCAATCTAAAAACTCTAAACAAACCAACTCAATAAGCCCAATCAAATAAGCAAAACAATCACATCATCAACAAAATTAAATCAACTACATGATTAATTAAGCAAAAACAATAGATTATTAAGAAAGGTAGAATGAGAATTATGAAATAAACTTGATTAAATTGAAGACTAAGATCAAAGATTACAATATTAAGATAAATGTTTTATAAGCTTGAAAGAAAAACTAGATAGAAGAAAAATTAAAACTCACTTAAAAATAAAACTAGACAATTAACTAACTAACACCTTCCTAATGACACATTAGGAGGGTATATATAGGAGGAATGGAGGGTCTTGTGTCTTCTCTCTTTCTTCTTGTTTTCTCGACTCGATTTAAATTCTTTGTCTTTCTCGACGTCGTCTTGGGATTTGTCGATATAAATTGAACTCGTCTTGTAATTTCCTTCTTCTATTAGACTTGAATTCTTCGACTTCATTAAACTTCCGTCTTTAGACTTTTTCTTCGATAAATCTTCAGAATAGGCCTTGGAATTCCGTTCTTTTTGCACTCTTGACCTTTTGACTTCGTCTTTTGTCTTTTTCTTCGATAAAAGCCCGTGATAGCCCGTGTTTCCTTCCTTTTTCATATTTTGATCCTGAAACGCAATAAAAACACAAACCACGCATAATTCCGAATTTTACGACATAAAATACACGTTTTGATCTTGTTATTATTGGAAATAAATGGTAAAAGGATAAGTGTTTTCACACTTATTAAATTCCCTACACTTGACCATTGCAATGCCCTCATGCAATGCATTAATTTCAAAGCACGGTTTTCATTTTTCATCATAAATAACCCACTTTGGCCTTTATTAAATATTAAACTTTAAGGAAATTTAAAAAGATAGAAATATATACAAAACAAGTAAAGAAATCAAAGACTTACATTGGGGTTTTGGTGTCATGAATGTTTATCATCCTCAAGTTTCACGTTCCCCACACCAAGCTTAAAAACGAGATCATTGTTATTATAAGTTAGCAAACTAACACGAACTCATGTGGCCCAATTATTTACTTAGACTCCCTTATTCCTAGGTGTATCTCTTATATTTTAAGATTGTCTTGAATGATCACGAGGATGCATTGTTTGACTTATTTTGATAGTTTATTTAGGCTGAAAATAAAGTGGGACGATTTAATCAATAGTTAGCTAAAGAGAAAATCTTTTAAAACTGCTTCTCGTGACTTCTTAAAGTTCATATCTTGGCATAACTCGCTTCACGATTTGAGACCTTTCTCGGACCGATATTTGGTAGCGACTTCATACTTCGAATCTTGAGAGACGTTCTTGAAACTATGGTCTTCTCTTCATAATAGGAATTTCTTCACTTGAAGTTTTGAGAGATTCTTCATATTTGGACCACGACTTATTCATTTTTCTCCAATCTTTATTTTGGACTTTGATATACAACGATCCTCCTCCTTTTTGGATTTGGATCTATTTATCCTCATACATTGCTAGGGTCTTTTCGGATAGATTTCTCCATGATCTTTAGGGGAGTATCTGCTTTTCGTCGTGTGTCTCGATCCTTCATATTGATTTTTGATAAATGATTCTTCACATCACTTTTGGATCTTTAGCAACAAAATGTAGCCCTCATGCCTTGTTAGGGCCTTTTCGGACTCGCCAATCTTCGCATCCCGCTTCAATAAGTTATGCCTTGGCTATGAACTCTAATTAATACCGAGCAACTTTTAAACGATCTTGTGCTAGAAGCTAAGTAACTTTTCAAATCGTACAACCTTATTTATTGCAATTAAATTTGTTAGCAAGCGATGGGAGAAAAAGCTTATAATCAACTCACATAAATTCATGAAAGAATACCAAACTTATAATTGACTCTATCATCTCTCGTTCTCCACAATTTAAAATCTCAAGGAATGAGACTCGTGGATGCTTAGCCAATTAAATCAAAGTTTTGGGTTGTCAAGTCATCTATAGGATCTTGCAACTTCTTAGACTTTTTCAAGTTTAGAATTCGCATTTTAAAGTTCCCTTGATAAACGACTTTCTAGAATCAATTATAGGAACTTGCGAAAAGTTCTCGTTCTTAACCCGTAAGAGTTAAGACTTTCGCGTTTTAAAGTTCCCTAAATAAAAGCCTAGCAAAACTTGACTTTAACACGTTAAGGATACTAGCTAGAGTAAACTTAGATAAGTAAACTCGGGTTGAGTCAAACGATTCATGACTTTGAAAAATTAAAAACCACTTTATTAAAAATTTATTCTATCAAAGAAAGTAAATAACGATAGCAAAGGAAAATACTACTATACAACTAGGCCAAAATAGATTAAAATTTTTGAAAAATGTCGAAAAATTAGATTTTCCGGTTAAAATGAGGACAAATTCATGGAAAAGCCCACTTACTTCGATAGAAGTCCCCCTACACTTGATATAAACATTGTCCTAAATGTTTAAGCATGTGGGAGTAAACTCCCCTACACTTAGGACATTGTGCACGTTGTTTAAATCTCGCTAAGGAAGAGACGACTATGGTGATTTCAATGTGAACATATAAGATATGAAACATTGAATCACGACAGTTGAGGATAGAACCGGGAAGACGGGTACGCGGGATCACGATCGTCAAATGTCATCAAAAGTGCTCTTTGAAGCTTTAATCCCTGCACATCATAAGAAAAAAGACAACAAACCCTATGTAGCTCCCCTATACTTATTATGAAAACGGGTAAAGGGTAGATCAACGGATTGCCTCCCGAGAAGCGCTTATTTTTGTTAACCGAGTCACGAGCCTGACTCGACCCAGAACTAATTCAAGGGAAACGTGGTGAGGGATGGAATCATCTCATGGGAGATGTCCTCACCAAAGTACAACTTCACACGTTGGCCATTCACTTTAAAATTAGGCCCATTTGGTTGGGAAAGTTCAATGGTGCCGTAAGGGAAAACTTTGGCGACGGTGAATGGACCAGACCAACGGCTCTTCAGCTTGCTCAAGAAGATCTTCAACCGAGAGTTAAAGAGTAAAACTTGATCACCAACGTGAAACTCTCGGTTCTTAATCCTTGCATCATGAATGATCTTGGTCTTCTCCTTGTAGATCAATGAATTCTCATAAGCTTTGTTCCTTAGTTCATTGAGCTCGTTGAGTTGAATCTTCCGAAGATCACCGGCTTTGTTGATGTCAAAATTAGCCCACTTCAAGGCCCACTACGCCTTATGCTCCAATTCAATAGGGAGGTGGCATGCCTTCCCGTACACAAGACGATATGGAGTGCAACTAATCAGCGTCTTATATGCGGTACGTAAAGCCCACAAAGCATCACCTAACTTATCGGCCCACGAGGCACGATGCTCTCCCACAGTACGCTCTAATATTCTCTTCAATCCACGGTTATAAATCTCGGCTTGACCATTTGTTTGGGCATGATAAGCGGTGGAAAGACGGTGATTGACACCGTACTTAGCCATGACTCGAGCAAATTAATCATTGCAAAAATGAGTCCCGCGGTCACTGATGATAGCACGAGGAACACCGAATCGAGCAAAAAGTTGTTTCAAAAAGTTCACAACCACCCTCGCATCGTTCGTAGGTAAATCCTTTGCTTCAACCCATTTGGATACGTAGTCAACGGCTACGAGGATGTACTTGTTCCCTTTGGATGATGGAAATGGCCTCATAAAGTCGATACCCCATACGTCAAAGATTTCACATTCTTGTATAAAATTTTGAGGCATCTCATCTTTATGTGTGATCTTGCCTTGTCTTTGGCAAGCATCACAATGCTTAACCATTTCGTGTGCATCACGATAAATGGTGGGCCAATAAAATCTAGAGTCGAAAACTTTCTTCGCGGTGTAATTGGGACCAAAGTGACCACCGGTGGGTCCTTTATGGCAAGCCTCTAGGATTAATAAAGCTGGCGGCCCATCAACACACCGACGAATGACAAGATCCGCACATTGTTTGAAAAGGTAAGGGTCGTCCCAAAAATAGTGCTAAATGTCCTTAAATAACTTTTTCTTTTGCTGGGACGTTAACCCTTCCATGAGAATTCCACCCGCCAAATAGTTTGCAATGTTCACAAACCATGGGGTTTCATCAAGATGGGAGTTAATAGTCATCAAGGCCTCAAGGGGAAAAGAGTCATTAATCTCTTGATTTGGGAGCTCCCCTTGATAAGGATCCTCGAGTCTACTAAGATGATTCGCGGCTAGGTTTTCCGCTCCTTTTTTATCACGAATTTCAATTTTGAATTCTTGAAGGAGTAAAACCCAAAGAAGAAGTCTTGGCTTGGAATCTTCTTTTGTTAACAAGTACTCCAACGCGGAATGGTCGGTATAGACAATGGTAGTGGAAAGAACAAGATAGGGGCAGAACTTCTCAAAAGCATACGCTACAGCTAAAAGCTCTTTGTCGGTAGTGGTATAATGCAATTGAGCCCCCGTCATTGTCTTGCTAGCATAATGGATTGGTTGGAAGTGTTTGTTCACTCTTTGTCCCAAAACCGCTCCAATAGCAAAGTCGCTAGCATCACACATCAATTCAAAAGGTAACTCCCAATTAGGGGTAACTAAGACCAGTGCCTTAGTTAGTTTATCCTTAAGAAGATTGAAAGATTCAATACACTCTTTAGAAAAGATAAAAGGAGTATCTTTTTCCAAGAGGTGGGTCATCGGGCGAGCGATCTTAGAAAAATCTTGAATGAATCGACGATAGAAGCCCGCATGACCAAGGAAACTTCTCACACCCTTCACGGTTGAAGGTGGAGGTAATTTAGCAATCACTTCAACTTTAGCACGATCGGCTTCAAGACCGGCTTTGGAGATTTTATGTCCAAGAACAATGCCTTCTTTTACCATGAAATGGCATTTTTCCCAATTAAGAACGAGACGAGTGTCTTCACACCGTTTGAGCATACGTTCTAAATTGGCAAGGAAAGTAGAGAAAGAATCACCATAGACCAATAAATCATCCATGAATACTTCCATAGTTTCTTCAACCATGTCATGGAATATAGCCATCATACACCTTTGGAAAGTCCCAGGAGCATTGCATAAGCCGAAAGGCATTCTTTTGTAAGCAAATGTTCCATAAGGACAAGTGAATGTGGTTTTCTCTTGGTCTTTGGGATCGATGGGAATTTGAAAATACCCGGAGAAACCGTCTAAAAAGAAATAATAATCATTACCCGCTAAACGCTCTAGCATTTGATCGATGAAAGGAAGAGGAAAATGATCCTTGCGGGTGGCATCATTGAGCTTGCAATAATCGATGCAAACTCGCCAACCCGTGACAAGTCGAGTAGGAGTCAACTCGTTGTTTTCATTGGGAACAACGGTTATTCCGCCTTTCTTAGGCACACAATGGACGGGACTAACCCATGGAGAATCCGAAATAGGGTAAATCATTCCGGCATCTAGAAGTTTGATAACCTTTTTCTTGACGACGTCATGAATTCTAGGATTAACCCTTCTTTGGCTTTGGATTGCGGGTTTAAAGTCATCTTCCATGAGAATTTTATGAGTACAAAATTTCGGATCAATTCCGCGGATATCGGAAATTTTCCAAGCAATTCCTTTCTTATGATTCTTCAGCACATCGATAAGTTGAGATTTTTCTTCTCCTTTCAAGTCCTTTGCGATGATGACGGGTAAATTCTTGTTGTATTCAAGGAAAACGTATTCGAGATGAGATGGTAAATCCTTAAGCTCTAAATCCAAAGGATTTTCGATGGAAGGCGTAGTCAAATTCGGATCATCGATAGAGATTTCCTTGGGAGTCGGTGGAGAAATATGGTCCCCATTGAGAAGTTTCTCAATGGTACGAATGTCTTCTTCCCAATCGGTGGGAGAATCGTCATATTTTAAGTCCACATATCCCAAAGTTGCTTCAAATTCTTTCAAAAGGAAATCACTTTCGCCAAATGGAGTTAGTGATGGAGCAATAAAGGCAAAGGTCTCAACAATGGGTAGAGAAGAAGATCCACTTTTACAAGCATCTTTGAAATGCTCTTCACAAGCCTCATCAAGAACGTCAATGAAATTAACGCTCTTGTTTGCATAAGGTTGCTTAGAAAGCTTACCCATGTTGAAGATGATTTTGTCGTCACCAACTCTCATGATTAATTCGCCCGCGGCTACATCAGTGAGAGTGCGACCGGTCCTCAAGAATGGACGTCCAACGATTAATGGAACACGGGGATCCATTTCGTAGTCAACGACAACAAAATCCGCCGGAAAGGTGAATTTGTCGACACCGACGAAGACATCTTCGGCTATCCCCACCGGATAAGCAACCGTACGGTTAGCTAATTCCAATGTCATTCGTGTGGGGACTAGCTCGGGTAGAGATAATTGTTTCCAAAACCTTAAAGGAATTAAGTTTATACTAGCACCTAGATCGGCTAAGGCCATATAATTCTCTAGCCCGGGGAAGTTGCAAGGAATGAGAAAACGACCCGGTTCACCAAGTTTGGTTGATAATTTCCTTAAGAGCACTGCAGAGCAATTCTCATTAAGTTGGGTCTGAGTGATATCAAGGAGTTTCTCCTTATCACTAAGAATATCTTTAAACATTTTCGCATATTTCGGCATGTGAGCGAGAGCCTCGATAAAGGAGATGTTGAAATTCAATTGTTTGAACATTTTAAGAAAGTTTGAAACTTGAATATCATCCTTATTCTTCAACCTCTCTTTCCTCAACCTTGAGGGATAAGGTATATCGACTTGAGATGAAGGCTTTGGAACGGAATTCTCACTCACGTCCTTGGGTGGTGGAGGGGTGGAAGTAGAGGGTGGAAGAATTGGTGAAATAGAAGGTGGAAGAGTTGGTGAAATAGGCTCGTTATTCTTTGTCACAATCACCGGTGTAAGTGTAGGAAGCTCGGGTTCCTTTAAACCTTTTCCACTTCGAGTGGTGATTGCTTTCATCTCCCATCTTGGATTAGCAACGGTGTTACTCGGAAGAGAACCCGAACCAGAGGCTTGATTACTTGGGAAGAACCTAGCCATCATATCCCTTAAGTCATTCATTTGACTGCTCAAAGAGTTTCTCATATCGACTCGAAGATCATTCCCTTGTTTCGCCATATCTCCTTTCAAGTTGATGATTTGACTTTGAAGATTCTTCACCAGCGCGTCATTAGTCCTCATGTAAGTTTCAACCTCGTGATTAAATGCGTTGGGTAGGTTGGAAGGAGGAGCATGGTAAGCAGGTGGTTGATAAGCAGGTTGTTGGTAAACTTGATTATTTCCTTGAGGTGGATATGGGTTTCTTTGGGTTTGATATTGATTAGGAGCTCGAGTTTGGTTTTGATTGTTGCGGTTGAAATTGTTTTGGTTTTGAGGAGGAAAAGCGGGTGGTGAAAGGAAGTTTGAACTATAACTGAGCAAATTGCGGTCACCTTGAGGACGAGCTTGATAGCCTCCCGAAGAAAAGTTACCGTTAGCAGCATACACGTTTTCCGGATTGTCATGAGTAGAAGAACAATCAGTGTATGAATGAGAACCCCCGCAAATCTCATAAGAAGTTGCCACAGCTTTAGCTTCTTGAAAATTGGTTTGTAGCCATGGTTAAGAAGTTTTTGTTCATCTCGTCAATCTGGCGGGTAAGTTCGGTTATCTCTGGGTTTGATGATGTAGAAGAAACATTGGCCCTCGGGTTATTCCTTGAAGATGCAGATGAATCCCAATTTTTATGGTGAGTGGTCATGTTCTCTATAAGCTCTCTACACTCCTCGGGTCTTCTCTTCATGAATGTACCACCGGCGGCAGCATTAATCGTATCACGATCACGAAAAGTTAAACCATTGTAAAAAGTATCAATCAAAGTAACGGGGAGCATGTTATGGTTCGGACAACGGTCGATCATGACATTATAACGTTCCCAAGCATCGAAAAGCGACTCATCAGGTTCTTGAGTGAATCCACTGATTTGGTTGCGAAGACTAGTGACCATGGATGCTGGAAAGTAGCGTGACAAAATTTTTTGAGTCATGTCATTCCATGTATGAATTGAGTTTTTGGGCAGACGATCAAACCATTTTTCAGCATGGTGGGATAAAGTGTGTGGAAAAAGGTGAAGGCGAAGAAAATCCATGGAAGCACCGGGTAGTTTCATGCTTTGAGTGACGGTAATGAATTTGTCGAGGTGTTTGTTGGCATCATCATCGGGTGATCCACGAAAAGGACAAGCATTTTGAACTTGGTGGATCATGTGATGCTTCAATGAAAATTCAGGAGCCGTGATTTGCATCGGCGCAATCGGTCCTCCGCGTCCGTTCATGGTTGGTTGACAAAGCTCCTCCATTGTTCGTAGGTCGGGTGGGGGAACATTGTTGATGTTGTTATTGCTATTCAAATTGGGGTGAGGTGGGTTGTTATTATTGTTATGCATACCGGCCATATCTATGTCTCTAAGAGTCTCGAGCTCAGGATAAGACGTAGATCGAGTACGCATACACGAAAATGAAAGAACGGATCCCAAAATCCAATTTTTCTCACTAAAAACCGTTAATCTTTACGAAAAGAGCCGGCAGCGGCGCCATTTGATTTATGACTTTTTATGTGTTCAAGAAAGTGTTGTTCGTACTCGATTCAATCCGAATTGATCACGGTTTAAGGCGGAATTATTGTATTTGGTAACTAAAAGGGGGAGCTTGGGATTTTCTATTTCTAATTGTGAGATAAACACTAAAATAATAAAATAATAAGATAAAAATAAAGGAGAACAAACTAACCTTAATTGGTGGGAAAACGTGAGAATTAAACTGGAACGAAGATAAAAAGCTTATCCGGAATCCAACTTGCGTAGCACTATCCGGAATCTGTAATTGTTGAGTTATCTGGAATTGGTGAACTTGAGGTTATCCGGAATTGGTACCTCTTTCCTTATCCGGAATGTAAATTTCCTAGGTTATCCGGAATCCGTAATAATCTTCTTATCCGGAATCTAATTTGTAGCTTGTCCGGAATTCGTATTTATGTGACTATCCGGAATCTAATCTTCGAGAGCTTATGCGGAATGTATACTTATCCGGAATCGGTATTGTCTACTATCCGGAATTCGTGTTTGTGTGGTTATCCGGAATGTATGTATTAATCTTATCCGGAATCGACCCTTTGGACCACTATCCTGAATCCAAAATAAACACCTTATCCGGAATTGGGGTTTTGGAGACTATCCGGAATACGAAATTAAGAAGCTATCCGGAATCTGTAGATGGCTTATATCCGGAATAAGGAAAATATCCTTATCCGGAATTGGTGATGAAGTTCTAATCCGGAATTTGTCAAACTAGGGCTTATCCTGAATGCGGGATTATGAAGTTATCCGGAATCTTAGGGTTTGTAAAATCCGAATTTACACCAAAATAAGCAAAAATCAAATAAGCACTTGCCAAATTTTTTACTAAATCAATTTTTAGAAAAAGCTAATAAGACACAATTTAAAAACTTTTAAAGACACTAAACAAGCAAAATTTAAAAATAAACTTTTTATAAAAAATAAACTATCAAAATCAACTTATTTTAAAAACAATTAAACATAAAAATTAAACAAATAAGCACCTCAATCTAAAAACTCTAAACACACCAACTCAATAAGCCCAATCAAATAAGCAAAACAATCACATCATCAACAAAGTTAAATCAACTACATGATTAATTAAGCAAAAACAATAGATTATTAAGAAAGGTAGAATGAGAATTATGAAATAAACTTGATTAAATTGAAGATTAAGATCAAAGATTACAATATTAAGATAAATGTTTGATAAGCTTGAAAGAAAAACTAGATAGAAGAAAAATTAAAACTCAGTTAAAAATAAAACTAGACAATTAACTAACTAACACCCTCCTAATGACACATTAGGAGGGTATATATAGGAGGAAGGGAGGGTCTTGTGTCTTCTCTCTTTCTTCTTGTTTTCTCGACTCGATTTAAATTTTTTGTCTTTCTCGACGTCGTCTTGTGATTTGTCGATATAAATTGAACTCGTCTTATAATTTCCTTCTTCTATTAGACTTGAATTCTTCGACTTCATTAAACTTCCGTCTTTAGACTTTTTCTTTGATAAATCTTCAGAATAGGCCTTGGACTTCCGTTCTTTTTGCACTCTTGACCTTTTGACTTTGTCTTTTGTCTTTTTCTTTGATAAAAGCCCGTGATAGCCCGTGTTTTCTCCTGAAATACAATAAAAACACAAACCACGCATAATTCCGACTTTTACGACATAAAATACACGTTTTGGTCTTGTTATTATTGGAAATAAATGGTAAAAGGATAAGTGTTTTCACACTTATTAGTGTGTATTATTGTTTGGGCCACGACTAAAAAGGAAGAAAAGAAACTCAATTGGGCTTTTAGACCCAGCCCACCTAACAAATATAACCAGAGATTTACTTTTCCATCATTAGAAAAAAAAAGGAGACATAGGGTTTGCTGTGTGGGTATACCGCCGGCAGACAAAAGAAATATCAAGGAGGGAAAAATGATGGTGTTCATTTCGGGTTAATCTTAATCCTCGTTCGTATTAATCAGCCATCCAAGAATCAGTAAGTACATGTTCTTTTTCTTCAATCAACCACGAATCATTCATGGATTCTAATCAAGAACATATTATTTGTAAATTAATCAAGAAATAAAAGGAAATCATGGTCGGGCTTTTGGGATTTATGTTCGCGAAAACCGAGACACATAGATGTCTCGGTGTACTGTTTTGGTCCAGCCGTCTAGGCGGTATGGTCTTGATTTTGTCGGCTATAAAACAAAACCACCAGGAGTGGTGCCCAATAAACTGTGAGACCCACTGAACCAACAGGGTCCGTTTAGGTTTAGACTCAGGGCATGTTTGGAACAAGCAGTAGGAACCACCAACAGTCAGTGTGAACCACCAACTCTCGGTGGGATTTCTGGACCAGCAGGGGGAACGGGAGACAGTTAGTGGGAACAAAATACAAAACACTAAGTATAATATATAAACAGTGGGAACAAATATATATATACAGTGGGAAAAGATTTTGGACAGAAAATAATGAGTTTTATTTAGGTTTAGCGACAGTTTTTGTGACAGCATTCTTCTGTTGCAGAATTGTGTAATAGACAGTTTTAAAAACTCAGTTTTAGTGACACTTTTTAGTGACTCAGATTTCTGTCACTAATTTCATATAGGCAGATTTTTATATAGTTGTTTAATTGTTTAAATGCGACCGAGAAGGGGTATCTCGGTAGGCTCGGGGCATAATTATAATAAATAAAATGAAGATTTTAATATTATACTTTTTATTACTTATTTTTTTATAAATGATTTAATTGTATGTTTATATGAATTAAACTAAGATAATTTTATAATAATTAAAGGGTATAATTTTATTAAAGAAACTAAATGATTTTGAAAACTTTATAATTTAGAAAACCTCATATTTTAACGAGTTACTTATATAGGATTAAAATAACGTCAGAATACGTTTGTATCGTAATTAATAACAGGTTGTTAATATATTAGAAAGAATTATTATAAGATCAGATTTATCAGTTAAAAATATGTATATAATTTCAGAAATAAATAAATAAGACCAGATAACTTATTCCCGTCTATTATTATTGTAGCTTACGTGAAGCCCGAGTAGTGTTCTTTCAGTTTCCATCAGTCAGTTACTGGACAAGAGGTACGGATTTTCCGTCCTTTTAGTAAGGACTTCCCTTCTATGGTTGATTAGGATTTACCGTCTGCAGCCAAATGTTTTCCTCAGTACATGTTATAAATTATCTGAATTTATTTTAATAACTAAGATATTGCCTGAGCCTTATATACAAGCATGACCAGTCAGTAGTACTAGTTACGGAGGTACCGTAACCATGACACTTGAGGCACCGGTGTCATGACTCGCCTGCGGGAGAGTGATATCCCGTAGCGTTCCACTCAGTTCAACTTGGCCATTTTATCAGTATTATTAGTGGGGCGTATGGATGCATCCTAGACTTATCAGTTTACAGTTATCAGGTGAATGTGGTGTGTGCTCTACATCATTCACATTGGAGCTGATCCCTCCACCCAACACATTATTTAGAGGCCACCCCTCTACAGCATGACGAGGTCACTCCTACAGTTATTCATGCAACAGTTGTTACAACACATGACCTATATAAGCTCTTGACAATTAAAATACAGTAAATGCATGTTTTCAGATTTAACAGATAACAGTTCAGTTTTATTTTTATAAATCAGACTTATCAGATTTTCTACAGTTTTCATCACACTCTACATATCAGTCTTTCAGCTTCAGTAATTATTTATTATTTCAAGTTCAGTATATTCTTATCATGCATTATATCCGTTCACTGAGCGTTATGCTCAGCCGTAGTTCTTTCATGTTCAAACGACAGGTACACCAGGACACTCTTAAGATTCTGAGAGCTTGCGCATTGGATGGAAGCAATCCAGACTTCTTTACTTTATGCACTTCATTCCTATTTTGCATGTTGGACATTGTTCAGTCCTTTCTTTCAGTATTTTACTTTCATGTTTTGAGCTTAGGTTAGATTACCGATGTTTGATTCCGGTATTTCCGTTATGGTCAGTTAATGTTTTAGGACATTTACCTTATGCTTTGATGACAAGCCATAAATACACGTAACGGTCCAGTAATCCAAGTGAGGTGTTACAATTATGGTATCAGAGCACAAGGTTCGACCTGGAGGATCTAAAACTTGTGTTAAATTTTTTTTCTAAGTTACAAAAACCTTTCTTTACTTAATTTTTTTTGAAATTGTAATAAATCTTGTTTCATTTTTTTTTAAGTTTATATTTTCAGAAAAAATAACTTTTCTCTGAATACTTTTAGAAGTTAAAAATAACTAAATGGTTATTTTCCAAAAAAACTTTAAATATTTTTAATATTTTTTTTGTATTTTCGGAAATAAATAAAACTTTTTTAGAACTAAATGAAATAAGAGAAAAACGTAAATTTTTAATTTAAAATTAAGTTTTTTTATAAAAAAATAATTAAAGGAATAATTTAAAATGTTTTAAAATTTTTAAAATGATTTAAAATGTTTTAAAATTATTAATTTAGGAAAATACAAATATGTTTTCAAATAATTTAAATTTTTAAATTTTTTTAGGAGAAAATCATGTGAGTAATTTATAACTTTAAAAAAATTAAGAGAAAAATGTTAAAAAAAAAAAGTTAACTTTTTTCGAAAAAAAATAAACTTTTCTTTTTCAAAAAAAAAAATCGAAACTGAATTTAAACAATTTCAGGAAAAGCGTAAAAAGCAAAAAAAAAAAAAAGGTTTTTTTAACTCTAAATCTTTTTTTGGAAACATTATAATCTTTTTTAAGTTAAATATTTTTTTGACTAAATTGCATAAATCGTCCCTAAAGTTTGACTAAATTGCATGTTTCGTCCTAAACGTTACAAAAGTGCAAAGATCATCCCTGTAGGGAAACTTTAATGCAAGCATCGTCCTTATGAGGAAAATTATTAGGACGAAACTTGCAAAATAGCCAAAACTTTTGGGACGAAACCTGCAAAATGAACAAAACATTAAGGATGAAAAATTGCGAAATAGTTTGATTTTAGGACGATATCAGCACTTTTAAAATATTTAGGACGAAACATGCAAAATGACCAAACTTAAAGGACGATTTATGCAATTCTCTCTATTTTTTTTTTCTGAAAAATGATCGTTAGTTAAAGGACTAACGATGCAAAATTTGGCATTAGGCTGAAGGGTAAAATAGGTAGAAAAATGTTTGAGGTACAATATTAACAGGTAAACCGAAAGTTCAAGTATTATCTTGGCAATTTTATGAGTACAAGTATGATATGGATACGTAACTATTAAATGCCTTAAACCCGTAAACTTACTATTACTCCTCCACTTGGGAGTGCACTCTCCCTTTTTGTTTCTTTATGAAGGGCTTTTATTGTTTTTCTCAGCTAAAAATTAAGTCAATTGTGTGTTTCAGGGGTTTCACACTTAAATATGGGATGGAAGGGACGGAGCATACATCCATCAACTACTCTGACTCAATATAGTTGTGTAGCGGAAATCAGGTTGCTAACGAGTTTAATGCAATAAGCTCTTTAATAAGTAGATTGTGAACGATCTCATGAGGCTGATGTAAGTTGAGTGAGTTATACTCTTCTGTGACTCTGTGAGTATACTTAGGGAATGATGTCATCAGGAGCAATCAGGGTTCTACCCTCATTGAGCATGCTCAAGGAGCACCCTCATTCATGAGCAAAACTTACGCTCGAACTGGTTTCATAACTAACTTGTTTTGACCTATTTAAGGACAACTTTGGTAGCAACTTAATGAACCACAATTAAATGATCATGTAATCATCATTGCTATAATTGAGGACAGTTATGAGAATAGGCCAATTAGTTCGCATAATTCCCTTTCATTTGAGATATCATCTTTATATAAGAGATTCAAAAATCTGCATGGAAGCATAACGGTTCTTTATTTTGTGCCTAAAAAAATAACATGACACTTCTTATCCAAAAGAGATACTCGTGTAACCTAGGCATTATGGTCGAACAGTTTCTTTTAAAAATTGATTACAAGATTCTAAGTGATGTCCGAGTATTATCATCTTCGCACCCTCCTCGTGTTACACAACTACGCAACTTGTATTACTGCCGTCGTGTAGATTTCACAAGCCGTGATTTTATTTTTTTACTTATAGACGTATCAAATTTCTTGTACCCATTACTTTCTATATAATCTGTACTTACTTGGTGTGCTCCCTTTGAATTCTTTTCAGCGAACGTTTTTTCCTGGTCAATCTCTATTTCTTATTCCCCAAGATTTCATTTCTTTAAGCATGAGTATGGAAAGTTATATGATAATATACTCTTTTTAGGTATGTATGCCGTAATTAGTGGCTCAATATAATAGACATGGTGCCTTCTCCTTTTGCAATTCATCTTTTTGCTGTGGAACTGGGTGGTGTGGATTCCACACGCCTTTCAGTTTTTTATTTCATCTTTTCCACCACTTGTGCTATACACACGCCATTTCAATTTAATACTGTGTCGTAAATATTCAATAGGTTGTGTTAGTCGTTGGTTAATCCAACTTTAGCTTTGGACTGAACAATCTTTCCTTTTTATCACAAGCAAGTTGTTTTTTTTCTCTTTTTTTACTTGGAATGATCTATCTGCAGATGGATGTATATGGTGGGCGGGGCAAGGAACACCCAAAATACCCGGTGCCACCAAATTAGCTAGTTGTTTTAGAGCAGAATGTCTTGAAATTGTCTGATCATTGCAAGAATATAACAAAAAGAGTTCTCTTCTGTATTGTTTCAACGAATACCCACTACTCTACACAATTATTTTGTTGAGAAAAGAATATTCTCTACCGGAGGTGTCGAGCAGACAACTTATAGAGTTTCCAGTTGAGTGAACATGGATTAATCAGATATGACAAAGAACCAAAAAACATGGCATTTAGAACTTACATATGTCCCAAAAATTGGACAAATACAACAAAGTAATATCAGTGCCATGATGATGCCCATATCTATTATTTAGCTGATAGTATGAGCGCCGCTTCTTATTGCAAAGGCAGTCAAACAAACCACACAAGCAGCTAATTCTTTTGATCAATTAGATTCATTGGTATGCAGATCGTTTCCTTTCGTGTGAATTCCACTCTCCTTTTATACTTTTAAAGTTATCGTTCCACTACTTGGGAATACACACTCCTTTTTTTGTACTTTTTTGAAGGCCACTCGATGCTTTTCTAAATTAGATATTGTCTGAATGATGGCAGTCGTGTGGATTCCAGAAGCCAATGTTGATTTTTGGTGATGCTTTATTTAAATATCATTATCACGAGCTTGTGAGTTGCACACTACACTGAACTTTGAACATTATTGACACATTGATCATTCATACTATATATATGCTTATGGACTCTATCTTCCATAAGAAACTCAGCATTGATCTTTATCTGCATTTATCTTTCTTTGTGATTTAAAAATTAGATATCCTAGTTTTATCATCATGGCTGCTACAAATGATGTATGCATTCCTGTTTCGGAGGAAAACAGCAAAAACACACAAGGAAACTTGTGTATTGAGGAAGAAATTGACTACTCACAAAGGGGACAGTGGCTGCGTGCTGCTGTTCTGGGAGCAACTGATGGGTTAGTTTCAGTTGCATCGTTGATGATGGGTATTGGAGCTGTTAAACAAGATGCTAGAGCCATGATTCTTACAGGCTTTGCTGGTTTAGTTGCTGGTGCATGCAGTATGGCTATTGGAGAATTTGTTTCAGTTTACTCCCAACGAGATGTTGAGGTCGCTCAGATGAAGAGAGAAAACAAAACTGAGAAGGACGCACTGCCAAATCCCATTCAGGCTGCTGCAGCATCAGCCATTGCATTTATGTTAGGGGCCATCTTACCCTTACTGGCTTCTGCTTTTATAGTGGACCACAAGGTCAGGCTTAGTGTGGTTGTAGCCACTGTGAGTTTGGCACTTGTTGTTTTTGGGTGGGTTGGAGCTTTCTTAGGGAGGACTCCGGTGGTTAAGTCATGTTTCCGAATTCTGACCGGGGGATGGCTTGCTATGGCCATCACTTTTGCACTGACCAAGTGGATAGGCTCTTCGGCATTATAGTTTTTCCTGGAACACCACTGTTATCAAGATTAGGAGGTTGACTGTATTCCAATTTGCTCTTAACTTCGTCTCATCCAATGCTTCTCTTATGTAAAATAGATGCATTAATCTCATGCCTCGCTCCTTTAAATCAAATATATCTTCTACATTATCTATTAAAGTATACTTGACCTTGATTAGCTCATAGCGAAATCTCTATTTACTTGGAATCCTGGTTCAAGATATGTAGATTCATAGTTTAACGTTAGAATAGCAACTATGCTGTTGTTATTTGATCCAAGAATGAAGAGTCAAGATAAGATCAAACTTTGGGAGACTATAATCACAATATTTTCTGTGTATGTGATTTCTCCAAGATGATTTGGAATGATATAATACAGTTAATTAGCATGGAGAATGTTCCTGGCGTATGGGATGATATTGTAAGCTTTCTTTTTCCTCGGTAGAAACCAAAGAGTATTTTGAGCATAGTTACTTAGGGTGTGTTTGTTTTTACATAAAACGTCTGACCAGCCTCTCACTCTGACCAGTCAGACGCGGTCAGACAAAATGCCTGTTTGTTTTTTTCTTCTTATTCAGACCCGGTCAGATACAAAACGTCTTATCGCGTCAGAGTCAGACAATGGGTCTTACTGGCTCCTAAGATTGCAAACTCTTCAACCACCTTATTGAGATCAAGCTTTTTTTTTTGTGTTTTACGATTTACATCATATGGCAAGAACGTAATGCTTGAATTCAACGGGAAAAAGTCAAGGGGCTGCCGTTTTAACTAAAAAATAATGCAAGGGCTCTGCCAAATCCGGTTCTAAATGCTGAATATTTCTTATTTACATTTCTAATTTGATTTTTGTATTTGTGAACATGAGAAATGATATATTACTGTTTCTGTTTGTATAATACCAAATAATCATTTTGTTCGTCTGAAAGTACACTGTCTGTAATACCTAAGCTCTAAAGTATCGAACCATATTATTGTGACCTGAATTCAACTATAGCTGTGGACGGCACACTCTTACCTTTTCGTTCAAATTTTCAAATTGTTTCTGCAAATCGCCGCTCCAGAGCTTTATGTTGACTGGATTAACCATTAGGAGCTGTGATTGTCACGCATTTGTATCTTCTCATGGGAGACAATGTTTTATATGTTGTAGACTAAAAACAAAGATAATAATTAGATTTGTGGATTCCAATGAATACCATAAACAATTCTTCCAACAATCGTTGATTTTATAGAAGACCGATTATTAGGGTAAAACTGGCAAACAACGGCCAATGGTTTAGTTTTATTAAACTTACTGTCTTGCTAGCGATACAACACATTGTTTAAATAGAAATCGGAAACAAATAAAAACCCTAAAACACCAATGGGGTGGACCGTAGCCCAAAGACACAGTCCAACAGAAACTAAAAAAAACATAAAAATGTAAATAACTCATAGTAAAAAAGGCTTTTCAGGCCTTGAAAAATCTGTACTGCGTTCCTCTCGAATTTCCGGACGTTTTCACTGGCCGTGGGCCTTCTAACTCCAGCCGCAGCCAAGTTATGTCGAGTTTACTAAATTCCACACGATCATGAGCCTCAAGAAACATGTGAGCCCGTTCTTCAATACTCGGGCCTCCATTATAAGTACCAAGGTGAAAAGATCTCTCCCAAATAAGGTTTCTGGCTGGAATAGTTTAAAAAACTCACTCTAATTGTCAACCCTTGCTGTAATACCCCCGGCTAGTGCTTATGTCGTTTAAACTCAGGTAAACACTTCAGAGTGCTCGCTATAAGCAAATATGGAATCTTTAATTTCCTCGTTTTGATGTGGCTTACTTGGTCGAAGCGTTTTAGTTTTTTGCTCATGTGTTTTGGTTGATTTTTCTTGGGTGTGCCTGGAGTTGCCTATCTTCGCTTTTCGATCAGCCGTTGAAAGGTAACCCCACTCTTTTGTAGTACTAATATAATGTTTGGGGTCCTGAACCCCTTTTTTCTGAAAGAAACTGTTATGTTTAGTCTTTATTTTACCTAATTCGTATCTAGGGGTCAAGAGTCGAGTAAGCCTATACTAGCTAAGAATAAAGGTCGGTTGGCATTGTCTAAGCCCAACCCGACCGGGAGTCATTGTATGTGTCGGTTCCCCCTCATCTCTATAAAAGGAGGTGAGGGGGAACAAACCAATTACGTCATTTTTTTTCAATAAACTAATCGGGAAACGATTAGGGATATTACCTTGTGTGGGCGTCGCTTTTTTTTTCCTGTCGATTGCTGTGTGTGTGTGTTCTTCGATCGATATTCCGCATCTAGATAACCAGGATTGTAGGGATTAAATCCTACAAGTGGTATCAGAGCTTTGGTTCTTCGAGGCACTGGTTTCTAGGATCGATCGAAGTGGGTTTCTTGTTGATTCGGTTCTTGATTGACAAGGTTGCCGGAGTTCGATAGAAAAGAGTGATTGGTTTCGGTGTTGAAGATCAATTGTGTTCTGCCATTGCTATCTCTGTTTTCTTTTTCATCTTGAAAGAGAGTGGAGAAGAAAGAAGATAAAGGAAAAAAAAATATACGATTGTGATTTTTTTTTAAAAAGTCAACACAGACTAGTAATACTACAAAGGGTTTTGGTTTTTTGGGCCAAGGTAATTGGGCCATTGGATCAGGAAGGTTTTAAAGAGTTGATTTTTGTCCTAAAAATTTAGCTCTTAGTACTTTTGTTTTTTTTTTAAAACAAATTTGTTACTTTGTAGTATTGTTACACAAGGAGACTTCGTAATTCATGATCGTGAGGTTTAACGTATCACGAGGTTTAGCGAATTACCGAAGGGACTTTGTTGGTTTGTGATTGTGAGGGTTTATCATAAGGTTTAGCAAATCAACAAAGGGATAAAGAATGACGGGAGCCAAGTTTGACATCGAGAAATTCGATGGAACTGGTGATTTCGGGTTATGAAGAATCAAGATGCGTGCTTTATTAATCCAGAACGGATGCGAAGCAGCTCTGGAGGTTTTACCCGCGACTATGGAAGCTGAAGAGAAATCTAAGCTTGACAAGAAAGCTCACAGTGCCATGATTTTGTGTTTAGGTAACAAGGTCCTGAGAGAGGTTACCGGGGAGACGACTGCAGCGGGGGTTTGGTCAAAGCTCGAGTCTTTGTACATGACAAAGTCATTGGCCAACAAGTTGTACCTAAAGAAGAAGTTGTATACATTCTACATGCCGACTGGACGAAAGATTTCCGAGCATATAGATGAGTTCAACAAAATCGTTCTTGATTTAGCAAATATTGAGGTAAAATTCGAGGATGAAGATCTTGCTTTATTGTTACTCACTTCTTTACCAGCATCATACGAACACTTTGTGGATACCTTACTTTATGGACGGGAAGATTTGACTTTGGAGGACGTGATGGCCACACTAAATTCAAAGGAAATCAAAGAGAGATCCAAGGCGAAGGGGGATGATGGTGAAGGGTTATACGTGAGGGGAAGAACTGATCACAGGAATTCGCATCAGTCAAAGGGAAAGTCAAGATCGAAGTCTCGAGGTGGAAGACTCAAATGCTTTATTTGCCAATCTGAGGAGCACTTGAGAAGAGACTGACCGAAGAACAATCGCAAGAAGTCACAAGATTACGTTAAGAAAGATGATCAACCAAGCTCCAGTGGTTCGATTTACGACGATTCTGAGGTGATGATGGTGATGAGTGCAGAAAGACTGCAAGATTGGATCATGGATTCAGGAGGTTCATATCACATGTCACCCATGTTAGATGTATTTTTTGATTTTCTAGAACGCGATGGAGGCAGCGTACTGTTGGGCGATAACAGGGAGTGCAAGATCAGGGGTATTGGCAAGGTAAAGGTACAACTGAAAGATGGGTTAAGTTTTGTGTTACACAATGTCAGGTACATTCCTGAATTGAAAAGAAACTTGATATCGCTGGGAACTCTTGAAAAAGAGGGATATACCGTAAAATTGCAGTCGGGCAAAGTCAAGGTGATTAATGGTTCTAGGGTTATTATATCTGGAACCCAAAGGGAGAACTGTGTGTACTCTTTGGATGGCCATGCAGTGGCCGGTGAGCTTAATGCTAGTGTTGAAGAAAAAGACAGTCTTGTGCAGGTTTGGCATAAAAGACTAGGACATATCAGTGAGGCGGGACTACACGTGCTGGAAAAGCAGGGTTTGTTTGGCAAGAAGAGTCTATGTAAGCTCGATTTTTGTGAGAATTGTGTTCTGGGAAAGTCACATCGAGTTCGTTTCGGTGTAGGAAGGCACACTACTCAGGGAGTGATAGACTATGTTCATTCAGACTTATGGGGTCCGTCTCAGGTGGAATCATTAGGAGGTAAGAGGTATTTCTTATCTCTAGTTGATGATTATTCCAGGAGGGTATGGGTTTATGTTCTCAGGTTCAAACACGAAGCATTTGAAAAGTTCAAAGAGTGAAAGCAGTTAGTAGAAAATCAGACTGGGAGGACGGTTAAGAAGCTTAGGACGGATAATGGTCTTGAGTTCTGTAACCAGGAGTTTAATCAGCTATGCACTGAGAGTGGGATTGCTAGACATTTGACAGTTGCCGGGACGCTGCAGCAGAATGGGTTAGCAGAACGGATGAACAGAACTCTCATGGACAAGGTACGCTGTTTATTAATACAGTCTGGATTGCCCAAGACCTTTTGGGCGGAAGCGACATGTACGGCCGCATATCTTATAAATAGGTCACCATCGACAGCGATTGAGAAGAAGACACCTCTGGAGATGTGGTCGGGACATCCTAGTGATTATGGGATGTTGAGAGTTTTCAGCTGTGTCGCGTATTCACACGTTAAACAAGGTAAGCTCGAGCCGAGAGCTGTAAAATGCGTTCTTTTGGGGTATCCTGAAGGTGTGAAGGGGTACAGACTATATAGGCTTGATAAAGAATCGCCTAAAATAGTCACAAGCAGGAACGTAGTCTTCAATGAAAGTGTCATGTACAAAGACACGTTGAAGGATACTGGTACAGGTAATGATAAGTTTGTTGAGGAATTACAGGTTGAGGTGGAACTGCAGAGGTTAAATAATCATACGCCTGAGGAAGACCAGAAAGGTCAGGAAGATCAAACAGGTCAGGAAGATCAGACAGATCAGGAAGACCAGACAGATCAGGAAGATGGCTATGATGAAGGTGCAGGGGTTCAAGAAATTGATCATCCACCGGATCTCACAGATTATCAATTGGTTCAGGATAGAGAGCCAACGACAAGAACGAAACCGGCGAGGTTTCGGGATGAGAGTAATATGGTTGCTTACGCGTTTGCTGTAGTAGAGGAAGAAGATACTCATGAACCATTGACATACCATGAAGCAGTTGCTTGTGAAGACAATTCTAAGTGGAAAGCTGCTATGAAAGATGAGATGGATTCTCTGAGGAAGAACAAGACTTGGGTGTTAGTAGATCATCCAGCTGGGCAAAAGTTGGTGAGCTGCAAATGGCTGTACAAAATAAAGGAAGGGATTGAAGGTGTTCAAAAGCCTAGGTACAAGGCAAGGTTGGTGGCTCGTTAATTCACACAAAGGGCAGGTATTGATTACAATGAAGTATTTCACCAGTAGTTCGACACACATATATTCGGGTTATACTTGCATTGACTGCGTGTAAAGATTATGAGCTGGAGCAGCTTGATGTAAAGACGGCGTTTTTACATGGAAATCTTGAAGAAGTGATCTACATGAGGCAGCCACCGGGATTTGAACAAGGTAACAAGGTATGTTTGTTAAAGAAATCTCTTTATGGTTTGAAGCAGTCACCTAGGCAATGGTACAAGAGGTTCGATGAGTATATGTTGAGCAACGGGTTTAAGAGTAGCAGTTACGACAGCTGCGTATATTATAGGAGTTATGCACCAGGGGAGTATATCTATCTATTGTTATATGTAGACGATATGTTGATTGCTTGTAAAAGTAAGGCTGAGATCGCGGCTACCAAGTCTTTGCTTAAAAGGGAGTTCGACATGAAAGAGCTCGGGGAAGCAAAGAAGATTCTTGGTATGGAGATCGTCAGGGATCGGAGTCGCAAGATTCTGAGGGTGTCACAATCCGGGTATGTTTCTAAAGTTTTAAAAAGGTTTAGAATGGACAATGGGAAGTCGGTTCAGACACCATTGGGTGGGCACTTCAAGATGTCGTTGAAGGATTGCCCGGTTAGGGATTGTGATGTTGAAAGAATGAGTAGGGTGTCGTATGCAAATGTGGTTGGGAGCTTAATGTACTTGATGGTGTGCACGAGGCCAGACATAGCGTATGCAGTAAGTGTAGTTAGCTAATATTTGGCGAATCCGGGTAAACTCCATTGGAAAGCAGTGAAGTGGATTATGAAATATTTGCAGGGCACTGTAAACGTGGGTTTGGTGTATTGTGAGAACCCGTAATTTCTGAGGTATTATTTTATCCGATAAACTCATATTTTCAATAAAATAATAATTTCGTATTATTTTAGTTGACCGAATCGATTTATTTCGCAATATTCACCGTTTAGTAATGATTATCCATTTTAATGATCAAGGAAGCCACGTGTCCGTAAAAGTTTATTCGATCATGAAATTTTATCATTTCACATGTTTAACAAGATTTATGCGAGTTTCGTCATTTCAAGTTACATTTTTATCCAATGTCGGGCTAGGGACCAAGAACAACCAACGAACCATATGCATCTATCAAGTTAACCATATGTAAAAATTTTTTACTTACAATATTTTTACATCATTTACAAAAAAAAAATATAATTTACTTACACTAATTTATAAACAAAACTCTAAACCAAACACCCTCTTTAAATGGTTTAAGCTCCAACAAAACCAAATACCAAACACCCTCCTACTTAAACACTACAAAATAAATAAATAAATAAAAATATGTACAAAATGTGTTGACCTGTACAAAAAAAAAAAAAAAACATACAGTGAACAAGTTTTCACCATCTCCCTCTCCATATGTGACGCCACCACCACCTCTTCTTCCACCATTTTCACCTACTTCCAATCCTCAAATCCATAAACTAAATACACCATCTTAAACCCCTTGAAAACCTTTACATATTGATATAAACAAAACCCTACATGCATCACTTTTAAAAAATACGAATTTTGTGAAGATTTTGATGTTACAAATGGGTTATTAAGGTGTTTTTACAAGGATTTAAGCAAGAAAACAAGTGGGTTCAATCAAAAACGACTTTGGTGTCTTGTTGGGGTCTCCTAGCCGCGGCCTAATCTCAAACCCATATGGGTTTTGAGTCTTGAATCATCTATTTCAATTACTAAAGTGTTGGGTACAATCTAAACCCCTTTCTCTTAATTATTTCATGGCTTAATTCGTTTTTATTGATTTGCTTAAATGGGTTATTGATATAATTGTTTAAAAATGGTTTATATAGATGAAACCTACTGATTTTAAATCATATATATGTTGGTGGTGATTAATTAGGGCTTGTTTAGGGTTTGTGAATTGATTTTGATAATGAGGTAGTGATTTAGGAACCAAAAATGTGTTTGGAAAAGTTGTTGTTTTTCTACAGGTCATGCCCGAATTTTTAGAAATCTACAGGTACAAACACCTTTGAAAATGGATGGGATTTTGAATGTAGTACATGTGTCGAGTTGGCCTTCCAATGGAAGTGTCCGGATGAGTAAATGGCGCCCTTTTTACTAAAATGGGTCGAAAATGGGTGTATGGTTAAAAACGTGTGAGTAACCTTTGGTAAAAGTTTATAATGGGTACTTTGACATTTTACATCAGTAATATGGTCAAAAATGGATCATCTCCAATTGGAATTTTTATAAAAGCTATTGTGGTTATTTAATTGTGATTTTTACGGCTAGAGTCAAAACTGTCTTCGCAAAGTCTGAAATGTTGGCTGTCACTAAAATGCAGGTTCTCAGTGATTGGAAAACTTTTAAAAGGTCTAGTTTAGATTTCTAGAAAGCTTATAAAATTTGTGAAATTTTGATGGGTGTCTCACCTCTGTAGCTTTTGTAGATTTTTAGTTATGATTTTTACAAAATGACCTATTCCAGAATCTTGGTTTTTGGAGCAAGTATGTATTAGGAAAACTAGTTAAACATTGATTTAGAGTTTAGGCAAGTGAGGTTTATTGTTCTAAACACCTAAGGGCATGTAATTACAGTAACTTAAGGTTGGTTAAGTCAAAAGAACAAGAGATTAACAAAATAGAGCAAGCTTGCAAGCCATAGTGATCACCATGGACCGTAAAACGTTTATAAGTGAAAAGTGTTGTGTTTATCGTGCATACACTTGAAAAAGAGTATTTTGGTTCAACATAGACTTTGTTAAAAGTGTCAAACATGTTCAAAGGCATGAAGCCTTCAAATATATCATGAGATAGATCATAAATCTTTTATTTAACTCAAGTATTCTCATACAAATAGTAACTCGCATATATTTTCCATGTCTTGTCTAGATCATTGCAATCGTTGAGTGGTCATCCTTGAGAAATATATATTTTCCTTGATCATTGGCATTCGATTACTACGGTGAGTACATAGCCCCCTTTTTACATGTTACGTTTACTTAAACCACGGGGTGAGAAATACACATCCGTGGAACACATTCATTACTTTTTACTTGTATGCTATTCGAGAACTGGTATGCTATCCTGAATTCATGTAATACATATTATTGCTTAGTACTTGCCATAAGTCCCCTTCATGAACCGTTAGTTATTCATTACTTGCAAAAAGCGCGAGTGTTATGGGTGGATCCATCGGGACTGACAATCCCCGTCCTTTGTGTTGCGTGACGCATTATACTTGAAGTATTACAGGTGTTTGGCAAAAGCACCTACTCTTAGGGGCCAATTGATACGTTAAGGCTTCGGTTACATGATACTAGGCAATAATATACCCCGATTCCTATGCTGATCCCATAGTTATCAACAGTGTTGCTATAAATGCTTTTTCCTAAAACTAATGATGTGTTCCATGTTATTTACAATACAAAACCTATGATATTCACTCAACAATTTTGTTGACAGTTTACATGTTTATTTCTCAGGTAATTAAGCTTAGTATCATGGATGGGAGCTCGTGGAACTGCGGACATTCGGCTGCTTCTGTATTTATTTGTTGTCATGCTTGCATTATCATAAAATTTATTTTGTAGTATTCATGGGTAAAACTCATAAAAGAGTAAGTTTTGGACAACTTTCACCATTAGGTGCTTATGGTAAAACTTTGACTTGAATTGGAGCATATGTGCTTCCTTTGAAACCTTATTTTGATTTGGGACCTATTTATATTAAATCTTCCGCAAATCTTTGATTTATTTAAAATTTTCCGTAAGGATTATTAGGTAAAACAGGTTTAAATGTTATATTACGGCCGTTATATTGCAGTTTTTCTAAACTTCTATACGTGGCACCCTCTTGTGACTCATGTGGGACCTACCTAATTTTCGGGGTGTTACAGTTGGTATCAGAGCTTCGGTTATAGTGAACTAAGAGTCTTTTAAAACTTGGTCTATAACCATAAAAAGTTTTCAAATGATTTCTTGAGTCTTAGTGTCAAATACAGAATGTGTCAAGAATTGTCAGCATCCACGGGTAACTCTCTAATCCTTACTTACTTGATTATTACTTGTATTGCTTTTACCTTGAGATTATTACACTGATTACGTATTGCATTACTACTTGAATTACATTTACATTGATTTACTTTGAGATTTATATGTTACTACAGTACTCGTTACTCTACTTTCGTATCCTCACGCGCCGTATTTGCTTTGATCATTGTTGATCATGAGGATTTTATTGACCATCATTGGCTTGGTCAATTTTGGCTTAAAGCCTTGGAAGAATTTTGATCGTATCAAATTCTTTTTGGATTTCATATCCCTCTACTTGATCCTTTTTATGTTACCGTTCGTATAACACTTTGGGTGTTGTGCGGTTTCGTCTATTGGTTTATGGACCAACTTATTCATTTATTTCTCCGACTTCATGTTGTGGCATTGCTTTGGAGCGTCATCGTGTTCTTTTGACACATTTTGAAATTTACTTTTGGTACCGTACCAAATTCTATCATGAGTTTCCATACTCTTTTTGTTAATCCTCCGGGTTTTGATTGCATGACGCTTGAGCATTCCTCGAGTTTGCGTATTTAATTTTCCCTATTTTGAATTATAACATTTAGCTATATTCCTGAATCGTCATCGTTGTCTTACGACCTCCTCGCCTAAGATATGTCCGTCGATTGTACTATGATTTTACTACATAATTGTAACTAAAACGTTTACTAAACTTGATTTCTTACTACATGACTTGAAACACTGTTGAACACCTACATTTTAATATTTGAACTTGATTACATTATGCATCGTTTTACCATATTCTCACATGGTGGTTTTCTTGAAATAATTTTATGAAAATTCCATAAGGTCCGTTTGGATTAATTATCCTTTGACAATTTAAGTTTCATGAGATACGCTAGACACTAATTATCACCTTAAAAAGGCGTTAGTATACTAAGTTAAACAAATTGGGATGTTTTCGTGACATATGTAACAAATAAATTAGTGTTTGGTTGAGACTTTTTGATGTCTCGAAAAATATGTTTAATACATAAAATTTGCGAGCTTAATTTGGTCGTGCTAAGGTTATTGAAACTAGTTTTACCCTTGGAATTACGATAAGGATCGTTTTTACGAACGTTTTGATATATGGCACGATTTCTAACCCTTAAAAATGAATATTTTGCGGCCATTTGAAAATTTGAAAATCGTATATTTTCCAAACAGCAATTGCGAAAAAAATTTGTGGCTGCAGAAACTTTATCGCGAAAAACGAAGTCCTAGATTTTTAAAAATCTGTATTTTTATTTAATGGGTATATAAATCTTATTTAGACGAGCGTTTTGACATAAAATAGGACTTCTAACTCCTAAAAACGAACATTTTAGAGCCGATTCAATTTTTGAAATTTCATATAAAAATTCAGCTATTACGTTAAATTAGTTGCTGGTGCAGTTTTGAGCGGTTATTTCGAGCACTTTAGAATCTGTTTCGGCCTTCCGGCGAAACATGAAAGTTGTTCAGAATGCCGTGATTAGCTTACCGCGAGAAAATCGTAGTCTAAAATGCGTGTTAACGTGTCAAAAATCTAAAGAACAATATATAATTTCATTTTATGTATGTTTCCATCAGATCTGATGTGGGGACATTTTCGTCATTTTCTGTAAATATTCGGGTTTCGTGTAAAACTGAAAAGTTATTCGTTGGATCGTTTTACTTCCCCAACGTGGCTTGTTGAGTCAAAAAAAAAAAAACGTTGTTAACTGGTCTAAAATTCAAAGTTATTATGTGTTTTTCTTAATAATGAAAATGTAGTTTCGCATACCCCTGCAAATATTTGCATACCCGTGAAAGGGGAAATTTGGTCATCTTCTATTGAATTGCAAATCTTGGCTACAACTAAAAGGTTATTTAAAACGATATTTAAGCATAAAGACGGTACTCATACAAACGAAATTGAAATTCATCTTTACGAGACAATGTAAACTCCTTTATCTTTTTAGACTTTCCAAAATTGAAAACTTCCCTACAATAGATACTTTCAAAAAAATTGGAAACCCTTCGAAAATTAAAAATTTTCATGAACAATGGTACAATTTGGACGTGACATATTGGACAACCTTTTTTAGGACATCGATTCTTTTTTTTGACCGGCGATCATTCGTCTGCTGGTCCATTTACTTGATTTCTTCGAGCTTTCTTGATTTACTTACCACTTCCTTGGATTTCTGTTACGTTCTTGATTTCTATTGAACACCGTACTGATTTCCATTGCACTCTTGATTTCTATTGAACTCTTGACTACTATCGCATTATTGGTTTCTATTGAATTCTCATATTACTACTGCATACATGATTTCTATTGTATTTTCGATTCTACTATTATACTCTTGATCTCTGTCATTGCATTCTTGACTTCTACGATTGCATTTTGGATTACTACTATGTTCTTGAATTCTATCATCTCTTCGGTTTACTATTACTTGAATTACGATTTCTATTGCATTGCCTTGAACTCCTGTATTTCTATCCTTGTGTCCTTCTTGTCTAAACCTTCTCGTTCATGGATCTGAAATATCTTGTTATGCAAATTCTGACTGAACCTTGTGTTGACTTGTGTATTGCCATTTGCTCTCTATCGCTTGAAGCCGTGATTGACAATTCTCCTCTTCGTATTCTATCGCCATTGATACCCTCTATTTCATGATGTTTCTGATTAAACCTCTCCAAAGATTCTATCGGATTGTGATTCATTCAACCATTCTTTTGTGAACTACCCTTTTGATATTCTTGTGCAACCCACTCAGTGTTTTATAAAGTGAATATGATGTCACCCTAGAGAATGTAACATATTACTGTTTCACCAAGTATATTTAATTCTGTCTAAGGAAAACTTAACTCTGCTATCATTTTACGAAACATTTCACTTGAGCTTTAATAAATGATTATCCGTTTAAAACTGTCTACAGATTTTCCAGGGAATTAAATAACTACTCTATTATGAAAGATCTTCAAAAAGATTGTTTGATTTCTATTCTATGAACATTATGATTTATACATTGAATTATAATAAATAAATAAATAAAAAAAACAAAAAAAAAAAAATTTATAAAGATCAACTTTTAACAAGATTATCGAAAAAAAACACAATCTTGATGGGGTTTGCACTTAAATTCTATCATGAGACATCTGCATATGTGCCCATATCCTTACTCGAACGAATTTACCAATTGTATGTGTATCCATACTTGACCACCGTCACCTTAAACATTGTTTTCTTTTTCCCCTTGACTTGGATAATCCTGAATGAACTCTACTATCCCTCGAATGTGTATCGATCTTCGCGAACTCTATGTGTAAATTTTTCCCGTTTTATGATTGGACGACTTGATGATGTACTTGGTTGTTTTCGCCGTCTTATCGTCGACACGTGTATTGTATCTTTGCTTCAAGATCCATACGACTTTTAAATTGTGCAATATCTTATTGTTTGTGCATTATGCAACTTGTGTTCATTATTCTTACTCTGTTTCTACCTTATTACTTGTGGAAATTCGAGTGTGTACTTGCTTACTTTTGATGCACTGATTGTACCTACGAAAATTTCGAAGATTTCTTTTCTTCACAAGTTTCATAAGAATTTACAAAATCTTCACAAATATTCAAACTACTAAAATGACTTTTTACATCTGAGAAGTGGAATTATACACTTTCTTCGTATGATATAAGACTATTGTTTTGGAAGGCATGGATTTCTTATAAAAAGAAATGTATATACGCTATTTCAACCAGTTTCAATTATACCTTACCAATATCGGTTAAAACTAGAAAGAGGACGTTTTTCTTTTCGGTGATTTGCTTTTCAGAATCTGAAAATGGACTTTCTACAATTGCAATCTTAAACCTGGATTTCAAATCTCAGTCTCATACATACATCCTACAATTTCTTTATAAAGGACTAAAGTCATACTAAAACTTATTCTAATTATGTTTTGGAAATGATTAAATTTTATTGTTACCGATCTTACTTATAATCACCAAGTTTTTTTTAAAAGTCATTATGAATTCAGGCATTATTACTATAATTGAACTAGACCGAAGTGATTTGTATCTTCAACGCCAATTTTAATTCGTATCGTGTGTTTACCTTTTTATAATGCATGTGTCTGGGTTTCACTGTTTACGTAATTCGTGTTTTCTCGTTTTAGCTTATTCTAATCTCTTATCGTACATTTTATCTGTTTTCTAATTACCTTCTTGGCCACCGATACTGTACCGCTGACACTGTTGCCTTCAATTCTGTTTTACGTCATTGTACGCTTGACCTGCTTGGTCACCTGTTTTCTTTTGACCTCCTGCCCACACGGCTTGGCAGCTTTGATGTCATCGTGGGTATGGATTGGTTTGTGACCCATCGTGCGGTCATTGTTTGTTTTGAACGATATTACGTATTCCTTTACCTTCGATTGCAATATTGGGACTCTACGGTGAACAACCGGTGGACGACCTAAAACCTCTTCGATGTGCTAAATCCGCTGAAAAGCGTCTAGACAATATCCGTTTCGTTCGTGATTTTTCCTGATAACCTCCTGCGTGCAAAGTTGAAGTCGAAACTTATCTTGTTTCTGAATCGCCGTACTACTTGACTCCGTTGGAAGCTGAATGAGTGTTTGCGAGTTCATGAAAGTGATGTATCAGAAACTGCCTTTTTGTACCCGTTACGAACATTTTGAATTTTCTGTGATACCGTGTAGTTTTACGAACACCTTACAGAGTTCATGGACGTGATGAACATAGTTTGCGAATTACTAACTTGACATGTGACCCTAGTTTTCATTGACGACTTCCTCATCTTTTTCTTTCTCCAGTTGAACTCTGAGGGACCAGAGTTCCTTTAGAGGGGTCGACTGTGAGAACCCGTAATTTCTGAGGTATTATTTTATCCGATAAACTCATATTTTCAATAAAATAATAATTTCGTATTATTTTAGTTGACCGAATCGATTTATTTCGCAATATTCACCGTTTAGTAATGATTATCCATTTTAATGATCAAGGAAGCCACGTGTCCGTAAAAGTTTATTCGATCATGAAATTTTATCATTTCACATGTTTAACAAGATTTATGCGAGTTTCGTCATTTCAAGTTACATTTTTATCCAATGTCGGGCTAGGGACCAAGAACAACCAACGAACCATATGCATCTATCAAGTTAACCATATGTAAAATTTTTTTACTTACAATATTTTTACATCATTTACAAAAAAAAAATATAATTTACTTACACTAATTTATAAACAAAACTCTAAACCAAACACCCTCTTTAAATGGTTTAAGCTCCAACAAAACCAAATACCAAACACCCTCCTACTTAAACACTACAAAATAAATAAATAAATAAAAATATGTACAAAATGTGTTGACCTGTACAAAAAAAAAAACATACAGTGAACAAGTTTTCACCATCTCCCTCTCCATATGTGACGCCACCACCACCTCTTCTTCCACCATTTTCACCTACTTCCAATCCTCAAATCCATAAACTAAATACACCATCTTAAACCCCTTGAAAACCTCTACATATTGATATAAACAAAACCCTACATGCATCACTTTTAAAAAATACGAATTTTGTGAAGATTTTGATGTTACAAATGGGTTATTAAGGTGTTTTTACAAGGATTTAAGCAAGAAAACAAGTGGGTTCAATCAAAAACGACTTTGGTGTCTTGTTGGGGTCTCCTAGCCGCGGCCTAATCTCAAACCCATATGGGTTTTGAGTCTTGAATCATCTATTTCAATTACTAAAGTGTTGGGTACAATCTAAACCCCTTTCTCTTAATTATTTCATGGCTTAATTCGTTTTTATTGATTTGCTTAAATGGGTTATTGATATAATTGTTTAAAAATGTTTTATATAGATGAAACCTACTGATTTTAAATCATATATATGTTGGTGGTGATTAATTAGGGCTTGTTTAGGGTTTGTGAATTGATTTTGATAATGAGGTAGTGATTTAGGAACCAAAAATGTGTTTGGAAAAGTTGCTGTTTTTCTACAGGTCATGCCCGAATTTTTAGAAACCTACAGGTCCAAACACCTTTGAAAATGGATGGGATTTTGAATGTAGTACATGTGTCGAGTTGGCCATCCAATGGAAGTGTCCGGATGAGTAAATGGCGCCCTTTTTACTAAAATGGGTCGAAAATGGGTGTATGGTTAAAAACGTGTGAGTAACCTTTGGTAAAAGTTTATAATGGGTACTTTGACATTTTACATCAGTAATATGGTCAAAAATAGATCATCTCAAATTGGAATTTTTATAAAAGCTATTGTGGTTATTTAATTGTGATTTTTACGGCTAGAGTCAAAACTGTCTTCGCAAAGTCTGAAATGTTGGCTGTCACTAAAATGCAGGTTCTCAGTGATTGGAAAACTTTTAAAAGGTCTAGTTTAGATTTCTGGAAAGCTTATAAAATTTGTGAAATTTTGATGGGTGTCTCACCTCTGTAGCTTTTGTAGATTTTTAGTTATGATTTTTACAAAATGACCTATTCCAGAATCTTGGTTTTTGGAGCAAGTATGTATTGGGAAAACTAGTTAAACATTGATTTAGAGTTTAGGCAAGTGAGGTTTATTGTTCTAAACACCTAAGGGCATGTAATTACAGTAACTTAAGGTTGGTTAAGTCAAAAGAACAAGAGATTAACAAAATAGAGCAAGCTTGCAAGCCATAGTGATCACCATGGACCGTAAAACGTTTATAAGTGAAAAGTGTTGTGTTTATCGTGCATACACTTGAAAAAGAGTATTTTGGTTCAACATAGACTTTGTTAAAAGTGTCAAACATGTTCAAAGGCATGAAGCCTTCAAATATATCATGAGATAGATCATAAATCTTTTATTTAACTCAAGTATTCTCATACAAATAGTAACTCGCATATATTTTCCATGTCTTGTCTAGATCATTGCAATCGTTGAGTGGTCATCCTTGAGAAATATATATTTTCCTTGATCATTGGCATTCGATTACTACGGTGAGTACATAGCCCCCTTTTTACATGTTACGTTTACTTAAACCACGGGGTGAGAAATACACATCCGTGGAACACATTCATTACTTTTTACTTGTATGCTATTCGAGAACTGGTATGCTATCCTAAATTCATGTAATACATATTATTGCTTAGTACTTGCCATAAGTCCCCTTCATGAACCGTTAGTTATTCATTACTTGCAAAAAGCGCGAGTGTTATGGGTGGATCCATCGGGACTGACAATCCCCGTCCTTTGTGTTGCGTGACGCATTATACTTGAAGTATTACAGGTGTTTGGCAAAAGCACCTACTCTTAGGGGCCAATTGATACGTTAAGGCTTCGGTTACATGATACTAGGCAATAATATACCCCGATTCCTATGCTGATCCCATAGTTATCAACAGTGTTGCTATAAATGCTTTTTCCTAAAACTAATGATGTGTTCCATGTTATTTACAATACAAAACCTATGATATTCACTCAACAATTTTGTTGACAGTTTACATGTTTATTTCTCAGGTAATTAAGCTTAGTATCATGGATGGGAGCTCGTGGAACTGCGGACATTCGGCTGCTTCTGTATTTATTTGTTGTCATGCTTGCATTATCATAAAATTTATTTTGTAGTATTCATGGGTAAAACTCATAAAAGAGTAAGTTTTGGACAACTTTCACCATTAGGTGTTTATGGTAAAACTTTGACTTGAATTGGAGCATATGCGCTTCCTTTGAAACCTTATTTTGATTTGGGACCTATTTATATTAAATCTTCCGCAAATCTTTGATTTATTTAAAATTTTCCGTAAGGATTATTAGGTAAAACAGGTTTAAATGTTATATTACGGCCGTTATATTGCAGTTTTTCTAAACTTCTATACGTGGCACCCTCTTGTGACTCATGTGGGACCTACCTAATTTTCGGGGTGTTACAGTTGGTATCAGAGCTTCGGTTATAGTGAACTAAGAGTCTTTTAAAACTTGGTCTATAACCATAAAAAGTTTTCAAATGATTTCTTGAGTCTTAGTGTCAAATACAGAATGTGTCAAGAATTGTCAGCATCCACGGGTAACTCTCTAATCCTTACTTACTTGATTATTACTTGTATTGCTTTTACCTTGAGATTATTACACTGATTACGTATTGCATTACTACTTGAATTACATTTACATTGATTTACTTTGAGATTTATATGTTACTACAGTACTCGTTACTCTACTTTCGTATCCTCACGCGCCGTATTTGCTTTGATCATTGTTGATCATGAGGATTTTATTGACCATCATTGGCTTGGTCAATTTTGGCTTAAAGCCTTGGAAGAATTTTGATCGTATCAAATTCTTTTTGGATTTCATATCCCTCTACTTGATCCTTTTTATGTTACCGTTCGTATAACACTTTGGGTGTTGTGCGGTTTCGTCTATTGGTTTATGGACCAACTTATTCATTTATTTCTCCGACTTCATGTTGTGGCATTGCTTTGGAGCGTCATCGTGTTCTTTTGACACATTTTGAAATTTACTTTTGGTACCGTACCAAATTCTATCATGAGTTTCCATACTCTTTTTGTTAATCCTCCGGGTTTTGATTGCATGACGCTTGAGCATTCCTCGAGTTTGCGTATTTAATTTTCCCTATTTTGAATTATAACATTTAGCTATATTCCTGAATCGTCATCGTTGTCTTACGACCTCCTCGCCTAAGATATGTCCGTCGATTGTACTATGATTTTACTACATAATTGTAACTAAAACGTTTACTAAACTTGATTTCTTACTACATGACTTGAAACACTGTTGAACACCTACATTTTAATATTTGAACTTGATTACATTATGCATCGTTTTACCATATTCTCACATGGTGGTTTTCTTGAAATAATTTTATGAAAATTCCATAAGGTCCGTTTGGATTAATTATCCTTTGACAATTTAAGTTTCATGAGATACGCTAGACACTAATTATCACCTTAAAAAGGCGTTAGTATACTAAGTTAAACAAATTGGGATGTTTTCGTGACATATGTAACAAATAAATTAGTGTTTGGTTGAGACTTTTTGATGTCTCGAAAAATATGTTTAATACATAAAATTTGCGAGCTTAATTTGGTCGTGCTAAGGTTATTGAAACTAGTTTTACTCTGACTCAATATAGTTGTGTAGCGGAAATCAGGTTGCTAACGAGTTTAATGCAATAAGCTCTTTAATAAGTAGATTGTGAACGATCTCATGAGGCTGATGTAAGTTGAGTGAGTTATACTCTTTTGTGACTCTGTGAGTATACTTAGGGAATGATGTCATCAGGAGCAATCTCATTCAGGGTTCTACCCTCATTGAGCATGCTCAAGGAGCACCCTCATTCATGAGCAAAACTTACGCTCGAACTGGTTTCATAACTAACTTGTTTTGACCTATTTAAGGACAACTTTGGTAGCAACTTAATGAACCACAATTAAATGATCATGTAATCATCATTGCTATAATTGAGGACAGTTATGAGAATAGGCCAATTAGTTCGCATAATTCCCTTTCATTTGAGATATCATCTTTATATAAGAGATTCAAAAATCTGCATGGAAGCATAACGGTTCTTTATTTTGTGCCTAAAAAAATAACATGACACTTCTTATCCAAAAGAGATACTCGTGTAACCTAGGCATTATGGTCGAACAGTTTCTTTTAAAAATTGATTACAAGATTCTAAGTGATGTCCGAGTATTATCATCTTCGCACCCTCCTCGTGTTACACAACTACGCAACTTGTATTACTGCCGTCGTGTAGATTTCACAAGCCGTGATTTTATTTTTTTACTTATAGACGTATCAAATTTCTTGTACCCATTACTTTCTATATAATCTGTACTTACTTGGTGTGCTCCCTTTGAATTCTTTTCAGCGAACGTTTTTTCCTGGTCAATCTCTATTTCTTATTCCCCAAGATTTCATTTCTTTAAGCATGAGTATGGAAAGTTATATGATAATATACTCTTTTTAGGTATGTATGCCGTAATTAGTGGCTCAATATAATAGACATGGTGCCTTCTCCTTTTGCAATTCATCTTTTTGCTGTGGAACTGGGTGGTGTGGATTCCACACGCCTTTCAGTTTTTTATTTCATCTTTTCCACCACTTGTGCTATACACACGCCATTTCAATTTAATACTGTGTCGTAAATATTCAATAGGTTGTGTTAGTCGTTGGTTAATCCAACTTTAGCTTTGGACTGAACAATCTTTCCTTTTTATCACAAGCAAGTTGTTTTTTTTCTCTTTTTTTACTTGGAATGATCTATCTGCAGATGGATGTATATGGTGGGCGGGGCAAGGAACACCCAAAATACCCGGTGCCACCAAATTAGCTAGTTGTTTTAGAGCAGAATGTCTTGAAATTGTCTGATCATTGCAAGAATATAACAAAAAGAGTTCTCTTCTGTATTGTTTCAACGAATACCCACTACTCTACACAATTATTTTGTTGAGAAAAGAATATTCTCTACCGGAGGTGTCGAGCAGACAACTTATAGAGTTTCCAGTTGAGTGACCATGGATTAATCAGATATGACAAAGAACCAAAAAACATGGCATTTAGAACTTACATATGTCCCAAAAATTGGACAAATACAACAAAGTAATATCAGTGCCATGATGATGCCCATATCTATTATTTAGCTGATAGTATGAGCGCCGCTTCTTATTGCAAAGGCAGTCAAACAAACCACACAAGCAGCTAATTCTTTTGATCAATTAGATTCATTGGTATGCAGATCGTTTCCTTTCGTGTGAATTCCACTCTCCTTTTATACTTTTAAAGTTATCGTTCCACTACTTGGGAATACACACTCCTTTTTTTGTACTTTTTTGAAGGCCACTCGATGCTTTTCTAAATTAGATATTGTCTGAATGATGGCAGTCGTGTGGATTCCAGAAGCCAATGTTGATTTTTGGTGATGCTTTATTTAAATATCATTATCACGAGCTTGTGAGTTGCACACTACACTGAACTTTGAACATTATTGACACATTGATCATTCATACTATATATATGCTTATGGACTCTATCTTCCATAAGAAACTCAGCATTGATCTTTATCTGCATTTATCTTTCTTTGTGATTTAAAAATTAGATATCCTAGTTTTATCATCATGGCTGCTACAAATGATGTATGCATTCCTGTTTCGGAGGAAAACAGCAAAAACACACAAGGAAACTTGTGTATTGAGGAAGAAATTGACTACTCACAAAGGGGACAGTGGCTGCGTGCTGCTGTTCTGGGAGCAACTGATGGGTTAGTTTCAGTTGCATCGTTGATGATGGGTATTGGAGCTGTTAAACAAGATGCTAGAGCCATGATTCTTACAGGCTTTGCTGGTTTAGTTGCTGGTGCATGCAGTATGGCTATTGGAGAATTTGTTTCAGTTTACTCCCAACGAGATGTTGAGGTCGCTCAGATGAAGAGAGAAAACAAAACTGAGAAGGACGCACTGCCAAATCCCATTCAGGCTGCTGCAGCATCAGCCATTGCATTTATGTTAGGGGCCATCTTACCCTTACTGGCTTCTGCTTTTATAGTGGACCACAAGGTCAGGCTTAGTGTGGTTGTAGCCACTGTGAGTTTGGCACTTGTTGTTTTTGGGTGGGTTGGAGCTTTCTTAGGGAGGACTCCGGTGGTTAAGTCATGTTTCCGAATTCTGACCGGGGGATGGCTTGCTATGGCCATCACTTTTGCACTGACCAAGTGGATAGGCTCTTCGGCATTATAGTTTTTCCTGGAACACCACTGTTATCAAGATTAGGAGGTTGACTGTATTCCAATTTGCTCTTAACTTCGTCTCATCCAATGCTTCTCTTATGTAAAATAGATGCATTAATCTCATGCCTCGCTCCTTTAAATCAAATATATCTTCTACATTATCTATTAAAGTATACTTGACCTTGATTAGCTCATAGCGAAATCTCTATTTACTTGGAATCCTGGTTCAAGATATGTAGATTCATAGTTTAACGTTAGAATAGCAACTATGCTGTTGTTATTTGATCCAAGAATGAAGAGTCAAGATAAGATCAAACTTTGGGAGACTATAATCACAATATTTTCTGTGTATGTGATTTCTCCAAGATGATTTGGAATGATATAATACAGTTAATTAGCATGGAGAATGTTCCTGGCGTATGGGATGATATTGTAAGCTTTCTTTTTCCTCGGTAGAAACCAAAGAGTATTTTGAGCATAGTTACTTAGGGTGTGTTTGTTTTTACATAAAACGTCTGACCAGCCTCTCACTCTGACCAGTCAGACGCGGTCAGACAAAATGCCTGTTTGTTTTTTTCTTCTTATTCAGACCCGGTCAGATACAAAACGTCTTATCGCGTCAGAGTCAGACAATGGGTCTTACTGGCTCCTAAGATTGCAAACTCTTCAACCACCTTATTGAGATCAAGCTTTTTTTTTTGTGTTTTACGATTTACATCATATGGCAAGAACGTAATGCTTGAATTCAACGGGAAAAAGTCAAGGGGCTGCCGTTTTAACTAAAAAATAATGCAAGGGCTCTGCCAAATCCGGTTCTAAATGCTGAATATTTCTTATTTACATTTCTAATTTGATTTTTGTATTTGTGAACATGAGAAATGATATATTACTGTTTCTGTTTGTATAATACCAAATAATCATTTTGTTCGTCTGAAAGTACACTGTCTGTAATACCTAAGCTCTAAAGTATCGAACCATATTATTGTGACCTGAATTCAACTATAGCTGTGGACGGCACACTCTTACCTTTTCGTTCAAATTTTCAAATTGTTTCTGCAAATCGCCGCTCCAGAGCTTTATGTTGACTGGATTAACCATTAGGAGCACGCATTTGTATCTTCTCATGGGAGACAATGTTTTATATGTTGTAGACTAAAAACAAAGATAATAATTAGATTTGTGGATTCCAATGAATACCATAAACAATTCTTCCAACAATCGTTGATTTTATAGAAGACCGATTATTAGGGTAAAACTGGCAAACAACGGCCAATGGTTTAGTTTTATTAAACTTACTGTCTTGCTAGCGATACAACACATTGTTTAAATAGAAATCGGAAACAAATAAAAACCCTAAAACACCAATGGGGTGGACCGTAGCCCAAAGACACAGTCCAACAGAAACTAAAAAAAACATAAAAATGTAAATAACTCATAGTAAAAAAGGCTTTTCAGGCCTTGAAAAATCTGTACTGCGTTCCTCTCGAATTTCCGGACGTTTTCACTGGCCGTGGGCCTTCTAACTCCAGCCGCAGCCAAGTTATGTCGAGTTTACTAAATTCCACACGATCATGAGCCTCAAGAAACATGTGAGCCCGTTCTTCAATACTCGGGCCTCCATTATAAGTACCAAGGTGAAAAGATCTCTCCCAAATAAGGTTTCTGGCTGGAATAGTTTAAAAAACTCACTCTAATTGTCAACCCTTGCTGTAATACCCCCGGCTAGTGCTTATGTCGTTTAAACTCAGGTAAACACTTCAGAGTGCTCGCTATAAGCAAATATGGAATCTTTAATTTCCTCGTTTTGATGTGGCTTACTTGGTCGAAGCGTTTTAGTTTTTTGCTCATGTGTTTTGGTTGATTTTTCTTGGGTGTGCCTGGAGTTGCCTATCTTCGCTTTTCGATCAGCCGTTGAAAGGTAACCCCACTCTTTTGTAGTACTAATATAATGTTTGGGGTCCTGAACCCCTTTTTTCTGAAAGAAACTGTTATGTTTAGTCTTTATTTTACCTAATTCGTATCTAGGGGTCAAGAGTCGAGTAAGCCTATACTAGCTAAGAATAAAGGTCGGTTGGCATTGTCTAAGCCCAACCCGACCGGGAGTCATTGTATGTGTCGGTTCCCCCTCATCTCTATAAAAGGAGGTGAGGGGGAACAAACCAATTACGTCATTTTTTTCAATAAACTAATCGGGAAACGATTAGGGATATTACCTTGTGTGGGCGTCGCTTTTTTTTTCCTGTCGATTGCTGTGTGTGTGTGTTCTTCGATCGATATTCCGCATCTAGATAACCAGGATTGTAGGGATTAAATCCTACAAGTGGTATCAGAGCTTTGGTTCTTCGAGGCACTGGTTTCTAGGATCGATCGAAGTGGGTTTCTTGTTGATTCGGTTCTTGATTGACAAGGTTGCCGGAGCTCGATAGAAAAGAGTGATTGGTTTCGGTGTTGAAGATCAATTGTGTTCTGCCATTGCTATCTCTGTTTTCTTTTTCATCTTGAAAGAGAGTGGAGAAGAAAGAAGATAAAGGAAAAAAAAATATACGATTGTGATTTTTTTTTTAAAAAGTCAACACAGACTAGTAATACTACAAAGGGTTTTGGTTTTTTGGGCCAAGGTAATTGGGCCATTGGATCAGGAAGGTTTTAAAGAGTTGATTTTTGTCCTAAAAATTTAGCTCTTAGTACTTTTGTTTTTTTTTAAAACAAATTTGTTACTTTGTAGTATTGTTACACAAGGAGACTTCGTAATTCATGATCGTGAGGTTTAACGTATCACGAGGTTTAGCGAATTACCGAAGGGACTTTGTTGGTTTGTGATTGTGAGGGTTTATCATAAGGTTTAGCAAATCAACAAAGGGATAAAGAATGACGGGAGCCAAGTTTGACATCGAGAAATTCGATGGAACTGGTGATTTCCGGTTATGAAGAATCAAGATGCGTGCTTTATTAATCCAGAACGGATGCGAAGCAGCTCTGGAGGTTTTACCCGCGACTATGGAAGCTGAAGAGAAATCTAAGCTTGACAAGAAAGCTCACAGTGCCATGATTTTGTGTTTAGGTAACAAGGTCCTGAGAGAGGTTACCGGGGAGACGACTGCAGCGGGGGTTTGGTCAAAGCTCGAGTCTTTGTACATGACAAAGTCATTGGCCAACAAGTTGTACCTGAAGAAGAAGTTGTATACATTCTACATGCCGACTGGACGAAAGATTTCCGAGCATATAGATGAGTTCAACAAAATCGTTCTTGATTTAGCAAATATTGAGGTAAAATTCGAGGATGAAGATCTTGCTTTATTGTTACTCACTTCTTTACCAGCATCATACGAACACTTTGTGGATACCTTACTTTATGGACGGGAAGATTTGACTTTGGAGGACGTGATGGCCACACTAAATTCAAAGGAAATCAAAGAGAGATCCAAGGCGAAGGGGGATGATGGTGAAGGGTTATACGTGAGGGGAAGAACTGATCACAGGAATTCGCATCAGTCAAAGGGAAAGTCAAGATCGAAGTCTCGAGGTGGAAGACTCAAATGCTTTATTTGCCAATCTGAGGAGCACTTGAGAAGAGACTGACCGAAGAACAATCGCAAGAAGTCACAAGATTACGTTAAGAAAGATGATCAACCAAGCTCCAGTGGTTCGATTTACGACGATTCTGAGGTGATGATGGTGATGAGTGCAGAAAGACTGCAAGATTGGATCATGGATTCAGGAGGTTCATATCACATGTCACCCATGTTAGATGTATTTTTTGATTTTCTAGAACGCGATGGAGGCAGCGTACTGTTGGGCGATAACAGGGAGTGCAAGATCAGGGGTATTGGCAAGGTAAAGGTACAACTGAAAGATGGGTTAAGTTTTGTGTTACACAATGTCAGGTACATTCCTGAATTGAAAAGAAACTTGATATCGCTGGGAACTCTTGAAAAAGAGGGATATACCGTAAAATTGCAGTCGGGCAAAGTCAAGGTGATTAATGGTTCTAGGGTTATTATATCTGGAACCCAAAGGGAGAACTGTGTGTACTCTTTGGATGGCCATGCAGTGGCCGGTGAGCTTAATGCTAGTGTTGAAGAAAAAGACAGTCTTGTGCAGGTTTGGCATAAAAGACTAGGACATATCAGTGAGGCGGGACTACACGTGCTGGAAAAGCAGGGTTTGTTTGGCAAGAAGAGTCTATGTAAGCTCGATTTTTGTGAGAATTGTGTTCTGGGAAAGTCACATCGAGTTCGTTTCGGTGTAGGAAGGCACACTACTCAGGAAGTGATAGACTATGTTCATTCAGACTTATGGGGTCCGTCTCAGGTGGAATCATTAGGAGGTAAGAGGTATTTCTTATCTCTAGTTGATGATTATTCCAGGAGGGTATGGGTTTATGTTCTCAGGTTCAAACACGAAGCATTTGAAAAGTTCAAAGAGTGAAAGCAGTTAGTAGAAAATCAGACTGGGAGGACGGTTAAGAAGCTTAGGACGGATAATGGTCTTGAGTTCTGTAACCAGGAGTTTAATCAGCTATGCACTGAGAGTGGGATTGCTAGACATTTGACAGTTGCCGGGACGCTGCAGCAGAATGGGTTAGCAGAACGGATGAACAGAACTCTCATGGACAAGGTACGCTGTTTATTAATACAGTCTGGATTGCCCAAGACCTTTTGGGCGGAAGCGACATGTACGGCCGCATATCTTATAAATAGGTCACCATCGACAGCGATTGAGAAGAAGACACCTCTGGAGATGTGGTCGGGACATCCTAGTGATTATGGGATGTTGAGAGTTTTCAGCTGTGTCGCGTATTCACACGTTAAACAAGGTAAGCTCGAGCCGAGAGCTGTAAAATGCGTTCTTTTGGGGTATCCTGAAGGTGTGAAGGGGTACAGACTATATAGGCTTGATAAAGAATCGCCTAAAATAGTCACAAGCAGGAACGTAGTCTTCAATGAAAGTGTCATGTACAAAGACACGTTGAAGGATACTGGTACAGGTAATGATAAGTTTGTTGAGGAATTACAGGTTGAGGTGGAACTGCAGAGGTTAAATAATCATACGCCTGAGGAAGACCAGAAAGGTCAGGAAGATCAAACAGGTCAGGAAGATCAGACAGATCAGGAAGACCAGACAGATCAGGAAGATGGCTATGATGAAGGTGCAGGGGTTCAAGAAATTGATCATCCACCGGATCTCACAGATTATCAATTGGTTCAGGATAGAGAGCCAAGGACAAGAACGAAACCGGCGAGGTTTCGGGATGAGAGTAATATGGTTGCTTACGCGTTTGCTGCAGTAGAGGAAGAAGATACTCATGAACCATTGACATACCAGGAAGCAGTTGCTTGTGAAGACAATTCTAAGTGGAAAGCTGCTATGAAAGATGAGATGGATTCTCTGAGGAAGAACAAGACTTGGGTGTTAGTAGATCATCCAGCTGGGCAAAAGTTGGTGAGCTGCAAATGGCTGTACAAAATAAAGGAAGGGATTGAAGGTGTTCAAAAGCCTAGGTACAAGGCAAGGTTGGTGGCTCGTTAATTCACACAAAGGGCAGGTATTGATTACAATGAAGTATTTCACCAGTAGTTCGACACACATATATTCGGGTTATACTTGCATTGACTGCGTGTAAAGATTATGAGCTGGAGCAGCTTGATGTAAAGACGGCGTTTTTACATGGAAATCTTGAAGAAGTGATCTACATGAGGCAGCCACCGGGATTTGAACAAGGTAACAAGGTATGTTTGTTAAAGAAATCTCTTTATGGTTTGAAGCAGTCACCTAGGCAATGGTACAAGAGGTTCGATGAGTATATGTTGAGCAACGGGTTTAAGAGTAGCAGTTACGACAGCTGCGTATATTATAGGAGTTATGCACCAGGGGAGTATATCTATCTATTGTTATATGTAGACGATATGTTGATTGCTTGTAAAAGTAAGGCTGAGATCGCGGCTACCAAGTCTTTGCTTAAAAGGGAGTTCGACATGAAAGAGCTCGGGGAAGCAAAGAAGATTCTTGGTATGGAGATCGTCAGGGATCGGAGTCGCAAGATTCTGAGGGTGTCACAATCCGGGTATGTTTCTAAAGTTTTAAAAAGGTTTAGAATGGACAATGGGAAGTCGGTTCAGACACCATTGGGTGGGCACTTCAAGATGTCGTTGAAGGATTGCCCGGTTAGGGATTGTGATGTTGAAAGAATGAGTAGGGTGTCGTATGCAAATGTGGTTGGGAGCTTAATGTACTTGATGGTGTGCACGAGGCCAGACATAGCGTATGCAGTAAGTGTAGTTAGCTAATATTTGGCGAATCCGGGTAAACTCCATTGGAAAGCAGTGAAGTGGATTATGAAATATTTGCAGGGCACTGTAAACGTGGGTTTGGTGTATTGTGAGAACCCGTAATTTCTGAGGTATTATTTTATCCGATAAACTCATATTTTCAATAAAATAATAATTTCGTATTATTTTAGTTAACCGAATCGATTTATTTCGCAATATTCACCGTTTAGTAATGATTATCCATTTTAATGATCAAGGAAGCCACGTGTCCGTAAAAGTTTATTCGATCATGAAATTTTATCATTTCACATGTTTAACAAGATTTATGCGAGTTTCGTCATTTCAAGTTACATTTTTATCCAATGTCGGGCTAGGGACCAAGAACAACCAACGAACCATATGCATCTATCAAGTTAACCATATGTAAAAATTTTTTACTTACAATATTTTTACATCATTTACAAAAAAAAAATATAATTTACTTACACTAATTTATAAACAAAACTCTAAACCAAACACCCTCTTTAAATGGTTTAAGCTCCAACAAAACCAAATACCAAACACCCTCCTACTTAAACACTACAAAATAAATAAATAAATAAAAATATGTACAAAATGTGTTGACCTGTACAAAAAAAAAAAAACATACAGTGAACAAGTTTTCACCATCTCCCCCTCCATATGTGACGCCACCACCACCTCTTCTTCCACCATTTTCACCTACTTCCAATCCTCAAATCCATAAACTAAATACACCATCTTAAACCCCTTGAAAACCTTTACATATTGATATAAACAAAACCCTACATGCATCACTTTTAAAAAATACGAATTTTGTGAAGATTTTGATGTTACAAATGGGTTATTAAGGTGTTTTTACAAGGATTTAAGCAAGAAAACAAGTGGGTTCAATCAAAAACGACTTTGGTGTCTTGTTGGGGTCTCCTAGCCGCGGCCTAATCTCAAACCCATATGGGTTTTGAGTCTTGAATCATCTATTTCAATTACTAAAGTGTTGGGTACAATCTAAACCCCTTTCTCTTAATTATTTCATGGCTTAATTCGTTTTTATTGATTTGCTTAAATGGGTTATTGATATAATTGTTTAAAAATGGTTTATATAGATGAAACCTACTGATTTTAAATCATATATATGTTGGTGGTGATTAATTAGGGCTTGTTTAGGGTTTGTGAATTGATTTTGATAATGAGGTAGTGATTTAGGAACCAAAAATGTGTTTGGAAAAGTTGTTGTTTTTCTACAGGTCATGCCCGAATTTTTAGAAACCTACAGGTACAAACACCTTTGAAAATGGATGGGATTTTGAATGTAGTACATGTGTCGAGTTGGCCTTCCAATGGAAGTGTCCGGATGAGTAAATGGCGCCCTTTTTACTAAAATGGGTCGAAAATGGGTGTATGGTTAAAAACGTGTGAGTAACCTTTGGTAAAAGTTTATAATGGGTACTTTGACATTTTACATCAGTAATATGGTCAAAAATGGATCATCTCCAATTGGAATTTTTATAAAAGTTATTGTGGTTATTTAATTGTGATTTTTACGGCTAGAGTCAAAACTGTCTTCGCAAAGTCTGAAATGTTGGCTGTCACTAAAATGCAGGTTCTCAGTGATTGGAAAACTTTTAAAAGGTCTAGTTTAGATTTCTAGAAAGCTTATAAAATTTGTGAAATTTTGATGGGTGTCTCACCTCTGTAGCTTTTGTAGATTTTTAGTTATGATTTTTACAAAATGACCTATTCCAGAATCTTGGTTTTTGGAGCAAGTATGTATTGGGAAAACTAGTTAAACATTGATTTAGAGTTTAGGCAAGTGAGGTTTATTGTTCTAAACACCTAAGGGCATGTAATTACAGTAACTTAAGGTTGGTTAAGTCAAAAGAACAAGAGATTAACAAAATAGAGCAAGCTTGCAAGCCATAGTGATCACCATGGACCGTAAAACGTTTATAAGTGAAAAGTGTTGTGTTTATCGTGCATACACTTGAAAAAGAGTATTTTGGTTCAACATAGACTTTGTTAAAAGTGCCAAACATGTTCAAAGGCATGAAGCCTTCAAATATATCATGAGATAGATCATAAATCTTTTATTTAACTCAAGTATTCTCATACAAATAGTAACTCGCATATATTTTCCATGTCTTGTCTAGATCATTGCAATCGTTGAGTGGTCATCCTTGAGAAATATATATTTTCCTTGATCATTGGCATTCGATTACTACGGTGAGTACATAGCCCCCTTTTTACATGTTACGTTTACTTAAACCACGGGGTGAGAAATACACATCCGTGGAACACATTCATTACTTTTTACTTGTATGCTATTCGAGAACTGGTATGCTATCCTGAATTCATGTAATACATATTATTGCTTAGTACTTGCCATAAGTCCCCTTCATGAACCGTTAGTTATTCATTACTTGCAAAAAGCGCGAGTGTTATGGGTGGATCCATCGGGACTGACAATCCCCGTCCTTTGTGTTGCGTGACGCATTATACTTGAAGTATTACAGGTGTTTGGCAAAAGCACCTACTCTTAGGGGCCAATTGATACGTTAAGGCTTCGGTTACATGATACTAGGCAATAATATACCCCGATTCCTATGCTGATCCCATAGTTATCAACAGTGTTGCTATAAATGCTTTTTCCTAAAACTAATGATGTGTTCCATGTTATTTACAATACAAAACCTATGATATTCACTCAACAATTTTGTTGACAGTTTACATGTTTATTTCTCAGGTAATTAAGCTTAGTATCATGGATGGGAGCTCGTGGAACTGCGGACATTCGGCTGCTTCTGTATTTATTTGTTGTCATGCTTGCATTATCATAAAATTTATTTTGTAGTATTCATGGGTAAAACTCATAAAAGAGTAAGTTTTGGACAACTTTCACCATTAGGTGTTTATGGTAAAACTTTGACTTGAATTGGAGCATATGCGCTTCCTTTGAAACCTTATTTTGATTTGGGACCTATTTATATTAAATCTTCCGCAAATCTTTGATTTATTTAAAATTTTCCGTAAGGATTATTAGGTAAAACAGGTTTAAATGTTATATTACGGCCGTTATATTGCAATTTTTCTAAACTTCTATACGTGGCACCCTCTTGTGACTCATGTGGGACCTACCTAATTTTCGGGGTGTTACAGTTGGTATCAGAGCTTCGGTTATAGTGAACTAAGAGTCTTTTAAAACTTGGTCTATAACCATAAAAAGTTTTCAAATGATTTCTTGAGTCTTAGTGTCAAATACAGAATGTGTCAAGAATTGTCAGCATCCACGGGTAACTCTCTAATCCTTACTTACTTGATTATTACTTGTATTGCTTTTACCTTGAGATTATTACACTGATTACGTATTGCATTACTACTTGAATTACATTTACATTGATTTACTTTGAGATTTATATGTTACTACAGTACTCGTTACTCTACTTTCGTATCCTCACGCGCCGTATTTGCTTTGATCATTGTTGATCATGAGGATTTTATTGACCATCATTGGCTTGGTCAATTTTGGCTTAAAGCCTTGGAAGAATTTTGATCGTATCAAATTCTTTTTGGATTTCATATCCCTCTACTTGATCCTTTTTATGTTACCGTTCGTATAACACTTTGGGTGTTGTGCGGTTTCGTCTATTGGTTTATGGACCAACTTATTCATTTATTTCTCCGACTTCATGTTGTGGCATTGCTTTGGAGCGTCATCGTGTTCTTTTGACACATTTTGAAATTTACTTTTGGTACCGTACCAAATTCTATCATGAGTTTCCATACTCTTTTTGTTAATCCTCCGGGTTTTGATTGCATGACGCTTGAGCATTCCTCGAGTTTGCGTATTTAATTTTCCCTATTTTGAATTATAACATTTAGCTATATTCCTGAATCGTCATCGTTGTCTTACGACCTCCTCGCCTAAGATATGTCCGTCGATTGTACTATGATTTTACTACATAATTGTAACTAAAACGTTTACTAAACTTGATTTCTTACTACATGACTTAAAACACTGTTGAACACCTACATTTTAATATTTGAACTTGATTACATTATGCATCGTTTTACCATATTCTCACATGGTGGTTTTCTTGAAATAATTTTATGAAAATTCCATAAGGTCCGTTTGGATTAATTATCCTTTGACAATTTAAGTTTCATGAGATACGCTAGACACTAATTATCACCTTAAAAAGGCGTTAGTATACTAAGTTAAACAAATTGGGATGTTTTCGTGACATATGTAACAAATAAATTAGTGTTTGGTTGAGACTTTTTGATGTCTCGAAAAATATGTTTAATACATAAAATTTGCGAGCTTAATTTGGTCGTGCTAAGGTTATTGAAACTAGTTTTACCCTTGGAATTACGATAAGGATCGTTTTTACGAACGTTTTGATATATGGCACGATTTCTAACCCTTAAAAATGAATATTTTCCGGCCATTTGAAAATTTGAAAATCGTATATTTTCCAAACAGCAATTGCGAAAAAAATTTATGGCTGCAGAAACTTTATCGCGAAAAACGAAGTCCTAGATTTTTAAAAATCTGTATTTTTATTTAATGGGTATATAAATCTTATTTAGACGATCGTTTTGACATAAAATAGGACTTCTAACTCCTAAAAACGAACATTTTAGAGCCGATTCAATTTTTGAAATTTCATATAAAAATTCAGCTATTACGTTAAATTAGTTGCTGGTGCAGTTTTGAGCGGTTATTTCGAGCACTTTAGAATCTGTTTCGGCCTTCCGGCGAAACATGAAAGTTGTTCAGAATGCCGTGATTAGCTTACCGCGAGAAAATCGTAGTCTAAAATGCGTGTTAACGTGTCAAAAATCTAAAGAACAATATATAATTTCATTTTATGTATGTTTCCATCAGATCTGATGTGGGGACATTTTCGTCATTTTCTGTAAATATTCGGGTTTCGTGTAAAACTGAAAAGTTATTCGTTGGATCGTTTTACTTCCCCAACGTGGCTTGTTGAGTCAAAAAAAAAACGTTGTTAACTGGTCTAAAATTCAAAGTTATTATGTGTTTTTCTTAATAATGAAAATGTAGTTTCGCATACCCCTGCAAATATTTGCATACCCGTGAAAGGGGAAATTTGGTCATCTTCTATTGAATTGCAAATCTTGGCTACAACTAAAAGGTTATTTAAAACGATATTTAAGCATAAAGACAGTACTCATACAAACGAAATTGAAATTCATCTTTACGAGACAATGTAAACTCCTTTATCTTTTTAGACTTTCCAAAATTGAAAACTTCCCTACAATAGATACTTTCAAAAAAATTGGAAACCCTTCGAAAATTAAAAATTTTCATGAACAATGGTACAATTTGGACGTGACATATTGGACAACCTTTTTGAGGACATCGATTCTTTTTTTTGACCGGCGATCATTCGTCTGCTGGTCCATTTACTTGATTTCTTCGAGCTTTCTTGATTTACTTACCACTTCCTTGGATTTCTGTTACGTTCTTGATTTCTATTGAACACCGTACTGATTTCCATTGCACTCTTGATTTCTATTGAACTCTTGACTACTATCGCATTATTGGTTTCTATTGAATTCTCATATTACTACTGCATACATGATTTCTATTGTATTTTCGATTCTACTATTATACTCTTGATCTCTGTCATTGCATTCTTGACTTCTACGATTGCATTTTGGATTACTACTATGTTCTTGAATTCTATCATCTCTTCGGTTTACTATTACTTGAATTACGATTTCTATTGCATTGCCTTGAACTCCTGTATTTCTATCCTTGTGTCCTTCTTGTCTAAACCTTCTCGTTCATGGATCTGAAATATCTTGTTATGCAAATTCTGACTGAACCTTGTGTTGACTTGTGTATTGCCATTTGCTCTCTATCGCTTGAAGCCGTGATTGACAATTCTCCTCTTCGTATTCTATCGCCATTGATACCCTCTATTTCATGATGTTTCTGATTAAACCTCTCCAAAGATTCTATCGGATTGTGATTCATTCAACCATTCTTTTGTGAACTACCCTTTTGATATTCTTGTGCAACCCACTCAGTGTTTTACAAAGTGAATATGATGTCACCCTAGAGAATGTAACATATTACTGTTTCACCAAGTATATTTAATTCTGTCTAAGGAAAACTTAACTCTGCTATCATTTTACGAAACATTTCACTTGAGCTTTAATAAATGATTATCCGTTTAAAACTGTCTACAGATTTTCCAGGGAATTAAATAACTACTCTATTATGAAAGATCTTCAAAAAGATTGTTTGATTTCTATTCTATGAACATTATGATTTATACATTGAATTATAATAAATAAATAAATAAAAAAAACAAAAAAAAAAAAATTTATAAAGATCAACTTTTAACAAGATTATCGAAAAAAAACACAATCTTGATGGGGTTTGCACTTAAATTCTATCATGAGACATCTGCATATGTGCCCATATCCTTACTCGAACGAATTTACCAATTGTATGTGTATCCATACTTGACCACCGTCACCTTAAACATTGTTTTCTTTTTCCCCTTGACTTGGATAATCCTGAATGAACTCTACTATCCCTCGAATGTGTATCGATCTTCGCGAACTCTATGTGTAAATTTTTCCCGTTTTATGATTGGACGACTTGATGATGTACTTGGTTGTTTTCGCCGTCTTATCGTCGACACGTGTATTGTATCTTTGCTTCAAGATCCATACGACTTTTAAATTGTGCAATATCTTATTGTTTGTGCATTATGCAACTTGTGTTCATTATTCTTACTCTGTTTCTACCTTATTACTTGTGGAAATTCGAGTGTGTACTTGCTTACTTTTGATGCACTGATTGTACCTACGAAAATTTCGAAGATTTCTTTTCTTCACAAGTTTCATAAGAATTTACAAAATCTTCACAAATATTCAAACTACTAAAATGACTTTTTACATCTGAGAAGTGGAATTATACACTTTCTTCGTATGATATAAGACTATTGTTTTGGAAGGCATGGATTTCTTATAAAAAGAAATGTATATACGCTATTTCAACCAGTTTCAATTATACCTTACCAATATCGGTTAAAACTAGAAAGAGGACGTTTTTCTTTTCGGTGATTTGCTTTTCAGAATCTGAAAATGGACTTTCTACAATTGCAATCTTAAACCTGGATTTCAAATCTCAGTCTCATACATACATCCTACAATTTCTTTATAAAGGACTAAAGTCATACTAAAACTTATTCTAATTATGTTTTGGAAATGATTAAATTTTATTGTTACCGATCTTACTTATAATCACCAAGTTTTTTTTAAAAGTCATTATGAATTCAGGCATTATTACTATAATTGAACTAGACCGAAGTGATTTGTATCTTCAACGCCAATTTTAATTCGTATCGTGTGTTTACCTTTTTATAATGCATGTGTCTGGGTTTCACTGTTTACGTAATTCGTGTTTTCTCGTTTTAGCTTATTCTAATCTCTTATCGTACATTTTATCTGTTTTCTAATTACCTTCTTGGCCACCGATACTGTACCGCTGACACTGTTGCCTTCAATTCTGTTTTACGTCATTGTACGCTTGACCTGCTTGGTCACCTGTTTTCTTTTGACCTCCTGCCCACACGGCTTGGCAGCTTTGATGTCATCGTGGGTATGGATTGGTTTGTGACCCATCGTGCGGTCATTGTTTGTTTTGAACGATATTACGTATTCCTTTACCTTCGATTGCAATCTTGGGACTCCACGGTGAACAACCGGTGGACGACCTAAAACCTCTTCGATGTGCTAAATCCGCTGAAAAGCGTCTAGACAATATCCGTTTCGTTCGTGATTTTTCCTGATAACCTCCTGCGTGCAAAGTTGAAGTCGAAACTTATCTTGTTTCTGAATCGCCGTACTACTTGACTCCGTTGGAAGCTGAATGAGTGTTTGCGAGTTCATGAAAGTGATGTATCTGAAACTGCCTTTTTGTACCCGTTACGAACATTTTGAATTTTCTGTGATACCGTGTAGTTTTACGAACACCTTACAGAGTTCATGGACGTGATGAACATAGTTTGCGAATTACTAACTTGACATGTGACCCTAGTTTTCATTGACGACTTCCTCATCTTTTTCTTTCTCCAGTTGAACTCTGAGGGACCAGAGTTCCTTTAGAGGGGTCGACTGTGAGAACCCGTAATTTCTGAGGTATTATTTTATCCGATAAACTCATATTTTCAATAAAATAATAATTTCGTATTATTTTAGTTGACCGAATCGATTTATTTCGCAATATTCACCGTTTAGTAATGATTATCCATTTTAATGATCAAGGAAGCCACGTGTCCGTAAAAGTTTATTCGATCATGAAATTTTATCATTTCACATGTTTAACAAGATTTATGCGAGTTTCGTCATTTCAAGTTACATTTTTATCCAATGTCGGGCTAGGGACCAAGAACAACCAACGAACCATATGCATCTATCAAGTTAACCATATGTAAAAATTTTTTACTTACAATATTTTTACATCATTAAAAAAAAAATATAATTTACTTACACTAATTTATAAACAAAACTCTAAACCAAACACCCTCTTTAAATGGTTTAAGCTCCAACAAAACCAAATACCAAACACCCTCCTACTTAAACACTACAAAATAAATAAATAAATAAAAATATGTACAAAATGTGTTGACCTGTACAAAAAAAAAAACATACAGTGAACAAGTTTTCACCATCTCCCTCTCCATATGTGACGCCACCACCACCTCTTCTTCCACCATTTTCACCTACTTCCAATCCTCAAATCCATAAACTAAATACACCATCTTAAACCCCTTGAAAACCTCTACATATTGATATAAACAAAACCCTACATGCATCACTTTTAAAAAATACGAATTTTGTGAAGATTTTGATGTTACAAATGGGTTATTAAGGTGTTTTTACAAGGATTTAAGCAAGAAAACAAGTGGGTTCAATCAAAAACGACTTTGGTGTCTTGTTGGGGTCTCCTAGCCGCGGCCTAATCTCAAACCCATATGGGTTTTGAGTCTTGAATCATCTATTTCAATTACTAAAGTGTTGGGTACAATCTAAACCCCTTTCTCTTAATTATTTCATGGCTTAATTCGTTTTTATTGATTTGCTTAAATGGGTTATTGATATAATTGTTTAAAAATGTTTTATATAGATGAAACCTACTGATTTTAAATCATATATATGTTGGTGGTGATTAATTAGGGCTTGTTTAGGGTTTGTGAATTGATTTTGATAATGAGGTAGTGATTTAGGAACCAAAAATGTGTTTGGAAAAGTTGCTGTTTTTCTACAGGTCATGCCCGAATTTTTAGAAACCTACAGGTCCAAACACCTTTGAAAATGGATGGGATTTTGAATGTAGTACATGTGTCGAGTTGGCCATCCAATGGAAGTGTCCGGATGAGTAAATGGTGCCCTTTTTACTAAAATGGGTCGAAAATGGGTGTATGGTTAAAAACGTGTGAGTAACCTTTGGTAAAAGTTTATAATGGGTACTTTGACATTTTACATCAGTAATATGGTCAAAAATGGATCATCTCAAATTGGAATTTTTATAAAAGCTATTGTGGTTATTTAATTGTGATTTTTACGGCTAGAGTCAAAACTGTCTTCGCAAAGTCTGAAATGTTGGCTGTCACTAAAATGCAGGTTCTCAGTGATTGGAAAACTTTTAAAAGGTCTAGTTTAGATTTCTGGAAAGCTTATAAAATTTGTGAAATTTTGATGGGTGTCTCACCTCTGTAGCTTTTGTAGATTTTTAGTTATGATTTTTACAAAATGACCTATTCCAGAATCTTGGTTTTTGGAGCAAGTATGTATTGGGAAAACTAGTTAAACATTGATTTAGAGTTTAGGCAAGTGAGGTTTATTGTTCTAAACACCTAAGGGCATGTAATTACAGTAACTTAAGGTTGGTTAAGTCAAAAGAACAAGAGATTAACAAAATAGAGCAAGCTTGCAAGCCATAGTGATCACCATGGACCGTAAAACGTTTATAAGTGAAAAGTGTTGTGTTTATCGTGCATACACTTGAAAAAGAGTATTTTGGTTCAACATAGACTTTGTTAAAAGTGTCAAACATGTTCAAAGGCATGAAGCCTTCAAATATATCATGAGATAGATCATAAATCTTTTATTTAACTCAAGTATTCTCATACAAATAGTAACTCGCATATATTTTCCATGTCTTGTCTAGATCATTGCAATCGTTGAGTGGTCATCCTTGAGAAATATATATTTTCCTTGATCATTGGCATTCGATTACTACGGTGAGTACATAGCCCCCTTTTTACATGTTACGTTTACTTAAACCACGGGGTGAGAAATACACATCCGTGGAACACATTCATTACTTTTTACTTGTATGCTATTCGAGAACTGGTATGCTATCCTAAATTCATGTAATACATATTATTGCTTAGTACTTGCCATAAGTCCCCTTCATGAACCGTTAGTTATTCATTACTTGCAAAAAGCGCGAGTGTTATGGGTGGATCCATCGGGACTGACAATCCCCGTCCTTTGTGTTGCGTGACGCATTATACTTGAAGTATTACAGGTGTTTGGCAAAAGCACCTACTCTTAGGGGCCAATTGATACGTTAAGGCTTCGGTTACATGATACTAGGCAATAATATACCCCGATTCCTATGTTGATCCCATAGTTATCAACAGTGTTGCTATAAATGCTTTTTCCTAAAACTAATGATGTGTTCCATGTTATTTACAATACAAAACCTATGATATTCACTCAACAATTTTGTTGACAGTTTACATGTTTATTTCTCAGGTAATTAAGCTTAGTATCATGGATGGGAGCTCGTGGAACTGCGGACATTCGGCTGCTTCTGTATTTATTTGTTGTCATGCTTGCATTATCATAAAATTTATTTTGTAGTATTCATGGGTAAAACTCATAAAAGAGTAAGTTTTGGACAACTTTCACCATTAGGTGTTTATGGTAAAACTTTGACTTGAATTGGAGCATATGCGCTTCCTTTGAAACCTTATTTTGATTTGGGACCTATTTATATTAAATCTTCCGCAAATCTTTGATTTATTTAAAATTTTCCGTAAGGATTATTAGGTAAAACAGGTTTAAATGTTATATTACGGCCGTTATATTGCAGTTTTTCTAAACTTCTATACGTGGCACCCTCTTGTGACTCATGTGGGACCTACCTAATTTTCGGGGTGTTACATGTATGGGACAAATCGTGGCAACCATGTGGACGTAACAGGTTTTGTTGATTCAGACTACGCCAAGGATCCGGATAAGGGTAGGTCTCTCACTGGTTACGCATTTTTAGTACAGGGATGTGTTGTAAGCTGGAAAGCAACGCTACAACACGTGGTGGCTCTTTCAACTACTGAGGCAGAGTATATGGCCCTTACGGAGGCTGTGAAGGAAGCTATTTGGCTAAGGGGACTCTTGGAAGAGTTGGGCGTGAAGCTCAACACTGTTGCAGTTAATTGTGATAATCAGGGCGCGATTCACTTATCGCGGAATCATGTTTTTCATGAAAGGACTAAGCACATCAATGTGCGCTATCACTTTATCAGAGAAGTCTTGGAAGCAAAGACGGTTGAAGTTCTGAAGGTGGGCACTGAACACAATGCTGCGAATGCCTTGACGAAGGTGGTACCTGGACGCAAGTTACAACACTGCTTGAAGTTGCTGAGTGTTGGGATAGGCTAATATAAAGTCTAAGGTGGAAATTGTTATGTTTAGTCTTTATTTTACCTAATTCGTATCTAGGGGTCAAGAGTCGAGTAAGCCTATACTAGCTAAGAATAAAGGTCGGTTGGCATTGTCTAAGCCCAACCCGACTGGGAGTCATTGTATGTGTCGGTTCCCCCTCATCTCTATAAAAGGAGGTGAGGGGGAACAAACCAATTACGTCATTTTTTTCAATAAACTAATCGGGAAACGATTAGGGATATTACCTTGTGTGGGCGTCGCTTTTTTTTTCTGTCGATTGTTGTGTGTGTGTTCTTCGATCGATATTCCGCATCTAGATTACCAGGATTGTAGGGATTAAATCCTACAGAAACAATATAGACACCGGAAAACAAGGAATATAAATAAAATGTCACTTGAGCTAATTTTTGTAGTCTGTAGATGGTCTCTTTCAGGAGTAAGGCTTTGCCACAATTGAGGATAAGTGTTTTTTTTGTCAAAATTGAAGAGATGTAATAAATTTCAATTTACTTGCCGAGAGTATTGGTAGAGCTGAGGGAAGCCGGCCACCGTATCCGACAAGGAACTTACATACTCTTAATGATCATTTTATGCAGGTTCCACTCTCCTTTCCTATAAACTAGTTACTATTACTAATGTGATTGTGTAATGCTCCATAGCCAATTGTGTCAAATTTCTGTACAAGAAAGTGTTTTCTTTTGATAAAAGAAGCGCTTTAGAATTCTTTTCACCGTTTTTTCCCCGTCAATCTCTGTTCTCTTGTTCCATTTGAATTAATCTTCTTAAACATATGTATGGAAAGTTAGATAAGTATGCCGTGATTAGTGGTTCAATATAATAGACATGGTGCCTTCTTTTGCAATTCATCTTTTTTGTTGTGGGACTGGATGGTGTGGATTCCACACGCCTTTCAGTCTTTTTATTTCATCCTTTCCACCACTTGTGCTATACACGCGCCATTTCAATTTAATATTGTGGTAGTCGTTGATTCCGCAGTCTTTTTGTTATATAATGCGTGTCATTGATCAATCCAACTTTAGCTTTAGACTGAAAATTCTTTTCTTTTCATTAAACATCATAACCTTTTTTTTAACTGGAGATGATCGAGCTGTTGTTGGATATGCAGCAAACAGCCAAAATATATAAATATATACCCGCTGTCACCAAAATCAGCTATGAATGCAGTTATTACAGATTAAACTATTAAAACACAGGTCATGAAAAAGAACCAAGAATATGGCAGGAGTTTTGCTAATTTAACTTAATTTGAAACTTACGTATGTCGCAAAAATTGGACACATCCTACAAAGTACCTTCAGGGCCGTTTCTTGTCGTAATACCTTTCAGGATATCATTGATATGATGCCCTTATATCTATCATTTATCTAGTAGCATCAGCGCCGTTTGTTATAGCAAAGGCCATCAACAAATCACCCACGCAGCTAAGTCTTTTGATCAATTAGGTTCGTCGGTATGCAGATCGTTTCCTTTTGTGTGAATTCCACTCTCCTTTCATACTTTTTAAGTTATCTTTCCACTACATGAGAATACACACTTCTTTTTGTATTTTTTTGAAGGGCACTCGATGCTTTTTGTAAATTAAATATTGAGTGAATGGTGGCAGTCGTGTGGATTCCACAAGCCAATGTTCATTTTTTTGTGATGCTTTCTTTAAATATCATTATCACGAGCTTGTGGGTTTCACACTATACTGAACTTTAAACATTGTCATATTGATCATTCATACCCTATAAATGCCCTATTACGGACTTTATCTTCTATAAGCAACTCAGCATTGGCCTTTGTCTGCTTTTTATCATTTTGTGATCTAAAACTTAAACTATTCTACTTTCACCATCATGGCTACAAAAACTGATGTATGCATTCCTATTTCTGAGGAAAACATCAAACACACACAAGGCAACATGTCTATTGAGGAGGACTTTGACTACTCACAAAGGGGACAGTGGCTGCGTGCTGCTGTTCTGGGAGCCACTGATGGTTGAGTTTCAGTTGCATCATTGATGATGGGTATTGGAGCTGTTAAACAAGATGTTAGAGCCATGATTCTTACAGGCTTTGCTGGTTTAGTTGCTGGTGCATGCAGTATGGCTATTGGAGAATTTGTTTCAGTTTACTCCCAACGAGATGTTGAGGTTGCTCAGATGAAGAGAGAAAATAAAACTGAGAAGGAAGCATTGCCGAATCCCATTCAGGCTGCTGCAGCCTCAGCCATTGCATTTATGTTAGGGGCCATCTTACCCTTACTGGCTGCTGCTTTTATAGTGGACCATATGGTTAGGCTTGGTGTGGTTGTAGCCACAGTGAGTCTGGCACTTGTCGTTTTTGGGTGGATTGGAGCTTTTTTAGGGAGGACTCCAGTCGTTATGTCATGTTTCCGAATTCTGATAGGAGGATGGCTTGCTATGGCCATTACTTTTGCCCTGACCAAGTGGATAGGCTCTTCGGCTTTATAGTTTTTCCTGCTACACGACTGTTGTCGTGATTAGGAGTTTGATAGTATTTCAGCTCTTAGTAACTTTCACTCATCTAATGTCTCCTCTTATGTAAATTAGATACATTAATCTCGTGCGTCTCTCCTTTAAGTCAAACATATCTTCTTTACTTTATTTAAATTACCCTTGACCTCTGTTAGCTCACATCGAAATCTCTATGTACTTAGAGTCCTGGTTCTAGATATGTAAATTTATATTTTGACGGTAAAATAGCAACTATGCTTTGGTATTTGATCCCAGAATACTTGCTTTTCTACACGAAGATTATCAAGCCAACATGATTATTGACCAACTGAATAACATCAGAATTCCTTTTCGTTATTAAACTTATTCAAATGAATGATAAAAAATGGATAATCATTAAGCAAGAATATCGACTGTTTTCTGCTTCCATTTCTTGATCGCATCGATTTATGATTATAAGGATTCATATTTGAGTATATAAAGCGTGTTTGTGATGATATATACGAAAAATATAATTAAGACATAATAAACATGTTGAGTAATCTTTACATCACCCATAAATACCATAAGAAATATCATGTAAAAATAATTTAACCGTGCCTAGTCATGTCACGCCAACTAAGGTATGATATCGAGACAAATTTTGTAAGTACTGATGGTTTATGATTATCATAACAATTATAAAAACCCTAAAATGGATCAAAGAACACATAGCGGAAGCAAATTAACAAGATTTTTAATTAACACGATTATAATTAATCAAGGCTAGGGTTACATACCTTTATCCTAGTAAGATCTACAAGTTGACGGAACGGTCACCGGTAGAGATAGATCACGAACACCACCAGGATGTAATCTAAAGCAAGATTACACCACGATCTTGTACACACGTGATACGATGAGTCAATCGTGAGTCTAGCACGAACAAACCGAGCTTCAAAGTCTATGGAAGATCTATCCAACAACCCTAGAGAGGGGCTAGGACTAGATCTAGAATAGCTTAATAAAAATTAAAGAAGAACCCTAATAGGGTGTTTGTTTGGCCGGATTTTAGAGCAAGAGAAAGAGAGATATGGAGTGAAAAATAATGAGGCATTAGGTTTGTTTATATACACCTTGGAAAACTTCTCTTCCAAGGTTAAACAAGATAAAGCCAAAAAATCTTTTCTCCTTATCTTGTCTCCCTATTTAGGCCGGATATATACAAGCTCCAAAAGAGGTTTCCGGAACTATTCCGACTCCTTCTTTTAGCTTCTTTAACCTTCTATAACGGTCGTTTAATACTTAACTTTTAATTACTTAACGATCGTTAGCTACGGTTTGATTTAATAAATATAATAAATATATTTAATAAATAAATAAATTAACTCTTCACGTAATGTGTGCAATACCGTGATCTCGAGTTCGATCCTATCACACGACTACCGATTTTTAAGTCCATAAACTTTCAGCTCCCACTTGGACAAAATTCGAATATCGTGATCACGTTTTATTAGCGTCTAGTTACACTAACAGTGTCACTAGTACAACTCGAGTAAGGCCTCCTGGACAAGAACCTTTTAACGATTATATCATTATTATTATCCTTTCATTTCAAATACATCGTTAATAAGGATATGGATCTTAGTCATTCCTTCATTAACTATTCTGTTTCTTGTTTACGGATATAGCAAGATTACCAAAACACATTTGGGTGTGGCCACACAAACATCTTACTATTCCCCCGAGGGGCCCAGTTGTATTTATTCTTCAAATAATAATTTGAAGGAAACGAATCTCATTTCGACTACAAGCAAAACATATGAACTTTGCAACACTTCTGAAAATAACCCTTATGACTACCAGTTACGTTTAGCGTTAGGTTACCTTACAGAAATGCACTATATTCAATGCAGTTTTCTGGCATCTCAGGTCTAAGGATAACTATTTATGATTTACTTAATGACAAAGATCCATAAAGTAAAATCACATAGTTGGGATAAGTCCAATATTTGATCCATCAAATATCATCTAAAATTGACCAATATACTTTCAAGTATACTCTGTCACTATTTTGAATTGTCTTAGTTTAATAATACTCCCATATTATTAATCGACAACGGACATTTAGAAACATCATAATGCTCACGGATTAAAACATGTAAAATAGGATACAAAATCAAATAACAGAAAAATAAACGAAATCCAATCTTTATTTCATCAATTCAATAATGTCTTACATCCTTTATCCAAATACTAATCAACAGATTTATTGCATGACTTCGCTAGCTAGTTGCAGCCCAATTGCCTTGGCATGCTTAACTACCTTTGGCCTAGACAAAGCCTTAGTAAAAGGATCAGCTACGTTATCATCTGTGTGAACTTTTATTAATTTTATTTCTCGAGCTTCCACTTGTTCTCGAACGTAGTGATATCTACGTTTAAAGTGTCTGGCGCCCTTCATGACTCCAGGGTCATTGGCGAATATTATTGCCGCAGAATTGTCGCAATATATATCAATAGGTTCTTTAATTGAAGGCATCACTCCAAGATCTCCAACAAACTTCCTAATCCAAACAGCTTCCATTGCAGCTTCTGAAGCGGCCATGTACTCAGATTGAGTCGCATGCATAGCAATGGTTTTCTGCTTACTGCTCTTCCAGTCAACTGCTCCTCCATTTATGACAAACACGTAACCCGTCTGAGACTTCGTATCGTCTTTATCACATTGCCAGGACGCATCACAAAATCCTGTTACATTCAATTCTGTGTCTGGTTTACCCCCGAATACCAAAAACATATCTTTCGTACTTCTTAAATACTTTAGAATATGCTTAACAGCAGTCCAGTGGGACTTTCCTGGATTCTGTTGGTATCTACTGACCAAGTTCTGAGCAAATTCCACATCGGGCCTTGTGCATCTTACAGCATACATAATAGATCCTACAGCCGAAGCATAAGGTACCTTCTTCATGTAAGCCACCTCTTCAGGTGATGATGCATCTTTCTCATGACTTAACTCATGCTTAACCTCTATCGGTAAGAAACCTTTCTTAGAGTTATGCATGTTATATTTCTTCAATATCTTATCAATATAAGCATCTTGGCTAAGACCAATTAACCGTCTACTCCTATCTCGATAGATTTTAATTCCCAGAATATACGCAGCATCTCCCAAATCTTTCATAGAAAAACATTTACCAAGATAATCCTTAACCTCCTTAAGTCTTGGGATGTTACTTCCCATGATCAATATGTCATCGACATATAGAATTAGGAACACTACATTACTCCCACTAGCTTTGCGGTATACACATGGCTCATCACGATTTTGAGCAAATCCGAACTTTTTGATTTCTTCATTAAATCGCTTATTCCATTGACGCGATGCTTGCTTCAAACCATAAATAGACCTTTGAAGTTTGCACACGCGTTTTGGATATTTAGGATCAACATACCCTTCCGGTTGTTGCATATAGATGTCTTCATCTAAGCGACCGTTCAAGAAGGCAGTTTTAACATCCATTTGCCATATCTCATAGTCATAGTATTCTGCTATAGTTATGAGAATCCTAATAGCTCGTAAGTCTGCTACAGGAGAAAATGTCTCCTCGTAGTCTACGCCAAAAGTTTGAGTAAAACCTTTAGCCACTAAACGTGCTTTATAGGATTGTATATCACCATCCATGTCAGTTTTCTTCTTATAGATCCACCTATTTTTCACTACTTTAGCATTTTTAGGTGCGTCTACAAGACTCCAAACATCATTGATTTCCATGGATTTCATTTCCTCATTCATCGCAACTATCCATTTTGACTTTTCTGGATCAGACATTGCGGATCGATAGTTAGCAGGTTTACCAAGATCCCCTACTTCCTCCTCATCATCCTCTATGTATAGACATAGTTTGTCCGGCGCACGTATAGCCCTTTGAGACCTACGTGGAGGAATTAATTCCGGTGGAACACTCAGACTTTCTAGTTCTACAGGAATTTCATCGCTAGTATTTTCAGAAGGCAATGTATCTTTTTGAATTTCTTCAAGATCATAATTTCTCCCACTGAATTCTTGATTTACAAGATCATTTTCAAGGAAGTCTCCATACCGAGCCACAACTATTTTGTTCTCAGCCGGATAATAAAAGTAGTAACCCATAGTTTCCTTAGGGTAACCTACAAAGATACATTTTACTGAGCGTTGTTGGAGTTTATCTCCAGAGTCACGTTTCACATACGCCTCACAACCCCAGACTTTCAAATAATACAAATATGGCTTCTTGCCATGCCATAGTTCATATGGTGTCTTATCAACCTTCTTTGTGGGAACCATATTCAGAATACGAATAGCAGATTCAAGAGCATAGTCCCAAAAAGATAATGGTAAAGTTGTAAGATTAAACATAGATCGTACCATATCCAATAATGTACGATTTCTCCTTTCAGATACACCATTTTGTTGTGGAGTATACGGAGAAGTAAGTTTCTGAATAATTCCATTCTTACTTAAATAATCTTTAAACTCTTGACTTAAATATTCACCACCGCGATCATAACAAAGAGCTTTAATCTTCTTTCCTAGTTGTAACTCTACTTCGGCTTTAAACATTTTGGATGTTTCAAATACCTCATGTTTATGTTTAAGTAAATAAACATAACCATAACGGCTATAATCATCCGTAAACGTCAAGAAGTAGCTAGCACCTTTCCTTGACACATGTCTAAGTGGTCCACACACATCAGTGTGTATTAAACCAAGTAGTTCAGTAGCCCTTTCAATATTGCTATTAAAAGGTTTCTTGGTCATCTTCCCAGAGATACAAGATTCACATTTATCAAATGATTCATCATTGATACTTTCCAAAAGCCCATCACGTTGAAGCTTTTGTATGCGAGTCTTCCCAATATGGGCAAGCCTACAATGCCAAAGATAAGAAGAGTTCTTGTCTAACTTACTCTTCTTATTCATGCTAAAAACAGGATTATTTTTTCTCTTGGGATTTTTATCATGCATGTTAATTTCAAAAACACCATTCACAGAAATTGCATCAAAATAGAATAAACCATCTTTGAAAACAGAAATTATATTATTATCAATCGTGTGAGTAAATCCAAGATCCAACATACAAGAAAAGGAAATGACACCCCTAACAATTGTAGGTGCATAGTGACAATTATTCAAAAACAGTACTAAACCCGAAGGTAAAACTAATTTAAATATTCCTATAGCTTCAACCGCTGCTTATGCGCCATTGCCCACTTGCAGAAATTGTTCCCCATAGGTAAGCCTCCTTTTCAACTCAAATCCCTGTAAGGTATTACAAATATTAATACCACATCCCGTATCATATACCCAGGAGTTTGATTTGTATGAAAGATTAAATAACTCTATCATAAAAAAGTTACCAGAAGATGGTGCTGCAGCAGCTTGCTCAGACTTCTTCTTATGTTCTGCCATTTCATGGAGATAGAGAGAGCAATTCCTCTTCCAGTGTCCAGTCATCTTGCAGTAGTGACAAGTTTCATCTTTCAGAGATTTCTTAGCAAAGTTCTGCTTTGGTTTTGATGTAGTCGCAACTTGCTTGCTCTTATCAACCTTGCCTTTGCCTTTCTGCTTCTTATTCACTTGCGGTTTTGGTTTCGACACTCTACCCTTTTGTACATAAAGTAATTGAGGAGTAGCAGTGGGTGCCTTATCTTTCAAACCCTTTTCGAAGTCAATGAGCATTGCATGCAAATCATTAACTGTCTTCCCCGTGTAATGCATATTATAGTTACGAACGAAATCATTGAAGTCCTTATTAAGGGACCTATTGATCAAGTTAATAGCCATATTATTATCAAAGGGTTGTCTTAGTGATATGAGTTGTTCCATATAACCCCTCATCTCCATATAATGAGCACTTACGGACTTTCCAGGAGCTTGCTTGCAACTATGTAGAGCATCAACCAGATCATAGATCTCTACAGCTTGCGACGTTTCATACACAGCCTTGAGTTCATCAAGCATTTGCTGAGGAGAAGCTAGCTCATAGTTCCTTTGAAGTGATGGAGCCATTCTCCCTAACATTACATCAGCCACCTCATGGTGCTTCTTAACGTTAGCAGCGTGTTGAAACCTTTCCGCATCAGTTGCTCGTTCAGCAAGATCCTCCGGAAAAGGAGTTTCCAAGATATTGATAGTACCCACTGCTCTCAGAACAATTCTTAGTGAGCGGTACCAATCATTGAAATTAGGGCCAGTAAGTTCAGGTCGTTCAAAAAAAGCTTTGAACGCCGAGCTTATTGTCAGATTGTTTTCGGGTTGAGCCATTTCTACAGAAATAAGTTCAAACATTAGTATTTTCGATAATAAAATTCAAGAAAATAAAATTACCCCGGTAATAAAACCATAGTATTTTCCTTGAAAAACTAGAATCCATATTGACTTAGATTTATCACATCAGTTGATCTGCTAGTGACAAATGTATTCAACACAGTAACTTGTCGAACAATAATTGACAAACAAATTTGCAATTTCTAGATATGTTAGGGATTTACATTGCCAAAATCATTTGCATTGTAAACATGTTTTATCCCTATTTTATGCCTTAAGTTTCCAGTTCTCACTGAGTAACTCAATTAAGTCGACTAATCTAAAGAACGTAAAACCTTCATGTGCAATCTTATTCAGTCATGAAGTTTTCTCTCCATTACAACATCGTCCGATATCTTATATGACGACAATTGTAACTTCAAGTGTTCGTCAATTAGAGGGCATAAGACTTAAATTTTAGGGTATAGATTTTGGTGTCAAAATCATGTACGGAGAAGCATGCATACATCTCCATAACATAAGTTTAATAAAACGTTTAGTAAACTTTTTGGTGAGACTAAAAGTTCATCATATATTTGCAAGTTGAGGTATTGGTTAAACCAATCAACCTTAAAGAGTTATACTAATAACAACCGTAGGTAATTCCAATTTTGACGCACAGGCGAGCCGGGAATTTGGTCAGCGCTGAAGCATAACACCTCCTTCCTTAACCGGGTACTTGACCAGCGGTGCGTTATACCCACTTTATAGTTTGTCAAAATTGAGTAGGCCGTTAAGTTGCTATTGCAATTCTAATCAACACAAATCATATGTAATTTAGATCTCAAAACAATTCATTAATTTTGATAAGATTTAGTCCATATTATTTTTCTTAAAAAAAATTACCCTTGTTTACAACATACAATGTAAAAACGCATGAAAACAAGTAGTAAAAAAAATTAAATCAAATAGCCACATGCAATAACAATTTATTCAAAGAACATTAAATCTAGGGTTTTTATGAACATAAAAAGTCTTCCCTAATTTTAAAACTTTGAATCAAATAAAGAAAATAGCAATCAAATTTATATGATCCGTAAAAACATGCATGTTTATTACGGATCTCCCACATTCTCTTAACAATTAAAAAACTACTACGGATCGTAACCACGCATGATATAACAATTAATTCATGCATACATCTAAAGTTAATTACCATGTAATTTTAGGGTTTAAAAAATTTTTTTATAAAAAAATCGGCTATAGCCGATTTTTAAAAAACAATAAAAAACAAAACCCTAATTTTTTATAAAACCTAAAAAACAACATGTAATTTTTAACACAAATCAGTATTAGTTAAAAAAAACTTTAGATCTTGATAATTAAAATCATGATTATCATAACAATTATAAAAACCCTAAAATGGATCAAAGAACACATAGCGGAAGCAAATTAACAAGATCTTTAATTAACACGATTATAATTAATCAAGGCTAGGGTTACATACCTTTATCCTAGCAAGATCTACAAGTTGACGGAGCGGTCACCGGTAGAGATAGATCACGAACACCACCAGGATGTAATCTAAAGCAAGATTACACCACGATCTTGTACACACGTGATACGATGAGTCAATCGTGAGTCTAGCACGAACAAACCGAGCTTCCAAGTCTATGGAAGATCTACCCAACAACCCTAGAGAGGGGCTAGGACTAGATCTAGAATAGCTTAATAAAAATTAAAGAAGAACCCTAATAGGGTGTTTGTTTGGCCGGATTTTAGAGCAAGAGAAAGAGAGATATGGAGTGAAAAATAATGAGGCATTAGGTTTGTTTATATACACATTGGAAAACTTCTCTTCCAAGGTTAAACAAGATAAAGCCAAAAAATCTTTTCTCCTTATCTTGTCTCCCTATTTAGGCCGGATATATACAAGCTCCAAAAGAGGTTTCCGGAACTTTTCCGACTCCTTCTTTTAGCTTCTTTAACCTTCTATAACGGTCGTTTAATACTTAACTTTTAATTACTTAACGATCGTTAGCTACGGTTTGATTTAATAAATATAATAACTATATTTAATAAATAAATAAATTAACTCTTCACGTAATGTGTGCAATCCCGTGATCTCGAGTTCGATCCTATCACACGACTATCGATTTTTAAGTCCATAAACTTTCAAGTACCTATACCATAATAGTATGGTAAGTGATTATATCCATATACCTTTTTATTTAATTTCTCTTATTGTTGTGTTGCTAGAAAGTATATTTCTGGAAGATAATTTTAAGCTTTTAATGTAATAAAGAAGAAGTGGTCTTCTTAACCAGATTATTTTTGTACTGTAGGTGGTGTGGATTCCACAATCTTTAATCCTTTTGTGATATTGATTAATCCTACTTTAATTATGCACTAGACACCCTTTTCAATTCGTTATAATTAACAGCTGAGGGAAGGCGGCAACCATATCAGACAAGGTACCTACATGCTCTTAATAACCATTTCATGCAGGTTCCACTCTACTTTCCTAGATAGTTACTATTACAGTATTACTCCACTACTTGGGAGTACACTCTCCCTTTTTGTTTCTTTGAAGGGCTTTTATTGTTTCTCTCAACCAAATTACTAGTGAATTACTAGTCGTCTAGATTTCACAAGCAGTGATTCTATTTTATGTGTTTCTAAATGTATCAAATTGCTTTACACAGTATACGGTTAAGTGTATTGTTCCATAGCCAATTGTGTGGAATCTGGAGTGTCGATATGACTAATTTATAAGGAAGTGCTTTCTTTGGATAAAAGAAGTACATGTGTTACCTTGTACGCATTAGTTTTTATAATATCTTTACTAATTACTAGTTACTAGGCGTGCCCGCTTTAGAATTCTTTTCACTGTTTTGCCCGGTTGATCTCTGTTTTCTTGTACCATTTGAATTAATTTTTATAGTAATGAGTATGGAAAACTATATATTTAGGTAGTATGCCGTAATTAGTAGCTCAAGATATTTGAACATGGTGCCTTCTACTTTTGCAATTAATCTTTTTGCTGTGAATGGTGTGGAATCCACAGGCCTTTCAGTTATTTTATGTCATCCTTTCAACCATTTGTGCTATACATGGGCCATTTCAGTATAATATTGTGTCGTTTAATATTATATGGCTTGTGGTGTCGTTGTTGATTCCAGTTTTTTTTATTATATGATTTGTGATTGATTTTTTTTTATTTTTTTATTTTTTTGGAACGGCGATTTGTGTCATTGAACTATCATAATATTGTTTTTTAAAATTGGTAATGATCAATCTGCAGGTGTATATCGCCAGGCAGCGAACAGCTAAAAAATGTTGGGAAACACACGGGGCCTTTTAGGCTAATACTATAGGAAGAGATAAGTTTTTAGGAAAGTAACTTTATTGCTTGAAATTTCTTGGTACTTGTTGGTTCGAGTTACAAATGCTTACAACACCACCTATTTATACTACTCCATGGAAGTTTCTAGAACCAAGATATTTCCATGGTATAATCCTTATCTTAATCTAGATATTTCCATCTAGATAATCTTAACTAGATATTCTAACTTATTCTAGATATTTCTCAATGATATTTTATCATACTTATCTATATCCATAGATATTTTCTATGGCACCTTCTTCGGAATTCTAGAACCTTCCTGTATGAGCTTGGACTATTAGCGAGGCCTTCAGTGATCAAATCAAGTTTACAATCTAACACCCTCCTTTAAACTTGATTTCCCGACTCCGAGCATCGTCCTTTGTTTTGAGAAATCTCGCTCGTTGAGCGACTTGGTGAAGATTCTTGCAACTTGGTCTTCAGACCTCATATGTATCACTCGGCCATCCTTCATTGCGATGCGATCCCGAATAAAGTGATAACGAGTGTTGATATGCTTACTTGGATCATGGTAGACTCGATTGTTCATTAACTCTATCCCATGCTTCTTCTTGTAGCCTTTTGCCACATGTCTTGCTTTGTGCTTCTCCACTACGCCTTTGGCGTTTTTATTTTCCTTGTATACCCACTTGACTCCGCTAGCCTTTTGGCATTTTAGAAGGTTCCTCGACTCTCGCGTATTCTTCTTTGAATGTATCTCCTTATCCATGGCTTGTCTGCGTTTCTTTCCTTTCATAGCCTCCACAAAAGCTAAAGGTTCAAAATCAGCATATAAACAAAGTAGGGGTATCTCATCAGTTACCTCGTAAAGCTCCAACAGACTTCTAGTCTTTGGTTCTCTTTCTCTTGAACTTGAAGGTGAGTCTTGGGTTAGAGTTGGAGTTGGAGTTGGAATTGGACTTTCAGGTTGTTCGACTTCTTCTCTTGATTCACCTGTCTCCTCTTCGTCGTCAGTCATATGAAGAAAATGGTATCTTTCATTTTCCTTAATACTCCAATCCCATGATCCTTCTTCATCGAACTCCACATCTCTGCTTACTACCACCTTCCTTGTGATCGGGTTATAGAGCTTGTATCCTTTGGACTTCTTGTCATAACCCACGAACACATGCTTCTCACTTCTATCCTCAAGCTTGATTCGCCTTTGGCTCGAAACGTGAACATACGCTATGCTCCCAAATATCCTTAGATGAGACACAGTAGGCTTCATCCCATTCCATGCTTCTTGTGTGGTCTTGTTGTGTAAACTCTTTGACGGACACCGGTTCAATAGATACACCGCGCAATCAACTGCTTCAGCCCAAAACTCCTTTGGCATCTTCTTGCTTTTCAACATACTTTGAACCATGTTGAGAATGGTTCTATTCTTTCTCTCCACCACTCCATTTTGTTGTGGGGAGTAAGGAGCCGTTAGAAATCTCCGGATCCCATTATCCTCACATAATTTATTAAATTCCTTTGAAAAAAATTCTCCACCTCTATCCGATCTCATGGATTTAATTTTTAAACCCTTCTCATTTTCAACCATAGCTTTAAATTTCTTAAAAGCATCAAAGGCTTGGGATTTTTATTTCAGAAAATAGACCCAAGTCTTTCTAGAATAATCATCAATACAAAGCATAAAGTAGAGATTCATACCATGAGAAGGTGGAGTAATGGGACCGCACAAATCTGTGTGAATTAGTTGTAGAGGCTCCTTCGCTCTTGACGTTGCTTCCTTTGGAAACGGACTTCTTGCATGCTTCCCAAGAAGACATCCTTCACATACTTGATTGGGATGATCAATTTGATCTAACCCTTTCACCATTCCTTTAGAAGATAACAACTTTAAGTCACCAAAGTTTAAATGTCCGTACCTCATGTGCCAAAGCCACGACTGGTCCTTCAAGCAGCTCTTTAAGCACTTAGCTTCATCATGTTAAATGTTCAAGATGAACATCCGGTTTTTAGTCATAGGAACTTTTGCTATGAGCTTTCCTTCATGATTTCTTATCGTGGCACTACGATCTTTGAAATGAATATCGTAGTTTTTCTCCAATAGTTGTCCCACACTTAAAATGTTACTTTTAAGGTTGGGCACATTGTATACATCCGAAATATACTGGTGACTTCCATCTTTAGCTCGGGTAAGTATTTTACCTTTTCCTTTCACCGGTGCCTTTGATTCATCTCCGAAGGTGACATTGCCTTTACGTTGCTCCATCTCCACAAACAAGTCTTCTTCACCCGTCATATGGTTACTAGCAGCAGAATCTATATGCCATGGCTTTGTCCTTTCTTCTTGTTCGCCATGTCTCGGCATTAGCAAAGTAAGCTCGTCTTCGTCATCTACCTCCACAAGATTGGCCTTTTCTTCCACTTGTCTTGAGCTAGTACACTCGCTAGCATAATGACCAAATTTTCGACAATTATAACATTGTATTTGAGACTTACCTCCTCTTTGAGATTGGTAGCCTCTTCCACGACCTCTCCTACTAGGAGACCATTGGTTCTCTTCTTCTTTATTAACATCCTCTCTTCCTCGTCCTCGTCCTCGACCTTGGAAACCACCACGACCTCGAAAAGTACCGCGTCCTCGTCCTGGCTCGTGTCCATGTAAAAAGCTCTTTTCTCTTTCTTTGAAAGAGACCTTTGAGTATAGAGCTTGCTCTAAGGGTTATTTCCCCCTTCTTTTCTTCAACTTCTCTTCATGGGCTTGTAAAGATCCCATGAGTTGATCGACGGTCATAGAGTCGATGTCTTTTGACTCCTCTATGGCTACAACAATGTAATCAAAGCTTGGTGTCAAAGAGCGAAGAATCTTTTCTATCACCCTTGTGTCAGTCAGGCTTTCACCATTTCTCTTCATCTCATTTGAAATGGTCAAGACACGAGTAAAATAATCCGAAATGGTTTCGAATTCCTCCATTTGGATTTTTTCGAACTCTCCTCTAAGAGTTTGAAGACGTACCTTCTTCACTTTATCAACTCCTTTTAAAGCTTTTTGAAGGATCTCCCACGCTTCCTTAGAAGTGGATGCATTTGCAACTTTTTGAAACATCGCATCATCAAGACATTGATAGATGAGAGTAAGAGCACTTTGATCCTTCTTTCTTGCCTTCTGCAGATCTACCCTTTGGGCAGCACTCAACGAGTTTTCATCTTCAACCTTCTCAATCCCTTTCTCGACTATCTCCCACACATCGTGTGAGCCAAGTAACGCCTTCATTCGAATACACCAACTACCATAGTTATCTTTGGTGAGACGAGGAAATTGGAACAAGTTCATTGAACTTGACATCTTGATCTTCAGCGTAGCTCTGATACCAGTTTGTTGGGCAACACACGGGGCCTTTTAGGCTAATACTAGAGGAAGAGATAAGTTTTTAGGAAAGTAACTTTATTGCTTGAAATTTCTTGGTACTTGTTGGTTCGAGTTACAAATGCTTACAACACCACCTATTTATACTACTCCATGGAAGTTTCTAGAACCAAGATATTTCTATGGTATAATCCTTATCATAATCTAGATATTTCCATCTAGATAATCTTAACTAGATATTTCTAACTTATTCTAGATATTTCTCAATGATATTTTATCATACTTATCTATATCCATAGATATTTTCTATGGCACCTTCTTCGGAATTCTAGAACCTTCCTGTATGAGCTTGGACTATTAGCGAGGCCTTCAGTGATCAAATCAAGTTTACGATCTAACAAAAAACCTGGTGTCACAATATTAGCTAGTTGTTTTAGAGCAGTTTTAAATGTCAGATCATTGTAAGCATCTAACGGAAGAATTCTTCTTCTCTACTGTTTGAATGAATGCCCACTCTACAGAATTATTCTGTATTGCAAGTATCGAGCAGAAAAAGAACCAAGAATATAGCAGGAGTTTAGCTAATTTAACTTTATTTAGAACTTACATATGTCCCAAAAATTGGACTCCTGCTACAAAGTAATATCAGTGCCATTTCGTATTGTACTATCGTAATGCCTTTCAGAAGATCAACTGATATGATGCCCGTATATCTATCATTTATCTGATAGTATCAGTGCAATTTCTTAACGCAAAGGCCATTAACAAATCACCGAAGCAACTAATTCTTTTGATCAATTAGGTTCATCATTGGTATGCAAACAGTGTCCTTTCGTGGGAATTCCACTCTCCTTTCATACTTTTTTAGTCATCTTTCCACTACATGGGAATGCGTACTCCTTTTTGAATTTTTTTGAAAGGCATTAGTTGTTTTTCTGCATTAAATAACGAGGATATGATGGCAGTCGTGTGGATTCCACAAGCATATCGATTTTTTGTGATACTTTCTTTAAATATCATTGTCACGAGCTTGTGTGTTGCACACTATACTGAACTTTGAACATTGACACATTGATCATTCATGCTATATAAATGCCCTATTATGGACTCTATCTTCCATAAGAAACTCAGCATTGATCTTTGTCTGTATTTATCTTTCTTTGTGATTTAAAAATTAGATATCCTAGTTTTATCATCATGGCTGCAAAAGATGATGTATGCATTCCTGTTTTTGAGGAAAATAGCAAACACGCACATGAAAACTTGTCTATTGAGGACGACTTTGACTACTCACAAAGGGGACAGTGGCTGCGTGCTGCTGTTTTGGGAGCCACTGATGGTTTAGTTTCAGTTGCATCTGTTGGAAAATGTTTTGCAAAATATGATTTTTGCAATACTTTGGACATAATTTTATATATGTATATGTTATATATATTCGTAGTACTTAGTAGCTTTGCGTTCTCCTCGAAGAGAGCTTCGCAACGAGCTAAAGTATGTCCAATATGGAGTTAATATGAATGAGATATCGTGTCTCAAAGTGAGTCACATGAAACACAATATTAAGAAAAATATTTGTCCCACATCGCTTGAAACATGAAGTGAAAACATGTTTATAATGAAATCCTAGTTTCTACCCTACAATATTCATTTGTGGGTTTTTACTCCCACGCCTACGCGCGCGCAGGGGTTGCAAAAAGTGAGATTTCTAGGCCAAAAACGGGTTCGAAGCTACTGAACTTGTGTACGAGCGCGCGACCTGCGGACACGAATGCAGCTCCGAAAACTGGCTTGGGTGCGGGCAGATTTCGGTATCTTTTTTGCCGCGATTTCGATTTGTTTTTCCAGAAAATTCTGTACATCTATTTTTAGGAATAGATACAGAAACAGAATATTTTGTGTTAAAAAAAAGACAGACAGAAAATCTGTTTTAGTTATAACAGATTTTCCTGACTGTGGTATATATTTTCTTTGAGAACAAGTAAAGTTTTCAGTATAAATATAACCTATTCTCATTCAGTTAAAGACATTAGAAAAAACACAGCTTTTTCCTTACTCCATTATCAGACAGTTTTCCAGCAGCTCGTCGATCAGAAACACGCAAGGCTTCCGTGATCTTTCAGGCAAGTTTGTTAAGTCCGGCTGTACAACAGCTTTAGACGTTGTACCCTGGGAACCAGACGGCAAATCTGTTTTAAGGGAAGTGTGTTAAACACGTGCATCGTCTTTGTTTTACTGCTTTCTTCATTACTGTTAATAACTTTCTGTCATTTAAATTTTGTCAATTTAATTTCTGTTATTTTATTGTAAATTCGATTTTATAATAAAAGTGTACACCGTTTCCTACAGCATCTTTGATGATGGGTATTGGAGCTGTTAAACAAGATGTTAGAGCCATGATTCTTACAGGCTTTGCAGGTTTAGTTGCTGGTGCATGCAGTATGGCTATTGGAGAATTTGTTTGCAGTTTATTCCCAACGAGATGTTGAGGTTGCTCAGATGAAGAGAGAAAACCAAACTGAGAAGGAAGCATTACCGAATCCCATTCAGGCTGCTGCAGCATCAGCCATTGCATTTATGTTAGGGGCCATCTTACCCTTACTGGCTGCTGCTTTTATAGTGGACCATAAGGTTAGGCTTGGTGTGGTTGTAGCCACAGTGAGTTTAGCACTTGTTGTTTTTGGGTGGATTGGAGCTTTCTTAGGGAGGACTCCGGTGGTTAAGTCATGTTTCCGAATTTTGACCGGAGGATGGCTTGCTATGGCCATTACTTTTGCACTAACCAAGTGGGTAGGATCTTCGGCATTATAGTTTTTCGTGCGACCGGACTATTATCAAGATTAGGAGTTTGATTGTATACTAAATTGCTCGTAGTAACTTCTTCTCATCCAATGCTTCTCTCATGTAAAATAGATGCATTAATATCATGCCTCGCTCATTTAAATCAAATATATCTTCTTTATTATCTATTAATGTATCCTTGACCTTGGTTAGCTCAAAGCGAACTCTCTATATATTCATTTAGAATTCTGGTTCTACAGATGTAAATTTGTAGTTAGACGGTAAAATAGCAACTATGCTTTCTGTGACAACCGTGGTTTTGGGTTTGTCACTTGGTCTTACTTTTAGGTTATTTTATGTGTGCTTACTTGAATTGTGTGTTTACGTGTTTATTTTGTGTGAACGAGGTTGGTGTGGTTATCGTTTATGAGTATAGAGTACTCATAAGTAAATCGAGGAACGGTTATTTCATGTTCATAAGCTCACAAGTGGTGACTATGAAATGAAAATGGTGATATTGTGGTGTTTACGTATACGTATAAGTATTATAGTAATAGTATTTTTTTTAGGATTTACGGTTTAGCGTTTAGAGGTCTCGGGTGAGCTAATTATCCAAAAGAATATTTTTCGGGATGGTTTTAAGTCATTTAGGACTTAGTTATAAAGTTTATTTAAGAATTTGAGATTTTTTTTTAAAAGTGTATATTTTATGTCTTTTACGGTAAAACGCGTAAATTTGACTAGTTTTACGGTTTTGAGGTTTTGGGAGTTTTAGGAGCTGAAATAAATTAAGGTAAATTAAGGTAATATTAATAAGATATTAATTAACAATAAAAATAAAAAAAAAATAAAGAAAAAAACGAAATTAGGGGTGTTTGGGTCGGTTTAGAAGAGAAAAAAAGGAAAAAAGGAAAATATTTAAGGAAAGTGGGCTTTGGGTTGGACTAGGATTCACCCATACCCTATATAATGTATATACTAAACCAAATTCATTATTTTTCTCCTGGAGATGAAGGAAATTTGTGAGTCTTATAAAAAAATTAGGGTTCTTCATAAAATTTGGGGGTTTTCATAAATCCAAGGTAAATCTTCAAATCCCTTTTTAATTAAATTGTTTTTATGTTTTCTTTAATAATCTTATGATGGATTTAGGTTAGGATTTAATATAAAAACAGTAAATTAATGTTGTAATAATCATAATATAATGATTACATGGGTTAGGGCTTGTAATTAGAGGGATTAGGGTTAATTAATGATGTTGATTTTGTTAAACCCGTTTTTAAAAACTGGGCAGAATTTTGAGTCAATTGTTTTGATCATATCGGGAGTTCTACAAACTCTTATTTTGCGATCCACATACCCCTGGAAAGCTATTTGAAGTGGCTTTCCAATGCAAGAAACTAGAACTTAATTGGAGGTCGGGAAGCGGGTCAAAAACAGGTTACAACAGTCGGAGGTCAAAACAGTTTTGAATTCAGCCTGTTTTCTTTTTAAGTTTTGGGTTGTTTGGGGTACTTAGGGTTGCATTGGGATCTTCTCACGAATGTGAGAGATGTTTTATATATTGTAGTAAGTATCTGCACTTGGGCTAAGGTTGTGATTTAGGGTAAGACCCCTTAATGGTAACAAACATTTAATACGTTTAAAATCAGGAAATCTGGAATGACAAAAGTAGATATACGTATATCGGGCCCTTAACAGTAGCTTTAAGGTTAGGGCAAGTGGGAGTTGTTAGCCAACATACGTAAGGGTATGAATATTCCTTTTACAGAAACCATGGGTATGTTTACGTGGACGTTTGACCTAATGTTTTGAGACCTAAAAACTAGGACTGTTTTGTGTAAAATATGAACGGGTTAGTTATTAAACTTAACCAAGTTAAGGACTTGTTAAGGAAGGGTAATGGGGTGTTTAGAGTTATAAATGAGGTAAATATGTGGGAATAGGCTAGATGTCCATCATAGGTTAATGAGCCATCTTAGTGATTGGTTCGTATATTGATTGAGTGTTTTTGGTTTGTTAGCTTGTTGCTAGAGCAAGGACTTTGGAGAAGCAATCAGGTGAGTTCATAGTCCCATTTTACTACGTTTTTAAATGTTTTTTTTCCAGTATGGGATGGAGATGACACTTGAAATGTTCTTTAACATGATTTAGTACTATGTTATAAAATGTGTGGACATAAATGTGTTATTGTGTGAGTTGCGTGCTTATGTGTTCTCATATGTGCTTTGGTACGTGTTCTGCTATGTGAATTTTGTTTGGATTGTGATTGGCTTTGGTACATAGATGTATGGGCGTCTATGGGACCAGTTGTGATGTGTGTGGAGCGTGGGGCACGATCCGTCCTGAGTACTTGTGCATCGTCTCTTCGGAGGCAAGATATCTCGACGGGGATATAGTTCATCTTCCACAGGTGGTGTGGGAAAGATCCGGATAGTGTGGTGTGTGTTCTTGTGCGTGTGACGGGATACTTCTTGATTGTTATAATGTGCTTTGTGAATTGTAGATGTGATTGGTACTTGGCTTGAGTTTTGTTGTGGATGCATGTAGCATGATTATCACATTATGGTCCATTACTATAAATTGTTTTTCTTCAACTTATTTACAGCGGATGTCAAGGTTTCTTATGATGTTCTAGATAACTTAAACCTATGTTCTCACCAACTTTATGTTGACAGATTTTAGTGTCATTTTCAGGTGAGGTAGTTGTGCAAGATGATGTTAGAGGTGGATAGAGTATAGAGGCTGCTAGGATTGCATTCGGAGGAATCCCTTTCCTCTTAGATTTTATTTTGTGTTTTGATTAAGTGAACGTTGTGGTACCTATATGTTTGATGTTTGTTTATTTGTATGTCTTTGGTAAGAGGTAGGCCTGTTACCTACTTACCTAGACACCTGCATTGTTGAGATATTGTCACGACAATTGTGTCGCCATCTATGATATTTTAATTTCATTTAGTTCTCTCTATAGACACGATGTTGTTGTGATGACATCCATACGTCGCGCCCCATATTCCGCCATGGTGGGGTGTGACAGAATGGTATCAGAGACAGGTTATAGAGAATTAGGTTGCCTAGTCGTGTAGCCTAGTCTATAGCTTAAGGGTCCCTGCATATAGGCGTCATAGGAGTATGTGTGCATCTTATAGTAATTGATGTGTTAGAATATTATTTTTGCAGTATTTGTTAGGTTATGAACTACTATGGTTCATACTTAACTACATGTTATTTTTTTTACGAGTTTTGATTAGTGCGGGTGGAACCATGGTCGTATACGCTAGTCATTGTTGGATTTCGCTTAATTATGTTTTCATGTTCTTTATACATTTCGAATTTTGTCTACGCTGGTTCAGCTGGACTACGAGTTTATGTGTTTCGTGCATTGGCTATGTTATTTTAATACATGGGGTTTTGGATCTTATCTTGTGTGGTTATGTGCTTGTGAGTTGTTGGATTATGTGTTATGTGTAGTATTAATTTCTTATAAGTGTCATCATAGGAGGGAGTACAATGGTGAAAGGGAACAGGTATAATTATGGAGGCCTACATAATTATACATGTGCCACAACACCAATGGATTCCTAAGTATGGTTGCATGAAAGAGGGTTAATACGTGCTTGTAATAGTATATGTTGGATGGATTTGAGTGTATGTACGCTTATGCCTATGTATGTAAAATTATTTTCTACTTACCGGTTGTATTCTTGGGATGGTTGCTAGCTCGTTTCTCTTTGAGATGTTCAACTTCTGTAGTAGCGCATTTCTCGGGTCCTCATTTCACGTGTTTGTTTGTACGGTACTTTTGGCGTGAAGGATTTTGAGACGGTGGAGATTTCTTTTTGGGGTAACGATGTCTTTTGTTTCGAGTTATACATGGTAAAAAAAATATAGAACTTGCAAATTGAAAAAAAAATAGTTGGTAGTCGATGAAATAAGGAAGTGTCGAAAACGTGTTTGAAATAAGGTGGAATATAATCTTTTTTTTAACATATAAGCATGGCCTTTTTATTCTAAAATATTTTGGTTTTGATCACCTAAAGTTATTGTTCTTTAGTTAGAATTCTTGTTCTTATTAACTTAAATATGTTAAATCATGTATTAATCATATGATGGGTGAGAGTTTAAATTTTCTAGAATTAAAATAAATTAGACCTTGAATTTTGTAATTAATAACGGGTTTTTTTTTAGGGTTTAAAAATCGTTTTTTTTTTGGTATAAATCGGAGTAGGCAGAAACTGTCGCTAAACTGTCAAAATATGTCGCTAACTGTCAGAAACTGTCGCTAATGCCTAGGCAGATTTTGAGAAAAATCGTTTTGGTCATAACTTATTCGTTTTTAAAGGTTTTTGGGTGATTCAAAAGCCTAAAATTATGTACTCGGAACATACTTTTCAAATATTCAGAAAGTTTCGTAATTGGAAGTCAGTAGCTTGGTCGAATTAATTGTACAAGTGTTGAGTTCAAGGTTAATTTTCGGACAACATGGTTTAAACTCGTGTTTTGGGTAATTTTCGGTAATGAACACTTGGAGGGTTAACATAGAGATGAGTTGGGAAGGAATTTGAGAGTTCTTTAGACCTTATTATACGTGGTTATATTTTGATGAGTTTTGATTTATGGTACTTATGAGTAAGACTAAAATCGGGGTGACAGTGTTAAACCCGTTGAGTTATGTGACGGCTCCTAACTTGGTTTCAAGACAGTTCTTGTCTGATGAGTTGCGAGATTTAGTTAGGTTGGTTACATAACTTTATGGTTTTGATAAGTTTCCTCGCGGACGGTTAAGGCTCATGTGTTGTTGGTTGAGATTATTTTCGTGTAAACTGAGTTCACGTTTGAACGTGAAGGTTTTATCAGGGATATGCATCCTCGTTTGTTTGCTGAGAATAAGTTTGAGTTTGGGAGTGAATCTCGGGACGAGATTTCTATTAGGAGGGAGTGATGTGGCAACCGTGGTTTTAGGTTTGTCACTTGGTCTTACTTTTAGGTTATTTTATGTGTGCTTACTTGAATTGTGTGTTTACGTGTTTATTTTGTGTGAACGAGGTTGGTGTGGTTATCGTTTATGAGTATAGAGTACTCATAAGTAAATCGAGGAACGGTTATTTCATGTTCATAAGCTCACAAGTGGTGACTATGAAATGAAAATGGTGATATTGTGGTGTTTACGTATACGTATAAGTATTATAGTAATAGTATTTTTTTTAGGATTTACGGTTTAGCGTTTAGAGGTCTCGGGTGAGCTAATTATCCAAAAGAATATTTTTCGGGATGGTTTTAAGTCATTTAGGACTTAGTTATAAAGTTTATTTAAGAATTTGAGATTTTTTTTAAAAGTGTATATTTTATGTCTTTTACAGTAAAACGCGTAAATTTGACTAGTTTTACGGTTTTTAGGTTTTGGGAGTTTTAGGAGCTGAAATAAATTAAGGTAAATTAAGGTAATATTAATAAGATATTAATTAACAATAAAAAGAAAAAAAAATAAAGAAAAAAACGAAATTAGGGGTGTTTGGGTCGGTTTAGAAGAGAAAAAAAGGAAAAAAGGAAAATATTTAAGGAAAGTGGGCTTTGGGTTGGACTAGGATTCACCCATACCCTATATAATGTATATACTAAACCAAATTCATTATTTTTCTCCTGGAGATGAAGGAAATTCGTGAGTCTTATAAAAAAATTAGGGTTCTTCATAAAATTTGGGGGTTTTCATAAATCCAAGGTAAATCTTCAAATCCCTTTTTAATTAAATTGTTTTTATGTTTTCTTTAATAATCTTATGATGGATTTAGGTTAGGATTTAATATAAAAACAGTAAATTAATGTTGTAATAATCATAATATAATGATTACATGGGTTAGGGCTTGTAATTAGAGGGATTAGGGTTAATTAATGATGTTGATTTTGTTAAACCCGTTTTTAAAAACTGGGCAGAATTTTGAGTCAATTGTTTTGATCATATCGGGAGTTCTACAAACTCTTATTTTGCGATCCACATACCCCTGGAAAGCTATTTGAAGTGGCTTTCCAATGCAAGAAACTAGAACTTAATTGGAGGTCGGGAAGCGGGTCAAAAATAGGTTACAACAGTCGGAGATCAAAACAGTTTTGAATTCAGCCTGTTTTCTTTTTAAGTTTTAGGTTGTTTGGGGTACTTAGGGTTGCATTGGGATCTTCTCACGAATGTGAGAGATGATTTATATATTGTAGTAAGTATCTGCACTTGGGCTAAGGTTGTGATTTAGGGTAAGACCCCTTAATGGTAACAAACATTTAGTACGTTTAAAATCAGGAAATCTGGAATGACAAAAGTAGATATACGTATATCGGGCCCTTAACAGTAGCTTTAAGGTTAGGGCAAGTGGGAGTTGTTAGCCAACATACGTAAGGGTATGAATATTCCTTTTACAGAAACCATGGGTATGTTTACGTGGACGTTTGACCTAAAGTTGTGAGACCTAAAAACTAGGACTGTTTTGTGTAAAATATGAACGGGTTAGTTATTAAACTTAACCAAGTTAAGGACTTGTTAAGGAAGGGTAATGGGGTGTTTAGAGTTATAAATGAGGTAAATATGTGGGAATAGGCTAGATGTCCATCATAGGTTAATGAGCCATCTTAGTGATTGGTTCGTATATTGATTGAGTGTTTTTGGTTTGTTAGCTTGTTGCTAGAGCAAGGACTTTGGAGAAGCAATTAGGTGAGTTCATAGTCCCATTTTACTACGTTTTTAAATGTTTTTTTTCCAGTATGGGATGGAGATGACACTTGAAATGTTCTTTAACATGATTTAGTACTATGTTATAAAATGTGTGGACATAAATGTGTTATTGTGTGACTTGCGTGCTTATGTGTTCTCATATGTGCTTTGGTACGTGTTCTGCTATGTGAATTTTGTTTGGATTGTGATTGGCTTTGGTACATAGATGTATGGGCGTCTATGGGACCAGTTGTGATGTGTGTGGAGCGTGGGGCACGATCCGTCCTGAGTACTTGTGCATCGTCTCTTCGGAGGCAAGATATCTCGACGGGGATATAGTTCATCTTCCACAGGTGGTGTGGGAAAGATCCGGATAGTGTGGTGTGTGTTCTTGTGCGTGTGACGGGATACTTCTTGATTGTTATAATGTGCTTTGTGAATTGTAGATGTGATTGGTACTTGGCTTGAGTTTTGTTGTGGATGCATGTAGCATGATTATCACATTATGGTCCATTACTATAAATTGTTTTTCTTCAACTTATTTACAGCGGATGTCAAGGTTTCTTATGATGTTCTAGATAACTTAAACCTATGTTCTCACCAACTTTATGTTGACAGATTTTAGTGTCATTTTCAGGTGAGGTAGTTGTGCAAGATGATGTTAGAGGTGGATAGAGTATAGAGGCTGCTAGGATTGCATTCGGAGGAATCCCTTTCCTCTTAGATTTTATTTTGTGTTTTGATTAAGTGAACGTTGTGGTACCTATATGTTTGATGTTTGTTTATTTGTATGTCTTTGGTAAGAGGTAGGCCTGTTACCTACTTACCTAGACACCTGCATTGTTGAGATATTGTCACGACATTTGTGTCGCCATCTATGATATTTTAATTTCATTTAGTTCTCTCTATAGACACGCTGTTGTTGTGATGACATCCATACGTCGCGCCCCATATTCCGCCATGGTGGGGTGTGACACTTTCGGTATTAGATCTAAGAATACTTGTTTTTTTACGCGAGGAAGGTTATCATCAAGCCAATTCCTATAATTATGAGATGAGTGAAAGTTGATGTAATAGCACTTTTAAAAATATACAAATGAGAAATATGAATAGGGATTTATTTTTTTGCTAGTGATCTGTGTTAGCCCGTATAATTAGCTGTATTAGTGTTTTGGGCTCAAACCCCTGTCTAAAATATTCCACTAGGTTATTCTTATCTTACTAATTTATAAAAGATTTACATTATTTCTAAATAAAGAAGTCTTAAAATTTTAAGCCTTAAATATTTCTTTATTAAGTAATTTACATACAAACCACTAGCCAATATTGACCATTTTCAACAAACAAATGTCATATTTAATACATACATTTTTTTTCCATGTTATACGGCCTTAAATTTTGTAACAACCTTATATTTGATAAAGCCCATTTAAAAACTTGTAACAAATTAATAGTAATGTAGCCCATTTAAAAACTTGTAACATCTTAATAATAATGTAGCCCATTTAAAAAAGTCTAAAAATAATTGTAACTCAATATAAAATTGTAACGGAAAATTTAAGTATTTCTAAGGATAATTAGAAGTTACAAAAAAAATTAAATGTCCCAATCATGTTGTAACTTAATTCATAAAAGCATTTTTTGGTATATAAAGTGTCAAAAATCTTAAAACACACGTGTAAAATATGCAAAACAAAATCATTGCTCTCTCACAACCACCACCCGCTGTCGGCAACTTTGAGGTGCCGAAAAATAACTGTGGTCGTTATCTCCAAAAAAGATGTTCGTTTTTGTAATGATGGTTTCGTGATTTAGCCACATCCACGAATTTAGTCATTGGCTACCCGCCGCCGCATTGCGCGGGTAGCCGGCTAGTCTCAGAAGAAGTATGCTGTTGAGATTCTTGAGCGGGGCAATATGGTTAATTGCAATCCTAGTGGGAATCTCGTTGATACTAAGTCTAAGCTTGGGGCAGATTGTAATTGTGTATCTGATTCGACTTTATATCGGAGTCTTGCAGGTTCTCTTCAATATTTGACTTTTACTCGCCCAGATATTTCTTACTGTGTATAGTAGGTTTGTCGTTATATGCATGATCCCCGAGAGCCTCATTTCTCGGCTATTAAGAGGATCTTGAGGTATGTTAAGGGAACTTTGGAATATGGACTTCAGTTGTTTGCATCATCCACTAACTCCTTAGTTTCTTATTTTGATGCGGATTGGGCGGGATGCCGTACTACTCGACGATCTACTTCATGTTATTGTGTTTTTCTTGGCAACAACTTACTCTCTTTGTCCTCTAAGAATCAACCGACGCTTTCTCGTTCTAGTGCAGAGGCAGAGTATCGTGGGGATGCAAATGCTTTTGCTGAGACTTGTTGGTTACGGAATTTACTGCGTGATTTACATACACCTTTATCTTCCGCCTAGCTTGTCTACTGTGATAACGTTAGTGTTGTTTATTTATCTTATTACTGGTTCAACATCAGCGTACGAAGCACATTGAGATTGACATTCATTTTGTTTGAGATCTAGTTGCTGTTGGTCAGGTTCGAGTTCTTCATGTTCCTTCTCGTTATCAATATGCAGATATTTTGACTAAAGGTTTGCTTTCCGCATTGTTTAAGAAGTTTCCAACCAGTTTGATCGTCTACTCTCCTCTTGCTCCAACCGTGGGGAGTGTTAGCCCGTATAATTAGTTGTATTAGTGTTTTGGGCTCAAGCCCGTTTCTAGAATGTTCCATGATGTGTATTTATGTATACCGAATATTGATCTTGAATATACAGACATTTATCCTCTTACAATCTGTTGGTGTGTGAGCGTTATTGTAAAAGGTTTTCATTCTTCGTGCTGTGGTTTTCCGGTTTTTGCGGTTTTCCTAGGAAGGGGTGGTGTGGTGTTATTATTTTGTTTATGGCTGTGTTCAGTCGTATGGTTTGAGTATGGAAAAAGGGTTCTTGATTTTTTAAAAGGAGAGGGAGTGGTAAGGGTGTATAGGAGAAACAAAAATCAATTTTTCGGTGATCTTACTAGGTTTATTGATTGTGTTTACTAGGGGATTAGCACTTGGGCTACTAGCAATATACATGTAGGACCTGTTACGCTCACATCTAGTGATACACCTTTTTTTTAGAACGGCAATGTTAGTGGTCAGTGGGTCGAGTCGTTCAATGACATCCAAGTGGTAAAATGTCTTTTTCGAACCCTCACCTAGTTATGTTAAACTCCTTATCCGTTTCGCCTGAGAGCCCCTAGTAGGTCTTGAACCCAAGACCTCTAGGAACACCCCCCCCCCCCAAAGGAAACTACTTAGTAGAACTTTGGTGGCCAACTGAGCTAAGCCTGTTGGTTACATCTAGTGATGCACGTATTTAGGCAAGTGTTGGCAAGTCTGACTTCGACTTCTACTGGTATTACATCGACTTCGGAATCTAATTTGTTTCCAACATTGTTGAAAGGTAATACGAGTCGGAAATTGGTTAATTTTCGTATCTTGTTTCCGGATGGTAATGGTGCGGATGTAGCGGTTTCAAAGCAATCGGTTTGTGTTGTGAATGAATGCCTTAGCAATATTGTGTACGGGTTCTTTTTGGCACAACACGTGGCTTATCTGGTTGTTGAGAACTACGTTAAGAATACTTGGAGTAAATTTGGCTTTGTTAAATCAGTGATAACTAAAGGTATGTTTTTCTTCAACTTTAGTTCTAAAGGCAGGATGGTATCTATGTTGGAAAATGGTGCGTGGTTAATTTTCAATGTGCAATTGATTCTCAGAAAGTGGACACCGGATGCGAACATTATGATGGAGGACACGTGTAATCTCCATGTTTGGGTGCAGTTCCATGATATTCCCATTACAAGTTTTACGGAAGATGGGTAGAGTGATATTCACAAACCTCGACAAACCTCCGATGTATGCTTACACGACCACTATGTGTATCGATACTTGAGTTATGGCTAGTTATGCTAGTGATATGGTTTAGCTTCGAGCTAATGAGTTTTAAGATACCATTATGGTTAGTATACGTAAATTCGCGTGGGTGAGGGGTATACTGTGAGAACTATTCTTGTTGAGTACGAGTGGACACCTCCTTGATGATCAAGTTGCAAGGTCTTTTGTCACGTCCCTGGATGTATGTCTTGAGTAATCCATCTATGATGTGTTGAAGAACGTGAAGGATCATAGAAAAGCTGTTAGAGGAGTTCTGGTTGGTCCGAAGGTGGGGTTTAAGTCGACTCTATAAGTTTATCACATCATTGTAAATTACTTATTTGACCGCAATAACAATTTATCTTGGGATCTAATTTCTCTACCTAACTAAAATAAAAATAATTAGGAAATTATTTGATTCTAGTTTGACATAATAAACTCTTTACCCTCCTAACAGGAGTATTCTTGCAAAGATTTTGCTGAAATTCAAACTTGATTTTTTTTAAAGGCAAAGTGATACATGTTATAATATACCATTTCTGATTCATCATTAAGCTGTGGGTGGTGTGGATTCCACACTCCTTCCATTCTTTAATTCATCTTTACGCCAGATTGTGGACTACACACTCTTTTTTAGTTCAACATTGTTTCAGACTTCTACCGGATAGAATGTGGCATCCTTCTCGATTCCACGATCTTAAAAATTAAATAGTAACATTCCTCACTCCATACTTTTTCTGTGCATTTATAGTTTAATATATTGTTTTCTTTTCTTTCATTTATGGATTCCAGTCTCTTCTAAAAGGCCGCAGTCAAATGGATTCCACAACGCTTAGTTCTTTATACACTAGTCTTTCTAAACATGTATGCAGGTTTAGAACTTGCAGCTATGATGATCCTTAAAACAGAAAAATTGGACGCCTAGATTTGGTTGTTACCTTAACATCGTATTTATAACTTTGTTTAGATATAGTATTAACTGTGAAAGAGAGCAAGTCAAAAGAAATCAACTATCTATGGAAACTATTGATAGGATCAATCATTGAATATATTGTGCAATCATGCCTTGTATGGCTCCATAATTTATGTTGTATAGTTTTATATATACATGTAATCACATTGGTAAATAAGATAGACGGAAAAACATATCTTCCTATTGGAGTTCTTGTTTACATGGTATCAGAGTGACATACACATCAAAACTCTCTGATTCTCTAATCCCGTAGTCGAAAACCTGCAACCACCATGACCGAAAAAGAAGTTCCTAACCCCGAAACACGCGTGATCATCCAGGATACTCCGTTCCCAACTGGGATTATCTTGGATGACTCGAACTATCATCTGTGGTCATAGTTGATGGAAATGCGAATCACAACCCGTAACAAACTAGGGTTCCTCACTGGATCCTCCTTGAAACCTACGACTGGCGAGAAGCTAATCGAGAACTGGCTCATGGATAATAACAAAGTCAAGAGCTGGCTCATCGATTCAATGCACCCCATGTTGATTCCTCGGTTCATTTTATTGAAGACCGCAAAGGAGATATGGGATGCAGTCGAGAAGACCTTCTATGACGGCACTGACAAAACCCAGCTGTTTGAACTGAATCGAAGATCGTTTAGCACCCGACAGAATGGTCGGCCACTTGCTGCATACTACAACGAACTGGTTGGTATCTTCCAGGAGATCGATACACGTTTAATGGTCCAGGAAGATGACGTAACTCAGGTAGTATCCCTAAACAAAGTTCTCAGCCGTCTTCGTGTGCATATTTTTCTAGCAGGTCTTGATATCGAATTCAATCAAGCAAGGGGTGAGATTCGTAGGAAAGACCCACCACTTGATCTTGAAGCATGTTATGCATTTGTACGAAAGGATCAAAGCCAAAGATCTTCCATGGATGAAGGTAAACTCGAACCGGATAGCATGGTCAACCTTACAACACAAAACCGAGCCATGAAAGGAAAACACTCGAACAACAAAACCTCAACTTTTGTGTGTACGCATTGTGGAGAATAAGGACACTCGAAACAAAGGTGCTATGAGATCATAGGCTACCCGGATTGGTGGGATTTCTCAAAGAAACCACGAAGGAAGATCGGTCAAGCCACTGTTGCTTCCATAAAAACCAACAAGAACACATCGGTTGCAGCCCACATGGAATCACACTGCAATTATGGTATGTCAAACACCTCTCGAACTTCAAATAATTCGTGGATATATGACTCGGGGGCGACGGATCACATGACCAACGATCCGCTCAAACTCACAACTCGGTCTCCTAAAAAACAGTCCATGATAAAAACTGCCGATGGGGGAGTTGCAGAGGTTACATGTGAAGGGTCCACTCAAGTATCAAAAACATTGAAACTTGATACTGTTCTTGTGGTTTCCTCATTATCTTCCAATCTCCTTTCTATTAGCCAAATTGTAGATCAATTAAATTGTTATGTAACATTCTGGAAAACCAATTGTACATTTCAGGACTTGATGACGGATCGGATAATTGGCTATGGTATTAGGAAGGGGAACTTGTACTATCTTGAGAAAGAAAACCACGTCACAGCTCACAATACGGAGGAGAATCAAGAAAAGAAATCATTACTGTGGTTATGGCATCGAAGATTAGGGCATTTATCATTTCCTTATTTGCAAAAACTAAAACCGGATCATTTTTTGAATAATAAACATCTTGAATTTAATTGTGGTGTGTGTGAGATGGCGAAAAGCCATCGGGTTTCATATTTGCCTAGTGAAAATAAGGCCACGGTTCTGTTCATGGTTATACATAGCGATGTTTAGGGCCCCGCAAAAATACCCACACCAAATGGTTTTCGTTACTTTGTTACATTTATTGATGGATGTACTCGTATGATTTGGATTTCACTCTTAAAACACAAAGGAAAGGTTTGTAATGCTTTTCAGGAACTATATGGAATGGTACAATCGCAATACAAAAGTAACTTTATGGTGCTCCAATCCGATAACGGAGGCGAGTACATAAATCAAGATATGGCAAGATTTTGCAAAGAAAAGTTAATTAGGCATCAAACTTCATGCGCAAATACACCACAACAAAACTGATTAGCGGAACGAAGAAATAAACAAATTTTGGAGATCGTTCGAGCCTCTTTGTTCGATATGCAAGTTCCAAGACATTACTGGGGTGAGGCGGTTCGGGCTGCTGCTTATATCATGAATCGAACTCCATCACGAGTTATTAATTTTAAAACACCCTTAAAATACTTGCATGACATTATGAATGTTCCGATGGGGCCAAACCTTGAACCACGTGTCTTTGGGTGTACGACTTATGTAGATCAAAATACCGGGAAACTCGAACCACGAGCAATCAGGTGTCTCTTTCTTGGATATGCTGATTTCAAGAAAGGATATCGGTGTTACGATCCAAAGGAGAAGAAGATGTATGTTACTCGGGATGTTAAGTTCCACGAAAATGTTTCTTTTTTAGAACCCGGATGTTTTCCTCAGGGGGAGATAAAGACTTCAAATGATGAAAACATCCACGAAATGGTTATAGAAAATGAAACTGAAAGCGTAATAGAAGTTGAGGATAATAACGGGAGAAGGGATGAAGAAACAAGTGAAGATGTGAACTCATCTCAAGATAGTACATCGGACCCGACCCCAATAACCACTGACCCAAGTCCGACTCCGTCACAAGGTACATCACCTACTCCTATCTCTGTTACTCCTAACTTTGTTGATGCACAGGAAGAAACCATCAAAACTAGGTACCCCGTAAGAAACAATCGGGGGGTCCCTACGAAACAATACCAGCCAGAATTGAAGTCGAGGTCCAAGTATCCTATAAATAATTACGTCCCCTCCCATAAACTGGCGAAACCACAAAAAACCATGATAGAAGAGCTATCAACAGTAGTTATTCCAAAGGATATATATGAAGCTTTAAAAGACTCGAGATGGAGGAAGGCTGTAAACGATGAGATGGATGCATTACAACAGAGTGGTACGTGGGATTTAGTCTTAAGACCCCAACGAAAAAAGAAGGTAGGGTGCCGGTGGATCTTCACAGTTAAATTGAATGACGAAGGAAAGATTGAAAGGTATAAAGCGAGGCTTGTCGCGAAAGGCTATACACAGAAATATGGGGTAGACTATGGCGATACGTTCGCTCCAGTGGCGAAAATTAATACCATTCGAGTTCTCGTTTCAATTGTTGCTAATAAAAGCTGTTCGTTGCGTCAGTTTGATGTAAAAAACGCATTCCTGAACGACAAGCTAGAGGAGGAAGTTTTTATGGATCCACCGCCTGGATTAAATTGTGGAGAGAAAGTATGCAAACTAAATAAAGCTTTGTATGGTCTGAAACAATCTCCCCGAGCCTGGTTTGGACGATTCTCCAACTTCATGAAGACCGTGGGGTACAAACAGAGCGATGCAGATCACACGCTCTTTGTGAAGATACAAGAAAAAAACGACAGCTCTAATAGTATATGTAGATGATATGGTAGTCACCGGCAACGATCCCGATGAAATAAAAAAAGCTACAATCGTGTTTAGCTACTGAGTTCGAGCTAAAAGATCTTGGCCAACTAAGGTATTTTTTATGGATTGAAGTTGCAAGATCATGACAAGGTATTACGATGTGTCAACGAAAGTATGTACTGGATCTACTAGCAGAAACCGACATGCTTGACTGTCAGCCAATAGAAACCCCGATTGAAGTGGATCACTGTTTAACCGAACAAACCTGTCACGTACCCGCAAATAAAGAAAGATACCAAAAACTAGTGGGGAAATTAATCTACTTAGCTCACACACGTCCAGACATAGCATACGCGGTGAGTGTCGTAAGCAGATTCATGCATGCACCTAATGAAGATCACATGAAGGCAGTATATAGAATTCTTCGGTATCTTAAAGGTTGTCCTGGAAAGGGATTATTTTTTGGAAGGAGTAACGGTCAAGGTGTTCACGGGTATACAGATGGAGATTGGGCCGGAGATAAGACATACATGAAGTCTACCTCGGGTTACTTCACATTAGTGTGGGGTAATTTGGTTACATGGAGGAGTAAGAAGCAAAAGGTGGTGGCCAGGTCAAGTGCTAAAGCTGAATTTCGAGGTATGGTACATGGGGTATGCGAACTATTATGGATCAAAAGGATTCTAAGGGATCTTGGAATTAAAGTAAATGAGCCAATGAGTTTATATTGTGACAATCAATTTGCTGTTACGATTGCAAACAATCCTATACAACACGACAGAATGAAGCACGTAGGGATTGATCGTTATTTTATAAAAGACCATTTGGAGAAAGAAACAATTAAGTTGCCATTTGTGAAGTCTCAAGATCAGTTAGCGGATATGCTGACCAAAGCAGTGGGTAATGACACTTTCCACAACTCTCTAGACAAGTTGGGAATGACGAACATACATTCTCCACCTTGAGGGGGAGTGTGAAAGAGTGCAAGTCAAAGGAAATCAACTATCTATGGAAACTATTGATAGGATCAATCATTGAATATATTGTGTAATCATGCCTTATATAGCTCCATAATTTATGCTATATAGTTCTATATATAGATGTAATCACATTGGTAAATAAGACATATGAAAAAACATATCTTCCTATTGGAGTTCTTGTTTACATTAACATGCTCTAGAAAGATAGCTGACGCGAAAGTCTGCACTAGAGTCTGTCCATGGAGAATCTGGTATAAGAAATTTGAATGATTACACCTATGATACTTGGTACATCCAAACCAGTAGCTTCAAATACTGATTCTGCCTTTATTAATTCAAACATTCATGAAACTTCGTTTAGGTAGATAATGAACCACCCCAGCATGATGAAACACAATAAACACAATACATACTAAAAATAATGCAAGTGAAAGAGATAAAAGCGGTTTGTCTTATTTTCGTATAAGAATATTGTTGGAAATATAGTTCAATTGTGGGTCAGTTCATACTGGTGAATGGGTAAGGAGGTACGGAGTGTACACCCATAAGTCCCTGAACACCCTGACTCATATTATGGTTAAAGTTGTTCAGCATTGCTGATGTTCTTCAGTGAGTTGAACTCTGGACTGAAGGTATTCATCAGGGAGTATTTCACTGAAGACATGTCTTCAGTATTTACTCATCAGCAAGTCTTCTTTAGTACTGAAGGCTTCAGAATGAACACCCTTCAGGGTTTGCTGATGCTTCAGTAGGACTGAAGGATAGAGTGACGCTGGAGCTGAACAAGTATGCTTGTAACGGTCTTTGACCAATTCAAGTGTTTTAAAGACCACGTTTAATTGTTCTTGTAACCACTTTGACCTGGAATTATGGAGCATATTAAGAGGATTAATTGGCCGTTAATTTATCTTAATACCATTGACCAGAAGTTGAGTACACTACCTATAAATAGGTGATTACAACATTGCCTGAGGGATACAGAAACAAAAACACATAGCAACGAAAGGGTTAAAGATTTGTGCCTAAATCTCTAACTGCATTTGGTCTTATCCCAAGTAGGTATTCGTGATACCCAGGCATTAGGGTCGGATAATTTACTTTGGAAAGTGATTACACGATTCCAAGTGATATCCGGTAACCATTGATTTGGTACGTAGCTAGGATTGATTATCTATATCCTAGTTGGGACGAAGTAAACACCAACAATCAAAGTAAATTGTTTTGTGATAATCAATGGCGGCTGCTATGAAGCATATGGTGGCTAACTTCTCCAAGCTAGATAAGTTTGAAGGGGTGGATTTCAGAAGATGGCAAAAGAAGATGCACTTTCTTCTTTCTATCATGAGCGTGGTGTATGTGCTGACTACTCCCATTCCTAATGGTGGTGATGATGCTACATTGGAGGAACTGAGGAAAAGGAGCAAATGGGAGAATGACAACTATGTGTGTCGTGGTATTATTCTCAATGGTATGTCTGATTCTTTATTTTATATTTACCAAAATTCTGAATCTGGTAAAGAACTACGGGATTCCTTGGAAGCCAAATATATGGCTGAGGATGCATCAAGTAAGAAGTTCCTTATGAGTGATTTCACATATTACAAAATGACTGATTCAAGACCAATCATGGAACAATATAATGAACTTCTTGGAATACTTGGTAGATTTACACAACATAAAATGAACATGGATGAGACCATTCAGGTCTCTTGTGTCATTGACAAATTACCTCCTTCTTGGAAAGATTTCAAGCATACCTTGAAACATAAGAATGAGGAATTAACTCTTGTTGAGTTGGGCAGTCATTTGCGCATTGAGGAATCCCTCAGGTTGCATGAAAGTGACAAGTTAAAGAGCAACAATGTTGCTGGTTCATCAGTTTTCAACATGGTGGAGCATAACAACTCCATCAGGTACAATGACAACAAGGGCAAACGCAAGCATCAGGATAACACCAAAGAAAATCCTAACAAGAAGTCATCAGTGGCTTGTTGGAAGTGTGGGAAACCTGGACACTTCAAAAGGGATTGCAAAGGTGTTGGTACTGGCAACAAAGCTAGTGGATCAGGCACAAATGGTTCAGTGATTGGTTCTAACAACATAACACTGAAAGGTCAAAATATGTTTAATGAATCTCACCAGATTTATTATGTTACATATGTATCTAAAGCTTATTTTGTGTAGGATGATGATGTTGCGTGGTAGGTTGATTCTGGAGCAACTGTTCATGTGTGTAAAGATAGATGTTGGTTCAAGACTTATGAGTCACTGAATGATGGATCTATTCTTCACATGGGAAATGAATCGACAACCCTAGTGCATGGACGTGGTTGTGTAGATCTTAAGTTTAGTTCTGGAAAGATTGTTAGCTTGTTTAATGTTTTGCATGTTCCTAATATTAGGAAGAATTTGGTTTCCAGTAGTGTTTTGAATAATTGTGGTTATAAACAAGTGATTGAATCTAATAAATTTGTTTTATCTAAACATGGTCTGTTTATTGGTTTTGGTTATTTGAGTAATCAAATATTCAGGCTTAATATTGTTTGTGAAAATACCACCAACATTGACTCAGTAGGTACTGGTAGTGTAATGTTCAGCCTCAGTGTCCACCAGTAAACTGAAGGATTCTTCACTATGGCATGCTAGACTGGGCCATGTCCACATTAAAAGGATGCAAAATATGTCTAAGGATGGGTTAATCCCAGTATTTGACATGGACACTGAAAAGTGTCAGACTTGCATGCTGAACAAAATAACTAAGAAACTATTTCAAGATGTAAAACGTGTAACTATAGTTTTGGAGCTAATCCATAGTGACCTATGTGATTTGCATGCTACTCCCTCATTAGGGAATAAGAAATACTTGGTAACATTTATTGATGATGCTTCTAGGTTTTGTTATGTTTACTTGTTACATACTAAGGATGAAGCATTAGATAAATTTAAAGTATTTAAAACTTAAGTTGAATTACAACAAGGAGTCCAAATCAAAAGATTAAGGACTGAGGGGAGGTGAGTACATGGATGCTCAATATTTTCAGTCTGTTAGTATTATCCATGAAACGACTACTCCATATACCCCTCAGCAAAATGGTATATCTGAAAGGAAAAATTGAGTACTGAAAGAAATGGTTAACTCTATGTTATCCTATTCAGGATTGAGTCAAGGGTTTTGGGGTGAAGCTATGTTAACAGCTTGCTATTTACTAAATAGGGTTCCCAACAAAAGGAACAGAATTACCCCTTATGAAATCTGGAGTAAAAGGAAACCAAACTTGAACTACCTCAAAGTTTAGGGTTGTAGGGCAGTTGTAAGACTCCCTGGTCCAAAGGTGAAAACCTTGGGTGAAAGAGGCATTGAATGCATCTTTATTAGATATGATGAGCATTCCAAGGCTTATAGGTTCTATGTTATTGAACCTAATGATTTAGTCAATCACTGAATCAAGGGATGCAAACTTTGATGAGACTAGGTTCTCATCAGTCCCTAGACCAAGCCTCAGAACTCCTGCTGGAGCTGAGGACATTGGTGCTTCAGTGGAACCTGAAAGGGTCACTGATGAGGTTGTGGTTCAGCAACCTGAGCCTAAGCTTAGAATAAGCACAAGGCATAGGACTCCAAGGAATTTTGGGCCTGAGTTTCAACTATACTTGGTTGAAGGAACAAAGGATGAGGTCTCTGATCAATACTTCTATTGCTTTAGTGTTGAGGATGATCCCAAAACATTTGTTGAAGCAATGAAGTCCCAAGATGTTGCTTTCTGGAAAGAAGCAATAAATGATGAGATGGATTCCATCATGGGCAAAAACACTTGGGTGTTGGTTGATCTACCTCCTGGTTGCAATCCACTTGGTAACAAATGGATTTTCAAAAGGAAAATGAAGGTAGATGGAATTGTTGAAAAGTTCAAGGCAAAGCTAGTCATTCAAGGCTTTAAATAAAAGTCTGGGATAGACTATTTTGATACTTATGCTCTAGTAGCACGTATCAGTACCATAAGAGTGCTGATTGCTCTAGCAAGTATTCACAATCTGATTATTCATCAGATGGATGTGAAGACAACATTCTTTAATGGTGATTTGGATGAGGAGGTTTATATGAACCAACCTCAGGGCTTCATCATGCCTGGTAATGAGCACAAGGTGTGTAAACTGATTAAGTCCTTGTATGGACTGAAGCAGGCACCTAAGCAATGGCACCAAAAATTTGATGAAGTGGTTTTGTCTAATGGTTATTCACTTAACCAAGCTAACAAATGTGTACATAGCAAATTTGATGAATCTGGTAAAGGAGTCATCATTTGCCTATATGTTGATGACATGTTAATCTTTGGTACTGACCAAGCTAAGGTTGATTAGACAAATGAATTTTTGTCATCAAAGTTCTCCATGAAAGACATGGGGGAGGCTGATGTTATCCTTGGCATTAGGATCAAACATGAAAGTGATGGTATGTAATTTCTCAGTCTCATTATATTGAGAAGGTACTGAAGAAATTCACTCACTTTGATTGTACTCCAGTGAGTACACCAATGGATACAAGTGAGAAACTGATGCCTAACAATGGTCACGCTGTCTCCCAGCTTGAGTATTCTAGGGTGATTAGTTGCTTGATGTATGCCATGACAAGTACTAGGCCTGACATTGCATTTGTTGTGGGTAAACTGAGTAGGTACACTAGTAATCCTAGTACTCAGCATTGGAAAGCAATTCAGAGAGTACTGAAGTATTTGAAAGGAACAATGGATTATTGTTTGTCTTATACTGGATATCCTTCAGTGTTAGAAGGTTACACTGATGCAAGTTGGATCATCAATATTGAGGATAATTCATCCACCAGTGGCTGGGTATTCCTACTTGGTGGTGGTGCAATTTCTTGGGCATCCAAGAAGCAAACTTGCATTACTGGTTCTACCATGGAATCTGAGTTTGTGGCTCTAGCAGCTGCTGGTAAAGAAGCTGAATGGTTGAGAAACTTGCTTCTTGAGATTCCATTGTGGGTCAAACCTATGGCACCCATTTCTATCCGTTGTGATAGTGCAACTACATTGGCTAAGGCATATAGCCAGATGTACAATGGTAAGTCTAGACACCTAGGTGTTAGACATAGCATGATTCGTGAACTGATCACGAATGGGGTAATTTCAATAGAGTTTGTGAGGTCTCAACAAAATTAGTTGATCACTTGACAAAGGGATTGGCTAGAGACTTGGTTATAAAGTCTGGTAAAGGGATGGGTTTAAAAGTCCACTCTAGTCACTGAATGCTAGGACACCCAACTCCCTCCTGAGGAAACTTGGGAGCTGAGTTCAATGTGGAAAGATGAACATTCAGGGGACTGAAGCACATGTATATCATCCCAAGTATGTGTTTGTACTTGCTGAAGGAGGATGAAGTTATAAACTTCTTAATGGTTAATGTCTTTGAAAAAGTGTTGAAGCAAGAGCATGATCTAAAGAGGAACCACCTATGTAAATGTTGAGGTTTCGCCGCCTCAGGGAGTATGGACTTGGCTCTTACAACATTTATGAATTTGGATATGGACACATGGCTCGTAGTGTCAAGAGTTGTTATGTATTTGAAAACTTGTGTGTATTTGATCTTCAGGTATTCAAAGTAGTTGAAGGGTTCAATTCTTAGAACACCCTGATTCTCGAATGTTTGAAGTATTGTACTAAGATGGAAATTCAATCCTTAGGACATTTTCATTGATGCACTGGTTTTGTTAATGTTAATTTTCATGCAAAAGGAATTGTACTATATTGGGGAGGATTGTTGGAAATATAGTTCAATTGTGGGTCAGTTCATACTGGTGAATGGGTAAGGAGGTACAGAGTGTACACCCATAAGTCCCTGAACACCCTGACTCATATTGTGGTTAAAGTTGTTCAGCATTGCTGATGATCTTCAGTGAGTTGAACTCTGAACTGAAGGTATTCATCAGGGAGTATTTCACTGAAGACATGTCTTCAGTATTTACTCATCAGCAAGTCTTCTTCAGTACTGAAGGCTTCAGCAGGAACACCCTTCAGGGTTTGCTGATGCTTCAGTAGGACTGAAGGATAGACTGACGCTGGAGCTGAACAAGTATGCTTGTAACGGTCTTTGACCAATTCAAGTGTTTTAAAGACCACGTTTAATTGGTCTTGTAATCACTTTGACCTGGAATTATGGAGCATATTAAGAGGATTAATTGGCCGTTAATTTCTCTTAATACCATTGACCAAAAGTTGAGTGCACTACCTATAAATAGGTGATTACAACATTGCATGATGGATATAGAAACAAAAACACATAGCAACGAAAGGGTTTAAGATTTGTGCCTAAATCTATAACTGCATTTGGTCTTATCCCAAGTAGGTATTCGTGATATCCAGGCATTAGGGTCGAATAATTTACTTTGGAAAGTGATTACTCGATTCCAAGTGATATCCAGTAACCATTGATTTGGTACGTATCTAGGATTGAGATTATCTATACCCTGGTTGGGACGAAGTAAACACCAATAAATAAATGGCCCGTGTGTCGTGTGTAGGGGTGTCAATATTTCCGACCCGACCCGAACCCGACCAGACCCGAACCCGACCCGAGCATATTCGGGTCGGGTTACTCGGGTTGAATTTTCAATTCGGGTTAGTCGGGTCAACCCGACTAACCCGAATTCGAAATTGGGTCGGACATCGGGTAAAATATTTATGCTTAATTCGGGTTCGGGTCAACCCGATTGACCCGAATAAGAAATTTTTTTATTTTTTTTATTTTTAAAATTAAAATTAAATATAAATTCTATTAAAAAAATTAAAAAAAAGTTTTTTTCTATATTTTACCCGTATTCGGGTTGACCCGAACCCGAATAGACCCGAACCCGACTAACCCGAGTTCAACTCAGATCGGGTTCGGGTAAAATATTTTTACCCCCAACCCGAATTCAACTCGACCAGAATAATCCAAACCCGACCAACCCGACCCGATTCCCACCCCTAATCGTGTGCCAAAATGAAAGGAAAATGCACTTTGCATTCTAATTTCACTTATCAAACTACAATAATCGACAATTTCATACATAAATATATTCCATAGTGCATAAATACATTGATAAGCTTGTCATTATATAATCGAAATGGGTAAATTAAATATCATTATCAGGGATGTGTGGCTTGCACACTATCTTGAGCTTTATTCATCATTACCAACACATTAGTTATTATAATATCCACCCTGAACATACATGCTTACTATATATATCTTATTCGGGGGTTTCTTATATCTCAGTACTTATCGTTCATTAAGATTAGCTACTCTCTTTCCTATTATCATCTATGGCTGCTCAAAATGATGTACAGATTTCGGTTTCTGAGTACAAACCCAAACAGGAACATGCGCAAGTTAGCACAGAGAAAGATTTTGACTACTCACAAAAGGGGCAGTGGCTGCGTGCTACTGTTCTTGAAGCTACTGATGGTTTAGTTTCTGTTACTGGTGAATGCAATACGTCTCAGATTAAGAGAAATAAAAATAATGAGAAGCAAACTCTGCCAAATCCCGTTCTAAATTCTGAATATTTCTTATTTACTTTTCTAGTTTGATTTTTGTATGTCTGAACATGACAGATGATGTATAATACAATTTCTGTTTGCAATACCCAACTCCTAAAGTATTAAACCATATTATTGTTGAGAGTATTCATGCGTATCCCACAATCATTAATTATTTGTGACGTAAGATTATCTAACTACAGTTGTGGTCTGCACTCCTTTCGTTCTAAGAAGCTTAAATTCTCAAATTATTTCTACAATTGACCGTTCCATCGTCATAGTCAGGGACGGAGCCAGTGGGGGGGCTGGAGGGTGCTCGCCCCCCCTAACAATGGCGTATCTACCATATAGAAAGGTGGTTTCCAGAAATAATCGAAACATTTTAGATCCAAAAATAGTACGGATTGATAAAGATAAAGTGTTTTGATGAAGATGAGCCAGAAGTACTTTTATATATTTAATTTATTAGTGTTGTACTTTTATTAAAATGTGCAGTTCCAACCCTTACAGTTTTAAATTTATCATTTAAATATTACTATTTGGAAATCTTTCTCTAGCGTAAATCTTGTTTTTTTCATGGGAGACAACGTTTCATATCTGTTTGTGAATTATCTACAGATAGATAATTAGTAAACCTTTTGCGTCGACATGTTTTGTTTTTGTTAGGTAAGTACCAAGGTTAAAATAACTCCCCGAAAATAGTTTAAAAAAACTCACCTCAACTGTCAACCCTTGTTGTAATGCCCTTGGCTAAACCAAAACGGTTAGAAAGTTCCTATTCATCATAAGAGAGCTAGGAGTCATCACTCCAAGTGAGGGGGTTTTGGGGTGCCACGTCAGCGAAACCCACTCACTCACTTGGAAAAATCAGGGGAGTCATCACTCCAAGTGACTCCCCTTTGTGGGTCCCACTTTTTTTTTTATTTCTCACATTTTCAAACTAATTAATTCATTTCATAAATAAAAATAAATATTACAATCCTAAAAAAATAGAAAAATAAAACTTCGAATAAAAAAAAATACGAAAAAATTACGAAAAAAACTACTAGTTGGAGGAGTCTTCGGAATCTTCAACGTCGCGGTATTGATTGGTATTCGGCATTTTTGCGCGTAGACGAGCCTTGATTTCTTCTTTTTTAAAGTTTATAAACGCGGCCATTTCGGGATCCATGTTGGAGGTGTCATAGTTGAGAAATTTCAACTCCTCCATTTCGGCAATCGTGTCGTCTTTGCGTTGCGAAGCCGCATACGCTTTTTGCGAGGCTTCACGACGGAGACGAAGGTCATAGGTAACCGCGTCTTCAAATCGAGACGAGTTACTTCCTCCGGTACTCGCCGATGTTTCTGAACGGCTTTTTTCCCGGGCCGTTCTTTACCCGTGGGGCGGGGTCGTTGATCTCGTTGGAATGGTTCGTCCGTGTTCATCGGCATCGAAAACGAACCGCCATCCTCGTTCTCGGTCAAATCAACCGGGGAAACCTCGGGTGCGTCCCATTTCGGGGACTTCCTCAAAATATTCCATGCCTTTTCGTGATTAAACGTGGCATTTCTATTCTCGTCCGCGTAAATGGCCCGAGCCCGTTCAATCACATCAACCTCGCTTTCGCCACTTTTTTTGTTCCGATGACATTTCTTGTAGATGGCGTTCCACTTCATAATATTATGATGCATCGGATTCCACTTACCCGTGACCATGTCTTTGGTACGCTCTTGATGATTTCTTTCGTTAAACACCCGGGTAATCCGAATCCAAAGAGTGTCTCTTTTTTGGTGACGCCCAACTTTCGGATCTTCGGATGTCGCGATGTAACACTCGGCAAGCACGACTTCTTCGTCCTTGGTCCACCGACCAAGACCTTCATTCGGAACGGGTTCTTTTGATTTTTTTGCGGGGTTTTTCCTTCGGGTTTTTTTTGTTGGTTCGGTTTCGGGTGGTGGAGATTGGAGTGATTGGCGTCTTTGGGTATAGGCTTGATATTCTTCTTGTTGCTTTTGTATAAAAGCTTGATCTTCGGGAGTTATCGGACCGTGGGTAGGAAATCCCGGGAATTGTGGGTTGGACGTAGTTCCGTCACCGCCACCCATGTTGGATTGAAGGAGGTGGGTGAATCCGAACCAATTTTCGCCGGCCATTTTGATTGTGTTTTTGTTTGTGTTTGTGAATGAGAGAATGATAAAGGAGAGAATGATTTGTGTGTGTGTGTAAAAAATGATATAGGGAATGTAGTATATATAGGGATTAAAATTAAATTTTTTTTTTTTTTTTTTTAAAAACTAGCCGTTTGGTGCATTTAATTTTAAAAAAAATATTTTTTGTTTAAATGGAAACTAGCCGTTAGGCATTTAAAACAAAAAAAAACTTTTTTTTTCAAAAAAAACGGCTAGTAGCCGTTATGTTTAAAAAATTTTCAAAATTTTTTTTTTTTTTAAAAAAAAAAACTAACTCACGCCCCGTGAGTATAATCGCGCCGGGGCTCAACGCCGTTGGTTTTTGGGCTCAGGGGAGTCATCGCGCACTCCGCGCCGTGGGTTTGGCACCCCACGGCGCCACCACTCCCAGACCTCTAAAGGAACCTACGTGCTTTTAATAATCATTTCATGCAGGTTCTACTCTCCTTTCCTGTATAGTTACTATTACTCCACGTCTCCACTACTTGGGAGTTGGGAGTGCAGTCTCCCTTTTTGTTGCTTTATGAAGGGTTTTTATTATTTCTCTCAATCAAATTACTGGTGTTTACTCGTCGTCTAGATTTCACAAGCAGTGATTTTTTTTGTTTCTAAATGTATCAAGTTCTTTACATAGTATACGGTTAAGTGTAATGTTCCATAGCCAATTGTGTGTAATCTGGAGTGTCGATATGACAAATATATAAGGAAGTGCTTTCTTTAGATAAAAGAAGTACATCCGTTACCTTGTACCCCCTAGTTTTTATAATATCTTTACTTACTTGGCGTGCTCGCTTTAGAATTCTTTTCACCTTTTTTTCCGGGTCAATCTCTGTTTTCTTGTACCATTTGTATTAATTTTCATAGTAATGAGTATGGAAAGTTATATATTTAGGTAGTATGCCGTAATTAGTGGCTCACTATATTGAACATGGTGCCTTCTCCTTTTGCAATTCATCTTTTTGCTGTGGATGGTGTGGATTCCACACGCCTTTCAGTTATTTAATTCATCCTTTCCACCATTTGTGCTATACACGAGCCATTTCAGTATAATATCGTGTCGTTTAATATTGAATGGCTTGTGGTATCGTTGTTGATTCCACAGTTTTTTTATTATATGATTTTGTATCATTAATTAATCCAACTTTAGCTTTGGAATGCATATTCTTTCCTTTTTGTTAAACTATCATAATATTTTTTTTAAACTGGTAATGATTGATCTGCAGATGTATATGGCCAGGCAACGAACAACTAACATACCCGGCTAGTTGTTTTAGAGCAGGTTTGAATGTCAGATCATTGCAAGTATCTAAGGGAACAATTTTTCTTCTCTATTGTTTGAATGAATGCCCAATCTACACAATTATTCTGTATTGCAAGGGTCAAGCAGAAAAAGAACCGAGAATATGGCAGGAGTTTATCTAATTTAACTTTATTTAGAACTTACATATGTCCCAAAATTAGGACTCCTACTACAAAACAATATCAGTGTCGTTTCGTATCGTACTATCGTAATGCCTTTCATATGATCAACTGATATGATGCCCGTATATCTATCATTTATCTAATAGTATCAGCGCAGTTTCTTAACACAAAGGCCATCCATAAATCACCTAATTTCTTTTTCATCAACTAGGTTCATCATCAGTATGCAGATCGTAGTTTCCTTTCGTGGGAATTCCACTCTCCTTTCATACTTTTTTAGTCATCTTTCCATTACATGGGAATCCTTTTTGAATTTTTTTGAAAGGTATTAGGTGTTTTTCTGCATTAAATAACGAGGATATGATGGCAGTCGTGTAGATTCCACAAGCCAATATCGATTTTTTGTGATACTTTCTTTAAATATCATTATCACGAGCTTGTGTGTTGCACACTATACTGAAATTTGAACATCGACACATTGATCATTCATGCTATATAAATGCCCTATTATGGACTCTATCTTCCATAAGAAACTCAGCATTGATCTTTGTCTGCAGTTATCTTTCTTTGTGATTTAAAAATTAGATATCCTAGTTTTATCATCATGGCTGCAAAAAATGATGTATGCATTCCTGTTTCTGAGGAAAATAGCAAACACGCACATGGAAACTTGTCTATTGAGGACGACTTTGACTACTCACAAAGGGGACAGTGGCTGCGTGCTGCTGTTCTGGGAGCCACTGATGGTTTAGTTTCAGTTGCATCTTTGATGATGGGTATTGGAGCTGTTAAACAAGATGTTAGAGCCATGTTCTTACTGGCTTTGCAGGTTTAGTTGCTGGTGCATGCAGTATGGCTATTGGAGAATTTGTTTGCAGTTTATTCCCAACGAGATGTGGAGGTCGCTCAGATGAAGAGAGAAAACCAAACTGAGAAGGAAGCATTGCCGAATCCCGTTCAGGCTGCTGCAGCATCAGCCATTGCATTTATGTTAGGGGCCATCTTACCCTTACTGGCTGCTACTTTTATAGTGGACCATAAGGTTAGGCTTGGTGTGGTTGTAGCCACAGTGAGTTTGGCACTTGTTGTTTTTGGGTGGATTGGAGCTTTCTTAGGGAGGACTCCGGTGGTTAAGTCATGTTTCCGAATTTTGACCGGAGGATGGCTTGCTATGGCCATTACTTTTGCATTGACCAAGTGTGTAGGATCTTCAGCATTATAGTTTTTCCTGCGACAGGACTATTATCAAGATTAGGAGTTTGATTGTATACTAATTTGCTCGTAGTAACTTCTTCTCATCCAATGCTTCTCTTATGTAAAATAGATGCATTAATATCATGCCTCGCTCATTTAAATCAAATATATCTTCGTTATTATCTATTAATGTATCCTTGACCTTGGTTAGCTCAAAGCGAACTCTCTATATATTCATTTAGAATTCTGGTTCTAGAGATGTAAATTTGTAGTTAGACAGTAAAATAGCAACTATGCTTTCGGTATTAGATCCAAGAATACTTGTTTTTTTACGCGAGGAAGGTTATCATCAAGCGAATTCCTATAATTATGAGATGAGTGAAAGTTCTTGTAATAGCACTTTTAAAAATATACAAATGAGAAATATGAATATGGATTTATTTTTTTGCTAGTGATCTGTGTTAGCCTGTATAATTAGCTGTATTAGTGTTTTGGGCTCAAGCCCGTGTCTAGAATATACTAAGTCTAAGCTTGGGGCAGATGGTAATTGTGTATCTGATTCGACTTTATATCAGAGTTTTGCAGGTTCTCTTCAATATTTGACTTTGACTCGCCCAGATATTTCTTACTCTGTATAGCAGGTTTGTCTTTATGTGCATGATACTCGTGAGCCTCATTTCTCGGCTCTTAAGAGGATCTTGAGGTATGTTAAGGGAACTTTGGAATATGGACTTCAGTTGTTTGCATCATCCACTAAATCCTTAGCTGCTTATTTTGAAGCGGATTGGGCGGGATGTCGTACTACTCGACGATCTACTTCATGTTATTGTGTTTTTCTTGGCAACAACTTACTCTCTTGGTCCTATAAGAATAAATCGATGCTTTCTCGTTCTAGTGCAGAGGCAACGTATCGTGGGGATGCAAATGCTTTTGCTGAGACTTGTTGCATACGGAATTTATTGCGTGAGTTACATACACATTTATATTCCGCCTAGCTTGTCTAGTGTGATAACGTTAGTGTTGTTTATTTATCTTATAATCCGGTTCAACATCAGCGTACGAAGCACATTCAGATTGACATTCATTTTGTTCGAGATCTAGTTGCTGCTCGTCAGGTTCGAGTTCTTCATGTTCTTTCTCGTTATCAGTATGCAGATATTTTGACTAAAGGTTTGCTTTCCACATTGTTTGAGAAGTTTCGAACCAGTTTGAGTGTCTAGTCTCTTCTCGCTCCAACCGCGTGGGAGTGTTAGCCCGTATAATTAGTTGCGTTAATGTTTTGGGCTCAAGCCCGTGTCTAGAATATTCCATGATGTGTATTTATGTATACCGAATATTGATCTTGAATATACAGACGTTTATCCTCTTACAATCTGTTGGTGTGTGAGCGTTATTGTAAAAATCCTTCAATAAGGTTTTCATTCTTCTTGATGTGGTTTGCCGGTTTTCCTGGGAGGGTGTGGTGTGGTGTTATTATTTTGTTTATTGTTGTGTTCGGTCGTATGGTTTGAGTATGGAAAAGGGTTCTTTATTGTTTAAAATGAGAAGGAGTGGTAAGGGTGTATAGGAGAAACAAAAATCAATTTTTCGGTGATCTTACTAGGTTTATTTATTTTTTTAACTAGGGTATTGGCACTTGGGCTACTAGCAATATACATGTAAAACCTGTTACGCTCACATCTAGTGAGACACCTTTTTTTAGAACGACAATGTTAGTGGTCTGTGGGTCGAGTCGTTCAATGACATCCAAGCGGCAAAATGTCTTTTCCGAACCCTCACCTAGTTATGTTAAACTCCTTATCCGCTTCGCCTGAGAGCCCTTGGCAGGTCTTGAATCTAAGACCCTCCCCCCAAAGGAAACCACTTAGTAAAACTTTGGTGGCCAACTGAGCTAAGACCGTTGGTTACATCTAGTAATACACGTATTTAGGCAAGTGCTGGCAAGTCTGACTTCGACTTCTACTAGTATTACATCGATTTCGGAATCTATTTCGTTTGCAACATTGTTGAAAGGTAATACGAGTCATAAATTGGTTAATTTTTATAAGTTAATAATAATTTTGATATAAATAGCTCGCCTAGATGATTTACGGGTCAGGCGATATTATCTATTTAGCAAGACATGTCGGGTAAATTGTAAGAATTGGGTTATATTTAAATTACGTAAAACGTGATGATTTTTATAAACACCGAAATGGTATGAGCCTCTTTTTAGTAAATATGGACTCGTTTAGTTATTATAACTAGAATACCCGAGACCCGACCATCATGGACATTAAGTTGACATCGTTATGATGCGTTTTAGAACCCGTAATGCATATAAAGTGGATTTGGGTCACAAAAGTCCAACTTACACTTATAATGGCTATTGGGCCATTATTAGGCCCGAGATTAATAACCAAATTGGAGTTTAATAATAATTTTGAAATTGACTTAAGTTATATAAATGTGTAATGAGCCAGTAATGGGCCTTAATGGGCTTAATTGTCATAATGGGATAATACATGGTAAATTTTTACCAAAAGTCTTACGAAAAGTTTTATAAAGCTTATGCAATGTCCAAACCTACTAAAATGAACTATTTACATATATGTATGATTTATTTCTCGTCTCGAGCCTAAGACGCGTCTCGTCATTTTAGGTCTCGTTCGGTCATATGTTGACCGTTGGGCATCTTGCTCTCGATCAACGAGCAATTGGTATCTCGTGAAGTCGTGTATCGACTATTGGACGTTTGTTCCTTGATCTACGTGTAATAGCTATATCAGGTGAGTTCATAGCCTCGCTTTTACTGCTTTATATGTGTTTATAAACCCGCGAGGGGGAATACATGCTCTTGGTATAAAAATATGATGTTTATATATATGGTTTTGAGAGAATACATGTTTAAGAATAAACATGTGGTTTGCTATATGCTTTGAACGAATACATGTTGTTGTAAATGAATGTAAGATGGATGATTAAATGCTTTTGAAAGATGAACACAAGCGTTGATTGTATTGATTGTGAACCGCTATTTGCTAAGTGCTGTATTGCCAAAATTTGGAAAGTCCCTATACACCCATGAACCGTTAACTACCCTTGATGGGTAGGCGCTGGTACAGACGGATGGATCCATCGGGGATGGCCCCCACCTGGGCAGGTCGCACCTGTGGGTTGGAGGCTCAGCCAGGTGTGTTGTATTAGAAGTAAGGGGGTATTCGGCAAAATACCTGACTAGGGCATTATTATACTTAAGGCTTCGGTGTCATGGCTTAGTAGAATAGCGTGGACTTTGGGTATTGCATGTGTTGCACTATCGACAGTGGATGAGATTCTTGTGTTCAAAAGCTTTATGGTTTATTTAAAAACCCATTATTGTTTATTAAAAACCTATGAATTCACTCAACCGTTGTGTTGACATGTTAGCATGTATTCTCAGGTGTGTAGGTTTAAGAGCAGCTGGAGTATGGAGCCGCGCAGGATAAAGTAAAGGCAAAACAAACAATTTTCATTCGATACATTTGACAAATCTTTATTTTTTATTAAGGTTTGTATAAATTGGTGGGACCTCTTTTTTAGTTAACTCTGATTTAATAAAATTATCGAATGGTTTATTTTATAAAACGTCTCTTTTGAGGTCGTTTTCTATGACTATGTGTGATGTGCTATGAAGTAACGCCCAAGGTTGATATTATGCTGCCTTGTGAAATTGGGGGGGGTTACAGATTGGTATCAGAGCACTAGTTATAGCGAACTAGGTCATTTTTAAAACCTAGACTATAACTGCTCTTTCATAAAATTGTTTTATTGCCTTACAAAGTATCTGCGCGCTCATGGCTCCTAGAAACCAATGCTTGGTTTTGATTATATGATCCTATGTGTATATAGGAATGATTGTATGTATATGTAGGTACATATTATGGTATAGAAAGGCATTGCGCGTGAAACAAAGGTCCTTGCGTGATTATCGTACATTTTACGATACGGTTTTAAAGAGAGTTTGGCCTTGCCGCCAATCACCTTTTTCGATAATTAATTTATTATCCGAATGCGAGTATGGAACTCGTTTGATATTTTGAGTACATATATATTGGTTCATAATATATTGCATATCGACTAATTTAAGCTCGATTGTTGTCATCGCATCGTGATGTGCCATTTTAGGATATCTCATTTTGAAACGTAATTGCTTAGCGTATTATTATATTTCTTCACTCCTTATGATTTTGAAGAATCATTTCTTCAAGGAGACATCTTCTACGTAATATAACATTTAATTTAATTGTGTTTGATTATGTTTTATTGGCGAAAAGGAGGATGCCAATGTTGGACCTAAATAATATATATACCCAAATCAACTATATATAATTTGGGTACAACAAAGATATGCTCATAGTAGTCATTAGTTGAGAAATTTAATACTTTGTATTTAAATGGAATGGGACATTTAAATATAATGATTTTAAATCGCCCAACTATGTGTCGTTTAAGGTTCTCTTATTGAAATGGATTGGGACATTTGAATAAGAAAGTTTTAAACCACTGGACCTTAGATTGTATATGGTTTCTTTATTCAGATGGAATGGGACGTTTGAATACAGAAATTATGGATTAAGTTTGACACCCTGTACTTTCCTTGGCATTTAATTTGGTTATGATATCGTGTTTTATGACGGTATTATTGAGTAGGATGATTTATAATCGTTTTGTTGAAATAAATTGGGACGCCTTTTTACTTGAACAAGAAAGTTATAAGTTCCCAAACCATAAATTTATAAATTCTTGTTTACATGAATTGGGACGCCTTTCGATGTAAACAAGAAATTATAAACAAGTGGGCTCAAGAGTGCTTGATTTGGTTTGTGATTATTTTTGTATACGGATGTATTTCTTCGACTCATGTTTCGTTGGTACGAATCGTTCGTTTTCGTCGTCATTATGGTTATTATTGATTATCGTGTATGTACGAGTAACCCTTTTAGTCTTCTCTCGAGTTATAATTTGTTTCTATGGACCATTTCTAATGTGTCCTAACTAACGCGAGCATTATAAGCTAATCATTAAGAACCATCACCTGTTCCGAGAACAAATGACTTGTTTAATCGACACTAGTTGTGTACTTGTGGATTGACTGAAGATTGAGTTATCAACACTACTCATCGTGAATAAAAAGATCTTGAGATTCTTTCTTGTTATTATGGATGGTTCATCGAAGAATTTTAAATGTAACAAGAAAATATTTTGGGTATGGATCCATTTGTGAGCACCCTGTAATATCTTTTGGGTATGGATCCGTTTGTGAGCACCCTGCAATGTCATCCGGGTATGGATTCGTGTGTGAGCACCCTATGATGATGAAAATATTGTTCTATATGTATCTATGCAATGAACATCATGAACAGCCTTTAACTTGCAAACTTTCCTTGACTGGACTTATTTGAAAATCCTATCAAATATTCTTATTTATCATGAATTGGCTACTTAGCAAGCATGATTTAACTTGATTGCATTTATTTGATTTGACATGGCTAGGCTATTTTGCAAGCATGTCGTAAAGTGATTATATGTGCCTAATGATGGATTTTAAATTTGATTTGGATCATAGTTCCTCCGATCGAGTAATGTATACTCCGAACGATTTCCGTGTCGATGAATTCGCTTTTGACGAAATAAGTTTCCATGTTCGAGATCAATGCTATTAGGTGATTTTGTATGACTAGTACTAATTACCTTGTCTTGATTATTTTGTAACTTTTCGATGGAGGTCTGTGCGATTCATGCGATTCTCTTACGAAAATTCTTTTTATGAGACCCTTGGACGATATCTATTTTGATTTGGTTGATGTGATCAACGATCTTTTGAATTTATTATCTGATTGAAAATATTTTAAATGCGCCCACTGTTTTTTTCCACTGTTTCTGACTCGTCACTTGTCGTGAGTAAGTGTTTTGAGCTCACATCGATCGTCACATGTTTGATAAGCTACTAGTAATGTACCTTGAAACACTTCTAAAAATTCACGATTTGTCAAGTTTTTGCTTCGAGTGGCTTGTTCTTCGAGTTATGTATTATCCTTTTCTTATAAGGATTGAAGCTACATTTAAACCATTCACTTTTGTACTTTAAGTATTATCGTTGCTTTGATTTTTGTTTATCCAACCTTCGCTAGGAATCTCGGCAATGATTTTTCAATTCCTCACATCTTCGCCTTTTAACCGAAGGCTATTGAGACAAATTAAGCGCCGGGACGTCGCTTCCAAAAGGGTTAGATGATGTAATAACCCGAAATTTAAAATCAACATTTAGATCGATTTCTAATACTAATTTTATTATTCGGACCAATATTTATTAATCTACTTTTATTGGTCATGTTTGTTCGACGGATAATATTGATTTCTCGACTAGACGGCAAGATCAGGGTTTTAACTTATCGAATATGTGTCGACTATTGGGTGTTTTGTCCTTGATCTACGTGTAATAGCTATATCAGGTGAGTTCATAGCCTCGCTTTTACTGCTTTATATGTGTTTATAAACCCGCGAGGGGGAATACATGCTCTTGGTATAAAATATACGTTGTCTATATATATAGTTTTGAGAGGATACATGTTTATGAATAAACATGTGAAGTTTGACTATATGCTTTGAACGAATACAAGTTGTTGTAAATGAATACAAGATGCTTGATTAAATGCTTTTGAAAGATGAACACAAGTGTTGATTGTATTGATTGTGAACCGCTATTTGCTAAGTGCTGTATTGCCAAAATTTGGAAAGTCCCTATAAACCCATGAACCGTTAACTACCCTTGATGGGTAGGCGCTGGTACAGACGGATGGATCCATCGGGGATGGCCCCCACCTGGGCAGGTCGCACCTGTGGGTTGGAGGCTCAGCCAGGTGTGTTGTATTAGAAGTAAGGGGGTATTCGGCAAAATACCTGACTAGGGCATTATTATACTTAAGGCTTCGGTGTCATGGCTTAGTAGAATAGCGTGGACTTTGGGTATTGCATGTGTTGCACTATCGACAGTGGATGAGATTCTTATGTTCAAAAGCTTTATGGTTTATTTAAAAACCCATTATTGTTTATTAAAAACCTATGAATTCACTCAACCGTTGTGTTGACATGTTAGCATGTATTCTCAGGTGTGTAGGTTTAAGAGCAGCTGGAGTATGGAGCCGCGCAGGATAAAGTAAATGAAAAACAAACAATTTTCATTCGATACATTTGACAAATCTTTATTTTTTATTAAGGTTTGTATAAATTGGTGGGACCTCTTTTTTAGTTAACTCTGATTTAATAAAATTATCGAATGGTTTATTTTATAAAACGTCTCTTTTGAGGTCGTTTTCTATGACTATGTGTGATGTGCTATGAAGTAACACCCAATGTTGATATTCCGCTGCCTTGTGAAATTGGGGGTGTTACAATTTTCGTACCTTGTTTCCGGATGGTAATGGTGCGGATATAGCGGTCTCAAAGCAATCTGTTTGTGTTGTGAATGAATGCCTTAGCAATATTGTGTACGGGTTCTTTTTGGCACAACATGTGGCTTATCTGGTTGAGAACTACGTTAAGAATACTTGGAGTAAATTTGGCTTTGTTAAATCAGTGATAACTAAAGGTATGTTTTTCTTCAACTTTAGTTCTAAAGGCAGGATGGTATCTATGTTGGAAAATGGTGCGTGGTTAATTTTCAATGTGTAATTGATTCTCAGAAAGTGGACACCGGATGCGAACATTATGATGGACGACGCGTGTAATCTCCATGTTTGGGTGCAGTTCCATGATATTCCCATTACAAGTTTTACGGAAGATGGGTTGAGTGCTATTCACAAACCTCGGCAAAGCTCCAATGTTAGATGCTTACACGACCACTATGTGTACCGATACTTGGGTTATGGCTAGTTATGCTAGTGTTATGGTTTAGCTTCGAGCTAATGACTTTTAAGATACCATTATGGTTAGTATACCTAAATTCGCGTGGGTGAAGGGTATACTATGAGAACTATTCTTGTTGAGTACGAGTGGACACCTCCTTGATGATCAAGTTGCAAGGTCTTTTGTCACGTCCCTGGGTGAATGTCTTAAGTAATTCGTCTCTGATGTGTTGAAGAACGTGAAGAATCATAGAAAAGCTGTTAGAGGAGTTGTGGTTGGTCCGAAGGTGGGGTTTAAGTCGAATCAATAAGTTTATCACATCATTGTAAATTACTTATTTGACCGCAATAACAATTTATCTTGGGATCTAATTTCTCTACCTAACTAGAATAAAAATAATTAGGAAATCATTTGATTCTAGTTTGACATAATAAACTCTTTACCCTCCCAACATGAGTATTCTTGCAAAGATTTTGTTGAAATTCAAACTTGATTTTTTTAAAGGCAAAGTGATACATGTTATAATATACCATTTCTGATTCATCATTAAGCTGTGGGTGGTGTGGATTCCACACTCCTTCCATTTTTTAATTAATCTTTTTCAGCAGATTGTGGAATGTGAACCGGGTAATCTAGTTTGTGCTTCATATATAGTTAGTTAAACTATAAGGACCATTAGCGTACATTAGAAACATAATAACCACTTGGTAGTTAAGTCAGTTAGGTTTAGTGAAGGGTTGCGTCGTTTGGGGTCATGTCCATTCGACTTCTATATAAACAAACATATGTATACATTTGAATGGTTGGATTAAGAATACAATTACTTATTCATATACTTTGCAACTCATAAACGATATAACATCGATCAAGAAATATTAGGACAACATTTGGCATCAAGAAGAAGTGTTATACAACGTTTGATTCATACGAACGAAAATCAGAAAGCGTGTTTCTCTAATACTTCCAAGAGAAACGACGAGTGAATAAGGAAACGCAGAAAAAGGGTAGTGCACGTCCAGTTTTGTGCGTAGGGTTGCAGACGTGATACACCACGATACGATGGTATAAAAATTCGTTGGAACATCGAAGGGAAAGGAAGAACGCCCTCCTCTTGAATAGAAGAACGAGATGAAGGCACGACCTGGTTTCTTGTCGTTGTGTTGGGTGTTATCGCAACACAGAAAAACAAGAAAGAAACACTACGTTTGGTTAATAAACGAGTGGGATAACTTTGTCGGAATCCAGATACAAAATAGACAAAGTTGGATAGGCGCGAGGATCAAATAGCGAGGAACGCTTTTATGGAAGATTTGTATCACATACGTGATATAGAATCGTTGAAGGGTGCCGGGGCGACACAGGAAGAACCGCAAGGAAAGAGCGGGAACAAACATGTTACTTGTTTGTAGAGGAAGAAAGACTTGGAGAAAAAACCAAGTCAGACAAAGCGCTGGAATTTATCGGTCGAGACAAGGAAGAAGAAGGGATATCAGACAAGAAAGAAACAACCAGGGCAGCGATGTATTTTTGTCGGACAAGGCAAAAGAAAAAGGAGCAAAGTGCGTGAAATAAAAAAAGGGGAGGAGCATCGCTTGGTATAACAAAGGGAACAAGGTTGTGCGCAAAACACAACACCGAGGTCACAAGTTCCATATTTGACTTTTTAGATTAACTAGAAGTAATATAGATTTATTACTTTAGATATTAGGATTCCCGCTACCTAAATATATAACTCCTTATTATAAGATACCACACTAGCACACATAATTCCTACACGAAAGTGAAGATATTAAACACTTTCAAGATGGTCGATGAAGATACCTCAAAATCTACATCATCAAAAAACGAAGCACCCACGACACACTACCAATGCCCTAAATTGAAAAACACAAACTACACGGTTTGGGCTATACAAATTAAGGTCATATTAGAGGCACATGGTTTGTGGGAGACGATAAACCTAAAGCTGATACGGAGGTAGACAATAAGAAGGACAAGGCGACGATAGCCTTCTTATATCAAGCGTTGAATGAAGACGTGATTTTACAAGTAGCAAATTGTGAAATGGCTAAGGAATTGTGGGATTCGTTAAAGAAGCAACACGTTGGAGATGAAAAGGTGAAGAAAGCACGGCTACAATAATTGATGATTGGATTTAATGCACTTCAGATGAAGGACGACGAAACGATGGATGCATTTATGGCTAAGATAAACGGCTATGCAACGAAGGCCAAAGAATTAGGGAAAGCCCTAGATAAATCAATTTTAGTACGAAAACTACTAGATTCGACACCAGATAGATTTATCCAAATAGTAGCATCCATAGAACAAACAAGTGATCTAGATAGTGTCACTTTAGACGAGATCATTGGAAAACTCAAGGCATTTGAGGAGAGGATAAAACCCCGAAAGGGAGGACAAGTGGAAAGCCAATAAAACTTATTATTTACACGAGGAGAACACTCTGATGGAGGTAGACGTTTTGGAAAACGTGGAGGAAGATCAAAGTTTTCACATAGAAACTGGAAAAATAATAAAAACAGAAGTAACTCACAAGAAGGAAACTCAGATAAAGGAAACTCAAATAAGAGTAAAGGTGAGTGGGATTTGAGTAAAATACGATGTTACAAGTGTCAGAAACTTGGACACTTTAAGAAGGATTTTAGAGGAACGTCAACAACTATGGAACAATCAAACCTTATCTTAGAAGATGACGAACCATCACTACTAAGGGCTACACATGAGGAAGTATTGTTGAATGAAAAACAAATTCAACCAGGAAAGTACACCTCATGAGATACAACTATGTGGTACTTGGATAATGGAGCAAGTAACCATATGACGGGTAACAAGAGCCATTTTAGGGATATTGATGAAAGCATGTCAGGACGAGTACGTTTTGGAGATGGGTCGTATGTACAGATAAAGGGGAAAGGATCTATCCTATTAGGTTATAGAAAGCAGGAACAAAAGATAGTATTAGACATATACTATATACTAGACCTGAAGAGCAATATACTAAGTTTAGGACAACTTACAGACATAGGTTGCAAGGTCATTATGGAAGGAAATAAATTGGCAGTATATGATAAGAATAAGAAGTTGTTGATGAAGGTTGAAAGATCAAAGAATCGGCTTTACAGTATTAGATTACAAGTACAAGCCCCTATATGTCTCTTAGCAAGTATAGATGAGCAAGCATGGTTATGGCATGCTAGATTAGGTCATCTAAATTTTGATGACATCAACAAGATGACCAAGAAGAATCTAGTGGAAGGAATACCAAGGATAAACCATGCTGGATAGATTTGTGATGCATGCTTATTAGGAAAACAAAGCAAAACACCATTCCCAAATCAAGCTAAATTCAGATCAAAGAACCCCTTGGACTTAGTATATGGAGACTTGTGTGGTCCTATAAGTCCACCTACACACTCTGGCAAGAAACTCATATTCTTTGTTAATGCAATGATGCCTAAAAACGTTACTTGCATTTTTCGGTCTCGCTTTGTTTTGATTACGAAAATTTGTAAAAACAAGCATTTACGAAAACAATGAAAAACAAATTCTTAAGTTCAAGTATTTTTATTTCAACCATTATCACTTAAGGTATGAACAAACAAGTAATTATACTAATTAAGTGATCAAGGATTTAATCTTTTCTTAAAACTCACTTTTTATTAAGTGTGACAAAGATTTATTATTAAACTTTCTTTTTAAGAAAATGTTTTATTAAATTAATTATTTGAAAGTTTGAAATTTGAAAATGGCATATTCTATCTTGGTTTGGAATATCCTTTCAGGATATTTTAATCCCTAGATTCGAACCAACCCACTAAAAGACAAAAGGGAGCGGACTCTACGCTGGCGGTTCCTTAGCGCCTACGACGGTTCCTTATCGATAAGGAACCGCAGGCTCCAATAAGGAACCGCGGGCAGATATAGCCGTTGGACATTTGTCTTATAAATAGTGGACCATTCTCAGACTTTCAATCCACCACTTTTGCACATACATTTCCAGATTCTTTCATACTTCTTAAATCACTAAAATCCTTGATCATTTGTTTGATTACTACTTGTTTAGAAGTGAATCTTTCTCCTCCCATCTTTTCCTCTCAAAGTGCAAAGAAAAGAACAGTATCATTCTGGAAGTGTTGTGTCTACCTCAAAGATCCATTGAAGATCCAAACTTATTTATTCATTTTGTGTCATTGTTGTGAAGATCCAAGTAGTTGTGTCTATTTGGAAGTTGTGTATGTATTAGGGTTAATACTTAGTCCTCAAAGTATATTGGTGTAGGTTGGTCCTAGCTAAGATTAGGGCTTGACTTTTAGCTTAGAGTCGGAAATTGGTTAAGCGACGCTGTGTACGGTTTCTCCACCTTAAGGAGCTTGTTGATTAGTGAACTCTCGAGTAAGGAGTACTCGAGGAGTGGAATAGGAACGAGGAGTGAGCTTCGTTGCTGAACCACTATAAATCCTTGGTGTTTGGTTTGATCTTTCCTTCCCTTATCTCTTTACATTCATTATTATTTATACTTGTAATTATTAGTTAGTTGCACTATACATTCATTATTCTTTATACTTGTGATTATTAGTTAGTTGCACTATACCTTGTTCATATTGTGTATAAGAAGGTTTCACATAAATACTCAAGCTTATGTTTTTGAAAAAGGATTTTTTTTAACCAACCTTCAACAAGTAAATTTAAGAAACTATTCAGACCCCCCCCCTTCTAGTTTCTACAATTGGTATCAGAGCGTGGTTGCTCAAGACTTTTTAAAATATATTGTGTTTTAAAACTTGAATCGATCTATGGATTCCAACAAGTATCTAGAAGGGCAATCCATGCAAAGACCATCTCTTTTTGAAACCAATAGTTTTATTTATTGGAAAAATAGGTTTGAGACTTATTTGAAATCAAAAGATTTAGATCTTTGGCATGTTATTACCAATGGTGATTTTTTTGCCATTTCAATATAATGAAGTTTCTAAAACTAAGGAAATAGTTACTTTTGATAAAGCTAATGATGATACTAAAAGAAAACTTGCTAAAAATAATGAGGCTAAAATGGTGATTTATAATGATTTACCAAAGAAAGAGTACGAAAGGATTCTTATATGTGAAACCGCTAAAGACATTTGGAATACTCTTTTAGTAACCCACCAACGTAATAGCCAAGTCAAAGAAAGTAAAATCGATCTTCTTGTTCAACAATATGAACAATTTGTCATCTTAGAAGATGAAACCATAGATAGTGCATTTGCTAGATTTAACACTATTATTACTAGTCTAAGAGCACTTGATGAAGGTTTTTCTAGCAAGAACAATGTTAGGAAGTTTCTTAGGGCGTTGCATCCCAAATGGAGAGCTAAAGTCACGGCGATTGAAGAATCAAAGGATCTCGCCAAATTATCACTCGATGAACTCATTGGTAACTTGAAGGTTTATGAGATGATAATTTTGAAGGACTCAGAAATGGTGAAAACTAAGAGTGAAAGAAAGTCTCTTGCACTCAAAGCCAAGAAGGCACAAAGTGACCATGAAAGCTCCTCGGATAGTGATGATGAGGAATATGACTTGGCGGTTAGAGACTTTAAGAAGTTCTTCAAAAGACGAGGTCAATACGTGAGGCAACCAAACAACGACCAGAAACCCTTCTCCAAAAACCGATTTGCTTTAGATGTGGTGATCCAAATCATTTCATTGGTGATTGTCCTAAGCCTTCACAAGACAAGAACCACACGGCGTTCATTGGAGGTTCATGGAGCGATAGCGGTGAAGATGTTGTTGACAACCCCAAAGATGAGAAGTGTCTCAAGGCTCACACTTCTAAAGAGGTACTTTCCGAAACCGAGTATTATAGCAACAATAGTTCTTCTCAAGATGATAGTGAATTAGAAGGTCAATACAATAACTTGCATAAGCTTAGTCTAAAATTTATAGAAAAGAACAAAGTGCTAAAATCAACTAGAACTAAGCTTGAAAACGAGATTAGTGAGCTAAAAGAGAAATTAGCTAAGCTTGAGAAAAATAAAGAAATAGATCTAGGATGCTTAAAATGTGAAAACCTTAGACAAGAAAATGAAAACCTTAAGAGCACCTCCATTAGACTTGAAAAGTTCATGAGAGGTACTAATGCTCTTGATGATATGTTAAACAAACAATTTCATTCTAAGGAAAGACTTGGGTTAGGATATAACATTAATGAAGCATCAACTAGTGAACCAAAACAAGTTAGGTTTTTAGAAAAATAGTCCCCTGTACGCGGTGCTCCAATATAAGGGGCGGTTCCTTATCGCTATGGAACCGTCGATGGAGCTAAGGAACCGCGTCTAGAAGAAGATTTTTGTAAAAATCCTGAACTTTCTGAAAATTCAATTTTAGGTGAAGGACCAAAACATATTCTTATTAACAAGGTCAAAGTACCTATAATTGAAAAGTCTACTCTAGATAAATTCTACAAGCCCTTGAGTAAACCTCTAATGGGAACTAGAAACTTATCTAGACAAACATCTACTCCTCCAAGAGTACGAAATGAATCTAAACCTAGAAGTAGAACACCTACGCCAAAAAGAGATGATCAAGCTAAACCACGACCTAGAAGTAAAATTCCAACACCTAGGAGGAATAATAATAATAATAGATCAAGATCAAAGACACCTAGGAGAAACTATGGACAACAAAATAGCCATATGAATTGGAATAATTTTCAACAACAATACTTTTCCCCGTGGGGAAGGTCTCCTTCATTCATGCATCCCAACCAAATGCAAGGGATGTTTGGAACTAACAATTTTGGACCTATGAGATATTGGGGACCAAATGTTTGATCTTGTGTGTTGTTACCTAGATATGCGTGGGAATCGATCTAGAGCCCGACGAGTGGATTAATGATAGTGGTTGTTCTAAACACATGATGGGTAATCGAAGTTTGTTCTCACACTACAAAGCATATGATGGAGGTAACGTTACATTCGCAAGTAATAGACGTGGTAATATCATTGGCAAAGGTACGATCTCTCTTGACTCTATGACTATAGAAAACGTAGAGCACATAGATAACTTAGGTTTTAACCTTCTAATTATAGGTCAAATTTGTGACAATAAGTGTAAGGTCATCTTTTCGGAATATGACAGTGAAATCGTAAAAGATGGAAAAGTCATTGGAAAAGGTGTTAGAAAGCATGGGCTTTATGTCATGAAGGTTAATAGGAAGTCAAAGGACAACTTATGTCTAGCGACTTTAGATGATAGTTATACTATTTGGCATAGGAGATTAGGTCACGCTAATATGCGTTTAATTCAATCTTTAGTCTCTAAGTAGTTGGTAAGACATCTCCCCAAGATGAAGTTTGATAGTCACTTTTGTGATGCTTGCGAAATTGGGAAGCAAGTTCACTCAAGTCACAAAGCCAAGAATTTGGTTTCGACCTCTCGGTGCTTAGAGCTCCTACATATGGATCTCTTTGGACCTTCCGCCATACGGAGTTATGGAGGTAACCTTTATACCCTAGTTATAGTTGACGACTACTCTAGATTCACTTGGACTAGATTTTTGGCGTCTAAGAATGAAGCTTTCGATCACTTCGAAACCTTTAGTCGAAGAATTCAAAATCAACTAGGATGTTAAATTGTCTCTATTAGGACGGATCATGGTAGGGAATTTGATAATGAAGTGCAATTTGGTGCTTTTTGTGAAGCTCATGGTATTACCCATAACTTCTCGGCTCCTCGCACTCCACAATCAAATGGGGTAGTTGAAAGGAAGAATAGGACCATCCAAGAGATGAGTAGGACGATGTTAAATGAGCAATCTTTGCCTCAAAAAGTTTGGTGCAATGCCGTGGACACATCGACTTACATTCTCAACCGAATTATTATTCGACCTTTTCTAGGAATGACCCCCTATGAGATTCTTAAAGGTAAGAAGCCCTCATTGGAATACTTTAGGGTGTTTGGAAGCAAGTGCTTCATTCTCAACACCAAAGATTACCTTACAGAGTTTGATCCAAAGTCTTACGAAGGTATCTTTTTAGGTTATTCTCAAACTAGCAAAGCCTACATAGTCCTCAATAGAACCTCGGGTGTAATTGAAGAATCACTTAACGTGACATTTGATGAAACCCCACCTTCATCTAAGACACCACCTTTGGTAGATGATGACTTAGATAAATAGACATAGTTAATGCCAAAGATGTTAAAAACTTAGGAGTTGAAGACCTTAGTGTTGAAAAGGGAGTAAACATTAAGGAGTCTAAGGATCATGCTCTTGATAACGTCATAGGAGAGTTAAATCAAAGGACCCTAATATCTCAAGTCCAAAATCAAAGTAACTTCTTTTGTTTTGTCTCCTTGATTGAACCAAATAATGTTAAAGAAGCTTTGATGGATGAGAGTTGGGTCATCGCTAAGCAAGAAGAATTGAATTAATTCATTGTTAATGACGTTTGGGAACTTGTTCCTCCGCCTAGAAGTTCGACCATCGTAGGAACCATATGGGTATATAGGAATAAGTTAGATGAGAATGGTGTTGTTTCTCGTAACAAGGCTAGACTTGTAGCTCAAGGCTATAATCAACAAGAAGGTATTGATTATGACGACACACACGCACCCGTAGCTAGATTAGAATCCATTAGAATCCTCTTAGCTTACGCTTGTGGTTTATACTTTAAGCTTCAACAAATGGATGTAAAGAGTGCATTTTTTAACGGTTTGATCAATGAGGAGGTATATGTGGCTCAACCTCCCGGCTTCATTGATTTGAGAAACTGGACCATGTTTATAAGCTTAAGAAAGCTCTTTATGGTCTCAAACAAGCACCCAAAGCTTGGTATGATAGACTTAAAGCATTTCTTGTAAAACATGAGTATACCATGGGGATGGTAGACAATACACTCTTTACAAAGAAGAAAGGTTTTCACCTCATTATCGTACACATATATGTTGATGACATTATATTTGGTTCAACTTGTCAATCATTGTGTGATGACTTTGCCAAAATCATGCATGACGAGTTTGAAATGAGTATGATGGGAGAACTTAACTTCTTTTTAGGACTCCAAATTAAACAAATGGACGATGGTATTTTTTTTTAATCAATCCAAGTATGTTAAAGAAATGCTAAAGAAATTTAGATTAGAAGACTCCAGACTAATGAAGACCCTATGGCCTCGGATACTAAACTCACAGTAGATGATGATTGTGAGTCGGTAGACAACACAAAATATAGAGGTATGATTGGTAGTTTGTTGTACCTAACGGCAAGTCGACCGGATATCATGTTTAGTGTTTGCCTTTGTGCTCGCTTCCAAGAGGCTCCCAAAACCTCTCACCTTGAAGCAGTTAAGCGTATCTTCCGATACATTAAGGGCACTATGCATTTAGGATTATGGTATCCTAAAGGGACATGCGTAGAAACCATTGTCTATGTGGACTCAGATCATACGGGAGACTATGTAGACCGGAAAAGCACTAGTGGAGTTTGTACCTTCATGGGTTGTTGTTTAACTTTTTGGTTCTCTAGGAAACAAACCGCTCTTGCTATATCCACCACGGAAGCCGAGTATGTGAGTGCTGGTAAAGCTTGTCAACAAGCTCTATGGATGAAGCAAGCGCTTGTTGATTACGGGATTTCTCTTGATGATGTTCCCATAATGTGCGACAACAAGGGTGCAATAGACCTTAGCAAGAATCCCGTGCAACATTCGCGAACTAAGAACATAGAGATTCGCCACCATTTTCTTAGGGATAATGTTTAAAAGGGGAACATTTCGATAGAGAAGGTACCCTCGGTAGAAAACTTAGCCGATATCTTCACTAAGCCACTTAAGAGGGAACCATTTAATTACTTGCGTCTAGGTCTAGGCTTAATGGAACATATTCCTTAATTATGCATTCTTATTATCTTTTATATTTTGAGTCATTTCTTTCTTTGAGCTTTTAAGTTTAATAAACTCTTTTTGGGAAACTTCTCTTCTCTTTTTCAAAATTCTCAAAGCTCTTTCAAAAATGGTCGAGAAATGTTTTTGTATTGTTAATTCAATCTAAAAAAGTTTTTCATTGTTTCTTGCTATTCATAATGAGCTTACATAATTCATATGTATGGGTCTCTCAAATATAGCAAAAACAAAAGAGAACTATGGAGGATCATTGTGTCATGACCTTGTGTCTAGTTCTACACACCTCCTACGTTGATTTTATTAAAAAATCTATGTATTTTGGTCTAAACCTTGCTTGGTGAGCTCTTGTATGTTTTCTTTATCTATCTTTGCCTCTTAGCATATCCCCATGATTAGTTAGACTAGAAAAATAGGATTTGCTGAATTGGAAAATCCTCCCACATCACCAAACTTAACCCATTGTGGGCGGTTCTTTATTAAAACTGCGGTTCCCCAGTGATAAGGAACCGCCAGCTGAGTTAAGGAACCGCGCCCAATACCCTACTTTTTGGGTATTCCTAAAACTCCAAATTTGTTCCAACACTTTTTGGAATCTTCGTTTCAACCCTTTGACCACCCCCAAATTATCTTGGACTTTCTCTATTTAACCTTATGCATTTTGCATTCTTTCTCAAATAAAAATGTCTTATTCCCCAAATGAAAGCTTTGATTCTCCTCCATTCTCTCCAATTGCTTTCAACCCCAATTCACCCAAGAACACTCAAAATCACATCTCTTCTCATTCTAAGAATGTTTATTGTGGAACCTCTTATCTTCCACCACTAGCCTTTAGTGTTCTACCTCCTTCACATGATAATGTCATGCATAATGAAACATATTGTCAATGTTGTCAATATCAACATCTTGCTATGGCTCACATCTATGAAGAGTTGAATTACATCAACAGTCTCTTAGTTAAACCTCCTTTTTACTATAACTATGAGATCTCTACCAAGCCACCACACCTCCTTCCGCCACTACCTTGTCTTTTATCTAAGCATTGGTTGCTTATCTTCAAGACATCTAGTTCAAGCAAATCTTAGGGTTCTATCTTAACTATGATTATATTTATGATTTTTATTTTGGCTTGTGGTTGTGTCTCATACATCTTTGTATGATTTATTTCCTTGTATCTTTTATCATGTTTTCTTTTAACATGAGTTATCTTGGATATTTTGTTTCTTATTTTTTGTGTGATCTTTGTTATATCTTGTTGGGTGTCACTTCTCTTCTACTAACCCTCCTATGTAGCTTGTCACAATATTTCGATTCCTTGGTACCCCAAGCAAGGGGGAGTAAGCACCAAGGGGGAGCATTTGCAAAGTTCGGTTCTTTTTATCTTCAAAGACTTTTGCAACCTTTTTGCTTCGACAAAGGGGGAGAAATGAACTCATCTTCGAAAATCTTGTTTTATTAGATGATTGAGTTTATGGATTGTCAGAATCAAAAAGGGGGAGATTGTTAATGCAATGATGCCTAAAAACGTTACTTGCATTTTTCGGTCTCGCTTTATTTTGATTACGACAATTCGTAAAAACAAGCATTTACGAAAACAATGAAAAACGAATTCTTGAGTTCAAGTATTTTTCATTTTAACCATTATCACTTAAGGTATGAATAAACAAGTAATTATACTAATTAAGTGATCAAGGATTTAATCTTTTCTTAAAACTCACTTTTTATTAAGTGTGACAAAGATTTATTATTAAACTTTCTTTTTAAGAAAATGTTTTATTAAATTAATTATTTGAAAGTTTGAAATTTGAAAATGGCATATTCTATCTTGGTTTGGAATATCCTTTCAGGATATTTTAATCCCCAGATTCGAACCAACCCACTAAAAGACAAAAGGGAGTGGACTCTACGCCGGCGGTTCCTTAGCGCCTACGGCAGTTCCTTATCGATAAGGAACCGCGGGGTCCAATAAGGAACCACGGGCAGATATAGCCGTTGGACATTTGTCTTATAAATGTGGACCATTCTCAGACTTTCAATCCACCTCTTTTTCACATACATTTCCAGATTCTTTCATACTTCTTAAATCACTCAAATCCTTGATCATTTGTTTGATTACTACTTGTTTAGAAGTGAATCTTTCTCCTCCCATCTTTTCCTCTCAAAGTGCAAAGAGAAGAACACTATCATTCTTGAAGTGTTGTGTCTACCTCAAAGATCCATTGAAGATCCAAACTTATTTATTCATTGTTGTATCATTGTTGTGAAGATCCAAGTAGTTGTGTCTATTTGGAAGTTGTGTATGTATTAGGGTTAATACTTAGTCCTCAAAGTATATTGGTGTAGATTGGTCCTAGCTAAGATTAGGGCTCGACTTTTAGCTTAGAGTCAGAAATTGGTTAAGCGATGTTGTGTACGGTTTCTCCACCTTAAGGAGCTTGTTGATTAGTGAACTCTCGAGTAAGGAGTACTAGAGGAGTGGAGTAGGAACGAGGAGTGAGCTTCGTTGCCGAACCACTATAAATCCTTGGTGTTTGGTTTGATCTTTCCTTCCCTTATCTCTTTACATTCTTATTCTTTATACTTGTGATTATTAGTTAGTTGCACTATACATTCATTATTCTTTATACTTGTGATTATTAGTTAGTTGCACTATACCTTGTTCATATTGTGTATAAGAAGGTTTCACGTAAATACTCAAGCTTAAGTTTTTGAAAAAAGATTGTTTTAACCAACCTTTAACAAGTAAATTTAAGAAACTATTCAACCCCCCCCCCCCCCCCCCCCGCGTTCTAGTTTCTACATTCTTGTTAGTAGATGATTGTACACGTTTTATGAAGCCTACTTTCTGAGATTGAAAGATGAGTCATTTAGTACTTTTAAAGAATTTAGACAACGGATAGAAATGAAGTTGGGAATAAAGCTAAGAATGCTAAGAACTGATAGAGGGGGTGAATTCACATCAAATGAATTCACAAAATATAATGGGATAGCACGACAGTTGACAACACCTTACTCACCACAACAGAATGGAGTAGTGGAAAGGAGAAATAGGACAGTGTTATCGACTACGAGGAGTATGATGAAAGGATGAAGTTACCTTTAACTTTTTGGGAGGAAGCAGTTAGACACGCCATATACATACTCAATAGGGTACCTACAAGAGCCCTAGAAAATAAAACTCCATTTGAGGCACTCTACGACATAAAATTAAACTTGGAAAACTAAGGATACTTGGATGTACAACTTATGAAAAGATAACAAAACCTCACCTAAAAAAGCTGGATGACAGAAGCATACCATTAGTTTACTTAGGAGTAGAGGAAGGATCAAAAGCATTTAGGTTATATGATACAATAACAAATAGGAAACATGTTAGTAGGGATGTAAAGTTATGGAAACAAAACCATGGGACTAGAATGAGGATGGAGAAGATACAAGTACACAACACATTTTGGGCTAGTTTTCTGGAAGAGGGAGTTGACAATGACAAGAATACGCAAGTCAACTCAGATTTCGATGATAATACGATTGGAATGTATCAAGAACAAGATCCGAATAATGATCCTAACTCACCAATCACACTAGAACACACCTACAACCAACCTCCAAAAGAGGAAGAAGAGGCTACTATTAGATCAACAGAATACTTGGGAAACATATTTGATCATACACCCAAAAGAGGTTTTAGAAGTATAAACAACATATATGAAAACATACAAGAAGTAGAAATTCAGGATTACTACTTATGGAGGAAGAACCTCGTAACTATAAGGAAGCATCATCAGACGCGAAGTGGATTGAGGCCATGGAGATTGAGTTGGACTCAATCAACAAAAATAACACATGGATCCTCAATACATTGCCACCAGATCAAAAGGCAATAGGACTCAAGTGAGTTTATAAGACCAAGAGGGATGCAAAAGGGAAGATCATTAAATACAATGTAAGATTAGTAGCAAAAGGTTATGTACAATAACAAGGAATAGACTTTGAGGAAGTATTTTCACCGGTAGCACGAATAGAGACAATTCGCTTGATATTGGCCTTAGTAGTATATCATGGATGGCAAGTACACCACTTAGATGTAAAATCAGCATTTTTACATGGAGATTTGAAGGAAGAAGTCTATGTTACACAACCTGAAGGGTTCATACAGCAAGGGAACTCAAGAAAAGTTTACAAACTCATTAAGGCGTTATGTGGGTTAAGGCAAGCACCAAGAGCTTGGAATGTGAAGCTTGATCAAACCTTAAAATCACTAGATTTTAAGAAGTGCAATCTTGAACAAGCAGTCTACACAAAGAGAAGCAAGACCTCTACACTGATAGTGAGAGTTTATGTAGATGATTTGATAATCACGGGTACTTCAAGAAAGGAAGTAGACATGTTTAACAAATGAAGGACAAGTTTGAAATGAGCGACTTAGGCTTATTGGCATATTACCTTGGGATAGAAGTTACACAGACAAGAGGAGAGATCACAATCAAGCAAACATGTTATATTAATAAGATCTTAAAAGAGACAAGTATGATGGATAGTAATGAGGCAAAGATCCCTATGGATCCCGGTACTAAGTTGGTCAAGGCGGAAGATGGAAACTCAGTTGACGCAACTTATTACAGAAGTTTAATTGGAAGTCTCAGATATTTACTACATACAAGACCAGATCTTAGTTATTCACTCGGACTACATAGCAGATTCATGCAAGACGCAAAGGATCATCACCTTATGCTAGTAAAACAAGTAATCCGATACATCAAAGGAACAAAGGAGCATGGCATAATATTCAAGAAAGAAGGCGGCTGCAAGATTATAGGTTACAGCGACAGCAGTTATGGTATTAACACTGATCAAGGAAGAGGAACTACTGGCATAGTATTCTACTTCGGAGAGGCACCTATTACTTGGTGTACTAAAAAACAAACAACAGTGGCGCTCTCATCATGTGAATAAGAATTCATGGCGGCTACTGGAGCAGCATGTCAAGCCTTATGGTTAAAAAGATTACTAAGTGAATTAACAGGATGGACAGAGAAGAAGATAACATTGAAGGTCGATAACATTTCAGCAATAGCACTCATAAGGAACCCATTTTTTCACGGAAGGAGTAAGCACATCGATATTCGCTACCATTTCATTAGAGAATGTGTAGAGAATGGGCACATCAATGTGGAACACGTCAGCTGAGAACTACAAAGCTATGTTGCACGGAAACTCCGTCGGGGTGACGTCTCGCGTACCAGAAATGTTTCGGAAACGGGAAACGTTTGGAAACGTCCAGAAACGCGTTGGAAAGGTTTCTTCAAAATACGAAATGTTTCATGTCGACTGGAAACGTTTGGTGTATACCATGAAACGTCTAAGAAACGTTTCTGGGCCCTTTTTTGCGTTTCTAAGGGTTGGTTTCAATTTATTTTTTTAGCAAAAATCAAATCTGAAGAAGTAGATTTTGTTTTCAATGGAGAAAGAAGATAGAGGTAGAAGAGGATATAAATAAGTATTTTATTTATTGTATTTGTACTTAGTATTAGAAACAGACTTCACAACTTATTAAATAAAAAAAGGATTCCATATATAAGTTGAAGTTAAATACTGTAAAAGTTCTATAAAAAGTTAATATTAATTATTCAGCACCAGAATTTATCGGTTATTTTTACATCTATATTTACTTTTCGATAAATCAAAAAATTTATTATCACCTGATATGTTCATATATAAGTTAGTTTTAGTTTTTTTATGTGTATTTATTTTATTTATATATATATATATATATATATATATATATATATATATATATATATATATATATATATATATATATATATATATATATATATATATATATATATATATATATATATATATATATATATATATATATATATATATATATATATATATATATATATATATATATATATATATATATATATATATATATATATATATATATATATATATATATATATATATATATATATATATATATATATATATATATATATATATATATATATATATATATATGTATATAGAATTAGGATCAAATGAGAACTAATTAAAGTTATAAAAATAAGAACCATTGAATAATTAATAGAATTAAAGGAAATGTGAATTAAATGAATGGTAATTAATATAAGAAATGAAAATAAAAATATAACCTTCATTTTTTCTTTTGACCAAACATAAGTGCTCTTTAATTTCTAGAATATTGTACTATGACGCATCGGTTATTTTTGAGATATTGTACCACGACGCATTAGTTATTTTCAAGAGATTGTACCACGCACCATGAGTTATTTTTGATATATTGTACCACGACGGATCAGGGTATTTTCGAGATATTGTACCACGTGCATCAGTTATTTTTGAGATTGTATCACGACGCATCAGTTATTCTCGAGATATTGTACCACGACGTATCAATTATTTTCGAAATATTGAACTAATAGTTGGTGAAAAAAAAGGATGTACGTAAAATATATTTTAATCTACATTTAATGATCATAATTTCACTCATTAATTATCATTCTTATTTAATACAACTTAATAGATCTAACGGTGTAGATTGGTTCTTATTTTAATTATTGTAAAAAATCTCTCACATTAACCCTCCTCTATATATATATATATATATATATATATATATATATATATATATATATATATATATATATATATATATATATATATATATATATATATATATATATATATATATATATATATATATATATATCTTTACATTATATATAACAAGAAGGAAATGCCACATAAGCAGTCATTAAATCCATGTCATCACTTTCCATGTTATCACAAATCCATGAAAATTTGATATACTAAAAAGTTGAAGTTTGCAGGATTTGAACTTGTGTCTTTGGACCAGTAGTGCGAAAGACTTAACCACTAGAGCAAGCTAATGGTTGTGATATGTAGTTCAAAAAATAGACTTAAAAACCCTCAAATCCCTCACTTAATTAAATAACCTAATCTTTATAACCATATATAATATTCGATCATTAACCAAAATCTTTCTAACCATATAATTCGATCATTAACTAGAAAAAAAACCCTAATGGAAAAAAACGAACCACATAATATTCGATCATTTACCAGAAAAAAAAACCCTAATGGAGAAAAAGAAAACCTGCGTTCATGTGAAAGTTTTAGAATTCTGGATGCGTTATAGTTCTAATGATTTTGAAATGTTGAAATCAACAACTTCTTAACTCCTACCCTTTTCTAATTATAGCTGCTACTTTTTTACAGGTCGTGTATCTCATCTACAATTTCGAACATAATAGTATGCTTATTACGTTTCCCATTTGTTTGATGCAGGTTCTGGTAGCGTTAAATTGCAAAATCCGCTACAAGAAACCCTTTTAGCCGAGGAAATACTCTTATTCGTTATTTATAGAACACATTTGAATTTTCTGTAAAACGTTTGATTTGTGCATTGTATGGTGGCGGTCAACTCGAATGGTGGGGCGATAGCTCCTGTAGGGTGAAACATGGTTGACTAGCAACTCAAAGACATGTTCCCGTTTTTTTTCTTGCAAGCATTCACAAGGTAACTATAAATCTATGTGTCTATTTTGTTTTTGTGGATTCAGCACAAGCTTAGTGTAGTATGATTGTAGAGTCATGTTGTTTTTCTGGTAATAAAAGTAGTGAAATAGTTTATAGGAATGAAATTAGTAATATTCTGTTAGTTGTTATCCACATAATATCGGCCTATTCTAATATAATATCATGTGTATTTTTATAGACGTACTTGGACGGATAAGTTTGCTGAAGGAGGAGGCATGGGTTATTGCAAAGATGTTCTTTTAGTCACACTCAGAAGGCCAAGATAAATGCGCCAAAATACTCAGCCATTATGGCACCCATTGTAGTAATCTTGGAGCGTTGTTTGGCTCATGTTCCAAGTATTCTTCTCCTTCTAACCCTGCAACAGTATACCAGTTTTCTCATAAGGTCATTTATATGTCGCATTGCTAAGATACATGAAACTATAGGCACGTTTGTTTTTAGTGAAGTAGATTAAGCATCTTATATCTGAAGTTGACTATATTATGCTTACTTGCATTATGTGTACATTCGACCTCCTTTATTGAATGCTATATAATGCATATATGAAATACTGGGCATGTTTTTATTGGTTCAATTATGTATCATCTCGGCCGAAGCATTCTCGTGTACTAATTGATGCCACCTTCATAAAAAAGACTACTATGATGACTAACATATTTTGAACTAACTGGAGCACAACTAGGCTTGGCTATTGGTGCTGCAGTGATGGATTTGAGTAAGGCAACAAATTTAGCTTTTGTGATTGTAATGGGTTTCATGTTAGCCGGAGGTCGGTAAACACCAATAAAATCTAATCTTACATCTGTATATTTACACCAGTCCAACTTATATTGATAAGTATTTTTGTAGAATGTAGCATTTTTCATATCATGGTCAAGTTACTTGTCCTTCAACTATTACACATACAGATGAGGTACACTTTTTGACACATTATTTACACCCTTTTATCTTATAATAGTTAAGCTGTTTGGGATACCAATCTAATTTCCCCTTTTATAGTAGCGTGTGACAGATATCTAAAGAACACCATTATAAATTATGAAACACTTCCATTTATGAGTTTTTGAATACATAGAACTTATTTCATTGTAGCTTAGAAGAAAACACCTGTGATGCTGATTTTGTTTTTTTCTTGGGGACATGGTAGGCTCTAACCATAGAAGCATCGGTAATCTTGAATTTGGTTTGCTTTGTTATTTGCATTATATTGCGCACCCATTATAGGCAGAACATGTACGCTATGAAGTTTGTTGAACTTGGAGTTATAGAGTTTTGTTTTGCCCATTATATAATTTGGTTTGCTTTGTTTTTTCCAACATTGCATTTGTTTGTTTCCAAATGAAATTAGATGTTAGAAATGTAAGTGGCCGGTTTTTGAAACTTTGCTCAGTGATATAATGCTTTCTCCCTCAAAAGGATATCAAGCGCTATTCTACTCTCCCCTAACTGCATCACCGCTCGGCCATTGGCAGCCTCTCTAAGTAAAACTATTGGAGATGTTCCATTTGACTGGTACAAGGAAGAAGAGCATATTGGGTATGACAAGGACGGAATGAAATTCAAAAAGGACAGAATGGCTAAGCTCGATTCATTCTTATCCATATGTCAAAATATGATAGATGATGTTTAGTTGGGTTTATACATTACACGGTTGTAGTTTCTACTTCGTTTTTCAAGCATAAACTTATTAGAGCTTATATTCTCTTTTTTTAATAAAGAGAAGTTTTTAGTGACATTCTCCCAAACATAGAGTATATGAGTTTAATTTTCAGATAAGTTCCAAAAATAATAAAGTGATAAAAAATGGTTAACTGTCCATATTGGTATGTAAGTGTCCATTGTTGCTATACTTTTATTCTTCGTTTTGCTGAAAAAAGTCATCTCATTCGAGTTTGAGATGGAAGTGGAATACCGAATAGTCGCATAACTATGCATATTCTTAAGATTACAAATAAGTTATTGGGGATGGGTATGGTCGGATCATTGGCCTAATGAATTAATAGATATTGTAAGTTTGTCTTTAGTCTATATTTTTGAGTTAAATTTCACATTTTGCAGGTCGCAACTTTGGAGATGAACGAGTAATATTACCTTGCAAAGAGATTAGCATATAACTAGGTAAGATAATCTAATAATCGTGTTTAAAAGTTTATTCTGCATGACTCATGTCATTGTATGTTACACCTAATTTGCGTTTTGCATAATGATTATATGAACCACAATGGATACTCTAAATTGCATGCAAATGAATGTGTTGATTGCCAACGTGTTGTATATTGAATTGCATCTTTGATACAAAATAACCCTATTCAACATGGCTGATTGGACATATCTTGTATAAGTTACATGTTCATGCTCTTTTGCTATTCAATGCCTCAGAACAACTTACCTATGTTGAGATCAAGACTCAGTTGAATCTCGCTGATGATATTTTCTATTTATATTGGGACGATCTGATATAAATTGTAAGTAAATTACTCGATCAATATCATTTTTTTAAGATTGCATATGTTATTGCTCTCTTTTGTTGTAATTCAAAGGTTATCTTACTATGAATCCTTCAGAACCTTATATGACGTGTGTTATCTTGCTACAGGAATTAGCACCATGGACTAATGACAAAGCATCACTTTAAATCATTTTCTAGAATACGATGAGCGGGTAGGTACGTCATATCCATTAAATTATTAGTCTGTTAAAGCTAACTGATGTGTATTAAAATATATAGGGGTAGACGCATATTTTGGAGCTCAGTGTGCGAAACATGGTTAATCTAATAATGTAGGCAAATGTGTGGGATGGTCACACACCGACTAACACAGTGGTTCAAAGACATATACTGTTCATGAAGTTCAAACATCGCCTACTATAGTGGTTCAATAGATATTTTCGTTCATGAAGAAGATTTTGTATGTTTTGAAGGTGCCTCTGCAAGTCTGTGCTTAACACAATCTTTACACATCCATTATTTTCAAAGCTTTGTCCAAAACACTAGCAGAATTAGTTCCACTCTTGGTCGATTAGGTTTGTCTTCTGTTTTCTCAATTAATTGATAAGTTAATACCTCATAAAATTTTTCATATTCTGAATCTCACATTTTGTTTTTTTTCCTAAATATAGTTAACGAAAGTGGCGTCGTACAAGGATTTAGAAAAGATGCAGCTGCTCTTTTATGGCCCTTACACTAGAGTTAAGTGGTAGCACAAAGTTAGAAGTGTTTCTGATGTGGCTATCGCTGAATAAATAGCTATTTTTTGTCATTTAAGAGTGATTCATAGCTAAGTGTGACAAACATGTAAAGAACTTTTTTATTCAATTTCTTACTCAGAACATATAGGTATCAAATATTTTATACTAACTTACTACATGCATGTAGGGAGCACACGGAAGTTTCATGGCCTGCGTATATCATATGTCCACAAAGGCAAGTATGTCAATGTTTTTTTAAACTTTTATAGTTTGTTTAAAAGTTTTGTCAGGATTGTTTTACTTTTTTCTATCAATATTTCATCCGAGTGTGTAACTTCACTGATATGTTGCAGACCGGATCGGAAACAAATGATGAATAAGAAGTGTTGTAGTCTTTTGTGGCGATTGCTCCTATTTTTCTTTTTTTGTAAGTTTCCTCAATTCTCATCTAACAAATTGAATTCTTGCATACCTTTTTGATTTTGGACTTCTAGCTGTTTATGTGAGATATGGTCTGAATTCTTATATAGCTATTAATTTTAAGAACTCCATATAGGTAAACATAGATTTAAACCGAATTCTATTCAATAACGATCCAAAGGCTGACTTTGAATGTTTTTCTTTGCATGTTAATAATGATTTTGAGTTTTCTTTAGTAAAGGTACATATAACTTGCACCTTGCACCATTTATGTCGATGAATTGCAAGACCATATAAGACCTTATAGGGGTTTGATATTACAAAAAAATCTGAACGTTTCTACTGTGCCACTTACTTTATCAATTCCATAGTTTAGGGCGAGCATCCAAGATAGGAAGGCCTTTTAATTCTGGTATGATATAATATATATTTTGTTAAAACAATCTTCAATACTTTTTGCGATAAGAAATACTATAATGGTTATAGAGGGACTAATAGAAGACTGTTAGTCTAATGGCTATAAGTTGCAAGATGGACAGACTGGGTAATGATATAAAAAGGGTAGTTTCTTTTGGGTCTGGTTGAATCGCCAAACTGCCTTTTATCTTTAAATTCTTATTGTTCAATAAATAGATAGTCCTAAAGATGACTATCTAAATCAAGTAAATATTCTAAAGATTTTAATAAAGGACTATATGAGGTTTATATGAAATAAAGTGTGAAGTAAACCTTGCTATACCAAAGGCTATTTCAAGAGCTGGATTAGAGGTGTCCAATATAGATTTCTACTAAGTAAATGAAGCATTAACAGTAAGCATTCTCAGTTATATATAGTCAATGTAGAGTATATATTGTTGTTCTAAATCTTATTATTTCATCTGATATGTTAAAATGTTAAAATCTTACTCTTGCAGTTAAAATGTTACATATCTATTTGGTAAGTAGTATGAATGTTTTGGCCTGACTTCTATTTGACGAATTGTGTTTTAAGCAATATGAGTATAAATGGATCATTTTTTGATGCAGCTTGAAGCAATTTGGAGAAATCAAGAGGTTTATGAATGCAAACCGTACAAAGGTTATTGAGAGCACTCCATGAACTTTAGAATTAATGCAGATATTAAAAGTACAGTTCCTTTACAATGATCGCGAACTATGCAGGTTAGTATTAGGAATGGCGGTGTTTATGAAATTGTACGTTGCTATTTCTTTAAATTGATCGATTATATTAAATTGCTCATTTGATATAACTTAAAATTAGAAGATAAAATGGGGTATTGGGAACTAAAATTAGTCTTATCTCTTGACATTAAAATCAAGCCTTTTCTTACCACATTAATATGGAGCTATGAAAATTTTTGGCGTTTGACGCTAATGATTATCAATAATTGGTAATTTTCTGATTTTTAATTAAATTAAAGGAAGTTAAATACACTAAAAACACAATATTAGCCAGAGTTACTACAGGTCCTTTTCTATATTTATATTTTCCACATCTCTTATACACATAGACACATAGGTAATGCCTCGTGGAATTATTATGTAACATTGAATAATCGAGGTCAGATAATTCGCTTTTAAAGAACATTGATTACCTTTAGTTGTTCAATCTGATTGTGCAACTTTAATTTGCAATTATACAATTTCAAAACGCAGACCTGAACACCCGTTTATGCTACCAAAAAACACAAGGTTAGCACAAATGCCTATCGGATTCCTACGGAGTTTTAAAATTTTCACAAATAATGAAAATGTATATACAAGTTAGGCCCAGAAACATACTAAGATGAATAGCTTATAGGATTGGAGAATAAAAACCCCATAAATAGTTGCACAAATTCAAATTCTACTAGAAAATACAGATGACACAATGTTGAACAGAATTATAAACCCGAAGTGGAAAATAGGTGGTCGAACAGGTCAAGTCATGGGTTATGTTGCACGTCCTTTCAGTCGAAAAAGTTATGTTTTGCTATGTATAATTAGTGTCAGTTATAATACGTATAACTAAAAATGTTTTAATAATACTTGATTGCTTTAAAAAAGTTAGGGAGATTTTAAACATTATAATGCATCAACTAACTTACAACCCATATGCCCTGTATCTCAAAATAATTTATGACATTAGTCATCACCCGTTGGAAGTAAACCATAACACAAATCAACCTATTGATAAATAAAAGTGATTAATGATTGGCCCTCTATTGAGCCGTTACAACCTGCACTGCATACTCATGTTGACTAGGGGTTAAATTCAGGTCAATCAAAAGACGTTGGGTACACGAACAACGAGGTGGAGCCAGAAGATGAATGTTCTTCTGAAGATCATATCGAGGACCATGACCATGATGTGCATGTGTCTAACGAACCCCTTTATGAGCATGACGTGACTGCGCATATGCTTGACGAACCCCTTTATGACCACGACTCTTACAGGACCATGGACTCCTACCACCCTCAAGATAATGCTCCTAACATATGTTAGATATTCTCGAACTTGGTTCATTGTTCTTGCTAACTGATGTCAATAACTAACTAAGTCATTCAGGAGACAATATTTTCACAGCAAAAGCCATTTCCACATACTGACTTTTAAGGTAAAAAATGTCATTCAACGGTAGCGATAGGGTGTATCTCACGTGAATTCGATAATATATCAGAATCAGAAAAGGGCACTGAACCAAAACTGAAGCCATAGAAGATGTGTAGAAAGCTCCTTCACTAAGTACATGTTGAATTAGTAGTACCCAACACATTCTTGAGGCATATTTTATTTGTTATTTTCATTTAATCCTAACGATGTATATGTGAAACTATAAGTTAGACAAAGTGAAACTGAAGCGTGGGCTAAAATCCTCGTGTGTGTATACAGTGACGAGCTGTAAGAGGCACATAGTCTACTTTATAATCTCATTAAATATGAACATCCCTATTTGATTACTCTTACAATCTGCGGCGGCCTCACTTAGTCAAAAGACAAAATTATGATTTCCAATACCCAACTTTATATTTGCTAAGAAGAAAATTGTATCTATGTAATTAGTTACCAAGTATGTTGCACGTGCCTTTTGGGAAGGCATCCTTCTTACTTGGAAAACTAATGCGTACAAATGAAATTCAAGGAATTTTTGAAAGCATTTTGAGAGGATGAGACGGTAATGACGCCTTTCATTAAGGTAAAAATGTTGTGCATACTTGCTTCAGAAAGTATGAAACCGTTCAAAGTAATATCAAACCTGTACGCCAAGGAATAGCTAAAAATGATGGTTTTAAAACTAAAAAAAGAAAGGTGGCATCTTTCGCTTAACAACTTGAAGCATCAGAAGAATTTTCAAATTGTGGAAAGAAATGAAAGTCGGTCCACAATGTTGGAAAGAAAAGTAAAATCCAAGCACCCAGAAGGCCAGAACCACAATGATGACACGAGATTTAAACATGGCAAATCACGTTCGTTTTCTGAAGCTATTAATTGATTCATCCGTAAGTTTGAGTCTTTTCAAGATAAACTGACAAAAGTGAGAACTTTTATTGCATCATGATTGGTTGATTTTTCTACAGATTATGAGACTTTTGGATGCAACCCATGGTCGTTGTCTTTTGACACTTTGAAATCGAACCGGAACCGTACCGATTCCCGATACCCGAATCTCGTTCGGTACGGTACCGGTACCACGAAATAAGCTGAAAAAAATTCCGTACCACTAATTCAGTACGGGACCGGTACCAAATCGGGAAATTCCCAAAAAAGGGAAAATCCCGATTTCCCGGTACCGGTACTGGTACCGGTACCAGTACTGGTACCTATACCGTACCGGTACTGGTACTGGTACCGGTACCGATATCCGAATCCCGTTCGGTACGATACCGGTACCATTAATTTATGCTCGGGAAAAATTCGGTACCGGTTCGGTACGGTACCGGTACCGTGCTCATCCCTACTTCTAATGCCACCAACAAACTATGTTACTATGAAGATGAGAAATGAGTAAATAACAACATATCTGTTATGCTATTGATTATTCAAACATAATATGCTATTTTAGTAAAATCAAATGAGACTGACTAGATAAAAGTCATATAAAAGTTATACAATCGAATTTAATCGTATAAAAGTTATTCTCTTTATATATTACGATCACATTAATCAATTTAAATACATAGATTATTAGAGATTCTCATTATGAGCTAAAAAGTTTTATAAAAAGTTGTTATAGAATAAAAAGTAAGGCAGTAAAATGGTTAATATTTGTACGATTATTAGAGTATTATAAAAAAAGTCATGTGTAATATGCAAGGTTTGGTTCGGTTAACCGCGGATTTCTATAATTAAAAAATCGAAACCTAACCGTGATAAGCGGGTTTTTTGGTTTCGGGTTTTTCTATTTTGGATTTTTTCAGTTTTAGATTGAGCGATTCAACTCGGTTAGTTGTTTTCTCGGTTTTTTAACGCCTTTACAGATAATAATTGGTTACGATTCTGGCATCTTTGTATTCTTACCAAATGTGGTGAGTTTCTGAAAATTTCTAACCCAAACTATTTAATTTTCTCATCTAATGATATTACCAATATTTGTCGCCCGAAACATGTGCCAATGTATCTTTTAGAAAATTGTAGTTTATTGATTGAACTGGTGCAACCTTTTGAAGGTGTCCAAAAGTTAAGCATAAAATTATTAATGTGGCAAGAGTACGTGGACTTGAATAAAAACAAAATATTATCAAAAACTATTTATATAAAAATACAAAATGAAAAATACTTTATATATAACAAAAAACCAAAGGCGTTCCAAAACATTACAAATAAATATTTACAAAATATAAAAAATATGAAGACAATCAGAAGTCATACCCGTTAATCGGACAATACAAACAAATATTTATCAAATATAAAAAAGTTAAACGATAATCAGAAGTCATACCCGTCCATCGGACGGGTTTTGCCACTAGTATATATATATATATATATATATATATATATATATATATATATATATATATATATATATATATATATATATATATATATATATATATATATATATATATATATATATATATATATATATATATATATATATATTAGCTTTTAGACCCGTCTGATGGGCGGACTAGCTTTAAGTATATATATTTTTTAATGAAAATTGAAGTTATATGTGTTTGTATTAGAAGTTTAGTATATGTAACGTTAGTTATAACATTAATATTTTAACAATGTAGCATAGTAGGACAAAATAACGTAGTTTAAGATATTTTATTTATTTAAGAATATTATGAGTTAATTGAATTTGCATATGTTAAAATTATGAATAAGATTGTTACATTAATTTTTTTTAGAATTTTAATAATATTGTATAAATATTTTATGCCTTTTTTAATTCTATGAGGTAATAAATTTTGTATATGTTAATTTTAAGAATAACTTTTTTACATTAATGTTTTTTGAAATTAATATTATTGTTAAGTTTTTTTTGTTTGCAAAAACATTATAGTTAAATGTTTTTTAGAAATGATTTTGTTTTGTAAGTTTTGTGGTAAAGTGTATTATAGAAAAAGTAAGCCCAAAATCTCATTCATGATATTATTCTTTGTCACGTGTATAATATAACAACAATATATAGCCCTGTCCAAAACTTGATAGTTCGAATATCTAAAGATATTTTCTTTTTAGTAAGTAAAACTATTGTGAATTATTGGTAATTCCTATTTTCTATTTGAAGCATTTTATGAAAACCCTTTAATGAATTACATGTGTCATTTTTATAGAATTTTGTATTTAAGAAATCATTTGTAATTCTTATTTTCTTTTTGAAGCACTTTATGAAAACCATTTAATGAATTACATGTGTCATTTTTATAAAATTTTGTATTTAATGCATTGTTTCACCCTCCTTCCTTATATATTTTAATAGATTTTTGTATATAAGGCATTATTTGTAATTCCTATAAATATTTTGTTAGTGCAAACATTTCGATGTTTAATCGAGATGATCTCTTTATGTTTAGGTGATGACAAACGTATAACTCACAATACATTATGTAAAATGTGTGACGTACTCGTAATCACTCAAGCATAATTATGTATACTTCTCTCGACACCTTGAAGATTGCATTCGTCATGAAGGACGCGGTTCTCTTATAGGACACGCGGTTCCTTAAAGATATCGAACCGCGGGAAGATAAAGAACCGCGGGCAGTCAAGCCGATTTTGGCTTATGAGAAGACTTTTGGAACCTTCTAGAAGATGGAGGGAAACTAACAAATTCAAAATTCAAATTTTGAATTTGCTTCTAGAAGATGGAGGGAAGAAAAATAAATTCAAAATTCAAATTTTGAATTTGGGCTCCAAGATGATAAGGTGCATCCTTTTATCCAATTGGTAGTCCATCCTTTTATCCATTGGGTAAAATGGTGCTCTCCAAGGCAAGAGTTGACTATAAATAGAAGTCAATTTTCTTCCATTTTTCTTGTGAAAAAAACACATACATTTCACCTCAAAAATGTCATTCCTCATTTGCATCCTCCTCCTCAAATGCAATGAGAAGAACACTTACATCCTTGTGAAGTGTTAGTCATACCATGATGAAGATCATTCTCTCCTAAAGATCTAATCATGTTCATCATTTGTTTATTTGTGTCTTGTGTAAATCCAATGTATTTGTGAATACTTGGACTAGTTGTGTTGATTCAAGCTAGGTGTAAATACTTGGATTAGAGTTGTGTAAATCCTTTGCACATGTGTGTGCTTGGATTTAATGTGTAGATCCAAGTTACATGTGTGTACTTGGATATGTTTAGTTGAGTTGTAATTGGTTGTGTCTTGGTAGTTCTCACTAAAGTTTAAAGTGATGTGGTTGTGTCTAGGTAGTTCTCACTAAACTCTAAAGTGATGTGGTTGTGTCTTGTGAGTTCTCACTAAACTATAAAGTGATGTGGTTGTGTCTTGTGAGTTCTCACTAAACTTTAAAGTTATTAGTAGTTGTGTTGTGTGAAGTTCTCACTTAGCTTCAAAGTGAAGAGTCGTGAAGATTGGTTCTAGCTTTCGATTAGAACTCGACATCTAGCCTTGTGTCGTAAAATGGTGAAGTAGGCAACATTGTGAATATTGATTCTAGCTTTCGATTAGAACTTGACATCTAGCCTGGTGTCGTTAGGACCCGACATCTAGCTTAGTGTCGGGAATGTGTAAGCGACGTGTATGGTTTTCTCCGCCTTGAAAGGAGTTTTGTTGACTAGTGAAGTAACTCTCGAGTAAGGTGTACTCGAGAAGTGGAGTAGGGCGAAGAGGAGCTTCGTGACAGAACCACTATAAATCATCGTGTCGGTACTTTACTTTACATTTATGTCTTTACTATTATAGATGTATTTATATGTTGTGTGTTGTGTGCATCTCATAATCTAAACATATAAGTTGTGGAAAAGCTAAGGCTTAGTACGTGTGTGCTTCATGTTTAGATTATGGTCAAGTGTGCATCCTTTAGTCTAATCATCTTAGTTGCGGAAAAGCTAAGACTTAGTACGTGTGTGCTTAGTGTTTAGACTTTTGCTTGATGTACACTTGATTTGATGTGTCTGTGTGTTTCCTTACTTATAGTTATTATATATTACAAACACATCTCATATCTAGTCAAGCTTAATCGAGAATTTGATACAAACGATTGTCAAGGTTAACAATGTATCAATATTTGGCATCCACTGTAGGCGGTTCTTTATTGAGCCCGCGGTTCATTATTGATAAGGAACCGCGGTGATATTTAAGGAACTGCGGCCAGTGGAATAAACGAAATCTTTTGAAAATGAACTAAAAACTATTCAACCCCCCCCCCCCCCTTCTTCTTTCTACAATTGGTATCAGAGCGAGGTTATTCAAGATCTTTGAAGTATATTGTACTTTTAAGCATGGATCGATCTTTGCCCTCTTTTTTTCAAAACAAATGGTTTTTAAAAAATGAAAATGGTTTTTAAAAATAGAGACGATCTTTGTATCAAATTGTTCATGAAGAGTCATTACTTATGAAATGTGTTTTGTTGTTTCATTCGTACAAGTTTTGGTGTTAAATAAACTTTGTATAATAGCTTGAATTAAATCTTTTCATGTTTGGAAGTATAAAAATCTTTGGTGTCATAATTAACTCTAAAATACGAGTTTTATGTGTCTAAAATGATTTTTTAGAGTCCTAAGTCCTTCCAAAAAGTTACCAAATGATTTTGGCCAAAAAACCCATTTTCGTCCTCTGGACGCGGTTCTTTATCTATTCCCCACGGTTCCTTATCAATAAGGAACCACGGTCAGTCCGACACAGATTTTTGAAAACTTTGAAAAATCATATAAAATCAGTCGTAAGTCCGTAGAAGTCGTGCCACCCGTCATTTCGAACGTAATTGAATTTTATTTGAATTAAAAATGCTTCCAAACCTTTATTCTGTTGATCCCAAAGTCAGATCTTAAACCTTAATAGCTTGTTTAAGGGTTGTGATAGAAAGAAAGAATTCAATCTAACACTAGAGAAACTTTGCAAAGCAAAGTAACAAAACAAGATGCGGAATATAATATTTACCACAAGAACAATATGATTGAAACGTTGAACTTTAATATATCAATCATATACGAATACCCTAAAATGGTATTAGGGTTTACAAAACCTTAAAGTATGACAATGAAAGACAAATGAGAAAGACACACATTGCATGCTATCCTAGTGAGTCCTTTTATAGCCACAAGGACTCACGTACAAGATCACTACTAAAAAACTTGGAAAGTATTAAGGAATAATAACTGAAACGCGTAAAAATCTATTCCATGTTTATCTCTGACAGCAGGGCCTTTGACTTCGGCAGGGGAACCAATCCCCCTTCCTTTGTTATTTAGCAGGGGGGAACTTACTCTAGCAGGGGTACGGATAATCAACTAGCAGGGGTAACAAGTAAGCATAGATTTATTCCCAACAATCCTCCCCTAAACTTGTGCTTTCCCCTAAATACAAGTTTCTGAATAAATACTAGTTGATGAGGATGCTTACAAACTTTCTGGCCAAATCTGACTATGAACCATTCTTACCAGATCATAAGCAACAGGCGTTTTAGCATCTACAATTAAGTTAGCATGTGCTAGTTTCTTCAAGGTCTCCTGAGAGAAGGGATAATACATATGATTGATCAGGTACACACTTACTCCTTCCATCACTACCTCATAGACCCCAGAATTGGTAAACAGCTTCCAATACAACAAATCTCCTTTATTCACTGCATCAAATATAGGATTAAATAACTCATGCTCATACATCCTATGCATGCACTCCCAGATTACCCAATCCTTCTCCACACCATCCATGGTAGGAGGTTTTGCAGCAAACGTTTTCTTCAATATTTTCCATAGATCTTCTAAGTCTTCACTATCCAAAATTTGAAACATGACATCTAGACTTAGAAATGTCTGTGTTGTATTGTCAGCTCTTGTAAGCTTCCACCAAGTCCTCCCTTTGTGTTCATAAACAACATATTCTATGATAGCAAACTTCTTTCCCAGTTCACTAGGTGAGATATCATCATTTTCCTATAGAATTAGCTGTTTATCAATTTCATCATTTGAAGGCCGTTGAGACTCCATAGTAACTATGCCAAATTTCTCCATTCTCTTGAGTCTTTTGGCTGCTCTTTGTACATTAAGTACAGACTTCTCAATTTCTAGAAAACTTCCACCTGCTTGATGTAATGCCCCTGCTTGTGATGATGCACCTGCTTGGGATGATGCACCTGCTTGTGTAGTTTCCAAAGTTGTTCCTCCAGCTTTTCTTTTCTTAGAATCCCTAGCTTTCTGCAGCATTTTACTTTGTCTCCTAAGATACTCAGCTTCCTCAGGAGAGTTGATAGTCATCCAATCATCCACATCATACAATCTTAGCACTGGTCTGACTGCTCTTTTTATGGCTTCAAAACTCATATCTCTGAAGTCACCATCCTTCCACTTCCTGTGTCTCTTAAGCAAAACTTTGTAGTGTTCAAGTTGCCCTTTCTCTGAAGTTAAATACTTCTCTCTCTGAATTTGATTTGCCCTTCTTTCCAGATACTCAGTTTGATATTTGTAAACAAGGCAAGTCAACTCATACCTGTCTTCCAAAGGAGCATTTATTAACTCCTTCTCCCATTGATCAAGAAATTCTCCAACATGAGGTACCCTGTCATCCAGTTCTCTATGCATAATCTCAACCTGCTTGAGCATATCTTTGGGCCTCATCTGTTGCATTCTTTGGTCCTGCATATCCATCTCCTCTTGTTGTAGCCTGAGAGCTAGTTGTGCATCATGTGCTTCTTGTGCCCTTTGCTGCTCAGGAGTTAGATGCTTGTATTTTCTCTTGGGCTGTTCCACCATGATTCCTTTTCCTTTGTCTTTTGGATCCACTGCTGGTGCTGGTTTCACTTTAGATGCAGGTTCTTTGATTGTAATCCCCTTGAGCTGGTTGCTTTCTCTTCTTTCTAACAAAAGTTTGAGTAATATTCTTAGCAGGGGAACAACTTACAGCAGTGGGATCAGCAAGGGCAGGGGAAACTTTTGAAGCAGGGGCTTTTTCTTGATTGCCCATGGTAAGCAATGTTTGAGCAATTTCTTTGGTTGTACTCCCCTTGTCACTTCCCTTATCAGCACTTCCTTTCTCCATCCCTTTCTCAGCACTTGCTATCTTTCCATGTACACCACCAGGATATGAATAGTACTGAGTAGACTCTTCTGTATTTGGAACTTCCTCCCCTTTGAAAGCATCCTCATCTGTTGATATAATCAGTCTGGACTGTCTCCTCCCCTCAAGAGTAGCAAGTCTGGTTTCCAAGTTATTGATAACCAGGCCTTGCTTTTTGACATCTTGTACCAGTTGTGCATTTTGCCTTTTCAGACTCATACACATTTTCGTCAATTCCAAATTAGTCAAAGGTTTCATGCTGCTCTCAATCCTCGAAGGGGATTTCTCCCCCTTTTGGATATCATGGAGTGAGGGAGAGGACTTACTGATGGTGTCACTGTCCTGCTCACCCCTTAAGGATGAGACAGTAGTGGCAGCAAAACCCTCAGGTTGCTCCAAACCCTTAGAGACTCTCCTCTCTGCTGCTTGTGAAGATTCACCAGGCAAGGGAGACCTGGAAAACCTGGATTTAGATCGCCTTTCATGCTGTGGATCAGCAGGGGGTAAAGGACTAGCAGGGTGTAGGTTCTTGGCAGGGGAATCAGAAGGTTGGTGTTTAGCTGTTTGATTATTGGCTTCTTCCTGTCTGATTTGGTTCATCATAATTGAAGTGAGTGGAATGAACCTGCCAGAAAACTGGGGTGATGGTGCAAGAAGTGTGGTGAATAGTTTGGTGGCATGTTTGGTTGCTGAAAAATAGTTTTTGTGTTTAATTGGACCATGATCACTCATATTCAGCAGAAGTTCTATAAACCTTGGGTACATACAAAACTTTGAGTTGCTTGAAACGTTTTTAACCATTCATTTAAAAATCATTTGAGAAAAACAATACTTCCTCCCTGTTGCAAAGCAGATCAGCGCAGAAGCCATCTCACTACCAAACTCATTAAAAGCAGTGGTTTTTGGTGACAAACATTGCAAAATTGTATGAATCAAATACTTCCAATGAGGGGCAAACTGGCCTTTAGCAAACTTACATTTTTGGTTTTTAGAAAGTTTGTACCCCAATTTAACAAGACCTGCAAAGATTTCGGCCTCAGAAAAGTTGGTTATCCCATCCTCATCATCAAGAAGAAGATTCTCCCTGATGGAGGCAAGTGTAATCACCTTGGGATGACCATCAACAGTGCTTTGAATTGTAACCTCTCCATTCACTGTTTTGGTCATGGATTTAGACCAGAACTGTTGAATGTGTGAGGTATAGATTCGAGGATTGATGAGAAGGGCCACTCTAAAGTATGAGGACTTTAGAAAGGCCACAACATCAGCAAACTCTGCTGGTTCATCATGTAACAAATCGATTTGGTTATGATTAGCAGCAATTTTGAGAGTCATGATAAAGTTTGAAAATAGTTTGAAGGTTTATAAAGGTGAGAGGTAGGTGGGATTAAGTCGAGAGAGAGAGATGGACCTGCTGGTGAAGGGAATTAAGTTTTTATAGGCGAATTGAAGAGCTGTGATTGGACCAAAATTTTCAAATTGCAAAAATATCAAAGATAAATCTTGATAAAAAAGTAATTTATTTGAAATAATAAAGAAAAGATTACCAATCAGCTAAGAAAGCGCCTTAAATATCTTTTAAAAACAATAAAATATTCCCTAACCAAAATTTATGCTAGCAGGCCCAACGGCTATGAACAGGGTAACGGTATTGTCGGTCAACGGTCAAAGGGGGAATGTTATGATAGCAGGGGAATTAAAAGATGAAAGCAGGGGAAACTTTCCTAGGGGTATTGGACTAGTCATGGAGAGACCAATGCTAACTAGCTCTGCTCTAATGCACACACTTGTATACACAAGATAGATACATAGAAACTCAAGAGTCCTCTATTCAGCAACAGTCTCAGTACAAAAAGTCAATACTTAAGTCACCCTGCACCAAGTTAACCCAAGAAAACATGCATACCCCAGTCACCATCCCTACCTTTTCCCTTACCTATAGTCAGTCAGTCTTGGCAATGTGTGCGTTTTAATAGAGAAATGTAAGCACCCATTACAGTGCCTCAAGGTTTTAGAGTTCTGACAAGCTTTGCAGCAAGTCCTCATTACCCTGAACCCTCACTCACCAGTGGATATGATCTAAGATCATATATGAGTATCCTAAGGATACCCTGAGTCCTAAAGGTGTGACCTAACCTCCCCTGAAACATAGAGTATATACCTGATTCACCAATGAGAATAGTATGCACCATATGAACCTCTGCATTGTTAGTCTAAAACCACATATAACCACTTTTGTAAAAAGAACAAACCCAGCTTAAGAGAAAAATTCTCTTAGCATGGGAATGAACCCCCAGCAGGGGAATCTGTGTTAAAAAGCAGTTGAATAAAAAGTGATGGAAAAATGGACTAACAGTTATACAACAACAGCAGTGAAGCAACCCTGATCATACATGACAAAATAGACATCAGTTTTTAAGGGGTAACCATTCCAATACCTGCAACCAGATACTGAAACCTCCCTACTTCAAAAGCTTTTGTTAAAAGATCAGAAACATTAAGTTCTGTGTCAATTTTCTCAGGGACAATCAGTCCTTTTTCAAAACAATCTCTGATAAATTGATGTCTAATTTCAATATGTTTAGTCTTGCTATGAAAAACAGGGTTCTTAATAATGCAAATGGTGCTGTTGTTGTCAATGAATATCTTGGTTTTAAGAAAGTTATACCCATAATCAAGCAGTTGATTTTGCACCCAAAGTACTTGACCACAGCATGCAGCAGCTGCTACATACTCAGCTTCAGTTGTGGATGTGGCCATAATAGTCTGCTTCTTACATTGCCAAGATATAAGTCTGCTTCCTAAAAATTGGCATCCCCCTGTTGTAGACTTACTATCATTGTTGTCACCAGCATAATCACTATCTGAATAGGCTATCAACTCAAATGGTGACTCCTTTGGATACCAAAGTCCTAAGGTGGGATGACACTTTAGATACCTAAAAATTCTTTTTACAGCAAATAAGTGACACTCTGTTGGTGACACCTGGTATCTTGCACATAAGCAGACTGCAAACATGATGTCAGGTCTTGAAGCTATGAGATACATAAGAGACCCAATCATAGACCTGTAGTTCCTGACATCTATAAGCTTTCCAAGACCATCTTTACCCCATGGATGATCCTTGTCCATTGGAGTGGACACCTTCTTTCCATTAGACATGCCAAACTTCTTCACAATCTCAGCCACATATTTGTCTTGTGAGATAAATATCCCATCTTTCCGTTGTTGAACTTGTAACCCCAAAAAGAAGTTTAGTTCTCCCATGGCACTCATTTGGAATTTATCCTGCATCAGTTTGGCAAACTCTTTGCTAAGCATAGAGTTAGTGGATCCAAAAATGATGTCATCAACATAGACTTGTACTAGCAAAAGGTCACCCTTTTGTTTCTTGGTAAATAGGGTCTGATCAATCTTCCCCCTGCTGAATCCATTGTCTAAGAGATATTTAGAGAGAGTACCATACCAGGCTCTGGGAGCTTGGTGAAGTTCATACATAGCCTTTTTCACCTTGTATACTTTGTCTGGATGTTCTGGGTCTTCAAACCCTGGAGGTTGCATAACATAGACTTCTTCATCAATGGTTCCATATAGGAAGGCACTTTTCACATCCATTTGGAAAACAGTGAAGTCCATGAATGAAGCATAAGCAAGGAATAATCTAATGGCTTCAATCCTGGCTACTGGAGCAAATACCTCTTCATAATCAATTCCTTCTTCCTGAGTATACCCTTGTGCCACTAGTCTTGCTTTGTTCCTGACAACTATTCCCATTTCATCCTTTTTGTTCCTGAGTACCCACTTTGTCCTAATAGGCCTTGCCCATTTGGGACAATCTACCAGAATCCAAACCTCTTGTATGTCAAACTGTAAGAGCTCCTCTTGCATGGCTTTGTTGATCCCAAACTTAGATCGATTAAGCTTTGTGTATACGAGATTAAATCAAGTACTACACGTAGAGAAACCTTTGCTTATGAATAAAGTAACAAAGTGTGATGCGGAATTAACACTTGATCTAAAACACAATGATGTTAAACAAACTTTCACTTGTATTAGAATGATCGTACTTGGTTACAATGAAAGGGTTTAACAATCGAAAACTTATGAAAACTGATATCTAACATTAACCTAAAAGATCTTCTTTTATAGAACAAGAAGTCTTGTACAATAAGCTACGAATCAACTATTCTAGGTAAAGATAAATATAGAAAATACATTGTCGTCTCTATCCTTACTAGAAGTATTCTAGAATATAATAAACGTGTAGCTCACATCTTCTATCAGTGCTTGTCTTCAATCTGTCAACGCTTGACTTTAACTTGTCAACGCTTATGCTATCAGCGCTCACTTTGCTCTTGTCAACGCTTGAGTTGTTCTTGTCAGCGTTCAAGTGTTCTGGCCTAAATTTATTCCCAACAATCCTCCCCTAAACTTGATATCCACTCTTATGATCAAGTTTCTGAATAAACATTAAGAACTTGGAGGAGTCTGACAAACCTTATCATATTGGTAATAAATAAATCTGATCAAATTCTTTGCCACGTCACTTGTATAGTCTATCTCCAACTGGGTGTCCTTCATCTTCTCCAAAACAGCCTTGGATATGAAATACTGAGCATCTACAAGTAAATACTCAGCAAACTTTGTAGAACTCAAATGATATACACCAGCAGCTGAATATAACCTCCATTGAAGACCACTGAGATCATCTTCAAGATCCTTCCATATTTCAGGATCTTCTTCTTTTGTCCCACACATTCTTTTGAATGTGGTCCAAAGTTTTATTCCATTGGCTGAAGTTGGTGCTTCAGCCTCATACTTGGTCTCTAGCAACCTCCAAAGGTCCACCAAGTCTTCTCTGTCACAACTTGCAAATAAAGATATGAGAGTGGTAAAAGTGTGTACCTCTTTGCCAAATCTTCCAATTTTCCAGAATCCACATTCATCTTCCTCATAACTTACAATTGGATTCCTGGAATCTAGTGGTAACACATGCACCATATCTGAAGCTTCTAATGGGGAGAGCTTGAGACTCTTTCTAATGATTGCTTCACTTGGATATAGTTGATTCATATCTTTTGGAAACTCAAGAATAAATCCCTTCTTTACTGGTCTAGGAACTATCATAGCTTTCTTGATTGCCATCTCTTCTGCAAGTTGCTCCTTTCTTTCATCTGAAAGAAGTCTGAAAGTGTTTTCTTCTTGCACTTTCACCCAAATAGGATAAGCCCTATGTTCCAACTCATCAAAAGTCAAAGCCTTCAGCTTCTGATGTGTCCATCCAACTCCATGACATTTGAGCAACATAAAGTAGAGCTTCCTTCTATCCCTTTTTAATTCAGAGAGAATGTTGCTTGCCTTGTACTTCAACATCACCTTACAATCCTTCTGAACTCTAAGAAGAATTTCCAAACCCCATATCTGATCTGAAATGGTCAAGTCTGGATTATCCATACAGCTTTCTTCCCAAGAATTGTACATCTGAACTACCTCTGGCATATCAAAATCAATTTGCAACTTCAAATCTCTCAGCTTTTCCCTAGCAAGCTCATCACCATACTCAAGTCTTTCTGGTTCAACAATCATCACACTTGAATCTGAGCTAGCTCCATCACTTTCTTCTTCAGAAGTCACAACAAATGGTGACTTTTCCTTTTCACCTTGTTCCATCATTTGCTCAGCCAATCTTCTATCAAATTCAACCTGAGCTGCATTCTTTGGAACAATTTCTTCTACCAACTTACCCTTACCCTTATCTGTTGGTTCAATTGTTGGTAGGGTAGATGATAATACCTGAGTAGGAACATCTTTGATGATAGGTGATGACTGGAATACATCACCTCCATATGCAGATCTGTCAACGCCCAAATTTCCTCTATCAGCGCCCAAAATACTTCTGTCAGCGTCCAAACTTGTCTTATCAACGCTCAAATATTTTCCCTCAGCGCCTTGTGTAACCTCTCTCAACATATCTGTAAATGATAAATTTAAATTGGTTGGAGAGATTAAGGACGTATCAAAACCTTTTTGTTCCTTCAATGTAGTAAGAGCTTCAGCAATATCCAATGATTGACCATCTTGACTGCTCTTATCACTCAGATTTCTTTGATCTTCCTCCCCTTTGGAAGACTCCTCCATACCTCCCCTTGAATGAGCACTCTCCAAAACAACAATCCTCTCCCTCAATTCTTTGAGTTCAAGGCCTTGGTTACTGACAATTTGTACTAAGTCTGCATTTTGCTTTTGCAAGCTAATGCAGACAGCCGTCAATTCTAAAAGCGTCATTGGTTCCAGTCTGCCCTCTTCCAAAATGGGGTTTTGACCTCCCAAGTCAGGTTCATTGGGCATGGATGAGGACTTAATGATGGTGGGACTGCCTTGTCCAGCTTCTAAGCCAGAACCAATAGTCCCAGCCTCATCCAGGTCACCAGCCACACTTGTGGTGGTGGTTCTCTCTGCTACATGGCTAGGACCACCAGAGGAGAACACTCCAGCAGTCCTTTGGCGTTTAATCAACCTATATTCAGGTGGTGTGGAAGATGGTGTAGAAGAAGGTGTAGATGTAGGTTGGTTAAGGGGTGTTTGGGATTGTGATGGTTGGGTGTCAGCGGTGGAAATAGGCATATCAACGCCCACATTAGATGTGTCAGCGTCAAAGGGATTTTGGTCTATTTGCATTTGGTCAGGTGAGGGTAAAGGTTCAGGGATAGGTTCAAGTTGTGGGTGAGGGTCAATATGAGGTTGGGGGTCTGGTTGGGGTTGTGCTGCTGCAATAACAGCAAGCATGGCTTGGGTTAAAGGTAGGTCTCTATGAGGTGGTGAATTCATCTTGGTAAAAATAGCCTTCTTTTGTTCAGGGATCTTATAAAAATCATTGTGATCCCTTGAACAATATCTTTGAGCATCAAAAACCATTTGCAGAAAACGGGGATAAGCTAAAGTCATTTTTGTCCCCTTGTTTTTACACATTCCTTCAAAAATCATTTTAGACCAATTATATTTTTGCCCGGTTGCAATACACACAATAGCAGTTGCAATGGATCTATTGATCTCATTGTGTGCAGTACATTTGGGACTCAAACATTGAAGGAGAATGTGAATGAGGTACTTCCAGGCTGGGGGAAATTCCTGCTTATGGTACTTATTAAGAGTACCTTCATCAGGAATAGGGTATCCCAAAGCCCTAAGCCCTTGTTCTATTTCAGATATGGGAAGAATGGTTATACCATCAGCATCATTAAGATGCAAGGCCTGGCGTACCAAGGCCTCAGTAACCACCCAAGGTCTCCCATGTACAATAGAAGTCAATGTGGTCACTCCATTAACTGTTGAGGAACTAACAGTGTTCCAAAACTGTTTAATGTGTGTGACTAGAATGAGTGGTGCATGAGAAAGAGCATACCTTAATGGGGATGCATTCAAATACTCCACCATCTGTGTGTATTGAGGGAACAAAGTATTATCAGCAACAAGATAAGCAATCATGTTGTGTTGAGACTTGAACCCCAAATCCAATTCTGCTGAGTTAAATCTTGGTGCCATTGATGAAAGCTGCTAATTTGAAGTATAAAAGATGAAGGTTGATAAGAGAAAAGTTGTTAGACAAGAATTATAGATACCCTGTTTAAAATAGGAGCCAAATTTATAGGAGTGGATGAATGCACGTGATTGGCCCAAAAATAGGCAAAGATTTTCAAAAATCAATCATGAAAATATTGAAAAAGTTTATAAGTTATCTCATGCATTTAATGAAAGTAACAACTCCTAAAATTACGGCTTGAAAATATGTCAAAAAGTTACAACTGGGTAGGTCCCATTGATTGTCAACGGTCAAATATAACCCATCAACGCCCAACGGCTATAATCTTGTCAACGTTCGCCTAAAGCCATGTCAGCGTCCATTTTGGTCACAACAACGCTTGGAAAAATCTTGTCAGCGTCCAAAAATAAAATTGTTTTAAAAAGTGAAAAATGACCTTAACAAGTAATTTATCCTAGAGAAGATAACCAAAAGCTGATAATTATCATAGGGCGGCAAGCACTGTCCAGTTATGCACACTTGCATAAGCAAGATAGACATAACAGTCCTCTAGTGTCCCTTGCTAACCAAAATTCTTAACAACCAAGTTACCTCATAAAATCCTAGTTACTCCCAGGTAAAACCCATATCAAAAGGATTCCCAAGTCTCCCAACAGACCACAACCAATTCTAGGCCAAAAATGTCTTGGCAGCATGCAAAGTTGATATACTATGCATGCTACAGTGCCTCATGGTTTAGTAAAACTAACCCATACTCACCTGTGGACACAATCTAGAATTGTGATGAGAGTATTCTAAGAATACCCAAGAGTCCTAAAGGTTCCTTAAACCTCCCCTCAAACTATGATACATGAGTTCTCAAAATATATATATGAACAATAAAAATTTATGACAAGATAGGAATATAAATATTCCAACCATCATCCATAAACAAAACATGTCCAAATAGCTCTTCAAAGATCCATAAGCAACTCTGTATCTAATGGTATAAAGCTACCATCACCTGCACATTTAGATGAAAACCACAAAACTAACATTTGTTGCTGACAGCGTCCCGACAACACTTGTCAGCGCTGAAGGAACCCTTGTCAGCGTTAGACAATAATATCTCCAACAACGGCAAAATAACACTTGACAGCGTTACATTTACCTTTGTCAGTGTTAGAAAAATAATGTGGAAAATCTAAATCATCCCAAAGACCAATAACAATGCATTATCCTGTACATACTTTTACAAAGAGGTTCCAAAACACATATTAAGTGAGATTAACCATTCCAGTATTTGTTACCAAATATTGAAATCTTCCAGCATCAAAAGGTTTAGTTAATAAATCAGCCACATTATCTTCTGTATCTACCCTATCTGGTTGTATTAAACCTTTCTCAAAGCAATCTCTTATAAAATGATGTCTAATTTCTATGTGTTTGGTTTTAGAATGATGTACAGGATTTTTAATAATGCATAAAGTACTGTTATTGTCTACAAAAATCTTGGTATGCATAAAATTATACCCATAATCCAACAGCTGGTTCTGAATCCATAAGACTTGTCCACAACAAGCAGCTGCAGCCACATATTCTGCTTCAGTTGTAGAGTTTGCCACCACTGTCTGTTTCTTGCATTGCCAAGATATTAATCTGCTCCCAAGAAATTGGCATCCACCAGTTGTGGATTTCCTATCAAACTTGTCACCACCATAATCACTGTCTGAATATGCAATAAGATCCAATGGAGAATCTTTTGGGTACCATAATCCAAGATCTGGATAACACCTTAGGTACCTAAAAATTCTCTTCACAGCAAAAAGGTGACATTCTTTGGGAGTCACTTGATGGCGTGCACATGCACACACAGCAAACATGATGTCAGGTCTTGAGGCTGTAAGATACATCAATGATCCAATCATTGATCTATAGTGCCTAACATCCACATCCTTTCCAGCTCCAATTTTTCCCCAAGGGTGTTGTCTATCCATAGGAGTGGAAGCCTCCTTTTCATGTGGAGAAAAACCATATTTCTTCAAGATTTCAGCTACATACTTGTCTTGGGAGATGAAGATACCATCTTCTTTCTGCTGAACTTGTAAACCTAGAAAGAAGTTCATCTCACCCATTGCACTCATCTTGAATTTATCTGTCATGAGCTTGGAAAATTCCTCACTCATTTTTGGATCAGTAGACCCAAAAATGATGTCATCAACATAGACCTGCACAAGCAACACATGTTTTCCTTTCTTCTTTGTAAATAGTGTCTGATCTATGGTGCCCCTTTTGAAACCATTTTCCACCAAGTAAGTGGACAATGTACCATACCATGCTCTTGGGGCTTGATGAAGTCCATACATTGCTTTCTTCACTCTATAAACCTTGTCTGGATTTTCAGGATCTTCAAAACCAGGAGGTTGCATGACATATACTTCCTCAACAATTGTTCCATAGAGGAAAGCACTCTTCACATCCATTTGGTAAACAGTAAAATTCATACAAGAGGCATAAGCTAGAAAAATTCTTATAGCTTCAATTCTTGCAACTGGTGCAAAAACTTCTTCATAATCAATTCCTTCCTCTTGTGTATATCCCTGAGCTACCAAACGTGCCTTGTTTCTGACCACAATGCCTCTTTCATCTTTCTTGTTCCTTAGAACCCATCTTGTCCCAATTGGTCTCACATATCTAGGACAATCAACCAGCTCCCAAACATCCTGTATAGCAAATTGGTGAAGCTCATCCTGCATTGCTTCCACCCAACTTGGTTCTTTGAGAGCATAAAAAATCTTCTTGGGTTCTTCCTGTGACAGAAAACAGGCAAACAAACATGCTTGTACAAGAGGGGTATCAACCTTCTTGTGTATATTGGCAATAAATCCACCAAGACCTTGATGGGATCTTCTTGTCTGAACTGGAGCCATAACATCACCAATGATCTGAGATGTGGGGTGATCCTTTGCTATGGAAGTGAGAACTCCTCCTTCAAGAAGTCTGGTGTCCTCAATTTCACGCTCCATGTTGCCAATATCTTCTTCAGATTCTTCTTGATCAACAGAAATCTCTTCATGAACATTAGAAGGTCCACCCTGTTCAAAATGGGAAGAGAAAAGATGTGCAAAGGTGTCATCAAACTCTGAACCTTGCTTGTCAGCGTTTGGGCTAACAGTGCTTGAACTATTGTTGTCAGTGTCTGATCCATCAGCGTCTGAATTGCTCTTGTCAGCGCTTGATTTCCCTTTGTCAGCGCCTGAAGAAGTATGCATGTTTGTATTTGGTGGTATTTGAACACCACCATTATCTTTCCTTGCAGCAGTAGCAGCAGCATAATACTTATCTGTCCATATAGGAAGTGTAACAAATTCTTGTGTGGGAGATGATTTAACTGCTGGTGGTCCATCCTCCTTAGCAACCTGTATACCTGAAACATTACCAATTCTCTTTTCCAAAACACTTGAAGTTACCTTCACAATGTCTGGATCAGTAACAGGCATATAATTTAAAGCTCTAGACAAAGGTTCTAAGTCAAACAACCAATTTGGACCACTCTCAGGATCACTAGGTTTACTCTCTAAAAACCTAACATGTACTTTTTCAAGTATACGTTTTTCCTTTTTAATGTAAACCCTATATCCTTTACTCTACACTGAATAACCCATGAAGTAGCCTTCATCACCTTTTGAATCAAATTTACCTAGGGCCTCACTAGTTTCTAGAACAACTACATGACATCCAAAAGGCTTTAGAAAACCAATATTTGGCTTCCTTCCCCAAAGTAATTCATAAGGTGTCTTATTATGTATCTTGTTGACCAATGCCCTATTCTGAACATAACAAGCTGTGTTAACAGCTTCAGCCCAAAAGGCTATAGGAAAGTGGGCATCAGCCAACATGGTTCTGGCTGCTTCAATAAGGGTCCTATTCTTCCTTTCAGCAACCCCATTTTGCTGTGGGGTTCTAGCTATGCTAAACTGCCTAGTAATCCCTTTCTTGGCACAAAAATCATCCAACAACTGATTTCTAAACTCACCCCCATTGTCACTTCTAATGATTTTGACCTCATTACCATTCTTCTTTTCAATTTGGGTAATGAAATTAATCAGACTTAGGGTAGTTTCACTTTTCTTGGCTAAAAAGAAAGTCCATGTAAACCTGGAGTAATCATCAGTAATAACAAAACAATATGATTTACCCTTCAAACTTTCTATATTAGTTGGACCAAAGAGATCCATATGCAATAAGTGAAGTGGTTTAGAACTAGAGTGCACCTGTTTAGACCTGAATGAGACCTTGTGCTGCTTGCCCTTAAGACATGCAACACAAGAGTGGTCATTGTGGAAAGCCTTCTCAGGCAAACCATCAACTAAACCAAGCCTCACAAGTCTATTAATATTCTTAAAGTTTATGTGCCCTAGTCTCCTGTGCCAAAGATTACTTTCATCTACTGAGGCTTTAGCATACAGACATGACATTTTATTATTTATCTTAATTCCATTAAGATTCACATTATATATGTCTTTATGCCTTGGTGTTCTAAAATCTATGTATTTCTCCTCAGGGAGCTTATAATCTTTGCTTAACACCAAGCACTCAGTATCTGTGAAAAGAACCTTATTTTTATTATCACACACTTGTGATACACTGAACAAATTATAATCCAGTTCTTTTACCAGGAAGACATTCTCAAATCTTAGATTGTTGGTGACAAGGGTTCCTTTTCCTGTGATGGTGCCATAGCCCCCTCCAAAGTATACCTTATCACCATCTTGAATAGGAGAGAAATTAGTCAGATAGTCTTCCTTCCCTGTCATGTGCCTTGAGCATCCACTATCCCAGTATCCATAATCATTGATCTTCTTCTGAATGCCCTGCACATAAAGAAAACACATTAGTTTTCTTTGGGAACCCAAGCCTTAGAAGACTTGGATTCATTTGGTTGTTCAACAAGAACAGACTTGGTTCTCATAACAACCCCATTTTCATCCCTGTTTGAATGAAATTCCCAGTTAACCCCAATTGGTGTTGACAATGCCTTTGAAATATAATGAAACCTGTTGCATGTCATAGAAACACCAGTAAAATTAGGGTTTTGGTCTTGTTTTGGTCTCCATGTTAAGCTAGTAGAAGCTTTAGACCTATTTCCCTGTGGTTGCAGATACCTAGGTTTAGCAGTGTGTCTGTCAGCGCTGAAATTACTCTTGTCAGCGCCCCGATTGGTCTTATCAGCGTTGAACCTAGGGTTTGCTACAGGAACCCATTGCCTATTTGACCAAGTGTTTGACTTTTGAAAAGGTCTTATGCCTTGTGTGTTAGACCCTCTAGAAAAGAATGGGGCTGGTCTAACAACATGTGAACTTTTGTTCACAAAGGTATTGGGTCTGACAGTGTTTGACCTATGTTGACTTTTGTCAGCGCTGAAATGGTTCCTATCAGCGTTGACATTGGAAGCATTGACACATTTGTATGCCAAATGTGAGAAGCTACCACATGTGTAGCAAGCTTTTCTAGACATAGTCTTAGGTCTAGAAGCAAAGAAGCCTGTTCCATGGTTACTAACTTGGCTTTTTGGTGACCTAGTATTTCTATACATCTCAGCATACTTAACACTAGGTTTTCTAACAGTTTGTGGGCCAAGGTCAACAGCTTTGCCAGTGGTAGGGTGTGTGATCTTAATAGGTTTACGATCAATGGACTCATCAATTGGTATCATGTTTGGTGTGGGCTCATTTGGACTTTCACACAACAACCCTCCCTTAACAAACAAAGTGTGGTTAGCTTTCTTCCACTCATCTAGGTCAGTCAGTTTTTGCTTGTATTCCTCAACTGGGGAAGTCACTCTAGGTGGAGGAATGAATTCCTCCTCTTGGCATTCTGGCAAGCCAGTCCAAGATAAGTCCTTTGATTGGACACCATAGAAATCCCCAGCTGGTGGTGGAACACCAGTATAATTATTCATCCCAATCCCACTCATATCCTTAGAGTCTCTTTGTTTACTAACACACTCTCCTAGGGATTGTGTGGCCTTATCAAATCTCTGGATTTTAAGACTCACATTATCTTTATTTTTGTTAGCCTCCTCTAACTGAGCTATCAAATCAAGATTAACCCTATTTACTATATCTTGAACATCTTTACTCTGATGTAACTCATGTTTTAAGATATTTATTTGATCCTTTAAATCAAACTCCATTTACTTATACTCAGTTACTATCTTTTCTGTTTGGGTAAGAGCAATTTGATAATTAGATACTTTGCATCTTTCAGTACTTGCCTCATCTAATAATTTAACTATCTCTTGTTTTAATTTTTCAGTATTTAAACGACAACCCTTAGAACAGAAAGCATCATCATATACCTCATTATCTGATGAAGAGGAGGAGTGTGCCATGAGAGCATATTCAACATGCTCTTCTTTAACTTCAGCAACCAAAGCTCTGTCCTCTTCCTCATTCTTAGCCATCCAGTTCCAATCCCATTCTCCAACACCATCAATTTGTTGAACAGCAACCATGGCCTTGGGATTTGGGCTCTTAATCATTTGGCTTGAAGGCTTCCCAGCATCAGATCTTCTTGGAGATCTACATTCCCTCATAAAGTGCCCCATCCTATGACAGTTGTAGCACTCAACCTTGGACTTGTCAAATCCAGCAACATCCTTAGCATTAAAGGTCATCTTCTTCTTGAACCTTTTATTGAACCTGTTTGCTCTTAAACTTACAAGAGCCATAGTCCACTTGATGTCCATCTCTTCCAATTGTTCATCACTGATCTGCTCAAGATCTTCATATGTAATCCTTGAATCACTGGGCAAAGAAGCAATGAATGCACACACAGTATCAAGATCAAAACCAGCAGGTTTAATTCTATCAGCGCCATGATTGTGTGTGTCAGCGCTTGAGTGCAAAGCGTTGACAGGATATGATCCAGCGCTGACAGACTGACATCCAGCGCTGACACCTTGAGATCCAGTGGCTGGATGTCCATAGAAGTTCATGGAATCAAATTGGCCTTCACTTTGTGAAAAGAAGGCCATGTTGCTGCTGGAAGATTTGTTATCACTCTCCAATTGCCATTCATTCTCCAACAGTCTTAGTTTGTTGAAGATGTCATCAAACCTGGAAGTCTTGTGGGTATTATTGACAAGAATGGATCTTGTCTCAATCTTCCATACATCACCAAGGCTTTTGAGAAAAGTAGCATTCAATTCAGGATCATCAATCTGTTTTCCCATGAAGGAAAGTTGACTTGTGATGTCAAGAAGTCTACTTCTCACACTGCTGAGATTCTCATTAGGTTGAGCTTTAAAGACAGCATACTCATGCAAGAGTTGCTTCTTCTTTTCTTCTTTTGTGTCAGCATTGCCACCATGTGCTACTTCAAGAGCTTCCCAAAGCTCTTTTGCAGACTCAAAGCGTTTGTACTTGTGCTGATTCTCATGACCTAGGGCATGTTTTAAGATGTTCAAGATTTTCATGTCCACCCTCTTCTTGGCTATATCTTCAACAGCTACAGCTCTCCCATCTCCAGGCTTTTCCACCTTATCAGCTTCAGGACAATTAGGAACAACTGTCCTTGTGGCAATTGCAGCAGTGATCTTTGCTGCTTTATCGAATGTGTTCCCATATTCGATAATCTCCCAAAGAGTGTAGTCATGAATAGCTATGTATTGCTCAAAATTGGACTTCCAAAGCTCAAAGTTCCTGGCATCAAACATGGGAATTTTGATGCTAGGGTTTGAGAAGTTGTTTTGTAGCAAAGAAGCAGGTTGATCTGTGCCAGACATGATGTTTTTAGGGTTTTGAGAATTTAGGGTTTTTAGGGTTTGGTGTTTTAGGGTTCTTGCGTTACTTAAAGATCAAAAGTTTCTCAACAAGCTCTGATACCACTTGTTGATCCCAAACTTAGATCGATTAAGCTTTGTGTATACGAGATTAAATCAAGTACTACACGTAGAGAAACCTTTGCTTATGAATAAAGTAACAAAGTGTTATGCGGAATTAACACTTGATCTAAAACACAATGATGTTAAACAAACTTTCACTTGTATTAGAATGATCGTACTTGGTTACAATGAAAGGGTTTAACAATCGAAAACTTATGAAAACTGATATCTAACATTAACCTAAAAGATCTTCTTTTATAGAACAAGAAGTCTTGTACAATAAGCTACGAATCAACTATTCTAGGTAAAGATAAATATAGAAAATACATTGTCGTCTCTATCCTTACTAGAAGTATTCTAGAATATAATAAACGTGTAGCTCACATCTTCTATCAGTGCTTGTCTTCAATCTGTCAACGCTTGACTTTAACTTGTCAACGCTTATGCTATCAGCGCTCACTTTGCTCTTGTCAACGCTTGAGTTGTTCTTGTCAGCGTTCAAGTGTTCTGACCTAAATTTATTCCCAACAGGCTTCAACCCAGCTTGGGTCATTTAAAGCCTGAAAAATCTTCTTTGGCTCTTCTTGTGACAAAAATGCAGTAAACAAACAACATTGCATGTTGTCATGATTGAACTTCATGGTGATGTTAGCAATGAAGATGTGCTCCTTTGCTGTATACCTTGTATGTCTAGGGGCTTCAGGATTACCAATGATTTGAGAGATAGGGTGATCCCTATTGGTTCTGCAGGTAGGCTGCATGATTACTTCTGTTTCATCTTCTTCCAAATCAGAATTGATGGGGCTATTTTGATTAGGAAAGAAGTCCTCAAAGGAACTTCCAAATGATACAGCATGACCTAGAGATGGGTGCTGGTGAGAAGAATGAAGCTCTGAGTAACTTGGGCCTCCACTCTTGGTTATTCTGCTTCCACTGCTGGATATAATAGGACCATCAACTACGGGTGTAGATGATGAAATGAGTGGGGATTCTCTTTCTGCATTATTAGTATCATTAGCAACAGGATCCTTTGTGGAAGGGGAATCAATTGGTCTAGCAGGGGAATCCTGGATTCCACTACCGTCAGCCATTCCACTACTTTCAGGAGGTGACATAGCAGGGGATGAGATTGGCTGTTCTTTTCCTAGAGAAGAATTATCTTCTTGATCATCAGCTTCAATAGGAAATAATGAGGGTACATTCATGTACCTCAGGGGTGACTTCTCTGCACCAGTTGGTTCTTGAGTACCTGAAATGTTAGTGTTCTGCAAAGCAACAGGTACATAATTCATAGACTTTGAAAGTACTTCTATATCAAAGAACCAGTCAGGACCTGTTTGAACATCTTCAGGTTTGTCTTCAAGAAAGTTCACATGAAGATTTTCTGTGATTTTGCTTGTCTTCTTATTGAAGACCCTATATCCCTTGTTGTTTAATGAATAACCCACAAAGTATCCATCATCACCCTTTTCACTAAACTTACCCAGATTGTCAATAGTGTTCAAGATGATCACATGACATCCAAAAGGTCTGAAGAAGTCAATTAAAGGAGGTCTTCCATTGAACAGCTGATAAGGGGTCTTGTTGTGTGCCTTAACCACCAAGGCCCTGTTTTGTACATAACAAGCAGTGGATACAGCTTCAGCCCAAAAGATAACTGGAAGTTTGGAATCAGACATCATAGTTCTTGCAGCTTCAATGAGTGTCCTATTCCTTCTTTCTGCCACTCCGTTCTGTTGAGGTGTTCTTGCAATGCTGAATTCCCTCTTGATTCCTTTGTTTATGCAGAAAGAGTCCAGTTTCTGATTTCTGAACTCACCACCATTGTCTGATCTCATGGTGACTACCTTCATGCTTTTTGATAGTTCAATCTGATTGATGAACCCAATGAGTACATCAGCTGTGTCACTCTTCTGAAATAGAAAGAATGTCCATGTGAACCTTGAAAAATCATCAGTAATCACTAGGCAGTACCATTTCTTCATGATGCTTGCCACAGAAGTAGGACCAAAGAGATCCATATGCAGTAGTTCCAATGGCTTGGTGGTCGACATACTTGTTTTTGATTTGCAAGATGCTCTGTGTTGCTTCCCTTTCAGACAGGCAGCACAAGTATGTTCATTAACAAAAGACTTGGAAGGAAGACCATGAACCAGATTATATTTTACTAGTTTGTTCATGTTCTTGAAATTAAGATTACCAAGTCTTCTATGCCATTTCTTACACTCATCTACTGAGGCTTTGGCAATGAAACATGTTTCATTGTCTTGGAGAGATATGTCCTTGAGATCAATTGTGTACATATTCTTCTGTCTTGGTGTTTTGAGTACAATAGGAGTGTCTGGTGGTAAGACAAACTCCTTTCCTAACATCAAGCATTCAGTGTCAGTAAACAAGACAAAATTCTTGTTATCAGTCATCTGTGACACACTGAAGAGATTGTACTTGAGTCCTTTCACCAAGTAGACATTGTCAAAGGTCATCCCATTGGTGACAATAGTTCCTTTTCCTATTATAGTTCCATGCCTATCTCCAAAAGAAACACCATCATTGTCATGCAGGGGCACAAAGTTAGACAGGTAAGATTTTGTCCAGTCATACTTCTTTTGCATCCACTATCCCAATATGCTCTATCATCCCTTGTCTTCTTTGTCACCTGCAAAAAGAAAAACAAATTAGTTTTTCTTGGGGACCCAAGCCATTACAGACTTAGATCTACCTCGTGTATCAATGTAGGATAGCTTATCAAAAACTAGAGATACACCATTAGATTGAGTACCCCTTTTGGGTACCCAAACTCAACGAGCTGAGGCTTTCACAGCTTTTCCCCATCTTCCTATCCTCCTAGAAGGCAAAGCTTTGTTAGTAGGGGATACCCCAGTTTTAGCAGGGGAATACCTATGCTTAGCAGAGGGAACCCATCTTTTGTTTTGGCCTCTATTCATGTGTTGGTAAGGTCTAGAGCCAGATCTATATGCATTATAAGGTGTTGGGATGGTCACAGAAGTGATGGGCTTTGTGTGAACATCATTCTCCTTTCTAAGTGCAGGAACAACAAATTTATCAGTCACCCTGTTTCTCAAGGCAGGGGCAACATACTTAGCAGGGGAAAAGGATTTTGCCCTTGCATCTAGAAGAATGGTTTTAGGTTGCATACCTTTAAGGGATTTGCAGCCACCATCTCCATTGGTGCCTTACACTCTTGATAAGTGTGCTCAAAACTGCCACATGTGAAGCAGGGCTTGGTGTTAATCACGAAGTCTTATCCTAATTGGTGAGACTTTTGGTCATTCCAATTTATTTGATTACCTCTTACATTCCTGTACATACCAGCGTATTTAATGGTGGACTTAGGGGACTGTGATCTGGTCTTAGATTTGGGAGAGCTACTCTTAGAACTAGAATCACTACCAAAAATTCCTTCTCTTGAAAATAGAACAGGGTTATCAATTTTCCATTGTTTTAAAGCAACCTGTTCCTTTTCAAAATCCCTAATAACACTAGTTTTTACTAGAGACTCTTCAGTATCAAGATTATTAGGTATATAAGCACTCAAGTCAAACTCAATGTCATCCTGTTTTTGAAAACAAGGGAGACCAGTCCAGGACAGGTCTTTTCTAGGAAAAGGTGCATGGATGTTGGCAGGGGGTGGTGGTATGGTAGCATGCTCATTTTTAATCCCAAGCCCTGTTTTGTCCCTAGGAGATTGACCAATTTTAACTGCTTTGGTTAAATCTTTTGAAGCTTTTCCAAATTTTTCAACAGTTTCCTCATCTATCTTTTTGTTAGTTTTAAAAATTTCAAGTTCAGCAGTCAATTCCTTTTATAGATTGGTTATTCTCCTTGGCATCTCTTTCTAGAATCACAATGTGATCCCTATAATTACTTTCACTTTGCTTAAACTCTCTTATGGTGGACTCTAACTGTTCTAAAGCACGTCTATAATTATCAAGATCATTATCACAATTGATATAGTCAGCTTTTACCTTTCTGATTTGATCATTCAAAGACTCAGTATTTTTCCTACAAGCTTTAGTACAATATGAATCATCATATACCTCATTGTCAGAGCTGGAACTTGACATGGCCATGAGTGCAAAGTCTTCTTCTTTTTCCTCAGCAATCAAAGCTTGATTTCTTTCCACATTCTCTGTCATAGCACTCTAGTCCCATCCACTTTCTCCATCTATCCCCTGCATGGCTACCATGGCTTTAGCACCAGAATCATCATCTCTTGTTTCCTTTCTGAATCTGTTTCCAGTCTTAGGTCCTCTGCATTCCCTGGCAAAATGACCTTCTTGCCACAGTTGTAGCATTCAACTTTTGTTTTATCAAACCCAGCCACATCAGAGGGATTGATTGAGATCTTCTTCCCATACTTCTTGTAGAACCTATTGGCTCTCATGCTGAGCAGAGCCATATTCCACTTGATATCCATCTCTTCTAGCCCTTGCTTACTGATTTGACTTAGATCTTCATGTAACACAGTAGATCCTTGTGGCCCTTGAGATGCTATAAAAGCACAAGCAGTATCAAGGCTGAATGTACCTGGTCTTTCTTCATCATAAGATGATCCAGACCTGGTAGCAGGGGAATAAACAGCAGGCTACTTTAATTCCACTGTTTTTGGAGATTCCACTGCTTTGTGATATGAATGCCATGTTAGCAGGGGAATCAGTGGATCCACTTGAGTTGGTGGGAATCGTTCCTTTTGACTTCATCTCATTGACAACAGGTTCAAAAACTTTTAAGTTATTGTATATGTCATCAATGTTCTTGTTGTCCAAGTCATCCTTATTCTGCTAAATTGCCTTACAGACAAACCATTCTTTCTGGAGACTATTAAGAAACCTGGTATTCACCTGCTCTTTTGACACCTCGATATCAAAGAATTCCAACTGGGCCACCATATCTTGAAGCCTATTGTAAATAGCTCCAATTGATTCATCACCAATTGCTTTGAATGAAGAAAAATCATCCAGCATTTGATTCTTCTTCTTCTTTGTGGCTTCATTTCCTCAAAAGGTTGTGCCTATGGCTTCCCATAGTTCCTTAGCTGTTTTATATTTTCTGAATCTGAGTTGATGTCTATCAGGTAGAGCCAACAGCAATGAGCTGTGAGCCCTGACATCATGCCTTCTAGCCAGTATTTCCTTATCACACAGAGCAGCAGATCTCTTCTTGTCCTTACCTTTGGAACTTTCACCTTTTTCTTCTTCCTTTCCCTCTTCAACTGCTAACATTTTGTTGAATTGATCACCAAGTTCTATGATCTCCCAGAGAACATAGTGTTCCATTTTCAGGTATTGTTGGATTCTGAATTCCCATAATTTAAAGTTTTCAGGATCCAACATAGGTAACTTGAGGTTATTGTGGTTGTTGCTGTTTGAGGACGAGTCTGAAGACATGTTTGCTATGAGGGTTTTGTTCTTGATTTAGACAAAGTTTCTCAACAGGCTCTGATACCACTTGTTGATCCCAAAGTTAGATCTTAAATCTTAATAGCTTGTTTAAGGGTTGTGATAGAAAGAAAGAATTCAATCTAACACTAGAGAAACTTTGCAAAGCAAAGTAACTAAACAAGATGCGGAATATAATGTTTAGCACAAGAACAATATGATTGAAACGTTGAACTTTAATATATCAATGATATACGAATACCCTAAAATGGTATTAGGGTTTACAAAACCTTAAAGTATGACAATGAAAGACAAATGAGAAAGACACACATTGCATGCTATCCTAGTGAGTCCTTTTATAGCCACAAGGACTCACATACAAGATCACTACTAACAAACTTGGAAAGTATTAAGGAATAATAACTGAAACGCGTAAAAATCTATTCCATGTTTATCTCTGACAGCAGGGCCTTTGACTTCAGCAGAGGAACCAATCCCCCTGCCTTTGTTATTTAGTAGGGGGAACTTACTCTAGCAGGGGTACGGATAATCAACTAGCAGGGGTAACAAGTAAGCATAGATTTATGTCCAACATATTCAAACTTTAAAATTTGGATGGTTTCTAAGTTCCATACTTTGTCCAAAGTATTGAGCGTCAGTTTGTCGTAAAAACTTGTGTTTTACTCTTTTCTATTAAGTTGGACATCTCTTGGTGATATATCTTTGAAAATTGATATATTTACAAAGTGTTAAACTTAATTAAATTTTAAATGGGTCAAAGACTATTTTCAATTAAAATCAAGCTATGAATACTTTGTTGTATCTAACACTCAAAACATGGACGCATGCTTTTATGTGTTAAGCTAATTGTTTGTGTGTGTTTCCTTGTGTGTGTTTCCTTGTGTGTTATTATTATTTGTAGACATTATTAAGTGTTCCTTGCTATTTGTAGTTGTATTGCTTATATGTCTAGTCTCTTGTGCCTTGCTTGGTATTTGTTAGTATCTAGTTTTTCCTAATTAGGGTGTATGCTAGATTTCTTGCATTTTTGTTGCAACATTATTTGTGCATTGCATATAGGATTAACATCTCTAGGTTTACATATGTTATATAAACATCTTGTACACCTCGTTATGTTTATTAACACTCTTAGGTTTGAAAGCTTTGTGAGCTTGTCAAATCTTTTGATATGGGTCGTCTTACTCGATCATTGTCTTATTAGTTCAAGTAGATTAATGTCTCACTATAAAACATGAAACACCCTTTGAAAATCTTAGCTATTTTCTCTGAAAGGAGTGTTAGTGGGAATCAAGAAAGATTTCAAATATACATCAGTTCATTATTCAAATTACGATTGATATTATTATCGAATCTAATTGACATGTTTTTAGTGTAGACATGAATGTGGACTATTAATAATATACATCGGATCATGACTCGCACTTGTGTTGTCGATGGTATATTGAATCTACTTATTCAAATTATTAGACATGTTTTGTTTAATAATTGCTTATAATGCACAATGGAGTCGGTTTGACCACTTGGATGTTTCATCCGAAATGCTCAAGTAATTTACATTGCAATGCAATTTGTAAATGTGTCATTTCCGAAAGACCAATCAAAAGTGTTCCTTTGTTTTGTGTATACATTGTTTATACACTTCAAAGTTATTAGCCTCAAATTCTATTAAGGTAAATAACCTTAACTAGACTTGTTTGACAAGATTTGCAATGGTGCATTCTTAACCCTCATTAGGTTGTGCATTGTGTCGTGCTGCAAGTTTCATCCTTGTTACACTACATTAGGCAAATGTAGGAATTACATTTTTTCTAACATGAGAATGACTACTAGAGAACCTATTGCACTAGAAATTCCATTTGACCTAACGGTTAAATTACTTCATGTGAGAAGTTGAGTTGGTGTATAACTCGTAAAAATGGTTATGCTTAGCCGTAATTGAGCATCTCTAGTGATAGTCTCATACTCATTCTCAAAATTGATTAAATGGCTCTTCCTAATTATGACTAATGATAGCTTACATCGATGAACTTTGTATGTCATTAGGAGTCTTTTTCGTTTGTAGCCATTAGTTTTTTCTTAGCTTTTTTCTTACGTGCTAATTGAACCTTTGTGTTTTTCCTTTGTGTGTGTTCTAGTTTGTATTGCTCTTTAGCATAACTTTATGATAAGTTAGACTAGAACATTAGGATTTGCCGAATTGAAAAAAATTCCCTTATCCCCAAAAATCACACCTTTTGTGGGCGGTTCTTTAAATAACCCACGGTTCCATATCGTTATGGAACCACTGGCGAAGATAAGGAACCGCGGGCAGAAGCATTCAAAAATGAGTTTTCTAAAACTTACCAACTGTTACAACATCTTTTGGAATCTTTATTTTAAGCCTTTGATCACTCCCAAAATATCTTGTGCTTTCTCCTCTTAACCCTAAGCATTTTTGCATCTCTTTCTCACCTAAACAAAATGTCTTATTTAGCAAATGAAAGCCTTGATTTTCCACCAAAGAACACACAAATCAAATCTCTTCTCCTTCTAAGGAAATTGATTTTGGAAACTCTCCTTTTTCCACCACTTTCCCTTTGTGTTCTTCTTCCATCACATGATCAGGTCATGCATCATGGAACATATTGTCATTATTGTCAATATCAACATCGTGTCATGTCTCATTTCTTTGATGAGTTAAATTACAAGATTATCACCAAGACTTTTTCCACCAAATTCTGCTACCACTTTGTCTTCTTATTAAGCATGTGTGTTGCTTATTAATTAGACATCTAATTTAAGCAAATCTTAGAGTTCTAGTGTAACTAAGATTAGAATTATGCTTAAGTTATAGGCTTGAGTTTCATACATAGTTGTATGATCTTTATGTTCTTTCATGATTTTCAACATGATTTATCTATGTGTCTTGGATCTTGTTGTTATTATGTTTCTTTCTTTTCTCTTATTTTGAGTCCTTTTCTTAAACTAATAAGAATTAGGATTCTCCTTGTAGATTTACACTACATGTAGCTTGATTTGTGATATCTAGATAGATGACTTGCTTGTATGCTACTTGCTTATATGTCTTCTTGTTTATCCTTATGCTATATGATTAATTGCTAAGTTAATGAATGCATGCTTATTATAAAGGTTTGTCTTTGTCAAGCAATTTCGATATATTATCTATTAGATGTGTCTAACTCATGCATGTCCTTAAATGCTAAGTGCTAACATGATTTACATAGTCTTCACTTTTTAAGTTATTATGTTTCTTGCATGTCATATGTGTTAATTGCGTACCTTTTCTACATTGGTTTATTGTAGACTTTATTAGGCTTGCCTTTTCTAGATAAGTCTCTAGAGTACATTTAGCCTTGGACATTAATCTCTATGGTTTTTACTTTGATGCTTGCTTAATTGCTACTACATACTTATGCTTACATGTTTATGTTTACATGCTTATGCTTACATGCTTGTCATTACATGTTTAGGCTTACATGCTTATGCTTACATGCTTATGCTCACATGTTATGTTTACATGGTTAAACTTACTTGCGTTTAGGTCTAGGAGTGATGGAACTCTTTTCTTGATTTTGCATGCTTAGTTGAGTTAGGTTTTACTTTGTTGAATGCTAAGTAAACCGCCATCTCCTTTGTGTTGCATATAGGCATTTAATAGGATCATTTCTTAATATCAATCCCTCTTACATTAGGCATTGCATGAATTATCCTATGTGCTTACTTGATTATATGTTAGATTTTGTACTAACTCTTTCATGTCTTCTTGAGCTTCTTTTGAGTTTCTTCTCTCGTTTTCTTTCGAGTTTTCACTATCACCTTCTAAGGTATAGTATTCATGAATCAATTTGTGAAGTTATCCTTAACTTCTTTGATTGAGTTTCTCTTGGTTATTTTAATCATGCCTCTCTAAGTCGAGTCTCTCTCTTCTATCTTTCTAAACTAATTTGAGTCGAGCCTCACCCTTTCCTCATCATGTAATTGTTCTTTGAACATTCACAAAGATTGAGAAGAGCTACGAAACTTTGAGCATGTAGTTTATCGTATGCTAAACACCATCCATCTTGGTCTTTCTATTCTTTGGCTTATTTGATCTCTTTTTCTATATCATTGAGTCTTCTTTTTGGTGTCGACATTCATAAGAATCCTTAGCTATAATGTCTTTGGTTTTATATTTTTCGTTCTTCTCGTTTTTAAGAGTCGATTGAGGTTAAAATTTACAATTGGATTGGGTGATTCCAACAATTCTAAGTTTTTAACCTTTTGAGAGGATTTTGGTTAAATCTTGAATTTTCTTGGGTGATTCCATAAACTCTAAGCTTTTAGCCCTTTGACATATTATCATTACAATTAGTATGGATGTTTCTTCTCTACCTCTATTCCAACAATTATGAATTGATCTTGTCAAGCTCCTCTCCTTTGACTTGTTTTTGGATTGATAAAATCGTGTGCACACTTCTTTCTTCAATGCTTGTCATTGTTTGTGCAAACGACTTGTTTATCATCCTCATTTTTCTTTTCATCATAGTCCTTCTTTCTCTCTTTTCGACTATATGGAATTGTTTTTATTGTCCATGTCATAGTCTCTTTATTTTGGTATTTTTGCCATGATATTAAAGTAGAGTATGTCCTCTCGACAATATTTTCTCTTTTTTTGACATCGCTATATATATATGCTCTTGTTCACTAACTTTGTTTTGTAGGACATCTAACCCTTCTTTGTAGCTTGTCACTTTTCTTGCTTTGTTGGTGCCTCAAGCAAGGGGGAGCTCATATAAAGGGGGAGTATTTTCAAGAGTTCAACTCATTACATTTACGATCGTTCATTCACTTAAATTGCATTCATTGAACATCTTGCAAGTAATGAATTATGGGATCTCTAAGACATGGAGGTGGTTAACCTATGGTGATTGAAGACTTCACTAGGATGACGCAAGCTCAATATCTTTAGACAATGGGATTACGATGCGCGACCTTCCTCAAATGATATGGATTCTACTCTTCCTCAAATGACGACTACCTTTTTGATTCGACAAAGGGGGATAAGGAAGTGTAAACGAGTAAGTTCCACATTTTACTACGCGTTGCGGTTTACTTGTTTGTCATCATCAAAAAGGGGGAGATTGTTAGTGCAAACATTTCGATGTTTAATCGAGATGATCTCTTTATGTTTAGGTGATGAAAAACGTATAACTCACAATACATTATGTAAAATGTGTAAGGTACTCGTAATCACTCAAGCATACTTATGTATACTTCTCTCGACACCTTGAAGATTGCATTCGTCATGAAGGACGCGGTTCTCTTATAGGACACGCGGTTCCTTAAAGATATCGAACCGCGGGAAGATAAAGAACCGCGGGCAGTCAAGCCGATTTTGGCTTATGAGAAGACTTTTGGAACCTTCTAGAAGATGGAGGGAAACTAACAAATTCAAAATTCAAATTTTGAATTTGCTTCTAGAAGATGGAGGGAAGAAAAATAAATTCAAAATTCAAATTTTGAATTTAGGCTCCAAGATGATAAGGTGCATCCTTTTATCCAATGGGTAGTCTATCCTTTTATCCATTGGGTAAAATGGTGCTCTCCAAGGCAAGAGTTGACTATAAATAGAAGTCAATTTTCTTCCATTTTTCTTGTGAAAAAAACACATACATTTCACCTCAAAAATGTCATTCCTCATTTGCATCATCCTCCTCAAATGCAATGAGAAGAACACTTCCATCCTTGTGAAGTGTTAGTCATACCATGATGAAGATCATTCTCAACTAAAGATCTAATCGTGTTCATCATTTGTTTATTTGTGTCTTGTGTAAATCGAATGTATTTGTGAATACTTGGACTAGTTGTGTTGATCCAAGCTAGGTGTAAATACTTGGATTAGAGTTGTGTAAATCCTTTGCACATGTGTGTGCTTGGATTTAATGTGTAGATCCAAGTTACATGTGTGTACTTGGATATGTTTAGTTGAGTTGTAATTGGTTGTGTGTTGGTAGTTCTCACTAAGCTCTAAAGTGATGTGGTTGTGTCTAGGTAGTTCTCACTAAACTCTAAAGTGATGTGGTTGTGTCTTGTGAGTTCTCACTAAACTATAAAGTGATGTGGTTGTGTCTTGTGAGTTCTCACTAACTTCAAAGTTATTAGTAGTTGTGTTGTGTGAAGTTCTCACTTAGCTTCAAAGTGAAGAGTCGTGAAGATTGGTTCTAGCTTTCGATTAGAACTCGACATCTAGCCTTGTGTCGTAAAATGGTGAAGTAGGCAACATTGTGAATACTGATTCTAGCTTTCGATTAGAACTCGACATCTAGCCTGGTGTCGTTAAATGGTGAAGTGGGCAACGTTGAGTAGATTGGTCCTACCTAAGATTAGGACCCGACATCTAGCTTAGTGTCGGAAATGTGTAAGCGACGTGTAAGGTTTTCTCCGCCTTGAAAGGAGTTTTGTTGACTAGTGAAGTAACTCTCGAGCAAGGTGTACTCGAGGAGTGGAGTAGGGCGAAGAAGAGCTTCGTGACCGAACCACTATAAATCATCGTGTCGGTACTTTACTTTACATTTATGTCTTTACTATTATAGATGTATTTATATGTTGTGTGTTGTGTGCATCTCATAATCTAAACATATAAGTTGCGGAAAAGCTAAGGCTTAGTACGTGTGTGCTTCATGTTTAGATTATGGTCAAGTGTGCATCCTTTAGTCTAAACATCTTAGTTGCGGAAAAGCTAAGACTTAGTACGTGTGTGCTTAGTGTTTAGACTATTGCTTGATGTACACTTGATTTGATGTGTCTGTGTGTTTCCTTACTTATAGTTATTATATATTACAAACACATCTCATATCAAGTCAAGTTTAATCGAGAATTTGATACAAACGATTGTCAAGGTTTACAATGTATCAATATTTGGCATCCCCTGTAGGCGGTTCTTTATTGAGCCCGCGGTTCTTTATTGATAAGGAACCGCGGTGATATTTAAGGAACCGCGACCAGTGGAATAAACGAAATGTTTTGAAAATGAACTAAAAACTATTCAACCCCCCCCCTCTTCTTTCTACAATTGGTATCAGAGCGAGGTTATTCAAGATCTTTGAAGTATATTGTACTTTAAAGCTTGGATCGATCTTTGCCCTATTTTTTTCAAAACAAATGGTTTTTAAAAAATGAAAACGGTTTTTAAAAATAGAGACGATCTTTGTATCAAATTGTTCATGAAGAGTGATTACTTATGAAATGTGTTTTGTTGTTTCATTCGTACAAGTTTTGGTGTTAAATAAACTTTGTATAATAGCTTGAATTAAATCTTTTCATGTTTGGAAGTATAAAAATCTTTGGTGTCATAATTAACTCTAAAATACGAGTTTTATGTGTCTAAAATGATTTTTTAGAGTCCTAAGTCCTTCCAAAAAGTTACCAAATGATTTTGGCCAAAAAATCCCATTTTCGTCCTCTGGACGCGGTTCTTTATCTATTCCCCACGGTTCCTTATCAATAAGGAACCACGGTCAGTCCAACACAGATTTTTGAAAACTTTAAAAAATCATATAAAATCAGTCGTAAGTCCGTAGAAGTCGTGCCACCCGTCATTTCGAACGTAATTGAATTTTATTTGAATTAAAAATGCTTCCAAACCTTTATTCAAACTTTAAAGTTTGGATGGTTTCTAAGTTCCATACTTTGTCCAAAGTATTAAGCGTTAGTTTGTCGTAAAACTTGTGTTTTACTCTTTTCTATTAAGTTGGACATCTCTTGGTGATATATCTTTGAAAATTGATATATTTACAAAGTGTTAAACTTAATTAAATTTTAAATGGGTCAAAGACTATTTTCAATTAAAATCAAGCTATGAATACTTTGTTGTATCTAACACTCAAAACATGGACGAATGCTTTTATGTGTTAAGCTAATTGTTTGTGTGTGTTTCCTTGTGTGTTATTATTATATGTAGACATTATTAAGTGTTCCTTGCTATTTGTAGTTGTATTGCTTATATGTCTAGTCTCTTGTGCCTTGCTTGGTATTTGTTAGTATCTAGTTTTTCCTAATTAGGGTGTATGCTAGATTTCTTGCATTTTTGTTGCAACATTATTTGTGCATTGCATATAGGATTAACATCTCTAGTTTACATATGTTATATAAACATCTTGTACACCTCGTTATGTTTATTAACACTCTTAGGTTTGAAAGCTTTGTGAGCTTGTCAAATCTTTTGATATGGGTCGTCTTACTCGATCATTGTCTTATTAGTTCAAGTAGATTAATGTCTCACTATAAAACATGAAACACCCTTTGAAAATCTTAGCTATTTTCTCTGAAAGGAGTGTTAGTGGGAATCAAGAAAGATTTCAAATATACATCAGTTCATTATTCAAATTATGATTGATATTATTATCGAATCTAATTGACATGTTTTTAGTGTAGACATGAATGTGGACTATTAATAATATACATCGGATCGTGACTCACACTTGTGTTGTCGATGGTATATTGAATCTACTTATTCAAATTATTAGACATGTTTTGTTTAATAACTGCTTATAATGCACAATGGAGTCGGTTTGACAACTTGGATGTTTCATCCTAAATACTCAAGTAATTTACATTGCAATGCAATTTGTAAATGTGTCATTTTCGAAAGACCAATCAAAAGTGTTCCTTTGTTTTGTGTATACATTGTTTATACACTTCAAAGTTATTGGCCTCAAATTCTATTAAGGTAAATAACCTTAACTAGACTTGTTTGACAAGATTTGCAATGGTGCATTCTTAACCCTCATTAGGTTGTGCATTGTGTCGTGCTGCAAGTTTCATCCTTGTTACACTACATTAGGCAAATGTAGGAATTACATTTTTTCTAACATGAGAATGACTACTAGAGAACCTATTGCACTAGAAATTCTATTTGACCTAACGGTTAAATTACTTCATGTGAGAAGTTGAGTTGGTGTATAACTCATAAAAATGGTTATGCTTAGCCGTAATTGAGCATCTCTAGTGATAGTCTCATACTCATTCTCAAAATTGATTAAATGGCTCTTCCTAATTATGCTAATGATATCTTACATCGATGAACTTTGTATGTCATTAGGAGTCTTTTTCGTTTGTAGCCATTAGGTTTTTCTTAGCTTTTTTTCTTACGTGCTAATTGAACCTTTGTGTTTTTCCTTTGTGTGTGTTCTAGTTTGTATTGCTCTTTAGCATAACTTTATGATAAGTTAGACTAGAACATTAGGATTTGCCAAATTGAAAAAAATTCCCTTATCCCCAAAAATCACACCTTTTGTGGGCGGTTCTTTAAATAACCCACGGTTCCATATCGCTATGGAACCGCTGGCGAAGATAAGGAACCGCGGGCAGAAGCATTCAAAAATGAGTTTTCTAAAACTTACCAACTGTTACAACACCTTTTGGAATCTTTATTTTAAGCCTTTGATCACTCCCAAAATATCTTGTGCTTTCTCCTCTTAACCCTAAGCATTTTTGCATCTCTTTCTCACCTAAGCAAAATGTCTTATTTAGCAAATGAAAGCCTTGATTTTCCACCAAAGAACACACACATCAAATCTCTTCTCCTTCTAAGGAAATTGATTTTGGAAACTCTCCTTTTTCCACCACTTTCCCTTTGTGTTCTTCTTCCATCACATGATCAGGTCATGCATCATGGAACATATTGTCATTATTGTCAATATCAACATCGTGTCATGTCTCATTTCTTTGATGAGTTAAATTACAAGATTATCACCAAGCCTTTTTTCCACCAAATTCTGCTACCACTTTGTCTTCTTATTAAGCATGTGTGTTGCTTATTAATTAGACATCTAATTTAAGCAAATCTTAGATTTCTAGTGTTACTAGGATTAGAATTATGCTTAAGTTATAGGCTTGAGTTTCATACATAGTTGTATGATCTTTATGTTCTTTCATGATTTTCAACATGATTTATCTATGTGTCTTGGATCTTGTTGTTATTATGTTTCTTTCTTTTCTCTTATTTTGAGTCCTTTTCTTAAACTAATAAGAATTAGGATTCTCCTTGTAGATTTACACTACATGTAGCTTGATTTGTGATATCTAGATAGATGACTTGCTTGTATGCTACTTGCTTATATGTCTTCTTGTTTATCCTTATGCTATATGATTAATTGCTAAGTTAATAAATGCATGCTTATTATAAAGGTTTTGTCTTTGTCAAGCAATTTCGATATAATATCTATTAGATGTGTCTAACTCATGCATGTCCTTAAATGCTAAGTGCTAACATGATTTACATAGTCTTCACTTTTTAAGTTATTATGTTTCTTGCATGCCATATGTGTTAATTGCGTACCTTTTCTACATTGGTTTATTGTAGACTTTATTAGGCTTGCCTTTTCTAGATAAGTCTCTAGAGTACATTTAGCCTTGGACATTAATCTCTATGGTTTTTACTTTGATGCTTGCTTAATTGCTACTACATACTTATGCTTACATGTTTATGTTTACATGATTATGCTTACATGCTTGTCACTACATGTTTAGGCTTACATGCTTATGCTTACATGCTTATGCTCACATGCTTATGTTTACATGGTTAAACTTACTTGCGTTTAGGTCTAGGAGTGATGGAACTCTTCTCTTGATTTTGCATGCTTAGTTGAGTTAGGTTTTACTTTGTTGAATGCTAAGTAAACCGCCATCTCGTTTGTGTTGCATATAGGCATTTAATAGGATCATTTCTTAATTTCAATCCCTCTTACATTAGGCATTGCATGAATTATCCTATGTGCTTACTTGATTATATGTTAGATTTTGTACTAACTCTTTCATGTCTTCTTGAGCTTCTTTTGAGTTTCTTCTCTCGTTTTCTTTCGAGTTTTTACTATCACCTTCTAAGGTATAGTATTCATGAATCAATTTGTGAAGTTATCCTTAACTTCTTTGATTGAGTTTCTCTTGGTTATTTTAATCATGCCTCTCTAAGTCGAGTCTCTCTCTTCTATCTTTCTAAACTAATTTGAGTCGAGCCTCACCCTTTCCTCATCATGCAATTATTCTTTGAACATTCACAAAGATTGAGAAGAGCTACGAAACTTTGAGCATGTAGTTTATCGTATGCTAAACACCATCCATCTTGGTCTTTCTATTCTTTGGCTTATATGATCTCTTTTTCTATATCATTGAGTCATCTTTTTGGTGTCGACATTCATAAGAATCCTTACCTATAATGTCTTTGGTTTTATATTTTTTGTTCTTCTCGTTTTTGAGAGTCGATTGAGGTTAAAATTTACATTTGGATTGGGTGATTCCAACAATTCTAAGTTTTTAACCTTTTGAGAGGATTTTGGTTAAATCTTGAATTTTCTTGGGTGATTCCATAAATTCTAAGCTTTTAGTCCTTTGACATATTATCATTACAATTAGTATGGATGTGATAGGTGTGAAAACACCCATCTTTTACCACTTATTTCTTACTAAAACAAGACCAAAACGCGTGTTTAATATCATTTGTTTGGAATTATGCATGGTTTTTGTATTTAATGTGTTTTCAGAGCCAACCGGATGAATATTGAAGAAAACATGGGATTGCACGGGTTTTATCGAGGAAAAAGACTCAAAACAAAGTCTATTGTCCAAGAGATGCAAAAGATTTGAAGTCATTGTGACTATTTGAAGATTTATCGAAGAATAGAGCCAAAGATGGAAGATTTACATATGTCGAAGAAACTCAAGTCTATTAAACGAAGATATTAAAAGACGAGTTGAAGTTAATCGTCGACAAATCCCGAATCAGAATCGAAAACGTCAACTTTTCTGAAAAGACGAATAGACAAGAAGATAGGGAGAAAGCCCACTCACCAACCAAAAGGAAGACCTATATAAAGATTTCCCTTCACACTTTTCATGGAGTTTTTCATTCCTTTTTTCGCTCTTTCTGTTCGTAGGCATCACCAACACCATTAGGGTGTTTGGTGATTTTGATTCTTGTTTTTGTTCTTAAATCTTGTAAGTTTAATCCTTCATTTTGTTTACTGAATCTTAATCATCAATACAAGTTTTTAGTTAATCTTTTCATTCCTCTTGTTCATCATCATCTTTTATTCAAAGTGCTTAAGTTCTTATTAATCTGATTTTGATCTTCAAAAGTTGTTGATTTTGTGTTTTTATGATTGGGATTTGATCCTTATGGTTAATAGATGATTATTGCTTAGTTTGGTTCAAACCTTTTTGTTCATTTGGCTCGATTTGGTTAAAATTCGTGTTCCCCTGTTCTTGCGTCTGCCACTGTTCTTCCATTCCCAGTTATTCCGCATAGTCTCTTCCACTTTTTTCTTATTCGAAATATTTAAATATTCCGAATAGTCTTCTTTCCTTTTCTCTTATTCGGAATTTTTAGTTATTCCGCATAGAATAGTTTATTCCGAGTAAGCCTGACATTCCGCATAAGTGTTCTTATTCCGAATAGACTAGTATTCCGAGTAGTCCTATATTCCGCATAGGGTGATTTTTCCGCATAGACTTATTTATTCCGAGTAACAAGTTATTCCGCATAGAACTTTAATATTCTGCATAGTACTAAATTCCGAATAGGATTTTTATTCCGAGTAAGCCTGATATTCCGCATAGTAAAACATTCCGCATAACCATGATTATTCCGCATAGACTTCATTATTCCGAGTAAGGGTTTATTCCGCATAGTCCTGGAATTCCGCATAGAATACTTATTCCGCATGATCAATATTCCGAGTAGACTTCAATTATTCCGCATGGTCCAACATTCCGCATAAGAATTTTATTCCGAATAGAGCTAATTTTCAGTAAGTGTAATTTCCAGCTTATTCGTTTAGTTGTTTAATTTTTCAAGTTTAACTTCATTAATTGTTTTTGGTTTTGATCTTTATTTATCTATTTATCTTTTTAATAGAATAGAAAACCAAACCCACTATTTGTCACCAAGAACAAATCATTCCACTTTGAGCTGTGATCAATTCGAGGAGATACCGAGAACTAAATTCTGAAACCCCATTGCAAAATCTTGTATCAAATGGCGCCGCTGTCGGCTCTTCTCGTTAAGATTAACAGTTTTTTGTGAGAACTTGGATTTTGGGATCCGTTCCTCGTGAACGTTACTTTTTCATAAAAATTTTCAAAAATCCTAAAAAATATAAAATTTTCAAAAATACAAAAAAATTAAAAAACATAAAAACCAAAAATATTTTTGCTTTGTTTTTGGCTTGTTAGTTCTTTTGCAGGTGCATGCGTACACGATCAACGTCTTATCAAGAGCCCGAGCCTCTCGAAGACTTAGACATGGCCGGTGTACAAAACAACAACAATAACCCACCTCTCAACAATAATAACAACAACAATAACAATCCTCCTCTTAACAACAATGAGCCTCTACCGGATAATCGCCCGATGATTGAACTTCTGCAAGCACATGTGGAGGGCAACAATGATCCAATTGTCATACCCGCGATTGCAGCCAACAACTTTGAGCTCAAATCCGGCTTTATCCAGATGGTCTCTGCTCAACCATTCTTGGGGCGTACCATTGATGATCCACATGACCACATCAAAAGATTCCTGCAACTCACGAATACGGTCAAATTCAATGGTGTTCCACAAGAGGTAATCCGTTTACAACTTTTTCCCTTTTCTTTAGAGGGACAAGCCCGGCATTGGCTTGCTAAGGAACCGCCACAAAGTATTCTTATATGGACGGATTTGGAGACCAAGTTTATAAAATACTTTTTCCCACCCTCTCGTACTACCGCTTTGCGGAATGAAATTATCAATTTTGAACAAAAGTACGATGAGTCTTTTAGTGAATCTTGGGACCGTTTTAAAGATCTTTTAAGAAAGTGCCCACAACATGGTTTTACCAAAGTGCACCAAATTAATACTTTTTATAATGGTTTAAGTATGACTGACCAAGATTCACTAAATAGTGCCTCGGGGGGTAATATTTTGGTTAAGACTTCCAATGCCGCTTGGGATATCATTGAGAATAAGTCTCGTGTGCAAACCAAGAGTGTGCGGACCAATGCCGCTAGTGCTAGTACTATTGACAACGACAAGCGAATTGACAAAATCACTACGCTTCTTGAATCGCTTGCTACCCAAACCGCCAGCAACACCAACAGCATCAATGCTAAAAACGCTCAAGTCAATGCTGTGAACCAACCATGTGAAATATGCGGGGGTCCTCACTCTTACGCCACTTGTACCGCCACCTAATACTACCCGTCTGAGAATGTGAATGCAGCATACGGTACCTATCCTCCGGCCGCTTATCAAGCTCGTCCTCAAGGAGACCGCAATTTGCTTAGCTACCGCTCTAACAACTTTCTTTCCCCACCCGGTTTTCCTCCTAACAACCAAAACCAACAACAAAACCTCAATCGCCCTCCTCAACAACAACAACCTCGTACACCATACATACCACCTCACAAACAACCATATCCACCTCAACGAAACAACCAAGTTTACCAGCAACTTGCTTATCAACCACCCGCATACAATGCTCTTCCCAATCTACCCACCGCATTACACCAAGACATTGGAACCTACATGAGGACTAATGATGTGATCGTGGAAAATCTCCAACGGGAAGTGCTCAACTTGAAAGCAGACCTGGTGAAACAAGGGAACGATCTGAGAGCTGATATGAGAAACACTTTGGATAGTCAAACGAATGACTTAAAGAACATGATGGCTAGTTTCTTCCAAGGTAATCAACCCTCTTCTTCGGGTACTCTTCCGAGTAACACCGTTGCGAATCCAAGAGGGGAGATGAAAGCAATCACCACTCGCAGTGGCAAAGGTACCAAGGAACCCGAGCTTCCTATACCTCCACCCGTGATTGTGACTAAGGAGAACGAGTCACCTGCTCCTATTCCTCATCCTTCTACTTCCCCCATTCCTCCACCTCTTACCTCTACCCCTCCTCCACCCAAGGATCTGAGTGATCCTATTCTCCAAACGCCTTCCTCTTCTTCCGATATACCTTATCCTTCAAGGTTGAGGAAAGAGAAGCTTAAAAGCAAGGACGATATTCAGGTTTCGAACTTTCTCAAAATGTTTAAACAATTAAATTTTAACATCTCCTTCGCTGGGGCTCTCGCTCACATGCCTAAATATGCGAAAATGTCAAAGATCTTCTTAGCGACAAGGAGAAGCTTCTTGATATTGCTAACACCCAACTTAATGAGAATTGCTCTGCAGTGCTCTTAAGGAAATTGCCAACTAAGCTTGGTGATCCGGGTCGTTTCTTAATCCCTTGCAACTTCCCGGGAGTAGAGAATTGCATGGCCCTAGCCGATCTAGGTGCCAGTATTAACTTAATGCCTTTTAAGTGTTTGGAAGCAATTATCTCTCCCTGAGCTAGTCCCCACCAAAATGACTTTGGAATTAGCTAACCCTACGGTTGCTTATCCAGTGGGGATAGCCGAAGACGTCTTTGTAAGAGTCGACAAATTCACTTTCCTCCCGATTTCGTCGTTGTTGACTACGATATGGACCCTCGTGTGCCATTAATTGTTGGTCGTCCATTCCTGAGGACCGGTCGCACTCTCATCGATGTTGAAGTCGGTGAGCTTATCATGAGAGTGGGTGACGATAAAATCGTTTTCAACATGGGAAAGTTGTCTAAACAGCCTTATTCTAACGAGAGTGTTAATTGTATTGACGTTCTTGATGAGGGTTGTGAAGAACACTTCAAAGATGCTTGCAAAAGTATTCCTACCTCTCTTCCCAATGTTGAGACCGTTTCCTCTATCGATTCATCACTATCTCTATTTGGAGAAAGTGATTTCCTTTAGAATGATTTGGAAGCCACCATGGGAGATGTGAACTTAGCTAATGACGATTCTACCACCAATTGGGATGAAGATCTCCGCCTCATTGAGAACCTTCTTAAAGAAGACAATCTTTCTCCACCATCTCCCAAGGTTATTGCTATCGATGCTCCGACTTTGAAAACGCCTTCCATCGAAAATCCCCCGGATTTAGAACTTAAGGAGTTGACACCCCATCTCGAGTACGTGTTCCTTGAAGAAAATAAGAAGTCGCTTGTCATCATTGCTAAGGACTTGAAAGAAGAAGAGAAATCTCGCCTCATCGCCGTGCTTAAAGATCATAAGAAGGCAATTGCTTGGAAAATTTCCGATATCCGCGGAATTGATCCGAACTTTTGTACTCACAAGATTCTCATGGAAGATGACTTTAAACCCGTAATCCAGAGCCAAAGAAGGGTTAATCCTCGAATTCATGACGTCATCAAACAAGAGGTTATCAAACTTCTTGATGCCAGCTTGATTTACCCTATTTCGGATTCGCCGTAGGTCAGTCCCGTCCATTGTGTGCCCAAGAAGGGCGGAATAACCGTTGTTTCCAATGAACACAACGAGTTGATTCCCACTCGTCTCGTTACTGGGTGGAGAGTTTGTATTGATTATCGCAAGCTCAATGATGCCACGAGAAAAGATCACTTTCCTCTTCCTTTCATGGATCAAATGCTCGAGCGTCTAGCTGGTAATGACTATTACTGCTTTTTAGACGGTTTCTCTGGGTATTTTCAAATTCCTATCGATCCCAAGGACCAAGAAAAGACCACATTCACTTGTCCCTATGGAAAATTTGCTTACAAACGCATGCCTTTTGGTTTATGTAATGCTCCTGGGACGTTCCAAAGGTGTATGATGGCTATCTTCCATGACATGGTGGAAGACACTATGGAAGTATTCATGGATGATTTCTCGGTTTATGGCGATTCTTTCTCTGCTTGCCTTGCCAATTTAGAACATATGCTTAAGCGGTGTGAAGACACTCGCCTTGTTCTTAATTGGGAAAAATGCCATTTCATGGTAAAAGAGGGCATCGTGCTAGGACACAAGATCTCCAAAGCCGGTCTCGAAGTAGACCGTGCTAAAGTCGATGTTATCGCTAAGTTGCCTCCACCTTCAACCGTGAAGGGTGTGAGAAGTTTTCTCGGTCATGCGGGCTTCTACCGTCGATTCATCAAAGATTTTTCTCAAATCGCTCGCCCGATGACCCACCTCTTGGAAAAAGACACTCCTTTTATCTTTTCCACAGAGTGTCTTGAAGCCTTCAACTTGCTTAAGGATAAGCTAACTAAGGCACCCGTCTTGGTTACCCCTAATTGGGAGCTGCCTTTCGAGTTGATGTGTGATGCTAGTGACTATGCTATTGGAGCGGTTCTGGGACAAAGAGTTAACAAACACTTCCAACCAATCCATTACGCTAGCAAGACAACGACGGGGGCTCAATTGCATTACACGACAACCGAAAAAGAACTTTTAGCTGTTGTCTATGCCTTTGAAAAGTTCCGCCCCTATCTTGTCCTTTCTACCACCATTGTGTATACCGATCATTCCGCGTTGAAGTACTTGTTGACTAAACAAGATTCCAAACCAAGACTTCTTCGCTGGGTTTTGCTACTCCAAGAATTTAAAATCGAAATTCGCGATAAGAAAGGAGTTGAAAACCTAGCCGCGGATCATCTCAGTAGACTTGAGGATCCTTACCACGGGGATCATCCGAACAAAGAAATCAATGATTCTTTTCCCCTGGAGACCTTAATGTCTATCAACTCGACTTCTGATGAAACCTCGTGGTTTGCGGACATTGCGAACTACATGGCGGGTGGAATTCTCGTTGACGGGCTAACATCCCAACAAAATAAAAAGTTCTTCAAAGACATCAAGACTTACTTTTGGATGACCCGTATCTTTTCAAACAATGTGCCGACTTGATTATTCGCCGATGTGTTAATGGACCGACAGCTTTAGAAATCCTTGACGCTTGCCACAAAGGACCTACCGGTGGTCACTTTGGTCCCAACTACACCGCCAAAAAAGTGTTTGACTCGGGATTTTATTGGCCCACCATTTACCGTGATGCTCACGAGATGGTTAAACGTTGTGATGCTTGCCAGAACCAAGGCAAGATCACACATAAAGACGAGATGCCTCAAAATTTCATACAAGAATGTGAAATCTTTGATGTTTGGGGTATCGACTTTATGGGGCCATTCCCTTCATCTAAAGGAAACAAATACTTCCTTGTAGCCGTTGACTACGTTTCAAAGTGGGTTGAAGCCAAAGCTTTACCTACTAATGACGCAAGGGTGGTTTGTAACTTTTTGAAATCGCTATTCGCTAGGCTCGGTGTGCCTCGTGCCATTATTAGTGATCGCGGGACTCATTTTTGCAATGACCAATTCGCATGAGTCATGGCTAAGTATGGTGTAAATCATCGTCTTTCCACCGCTTACCACCCACAAACTAATGGCCAGGCTGAAATCTCTAACCGAGGATTAAAGCGAATTCTTGAAAGAACCGTGGGAGAGCATCGTGCCTCATGGGCTGATAAACTTGATGATGCTTTGTGGGCTTTTCGTACCGCATACAAGACTCCGATTGGTTGTACACCATATCGTCTCGTGTACGGGAAAGCATGCCACCTCCACATTGAGTTGGAGCACAAGGCTTACTGGGCCTTGAAGTGGACTAATTTTGATATCAACAAAGCCGGTGATCTACGCAAGATCCAACTCAATGAGCTGAATGAACTCCGGAATGAGGCTTATTAAAATTCTTTGATCTATAAGGAAAAGACTAAGCTCATTCACGACTCCAAGATTAAGAACCGAGAGTTCCAAGTTGGAGAAAAAGTTTTACTCTTTAACTCTCGGTTGAAAATCTTTTCGGGCAAGCTGAAATCTCGTTGGTCCGGCCCATTCACCATTGCCCAAATTTTTCCATATGGTACTCTCGAGCTCGCTCAACCTAATGGACCTAATTTTAAGGTGAATGGCCAACGAGTGAAGTTGTACTTTGGTGAGGACATCTCTCATGAGATGATTCCATCCCTCACCACGTTCCCCTTGAACTAATTTTGGGTCGAGTCAGGCTCGTGACTCGGTTATAAAAAACAAGCGCTCCTAAGGAGGCAGCCCGAGTATCTATCCCTTTTCGTTTTAACCTCCTAACTGTAGGGGGACCTATATAGGTGTTTGTCTTTGTGTGGTGATGTGATTACATGGATGAATGCACTTTTGGAACCTCTGAAGAAACCGTGCTCCCGTGTTATCCGAAATCCGGTTCTATCTCTCAACTATCGTGATTCAATTTTCTTCATACTCACATTTGAAATTGATCACGTTAGTCGTCTCTTCCTTAACTTGATTTAACCAACGTGCATAATGTCATAAGTGTAGGGGAGACTTCTCCCACATGCTTAAACATTGAGGACAATGTTTATCTTAAGTGTAGGGGGACTTCTATCGAAGTTTTAAGTGGACTTTTCCATGAAAATGCCTTCATTTAACCGGAAAATCATCTTTTTCAACATTTTTCAAATTTTTAATTAACTTTGGCCATTTAGTCGTAATTTTTAAATTTTTATCGTTGCTTTCATATGTATATATCCCGCAATAAAGTCAAAAATATTAATAAAAGTGGTGTAGCTAGTTTTGAAATCTTTGACATATTAGGCCCGTTGCGATTATTTTGACTCAACCCGAATAGACTTATCCAAGTTTATTCTAGCTAGTATCCTTAACCATGTAGACCTTAATTGGTTTATTAGGCTAAGAATCCACGAGTCTCATTACTTGAGATTTTAAATTGTGGAGAACGAGAAATGATAGAATTAATTATAAGTCGGTATTCTTGCGCAAGCTCACTTGGTGTAATTATTTGCCTACTCTCACATCACTTGCTAATAATTTATCTGCAATAAGTAAGGTCGTACGATTTGAAAAGTTACTTAGCTTCTAGCCCAAGATCGTTTAAAAGTTGCTCGGTAATGATAAGATTTCATAGCCAAGCCATAACTTATGAAGCGGGGCGCGAAGAGTGGCGAGTCCGAAAAGGCCCTAACAAGGCATGAGGATTCAATCTTATTGTTAAAGATCCAAGGTGATGTGAAAAGCATTATTCCCAAAATCAATATGAAGGATCAAGACTCACGACGAAAAGCAATCAACTCCCATAAAGATCATGGAGAAGTCTATCCGAAAAGACCCTAACAAGGTATGAGGATAAATAGATCCAAGTCCGAAAAGGAGGCGGCTCGTTGTATCTCAAAATCCCAATTAGAGATTGAAGAAATAATCATGAAGTCGTGGTCAACAAAGTTGGAGTACCCCTCAAAAGTCTCCAAGTGAAGAAACTCTATTAACGATGAGAAGACCATTATCTCAAGAACGTCTCTCAAGATATGAAGTATGAAGTACATGCCAAATATCGGCCCGAGAAAGGTCTCAAATTGTGAACCAAGTTATGCCAAGATATGAACTTTTTGATATCCCGAGAAGCAGTTTTAAGAGATTTTGTCCTTTAGCTAACTATTGATCAAATCGTCCTAGTTTGCTTTCTGCCTAAATAAACTATCGAAATAAGTCCAAAAATGCATCTTCATGATCATTCTAAGACAAAAATAAAATATAAGAGATACACCTAGGAATAAGGGAGTTTAAGCATTTAATTAAGCCATGTGTGTAAGTGTTTGATATGCTAACTTATAATAACAATGATCTCGTTTTTAAGCTTAGTTTGGGGAACGTGAAACTTGAGGGTGATAAATCTTCGCAGCACCAAAGCCCTAATGTAAGTCCCTGATCTCTTTGCAAGTTATTTGCATGTAGCTATTTTCAAGTGAAAATGGTTTTCTATCCTTTTGTTTACTTTAAAGTTTTAATTAGTACTTTAACTTCTTGTTTAGTAGTATGTTAATAAGGCCAAGGTTGATTGATCATGAGAAAAATGTAAATTTGCTTTATCACTAAGCATTGCATGAGGGCATGGCAATGGTTAAGTGTAGGGGATTTGATAGGTGTGAAAACACCCATACTTTTACCACTTATTTCTTACTAAAACAAGACCAAAACGCGTGTTTAATATCATTTGTTTGGAATTATGCATGGTTTTTGTATTTAATGTGTTTTCAGAGCCAACCGGATGAATATTGAAGAAAACATGGGATTGCACGGGTTTTATCGAGGAAAAAGACTCAAAACGAAGTCTATTGTCCAAGAGATGCAAAAGATTTGAAGTCATTGTGCCTATTTGAAGATTTATCAATGAATAGAGCCAAAGATGGAAGATTTACATATGTCGAAGAAACTCAAGTCTATTAAACGAAGATATTAAAAGACGAGTTGAAGTTAATCGTCGACAAATCTCGAATCAGAATCGAAAAGGTCAACTTTTCTGAAAAGACGAGAAGACAAGAAGATAGGGAGAAAGCCCACTCACCAACCAAAAGGAAGACCTATATAAAGATTTCCCTTCACACTTTTCATGGAGTTTTTCATTCCTTTTTTCTCTCTTTCTGTTCGTAGGCATCACCAACACCATTAGGATGTTTGGTGATTTTGATTCTTGTTTTTGTTCTTAAATCTTGTAAGTTTAATCCTTCATTTTGTTTACTGAATCTTAATCATCAATACAAGTTTTTATTTAATCTTTTCATTCCTCTTGTTCATCATCATCTTTTTATTCAAAGTGCTTAAGTTCTTATTAATCTGATTTTGATCTTCAAAAGTTGTTTATTTTGTGTTTTTATGGTTGGGATTTGATCCTTATGGTTAATAGATGATTATTGCTTAGTTTGGTTCAAACCTTTTTGTTCATTTGGCTCGATTTGGTTAAAATTCGTGTTCCCCTGTTCTTGTGTCTGCCACTGTTCTTCCATTCCCAGTTATTCCGCATAGTCTCTTCCACTTTTTCCTTATTCGGAATATTTAAATATTCCGAATAGTCTTCTTTCCTTTTCTCTAATTCGGAATTTTTAGTTATTCCACATAGAATAGTTTATTCCGAGTAAGCCTGACATTCCGCATAAGTGTTCTTATTCCGAATAGACTAGTATTCCGAGTAGTCCTATATTCCGCATAGGGTGATTTTTCCGCATAGACTTATTTATTCCGAGTAACAAGTTATTCCGCATAGAACTTTAATATTCCGCATAGTACTAAATTCCGAATAGGATTTTTATTCTGAGTAAGCCTGATATTCCGCATAGTAAAACATTCCGCATAACCATGATTATTCCGCATAGACTTCATTATTCCGAGTAAGGGTTTATTCCGCATAGTCCTGGAATTCCGCATAGAATACTTATTCCGCATGATCAATATTCCGAGTAGACTTCAATTATTCCGCATGGTCCAACATTCCGCATAAGGATTTTATTCCGAATAGAGCTAATTTTCAGTAAGTGTAATTTCCAGCTTATTCGTTTAGTTGTTTAATTTTTCAAGTTTAACTTCATTAATTGTTTTTGGTTTTGATCTTTATTTATCCATTTATCTTTTTAATAGAATAGAAAACCAAACCCACTATTTGTCACCAAGAACAAATCATTCCACTTTGAGCTGTGATCAATTTGAGGAGATACCGAGAACTAAATTCTGAAACCCCATTGCAAAATCTTGTATCGGGATGTTTCTTCTCTACCTCTAATCCAACAATTGTGAATTGATCTTGTCAAGCTCCTATCCTTTGACTTGTTTTTGGATTGATAAAATCGCGTGCACACTTCTTTCTTCAATGCTTGTCATTGTTTGTGCAAACGACTTGTTTATCATCCTCATTTTTCTTTTCATCATAGTCCTTCTTTCTCTCTTTTCGACTATATGGACTTGTTTTTATTGTCCATGTCATAGTCTCTTTATTTTGGTATTTTTGCCATGATATTAAAGTATAATATGTCCTCTCGACAATATTTTCTCTTTTTTTGACATCGCTATACATATATGCTCTTGTTCACTAACTTTGTTTTGTAGGAAATCTAACCCTTCTTTGTAGCTTGTCAGTTTTCTTGCTTTGTTGGTGCCTCAAGCAAGGGGGAGCTCATATCAAGGGGGAGCATTTTCAAGAGTTCAACTCATTACATTTGCGATCGTTCATTCACTTAAATTGCATTCATTGAACATCTTGCAAATAATGAATTATAGGATCTCTAAGACATGGAGGTGGTTAACCTATGGTGATTGAAGACTTCACTAGGATGACGCAAGCTCAATATCTTTGGATGATGGGATTAAAATGCGCAATCTTCCTCAAATGATATGGATTCTACTCTTCCTCAAATGACGACTACCTTTTTGATTCGACAAAGGGGGAGAAGGAAGTGTAAACGAGTAAGTTCCACATTTTACTACGCGTTGCGGTTTACTTGTTTGTCATCATCAAAAAGGGGGAGATTGTTCGTGCAAACATTTCGATGTTTAATCGAGATGATCTCTTTATGTTTTGGTGATGACAAACGTATAACTCGCAATACATTATGTAAAATGTGTAAGGTACTCGTAATCACTCAAGCATACTTATGTATACTTCTCTCGACACCTTGAAGATTTCATTCGTCATGAAGGACGCGGTTCTCTTATAGGACACGCGGTTCCTTAAAGATATCGAACCGCGGGAAGATAAAGAACCGCGGGCAGTCAAGCCGATTTTGGCTTATGAGAAGACTTTTGGAACCTTCTAGAAGATGGAGGGAAACTAACAAATTCAAAATTCAAATTTTGAATTTGCTTCTAGAAGATGGAGGGAAGAAAAATAAATTCAAAATTCAAATTTTGAATTTGGGCTCCAAGATGATAAGGTGCATCCTTTTATCCAATGGGTAGTCCATCCTTTTATCCATTGGGTAAAATGGTGCTCTCAAAGGCAAGAGTTGACTATAAATAGAAGTCAATTTTCTTCCATTTTTCTTGTGAAAAAAACACATACATTTCACCTCAAAAATCCCATTCGTCATTTGCATCCTCCTCCTCAAATGCAATGAGAAGAACACTTCCATCCTTGTGAAGTGTTAGTCATACCATAATGAAGATCATTCTCTCCTAAAGATCTAATCATGTTCATCATTTGTTTATTTGTGTCTTGTGTAAATCCAATGTATTTGTGAATACTTGGACTAGTTGTGTTGATCCAAGCTATGTGTAAATACTTGGATTAGAGTTGTGTAAATCGTTTGCACATGTGTGTGCTTGGATTTAATGTGTAGATCCAAGTTACATGTGTGTACTTGGATATGTTTAGTTGAGTTGTAATTGGTTGTGTCTTGGTAGTTCTCACTAAACTCTAAAGTGATGTGGTTGTGTCTAGGTAGTTCTCACTAAACTCTAAAGTGATGTGGTTGTGTCTTGTGAGTTATCACTAAACTATAAAGTGATGTGGTTGTGTCTTGTGAGTTCTCACTAAACTTTTAAGTGATTAGTAGTTGTGTTGTGTGAAGTTCTCACTTAGCTTCAAAGTGAAGAGTCGTGAAGATTGGTTCTAGCTTTCGATTAGAACTCGACATCTAGCCTTGTGTCGTAAAATGGTGAAGTAGGCAACGTTGTGAAGATTGATTTTAGCTTTCGGTTAGAACTCGACATCTAGCCTTTTGTCGTTTAATGGTGAAGTGGGCAACGTTGTGTAGATTGGTCCTACCTAAGATTAGGACCCGACATCTAGCTTAGTGTCGGAAATGTGTAAGCGACGTGTATGGTTTTCTCCGCCTTGAAAGGAGTTTTGTTGACTAGTGAAGTAACTCTCGAGTAAGGTGTACTCGAGGAGTGGAGTAGGGCGAAGAGGAGTTTCGTGACCGAACCATTATAAATCATCGTGTCGGTACTTTCCTTTACATTTATGTCTTTACTATTATAGATGTATTTATATGTTGTGTGTTGTGTGCATCTCATAATCTAAACATCTAAGTTGCGGAAAAGCTAAGGCTTAGTACGTGTGTGCTTCATGTTTAGATTATGGTCAAGTGTGCATCCTTTAGTGTAAACATCTTAGTTGCGGAAAAGCTAAGGCTTAGTATGTGTGTGCTTAGTGTTTAGACTATTGCTTATCTCATATCTAGTCAAGCTTAATCGAGAATCTGATACAAACGATTGTCAAGGTTTACAACGTATCAATATTTGGCATCCACTGTAGGCGGTTCTTTATTGAGCCCGCGGTTCTTTATTGATAAGGAACCGCGTTGATATTTAAGGAACTGCGGCCAGTGGAATAAACGAAATGTTTTGAAAATGAACTAAAAACTATTCAACCCCCCCCCCCCCTTCTAGCTTCTACATATTTTTTATAGAATTTTGTATCTAAGGCATCATTTGTAATTCCTTTTTTCTATTTGAAGCATTTTATAGAAACCCTTTAATGAATTACATGTGTCATTTTTATATAATTTTGTATTTAAGGCATTGTTTCACCATCCTTCCTTCCTATATAAGGGTTTTTGACTTGATATATATTTATATAAAATACACAAACGTTTTGGCCGTACCTGTACCTTGAGTTTTGAGGCATTGGCGTTTCTAAGTACCCGTTCCCGTACCAGTCCCCGTTTCCGTATCCGTCCCCGTGCAACATAGCTACAAAGAGCAGATATTTTATGAAAGGCTCTACCAAGGTTGAAGTTCATGACAATGCGAGAAATGCTCGGAGTTCAAGATTTAGGACGAAGCAACAATCAAGATTAAGGAGGAGAATGTGAACCGGATAATCTAGTTTGTGCTTCATATATGGTTATTTAAACTATAAGGACCATTAGCGTACATTAGAAACATAATAACCGCTTGGTAGTTAAGTCGATTAGGTTTAGTGAAGGGTTGCCTCGTTTGGGGTCATGTCCATTCGACTTCTATATAAACAAACATATATATACATTTAAATGGTTGGATTAAGAATACAATTACTTATTCATATACTTTGCAACTCATAAACGATATAACATCGATCCAGAAATATTGGGACAACATGGACTACCCACTCTTTTTCAGTTCAACATTGTTTCAGACTTCTACCGGATAGAATGTGGTCAATTCCACGATCTTAAAAATTAAATTGTAACATTGCTCACGAGTCCAGTTCTATCTAGTCCACTTTTTTAGCAAAGGCCAATTGGACCCATCTCAACCATTCAATTATATATACATCAACGTACCAGATTAAAAAACACAACATACCATATTCTTCAACAAAAAAAGACCTGGATCTCAACTCCCACCTTCGATTTCCGGGACCACCACAATAACTCACCGATTTCCAGCCACCACCACAACAACCCACCTATTTACGACAACCTCCACTAGGACCCACCATTTTCGGCGAGTTCCACAACAAACTATCATTTTCTGACGACTTCCACAACAAATCTACCATTTTTTTACAAGATCCACAAGAATCCACCAATTTCCGGCGAGTTCCATAACAAACCCAGTTCTCCATAGACTTCTACAACAAATCCATCATTTTTTGGCGACTTTCACAACAACCCCGTTTTTCTGGCGACTAATACTCGGTTTTTGCAACCAAGTATAAAATCTTGTTGTCCCAAGTCTTTTCGAATTGAATACCGGTCAAAAGTGCGACTCAATCGCCTTTTGGTGAATCAAGAGAATGGTTTGGTTGATTGTCTATTTTAAACTATTAGCAAGTAAGTAGGTGTCGTTGAGTAAAGTAGAAGTTAAAAGATTAATACTAAAATGACAAGTTAAAATAAATGCTTGAAAAACTTAAAGACAAGATTAGGAAAATTACTAGATCACTAAATAAAACTAACACTTGGAAATTTAATAAAAATAATAAACTAAACAAGCCTTAATCGGAATATAGGAGAAAGACACTAATCGGAATATCACTCAAAACCTATGATCGGAATGTATTCCGCTCCACTGATCGGAATGGTTGCAATGTGGCTAATCGGAATAATGGGCAGAAACATCAATCGGAATACTCAAACAAGGGGCCAGATCGGAATGTATGAAATGACCCAATCGGAATGCTTACAATCAAACATAATCGGAATATCTCCGAAATGAAGCCAATCGGAATAACAGGGATTAGCACCAATCGGAATGTTCAACAAAGCTACAATCGGAAAGTGTAAACCCTAATCCGATCACTTTGATCGGAATAAATGTGGTGCTGATCGGAATACTTATGGGTGCGATCAGAAACTCAAAACCCTTATCCGATTTTACAATCGGAAAGAGGAATGGGGCGTCTGCTCGGAATAACAAGATCGGAAAGGGGTTTATAACCCTTTCCGATTTATATGGAGATCTAAATAAGCCAATGAAATAAGCTATTATAATAAGCTTTTCACCAACTAAAACGAATCAATAACTAAACGGATCGAATAAGCACTTGTATCAACTTATCTAACTCGAAAATAAACAAACTTTTGGATCAAACAATAAAAACATGAACTTTTTAAGAAAACTTTTTATAAGTAAATAAGCTAATCATAAAAATAAGCCAATAAGCACAAAAGTCTCACAGCTTATTCGCATGAAAACTTAGGTAATAATTAAAAGATTAACTTTTTAAGCACGAAATCATTAAGAACAACACGGATCATATGAAATTCGCACTAAAATCAATCTAAAATCAAAGAAAGGTAGAATGAGATTAAGGATTAAAAGCTTAAAATGAACTTGATTAATGAAAAATAAGCAATACAAATGTTTAATCTTGAAAGATTAAGAGAAAAGATGAAACTTAGTGAGAGAAAGTTTAAGACTTTCTCTCTCTAGAACTAGAGAGAAGAGTGAAAAATGAAAAACTAAAAAATTAAAGACTAACTAACTAACTAACACTAACACCCTCCTAATGACCATTAGGAGGGTATTTATAGGGAGGGTGGAAGGAGTGCATGTGTTGTATCTTCTTTCTTGCTTTCTTCACGTCTTCTCGACTCGACTTAAATTCTTTGTCTTTTCTCGATGTCGTTTCGGGATTTGAACTTGTCTTTTAATTTTCTTCTTCTATTAGACTTAAGTTCTTCGACTTCGTTAAACTTCCGTCTTTAGACTTTTTCTTCGATGAATCTTCAGAATAGGTCTTGGACTTCCGTTCTTTTTGCACTCTTGATCTTTTGACTTCGTCATTTCCCGTTTTCTTCGATAAAAGCCCGTGAAAACCAGTGTTTTCTTCCTTTTTCATATTTTGGATCCTAAAATACAATAAAAACACAAACCACGCATAATTCTGACTTTTACGACATAAATCACACGTTTTGGTCTTGTTATTATTGGAAATAAGTGGTAAAATGATAAGTGTTTTCACACTTATTAAATCCCCTACACTTGACCATTGCAAAGCCCTCATGCAATGCATTAATTTTAAAGCACGGTTTACATTTTCCATCTTAAATAACCCACCTTGGCCTTTATTAAATACTAAACATAAAAAGATAGAACAAGTAAAGAAAACAAACACTTACATTAGTTTTGGCAGCCATGAACGTTTATCATCCTCAAGTTTCACGTTCCCCATACCAAGCTTAAAAACGAGATCATTGTTATTATAACTTAGCAAACTATCACGAACTCATGTGGGCCAATTACTCACTTAGACTCCCTTATTCCTAGGTGTATCTCTTATATTTTATTTTTGTCTTGAATGATCACGAGGATGCATTGTTTGACTTATTTCAATAGTTATTTAGTCCGAAAATAAGGTGAACAATTTAATCAATAGTTAGCTAAAGGACCAAATCTTTTAAAACTGCTTCTCGGGACCTCATCAAGTTCATATCTTGGCATAACTCGCTTCTCGATTTGAGACCTTTCTCAGACCGATATTTGGCAGCGACTTCATACTTCGAATCTTTGAGAGACGTTCTTGAAATTATTGTCTTCTCTTCATACTAGGAATTTCTTCACTTGAACTTTTTGAGAGATTCTTCATATTCGCACCACGACTTCTTCATTTTTCTCCAATCTTTATTTTGGACTTTGATGTACAACGATCTGCCTCCTTTTAGGACTTGGATCTATTTATCCTCATACCTTGTTAGGGTCTTTTTGGATAGACTTCTCCATAATCTTTTGGGGAGTATTTGCTTTTCGTCGTGTGTCTCGATCCTTCATATTGATTTTCTATAAATGATTCTTCACATCACTTTTGGATCTTTAGCAACAAACTGTAGCCCTCATGCCTTGTTAGGGCCTTTTCGGACTCACCAATCTTCGCATCCCGCTTCAATAAGTTATGCCTTGGCTATGAACTCTAATCCGTACCGAGCAACTTTTAAACGATCTGGGGCTAGAAGCTAAGTAACCTTTTAAATCGTACAACCTTATTTATTGCAGATAAATTTATTAACAAGCGAAGGGAGAATAGGCTTATAATTAACTCACATAAATTCACGAAAGAATACCGAACTTATAATTGACTCTATCATCTCTCGTTCTCCACAGTTTAAAATCTTAAGGAATGAGACTCGTGGATGCTTAGCCTATTAAATCAAAGTTTTGGGTTTTCGAGTCGCTTATAGGATCTTGCAAATTTTTAGACTTTTTCAAGTTTAGAAATCGCATTTTAAAGTTCCCTTGATAAACAACTCTCTAGGATCAATTATAGGAACTTGCGAAAAGTTCTTGTTCTTAACCCGTGAGAGTTAAGACTTTTGCGTTTTATAGCTCCCTATATAAAAGCCTAGCAAAACTTGACTTAAACACGTTAAGGATACTAGCTAGAGTAAACTTAGATAAGTAAACTCGGGTTGAGTCAAAATGTTCATGACTAAGAAAAATCTAAAACCACTTTACTGAAAATCTATTCTAGCAAGGAAAGAAAATAAACATAATAAAGGCAAATACAACTATACAACTAGGCCAAAATAGATTAAAAATTTTGAAAAATGTCGAAAAATCAAATTTTCCGGTTAAAATGAGGGCAAATTCATGGAAAAGACCACTTACTTCGATAGAAGTCCCCCTACACTTGAGATAAACATTGTCCTCAATGTTTAAGCATGTGGGAGTAAACTCCCCTACACTTAGGACATTGTGCACTTTGTTTAAATCTTGCTAAGGAAAGGACAACTAAAGTGATTTCAATGTGAACATATATAAAATATGAAATATTGAATCACAAGAGTTTAGGATAGAACCGGGAAGATGGGAACACGGTATCACGGTTCGTCAAAAGTCATCAAGGTGGATCTTTGAAGCTCTAATCCCTGCACAGCACAAGAAACAAGATAACAAACACATACGGGGCTCCCCCTACACTTATTATGAAAGTAGTAAAGGATAGATCACGGGTTGCCTCCCGAGAAGCGCTTGTTTTTGTTCACCGAGTCACGAGCCTGACTCGACCCAAATTTAGTTCATAGGGAACGTGGTGAGGGATGGAATCATCTCATGGGAGATGTCCTCACCAAATTACAGCTTCAAACGCTGGCCATTCACCTTAAAATTGGGCCCATTTGGCTGAGAGAGCTCAATGGTCCCATATGGAAAGACTTTGGCGACGGTGAATGGACCAGACCAGCGGCTCTTCAACTTGCCAGAGAAGATCTTCAACCGAGAGTTAAAAAGTAGGACTTGATCACCAACGTGGAACTCTCGGTTCTTGATTTTTGTGTCATGAATGATCTTCGTCTTCTCCTTGTAGATCAGTGAGTTCTCGTAAGCTTCATTCCTCAGTTCGTTGAGCTCGTTGAGTTGAATCTTGCGATGATCACCGGCTTTGTTGATGTCGAAGTTAGCCCACTTCAAGGCCCAGTGCGCCTTATGTTCCAGCTCGATGGGAAGGTGGCATGCTTTTCCGTACACAAGACGATAAGGTGTACAACCGATCGGGGTCTTATAAGCAGTACGGAAAGCCCACAGAGCATCATCTAACTTATCGGCCCACGCGGCGCGATGCTCTCCCACAGTACGCTCCAAAATTCGCTTCAATCCACGGTTGGATATCTCGGCTTGCCCATTGGTTTGGGGATGATATGCGGTGGAAAGACGATGATTAACACCATACTTAGCCATGACTCTTGCAAATTGATCGTTGCAAAAATGAGTCCCGCGGTCACTGATAATAGCACGAGGAACGCCGAATCGAGCGAAAAGCTGCTTCAAAAAGTTCACAACCACCCTCGCATCGTTTGTAGGGAGAGCCTTGGCTCAACCCATTTAGAAACGTAGTCAACTGCGACGAGGATGTACTTGTTCCCTTTGGAGGATGGAAATGGCCCCATAAAGCCGATGCCCCATACGTCAAAGATTTCACATTCCTGTATGAAATTTTGAGGCATCTCATCCTTATGTGTGATCTTGCCTTGACGTTGGCAAGCATCACAATGCTTAACCATTTCGTGAGCATCACGATAAATGGTGGGCCAATAGAATCCAGAGTCAAACACTTTCTTAGCGGTGTAGTTGGGACCAAAGTGACCACTGGTGGGTCCTTTGTGGCAAGCTTGGAGAATGTCAAAAGCTGCCGATCCGTCAACACAACGACGAATGATCAAATCAGCACATTTTTTAAATAGATAAGGGTCATCCCAAAAGTAAGTCTTAACATCATTCAAGAACTTCTTCTTTTGTTGGGATGTTAACCCTTTGATGAGAATACCACCCGCTAAGTAGTTTGCAATGTCGGCAAACCACGGGGTGTCATCAAGATTGAGATTTATAGACATTAAGGTCTCAAGGGGAAAAGAGTCATTGATCTCTTTGTTCGGATGATCCCGTTGATATGGATCCTCAAGTCGACTCAGATGATCCGCGGCCAGGTTTTCAGCACCCTTCTTGTCACGAATTTCAATGTTGAATTCTTGAAGGAGTAAAACCCAGCGAAGAAGTCTTGGCTTAGAATCATGCTTAGTCATCAAGTACTTCAATGCGGAATGGTCCGCGTATACGATGGTGGGGGATAAAACAAGATAGGGGCGAAATTTCTCAAAAGCATAGACAACAGCTAAAAGCTCTTTTTTGGTTGTCGTATAATGCAATTGGGCCCCCGTCATTGTTTTGCTAGCATAGTGGATTGGTTGGAAGTGTTTATTCACTCGTTGGCCCAAAACCGCACCAATAGCAAAGTCGCTAGAATCGCACATCAATTCAAAAGGCAGCTCCCAGTTAGGGGTAACCAAGACCGGTGCCTTAGTGAGCTTATCCTTAAGAAGATTGAAGGCTTCGAGACACTCTTTAGAAAAGATAAAAGGAGTATCTTTTTCCAAGAGGTGGGTCATCGGGCGAGCGATTTTAGAGAAACCCTGAATGAATCGACGATAGAAGCCCGCATGACCCATAAAACTTCTCACGCCCTTCACGGTTGAAGGTGGAGGTAACTTGGCTATGACATCTATTTTAGCACGGTCGACTTCAAGACCGGCTTTAGAGATTTTGTGTCCTAGCACAATGCCTTCTTTTACCATAAAATGGCATTTTTCCCAATTTAGAACAAGGCGAGTGTCTTCGCACCGCTTAAGCATATGTTCCAAATTGGCAAGGCAAGAAGAGAAGGAATCCCCAAAGACCGAGAAATCATCCATGAAGACTTCCATGGTTTGCTCAACCATGTCATGGAAGATAGCCAACATGCACCTTTGGAATGTCCCGGGAGCATTGCATAAGCCAAAAGGCATCCTTTTGTAAGCAAATGTGCCATAGGGACAAGTGAATATTGTCTTCTCTTGATCTTGGGGATCGATGGGTATTTGAAAATAACCCGAGAAACCATCAAGAAAGCAGTAATATTCATTACCCGCTAAACGTTCAAGCATTTGGTCCATAAAAGGTAGAGGGAAATGATCCTTTCTCGTGGCATCATTGAGTTTGCGGTAGTCTATACAAACTCTCCACCAAGTAACGAGACGGGTAGGGATCAACTCGTTGTTTGCATTGGGCACAACGGTGATTCCGCCTTTCTTAGGCACACAATGGACTGGACTAACCCATGGTGAATCCAAAATAGGGTAAATCATACCCGCATCAAGAAGTTTGATAACCTCTTTTTTGATGACTTCATGGATTTTCGGATTCACCCTTTGTTGGCTTTGAATTGTGGTCTTAAAGTCGTCCTCCATGAGAATTTTATGTGTGCAGAAGTGAGGATCAATTCCACGGATGTAGGAGATTTTCCAAGCGATAGCTCGTTTATGCTTCTTCAACACAGCGACAAGTCGGGCTTTTTCTTCTTCTTTCAGGTCCTTTGCGATGATGATCGGTAACTTCTCGTTGTCTTCCAGGAAAACGTACTCAAGATGAGGAGGTAGGTCCTGAAGCTCAAGAGTAGGAGGATCCTCAATAGATGGTGTAACTAACGATGGATCATCATTAGTCACCTCTTTAGGAGAAGGAGGAGAAAACGGGTCCTCATTGAAAAGTCTCTCAATAGCAAGAATGTCTTCATCCCAATTGGTGGACAAATTATCATACTTAATATCAAGAGGACCCAAGCTAGCTTCGAAATCATCCAAGTCACTTTCTCCAAAAGGAGTCAATGCCGGAGCAATTGAGGCAACGGTCTCAACATTGGGTAGAGAAGAAAGAGTACTTTTGCAAGCATCATGAAAATGTTCTTCACAAGCCTCATCGAGAACATCAATAGCATTAACACTCTCATATGAATAAGGTTGCTTAGAAATCTTACCCATGTTGAAGACAATTTTATCGTCACCAACTCTCATGATTATTTCGCCCGCGGCTACATCAATGAGAGTGCGACCGGTCCTCAGGAATGGACGTCCAACGATTAATGGAACACGAGGGTCTATCTCGTAGTCAACGACAACAAAATCCGCCGGGAAGGTGAATTTTTCAACACCAACAAAGACATCTTCGGCTATCCCCACTGGATAAGCAACCGTACGGTTGGCTAATTCCAAAGTCATTTTGGTGGGGACTAGCTCGGGGAGAGATAATTGCTTCCAAACACTTAAAGGCATTAAGTTTATACTGGCACCTAGATCGGCTAGGGCCATGCAATTCTCTACTCCCGGGAAGTTGCAAGGAATCAAGAAACGACCCGGATCACCAAGTTTGGTGGGTAATTTCCTTAAGATCACTGCGGAGCAGTTCTCATTAAGTTGGGTCTGAGCAATGTCAAGAAGCTTTTCCTTATCACTTAGAAGATCTTTAAACATCTTAGCGTATTTAGGCATGTAAGCGAGAGCCTCGGCAAAGGAGATGTTAAAATTCAATTGTTTAAACATTTTTAGAAAGTTTGAAACCTGAATATCATCCTTGCTCTTTTGCTTCTCTTTCCTCAACCTTGAAGGATAAGGTATATTGGATGAAGAAGAAGGCTTTAAGGGAGTAGGATCACTCACAACCACGGGTGGTGGGGAAATGGGGATAGAAGGTGAAGGAGGTGAGGAAAGTTGCTCTTTTTCCTTGTTCACAATCACGGGTGGAGGTGTAGGAAGCTCGGGTTCCATATAACCTTTTCCACTACGAGTGGTGATTGCTTTCATCTCCCCTCTTGGATTCGCAACGGTGTTACTCGGAAGAGTACCCGAAGAAGAGGGTTGATTACCTAGGATGAGCGAACCAATCATATTACTAAGGTTAACCGCTTGAGTATTGAAAGAGTCTCTCATGTTTGCATGAATTTCATTGCTGTGTTTTGCCATGTCATTCCTTAGCTCGGCTCGATTATCGTTCCCTTGTTTTGCCATTTCTCCCTTCAAGTTGCGGACTTGACTCTGAAGATTCGTCACCATCTCCCGATTAGTCTTCATGAATGTCTCGACGTCTGGACTCACTGCCATCGGTTGATTGAGAGGTGGAACTTGGTAAGCTTGAGAATTTCTTTGAGGTGGGTATGGGTTTCGTTGGGATTGATATTGATTGTTTGCACGAGGTTGGGATTGGTTGTTTTGGTTGTAGTTTTGTTGTTGGCTTTGGTTTGGAGGAGGGAAACCGGGAGGAGCAAGATAATTGTTGGAACAATAACTTAGCAAGCTACGGTCTCTTTGAGGGCGAGCTTGATAGCCTCCCGTGGGATAAGTACCGTAAGCCGCGTTAACATTTTCAGAAAATTGCTTTGGGTAGAAGGACAATCATTATAAGAATGAGGACCACCACATGTGTCACAAGAAATAGCAACGGCTTTAGCTTGTTGAAAGTGGTTTGTGGCCATGGACATGAAATCCTTGTGCATACTCGCGATTTGTCGGGTAAGTTCGGATATCTCGGGATTGGAAGTAGTAGAAGAAACATTGACTCTCTGATTAGATCTTGAGGATGCGGATGAATCCCAATTCTTGTGGTGAGTAGTCATGTTTTCAATCAACTCTCTACACTCCTCCGGTCTCCTTTTCATAAAGGTACCACCGGCGGCGGCATTGATCGTGTCACGATCACGAAAAGTGAGACCATTGTAGAAGGTATCAATGAGAGTGACGGGGAGCATATTGTGATTTGGACAGCGGTCGATCAAATCATTATATCGTTCCCAAGCATCAAAAAGCGATTCATCATTGTCTTGCATGAATCCACTGATTTGGTTACGAAGGCTAGTGACCATGGATGGTGGGAAGTAGCGCGACAAAAAGCGTTGAGTCATGTCATTCCATGTATGAATAAAATTCTTAGGAAGACGGTCAAACCATTTTTCGGCATGGTGAGAAAGCGAATGGGGAAAGAGTTGAAGGCGAAGGTCATCCATAGAAACACCGGGGCACTTCATGCTTTGGGTTATGGTAATGAATTTGTCGAGGTGTTTGTTGGCATCATCATCCGGAATTCCATGAAATGGGTTAGTTTTCACTTGTTGGATCATGTGATGCTTCAACGAAAACTCCTGAGCCGTGACGTGCATCGGCGCAATCGGGCCTCCGCGTCCGTTCATGGTGGGTTGACACAATTCCTCCATTGTTCGTAAATCAGGTAGGAGAACATTGTTGTTGTTGTTGTTGTTGTTGTTGAGATTGGGTAGAGGTGGGTTATTATTATTGTTCTGAACACCAGCCATATCTAAATCTTCACGAGTCTCGGGCTCAGAATAGTTCGAAGATCTAGTACGCATACACCTGCAGAAGAAAAATATACACAGAGAAAATATCTATATAATCTTTTTGGTGCAAAACCTTTTGGAAAAGAATTGCTTTTTAATGATTTTTTTAATGTTTTTGTATTTTTGAAGAGTTTTATATTTTTTAGGATTTTTGAAAATTTTTAAAGCAAGGAAACTAACGTTCAAAGAACGGATCCCAAAATTCAATGCGTCTCTCACTAGAAACCGTTAATCGTAACGAAAAGAGCCGGCAGCGGCGCCATTTAATACTCTGTTTTTGCAACCAAGTATAAAATCTTGTTGTCCCAAGTCTTTTCGAATTGAATACCGGTCAAAAGTGCGACTCAATTGTCTTTTGGTGAATCAAGAGAATGGTTTGGTTGATTGTATATTTTAAACTATTAGCAAGTAAGTAGGTGTCGTTGAGTAAAGTAGAAGTTAAAAGATTAATACTAAAATGACAAGTTAAAATAAATGCTTGAAAAACTTAAAGACAAGATTAGGAAAATTACTAGATCACTAAATAAAACTAACACTTGGAAATTTAATAAAAATAATAAACTAAACAAGCCTTAATCGAAATATAGGAGAAAGACACTAATCGGAATATCACTCAAAACCTATGATCGGAATGTATTCCGATCCACTGATCGGAATGGTTGCAATGTGGCTAATCGGAATAATGGGCAGAAACATCAATCGGAATACTCAAACAAGGGGCCAGATCAGAATGTATGAAATGACCCAATCGGAATGCTTACAATCAAACACAATCGGAATATCTTCGAAATGAAGCCAATCGGAATAACAGGGATTAGCACCAATCGGAATGTTCAACAAAGCTACAATCGGAAAGTGTAAACCCTAATCCGATCACTTTGATCCGAATAAATGTGGTGCTGATCGGAAAATACTTGTGGGTGCGATCGGAAACTCAAAACCCTTATTCGATTTTACAATCGGAAAGAGGAATGGGGCGTCTGCTCAGAATAACAAGATCGGAAAGGGGTTTATAACCCTTTCCGATTTATATGGAGATCGAAATAAGCCAATGAAATAAGCTATTATGATAAGATTTTCACCAACTAAAACGAATCAATAACTAAACGGATCGAATAAGCACTTGTATCAACTTATCTAACTCGAAAATAAACAAACTTTTGGATCAAACAATAAAAACATGAACTTTTTAAGAAAACTTTTTATAAGTAAATAAGCTAATCATAAAAATAAGCCAATAAGCACAAAAGTCTCACAGCTTATTCGCATGAAAACTTAGGTAATGATTAAAAGATTAACTTTTTAAGCACGAAATCATTAAGAACAACACGGATCATATGGAATTCGCACTAAAATCAATCTAAAATCAAAGAAAGGTAGAATGAGATTAAGGATTAAAAGCTTAAAATGAACTTGATTAATGAAAAATAAGCAATACAAATGTTTAATCTTGAAAGATTAAGAGAAAAGATGAAACTTAGTGAGAGAAAGTTTAAGACTTTCTCTCTCTAGAACTAGAGAGAAGAGTGAAAAATGAAAAACTAAAAAATTAAAGACTAACTAACTAACTAACACTAACACCCTCCTAATGACTATTAGGAGGGTATTTATAGGGAGGGTGGAAGGAGTGCATGTGTTGCATCTTCTTTCTTGCTTTCTTCACGTCTTCTCGACTCGACTTTAATTCTTTGTCTTTTCTCGATGTCGTCTCGGGATTTGAACTTGTCTTTTAATTTTCATCTTCTATTAGATTTAAGTTCTTCGACTTCGTTAAACTTCCGTCTTTAGACTTTTTCTTCGATGAATCTTCAGAATAGGTCTTGGACTACCGTTCTTTTTGCACTCTTGATCTTTTGACTTCGTCATTTCCCGTTTTCTTCGATAAAAGCCCGTGAAAATCGTGCTTTCTTCCTTTTCATATTTTGGATCCTAAAACACAATAAAAACACAAACCACGCATAATTCCGACTTTTACGACATAAATCACACGTTTTGGTCTTGTTATTATTGGAAATAAGTGGTAAAAGGATAAGTGTTTTCACACTTATTAGCGACCTCGTCACTAACTCATATATGACTCACCATGACTCATATATGAGTCACCATGACTCGTATATGACTCATGTATGAGTCACCGTGACTCATATATAAGTCACCGTGACTCATACATGAGTCACCAAGATGACTCATACATGAGTCACGGTGACTCATACATGAGTCACGGTGACTCATACATGAGTCACGGTGACTCATACATGAGTCACGGTGACTCATACATGAGTCACAGTGACTCATACATGAGTCACTAGTGTCAAGACAATCCACCTTTTATCAAATGCTTCATTTTGAATCATCTGCTGAAATTAGACATTACACTTTGCTGATATGTTTTGCACCAAACTCGACTTCTTGACTTTTAAAGTCAGCAACTTGAGTCTTGAATTCTCTAGCACTACTTCATATAACACTTCAACTTCCATATTCTAAAAAAGTTTATCATTTCTCTCCTGCCAAATGTAATATATTGTAGCAGCAAAAGATAAACCCATTCTTTTCGCCGAAAAACACCATCATCATATGATACCACAACTCCTGACAACATCAACTATCACTCAAACCCCAAACGACAACCTTTTCACGAATACTACTACATCCCCACCTGACCCACTACAAGAACCATCTTCATTAAATCACTTGCCGTCTTTTTTAACCACTCAAAATGACCACTTGACCCGTGTCCAAAAAGCATGGACTTATTGGAAAGCATTAGGTGAGCCTAATGTCACGTCCCACCTAGTTTCACAAGGTTAACGGGGATCCAGAGTGTTGTACACAAGACTAGAAGACTTAGTGGAATATTATGGAAGCCTTTAGAAGACTTGGTGGAATATTATGGAAGACTTTACAAGACTAATGGAAGATCATGGAAACCTTAATGGAAGCTTGTAGAATATGGGCTTGCCTTGGAGTTGTAAATAAAGCCTTAATGTAACCGTAATTTGGTAGTATAAATAGGACCATCCTCATTTAGGGAAATCATCTCATCTTTCACTTGTAATCTCTCTTGTAAAGCATTCTCTAGTAATACCAGCATTTTATCCTAGTTCACTTATGTTCTTTCTTAGTAGCTTTCTTTGTTGCCTAGATCGTTGAGTGTTTGGAGTAAGGCTAACTTGGTAAAGACTAAGTGCCGCACAGGAGACCCTTGTAGAGACAAGTCCGTGACAAGTGGTATCAGAGCGAGATTCGATTCGAGGCGATGGCGATTGAAACCGAGAAGAATGATGCTAGTGGAAGTGTTGTTGATGGAACCGTGGTCGAAATGATAACCAAGACCCCAAGAAGAGAGGATCGTCGAGAGACGTTGTGTCAAGTTTAGATAAGAGAGTGGAGGGTGTCGAGACAACCATGATTGCGATGAACAACCGAGTTGAGAACTTGGAAAACAAAGTCTTAAGCATGAAGGAGGATTTTCGAGAAGTCCTAAATACTCTTAGTGGCGATATGATGCGCGAAATCCTTGGCTTAAGATATTTGCTCAAGGATGAGATGGCGAAAATAAAGGTGGAGTTCGGGGAAGAGATCTCCGCAATTCATGAAACTATGGGGAGCTTGCGAGCGGATGTGGAGTTGTGCAAGTTGTCCTTGGCTAGTGTAGGTGGCGCTAGTAATCACAGTCCAAGTGTGGACATTCCTAAACCATCATCTTTCATGGGAAAGCGAGAGGCTAGAGCGGTCGGCGATTTCTTTTAGGAGATGGAGCGATACTTGAAGGGTGCCGAGATAGTGGAGGATGCTATGAAGATCGATACGGCTACTCACTACTTGAAGGACAGCGCAGCATTATGGTGGAGACGTCGGCATGGAGATATCGAACGAGGTACGGTTACTATTAGTACTTAGGTTGATTTTGTTGCGGATTTCAAGAGGAATTTCTATCCGGAGAATGCTAAGAACGAGGCGAAGAGTCGACTTCGTAAAGTTAAGCAAACCGGGGCGATTAAGGAGTATGTGAAAGAGTTCACTACACTTACCTTAGATATTCCAGAACTATTCGAACAAGACTCTCTCTTATACTTTCTTGATGGTTTGCAAGGGTGGGCTAAGAAGGAATTAGAGCGACGCGGAGTCCAAGACGTGGCTACGGCTATTGCCCACGCCGAGGCCTTGATTCACTTTAGTTCGAGGAGGGAACCGTCGAAGCCAAAAGATCGGAAGGTGAACCATGAGAAAGGTGGGGGAGAAAAACCGAAGTTAGATTATGCAAAGAAACCCCCTACCGGAAAGGTGAAAGACTTAAAGACGAGTTACAAAAGTGGTGGATGCTTCATTTGCGATGGACCTCGTAGAGCTCGATATTGCCCGAAGAAAGCTAGCCTCAATGCGATGTCGACTCATGGAGACAAAGGTACGAGTAATGGTGGAAGCATGGGTTCGATGAGGATCTTGAATGCGATCAAGGCGAAGACGGAGGTGCCAAAGGTTATAGGGCGAGGCCTACAATATGTCGAAGCAACTATCAATGGAGTAAAGGTGCGTGCTTTAGTCGACTCCGATGCGACTCATAACTTTGTAGCGGTTGATGAAGCTAGACGGCTAGGGATTAACACTACAAAGGGGAGTGGAACTATCAAGGCGGTAAAATCGGAGGCCAAACCAATTCATGGAGTGTCTAAGGATGTCCGAGCGAAGATTGGAGATTGGGAAGGGACGATTGATTTGTCGGTGATCCCGATGGATGACTTCAAAGTGGTTCTTGGGTTAGAGTTTCTCGATAAGGTACGAGCTTTTCCTATGTCGTTTGCTAATTCTTTATGTATACTAGATGGTGGAAAGACTTGTATGGTGAGAACGGAGCGGGATTCCAAGAGTGGAGCAAAGACCCTTTCGGCCAAGCAATTTAAGAAAGGATTCAACAAGAGCGAGCCTTGCTATTTGGCGGTAACAAGGCTAGAGACGGATGGAGAGTCAAGCAAAGTGGAGGTATCGAAGGTGATCGAGAGGGTTCTCGAAGAGTTCAAGGATGTGATTCCCAAGGAGTTGCCAAAGAAGCTGCCACCAAGGTGAGAGGTGGATCATACCATCAAGTTGGAAGCGGGTTCCAAGCCCCCCGCCAAAGCCCCTTATCGAATGCCGCCACTCGAGTTAGAAGAGCTAAGGAGGCAACTCAAGGAGTTGATGGATACGGGCTACATTCGACCCTCAAAAGCCCCATATGGTGGCCGGTACTATTTCAAAGGAAGAAGGACGGGTCCTTGCGGATGTGAATAGACTACCGGGCACTCAACAAGGTAACGATTAAAAATAAGTACCCTATCCCTATCATTGCGGACTTGTTTGATCAACTGGGGAAGGCGAGATACTTCACTAAGTTGGATTTGAGATCGGGGTACTACCAAGTAAGGATAGCGGAGGGAGACGAGGACAAGACCACATGTGTCACGAGGTATGGCTCTTACGAGTTTTTAGTCATGCCGTTCGGATTGAAAAATGCTCCCGCGACATTTTGCACCCTCATGAATAAGTTGTTTCATCCATTCCTCGATAAATTTGTGGTTGTATACTTGGATGATATTGTCATTTATAGTCATACTTTGAAAGAGCATGTCTTGCATTTGAAACAGGTGTTCGAGGTGTTACGAGACAATGAACTTTATGTGAAGTTGGAAAGGTTCTCTTTCGCTCAAGATGAAGTCGAGTTCTTGGGCCACAAGATTAAGGATGGAGGCTTGATGATGGACAGGGCAAATATTAAAGCTATCCAAGACTGGGAACCACCAACCAAAGTGACAGAGTTGCGGTCATTCCTTGGCTTGGTGAACTATTATCGAAGATTCATCATGGGCTACTTGGCGATAGCATCACCTTTCACGGATCTTTTGAAGAAGAACAAAGCTTGAGATTGGAGTATAGAGTGTCAAGCGGCGTTCGAGAAGTTAAAGAAGGCGGTTGTGGAAGAGCCGGTGTTAAGAATACCGGATGTGACCATGCCTTTCGAGTTACACACGGATGCATCAGACTTTGCTATTGGAGGAGTTCTAATGCAAGATGGACACCTGATCACGTTCGATAGTAGGAAGCTAAATGATACGGAAAGGAAGTACACGGTCCAAGAGAAGGAGATGACGGCGGTTATCCATTGCTTGAGGATTTGGAAACATTATTTGTTGGGTTTGAGATTCGTGATCAAGACGGATAACATTGCCACGAGTTATTTTCAAACCCAAAAGAAGTTAAGTCCCAAGCAAGCTCGTTGGCAAGACTTCCTAGCCGAATTCGACTACAAATTGGAGTACAAGCCGGGGAAGGCTAATGTGGTACATGATCCTATGGCCAAGAAGATCGTTGCCCTAGCAAAGGACGGGAAGACTCGGAGATTTTGTCTTAAAGGAGACATGTTGTTCACCAAATGAGATTGGCTTTACGTACCTAAGTGGGGTGGCCTTAGGCGAGTAATCTTGAAAGAGTGTCCTGATTCAAAGTGGGCTGGTCATCCGGGGATGAAGAGGACGTTGGCATTGGTCGAGGGCACTTATTATTGGCCGAGGATGGAGGACTATGTTGAGACATATGTTCGGACGTGCCTTATTTTCCAACAAGACAAGATAGAGCAAAATAAATCTGGAGTATTGTTGGAGCCTTTACCTACGCCGAAAGGACCATGGGAGAGTGTCTATATGGACTTTATCACATGCTTGCCGAAGTCGGAGGGGAGTGGGAGTATCATTGTGGTGGTCGATAGATTCTCGAAGTATGGTACTTTCATAGCCGCACCATCCGATGTTACCGCGGATGACACGGCCAGGCTCTTCTTCAAGAATGTGGTTAAGTATTGGGGAGTGCCACATGTGATTGTTAGCGATCGAGATCCGAGATTCACGGGGCATTTTTGGACGGAGTTGTTCAAGATCATGGGGACGGATTTGAACTTCTCTACAAGTTTTTATCCGCAAACGGAAGGTCAAACGGAGAGGGTAAATGCACTATTGGAGCTCTATCTTAGGCACTATGTGAGTGCCAACCAACATGATTGGGCTAAGCTTCTTGATGTTGCTCAATTCTCTTACAACATGCAACAAAGTAAAGCCACGGGGAAGAGTCCTTTTGAGTTAGTCACGGGGCGCCAACCATTGACACCAAATGCTTTAGCTGCATCATACGAGGGGAGTAGCCCGACCGCTTACAATACCATGAAGGAGTGGCACGAGCAAGAGGACATGGCCCGGGCATCTTTGGACAAAGCGGCTAAGAAAATGAAGAAATGGGCGGACGAGAGGAGGAGACACGTCGAGTTCGAGGTCGGAGATCAAGTCATGGTGAAGCTCTTGCCTCAACAATTGAAGTCATTGCGAAAGGTTCACAAGGGATTGATACGGAAGTATGAAGGCCCTTTCCCGGTAATTGGACGTGTTGGAAAGGTATCTTATCGAGTTCAACTACCGCCCAAGTTGAAGATTCATCCGGTCTTTCACGTAAGCTTTCTCAAGCCTTATCATGGAGACGGGGAAGATCCTAACCGAGGAGTGTCGAAGCGAGCACCAACGGCAGTTGTTACTTCGTATGATCGAGAGGTCGAAGAGATTTTTTCGGATCGTACGATAAGGAGACGAGGAGTGTCGAGCTATAAGGATTACTTGATCAAATGGCATGACTTGCCCGATAGTGAAGCAAGTTGGGAAGCGGAAGACTTATTGTGGCAATTCAAGGACGAGATCAAGAAGTATCACGAGGATGGCACGACGAGGACGTCGCAAGCTTAGGTGGGGGAGGATGTCACGTCCCGCCTAGTTTCACAAGGTTAATGGGGATCCGGAGTGTTCTACACAAGACTAGAAGACTTGGTGGAATATTATGGAAGCCTTTAGAATACTTGGTGTAATATCATGGAAGACTTTGGAAGACTAATGGAAGCTCATGGAAACCCTAATGGAAGCTTGTAGAATATGGGCTTGCCTTGGAGATGTAAATAAAGCCCTAATGTAACCCTAATTTGGTAGTATAAATAAGACCATCCTCATTTGGGGAAATCATCTCATCTTTCACTTGTAATCTCTCTTGTAAATCATTCTCAAGTAATACAAGCATTTTCCCCTAGTTCACTTGTGTTCTTTCTTAGCAGCTTTCTTTGTTGCCTAGATCGTTGAGTGTTAGGAGTAAGGCTGACTTGGTAGAGACTAAGTGCCGCACGGGAGACCCTTGTAGAGACAAGTCCATGACACTAAACTCATTGTTGCACCAATGGTTGATAATTCAGAGCTGCCCTTTTGGATGCTGTGTAGGAAATACGGAGGAGCTACCCAAGATTAACAAATGGTTTGTATTAACAAATGGGGTTTGAGTGAGTTGTGGTATCCAAATGTTTTCGCCGGAAAACACCATCGGAGGAGCTCCGGCGGCCGGAACTGAAAAGGGTGTTCTTATTGTCAAGATTTAAACCTGGAGATTATGATGTGTGGGTGGGAATGAGAAAGATACGGTTGTGGGGATAAGATGGAGGGTTTTGTTTTATTTTATTTTTTAATTTTGGGCCACTGGATGAAAATGCATTGAATGGTGTTAATTAATCTATTGGAACTTTAATAAATAGGAGGACTCTATTGAACTTTTGGCCATTGCTCACTCCATACATTCACCACAAGAAAAAATGGCTTATAGGACACCTGTTAATGTCCTATAAAATGAGTTTATAGGACCTTTAACTTAATAGGACCAAAATAAAAGTGTCCCATAGGAAGAGGTTGTAATAGATATCTAGGACATTTATCAGCGTCCTAATAAACTTAAAACATTATAAAACTAAATATTTGGTCCTATTAAAGTGTTTATGCAACTAAAGTGGAGTTGTAATATACCACATCATAGGACGTTATCTGATGTTCTAATATATGCTTACCTTTCTATGATGTTTTGGGACGGTTTCACAGGTCCTAACACATGTTTTTATAGGACGAAAACTTAAAGGATAAAGTCTTATGTTAGTACCAAAAGAAAGGTTTCAATAGATAATTTCTTTATTAAGACCAAATTCGGTGTTATAAAAGACATTTTGTTCCATGTTTATTTAACATGATTAGTGTCCTAATAAGTGACATCATAAAACACCGTATCCCCGTATCTATATCTAGGCAAGCTATTCAACACCTACTTATTTGAAAGACAAACACAAAACAATCAAAACTTGAAAGCAAAGTACACAAGAAAAATAATTGAATGAACAAGAAATATTTCATTTCCATATACCAAGTTATATTAACTTCAAGATACAAGTCTTAGAAAATTCAACATAAATACCACGACATAAAAGTAGCAAGAATTAGTAGAGATAGTCTTGAGCCATTAGCCGACATAACTCCTTTCAAGTTGGTCCACGTCTCAAGATCGCCTGTTTCAACAACAACAAAAAAGAATATGAAAACAAGTGTTAATTTCCAATAGCACAAGGAATCATTTATTATAGTTATAATTAGAAAGTGTTATCAATATCTAGTGTCGCACTTTACGTATATGTTCACTTTTGTTATTCTACTAACGATTTTTGTTCATTTATACCAACTATTGTGATTTTAATAGTCGCTAAACTTATAAAGAATTCACCAAACTCGTCTTATTCTGTATTCTAGAATAAAAAAGATAAGCAGTTTTACCCAAACACCTAAATATCTTGATGAAAATTTGGATGCTCTTTTTTGTCACCAAGATTTATACTTATTAGAATGTCAAACGTTTGGTGTATGTCATGGGAGTATGCAATTTGTCTGTAATATATATATTGCATCTCTGTTCCTCCTGCTGCAAAATTTTTTGGTTTTGTCCGGGTCTTTTAGGACTCTAGTGTGTTTGGTTGTAGTAAATACTCGAGGGTAAGCTGCTGCTAAATGCTATTTTGTACTTGGCTCCACTAAAGGTACTATTACATAGTGACTCTTTTATTTCAAATGCTATTTTGTACTTGGCTCCACTAAAGGTACTATTACATAGTGACTCTTTTATTTGAAAGGCAAAGTTTCTGTTTAGCATTAGTACTTGAGAAATAATATGGTATGTCGCTGCGTGTTTTTGTTATTAATGCAGCAAAAACGTTTGTGTAAGTCGTTCTTTTAGCCTAAATTTTCTTCTGCTACTGTCACCTAGTGATGGAGCTAATTTATGAACAATGTTGAATTAAATGACAACTTATCTTAGCATATGATATAAATGTACGGCTATCAGAAAATGATGTTCATCGATGTACCTAATGTAATATCTTAATACATAAGCATATGTTGCATAAGCAATTGCAGGGAAATATTAAATTACCTTTTGTTTTTCATGAACTTCATAACTTGTTTTTACCCGTGACCTGCACCAAGACTTAATGAGTCTTTTCCACAGAGATGAGTACACTCGTTTCGGCTTTGAAGGTAATTAATTTGTTCATGAAATGACAAACTAAGATCATATTCGTCTTTTAACTATTTCCCTCCAGATCTTCACTTTTCACCCAAACGATGTCAAAATCCATCCTTGAAGATACTCCTAAGTTATAGTAAAGATTAAAAGACAACAAAGTTTTAGTGGAAACCATAAGAAATAACATGATTGAATGTTTAAGGAACATTAGATCCACAATAGTATTATATTATATTAAGCCATCTAGGATACTCATACCCATTTAATACAGATTACATATGACTACTAAACCAATTACACAAGACAAAACCCAATGAGAAAAATAGACTAAAATTATAGAGAGAGACAGAGAGGGAGAAGGACATACATGCTCTTTTTAGAACCAAGAAGCTTTAGACAAATCACTCACCTCAAGTGCATATCTATCGAGGCGTAAGCGTGAATCTGACGACAAAAACTTCTTTGGTGCTGTTGTAAAGCTGTTTACTTTACGTGCAAAATGTGTGTACTGAAATTTATCATCAGCAGGGGCCTCAGCAACTCTCCAAACCTTTAAAACACCGCCCATCTAATTAGTTGAAAGTAACTATTTCCAAATGCAATTTTATCTATCAATAGTTTATATAATCAGTGTAAGCACAAGCATTACCCACAAGTAGTTTACACCCTCAACATGTTCCTTGAAACGATTTGTTATATCAGCTAGGCCACATACCATAAAGTTATTATTAGACTAGAAGTGTTGCTAGCATGCGAAAAATAAACTCAAAGTCTATATATTAACCCTTGGACAACATAAAATAAACATCATCATGTGAATAGAATCAAGACTCCAACACCAGCAACTTAATACAGGCCCGACTTTCATAGTGGGCCATAAGGGCAACGACTCTAGGCAATAGCTATGATAGGGGCATAAATTTTAGCTCCAACGTAATATATGCAGTACTAATACCAATATTTAACTAGAAGTCTTATGTAGTAGAGTGGAGAGCACTTTCATCAGTTATTTGTGAAGTACTCCGTTTCAATCTATTTCACTCTTCTTTGCTTATTTATTGTTAACACGCTTTTTGCATATTTAGTTTTTCTACACCAAGTCAACTTTAAAAGCCCATCTTAGTTTGTGTACCATACTACCATCCTTTCTTAATTTCTTTTTTCACATATATATTTGTACTATTGTTGTGGTTCGTATTATAGTTTAACATATCTAATAAGCACTTGATCGAATTTCTGAAAAGCCACCTTAATCTATAGATAAGTTTCTTTTTTCCAAATAATTTTTTGTGTGAGATATTGGATTTCCTACACTAGGTGGCTTGATGTCTATTGGGTAAGCAAATTTTTGATGAAAATCTATATTACCTTAAAGAAGTAAGCTCCCAAAAAATTTCTATTTGAAAAAAAACAAAAAGGTACCGGACCTAAATAAAAGTTCTTCACACCTAATGCACGAAAAATACATACCCGGTTAAGCTTAACTAGAAAAATATGTACATAATGACATTTGCATCATCATTGTAAATTAGAGTAATCGACTCTTCTTATGTATACCATACAATAAAATGATATTCACATAAAATGATTAAAAGGTCTAACATAAAGCAAAATAAATAAGAAGTAAACAATAGATACTTGTGGCCCTGACTTGATATTAAATTGACACTGTATTTAGCAGCAAATGATAATAAAAAACTTTATCATGTTAACATTGGAAACACCAACAAGTGACTCCCCAAACAGTTATGAATTTCCAATCTCACTTTACTTACAAACATAGTTATCTCTGCGCATCACATAAACTCTGTACATATATATTTTGACTTGGCATATTATCAAACACATAACATTGAAGTAAACAACACAAGATATCAATGTAAAACTATACACTAAATTGCTATTTGATCGAATTTAAATCCTGATTGTGTAACCCACAAATGAACAACAAGATCGCTAGATTATATTTTTAATGGACCCTTGTATTCTATTGATCACAAATTCACAATAAACAACAACGAAGAAAAACAACATATTACATATTTACGGAAAGCATTTGATATCGTGAACCCAAACCGTTTCTGAAATTAAAATTTAATTAAAACCTAACCTTAATGGTGTGGGAAGAACGTGAAGCCTTGAGTTTCGCACTTCTTAGCGCCAAAATCAAAATTGCCGCCAGATGAATTTGCAGATCCAATTTTCTAAATTAATTAGCGGTCTATTTCCCCCCGAATATAGTGAGTTACAGACTATTAGAAGTTACAAAAAAGGTCCTTCATGTTGAACTTTAAGTTGCCCTGACTATGGGATTTTTGGTGAGACTGAGCCGGACCGGATCAGATCGAGGATCGAAATGATCTAAAACCTCGGACCGAAATTATTTGATCTGGTTCGTGTCGGTCCGATCCGGATCGGTTTTGGGTCTTCCATGCTCAACCCTAGTTATAACGGTGACTACGTTCGATCACCATTTTCCTCTCACCGAAGATCTACATAAGATTTATTTTCACAACAAGGCGACCAAGTTTAATTTTTTACAATTCATTAGATAAAAACATTATATAAATAATCAAGAAAAGCTTTACATAATTATTCAAATAAAATAAAAAACATAATAATATTAATTAAAAACTTATAGTAATTAAATTATAAGTTGTCCGGATTTCGTTCTTCGTCTCCTGCAAGGCAGATTGCTGTGTCGGGAGAGAATTGGGTTGATTTTAGTATTGTAGGAGCATTTGTCCCGTTATTTCCCGACAAGTTCAATTTATTGGCGTTATAACTTGAGCTTTTTTCTTTTCAAGGTTGCTGCTTCCCGTTAAGTTGCCTCATACAAATCCCACTCACGTTGCTTCAACTGAAAGTAGGACTCTTATTGGTCCTTCTTTTTTCTCCATTTGAAGTCCTTCATTTTCTTCGATTTGTTGGTTACAACATCAACAAATGAAGACTTTCATGTTAACGAGGTAGATGGATTCTTTTTAGCTCGACCACGACCAACTAATCGTTGTTCTCGAGTCTCTTCCTCGTCCTCGTCTGGTTCATCGTTCAAATTCACATAACCACATTGTCAAGAACAAAAGGTGGGTTTTGGATTTTTTTTTTACCTTTTTGATAAAAATCAGACATCATATTTCCATCTTGGGTGATCTTTTAACACGTTCCACGCCGCCTCTAACATAAAAGGATGTTTGTAAATTATTATGTATTCCGCGCAAGCTTTTTGGTATGTCGTGAGGTCATTGGCACCACTTTTGTGATTAAGTTCAATGTTATTCATGATTGCACAAAAAGCATCAACTCTAGGGCGAACCCTATTTTTAAATTTGCTCAAAACCAAATCATACCCTCTAGTTGAATATGTCTCGGTTTCATAGTACTTAAGAACGTGTCTCCAAACATTTTACTCGTATTAGCATACAAAACCTTTTGTCTAACATTTTACTCGTATCATGTTTTTTCTATATAAACTTGGTAAATTTATAACTTTTTATAGTACTTAAGAACGTCTCCCAAAACATCTTTGCTATTTAAAAGAGTAAAAACTAAAAAAATAATTTCTATATAAACTTGGTAAATTTTATAACTTTTTATAACATAAAAACCCGAATAAAAACGCCTAGAACAAGTTTATAAAAGATAACTTTCAAGTAAATTAAAGTTTCTCACTCTTTAGAGTAATTCTAATATCTTCATTTTGGCAATTTGAAAATTTTAAGTTCTTTCGTTGGTAATACCAAACACAATATTTGAGAAAAATTAAAATGTAAATATTTTGAATATCCCCAAAGCAAACGCCACCTAAGTACAAATTAGGTATCATTAAACATGTCGTATTTAAATCCGGTATAAGTGTCCAAGCCAAACAAGTCACACACAAAATATTGTGGTTTAAGACCTTTGTACAAAGTCTCATATTACGTTTAATCATAATAAAACCCAAAGCGAATAAGTGTCATTTAAGATCTAATATAATAGGACCTCCATATTAAGTGTCCTATAAAGTTTTATATAATAAAACCATGGTGAATAAACGTCGTATAAAACGTAATGTAATAGGACCCTTGTATCAAGTGTCTTATAATGTTTCATCATAATAAGACCCTACTATAAATATGTCTTATAAATTAGTTTATTGAGATCTATATATTAAGTGTCCTATTAAAAATAACTTGATGAGACTTAAAATTCAATCGGTCTTATAAAGTGTTTGTTAGGACACTGTTTTAAAAGGGGTTTCTTTTCCTTCATTTATGGATTCGAGTCTCTTCTAAAAGGCCGCAGTCAAATGGATTCCACAACGCTTAGTTTTTTATACACTAGTCTTTCTAAAGATGTATGCAGATTTAGAACTTGTAGTTACGATGATCCTTAAAACAGAAAAATTGGATGCCTAGCTTTGGTTGTTGCCTTAACATGTATTTATAACTTTGTTTAGATATAGTATTAACATGCTCTAGAAAGATAGCTGACACGACAGTCTACACTACTATATGTCCATGGACATAGACGGACCTTCATAGAGACCCGGGCTGTGGCCCTCCCAAAATTCGGTGTTCATAGTATAATTATACTAAAACTTAAGGGTTTTTTTGAAAAATTTGTATTGGACCCTCCCAAAAAATATTGTCGGCCCTCCCACTAAAATTGTTCAAGTTCCGTCTATGTCCATGAAGAATCTGGTATAAGAAATTTGAATGATTGCACCTATGATACTTGATACATGCATCCAAATCAGTAGCTTCAAATACTGATTCTGCCTTTATTAATTCAAACACTCATGAAAATTCGTTTAGGTAGATGATGAACCACCCCAGCATGATGAAACACAATAAACACAATACATACTAAAAATAATGCAAGTGAAATCTAATTTCACTTATCAAACTACAATAATCCACAATTTCATACATAAATATATTCCATAGTGCATAAATACATTGATAAGCTTGTCATTATATAATCGAAATGGGTAAATTAAATATCATTATCAGGGATGTGTGTGGCTTGCACACTATCTTTAGCTTTATTCATCATTACCAACACATTATTTATTATAATATACACCCTGAACATACATGCTTACTATATATATCCTATTGGGGGACTCAGTCTTCCATAAGTAAATTTGTGGGTTTTGTTATATCTCAGTACTTATCATTCATTAAGATTAGATACTCTCTTTCCTATCATCATCTATGGCTGCTCAAAATGATGCACATATTTTGGTTTCTGAGTACAATCCCAAACAGGAAAACGGGCAAGTTAGTATAGAGAAAGATTTCGACTACTCACAAAAGGGGCAGTGGCTGGGTGCTACTGTTCTTGAGGCCACTGATGGTTTAGTTTCTGTTGCTGGTGAAAGCAATACGTCTCAGATTAAGAGAAATAAAATTAATGAGAAAAAAACTCTGCCAAATCCTGTTCTAAATGCTGACTTTTTCTTATTTACTTTTCTAGTTTGATTTTTGTATTTCTGAACATGAAAAATGATGTATAATACTATTTCTGTTTGGAATACCTAAGTCCTAAATTATTAAACCATATTATTGTTGAGAGTACTGATGCGCATCCCACAGTCTTTAATTGTTTGCGTGAAATTATCCAACTACAGTTGTGGTCTGCACACTCTTTCCTTTTGTTCTAACAAGCTTAAACTTTCAAATTGTTTCTGAAAATCACCCTCCATCGTCATAGTGCTTATGTCGTCTGGATCATTGGATCAACCAGTAGGAGCTGTGACTGTTACACATTTGTGTCTTCTCATGGGAGACAACGTTTCATATCTGTCTGTGAATTAATTACCTACAGATAAATCTGGTGCAGGTGTTCCATCGCGAAATCAGTAAACCTTTTGCATCGGCTCTGTTTTGTAATTACCAAGGTTAAATTAACTCTCCGAAATAAGGTTACTGGTTGGGAATAGTTAAAATAAAAACTAACCTTAACTGTTGTACCCTTGTTGTAATGCCCTTGGCTAAACCAAATAACATATTACCGTGAAATCAGTAAAGCAGTAGATAGAGTGTGGTTGTATATTCTTTATGATGAATAGAAACTTTCTAACCGTTTTTTACATTTTGAAAGAAGTGCATGATATGTTAGTCCTGTATTCAACTTACAAGACTTCTTCAGTCCTCCAGACATTTATTGCGTCAACTGAATTCACATTAACATAACATACGTACAACATGCATGAATATAATAGTACTATGAAAACTTAATAGGCCGGACGAGCTTATATGGTGTGGTTACCTTATTGCATCCGTGAGATACGACCAAACATTGGGCCTATGATCACAATATATCAAATATTCAGAATTTCTTATTATGTTCAGGCGAACAAGAAAATCATAAACATATTTTCTTTTAATGTGATCTTTCCAAAAGGTTTAAGATGAGATAATAGGACGGTTAATTAACATGGAAAATGGTCCCGAGCTATGGGATAAGGTTTACATCATATGGCTAGAATATAACACTTGAATCCATAGGAAAAAGATTCAAGGGGCTTTTGTTTTGACTATAAATAATGCAAGGCCGGACAGATCGGCTAAAACTTATGTTGTTTATACTCAGTTCAAAGCTGCAGAGTGCTCACATTAAGCAATATGGAATCTGTAATTTCCTCGTTTTGATGTGGCTTACTTGGTCGAAGTGTTTTAGCTTTTTGCTTATATGTTTTGGTCGATTTTTCTTGGGTGTGCCTCGAGTAAATGGTAAGCCCGCTCTTTTATTATTATGTTTTATGTCTGGGGCCCCTTTCTTTCGAAATAAAGGATACAGAGACCGGAAAACCAGGAACATAAATAAAATACCACTTGAGATAATTTTTGTAGTCTGCACTCGTGTATTTCAGGAGTAAAGGCTGTCATAATTGAGGATAAGTATAGCTTTTGTCAAAATAAAAAATATGTAATAACTTTCGGTTATACTTGCGGAGGGGATTGGTACAACTGAGGGAAGGCGGCCACCGTATGAGACAAGGAACCTACAAGCTCTTAATAATCATTTCATGCAGGTTCCACTCTTGTATATACTGAACATGGTGCCTTCTCCTTTTGCAATTCATCTATTTGCTGTGGATGGTGTGGATTCCACACGCCTTTCAGTTATTTAATTCATCCTTTCCACCATTTGTGCTATACACAGGCCACTTCAGCATAATATTGTGGTCCTTTAATATTGAATGGTTTGTTGCGTCGTTGTTGATTCCACAGTTTTTTTATTATATGATTTGTGTCATTCACTAATCCAACTTTAGCTTTGGAATGCATATTCTTTCCTTTTCGTTAAACTATCATAATAATTTATTTTTAACTGGTAATGATTGATCTGCAGATGTATATGGCCAGGCAGCGAACACCTAAAATACCCTGTGTCACAAATATTAGCTAGTTGTAATGATCGATCAGCAGATGTATATGCGCTGTTTCGTATCGTACTATCGTTATGCCTTTCAGATGATCAAATGATATGATACCCGTATATCTATCATTTATCTGATAGTATCAGCGCTGTTTCTTAACGGAAAGGCCATTAACAAATCACCCAAGCAGCTTTCTTTTGATCGATTAGGTTCATCATCTATGCAGATAGTGTCCTTTCGTGGGAGTTCCACTCTCCTTTCATACTTTTTTAGTCATCTTTCCACTAAATGGGAATGCATACTCCTTTTTGAATTTTTTGAAAGGCATTCCGTGCTTTTCTACATTAAATATCGAGGATATGATGGCAGTCGTGTGTATTCCACAAGCCAAGGTTGATTTTTTGTGATTCTTTCTTTAAATATCATTATCACGAGCTTGTGGGATGCACGCTATACTGAACTTTGAACATTGAAACATTGATCATTCATACTATATATATGCCCTATTATGGACTCCATCTTCCATAAAAAACTAAGCATTGATCTTTGTCTGCATTTATCTTTCTTTGTGATTTAAAAGTTAGATATCCTACTTTTATCAGCATGGCTGCAAAAAATGATGTCTGCATTCCTGTTTCTGAGGAAAACAGCAAACACGCACAAGGAAACTTGTCTATTGAGGAAGACTTTGACTACTCACAAAGGGGACAGTGGCTGCGTGCTTCTGTTCTGGGAGCAAATGATGGGTTAGTTTCTGTTGCATCTTTGATGATGGGTATTGGAGCTGTTAAACAAGATGCTAGAGCCATGATTCTTACAGGCTTTGCTGGTTTAGTTGCTGGTGCATGCAGTATGGCTATTGGAGAATTTGTTTCAGTTTACTCCCAACGAGATGTTGAGATCGCTCAGATGAAGAGAGATAACAAAATTGAGAAGGAAGCACTGCCGAATCCCATTCAGGCTACTGCAGCATCAGCCATTGCATTTATGTTAGGGGCCATCTTACCCTTACTGGCTGCTGCTTTTATAGTGGACCATAAGGTTAGGCTTAGTGTGGTTGTAGCCACAGTGACTTTGGCACTTGTTGTTTTTGGGTGGATTGGAGCTTTCTTAGGGAGGACTCCGGTGGTTAAGTCATGTTTCCGAATTCTGACCGGAGGATGGCTTGCTATGGCCATTATTACTTTTGCACTGACCAAGTGGATAGGCTCTTCGGCATTATAGTTTTTTTCCTGTGACACCTGTTATCAAGATTAGGTGTTTGATTGTATTTCTTAGTAACTTCTTTTCATCCAATGCTTCTCTTATGTAGAGCCCATGACCGGTTGTGGTCATGGGTATAAGAACCCCTCTCGACACATGGAGAGGAGGTTGGTTGTTTCTGTAGATTATAACAATACGTTTGGATCAGAAATACAACCAAACTCTATTATTTATTACTCCAACTATGAATGACTATATATAGCCTTACAAGAAGAACGTGTATACGAATCTTCCTAATGACCAGGTAACAATATTCCATGCACTACGTGCACCTTAATAATCGGTCAAACTAAATACAAAGTCTAATTCTATAACTAAAACCAGAATATCTTTAGCAACTAGTAAGTTTCCATCCATGCCATGCATAATTGAACCCTTTTATAAACGATTAATCCAACATTCACCCCCTTAATCGTTTATTCTCGTCACCTCCGTCACGTCTTAGCGCCTTCTTTCGCACCATCTTGTTTCTCAACTTCTCCCGGACACATCCGAAGCCATCTTGTTGAATGCAACTTCCAACGCCAAACTAACTAATTTAACAACCCCGTTAATCGGTTGGTTCACATTCCCCATAATCTCGATGCCTTTCACGGTCTCGGCTCCTACAATCATAATCATGAACACGGTCTCTTTCTCGGTCACATACTAGTTTTTCAATCTCTTCGGACTTTCCTTCTGTTCTTGCTTAAACAACCACGTACATACAAAGGAACAATCGTGGCTACTTGCTTTCTTGTGATCACCACACGTGATCAACTTTGTTTGATCTTTCTATGAATCTTTGGTCATTGATTCAACAATTCGGTCTTCAGCTATTAAAGCTTCGGTCTAGATAACCAGTCGGTCACTGTGATCTCTTTCGGTCCTCTATCTATTATTTCTCGAATGAGCCTCCGGTCTCCGTTCTTCGGTCTTCGGCCTTTCGGTCTTCGGCCTTTCGGTCTTCGGCCTTCGGTCTTTCGGTCTTCGGTCTTGCGGTCTTTGGCCTTTCGGCCTTCGGTCTTTCGATCTTTCGATCTTCGGTCTTTCGAATCAACAGTATCTTTCGGTCTTTGCTGTTGAAACTCGGTGTTCCTTTCTTTCTCGGACAACCCGCGGTCACGGTCTCGGTCTTGGTTGCCTCCTTCGGTCTCGGTCTTGACATAGTCTGTCTCAGTCTTGACAATTTATGTCTCGTTCTCGGTCTAGACAGAACTACCTCGGTCTCGGTCTAATACTTTCTTGGTCTAGGTGCCGCCCGGTCTTTTGCGGCTCCTTGTTCTCACGTCGTAAGCCACTTTCTTGTGATGATCATTCTTTCTTCTCTTGCTGCTGCTTTCTTTCACTGCCTTAGCACAAGGCACTCCTACTGTTTTCAAACAGTCCTGAAACGCCCCCCCGCTGTCCGAACCTTCTCAACACTTGCCCTCCACCGACCGACACACCCGCCGATGATGGAGGCTTCCTGATGTAGTTTGAAACAAGGATAATGACCAATTGAATCTGTTGATTCCCACAGAATACCAGAAACAATTAAAGATAGATAAATCGGATCTATTGATTCCAAAGAATACTAGAGACAATTTCTTCCAACAATCGTTGATCCAACGAATACCGATTATTAGGTTGAAAATCAAACAATAAACCCTAATCTTGGTTTATGTCAATTAACAAGACATTTTTTTATTAAACACTCAATATCCAATACAATGAACAAATTCCTAATTTTATAGGAAAACTAAACTTGGGAAAAAAGAAAACAATATTCTTCCCAAAAAACACAAAATAAGAAAATTAATTAAAAGATACCACAAAATAAGAAAACTAAATAAATGATATCAACCAGTTTATTCTTGTTCCTCATCATTCTCCCTCACTTCAAAAAACTCGTCCTCGAGTTTGTCTCACTCTTCCCTTGTACTCTTAGAATCCAAATTTGTATCCCTTGCATCAAATTCCCTTTATTTATAACGAATCGACCTCGAACCTTGATCGTTTTAAAACCAAACTTACTGACCATAAGTGCGACTTCTTGATATATATTTTTTTCAGTCATGATACTAACATCCACCCATTTACCTTCTTGCAACCAAATTAACTCATGAGGGTTTGAAACTGTGGCTTTTGAATAATCAACACTTAATGTAGTTTGGATAATGGAAGAACAAAGATCATTAGCCACAACTACAACGTACTCGAAGCTGTCTTCTTCGCCAACAAATCTTCCTTCCCCCAAAAATCCTTCTTTCTCCGCAATGACATCTTCAAGATCAGTATCATAAACTGCCATTGATTCTTCTTCATATTCATCAAATATTGGAGGTCCTTCATAATCGTCACCCTCCATGCCATGATCTGTCCATTCAGTAGAACGTGAACCATCACCATCAAAAAATGGATATTCTAACATCTTAATCAGGAACTTCGACTCTTGATACCAACTGATGTAGTTTGAAACAAGGATAATGACCAATTGAATCTGTTGATTCCCACAGAATACCAGAAACAATTAAAGGTAGATAAATTGGATCTATTGATTCCGAAGAATACTAGAGACAATTTCTTCCAACAATTGTTGATTCAACGAATACCGATTATTAGGTTGAAAATCAAACAATAAACCCTAATCTTGGTTTATGTCAATTAACAAGACATTTTTTTTTATTAAACACTCAATATCCAATACAATGAATAAATTCCTAATTTTATAGGAAAACTAAACTTGGGAAAAAAGAAAACAATATTCTTCCCAAAAAACACAAAATAAGAAAATTAATTAAAAGATACCACAAAATAAGAAAACTAAATAAAAGATATCAACCAGTTTATTCTTGTTTCCCATCACTTCTCCGGTACGAGCCTAGCGCTCTGATACCAAATGTAGATTATAACAATAGGTTTGGATCAGAAATACAACCAAACTCTATTATTTATTACTCCAACTATGAATGACTATATATAGCCTTACAAGAAGAACGTGTATACGAATCTTCCTAATGACCAGGTAACAATATTCCATGCACTACGTGCACCTTAAGAATCGGTCAAACTAAATACAAAGTCTAATTCTATAACTAAGGGGGCGAGTCTAATTCTATAACTAAGGGGGCGTTTGGTTAACTTGAGGGGAATGGGAATGGGTAAGGGTAAGGGAATATAAAGGAATGCAATGAACATTCCTTAGTATTATCATTACCATTGTTGATGCTTGGTTAATATAAGATGTGGTGTCGGAGGGTGGTAGTGGTGTCAGAGAGTGGTGGTGTCGGAGAGTGGTGGTGGTAGCAACAATGGTGGTGGTCAGTGGTGGTGGTGGTGGTAGCGTTTGAGAGTGGTGGTGTCAAAGAGTGGTGGCGGCGTTAGGAGGGTGGTAGTAGCGACAATGGTGGTGGTACGTGGTGGTGGCGTCAAAGAGTGGTGGTGGTGTTAGGAGGGTGGTGGTAGTAACAATGGTGGTGGTTAGTGGTTGGGGTGGCGTTGGATAGTGGTGTTGTTAGAGAGTGGTGGTGACGTTAGGAGGGTGGTGGTAGCGACAATGGTGGTGGTTAGTGGTGGTGGTGGCGTCAGAGAGTGGTGGTGTTGGAGAGTGGTGGTGGCGTTAAGAGGGTGGTGGTAGCGACAATGATGGTGGTCATTGGTGGTGGCAGCATCGGAGAGTGGTGGTGTTGGAGAGTGGTGGTGGCGTTAGGAGGGTAGTGGTAGCGACAATGATGGTGGTCAGTGGTGGTGGTGGTGTTGGAGAGTGGTGGTGTCAGAGAGTGGTGGTGGCGTTAGGAGGGTGGTGGTAGCGACAATGGTAGTGGTCAGTGGTGGTGGTGGCGTCAGAGAGTGGTGGTGTTGGAGAGTGGTGGTAGCATTTGGAGGGTGGTGGTGGCGTTAGGAGGGTGGTGGTGGCGTTAGAAGGGTGGTGGTAGCGACAATGGTGGTGGTGGCGTCGGAGAGTGATGGTGTCGGAGAGTGTTGGTGGCGTTAGGAGGGTGGTGGTAGCGACAATGGTGTTGGTTAGTGGTGGTGGTGGCATTGGAGATTGGTGGTGTCGGAGAGTGGTGGTCGCGTTAAGAGGGTGGTGGTAGCAACAATAGTGGTTGTCAGTGGTGGTGGTGGCGTTAGAGAGTGGTGGTGTTGGAGAGTGGTGGTAACGTTAGGAGGGTGGTGGTGGCGACAATGGTGATGGTCAATGATGGTGGTGGTAGGTGGAGCCACACATATACATACGTCAATCTATTACCTTGAATTTATTCCCCCCAATTTACAGAGGAATGGTTCATTACCCATTACTAGGTAATGATTACCTATATTTTTATTAACCAAGCAGTATTAATCATTCCTTTTCCCATTCCTTACCCCCTAATACCCTTAACCAAGCACACCCTAAAACCAGAATATCTTTAGCAACTAGTAAGTTTCCATCCATGCCATGCATAAGTGAACCCTTTTATAAACGATTAATCCAACAGTTTCATTTCTTACACATTTACTAAGTTATTTTCTCTCTTCTTTCTCTCTCTAAAAGTGTCTTAATGATTGCTATCAAAAGTCATGAAGTGATTTGATTAGTCTTTGTGTTTGTGTCGTGACTTTTACAACAATAAACTGAATTTTTTTCTTTTGTTTTTCTTATTTGCAGCTATGAAAAGTTGCAATTTCGGACTATTGTGATGACAATTTCGGCTCCTATGAAAAGTTGCAATTTCGGATCCTATTGTGATGACAATCACTACTAGAAAACTGACCAACATCGACGGAATTTCCGACAAATATATTTCCATCGCAAAGTTCCGACCAAATTCTGACATATTAGTGACTGGTGTTGGGATTAATTTTTTTCAAGGTTTTACCAACAGATTTCTGACGGATTTCCGAGGGGAAAAAATATCGACGGAAATCCGTCGGTAAATAACTTTTATTATGTCTAATTTCCGACGGGATACCGACAGTTTTGTTTATCCGTCGCTATTTGGTCGGAAATTGTTAATATTAGCTTATGTTTGAGCTTTCAATCGGTAAACTCTCGGAAACTAGATTATTTTTTGCTAAGATAAAATGTTTTTAAACTTGTTAGTCTATCTTGCTTTTAAAATTTACTAAAAATACATTGAACTTAAATAAAATACATTTTTCATTATCAAAATCACTTTTAAACTTATAATTTTTTTTGCATAAAAAAAGGATAAAATTTGTATTAAATCGTTTTTTTTCTAAATAGACTTTGGTGCAAAGTCACTTTTTTTTAAAAAACTTTGCATAAAACAATCTTTTACAAAAAGAAAATAAAAAAAATATAGACTTAGCATAAAATCACTTAAACTTTTACAAACAATTTTTATTTTGGCGGAACAGAATAACCCGAGAGCAGAACCAAAAAACCGATTCGAACGAACCGACCATGCTCCGTTTGGTTTTCGGTTTTGTGTATTTGTGATTCGGTTTCGGGTTAAAAAAACGAAAAATACATTTAAACTATATATCTGGTTCAGTTTTTCTCGGTTCGGTTCGGTAGTTGTTTTGCTAAGTATAATTCGTTTCGATTTTTGGTTCGAGTTTTACTTAAAATTGATTTTCGGTTCGGTTTTATTAGGATCGGTTCGGTTTGATTTTGAATGCATAAACTTAGAAACACTTATAAAAAAATCATTTCACATCCAAGTAAAATGATTAACCATCGTCCCCTTTTACATCTTCATTTTCATTTTACACATCTTCAACCATCGCCATCATCTCCAACCATCGCCATCATCTTCAACCATCGCTGCCGCCCGCCATCGTCTCCAACTATCACTGCCGCCCACCATCGTCTCCAACCATCACTCGCCGTTGATTCCCCTAATTTAAAGGTCAAAATCGATTTTAGTTTTGCCCTAATTTAAGTTATTGCTAAATCATTTGATTATATGAGATTAAGTGATTTAATTGAGTTAGGATTTGATTATATGAGGCTTATACGAGCTTATATGAGCTTATTGCTAAATGAAGTTTGATTGTGATCTCAAAACAAGTGATTAGTTCAGTTAGTTGTTAGGAAGGATTAGTGATCATTAAGCTTAAATTTTAGCTCAAAAAAAGTTGTTAGGAAATTTCATGTTCCGCTGATAAAGCTTAGATTATAGCTTATTTAATTTCGTGCAGTATGTAATCATTTTATATAATTATGATCCAATTCTAGTAACATATATTGTGTAATTTCATGTTCCGATGATGATTTGTTATTTATGATGATATGTGATTGCCTGATTGTTAGAGTGTAAGTGTTTTGTATCGCCTAGTTTTTTATTGAAGTTTATACATAAGGTTCTTGTGTAGATACACGAGCTAGCTGCGGTTTGTGTTACTAGTAATGAATAAGAGAAGCTTTCCAGAATCATCGTCTTCAAGGGGACCTTCTAAATCAAAGCTTAGATACGATCCAAATGGTAATTCAACCTTTGATATATATTCTGTTGGATTTGGATTTTGCCGTTATCGTTGCTTAATGATCAACACTAAAGATTGAAATAATTTGTTTTTGGTTCTTAGTAGCGTTCATGTCTATCATGCATTCAAAAACCAGTAAAAAGTGTGGATTGTTATGTAAATTTGGAGTATTGTGGGTGCTTGTCTTTGTGTATTGATAGTGATGTTTTGGATATCATTGCTAACCGTCTGCCTTAGTATCTGAAAAGTTCTGTTTTTGGCATTTTTCATGTAAAATGACAGTCATTGCGTGTTTCGGATTGCCTATTGGAATATTTAATGCTTATGAAAATAAGCAACTCAAATCTCCTTATTTCAATCTCAAGCAATCTGATTAGAAATATATATACATTCTTAAACTGCTTATCTGTTGTTTCATAGCGCATTAAGCAATCCCAAACACCCCGTCGGTCTGTTGTTTCATAGCGCATTAAATAGATTCTAGTTGAACTTTTCCTTTTTCCAGGTTCAAACTTCAGAGGACATATTGAACGCAAAGCGTCTTATATTTTCTGGAGTTGGATCATTTGCTGCAAAGAATGGGTAATTTTGATATTCCACATACTCAATTATTGTCTAATCCATCTTAGCGGAAGTTAATTTCTAAGATTAGGAATTACTCCGTATAAGAAAAGACTCACCACAATGAAGTCATCAACACTTTATTCTTATTAGTTGTTGTGATTCATTATTAGTAATTTCTGGTTGCACATAGTTCAGCTTAGTTTAAACTCCGTGAATTGTAGGTGAATGCTTTATGGCTTTCCAGGTTTGATTGTTCGGGAAACGAACTCAAGGATCTTCCTTGCTCCATTGGAGACTGCCTCGATCTATCTGACCTCAAGGTGTGTGAATGTAGAATGCAGTATGTTTTGAGACACAATTAGGCTGATCATAGTGACAAACGATGGTACTCAACGGTTACATTTATGTTGGATTATGTTGTCGGGCCATGATGCACCTTTTAACTGATATGTATGCTTTTTTCAAGCGAGTTCGCACAGAAAATTTCTCATCCTTCATCCGGTTTATCAAAGGAGTAAGTTCCATGTTTGTTACTTGTAGTATGTTTTTTATTTTAATCTTAAATCATTTCATTATTATGTTTATATATATATATATATATATATATATATATATATATATATATATATATATATATATATATATATATATATATATATATATATATATATATATATATATATATATATATATATATATATATATATATATATATATATATATATATATATATATATATATATATATATATATATATATATATATATATATATATATATATATATATATATATATATATATATATATATATATATATATATATATATATATATATATATATATATATATATATATATATATATATATATATATATATATATATATATATATATATATATATATATATATATATATATATATATATATATATATATATATATATATATATATATATATATATATATATATATATATATATATATATATATATATATATATATATATATATATATATATATATATATATATATATATATATATATATATATATATATATATATATATATATATATATATATATATATATATATATATATATATATATATATATATATATATATATATATACTATAAGGCCTGAATGGTGTGTAATTTATTTGTGGTTCAAGGTACATTCCAATAATAGATGGAGCAGTTCATAAACGACACTTGATAGCCATTAGTGAGGGAACAGTTGTTGATGGCGTTCGTTGTATTCCAGATATTGTGGAACTACTACCATAACAACCTGATAAATCAAGATCTGGCCTTCGCATCGTGGTAAGTCCAACATCTGTTTCTACCAAAATGGATACATATTTGATGTAAATATAGCTTATTTCTTCGCATCGTGGTCACCCATCGCCGCACGTCGTCATAAGGTTTGATTCGATCTATTTTGATTCGATTTTATTAGGTTTTGGTATTTGATTTGATTTGATTAGGGTTTGGTATTTGATTTGATTTGATTTGTTTGTGATTCGTGATTTTGAGCTTATTTTTAAGCTTAGGGATTTTGTTTCGGCTTAGGGCTTATTTGGTTATGGGTTTATGTTTCATAAGCTCACTTTTTGTGGCTTATTTTGAAACTTTTCGGCTTATGGAATAAACTTATTTTGAAACTTTTCGACTTATATACTAAATACCAGCTGCAAACTTTTTGGCTTACGGACCACTGATGGGTTGAACCTACCCGAATCGACTAGTTTTATAAGGTAAAAATGTCTCTAGCTATAGTATCAGTTTGTTGGTGTAACGCATTCTTGCTTTCTAAATGGTAAAAATGTCGATGCTTTTAGGTGTTGCTCGTCGTTCTATTGAAGTTGCACATGTACTTGTTGGTTTCGTAGATTTAAGTCGCACAGTTGAACTAGGTGATGGGTTAATTTGAAAATGGGACTGATATGAACTAACATGTACTATATTTTGTGACTTAGTGTAATACAATGAGTGTGCTTAATTACGTGTTACTTTGCACTATTTGATATAGCTTAATTACTTGTATATAGCTTTACCATTATGAGTAATGTTCTGTTACAATGCTCCATATCATCTAACATACTGTAATTAAACACCTTATACTCATCTGTCATCTAATCAGAATTACAACCCCCCAAACAAGAATCCAAAATGCAGGCCTCCTAAAGGCCAAGGATGCTGGGTCTGGTGGTGATAATCGACAACCAGTTAGGGGTTCCTTGTGTAACAAATCGGATACATCTCAATGATATGTTGTAGCTGTTGGTCGGACGCTTGGTGATTCGAATCCTAAAGGTTTGAACTCTAAGGCTGTTGCTTCTGTTTCTGTGAGTGAGAATGGGGCTACCTCGAGCCTTCTTGCTAGTTCTCTTTCAAGAAGTACTGGGATCAGCATCTTGTTGCTGGTGTTGTAGATGGTGTTGATACACCAATGCAGATAGGATCTTCTGAAATCGAGGGGCTAATTGACAAGTATACAAGAGGTTGAGATGTTGTTGAAGGATAGGTTTAGAGGAGATAAGTTTTATTGGAAGGTTTGTTCACTCTTGTTACTACATACATATGTTATCGTATGCTTTAATTTTATTGTTAAGTTATAGTATCGTGTTTGACTCATGACTATACAAATGTCCGCTTTAGATACACATGAAATTCCTTCATTTTTACACTTTTTTACTACGTCTGTGCTTACAGAGACGGCATTGAAAAGTAAGGAAGAAGAGTTCAAGGAAATGGTTTCGGTTTCGAAGCTGGAGAAGAATATATTATCTTTGAACAAAAGTTTGTCTATACGAGAGTCTGAGGAGAAGACGTATACCAAGGAAGAGGTGGAGATGTTGTTGAAGGAAAAGTTTGAAGGAAAAAAATTGATCGGAAGGTTTCTTTGTTGAACTGTTGTTATATGTTATTGTATGGATTTTTTACTTTTGTTGTTAACTGACAAAGCCATGGGACCGTGTTTTATTATTGCAGGGTAAACGAGAGTGGATGATTCAGTATGTTAAAAGATTGAAGGTGTGTTTGAATTGGTTAGAAGACGGTGTTGACGAAAATGATTGTTGACGTAAGATGTTCCCCTCGTCTGAAAGAATAAAGTAAGTCTTTTGCCTTCAACAGATCTCTCTTACAATCTTACAGATACCATGAACATCATATAAGTATTGCCATCTTGATACTTTAAGACTTATCTAAATCACAGCAAGTGATTGAAATTTACTCCCTGCCTGCTGTACAGATAGTTTTAAAACAACCAATAGATAACTTATACATCCCTTGTGCTTAACTGAATAGTTGAGCCGCTACTGTATGCATAGGGAACTAGCTATTTTTCTCGATTTGTATGGCAACAAATCAGATTCATTCAGTAAACATAGTAATAATTTCTTTGAATCTTAATATCTTATATAATTATATTTATTGGTTCAAACATGTCATACTTAAAATACAGTTTAAATGAGACATGGGTCAAACGGGGTTGGCTCGTTTTGGGTTGGGTCGAAAGACAGTGACTCTGAAGTTTGTACATGGTATAATGTCTAATGAAGCATCTTGTATTAAGGATCATATTGACTCTGACCTGCTGCGGTATGAGACTCCTTCTGATCCTTATCAGGTGACCTTTAACAATCCCTTTGCCAATAGTAGTTCATAGCTGACATTGTGAAGTGAAATGATGAGATCTTACTTACGAAACGTCTATAACTTGCAGTAACATTTCAATAAAGCGATTTAGTAGCTTGCTATGCATTTGAACACGCTCGCTCAACCTTTTTCATCTCCTCCACCCATTTGACTTGACTTTTAAGTTAATATTTTAGCTAATTATATCTATCTTATGTAATTGTGGTTTTTTCATTAATATGTGCTTGATGTTTGCAGGAAAAGCTCTTGTTGGCATGTCTGAGGTGGAAGCAGCCTCTAGGCTCCCCATATTCAGGTAGCTTTGATTTTCTTTATAAAATACTTTGCTAATTCATTTTCACATGACACCGTAATGTTGTTGCTTACGATGAATGGAAATTACATAATGGTGAAAAAAGCATTCTTCTTAAAGATGTCATATCAAATATTTTGCTAGTGATAGCATTCTATTCGTTTTACATTGTAGCAGTGAAACTGACAAATACAAATGGGCAGGTACGAACTTATGAAGAGTTGGACGCAAATGCTCATGAAGAAGCTCAAGAGAGATAGCAACAAAAGATGAATGACATGAACTAGGTGATAAGAAGCTGTGCAATTCACGCTCTCCGGCCTCCATAGTTGGATAATCTTATATCCTAACAAATACTTAGATTTAGTACTCTAATTTGATCTCGAATAAATTGAATTGTTCGATGTAGATTTGGTCACACCTTTTGTTATTTAAATGCTAAAATTTGGTAATTGATCTATTTAGTATTGAATTATCCATTTTATTTATTATTTTCTCTTCAGCCATTTTATGTACATCATGATATTAATTTGAGCAGTAAGCTCGAAAAAAATTCTGTATCTCTTTGAGGGATTTGTGACTGTTTACCGACGGAAACTTTCCGACTGATTTCCGAGCGACATTTCTCGACGACTTCCCGACAGCTATATTACATTTTTTCCATTTTTTTACAGACAGATTTCCGAGAGAAATACCAACAGAATTGCGACGCTTTTTTTCGTCGGTATTTCCGACAGAGTTCCGACATTAAAGCATTAGCTAGGAAGCATTTACCGACATACCTTTTTCGTCGCAAAACCGTCGGAAAAGACCTATACTGACGGATTTCCGACGAAAATGACCGTCGCTGTTGCTCCATTTTCTGGTAGTGAATTTCGGCTCCTGAAATAAACAGCATTTTCGGCTCCTGAATAAACTGCAATTTCGGATCCTATTGTGATGACAATTTCGGCTCCTGAAATAAACAGCATTTTCGGCTCCTGAATAAACTTCAATTTCGGATCCTGAATAAATATGCAATTTCGGATCCTGAAGGAATATGCAATTTCGGATCCTGAAGAAATATGTCATTTCGGATCCTGAAGAAATATGCAATTTCGGCTTCAATGAAGATGTCAGTTTCGGCACCTGCAATTTCGAGACACAGTTTTTCAAAACACAAAACTCACTTTTTTAAGTTTTTATCCCAAAAATCTTGTACTTTTGAACAATCTAAAGTATAACAAGCCTTAAAAATGTGAACTTTATGGTTTTTAAGCCAAAAATTTCAAAATTAAGAATTGTACTTGCTTAAATTTTTCGAACTTAAATTACAAAGAAGATAATGTTTTTCTTGTTTCAAACCAACTACACCTATATCCTAAATATACTAGAACAAATCCAGCAAGGTAGATAGTTTTAGTGGAAATTGTCATCACAATAGAAGCCAAAATTGCAGTTTTTCTATAGGAATTCTATGGGAGCCGAAATTGATAGTATTATACTTGCCACTTTTTACCATTGTATGTAATACTACTATTTTTTTTGCTAAAAGATGTAAAACTTTCAATTCACTTGCCGAGAGCATTGGTACAACTGAGGGAAGGCGGCCACCGTATCAGACACGGAACCTACATGCTCTTAATAATCATTTCATGCCGGTTCCACTCTCCCCTTTCCTATCTATTATTCCACCACTTGGGAGTGCACTCTCCCTTTTTGTTTCTTTATGAAGGGCTTTTATTTTTTTTCTCAACTAATTTACTAGTGAATTACTCGTCGTCTAGATTACACAAGCAGTGATTTTATTTCTTTGTTTCTAAATGTATCAAATTTCCGTACATAGTATATAGTTAACTGTAATGTTCCATAGCCAATTGTGTCAAATTTCTGTACAAGAAAGTGTTTTCTTTTGATAAAAGAAGTACATAAGTACATGTTTTACCTTGTACCCATTAGTTTTTATAAAACCTTTACTTACACGGCGTGCTCGCTTTGGAATTCTTTTCACCATTTTGAATTAATCTTCTTAGACATAAGTATGGAAAGTCATATGATAATATACTCTTTTCAGGTAGTATTCCGTAATATACTCTTTTCAGGTAGTCTTATGTGTTTTTTTTCCGGGTCCACTATGCTTAACCGTCTTGTTAATATAGTGGAAGCCTTTGTTTTGTATTTGTCTGTTTGGTTTTAATATATTACCTTTCAAAAAAAAAAAAAAAAAAAGTATTCCGTAATTAGTGGGCTCAATATAATAGACATGGTGCCTTCTCCTTTTGCAATTAATCTTTTTTGCTGTGGAACTGGGTGGTGTGGATTCCACACGCCTTTCAGTTCTTTAATCCATACTTTCCACCACTTGTGCTATACACGCGCCATTTCAATTTAATATTGTGGCAGTCGTTGATTCCAGTCTTGTTGTTATATATTGTGTCATTGATCATCAACTTTAGCTTTGGACTGCATATTCTTTTCTTTTCATTAAATGTTGGGTGTGCAAACCCAATATCCCACATCGGTTGAAATATAATCTCAAAGTCACGTACTAATTCCTACATTAAACATCATAAGTTTTTTTTTAACTGGAGATGATCGATCTGGTGTTGGATATGCAGCAAATAGCCAAAATATACCCGCTGTCACCAAAATCAGCTAGTTGTTTTAGAGCAGGTTTGGATGTCTTGAAACTGTCAGATCATTGCAAGTCTCTAACAAAAAAAGTTTATTTCTCTAAACAATTATTTTGTATTAGAAAAGAATTCTATATTGCAGGCGTCAAGCAGACAACTTATAGAGTTTCCAGTTGACTGACATGAATTCCTCAGATACGATGCAGTTATTAGAGATTAAACTATTAAAACACAGGACATGAAAAAGAACCAAGAATATGGCAGGTGTTTAGCTAATTTAACTTTATTTAGAACTTACATATGTCGCAAAAATTGGACACATCCTACAAAAGTACCTGCAGAGCCGTTTCTTATCGTAATACCTTTCAGGATATCATGTGATATGATGCCCTTATATCGATCATTTATCTAGTAGTATCAGCGCCGTTTCTTAAAGCAAACGCGTCAACATATCACCCAAGCAGCTATGTCTTTTGATCAGTTCATCGGTATACAGATCGTTTCCTTTCGTGAGAATTCCACTCCCCTTTCATACTTTTTAAGTTATCTTTCCACTACTTGGGAATGCACACTCCTTTTTTGTTTCTTTTTGAAGGGCATTCGATGCTTTTCTAAATTAAATATTGCGTGAATGGTGGCAGTCGTGTGGATTCCACAAGCCAATGTTGATTTTTTGTGATGCTTTCTTTAAATATCATTATCACGAGCTTGTGGGTTGCACACTATATTGATCTTTAAACATTGACACATTGATCATTCATATCCTATAAATGGCCTATTATGGACTCTACCTTCAATAAGCAACTCAGCATTGGTCTTTGTCTGCTTTTTATCATTTTGTGATTTAAAATTTAAAACATCCTACTTTCACCATCATGGCTGCAAAAACTGATGTATGCATTCCTATTTCTGAGGAAAACACCAAACACGCACAAGGCAACACGTCTATTGAGGAAGACTTCGACTACTCACAAAGGGGACAGTGGCTGCGTGCTGCTGTTCTGGGAGCCACTGATGGTTTAGTTTCAGTTGCATCATTGATGATGGGTATTGGAGCTGTTAAACAAGATGTTAGAGTCATGATTCTTACAGGCTTTGCTGGTTTAGTTGCTGGTGCATGCAGTATGGCTATTGGAGAATTTGTTTCAGTTTACTCCCAACGAGATGTTGAGGTCGCTCAGATGAAGAGAGAAAACAAAACTGAGAAGGAAGCACTGCCGAATCCCATTCAGGCTGCTGCAGCATCAGCCATTGCATTTATGTTAGGGGCCATCTTACCCTTACTGGCTGCTGCTTTTATAGTGGACCATAAGGTTAGGCTTGGTGTGGTTGTAGCGACAGTGAGTCTGGCACTTGTCGTTTTTGGGTGGATTGGAGCTTTTTTAGGGAGGACTCCAGTGGTTAAGTCATGTTTCCGAATTCTGATGGGAGGATGGCTTGCTATGGCCATTACTTTTGCACTGACCAAGTGGATAGGCTCTTCGGCTTTATAGGTTTTCCTGCTACACGACTGTTGTTGCGCATGTTTAGGAGTTTGATTGTATTTCAATTCGCTCTTAGTAACTTTCACTCATCTAATGTCTCCTCTTATGTAAATCAGATACATTAATCTCATGCCTCGCTCCATTAAATCAAACATATCTTATCTGGTATCTATTAAATTATCCTTGACCTCTGATAGCTCACATCGAAATCTCTATTTAATTAGAGACCTGGTTCTAGATATAAAAATTTATATTCTGACGCTAAAATAGCAACTATGCTTTGGTATTTTGATCCCAGAATACTTGCTTTTCTACACGAGGAAGATTATCAAGCATTATTGAACAACAGAATAACATCAGAATTCTTTTTCGTTATTAAACTTATTCAAACAAATGATAAACAAATGGATAATCATTAAGCAAGAATATCAACTGTTTTCTCCTTCCATTTCTTGATCGCATCGATTTATGACTATAAGGATTCATAGTTGAGTATGTAAAGCGTGTTTTTAACGATGTATACGAAAAATAAACAGGTAGAGTAATCTTTACATCACCAATAAATATCATAAACAATCTCGCGTAAATAATTTAACCAGTGACTAGTCATGCCACGCCAACTAAGGTATGATATCATGACAATTTTTTGAAAGCACGTACGTACACGATACTAGTATTTTCTAAAGTCAGTGTGTGATATTTGTACATATTAAAAAGTATCTTGCTATTATATGAGTTTAACTCGCAACGATGTATACCAAAACATAATCAAGTTCTCTAATTGTAATATGGTAAGTGATTATATCAATATACCCTTTTATTTATTTCCTCTTTTTGTAGTGTTGCTAGAAAGTAGATTTCTGGAAAATAATTTTACTGTAATAAAGAAATGGTCTTCTTAGCCAGATTATTTTGTACTGTAGGTGGTGTGGATACCACACTCCCATTTTTAAAAAATTTCTTTTTCTAAATTGTGTCGATTGCACACTGAATTACAGTTTTATATTGTTACGATATATCAAATCATTTTATATTTAACGGATTGTGGCAGTCGTGTGGATTCCACGATCTTTAATCCTTTTGTGATATTGATTAATCTTACTTTAATTGTGCACTAGACACCCTTTCCATTTCGTTATAATTAACAGCCATAGGTTATCAAAGTAGTTTATGTGAATGCTCTCTGTATCAGCCTCCACTATCTTGATCCAGGACCTACTTGCCGGTGCACGACGTTGACTTGATCGTCAATTAGAAGGTGTAAGTGCTAACTGTTACCCTTTGTTTCTTCTCACCAGTAAGATTGTTTTATCTTTAACAGTGAATTGTTTATCTGCAGACACAGTTTGCAACAAAAAGTAAAATATACAAGGTGCGCGCCTACTACAACTAATTCATTTCCGGTGTATATATTAGAGTTTGAACTTACAACTATTTGAAATTCCCGACCCCTTTGTTTAGTCCACAGATTCTTATGTAATTTGTAACGCCTTTAGATGTCCTTCATTTCTATATTGCAAATAGAATTAGTGCCATCTTTTATCGCCAAGACAATCAGCATATCAACCGGCCATGATGAGCTTATTCTTTTCATTAAACCGGTATTCAATTTCGTACGGGTTTCTTTCTGCTTTTGATGTTTGCACTTATCTTTACACTACATGGGAGTGCACATCCCCTATTTGTTTCTTTTGGAAGGGCCTTTGGTGCTTTTCTCTTTTATATATCGGGTGAATGGAGGCAGGCGTGTGGGATACACAAGCCAATATCCATTTCTTTTGATGATATCTATAAAAAAATCGTTATCATGGACGTGTGAGCTGCACACTTTTTTCAACTTTTTGCACCATCTACACATATTGTCGACAATCACATAGTATACGCTACGCATATACATCCACACGTCTACTATATAATATCCTATCTTTCACAAGCGAATAATGTTTGCTTCTCGTAATATTTTATTTTGCTGCTTCACCAACATGGCTGAAACTAATGATGTATGTGTTAGACATTGTAACCCCCCATGCTTGTGATATTATTGATATTATTGATCAATCAAATATATATAGAGTACAAGATCAAACCCTAATGGGTTTAACCCACAAATCAGGTCGGGCCATATTTATCTACTGATACTCCCCGCAGTCCGAGCGGCGAAATTGCGAAAGCTCGGACTGAAAGAAAAAGAAAAAAAAAACTAGAAAACAAAATAAAACAATGAACCATAAAGAAAACGGGATAACCCAAAGTATCCCCTATTCCTACTTGTTTAGGGATAACCATTGTATCCGAAGGATAACCAAAGTATCCCAATTCTTTTTTTTTTACGGATAACCAAAGTATCCGAAGGATAACTCAAAGTACCCCGATTTTTTTTACGGATAACCAAAGTATCCGAATGATAACCCAAAGTATCCGAAGGATAACCCAAAGTACCTCAACCTTTTTTTTAGCAATCAATTAAATAAAATAACTTAAAAAAATAAAAATAAATAAATAACTAAATATAAAAGAACTAAATACTCCCTACGTAATTTATTCTTAACTTGGACCATCCTACTAGGAAACACAGTCCACGAGCAAACATATATTCAGAGCTACAGAATCCATCATCGCCAGACTAAACGAAACGACCACCACCAAAATTGCCAGAGCGATCGGAACCAGATCCACGACCTGCTCCCCATAACAAGATCTGCCAAAGCCATCGCCATGTTTTTTTTATAGTAAATCAACACGTTTATTTTATATTTTGTTGTTCTTGATGATGTTGTCAAGTGACAAGTCACCGTGATTTAGTGGGATAATGGTAGAAGAGATTATTATGATGATAATGGTTTAGGTGGATAAATACTAGTAGAACTGTTGTGAATGATAAACAATGGAAAATTTATGTATGTTTTTACTTTTGATCAGTGGTACACAGGTGAGGTTAAGGTTCATGGTGTATGATTTTTGACAGCGGCGGGAAGTGTTTTTAGGGATAGGGTATGGTGTGTGAAACGGCGGAAGCGTTTTTAAGGTTAGATTGGGGTATGGTCTGATACCATGTTAGACATTGTAAACCCTCATGCTTGTGATATTATTGATCAATCAAATATATAGAGTACAAGATCAAACCCTAATGGGCCTAACCCACAAATCAGGTCGGGCCATATTTATCTATTGATAGTATGCATGCTTGTGTCGGAGGAAAACACCAAACAAGAACCAGGAAAATTGTCTATTGAGGAAGACATCGATTATTCAAAAATGGGGCAGCGGCTACGTGCTGCTGTTTTGGAGCCACAGACGGTTTAGTTATTGTTGCATCTACAAGAAAAACAACCATTAGTGTCGACTGACGAGATTAATAGTGATGCATGTAAACTCATCACTAATAGCATTGTTTAGAAACGATAAAATGTAAAATAGCTAAATGGTTTTTATTGATTGAATGAATAAATTACATAACATAATAGCATATGTATTTATATTAAATACATAGCTTCAACAATAAGCAATCCTAACCCTAATGGACCCAAGCCCACAATCGGGTTGGGTCCTAACCTAACCGTCTAATACTCCACCGCAGTTTGAACGACAGCCTTGCGAACGGACAAAGTAGATTGAAAATTGAAAGCAGTTTCTTTTCCTCGTCTTTTTTTTTGTTTGTTGTAGCTGAAGCATAATTGTTTTGTCGGCATAGTTGCTTATTGCTTGCGGCATCCTCCTTTGCGTGGCTTGCTTTGCCTTTTAGAAGGGAGCAGTAATTTGATCAACTTTTTGTTGTCAACCACAATGACCTTCGACAACGAACACAATAGACGATGAAGAAAAAAAAAATGACTGAACATAATTTTCTTTTTGACGGCTAGGGTTTAGGGTCATGAATTGAAAGCAAGAAACAAAATTCAAAAACAAAATAAAGCAAGAAATAACGAAGATCCCTCCAGATCATCGGTATGTAGACCGATGACCGGAGGATAACAAATTTTGTTGATGGATCTAACCTGCTCTTGATACCATGTAACCCAACCAAGTACTCCAACCCCATCACGCCCTCATACACCACCAGCTCACCAAACCAATGATAGTCCACCACCCATTGGTTTCCCTGCAGATCAAACTACCCCTCAACCACGTGTTTCACCCACAACCCAACAACAAACTACCTCCACCTCTAACCCTGTTGTTGTCCCTTCTGCGAACCAACCATCAGCTGAACCTGCCCAGAACGTTCATCCCATGGTTACACGTGCAAAGTCTGGTATTTCAAAGCCTCTTGAAAAAATGTGTCTTAATGTCACCACTCCTTCACCGCTTCCTCGTTCTCATGTTCATGCTCTTCGAGATCCTAAATGGAAAGAAGCTATGTTAGATGAATATAATGCTTTAATTACTAACGGAACGTGGGTTCTTGTGCCCCGACCAGCTAACGTTAACGTTGTTCGTTCTATGTGGCTTTCCAAATATAAGTTTCATACAGATGGCTCATTAAGCTGGTATAAGGCTCGTCTTGTTGCCAACAGACGAAGTCAACAGCAGGGTACTGATTGTGATGAGACATTTAGTCCGGTGGTTAAACCCGCTACCATTCGTACAATTTTGAGTCTCACAGTTCCTCGTGAGTGTCCTATTCATCAGCTTGACGTGAAGAATGCCTTTCTTCATGGTTATTTATCTAAGACGATGTATATGCACCAGCCTCCTGGGTTTGTTGATTCTGCTAGACCTGATTATGTATGTCACTTGAAGAAATCATTATATGGACTTAAGCGGGCTCATCAAGATTGGTTTTAGCGTTTTGCTAGCTTTGATACACGGATTGGTTTTCAGCAGAGTAAAACAGATGCATTCTTATTTGTTTATCATTTTGGATCGGACATTGCTTATTTGTTATTATATGTGGATGATATTATACTTACTGCGTCATCTACATCATTGCTACAACGCATTATTGGCTCTCTTCATGGCGAGTTTGCGATGAAAAATCTTGGCTCTCTTAATTATTTTCTTGGTATTTATGCTATACGGACTACATCTGGTTTATGTTTATCACAGTCCAAATTTGCTGAAGAGATTCTTGAGGAGGACTCTGGTCAATACCGAGTCCAAGTTAGGTCCTAACGGTAACCCAGTTTCTGATTCTACCATGTACCGTAGCTTGGCAGGTGCTCTTCAGTATCTTACTTTTACGTGACCAGATGTTTATTATGCTGTTCAACAGGTTTGTCTTTATATGCATGATCCCCGTGAGCCTCATCTTGCCGCTTTAAAGAGGATTCTTCGGTAAGTTTGTGGTACTCATGATCACGGTCTTTAGCTACATGTTTCTACTACCACTCAGCTCACTGCATACACTGATGCTGATTGGGCAGGTTGCCCAGTCACTCGCAGATCCACTTCTGCTTATTGTGTTTTTCTTGAGGATAATCTACTATCATGGTCTGCTAAACGTCAAGTTACTGTTTCTCGATCTAGTGTAGAGGCTGAATATCGGGGTGTTGCTAATGTTGTTGCTGAAACTGCTTGGATTCGTAATCTTCTGTTAGAATTACATGTTCCCTTGCATACTGCTACACTTGTTTACTGTGACAACGTCAGTGTCGTTTACCTTTCTACTAATCCGGTACAACATCAGCGTACTAAGCATATCGAGATAGATCTACATTTTGTTTGTGATTATGTGGCTTTTGGGAAAGTGTGTGTTTTACATGTTCCGTCTTGGTTTCAGTATGCGGATATATGCACCAAAGGTCTCCCGAGTGCTTTATTTCTAGAGTTTCGTTCCAGTTTGAACGTTCGAAGACCTCCCGTTCTAACTGCAGGGAGTATTAGTGGATAAATATGGCCCGGCTCTCCTTGTGGGTTCGGGTCCATTAGGGTTTCCAGGATTTATACTCTATAAATACCTGATGAATAAACTTGATATCTCATGGGTTTTTACCAATTCTAATAAAAACAAGACGTCACTGAGTTTGATCATTGATTTAATCTTAGTGACAAGAAGTTGATCAGAAATAAGTTACTAAACCTTATTTAAGGAAACATAACTATAAACTTTTATATACTATTTTTTAGCGTTAAGAAATTTTATTGTTTCTCGTGATGAATTGAAAGTTATAGTTAAATTTTTTTGTCATTACTTGCTTCAGGAATGGAAAATTAAAGTAAACGGTAAAAATACTCAGAACTTAGAGGGCTCGTGTTAAGTTTAATGACCTAATCAGATACCACATTAACACCTCAGGGACTTATTATGTGTGTTTTCAATGTTTCAGTTAACACTTGGATATTTGGTGATACAAGACCCTAACGTGGAGGTCTAGAGCTGTCAAGGTATGAAAGTTTCACAAGCACAAGATACCAGCCCAAGCCCATTCACCAGCCTTACAACGACTCTCTTTGACTTCGATATAACCTAGACTACACATTCATTTTGTGTATCTGGGTTGTTTTCATCTATGTGTTTTTGTGTTCTCTCTCGTTTTTCATAAACAAGTAACCCAGATCTATTTTAGTTCTTTAATCTTGTAAAACTATTATCATTTAGATAATAGGGTCACACCAGTGTACCTATGGTAATCTCTTTTCCTTTTTTGACGTTTAATCTCTTTTATTTATGTAAGGTTTTGATTCAGTGCTATTTATCTTGTTTATATTCCATTGATCATCTTTTTCTTAATGGTATTAGAGCCTGGTTGCTCTGAAATCATTTTAATAAAATTACGGTTTCAAAAAAAACTTTGGGTTTTTTAAAATTAATATGTTTTTTGAATAGGTCTGCTATTGAGATAGCTAGATCTGTAATCTTTTCATTTATTTACTTCATAATCGGCTGAAAAATTATTTTTAGGGTTTCAAAATTTTTGGGTGTTTCGATATCTTTTATGTCCTAACCTTGTTCTTTTTGTAGGGAGGTTGATTCGTAGATCTATTACTTAGATCTGTTGGCAATTTTGTTTTTCCCTAATTTTTATAAATTAGGGTTTGGTGAGGAGGTTCTGTTTCTTCCTAGACTAAGTGAATCTAGGAGAAACAGATCGATTGTGCTTTTTGGTTGCATGCACTATAACACCTCTTTACTCTCTTATACTTTTTTGTCGATATCTGCTTACTTGTTTGTATATACGTGATCTTGGTTGATTATTATTATTATTATACTCTCTCTTGCTTGTTCTTTGTTAGGTATTGTTTATTCTTGGCTGTGTTGATTATCTGGACCCTTAATCTTTGTCTTGCACTTGACCTACCACCCTTGAGTGGTTTGGAATCCTGGAAACTTTGTTGACTCTAATTAAGTTCTTTTTTGTGTGGTGATTTGTATCTGTTTTGCTCACCATGACTAGTTTACATGGTAACACGAATACTGAACAAGGTGAACATGTTAGGGGTGAATCTGTCTCCTTGATTAGTAAGCTTGACATTAGTGACCCTTTGCACCTTCACCCCAATGACTATGCCACCTTAACTGTGATTTCTGTTAAACTTAAAGGCACTGAGAATTATAAAGTTTGGTCTAATGTTATGTTACTTTCTTTAGAAGGGAAAAATAAATCTGGTTTTATAAATGGTTCTTGCAAAATATCCTTATCTAATGATGTTTTGTGTAAACAATAGGACGGAGTCAATGCTGTGGTGTTAGGTTAGATACTTAATTCTATATCTGATGAATTGTTTCTTGGTCAAATATTCTCTAAAAGGGCTGAACATGTTTGGAATGATTTGAAAGAAACTTATCATAAATTTGATGAGTTTGTGATATTTAATCTTCATCATAAGATTAACACTTTAAAGCAAAGTGGCTCCCATATGGCTGATTATTATCATGGTTTGAATGCTTTGTGGAAACAGTATGATGATATGGTTGAACTTCCTAATTGTGTGTGTACTTCTACTAATGAATTTAAGAATCATAATAAGTTGTTGAAATTAATGCAATTCTTAGTGGGACTTGATGACTCTTATATGAGCATTAGAAGCTCTATTCTCTCTAGAGAAGTTTTACTAGATGTTAAAGGTTCTTATGTTATCATTTCTAGTGAGGAGTCTCACAGAGTTGCATCTAGAAACTTGTATGGTTCCTCTCAGAGGACTCATACATCTGCTTTTCTTTCTAATGGGCCTACCAGAAATGAGTTTCAAAGAAATCAGAGCTTCAACTCTGGTGGCTTTAGACCTAACAACAGTAACCCTAGACCTAATGTTCCTACCAGACCTAACAATTACAGACCTAATGGGAATACTCGGGTGACTTGTGAAAATTGTGGGTATATTGGGCATACTATTGATAGGTGTTTCAAACTTACTGGATTTCCAGGTGACTTTTTAAAGGAAAAAATGTTTCTAACAACTCCGTGGGCACTAACTCAAACTCTGTGTTTTCTCATGAACAACTTACCACTTTACTCTCTCTTATAAAAGAAAATACTGGTTCTAAAAAAGGTGTACAGGCCAATATGGCAGGTAGTGACCTCAATACTAGTAAAGTTTTCAATGATAACTTTGAGAACTTTTTTTGTTCTAATATTCACTCTAAAGTAACTCAACATGGGAAAGTTATTTACTCAGGGGATAACCAACACATGACCAACAATGAAAAGGAATTAGATAATGTTTTTGACATATCTCATCTCAAAATTAAAGTTGCACATCCTAATGGTACTGAAGCTTTCATATCTAAAATTGGGAATCTTAAGTTGGGGAATGGTCGTGTTTTGTTTGATGTGTTGGTTATTCCTGAGTATTGTGTCACCTTGATTTCTGTTCATAAACTTGCTAAGGATAACAAAATCTTTGTTGTGTTTGATGAGAATAAATGTTTATTTTTGAATCAGGATTTGAATCTGAGAAACATTTTAGGGATTGCTAATCAGTATGGTGGTTTATCCTACTTAGATACTAAAGGTATTAAGTGCAATGTGAATCAAACTGTTACTGCCTGTTGTCTTTCTTACTATGACTGGCACTACAGGCTTGGTCACCCTGCTAAACCTGCCCTATATGTCTTAAAAGGTTCTTTAAAAATCAATAAAAATGATAAATATGACTATTATGAAGTTTGTCAAAGAACTAAGCAGACTAGAAACCTTTTCCTCTAAGTGATCATACTACTAAATCTTAGGGGGATATTGTTCACCTTGATTTGTGGGGACCATATAAGGTAACTAGTCACACTGGCCATAGATATTTTTTAACCATTATGGATGACTATAGCAGAGCTGTTTGGGTATATCTCGTTAAGTCTAAAGATAAAGTTGTCACTTTCATTGAAACTTTTTATAATTTGATTCAAAATCAGTTTAAAAAGAATATTAAAGTTTTTAGAAGTGACAATTGGAATGAGTTTGTTAACCAAACCTTTAACAAGTTTTGTAATAACAAAGGCATCTTCATCAAACTTCTTGTGCATATACTCCTCAGCAAAATGGGGTGGCTGAAAGGAAACATAGACACCTTTTAAATGTGGCTAGGTGTCTTATGTTTCAAGGGGTAATTCCTTTGAAATATTGGTCGAAAGGCATTCTAACTGCTACTTTTCTCATTAATAGATTACCTTCTTCTGTGTTAAATGGAAAGTCTCCTTATGAAATGATTTATAATATTTGTCTTAATCTCTCTTATCAGAATGTTTGGCTGTTTGTGCTATGCTACTATTTTGAATAGTCATGATAAACTGTCTAATAGATCTGAAAAATGTGTTATGATGGGTTATTCTAATTCTCAAAAGGGCTACAAGCTTTTTAGTCTTGATAGAAATCAATTCTTTGTCTCTAGAGATGTTAGTTTCTTTGAGTCTATTTTTCCTTTTAAGGATTCTGTCTCTAAAAAAAAGCATGATGTAACACCCTATTTTGATAAATGAAATATCACAGGATAATTATGGCGTGTCATCAAAGCATACAAGGTAGATGTCCAAAAATATTAAATGACCATAAAAGGAAATACCGGAATCGAACATCGGTAGTCCAATATAAGCTCACACACATGAATATAAGTACAGAAATTAAAGGACTAAACAATGTCCAAAAGAAATGAAGTAATGTAATGTATGGAAATGCATAAAGTAATGAAGGCTAGATAGCTTCCACCCGTATGCACATACTCTTAAAGTCCTACGAACGTCCCTGAGTACCTGCCATTCAGGAAGATGAAAGGACAACGGCTGAGCAAAAAGACCAGTGAACGGATATACAAACATAGCATAAAATGACATAAGCATAAAAACACTAATAGCAGCAGAAATGTATAAGTCCTTAGATAACCTAGAACATGTTTATAAAACTGGTTTTATAGTTTGAACAGACTTATGTTTTTATAGGAAATCTGTATTTAGTTAACCAATAGCCCATATAGGTCATGAGGTTCCACCGTGCATGAATACTTGGAGGGGTGACCTCATCGTGCAATTAGAGGGGATGCCTCTAATTAAATTATTATGGGTAGGAGGTATCAATTCCTTATGAAGGATGAAAGGCGCACACCACATTCACCATGCAAATCCTGTAAAAACATGTAACTAGGATGCCCCAATACGCCCCACATGATAATATAAATTATGGCCAAAACTGTAAAGGGACGCCACGAGCAATCACTCCGTCATGGGGAAGTCATAACACTGGTGTCTCCAGTGTTATGGTTATGGTACCTCCATAACTAGGTGACATGGCATGCATGTATATGGCTTAGGCATTTAAAACTAAACATAAGCAATCAAAACATATAAAACAATTACTTCGAGAAAACAGTTGGCTGCAAACGGAGAATCCTAATAAGGAAAGAGAATGTCCATACTGAAGGACGGAATATGCGTACCTTATGTCCAGTGAACGAGGAAAGATGAAAGGATGAAAAGTCCTACTCGGACCTCACTATTGCTACATAAATAAGAGACATGTATGAGTTGTCTGATTACTGAGCATGTTACTGGTCCTAGCATGTTCTTAACTTGTTTTGTATGTTCTTGTCTTATTTCACTGCTTTAAATGATATATTGTATTGTTCATGTATTTTATGTCTTCTAATTGTGTATTATCTTCTATTCTTGTATTATTATACTTGTGGTGTAATAATAAGTAACTTTCTAAAAATAGCAGGTTTCCAGAAATAGAAAGTTTCCAAAAATAGAAAGTTTCTAAAAATAGAAAGTTTCCAAAAATAGATCAGTTTCTAAAAAATAGAAAGTTTCTAAAAATAGTAAGTTTCCTGAAGTAGAAAGTTTCCATAATTAGAAATAAGCTGGATTAATAAGCTAATAATATAAGCTAGTGTTTACTAGTTAAAAGTTATAAGTCATGTAATTTATAGCATAGTTTATTAATTACGTTTGATTATTAATTAATAATGATAGTACATGTTTTATTAACTAATAACACGTCATGGTTAATTAATAACTATAAGTAATACAAATTTAATTAAGTCATGGTTTAATTAATTAAGTCTAATATAATACTTAGGTTATACATGTTTTATTAATTTAATAAAATAACCTAAGTCATGGAATTTTGTTAATTAATTATAAGTTCATGTATTAAAATAATTAATTAATAAACAATAGTCTAAATAAAATAATAAAATGTACTTAGGCTAAAACAAGTATTATTTATAAAAATAATATAACCTAAGTTCATGTTTTAATTAAATTAATTAGTTAAGAATAAAATTAATTTAATTAATCTTGTAAAACTGATTAGGCAAGTGAAATTGTATATACTGCAGATCGTTTTTCTCAGTTCTTGCTAATTGAAAGTCCTAACAATATCGGGTTTTTAACTGTTTTTGGTTGTTAATATTTTTTGGATATTCTATTTGCTAATTCAAACAATGACTTGCAAAATTGAAAAATATTATCTACTTATATGTAAAACATCGTGCAAATACCAAGTTTTTATTCAAGTAAAATTCAAAATGTAAATTTTAAAACTAAAAGGACTGAAAATGTAAATTCTATGAAAATTAAATGCTTAAAATGTGAAGTCTAACAAGTATAAGGACTGAAAATGTAAAACAGTTAACCAAAAGGATCAAATATGTAAACTATGTAACAAACTAACCAAATTGTAACAAATTCCAAAAATACCAACTGCATTTTAACAACTTTTGAAAGTTAAAGGACCTGTTATTTAAAAACCCTAAAAAAGTGTAAGTTTAGCCAGGTTTGAAACCATCTTAATACACTAGGGACTGGAATGCAATATTGAGAACTTATTAAGCCAAAACGGGTTTATGGAACAAATACGCTCGTGTGAGCTTATTTCTCAACCAAAATTAACCAAACAAATTGCAAAATGCTTAAAATTGAAATAAGCTAGGTCTGTAAAAGGAATTCAGCTGAAACTTGCTAAAGCTTTGATAAGCACTTTCAAATAAGCTCAAAATAAGATCTAAGAAAATCTAGACATGCACAATTAGCTTTTTGTACTGAAACTGATTAAAGAGCTCAAAACATGAACAGGAAATCAAGTCATATCAAAATTCATCAAGAAATAAGCCTGGAAATTGAAATAAGCTGAAAATGGCTTATGTTGACCAAGCGTTGACCAAGATTTTTTCCAAAAAGCTGAAATTCTCAAAAATCAACCACCAACTACTACTAAGTGATATTGTGAAATAAAATCGCCAGGTTTGTGAAGTGGATTAAGAGATATGAAAATTCAGTTTTCATTTACAGAAACATCACTTTGCTTATCAGTTCAGATTAATGCTTATTTCTCTTTGCTTAATGGAAACTGTACAAAATGCTTATAGAATATAAAACTTCATTATATGAACTAGCTTTGAGAACTGGTTTGGTTAAATTTCATCAACAAACAAACAAATGCCAAGCTAATGAAGATGACAACTTTTTTAAAGCAAAAATGACTGAAATGTGACCCAAACCTTTTTATTGCCAATTGCCTTTTTGACCTTAGAGTTGACTTGAAAATGGTTCAAAACTACTTTTTATCACTTGTTTACTGAAAATGAATACTAGTTGGCCAAAGATCAATACTTGAAAACTTTACAAAAGCTAATTCCAAACACTCCTTTAACTGATCTATATGAAAATTTGTTAAGATTTTTAAAGCATTAGTCAAGCATGAGTAAAAACCTTTAGCAAACTAAACTCAATGATCAAAATGGAATGTATGAAAGCTACTTGCAATTACTTGGAACAACTAGAACTCAAATAAGGGCACAAGGCTAAAAATGACTGAAATAAGCTAACAATTAGGACAAAATCCAAATCAATAAGCAGATAAGCAACACTAAGGCTACAAACTGCTAGAATCAGATAAAGATCAAACTAAACAGATTTTATCATGCATTCAACAAGGATTTAAACTAGGAATTGAGCATGCATTTGGAAATTTGAGTGGAACCAAAAATCAGAAACTATAACACCTTGTGAAGGAACCTTTGAGCAGTAGAGGAGTGCTGTACTCTCTATTCTAGTGCTAACCACCACCTTAGCACTAGATTTAACAATCTACAATCAACAGATCAGCTACAAATAAACAAGAATCATCTCAATGGCATGAACTCATCACAAATGCTATGGACTTGAATTGAAATCACTCAAACAGCTACTATCTTCCTTCAAAGTCAGTTATGATCAATGAATGATCATAACAAACTCAATGCAGCAACAAAAGTATCAATGGAAAGCAGGAATGAACAGTAAGGATGATGAGAAGTATTGGCGGGAAAAATTGAATTTGAATTTTATTAATGGTGAATTGTTACAAAGCTGTTGAAAAGGTAACTAACTGCCTAACTAACTCAAGAGTGTGTCAAACTCTTGAGTAGTTTAGCTAAAAAGGGAAAAGGTTGAAAGGAAAAGGTAAATGTGTGTTTTTTCACACTTACAACTACACAACAAGAAATGAAAGCTAAACTGCTATTTATAGGTTTGAGAAGGAGATTTGTTGGGGTTGGTGACGTGTTGGGACCAATCCCAGGTCTCCACGTGGCATAATTCTGCTGAGTTGATTTTCCAGGTATGAACATGAATTGGGGTTTCTTGATTGAGTTGATTTCTTGTTAATTGATGATGACTAATAGATTCGTCTCTCAAAAATAAGCAATTTTGATGTTTGTAACTTTCCATGAAATCCACTCTAGCTCCAAAACGATCCTGGCAATTTTTGGTTATTTGAAGATGACACGTGTCAAGCTTTGAATGGTTGAAATGGAAGCACACGGATCACACTGTTGTGATTCGTTAATAAATGAAGACGGCGCCTAGTGGATATTAAATGCTGTTATGTGGCAATCCGTGTGCTTGTATCTTTGGCTTCTCATTGGTCTAAAATTCATCACATGGATTGCACTTGTATTAATTTCCAGGATTGGCAGAAATAGTCCCTAGACTTTGGCAGATTACATTTTTGAGCTTGTAACTTCATTTCTTTGGCACTTTTAGTCCTTCAAACTTCATCCTTGAGCAAAAATGATCCTTTGACTGAGTTGACTTGAGAGTTGACCTTGTTTGACTATGATCTTGACTTTTTACAATATTTATACTTTGGTCCTTCATCTTTGGCAGTTTGTCAAGATAGGTCCTTGTACTTCAAAGTCTTGTCACTTTTGATCCTTCTTTGTCTTTTTCATCAATTTAAGCTTGATTTTCCCTTGTTTGCTTGAAAATGCATCCTTTTACCTACACAAGTGTACACAAACACAAACATACCACATAACACTGTTTTTGCAAGATAAATTGGTATTTTGCTTCATGTTTTAGGGTTATTTGTTGATAAATTGATATGAGTTTTAGCTCATATCAAATCCCCTACACTTGAACATTGTCATGTCCTCATGCAATTCTATATATTTTAAAGCACAAATTTACATTCTCCTCATAATTAATCCACCTTGGCCATATGGAATGCATCTACACTTCTCTAAACTACATGATGCATGATTTTGGCTTTCAACAATGCAATGAACAAAATACAATTCTATCTATATCTTTTTGATTTTTCTTGAAATGGTTTTGATGGAAATAACTCATAAAGAATTCAATGGCTTTGATTAGGGCTTGGGTACCATGGATATTTATCATCCTTAAGTTTCACTTTCCCCATACCAAGCTTAAAAATGGGATCATTGCATTCACAAGTAAAAAGTGCATCAACTTATTCATGACAATTAAATATGGAACCAGTTATTATTTGAGCAAATTGCTTGTGGGAAAATTTGTCATTTATTCAAGTGTGAAGTACAGGAAGTGTAAAATCCAAAAATAAGGAAGCACGGTTTTAACCCTAAGTAATCCTCTCATCCGTTACTTGAAAAACCGCTCACAATTAATACAAGTCCGTTTTAAGAGTAATAAGTCATTCGCCTTATGTGTAAGATCCTCATGTCATGCTTTCATAAGTAGCTACACACTCGCTAAGGAAAGAAAAATAAAACTCACGCGATAATTTACATCCGGCATCTTTTTGAGACTTTGGATCTTCAACCCCGCAACCCGTCAAGGTAATATTGGATTGGAGCAATCTATTGAATCCCCGCAACCCGTCAAGGTAATATTGGAACTCAATAGTCACTATAATTAACACCACACTGCCCCTCTTGGGAGTCTTATATATATATTTTTTTTCTTTTCTTTTTTCTCTTTTTTTTTCTAGCCACTCATTTTTTTGTAAGCCGCTCTTATTTTTTTTATTCCTCACAAAGAAAGTAGAAAAGAATAAAAGGAAAAACACCCACTAAATATTGAGCATGACATAAGTCTAGTACACATAAACCGTTCTAACTTAGAATCTTAAGACGTACTTATATCAACCATGAATGATTAGACAAAAATGCATAAGAGATTACAAACCAATTAAAACCGTTCTTGATTATTTATTAACAATTATATACATGCGAAGAAAATAGAGACAAAGAAGAGAAAGGTTTAGCCACAAGTAATTATCATGAAGTTTATCTAGCCCTTTTACACTTGCTTCAACTCTATCATTTCCCATTCTCCACAAATTTAAAATCTCAAATAATGAAATTGGTGGATGCTTAGCCTAATAGACCAATGAAGGACTACATGGTTAAGGATACTAGCTAGAGAGTGCTAAGATAAGCAAACTCGGGTTAAGTCAAAATATCCATGGCGGGCCTAATATGTCAAAGAAGTCTAAATTTGTTAAACCATGTTCTTATTATATTTTTTTCTTTTATATATTTTTGATGAAAAACAAAAGAAGAATATATACAATGCAAATGTGTTATGCAAAATGATTGATGCAAAAATTATGTATGCATATTTTTGGTGGCCAAAGTAGATCAAAAATTTAAAAAATGTTGAAAAATCAATTTTCCATGTTTTCATGCAAGACAATGACAAGTTCTAGGTAAGGTCACTTCGATAGAAGACCCTCCTACACTTAAGCTAAACATTGTCCTCAATGTTTAAGAGCATGGAAGTATAAAAACTTCCCCTACACTTATGACAATGAATAGAATTTGCTTAACCCAAGTTAAGGAAAGGACAACTATTAGTGAAATCATGTTTAAGCACAAGGTGTCAATGAAAAATCACTATAGTAACGAAGTGAACCGGATACAAGGGCCTCCTCCATAAGCTCCAAAGCATGAAATGAGTGAGCAACCCTACAAACAATCATGAAGACAAAAGAAGGTCTCCCCTACACTTATCTCCAAGTCTATCCCTTTATTTCTAACCTACAACACTCTAAACCTAGTTATACGATGCTTGAGTTAATGAGTCTCTAGCTCGACTCGTCCCTCAATGAATCAATTCATGGGGAAAATGGGGATCTCTTGGACCATTTCAACGGAAATGTCCTCCCCAAAGTAATGCTTAACACGGTGACCATTCACTTTAAAATTTGGACCATCGGGTTGTGACAACTCAATAGTTCCATATGGAAAAACTTGAGCAATAGTGAATGGACCGGACCATCTCGACTTAAGCTTGCCCGCAAAAAGTTTCAATCTTGAGTTAAAGAGGAGAACCGGCTCTCCAACTTTGAACTCACGATTCTTGATCTTAGCATCATGCAATTTCTTAGTCTTTTCCTTGTAAAGCAAAGAATTTTCATAGGCATTGGCTCTCAATTCATCCATCTCATTGAGTTGATCTTTCCTATGTGAACCGGCTTGGTTTAAATCAAAGTTAGCCCATTTGAGAGCCCAAGATGCCTTGTGTTCTAACTCAAATGGGAGGTGGCACGCTTTTCCATAGACAAGCCTATAAGGAGTACAACCAATTGGTGTTTAAAAGCCGTCCTAAACGCCCACAAAGCATCATCAAGCTTATCCATCCAAGAAGATCGATGCTCTCCCACCGTTCTCTCTAAAATTCTCTTCAAACCACGATTTGTGACCTCGGTTTGACCATTTGTTTGAGGGTGATACGCGGTAGAAAGTCTATGATTAACTCCATATTTCTTCGTAACTCTCGTGAATTGATCATTACAAAAGTGTGTACCACGATCACTTATGATGGCCCGAGGTACACCAAATCTAGCAAACAATTTTTTCAAAAACTTCACAACAACTCTAGCATCATTGGTAGGTAAGGCTTTAGCCTCCACCCATTTGGACACATAATCCACCGCCACAAGTATATACTTGTTTCCCTTAGAGGATGGAAAAGGTCCCATGAAATCAATGCCCCACACATCAAATATCTCACACTCTTGGATAAAATTTTGTGGCATCTCATCACGTTGCGTCATTTTTCCTTGTCTTTGACACACATCACAAAATTTCACCATTTCATGGGCATCTTTGTAAATGGAAGGCCAATAGTAACCCGAATCAAAGACTTTCTTGGCGGTATAGTTAGGCCCAAAATGTCCACCCGTAGGTCCTTTATGACACGCTTCTAAGATCTTAAATGCCTCGGGCCCATCTACACACCGTCTAATGATTTGGTCCGCACATTGCCTAAAAAGATATGGATCATCCCAAAAGTAGTACTTAACTTCCTTAAGAAACTTCTTCTTTTGTTGATAAGTAAGACCCTCAATAAGCACATTGCCCACAAGATAGTTTGCGATATCCGCAAACCAAGGAGTGGCATCCTCTTGGGAAGAGATAGACATGAGCTCCTCTAATGGAAAGGATTCATTGATTTCTTGATGTGGTAAATCTCCTTGAAAAGGATGCTCAAGTCTACTCAAGTGATCCGCCGCTAAATTCTCGGCCCCTTTCTTATCACGAATTTCTATCTTAAACTCTTGAAGTAACAAAACCCATCTCAAAAGCCTAGGCTTAGCATCTTGTTTTGTCATAAGATACTTGAGAGCGGAATGATCCGTATACACTATGGTTTTGGAGAGCACAAGGTATGGTCTAAACTTCTCAAAAGCATATACTATAGCAAGCAACTCTTTTTCCGTGGTAGTGTAATGAAGTTGTGCACCGGTCATGGTTTTACTCGCATAGTGTATAGGTTGAAAATGCTTATTAACTCTTTGTCCTAAAACGGCCCCCACCGCATAATCACTAGCTTCACACATAAGCTCAAAAGGTAATTCCCAATTTGGAGAAACCAAAACGGGAGCCTTAGTCAATTTTTCCTTAAGAGTCTCAAACGAGTCCAAACAATCTTGGTTAAAAATGAAAGGAGCCTCTTTCTCCAAGAGGTGAGTCATCGGTCTAGCTATCTTAGAAAAATCTTGTATAAAGCGCCTATAAAATCCCGCATGACCTAAGAAACTCCTCACACCTTTAACCGAGGTGGGTGGGGGAAGCTTAGCAATCACATCAATTTTAGCTCGATCAACTTCTAATCCCTTGTTGGATATTTTGTGTCCTAAAACAATCCCCTCTTTCACCATAAAGTGACATTTCTCCCAATTAAGCACTAAACGTGTTTCCTCACAACGCTTAAGCATTCTCTCAAGATTGGTGAGACATGAGGTAAATGAATTTCTAAAGACGGAAAAATCATCCATAAAAACCTCCATGGTTTGCTCTATCATGTCATGGAAAATCGCCATCATGCACCTTTGAAACGTCCCCGGTGCATTACATAAGCCAAAAGGCATCCTTTTGTAAGCAAATGTACCGTAGGGACAAGTGAATGTGGTCTTTTCTTGATCTTTAGGGTCAATGGGAATTTGGAAATAACCCGAAAAGCCATCAAGAAAGCAATAGTACTCATTTCCCGCTAAGCGTTCAAGCATTTGATCCATAAAAGGTAATGGGAAATGGTCTTTCCTAGTTGCCTCATTGAGTTTTCTATAATCAATACAAACTCTCCAACCGGTCACAAGTCTCGTGGGAATAAGCTCATTGTTCTCATTAGGCACCACGGTGATTCCACCCTTCTTTGGAACACAATGAACCGGGCTAACCCATGGAGAGTCGGAAATGGGGTAAATTATACCCGCATCTAAGAGTTTAATCACTTCCTTCTTAATAACCTCATGGATTTTTGGGTTAACTCTCCTTTGGTTTTGAATGGCGGGTTTATAATCATCCTCCATAAGGATTTTGTGTGTACAAAAATGTGGATCAATTCCCCTTATGTCGGATATTTTCCATGCTAAAGCTTTCTTGTGTTTCTTAAGGACTTCAATAAGTTGCTCCTTCTCATCCTCTTTCAACTCTTTAGCAATGATCACAGGTAATTGGTCTTTGCCCTCTAAGAAAGCATACTCTAAGTGGGATGGAAGATCCTTAAGTTCAATAGGAGGTGGACTCTCTATGGAAGGTTTTACTATGGAAGGTTCCTCAATGGTAACTTCTTGTGGAATAGGAGAAGGGATAGGGTCCTCATTGAGCAACTTTTGGATCGTAAGAATATCTTCTTCCCAATTAATGGGAGAATCATCATCACCAAGAAAGTTTGACTCAAACTCCTCCAAGAGGAAATCACTCTCTTCAAAAGGTGTTAAAGAGGGAGCAATTGAGGCCACGGTTTCAACATGGGGCATCTCGTCACTAGTACTCTTACAAGCATCATGAAAGTGTTCATCACACACCTCATCTAACACATCAACAATGTTAATAGTCTCACAAGGTCTAGACTCCTTAACCTCTTTCCTATCACAAACTTTCCCTAACTTAAACACCACTCTCTCATCTTCTACTCTCCTAATTAGTTCTCCTTCCGCCACATCTATCAAAGTACGACCCGTTCTCAAAAACGGTCTACCAACAATCAAAGGCACTCTAGGATCCATGTCATAATCAACCACTACAAAGTCGGCCGGAAACGTAAACTTATCCACACCTACAAACACATCCTCCGCTATACCTACGGGGTAAGCTATGGTTCGGTTGGCTAGTTCAAGAGTCATCCTAGTGGGAGTGAGCTCGGGAAGAGAGAGTTTTTTCCAAACCGATAAAGGCATGAGGTTTATGCTTGCCCCTAGATCCGCCAAAGCCATGCAATTTTCAACACCGGGAAAATTACAAGGTATCAAGAAGCGCCCCGGATCTCCAAGTTTTGTTGGTAAGGTTTTAAGTAACACCGCGGAACAATTTTCATTAAGGGATGTGTTGGGAAAATCAACCAATTTTTCTTTGTTGGAGAGTAAATCCTTGAACATCTTAGCAAACTTTGGCATATAAGCAAGAGCTTCCGCAAAGGATATATTGATGTTGAGTTGCTTGAACATCCTTAAGAAATTGGAGACTTGGATGTCATCCTTGTTCTTTAACTTGTCCTTTTTCAACCTTGAAGGATATGGAAGAGTAGGTTTTGGTGTAGGTGGAATAGGTTTTGTAGTGGAAGATTTGTCTTTATTAGATTCTTCATTGGGAAGTGTGGAAGGTAAAGGAGAAGTATGAATAGTTTGAGAATGTGTGTTTGAGTGAATGGGAGCATTTTGAGGTGGTGAAGTAGAGGTAGAAGGCTTGTCACAAGTAGGAGCACAAGTGGGTTGAACAATAGTAGGTTTAGGAGGTGAAGGATCCTTTGTTGTTTTTCTACTTCTTGTTGTAATAGCATTGACATTTGCCCTTGGATTAGTTTGTGTGTTGGAAGGTAAAGCCCCTTGTGGTCTTTGATTTAATGCCATTAAAAACCTATTGGTTTGTTCCTCCATTGTACGTTTCATTTGGTCATTCATTTTCTTCTCAATAGCTTGGAACCTCCTTTCATTCTCTTGATTCATTTTGTGCAAGAAATCCATTGTGTTATAATCTTGTGACACATTTCCTTGAAAACCTTGAGGTTGGAAAGGTAGAGGTTGAGCATTAAATCCTTTATTTGGTGGATAAAAGTTACTTGCTTGAGGTTGAAATTGATTGGGTGCCTTGTAGTTATTTCCTTGATAAGGTGGTCTTTGCCCTTGATTCCTTGGTAAAATTTGAGGAGGATTTTGTTGAATTTGGGTGGGTGGTTGGGGTGGGAATCCCGGTGGAGTAAGGTAGTTTTAGGATTTGTAAGAAAGGTTATTTGGATTGATATTTGGCTTGAAGTGTTCACGATGTTCCTCTTGGTAAGCATAGCATTCCCCTTGATAAACTTGCACCTTATCACATTGTTCATAAGAATGGGGACATCCATAAGTTACACAAGAAAGAGTAATGGCATTCACATTATTTGAAGAATTGTTCAATGACATGGTCTTAAAAGCTTGAAGCATTTCTTGTTGTCCTTGTTTGACTTGTTGAAGGATCTCTTGTTGAAATTTGAGGAGTTGGTTATCACAAGGTGTTTGAGAATTGTTTTGGAGAACATGAACCCTTTCTTCAAATTGATTGTTTGTTTGAACCATTGCTTTAGTCTCAATGATGTCCAAGGCCTCTTGCACAGATTTAAGAAGAATATTCCCTCCCGCGGAAGCATTGAGTGAATCTTGGTGGTGAGGTTTAAGGCCATCATAGAAGGTATTGATTTGGTGAACGTCATCCAATCCATGGTTAGGGCATCGCCTCAATAACTCTCTATACTCTTCCCAAGCATCACTAAAGGATTGACTAGGTTTTTGTTGAAATCCTATAATTAATGTCCTCAAGGCCATGGTCTTAGATGGAGGAAAGAACTTTTTCAAAAACTTAGTGGTGAAACCATCCCATGTGGTGATACTATCAGGTGGTTGAGTGTCTAACCAATGCTTAGCTTGTCCCTCAAGTGAAAATGGCACTAACATCAACTTAATAGCATCATGTGGAACTCCATTTTGCTTAATGGTATTGCAAAGAGAAAGGAATCTCTTAAGGTGATCATGAGGATCATCATTCTTGTTACCATAGAAAGGTGATTGTGAAACCATAGTAATCATAGTCGTTTTGAGCTCAAATGTATTTGCGGGAAAGTCGGGAATCCTAATAGCACTAGCATATCCATGAACATTGGTTTGCATACGTTCCATCAAAGAACGATTATCAACAGCCATGGCTTCTTGTGGTGGAGGAGTCAAAGCACGATTCTCGTGATCGGCTTGATGGACGGTGGTGGTCTTACTCTTTCTCTTTTTCTTCCTTTTCGGAGGAAGAGGTTGTACACCAATCGGTATTTGTGCATGCCCGCGAGTGAGCATGCAACTCAATAGGAGGAATGAGAGAGAAGCTCTCATGTGACTTTGAATAGAAAGGGATTATCCTCTTCGAGTTTCAATATTAAATATCCACAAGAAAATAACAATATATGTATGTACTACTTGGGTGCAAGACCCCCAATGAAGCCTTCCTTCTTAGAATACTCACAAGTGAACGGGGGGTTAGGTGGCGCGAAGTACTTAAGTACCTATTGACCCTTAGATGACATTTTATAGCACATCGCCTTTCTATTCACTTAAATGTTCGTATTCTTCGAATTATTGCTTATTGAGAGTATTTATCTATTCTTGCTTTATTTTGTTTGATCGATACACGTGTCAAGGACCGGAACGCCCCTCAATACGGTGTATTGCCTTGGCAATACTTATGGAGAATATGTATATTGGTTGTTCTTATACGTATACGTATTTACTTATAATAATATATGGAAAATATTTTTATATTTATGATTTTTTAAGAGAAAATACTATATGTACATAAAAACCGAGAGAATCCAATAATATATATTTTTGGGTGCAATCTCTTAGGAAAAAGATTGCTTTTTGGATTTTTTAATTTGTTTGGTCAATTCTTTAGGAAAAAATTGTTTTGTTAATTTTTTAGTTTTTATATATTTTTATATTTTTGATTTTTTATTTGTTTTTTATTTATGATACGTAAAAATAACGTTCACAAGGTGAACGGATCCCAAAAGCCAATGAAAACCGTCAATCGATAGTCTCTCGTAAAGTCAAAAAACCGGCAGCGGCGCCATTTGAAATTGTATATAATGCAGTTCGTTTTTCTCAGTTCTTGGTAATTGAAAGTCCTAACAATATCGGGTTTTTAACTGTTTTTGGTTGTTAATATTTTTTGGATATTCTATTTGCTAATTCAAACAATGACTTGCAAAATTGAAAAATATTATCCACTTATATGTAAAACATCGTGCAAATACCAAGTTTTTATTCAAGTAAAATTCAAAATGTAAATTTTAAAACTAAAAGGACTGAAAATGTAAATTCTATGAAAATTAAATGCTTAAAATGTAAAGTCTAACAAGTATAAGGACTGAAAATGTAAAATAGTTAACCAAAAGGATCAAATATGTAAACTATGTAACAAACTAACCAAATTGTAACAAATTCCAAAAATACCAACTGAATTTTAACAACTTTTGAAAGTTAAAGGACCTGTTATTTGAAATCCCTAAAAAAGTGTAAGTTTAGCCAGGTTTGAAACCATCTTAATACACTAGGGACTGGAATGCAATATTGAAAACTTTTTAAGCCAAAACGGGTTTATGGAACAAATAAGCTCGTGTGAGCTTATTTCTCAACCAAAATTAACCAAACAAATTGCAAAATGCTTAAAATTGAAATTAAGCTAGGTCTGTAAAAGGAATTCAGCTGAAACTTGCTAAAACTATGATAAGCACTTTCAAATAAGCTCAAAAAAAGCTCTAAGAAAATCTAGACATGCACAATTAGCTTTTTGTACTGAAACTGATTAAAGAGCTCAAAACATGAACAGGAAATCAAGTCATATCAAAATTCATCAAGAAATAAGCCTGGAAATTGAAATAAGCTGAAAATGGCTTATGTTGACCAAGCGTTGACCAAGATTTTTTCCAAAAAGCTGAAATTCTCAAAAATCAACCACCAACTACTACTAATTGATATTGTGAAATAAAATCGCCAGGTTTGTGAAGTGGATTAAGAGATATGAAAATTCAGTTTTCATTTACAGAAACATCACTTTGCTTATCAGTTCAGATTAATGCTTATTTCTCTTTGCTTAATGGAAACTGTACAAAATGCTTATATAATATATAACTTCATTATATGAACTAGCTTTGAGAACTTGTTTGGTTAAATTTCATCAACAAACAAACAAATGCCAAGCTAATGAAGATGACAACTTTTTTAAAGCAAAAATGACTGAAATATGACCCAAACCTTTTTATTGCCAATTGCCTTTTTGACCTTAGAGTTGACTTGAAAATGGTTCAAAAATACTTTTTATCACTTGGTTACTGAAAATGAATACTAGTTGGCCAAAGATCAATACTTGAAAACTTCACAAAAGCTAATTCCAAACACTCCTTTAACTGATCTATATGAAAAAAAAATTAAGATTTTTAAAGCATCAGTCAAGCATGAGTAAAAACCTTTAGCAAACTAAACTCAATGATCAAAATGGAATGTATGAAAGCTACTTGCAATTACTTGGAACAACTAGAACTCAAATAAGGGCATAAGGCTAAAAATGACTGAAATAAGCTAACAATCAGGACAAAATCCAAATCAATAAGCAGATAAGCAACACTAAGGCTACAAACTGCTAGAATTAGATAAAGATCAAACTAAACAGATTTTATCATTCATTCAACAAGGATTTAAACTAGGAATTGAGCATGCATTTGGCAATTTGAGTGGAACCAAAAATCAGAAACTATAACACCTTGTGAAGGAACCTTTGAGCAGTAGAGGAGTGTTGTACTCTCTATTCTAGTGCTAACCACCACCTTAGCACTAGATTTAACAATCTACAATCAACAGATCAGCTACAAATCAACAAGAATCATCTCAATGGCATGAACTCATCACAAATGCTATGGACTTGAACTAAAATCACTCAAACAACTACTATCTTCCTTCAAAGTCAGTTATGATCAATGAATGATCATAACAAACTCAATGCAGCAACAAAAGTATCAATGGAAAGCAGGAATGAACAGTAAGGATGATGAGAAGTATTGGCGGGAAAAATTGAATTTGAATTTTATTAATGGTGATTTGTTACAAAGCTGTTGAAAAGGTAACTAACTGCCTAACTAACTCAAGAGTGTGTCAAACTCTTGAGTAGTTTAGCTAAAAAGGGAAAAGGTTGAAAGGAAAAGGTAAATGTGTGTTTTTTCACACTTACAACTACACAACAAGAAATGAAAGCTAAACTGCTATTTATAGGTTTGAGAAGGAGATTTGTTGGGGTTGGTGACGTGTTAGGACCAATCCCAGGTCTCCACGTGGCATAATTCTGCTGAGTTGATTTTCCAGGTATGAACATGAATTGGGGTTTCTTGATTGAGTTGATTTCTTGTTAATTGATGATGACTAATAGATTCGTCTCTAAAAAATAAGCAATTTTGATGTTTGTAACTTTCCATGAAATCCACTCTAGCTCCAAAATGATCCTGGCAATTTTTGGTTATTTGAAGATGACACGTGTCAAGCTTTGAATGGTTGAAATGGAAGCACACGGATCACACTGTTGTGATTCGTTAATAAATGAAGACGGCGCCTAGTGGATATTAAATGCTGTTATGTGGCAATCCGTGTGCTTGTATCTTTGGCTTCTCATTGGTCTAAAATTCATCACATGGATTGCACTTGTATTAATTTCCAGGATTGGCAGAAATAGTCCCTAGACTTTGGCAGATTGCATTTTTGAGCTTGTAACTTCATTTCTTTGGCACTTTTAGTCCTTCAAACTTCATCCTTGAGCAAAAATGATCCTTTGACTGAGTTGACTTGAGAGTTGACCTTGTTTGACTATGATCTTGACTTTTTACAATATTTATACTTTGGTCCTTCATCTTTGGCAGTTTGTCCAGATAGGTCCTTGTACTTTAAAGTCTTGTCACTTTTGATCCTTCTTTGTCTTTTTCATCAATTTAAGCTTGATTTTTCCTTGTTTGCTTGAAAATGCATCCTTTTACCTACACAAGTGTACACAAACACAAACATACCACATAACACTGTTTTTGCAAGATAAATTGGTATTTTGCTTCATGTTTTAGGGTTATTTGTTGATAAATTGATATGAGTTTTAGCTCATATCAGAAAGATATCCCTAGCCTGAAACCCGAGACAAAACAACCCGATCACCAACCAACCACACAACCGGTGGCTGGTGGTGGTGGTCGGCGGCTGTTGCTGTCGGTTGCCGCTGTTGTGGCCACGGTTCACACCGGCTGCGCCAGTGTTCCCCCTGGTTAGCCAAAGTTTCCACTGGCAAGTAGCTGGTGGTTCCCCCTGCGTTGCCTCGCGTACCCACTTTCCAAACAACACACACCCCGACTTGCGTCGGAGTCCTTTTTTCTATCCGAGACGACACCGAGCCCCAAATGGGGTCTCGGTCCCCATGTTGTAAGAACCCACAACCACACCGAGCCCCTTGGGGGTCTCGGTTGGTGAACCAAGTCGGCGCCGAGAGTCTTACGACTCTCGGTTGTGTGCCGAACCAAAACCAAACTCCAAACCATCCTTAATCTTGTTTGTAATTATCCCCAAAACATGTTTTATTTAATTGTTTTCAAGATTAAACCCATGTGTTCATAATTAAATAAAAAGATAAAGGTTTGATGATTTTACTGATTGCGTGAATGAAAAGAAAAGAACACGAACACCTATACGTATGAGCTTAAGATCAAAAATCTACGAATCGTCCTTGTTGGTTTGTGTGGCTGCCACGGCTAGAGGACCAAAGGAGGCTAGGGTTTTTACTCTTTTTGTAAAAATTGTGTAAAGTGATTTCCTGTGTTATGTTTTCTACTAGTTAAAATTTACATGGGTTGGGCCCTCCTCTTCTTTGGTTCCACGGACACAAGGACCCAACAACGCCAAACCGGGCCTTGTTCATGTTAAGTTATTATTCGTGTGTAATCGTGATTTAAATGTTCGTGTTAGTTCGTGTTTTAATATTCGTGTTATAATTATTATACGTAATAATTAATTATCGTGCATAATTACATACATAGTTTCTCGTAATTAATATTCGTGACACGTGTACATAACATAAATGGAAAGTTTTAATTGGTTTGTATGTTTACATGGTGTACTGTTCATGGTATTTATATGTGGGTTTTACAACTCTTCCCCTCTAAAGAATAATTTGTCCCCGAATTATAGATAACGTAAGCTGAAAGAGGAACATACCCGAATCAAAACTTAAAATGAGGGTAAGAAGTCCGGATAGACTCCACGGTCTCCCAAGTGGCTTCCCACTCGGAATGGTCCCTCCAAAGGATTTTGACGAATGGAATCGTCTTCTTCCTCACGACTCGCTCTTGACGATCAAGAACTCGCTCGGGCTCCTCAATAAAAGTAAGATCTTCACGAATCTTTTCGATTGGGTACTGAACCATATGAAGAGGATGATAATTGTACCCTCTGAGTAAAGACACATGGAAAACGTTATGGACGTGAGAAAGCTGCGGAGGTAACGCTAAACGATACGATACTTCATCAACTCGTTCGAGGATATCAAACGGTCCGATGAATCAAGGACTGAGTTTTACTTTGATTCCAAAACCCCTAACTCTACGCACCGATGATACCTTGAGAAAGACATGATCTCCCACATTGAAATGCAAATCCCTATGATGCTTGTCGGCATAACTCTTTTGACGTGTACGAGCTTCTTGCAGTTTCGCCTTAGCTATAGCGACTTTCTCGTTGGACATCTCTATCATCTCTGGACCTTCAAGAATTCGCTCACCAACCTGATTCCAGCAGATTGGGGCGCGACATTTCCTGCCATACAACATCTCAAACGGTGCACACTTGATGTTGACGTGCCAACTTTTGTTGTATGCAAATTCTACCAAGAAAATATAGTCGTCCCAACTTCCTGTCCATTCTAAAGCACAAGCTCGCAGCATGTCCTCTAGTGTCTAAATGGTACGCTCTGACTACCCATTTGTCTGAGGATGAAAAGTCGTGCTAAGCTTAAGTCTGGTGCCCCAAGCTTTCTGCAGACTCCTCCAAAATCACGAAGTAAATCGAGGATCTCTGTCAGAGATGATACTGGATGGAGTACCATGAAGTCTCATGATCTCCTTCTGATAAAGATAAGCCAACTTGTTAACTGCGTCATCCTTGCGAATCGGTAAGAAATGAGCTGATTTGGTAAGTCGATCGACGATAACCGAAATGGCATCATGCTTCCTCTTGGTCTGTGGAAGTCCGGTGACAAAGTCCATGGAGATCTTATCCCACTTCCACTCTGGAATGTCTAATGGTTGTAGTAGACCACTACATCGTTGATGCTCGATCTTAACCTGTTGGTAGGTAAGGCATTTGGAGACATAGGTAGCAACGTCCTGCTTCATACCACTCCACCAGAAATGTTGTTTGATGTCGTGGTACATCTTGGTGGAACCAAGATGAATAGAGAAAGGGTAGCTATGAGCTTCAGCCAATAACGCCTCCCTGAGTGTAAGATCATTAGGAACACAAAGTCTAGTGCCCTGCCATAAGATACCGTCGTCATCTACCCGAAACTCCGTTTGCTGATCTAGGTTCTGAATAATCGCCCAGATTTCACCATCATCCTTCTGAGATTCTTTGATCCTAGAGAGTAAGTCAGACTCAACTCTAAGATTAGCCCAATAGCCATGTTGTCCACGCACCATAAACTCAATATCAAGTCGCTCCAAGTCTCGTATAATTTCTTCCTCTATCTTAATGCCGTTGATCATACCCGACTTCCTACTAAGAGCATCTGCCACTACATTCGCCTTGTCGGGATGATACTGTAGATTAATATCATAATCCTTCAACAGCTCTAACCACCTTCTTTGCCTCATGTTCAATTCTCGTTGAGTGAAGATGTACTTCAGGCTCTTATGATCTATGAAGATATCACACGATTCGCCATACAAGTAATGCCTCCAAATCTTCAGTGCAAACACAACTGCTGCAAGTTCAAAGTCATGTGTAGGATAGTTCTCCTCAAAAGGCTTAAGTTGTCGTGATGCGTAAGCAATCACTTTCCCATGTTGCATGAGAACACAACCAAGACCCTTCCTGGAAGCATCACTATAGATCTGAAATCCACATGTACCAGATGGGAGAGTAAGAATAGGTATAGATACCAGCCTCTGCTTTAGGTCTTCAAAGCTTTTCTCTCTTTCTTCAGTCCAGACGAATTTCTCCCCTTTCCGCATCAGTTTGGTCAATGGCAGTGCTAATCGGGAAAAGTTCTCTACAAACCTACGGTAGTAACCAACTAAGCCTAGAAAGCTGCGAACCTTTGTGGAGGAAGTTGGTCTCAGCCATTTTGTGATAGCCTCAACCTTCGCAGGATCCATGGTTATTCCTTCTGCGGATACGATGTGACCTAGAAACGCCACCTTGCTTAACCAGAATTCACATTTGGAGAACTTGGCATACAACTGCTTGTGACGAAGTATCTACAGCACTGTACGAAGGTGCTCTTCGTGTTCCTCCTTTGATTTAGAGAAAATTAGAATATCGTCAATGAATACAATGAAAAACTTGTCCAGAAACTCATGAAAGATACGGTTCATCAAATCCATAAAGAGTGCTGGAGCATTGGTAAGTCCAAAAGGCATGACTATGAATTCGTAGTGTCTATAACGTGTACGGAAAGCAGTCTTGGCGATATACTGCTCTTTCACCCGTAGTTGATGGTAGCTAGACCTCAGATCGATCTTAGAGAAATGTTTGGCACCTTGGAGTTGGTCAAACAGATCATCAATGCATGGCAAATGATATCGATTTCTGATGGTGGTTTTATTAATCTCACGATAATCAATGCCAAGTCGCATACTGTCATCATTCTTCTTCACGAATAACACCGGTGCACCCCATGATGATGCACTAGGTCGGATGAAACCTCGCTCCAAAAGTTCTTGTAGCTGCTCCTTTAACTCCTTAAGCTCGATGGGAGCCATGCGGTAAGAGCCTTGGAAATTGGCTCAGCTCTTGGAATGAGCTCAATATTAAACTCTACCTCACGAGCAGGTGGTATGCCCGGAAGTTCTTCAGGAAACACGTCAGGAAACTCTGACACGTTAGGCTGATTCTTAATGGATGGGGATTCAGCCTCCATATCATGAACCGTAGCTAAGTATCCCTCGCAACCATGTGACAATAAGGCACGTGCTTGTAAGGCTGAAATTATTTGTACAGACCTTCCTGGTATAAAACCGTGGTGAATGTACTATGGCGCGTTTACATCACCAAAAATCACCCGATATGGATGGCAATCTATGGTGGCGTGGTGTTTGGATAACCGGTCCATGCCTAATATCATGTCGAATTCGCACATGTCCAAAGGAAGTGCGTCAACTGAACGGATTTTGTCATTAAACTTAAGGGGAAGATCTCTGTACCCATGTGTGATGTGTACAGAGTCTCTTAAGGGCGTGGAAATGTTTAAGACATTTTCTAGTGGCATAGGGATATCCTAACACGATTGGCATAAGCAGTGGATATGACCGAATGAGTCGCACCCGTGTCAAATAAAACGCATGCAGCTTGACCATACATAAACAAGATTCCAGTGATGGTATCTGATGACTTTTTGGCTTGGTCACGTGTAGTTAGTGTACACATGTCCAGTAGTCGAAGATGGCTTGGAGTCAGCATGCCCAGAAGTGCCCTCAATCTCACCCTTACGGCAATCCTTCATGCGATGGTCTGGCTAGCTAGGCTTGAAGCAAGCATCACTGGCACTACGACACGGACCTAGGTGTCTGCGGCTGCACGTGGTGCAAATTGGGTGAGTATACCCTCCAACAGGTGCCCTAGCTGGTTGGGAGCCTGTGTCAGAAAGTATACGTGAGACATGATTACCAGGTACAAACAGGAGAATGAAGAAAATTTAAGATATAATACCAGATGTAGCTGCACGGTTGGGTTGTGAACCTTTGCGGTCCTGCTCCCGTCCCTTGCCAGTATTCCTGGTAGTAGATGTTGAAGTGTCAAAATTTATTAATCATAAAGCACATAACATAGAAATGAGTAAATTTAGGGACCTGTTGCTATTGGAGTTGTTGGCGTTGTTACTATAATTGTCATTAACGCCACGCCTATCCGAAGCAGAACAATCCTGAGTCTGACCGTTACCCTTTTGTTGGTTCTACTACTGAGTGGCCGGTTGGGACCAGTCCCTAGTCTTCTGCATGAAAGATGCAATTGTAAAGAGAAAGATAAATATTTGAATAGTGCTGAATTAAATGAAATGATCACCGCTGATGACGAAGATATACCTCTTGTCAGGTATTTCTGCCTCTCCAAGCTCATCCCTCTCTTGCAGCATCTCCAACTTGCGAGCTGCATCGGCCACGTGTGCCACAGTGTTGAACGTAGCACACACCAGATTGTTGGTGACAAAAGTACGAAGAGCCCAGGAAAGTGATACGCCTGCTCCTTTGTAGTCTCGGCTGCTGTGCCAAGGAATCCAGCCAGTCGAAGGAACCTCTGCATAAACTCATTGCTATTTTCCTCAGCTCTCTGCCTAATAACATGATTCTCCATCTTGAGATTATCCTGCTCGGCTTTCGGGAAGAACTGCCCCATAACCAACTCCTTAAACTATGCCCAACTCAAACCAGTCACCCAGTCGTCGCCTCCATTCGACAGCTTAAGTGCCTTCCACCATGCAAGCATGTCTCCTTCAAACTTGTAGCAAGCTAACCTTGCCTTAAAGACAGGGTCACATCCCATAGCGTCAAAGATCTTCTCAATGTGAGCTATCCAGCTCTCAGCCTCAGCGGGGCTGTCGATCTTCTCGAAAGATTTCAGACGTTGCTTATTGAACCATTCCATCCATGTGATCAGGGTAGCTGGAGGTGGAGGAGGAGGATTCTGATACTTGTGAGGGTGCTGATTGTGGTTAGCTTGGACCTCGGCCCGAATATCATTCCTTAGTTGAGGAAGCAGAGCTTGAATAGCAGCTTGGACTGCTGTATTCATTTGTTCTTGTTCACGTGTGAGAACCATTTGACAGTATAAAACAAAATGCAATGATTAATCTGATTAACATAATATAAACATGAAAAAAAATTATGCATGAAACAGTGTATGAAGGCATAGCCAACGAAAAACGACATGAGTTTAGGTGAATGCCTATGGGTCGGTTCACCAAAACAAAATGACATGAGCTAATGTGAAGGCCTATGGGTCGGTTAACCAAGCAACTAATTCGAATAAAAGTACATGCGACTAAATATGGCATGTTCTGTACAACCATTACTTAGCCAAAATTCCTGCAACAATGATACATGAAACAAATGCATGAAAACAACTGGTCAGTTTTAGGAAGACCATGATGATTACCCACTAATCACAGGTCATATTTTTTTTAGCCTACATGTCGAAACCTTGTCTCTGATACCATAATTGTAACACCCCATTTGGAAAAATAGAATATCACAGGATAATTATGGTGTGTCATCAAAGCATGCGAGGTAGATGTCCAAAAACATTAAATGATCATAAAAGGAAATACTAGAATCGAACATCGTAGTCCAACATAAGCTCATACACATGAATATAAGTACTGAAAGGAAAGGACTAAACAATGTCCAAAAGAAATGAAGTAATGTAATGTATGGAAATGCATAAAGTAATGAAGGCTAGATAGCTTCCATCCGTATGCACATACTCTCAAAGTCCTACGAACGTCCCTGAGTACCTGCTGTTTGGGAACATGACAGGAAAACGGCTGAGAAAAACGCTCAGTGAACGGATATACAAACATAGCATAAAATGACATAAGCATAAAAAGACTAATAGCAACGGAAATGTATAAGTCCTTAGATAACCTGGAACATGTTAATAAAACTGGTTTTATAGTTTGAAAAGACTTATGTTTTTATATGAAATCTGTATTTAATTAGCCAATAGCCCATATATGTCATGAGGTTCCATCATGCAAGAATACTAGGAGGGGTGACCTTATCATGCAATTAGAGGGGATGCCTCTAACTAAATTAGTCTGGGTAGGAGGGATCAACTTCTTGTGAAGGATGCAAGGCACACACCACATTCATCATGAAAATCTTGTAAAAACATGTAACTAGGATGCACCCATACGCCCCACATAATAATATAAATATATGGCCAAAACTGTAAAGTGACGCCACGCGCAATCACTCCGTCGTGGGGAAGTCATAACACTGGTACCTTCAGTGTTATGGTTATGGTACCTCCATAACTAGGTGACATGGCATGCACGTATATGGCTTAGGCATTTAAAACTAAACATAAGCAATCAAAACATATAAAACAATTACTTGGGGAAACCAGTTGGTTGCAAATGCGGAATCCTAATAAGGAAAGAGAATGTCCATACTGAAAGACGGAATATCCGTACCTTATGTCCAGTGAACGAGGAAATATGAAAGGATGAAAAGTCCTACTCCGACCTCAATTGCTACATAAATAAGGGACATGTATGAGTTGTCTGATTACTGAGCATGTTACTGGTCCTAGCATGTTCTTAACTTGTTTTATATGTTCTTAACTTATTTTACTATTTTAAATAATATATTGTATTATTCATGTATTTCATGTCTTCTAATTATGTATAATCTTGTATGCTTATATTATTATACTTGTGGTGTAATAATAAGTAACTTTCTAAAAATATCAACTTTCCAAAATTAGAAAGTTTCCAAAAATAGAAAGTTCCCAAAAATTGAAAGTTTCCAAAAATAGATCAGTTTCTAAAAATAGAAAGTTTCTAAAAACAGTAAGTTCCCTGAAATAGAAAGTTTCCATAATTAGAAATAAGCTGGATTAATAAGCTAATAATATAAGCTAGTGTTTACTGGTTAAAAGTTATAAATCATGGAATTAATTGCATAGTTTATAAATTAAATACTATAAGTTATGTCTGATTATTACGTAATAATGATAGTACATGTTTTATTAATTAATAACGCGTCATGGTTAATTAATAACTATAGATTATACATATTTAATTAAGTCATGGTTTAATTAAATTAAGTCTAATATAATACTTAGGTTATATATGTTTTATTAATTTAATAAAATAACCTAAGTCTTGGAATTTATTAATTAATTATATGTTCATGTATTAAAATAATTAATTAATAAACTATAGTCTAGATAAAATAATAAAATGTACTTAGGCTAAAACATGTATTATTTATAAAAATAATATAACCTAAGTTCATGTTTTAATTAAATTAATTAGTTAAGCATGAAAACTAATTTAATTAATCTTGTAAAAATATTAGGCAAGATATCCCGAGCCCGAAACCCGAGACAAAACAACCCGAGCACCAACCAACCCTAGAGCCGGCGGCTGGTGGTGGTGGCCGACGGTTGTTGCCGTCGGTTGCCGCTGTTGTGGCCACGGTTCACACTGGCTGCGCTGGTGTTCCCCCTGGTTAGCCAAACTTCCCACCAGCATGTAGCTGGTGGTTCCCCCTACCTTGCCTCGCGTACCCACTGTCCAAACAACACACAGGCTTCCACCGGGGTCCTTTTTTCTGTCTGAGGCGACACCGAGCCCCAAATGTGGTTTCGGTCCCCATGCTGTCCGAACCCACAACCACACCGAGTCCCTTGGGGGTCTCGGTTGGTGAACCAATCTGGCTTCGTGAGTCTTACGGTTCTAGGTTGTGTGCCAAACCAAAACCAAACACCAAACCATCCTTAATCTTGTTTTTAATTATCCCCAAAACATTTTTTATTTAATTGTTTTCAAGATCAAACCCATGTGTTCATAATTAAAGAAAAAGAAATAAAAAGATAAAGGTTTTATGATTTTACCGAATGCGTGAATGAAAAGAAAAGAACACGAACATGTATACGTATGAGCTCAAGATCAAAAATCGACGAATTGTACTTGTTGGTTTGTGTGGCTGCCACGACTAGAGGACAAGAGGAGGCTAGGGTTTTTACTTTTTTTGTAAAAATTCTGTAAAGTGATTTCCTGTGTTATGTTTTGTACTAGTTAATATTTACATGGGCTGGGCCCTCCTCTTCTTTGGTTATCGCGGACACAAGGACCCAGCAAGGCCAAACCAGGCCTTGTTCATGTTAAGTTATTATTCGTGTGTAATCGTGTTTTAAATGTTCGTGTTAGTTCGTGTTTTAATATTCGTGTTATAATTATTATACGTAATAATTATTTATCGTGCATAATTACATACGTAGTTTCTCGTAATTAATATTCGTGACACGTGTACATAACATAAATGGAAAGTTTTAATTGGTTTATGTTTACGTGGTGTACTGTTCTTGGTATTTATATGCGGATTTTACACATGATGAGTCCAATGTTCCTAGTGTTAATCAAGATAAAAATCTGTTAAACTTTTTTGATTTAGATAACCCTGAGCTACCTAATGATGATGAGAGAGTAACACTTAGTCATAATAGTGACCATGAGTCATACAGTAAGGATAGCCACTCTTCCAACCAAGGTGATAATGTGGACACTGTTGATTCCCCAAATATTAGGGATGATGTTCAAAACAGTGATGACATTAATGATGGGTTGGAAGAGGAGGTAGCTACACTTGATGATAACAATGAGTCTGAGGTCACTTGGATCAAAATCCAAGCACTTCTGCTCAGGGAAATCAAAATTTTATAAGGTCTACTAGGACTTCTATTTTTCCAAAGAATTATAATGATCTTGTTGTTAACTCTAAAGTTAAGTATGGTCTTGAAAAATTTGTTGGTTACTCTAAACTTAATCATGAGAATTTTTGTTTTGTCACCTAACTTAACAAAAATAGTGAGCCAAAAAGTTTTTTTGAAGCTTCTCAAAACCCTCTTTGGGTTGATGCTATGAATGCTAAACTTCCAGCCCTTCTTGAGAAGGATACTTGGGAAATTCTTGAGCTTCCTAAAGGTAGGAAAGCCTTAGGTTGTAAATGGATTTGGAAGTTAAACTTTAAATCTAGTGGGGAGATAGAAAGATATAAAGCTAGGGTTGTTGCACAGGGGTTTGGTCAAAAGGAAGGAATAGATTACGAGGAGAATGTTGCCCCTGTTGTCAAGATGGTTACCATTAGATGCCTTCTTAGCTTAGCCATTAGGCAATCTTGGCCTATCTTTCAACTAGATATTCATAATGCTTTATTGTATGGTGACATTGATGAGACTGTATACATGAATCCACCTCAAGGATATCTTCCTGGAGGTGACAACATGGTCTGTAGACTTAAAAAGTCCCTGTATGGTCTCAAACAGGCACCCAGGCATAGACGGAACTTGAACAATTTTAGTGGGAGGGCCGACGATATTTTTATGAGGGCCACATACAATTTGTTTCAAAAATACTAATATATGGCTTTTGACACCCTATATGAAAGTTCAAGTTCGTTATAGTTCCGAATCTTTTCGAATTGAAAACCGGTCTTAAGTGCGACTCAATCGTCTTTTGGTGAATCAAGAGAATGGTTTGGTTTGTTTATCTAATTTAAATTATTAGCAAGTAATTAAAGTGTCGTTGAGTGAATTAAAGCTTTGACAAAATTAAACTTAAAGTTAATTTATGAAAGTTCTTAAAACTTAAAGCTTTGAAAAACTTAAAAACTTAAAAAACTTAATCAATTGTAAGGAAACAATTCATGTTCATCGGAATACACCAATTAGCAACCATCGGAATATAACTAACAATAACCATCGGAATAGTCAAGATCAATACTATCGCAATGACCATCTATCGGGAAGCCACTATCGCAATGACCCAGATCGGAATGATGTAAAGTGCTATTGTCGCAATGTCTATCTATCGGAATGCTGTTATCGCAATGACTCTATCGAAAAATGGGCAGCACTTCGCCTTAACCAAGACCTTAAGTCCCGTCGGAATATGCGATCGCAATGTGCGATCGCAACCCAGATCGGAATAAGGAGGTTAACCAACTGATCGCAAAGTAAAACCCTAATGGGTTATTGCGATCGAAAACCAAAGCTATCGGAAAGTGGATTAAACCGTCGGAATGTGTGTCAAAACCCTAAGATTGCGATGGGATGTAACAGATTCCGAAATTTGTGGCAAGAGTGAATCTCAATAAGCAAACGCAATAAGCAAATCCAAACGGAACTTAAGCAATTCACAAAGCTTAAATTTAAGACTTCTAAAACATAAAATCAAGAACTTTATGAAATGAACTTTAAACTTACTAAATCCTTTTGCAAAATTCCGAGAATCAATAAGCTAAGATTCGAATAAGCCAATAAGCATTATGAGCTTATGACCTAAACGTGTAAAAGCTTGTGTGTAAACCAGAAGATCAAACCTTTATTCACGAAAAGCATCAAATCATTCGAGTGAGATGTGAAATTCGGATCAAAGGTAGAGTAAATCAAGAAGTGTAGAATGAGAATAAGGATCAAAAGCTTAAAATAGAACTTTGATTAATGAAATAAGCAATACAAAAAAGTGTTTAATCTTGAAAGATTAAAAGAAAAAGATGAACTAGTGAGAGAAAGTTTAAGACTTTCTCTCTCTAAAAACTAGAAAGAAAACTTAAAAAATAAAAAACTAGCTAGCTCCCTCCTAATGTGATTAGGAGGGTATTTATAGGGGAGTGGGAGGCATGTGTGGTGCTTTCTTCTTTCTTTTTCTTCTCGACTCGATTTTAATTCTTCGTCTTTGTAGTCTCGGGATTTGAACTTGTCTTTTAATTTTCTTCTTCTATTAGACTTAAGTTCTTCGACTTCATTAAACTTCCGTCTTTTAGACTTGTTCTTCGATAAATCTCCAGAATAGGTCTTGGACATCCGTTCTTTAAGCACTCTTGATCTTTTGACTTCGTCTTTTCCCGCTTTCTTCGACAAAAGCCCGTGAAAGCCCGTGTTTTCTTCCTTTTTCATCTTTTGGTCCTAAAACACAATAAAAACACAAACCACGCATAATTCCGACTTTTACGACATAAATCACACGTTTCGGTCTTGTTATTATTGGAAATAAGTGGTAAAAGGATAAGTGTTTTCACACTTATTAAATCCCCTACACTTGACCATTGCAATGCCCTCATGCAATGCATTAATTTTAAGCACGGTTTACATTCTCCCTCATAAATAACCCATCTTGGCCTTTATTAAATACTAGACGTAAAAGATAGAAATAGGTAAAGAAATTAAAAACTTACATTGAGTTTTGGCGGCCATGAACGTTTATCATCCTCAAGTTTCACGTTCCCCATACCAAGCTTAGAAACGAGATCATTGTTATTATAAGTTAGCAAACTATCACGAACTCATGTGGGCCAATTATTCACTTAGACTCCCTTATTCCTAGGTGTATCTCTTATATTTTATTTTAGTCTTGAATGATCACGAGGATGCATTGTTTGACTTATTTCGATAGTTATTTAGTCCGAAAATAAGGTGAACGATTTAATCAATAGTTAGCTAAAGGACCAAATCTTTTAAAACTGCTTCTCGGGATATCAGAAAGTTCATATCTTGGCATAACTTGGTTCGCGATTTGAGACCTTTCTCGGGCCGATATTTGGCAGCGACTTCATACTTCGAATCTTCGAGAGACGTTCTTGAAATTATGGTCTTCTCTTCATAATAGGAATTTCTTCACTTGAAGTTTTTGAGAGATTCTTCATCTTTGGACCACGACTTCTTCATTTTTCTCCAATCTTTATTTTGGACTTTGATATACAACGATCCGCCTCCTTTTAGGACTTGGATCTATTTATCCTCATACCTTGTTAGGGTCTTTTCGGATAGACTTCTCCATGACTTTTGGGGAGTTCTTGCTTTTCGTCGTGTGTCTCGATCCTTCATATTGATTTTTGATAAATGACTCTTCACATCACTTTTGGATCTTTAGCAACAAAATGTAGCCCTCATGCCTTGTTAGGGCCTTTTCGGACTCGCCAATCTTCGCGCCCCGCTTCATAAGTTATGCCTTGGCTATGAACTCTCGTCATTACCGAGCAACTTTTAAACGATCTGGGGCTAGAAGCTAAGTAACCTTTTAAATCGTACAACCTTATTTATTAGCAGATAAATTTATTAACAAGCGGAGGGAGAATAGGCTCATAATTAACTCACATAAATTCACGAAAGAGTACCGAACTTATAATTGACTCTATCATCTCTCGTTCTCCACAGTTTAAAATCTCAAGTAATGAGACTCGTGGATGCTTAGCCTATTAAATCAAAGTTTCGAGTTTTCGAGTCGCCTATAGGATCTTGCAAATTCTTAGACTTTTTCAAGTTTAGAAATTGCATTTTAAAGTTCCCTTGATAACCGACTCTCTAGGATCAATTATAGGAACTTGCGAAAAGTTCTTGTTCTTAACCCGTGAGAGTTAAGACTTTCGCGTTTTATAGCTCCCTATATAAAAGCCTAGCAAAACTTGACTTAAACACGTTAAGGATACTAGCTAGAGTAAACTTAGGCAAGTAAACTCGGGTTGAGTCAAAATGTTCACGACTAAGAAAAATCTAAAACCACTTTATTAAAAATTTATTCTAGCAAAGGAAACATATCAAAGGCAAATACAACTATACAACTAGGCCAAAATAGATTAAAAATTTTGAAAAATGTCGAAAAATCAAATTTTCTGGTTAAAATGAGGACAAATTCATGGAAAAGACCACTTACTTCGATAGAAGTCCCCCCTACACTTGAGATAAACATTGTCCTCAATGTTTAAGCATGTGGGAGTAAACTCCCCTACACTTAGGACATTGTGCACTTTGTTTAAATCTTGCTAAGGAAAGGACAACTAAAGTGAATTCAATGTGAACATATAGAATATGAAATATTGAATCACAAGAGTTTAGGATAAAACCGGGAAGATAGGAAACACGGTATCACGGTTCGTCAAAAGTCATCAAGATGCTCTCTGAAGCTTAAATCCCTGCACAGCACAAGAAACAAGACAACAAACATATGCGGGGCTCCCCCTACACTTATTATGAAAGCAGTAAAGGATAGAACACGGGTTGCCTCCCGAGAAGCGCTTGTTTTTGTTCACCAAGTCATGAGCCTGACTCGACCCAATTTTAGTTTATGGGGAACGTGGTGAGGGATGGAATCATCTCTTGAGAGATGTCCTCACCAAAGTACAGCTTTAAACGCTGGCCATTCACCTTGAAATTGGGCCCATTTGGCTGAGAAAGCTCAATGGTCCCATACGGAAAGACTTTGGCGACGGTGAATGGGCCAGACCAGCGGCTCTTCAACTTGCCAGAGAAGATCTTCAACCGAGAGTTAAAGAGTAAGACTTGATCACCAACGTGGAACTCTCGGTTCTTGATTTTAGCATCGTGGATCATCTTCGTCTTCTCCTTGTAGATCAGCGAGTTTTCATAAGCTTCATTCCTTAGTTCATTTAGCTCGTTGAGTTGAACCTTGCGATGATCACCGGCTTTGATGATGTCGAAGTTAGCCCATTTCAAGGCCCAGTGCGCCTTGTGTTCCAGCTCGATGGGTAGGTGGCAAGCTTTCCCGTACACAAGACGATAGGGTGTACAACCGATCGGGGTCTTGTAAGCAGTACGGAAAGCCCACAGAGCATCATCTAACTTATCGGCCCACGCGGCACGATGCTCTCCCACAGTACGCTCCAATATTCTCTTCAAGCCACGATTGGAAATTTCGGCTTGCCCATTGGTTTGGGGATGATAGGCGGTGGAAAGACGGTGATTGACACCATACTTTGCCATGACTCGTGCAAATTGATCGTTGCAAAAATGAGTCCCGCGGTCACTGATGATAGCACGAGGAACGCCAAATCGAGCGAAAAGCTGCTTCAAAAAGTTCACAACCACCCTCGCATCATTCGTAGGAAGAGCCTTAGCTTCAACCCATTTAGAGACGTAGTCGACGGCGACGAGGATGTACTTGTTCCCTTTGGATGATGGAAATGGCCCCATAAAGTCGATGCCCCATACATCAAAGATTTCACATTCCTGTATGAAATTTTGAGGCATCTCATCCTTATGTGTGATCTTGCCTTGACGTTGGCAAGCATCACAATGCTTAACCATTTCGTGAGCGTCACGATAAATGGTAGGCCAGTAGAATCCAGAATCAAACACTTTCTTAGCGGTGTAGTTGGGACCAAAGTGACCACCGGTGGGTCCTTTGTGGCAAGCTTGGAGGATGTCAAAAGCTGCCGGTCCGTCAACACATCGATGAATAATCAGATCAGCACACTGTTTGAATAGATAAGGGTCATCCCAAAAGTAAGTCTTAACATCGTTCAAGAACTTCTTCTTTTGTTGGGATGTTAACCCTTGGATGAGAATACCACCCGCTAAGTAGTTTGCAATGTCCGCAAACCACGGGGTGCCATCAAGATTGAGATTTATAGACATTAGAGTCTCCAGGGGGAAAGAGTCATTGATCTCTTTGTTCGGATGATCCCCCTGATATGGATCCTCAAGTCGACTCAGATGATCCGCGGCCAGGTTTTCGGCTCCCTTCTTGTCACGAATTTCAATGTTGAATTCTTGAAGGAGCAAAACCCAGCGAAGAAGTCTTGGCTTAGAATCGTTCTTTGTCATCAAGTACTTCAACGCGGAATGGTCCGTGTATACGATGGTGGTGGATAAAACAAGATAGGGGCGAAATTTCTCAAAAGCATAGACAACAGCTAAAAGCTCTTTTTCGGTTGTCGTATAATGCAATTGAGCCCCCGTCATTGTTTTGCTAGCATAGTGGATTGGTTGGAAGTGTTTATTCACTCTTTGGCCCAAAACCGCACCAATAGCAAAATCGCTAGCATCGCACATCAATTCAAAGGGTAGCTCCCAATTAGGGGTAACCAAGACCGGTGCCTTAGTGAGCTTATCCTTGAGAAGATTGAAGGCTTCGAGACACTCTTTAGAAAAGATAAAAGGGGTATCTTTTTCTAAGAGGTGGGTCATCGGGCGAGCGATTTTAGAGAAATCCTGAATGAATCTTCGATAGAAGCCCGCATGACCCAGAAAACTTCTCACACCCTTCACGGTTGAAGGTGGAGGTAATTTGGCTATGACATCAACTTTAGCACGGTCAACTTCAAGACCGGCTTTAGAGATTTTGTGTCCTAGCACAATGCCTTCTTTTACCATAAAATGGCATTTTTCCCAATTCAGAACAAGACGAGTGTCTTCGCACCGCTTAAGCATACGTTCCAAATTGGCAAGGCAAGCAGAGAAGGAATCCCCGAAGACCGAGAAATCATCCATGAAGACTTCCATGGTTTGCTCAACCATGTCATGGAAGATAGCCAACATGCACCTTTGGAAAGTCCCGGGGGCATTGCATAAGCCAAAAGGCATTCGTTTATAAGCAAATGTGCCGTAGGGACAAGTGAATGTTGTCTTCTCTTGATCTTGGGGATCGATGGGTATTTGAAAATAACCCGAAAAACCATCAAGAAAGCAGTAATATTCATTACCAGCTAGACGTTCAAGCATTTGGTCCATGAAAGGTAGAGGGAAATGATCCTTTCTCGTGGCATCATTGAGTTTGCGGTAGTCTATACAAACTCTCCACCCAGTAACGAGACGGGTAGGAATCAACTCGTTGTGTGCATTGGGCACAACGGTGATACCACCTTTCTTAGGCACACAATGGACTGGACTAACCCATGGTGAATCCGAAATAGGGTAAATCATACCCGCATCAAGAAGTTTGATAACTTCTTTTTTGATGACTTCATGTATTTTAGGATTCACCCTTCGTTGACTTTGAATTGTGGGCTTAAAGTCGTCCTCCATGAGAATTTTATGTGTGCAGAAATGAGGATCAATTCCACGGATATCAGAGATTTTCCACGCAATAGCCTTCTTGTGAGCTTTCAACACAGCGACGAGGCGAGTCTTCTCTTCATCTTTCAAATCCGTTGCAATAATGACGGGCGACTTCTTGTTGTCGTCAAGGAACACGTACTCGAGATGTGGCGGCAACTCCTTAAGTTCCAAATCCGGAGGATTTTCGACGGGAGGCGTTTTCAAAGTCGGAGTATCGATAGCAATGACCATGGGAGATGGAGGCGAAGGATTGGCTTCGGTGAGAAGATTGTCAAAGAAACTCATATCTTCATCCCCCTCGGTGGGAGAATCATTAGTAGCTAAATTCATATCTCCCATGGTATCTTCAAGATTGTTCCAGAATAAATCACCATCTCCAAATAGAGACAACGATGAATCAATGGAGGACACGGTCTCAATAGTGGGAAGAGAGGTAGGAATACTTTTGCAAGCATTATTAAAGTGTTCTTCACAAGCCTCATCAAGAACGTCAATACAATTAACGCTCTCATATGAATAAGGCTGTTTAGACAACTTTCCCATGTTGAAGACTACTTTGTCGTCACCCACTCTCATGATAAGCTCTCCGGCTTCAACATCAATAAGAGTGCGACCGGTTCTAAGGAACGGACGACCAACAATAAGTGGCACACGGGGGTCCATCTCGTAGTCGACGACAACAAAATCTGCAGGGAAGGTGAATTTGTCGACTCCTACAATAACGTCTTCGGCTATCCCCACTGGATAAGCAACCGTACGGTTGGCCAATTCCAAAGTCATCTTAGTGGGGGATAGCTCTGGGAGAGATAATTGCTTCCAAACACTTAGAGGCATGAGATTAATACTGGCACCTAGATCGGCTAGGGCCATGCAATTCTCTACTCCCGGGAAATTGCAAGGGATAAGAAAACGACCCGGATCACCAAGCTTGATTGGCAATTTCCTTAAGAGCACTGCAGAGCAGTTCTCATTAAGTTGGGTGTTGGCAATGTCGAGGAGCTTTTCCTTGTCGCTCAGAAGGTCTTTAAACATTTTAGCGTATTTGGGCATGTGAGCGAGAGCCTCGGCAAAGGAGATGTTAAAATTCAATTGTTTGAACATTTTAAGGAAGTTCGAAACCTGAATATCATCCTTGCTCTTTTGCTTCTCTTTCCTCAACCTTGAAGGATAAGGTATATTGGATGAAGAAGAAGGCTTTAGGGGAATAGGATCACTCACAACCACGGGTGGTGGGGAAATGGGGATAGAAGGTGAAGGAGGTGAAGAAAGTTGCTCGTTTTCCTTGTTCACAATCACGGGTGGAGGTATAGGAAGCTCGGGTTCCATATAACCTTTTCCACTTCTAGTGGTGATTGCTTTCATCTCCCCCCTTGGATTCGCAACGGTATTACTCGGAAGAGTACCCGAAGAAGAGGGTTGATTACTTTGGATGAGCGAACCAATCATATCACGAAGGTGAAGAGCTTGATTGTTAAAAGAGTTTTGCATGTTGGCATTAATATCATTGCTGTGTTTGGCCATGTCATTCCTTAGCTCGGCTCGTATATCGCTCCCTTGTTTCACCATGTCATTTTTCAAGTTGACAAATTGACTCTGAAGATTCGTCACCAACTCACGATTGGTCTTCATGAATGTCTCGACGTCTGGACTTACTGCCATCGGTTGATTGAGAGGTGGAGCTTGAGAGTTTCCTTGAGTTGGGTATGGGTTTCTTTGGGATTGATATTGATTTTGAGCACGAGGTTGGGATTGGTTGTTTCGGTTGTAGCTTTGTTGTTGGTTCTGGTTTGCAGGAGGGAAACCGGGAGGAGCAAGATAATTGTTGGAACGATAACTTAGCAAGCCACGGTCTCCTTGAGGTCGAGCTTGATAGCCTCCCGTGGAATAAGTGCCGTAAGCTGCGTTAACGTTTTCAGAATAATTGCCTTGGGTAGAAGGACAATCATTATAAGAGTGAGGGCCACCACATGTGTCACAAGAAATAGCAACAGCTTTAGCTTGTTGAAAGTGGTTTGTGGCCATGGCCATGAAATTCTTGTTCATTTCAGCGAGTTGTCGAGAAATTTCAGACATTTCAGGATTGGAGGTAGTAGAAGAAACATTTACTCTCGAGTTAGATCTTGAGGATGCGGATGAATCCCAATTCTTGTGGTGAGTAGTCATGTTTTCGATCAACTCTCGACACTCCTCCGGTCTCCTTTTCATAAAAGTACCACCGGCGGCGGCATTGATCGTGTCACGATCACGAAAGGTGAGACCATTGTAGAAGGTGTCAATGAGAGTGACGGGGAGCATATTATGATTAGGACAGCGGTCGATCAAATCATTGTAACGTTCCCAAGCATCGAAAAGCGATTCATCATTCTCTTGCATAAATCCACTGATTTGGTTACGAAGGCTAGTGACCATGGATGGGGGAAAGTAGCGCGACAAAAAGCGTTGAGTCATGTCGTTCCATGTATGAATAGAATTCTTAGGAAGACGGTCAAACCATTTTTCGGCATGGTGAGAAAGCGAGTGTGGAAAAAGTTGAAGTCGAAGGTCATCCATAGAAACACCGGGGCACTTCATGCTTTGGGTAATGGTAATGAATTTGTCGAGGTGTTTGTTGGCATCATCATCCGGAATTCCACGAAACGGGTTCGTTTGCACTTGTTGTATCATATGATGCTTCAACGAAAACTCCTGAGCCGTGACATGCATTGGCGCAATCGGGCCTCCGCGTCCATTCATGGTGGGTTGGCACAATTCCTCCATGGTTCGTAAATCAGGTAGAAGGACATTGTTGTTGTTGTTGTTGTTGTTGTTGTTATTCAAATTATTTTGAGGTGGGTGATTATTGTTGTTGTTAACACCAGCCATATCTAAATCTTCAAGAGTCTCGGGCTCAGAATAGTTGGAAGATCTAGTACGCATACACCTGCAGAAGAAAAATATACACAAGGAATATAGTATTTTTGGTTTTTATAGGTTTTTTAATGTTTTTGTATTTTTGAAGAGTTTTATATTTTTTATGGATTTTTGGAAATTCTTATAGCAATGAAAATAACGTTCAAAGAACGGATCCCAAAATTCAATGCGTCTCTCACTAGAAACCGTTTATCTTAACGAAAAGAGCCGGCAGCGGCGCCATTTAATATATGGCTTTTGACACCCTATATGAAAGTTCAAGTTCGTTATAGTTCCGAATCTTTTCGAATTGAAAACCGGTCTTAAGTGCGACTCAATCGTCTTTTGGTGAATCAAGAGAATGGTTTGGTTTGTTTATCTAATTTAAATTATTAGCAAGTAATTAAAGTGTCGTTGAGTGAATTAAAGCTTTGACAAAATTAAACTTAAAGTTAATTTATGAAAGTTCTTAAAACTTAAAGCTTTGAAAAACTTAAAAACTTAAAAAACTTAATCAATTGTAAGGAAACAATTCATGTTCATCGGAATACACCAATTAGCAACCATCGGAATATAACTAACAATAACCATCGGAATAGTCAAGATCAATACTATCGCAATGACCATCTATCGGGAAGCCACTATCGCAATGACCCAGATCGGAATGATGTAAAGTGCTATTGTCGCAATGTCTATCTATCGGAATGCTGTTATCGCAATGACTCTATCGAAAAATGGGCAGCACTTCGCCTTAACCAAGACCTTAAGTCCCGTCGGAATATGCGATCGCAATGTGCGATCGCAACCCAGATCGGAATAAGGAGGTTAACCAACTGATCGCAAAGTAAAACCCTAATGGGTTATTGCGATCGAAAACCAAAGCTATCGGAAAGTGGATTAAACCGTCGGAATGTGTGTCAAAACCCTAAGATTGCGATGGGATGTAACAGATTCCGAAATTTGTGGCAAGAGTGAATATCAATAAGCAAACGCAATAAGCAAATCCAAACGGAACTTAAGCAATTCACAAAGCTTAAATTTAAGACTTCTAAAACATAAAATCAAGAACTTTATGAAATGAACTTTAAACTTACTAAATCCTTTTGCAAAATTCCGAGAATCAATAAGCTAAGATTCGAATAAGCCAATAAGCATTATGAGCTTATGACCTAAACGTGTAAAAGCTTGTGTGTAAACCAAAAGATCAAACCTTTATTCACGAAAAGCATCAAATCATTCGAGTGAGATGTGAAATTCGGATCAAAGGTAGAGTAAATCAAGAAGTGTAGAATGAGAATAAGGATCAAAAGCTTAAAATAGAACTTTGATTAATGAAATAAGCAATACAAAAAAGTGTTTAATCTTGAAAGATTAAAAGAAAAAGATGAACTAGTGAGAGAAAGTTTAAGACTTTCTCTCTCTAAAAACTAGAAAGAAAACTTAAAAAATAAAAAACTAGCTAGCTCCCTCCTAATGTGATTAGGAGGGTATTTATAGGGGAGTGGGAGGCATGTGTGGTGCTTTCTTCTTTCTTTTTCTTCTCGACTCGATTTTAATTCTTCGTCTTTGTAGTCTCGGGATTTGAACTTGTCTTTTAATTTTCTTCTTCTATTAGACTTAAGTTCTTCGACTTCATTAAACTTCCGTCTTTTAGACTTGTTCTTCGATAAATCTCCAGAATAGGTCTTGGACATCCGTTCTTTAAGCACTCTTGATCTTTTGACTTCGTCTTTTCCCGCTTTCTTCGACAAAAGCCCGTGAAAGCCCGTGTTTTCTTCCTTTTTCATCTTTTGGTCCTAAAACACAATAAAAACACAAACCACGCATAATTCCGACTTTTACGACATAAATCACACGTTTCGGTCTTGTTATTATTGGAAATAAGTGGTAAAAGGATAAGTGTTTTCACACTTATTAAATACCCTAAGTTTTAGTATAATTACACTATGAACACCGAATTTTGAGAGGTCCATAGCCCTCCAGGTCCTTATGAAGGTCCGTCTATGTACCCAAGAAGTGGAATGCCAAACTTACTTATGACCTAAATGAAAATGGTTTTTGTCAAAGTAAGTCTGACTACTCTCTTTATACCAAATCTGATGGTGGTGTCTTTCTTGCCTTACTTGTGTATGTTGATGGTATCATTATCACTTGTAAATACATTGTTGAAATTGAGAAGTTTAAAAGTTTTTTGAGAACTAAGTTCATGATTAAGGATTTAGGTAAATTGGAATATTTTTTGGGTGTTGAAGTTATTGACATTGATTTTGGCATTTGTTTGAATCAAATAAAGTATGTATTGGATTTACTCTCTGAGTATGGTATGCTTGCTTGCAAACCTGCTAAGACCCCATTGGTTTCTAGACTTGCTATATCTAATGAACCCACTAATGATGACCCATTTCTTGAAAATATTGTTGATTATTATAAATTGATGGGTAAGCTTATCTATTTGACCAATACCAGACTTGATATTTCTTATGTTGTGCATTGTTTAAGTCAATTTATGCACTCTCCTTTGGATTCTCATCTAAAGATAGCATTCAAGATATTAAGATATCTCAAAGGCACTTCAGGTTTAGGCATTCATATTAAGAAGACATCTGGTATGTTTCTTAAAGCTTATTCTAATGATGATTGGGCTAAGTGCATTGTCACTAGGAAATCTGTTACTCGCTAATGTGTCTTTGTTAATAATAACCTTGTTTCTTGGAAGAGTAAAAAACAAAATACTCTCTCTAAATCATCTACAGAAGCAGAGTATAGAGCTCTTGCTTATGTGAGCAGTGAGGTTATTTGGATCCTTAAGGTCCTAAAAGATTTACAATGTGATAATCTTTTACATGTAACTTTATACTGTGACAGTAATTCAACTATCAAAATAGCTGCTAATCCAGTCTTTCATGAAAGAACCAAACATTTAAAGATTGACTGCATTTTCTAAGAGAATCTTTTTTAAATGGGGTGCTTAAAACATGTAAAGTGGATTCTGCTAATCAAATAGCAGATATCCTCACTAAAGGACTGGATACATTACAACATAATTCCATTGTTAAAAAACATGGGATGATTAACATGTATAAGGTATCTGATTAAGGGGGGATGTTAAGTTTAATGACCTAATCAGATACCACATTAACACCTCAGGGACTTAGTATGTGTGTTTTCAATGTTTCAGTTAGCACTTGGATATTTTGTGATACAAGACCCTAACGTGGAGGACTAAAGCTGTCAAGGTGTGAAAGTTTCACAAGCCCAAGATACCAGCCAAACCACATATCCACCAGCCTTACAACGACTCTCTTTGACTTTGATATAACCTAGACACATTCATTTTGTGTATCTGGGTTGTTTTCATCTATGTGTTTTTGTGTTCTCTCTCGTTTTTCATAAACATGTAACCTAGATCTATTTTAGTTCTTTAATTTTATAAAACTATTATCATTTAGATAATAGGGTCACACCAGTGTAGCTGTGGTGATCTGTTTTCCTTTTTTGACGTTTAATATCTTTTATTTATATAAGATTTTGATTCAGTGCTATTTATCTTGTTTATATTCCATTGATCATGTTTTTCTTCAGCTCGGTGTAGTAACACAGGAAACGGCGTTGTCGAGCGTTTCCCGGCGTTACTACACTGCTTTTTTAGTTTTCCCAACGGCGCTCGATCTGGCGTTGGCACGCATGGGGGTGTTTTTTTTAAAAGAATTTGGTTTTGCTCCTTTTTGCTTTCTGATTTGTATCCGGAAGATGGAGATGTTTAAAGGTGGATGCATTTTCAAGATGTAGGTTGCTTTGGTGGTGTTGGAGGTGGAGGCGTGGAGGAAAGAAGATGGAAGAAGGCGGAGGTGGGGAAATGATTCTAGGGTTTTTTAAAATGTTTTTTTGGCTCAATAATTATATAAGCCCAATATAAACTTAATAAGTGTTTTTTTCCAATATTTTTAAACATATTATGTATATTTTCAAGTGTTTATTTTAAATATTTTTTATTTTGTTTGAATTATTTTTGAAATATATGTATTTTTAAGTATTGTATTTGGATTTTAAGTATAAATGAAATCAATTGTTGTTTAATAAATTAAAATATTTGATGAGAGTTTTTATAAAAATAACTAGACGATTACCCGCGCATAGCGGCGGAATTGTCCAACGACATATAATTAACGATATGTTATTCGCCCGGTGTTCGAACTCGTGACCCAGAAATTGCTTAGCGTCAGATGGTTAACGATATGTTAATTAACCCGGTGGTCGAACCGGTAACTCGGTGACTCGGTCGTGTTGAACCGGTGGTCGAACCCGTGCCCGGTGACTCGATTGGGATGACCCAGTGGTCGAACTCGTGACCCGATGACTCAACTGAATTGAATCGGTGGTTCACCCCTGACCATGTTTAAATGTTTGACTTAATAATTATTGCATTCTACTCCTACTCTATGTAAAGATTTTAAGTTTTTTATTTTTTTTATATATTACTTTTTCCACTTTCAAAAATTATGTGTAAATGCTTTATATATTACTATTATATATTAGTATAAATAAATATAGATATTCGTTATTACTAACTTATTTTGGCTGTCATTTACAATTGTTTAAATTTTATCCTAATTCAAAATTATTGCTATGTAAATAATATGTAAATAATACTTACCTAATAAAAATTATAAATTCAAACAAAAAGGTAAAATTAAATAAAAGTTAGTCAAAGTATGTTGTTCTTCTAAATTTCACGTTCACGAGATCACATATAAGCACACATGCTATAACTTTAAAGGAGAGAAAGCAACATAAAAATGTGAATAGTTTAATTTTGGGATGATAAAAAGTGTAGCTACATTATTCATTTTGACTTCAGTAATCAAGATTTAACCATATTCACGTGTTTGGGCCTAAGATTTTACAATTTGCCTTAAGTCGTCTATCATATTTGACCCTAATTTACATTTACATTGCATGCTTAGAAACCAACCACATCTACTGTATAGATATGTAAAGAGAAAATCAATTATCTTTTTTCTTTAACACTTCAAAACTAAGAAACATGACTTCAATTCGATACAGATCAATTAGAACAGATGAAAGTCAATACTTTGACTCAAAAAGTCAAATGGTGCATACACGGAAATGAGGGCATGCACATTTATATAGATGGAATATCACAAGTCACAACATCATTATTGCTAGGTAAGCAAAGCCCGACAACCACATCGACCAAACTAATTTTGAACATTCCACAGCAACGTCATTTTATTTGATGAGTTCATGTTCATCTCGTGGTTTAGGTTCCAAACTCTATCCAAACATGGATTTTCCCAAATAGTTCTCTAATGATAGCATCTTATTCCTAGAGCTGTAACATTTCGAGAAGCTTCTGTCAATACCAATAAACACTATAATAGTTGTTTTGTTATTGACTCAGATTGAGAAAACAACGAATTTGATGAAGTCAATAGTTTGACTCAAAAGTCAAATATTGAAAAAACACTTGCTACATATTACTGAATATGATCATAAAATAATTATCTCCAACATCGTGTAGAATTCAATCATATTCTTAGTGAACACAATTGACTTTCTAAAGAAGTCAACTGTGTTGTCTGACCCATGAGTTAACATATCAAACTTAAAAATTTTAAACAACTTATTTTTAACAAGTAACTAATTTCACTCAGTACACTTCTAAACTTAATGATTATACATGGATTTTTGTATATTGCTTGCATTGGAGACATGAATCATCAGTCCCTCCTGCTAGTACTCTGGTTTTACGCATCACGATTACAATTTTGAACTTGAAGTATATTAAATGTCAGTTCAAAGTTCCTAAGTTGTGACACAATGAGTCATCGTATACTCAAATAATAACTCAATGACGAAAATAACTTCCATTAAATTAAAAAAAATATTGTAATATATTCTACATAACATGAGCTATCTACAACAATTCTTCCCTGAGTAATTGCTCTTAGTACGAAGAAAATAACACATTCCTTCAATTGCGGCTGCAAACAACTGAGTTTAGGCCGTTAAAAATGTGCTATGTGTTTTGTTTATGAGCACGAACTTGAGGCACCACCAAGCCAAATGAACCACTTTAGAGTTTTGTATGCTCCACATATTGAACTTTATTTTTTAATAAGGCACACGACAAGGAAAAACAAAAGTCTGAAAAGACTTATAACTACAGAGAGTTTTGTATGCTCCACATAATCATCTTGATTAAAGGGTTGTTGGATACCAAACTATTCCCGTAAAGGTGATGTATATATTTTCAGTCAACTGCAATCCCAATTTTTTTAACTGAAATATACATTGATAGTAATTTCTTTTAATTAAAAACTCAAATAAATCGTATTAGAAAATTCATATATTGAATGTACTAAATCACTTTTGCTCGATGTCCACTTTAAGCTCTCCTGACGACAAGTTTTGTTTGCAGATCCCTTGTGTAGATTCTAAAAAAATATTGTAGAACATCTTGCAGGTTGGAAAAAAATATTTATGCATCGATTGGAAGCAAAGAGATTGGTAACATTTCCTGAGTTCCTTAAGAGAATTCGGTCCAACACTTGTGGTGTCCCTACTTATTTAGCCCAACATCCCTTGTTCGATCAGGTATGTGGTTAATCTCATTTCTCATGCACAAGTGCAAATTCATTGTATAGGTAAAGGTTCATTTCTAATCAGGTCATTTCTACTCAGTTCAGGCAGTCGGGTTTACTAAAAAAAATCCACTTTTTTCTAAATAGTTAATAAGTAAGTCTTTTTTTATGGAAATGATTTAGATGTTTACATCTATGATCTATCAGATTATAACAGGGATGGAGCCAGAAACTTCCCCCACCCCTGACAAAATTAAGTATCTTGATGGGTTCAATGTGGCTCCGCTCCTCATTAATAAAACATTTTGGTAGATATGATGATTTTTTTGCCTAACCATGTCATGAAAAATTGGTTTTACATTTTAAGTTTGTCGTCACCGTAAGTACAACTGTTACCAAAACTAACTCGACACACCACCACCACTATAAAGAACCACCTCAACCACAAAGCCCACCCACCAACACCAACCATCGACGTGTTGGTGGTTGAATGTGCTGACAGTGAGTTAGGTTAGTAATGACTTAAGGTTCTGTAAGACATCATCTTATTGTAAAATGAAAATTGGAAATATAGCTTATGATGCATAAATAAAGGTAGCCCAAACAGTAGTGTGTCTTGTTTGTCTCGGTCATTCAAGTTTTGACACGTTGCTAATGAATGATGGCCCGCAACCACGATGAAAGTAAAACAAAATAGTGCTGTATGCAGTACACACCATGGGCTTTTAGTTAGATTTAAGGAAACAATGAATAGTGACATACCTTCTAATAGGTAGACGAACACCTCTATTGATACGAAACCGATGTCCTTTTATGCCGTCAATTATACCATACATATAAACAATCCTGTTTGATTCCTACAAAACATTATTAAAAACCTAATATTAATGTGGTCACATTCATGCATTAATCAAAACACCAAAACCCCATAACTACGCATAAGCTACACAAAAACTAAAACAAAAAAATGAAATAAAAGCTACTTTTCACATGCCTTGTAATTTAAAGTGATTCATATACACCCAAGCATCCAAAAAAGTTTTTTCAAGTACTTTTTCATTTCAAGCAAACAGTATAAAACTGAAGACACATATTCTCAAAGCTGAGTTTAGGAGTCGATTTAAATTTAAAAGAAACAAACACTGACCAAAGCAAATTCTGCGAGGACTTTCATCAAACATATGATAGGCGCAAATTCATCCAGCCATGAACCACGACATCTTCGCTAAATCACCTTGACAATCATCAAACAAACGAAACATCAAACATTATGATCTGGGCAAAGCGAAAATCAAATATTAGATATTAGATTAGATTAAAAAAAAAACAAATCCACCTAAACCAACAACCAATATCACCAACCGAAACGACCTTAAAACCACCTAAACCATCAAGAGATAGTGGCGGATTCGGCAAATGCGATGGTAATAATGATTATGCTGGCGGTAGTGTTTTTTGTGTGTGTTAGGGTTTAGAGAAAAGAATAATGTTTTTGTGTGTTAATATGGTTTTAATTAGTTTTGATTTTAAAATTAGTTAACAAAAATAGGATCAATAGAGTCGTGTACATGAAGAATGAGCTAAAAATGGTATGGAAGTGTTAGAATACCACTGGTTTGTAACATATTTTATATATGGAATTGTCGAATTTTCAACTTTTTCAACATTCAAGATGCCTCCTTTATAATGTAGTATAGATATAGATATAGAAGAGGTGAGTGGTGTTATTTGGTATTATGATAGAGTTATATTATTTTGACGTTAGTCTTATACTAGTTATAATACCCGTGCACGCACGGGTTTTTATCCAAAAATTTAATTATGCATCATTATTGATTATTATAGAAACAAAATAACCTTTCATATAAGTTTTTACTTTTAGATATCTTATGTAAACACGTTTTTATCGAGTATTTTTTTAAAAGTACGTTTATTTTTTTCTTTTCTTGCAATATTTTAGATATGAAGTGTATACATAATTTGTGTACTTACATTATTAATGTTTGCAAGTTATAGGCACCGTTATTCTTTATATAGCACAAATAACCGAATTGTTCTATAGATGGTAATAAGTTCACATCAGCAACCACTTGACTAAGAGATAGATACAAATATACAAACAACATATACTGATATATCATACATGTAGAAGAACCCTGGCTTTCATTGGAGTATTACAACCACAAGGTGAACCCTTTATAAGCTTGTAAATGAGGTTGAAAACTGTAACAAATGAGAGGGTCACAACTACAAATATCGAAGCAACACCAAAGAGCCGCCATGGCTACAACCACATTTCAGGTGTGACTCGATCACCAAGATACGACCTCATTAAGCTATGTCTGCTAAAAATTTGAATACAAAAAAATTATCATCATTGCCACAAAAAAAATAATGAATAAGTTTAACTAACGCTAGTGCATTGGCAAAACATTACTTCGCCACATACTTCTCAAATCTGTGCCTTTTCTCTCTCATTCACACACATGTCTCAACCCGTCATGGCTTCTTCCAAAAAAATATGTCATGGTTGCAACCACATTCATGGTGTGAGGAGTCCGCTAATGTCTTTTTTCCATCTTCCATTTAAGTAACAACAACTTCCAACAATGTAACCAAGTTATAGGCTGAATCATGGCACATGTCCTAACGTGCAGGTTGTTTTTTTCTTGATATTAACCAACTGCTGAAGATGATGAGCACACATTATATGTGTCTTTGCTATTGCCTTCAATTTCAAAGTACCTATAAAAGACACAAAATGTCTCAATCTCCGACTAAGAGATGACTATATTAAAGGCTTATTCACTTATTTTCTTGTAATTAAGTTGATAAAATATTCTAAACTACTATGTTAATGTTGCTGTCGTAGGAATTTGAATGAGAAACCCACTGATTATTTTTCTTTAGACCTGGTGAGAGTGCAGCCTTGTGTGGATTTGTCCCGGCTCACCCACATAAATAATCCACGTTTGAATTGGAAATAGCTTACCTTTCATGTTGTCGTACTATATCAATCCTAACAGATATTGAAGATAAGATGCATATCTTATGCATTTCCATACCGAGCAAGTTTAATCCTCCTCTGCCTTTTGTTGCTGCACATATTTTGGTTTACTATTAACTTTCACAGCTTTGATTCCTAAGATCTAAGTGTGGGGACTGGGGAGCAATTACTTACATAGATTGGAGTCGTAAATTACCTATGATATTGTTGTAGATAAAGATGACCAGTAAATGGTTTTAAATAATGGATGGTCAATATTTAAGTTTACCTCTAACAGGTCAAATAGATGTAGCTAAGATGAACATTGATCAAACTGGTCAAAGTGTTGACAGTCATCTGAATTGGACTCAAATGCATAGAAACTTCGTAAATTGATTTATTAAAGAAAGTTCAATCTTTTTATAATAGTATAGCTTCATAATCATATGTAAACGCATTCATTTATCTATAAGATTTTGAACATAAAGATAAATGGGTCTTTGCATATACAGCCAATCTGATGCAACACATTTTGACCCGTGACAAACCCACCCAACCTTCCTATATATAGCCTACATAAGGTAAAGACTTACGTAAGTAAAGTTTTGGTTGCCAATCCTGGACCTCTTGTCAGAAGCTTAAAGCTTGAATGCAACCCGACATCTCAAACACTGATATTCCTCTAGATCTGGAGGTAGAGCTACCTTTAGAAATGCAATAACACAATTGTGAAAGACTTGACACCATGTTACCTGTCTTCACCAGCAATGAAAACCTTCCATATGATGAGATGTCCATTTTGAACCATTCGCATCCCAATTTTATTTTTGATTTTCGTAACTTACAATCCAGGTACATTCTCCTTTAAGATGAATCTGCCACAAAATGAATTATTAAGTAATCAAAAATCTAAAACCATTTTAAAAGCAGAGAGTTCGATTTCCATATGTGTATATATTTCAAAGTTTTATTAAATAAAATAGAAACACGTCATTTTTTACCTACTTATTTTGTTTGTGTCTTTAGCTTTAGGAAAAGACCAATATATGTGCAAAGGTATTGTTTCCAATCCATCTTTTTAGCCTTGAATGACCCACCTGCTTCCATCTAATATATACTTTACTAATTGTGTACAATAGGTTAAATGGCCTGCAAATGTACCAAAAACATATGTACATTACACTAATGTAGTACTTGGATTCTGCTAGTATACCTCTACATGATACTGGCACAACTGTAAATAGATGAAGTTCAACTTTTTTTATTAAGATTTATGTCATAACACTATCTTTCCTTTTCCAAGAGTACACGTTTTTTTAAATCTACTTTTACTATTCAACAAAGCATGCAAAATCTACTTTATCATTTTTGCTTATAAAAACGAACTGGTCAGATATATTCTATACATGTGTAATAGCACTTCATATTTACCAGAACCGCAGGCCGTCCCAAGAAGCATCCCCTCAGCACTAAAGTAAAATGTCTCTGCTATCAAGAGATCAACGTGTAAAAAAGACAATAAGCAAATTGGCGTCTAAACGTGAGGTCAAATATTTATCAATAAGGGGCCACCACCTATCTACTCATTTATTTTTTAAGTAATATAGAAAACACTATGTGTAAGCTTTTGATAAGAAATAAGTCAGCACAGTCAGTAGAAGCACATATTTAAACTGTGAAGAAGCAGGATTAGGAGAGGATTCGGAGTAGTAACCTTATCGCCGCGTTTTCAGTATATAAAACCAAAAGCCATATTATACTTTACTCAATTACTATTTGATTTGATTGTCCATATTAGTATATCACACTAATCAATTTTATAGCAAACATTCAAACACCTCCTACATAACTCATTAAGATACTTTCTAAAAAATCACATACACCCACATCTAAGAAAAAAATATAAATTATGCATAAAATAATAATAAAATTTATCCCAAGTAAGATAAAAGTTATCATAGGCATAACAACAAACACCTTAAATGCCATTTAAAACTAACCTTTTATTCTTATACTTATTAATATGTGTATAGTTGAAGTTCGTTTTCTCAGTTCTTAACAAATTGAAAGTCCTAACAATATCGAGTTTATAATTGTTTTTGGTTGGTAAAAGTATTTGGATATTCTATTTCTAATTCAACAATCAATTAAAAATGGAAAAAATATTAACTATGTAACCGTAAAACAAATTATCAAATACCACATTTTTTATTCAAATAAGGACAAGGTACTAGTAAACAAAGCACAAGTAACCAACTAACAAGTTTAACAAGAAAATGTAACTAATTCAACAATCTAACAAATTTACCAAATTTAACAAACTTAACCAACTAGAAAATGTAACAAATTTCAACAAAATTACAACTAACTATTTTATAAAAGTAATGTGAAAATTTTAACAAAGTCTAAATTTTATTAATAGAACAAATTCAATTTTTTTAAAAAAAATTATAAATCAATTTTTTTAAAACTGTTATTATCTAACAATAAATGCAAAACTAGCAAACATGTCAAACTAACCTGTGAAACTGTTACTATCTAACAACTTTTTATAAAAGTATTACTAAACTCCACTTTATGCAGAAATTCAGTAAATGATCAACTAATATTAAACGAATCAATACACAAATCTATACGATTATCTGTTAACATCCAACAAATAGCAAACAAACAGTTTACCAGCTTAGTCTACTCTACGATTATGAATTAACAGATTAAGCTAAATTTGATAGAAAAGTAAACTCAGAGCTTAACCATTACATCCGTCGTCTAGTCCGTTGATGGCGAAGCTTAGCACTGAGCTAGCTTAATCGAACACAAACTTCGAATGTGTACCGAAACAAACTATTATCGTAAATGAACTCGAAGCTATCGAACCAATATCAACAACATATTTCTGAACAAAGACTTGTTAAACCATCGACGTCAACGCAAGAACTCAGCTATCCCACACTTGTACTACTTTCACTGTAAATCCACACCACTGTCAATAGCAACAGCTCCTCTATCCTAATGAATCGAACGCATAATCTCTGATATCAAACGAACTACTTCTCGCATAACGAATCGATACAGAATCAATCAACGATAACTCGCTAGTATAAAATCTGCATCATAATCTTCCATTCGAACTCACATGTAATGACGAATCTCGGAATCAACTGCTACTATGTGAATCAGCTTCGAGCTATCAAACCAAACGAATCGAAACTGATATCAAAACTTCTACTCAAGATTACTTCACAACTTCGATCCGAAAACTACTTCGCATGTAACACCGGCTATCACTATCAACTCGATGACTGAAGCTACACGTACCTAAATCTTTAAATCTTCACGTAACGAAGATCAACCGCAACTTTATATCTTGAGGAGTAACAGGCAGAAAACTTCTATGCTAACAAACTCATCACGTTCATAACATCAATGCAATGAAACAGTAACAATCTTCAACTAACAATCTGCTATCAACTCGTCATGATTGAACTCTAAGTAAACATGAACTATGATGTAGGAGATATGATGGATAAATGGAGATTTTTATTTCAATAGAAGAATTCGGTAACAAAAGTTAGTTATTCAAACTAACTGACTTAACTAACTTGAAGGAAAGATGGTGTATGTGTTTAACTGTATGTGAAAAACATACAGTAAAAAAATGAGAGAAATCTAACTACTATCTATTATGATGACTATACTACTGTGTGTGTGAATTTACACACTAAATTCTACGTACCAAAAATGAAATACGAAAGCAGTATTTATATGCGAGAGTCATGCATGCAGGGATGATGAAGTGTTCTGACCATTGAGCACTTGCCACATGGCATGGGTTAATTGGTGTTGGAATGTTTTGATCCGGATGTAAGATATCTTGCAATGTGATTGGCTGTTGGGGATTAAATTGGGATTCGGTTTTAGGTCCAATAAATGGAAAGTGGTAATCGGATAAGTGAGAATAATGAAAGTTGCTGTAAATCTTTAAATGCCAATGATTAGTTGTTGTTTAAATTGAGTATCTGTTGGAGTGTGACGTCAATTAATTTTTGCCCATTTAATACTTCATTAATTCGTCCCACTATGCTGCTCTCATTTAATCTCCCATAATTGCTGAAGTTGCTTGATCCGTGTGAGGGTATAAGCTACTCTCTGATTGGCCACAAGATGTGAACTTGGATCAACTAACTTTAAGCTTTGGTAGAAAAGGCCCTTGTGATTAGCAGTTTTGTCTTTTGAGCTTGAATCTTCATAAACTTGTCATTTCTGATCCTTTGAGCTTCAAACTTGAACACAAATGATCCCTTGACTTGATGACTTGACTTTTGACCAGGTTTGACTTTGATCTTGACTCTTCCAAAATTGCAATTTAAGTCCCTCAACTTTTGAATGTTGTCAAGATAGGTCCTTTGTCTTCTCATGGCTTGTCATCTTTGATCCTTCTTTGTCTTTTTCATCAAATTAAGCTTGATTTTCCTTTGTTTGCTTGAAAATGCATCCTTCTTACCTATTTGCACACAAACACAAAACATACCACATAATTCCGCTTTATAGCACAAAGTTTAAGTATTTTTCTTGTGTTTTAGAGTGATTTGTTGATAAATTGATATGAGTTTTTGCTCATATCAAATCCCCTACACTTGAACATTGCCATGACCTCATGCAATGCAACATTTTAAAGCACCAAGTTACACTCTTCTCATAATTAACCCACCTTGGCCATTATGAAATGCATCTACACTACTCTACACTATATGATGCATGACTTTGATATTTACAATGCAATGCAAAGGAAAGCAATTATATTTACATATTTTTTGGATTTTCTTGAAATGGTTTTGATGGAAATAACTCATAAAGAAATCAATGACTTAGATTAGGGCTTTGGTACCATGGACACTTATCATCCTCAAGTTTCACTTTCCCCATACCAAGCTTAAAAATAGGATCATTGTATTCATAAGTAAAAAGTGCATCAACTTATTCATGACAATTAAATGTGGAACCGGTTATTATTTGAGCAAATTGCTTTTGGGCAAATTTGTCATTATTTAAAGTGTGAAATATAAGAAATGTAAAATCCAAAAATAAGGAAGCACGGTTTTAATCCTAAGTAATCCTCTCATCCATTACTTGAAAAACCGCTCACAATTAATATAAGTCTGTTTCAAGAGTAATAAGTCATTCTCCTTATGTGTAAAATCCTCATGTCATGCTTTCATAAGTAGCTACACACTCGCTAAGGAAAGAAAAATAAAACTCACGCAATAATTTACATCCGCCATCTTTTTGAGACTTTGGATCTTCAACCCCGCAACCCGTCAAGGTAATATTGGATTGGAGCAATCTATTGAATCCCCGCAACCCGTCAAGGTAATATTGGAACTCAATAGTCACTATAATTAACACCACACTGCCCCTCCTGGGAGTCTTGTATATATTTTTTTTTCTTCTTTTTTTTTCTAGCCACTCATTTTTTTTTCATAAGCCGCTCTTATTTTTCTTTATTCTCACAAAGAAATTTGAAAAGAATAAAAGGAAAAACACCTGCTAAGTATTAAGCATGACATAAGTCTAGTACACATAAAACGTTCTAACTTAGAATCTTAAGACGTACTTATACCAACCATGAATGATTAGACAAAAATGCATAAGAGACTACAAACCGATTAAAACCGTTCTTGATTATTTATTAACATATATACATGCGAAGAAAATAGAGGCAAAGAAGAGAAGGGTTTAGCCACAAGTAATTATCATGAAGTTTATCTAGCCCTTTTATACTTGCTTCAACTCTATCATTTCCCATTCTCCACAAGTTTAAAGTCTCAAATAATGAGATTGGTGGATGCTTAGCCTAATAGACCAATGAAGGACTACATGGTTAAGGATACTAGCTAGAGAATGCTAAGATAAGCAAACTCGGGTTGAGTCAAAATATCCATGGCGGGCCTAATATGTCAAAGAGGTCTAAATTTGTTAAACCATGTCCTTTATTTATATTTTTTCCTTTTTATATATTTTGATGAAAAATAAAAGAAGAAATATATACAATGCAAATGTGTTATGCAAAAGAAAAATGATTTATGCAAAAATTATGAATGCATATTTTTGGTGGCGAAAGTAGATCAAAAATTTGAAAAATTAATTTTCCAAGTTATCATGAAGGACAATGACAAGTTCTAGGTAAGGTCACTTCGATAAAAGACCCCACAGACTTAAGCTAAACATTGTCCTCAGTGTTTAAGAGCGTGGAAGTATAAAAACTTCCCCTACACTTATGACAATGAATAGACTTTGCTTAACCCAAGTTAAGGAAAGGCAACTATTGGTGAATTCATGTTTAAGCACAAGGTGTCTATGAAAAATCACAATAGTCACGAAGTGAACCAGATACAAGGGCCTCCTCCATAAGCTCCAAAGCATGAAATGAGAGAGAGCAACCCTACAAACACGAATAAGTCAAAAGATAGGCACCCCTACACTTCATCTCGACTATATACCCTTTTATGAATCCTATCCTATCACACTATATGCTAGATGATCTAATCCTAGTTATTCAAGCTTGATTTAAGGAGTCTCTAGCTCGACTCATCCCACACTTAAAGTGTCTATGGAACACCTATCATGGAGAGTAAAAGATTTACCATTGTTTAAGAAAAATCTCCATGATGAGGTAAAACAAGTTTTCATTTATCAAAACTCCATAAATATCCTCCAGGATCAAATACATAATTACCATCCCACTTATAACACAATACAACAACTAACTTCCCAAGCAATGGTGAAAAGAGTGAAGTGTTGTTCTCCAAAATGGTTTCCCATATGTTCTTCACAAGGTGATAGGGTAAAACTCTCAAATCTTTCACAAGTTTTCCTTTTGTTACATCAGGCGGATACTGAGATGGTTTAGCAAGCTCTATGCCAGGATCAAAAATCCGTTCCTTGATGGTAAAACAAGTGTTGGTTGCCTTAGAAGATTCTCCTTTGTAGTTCACATGGTAAGAGAAATCTTGTGGAGGCATGGGTAACAACAAGCTCTTGAAAGGAATCATCATGACTTGTTTTCCTTTATCACTTTGAAAGGTTGAAGTGGGCAAGGAAGAAGGTAAAGGATCTTCATCCAATAGAGATTCTAAATAGAGTATGTCCCCCTCCTCATCAAGATATCCATGAGTGTACTCAAAAGGTATATCCACCTCTAAAAACTCATCAATCTCATCAATGATTGAATCCTCCTCATCACCATAAAAATCATAGATAGGTCTATCAAAGATTGGTGATTCCTCAAAACCCAAAGAAGTATGATCATCAAAAAATGGAGAGTCACAAGTAGAAATCTCATCATCACTATAGTCATCATATATTGGTGTATCACAAAGAAGAGATTCTTCATCACTAAAGTCGGCATGAATATCGTCATTATTATGGAAAAATGGATTGTGATATGGAGTGTCACCAAAGTTTAGCTCTTGAGGTTCATGAAAATCCAAGGATGAAGTAATAGAAGCTATGGTCTCAACATATGGAGGATCATAATTACCACTTGTGCAAGCTTCATGAAAATATTCACCACAAACTTCATCAAGGATATCAACTTGATTTACCTCCTTATCAATAACATCAGTATGCTTCACGGTCTCGGGTTCATTGGATTTCTTAGACAACTTCCCCATGTTAAACACAACTCTTTCATCTCCTACCCGCATTATGAGTTCACCTTCCGCCACATCTATTAGAGTTCGACCCGTTCTCAAAAATGGCCTACCAACAATCAAAGGCACTCGAGGATCCATATCATAATCAACTACCATAAAAATCCGCGGGAAAGGTAAATCTATCAACCCCAACAAAAACATCCTCCGCAATTCCCACCGGATAAGCTATAGTACGGTTGGCTAAATCAAGAGTCATCTTAGTAGGAGTGAGCTCGGGAAGTGAAAGTCTCTTCCAAACCGATAATGGCATAAGATTTATGCTTGCTCCTAAATCGGCTAAAGCCATACAATTTTTCACCCCCGGGAAATTGCAAGGAATCAAAAACCTCCCCGGATCTCCAAGCTTAGTAGGCAACTTCTTAAGCAAAACCACGGAGAAATTTTCATTCAAGGAAGCATTAGGCAAATCCACCAATCTCTCCTTGTTAGAAAGTAAGTCCTTAATCATCTTATCAAACTTAGGCATATTAGCTGAAGCTTTCGCAAAGGAGATATTGATGTTAAGTTGCTTGAACATCCTCAAAAAGTTTGAAACTTGGATATCATCCTTGTTCTTAAGCTTTTCTTTTCTCAATCTTGATGGATAAGGAAGACTTGGTTTTGGTATAGGTGGAGTAGGTGTGGTAGTGGAAGATTTATCTTTGTTAGCTTCTTCATTGGGAGGTGTAGAAGGTATAGGAAAAGTATGAATAGGTTGAGAAGGTGTGTTTGATTGAATGGGAGCATTTTGAGGTGGTGAAGTAGAGGTAGAAGGCTTGTCACATGTAGGAACAAAAGTGGGTGGAACAATAGGAGGCTTAGGAGGTGAAGGATCCTTTGTTGTCTTTCCACTTCTTGTTGTAATAACATTGACATTTGCTCTTGGATTTGTTTGTTTGTTGGATGGTAAAGCCCCTTGTGGTCTTTGATTATAAAGCATCATAAACTTCTTATTTGTGTCTTCATGCATTTCTCTCATTCTTCTCTCATTAGCTTCATTCGTTTCTCTTATTCTCTTCTCATTAGCTTGGAACCTCCTTTCATGCTCTTGATTCATTTTGTGAAGAAGCTCAATTGTGTTATAATCTTGTGGCACATTTCCTTGAAAACCTTGGGGTTGGAAAGGTGGAGGTTGATTGTAAAACCCTTGGTTGTTACCTTGAAAGGTATTTCCTTGATTGTTAAAGGTATTTGGTGGTCTATAGTTATTCCCTTGGTAAGGTAGTCTTTGCCCTTGATTCCTTTGTAACACTTGAGGAGGATTTTGTTGAATTTGGGTAGGTGGTTGGGGTGGGAATCCCGGTGGAGTAAGGTAATTTTGGGACTTGTAAGAAAGGTTATTAGGATTGATATTTGGCTTGAAGTGTTCACGATGTTCCTCTTGGTAAGCATAACATTCCCCTTGATAACCTTGCACCTTATCACACTGTTGATATGAATGGGGACCTCCACAAGACTCACATGAAAGAGTAATAGCATGCACATCATTTGTGGAATGATTGACCATAGAAAGCTTCATAAAGTCATTCATCATAGTTTCTTGCATCTTTTGAGTGTTTTGCATGAGTGTTTGACTTTCCTTTTGAGCTTGAGTAAATGCTTGAATGCATGAAATGAGTTGAGTTTCCAATGGTATAGAACTTCCTTCTTGAATGACATGAACTCTTTCATCAAATTGTGTGTTAGTTTGCACCATTGCTTTGTTCTCAATAATATCCCAAGCCTCTTGAATGGATTTAAGAAGAATATTTCCTCCCGTGGAAGCATTGAGTGAGTCTTGGTGATGAGGTTTAAGGCCATTGTAGAAAGTATTGATTTGGTGAACTTCATCTAATCCATGGTTAGGGCATCTCCTCAATAACTCTCTAAACTCCTCCCAAGCATCACTAAAGGTTTGACTAGGTTTTTGTTGAAAGCCTATAATTAAGTTCCTCAAAGTCGTGGTCTTAGATGGGGGAAAGAACTTGTTCCAAAACTTAGTGGTGAAACCATCCCATGTGGTGATACTATCGGGTGGTTGTGTGTCTAACCAATGCTTAGCCGGACCCTCTAGTGAAAATTGCACCAATATCAACTTAATGGCATCATGGGGAACTCCATGGTACTTAATGGTGTTGCAAAGAGCAAGAAATCTCTTAAGGTGATCATGATGGTTATCATTCTTGTTTCCAAAAAAAGGTGTGTTTGAAACCAAGTTAATCATATCCGTTTTAAGCTCAAATGAATTTGCGGGAATATCGGGTATCTTGATAGCATCGGCATATCCGTGAACATTGGATTGCAAACGTTCCATCAAAGAACGAGTATCAACAGCCATGGCTTCTTGTTGTGGATGAATCAAAGCACGATTCTCGTGATCGGCTTGATGGACGGTGGTGTTCTTACTCTTTCTCTTTTTCTTCCTTTTCGGAGGAAGGGGTTGTACACCAATCGGTGTTTGTGCACGACCGCGAGTGAGCATGCAACTCAATACGAGGAATGAGAGAGAAGCTCTCGTGTGACTTTGAAGAGAAAAGGATTAACCTCTTCGAATTTCAATATGAAATATCCACAAGAAAATAATAATATACGTATGTACTACTTGGGTGCAAGACCCCCAATTAAGCCTTCCTTCTTAGAATACTCACAAGTGAACGGGGGGTTAGGTGGCGCGAAGCACTTAAGTACCTATTGACCCTTAGATGGCATTTTATAGCACATCGCCTTTCTATTCACTTAATTGTTTGTATTCTTCGAATTGTTGCTTATTGGAAGTATTTATCTATTCTTGCTTTATTTTGTTTGATCGATACACGTGTCAAGGACCGGAACGCCCCTCAACACGGTGTATTGCCTTGGCAATACTTATGGAGAATATGTGAATTGGTTGTTCTTATACGTATACGTATTTACTTATAATAATATATGGAAAATATTTTTGTATTTATGAGTTTTTAAGAGAAAATACTATATGTACATAAAAACCGAGAGAATCCAATAATATATATTTTTGGGTGCAATCTCTTAGGAAAACGATTGCTTTTTGGATTTTTTAATTTGTTTGGTCAATTCTTTAGGAAAAGAATTGTTTTGTTAATTTTTTAGTTTTTTTATATATTTTTATATTTTTGATTTTTTTTATTTGTTTTTGATTTATGATACGTAAAAATAACGTTCACTAGGTGAACGGATCCCAAAAGCCAATGAAAACCGTCAATCGATAGTCTCTCGTAAAGTCAAAGAACCGGCAGCGGCGCCATTTAATATGTGTATAGTTGAAGTTCGTTTTCTCAGTTCTTAACAAATTGAAAGTCCTAACAATATCGAGTTTATAATTGTTTTTGGTTGGTAAAAGTATTTGGATATTCTATTTCTAATTCAACAATCAATTAAAAATGGAAAAAATATTAACTATGTAACCGTAAAACAAATTGTCAAATACCACATTTTTCATTCAAATAAGGACAAGGTACTAGTAAACAAAGTACAAGTAACCAACTAACAAGATTAACAAGAAAATGTAACTAATTCAACAATCTAACAAATTTACCAAATTTAACAAACTTAACCAACTAGAAAATGTAACAAAGTCTAAATTTTATTAATAGAACAAATTCAATTTTTTTTAAAAAAATTCTAAATCAATTTTTTTAAAACTGTTATTATCTAACAATAAATGCAAAACTAGCAAACATGTCAAACTAACCTGTCAAACTGTTACTATCTATCAACTTTTTATAAAAGTATTACTAAACTCCACTTTATGCCGAAAATCAGTAAATGATCAACTAATATTAAACGAATCAATACACAAATCTATACGATTATCAGTTAACATCCAACAAATAGCAAACAAACAGTTTACCATCTTAGTCTACTCTACGATTATGAATTAACAGATTAAGCTAAATTTGACAGAAAAGTAAACTCAGAGCTTAACCATTACATTCGTCGTCTAGTCCGTTGATGGCGAAGCTTAGCGCTGAGCTAGCTTAATCGAACACAACCTTCGAATGTGTACCGAAACAAACTATTATCGTAAATGAACTCGAAGCTATCGAACCAATATCAGCAACATATTTCTGAACAAAGACTTGTTAAACCATCGACGTCAACGCAAGAACTCAGCTATCCCACACTTGTACTACTTTAACTGTAAATCCACACCACTGTCAATAGCAACAGCTCCTCTATCCTAATGAATCGAACGCATAATCTCTGATATCAAACGAACTACTTCTCGCATAACGAATCGATACAAAATCAATCAACGATAACTCGCTAGTATAAAATCTGCATCATAATCTTCCATTCGAACTCACATGTAATGACGAATCTCAGAATCAACTGCTACTATGTGAATCAGCTTCGAGCTATCAAACCAAACGAATCGAAACTGATATCGAAACTTCTACTCAAGATTACTTCACAACTTCGATCCGAAAACTACTTCGTATGTAACACCGGCTATCACTATCAACTCGATGACTGGAGCTACACGTACCTAAATCTTTAAATCTTCACGTAACGAAGATCAACCGCAACTTTATATCTTGAGGAGTAACAGGAAGAAAACTTCTATGCTAACAAACTCATCACGTTTATAACATCAATGCAATGAAACAGTAACAATCTTCAACTAACAATCTGCTATCAACTCGACATGATTGAACTCTAAGTAAACATGAACTATGATGTAGGAGATATGAAGGATAAATGGAGATTTTTATTTCAATAGAAGAATTCGGTTACAAAAGTTAGTTATTCAAACTAACTGACTTAACTAACTTGAAGGAAAGATGGTGTATGTGTTTAACTGTATGTGAAAACACACAGTAAAAAAATGAGAGAAATCTAACTACTATCTATTGTGATGACTATACTATTGTGTGTGTGAATTTACACACTAAATTCTACGTACCAAAAATGAAATACAAAAGCAGTATTTATAGGCGAGAGTCATGCATGCAGGGGTGATGAAGTGTTCTGACCATTGAGCACTTGCCACGTGGCATGGGTTAATTGGTGTTGGAATGTTTTGATCCGGATGTAAGATATCTTGCAATGTGATTGGTTGTTGGGGATTAAATTGGGATTCGGTTTTAGGTCCAATAAATGGAAAGTGGTAATCGGATAAGTGAGAATAATGAAAGTTGCTGTAAATCTTTAAATGCCAATGATTGGTTGTTGTTTAAATTGAGTATCTGTTGGAGTGTGACGTCAATTAATTTTCGCCCATTTAATACTTCATTAATTCGTCCCATTATGCTGCTCTCATTTAATCTCCCATAATTGCTGAAGTTGCTTGATCCGTGTGAGGGTATAAGCTACTCTCTGATTGGCCACAAGATGTGAACTTGGATCAACTAACTTTGAGCTTTGGTAGAAAAGGCCCTTGTGATTAGCAGCTTTGTCTTTTGAGCTTGAATCTTCATAAACTTGTCATTTCTGATCCTTTGAGCTTCAAACTTGAACACAAATGATCCCTTGACTTGATGACTTGACTTTTGACCAGGTTTGACTTTGATATTGACTCTTCCAAAATTGCACTTTAAGTCCCTCAACTTTTGAATGTTGTCAAGATAGGTCCTTTGTCTTCTCATGGCTTGTCATCTTTGATCCTTCTTTGTCTTTTTCATCAAATTAAGATTGATTTTCCTTTGTTTGCTTGAAAATGCATCATTCTTACCTATTTGCACACAAACACAAAACATACCACATAATTCCGCTTTATAGCACAAAGTTTAAGTATTTTTCTTGTGTTTTAGAGTGATTTGTTGATAAATTGATATGAGTTTTTGCTCATATCACTTATGGTTACACATTCGTAAAATTTAGTCGTAGCAGTGATGGAAGTGACGAGAATTCGGTTGTCGTTTAGGTTGCGACCGCAGTAGTGGAAGTGACCGGATTGGTCGAACAACTTTTTGGGAAAGTTATTAGGTTTTGATTAATTTGCTGGACTGGAGATTAAAAATCAAAGAAGTATTAAAAGATTAAATATAAAGACTTCAATTATCAGATATTCTAAAGATAGTATATCGATTTCAGTCAATATAGTAAATTAGTAATAATCTAACCTAAAAATTGATAGCAGATGATGGATCGTTATGTGTAAACTTTTGCAGATGCGTAATAAAAATCCGAAAGAAGATTTATCATTCATCTCTATTATTGGTCCATCAATCGATTATTGTTGTTATTAGAATTTGTGTTACTCAATATTCTGATCACACAAATTGACGAGGGGGGATTTAAGATTCAACAAAGGCGATTTCAACCCTAACGTTTTATAAATGATAGTTTTAACCCTAAAGTTTTATACTATTTGACCCGCAATTCTTTATAAGTTTTTTTTTCGTTTTTAACACGTATATTTTATAATCAGTTTTTTTTATTTTTATGAAAAAAAGAGACGAAAATTATACCTTTGTAAAATTAAGGAACAATTACACTTGTTAGAGGAATAAATAAAAAAATTATTTCTTATTAAGGAAAGAATCTCTTGAAAAAGTCCCTAATTTGTGTTTTGCTTTACAAAGAAAAAGATGACGTTGATGAGAGAATAGGTGTCCCGTCTAATATGTACGTATATAAAAAAAGTATACCGTATTAAGCTCTACTTGTTGAACCATAAATTCAACAAACCCTATATCATCGTGACCCCTGTACCATCACGAATTCACGATCTTGACCTAATTACAAGTTATTACACCCAAAATTTGTTTAACACCATGAACAGACTCAAACCTTAGCCAAAATGTGAATGATGTATGTCATCTTGTTTACATAATATAGTTGAGACTGCAATTCCCTTGATGGTATTTACCAAATCTACTTGTAAGAAGGTTAAAGTAGCGCGGCAATCATTTGTGTATAGGTGGAGATGCATTTGGTTGGCACTTGCCTTTATTCGATGAAGGGAAATTGGTAGGCAGATTAAGATATAGACTATTTAGTACCATGTATTCTTAACATTTGATTCTTGTTCTTAGGTGGTGATCACTTGAAGTTATTATGTAGGTTGTATCTGATGCATTATGGCCATTTATCACAGTGTGCATTCATATGATGGTTTATATAGTTCATAACAATTATTTAAAACTCTAATATGGATCAAAGAACACATATCGGAAGCAATTAACAAGATCATTAATTTAACATAATTATATTAATCAAGATTAGGGTTACATACCTTTATCCTAGCAAGATCCACAAGACGACGGAACGAACGGCAACTAGGGGTTATCACGAACACCACCAAGAATATAGTCTAAAGCAAGACTATATCACGCTCTTGTACACACGTAATACGGCGAGTTAACCGTGAGTCTAGCACGAACAAACCGAGCTTCAACGCTTATGGAATATCTACCCAACAACCCTAGAGAGGGGCTAGGACTAGATAAATAGACTTGATCGAAAACCAAACGAAACCCTAATGTGGGTTGAGGGTGGCCGGCGATCAAAGCAAAGAAAAGAAAAGAGGGATTGAAAAATTATGAGCTACGGATTTGTTTATATAGGCTTAGCAAACCTTGGGCTCCAAGTTATAAACAAATTAGGAAACTAAAGTTCCCCTTTGCCCCCTCCCTTTGTAGCCGACGGTTAACACCCCCCCAAAGGGGTGTTTGTGTAATTTTTCCATCTTTCTTTTTAGCTTCTATTTAATTCTATAACGGTCGTTAAAACTTAACTATTATTTATTAACGATCGTTAGTTAAGCTTTGGTTTGATTTAATAAATATATATAAAATATATTTAATAAATAAATTAACCCTTTACGTTATGTGTGTAATCCCGTGATCCCGAGTTCGATCCTATCTCACGACTATTAATTTTAAGTCCATAAACTTTCAGCTCCCACTTGGACAAAATTCTAATATCGTGATCACATTGACTAGCGTCTAGTTACACTAGCAATGTCACTAGTACAAACCCGGTAAGGTCTCCTGGACAAGAACCTTTTAATGATTACATCATTATTATTATCCTTTCATTTCAAATACATCGTTAATAAGGATATGGATCTCAGTCATTCCTTCATTAACTATTCTGTTTCTCGTTTACGGATATAGCAAGATTACCAAAACACATTTGGGTGTGGCCACACAAACATCTTACTACTCCCCCGAGGGGCCCAGTTGTATTTATACTTCAAAATGATTTGAAGGAAACAAATCCCATTTTGACTATAAGCAAAACACATGAACTTTGCAACACTTCTGAAAATAACCCTTATGACTACTAGTTACGTTTAACGTTAGGTTATCTCACAGAAATGCACTACACTCAATGCAGTATTCTGGTATCTCAGGTCTAAGGATAACTATTTATGATTTACTTAATGACAAAGATCCATAAAGTAAAATCATATAGTTGGGATAAGTCCAATATTTGATCCATCAAATATCATCCAAAATTGACCAATATACTTTCATGTATACTCTGTCACTATTTTGAATTGTCTTAGTTTAATAATACTCCCATATTATTAATCGACAACGGACATTTAGTAACATCATAATGCTCATGGATTAAAACATGTAAAATAGGATACAAAATCAAATAACAGAAAAATAAACGAAATCCAATCTTTATTTCATCAATTCAATAATGTCTCACATCCTTTATCCAAATACTAATCAACAAATTTATTGCATGAATTCGCTAGCTAGTTGCAGCCCAATTGCCTTGGCATGCTTAACTACCTTTGGCCTAGATAAAGCCTTAGTAAAAGGATCAACTACGTTATCATCTGTGTGAGCTTTTATTAATTTTATTTCTCGAGCTTCCACTTGTTCTCGAACGTAGTGATATCTACGTTTAAAGTGTCTGGCGCCTTTCATAACTCCAGGGTCATTGGCGAACATTATTGCAGCAGAATTGTCGCAATATATATCAACAGGTTCTTTAATTGAAGGCATCACTCCAAGATCTCCAATAAACTTCTTAATCCAAACAGCTTCCATTGCAGCTTCTGAAGCGGCCATGTACTCATATTGAGTCGCATGCATAGCAATGGTTTGCTGCTTACTGCTCTTCCAGTCAACTGCTCCTCCATTGATGACAAACACGTAACCCGTCTGAGACTTCGTATCGTCTTTATCACATTTCCAGGACGCATCACAGAATCCTGTTACATTCAATTCTGTGTCTGGTTTACCCCCGAATACCAAAAACATATCTTTCGTACTCCTCAAATACTTTAGAATATGCTTAACAGCAGTCCAGTGGAACTTTCCTGGATTCTGTTGGTATCTATTGACCAAGTTCTGAGCAAACGCCACATCAGGCCTTGTGCATCTTACAGCATACATAATAGATCCTACTGCCGAAGCATAAGGCACCTTCTTCATGTAAGCCACCTCTTCATGTGATGATGCATCTTTCTCATGACTTAACTCATGCTTAACCTCCATCGGTAAAAAACCTTTCTTAGAGTTATGCATGTTATACTTCTTCAATATCTTATCAATATAAGCATCTTGGCTAAGACCAATTAACCGTCTACTCCTATCTCGATAGATTTTAATTCCCAGAATATACGCAACATCTCCCAAATCCTTCATAGAAAAACATTTACCAAGATAATCCTTAACTTCCTTAAGTCTTGGAATGTTACTTCCCATGATTAATATGTCATCGACATATAGAATTAGGAACACTACATTACTCCCACTAGCTTTACGGTATACACATGGCTCATCACGATTTTGAATAAATCCGAACCTTTTGATTTCTTCATCAAATCGCCTATTCCATTGACGTGATGCTTGCTTCAAACAATAAATAGATCTTTGAAGTTTGCACACGTGCTTTGGATATTTAGGATCAACGTACCCTTCCGGTTGTTGCATATAGATGTCTTCATCTAAGCGACCATTCAAGAAGGCAGTTTTAACATCCATTTGCCATATCTCATAGTCATAGTATGTTGCTATAGCTATGAGAATCCTAATAGCTCGTAAGTCTGCTATAGGAGAAAATGTCTCCTCGTAGTCTATGCTAAAAGTTTGAGTAAAACCTTTAGCTACTAAACGTGCTTTATAGGATTGTACATCACCATCCATGTCGGTTTTCTTCTTATAGATCCACCTATTTTTTACTACTTTAGCATTTTTAGGTGCGTCTAAAAGAATCCAAACATCATTGATTTTCATGGATTTCATTTCCTCATTCATCGCAACTATCCATTTTAACTTTTCTGGATCAGACATTGCGGATCGATAGTTAGCAGGTTCACCAAGATCCCCTACTTCCTCCTCATCATCCTATATGTAAAGACATAGTTTGTCTGGCGCACGTATGGTTCTTTGAGACCTACGTGGAGGAATTAATTCCGGTGGAACACTCAGACTTTCTGGTTCTACAAGAATTTCTTCGCTAGTATTTTCAGAAGGCAATGTATCTTCTTGAATTTCTTCAAGATCATAATTTCTCCCACTGAATTCTTGATTTACAAGATCATTTTAAAGGAAGTCTCCATACCGAGCCACAACTACTTTGTTCTCAGCCGGATAATAAAAGTAGTAACCCATAGTTTCCTTAGGGTAACCTACAAAGATACATTTTACTAAGCGTTGTTGGAGTTTATCTCCAGAGTCACGTTTCACATACGCCTCACAACCCCAGACTTTTAAATAAGACAAATATGGCTTCTTGCCATGCCATAGTTCATATGGTGTCTTATCAACCTTCTTTGTGGGAACCATATTCAGAATACGAACAGCAGATTCAAGAGCATAATCCCAAAAGGATAATAGTAAAGTTGTAAGATTAAACATAGATCGTACCATATCCAATAATGTACGATTTCTCCTTTCAGATACACCATTTTGTTGTGAGTATACGGAGAAGTAAGTTTCTGAACAATTCCATTCTCACTTAAATAATCTTTAAACTCTTGACTTAAATATTCACCACCACGATCAGAACGAAGAGCTTTAATCTTCTTTCCTAGTTGTAACTCTACTTCCGCTTTAAACGTCTTGAATGTTTCAAATACCTCATGTTTATGCTAAGTAAATAAACATAACCATAACGGCTATAATCATCCGTAAACGTCAAGAAGTAGCTAGCACCTTTCCTTGACACATGTCTAAGTGGTCCACACATATCAGTATGTATCAAACCAAGTAGTTCAGTAGCCCTTTCAATATTGCTATTAAAAGGTTTCTTGGTCATCTTTCCAGATATACAAGATTCACATTTATCAAATGATTCATCATTGATACTTTCCAAAAGCCCATCACGTTGAAGCTTTTGTATGCGAGTCTTCCCAATATGGGCAAGTCTATAATGCCAAAGATAAGAAGAGTTCTTGTCTAACTTACTCTTCTTATTCATGCTAAAAACACAATTATTTTTCCTCTTGGAATTTTTATCATGCATGTTAATTTCAAAAACACCATTCACAGAAATTGCATCAAAATAGAATAAACCATCTTTGAAAAAAAAAATTATATTATTATAAATCGTGTGATTAAATCCAAGATCCAACATACAAGAAAAGAAAATGACACCCCTAACAATTGTAGGTGCATAATAATTATTTAAAAACAGTACTAAACCCGAAGGTAAAACTAATTTAAATATTCCTATAGCTTCAACCGTTGCTTGTGCGCCATTGCCCACTTGTAGAAATTGTTCCTCATAGGTAAGCCTCTTCTTCAACTCAAATCCCTGCAGGGTATTACAAATATTAATACCACATCCCGTATCATATACCCAGGAGTTTGATTTGTATGAAAGATTAAATAACTCTATCATAAATAAGTTACCTGAAGATGGTGCTGCAGCAGCTAGCTCAACCTTCTTCTTATGTTCTGCCATTTCATGGAGATAGAGAGAGCAATTCCTCTTCCAGTGTCCAGTCATCTTGCAGTAGTGACAAGTCTCATCTTTCTGAGATTTCTTAGCAAAGTTCTGCTTCGGTTTTGATGTAGTCGCAACTTGCTTGCTCTTATCAACCTTGCCTTTGCCTTTCTGCTTCTTATTCACTTGCGGTTTTGGTTTCGTTACTCTACCCTTTTGTACATAAAGTACTTGAGGAGTATCAATGGATGCCTTATCTTTCAAACCCTTTGAAGTCAATGAGCATTGCATGCAAAACATTAACTATCTTCCCCGTGCAATGCATATTATAGTTACGAACGAAATCATTGAAGTCCTTTTTAAGGGACCTATTAATCAAGTTAATAGCCATATTATGATCAAAGGGTTGTCCTAGTGCGATGAGTTGTTCCATATAACCCCTCATCTCCATATAATGAGCACTTACGGACTTTCCAGGACCTTGCTTGCAACTATGTAGAGCATCAACCAAATCATAGATCTCTACAGCTTGCGGCTTTTCATACACAGCCTTGAGTTCATCAAGCATTTGCTGAGGTGGAAATAGCTCATACTTCCTTTGAAGTGATGGAGCCATTCTCCCTAACATTACAGCAGCCACCTCATGGTGCTTCTTAACGTTAGCAGCGTGTTGAAGCCTTTCCGCATCAGATGCTCCTTCAGCAAGATCCTCCGGAAAAGGAGTTTCCAAGATATTGATAGTACCCGCTGCTCTCAGAACAATTCTTAGTGAGTGATACCAGTCATTGAAATTAGGGCCAGTAAGTTCAGGCCGTTCAAAGAAAGCTTTGAACGCCGAGCTTATTGTCAGATTGCTTTCGGGTTGAACCATTTCTACAAAAATAAGTTCAAACATTAGTATTTTTGATAATACAATTCAAGAAAATAAAATTACCCCGGTAATAAAACCATAGTATTTTCCTTGAAAAAACTAGAATCCATATTGACATAGATTTATCACATCAGTTGATCTGCTAGTGACAAATGTATTCAACACAGTAACTTGTCGAACAATAATTGACAAACATGTTTTATCCCTACTTTATGCCTTAAGTTTCCAGTTCTCACTGAGTAACTCAATTAAGTCGACTAATCTAAAGAACGTAAAACCTTCATGTGTAATCTTATTCACTCATGAAGTTTTCTCTCCATTACAACATCGTCCGATATCTTATATGACGACAATTGTAACTTCAAGTGTTCGTCAATTAGAGGGCATATGACTTCAATTTTAGGGTATAGATTTTGGTGTCAAAATCATGTACGAAGAAGCATGCATACATCTCCATAACATAAGTTTAATAAAACGTTTAGTAAACTTTTTGGTGAGACTAAAAGTTCATCATATACTTGCAATTTGAGGTATTGGTTAAACCAATTAAAGATTTTACACACAACTAAATTCACACCGTACTTTTTCTAGAACTTAGCTTTAGCACAAAGCAATAACCTTATTCATTGTGTTTCGAATGTGAATTAATGTAGTTAAATCAACCTTAAAGAATTGTACCAATAACAACCGTAGGTAATTCTAATTTTGACGCACAGGCGAGCCGGGAATTTGGTCAGCGCTGAGCATAACACCTCCTTTCTTAACCGGGTACATGACCAGCGGTGCGTTATACCCACTTTATAGTTTGCCAAAATTGAGTAGGCCGTTAAGTTGCTATTGCAATTCTAATCAACGCAAATCATATGTAATTTACATCTCAAAACAATTCATTAATTTTGATAAGATTTAGTCCATATTATTTTTCTTGAAAAAAATTACCCTTGTTTACAACATACAATATAAAAGCGCATGAAAACAAGTAGTACAAAAAAAACTAAATCATATAGCCACATGCATAACAATTTATTCAAAGAACATCAAATCTAGGGTTTTTATGAACATAAAAAGTCTTCCCTAATTTTAAAACTTTGAATCAAATAAAGCAAATAGCAATCAAAATTATATGATCCGTAAGAAACATGCATGTTTATTACGGATCTCCCACATTCTCTTAACAATTAAAAAACTACGGATCGTAACCATACATGACATAACAATTAATTCATGCAAAACATCTAAAGTTAATTACCATGTAATTTTAGGGTTTACAAAAAAAATAAAAAAAATTTTATAAAAAATTCGGCAAAGCAGATTTTAAAAAACAATAAAAAACAAAACCCTAATTTTTATAAAACCTAAACAACAAGTAATTTTTAACACAAATCAATATTAGTTAAAAAAAAACTTTAGATCTTGATAATTATAATCATGTTAAAACGGCTCTCGATGCCAATGATGGTTTATATAGTTCATAACAATTATTTAAAACCCTAATATGGATCAAAGAACGCATAGCGGAAGCAATTAACAAGATCATTAATTTAACACAATTATATTAATCAAGATTAGGGTTACATACCTTTATCCTAGCAAGATCCACAAGACGACGGAACGAACGGCAACTAGGGTTTATCACGAACACCACCAAGAATATAGTCTAAAGCAAGACTATATCACGCTCTTGTACACACTTAATACGGCGAGTTAACCGTGAGTCTAGCACGAACAAACCGAGCTTCAACGCTTATGGAATATCTACCCAACAACCCTAGAGAGGGGCTAGGACTAGATAAATAAACTTGATCGAAAACCAAACGAAACCCTAATGTGGGTTGAGGGTGGTCAGCGATCAAAGCAAAGAAAAGAAAAGAGAGATTGAAAAATTATGAGCTAAGGATTTGTTTATATAGGATTAGCAAACCTTGCGCTCCAAGTCATAAACAAATTAGGAAACCAAAGTTCCCCTTTGCCCCCTCCCTTTGTAGCCGACGGTTAACACCCCCCAAAGGGGTGTTTGTGTAATTTTTCCTTTTTTCTTTTTAGCTTCTATTTAATTCCATAACGGTCTTTAAAACTTAACTATTATTTATTAACGATCGTTAGTTAAGTTTTGGTTTGATTTAATAAATATATATAAAATATATTTAATAAATAAATTAACCTTTTACGTTATGTGTGCAATCCCGTGATCCCGAGTTCGATCATATCTCACTAGTATTAATTTTAAGTACATAAACTTTCATCATACATCTCTTGTGGTTTAAACTATTTCATTATGGTAATTTGGGTTTCACAACTGTATGAATATAATGATCTCATTTATCACAATGTACACTCATCCATCTAATTTGTTTCGGATTACTCTTATGCAACGAGATGTAGAATTGGCTCAGATGAAGAGAGATCACAAAAATGAGAATGAATCATGGCCGTATCAAGTTCAGGCTGCTACAGCATCAGCAACTACATATATGCTAATGGGTTTCCGTGCCATTACTTGTTTATAATGGAACATAAGGTTAAGCTTGGTATGGTTGTAGGCAGGCACTGTGAGGTTCGCACTTGTGGTTTTTGGGTAGATTGGAACTGTTTTAGGGAGGACTCTGGTGGTTAAGTCCTGTTTCCGAATTCTGATTGGAGGGTGGATGGCTATGGTCATTACTTTGGCCTAACAAAGTCGATAGGCTCTTTTGCACTGTAGGCTTGCATCATATTATATTTCCTGTTAAGCGGTTGTTAATATTAGAAATCACTGATCCAAGGGATTATCTAATGTAAATCAAATTAATGAACTTCATACCTTGCTCTTTTATTTTGCAGAGTGACCCAGGCATTGTCTCTGCTTATAGAAATTAGACTAATGACCAAGCTTAGTATGCTTTTGCAGATGCACATGATCTTACTTTTGGTTGCAATATGTGTTGAACTCATGATACACGATCTAACTTGGACTCGGAGTGACCAAGTATGTGACGCAGGCCAGACATATAAGCATAAAGGTGTGTTTTAACAGCTGTAGCTCTACTATTTAAGGAAGCTGCTTACTTCAAAGTTTGGTTATGTTGAATTCTTCTAGTTCTATAAGTAACTGAGTTTGTTCCTCTGCATTATGTTGTTTGCAACTTTTGTTGTGTTATTAGTTAGTAGTTAGACTTTAGAGAAGTGGTCTTTTTTTTATCAAAGTTTATTTGTGCTGTGGGTGGTGACGGTGTGTATGCCACACTGGCACACTCTATTTTTTAATACTGAATTTAGCTGTGTGGACTGCACACTCCATCTCCGTGGAAGCATAAACTTGTCGGGTTGATTTCAAGGACTCTCCTGGGCCGTTCGTCAATTTCCCGGGCCCTAATCGGGTCAATACATTATAAAAGATGTGTTAGTATAATTAAGAGATAACCTGTGGAGTAGGCGGATCCTACCCCCGGTATATATAGTGTATGGATTAGGGTTTCCTATTGGATGGTAAGATGTGGGCCGCGGGTCTGACCCATTTCTAGCCCACTCCAGACTATATCAATCTCAGTTTTCTATTATGGAGAAATATTGGTTCATTTGTATATATTGAACAGGTTATGACAGCAGTGTATATTCCACGATCTTTAATCCTTTTGTGGTATTGATTTATCCTACTTTAGTTCTGCACTAGCCCCCGCTCGGGTTCACATAAAATATTTGGAAGGAAGGGAACTTGACATAGAATTTAGAATACCTTTCAGCTGATTAACTTATATATGAGGCCCTTCGGTATATCTTGTAAATAGTACTAGTGCCGTTTCTTATCACAAAATCGGTCAATGTCTCAAACAATCAGTTTATTCTTATGATAAGGTTAAACGGTATTTGCTTTCGTGTGGGTTCCAATCTCGTTCCATATTTTACTCATCTTTCCAATACTTGAAAATGAAGGTCCCTCATTGTTGGGCCCAATTTGACCCTTTCTCATTTAAATATCAAGTGAACAATGGCAGTTGTGTGGGATACACAAGCCATATCAATTTCTTTGGATGCTTTTCTTTAAAATATCATTTTCATAGCTTGTTGGTTGCACACCATTTTAAACTTTTTGCACTATATTTACATTGAGTTTTGGTGGAGAATACAGTCAGACTCGGTGTGGTTGTAGCCACAGTGGGTTTGGCCCTTGTGGCTTTTGGGTGGACTGGTGCTGTTTTAGGGAAGGCTCGTTTAAGGGCCGTTTAAGAATTCTTGTTAAAGCGTGGATGGCTATGGTAACTACGTTTGCCTTGTCGGAGCCGGACATCCATATAAGCGCCATATCAGTTTTCTCCTTTTCCTTGCCTTGCCACAAAGATTATCTCATGTCTCCCTTGAATGTCATGTATCTTCTTAATTTTGGCAGTAATTCCTATTGCTAAAGCAACTGCTTCTTGTTGTACAGATTGTTTGAAGTACTTACCATGTTGTTGATAACGAACTATCAGTTTACATGGAATCCTAGGTTTAGGTAGGTAATCATTCACTATAACTGCGTCGCCCAGCCTCTGGCTTCTGATCTAAACATACCTACCGTAGAATAAGACTATTGCTTGATTTAGCGAGGAAGATGGTCAAGCCAACGTGATAAGAATCCGGTTTATTGATGGAAAGATTGAGATAGATCAGGATCAGTGATTTATTGCAATCCGTGATCTTCAGTACCGATTTTAGCATATTACGATTTTCTAGTATCTTCTATCTGTATCTATAAATTGTAAGTGTACGGCTAAGAATAAGGCATGGCATAAATTATAGTCTTTGATGTATTAGGAGTCTGGTCCTCTCTACGGACTAGTTGATTTAGTTGAAGTTTCGGTGTACAGACCGTTCTTTGATAAATCACACCTATCATTCTCTATTCAGATTTTCTTTGTTCAGATTTTGCATTGTTTCTTCAATAAAATCATTCCTATCGTCCTATTTACCCTTAGCCTGGTTCTATCATTTGGTTCCGATGCCGGGAATGATTTTATTGAAGAAACAATGCAGAATCTGAACAAAGAACTTCAATAGAATCTGAATAGAGAACGATAGGTGTGATTTATCAAAGAACGGTCTGGACACCGAAACTTCAACTAAATCAACTAGTCCGTAGAGAGGACCAGACTCCTAATACATCAAAGACTATAATTTATGCCATGCCTTATTCTTAGCCGTACACTTACAATTTATAGATAGAAGATACTAAAAAATCATAATATGCTAAAATCGGTACTGAAGATCAGGGATTGCAATAAATCAGTGATCCTGATTTATCTCAATCTTCCCATCAATAAACCGGATTCTTATCAATGCTTCGCCCCTGAAAACTTGCCTTGTCCTCAAGGCAAAATTGTGGATATTGACCAGTCGCTCTTTGGGTCGAAGCCACCACTCGATAGGCCACCACTTCGAGCTCGTTGGTCACGGCTATGTTGGTCACGGTTGGCACCCTTTTTTTTTCTTCTTCGGATCCAAGCCACCACTCCATAGGCCACCACTTCGAACTCGTTGGTCGCGGCTATGTTGGTCACGGTTGGCACCCTTTTTTTTCTTCTTCGGATCCAAGCCACCACTCCATAGGCCACCACTCTGAGTGTTGGAACCTCAAAAGGTTGGGGACCAACAAGTAAGTATGATCCTCCCAAGTCGCTATTCCGGGTTTGCACCATTTCGAATTTCCCGGCAATGGAACCAAATGATAGAACCAGGATAAGGGTAAATAGGACGATAGGAATGATTTTATTGAAGAAACAATGCATAATTTGAACTAAGAACTTCAATAGAATCTGAATAGAGAACGATAGGTGTGATTATCAAAGAACGGTCTGGACACCGAAACTTCAACTAAATTAACTAGTCCGTAGAGAGGACCAGACTCCTAATACATCAAAGACTATAATTTATGCCATGCCTTATTCTTAGCCGTACACTTACAATTTATAGATAGAGATAGAAGATACTAGAAAATCATAATATGCTAAAATCGGTACTGAAGATCATGGATTGCAATAAATCAGTGATCCTGATTTATCTCAATCTTTCCATCAATAAACCGGATTCTTATCACAACGCCTATAAGAAGAAATAATTGTCGTGTCAAGTATACCAATGACATAATTCATATCTGCTTTTGCATATTAAGTCACTTTTGGTTAAATATGTAATGAAGTTAAGTTATAAGATGAAACCTGATTCAGTCCTTATTAAGTATCGAGGCAGGCCAAACAGAGAAGCATGAAATTTTGTTTTTTAGCGCCATGGACATTGTTTAAGCTATTAGGTATATAGCAACTGCAGACTCCAAATTTTAACGGTTTTTAAATTTGTCTAGCTCTATCTGTGACCAAGTGTTTTTCTCTGCATCCTGCAGTGTGGTCTTTAACTTCCATAACAATATGGTTTTTCAGCAATAGTATTGCATTAATTTCAAGGTTCTATTTCCATATTTGCTATATAATTGAGGTCTATCAATATACAATTTTTATTTAATACCACATCTCGTTGTGCTGCTAGAAAGCAGATTTTTAGAAATTTGTATAATATATCTGAGAGGTAGTAGTCTTCTACACCAAATTTTCTTTATTCTGTTTGGTGGTGTGGAACTGTGGATAGCACACTCCTACCATTTTTGAAAACCTATCTTTTCGTAGCTTGTGTGGACTGCACACTCCATTACAATTTTATATAGTTACGCAATATTGGCTCAATTATATATTAGCGGGTTGTGTCAATCGTGTGGATTCCACAATCTTTAATCCTTTTCTGATATTGATTAATCCAACTTTAATTGTGCACTAGACACCCTTTCCTTTTCATTAGGGTTAACAACCATAAGTTGTCAAAGTGCTTCGTGTGAATGCTCTCTCTATCAGCCTCCACCATCATGATCGTAAGTGCTAGCTGCTACCCTTTGTTTCTTCTCATGAGAAACATTATTTTATCGCTAACAGTAAATTCTATATCTGCAGATAGATTTCGCCAGCAAGAAGCCAAAATACAAGGTCCCACTAATACTAGTCCTTTCAAAAGCAGGTTTGAATTTGAACTTAAAGCTTTCTGGTAACTCCAAATATATGATTTTGGAAGGAATGACGAAAGTTATAGTATATGACACAAAATAGTTATAAGAGCATCCCCAGTGAAGTCGTTGAAGACTTTTACTCCTTAAAGAGTCACTCTGGTTCGGTAAAAACAACTGAAATAGTCTCATCTCCTAAATACTTTGCAATATTTATGTTCATGATTACAGATCTAGCCTTTGCTTCTCTTTTTTCTTACGTAACTATTTAGCTCACTCTTGGTACCTAAAGCATGTGATATATACATCTCACTTTATTCCCGAAAAGGCAAAGCTCAAAGGACCAAAAGTGAAGTCAAACAACACACTTAGGAATCATTAAAGCACACTGATTCTGGTGAATTTCAGCAAAAACCAAATGGGACCTAAGTTTAAAGAAAAGATTAACAAGTATTGTCGTGTAATTTTAAAAATCCTCTTATATTTTTTATGGTAGTACTAGTTGCAACTATAATGTGGTAGTACTAGTTACAACTTTAATGTGGAGTGCTATCCTACACAGGCCTCCACCTTCCTAGTGATTTGTATGGCCTTATCTAGTATGTTATGGTAATGTGAAACATGGTGAATTACAATGTCTTACGATAAAGTGTCTGTTAAGGTTATAATCTCAGTTCAGTCTAGCTTCCCAAGTGTTCTTTAGCATAAACATCTATGAAAACTTCATCAGATTAGTACACACACTAGATTTTTTATGATAAACAGAAATTTATATGTATTAGTGATAAGTTAATCATGATTACTATTATCAGTAACATTTTGTCAGTAAACTAGTCAGCGTTCGAAAACTATGATTTTATTAATTTGGCGTATAACATTTATCCTTTCCTTACCTTTTACTATAGTTGAGGTTACGCATTTTATAGATAAAAAGGTAGAAATTAATGGATAAACCATTTGCCTTCAACACAATAAAGGGTAATTAAGAAAGAACATAGGGTGGGGTTAATTGACTCATATTGACGAGTCACTCTTACGCATTTGGTGTGTCCTCTCGCTGTCTATATATAGCTTCAAGGGGTCTTGTTTCTTTTACAAGCAACCAAACTTCTTTCGTCACCTTCTACTACAACATTTTCTACTCTACATTGATTTTCATGGCTGCAGAAAACAACCTCACTATAACAATTCCAGAAAGCAAAACCGTTGAGGAAAGTATTGACTACTCACAAAGGGGACAATGGCTTCGTGCAGCTGTCCTAGGAGCCAACGACGGTTTAGTTTCAGTTGCATCTCTAATGATGGGTGTAGGAGCTGTCAAACATGATGTCAAAGTCATGATTCTCACCGGTTTTGCTGGTCTAGTTGCAGGTGCATGTAGCATGGCAATAGGAGAGTTTGTGTCAGTATCATCCCAGCTTGATATAGAGGTATCTCAAATGAAAAGAGCAGGAGCCAGTAATAAAGAAAGTGAGGATGAACAGTTGCCAAATCCTCTGCAAGCGGCTGCAGCATCAGCTGTTGCATTTATATTTGGGGCTATGGTGCCATTACTTGCTGCTTCTTTCATTGTGAATCATAAGGTGCGGTTGGGCGTTGTCGTGGCTGCAGTCACAATTGCACTTGTGGTTTTCGGATGGATTGGAGCTTATCTTGGGAAGACTCCTATGGTGAAGTCTTGTTCTAGAGTTCTAATAGGAGGGTGGATGGCTATGGCCATTACATTCGGACTCACCATGTTGATTGGCTCTAGTGGATTATGAGATTTCTGCTATGTTAGTCTGTTCCTTATTCAGGTCTACATGGTTGTTGTGGCAAAAACTCTACTACTAGCAGACAAGATAAATTTATTGCCAAATAAATTTTGTATCATTCCGGCCGTAGTAGCGATCTAAATTTGTTGCTAATATTGTTAAGAATAACTTTTGGCAACGGGTTAGGTCCTTATATATAGTTGACAAGATTTTTACTAATAATCATGACTAAATATTGATCTTTTGCATTATGTTCTTGTTATAGTTTCACGTAATCAAAGTCGAATTGAGGCATATCGTGCCTTGGTATATGCCACAGAAACATCTTACAGTAAGATCCTTATATATTCTCAGTAAATTGTTAATCAGCAGACCAAAAATAGGTTATGGATGAAATATATAATATTTCTTTTATATATGACTGTAGATTAAATGTTTACTATGCATTTTTAGTTAAGATAACCTAGAAAAACTTGTAAACCAAACTTGATGTACATAATTAGAGAGAGTCGTAGGTTACAAAGTAAAGAATGACCTAAGAAACAACTTGCTAAAATATTGATTGTTTCTGTAAAACACCAAAAGTAGGAATACGTATATGGGGTATATAGATTTTATAGATATAACTTAATACTACAAAGGTAAATGAATTATTGAAGTGTGTATATCTTATATGCTTTTAACACGCAACCGGAAACTACAATCTCAGTTTTGGACGATGCTATTTCAATCGTACTCATTATGATTAACCAAACCATTACTTAGAATGTCGTTGTTGCATTCCTTCACGTATTGATCTTGATTCCATTGATGTCGATGGAGGCCTTGGAACGTCGTCTCAGTATCTTTGTAGATTGCACGGTTGCACAAGGTTTACTCTCGTAGTAACTAAAAGTTTGAAAATACACTTCAAGAGGATAGAAAGTGAGAAAGAGGTGTGATCAAATATCCAGATATAATGAGAACAAAACCGAGCCATTAGTTATTGTGGAATGCAAACGTGAAGTTATCATCTTAAATCACAACAAATAAGTGAACTTCCCATTTTAAGTGTAACAAACTTAACATAAATGGTAAGCATGCAATAAGTTCCATCAGTTGTCCAAAAATGTCAAAAGCTCATGAATAAGCTATGAACCACATGTGCAAATATATACAATTTCTTAAGCTTTTGGTTGTACCTTTAATCATATTTATCAAGTAACTTAACACAATAACTTGATAAAAACTTGCACAACTCTCACATCTCTTCATATATGCACATCTCTTCATATACACACACTCATTACAAAAACTTGCACACACAAAGGTGAAAAAACACACACGAAGTGTAGGAAGAGAATGAATAACATGTTAATAGTAATGTGTGTCATGCTTATCTCATGTTGTAAAATACTCGCAGTTTCAGAAACTCGTCTGAGTGTAGGTTTCTACAGCGAAACATGCCCAGATGCAGAATCCATTGTGAACGACGTTTTGAGAGACGCGACTAGATTTGACAATCAGATGCCGGCTATCTTACTTAGGCTTCATTTTCACGACTGTTTTGTTGAGGTTCTTTCACTTAATTATCTTTTTCTTTAAAGCACACAACTTTCTTAGTTTCATTTGGTTTTTATTAATAATGCTTGGTTCGAGTTTGATCAGGGTTGCGATGGATCTATTCTGATAGATGACGGCCCGATATCTGAAAAGCTAGCAGATGGGCATCAAGGATTAAAGGGGTTTGATGTAATAGAGAATGCAAAAAGTCAGTTAGAGTTTGCGTGTCCTGGTGTGGTTTCTTGTGCTGATATTGTTGCTATAGCTGCTAGAGATGCTGTTGCTTTTGTATGTTCTCTTTGCATGTCGCATAGTTACACCTTTAATCGAGTGCTTGTGTGGATGATTTGATGTTTGTGTTTTGTTGTTTGGCAGACATTCGGACCATTTTATGAAGTTGAAACTGGTAGAAGAGATGGTTTTGTTTCAAATATTTCATTGGCTGCTGATATGCCGGATTTCAGTGATTCAATTAAGCTTTTAAAGCAAAAGTTCTTTGACAAAGGTCTTAATGAGAAAGACCTTGTGGTTCTTAGTGGTACTCTCTCTCTATCTCTTTATCTTCTCTCTCTACTTATAATATGCACGTATGAAACATGTATATGTGTTTATGCATATATCCCATGCAGAATCAATGGCCATGTTTAGTTGGTAAGCATTTTAAGAGGTATGAACATAGGAGTTGATTATTAACTTGAACTTTTCACAAGAGACCGGTGTAGATTGTTCCTATACTAACGTTTTATTGTTGCATTTTGAGCATAATTGTAATAGTAATTCTTGTTAAAATTGAAATTAATTTCTAAAAACGGTCCGAAAATTAATGATTTGTAATGTGCATGAAATATACGGCATGAAAAAATAGATGAATTATTTGTACTCGATCAATCTAACACCACAAACGTTAAGTTTATGTTCTTCATGTAGAATAATTTGGGTTACCCGAATAATTTCTGTAAGATATTTCATCAGCAGGTCTATTTTGTCATGGTCAGTTTGGCTTACTTTATATCCACCATACGTGACAAATTTTAGGTGCACATACTATTGGTACAACGGCGTGCTTTTTCCTTATGGACAGGCTCTACAATTTTGTATCTGGCGGGGGTCCAGACCCCAGTATAGATCCCGACCTTTTACCTGAACTAACGGAAGCTTGCCCTCCTAACGGAGACATTGAATTCCGGTTGCCGATTGATCATAATAGTGGAAACACTTTTGACATTAATATTCTGGATAATATTAGGAGCGGTTTTGCGGTGCTAGAATCAGATGCAAAGCTGATGGACAATCCGGTTACCAAGAAAATATTGGACTCGTATTTTGGATTCTCCAACCAATCTTTTGAAGCGGATTTTGTTAACTCAATGATTAAAATGGGTCGTATCGGAGTTAAGACAAGTTCAGAAAGAGGGGAGATTAGACGTGTGTGTAACACGTTTAATGATTGAAATAACCGTACATCTATACTATACTAGTACTAGCTAGTAGTTAATAAGCGATTGATTTTTTATGTTAATAAAATCAGACCAGTGTAATTATCTTAAAATAATCAGATTGTAATTATGTGATAAAAGGAAAATGTAATGACATAGTATGATTTTTATATTTGAGTGAACTACAGTCCTGTACTCATGTTAAGTACGTGAGACTAAGCCAAGCAATTCTTAATCTAATGGCAAAATATGAAAATGCATCAGCATGGCTCAAAAACTACACAAGATTTTGTCGGGATATACGATCGTTTAATTATCGAAAATGAGTGAGTCTATCGAGGCATACACTTAAACACGAAAAGTGTGTTTATTATATATTTCATATATATGTAACTTGGTTATATTTATTAAAGAGTAAAATGCATATATGTAAAATGTGGTATGTTATTTTTGCATATATTCTACTTCGTTTTTTTGAAATTGCAAGTGTCATATCTATAAGGATAGTTTGAGTTCATTTTGATACTTTGACCTAACAGAGCATATGTAAAACCCGCTTTAAAATACTCATGATAATTAATGCATGAAAAACCGATTAAATTAAAAATTAGGAAAATTACCAAAAAGATCCATTGCCCATTATGCTCTTCCCAAAAAACACCTTAAATTTTCTCTTTCTAAAAATGGTCTAATGTATTTTCGAATTTGGGCAACTGTTGCAGAAATGGACAAGTGGCAAATACTGTCAGCAATGGTCGGGTATAAATACGCCATGTACGTAAGGGCAACAAGATGAATTAGGGCAATTCGAATTTTGGGCAACAGGTTTATTAGTAATTTGATACCTGCAAATAAGTACACCCCACTTTTGGGCAGCAACTAAATTTTGGGCAGCCCAAAGATTATATTCGAGCAACAACTAAAAATTTACCCCCATTACATCTCTCATTTGGGCCTTCTTCAAACAAAAAAAAAACACGTGTTCTCTCATTTTCTCCCGCGTTCCTTCTTCTTCCTCTGTTTCTTATCCGGCGCCGGCGAATACCAAATAAAGGAAAGCTCAAAGTAATTGAATATCAAAATCGTAGAATGATCTTCATAATGGTAATCACTATGTACTTTCTATTGTTTATCTATTACCATTGATCAATTTCGTCACAATAATTAAATTAAAATACGTTATACTAAAATTGTAATTAAATCGTGTATTTGTAAAAGAACAATTTGTTTTGGCTGATTTAATTAATTGAAAACACTATTCACTTGTATTTAATCTCGGTATTTTTACTACTATGTTTTCTTGTTTGATTTGTTAACTAATTTACATTATTCGGGAACATTACACCAGTACGATATAACATGCAATGAGTATCTTTTTTTGTATAGATCTTAAATTGTAACAGAAATCGTTGATCCTTTTTACAGGAAACTTTTTCGAAGCTCATCATTAGGAGTAAGTTGAACTATTTGTTTTTTTGTTAAACAAAAGTTAAATGCAAAGCGGATGTTATTGTTTAGGAATACTTGTTTTGGAAGTTGGTTAGATTTACGATTTTATGATCATGAACCACATTTGATTGAGTATATGTTGAGAAAACAGCATCGAGTTGATGATTCACATTACAATATGCCCCTTATACATTATATAGATGGTCATACTTTGCATTTTGGTCGCCGAGAATTTACTCTTATTACTGGTTTGAGATTTGGGAACATTAGTTTTGGCTTGTATAATTCTGGTCAACTAGATTTTCGTAATAGAATATTTCCTGAGAAGCTAGGCGTAGGTGTAACAATTTTAGATGTAATCGGTATTATGGAGGATGAAGAAAGGTTTTCCAAACTATGTGATCTGGATGTTGTACGCCTTTGCCTTTTGTTAGTTTTAGAGGTAATTTTTATGGGTAGGTTGTTGTATTCAGAAGTAGATGATAGCTTGTTTAGATTGGTGGAAAACATTGATAGTTGGAATGCCTTTCCTTGGGGTGAGCACATATGGGCAAATTTGTATGAAGATCTTAAGGATGTAATAGAAAATAATTGTGATGCGCAACTTCTACTTATGGAGAAAGACCATAGTTATGTCCCCACATATAACTTAAAAAGCTTTGTGTTTGTGTTTCAGGTAAATTTTTTGCTCTTAATTGTAATTATAGTTATAAACCGACACAAGTTAGCGTTTTATGATGTAAGTGTTTGGTTTTCTAGATATGGATAATGGAGTCGTTTGAAAGGTGCAACGGTTGGTGGATTAAAGAATCAAATGTCATACCAGGAGCAGTTTCTTGGTCGAGAGTATCTATCTTTAAAAGATCTGATATTCCTTATGTTTTTGGCAAGGTAATTTTGATAGGTTGTTTAAAACTATTGGAGATATTTTGACGAGTAATGAAGTTTAAAAATCTCTATTTTCAGGCTGGTAATACAACTATTGATATTAGGCCCACAATAGATGAGTACGGTTCATCCGTTTGGAATGATAACAATGTTTTTTTAAAGAATATATCCCCAAAACTCCGGTTATTCGATATGATAATCTTTTTCAGACATATCTTTCTAAGTTGGAATCTGCACGCAAAGAAACATCCAAGAACCCTGCTCTGAAACTCATAACAAGTGTTTCGAACTCTAGAGGCAGTTGTGAGAAACATACTCTAAGAGACGAGTTATTTTAGAATTAAATGCCCGTGTGCTAAAGTTAGAGACAGTTATTAAGGTAATTGTTTTTTATTAGTCATATGTTTTCGTTTCGTTATATATTGTGTAACTATTACATAATAGTTAATAAGTTAAATTTCAGGTGCTTTGTCGTGAGAGGCACATTGATGTAATGGTAAGTTAAACCCTTATTTTAATAATTTGATTTTGAAAATCTAGTGTAACTAATATGTAACTACTATATAGGAGAGTTTTCCATGCATTGATTGTTCTTCCAGTATCTACAAAAAATTTTGTGATTCAATGCACACTATTTTCCAAAACGAAAACAGACAATTCCGATGACGATGTTTCAAATGTAAGCATTTCATAAACTTTAGGTTCGGTAATTTTTAGTTTTTCTATACATAGTGAATATAAGTTATTAATTTGAATTCAAGGATTATCTTCGTGAAGTAGAATTGAGATTGGCATTGGAAGATGAAGATAGGTTATTGTTGGAACTGGAGAAAAACATTGAAGAGGAGAAGAGGTATCGGGAGGAAGAGGCAATAAGGCTGAAGCTCGAAGAAGAGAAAATGTTACAAGAGGCAGAAAAGAAGAAAAGAAAGCGGATTGAGTTTTTCAAAACAAGTCATGCACAGAAAGCTAGGGGAAAAGTGTCATACACCACGAGGATGGAAACCAATGATGTAACTGTAAAGTCAAAACCGATAGTTAAGTGGGTCAAGATTCAAAAATCCCAACATAAAAAAAAATGATCCAACTATCGCTTATTTGCTTAGCAGAGTAAAACCGTGGGTTGAGGTATAATGTATACACAAATAACATATTTGCAATTTGTTATATCTATTTTACATTGTCTTTGAATGGATGAAACTTTTTATTGTAAGAAACTTCTCGACGTACTAGGTCTATGGACACAGTGTGGTGTACAGATGATATCAAGCGATTTATTAGTCAAGAAGTAAATATTAAAAGTAAATTTCCATGGAGCAATGAATACACTGTAGATACCAACTTTTGGTGAGCCATTGTTTGCTTAGACCGTAGTCGTCTTGGTTGGCGAACTGAAGAGGTATGTCTTTAAAGCATGCACTGGTTTATTTGCATACGGTATTGGTATTTACTTGAGCATGTTTCTTTTAACAGCACATAGACTTGTGGGTCGACTATTTGTGGCACATTAGACCTAAGAAAGCAAATTAGGCCATCATTAGTTGCTACTTTGTTCAGCTTCAACTCCAGAATGGCATGCCCATGTTTTTATGTTAATGGTCAACGTTATTGTATACCGTGGACTGATGTTGAACAGGCAACAGTTAAAAACTCCATTAAATAATTCGATATCCGTTATGTTATAAAAGTTTTTGATACACAGTCTATTTAATCCGTTTTAGGTATATATACCCAAGCAACGAAACACAGCAACATTGGTGTGATGGCCAGTTTAATATCCGGTCTGGGTTAGTTACTTTTTATGAATCGGGATGCACTTATGATTTGATTTTCGGCCTTGCTATGTCCGTGTCCACGAGTGCTTAAAGGTAAACAAAAATTCTGTTTATATTCATCCAATCATTATATTTAAAGTTTGAAAGTATAGTGCTCTGTTTTGACATTAGTTTCATACTAACCCAACCCATACTTTTTTTATTTGTATAATCTTTAGTTATGATAAACATACATTTAGTTACAATGTAACTAGATACAACTACACACCTTAGCTAGCTCATCTTCATTTACCATAACATTGGGTTAATAAATTGGAGTAAAAAAATTTAAGTGGCTGAAATAACTTTGACCAGTTTCTTACCCTGTTAGCATTATGGCATCCTTTCTAATCATATTAATTGTGGTTGTCTTATGTCTGCAACTCTATAATGGCCTCTGGAAGCTTAATCAACACTCTTGCCATTTGGAGTAAAAATATTATTTTCAAAATTTTGGCCTATAAATAAGTTACCCCATACTCTGTTTTCATATCACGACTACTTTTCCATAACAATCCATCTACACACACACTTCCTTACTTCAATCCACAACAATGTCTCGACTAAACCAGTTGGTTGTCGATGCTAACTCCTTGTATTTGCAAGACATGATGATCAAGCTATTTGAAATGGATAATGAAAAGGACTTTAAGCTTATTAGTGATAGTTATGAGATATGTAATGCTATGAATGCCCGTTCTAAGGTTAGGCGTGAGCAGCTGCTGGAGTTGCAAATGCTTGATCCACGAACTCTCCTTCTATCTGATTCAATCAAAGTTCTTGCTGACCTTCAGAATGAGGAACTCGAGAAAGCAAGGCAGCTGATGAAGCTAGTTCTTGAAACCCAAATCATGGTTCTGAAAAAAATTTCCTTCATTGCTCACTTGTACCGCCAGTGATGTATTTTTGAAGGGTAGCTCTTGGTGCTCACTACAATCTTCTGTCAAAACCAGTTTAATGTCTTTTGGTAACTAGATTATGGAAGGGTGGTTTAGCTTTTGGTTCTTAACATTTTCTCCACCTGAACACCCTGTTTAATATTTGGTCTGTCGAGTCTTACGTTTGTGAGTCTTATTAGAATGTAAATGTAATTATTCCGTTTATGTTAGAATGTGAATGAAATCGTCCTTTTGTGTTACTGCAATCTGGTTAGTGTTATACATAAATGTTATTTTCTTATATCATTTTATATTGTTTACAGGTTAACCTCCCTATAGTACTAGGACGTGCCAATGTTTTAATAAGCAAGGCGTTGATTCAACCAAATACACTATAACGTTTAAACTTGGAGAAAATGTCCCTAAACAAGGTGGTATATTCGGGGATTGTGGTGTTTGGGCGTGTATAAACTTATATCGTTTGTTACATGGTGTATCTTTGGAAGTGGATGACCCCGTTAACTTTGCTTTGGCATATCGCGAGCAGATGCTACGGTTCTTCTTCGAACATAAATTCTAGTTAAGAAACATTAGTTGTAATCATTAATATTCCTTTATATATTTATATCCATTTTATTTCTGGACACATTTTTGTGCTTATGATACTCGACGAGTTTAAACGTTATTATTTGAGCTAATGATAATTTAGAGTAACACATAACAAGTGTATCCCTTATAATTACAAAGTGTATCCTCATAGAAAAGTGGTTCCTTAGGTGGGATTTTCTTTGTCAGTCCTAAGATGGGCAATTTATTTGGTTGCTTCCTGGCTTGGTATTTTGTTTTTGGAGGCAAATTTCCATATTTGAATTCTTTACAGGGAGGAATTCGTTTATAAAAATATCCAGGCTTAGGTTTTGGTTTATATACTTCTCCGGTTATCTCTAGCATAGTGGGAATATCAGTCGATATTTCTGATGATATGTTTATCGGTTCATCTAAAATGATATATACAATGGACATGATTCAACAAAAAGTCATTCGATTTGATCTAACTAAGGTCAAGTTCTAAGAAATCTACTAAAGGACTCATTTAATGTTATAAATGAATACATGATGAATTTAAGACAAATGAACACTTAATTGATCAATTAAGTATTCATTCATTATGGATAACATACCTTTTATGTTCATCAGAGCGTCTGACATCGTTTATTACCCGAAAATGGGTACAAAATGACGATTTATATTGGGCCACAATTATAGATCAGGCTCAGTAAACAATTTAGTGTATTTAAAATCTTTCCAAAGCCCATTATGTTAACCTAAATACATAAAACGTACTTTCATACAATTAAGTAAGTGATTATGGTAAGTACAATTAGATAAGGTTATTGTTTGATTACAAAATCACACATAGTAGAACTACACACACTACAACCATGGAAGATTTACCTAATTATCAAGAAGAACTTAGCAGAGAGGTCGGCTGTACTAACCCGGTGTTTTCTTACTTTTATAGGTACATTATATTTGCATGTTCAATATTTACATTGCTTTTAATACTAGTTTGCATTTTCAATTAATTTTATTAATCGTTATTGTTAATTAAGAAGTACCTTCCATTTACAGGACTAATGAATCCCCTAAAAAGTATTGTGCAAAGTTTGAAGAGGAAGTCCTGTTAGAACCTAACAGCTCTCCTGTTGGTGCTAGTCATTGTTCACCTTTGGAATTGCTGTTAAGGAACAAGGTCACTAGTAGGGCTAAGAAGAATGGTAGGAGATCGAGTCAGAAGCGGTTAAAGATTATCCGGTTGTGCAAAGGGTATGGAAAAAGAGTATTTGCTGGAACAAGCTCTGGAAGGATGATGAGCTACAACATGGAAAGGGAATTACAGCTGGAGGATGTCCTATCATAAACTGGCCCCGAACCCGTCTCAGGTAAGAATCATTAACAATGTAACGGTTCTTGGAGATTTACCACATCTTTTGTAACCTTATGTATGTTGTATACAATTAGCTGTATCTAACTAATATTTTGTACTAGGTTGATAAATGTGCACAAACTTATCATTTTGCAGACTGCACTTTGATGTGTATGTTGTGCACAGTTTTTGGATTCAGGAGGTGTAAAGACTTGATTATTAAGATCATTGACATTAGGGAGAAGATTAAATGTATGGGTTACCTGCGAAGGTTGTTCGGATACAGACACATAGATCTTCATAACATCATTGGGATTCAGCAATTACATTATAGAAATAAAGAAGATCATTGTTATCGATTATGTTGATGTTGTTGAATTCTAGTATGTAGGCTATATGAATATTGATGTTGGGACCAAGCTTGAACTTTTTCTTCATATATCTGAGTAGATCCAAGTAGCTACTACCACTAGGTAGTAGAACACCATATTGTTGATCCTCATAGACTAGTATGACCCTAAATTTTTGTGTTGTTGTTGTAGAAATTTTTGGTTCAATATCTTATCCTTCTACCTAGTTATTATAAGTAAATGAGATTTATTCTTAAATTTTGTCACCTAAAAATAGTACTTGTAATTCAATAACTATGTATGCTTGTAATAAATACACTACCAATGTAGTTGGCCTTGTAACAATTACACTTAAGTTACCAATAAACATTTCATAACTATGCTAATAACCATTGACAACCAAGAGGGATAACATATCAAATAACATAAAAACTTAGTATCATAATTTAGATTACTTGATTAGTTTTACAATACGGGAAAACAGAAAATACATAAGAAGTAGATAACAAAGGTTCACAAAAAGATAATGTAACTAGATAAGTTGGTTGCATAGTGAAAAAGGCAGTTGACTGGCGTTCTTGTTTATCGAAGGTTCGATGCACTCCTTAGACTATATCTTATCCCCGTCCCAACAGGTTTCACTAATGTTTCGACATAGGTACACCAAGGACCCCTCATATACTCTAAAATCCTGAAAGTCTCGATGGTAGGATTATACAACATTACCTGATAACCAAATGGAATTACGAGACACCCATCTCCAGTTATACATATTGGAGAATAGTATCTTGTCCAGCCTTCTACGTAATGTTGTAAAGGATATAGCTTATGATCTGGTGTGGGAATTCTAAACAACAATGACCATGTGTGGTTGACATGTTTGTTAATCATCACCCAAACATACGAAAGAGGGTCTTCATTGTAGGTAGATAGCATGGTCAGCCCTTAGGGCAACATCCCCAAGTCAAAGGATTTTTTCCCCCTTGGTCTATCAGGAAGCACAACCTGAGTAATTGTTTCATCACTTAGATGAATACAAATTACCCTTTCCGAATCTGGTTGCCAGTTAAAATCCCAGAAGTATACACATCCGTCATAACCCACACCGTCTGAAAGACACTACCTTCCCCTGGATAAACACCAACATTTTTTCAATTCCTATTTTGGACGGAAAACATTTTAACCTTGGCATTGCGCTTAGAAATAGCAATAAACTTGTGATCACAATCTGTTATCTTACCCAAGCCATAACCAACATAATCTGGTTTCTCTTTCACAAAACATGAGTCAATCACATATGTGTAACGGGTGGCAGGGTTGAATAGAGATATACCTGTAGTGCTAACCACGCATAACAAACTGTCGCATGAACCAACAACTCTATTGAAGTTATTATTCATAAAAGGATGATCATGGCTACGGTATAATGTTGAGGGGTTATTTAACAAGTCATAAGAAATAGAGCGAGTGCATATACCATCATAAGATCTTAGCAATAATTGTGGGTGCTGAGAAGCATTGGCATGCTTCCTTATGAATGTCGAATTAGAGATGATTGAAAACCATGTTTTGCACACGGCCTTGCAAGTCAAGAGTGATGAAACATGAAGGTTTAGTAACACAATCATCATTAGATCGAATGTTAAATCTTCAAAAGTAGCCATTTGTGATAATTTTGAGATACTAACTTAGATGATGATTTTCCTTTGGTAAATAAACTGTATTGTGTGTACTTGTGTATACTTATAATAGTTAAATGGGAAGATTATGGGACAAGTGGGTGGTTAACAGTAAAGGCCAGTTATTCAAACGTGGGTGGTTAACAGTAAAGGGCAGTTACCCAAACGTTATAGATTCACTAGTGGGAAATTAATTTAAAAAATTGGGCAATAAGGGCAACTCAGCAATTGCACTCATACTATAGGGATTTCAAATATAAAATAGCCAAATGTATCCAATTTTTTATAAATTACATTTAATTTAGAAATAAATTTTGTAAATAGAATGAACATGTGTCAATAACGAATAATGAAGAAATTTATACACATTAACCGGTGCAGGTAACGGGTCAATGTCAAGTGAAATGGAAAACCAGTTATGTGTTTGCGATCTCCCAGTGAAAGTCTTAACTTCATGGAAACCTAGTAATCCTTGCAGAAGGTTTGTTGTATGCCCAAACCGTTACAACCCAGGTAAGAAATGTGGTTACTGGGATTGGTATGATGATGAGGTTGAATCAAATTGGTTCAGGATGAATTTGAATGAGATGTACACTATGTTGAATCAACAAAACAGGCGTGATCTTAGACAATTATTGACAAGTCGGCAAATAATTGAAGTACTTCATGCTAAATTGACAGAGAAAAACATTCTACTGGACAAGAGTAAATCCTACGTCGTTTCTGGAAGAAAACTTGTATTTGGATTGGAATTACCTTGTGTGTGTTACTATCCATGAAGTAGAAGTTTATTGTCAGGCAAAACATGTTTCTATGCGTTTCTTTAATATTTAGGATCTCGTAACTGGATTTATTCGTATCTAAGTATGTAAACTTAATCTATCCAAGTAACAATTAGTTGATTTGTAATATATTCCTTAAACATGGTGTTTCAAGTGCAACTATATTTATTTTGTAGGAAAGATTTCGTTAACATTAGTTTTGTTAACAGAATTATAAATAATAGAAGCATACGTTTTTTAAAAGTTAGGCAAATGCGCGTATAGCAGGAATTCATAGCAAACAAAAGTTTGTAGATATATTACAACATATTAGTAGGTAATTTCTAGTCTTCATATACGGCCTACTCCGTTGATCTTGAAAACTTGGCCATCTACAAAGCTTGCAACCAAAGGATGAAACCTACAAAAATCAAATCTGAAATTTCAGAAAATTTGAGTATAAAATTTAAACGTATTCAAATAAGATGCCAATTACAACTCATACATCATTCATTCGCGTGCATATAATAAATTGCTGCAAAAGGATGATCGTGTAGAACAAGAGATTCTTTGTATAGTTCTACATGTAACGAACCATGAACACCAGTGATACCAACATTCAGAAAAGTACGATCAATCATATCGTGGACTAGAATGATATGAGCCATTGGGTTATTAGTAGCAGATTCAACAATTGGATTGCCATTGGGAGTAAAACCGAGCGGTTACAGTATGAAGCGGGATTGAATGTTGAAAATGTTAGTAAAAGTTGGTGTAGTACCACCATCTAAACTAACCTTCCAACCACAAAATAGTGGTATGCCATATGCCAAAAGATGACCAGAGAACACAAGGGAGTCACCCAATACGGAAATCGACAGGGGGTTCATCAATTCAGCAATTAATGTAAGTGGAATATCTAAAACTTGGAACTGGTGGTTAACCATATCAAATGAAATAAGCATATACACTTTTATTAGATCCTCGTTGTTATAAGAACACAACTCATGTCCGATCCAAATCACATACTTACCTACAACAGCCTGACTAGACCTACTAAATCTTATAGTCTTACGGGGTAAGTTATCATTGTCTACTCTAGGCCAACATCTTGAACTTGAACTAAAAACCGAAGCGTACCACATACCTATTCCACTGACCGGGTACGAAATCTTAATAATAGTTGGATCTAGTGTATCAGGCCTAACACCAAAACCTAAAAGGATTTTATAACCTATAGGTTGACTCCTAAATGTGGGTATAAAGGTACCAATATACTTATTCATCGATGGGTTCCAGATAGTATAAATGTTTCTTGGGATCCAATGATAGCACCACAGCCCACACGATGTGCCCATCGGATGCATATTAGTAAAAAATAGGTTAGCATTAACTAAGATTGATGCGAAGTTTTCGGCAACACATAAAAGAAAACATTGATATTGACGGGTATACTTTATTAGATAACCACATTTTAACGAATTACGAACACCATATGATAACAAGAAGTTCCTTTCGTCTATCATAGCTTTCCAACTCTTTGAAACACCACGACAACGAAGTATATACTTTACAGGGAGTCTGTTCATGATATTTATTTGTAGATCGAATGGGATGTATTCTGACATGTTTTTAGGGTTTGTTTAACTTTTTGTCAATTGAAATGAGTGGATAAAGTGATGAAGGTGGAATAAGGCATTGTGTGATAGGGAATAGAAGATTTATTAGGTAATAAAGTAAAGTAACCATTCACTTAACTTGTACTTTACAGGGGTTGCATTTAGTATGTCTCAACCACAAATATATTCTAGAAGGTTGCAATTACAATAAAGGAAAGTGCAAAAAATTCATTGTTAAGTGTGAATATACCTTAAGCATCATCAAATGCTAACACCTTGTGCTTCCAAAAGTATTCAACAAGTTGTTCCTGATAAGCTATGGCTGTTTGAAGAGGATCATCAAACATAACGGGTAGGTTACGAGACAACCTATATAAAAATATACACACACAAATCCCACAGTCGCCATATTTTTTGTCCTGCCTTGGAACATCTGCAAATTCATATGAGATTTATAGTTATCGGGTGATATTCCCTTGTTCTCCAATATCCCATGAACATTTAGATAAAATCTTAGCTGCACGGGCAGCTTCTTTTTCATATTTCTCCACCAAGGTCTTCTGTTACCAACAACCCAACCTAGGCTATCGTAAAATGTAACCAATCCACTCCTTATGTGAAGTTCAGCTAGACACCAGTGTTTCTTTGGTTCATTGACAGGAAAGTACACCTACAATATTTGAATTCATATCACTTTCTATGGGGTTTTTATATTATACAAGTTACTTTTCTAGGTAAAAAGAAACTACCTTCTCAACCAATCGCCATGGGACAGGATACCTGATGCCATTAGAATAATAGTCTGGCATCGAACCAGCGAGAATTTGTTGTAAGAAGTGAGGGCTCACCATTGCCCAATCAACATTAAGTGGTCTAAATGTCCCCATTAAATCCACAAATATATCACGATGCTGTGTATGGAAAAAATGGGAAGATTAATAACAACATTCATAAAGATTGCTCTAATTGACTATGAACACTTTGTTAACTTACATTGTCACCCAAACACCCATCTTTGGCAATATCAAGACACACTAATGCTTGCCAGAACTTTGCATTCACTACAATGTCTCGTTGTTCCCAGGTAAACCGATACTCTGGTGGGTCAGGCAAATTAATATACTGTGCTACAGATAGGGAAACTCTTACGGTATCCATGTTACCGTCCGGCTCTCTTGATAGATCCAATAAACAATCTTCATGAGGTAAGACCAAGGTAAATTCATTATAAAACAAAGATGGGAACAACATTAAACAAACAACATACCTCCATAAATGGTGGTAGTGCAAGTAGTTCTTGGACAGAACGTAATTTAGGCTTGCCGGATACATCCTGGATATAAGATTTTATGTTATTATTACACGACATGGATATCTGGATTTGTATTTTACATATGCATTAAATATATCTCTAAAAATTCAGGCGGACCGATATCACCATGTGCTTGATTCCTTGAAGTACTTTTAAGGGCATTTGGAGTAATGTTAGGTTGCTTATCAATGGGTTGAATAAAATCCATTGCCAACCTCTTCATCATCTTCCTTCTAACTTTGAGAGACCTGGGTACACGCTTCTTTCTAGATCCTAATTTGTGATTCATTTTTACACCGGAAAAAACTTTAGCCAGAGATGGTTTGTAATCAGGTGTGACAACATTCACATACTGCTGTAAGAAAAATATATTCGTCACAAACTTATAAAAAGAAAACAAAATACTGATTCTGACAAATTCCATAAGAAAGTACCTTAACTTCAAGAGGCTGAACCGTTCCTTTTTGAAGGTCAAGATCCTTAAACTCGGAAACAAATTTTGTGTCAAACAATTGTTGTTTCTGAATGTCGTCTGCGTCAGGTTTGTCTACATCCATGGCATCAAGAGAAATAGTGTGAGACCCCCAAAATCTGACATGGAACAACTAGGCAACGAGGGGATCACACGTCAAGGTACGAGTAACAATGAGTTATAAATGACATAAAAATGACGCAATACAAAACACATATATTACATCACAATTTATCAGAGTTTAGAAACTTCGGTCCAATAAGTTTTGAAACATAACAAAGTACCATAACATGATAGATTAAAGTTTTAAGATAACACAAGATCAGTGAAAGACTTTAAACACGTCATTTATAACAAAAACATAACATTTCACAACACAGATCTTTCCAAGCTGCCAACATCCTGCGGTACCTCGTCCAAGCCCATTAAGCAGTATTACCTGAGATTAAAACATATAAAACCCGTCAACAAAAAGAGTTGAGTGATATTCATAGGTTTAGAAAGCTAAGTAATGGAACACAATAGAATTTGTAAATCACGCAATGGGGGGGATAACTATGTACATCGTCCATAGTCACAATGAATATTATTGCTATTTAGTCTCATGAACCGAAGCTTAACTCGAAGTAAGTTCCTCTAGGGAGTATTCAGCCTAAACACTCAAGTATAAACAAATGTAAGTGCATCAAAATAATCGGGACGGGGATTGTCAATCCCGATGGATCCACCCACAACATTCGCGCTTAGCGCAAAGCATACGGGACAATTAACGATTCATGATAAATAGAGGAAACTCAAGGCTAACGTCTAAATGCAATAATATCATTAAATTTATCTGGCAGAATACAATTCTGGATAGCATACAATTTAAAAGATTGTGTTCCAACATGTTAATCTCACCCCGTGTTTTAAAATGATAAACAAGTAGCTAGAGGGGCTATGAACTCACCTTAGCTATAAGGTGGAATCAACACGAAACTGGAGGGCTCAGTAGTAACAACGGAAAGTCAAGCAACGTTAAGTCATCCGAGACCTACGATAACGGGACGCGAAAGTTTAGAAGACACGAAGTAAATGTTTATAAAAACACTTGAAATAAATGAGTACATAACTAAATTATGACACATAAGAAAAACCATGCTAGAGGTACTTCTAGACTCCATCTAAAAGTATACTTTTATTAGATAATGTTTTCGATAAAAACTGCTGGTACATACCAAATGTACGGGCTGATTTACCTCGCTTAGACACGTCAAATGTTTATGGTACTAACTGAGAAGCTCTCTTAACATCTATAGAAAGACATATAAAAATCTTGTCAAAAGTTTTTAATTCTAAGACTCACTGCCCGACACATCTTTGGGTTACAAAATCCGGACAGATTTACGTTAATTTTTCATACAACCGTTTTAACTTATTTATACGACTCCGTTTGCAAAACCGACACTCGGGTTTTAAAGTAAACTCGACCTCTAAGGTAAACACCTCAGTGTCAGTAGGTTACACATTTCAAAACTTCAATTTAGAGTCCCCGAGATTCGATTCAAATATCGACAACAATTTTAGATTGTGTCGATACTCGTCTCCCGGTACACGAATAATCAAACTAACGCCAATTCCAACTCGTTTGGAGTTGGAAGCTCTAATTTATATCAAATCGAAGCTAAGAAAAATATCTACAATCCTATCTTTTTTGTTTAATAATAAAACAAGATTAAGTTACCCAAAACCTTCTCAACTTTCTGCCTACAATTGACACTTTGAAAATCATATCAAATGACTTTTTCAACAAAATCTAAACATTTTCCCACCCATAATATCATCCTAATATCATACTTAAACATCCTAAACCCTTGCATGCATCAAAATCAAAAGATAAAAATCAAGAACTTAGACTTTTCAACATCAAAAACACATAATTTAGTCATGATCATCCTAAAAACAATGATCAAACATCATCCCCACCAAGAAATTACCAAAACTTGAAAACTTGTTGCATGTACAAAATTCTTGTACCATTAGAATCACCTTTCATAAATAGGATGTGGTCTTTAATTAGTTTTGGATTGATCAAGTAAAATTTTGATGAATCAAGGGTGGTTTTGGGGGTGGTTCTCACGGCAAAGAAGAAGGGAGGAGGTGTTTGTGTGTTTTTTTTATTTGTTTAATATGTGATAGTGGAAGTGAAATGTTTAATTTATGTATGGTTAATTAAGTGGAGGACCATTGTGGCAATTAACAAAACTTTATGACCACAAAATAAATAGTTTAGTTAAAAAGTGAGAAATGACTATTAGTCAAATTTACAAATATTTACGGGGCTCGGGTTTCGTAAAAATACTTCTCAAAAGTTAAAACGCACCCAAAATAAGATAATATTGACTCCCGACTCGACTTAACACGACATTAAAAGAAAACATCGAAAACATCGAACATTGAAACAATCGACAGTAAAAATATGAAATACAAGAATTTATTACTGTGCCCGTTATCAGTCTAGACTTAATAAAATGTAAAGATAAATATCTTTAAGTCGAAAGATTTAGCCCTCGGTTCTCGTTCCGTTGATTTAAGTAAACGTTTGTAAAAAAATGCACGTGGGTGATTTTAAATCAAAATATTTGATTTAAATAAATATGGAATTATACTTTATAAAAATAATTTTATAATTTCGAATAAGTACCAAAATGATTAAAATAATGAATACGAGTAAAATAATTACCAGGAAAATACGAGATCTCACAGTCTTCCCCCCTAAAGGAAAGTTTAACTGGAGATGGAAGAAGAAGACGAGAACAGATGGGGATACTTAGTCTTGAACTGCTCTTCGCTTTCCCAAGTGAACTCAACACCCCGACGTGAATCCCAACGAACTTTAACGATAGGAATCCAACTACGTTTCAGCTTCTTGACTTGGTGATCCACGATCTCTATTGGTTCTTCAATGAAGTACATTTTCTCGTCCACTCTTATTTCTTCTAACGATATCTGAACATCTGATTCGGCTAGACATTTCTTAAGATTGGAAACATGGAATACATCGTGAACACAACTTAACTCCTGGGGTAACCTCAGTCGATAGGCTACTGAACCAATACGCTCGACGATCTCGAATGGTCCTACAAAATGTGGCGCAAGTTTTCCTCTTTTACCGGACCTCACAATACCTTTCCATGGAGATACACGTAGCAGCACACGGTCTCCGACTTGAAACTCAAGAGGTCTGCGTCTTTTCTCTACGTAACTCTTCTGACGACTTCTAGCAGTTTTCAGCCTTTCCCTAATCTGTATAATCTTGTCGGTAGTTTCTAAAACTAATTCAGGCCCTATCAGTTGGCTTTCACCTACTTCGTTCCATATCACTGGCGATCTGCACTTGCGTCCGTACAAAGCCTCGAATGGTGAACACTTGACACTTTTGTGATAACTATTGTTATATGAAAATTCGACCAGAGGTATATGAGTGTCCCAGCTACCACCAAAATCCATAACACATGCTCACAGCATGTCTTCCAGAGTCTTAATAGTGCGTTCACTTTGTCCATCCGTTTCTGGGTGATATGTTGTACTCATTAATACTTGCGTACCTAATGCCTTTTGAAGTGCTTTCCAAAATTGAGATGCAAAACGACCATCCCTATCAGAAATAATCGATATTGGCACTCTGTGCTTTGCGACAATCTCATTGATGTAGATTCGAGCCAATCTATCAGTTTTAAAATCCTCACGAATAGGAAGGAAGTGAGACGATTTGGTTAATCTATCAACAATTACCCAAATTGCATCAAAACCACCACTGCTTCTAGGCAGCTTTGTGACTAAGTCCATTGTAATCTTTTCCCATTTCCATTCTGGGACTTCTGGTTGTTGTAAAAGACCTGAGGGTTTCTGATGTACTGCTTTAATCTTTAAACAATTCAGACACTTGTTAACGTATTCTGCTATGTCCTTTTTCATACCTGGCCACCAGTAAATATCCCTTAAATCGTAGTACATCTTATCTGCACCAGGGTGAATCGAATATCTTGAAGCGTGAGCTTCGTCCATTATTACCTTTCTTAATCCTCCAACTAATGGAATCCATAATCGTCCAACAAAGTAAATTGCTCCATTATCTTTCCTTTCAAACTGAGCATCTAATCCTCGCAGCAATTCTGCTGGAGCCTTAAAGTCCTTTGCAGCTTCTTGCTATGCTTCTAAAATCTTAGCCTTGAGGCTAGATTGAATGGTTATGCTCATAGCACACACTCTCCTAGGTTTAAGTCTTTCCTTTCGACTTAGGGCATCAGCTACAACATTAGCCTTTCCTGGGTGATACTTAATTTCACATTCATAGTCGCTAAGAAGTTCTAACCAACGTCTTTGTCGCATGTTTAAGTCCTTTTGGTTGAAGATATATTGGAGACTCTTATGATCAGTGTATATCATACTTTTCGTCCCATAAAGATAATGTCTCCATATTTTCAAGGCAAATACTACTGCACCTAACTCCAAATCGTGAGTAGTATAGTTCTGTTCATGGGTTTTAAGTTGTCTGGAGGCATAAGCAATCACTTTTCCTCGTTGCATTAAGACACAACCGTAACCTTGATGGGATGCATCACAATAAACAACAAAATCGTCCAGTCCGTCAGGAAGTGTTAACACTGGGGCATTACACAATTTGTCCTTTAATAAGCAAAAGGCTCACTCTTGCTCTTCATTCCAAATGTATTCCTTGTTCTTTTGTGTAAGCAGGGTTAAAGGGTTAGCAATCTTGGAGAAGTTTTCAATGAATCTGCGATAATATCCGGCTAACCCGAGAAATGAACGGACCTCAGTAGGCGATTTAGGAGATTTCCAATTCTTAACTGCTTCAACTTTACTAGGATCCACGTGTATACCATCCTGATTTACCACGTGTCCTAAAAACTACACCTCTTTTAACCAAAATTCACACTTAGAGAATTTGGCATACAACTTTTCTTTCTCCAAAAGACTTAAGATGGTTCTAAGATGATTCTCATGATCTTTTTCTGATTTCGAGTAAATGAGGATGTCGTCAATAAAAACTATAACAAACTTGTCAAGGTAGGCTTTGCAGACACGGTTCATTAGATCCATAAAAACGGCAGGAGCATTGGTAAGACCGAATGGCATAACGGTAAATCCAAAGTGTCCATAACGAGTTCTGAATGCGGTTTTGGAGATGTCACTTTCATGCACTCTTAACTGATGATAACCTGAACGAAGATCTATCTTGGAAAAGCAACACGCACCTTGCAATTGGTCAAATAAGTCGTCTATACGAGGGAGAGGGTAATGATTATTGATTGTCAGCTTATTCAATTCCCTATAGTCTATACACATTCTCATTGCACCATCCTTTTTCTTAACAAAGAGCACAGGCGCTCCCCACGGCGAATGACTCGGTCTGATGAAACCTTTCTCTTGTAATTCCTTAAGCTGATTCGATAATTCATTCATCTCAGACGGGGCTAAACGATAAGGCGATTTGGAAACAGGCAGTGCACCCGGAATAAGATCGATACGGAATTCAACTTCACGCACAGGAGGTAATCCCGACAAGTCGTCTGGGAAAACTCTAGGAAATTCACAAACGATACGAATGTCATCAAGCTTTTTCTGATCAGCCTTGATAGAAAGAAGAGAATTCGGATTGTCATCCGGCTTCTCACCACGAAGTTCTAAGATTTTACCCGAAGAAAGAGGAATACGCAAGATTCGCTCAGAACAAACAATGACAGCACGATGAGACGCTAACCAATCCATACCAACAATAACATCAAAACTGCCGAGATGTGTCGGTAAAAGGTCGATTAAAAACAAATGACCAAGCAAATCAAGGGTACAGCCACGCAAGACTGTATTGGTACTAGCAATCTTACCGTCTGCTAATTCTACTTCATAACTAGTGTCTAAAGCAGAAGGAGTAATATCAATGAAAGGAGTGAAAGAAGAAGACACGAAACTCTTCTCAGCACCGGAATCGAATAAAACACTAACATAATGATCGTTAAGAACATACGTACCCGCGACCACCTGAGGATTCTGCTGAGCGTTATTTCCCACATGATACACTCTGCCTCGAGCTCCATTGTTCTGCGGATCCTTAGCCTTTGGACACCTATTATGGAAATGACCTTTTTCACCACAGTTGTAGCACGAATTGCAGTATCCATCCCTATGGCCAACCTTTTTACAAATTGCACACTTAGGAGGACACGCACCAACATGATGCCAGCTGCACTGATCACACTTAGGCATATTCCCAGTATAACCTTGTTTGTCAGCAGGAGTAGCAGGAGTAATAGGAGCAGCAAGAATAACAGGAGTAGCAGGAACAGCAGGAGCACCAGGAGCGGCTGCGTACATGGTTGTTTTCTCTTGTCTCTTGTTGGCTTGTCGGTTATTGTTCTTGTTGGAGTTTCTATTGTTGCCTCGGTTGTTGTTACGGTTATTGCTCTGATTGTTTCCTTGATTGTTTCCTTTATTATCCTCCCATTTCCGTTTGTTATCAGCATCTAACTTAGCAGCTTTACCTTCCACAGACTGCTCGACCAATTCACGAGCCATGTTCACTGCTTCATGTAGGGAAGAGGATTTCGATGAAGTAATGTGTCCCTTAATCCTTTCAGGAAAGCCCTTGACATACCTTTTTATTTTCTTCTTCTCATCTGGAACCAGTTCAGGACACATTAAGGCCAACTCATGAAACCTATTAGTGTAGGCTTCAATATCATCATTCTTCATTTGTAAGTTCCATAGCTCGTGTTCCATCCGAGCTATCTCAGTCTCAGGGCAGTACTCAGTAGTCATCATTGTTTTGAACTCGCTCCAAGGGATTTGGTTTGCATTATCAAGACCTAGGGTTTTAATATTTCCATTCCACCAGGTAAGTGCTATACCTTCCAAAGTACTAGCAACATAAATTACCTTATCCTCTTCAGCACACTTGCAAGTTCCAAATACTTGCTCCATCTTTTCAAACCATCGTGTCAAACCAACGACACCTTTGGTCCCTTTGAAGGAGTGGGGTTTTCCAGACATGAAGGTCTTGTGCGAACATCCTTTTGTGCTTGAAGAGCCTTAGGCTTGATTTTGAGTCTCTCGGCTCTTTTCGTATTCAGCAACAGCTTTCTTTACCCTTTTTGCAATAACTCTCCCCATAGTAGCCCGGTGGGATCTCCTGAGTCCATCAGCTCTACGAATTCTGGTAGGCGGCATGTTTCTGTCAACAACACAATACAAAATTCAGTGTGAACTTGTATAAGTATGCTATTTCAAGATTCATGAAATTGGAGAAAATAGAATAAGAAAAGATTTTAGATATGCATAACTGATTGTCAACAAGGAATACAACACTAAGGAGTGGAATATATATATAATATTAAGCAAGAGGGGATTTGGAAGGAGGTAATACGTATCACAATGAAACCAATGTAATATTTCAAATGAAATCAAGGTATGAAATATTATATCAATAATTAAGGTAAACAATAAGGATTGGAGAGTTACCCGCGCAGATATCGAACAACATTGGCAGAATCTGTGTTTGACACTTGTAAAACATGAAATATCTTGATATTTAGTTATAGACCAAGTTTTGAAAATGACTCGGTTCTCTATAACCATCGCTCTGATACCAATCTGTGAGACCCCCAAAATCTGACATGGAACAACTAGGCAACGAGGGGATCACACATCAAGGTACGAGTAACAATGAGTTATAAATGACACAAAAATGACGCAATACAAAACACATATATTACATCACAATTTATTAGAGTTTAGAAACTTCGGTCCCATAAGTTTTGAACATAACATCATAGTTTAAAGTTTTAAGATAACACAAGATCAGCGAAAGACTTTAAACACGTCATTTATAACAAAAACATAACATTTCACAACATAGATCTTTCCAAGCTGCCAACATCTTGCGGTACCTCGTCTAAGCCCATTAAGCAGTATTACCTGAGATTAAAACATGTAAAACCCGTCAACAAAAAGAGTTGAGTGATATTCATAGGTTTAGAAAGCTAAGTAATGGAACACAATAGAATTTGTAAATCACGTAATGGGGGGGATAACTTTGTACATCGTCCTAGTCACGATGAATATTATTGCTATTTAGTCTCATGAACCGAAGCTTAACTCGAAGTAAGTTCCTCTAGGGAGTATTCAGCCTAAACACTCAAGTATAAACAAATGTAAGTGCGTCAAAATAAACGGGACGGGGATTGTCAATCCCGATGGATCCACCCACAACATTCGCGCTTAGCGCAAAGCATATGGGACAATTAACGATTCATGATAAATAGAGGAAACTCAAGGCTAACGTCTAAATGCAATAATATCATTAAATTTATCTGGCAGAATACAATTCTGGATAGCATACAATTTAAAAGATTGTGTTCCAACATGTTAATCTCACCCCGTGTTTTAAAATGATAAACAAGTAGCTAGAGGGGCTATGAACTAACCTTAGCTATAAGGTGGAATCAACACGAAACTGGAGGGCTCAGTAGTAACAACGGAAAGTCAAGCAACGTCAAGTCATCCGAGACCTACGATAACGGGACGCGAAAGTTTAGAAGACACGAAGTAAATGTTTATAAAAACAATTGAAATAAATGAGTACATAACTAAATTATGACACATAAGAAAAACCATGCAAGGGGTACTTCTAGACTCCATCTAAAAGTATATTTTTATTAGATAATGTTTTTGATAAAAACTGCCGGTACATACCAAATGTACGGGCTGATTTACCTCGCTTAGACATGTCAAATGTTTATGGTACTAACTAAGAAGCTCTCTTAACATCTATAGAAAGACATATAAAAATCTTGTCAAAAGTTTTTACTTCTAAGACTCACTGCCCGATACATCTTCGGGTTACAAAATCCGGACAGATTTACGTTAATTTTTCATACAACCGTTTTAACTTATTTATACGACTCCGTTTGCAAAACCGACACTCGTTTTATAGTAAACTCGACCTCTAAGGTAAACACCTCATTATCAGTAGGTTACACATTTCAAAACTTCAATTTAGAGTCCCCGAAATTCGATCCAAATATCGACAACAATTTTAGATTGTGTCGATACTCGTCTCCCGGTACACGAATAATCAAACTAACGCCATTTCCAACTCGTTTGGAGTTGGAAGCTCTAATTTATATCAAATCGAAGCTAAGAAAAATATCTACAATCCTATCTTATTTGTTTAATAATAAAACAAGATTAAGTTACCCAAAACCTTCTCAACTTTCTGCCTAAAATTGACACTTTGAAAATCATATCAAATGACTTTTTCAACAAAATCTAAACATTTTCCCACCCTTAATATCATCCTAATATCATACTTAAACATCCTAAACCCTTGCATGCATCAAAATCAAAAGATAAGAATCAAGAACTTATACTTTTCAACATCAAAAACACATAATTTAGTCATGATCATCCTAAAAACAATGATCAAACATCATCCCCACCAAGAAATCACCAAAACTTGAAAACTTGTTGCATGTACAAAATTCTTGTACCATTAGAATCACCTTTCAAAAATAGGATGTGGTCTTTAATTAGTTTTGGATTGATCAAGTAAAATTTTGATGAATCAAGGGTGGTTTTGGGGGTGGTTCTCACGGCAAAGAAGAAGGGAGGGGGTGTTTGTGTGTTTTTTTATTTGTTTAATATGTGATAGTGGAAGTGAAATGTTTAATTTATGTATGGTTAATTAAGTGGAGGGCCATTGTGGCAATTAACAAAACTTTAGGACCACAAAATAACTAGTTTAGTTGAAAAGTGGGAAATGACTATTAGTCAAATTTACAAATATTTACGGGGCTCGAGTTTCGTAAAAATACTTCTCAAAAGTTAAAACGCACCCAAAATAAGATAAGATTGACTCCCGACTCGACTTAACACGACATTAAAAGAAAACATCGAACATTGAAACAATCGACAGTAAAAATATGAAATACAAGAATTTATTACTGTGCCCGTTATCAGTCTAGACTTAATAAAATGTAAAGATAAATATCTTTAAGTCGAAAGATTGAGCCCTCGGTTCTAGTTCCGTTGATTTAAGTAAACGTTTGTAAAAAAATGCACGTTGGTGATTTTAAATCAAAATATTTGATTTAAATAAATATGGAATTATAAATTATAAAAATAATTTTATAATTTCGAATAAGTACCAAAATGATTAAAATAATGAATACGAGTAACATAATTACCAGGAAAATACGAGATCTCACAAATAACAGCCATGTCTTCTTCATCGTTCAACACATCCATGAATTCATCTTTAAATTCAACCTCCTATAATGAAGATCACAATAATATAAATGGAACACGTATGAATAGCAATGTCTATGCCACACATATCTAAAGCGGAACACATACGTCGTTGACAACAGGGCTGGAGCTAGATGGTTCATTCAAGTTTATGGATGTTGTTCTAGATAACTTAACACCAATTATGGAATCTATTCCTGGGTTTTCATCATCATTATGTAAGGCCTTGATTAATATGCCCATAGATCCAGTGATCTGGGAAGTTGTTTGATCCTCATTCCCTAAACTTTGTTCGTCCATCATACCTTCTAGATCTGCATCTGCTCCAATATCAGACACTACCTGCTTTAGGGTACAAAACCATTACAGCATTAGGGAAACAGTTGGTACACATCATGGATTTAATAATTCTGTATTAGGGTATACTAACCGTGTTATTGGTTAGGGAGCCGGCCACACATGGCTTAGGGTGTGACTTTTCACCTACATTCATATCAACAACTAACACGCCCTCAACAACTTTCTTCTTAGAATCAGGGGATGGTTTTGGCAATTCATTCCCTAAACTGTCTTCGTCCACCATAGTTTCTGCTACATCTTCTGATGTGATATCAGTCGAAGCCGCGTCTACGTAATATAAATAAAAGAATTACCAAATCTTGTTGTTTAGAATAATTGCTTTATTTTTCAATTCAGTAAATACTAACCATGTAATCGGTTGATTCGCCTAGAACTACTGGCTTCATGGAAGAATTCTCAAATCCGTTTATATCATTAACTAAAGCGCACTCTACATCTTTTTTCTTAGTATCAGGGGTTGTTTTTGGAGAATCTTTGCCAAAACTCTCTTCATCCACCATACATTCGGTTTCATATTGTTTTGGGATATCAGACGGAGTTGGCTGTAAGTAAAATGAGTCAAACAACTAGCAAATCATTTACGTTATGAATTTGGTATAAATATGAAATAACTGTATACTAACCGTATCATATGTTGCTGAAACTTCCACTAATAGCATAAGGGGTGATTGCTCAGATCGGTTAAGATCGATAACAGCACCGTTGTCGACATCTTGCTTCTTACGATCTGGGGTTGCTTTTGGAGACCCATTCCATAAATGTCTACGCCACAATACATTCTTCTTGATTGTGTGTCCCAATATCAGACGAAGACGGCTGTGTCTATAATAATTTAAAAGATGAAGAAACTTATTTGAATTATACAAAAACTGGATTTAATTATGCAGTCATAGTATACTAACCGTATTAGCACTTTCTGAACAAGCACCTACTTGGTTAAGGGATGCATTGTCAACTGCATTCACATCACTAACTGATACACCCTCCCCATCTTAAAACTTAGAATCAGGGTTTGATATCTTACAAGGTTGTTTGTCCTTGAGTTTTCCTTTATTAGCTTCTCCATCTTTTCAAGCCTAGATGTAACATCTGCAGCGTTAATCAACTCTACTTGTTTTCGAATGGACTGGACTTCGGCTAAAATATCATGTAATGAAATACTTTTGGCACCAGACGTGGTTTCATTATAACTATTCCCTTGTTCGAAATTAAAAAACACCATCCGGGTGCTCCATAGACATATCATTAGATTGGTCATCAGGGTGCTCCGTATCCATCCCATTAGATTGGTCATCAGGGTGCTCCGTATCCATCCCATTAGATTGGTCATCAGGGTGCTCTGTATCCATCCCATTAGATGTAACGACGGCCGTTTCCATAGTTTCCAAAGTTGGTTGCTTTTCATCACTTAAAACAGGAGGATTACTGGCATCCATGCAGTTTATATATCTAAGACTAGAAACGTACCAAGGTTGGCTAATCTCAGCTGGTGTTGGAATAAGTTCAGGAAAAGGTCTTGAATCCTAAAACATCAATTCAATTAAGAAAACACATGAGGACACTAATCTTGACAATTAATGTGATGTATTCAAATTGAAATACTTACCGGTCCAAAAAGGGTAACATAGTCTGCTTTTTGAAACTTAATATTATTAGACCACGAAACACCTTGTGGTAACACATCATGCTTTTTAATCCAGAATGAAATGCTAATGGGATAACTCTCTAGAATCCATATATGTATAACAAAACCGTCCTGCTGAAATACTTCGTGTTCATATCTAGTACTAAAAACAAAAACATACTTTCTAACCTTGAAAGCCCAAGCAAAGCCGTATAAATTATATAGAGGATTGTAACATCGGTTTTGCTTCCTCTTGGATATATGAGTATCAGCATGATTACAACCAACGTTTACAGTCCTTCTATAAAATTCATCCCACATGTACTCACCCCACGGATAACCATTCCAGGCTTCAAAATCATCCACCATAGTCACTAAATGGTTTTCAATACAATTCCTATCCTCTTTGCCCATAAATACCAACTCGACAACAATTAAAAGACACACCCTAACAGCATCAACATCTGATAATCCTAACCACTTATCTTGATTTTTAATAATTTGCAATAGTTCAAAAGCATGAACTTTTTTAAAACCTTTATTTTTTATTTTTCCTTGGAAAACCCCATTGCAAAAAGATCTATTTAAACCTACACTAGTTGAAACATTACCAAATATGAATTCAGTAATTAAACAAAATTCCTTCCTACCAAATCGTAGCGAATGATCGCCAATTTTGAATATCATAGGGGGCATGACTAGGAATTTCTGATACATATACCTGGTGTTGAAAAACATAATTCATCAAATGACAATCATTATCCACGGAAGGGATATCCAACCACGGGCCAAAAATAATACTTCTAAACAATTTGTTCTGGACTGTATTTGTTTGCAATAACCCTTTGATTTCTTGAAGCAATTTAACGGTTGACTTGACAACAACTCTAGAATCGTAAAAAAACATTTAACTCGCTCATCGAAGAACAGAGAGGGTTGTTTTTTTATTTATTCGGGGTCTTTGAATGTGTGTGTTTTGATTAATTATAGGTGATTTGATATTGAGATATGATGGGTTTGTTAGATTAAGAACAGAGATCACATGGTTTATTTGATTGAAGAACAGAGAGTACCTGAATGTGTGTTTTTTTTATGAATTTGGGTTAGTTTTGAAAGAGGAGAGTGACGGGAGTAGAAATAATAAAATACTAGGTTGCCCAAAAATTCTAGTTGTAAGAGTACAATTGCCCCAAAAAATACTATAAAATAGTCAACCACTTTTTGCTAAAATGACTAAAAAACCTTGTTGCTCAATATTCTTATTGCCCATATATGTACAGTTGCCCAAAAACATCTCTTACACAATACGTACTTTATACGGAGACACATGGCGGATTCTTCCAGCATTGCCCATATTTTTTGTTGCCCTGGACCATATCAAGAAAAACATGTTTTTTAGACCCAATCGAGAATTGCTCAAAATTGAAGGACTCTTTTGATAATTATTCCTTAAAATTTACATTTAATAATATACGACACGTGGCATGAATATTAATTATAAGTATTATGTATTATTAATACACGATAAATATTACGTGTAATATTTAATACACGACAAGAATTAGAACACAACAAGTAAAACGCGAACACATTCGATAAATAATTAAGACACGGAAAACATGGTTTTGGTTTGGGCTTTGTGTTAGCCGCGGCATAAGGAGAGAAAGTGAGAAGGCCTTTTGGCCCGACCCATTTAGAAACTCATGTTGCAAACAAACTAATCTCTAGGGAATTAACATAATACCTTTTTCAAGAAAAGTTAAACAAACCATAGTCTACTTCCTCTTCCTAGCCACGACATACCAAGAGAAAACAAGGGATGGGTTTTGATTGTTGATCTTGAGAAATTACGTGTTTGTGTTCATGTTACAAACCTAAATCCATCCACGCATTCGGTATTTATCAAACCTTAATCTTTTTGTTTAATTATGATTAATTGATTCATGAATCTTGAAAGTATTGATTAAAACCATGTTATGGTAATAGATTAAAACAAGATTCGGGTTTGGATTGGCTGGTTTTTGGTTCGGCTACACGCAAACGGAGACTAAGATTGGTCTTGGTGGCTTATTTATCCCATCAGCCGCAACCCCAAAGGGTGCAGTGGTGTTTTTAGTTCTGTTAGCCGGAAGCCAAAGCCCCCACATGGGAACCTTGGTGAAATCAGTGGGAACCGAGAGTCATTAGACTCTCAGTGGGAACCAAGTGCACGACAGGGGGAACCCCTGGCCAGTCAGTGGCAACCGGCAGCAACTTTAGCTGCTGGCCGCCGGTCAAAACCACCCAGCCGCCGGCTGTGGTGGTGTGTTTTTGGGCGTTTGGTTTTGTCTCGGGCTGGGGCTCGGGTACAATTAAGTTTAACCAAATTATTTTGTTTATTAATTAATTAATTTAATTTACATCATGTGCAAATTAATTAATTAAATCATGACTTAGGTTAATTATTAAACTTAATAATTCATGTTATAGGCTAAGTATTTATTTGGTATAATTAAATTAATAACCATAATTTAATTTAATTAATTGTATACGGTAAAGTTTTATTAAATTAACCATGTCATATATTAATTAATAAAACCATGCATTTCATTATTAACTAATAATCATTTTAGCCTAAGTATTTAATTTAATAAACTTTACTAAATTATCACGACTTATAAATTATGACTAATAAGCATTAGCTTATATTATAGACTTATTAATCAAGCTTATTTCTAAATATGGAAACTTTCTATTTTTTAAACTTACTAATTTTGGAAAAATTTTATTTTTGGAAACTTACTATTTTGGAAACCTGCTATTTTAGGAAGTTACTCATTATGTTACTACAAGTACTGTAACACATAAACATGAATACACAGATCAAGGACATTTAAAACACTAAGAATCACATGATAAAACATGAAGCAATAAAACAAGACAAGAACAAGTAAAATAAGTTAAGAACACATCAAGTAAACTAATAAGCAGTAAATATAAGTTAATCAAACAACTCATTCATGTCCCTTTTATTATGTAGCTATCGTGAAGTCGGAGTAATTCATCCACATTCGTTTTTATGCTCATTACTGGACACAAGGTACAGGTATTCCGTCCTTTAGTAAGGACATCTTCTTTCCTATATTAGGATTCTCCGTTTGCATCCATCTGTTTTCCTCAGTAGTTTACGTGTCTTAAACACTTTCAGTATATGTTATGTTTATTTTAGTTTGCCTGGGCTTATACATGCATGCCAGTTTCACCTAGTTATGGGGGTTCCATAACCATAGCACTAGAGGCACCGGTGTTATGACTCTTCTACGGTGAGAGTGATTGCTCGCATCGTTCCTTTACAGTATTTGGCCTTTGTTATTATTATCATGTAGGGCGAATAGGTTCATCCTAGGACAAGTAGTAAGATTTCATGGTAACTGCGGTGTGTGCCTTGCATCCGCTATAGGAGCTCATCCCTCCACTCATACTATATTAATTAGAGGCAACCCACTTAATTGCATGATGAGGTCATCCCTCTAAGTATTCATGCACGTTGATATAACATGACCTATATGGGTTCTGGGCATATTTAAAATACAGTTTTTCACAATAAACTAAACATAAGTCTTTTCAGAAATATAAAGCCGGTCTTATAAGCTTAAACAAGGTTTTCCAAGATTTACATTATTCCATTGCACTATCATTTCATACTTTAATTTTATTCGTTACTTATGTTTATGCTATGCATTTAATTGTTATCATACCCATTCACTGAGCGTATTGCTCAGCCGTATATTTTTCTTTCCATGACCTAAACGGCAGGTACCAAGGACAGACTGGAGCATTTGGATGACGTGCATAGGATGGAAGCTGCCTTAGACTTCTACTCCTTTTGCCTCAAATACTTATGCTTGCTTGGACACTTGTTTTTTCCTTCTTATTCCATTTAGTTTATTTATGTTTGGGCTTATGTATGGGAACCGATGCTTGATTCCGGTTTTTCCTTTATGGTCATTTATTTTTTAGGACATTACCTTGCATGCTTTGATGACACGCCATAATTATCATGTAACGGCCCGCTTATCAAAGTGGGGTGTTACAATTATGGTATCAGAGCCTAAGGTTTCGACCTGTAGGCTCTAAAACTTGACATGTGACTAGTGGGTAGTCACCAGGATCTTCCTAAGCTGACAGTTGATTTTCACTTATTTATTTCATGTATCATTGTTTTCTTTTATGTTTTGACTAAGTAATGGTTTGGACAGGACTAACCATATTTAGTCGCATGTGCTTTTCATTCAAATTTTGTTTTGTGAACCGACCCATAGCGTTCACCCTTGCTCATGTCAATTTTGTTTTGTGAACTGACCCATGGGCGTTCACTCTTGCTCATGTCAATTTTGTTTTGTGAACCGACCCATATGCGTTCACCCTTGCTCATGTCAATTTTGTTTTGTGAATCGACCCATAGGCGTTCACCCTTGCTCATGTCAATTTCATATGGCTATGCCTTCATGAACTATTTCATGCATCTATTATGTTTACCCTATGTTTCAACAGACTAATCATTTTACGTTGTTCCTCTTTTAAACTGTCAGATGGTTGTATTATAGCCATATTTCATTGAAGTTTTGACTAATGTGGATTGGATCCTAGTCATCCATATTTAGTCCCATGGTGTTAAACTTTATCTATGATATTTTTCCCTTGAAATTTGACAAGTATGGATTGAACCATAATCATCCATACTTAATCACATGTCTTTTCTTCAAATTTTATGGACTGAACTATAGCATTCCACACCAACCAATTTTAAATCTCGGTGTTTATGTTTTTATGTTCTTTATGACGACAAGGTTTTCATACTCTCATGTTGATTTCTTCTTCATAATGATTATGTCTTACGTCTCCTTATGTTGATTATGTTCTCATCATGTTGATTATGCTTTCATGCTAGACACTGATGGATTTCATTTAATCCTGCTTTTATGATGGTCATGGTTGGTTCTCATTAATCATTCTTTCATGCTAATCATCTTTGAATTTCATTTAACCACACTCTTGGTGTTTTCTCAATGCAACCAGAATGATGTCTACGCTTGGATTGCTAGGCTATCATGATGCTCGTTTCAGTTTGGTTTTCAAACCGTTTAACCAATTATTTCCTTCAAAATCATGTCAGATGATTGACCCCATACCGATCATCTCATGTGCATTCCATGTGTACTCCATATACCATATTCTATGTGTACTCCATGTACCGTATTCCGTGTGTATCACATGCACCGAAATCCATGTGTATTTCACTTACAATACTCCACGATTATTCGCTAGTCGATCTCAACCATCTCAGGCGTATTCCACTTGCTGATATTCTACAAGATGTTGATGCCGCTCATAACTTAGAGATGTTACTAAATGTTGATGCTACTAATAATCTGGAGACCCTACGAGATGCTGATGTTGTTCACAACCTGGAGATCCTACAAGACGAAGACCAAGGCGTTAGATCAAAACGATCGGACGAGGAAGATGCTTCACCACCAGACGATTTCCATCACAATCCATGCCCTTACCTTCCAAGTTAAATGACACACGTCACACAGTTGTCTTTCAGGCATAAGAGTGGGAACTGGTACCATCCGGCCACTCAGCAGGACAGTTACATGAATCATGGTCATGATAATGACCATCATGGAACTGGCAGACAAGACGATAGTGACCACTACATTGACCAATAGTATGTGCACCTAAACGCTAGCTCGCAAGAGGTAGTTATAAAGGCTATAGTTGGAAGTCTTGTGAAACAGCATCCACAGACACTTGTAGTTAATATAGAATTTGTTCCTCCACTTGATATAGTGCAGCTTAGTACCACTAGATCTCTCCAGAATTAATCAGGTAATTGTATGGCCGTGCCCAAAGTGTGATCAAGATGATTCTTGTTACATTTAGACTATCTGAATTAATTTGATCACGAGAAAATAAGTTAAACTATATGGAATGAGTTAGGATCTATATCCATGGTTTAACGGTACTTGAAAAAAGGGATGATTACCAGCAAGCTTTATAATCATATACCATCGAATACTTTTGAGATATTTTTCTTGAAACTATTAACTCAACATTTCCGGTTATAATGAAGTGTTGTTAGATGCTTCATTATGGACACTGTATGTCTACACTTACAAGTGGGAGCTTTCGGGATATGCGATCGTTTAGTCACCGGAAATGAGTGAGCCTATCGGGGGCACACACTTAAACACGAAAAGTGCGTTTATTATATATTTAATATATATGTAACTTGGTTATATTTATTAAATGTATAATATGTTTTACGATATACTATTAGACTTTTAAATTACAAGTAAAGACTTGCTATTTTTTCGTTTTAAAAAATCGAATGAATTAAAAATGAATGGGGTACTTGTTAGCCGGTTGAATTTCAAGAGGAAAAAAAAGAAAAGGCAAGAATCCTTGATTGTTTTAGTTTGTCCCCTTAATTATTCTACATACACACTGTTGGAAACAATGTTTTAAAAACCGGGTTGACCCGGCCGGTTGAACCGGTTGAATCGTGAACTGGCTCAGAGACCGGGCCGAATGTGACCAGGTTTTTGCTTGTTTGAGAACCGAATTGAACCGCCGGTTTTTCGTTGACCCGGTTTGATTAATCCGGCCGGGTCTTGATTTTTTATAAAAGATATTTCAAAAACTTTTTTTTTTATAAATATTTTTAAGTTTTAAAGATATATATTAAAGTAATGATTACTAGTGTTAGTTAAAATAAAGTCAAACTAACTTAAAATGTTCACTAATATTGTTTTGTTATGATCTATTACAAATTGTAAGTATAAATTAATTATTTTGCACATGTTTATAATAATATTATAAATATACAACTAAAAATTAAGGCTAGTGAGTAAAAAAATAAATATTACACACTAAAAATATAAAAAATATACATATATAAGGGACCGAGTTGACCCGGCGGTTCAACCGGTTAAACCGGTTAACCCGTAAACCGATCACTAAACCGATTCAACTAAATAACCGGGTTTTAAAACATTGTTAGAAACATAAGTAAATATTGTTTTTAGTTTATTTTGTACCAATAAAAAGAAATGAAAATATCCTAAATAGTGTGGCTTATTTTGTTTTCTTCACTCCACGTCATATGATGAGCAGAAACAAGCATATAAATAGACCAATTGGCCATTTGATAGGGATGGTACAATATTAAAAGGCCAAAAGAATTTATTTATGCGAAATTTAACCACAGGGCCTTAAATGGCTGTGTTTGTCTGGCAGAGGCCATGAATACATGGCTTTTCGAAAAGAGCCTTCATGCTCGGGAGAATATTAAGCCGAGGTACCATGCGCCACGTGTCAGTTTTACATTCGTTAAAAAAAAAAATTAGCCTCGTTATTATCGAAAGGTGTGTCAGCCTTGGGCTGTTAATGGTGGGTCCCTGTCTGAATTAATAGGCTGACAATGTGATGCTCGGTGGTTGTGTAACCCGAGCTTCATTCTAGTTTTTTTTTTTTTTTGACTTTTGTAAAGTAATAAGATTTACAAATGTTTAGAAAGTTAGTAAAAACCGTGTGTATCCCTACTTTGCGCATGTTTCGTTTATCTTTATGATTTTATTTAACTAAATTTTTTTGGCATTTTGAGTAGTTTTTAAAGAGCTATTCACGTAGTTATAAAGCCAAAAAAATATAATTGCCATATTGAATACTATATTAACGGGCAAAGTATGACACTCGTGATTTTTTTGATGAAAAAAAAATTGTATAACGTTAAAAAAGAAAAAAATAATAAAGAAAGGAAAAAAATATTATGTTTAAAAAAGAATATATACTAATTTCCTGTACATGCATGGTTGAGATATATTTTAAGATATATTTAGAACTGCAAATTAGTATTTAAATACTATAATTTGCAGTTCTAAATATATCTTAAAATATATCTCAACCATGCATGTACAGGAAATTAGTATATATTCTTTTTTAAACATAATATTTTTTTCCTTTCTTTATTATTTTTTTCTTTTTTAACGTTATACAATTTTTTTTTCATCAAAAAATCACGAGTGTCATACTTTGCCCATTAATATAGTATTCAATATGGCAATTATATTTTTTTGGCTTTATAACTACGTGAATAGCTCTTTAAAAACTACTCAAAATGCCAAAAAAATTTAGTTAAATAAAATCATAAAGATAAACCAAACATGCGCAAAGTAGGGATACACACGGTTTTTACTAACTTTCTTAACATTTGTAAATCTTATTACTTTACAAAAGTCAAAAAAAAAAAAAAAAACTAGAATGAAGCTCGGGTTACACAACCATCGAGCATCACATTATCAGCCTATTAATTCAGACAGGGACCCACCATTAACAGCCCAAGGCTGACACACACAGTGCTGTGTCCTTTCGATAATAACGAGGCTAATTTTTTTTTATAACGAATGAAAAACTGACACGTGGCGCATGGTACCTCAGCTTAATATTCTCCCGAGCATGAAGGCTCTTTTCGAAAAGCCATGTATTCATGGCCTCTGCCAGACAAACACATCCATTTAAGGCCCTGTGCGTAAATTTCGCTTTATTTATTTTGTTTTTCCATTCTTCTTAGTCAACAAAGTCGGCTAAAGTTTTTTTTCATTCTGAATTAAGTACATAAACTATTGTGTTGGTTTATACTTATTCTGTTTCTTGATTAAACGGTTCAGACGTAATACCATTCGGTACTCGAATCGGTTTGAAGCAAGATCAATAGCACTTGTTGTTAGTTATCGTGAAGCAATCACTAACATCATAACGTGCTCAATTAACGTGTGTGTGAGTAACCTTTAGAAACGATAATTTAACCGTTACGTTTCAAGATCTAAGATCAAGACTCATTTAATTGATTCTATCATTTAAACTAAAAAGTTAGTATTTTTATTATTTAATTATATGTTAATCATAAATGTTATAATAGATCCATTTCAATACGTACTCGTAGTTAACTAGTATTCAAAATCTTAACAGATTTACACTACAAAAGAGCTCTAAATAGACACATTTAGAACGTCGCAATACCAAATGTCCTAATTGAAAATCCTTCTTTTTTCTTGCAATGGTTTATCATGACTAATTTGAAATGTTTTAATGTCCTAATCTTTTTTTCTCTTTTAAAATCCAGATGACCACCTAACCTGATTCAATCCAATATTTGAAATACTTTTGCGGATACGAATGATTTGTTTGGCATTCTCAAAAGTAAGAAATGGTCCTTGAGACGATTATGTAGGAAAAATATGGCCTGATACACCCAAACCATGTTGCATCATTTTTTGAAGAAAAATGAATCGAAGGGTGACAAATTTGCGCCAATGATGAACCTGAATGATATGGTCATGCCAAGATTGCCAACATCCAAATTGGAAGGCTTTACAGTATTAGAGTTTGTATGAAGATGTTAGACCATAATTATCAGTGAACTCTTGTGATAGGTTGAAGCACAACCATGACAAAAAAATATATATAACAAAGTTGGGTCATGAAAGGAATAAGGTTGCCGATGTGTTTCGTGACTATGAAATTATCAACCAAACCTGTACTTTTTTATAAAATGATATATTTTGTGTACAATTTGTCCTCCAATCGGTCGGAGTAGTTCGAAACCTAGTCTTACTATTAGTCAATTGGTCGGTAAAAAATATCACTATATAGATGATGGGGATATCAATATATCGTGTGGTGTGTAGTCATGTAGTTAAAGACTCCTTAAAATGAATAAAGAAGGTTTATGCTTCTAGAATGACAGCTTGATGATGAACTGGAAATAGTGCTAGTGTGATGAGGGTACATAAACAAAAGAATATTTTTAATCATTCAACTAATCGCTTTGGAGATCTAATTACTTTTATTATAACAATATACATAGAAGGTAGTCCCGGTATATAGATAATATTAGTCTAAATAATACTCACACCAATAAAACCTACAAACTATAAGACAAGATCAAAATGATCTTAACAAAAACCCTAAACTTGAACAAACTTTAAGAGAGATAAAAACTTTAAGAGATATTAAAAAAGCAATGTGTGATTATTGAATCAATATGAGACAGACCTATAGATTATATACTCCTGCCAAGTTACACAAAGACCATTGCACTTATACACAATACCAATCTATAAATGGGTTAAGATATAAAAAAATGTTCGCCTCAAAATATTGAGTCAAACAAAAATACTCGGTCATATGTTTATTATGTATCGTATTTTAGAATGTTGTAATAGGTAGTATACTAGTCGTGTTATACAGGCTTAACTTTAGGCTAAAGTTCATTAATAAGTAACAAAAGCCCAAAAGGAAAGTCCGGCCCAAACCATATAGTCCATAAAGAAGCCCGCATGTGGGTGGACTATATATACCATTCCTAGCATGTTAGAAAGGGTGTTGGTTCATTTTATTCTCACTTCTCTTAATCTAATATCACTTAGTTCCAACCATTTCTCTCTTTTTTCTCTCTCTAATTTCCCTCTCTAGAATTCATCTTCTTCATCTATTTTCTTTCTTTAATTCGTGTTATATTATCTAAATATATGGACAACAATTGGTATCAATCGCCATGGGGTAGTTTTTGTGATTCGTTGTTGCTATTATATTGGGTTCGTGTGATTTACACCTAACATCATTCTGAATTCAAGTTTTTTCTTGTGTTTTTCGTGCTTTAAATCTTCCTCTATTCATCTCTACATCTTTAATACGTGTGGTAAGATTTTGGTTACATTCGTTTGGTTAGAATCACGAATTCCAAGGTAAAAATCCATTCTTTCTTGCTGCTTCCAAGTCTCGGATTCTTTTTGTGTTACGATCTGATTGTTGCGATTGCATAAACCCTGGGGGTTTCTACTTGCGATCCAAGGTCACGATCACCTCCTACGATCACTCAGTATAATCTGTGAGTACGATCACTCACTACGATCTGTGAGTACGATCACTCAGTACGATCTGTGAGTACGATCACTCAGTACGATCGGTGAGTACGATCGGTGAGTAAGATCAAGTGAGTACGATCCAAGAGTACGATCACTCGTTACGATCCAAGACTGCGATCAGACTACGATCATAGAGTACGTTCAGACTGCGATCAGACTACGATCATAGAGTACGATCAGACTGCGATCAGACTACGATCCTAGAGTACGACCAGACTGCGATCAGACTGCGATCTAAGAGTTCGATGGGTGACATTGCGATGGACATTTAAATTTTGTTCGAGTATTATTTAGACTTAACCACTATCTAGACTAGTCTCGGAAGGTAGTTTACACGAAGATAAAAAAAAAGAGTTAAAATTTTTAGGTCAAGTAAAATCAATTTTTTTCCATACTAGTTTTAGGCTATTTCTAGCTCGATTTCAAAATTTGGCGATTACAAATTTTTAGGTCTACCGTTTTGTCGGACTGAGGAATTTATTGTCGGACTGAAAAAAAATCACAATTTTCAGAATTTCAACAACCAAACAATCACAACACAACTACTTAAGATCCACATTCGATTCATCATTTCAGAGAATATTGAGATGGATTCTACTGCCGAATATCGTGTGACGAACAACAACATAATGGTGGCGGGTAACAAAGAGAGACCACCAATGCTTGTGTCGGGTCGATATGATCAATGGCAATCCCGTTTTCTACGTTATCTTGACACAAAACCTAACGGTGATGTTTTAAGGCAATGTATTTTGGAAGGACCCTATAAACTCTCAAGGATTCAAGTTCCCAGTGTACCAGCCACAGACACTACTGAAGAACAACCAGCTTATGAACGTGATGAAAAGAGGAACGACCTCACACCATAGAACCGTGCTTGGTTTGATGCTGAGAAAGAAGCAATCTACTTAATTCTCAGTGGAATTGGAGATGATATTTATTCCACGGTTGATGCATGCCCTACTCCTCAAGAAATGTAGACGGCTATTGAAAGATTGCAACAAGGTGAATCACTTAACAAACAAGATGTGAATACTAAGATGTTTTGGAACTTTGGCAAGTTTACATCAAAGGATGGAGAATCAAAAGATTCTTATTACTCCCGTTTCTACAAAATGATGAATGATATGACCTGAAACAACTTGCAAGTTTCCACCATGCAAGTCAATGTCCAATTTCTACAGCAACTTCAACCAGAATGGACACGGTTTGTCACCTTGGTGAAACAACAACAAAAGTTAGACGAAGTTTCATATCACAAGCTCTTTGACATTTTGAAACAATTTCAAAATGAGGCAAATGAACTTCGAGCTGAACGAGTTGCAAAGATTTCCAAGCCACTTGCTTTGGTGTCTACCACTCAACATTCCCCAGATTATCACTATCGTACTTCAAAGACCTACTCTACTCAATCATCATCACCACGATCATCCACTGTCTCTAAGTCACATGCTCCAACACGATCCCGAGGCAAAGAAGTTGTAAGAGCACCATCACCCACACCTGAGCAATCATCCGAAGAAGACAGTGATGAAGAAGTAGCTCAAAAGGATAGGGAATTCAAGCAACAAATGGCTTTCATTATGAAGCAATACAAGAAAATCTACAAACCCACCAACAACAACCTTCGAACATCTTCAAACCTGAGGAAAACCTATGCACAGAGTCCTCCAAGGTATGACACACGAAAGCGTGCTGAGATTCCTCCAAATTATGATCGACAACCTAAGTATGATAATCAGAGGGTGGCTACTATTGTTGGAAATAGGGAAACTGTTGGTACTCAAGTTGTGCAACAAAGTGGGATTCAGTGTTTTAACTGTAGAGGTTTTGGGCATTTGGCTAGGGAATGCAGGCAGCCAAAGAGGGTTAAAGATTATGGGTATCATAAAGAAAAAATGCTGTTGTGCAAGAAAATGGAAGCTGGAATCAAGTTATCAGCTGAGGAAGGAGAAATGCTTGACGACACAGATGATGAACTCTCCGACCAAGAATTCGAGGCACATTATTCATACATGGCAAAGATTCATGAGGTCCTTAACGTCACTGAAGATGACAATGGTCCTATCTTTGATACCGAGCCAATTGATAAGGTACAACATGATGATGAATATAATGTGTTTGGTGATACACATGAGCATAGTGATCTACCAACAACAATTACTGACACGTGTATGATGGAAACGGTTGATAGAAATACCATACCCGATTCATCAGACATGTGCAATAATGAGTTTGCGGATGATCAACATACAAATGAGTATGATGACGAGGAGCGTGTCGCGCTTGCTAATTTAATTGCTAGTTTACAAAAAGATGTCAATGAAAATAGAAAGAGTCAAAAGCAATTAAAGAAGGCAAACACAGCGCTCACTTAAAACTTTGAAGAAAGCAAAGCCGCTCTCATAAAATCTAGTGAGACCATTGATAGTTATAGGGCTGAACTTATTCAAAAGACCAAAGAGCTTGAGTGGTACAAAAGTCGTGTCATCAACATTAAAAAGGACGATTTTGAAAATAAATACAATGAAGCTCTTGCTTTGTTAACTAAGGAAAAAGTCAATTTAATGTCTTATTAAGTGATGAACGTCAAAAAACGTACCTTGCCACAACAAAAGTTAATGAACTTGAACAGAGACTTTCTATGAATACCACAGATTCTGCTAAAATTATTGACAAAAAGAAACAAGAGGTTGAATCAATAAAACAAGATTTCAAAAATAGACAAAGCAAAGATACTGAAAAAGTAAAGGATCTGGAAGAATAAGTCGATTTTTTAAAAAAAGTTGTTTATAAAACTCATGACTCTATTCAAACAGTTAGAATGATAGCATCTCGGTCTTTTTTCAAAGGTCAACCTAGCTTTACCACCCCCAAGTACCTCGAACAAGCTCAAGCTGCGAACCCCCATTTATATCTTGACTAGTCTGAATGGACTGATCATGATTGCCCTGTAGCTAACCTCGATAGTGAAGAGACGTCCCTTTGGGATAAGGAGAGTAGATCACCGGTCAATAAAGATTTTGTGAAACTATATAACTATGCTTATGAAAATAGTCTTTATGGTCTTTTCACTCCACAAAAACAGAAGTCTCGTGAGGAATTCTTTTTAGAATGCAAACAAAGAAGAATTCAATGGAAACAAGCTTTTGCCATGAAAAGGAAAACTAATGTTTTTAAATACATTAACTATTTGCCTCTTGATGCTTCTAAAAGCAAAAGTAGAAAAACACTTGGTTTTCTTAAACACCACATTGATAATGTTCAATCAATTGTTAAAAGCGATTGGGAAAAACGTCAAAAGGATAAGTTGAAAACAGAGATTCCTCACGACATAACTGTGCTTGTGAAAGAACTTTTAATACCAAATACAAAAATAATAAAAGAACATGTTCTTGAGTTTGGAAATTTGATTCGATCTGAAATGTTTGATGATTTGAAATATGTTGAGTCTCTTGAAAAAGAAATTGATGAACTTCAAAATGACAAATCAGAATTTTCAAACGAATGTGATCTACTCTTAGAAGAATGTCTCTCCAAAGATATTTTGTGTGTTACTCTTCAATCTTGTGCTGATATCGATGAATATTCTGATGTTGCATGCAAATATCTTTGATAAAATCAAAGAATGTGAGCGTCTTGAACTTGAGCTTTCGAAACGTAAAGAAAATGTTGATAAAAAGGCTTTTGAGTTACTTCAACACAAAACTGATTTCCTTCAAAAACATTGTCATTCTCTTGAACTTGCTTTGCAAAAAGACGTTGGTAGTTTTCCACATGATAATAACTTGCAAGAAAAACTTTCCAAAATGTTTCGAGATATGAATGAATAGAATTTGGAAATTAAAGGGTTGAAAGCTCAGTTACAAGACAGGGAAATAGCGATAGGAGAGTTGAAGAAACTCGTTGCTAAGATGGGTGGGAAAATTGTTGGAACCTAGTGTTAAGAGACCTGTTGTAAGACAACCCAATGCGCAAAAAGTGACTAGACCCTCTGTCTTGGGAAAACCATCTGTTTTCTCTAATTCTGCATTTGCAAAACCTGCGTTTGCCCCCAAGACAGATGGGAAGGATAGGTTTCCACAAAACACTCCCAAAACACATATTCGATCACAAAGCATTAAGAATACCAATGTGGTTAAACCAGGGATGTATAGATTGGCCACTAAACCCATACACAATAAAGAAAGTCAATCCCCTCAGACTTCTAGAAACACTAATAGACGTGTGTCTTTTACTACAGGAGTAATCCCCACTGATAGTGTTAGCCGACCTCAGCTTAAGAGCACTCGCATGAATGAAAAGGTTTGGCAAAACAAAAGTCAAGGGAAGAAGAAGACAGTAGAAGACCACCCTAGGATTTTCAATGTTTCTAAGAATAAAACGTTTGTAATCGCATGTAGTGACGATTTGAATGATTCAACTTTGAATGCTTTGAATGTTAAGTTTGTTTGTGTGAAATGTGGAAAGTGTGGTGATGCTAATCATGCTATGTGTGTTTCGAATAATGTCAAAGGCGCAGATACTAGAACTAACAAGCAAACTGCGATGCCTATTAGTGCTAGAAAACCCAAACGCAAATTGAGCCATTCTAGTGCTACCCCCTGAGAAAAGTATTGCATCAGACTCCACCACTAAGAACCCTCGAAGCAGAATTAGGGAATTATATGAGTCTGCTAGCAAGTCTTGGAAATGGTGGTTTGCTAATCAATGTCCTCCAGGATATAAATGGATGCCTAAGGTTAGGACAGAAAACGTGACTACGTGCGTTAGTGTGCCTCTAAGTGATGAAACTAGGGAAACTAATGAATCAGAAATCACAAATAACATGGAATACAATTTAGCAAATGCTCCATCGTGTTCTAATTCTTTTGCAGGTGATCGAGATAATTCTCTTCATACTGGACTCCGGATGCACGAAGCACATGACGTGGAATCTCAAGCTTCTAATTAACTTCGTGGAGAAGTTCCTAGGTACGGTCCAATTCAGAAATGATCAATTTGCACCGATCCTAGGATATGGAGACTTGGTTCAGGGGAATATCACTATCAAAAGGGTTTACTACGTCGAAGGGCTCAATCACAATCTTTTCTCGGTTGGTCAATTCTGTGATGCGGACTTGGAGGTTGCTCTTAAAAAGAAGACATGTTTTGTTCGTGATTATGATGGGAATGATTTACTTACCGGTTCACGGGGTACTGATCTCTACACTATTTCACTACAAGACTCCACATCTTCAACTCCAATCTGTTTCATGGCTAAAGCATCAACGACTCAAGCTTGGTTATGGCATCAACGTTTATCTCATCTTAACTTTGATACCATCAACTTGCTTTCCAAGAAAGATATTGTGCGAGGCCTTCCTAACTTGAAATTCATCAAACATCATCTTTGTTCTTCTTGTGAGATTTGTAAAGTTAAACAGAGTAGTTTTAAGACAAAGACTACACCAAGCTCTAAAGGACGGTTAGATCTTCTTCATATAGATCTGTGTGGCCCCAGGCGTGTTCAAACCATCAATGGGAAAAAATATGTTATGGTAATTGTCGATGACTACTCAAGGTACACGTGGACCCTCTTATTAAGGTCCAAGGATGAAACACCTGAGGTGCTCATTAACTTTCTTAAACTGATACAACGTGGTCTTCAAGCTCAAGTAAAAGTGGTACGTACTGACAGAGGCACAAAACTCTTGAATTCAACTCCGAAGAAATATTTTAAAGCCGAAGGGATTGAACATGAAACATCTATTGCTCGAACACCTGAACAAAATGGAGTTGTTGAAAGACGAAATCGTACTTTAGTTGAGGCTTCTCGAACATTACTATCTGCTTCAAAACTACCATTATTCTTTTGGGCCGAAGCCGTATCAACCGCATGCTACACACAAAACCGTTCCTTAATTATCCCAAGACACGAAAAGGCACCATATCACATAATTAATGATCGCAAACCTTCACTCAAACACCTTCATGTTTTTGAATGTACGTGTTACATTATTCGAGATGGTGAAAATTTGGACAAGATGAAAGAGAAAGGTGATGCATGCATTTTAGTGGGATATGCAACTCAATCTAAGGGATACAGAGTGTATAACAAGAGAAAAAAATTGATAGTCGAGACTATTCATATCAGATTTGATGAATTGCAAGAAATGGCACTTGAACAAAACAGTTTAAGTGCCGATCCACAACGAAAAAGACTTCTGTGAACAACCGCACCGAACTCGGAACTCAAGACCACAGCAATGAACCGTCAAGTTCAACGCTGGTTCCTAAACATGTTCCTAGAGCAGATATGACCGTCGATACGACACTTGAAGAGTTGGAAATGTTATATGGACCAATGTTTGATGAATATTTCACGGGGGAGAAACACGTTGTATTGAAGTCTTCCGCTGTCACTCATGATACGAATGATGATACCGATCATCGTCAACAAAAGGATACAACTTCATCTACTTCAACACGGGTTGCTGCAGATTTACTTCCTCAGAATATCACATCAACAACCGCTCCTACAACATCCACAACTACTGTCATTGCTCCAGATAACACAAATCAAGCAGACGATGCATTATCTGACGATGACGAATTTATCAACCCATTCGGTACACCGGTACACGAAACTAGAGAGTCTTCTACTCGCCATGTTGATCCGTCAAATATGCATATGTTCTATCAACGACATCCTTCAACACATCATTGGACCCGAGATCATCCTTTGGTTCACGTAATTGGAAACCCTTCACAGCCTGTTCGTACAAGACGACAACTAGCCACCGATGGAGATGTTTGTATGTTCGCACTCGCCGTGAGTACAGCTGAACCGAAAAACATCAAAGAAGCCATGGCTGATCATGATTGGATTGAATCGATGACGGATGAACTTCAACAATTTGAAAGACTTAAAGTCTGGGAACTTGTTGACAGACCATACGATGTGATTCCTTTAAATCTTCGTTAGATCTGGAAAAACGAGATGGATGAAGAAAACACGATCATCAAGAACAAAGCTAGGCTAGTGGCTAAGGGGTATGGCCAGAAAGAGGGAATTGATTTTGACAAATCATTTGCACCAGTAGCTCGTTTGGAAGCGGTCAGGATTTTCCTTGCTTCTGCTTCACATAAGGGATTCACTGTTTATCAAATGGACGTAAGGATGGCGTTTCTTAACGGTCCTTTGAAGGAAGAAGTCTATGTCACGCAGCTGGAAGGATTCGTCAATCCTCATTATCCTGACAAGGTGTATCGTCTCCACAAGGCACTATATGGACTCAAGCAAGCTCCAAGGGCGTGGTACGACGAGCTCTCAAAATTTCTGTTATCCAAAGGTTTCTCAAAAGGTTCCATTGATCTAACTTTGTTCACTTATAAATATGGGTATGACATTTTGCTTGTGCAGATTTATGTTGATGACATTATTTTCGGTTCTACAAACCCAAAACTATCAAAATGGTTTGAAAAAGTCATGCACAACAAATTTGAAATGTCAATGATGGGCGAACTAAAATTCTTTCTAGGAATTCAAGTTCACCAATCCCCAAGTGGTATCTTTATAAACCAAGCTAAGTATTGTCAAGAGATAATCAAAAGCATGGTATGACTTCATGTGACCCCATTGGGACACCATTATCAACCACATCGCTTGATGCTGACTTGGAGGGAAATGCCATAGATCAAACGAGATATCGTTCAATGATCGGCTCCCTCATGTACTTGACAGCAAGCATACCCGATATATCACATGCTACGTGTTATTGTGCACGTTATCAAGCACGAACCACTAAAAAGCACCTCAAGGAGGTTAAACGGATCTTTCGGTACCTTAAGAATACCATTCATTTGGGACTCTGGTATCCGAGGGAAACCAGTTTCTTTCTAACGGCATATTCAGATTCTGATCATGCAGGGTGTCTTGATACACGAAAAAGTACTTCTGGTGGTGCACAATTTCTAGGTCAAGATAAGCTTGTGGAATGGTCTTCCAAGAAGCAGGATTGCACGTCACTTTCATCAGCCGAAGCGGAGTATGTGTCTCTATCTGCGTGTTGTGCTCAAGTTCTTTGGATGAGAACACAACTCACGGATTATGGCTTCCACTTTGATAAAGTACCTATGTACTATGACTCAAAGTCAGCCATAACCATCTCCTGCAACCCGGTACAGCATTCCCGCACGAAGCACATTGATGTCAGATACCACTTCATAAAGGAACAAGTTGAAAGAGGTATCGTTGAACTATACTTTGTTGGAACGGATTACCAATTAGCCGACTTGTTTACGAAAGCTCTGTCTAAAGAAGGGTTTGAATACCTCGTTAGGCAAATTGGTATGAGATGTTTGACTCCAGCAGACTTGGAGATTCTGGCAAAGGTGCCTGCTTGTTTTATCTATTAAACATCTTCCTGTAAATATCTTTGAAAAAAACAAAATACAAAAATATAAAACATATAAAAGCAAAACACAAAATTAAAAAATCTTTAAACATCCAAAAATATTCTTCTCGACATGTCTTTCAGTATCGATAATATGGACGTACCTAGAAATGTCGCTCAATAACGACACGGGTGTTTACATAAAGCTCGAATGAAAGTTGTAAATATTTTTCAAAACATGTCATTTCTTATTTTAATAAAGGAAATTGTCTATTTTGGACAATATTTCCAACAACGGGTAGAGAAATCTATTTTGGGTTGAGTTTGTCACAAAACATTCAACGTTTTGAGCTCAACACAATGGCTTGTAATCACTTTTAGATTGCAACCCGGATCTATATTCACGGGGGAGTGTACGATTTCGTGCTCTTACCTTCAGCAAAAGAAGAGAAATCTTCTTACACTTGAGTGGATACGTCAAGACATTCAAAGTCTATGAACTCAAGTTTATGCTTTAGAAAAACCTCTTCGACAAAAAGAAATAGGATTTTTCAAAAAGCGTTGAACACAATTTTTTCAAGAATTTCTCAATGATTATTCAAAATCTTTCAAAAATTGTGTGTTCAACAAACTCCCATCCTCAAAAAGCGAAATGTGGATCACATCCTCACAAATGACAATTCAATTGGATCAATTTTTGAGGGGGAGCATTTTAATTTCATTCAAAGATTGACACATCTTTCTCCCGAAGATTTTCAAGACTATTTTTCAAAATATATTTTAATCAAATTTGGTATCTCTAATATCAAAAGATTTAATATATTAGAGATAGGGGGAGAAAATGTGATTAAAATGTGATCTTATATAAGACTCAAGCACTTTAACTCTTACCTACATGTGCGAAACACTTTCGATTATTGATGCACATGTGAAGGGGGAGCATTTCTGAAACGACAAAACTATCAAGGTGTTAGATGTTTTTCAAACACCTTGTGACATTTGAAGTGGTTTTCATGGTTACGATCAAATACCCACAACATCTTTAATTCACGACGTTATTGGTGTCAAAAGGGTGGTTAGGTTTAAGTCCTATGATCCAACCAGAACCGGAGGGATCTTCCCAGGGACAATCCAATAGATTATTAGAAGTCCTTAGGAAAGATGGAGTAGAATGTGAACGTAGCTGAATGCCGACTAAGTACTGATGCTAGCACTGGAATAATCACAACAAGGTGCTAGTAATGATGTCTTGGTAAGCATTGAAGGGGTTGAAGAATGAAAAAGAAATGTAAGGATAAAGGGTGTAAAGAAAGAAGCCCTCCATACAACTTTGGCAGAAACCGGGTCAACACATCATGAAGACAACTCATCATGGACCCAGTGATGTATGCACAACCCTTTCCTTGCTACTCAGGCTTCTCTCAAAAGAAGTTTGTTTTATTGTCACGGAGAACAACATGACTTCTATTGACTTTCTCACTTCGAGATAGTTGATATTGAATAGGTGGCATCTGCTCCAGCCTCTGACCACTAAAAGTGCACAAATCGAGTCTAGAGCCAAAAGATCAATCAAATCTTGTTAGGACACACGGATAAAGATCAAGAGTGTCCTACGCTATATCCTTGTGATATTGCTAGAACACTCAGAGTGATACTACTTAGTATTCACAATGATGAGTGGAAATCCTTCCAGTGTTAACATCAAACAGCACTGCGGTAGGTCATATGCAAGATTCTTTATGAATTGAACATGTGTAAAACTGAAAAGCAACAGTGGTTTGATTCTGAAATGATTCAAACTTGTTTTAGGTTTCTACGCAATATCTTTATGGTCTTGCCAGAACATTCAGAGTGATATTCATTAATATTCACAGTGACGAATGGAAATCCTTCTTGCGTCAACATCAAATAGCGCTACGGTAGGTGACTTGTGAGATTCTTATGAATCAAGCTTGTGTCAACTGGAAAGCAACAATGCTAAGATTCTTTATGAATCAAACTCGTTCCAGGAATTTGAATTGACGACTTTAATCAAGCGGATATTTATCCAATTGATTCACTCTTTATGTTCGCAGTCTTGATTTGAGACGGTCGAGTAAAGAGAGCGGTTAGTACAGCCGCGAAACCCTGTCAAGGAGATTTTTAACTGAATCTACCTGTCACAGGTACGGTATTTAATATCGTATAACGGTCTTCACCGATCGGAGGTAAAACGCTACCGATTTAGGAAGAATGTCAAAGCCATTCAGTCCGTGTCTATGTTTTGTCTCGAGAAGGTGGCGTCACGGTGTACTCAGCAAAGTCAAAGATTCAAAAACCACATACTCATGCCTAAAGACATATTCAACAATTAATAGTGTGAGCATGTGGATGAAGACACAAGATCACAAGATGGAAAAGACAAGTCAAGGATGATTTGAAGATCTAAAGATTTAGAGACAAAGTCGAAAGACAACGACTAAGGCTCAAAGATCACAACATGAAGAAACAAGACTACTATTACACGTTCGAGACTAATTTATGGCGAGATTAGTAATCTCTACAAATCTCCAAATGACAAAGGGTAATGACCTCTCATCGGGGGAGATTGTTAGCCTCAAAATATTGAGTCAAACAAGAATGCTCGGTCATATGTTTATTATGTATCGTATTTTAGAATGTAGTAATAGGTAGTATATTAGTCGTGTTATACGGGCTTAACTTTAGGCTAAAGTTCATTAATAAGTAACAAAAGCCCAAAAGGAAAGTCCGGCCAAAACCATATAGTCCATAAAGAAGCCCGCATGTGGGTGGACTATATATACCCTTCCTAGCATGTTAGGAAGGGTGTTGGTTCATTTTATTCTCACTTCTCTTAATCTAATATCACCTAGTTCCAACCATTTCTCTCTCTTTTCTCTCTCTAATTTCTCTCTCTAGAATTCATCTTCTTCATCTATTTTCTTTCTTTAATTCGTGTTATATTATCTAAATATATGGGACAACAAAAAAGATATTTACCTCCAAGCCCTTATAGTTTCATAGTATTGCTAAATAGATATATAACCTATTTAACACCCTTCCTCAATTGTATGAAACAAAAATATTTAGCTGACCTACTTTTTTTAACCAAGAGTGTGTGTTAATGAGTCCCAAGTGCTTTAATATTAGTCATTTGAGACTTCGAATCAACCTTCACATTATTAATCAAACCACATGAAACCTTTTCTTTAACAATTTGCACATGAATATCAAAATGCTTTGTTTTCTTATGCATAACTGGATTTGTTGCAACTTGTATAGCTGACTTATTCTTACAATACAAATCAACAGGCACCAAGTTAACAATACCAAGTTCCTCAAAAATCTTAACAACCCACATAACTTCACAAGTAGTGGAAACCATAGATCTATACTTAGCCTTAGTTAATGAGTTTGACAAAGTCGCTCGTCTCTTACTTTTTCAGGAAACCATGTTACCATTAATAAACACATAGTAACCAGAAACAAACATTCGTGTAACTAGACATTTAGGCAGTCATAATCACAATATGCAGTAATAATATTCTCATTACTTCTGTTAACAAATTCAATACCCAAACCATGTGCTAACTTAAGATACTCAATCACCCTCAAAGAAATATCAAGATGAGATTTCAAAGGAGCATGCATGTATTGCTAAGACAATGAAAAAAGTAAAATATATTAGGTCTAGTGTGAGTTAAATAGATTTACTTCCTAACTAGCTTCTAATAACTTGTAATATTCAAGAAGTATTTGGCCTCATCAGAGTCTTTGTGATTAAGAACAACATTTTCATGTAAGGGACTCATGAGATGCCTACATGCCAATGGACCAAACTCATGAAGTAACTCGAGACAATGCTATCTCTAATTCAAACATAATCCATTCTTGGTTTTTGAAACTTCAAATCAAATAAAATATTTTAATTCAGTAAATCCTTGATTTTAAATTTGTTATTTAAAAAAATTTCAAAAACTTTCGATTTCATTCACATCATTCCTAGTGATATCCAAATCCTCAACATAAATAAGCGGATAAAGAGAAACACTTCCTTTATGCTTAATAAACAAGGAATGATCATTTTTAGACTAGACAAAACCTGCTTCAACAAGAACATTTGAAAATTTATGGTTCCATTGTCTAGTAGCCTACTTTAAGCCATATAAAGACTTCCCCAACTTACAAACCTTAGTGTCACCATTTTTTAAAAATCCGGAGGATGGACCATGTAAACCTCCTCTTTTAATTCTCCATTAGGGCTAGCAGTACTAACTACAAAAGTAGTACTATCTTCATTAGTACTAGGAGTTGACACGAACTCCATATATGGTGAACTTGAGCTGGTGCTTATACTTGTGCTCAATCTTTCCTTCTTCATAACCTTTTCCTTAACAACCTTGAAGTTGTTGTAAAGTTCATCAGTAATCATTTTATCTGTAACATCTTTACTCATCTAGACAATCACATAAATATTCCACTCAACAAGCAAACTTCTCATAAATTTTGAATTAAGATCCTCTTGATCAATGTCCATTTCTAAGATAGATAGTCTTCTTACTATTCTTTGAAACTTGTTAATGATTGAGTCAAGGGACTCTGAGCTTTAAGTACTGAAGTTTTCAAACATTTGCTTCAGAAGTATCTTCTGAACTTTCTTTTTGAGTCATTGCCACCAAACCTTTCTTTGATTGTTGCAAACAAATTTTTGCATCCTTTATTTTATTAAAGTCAAAACATGTTCATCAGGGAGAGCCATCAGTATTAAACTTATAGCTTTCTTGTTATTTTCCTTTGGCCTATTTTTTTAGAGGTTAATACTTCTTCTTTGTTTTTGTCTTTTTCTTCCTATGAGGGACCTAATTCCTTTGTTGCAAGTTTTTAAGAATATCCATACTCTATGATTTCTCATAGAGAGTAGTCTTAAACTTCAACATAGTGTTCAAACCTTATCTACGATAAATCAAAGTCACCTACTAGTTTGAGAAGTGGTAACTTTGTGAGAGAGTTGTTTGTTGTTGCATCTAGTTCCATCTCTTTGTCCAACTTAAAGAGATATTATGAGTGAATTCTTCTATATCAAAGTTTCTCAACAAGCTCTGATATCACTTGTTGATCCCAACTTGATCGTCTTCTGTAGCTTGTAAGAGTTAGGTTACTTTGGATAAATCCAAGTTAACCTTAGTAGAAACCTTGAGAATACCAAACAGAACGTGTAATATTACCTTTTGATACTTAGAAGAATAATAGTCCTTCCGTCCCATAATAAGTGTCCAGGTTGACTTTTTCAAAGTCTTTTCAATCTTATTTTGACTATAAATATTTTTATTTATGTTATATAATACTTGATGAAAATTATAGCAATGAAAAGACATTTTAAAACCGAATCTATCAATATAAATTTCATCAAATATTACATAACATAAATACAATTATTTATGGTCAAAGTTCAAGAACAAAGACTTGGAATATTTCATAGTGGACACTTAATATGAGACGGAGGTAGTAGTAATAATAACAATGTATATCATATTGGGATGTTCGTAAGTTATAGATAGTATTTTATACGACGGGAGTACGTGGGCCTAAGAGGTCACACACTTAGACATTGATATCATCTTTTAATAAGATATACGATATAATATGGCTATATTTATCGCATAATCTTAGTTTGATGAAAAGAAAACTTAACATTAATTAATTAATAAGTTAAAAAGTTTAACAAGGATTAATTAATAAGAATTAAGAATTTAAGGTAATTAATGTAACTACTAACAAATTAATCTAGAAAGTCAAAAAGTCAACCCAAAGGGTCTATGAAATAGATTCGGCCGACTATCGCCATAAGGAGAAGATAATAATTTTTTCTAGAATCCAAATTACTTGTTGAGGAAGATTAGATCTTTACCTTAATTATCGTACGCCTTCTAGTATATAAACAAAGGGGGTGTGATCAATTTTTTATAACCTATAAAATCAATTCTCTTCCTCTCTCTCTTGGTGGTCGACGACTCAAACAACCCATACGGGTTTTCGGGTTTTGTTCGTTGTTAAATATTTGTTGTGATTGATTGAAGTGTCGTGTGAACTATGTTAGAAAAGATCTAACTGGATCTTTAAGTTTTATTGGTGAATCGGCTTCGGGTATTGATAAAGGTTTTCTTGGTTTGGTGGTTTAAGTGTTCTTGATCATCGTTCTTGGAAGAAAAGGTATGCATTCTTTATCTTTATGTTAATTACATTATGTGCATAGTTAACTGATCATATCCGTTGTGTATTACTCTTGATTCATGTATGTTGGATACATTAGTTTGTTAAATTCCAACAATGGCATCACGAGCCAAAAATATGCCATGTAATTATATAAAAAACGACTAAAACCGGTGCAAAAACAATTTTTTCTTGAATGTTTGATTATGATTTAATTATAGATCTTTATATTGTTTAATTAGATGTAATTAGATCCACAATTTTCTGGAAAAAATGAGTTTGCATGTATTTAGTTGATAGCAAAACGTTAATTAATACTACGTGTGCAATTTACGTGTTTTCCGGTATGTTATGCTTGTGTAAATTGTATAAATCCTTAAAACATGTATACTAATTGTTATTATCCATGTTTTAGTTGCTTAACATGCTGAGGAATGCTATTAGATCTAAAAAAGCTAATTGGATTGGTGTATGGATGCAAGAGATGTGTTTTATAAAATTATTTTAGGGCTGAAATTGTGACACCAGAATAAAAAATAATCTTTATGGATTTCGATCTCAATTCCACATGACACTAAAAACTAGATTCTACACAACTTTTTAGTTTTGACTAAAAGTTGGAAAAATTGTCTTCCTGCCGATTGTTAGGTTACAAAACAGAATCAGATCTAATATCCTAAAATTGAATTTAAAATATTTTTCTTAAATAGTGTCAACTGTTGTTATTTAGTTTCAAAGTTGGCAAAAATTACCCTTTTAGTTTATGTTTAGCCTAATTACAATTTTAACCCTTTAAGTATATATTTTAATTATTTACAATTTCAACTTTCTAATATTATCCTCAAGGTTTCAAACTTAACAATATTAATCCTTATAGTTTTAAATTTAGTAAAATGACACTTTTGGCCCAAAATATTTATAGTATCAAAAATGACAATTTTAGTCCCCAGACTTGCTTAAAATTACATAATAATCTCAAAATTATACAAAGATATAGGAACTTAAAACAAAGTTTATAAACATATTTATAATCATAATAACATTAGTTTCCAGATCTATAGCTTTTGAAATAAACTTTAACTCATTATTCCATGTAAATTACAAAACTAGGATTTTAGTACATCTTTAGCTTATAACTTCCATTTTAGCTTATTATACGAACTAAGTCTTAATATATTAGCTTATTAACATCTTATTAACATTATAACAAGTCTTATAAAAGTATTATAACAAGATCTAAGCTTAGTTAACATAGTGATTACCTAGGTAGCTTCAGAATGACTTTTAGGGCTCCTTATGAACTTCTTTTGCTTCTAAAGCTGCAAGAACTTCAATGGCTACTTCTTAGATATGGTTTCTGGTCTCAAGGAATCCTTTTGAAGTGGAAAATCAGAATGGTTATAGAGGTAAAGGAGATCATGGTGCAAGTGTCAAATGAATGGGAAACGCCCCTTTTATAGCCTTAAGCCTTAACCTCCAAGTAAAACTTATGTACTGATAACCTAGGTACCTTACACGTTTATGGTGATAAAGGGAGGCTATGGTATGATTCATACATGCTAGATTCAAGCTAATCTTTAGTTTGTGGTTTAAAACATGTCACGACATCATATAGATAAGAGCTAGAAATTTTGTACACAAGTAGGTGATGCACCTAACTGTAAATATCTCCAAAATATCTAAAAATATCTGGCGTATGTTTGAATTTAGGAGGGAAAGGTTTTTGAATGGGTTTTAGAGGGAAAAACCTAGCCGGGTTTAATTCTAAGGCTTGTAACTTTGTAATTCTTGTAATTAAGGGTTTAGTAATGTGATTAGTGATGGATGAGAGTATAAATAGGGTTTACATATTGTAATTAAGAAGTTTGGGTCCTTGGTTTGAAGTTTAATAAAGGTTTGAAGTGAAATTGGGAAGAAAACCTAGCCGGATTAGGGTTTCTAATGATCTAGGGTTCAATCCTTGTTTAAGACATTATTCTTTACTTAGATACTGATTTAAACTCAATTTATACATCCTACATTCTCCTCAATGTGTTCATTAAGTCTCTACATTTGTTTTACTAAGTTATTCTAAGTAAAAATGTCTAAAGTGTGAAAATACCTATTTTGATCTAATTTTTAAGTCATGCATTGAAATGTTGTACCTTGTGCTTTAGGGTACTTTCACATTTCTATAACATAATGTTATAACCTAAATGTAATGATATGAGTTTTGGTAGACTTTTCCTAAAAGACTAGGTATTGATTCTAAGTAAAATGTTTAATATAAGGGTTTTTAGGTCATTAAGCCTAATGACTTTGCACTTTTGATAATTAGTGTTTATTTCCTCATGTAAGCTTATTATAGGTCTCATATGTTATTTTTATGACTTCTAATTATTCTACACACTTAGTTTAAGGGTTTGTATAGGGTAATCATAACTTAGGTGCAATTAGGTTAACTTATGGTTCTATGCTTCAATAACTTGTACTTTGTGCTTAAGGAATTTGTAACTTATCTTGGGATAAATGTATGATATTTAGTTGAGTTTTATAATTGTTTTCAATAGATTAGACTCTAATTTAATGTGAAATAGATTTTAGGTGCTATTCCAGGTTACTAGGTCTTATACTTGTAATTAGTTTTAGATGACTTGTACTTAGTATTTTATAATCAAATATCTCTTCTATATGATAGATTATAACTTTTACATTTATATTTGATATTAATATATAGATATTGTATAGTTATATTACTTGAAACTTATGTTTATAAGGGATTTCTAGGGTTTCTAAGGGAATTTAAGGCATCATAGTTATAATTGAGATGTTCTTATTCATAACGTACCTATTAGATTACTTTTAGAACTTAGACATATATAGATTATGTTTACAACATATAGGAATAAGTTGAAGTGGTAGTTCAGGTTGTGAGAACCCATTCATCTTACCAAGTAAGGCACAAAAGCATAAATTTCCAGACAAATTTTTATATTCATACAATCATAACACATAACACATATATGAAATTGAGGATTGTCACAGGAAACGATGGGATAATACTCCTACATAAAACCCACGCCTAAAACATATTAGTTTTTGCTAGAAAAGTTAAGTTCTATGAGAATAAGTCTCACTTTACAAGAAGCGAGTGGGAGTCCCATGCTTGCTCGAAGCAAGTGGGAGTCTTGAATTATTTCAAAGACATGATACACAAGCCTTCTCAACACACTTGCTGAAGTCAACTAAGTCTAAGCATGAGAATGTGGAACCTTAGAATGATGTTACTCAAATTCATAGATCCGTGAGGATTTCTCATGTTATGTTTCTGATATCAATAAATGAGGTTATGAATTAGGATATCATCGTGAAATTGCTAACCATAAGTGATGATTACCAAATTTTGAATTTTATGGATAAATCAAGCTATGAATAGAAAGATGCGTCCGTAGGAGATAATCATAAATTTTAGGAATTTGATTGATCTTTAACCTATCAATTATTTGATGAGGTTTAAAATGAGTTTCCGTGTTAGGAAGATTCATTAGGACAAAGTTGTATATATTTATTGCAAGATAACTGTTAGATGTTTTAAATCATACTTAAGAAGTTGACTATGATTGAAACTTCTATATTTGAAAACAATAAGTATGTAGAGATTTCTTATTATCATGCTTGTTTTAAATGTTAAAGTTATGACAAACTGGATTACAAAACTCTATGATGAAAGGTCACCTTGCAAGACATGTGATTATAAGAAGATTTTATGAATCCATAAATAATCTTTCCAAGATGTACAAAATGCTAGAATTCACACATGGATTAAAATCATGCATCTAAATGAGACAAGTCTTAAGTTTAATTGTAAAATCAATCACTTGTAGGATTTGATTTATAATTATAGGTAATATTACTCGTGGTAAATTTCAAAACCAGTAGGAGTACTTAGTTTTGTTTCTCTAAAATTAAATATGTTGTTACTCATATTAGAAACAATATTTCATCTTAGAAGTTGTTCTTAAGAGTGAAGTAAAGTCTCTTTTAAGAATTTTAGAAAATGAAGTCTACAACCTTGTGAAATATGTTATGATTTAACATATGTGATGAATTAAGTCTAAAGACAATATAGGTGATCATTGAGTGAACCTCGAATAATGGATCTTACGTAGTAAGATTGAAACACGAGAATGAATGCCTAAGACCCAATAAAGGATTCATTAAGGGTGTAATATAGTGTACATGAGATAAGTTATCTCTTTTGCATAAATGAAAGTTGACTTGGCAACCTTAAATTCTAACTGAAATATATTAGAAGTAATGTTAGTAACATTAAAAGTCTAATTGGAAGATATTAGAAGGAATCTTGGAAACATTGAAATCTAATTGAAAGACATTAGTAGAAACATTCAAATAAGTGCTGGGTTTAGGAATTTATTTTTATAACCAATAATGAAAATACTATGGATATATTAAGTGATAATCATAGTAATATCATTATGGTTGACAAACATGGAGTTTGTTTAAATATTCAAACCATTATTTAAGGAATGTTCAAGGTTTACAAAATAGTGGCATAGCTATATGGTATACATTAGTGCTTTGTTTTTTTAAGATAATACTCAATGGTTACTTTTAGCAAGTCCTTGTTATGGATAACATCATTGCTAGTAACTAACATGCTTGGTTCAAAAGCATAGTTTCATTATACATTAAAGAGTTAGAATACTTTGTAGTTTTAGAAACTATAGTAATGAATATTTCCAATAAATGTTGTATACCTCATATGGAAAGTGGTGAGACCATTTATATGATATTGTTATATCATATTACATGCAGATAAATTGACTGAAAGAATATCACAACTTGTGATTTTGAAAAAGTATTCTCAAAGTTCCTCAAGATCAATAATCTGGGTTGTAGGAATCTATGCCTTATCAACAATTGGATTGTTGTGATTGTTGATCCCAAACTTAGATCGATTTAGCTTTGTGTTAAAGAGATTAAATCAAGTATAACACATAGAGAAACTTTGTGTTTATGACAATCTAAGTGTTATGCGGAATTAACACTTAGAAAAAAGAACAAAGCAAAACACAATGTATACCAAACTTTCACTTTATTGATGATTGATTGCGTACAATGAAAGTGAGTAAAACATATATCAACATCAAACCCTAAGACCTCCTTTTATAACATAAGGAGTCTTGAACAATAATCTACCTATCAGTTATTCTAGGAAAAGATAAATATAGAAAATATAATGTTGATCATATCTTTCCTAAATATACAAAACGTGTTGATTAAGTAGTTGTCTTGTGACTGGGATTTCCTTTTTCAGCACCTTGATATGTCTTGTCAGTGCTCAATCTGTCAGCGCTCCAATTGCTCTTGTTAGCGTCTAAAATCCCTTTGTCAGCGACTGAGTGACTTAGCTATTTTTATTCCTAAAAATCCTCCCCTAAACTTGATACTTACTCTAATAATCAAGTTTTTTTTAATAAAAACAATATACAAGAGAGGATTCTTACAAATAAAACCTACTCCTTAATCTGAGCATATATAAACCTTAATAAGTCCATGCTAATGTCACTGGTGTAATCAACTTCAAGCTTGGTGCAGACCAACTTCTTCAACAATTCTTGTGATAGAGGATATTCTTGATCTATCAACAAGTATTCTACAAACTTTGTAGTACTAAGTTGGTAAACTCCAGCAGCTTAATACAAATGCCACTTCAACTCAGTTAAGTCATCCAGATCCAACCATACTGGATCAGCAACATCATGGGCAAACATTCTTCTAAATGTTGTCCAGATTTTTATTCCATTCATTGATGAAGGATCCTCAGCCTCATACATCTCCTTCATTAAACTCCAAAGAGTTTCTATATCCTCTTTGTCATGCTGGCAAACAATGAAACCAAAGAGATAAAAGTATGTACCTTATCACCAGCCCAGGTGATCTTCTAAAATCTAACAGAATCTTCTTCATACTTGATGATTGGATTCCTGAAGTCTAAAGGCACAACTGCAGCTAAATTAGAAGCCACTAATGGAGAAAGCACCATATTTTTCTTCAAAGCTGCTTCAGTTGGGTGCACTTGGTCAAGTTCAGGAAACCTCAACTTGAACCCCTTCTTCACTGGCTTAGGCACAATCAATGTCTTCTTAATCTTTAGCTCCTCCTCTATTTCTTACTGTCTCTCTAAAGAAAGCATCCTAAATGTGTTTTCTTCACAAACACGTTCCCAAATAGGATGTGCAAAGTATTCAAATTGTTCACAAGAAAGCTTCCTCAATTTTGCATTAGTCCACCCTGTTTGGTGGCATCTAAGAAGCATGTAGTAAAGCTCTCTCCTGGATGTCTTGTTCTCCAAAAGCACCCTATTTGACTTGTGCTTTAGAATAACATTGCAATCATTTTGAACTCTCAACAGAATCTCCAAACCCCAAATTTTCCCTGTCAAAGTCATGTTTGGATTTTCTGTGCAAACTTCTTCCTATTTGAAATACATAGTAGAAACATGAGGTATGTCAAAATCAACCTGCATTTTCAACTCCTTGAGCTTTTCCCTTGCTAGCTCATCTTCACCGTACTCAATTTTCTCTATGTTCACCAAACTTTCTGAAGGTTTATTAATATCATAACAATTATATAAAACCCTAAACGAGATCAAAGCACATATAGCAGAAGCGATTTAACAAGATCATAATAATAACATAATTATAATTAATCGAATTAGGGTTACATACCTTTATCCTAGCGAAGATCCATAAGATCACCAACGAATCACCAATTAAGGTTTACAACGAACACCACCAAGATATAGTCTAAAGTAAGACTATATTACGTTCTTTTACACACGTAATACAACGAGCTAACCGTGATTCTAGCACGTTTAAACCGAGCATCAACATCAAGTGGAAAATCTACCCAACAACCCTAGAGAGGGTCTAGGACTAGATTATTGCTAAACCAAAACCAAAGGATAAAAGGAACCCTAAAAAAGGTGTTTTTCTTTTGGTGTTGATTTCCAGAAAGAAACCAAACAAACCAAACAACCCTAAGGTTGCGTTTGGTTGGTTGATCACAAGAGAGAGAGAGAGAGAGAGAGAGAGATAGAGAGAGAGAGGAATAATGAGTGAAGAATTATGGAGGTGAGGGGTTGTTTATATAGGCATAGACTTGTATCCATAAACAAATAAAAAGAATGTTTTCCCCTTCCTTTTTCGCCTTTGTAGTCGATGGCCCAAACACCCCATTGGGGTGTTCCGGAACCTTCCATTCTTCTTTCTAGTATTTCCACTTTCTATTTATTCCACAACGCTCGTTAATACTTAACTCTTAATTATTTAACGATCGTTAAAGTTATGTCTCGGTTTAGTTTAATAAATACATAAATATATATTCATTAAATAAATTAATAAATACAATAAATATATTTATTAAATAAATTAACTCTTTACGTATTGTGTGCAATCCCGTAATCTCGAGTTAGATCCTATCACACGACTATTAAATATAAGTCCATAAACTTACAGCTCCCACTTGGACATATTTCGAATATCGTGATTACATTGACTAGCGTCTAGTTACACTAGCAATGTCTCTAGTACAACTCGAGTAAGGTTTCTTGGATGAAACCTTTTAATGATTCATCATTATTATTAGTATCCTTTCGTTTCTAATACAACGTTAATAAGGATATGGATCTTAGTTATTCCTTTCATTAACCATTCTGTTTCTCGTTATCGGATTCAAGTAAGATTACCAAAACTTCTAAACTAAGTTTAGAAAGACTTTGTGTACGGCCATACAAACATCTTACTAATCCCACGAAGGGCCCAACTGTATTAAACTTCAAAATAAAATTGAAGGAAACAAATTCCATATTGACTACGAGCAAAACTTATGAATTTTGCAACACTTCTGAAAATAACCCTTATAACTACCAGTTACGTTTAGCGTTAGATTATTCCACACAAATGCACTAGATTCACATCAGTTTCCTGGTATCTCAGGTCTGAGGATAACTATTTATGATATACTTAATGACAAAGATCCATAAAGTATAATCATATAGTTGGGATAAGTCCAATATTTGATTCATCGAATATCATCCAAAATCGATCAATATATTTTCAAGTATACTCTATCGCAATTTTGAATTGTCTTAGTTTAATAATATTCCCATATTATTAATCGACAACGCACATTTGGCATAACAATTTATTCATGGATTAAAACATGTAAAATAGGATACAAAATTAAATAACAAGAATAAACGAAACCCAATCTTTATTTCGTTAAATAATAATGTCTTAACATCCTTTATCCAAATACTAAATAGATCAATGCATGAAAAACATGAATGATGCATCATGTCTCTAGTAGTGACCTTCACACTAGTTTGGCAAAGCATAAAACAACCAATCTTGACCTATTAGAATTTTGAGAATACTTTCTTCAATAATTCAATAATTGAAGTTCTTGCACATGTGTATTTAAATAGTTTGATATTGCCACATGGTACCAAAATTGTGAAACATCTTTTGATCACCATTTTATTATACTAAACTTCCAAATACACATTTGAAGTTCAAAGTATTCTAATTCTTTAATGTATAATACAACTTTAATCAACATGTCATCCCTAATGATCCCATGATTAATATTGAGTGTTACCTTAATTATATCTTTTCAAGTTTTTATAACTTGTCATTTAAAGATATAAATACATTACCTATAATATCTATTATGTAATGTTTGATTCCAACCAAACACCCAAGTTTGTTGGCTATGATAATTTGCACAACTATTGACAAATTACTCATCTGTAGAATATTGAAGCTGATCCAAGACAAGGATGTTATTCTATATCCAAACATATTCCTTCAGAATATTCATTACACAAGTTATTTAATAACTTTCAAATAGATTAATATATTCAAATCATCTTGAATTTTAAGCATGATACAAATACAACGCGATACACATGAAAATTTCTCAAACCAGATTTAGGTTTCTTCATGTTCTAAATATCCATATATACTTACTACATGGCATATTATGTTGTATTTCCACCGCATAAACAAATAAATTTATTTGTTCCAAGGTTATGTATCTTATTTTCTAAATCACCAAAGCAAAGTTTCATTTCAAATCTAAACCAAATCAACATTTAATTTAAATGAAATTTACTTTCTTATATGTCTATTCGATATATAATTTAAGAAAATAATAATAATACTCCCACTAGCTTTTAGGAATACTTTAGAAATCATCTTATTCAAATTTAAATCAAATCTTGATTTCAAATTAAACATAAGAATAATTTCCTAGATGCCTGCATTTATTCACTCGTGAATAATTGCAATTTGTACTTTTCAAAGATTTATTTTTGAATTAATAAACTCCTTTCTATTACTTAAGCTCGTGCTCAAGTAGTCATTCAAGAAAGAGTTCATATACATTCAACTTGTCAATTTAAAATATGACCACCAAAATCTTTGTATAGTTAATGCATTTAGGAATGAATACTCAATTACAACTAATAATCTATCCATAATACATACATTAAATATGTATACAATCTTGTCCATATAATTTCGACACAAGGATTTAAACCACCACAATGGTCGTTTCTACCTTTCTTTGACGAAACTTATCTTTAATTTCTAGTCAAACTATTTAAGATAAACCGAATCTAAAATTGATTATCTTGTTTGGACAGCATCTATAACATTTGTAGTATGAGTAGTTTACCCAAGTCAATATTTGGTAACAAATCACAATGATTATTTTCAACTCATAAATCTCAGCACATTATTCGTATATCTGAGATATCCTTGCGGATCTATGACTTAAATTCCTTTATCTTGAGAGTTAGCAATTACACGCCTACCTCATGATAATTACTAGTGTATTTAATAAGATTATGTATTTTATAATTTTATCTTTAAAGATCAAAACTCCCACTTGATTTTAGTAACTTAAAGTTAATCTTTAAATACATAGCAAATAGATCAACACTCCAATGTTATCTATTTTTGGGACTTTACATAATACAATGACAGTTCCTACCTCTTTATTTTCTAACACCCCACTTCATAAGTAGTTTAGCAAAATCCAAACTTCATTTAAGAAAAAATGTGATTCATCACACTCCATATATAATGGTATCTTATTGATCTTCTTAGCTCAAGTCATACTCAAATTTCTAACCTTGATATCTTTTGGAAGAAAGGAAGATATAGTTATCTTGAATCAAACATCACCATCATATTGAGAGTTTGATTCTCCTAATGAACATACCATAACAATGATGTATTTCATTTAGGAAAATATTATAAGCTAACCTTAACAATATTAAAATAAATATATCTTTCGGTTTATCTATATACCAACTAAGTCATCTTAATGGTAAAATAGATTTCCTAACCATTTTGCATGCTTTATAACTCAAGTACTTCTAATACAAAGTCACTTCATTTTCATGTCTTTAAAACATAAAAGTTATAATTCCATCTTACGCTTTAAGTCATTTAAAAATGACTCCATGTATATGTCTTAACGAAAAGAGACAATACATTAACGCCTTACTTTATATTAAACATATACAATAAATCATAAACATGTATAATTAAAGTAAACATGAACACCACTAGGTTTCATTAATCTTTTCAAGTTAATTCACTACTATTTCTATTTATGTCATTCCAAGAATACACAAATATCTTAGTTTAGTAGTATAAGATTACTCTATGTATTTATGTCATTCTAGGAATTATCCATTTTAAGAAACCCAAAAATAATCCACGCTCGATCTCACGACATGTGGATATTTAACCCTTGTGTTTACAATTTAGTCCAAGCTCTCACATGATTAAAACAAAACCACAAGTGTTTCTTAATGTGAATGATATATATATATACTTTTAAGTAATCTTTAATAATCATATTGACACATGATCTAACTTTCATATAATTATTAATTAGATTGTTAGTCTCTTATCTTGAAGTCAAGATAATCCTTTTAAATAATATATTTATGAGTTGTTTCTTTCACACAATATCCATTTCTCCCACTTGTGCATGGAACAACCTCATATATATTAGATAAACATCACGTCTAACGTTTGTCACATCATATGATTGTGTCAAATATAGTATCTTTTGCAAGTAGATGTAAGACCTCTTAATCAACAAGAATCAGTGCATAACTATCCTTGAAGAGATTAGTGTCAAAATTTCAAAAGCAATTATCTTAGTTTAGTAAAGATAACATGGGTTATTACCAAGACAACAAAGCTTGTAACTCCCACTAAATAAGAGAATGTTTTAAATAACCTCGAATTCAGTAATACAACATAATTCTCCCACTGAATTTGACAACATTGAAAATGTTTCATAATCGGTGTAAATAATTAGTGTTGTGTTTACTTTTTAAAAAAACACATTCGTAACAATTACTTACACCTTCGTAACAATTTACTTGTAGTGTTTACTTTCTTACACTTTTGAAAAACACATTCATAACAATTACTTATACATTCGTAACAATTTACTTGTAGTGTTTAAGAGTGTACTCTACTTTGTAAATGATGACTTATCCATCAATTGCTTTTAACTTGAAAAACTTGACATGCAATTTCTTCCTTAAATAGGTGTACCAACCTCACAATGTATGTAGTGCCTATAAATAGTGAAAGCACAACTACTAGATAAAATATGCTAGTTTGCCTTTACACTAATTAGCGGTAACCATTCGTAAAATGTACTATCTCAAAATATGCAATTTCTTAACCATTAAAGTTTGTTATGAGATATATATTTAGAATAAGACATTTCTAAAATCCTTATGACTCCTTCTTCACTCATGGAAAAGAGTTTAGGTTTATCTTTTCATTGTAAATTGACTCTATCCTCAACCATATGGTTTGTAGATCAATAAATGAATGACTAAACCACATTTACGGTGTCACGTTGCATTAATAAATTGTAAAATAATTAACAAAATTCAATTTTAGTATTTTAGATAACAAAATACCTTCAAGAAAATAAAATTACCCCGATAATAATAACCATAGTATTTTCCTTGAATTCTAGAACTATATTGATATAAATCCATTACATCAGTTGATCTGCTAGTAATGAATGTACTCAACATAACGACTTGTCGAACAATTCAATTGACAAACAATTTTCAATTTCTATATATTTAAGGGATTTACATTACCAAAAAATGTTTTGCATTGTAAACATGTTTCATCCCTTCTGAATGCTTTAAGTTTCCAGATCTCACTGAGTAACTTAATTAAGTCATCTAATCTGAGTAACGTAAAACCATCATACGAATTCTCATTCTACAAATGGTTTTCTCTCTATCACAACATCACCAAAACATCTCATTTTATGACAAAGTAATTTCAAGTGTTCGTTAATTAGGAGCATTCGACTTAAATTTTAAGGGTAACAATTTGATGTCAAAATCAATGTATGGAGAAGCATGCATACAACTCCATATCATAAGTTTAATAAAATATTTACTAAAATTTTGCACGAGACTAAATTTCTACATAAATTATGTTGAGGTATTGGTTAAACCAATTAAATAATTTACCCACAACTATTCACAACATATTTTTCTAAAACTCGACTAAAGCACAAAGCAATACCCTTATTCATTGTGTTTTAGATGTGAATTTGTGGTAAATCACCCTTAAGGTATAATTCAAATAATAATCATAGGTAATTTCAATTTGACGGACAGGCGATCTGGGAATTTGGTCAGCGACTAATGGCATAACACCTCCATCCTTAACCGCGTACAAGACCAGCGGTGCGTTATACCCACTTTCTAGTTTGTCAAAAGGAGTAGACCATTAGATTATTATTGCAATTCACCAATCAACTTAATCTTATGTAATTTAAATCTCTAACAAATCATTATTTTAATATGATTTAGGCCATATTATTTCTTTTCATAAAAAACCCTTGTTTACAACAATTCAACATTTTTAATATACACAAGTAAAAAAACTAAATCATAAACACATAATAACAATTTATATGTGCAACAAATAAATCAAATAGCGACATGCATACGATTTATTCAATAATCATCAAATCTAGGTCTTTATATTCATATAAAAGTCTTCCCTAATTCGAGATTTATTGAATCAAATAATCACGTAGCACATAAAATCATATAAACATATAATTTTACGATCCATGAAACCATGCACGTAATCATGGACTCCACACAAATGTTAACAATTAGATCTCTACGGATCGTAACCATACATGACATAACAATTAATCATGCAATTTAATCTAAAATTATCCCACATGTAATTTAGGGTTTCAAAACAATTCTTTTTTTTTTTATTAAAAATAGAGCCAAAACCCTAATTTTTAAAAAACAAAACCCTAATTTTGTGAAAAACCTAAAAAACATGTAGTTTTAACTCAAAACAATTATAGTTAAAAACTTTAGATTTTCGATAATTATAACATGTTAAAACGGCTCTCGATGCCACTGAAGGTTTATTAATATCATAACAATTATATAAAACCCTAAACGATATGAAAGCACATATAGTGGAAGCGATTTACCAAGATCATAATAATAACATAGTTATAATTAATCAAATTAGGGTTACATACCTTTATCCTAGCGAAGATCGACAAGTTCACCAACGAATCACCAATTAGGGTTTACAACGAACACCACCAAGATATAGTCTAAAGTAAGACTATATTACGTTCTTGTACACACGTAATACAACGAGCTAACCGTGATTCTAGCACGTGTAAACCGAGCATCAACATCAAGTGGAAAATCTACCCAACAACCCTAGAGAGGGGCTAGGACTAGATTATTACTAAACCAAAACCAAAAGATAAAAGGAACCCTAAAAAATGTGTTTTTCCTTTGGTGATGATTGCAAGAAAGAAACCAAAACCAAACATCCCTAAGGTTGCATTTGGTTGGTTGATCGCAAGAGAGAGAGAGAAAGGAATAATGAGTGAAGAATTATGGAGGTGAGGGGTTGTTTATATAGGCATAGACTTGTATCCATAAATAAATAAAAGGAAAGTTTTCCCCTTCCTTTTTCCCCTTTGTAGTCAACGGCCCAAACACCCATTGGGGTGTTCCGGAACCTTCCATTCTTCTTTCTATTATTTCCACTTTCTATTTATTCCACAACGCTCGTTAATACTTAACTCTTAATTATTTAACGATAGTTAAAGTTATGTCTCGGTTTAATTTAATAAATACATAAATATATATTTATTAAATAAATTAATAAATACAATAAATATATTTATTAAATATATTCACTCTTTACGTATTGTGTGCAATCCCATAATCTCGAGTTCGATCCTATCACGCGACTATTAAATATAAGTCCATAAACTTACACTTTCCATATCAGCAGTGGAGCTATATGAACTTCCATCATCACCACCAATCTCATTACTCTCAGAATCAGATGAAATAATTTGAGCTTCAATACTTCCCTTACGTATCCCTCTCTTTTCTTGCTCATGAAGCTGTTGAGCAACCATAGTATCATACTGAATCTGGGCTGCTTCTTTGGGAACCTGTTCTTCTTACCATAACTGCTTTACCTTTATCCAATGGATCAAGTGAGGGAAAAGTTTTAACACCCCCAAATTTACACGCAGCGGAATACATCTTTGGGTGCTAAACAATGATACAATAACACATAATTTATAAAGAACGACTCGAAAAGAGACGTTTCAAATTTATCGTTCCTAAAACATTTGTCAGAGTAGCGCAGTCCCAAGACATCGTATCCAAAGTACAACCAAAACAAAAGATTTAAATTGTTTTGAACAAAAGGAACGACAAACATTCAAAGAGTTTATATTACAAAGTAGTGCACAACATTCATTCCCGTGGCTTCCAAGCTTCACCCTTCCTGATTACCTGAAATACATGTGAGAAAATCATCAGCAAAATACCGAGTGAATCTATAGGTTTATATAATCATTTTGAACACAAGCAAAGATTATAAGTTGTGGCATGCTTAATAAGCATCGAATAATAATTTGCATCAACAATGATAATTGTATATAGCATAAATTGCAATAAGCTCATGGAACCGAGCCCTTAGACACTCCCTTTAGAGGTCTGATAAGACAGGAGATTTATTAATTGTCGTTTACCTCCAGATTATTGGTACATTGCCGTATACCTGACTTCTCAATACAATATGTTCAAACAGTGTGGAGGTCGGGCCTAAGCTTCTATGACAAGTCCACAAAAACTGAACCGGGGCGGCTTCCCCCATAGATCTATTAATTGTACTAGCGGCTAGCCCATCATAAGCTAGTTAACGGTCCAAAATTGAGGCTTTAACAAAGGCAATCACTTAATGCAATTTAAAGGCAACCACGGGTCCATTAATAGAGGGACAAGCATACCATAAAAATCTTGTGTTCTAAGTTTACAAAACATGTATTCCCCCTCGCGGGTTTTAAAATATTTGAATGAGCTCAAACGAGGCTATAGACTCACCTTAGTACTTATAGTAGTTGAAGACGATCGCCGACGATAGTGGATGCCCGATAAACACGACAACCGCAACCTAGCAAATAAGGTGCGTATATTAATAATAAACTCGAGAAATAAATAATTCATAACAACGTCAAACTCAACTCATAAAACCACAATATACTCGAGAGTAAACGATATAAATAACTTCATTATACTTTACTACTCATTTACTTTACCATTTTACACTTTTAACAAAGTCCACCGACACATACTACATGTACTAGCTTATTTACCCCTTTTTAAACTTGTCAACCGTTTATGAAACGACTCGATAAACTAACTTACTATATATAGAAAGTCCTCCTACAAGTTTATCAAATGAAATTACATTTAAAGTCCTTTACTCGACTCATTTTCAAACTACAAAATCCGGACAGATTTACGTTAATTTTTCATACAACCGTTTTAACTTATTTAAACGACTCCGTTTACAAAACCGACACTCGGATTTTAAAGTAAACTCAACCTAATAAGTAAACACCTTATTATCAGTAGGTTACACATTTCAAAACTTCTATTTAGAGTCCCCGAGATACGATCCAAATATCGACAACAACTATTTGTAGTGTCGATACTCGTCTCCCGGTACACGATCATTCAAAACATCATAACTTCGCGCTCGTTTGGAGCTAGAAGCTCTACCTTATATCATATCGAAGCTAATAAAATTATCTACAATCCTAGGCTATAAGTTAAGCCATTTTAAAAACATAAAAATTCGGATTTTACAGTTTACTTACTGTTATAAAATGACTACCAAAATCTTGTACAAAATCAACTTTTTGATCAAAACCAACCATAGAAATGATCATTACTATACCCTAATATCATAATACATCAACTATAACATCAAAATCCTGATCAAAATAAAAATCTTTAGATCAAAATGAAGTTTTTAACAAGATTTCTAGCAAGAACCACCATGGATCATGCTAAAAACACCATGCATGATCATGGCTTCTACCTACCAACATCAAGAAAATAAAAAGTTCTTGCATGTGTAATTTTTTTATACCAATATGATCCTTGATCAAAAATAAGGATGGGTATATGCTTGGTTTAGTTCAAATCATCCTAAAACTCAAGATAAATTGAGAATTGTATGTGTTTGGGGGGTGGTGTGGTGTTTCGGAAATTAGAGAGAGAAAGAGAGGAGTGGGTGAAATTTTGGAAGTGAAAAATGATTTGTGTGTGTTTGTTTTGGGTTTTTATATAGTGGGGTAGGGATCATAGTTGCAATTTGGCAATAGTTGTGGCTAAAAATGTAAATAGTTAGCTAAAAAGCGGGAAATAATTATTAGTCAATTTTGAAAATATTTACGGGGCTCGGGTTTCGTAAAAATACTTAAAAGTTTAAACGCACACGAAAAATAATAATATAACGACTCGATACGTAATTAAAACGATATCGTCGAAAGTATTAAATATCGAAACGATCGATAATAAAATATAAAATTGTGGGCATCTGTCGGTATCGCGATCACTAGTAGTCCTCGTTGCTCGTCAAAATATTAAATAAATTATTTAATATCGGTTTCAACTTAAACCGTTAAACATAATAATATTTAATGTTATAAAATACTTTAAAAATATTTGAAAAGTAAGAATTAAGTAATGACCTTATTTTTACATCCTCACCACCTTAGGAGAGCACCGTCACGGGGCTTACTTCTCCTTAGGTCCGTCTACGAATAAATGCGGATACTTGTTCTTGAAGTAGTCCTCTCGCTCCCAAGTGTATTCTGTAGAAACTAGAAGGGGGGGGGGGGGGGTTGAATAGTTTCTTATATTTACTTGTTAAAATGTGGTTTCCAAAAATCCTTTTTCAAAAACTTAGGCTTGAGAAAATATGTGAAATCTTCTTATGCAAAATATGAACAATGATAGTGTAACTAAGCTAATACTAACAAATATATATGCACAAAGAATAAAGAATGTAAAGAGTTAAGGGTAAAGAAAGATCAAACCGAACAACAAGGATTTATAGTGGTTCAGCAACGAAGCTCACTCCTCGTTCCTACTCCACTCCTCGAGTACTCCTTACTCGAGAGTTCACTACACAACAAGCTCCTTATGGTGGAGAAAACCGTACACGTCGCTTAACCAATTTCCGACTCTAAGCTAAAAGTCGAGTCCTAATCGTAGCTAGGACCAATCTAAACAACTATACTTAGTACATACATAACTTCCAAATAGATACAACTATTTGGATCTTCACAACTATGACACAACTACAAGTGTATAAAATTAGATCTTCAATAGATCTTTGGTGGTGGACTCAACACTTCACAAGGATAGTGTTCTTCTCTTTGCACTTGGAGAGGAAGGGATGGAAGAAAAAGATTTACTTCTTAAACAAGTAGTAATCAAACAAATGATCAAAGATTTGAGTGATTAAAGAAGAGTGTTTGAATCTGGAAATAGATGTGCAAAAGAGGTGAGTTGAAAAGCTGAGAATGGTCCACATTTATAGGACAAAGGGCCAACGACTATATCTGCCCGCGGTACCTTATCTTAGCCCGCGGTACCTTATCGATAAGGAACCGCCTAGGGGCTAAGGTACCGTCGGACTAGACTCCGCTCCCTTTTTGTCCTTTAGTGGTGGAGGTCATATCTGGCTTAAAAAATATCCTGATAGAATATTCCTAACCAAATAAGAATATGCCATATTCAAATTTTCAAATAATTAATTTAATAAAACATTTTCTTAAAAAGAAAGTTTAATAAAAACTTGTCACACTTAATAAAAAGTGAGTTTTAAGAAAAGATTAAATCGATTGATCACTTGATTAAGGTTAGTACTTGTTTATCCATACCTTAAGTGAAAATGGGTAAAATGAAAAATACTTGAACTCAAGAATTCGTTTTTTGTTGTTTTCGTAAATGCTTGTTTTTACATATTGTCGTAATCAAAACAAAGCGAGACCGAAAAATGCAAGTAACGTTTTTAGGCATTATTGCATTAACAATCTCCCACTTTTTGATTCCGACAATACATAAACTCAATCACACAAAAAACAAGATTTTCGAAGACGAGTTTATTCATTTCTCCCCCTTTGTCGAAGAAAAAAGGTTGCACAAGTCGGTGGTGAAGAAACGGACTTCGCAAAGACTCCCCCTTGGTGCTTACTCCCCCTAGCTTGGGGCACCGAGGAATCGAGATATGGTGACAAGTTACATAGAAGGGTTAGTTGAACAAAAGAAATAACCAACAATATATAGCAATAGGTCACTAAAAAAAATAAAAGAGAAGAAAACACAAAGACAAAGATCCAAGATAGGTTACTTTTTTACAAAGAAGTATGGAAAAAGAAAACAAGCCAAAAGCATAAATCTAATCCTAGTTATTCTAGAATTCTAACATTTGCTTGAATTTGGTGTCTTGTGGATACGTAACCAATGCTTATATGAAAGAAAAGGTAATGGCGGAGGGTGGTGGTGGTGGCTTGTTGGAGATCTCATAATAAAAGTGAAGAGGAGGCTTGATTAAGAGACTCTTGATGTATCTCAACTCCTCATAGATGTGTGCCATAGAAAGATGTTGATATTGACAACATTGACAATATGTTCCATGGTGCATGACATTATCATGAGAAGGAGGAAGAACACTAAAGGGTGGTGGTGGAAGAAAAGATGTTCCACAATCAACATTATTGGTAGGAGAGATGTGATTAAGAGTGTTCTTGGGTGGGTTTGGATTGAAAGCAATTGGAGAAAATGGAGGAGATTCAAGGCTTTCAATGGGAGAATAAGACATTTTGGATGTGAAGTAATGCAAAATGCTTATGGTTTAAATAGGGAAGGCTTAGGGTATTTTTGGGGTGGTCAAAGGGTTTGAAACAAAGATTCTCAAAAATATTGGAGCAAATCTGGAGTTTTAGACAAAAACCCGAAAAAGGAAGGCACTGTAGGCGGTTCCTTAGCAAGGCTGGCGGTACCTTATCATTAAGGTACCGCGGTTCACATATGGAACCGCCTGCAGATGTAGTGTTTGGTGTTTGGAGGAAGATTTTTCAGCAAATCTTATTTTTCTAGTCTAACTTATCATAGGGATATGCTTAAAAGCAAAGATAGACAAAGAAAACATATGCAAACTTACCAAATAGAGATTTGACCAAAATACATGGATTTAAAAAAAATCGATGTAGGAGGTGTGTGAGACAAGACCTTAAGTCATGACACAATGATCCTCCATGATTCTATCTTGTTCTTGCTATGTTTGAGAGAATCATACATATGAAGTATGTAAGCTCTAGATTAATAGCGAGAATCTATGAAAAATCGTTTTAGATTGAATTAACAATGTCAAACGGATTTCTTAACCATTTTCGAAAAGGACTTTGAGAATTTTGAAAAGGAGAAGAGAATATTTTTCAAAAAGAGTTTGGAAGACTCAATGTCTCAAAGTGGTACAAGAAGACACACAAAAATAAAAGAAATTAAGGTAGATGTTCCATTAATCCTAAACCTAGACGCAAGTAATTAAAAGGTTCCCTCTTAAGTGGCTTAGTGAAGATGTCGGCTAAGTTGTCCTCGGAGGGTACCTTCTCAATTGAAATGTTCCCCTTTTGAACATTATCCCTAAGTAAATGGTGTCTAATTTCTATGTGTTTGGTTCGCGAATGTTGCACGGGATTCTTGCTAAGGTCTATAGCGCCTTTATTATCGCACATGATGGGAACATCATCAAGAGAAATTCTGTAATCAACAAGCGCTTGCTTCATCCATAGAGCTTGTTGGCATGATTTTCCGGCACTCACATACTCGGCTTCCATGGTGGATATTGCAAGAGCGGTTTGTTTCTTGGAGAACCAAGAAGTTAAACAACAACCCATGAAGGTACAAACTCCACTAGTGCTTTTTCGGTCCACATAGTCTCCCGCATGATCCGAGCCCGCGTAGACAATGGTTTCTACGTCGGTCCCATTAGGATGCCATAATCCTAAATGTATAGTGCCTTTAATGTATCGGAAGATACACTTAACCGCTTCAAGGTGAGAGGTTTTGGGAGCCTCTTGGAAGCGAGCACAAAGGCAAACACTAAACATGATATCCGGTCGACTTGCCGTTAGGTACAACAAACTACCAATCATACCTCTATATTTGGTGTTGTCTACCGACTCACAATCATCATCTACGGTGAGTTTAGTATCCGAGGCCATAGGGGTCTTCATTGGTCTAGATTCTTCTAATCCAAATTTCTTTAGCATTTCTTTAGCGTACTTAGATTGACTAAAGAATATACCATCGTCCATTTGTTTAATTTGGAGTCCTAAAAAGAAGTTAAGTTCTCCCATCATACTCATTTCAAACTCATCATGCATGATTTTGGCAAAGTCATCACACAATTCTTGACAAGTTGAGCCAAATATAATGTCATCAACATATATTTGTACGATTATGAGGTGAGGACCTTTCTTCTTTGTAAAGAGTGTATTGTCTACCATTCCCATGGTATACTCATGTTTAACAAGAAACGCTTTAAGTGTATCATACCAAGCTTTGGGTGCTTGTTTGAGTCCATAAAGTGCTTTCTTAAGCTTATAAACATGGTCCGGTTTCTCAAAATCAATGAAGCCGAGAGGTTGAGCCACATATACCTCCTCATTTATCAAACCGTTAAGAAATGCACTCTTTACATCCATTTGTTGAAGCTTAAAATCTAAGGTACAAGCGTAGGCTAAAAGGATTCTAATGGATTCTAATCTAGCTACCGGTGCATATGTCTCGTCATAATCAATCCCTTCTTGTTGATTATAGCCTTGAGCTACAAGTCTAGCCTTGTTACGAGACACAACACCATTCTCATCAAACTTATTCGTATATACCCATTTGGTTCTTATAATGGTAGAACTTCTAGGTGGAGGAACAAGTTCCCAAACATCATTGGCAACGAATTGATTCAATTCTTCTTGCATCGCAATGACCCAACTCCCATCCGTCAAAGCTTCTTTAACATTCTTTGGTTCAATCAAGGAGACAAAACAAAATAAGTTGCTTTGATTTTAGACTTGAGATCTTAGGGTCCTTTGATTTAAGTCACCAATGACATTATTGAGAGTATGATCCCTAGACTCCTTAATGTTTACTTCCTTTTCAACACTAAGGTCTTCAACTCCTATTTTTCTAACCTCTTTGGCTTTAACTACTTCTAATTCATCCAAGTCATAATCAACCAATGGTGGTGTCTTGGGTGAAGGAGGGGTTTCATCAAAGGTTACGTTGAGTGATTCTTCAATAACCCCCGAGGTTCTATTTAGGACTATGTAGGCTTTGCTAGTTTGGGAATAACCTAAAAGGATACCTTCGTAAGACTTTGGGTCAAACTTGGTAAGGTAGTCTTTGGTGTTGAGGATAAAGCACTTGCTTCCAAACACCCAAAAGTATTCCAATGAGGGTTTCTTACCTTTAAGAATCTCATAGGGGGTCTTTCCTAGGAAAGGTCGAATAAGAATTCGGTTGAGAATATAAGTCGATGTGTCCACGGCATTGCACCAAACTTTTGAGGCAAGGATTTCTCGTTTAACATCGTCCTACTCATCTCTTGGAGAGTCCTATTCTTCCTTTCAACTACCCCATTTGATTGTGGAGTGCGAGGAGCCGAGAAGTTATGGGTAATACCATGAGCTTCACAAAAGGCAACAAATTGCACTTCATTATCAAATTCCCTACCATGATCCGTCCTAATAGAGACAATTGGACATCCTAGTTGATTTTGAATTCTTCGACTAAAGATTTCGAAATGATGGAAAGCTTCATTCTTAGATGCCAAAAATCTAGTCCAAGTGAATCTAGAATAGTCATAAACTATAACTAGGGTATAAAGGTTACCTCCATAACTCCGTATGGCGGAAGGTCCAAAAAGATCCATATGTAGGTGCTCTAAGCACCGAGAGGTCGAAACCAAATTCTTGGCTTTGTGACTTGAGTGAAATTGCTTTCCAAATTTACAAGCATCACAAAAGTGACTATCAAACTTAATCTTGGGGAGGTGTCTTACCAAATCCTTAGAGACTAAAGATTGAATTAAACGCATATTAGCGTGACCTAATCTCCTATTCCAAAGAGTAGAACTATCATCTATAGTCGCAAGACATATGTTGTCTTTTGACTTCTTATTAACCTTCATAGCATAAAGCCCATGCTTTCTAATACCTTTTCCAATGACTTTTCCATCTTTTACGATTTCACTGTCATGTCCTGAAAAGATAACCTTACACTTATTATCACAAATTTGACCTATACTTAAAAGGTTAAACCCTAAGTTATCTATGTGCTCAACATTTTCAATGGTCATGAAGTCAAGAGAAACCGTACCTTTGCCAATGATATTACCACGTAGACTACTAGCGAATGTGACGTTACCTCCATCATATGCTTTGTAATGCGAGAACAAACTTCGATTACCCGTCATGTGTTTAGAACATCCACTATCCTTAATCCACTCATTGGGCTCCAAATCAATTCCCAAGCATATCTAGGTAACAACACACAAGATCAAACATTTGGTCCCCAATATCTCATGGGTCCAAAATTGTTAGTTCCAAACATCCCTTGCATTTGGTTGGGATGCATGAATGAAGGAGGGGTTCCCCATGGAGAACAAAATGGAGGAGGGTAGTAATTTATGTAACCATTTTGTTGTTCATTATTTCTCCTAGGTGTATTTGATCTAGGTTAAGAGTTATGATTATTCCTTCTAGGTGTTAGAGTTTTACTTCTAGATCGTGAATTGTTTTGATTATCTCTTCTAGGCGTTGTCGTTCTACTTCTAGGCTTAGACTCATTCTGTATTCTAGGTGGAGTAGAAGATGGTCTTAATAAACTTCTATTTCCCATGAGAGGTTTACTTAATGGCTTGTAGAACTTATCAATAGCATTGTCGTCAAGTATAGGTAATTTTACCTTATTAACAATAAGATGCTTTGGTTTTTCATCTAACTTAGACTTTTCAGAAAGTTCAGAATTTTCACCAAAATCATCCTCTGCCCGCGGTACCTTATCTATGGCGGCGGTTCCATAGTGATAAGGAACCGCCCCATACAATCTGGAACCGCGTACAGTGGGCGTTTTTTGTGAAAACCTGACTTGTTTTGGTTCACTAGTTGAGGCTTCATTTGAGTTAAAACCTAGACCAAGTCTTTCCTTAGAATGAACTTGTTTGTTTAACATATCATCAAGAGCACTAGTACCTTTCATGAACTTTTCCAATTTAATGGAGGTGCTCTTGAGATCTTCATTCTCTAATATAAGTTTCTCACAACTTAAGCAACCTAAATCCACTTCTTTATTTTTCTCAAGTTTAGCCAATTTCTCCATAAGTTCATTGATCTCATTTTCAAGCTTAGTTTTGGTTGATTTTAAGGTTTTATTCTTTTCTATGAATTTAAGACTAAGTTTGTGTAAACTATCATATTTGCCTTCAAATTTATTATCATCAAAAGTGGAGCTATCATAAATATAATACTCAGTTTCGGAATGTACCTCTTTAGAAGTGTGAGCCATAAGACATTTCTCCTCTTTGGGGTTGTCATCATCATCTTCACCGCTATCGCTCCAAGCGCCACTAACGAACGCCGTGTGGTTCTTATCGCGAGCGGGCTTTGGACAATCACCAATGAAGTGATTTGGATCACCACATCTAAAACAATTCCTATCACCTTTTTCGTTTTTGGCAAACCGATTCTTTGAGAATGGTTTCTTGTCATTGTTGGGTTGCCTAACGTGTTGACCTAGTCTGTTGAAGAACTTCTTGAAATCTCTCACCGTCAATGCATACTCCTCGTCATCACTTTCCGAGGAACTATCATGGTCACATTGTGCCTTCTTGGTTTTAAGTGCAAGAGATTTCCTTTCACTCTTGGTTTTCACTAATTCCGAGTCCTTCAAAATTATCATCTCATGAACCTTCAAGTTGCCTATGAGTTCATCGAGTGATAAAGTTGAGAGATCTTTCGATTCTTCAATCGCCGTGACTTTTGCTCTCCACTTTGGATGTAAAGCCCTTAGAAACTTCCTAACATTGTTCTTGATAGAAAAACCTTCATCAAGTGCTTTTAGACTAGTAATAATGGTGTTAAACCTAGCAAATGCACTATCAATAGTTTCATCTTCTAAGATGACAAATTGTTCATATTGTTGGACAAGAAGATCGATTTTGCTTTCTTTGACTTGGCTATTACCTTGGTGGGTTACTAAAAGAGTGTTCCAAATATCTTTAGCGGTTTCACACATAAAAATTCTTTCATACTCTTTCTTAGGCAAAGAATTATAAATCACCATTTTAGCCTCATAATTTTTTGAAAGTTTCTTTTTAGTATCGTCATTAGCTTTGTCAAAGTGACCAATTCTTTTATTTTAGAAACTTCATTAAATTGAAAAGGTAAAAAATCACCATTGGTAATAACATGCCAAAGATCTAAATCTTTTGATTTCACATAAGTTTCAAATCTATTTTTCCAATAATAAAACTATCGGTTTCAAAAAGTGGTGGTCTTTGCATAGATTGCCCTTATAGGTATTTGTTGGAATCCATAGATCGATTCAAGTTTTAAAATACAATATACTTTAAAAATTCTTGAGCAACCCTCTCTGATACCAATTGTAGAAACTAGAAGGGGGGGAGGGGGTTGAATAGTTTCTTATATATACTTGTTAAAATGTGGTTTCCAAAAATCCTTTTTCAAAAACTTAGGCTTGAGGAAATATGTGAAATCTTCTTATGCACAAAATGAACAATGATAGTGTAACTAAGCTAATACTAACAAAAATATATGCACAAAGAATAAAGAATGTAAAGAGTTAAGGGTAAAGAAAGATCAAACCGAACACCAAGGATTTATAGTGGTTCGGCAACGAAGCTCACTCCTCGTTCCAACTCCACTCTTCAAGTACTCCTTACTCGAGAGTTCACTACACAACAAGCTACTTATGGTGGAGAAAACCGTACACGTCGCTTAACCAATTTCCGACTCTAAGCTAAAAGTCGAGCCCTAATCGTAGCTAGGACCAATCTACACAACCATACTTAGTACATACACAACTTCCAAATAGATACAACTATTTGGATCTTCACAACTATGACACAACTACAAGTGTATAAAATTAGATCTTTAATGGATCTTTGGTGGTGGACTCAACACTTCACAAGAATAGTGTTCTTCTCTTTGCACTTGGAGAGGAAGGGATGGAAGAACAAGATTCACTTCTTAAAAAAGTAGTAATCAAACAAATGATCAAAGATTTGAGTGATTAAAGAAGAGTGTTTGAATCTAGAAATAGATGTGCAAAAGAGGTGAGTTGAAAAGCAGAGAATGGTCCACTATTTATAGGACAAAGGGCCAACGGCTATATCTGCCCGCGGTACCTTATCTTAGCCCGCGGTACCTTATCGATAAGGAACCGCCTAGGGGCTAAGGTACCTCCGGACTAGACTCCGCTCCCTTTTTGTCCTTTAGTAGTGGAGGTCATATCTGGCTTAAAAAATATCCTGATAGAATATTCATAACCAAATAAGAATATGCCATATTCAAATTTTCAAATAATTAATTTAATAAAACATTTTCTTAAAAAGAAAGTTTAATAAAAACTTGTCACACTTAATAAAAAGTGAGTTTTAAGAAAAGATTAAATCACTTGATCACTTGATTAAGGTTAGTACTTGTTTATCCATACCTTAAGTGAAAATGGGTAAAATGAAAAATACTTGAACTCAAGAATTCGTTTTTTGTTGTTTTCGTAAATGCTTGTTTTTACATATTGTCGTAATCAAAACAAAGCGAGACCGAAAAATGCAAGTAACGTTTTTAGGCATTATTGCATTAACAATCTCCCACTTTTTGATTCCGACAATACATAAACTCAATCACACAAAAAACAAGATTTTCGAAGACGAGTTTATACATTTCTCCCCCTTTGTCGAAGAAAAAAGGTTGCACAAGTCGGTGGTGAAGAAACGGACTTCGCAAAGACTCCCCCTTGGTGCTTACTCCCCCTAGCTTGGGGCACCGAGGAATCGAGATATGGTGACAAGTTACATAGAAGGGTTAGTTGAACAAAAGAAATAACCAACAATATATAGCAATAGGTCACTAAAAAAAATAAAAGAGAAGAAAACACAAAGAAAAAGATCCAAGATAGGTTACTTTTTTACAAAGAAGTATGGAAAAAGAAAACAAGCCAAAAGCATAAATCTAATCCTAGTTATTCTAGAATTCTAAGATTTGCTTGAATTTGGTTTCTTGTGGATACGCAACCAATGCTTATATGAAAGACAAGGTAATGGCGGAGGGTGGTGGTGGTGGCTTGTTGGAGATCTCATAATCAAAGTGAAGAGGAGGCTTGATTAAGAGACTCTTGATGTAGCTCAACTCCTCATAGATGTGTGCCATAGCAAGATGTTGATATTGACAACATTGACAATATGTTCCATGGTGCATGACATTATCATGAGAAGGAGGAAGAACACTAAAGGGTGGTGGTGGAAGAAAAGATGTTCCACAATCAACATTATTGGTAGGAGAGATGTGATTAAGAGTGTTCTTGGGTGGGTTTGGATTGAAAGCAATTGGAGAAAATGGAGGAGATTCAAGGCTTTCATGGGAGAATAAGACATTTTGGATGTGAAGTAATGCAAAATGCATATGGTTTAAATAGGGAAGGCTTAGGGTACTTTTGGGGTGGTCAAAGGGTTTGAAACAAAGATTCTCAAAAATGTTGGAGCAAATCTGGAGTTTCAGACAAAAACCCGAAAAAGGAAGGCACTGTAGGCGGTTCCTTAGCAAGGCTGGCGGTACCTTATCATTAAGGTACCGCGGTTCACATATGGAACCGCCTGCAGATGTAGTGTTTGGTGTTTGGAGGAAGATTTTTCAGCAAATCTTATTTTTCTAGTCTAACTTATCATAGGGATATGCTTAAAAGCAAAGATAGACAAAGAAAACATATGCAAACTTACCAAATAGAGATTTGACCAAAATACATGGATTTAAAAAAAATCGATGTAGGAGGTGTGTGAGACAAGACCTTAAGTCATGACACAATGATCCTCCATGATTCTATCTTGTTCTTGCTATGTTTGAGAGAATCATACATATGAAGTATGTAAGCTCTAGATTAATAGCGAGAATCTATGAAAAATCGTTTTTAGATTGAATTAACAATGTCAAACGGATTTCTTAACCATTTTCGAAAAGGACTTTGAGAATTTTGAAAAGGAGAAGAGAATATTTTTCAAAAAGAGTTTGGAAGACTCAATGACTCAAAGTGGTACAAGAAGACACACAAAAATAAAATAAATTAAGGTAGATGTTCCATTAATCCTAAACCTAGACGCAAGTAATTAAAAGGTTCCCTCTTAAGTGGCTTAGTGAAGATGTCGGCTAAGTTATCCTCAGAGGGTACCTTCTCAATTGAAATGTTCCCCTTTTGAACATTATCCCTAAGGAAATGGTGTCTAATTTCTATGTGTTTGGTTCGCGAATGTTGCACGGGATTCTTGCTAAGGTCTATAGCGCCTTTATTATCGCACATGATGGGAACATCATCAAGAGAAATTCCGTAATCAACAAGCGCTTGCTTCATCCATAGAGCTTGTTGGCATGCTTTTCCGGCACTCACATACTCGGCTTCCGTGGTGGATATTGCAAGAGCGGTTTGTTTCTTGGAGAACCAAGAAGTTAAACAACAACCCATGAAGGTACAAACTCCACTAGTGCTTTTCCGGTCCACATAGTCTCCCGCATGATCCGAGTCCGCGTAGACAATGGTTTCTACGCCGGTCCCTTTAGGATACCATAATCCTAAATGTATAGTGCGTTTAATGTATCGGAAGATACGCTTAACCGCTTCAAGGTGAGAGGTTTTGGGAGCCTCTTGGAAGCGAGCACAAAGGCAAACACTAAACATGATATCCGGTCGACTTGCCGTTAGGTACAACAAACTACCAATCATACCTCTATATTTGGTGTTGTCTACCGACTCACAATCATCATCTACGGTGAGTTTAGTATCCGAGGCCATAGGGTCTTCATTGGTCTAGATTCTTCTAATCCAAATTTCTTTAGCATTTCTTTAGCGTACTTAGATTGACTAAAGAATATACCATCGTCCATTTGTTTAATTTGGAGTCCTAAAAAGAAGTTAAGTTCTCCCATCATACTCATTTCAAACTCATCATGCATGATTTTGGCAAAGTCATCACACAATTCTTGACAAGTTGAGCCAAATATAATGTCATCAACATATATTTGTACGATTATAAGGTGAGGACCTTTCTTCTTTGTAAAGAGTGTATTGTCTACCATTCCCATGGTATACTCATGTTTAACAAGAAACGCTTTAAGTGTATCATACCAAGCTTTGGGTGCTTGTTTGAGTCCATAAAGTGCTTTCTTAAGCTTGTAAACATGGTCCGGTTTCTCAAAATCAATGAAGCCGGGAGGTTGAGCCACATTTACCTCCTCATTGATCAAACCGTTAAGAAATGCACTCTTTACATCCATTTGTTGAAGCTTAAAATCTAAGGCACAAGCGTAGGCTAAAAGGATTCTAATGGTTTCTAATCTAGCTATCGGTGCATATGTCTCGTCATAATCAATCCCTTCTTGTTGATTATAGCCTTGAGCTACAAGTCTAGCCTTGTTACGAGACACAACACCATTCTCATCTAACTTATTCCTATATACCCATTTGGTTCCTATAATGGTAGAACTTCTAGGTGAAGGAACAAGTTCCCAAACATCATTGGCAACGAATTGATTGAATTCTTCTTGCATCGCAATGACCCAACTCTCATCCGTCAAAGCTTCTTTAACATTCTTTGGTTCAATCAAGGAGACACAACAAAAGAAGTTGCTTTGGTTTTGGACTTGAGATCTTAGGGTCCTTTGATTTAAGTCACCAATGACATTATTGAGAGTATGATCCCTAGACTCCTTAATGTTTACTTCCTTTTCAACACTAAGGTCTTCAACTCCTATTTTTCTAACCTCTTTGGCTTTAACTACTTCTAATTCATCCAAGTCATCATCAACCAATGATGGTATCTTAGGTGAAGGAGGGGTTTCATCAAAGGTTACGTTGAGTGATTCTTTAATAACCCCCGAGTTTCTATTTAGGACTATGTAGGCTTTGCTAGTTTGGGAATAACCTAAAAGGATACCTTCATAAGACTTTGGGTCAAACTTGGTAAGGTAGTCTTTGGTGTTGAGGATAAAGCACTTGCTTCCAAACACCCTAAAGTATTCCAATGAGGGTGTTTTACCTTTAAGAATCTCATAGGGGGTCTTTCCTAGGAAAGCTCGAATAAGAATTCGGTTGAGAATATAAGTCGATGTGTCCACGGCATTGCACCAAAACTTTTGAGGCAAGGATTGCTCGTTTAACATCGTCCTACTCATCTCTTGGAGAGTCCTATTCTTCCTTTCAACTACCCCATTTGATTGTGGAGTGCGAGGAGCCGAGAAGTTATGGGTAATACCATGAGCTTCACAAAAGGAACCAAATTTCACTTCATTATCAAATTCCCTACCATGATCCGTCCTAATAGAGACAATTGGACATCCTAGTTGATTTTTAATTCTTCAACTAAAGATTTCGAAATGATCGAAAGCTTCATTCTTAGATGCCAAAAATCTAGTCCAAGTGAATCTAGAATAGTCATCAACTATAACTAGGGTATAAAGGTTACCTCCATAACTCCGTATGGCGGAAGGTCCAAAAAAATCCATATGTAGGAGCTCTAAGCACCGAGAGGTCGAAACCAAATTCTTGGCTTTGTGACTTGAGTGAACTTGCTTTCCAACTTTGCAAGCATCACAAAAGTGACTATCAAACTTAATCTTGGGGAGGTGTCTTACCAACTCCTTAGAGACTAAAGATTGAATTAAACGCATATTAGCGTGACCTAATCTCCTATGCCAAAGAGTAGAACTATCATCTATAGTCGCAAGACATATGTTGTCTTTTGACTTCTTATTGACCTTCATAACCTAAAGCCCATGCTTTCTAATACATTTTCCAATGACTTTTCCATCTTTTACGATTTCACTGTCATGTTCCAAAAAGATAACCTTACACTTATTATCACAAATTTGACCTATACTTAAAAGGTTAAACCCTAAGTTATCTACGTGCTCAACATTTTCAATGGTCATGGAGTCAAGAGAAACCATACCTTTGCCAATGATATTACCACATAGACTACTAGCGAATGTGACGTTACCTCCATCATATGCTTTGTAATGCGAGAACAAACTTCGATTACCCGTCATGTGTTTAGAACATCCACTATCCTTAATCCATTCATCGGGCTCCAAATCAATTCCCAAGCATATCTAGGTAACAACACACAAGATCAAACATTTTGTCCCCAATATCTCATGGGTCCAAAATTGTTAGTTCCAAACATCCCTTGCATTTGGTTGGGATGCATGAATGAAGGAGGGGTTCCCCATGGAGAACAAAATGGAGGAGGGTAGTAATTCATGTAACCATTTTGTTGTTCATTATTTCTCCTAGGTGTATTTGATCTAGGTTTAGAGTTATGATTATTCCTTCTAGGTGTTGGAGTTTTACTTCTAGATCGTGAATTGTTTTGATTATCTCTTCTAGGCGTTGTCGTTCTACTTCTAGGCTTAGACTCATTCCGTATTCTAGGTGGAGTAGAAGATGGTCTTAATAAACTTCTATTTCCCATGAGAGGTTTACTTAATGGCTTGTAGAACTTATCAATAGCATTGTCGTCAAGTATAGGTAATTTTACCTTATTAACAATAAGATGCTTTGGTTTTTCATCTAACTTAGACTTTTCAGAAAGTTCAGAATTTTCACCAAAATCATCCTCTGCCCGCGGTACCTTATCTATGGCGGCGGTTCCATAGTGATAAGGAACCGCCCCATACAATCTGGAACCACGTACAGTGGGCATTTTTTGTGAAAACCTGACTTGTTTTGGTTCACTAGTTGAGGCTTCATTTGAGTTAAAACCTAGAAGTCTTTCCTTAGAATGAACTTGTTTGTTTAACATATCATCAAGAGCACTAGTACCTTTCATGAACTTTTCCAATTTAATGGAGGTGCTCTTGAGATCTTCATTCTCTAATATAAGTTTCTCACAACTTAAGCAACCTAAATCCACTTCTTTATTTTTCTCAAGTTTAGCCAATTTCTCCATAAGTTCATTGATCTCATTTTCAAGCTTAGTTTTGGTTGATTTTAAGGTTTTATTCTTTTCTATGAATTTAAGACTAAGTTTGTGTAAACTATCATATTTGCCTTCAAATTTATTATCATCAAAAGTGGAGCTATCATAACTATAATACTCGGTTTCGGAATGTACCTCTTTAGAAGTGTGAGCCATAAGACATTTCTCCTCTTTGGGGTTGTCATCATCATCTTCACCGCTATCGCTCCAAGCGCCACTAACGAACGCCGTGTGGTTCTTATCGCGAGCGGGCTTTGGACAATCACCAATGAAGTGATTTGGATCACCACATCTAAAGCAATTCCTATCACCTTTTTCGTTCTTGGCAAACCGATTCTTTGAGAATGGTTTCTTGTCATTGTTGGGTTGCCTAACGTGTTGACCTCGTCTATTGAAGAACTTCTTGAAATCTCTCACCGCCAATGCATACTCCTCGTCATCACTTTCCGAGGAACTATCATGGTCACTTTGTGCCTTCTTGGTTTTAAGTGCAAGAGATTTCCTTTCACTCTTGGTTTTCACTAATTCCGAGTCCTTCAAAATTATCATCTCATGAACCTTCAAGTTGCCTATGAGTTCATCGAGTGATAAAGTTGAGAGATCTTTCGATTCTTCAATCGCCGTGACTTTTGCTCTCCACTTTGGATGTAAAGCCCTTAGAAACTTCCTAACATTGTTCTTGCTAGAAAAACCTTCATCGAGTGATTTTAGACTAGTAATAATGGTGTTAAACCTAGCAAATGCACTATCAATAGTTTCATCTTCTAAGATGACAAATTGTTCATATTGTTGGACAAGAAGATCGATTTTGCTTTCTTTGACTTGGCTATTACCTTGGTGGGTTACTAAAAGAGTGTTCCAAATATCTTTAGCGGTTTCACACATAAAAATTCTTTCATACTCTTTCTTAGGCAAAGAATTATAAATCACCATTTTAGCCTCATTATTTTTTGAAAGTTTCTTTTTAGTATCGTCATTAGCTTTGTCAAAAGTGACCAATTCTTTTGTTTTAGAAACTTCATTAAATTGAAAAGGTAAAAAATCACCATTGGTAATAACATGCCAAAGATCTAAATCTTTTGATTTCACATAAGTTTCAAATCTATTTTTCCAATAATAAAACTGTCGGTTTCAAAAAGTGGTGGTCTTTGCATAGATTGCCCTTATAGGTATTTGTTGGAATCCATAGATCGATTCAAGTTTTAAAATACAATATACTTTAAAAATTCTTGAGCAACCCTCTCTGATACCAATTGTAGAAACTAGAAGGGGGGGAGGGGGTTGAATAGTTTCTTATATATACTTGTTAAAATGTGGTTTCCAAAAATCCTTTTTCAAAAACTTAGGCTTGAGGAAATATGTGAAATCTTCTTATGCACAATATGAACAATGATAGTGTAACTAAGCAAATACTAACAAATATATATGCACAAAGAATAAAGAATGTAAAGAGTTAAGGGTAAAGAAAGATCAAACCGAACACCAAGGATTTATAGTGGTTCGGCAACGAAGCTCACTCCTCGTTCCAACTTCACTCTTCAAGTACTCCTTACTCGAGAGTTCACTACACAACAAGCTCCTTATGGTGGAGGAAACCGTACACGTCGCTTAACCAATTTCCGACTCTAAGCTAAAAGTCGAGCCCTAATCATAGCTAGGACCAATCTACACAACCATACTTAGTACATACACAACTTCCAAATAGATACAACTATTTGGATCTTCACAACTATGACACAACTACAAGTGTATAAAATTAGATCTTCAATGGATCTTTGGTGGTGGACTCAACACTTCACAAGGATAGTGTTCTTATCTTTGCACTTGGAGAGGAAGGGATGGAAGAACAAGATTCACTTCTTAAACAAGTAGTAATCAAACAAATGATCAAAGATTTGAGTGATTAAAGAAGAGTGTTTGAACCTGGAAATAGATGTGCAAAAGAGGTGAGTTGAAAAGCTGAGAATGGTCCACTATTTATAGGACAAAGGGCCAACGGCTATATCTGCCCGCGGTACCTTATCTTAGCCCGCGGTACCTTATCGATAAGGAACCGCCTAGGGGCTAAGGTACCGCCGGACTAGACTCCGCTCCCTTTTTGTCCTTTAGTAGTGGAGGTCATATCTGGCTTAAAAAATATCCTGATAGAATATTCCTAACCTAATAAGAATATGCCATTTTCAATTTTTCAAATAATTAATTTAATAAAACATTTTCTTAAAAAGAAAGTTTAATAAAAACTTGTCACACTTAATAAAAAGTGAGTTTTAAGAAAAGATTAAATCACTTGATCACTTGATTAAGGTTAGTACTTGTTTATCCATACCTTAAGTGAAAATGGGTAAAATGAAAAATACTTGAACTCAAGAATTCGTTTTTCGTTGTTTTCGTAAATGCTTGTTTTTACATATTGTCGTAATCAAAACAAAGCGAGACCGAATAATGCAAGTAACGTTTTTAAGCATTATTGCGTTAACATATTCGGGTCCACGTGGGGAATTCCATCGCACTTTCACTATCGGGATCCGACTTTGCTTAAGCCGTTTCACCTCTCGATCCATAATCTCCACCGGTTCCTCAATAAAATGCAGCTTGTCGTCCAGTTGAATCTCCTCAAGTGGCATTATCAAATTCTCGTCCGCCAAACACCTCTTAAGATTAGAAACGTGAAAAGTATTGTGAATAGCACTTAACTTCTCTGGCAATTCCAACTTGTATGCCACAGGACCAACTCGATCAATAATCTAGAATGGACCAATATAGCGTGGAGTAAGCTTTCCTCGCTTCCCAAATCGAATTACTCCTTTCCAAGGTGATACTTTCAACATAACCATATCGCCAATATGAAACTCCAATGGTTTTCTCCTCTTATCCGCATAGCTCTTCTGCCTACTACGAGCTATCAATAAACGATTCTTGATTTGCACGATCTTCTCAGTCGTCTCTCTAATCAATTCAGGACCCGTCAATTGACTTTCTCCAACTTCACACCAACCAACAGGTGATCTACACTTTCGCCCGTAAAGTGCTTCAAAAGGCGCAACCTTGATACTTGCATGATAACTGTTGTTGTACGAGAACTCCACCAAAGGTAAGTGTCGATCCCAACTACCTCCAAAGTCTATTACACACGCTCGTAACATATCCTCCAAGGTCTGAATAGTCCTTTCACTTTGTCTGTCCGTTTTCGGATGATACGCAGTGCTCATGTCCAACTGAGTCCCCAAAGCTCGCTGAAGCGATTTCCAAAACTCAGATGTGAACCGACTATCTCGATCAGAAATAATTGACAAAGGAACTCCATGTCTACAAACAACTTCCTTCAAATACAACCGAGTAAGTTTGTCTAAGTCATCAGTTTTCTTTATCGGCAAGAAATGAGCCGACTTAGTCAACCGATCAACAATCACCCAAATCGTATCATAACCACTAGAAGTTCTCGGAAGTCCCGAAACAAAGTCCATAGTGATCTTCTCCCATTTCCATTCTGGGATTTCAGGTTGTTGCAGTAAACCCGAAGGTCTCTTGTGCTCAAACTTCACCTTAGCACACGTCAAGCATTTACTAACATAAGTAGCAATGTTAGCCTTCATATTCGGCCACTAGTAGCATTTCTTCAAGTCTTGGTACATTTTATCCGATCCTGGGTGAATCGAATATTTAGACTTATGAGATTCGTGCATAATTAGATCTCTCAGTCCTCCATACACCGGTAACCATACACGATTCTCAAAATACCGAATTCCGTCATCACGAATTTCGAATATAGGTGTCATCCTTCTACCCAAGTCTTCATTTCTCACATTCTCTTCTTTCATCGCCTTCGTTTGAGCTTTAAGTATTCGATTAGATAAATCAGAATAAGTTTTCATGGCTAAAGCTCTAACCTTTTTGGTTATTTCTCTATCCTTCCTACTAAGAGCATCGGCAACTACATTCGCCTTGCCGGGATGGTAGCAAATTTGAATGTCGTAATCACTCAACAATTCTACCCATCTTCTCTGCCTCATATTGAGCTCCTTCTGATCTAGAATATGTTGCAGGCTTTTATGATCGGTATACACCACACTCTTTGTACCGTAGAGATAGTGTCTCCAAAGTCTATGAGCAAAGACAACAGCTCCTAATTCCAAATCATGTGTAGTATAAGTCTCCTCATGCTTCCTCAATTGACGAGATGCATAGGCGATCACTTTCTCCCTCTGCATCAACACAGCACCAAAACCCTTACGTGATGCGTCACAATATACCACAAAGTCTTCAGCTCCGTCGGGCAAAGCCAAAATTGGTGCAGAACACAACTTCCGCTTCAAAGTTTGGAATGCTTCTTCTTCTTCTGAACCACATTCATACTTATTGTTTTTCTCTGTAAGTCTAGTAAGAGGTTTAGAAATTAAAGAGAATCCTTCTATGAATCGCCGGTAGTACCCAGCTAATCCCAGGAATTGTCTAACTTCAGTCGGGGTCGTAGGCCTAGCCCAATCTCTAATAGCTTCAATTTTGTAAGGATCAACATGAACACCGCTACTATCGATCACGTGCCCAAGGAATTGGATTGAATCCAACCAAAAATCACACTTGGAGAATTTCGCATACAACTTCTCCTTCTTCAACAACTCCAAAATAATCCTCAGGTGACCTTCATGCTCCTCCCGACTTTTGGAATAAATCAAGATATCGTCGATAAATACAATCACAAACTTGTCGAGGTATGGTTTACACACACGATTCATTAAGTCCATGAATACCGCAGGTGCTTTGTTAACCCAAACGACATCACTTGAAATTCAGAGTGTCCATAACGCGTTCGAAAAGCTGTAATAGGTATGTCCTCCTCTTTAACACGAAGCTGATGATAACCCGACCTCAAGTCGATCTTCGAGTACACACACGAACCTTGAAGTTGATCAAATAAATCATCGATCCTAGGAAGTGGATAACGATTTTTGATAGTTAACTTGTTCAACTCTCGGTAGTCTATGCACATTCTGAATGATCCGTCCTTCTTCTTCACGAAAAATACTGGAGCTCCTTAAGGTGACGAACTTGGTCTAATGAACCCCTTCTCCATAAACTCCTTCAACTGATCTGCCAACTCCTTCATCTCAGACGGTGCCAAACGATAAGGTGCACGCGCCACCGGTGTAGCTCCTGGCACTAGATCAATCTTGAATTGGACTTCTCGCTGAGGCGGAAGCCCTGGCAAGTCATCGGGAAATACTTCAGGAAAATCACGAATAACCTGAACATCTTCCACACGCCTTACCGGTAGTTCTTTCTCCACTACTTGAGCCAAGAACATGTGACAACCTCTTTCTACATATTTCCTCGCCTTGATACAAGATATCACCGTCAGACGAGATCTACCGACATCACCTTTAACTACTAACACCTTTCCCTTCACTAGTATGTGAACAACTTTCTCCCCACATACAATCACCGCATCATGAGCAACCAACCAATCCATACCAACAATCACATCAAACGAACCCAACTCTATCAGCATCAAATCAAATTCAAACAAATGATTTGCTAATTTCAAAGGACACTTCTTAAATATAGTGGTAGTACTAACTAATTGTCCATCAGCTAACTCGACCTCATAACTAGTATTTAGGCTTGTTGGCTCAATATCAATTAAACGACTAAAGGAAGTGCTTATAAAGCTCCTATCAGATCCTGAGTCAAACAACACACTAGCATAACGATGGCTGAGTAAGAACGTACCCGTCACTACATTTGGACCTTGTGCCTGATCAGCATCCTTAACAACATAAACTGCCCCAGCAGCTTCACCTGCTTTCTTGTTCTTCCACTTCGGACATTGAGGGCGAAGATGATCACGTTCTCCACATTCAAAACAAGTCCTGATTGGAATAGCATTCGCTCCAGTGGCAGGGACCCTTGTCTTGCATTTCTCCACAACATGCCTAACCTTTCCACACTTAGTGCACCTTGGTGGACAATCACCAAAGTGACAAGCATCACAGCTCTTACATTTCTGGGTTGGTCCCCCTTGGTCAGCATTATCATTCTTGTTAGTTGCAGCTCTAACCCCATCATTTCTCTTCTGATTGTACTGCCTATGGCGGTTACTACCTTGATTACCACTCTGCGAATTCTCCCATTTCCTTTTACTACCCTCAACAGCTCTCTCAGCCCTATCTTGAACTTTCTACCCCATGAGTGTATGAGCCATTCTTACAGTTTCAACAAAGTTCTTGGGTCGAGATGAAGTTGTCTCACCTTTAATGTACCCAGGCAACCCTTTAATGTATTGATCCATCTTTTTCTTCTCAGTAACAAAAGCATCTGGACACAATAAAACCAACTCATTGAATCGGCTAGTGTATGTAACAATGTTGTTATCTTTTAGCTTTAGGTGCCTCAACTCATCCTCCAAAGCAGATAACTCTTCTTCTGGACAGAATCTTCTTTCAACAACCTTTTAATTTCATCCCAAGGTTTCCTGTTTGCAGCTTCTAAACCAACTGTAGCAACTTGAGTCTTCCACCAGCTTAAAGCTCGATCCTTGAATGTAGCAACTGCGAACTTAACCTTGTTCCTTTCTGAGCAATCACTAATCTCAAATTTTGTTTCTGTTTTCTCGATCCACCTGAATAATTCCAGTGCTCCACCAGTTCCTTGAAATGTAGTAGGTCCACACTTCATTTATCTAGCAAAAGTACACTCTTTAACCGCAGCAGCAGAGCAACCTCATCTGCAGGATTCTCAGCTACACCTGCTCCTCCAACAGCTTCTGGTCCAGCAGGTTCACCTTCACCTTCAGCACCCACACCTCCAGAGCCACCTGCTCCTTCAGTGTTAACACGTGCAACTCTATCCGTAGCTAATGCTTTCGCAACCTCTTCAGCAACTAGCCTTGCAATGGCATCATTTGTCATTCTCCTAGGTGGCATGATTCTGTCACATCACAAAGAGAGAAGATAAAATGAATGAGTTAATTGTATTCATGGTATAGTCATATCATGTACAAAATCAATCATCAAATGCATACACATTCTCGATACAAGAATTCACAATCATTATAAGGATCAAAGGAAACTATTATCATAGTTCAACAAGGAATGATCTTAAAGAAAAATAGAGTACAATGACACAAAATAATAGACACTAGGAACGTGGGGATCCACATGGCTTAGTTGACTGTGACTCGCTTGCAGCAGTGGAACCTGCTTCCTCCTCATTTAAGACGTAATTTGACGGTGGTAAATTCACAAAATAGGTATAAGGTCATAACAAAATAAAATAGAATAATTTCCAAAAAATTTAAATAAATATAGAAAATCCTTCAAATAAATACAGGAAATTTTCAGAAATTTATCCAAATAAATCATTAGTAAATGATAAACTTTTATCGAAAAGTTTAACGATATTAATATATATCGATTTTACAGTATTTATTTAGAAATACTTAGCAATAAGGCATACATAATAATGTATACTAAAGTTGTAATCCCAGAAGTAGCTTGAACCTGAAGTCACGCGAAATCATGTGCACTGACTCTTTGAAAAATAAAACCGACAGTTATAGTTTAGGGTTTTAGAAAAAGACATAGTTCTCTATAACTCATGGCTCTGGTACCAATCTTTAACACCCCCAACTTTACACGCAGCGGAATACATCTTTGGGTGCTAAACAATGATACAATAACACATAATTTATAAAGAACGACTCGAAAAGAGACGTTTTAAATTTATCGTTCCTAAAACATTTGTTAGAGTAGCGCAGTCCCAAGACATCGTAACCAAAGTACAACCAAAACAAAAGATTTCAATTGTTTTGAACAAAAGGAACGACAAACATTCAAAGAGTTTATATTACAAAGTAGTGCACAACATTCATTCTCGTGGCTTCCAAGCTTCACCCTTCCTGATTACCTGAAATACATGTGAGAAAATCATCAGCAAAATGCCGAGTGAATCTATAGGTTTATATAATCATTTTAAACACAAGCAAAGATTATAAGTTTTGGCATGCTTAATAAGCATCGAATAATAATTTGCATCAACAATGATAATTGTATATAACATAAATTGCAATAAGCTCATGGAACCGAGCCCTTAGACACTCCCTTTAGAGGTCTGATAAGACAGGAGATTTATTAATTTTCGGTTACCTCTAGATTATTGGTACATTGCCGTATACCTGACTTCTCAATACAATATGTTCAAACAGTGTGGAGGTCGGGCCTAAGCTTCTATGACAAGTCCACAAAAACTGAACCGGGGCGACTTCCCCCATAGATCTATTAATTGTACTAGCGGCTATCCCATCATAAGCTAGTTAACGGTCCAAAATTGAGGCTTTAACAAAGGCAATCACTTAATGCAATTTAAAGGCAACCACGGGTCCATTCATAGAGGGACAAGCATACCATAAAAATCTTGTGTTCTAAGTTTACAAAACATGTATTCCCCCTCGCGGGTTTTAAAATATTTGAATAAGCTCAAACGAGGCTATAGACTCACCTTAGTACTTATAGTAGTTGAAGACGATCGCCGACGATAGTAGATGCCCGATAAACACGACAACCGCAACCTAGCAAATAAGGTGCATATATTAATAATAAACTCGAGAAATAAATCATTCATAACAACGTCAAACTCAACTCATAAAACCACAATACACTCGAGAGTAAACGATAAAAATAACTTCATTATACTTTACTACTCATTTACTTTACCATTTTACACTTTTAACAAAGTCCACCGGCACATACTACATGTACTAGCTTATTTGCCCCTTTTTAAACTTGTCAACCGTTTAGGAAACGACTCGATAAACTAACTTACTATATAAAGAAAGTCCTCCTACAAGTTTATCAAATGAAATTTCTTTTAAAGTCCTTTACTCGACTCATTTTCAAACTACAAAATCCGGACAGATTTACGTTAATTTTTCATACAACCGTTTTAACTTATTTAAACGACTCCGTTTACACAACCGACACTCGGGTTTTAAAGTAAACTCAACCTAATAAATAAACACCTTATTATCAGTAGGTTACACATTTCAAAACTTCCATTTAGAATCCCCGAGATTCGATTCAAATATCGACAACAACTATTTGTAGTGTCGATACTCGTCTCCTGGTACACGATCATTCAAAACATCATAACTTCGCGCTCGTTTGGAGCTAGAAGCTCTACCTTATATCAAATAGAAGCTAATAAAATTATCTACAACCCTAGGCTATAAGTTAAGCCATTTTCAAAACATAATAATTCGGATTTTACAGTTTACTTACTGTTATAAAATGACTACCAAAATCTTGTACAAAATCAACTTTTTGATCAAAACCAACCATAGAAATGATCACTACTATACCCTAATATCATAATAAATCAACTATAACATCAAAATCATGATCAAAATAAAAAATTTTAGATCAAAATGAAGTTTTTAACAAGATTTCTAGCAAGAACCACCATGGATCATACTAAAAACACCATGCATGATCATGGCTTCTGCCTACCAACATCAAGAAAATAAAAAGTGCATGCATGTGTAAAATTTTTATACCAATATGATCCTTGATAAAAAAATAAGGATGGGTCTATGCTTGGTTTAGTTCAAATCATCCTAAAACTGAAGATAAATTGAAAATTGTATGTGTTTGGGGGGTGGTGTGGTGTTTCGGAAATTAGAGAGAGAAAGAGAGGAGTGGGTGAAATTTTGGAAGTGAAAAATGATTTGTGTGTGTTTGTTTTGGGTTTTTATATAGTGGGGTAGGGACCATAGTTGCAATTTGGCAATAGTTGTGGCTAAAGATGTAAATAGTAATCTAAAAAGCGGGAAATAATTATTAGTCAATTTTGAAAATATTTACGGGGCTCGGGTTTTGTAAAAATACTTAAAAGTTTAAACGTACACAAAAAATAATAATATAACGACTCGATACGTAATTAAAATGATATCGTCGAAAGTATTAAATATCGAAACGATCGATAATAAAATATAAAATTGTGGGCATCCGTCGGTATCGCGATCACTAGTAGTCTTCGTTGCTCGTAAAAATATTAAATAAATTATTTAATATCGGTTTCAACTTAAACCGTTAAACATAATAATATTTAATGTTATAAAATACTTCAAAAATATTTGAAAAGTAAGAATTAAGTAATGACCTTATTTTGTGGGTTTTACAAAAGTGGTTGTTACCTGAGTGGAGGGCTCCTTGATCATGAAAGGTGGTTGAGATACACCAATCATAGGAAGATCTGTCAGCAGCTGAGATAGATGTGTCAGCGTGTGAAGTACCCTTGTCAGCGACTGCAATTCCACTCATTTGTAGCATCATCTTAGTTTAGACTAATTCATTCAAACTAGAATTATCATGTAGTGATCTTATTTTGTGTTTGGATAATGAACGGTTAAGCAATTGTATTAAATAATGAATTGACATATGAGGTATGGTGGTTTTCATTAAATACTAATTGTGTTCTATATTTGCATGTTTAATCCATAGATGTAGTATCTGCATACTTATATGTATTATATACATACTAAATTTTCATTGTCTATCATTGGTATGAGAGTATTAATGAGCTTAGAAAAAATATGAGGGTTGGTTATATTTTAGAAATACCTAAAGATGATTCTTCCAAACTCATAGGTTATTCATGGTGGTTGAATATGTGACACCCCCAAATTAGACATGCAGCGGAAAGTACATGAGTGTCACTCGGTGGATCATAGAACAAATAGCATACAAAGCATTGATCGTAATTATATGATTTTTAAATACAATTGTTACAAATATTATCTTAGTACAATCAGTTAAAATGGTGAATATCATTTGTTACAAGTATCCCAGTGAAAAATAGATCACCCAATCATTATTATGCTTCTAAATGATGCTCAGTCAATGCTCATATAATCCAGCTTAATTACCTGATAAAAACATGCTTAAAACGGTCAACATAAAGTTGATGAATTCATAGAGTTTGTAAAATGATAAGTTTGGACCATAATATAAACACGTAGTAATGCAACAAATGCAGATACCACAGAGCAATTACATTTTCCTATGCTAGTAAACTAAAGCTAACACGTAAGGGCCCACCTAGTATAAACTAGTGGTATCACCCAAAGCTCACACAAAGATCATCAACATGGTATACGTTTGTTGTCCTCGCCTAGGACAGTGAGCGCTAGTCACCCAAACGGGGATCGTCAATCTCAAATAGATCTATTTATAACACTCGCGCTTACAAAAATTAACAGTTCACTCCGTAGGCACGAGAATCTCACTTAGGTCAAATGTAATCATCAAGTAACCAACGATCAATTGCGTCCATTTAAAACTACTGCATGCTTTCTCCCCTAATGTATAAATCATTTATTGTAGTCGAAAAGTGGGGCAATGAATTCACCTGAATAATACTGCTCGTGAATGATCAAAGTATCCAAGTCACAATGTACACCGTCAAATACCTAAGTAAATTAGTAGGTCTCAGTCTATGAATATATAATAAATATATTTTGTTCAAATAATTGTGCGTTCCTTCTCGTTCTTAATGGATCACATTATATTATTTATTTATTTATATATACTGTTATGACAATAATTATATGCAAGTCTTGTTCATATAATATTTTCGCGTACCCTCGATGACTATTTTAATAAAAGATGTACTCTTTGTAGTCTCGATTATAAATAACTATCAGGGTACCCGCGCGATGCGGTTGCGGGTACCATGTAACATAATTTCAGTCAATAATATTTTAATTTTACGTTTTTGCAACAACATCTTAAAAAGTGAAATTTAATGTTTATGTAGCTTTATTTAATTGTTTAGCTGAATCGATGGTGGCTTCGGTTCTCGGTTGAAGCAGTTAATCTGGTTTGATATTCAAAATTGTAGATATATATGTTTTAAATTGTTGTGTAAGGTGAATATCAAATTATATATTTGAGTAATATGATGTATTAATTATATATTAATTGTTATTGATTGATTTTGAAAAGATAAAATGTAGTGACATTTGTACAATATGTTATTTTATTTGTAAATTATGTTAATAAGGTGTTTTAATTATAATATTAATTACATTTTAATTATAGTTTTAAACGTAATGCCTAATAAAAGTTCTTATGCTTCTTGTGGTTGTACATAGGCATTAATAGGTTGTATTAGTTAATTTTTAGTTTGTTATTTGCATTAATAAGTTGTACACTATACTTTATTGTTGCATTACTTAAATTTTTTATATTTATTAAAGAGAGAGATACCAATTTGTATTATAAGAAATATAGATGAATTACATATATTTAATAATTTATTAAGTTCCAAAAATAACCTTACGGTTTCCATTTGTACTAAAACAACCCTTGTACATACATATGCACCATTTCTACCCCTTGATGTCTCGGCATTTATAGGTTTAGCCTGATAGTTTCGTTAAATGACCCAAATAGCCCAAAAAGTAACTTACTCTTTTAAGTTTTGGTATTTATATGATTAGTCCCTTGATTTTGTAAGGCGACTCTTATGGCCCGAATAGTTTCTCCAACTTATACCCTAAGTCTCGGTTGAACCAGTTAATCTCGGTTGAACCAGTTAATCTAGTTTGATATTCAAAATTGTAGATATATATGTTTTAAATTGTTGTGTAAGGTGAATATAAAGTTATATATTTGAGTAATATGATGTATTAATTATATATTAATTGTTATTGATTGATTTTGTAAAGATAAGATGTAGTGACATTTGTACAATATGTTATTTTATTTGTAAATTATGTTAATAAGGTGTCTTAATTATAATATTAATTACATTTTAATGATAGTTTTAAGCCCGTAATGCGTTATAAAAGTTCTTATGCTTGTTGTGGTTGTACATAGGCATTAATAGGTTGTATTACTTAATTTTTAGTTTTTTATTTGCATTAATAAGTTGTACACTATACTTTATTGTTGCATTACTTAATTTTTTTATATTTATTAAAGAGAGAGATACCAATTTGTATTATAAGGGGTATAGATGAATTACATCTATTTAATAATTTATTAAGTTCAAAAAATAACCTTACGGTTTCCATTTGTACTAAAACAACCCTTGTACATAAATATGCACCATTTCTACCCCTTGATGTCTCGGCATTTATAGGTTTAGCCTGATAGTTTCGTTAAATGACCCAAATAGCCCAAAAGGTAACTTACTCTTTTAAGTTTTGGTATTTATATGATTAGTCCCTTGATTTTGTAACGCGACTCTTATGGCCCAAATAGTTTCTCCAACTTATACCCTTAAGTCTCGGTATGTTTATACTTAGTCCATCTATCCGCGATGTTACATATTTAGCCAAAAAAGATAAGCGTATTCTACCCTTGTGTCTAGATTATGTCAAAACAGCCCCTAGGGTTTCCAAAAGTATTTAGTGTAAGCTTAGGGCATGAAAAGAGTTTCAAAAATGGCAATATCAACCCCTAGGTTTTACAATGTTGGAAAGTGTCCAATGGGCCTAGTTTGAGAGCCCGTAACTTTTGAATTCTTTTAAGTTATGACCTAAATCAAGTTTCATTGAATAGCCCACCTGGTAGGCTAAAATAATGGTCTCCCTGAGCTAGTCCTGAATCCGACTCTAAACGGGTCAAAAACAGCATATAAAATCAAGGTTCTAGATGGTTTTACACTATACGTGTTGGTTTTCAGAAACTTTGAAGTCATGTAACTATCTGCCCACTTATTCATAGAACGAACTGTTTGGTGGTTTGAAAACCCAGGTAAATACTCATTTTGTCCTTCTACAAATTTCCCCATTCGTCATCTAACAAGCTCAAAATCGAGCCTAAACATAGCTCATCAGACTATCCTGTTTCCCAAACTTAAAATATTTTCGTAGTTTGACACATTCTTACTTAAAAAGTGTAGATTTCATTTTAAGTTTCCCGATTCGTTATAGCTCCGTTTTACTTGAATTCAAAGGCCATGAAATCGCATTCGAGTCTAGTTTCATATTTTTCACACAGAATTTACAGAAGGGGGACTGATTTTCCTCGGAAAACGTGCCATGTTACTATATTAGTCGAAGATAACGTATCTTATTCCTAATCATTTACCATTACTTTCTTTTACATATGAACTTAAAGTTTAGCCATAATATCATCTTAGGTTAGTACGTAGATTACCAGGTCATGTTGGGATAAGGTTTACATGTGGTTACGCTTTTTGGCACCTTACCTCAGTAGGTTGCTAGGTTTTGACGTAGATTGGCTTACTTTTGGTAGGTTGTTAAATGGGTCGTGGCTTTTTAAGTTCAAACGTTCTAAATCTTGTAAAAAATTGTACACGAATGTATGTATGTCTTTACTTACTCGTTTTAGTCATACTTACACGTCCAAGTTAGCATGCATACACGTATTATGATTTCATATTTATCTCAAAACCTAGCCATCGAGTCGATTTGTAAAAGTATTAATATTTATCCATTTTACACTTGGTTTTCATCGCATGCATGTTGTGTATTTACATGTTCATTTTATAAATACACAACATGTGAGTATATTTAGACGACATGAAATATGAACATAAAGGAAAAAGGGAGAACGTGAGTTTACCTTACTTTCTAACAAAATACAATGTGAACGAGTGATATAAATGAACCCCAAAACCTTATTATTGTTTCCTTCCTTCCTTAACCCAAAATTTGTGTTCTTAGAACCCGTTTTGTTAGTGTACCCGTCTCCATCCCTTCCTTCGTCGTTCGTGTGTGGTAACGTGTACAGCTTGAGTGATAGTAGTAAGCTAGATAAAATGTGATTTATAGTGTTGAGATGGTTTTCGATTTACAAGAGTGAGAGTCGAGAGGGGTAGTGTGAGACTTAGTTTATGTTGTAGGAAGTATGTAAGTTAGTCTCTAAGTGTTTTAGCTTATATGGTTATACTAGTATTGTTGTACAAAGTTGAATTATGGCTCTAAACTAAGTTACGTATGCATCCTTGTTAACCGAAATCCAAGACAAGATTTAATAAGATTTGTGTTAGATACTTAGGATTACATAAGTACTAGTGTTATTTGGTTGATGTTGTACATAAATCTTGTATGTGGATTTAAACATGGATACATCACCCCTTTCTAGTACTTAGCCGAAATCTTTAGTGATCTAGGGAGGATTTAGTTAGATATTATGTAAGATAGTATAGGATTTAGTTAGATATCATGTAAGATTGTATTGGATTTAGTTAAATTTTATGTAAGATTGTATAGGATAGTTAGATTTAATATAAGATTTTATAGGATTTAGTTAGATATTATGTAAGATTGCATAGGATTTAGTTAGATATCATGTAAGATTGTATAGGATTTAGTTAGATATCATGTAAGATTGTATAGGATTTAGTTGAAAAAATGAATGCACAGGTATGTACACAATATGGGAAGTGGGTTTTGCTTGCCAAAAAGGGAATAAATATTTTTATTTTATGTCACATTGACTTGCGTGTGCCCATTATATCATAAATTGTATTTAAATGTGATGTTATTAATTATAATGTAGTTTAGGTTAAAATGTTTAAATAAAAAGCTAAGTTTACATACTTCACTATGTTTATGTAACACAATTATAATTTTGTACATAATTAATCTTGTAATAATGTATTGGAAAGGTGGTCCATAAAAATATAATAGGATGAACGATAATAAGAATGAAGCCGATGATGTGTCAAAAGTAAAAAATCAGAAATGCCACAGAATAACTAGATTACCCCAACCGTGTAGGCTTTATTTATGGATCGACGTCATTAAAAAGCTTAACATATGATAAGTATTGCGATCCTTAGACTTGAGATGCAAGTGGGTCTTTGTATAGATGAATATCATCTCTTAATTTCAGTAAACGCGGTGTCATACACGTGTGCAGTTATATAACTTATTTCAGAAGTGTTTATTACATGTGTAAAAGTTACTTGTAGTCAAAATGGGATTTTGTTCCTCCATGAATGGAGTATGATACATACTAGGCCCCTCGTAGGATTGATTGGATGTTTGTGTGACCACACCTAAAGTGTAGTTAAGAAGTTTCTTTTTACATTTGGTAATGTTTATCAATTATAGAAAACGAGAAACAGAATCGTTAATACATGAAATGACATATTTTTGTAATATGAATGTTATGTGTGTTATTTCCTTACCCGCTAATCCTTTCTCTCACACATTGTTAAGGGTTGATCATGGTTAAAACTTACAATTGTTTTTGGGTGATTCCACCAATTCTAAATTTCTAACCCTTTGACATATTATCACGTCAATGGGTATGAATGTTTCTTTTCTACCTCTATCCCACCAATTGAACTTTGATTTTTTCAAAACACCCTCCTTGGACATTTTTATCAAACACTTACTTCTAATTTGAGATTTCTTTTCTTCCTCCCTCTCAAGTTACTTAGTAGGTAGTGACTATATAGACATTGGTGTTTCTTTTCTCTCTAATAAACTTTGTGTAGCTTGTCACCTTAGCTCATTCACTTGGTGCCCCAAGCTAGGGGGAGTAAACACCAAAGGGGAGCTTCTAGCAAAGTCAATTCTTCTATTCCTCAAAGACTTGTGCTAACTTTTTTGCTTCGACAAAGGGGGAGAAATGATAGTGATAAACTCGTTAATAATTCGAATAATTTTGGATTTTACATAAATGAGTTTATAGTTTGCCTTAATAAAAAAGGGGGAGATTTTTAATGCAAAGTAATGCCTAAAAATAATATTAGTGTTAACTAATCTTTCTTAGTTTTGATCACGACAAATTAAAAAGACATTTATCGTCAAATACAATCATAAGACGAATTATCTAACAAACACTATCATTAAAGTAATAATTATTTATGTATTGCACTGACTTATCTTAATCATGTTTAGTGATCATAAAAATGATTAGTCCTAAACTTATATTTTGTCAAATGTGACAAAAGATTTTTTAATAAACTTTCTTTTGAAGAAAATGTTTTATTAAAATTGTAGAATCTTGATAACCTATGAAACTATGAAGTGGGTTGATGTTTTCTAGAGAGAGAAACTAGAGAGAGAAAGTGAGAGAAAACTATGTGTATTTTATTCAAGTGAAAACATAAAGTGAACAACAACCAACCCCTTTCCAAGGAGGAAAGGGGTATTTATACTTCCAAGCCTTATTTGGACTTGGGCCGGCCCATGACAAGCCCATGGGCCGGTTTCTTACTTAACTTAATAAGTAACACTAACTACGAGCTATTACAACATTAATAATATTTGTGGAGTGACCGATACTTCTAATATACGTAAAAACGTATTTCTAACAATCTCCCCCTAAGGGAGGTCACTCCACGTTTACAACGTTCTAAACCTAGCATACTATACTAAGTCTTTGTTCTTCAGCTCGTAGTCTTTTCTTCTTTCTTTTTGTTGTGAATATTTTGATTTGATCTTTTTGGCTTTGGCTTGAGAGCATTGTTCTTTTGACCAATCACGTGCGATCTTTGCCTTCTTGTGAAATTTGCCTCCTCGTGACTCCATGTTCCACACACTTATGTCTTTTTGTTGAATTCTCGAAAGCTTCAGAGTTTGGTACAGCGGAAGACTTAATCTTGTACTTTCTTGAATTTTTGCTGAACTTTGATGCAGAAAAACATAAGCATGTGGGAACGACTTCAGGTACACCGCAACACCACCGTCTTCAACTGGTACACAGCAACGCCACCGTCTTCAACAGCAACGCCACCGTTTTTAACAGGTACACAACAACGACACGAATAGAATGGCTTTGACATTTTATTCTAATTCGGTAGCATTTTACCTCCGGTCGGTGAAGACCGTTGGACGATATTAGATATCGTACCCGTGACGGATAGTTTCAATTAAGTAACTTCCTGACAGGATTTCGCGGGTAAACCCGTTCTCTTTATTCGACCGTCCAAAGCTGACTGCGAGCATAAAGAGTGAATCACTTGGATAAATTATCCTTGTGATTTGAAGCCGTCAATTCATGAAACCTGGAACAAGTGAATTTCAATTAAGATTTTCACCATCGTTGCTTTCCAGTTATCACGAGCTCAATTCATAAAGAATCTTACACGTCACCTACCAAGTGCTGTTTGATGTTAACACTAGAAGGATTTCCACTCGTCACTGTGATCAATAAAGAGTCACTCTGAGTGTTCTGGCAAGATCATATGATAATGCGTAGAGGCCTGGAACGAGTTTAAGTTCAATTAAGAATTAAACCACTGTTTCTTTCCAGTTTTTCACAAGATTGGTTCTAAAAGAACCGCACGTGTAACCTACCATGAGCTTGTTTGATGTTGGCTCAAGCAGGATTTCCATCTTCATTGTAATACTTGCGTATTACTCGGATGTTCTGGCAATATTACAGGAATACTGCGTAGGACTCATGAAAATCTCTTACTTTTCACAGTGTGTGAGAAAGCAAGGAATAAATGGAAAGCGTACTAATGAGACTTTTGATGATCTCTTGGCTCTAGACTCGATAGTGCGTTTTGATTTAGTGAGCGATGGCTGGAGAGGAGTGCCACCTTTTCAATACCAGTCTATTCGGATTGAATAAACCAATAGATAACGTGTTGATCTCCGTGTGATTAAAACAAATACCTTTTGAGAGATATTTGAGTTAGCTGGGAAGGGTTGTGCATTGCATCACTGGGTCCATGATGTCTTTCTTCAATATCGAGAATCATTAACCAAAATTATCTCAATAGCATATGTATTGACCCGGTTTCTGCCTAAAGTTGTAAGGAGGGCTTCTTTCTTTACACCCTTTATCTTTACAATTCTTTTTCATTCTTCAACCCCTTCAATGCTTACCAATACGTCATCACTAGCACCTTGTTGTGATTGTTCCAGTGCTAGCTTAAGTACTTGGTCGGCATTCAGCTACGTTCACAATCTTTCTCCAACTTTCCTAGGACTTCTAATTCTAACTAGGGAATTGTCCTTGGGAAGATTCCATCGACTCTGATGAATCATTGGACTAAACCTATTCCTACCACCTTTTTGTCACCACATCCGTCGTGAAATAAGCGTGTTTTGGGAAAGTATAGCCACCATGAAAAATCATTGAAAATCACTTAAGGTACTTGTGATATTGTCATCAAAAGTTTTGTACCTTAGGTGTTTTGTTCATCAAAAACGCTCCCCCTTAACACGTGCTTTACACATATTAAGTTGGATAATCGTTAAGTCTTTTTCATCTTTTAGCCAAGTATCATTTAAATCTCCTTAATCCCATTTTTCTCCCCTTATCCAAAATGTTAACCATTAATATTTGGGATATTGAATGGATTAACCGGTCTTTGGGTAAAAATGAAATCGATGTTTGGCCATAGAACATGTTAATGCTCCCCCTTAAATTAATAAGGGATATTTGTAGTGCTTTAGTATGATATATTTTGAAAGATTTAGAATCTCGTGAGAAATTCTTGAAAAATTATCATACCTTAACACTACATCAAACCGCAAAAGCACAATATTCACAAATATACATATTCACAATTGAAAACCAATATAAAGTGGACCTGAAATGTACGACCCATTAGATGGATCGTTGCAGTAGCTTGTGGTGCACTAAATATGGTCTACCACCAACGAATCTTTCCAAGCTCCTCATCAATCTACGTTCACGGAGCTTTTGATCAATCTTTTTAATCACATACTTCGCCATTTGCCGATAACCCTGATGCCAATCCTCAGTCATCTCTGGTAAAGTCCCACCCGAATTAAGATGCTCCAACTTTCCTCTGACGTATAGGAGATTCCCATCACTGTACTTATAAAGCTCACCCACCCTCATAAACTTCATTAACCCTCGACTGTTCAAGTAGAAAATGCCGCAATTCGGGACAGAAATGCCGGTATAGGGACATCTATCTACATGTTGAGGTAACACTTGATTCACTGGACGGGTTAGGTTAAGCTTCCTTTGGTAGCTTTCGACTCCCAACTGAAGATCTTCAACTCGTTTCTTGATAACAACGCTTCGTGTGAACATACGAAGTGCTGTATTCAAGGCGATGATGTCTTCTCGAGGAATATGTGTGAGTTGATCACGGGTCATCATAAGCAACATATCTTCGATATCCTCAAGGCGAATGATAGAAAAATCTCCCTGCTGGATTTTGTATTCTCTGTCATCCTCCCTTTTCAGACGAATCTCCGTCACATGATAATAGCCATTCTTGGCTTCAGTTTTCAGCCCTAAAATACTGGAGATGCCGATATCGGATCTAACGTTGCTTCCTGAATTGGCTAAGCAGCAACCCCTGTACGCCCTTCGGACTCGTTCGTCCCAATGAGATGCACCTATAACAGCATACATATCATAATTACGAGTTACCCTTGGGACCCAGAGTCGGTTTACCTTTTCCTCGATCCAGGGTATTGTCCCCCAGTTGGCAGCTTTCAGCAAGGTCAAGGAGGTTGCGTACTTTGATGAACCCTTTAGAAGATACTCAAGATCATAGGTGACGAAAAAGTCAAGAGCAATCTGATTATCTTGAGAAGGATCAAGTGGAGGTGGAGCTCTTTCTGATTCATGAAGACCTGGCCGTTGAACGGTATTCAGAGCTTTCAGGATCTCATCAGCATAATACTCGAACTCCATTCGGGTTAACCGGGTTTTGGCGCGAATTCTCTTATCCTTTAGCGCTCTCTTCACCAAAGACGGAGTAACCGAAGTCTTATACTCATGAGCCAGAAATGCACACAAGTCAATCAGACTGCGGATACGGAGATATAAAACATCTCTGTCAGCGTCTGTGATCGGATCATATTGCGTCGCTGCCGTGATCCAAGCTTGTGGCGGTGCAGTCTCGTCAATCTCCAACGTGTCTGCCCAGTCCCGTGTGCTTGATTCAGGAACATTAGATTGTGGTTCTTGTTGTAGAGGAGTGGAAACGTGAACATCTGCTGGTTCTGATTCAGGCATCTCGACGGTGTCATGAACGGGTGAGTGTTGTGCAGCTTCAGGTTCAGTTACCGATTCTGCAATCACAGGAGCGACAACAACAGAGCTAACAGGTATAGACACAGCAATAGATGTACCAGGAATCGATGACGCCGTAGTAGCATTCACATCGTGGCGCCACTTGGATCGTCTTGATTCCGTTGAGGTAGATTTTTCCTTTGCCGCTGCATCTTTCTTAGACTTGGTTCCTGTCACACCCCCAAATTCACTGCAGCGGAAGACTTGCTTTAGGGACTTGTGACTTCATGAGTATACGAGAGCTTGATCCGAGAACGACCTCTACATGCCAAAAACCACAAAAAAGACTCCAAATAATCCACATAGTCAAGTACCTGAAATACATGCTTAAAAATGTCAACATAAAGTTGGTGAGTTCATAAGTTTGTTTTAAAACGTTTATGAAAAATTAGAGTTTTACCGACCACTGCACCTTGCAGTAAGATATAAGAGTTTAAAAATCACAGTTTCTGTTAAATAAACTTTCTTTGATAATTTCAAAGTGTATTGATAAAGACAGAGTTTATTTATAAAAGCCAAGAGTTTACTGATATAACAAGGTTCGTTAAAATAAGTAGAGTTTCTGATAAGACAAAATTCACGGAAAATAAATTGAGTTTTCTGATAAAACAGAATTCACATGAAATAAATAGGGTTTATAGATAAAACAGAGTTCATAGATAATAGTTAGCGTATTCTGATAAAAACAAAGCTCACTGATAAATAATAAAGTTTTCCAATAGAATAAAATTATTTAATGAACCACAAGATTTTCCAACCACTTAGTGACAATATAACAAATACAAAGTCACTAAATAAAATAAGGCATTTACTATTGTCTAAGCTCATGACACCGAAGCGTTAACAACACCGGTAGTATAATCATATAATGCAGCCCCTACGGATGCCTAACCCACGACATCCGTCCTAAGACTCAAATGAAACTGTGCCCGCTTGTCCTCTGTTGGACCAAGCCGGACAGGGGCGTCAACCCCGATAGATCTATCCATAACATTCGCGCTTTCGACCGGTCATCCGGTCTGAAATTAACGGTTCATGATAACGGGCCAAAGTAATTGGGTTAAAGTGGGACTTAGACCAATACATAAAAGAGATATGCACTTGTGTTCATTCTTGCAACCATTGTCTCTACCCGAGAACCAGTAAAAAGCAGTTAAAGTTTTGGGCTATGAAAATCACAATAGAAATTTTAGTATCAGCATTCATATGTATAACAATTAGAGGAGTTGACCACTCAGCACGTAACAATTAAACCAGTTTAGAGATAGTTTACGACCAACCAAGTAAGCTTAACATTAGCTTATGACAATCAAGTAATTTATAAACAGTTATAGGCAACCAAACAAGTTTAATATCAGTTTCTGACAACCAAGCAAGTTTATAAGTAGTTTATGACCAAGCATGTACCTCCCCCAAAGAGCAATTATAAAACATTTATAACTCAATTCAAAGCAAGAAAAGGTGGGGTATGAACTCACCTCGACGAAGTAGCGCGAATAATAGTGATGCTAACAATACACTCAATAGAAACGGAAATCGATACGGCTCGGTCATGGTGTTGTGGTTTAACTAATCGGCTAAATCCAATAACTTAAGAAAATGTATAGTTGAGTTCTCGATACACATGTACATCAACGTGACCCGTTGATAAAATAGTTAAGTTCTAAATTATAATAGTTCGGTGGTTGGTTAAATAAAATTAATCAATTAAGCACACACAAAATATGTAATGTATTCCGTACTCATTACGTATAACCAGACGATGATATAATTCTTACGTTGAATTATATAATAGAGACAACCATCTTACAAAATAAATCAAAGTATATATTTATTTTGTATTTACAGTATAACGATCGTGATAAAAATAATTAGACAACATAGTTCGACACATTTTAAGAAAATCACCACTTAAGTTAATTGTCACTTTTATGTAAAAGTATAACTTTATCAGTTTATTAATACAATAATTACCATCTATTTTATTGTTCTACAAATATAATGTTATATATTTATTTTATCGGTTTACAAAATATAATGGTATTTATTTATTTATCGTTTACAAATATAATAGTAGTTTGTACCATATAAAATATAAAGTATAGGATTTCATAGAAATTTCGACATGACCTTTTCGCTTATACAACCTTTTCCATATTAACCAATTCTCTATATTTTCCACGATAATCTACGTTACGCAAATCACGTTTTAACATATATACAAACTAGACTATTTACTCATCATAATTAAATAGAACCAAACATAACCTATGTGTTACAAAATTTAAAGCCAAACGCTCGATGTGAGCTATTTAAACACATATTTAAACGTATAAACATTTTATAGTTCTCGTCATAGTAATAGTATTCGACATATTTATAACAATTTATATATATTTATATATGTATACCACCGTTTAATCTATTATCATTAATTATATAATTATATACATTATTAGCCGATTCTAAACCACAACAAACCACGAGTTAAAAATCGTGCCCGGCACTCCTAAACCATCAACGTCCCGCGTCCAAACACACCCGAACTAATAATCGGCAAAATCCAAACATCCCCTTCTTGCTGCTCAAATCAACAGATCCAAACGCCCCAACTGCTAATGCTAATCAGCAGATCCAACCAACTCATCTTGCTGCCCCCGTCAGCAGATCCAAACGCCCTATTTTCTGCTGTAAACTGCAGATCCAAACAGCCCCCTAATCTACTGTTCATCAGCAGATTCCAAACACACCCTTTCTGCTTAATACCCACAGATCTAAACTCCCTCTTTCTGGGCTGACATAAACGAAACAAACACTCCCTTATCACGTTTTTATAACCAAACGCGACACCCTTACGGGTGGCTGCTGGTGACGGATCTGCCCTAAATCGTCTCCATGGTGACGAACCTATGTGGTTGAATCTGGTGGTTAAACGTGGTGGCAGCAGGTCTATTATGGTGGCTGTAAAGATGGTGGTGGCTGATAGCCACGAAGTGGGTGGCGGCTGGTGGCTAATAGCCACGAAACTGGTGTTTTTGTGGCGGCGGTAGGTTACAGGCCTAAGGTGGGTCATATATAGAGTGGTGTAAATAGATGATGGCAGCGGGGAGGTGGTGATATATGAGAGATGGTGGTGTACAACAAATGGTGGATATGTGGTAATGAGAAGATGGAGTTGCAGCAAGGTTATGATGGTGTCGACCTGGTGGTTGTAATGAACGGCAGCCAAGGCATCAGTCGACCATGACGACGGTTTAACCGTCACGTGGTGGTGGTGATTTGATAATATAAGTGGTAGAGATGGTGGATTTGGTGCGGATGGTCGCGGTGATGACGGCTATTAATGGCTGACGATGTAGTAGCGGCCAAAGGTGGTGGAGTGATGACGGTTGAGGGTTGTCATGATGGTGTTATGCAAGTGGGTCGATGATGATGGCTGGAGTTGGTAGGTGGCGGCTGTGGTGGCCGGACGACAGTTTCCGGTGGTCGGAAAATATGACGGCTGAGCATACAAAGATGTATGTGTGTGTTTATCACATTTGGTGGCTAGGGTTATTATGCCATGAAACCCTAATTTTTAATATATATACACCACAAAATACTTTTAATACAAAGTGTAAAATTTTATATAGTTAAGGGTCTAGGGATGTAAATATTATTACATGGACTAAACGCGAAAACTTTGTTATAACTTTCGTAAATTAATGGTTCGGGACTCGTTTTGGTTCGATAAAAGTTGATTCGTTTTCCGAAAATCGCATCATTGATTTTAAAATGATTTTTCCAATACAGTGGAGTATTTACTCGTCCAATTTCTCGTAATCGTTTACATCTTTATTTAAAATAGTTATTATTTATCGTTTAAGTCGAATAGTTGTGTTCATGGAAAAATAAAATTCAACTTGAATGTTCTCGTTTTCAACGTACATTATTCACACTAAAATAAAAGTATCAGAAATCTTAATAAACCCTTTTATCAAATATTTCTGAATAATTAAATATAAATTTAATTTGTATCGCGTCAGTTCTCAGATTTTTTTTTTTTTTTTTTTTTTTTTTTTTTGCGCAGTCTTTTATAGTATGTAAAATGAACTCCCGTTTTCGAATCAAATAACTTTGATATCTCTCGAAAACGAATTTCGATTAATAAATAATATAATTTATTATTATTTAAAGTCTAGAAAATTCCCGGTTGTCACAGCACATCCGTGTTATTTGGAGTTCGTCCTCGAACTCAATCATTGTTACCTAATTAAAAGTGTAGAGAAAGGGATTTTTTTTGTGGTTCTACCCTAGTGTTATATCAAATATACTTAGATCTGCTCACAGATCATTCTGTCCGAACTTTTAAAATCGTGTTACCCACCAATAATTACTTAGATAAGCAATAGGTAGTAGTGGATTAACCTAAGCGGTTCTACATGTCAATCTGACAAATCGGTCGTCGTCCATAGAACGATAAAATTCGAAACGAAGAGTTTAGAAAAAAAAAATGTTAGTTCTTAAAAGTCTCTAAGGGTTCATCACCACCAACCCATTACGTTCACGTCGATCAATATATATTTAGAAAAGATTCTCGTAACAATTCGCGAATCAAATGAAGCTTAAGGAAACACTCGTCAAAACGTCGAAATGATACGATAACAAGACAAAATACGATAAATTTGTATGGACGAATCCTGAGTTAAAGGAAATACACCCCAAACTAGAATACTAAATCAATACCATAAATATATAGGGTCACGTCGGATATCCTTAAGCCCACTCATTTATAATCTCATATTTGTATACAGAAGCGTCCTAATCTATGCAAATATGTTATTATAAACTTATGGTTCGGTGATTTATGATTTCTTTATCCAAATGCAAAGGCGTCCCAATCCATTTAAATAAGGACTTCATAAATCGTCCTACTTAAGTGTCACCGGCAAAATACCCAATTCGAAGTCGTTAAAATCTCTAAACGATATTATCCAAAATTACAAAAAGCAAAGAGTACGAGTTGAAAATAAGCCGTCTTCCATAAGTAGACGTTTCGAACGTACCGGATCGAAGAACATAAGTGTCGATAGGCGATAAATCAGTCGTAGACGTATATCAAGTAAAGAAACTCACGGTTATAAATAGGATAATTATATAATACTCAGTTCAAATTAAGCAATTATCCAATCACACAAAACCTTCCCATCCTCGAGGAAGACTCATCAAACACCAAGCTGAGTAATAACTTATCATAACCCAACCTCGAAACTCACTCACAAAGAATGGCCCCAGGTTTTGTTATGAATTATTACACATCTCAACCTTTTGATGACTCAGCTCGACTCTGAAAATACAGTACATTCCACATTAACACGTAAGATTACGAGTCTTACCCACCCTCGAGATAATTCATCAAAAATCATACGCTGCGTAACGTCCCATACTTAATTTCATCTCGCACTCAATCAAACATGAGGCTCACTGAGGCATAGTTAAGTATTGTTACACCTCTCAACCTTTTTGAATGAATTAGCTCGAACTTGGGGATTACTCACGACCAATCGTCAACTAAAATCACATAATGTCTCTAAGTTTTGTTATAAACAGATACGCGGGACCATTGTGTAACTCACAATGCCCAATGAATGTTCTAATGTTCATATATAAAAGTATATTATATGTCTAAGCGCACTAATCAAGCAATCGAACTCACGTAAACAAGTAATCACATGACAGGTAACAAGGCAATAGCAAACATGCATTGCAAATATTCATATAGCAGCGGAATAAGTATGATGTGGTGAGTGTTACTACTAGATAAACAAATGAGAGCCGGTTATAGTCTAGAGTTACTAATGCAACCTAGTTCTCTATAACCAAGGCTCTGATACCAATCTGTCACACCCCCAAATTCACTGCAGCGGAAGACTTGCTTTAGGGACTTGTGACTTCATGAGTATACGAGAGCTTGATCCGAGAACGACCTCTACATGCCAAAAACCACAAAGAAGACTCCAAATAATCCACATAGTCAAGTACCTGAAATACATGCTTAAAAATGTCAACATAAAGTTGGTGAGTTCATAAGTTTGTTTTAAAACGTTTATGAAAAATTAGAGTTTTACCGACCACTGCACCTTGCAGTAAGATATAAGAGTTTAAAAATCACAGTTTCTGTTAAATAAACTTTCTTTGATAATTTCAAAGTGTATTGATAACGACAGAGTTTATTTATAAAAGCCAAGAGTTTACTGATATAACAAGGTTCGCTAAAATAAGTAGAGTTTCTGATAAGACAAAGTTCACGGAAAATAAATTGCGTTTTCTGATAAAACAGAATTCACATGAAATAAATAGGGTTTATAGATAAAACAGAGTTCATAGATAATAGTTAGCGTATTCTGATAAAAACAAAGCTCACTGATAAATAATAAAGTTTTCCAATAGAATAAAATTATTTAATGAACCACAAGATTTTCCAACCACTTAGTGACAATATAACAAATACAAAGTCACTAAATAAAATAAGGCATTTACTATTGTCTAAGCTCATGACACCGAAGCGTTAACAACACCGGTAGTATAATCATATAATGCAGCCCCTACGGATGCCTAACCCACGACATCCGTCCTAAGACTCAAATGAAACTGTGCCCGCTTGTCCTCTGTTGGACCAAGCCGGACAGGGGCGTCAACCCCGATAGATCTATCCATAACATTCGCGCTTTCGACCGGTCATCCGGTCTGAAATTAACGGTTCATGATAACGGGCCAAAGTAATTGGGTTAAAGTGGGACTTAGACCAATACATAAAAGAGATATGCACTTGTGTTCATTCTTGCAACCATTGTCTCTACCCGAGAACCAGTAAAAAGCAGTTAAAGTTTTGGGCTATGAAAATCACAATAGAAATTTTAGTATCAGCATTCATATGTATAACAATTAGAGGAGTTGACCACTCAGCACGTAACAATTAAACCAGTTTAGAGATAGTTTACGACCAACCAAGTAAGCTTAACATTAGCTTATGACAATCAAGTAATTTATAAACAGTTATAGGCAACCAAACAAGTTTAATATCAGTTTCTGACAACCAAGCAAGTTTATAAGTAGTTTATGACCAAGCATGTACCTCCCCCAAAGAGCAATTATAAAACATTTATAACTCAATTCAAAGCAAGAAAAGGTGGGGTATGAACTCACCTCGACGAAGTAGCGCGAATAATAGTGATGCTAACAATACACTCAATAGAAACGGAAATCGATACGGCTCGGTCATGGTGTTGTGGTTTAACTAATCGGCTAAATCCAATAACTTAAGAAAATGTATAGTTGAGTTCTCGATACACATGTACATCAACGTGACCCGTTGATAAAATAGTTAAGTTCTAAATTATAATAGTTCGGTGGTTGGTTAAATAAAATTAATCAATTAAGCACACACAAAATATGTAATGTATTCCGTACTCATTACGTATAACCAGACGATGATATAATTCTTACGTTGAATTATATAATAGAGACAACCATCTTACAAAATAAATCAAAGTATATATTTATTTTGTATTTACAGTATAACGATCGTGATAAAAATAATTAGACAACATAGTTCGACACATTTTAAGAAAATCACCACTTAAGTTAATTGTCACTTTTATGTAAAAGTATAACTTTATCAGTTTATTAATACAATAATTACCATCTATTTTATTGTTCTACAAATATAATGTTATATATTTATTTTATCGGTTTACAAAATATAATGGTATTTACTTATTTATCGTTTACAAATATAATAGTAGTTTGTACCATATAAAATATAAAGTATAGGATTTCATAGAAATTTCGACATGACCTTTTCGCTTATACAACCTTTTCCATATTAACCAATTCTCTATATTTTCCACGATAATCTACGTTACGCAAATCACGTTTTAACATATATACAAACTAGACTATTTATTCATCATAATTAAATAGAACCAAACATAACCTATGTGTTACAAAATTTAAAGCCAAACGCTCGATGTGAGCTATTTAAACACATATTTAAACGTATAAACATTTTATAGTTCTCGTCATAGTAATAGTATTCGACATATTTATAACAATTTATATATATTTATATACGTATACCACCGTTTAATCTATTATCATTAATTATATAATTATATACGTTATTAGCCGATTCTAAACCACAACAAACCACGAGTTAAAAATCGTGCCCGGCACTCCTAAACCATCAACGTCCCGCGTCCAAACACACCCGAACTAATAATCGGCAAAATCCAAACATCCCCTTCTTGCTGCTCAAATCAACAGATCCAAACGCCCCAACTGCTAATGCTAATCAGCAGATCCAACCAACTCATCTTGCTGCCCCCGTCAGCAGATCCAAACGCCCTATTTTCTGCTGTAAACTGCAGATCCAAACAGCCCCCTAATCTACTGTTCATCAGCAGATTCCAAACACACCCTTTCTGCTTAATACCCACAGATCTAAACTCCCTCTTTCTGGGCTGACATAAACGAAACAAACACTCCCTTATCACGTTTTTATAACCAAACGCGACACCCTTACGGGTGGCTGCTGGTGACGGATCTGCCCTAAATCGTCTCCATGGTGACGAACCTATGTGGTTGAATCTGGTGGTTAAACGTGGTGGCAGCAGGTCTATTATGGTGGCTGTAAAGATGGTGGTGGCTGATAGCCACGAAGTGGGTGGCGGCTGGTGGCTAATAGCCACGAAACTGGTGTTTTTGTGGCGGCGGTAGGTTACAGGCCTAAGGTGGGTCATATATAGAGTGGTGTAAATAGATGATGGCAGCGGGGAGGTGGTGATATATGAGAGATGGTGGTGTACAACAAATGGTGGATATGTGGTAATGAGAAGATGGAGTTGCAGCAAGGTTATGATGGTGTCGACCTGGTGGTTGTGATGAACGGCAGCCAAGGCATCAGTCGACCACGACGACGGTTTAACCGTCACGTGGTGGTGGTGATTTGATAATATAAGTGGTAGAGATGGTGGATTTGGTGCGGATGGTCGCGGTGATGACGGCTATTAATGGCTGACGATGTAGTAGCGGCCAAAGGTGGTGGAGTGATGACGGTTGAGGGTTGTCATGATGGTGTTATGCAAGTGGGTCGATGATGATGGCTGGAGTTGGTAGGCGGCGGCTGTGGTGGCCGGACGACTGTTTCCGGTGGTCGGAAAATATGACGGCTGAGCATACAAAGATGTATGTGTGTGTTTATCACATTTGGTGGCTAGGGTTATTATGCCATGAAACCCTAATTTTTAATATATATACACCACAAAATACTTTTAATACAAAGTGTAAAATTTTATATAGTTAAGGGTCTAGGGATGTAAATATTATTACATGGACTAAACGCGAAAACTTTGTTATAACTTTCGTAAATTAATGGTTCGGGACTCGTTTTGGTTCGATAAAAGTTGATTCGTTTTCCGAAAATCGCATCATTGATTTTAAAATGATTTTTCCAATACAGTGGAGTATTTACTCGTCCAATTTCTCGTAATCGTTTACATCTTTATTTAAAATAGTTATTATTTATCGTTTAAGTCGAATAGTTGTGTTCATGGAAAAATAAAATTCAACTTGAATGTTCTCGTTTTCAACGTACATTATTCACACTAAAATAAAAGTATCAGAAATCTTAATAAACCCTTTTAACAAATATTTCTGAATAATTAAATATAAATTTAATTTGTATCGCGTCAGTTCTCAGATTTTTTTTTTTTTTTTTTTTTTTTTTGCGCAGTCTTTTATAGTATGTAAAATGAACTCCCGTTTTCGAATCAAATAACTTTGATATCTCTCGAAAACGAATTTCGATTAATAAATAATATAATTTATTATTATTTAAAGTCTAGAAAATTCCCGGTTGTCACAGTTCCAGACTTAGCAGGTTTCTTTGAGCTGACAACCTTATCCCCCTTTTCAGGCTGTTTACCCCCATCATCATCCTCATCGCTATCCTTGTTGCTCCCCTTAGCACTCTCCTCATTACCATCACCACCATCATCACCATCATCATCATCATCATCATCCTCATCATCATCACCATCATCGTCATCGTCATCATCCTTTTCTTCTTCTTCTTCTTCTTCACCTTCTTCTTCACCAGTACCCTCTTCTTCTTCACTTTCTTCCCTTTCTTCCTCAGGCAGAATGTGGTATGGTACCACACTTCCAAACGTTTTAAATAACCTATCATCCTCCATGATAGCGTCATTCAGGGATTTGTAAAGAGCCCGTTGAATCCTAGATTTATCAAACGATCCAAGTTCCCTCATACGAGCTTTGAGGATCTTCTTCAATTCAAAATCCGTCAAGTCATAGGCAATTTTGTAGGCGGATTGTGAAGGATTGGATGACTTGATCATCAAGTTATCAGCCGCGAGTGTCTTCAACTCATCACGCAGTTTAGGCATAATGGATTTAACGGATTCTTTCACTCTCTCTTCAACAGAAGCTTCAAGTGCTTCTTTCTGCTCCTTGTATTTATCCCTCATCGCTTGAAGTCTAGTGATACGTGCAGCATGCTTATCAGCTTCAGCCTGCTTAACATGAGCTAGTTCCTCTGCATGAGCTTTACGTGTCAACTCCATCTCTGCAGCGAACTTAGCAAGCATCTCTTCTTGGGCTTTCTTAGATGCTTCTTCACTTTGAACTCGTCTATGTAGCTCTTGGCGAAGTTCATCCATCTCTCTTTTTTGAAGATCCGTATGTTTATCCAACATTTCAGCCATTACAAAAGCAGCCATTGTAGACGATGCAGAGCTGCTCTGGGTTGGTTGAAGAGGCTCGGTTGTGACCACAGTACTGGGAGTTATTGGAGGTGGAAGTAATGGTGTTGAGACCGGTCGGGTTGGTAAGGGTTGTATTGGTGGAGGTTGAGTTACTAAGGGTTGAGTAGGTACCATGATTGTAGGAGCACCGGACTCCTTTTCAACACTTGCTGAAACAGGGATGGATGTCTCCTTCGAAGTAGAATACCGTTCAGGTGACCCAAACTCATCAATATCCTCTGGCTCCTCGTACTCTTCTTCAATATTTATCCTTGCACCTGAACCACTACCGCCCGTATCTTTCCTACTCCTTTCAATAGCTATCTTCATTAATTTCCTCTCAGCCTTGTCAAGAGTAGGATCAACAACATCTTCTTCGTCACGTAGAACTAACTCATCAGCCTTACCTTTTCCCCTCTTAACCTCAGTCTTCTTCTTCTTGGTTTCGGGTTCAGGTAAAGTAGCTGGTTGCTTGCGTTTACCTTTACTCTTGACCTTAGTAGACGAGACTTCTCCAGTCTGAAGGCTTGCTTTTAGCTTCTTGATTTCTAGCAGCAGTAGCTTGTAATCAGCAGAACCTTTAATTCTATCCGTCAGAAGGTAATCGAGAATAGGACCAGGAATCACACCACCAGATGGTCCTTCATGCCTTAAATCCACAATATGATCAGCCTCTTCAGTGTGATGACGACTTGCTGCACGCCTATCAATTGTAACATCATTCTTCATAAAATAGTTAATGATAAGCTTGATAAACCGAGGGTAAGGAAAGAAATTAGACTTCAGCTTCTTGTTTTGGAAGAGTTGAAAGGTGAATTCTTCCCATAACAACAATGAATAATCTGCATTTGCGCCTGTGTACATTCCATGGAAGATGTTCATAATAGGACTGCGCAAAGCATCATGCCCACTTGTTTTCGGTGTCAGACATCTACTGAGAATACCCAACATTGCTCTCCAAGGTTGTCCTACTTTAGCAGTAGTAAACTCAGACGCAACTCGTATGCCAGGACATCCAAGAGCATCGAACATCTCCATGAGTTCGTCTTTAGTAGGATCCCTCGAAAATGCCATACCTTTGGGTGTATCCCAAATACCAAATATCTTACGGAAGTCGGAGACAGTCAGTGTCTGTTGCTTGTTGTCGAGAGTGAAGGTGATCTTGTTTGAAGTACTCTCCTTGGTAGCCCAGAACTCATACATGTAATCATATGGCACCGAGGCAGTACTCCTAAGTGCATTCTTAAAGTGAGATTGATCAAGGATTGCTATGGCGACTTTAAATCCATGGTGAGTGGATTTTGAAACTGGTTTCAGTCGGTAGTTGTTTGATATGAACTTGAGGGTTCATGCTTCAGCAATTGCGGCTGCTCGAGAGTCTTGGATTGCTTGTACTGTTGGATTAGTCATCGTATCTGCTTAAGATAAGACATGAAAGGTTGATGCACAAAAATATATAGATATGTATCATTATTACTTCTAAGCATAACACATTTCATAACATACTTCAACAAGTACTTATAACAAGCAAACACTATTAATTAAACAACTCTTCATCCGGAACTTTCCTTCATTCGGAACTCTTCATTCGGAAGTCCTTCATTCGGAAGTTCTTCATTCGGAACTTCTTCATTCGGAACTTCTTCATTCGGAACTTCTTCATTCGGAACTTCTTCATTCGGAACTTCTTCATTCGGAAGTTCTTCATTCGGAACTTCTTCATTCGGAACTTCTTCATTCGGAAGTTCTTCATTCGGAAGTTCTTCATTCGGAACTTCTTTCATTCGGAACTTTTTCATTCGGAACTTCGTTCATTCGGAAGTCCTTCATTCGGAACTTCCTTCAATCGGAAGTCCTTCATTCGGAACTTCCTTCATTCGGAAGTTCACTCGGAACTCCTTCATTCGGAAGTCCTTCATTCGGAACTTCTTTCATTCGGAAGTCCTTCATTCGGAACTTCCTTCATTCGGAAGTCCTTCATTCGGAACTTCCTTCATTCGGAAGTCCTTCATTCGGAACTTCATTCATTCGGAAGTTCGTTCGGAACTTCCTTCATTCGGAAGTTCGTTCGGAACTTCCTTCATTCGGAAGTTCGTTCGGAACTTCCTTCATTCGGAAGTTCGTTCGGAACTTCCTTCATTCGGAAGTTTGTTCAAAACATTCCTTCATTCGGAAGTTTTCAAGCTTTGTTCATCCGGAAGTTTGTTCAGCCATGTTCATTCGGAACTTCTAAACGCATCCTATTAAAGATTAATCTAGTCGCGTTTGTTAGTTTTAAGGCAATCTAAGGCAACACAATATCTTCTAATGCTATTCCGAGCAAAACCCATCAAAAACCCTAATCAATTAACCCTTAATTAAGCAAAACGAACCCTAAATTGATAAAGTTCTTTACCCGAATCAATTAATAAGATTTAGATGATGAATTGGACGAATTATAAGTTAAAGATAGATGTTATTACCTTTTAAATCGAATGAAACAGGTTGAATGATTAATAACAAGAGATTTGAGAGCTTGTGTGTGTGTTTTAATGGCGGCAAGAGGGAAAATAAACAGTGAAGAAGAATAAAGTAAAAAGGGACGGGGGGTTTTGGATTTGACTTAGGTCAAATTTGAACAACTTTCTCAAATAATCACTTAAGACCCCTATACTTTTCACTCTTATCCTTTTTAGATTCTAACTCCTTTTCTTTTCTAGTTACCCTAACCATAGTTAAATTTCGCCAACTTAACCTACACGCAACTTAAGCATCTCAACCTATTAGCATATCTCCAAGATCTTAAAGCAATGCCTATCACATTGAACGAGCACAAGTCGTATTCTAAAGCAAGACCACACAAAAACCATTCAGCCAATTAATTTTTCACAAACACTTTTGAAAATCTTTTCGATGACAAAGATGATTTAATATTTTCTCCCCCTTAAACGATGACCCGTTTTCTATTTAAAGAGCTGTAGTCATTGTTTAAAGAGTCAAATATTGATGAAAGCATTTCCAATTAGTATCTTGAAAAAGATTGATTCGTGGTGGCAATAAGATTTCTCTTATTTTGACAAATTAATGCACTGAGACGTACACTAACTCGTGTTAGACCAAGTTGTAAAGTAAACTTGATCCCTTTGCATGATTTGGCTTGTAAATCATGCCCGAGAAAATTAATTCCCGTTGTGAGCCAACGTTTTCCAAGGAAATACGTGACTTTAATATGAAAACCGGGTTGCAGTCTGAAATAACTACAAGCCATAATGGGCATGTTTTAAAAATGTACAACTTTTATACGGACTCTATTTATGGCACCGTGTCAATATTGATCGACATTTCTAAGGCCGTAAATATTACCGTACTAAAAGACATGCCCATTTTAAAAACGAAAACAATTTTTGGTTTTTCTGATTTTATAATTTTTATGGTTTTTCTTGGTTTTATATTTTTTATGGTTTTTCTTGGTTTTATATTTTTGTATTTTTCTTTTTGTGGTTTATATGTTTACGATAATATACATGATCACGGACAAAGGATACGCCTGAATAGTTTACCACTACTATTCAGCTGATTCTTCTGCCAATTCTTTGAGAGTCGCTGGAGTGAATGATTTCATGCCAAGCTTGTCGATCAAAAACTCGATTCGTCCTCGATCTAAGGCTTTGGTGAACATATCCGCCAGCTGATACTCAGTAGTGACAAAATACAGCTCGATCACTCCGTTCTCCACCTGCTCTTTAATGAAATGGTAGCGAATGTCTATGTGCTTGGCCCGGGAGTGTTGAACATAGTTGCAGCAAAGGGCAATGGCGCTCTTGTTGTCACAATACATCGGGATTTTGTTAAATCCAAGACCGTAGTCAGTTAATTGTGATCTCATCCAAAGGACTTGAGCACAACAACCGGACATGGCGATGTATTCAGCCTCCGTGCTAGAAATTGCAGCGCTTTTCTGCCTTTTTGAAGACCAACTGATCAATCTGTCTCCAAGGAGTTGCACAGATCCAGAAGTGCTACGCCTCGTGTCTTGACACCCAGCATGATCGGCATCTGCGTATGATATTAAAGCAATAGAGGAATCTTTCGGATACCATAGACCATGGTGAAGTGTTCCTTTTAGATACCGAAAGATCCTTTTAACAACATGTAGGTGCTTTTCGGTAGGCCGAGCCTGATACCGGGCAAACATGCATACGACAAATTGCAAATCATGCCTGCTAGCAGTCAGATAGAGAAGGGTGCCGATCATCCCACGGTAAAGTTTTGGATCGACAATAGTCCCATTCCTATCTTCATCTAACTTGGATTTCTCCACCATTGGAGTGTCCACAGGGTCACAATTATCAAAGTTATATTTCTTTAAAGATTCTAGAGCATATTTGGATTGATTAATAAAGATGCCTCTGGGATTTTGAGAAATCTGTAATCCTAAGAAAAATGAAATTGTTCCCATCATTGACATCTGAAAGCGTGTGGACATTATCTTCTCAAAGTGTTGTGACAATTCTATGTTATAGGCAGCAAATATTATATCATCAACATAAATTTGTACCAGAAGCATGTCGTTGTCCTCCTTGAGAGTGAATAGAGTGGGGTCCACCTTGCCTTTGGAGAAGCCTTCCGAGATGAGGTATGTTGAAAGGAGATCGTACCACGCGCGTGGAGCTTGTTTCAACCCATAGAGAGCCTTCTTAAGCTTGTACACATGATTAGGAAACTCCGTGCTAACGAACCCATCCGGCTGACTAACATAGACTTCTTCCCTTAGTTCACCGTTCAAAATGTCGTCTTCACATCCATTTGATAGACGATCATGTTCATATGAGCAGCATACGCAAGGAATAGTCTAATCGCCTCCAATCTTGCCACAGGAGCAAAAGATTCTTCAAAGTCTATACCCAAGGCTTGTTTATATCCTCTAGCAACCAATCTAGCCTTATTCTTCAATACTGCACCCATCTCATCAAGTTTAACCTTATAAACCCATAACAAGGTAAGGATGTTAACCTTGTCAGGGAGAGGAACTAATTCCCATACTTCAAGTCTTTGGAATTCATTTAGTTCCTCCTGCATGGCTTCAATCCAAGATGATTGAGTCATAGCATGTTGCCAATTTTTAGGTTCAACTTCGGAGAGAAATGCATCAAAGTAGCAATAGAGTGCACTCTCTTGTATTGATGGCGTGTAGAGACTGGTCGATCGAGATTACCAATGACATTCCTAATTGGGTGATCTTTTGTCCATTTGGTGCTATGTTTTTCAATCCTAGGTGGTCTGGAGTGAACAATAGAAGGAGCTTCTTCTGAGGTAGACGCGGCTGAAGGGTTTTCAGGTATCGCTACACCAAAGAAAGGAAGCTCTTGCAGGTGAGCATATTCCAAATCGTGATCAATAGAATCCTCTTCCACATCATTAGACACAAGTAGGGGTGACGATTCAGGTGTAGTTTGAGAATCACTTGATAAAGGTGCATCCGGTTCAATGTTAATTGAAGATGCATTAGATAAAGCTTCATTTGCTTGAGCAACAACTTCAGGGATTGGAGCTATCACTACAGGTGCTGGAACTTCATCATTTGGGGGATCAAAGAATTCATCAAAAAACGGTTGAAACAGTTTATCCCACTCGGGCCTTGTTGGTGGTAAAAATGATGTAGAAGTAGGATTATTGGGAACTAATCCGGAACTAATAGCATCGGTTCCCATCTCATGAAGCGCGGGTTCAGAGCTGCGTTGCTCAGAAGCCATGGCTGTCAGCTCATCGAAATCTGCGTCCATAGTTTCTACAATCTTACCAAGACGACTGTTGTAAATTCGGTATGCTTTCTTGGAGGGTGAGTAACCAATGAAAATACCTATATCGGCTTTCAGTTGAAGCTTGCCCAAGTTCTCACTATTAATGTTTGGATAACAAAGAGCACCAAACACATGAAAAAATGAGACATCGGGTTGACGGTCATGTAGAAGCTCGTAAGATGTTTTTCCATGGCGTTTCCGAATGATAGAACGGTTTTGGGTGAAACATGCAGTAGATATAGCTTCTGCCCACAAGAACAATGGAGCGTTCGCATAAATGAGCATAGTCCTAGCAGCTTCCATAAGCGTACGATTCCGTCTTTCAACGACACCATTTTGTTGTAGAGTGCGTGCAGCGGATGTTTCATGTGAAATACCAACATCTTCATAGTAAGCACGAAGAGTCTGGTTGACGAACTCTGTTCCATTATCTGTACGAATACGGCGGACAGTAGTATTCAAACGTACCTGAATGAATTTCAGAAAAGTGATGATAGCCTTCGGAGCTTCATCCTTTGTACGTAGAAATCTAACCCATGTAAACCTGGAGAAATCATCCACAATAATCAGAATGAATTTCTTACCGCTCACACTTTCAGTTCTCATTGGCCCACAAAGATCCATATGCAAAAGATGCAGTTTTCTTGATTGGTGTCTTCAGCTTTGGGCTTGTATGATTTCTTGGTACTTTTCCCCCTTGAACACGCGGAACATAAATGGTCCTTGTGAAATTTGAGCTTTGGAAGACCACGAACTAATTCGTTTTTAGCCATATGATTAATAGCATCAAAGTTAAGATGAGATAATCTGCGATGCCATAACCATGACTTGGTCTTAGATGCTTTAGAGAGAAGACATACTGGAGAGGCGGCCATCATGTCTTGTAGGGACAACGTATAAAGATTTGCACCATGAGATCCCTTCAACAAGTCTTTTCCTTCCAAGTTACGGATGAAACAAGTGTGTTGTCGAAAAGCAACCTCTAGGTTGGAATCACAAAACTATCCTACTGAAAATAAGTTATGACCAAGACCTTCTACATAGTATACCCTTGAAATCGTAACGTTTCCAATCTGATGTTCACCATACCCCATTATCTTTGCTATATGATCATTACCGAATTTAACTGTTCCAAGAAACTTGCTGACGTAATTTCGGAGCATCGAGCGATCTCCGGTCATATGCTTTGAACAACCGGAGTCCAAATACCAGAGGATGATTTGGACCACCTAAAAATATCACCACACGAAGAAAATGTAGAGGTATCGGAATCTGAATGTTCCTTGTTATTAGCAGGTACAGATTTAATAATCTTAGATTTGCTAACTTTAGGTTTCTTAGATTTCCTAGCCATCTTCTTCCTAGTTGGTGGTGTAGATTCTAGTTGGCTTAAATCCTGTGGTATTTCTTCACTGATAGGCACTATAGTGGGAGCTGACCTAATTAAAGGGAGCTGTTTCCATACTTGAGTGCTAGTGTGCCTAACTAAAGGACGCTCAGACCTAACCTCAATGGATGCATTCCTAGTTAAAGGGCACATTTTTCCATCTAATGTAAAGGTCCTACCAGTGGGACGCCATTGCCAGCCAACTTGGGCACGAGTTCTACCCGTTGGCTTCCATTCAAGATCATTCCTAATGGCATTCATTTCATTCACATGATCAATAAGACACAAATCATGACGTTGGGAAAACATACATTCATTACAATTCCAACATTTCAAATCAGAATTCACAAATGGTTTAGGCTTCTGCACAGGCGCAGAGCTTTTAGTCTTAACATGATTCTTTTTATTTAAAACTGAACTAACATTCCTATGGTGAGCTTCTACTTTCTTCTTGTTGGTACTACTAGTAGAGGGCTTGATCTTATCTTTCTTGAGTGGCGATCCTTTAGCCTTAGTAGACTCTTTTACTCCTGTAGAAGGCAAAGTGGGAATATTAGCAACAGATTTTAAAGGTGCCTTACTTGATGGTGCCAATGACGGTTTTGCTCCTGGGGTCTTATTGAATGGAGTTACAGCAATGGGTCTATTAGTGAGTAGTGCAGAACCTGGTTTACCTATGTATTGCAAATATGCTAAGCAATATTGAACTCGCTTAATATATTCATGAGCCGAATAATAGTAGCTACTTGAGGGATCTAAGGCATAAAGATCGTCTAAGATATCCCTAACAAGATCTACATGCTTAATGGCATTCCTCATATAATCATCGTAGGTAACCGGGTTTCTCTTATGGAGCGGGTTCTTATAAAGCACTACTGACTTGGTTGTTGGAGCACTAGTGGACGGTGCAGAGTTGGTAGCTAAGTTATTAACAGCTTCTTGTCGGGTGAGAAGAAGTGTCTCCTTTAACTCGGCCAAAACCATGTTTTTGTCAATGAGCAGGATGTTTAAGTCATAGATTTCCTCACATTTTTGGTTCAATTGTTCAACATAAGATTGTTGTTGTGCCGCATTAAAAGCGAAGCGTTCTTCTAGTGAACCATAAAGTTGGGACATTCCCTGTCTTGCACGATCCATCTCCCCTAGAATAGACGAAAGTCTAATTTCTAAGGCCTGGTTTTTAGACTCTGCAGCCTCTAGTTCCAATTTTAGTGTTTCATTTGATGACACATCTCTCTTCAATCTCATAATCTCTTCCTCTAATGTCTTAACTATTGCAATCATCTTGTCAATCGTCTCAACACCGTTTTCACAACTATTTGTTATCAAAAGATCCTCATTTTGAGTTTGTTGTTTTAATTCTAAAGATATACAATGTTGTTCTAGTTGATTAAAGCGTTTTGAAAGTAAATTGTAAGAATCTTGTAGCTTTAAAAACTCAGCGTTAGATTCGTGACAAGAATGATTATCTACCTCATTTACAGTATCAGCAACATTTATAGAGAGATCACACACATCATCACATATATTCACAGCATCACAGTTAATCATAGCGGATGTAAGCTCATTCGAATAATTAACATTTACAGTAGTAAGCACATCACACGAGATTACTTCGGACAAGAATCGGTCATATTCGGATAAAATCTTTTCCTTTTCAATTAGTTGTAGTTCGTAAGCGGTGTCCATTTCATAAAACACTTTTTGAACTTCTCCAATTTCAAAATCAAGATTTTCCTTAAGAGATGCAAAACTTCCTTTCAGACTTTCGACAAATGGATTGATCTCATTTCTAAACACCTCGTTCATGTGTTCGAAAGCCCATTCTCTGGCGTTTAGGCCATTTGAAGTCGTACATTCCAAAATGACCTTGTCAAAATTAGTAAAGTATTGATTAATCTCTTGCAAGTTTAACCATACAGTGCTAACAGGTGGAAGATCCTTTGGAATTTCCTTAGGACCTTCCATGTTGACAAGTGTAGGAAATGTAATAGGGTTTTCTTCATTCAACATGTAGGTTGGTGCTGTAATGAGATCTTTGTCCACATGGAAGCGAATTCTAAAATCCGTTTTAGCAAGCTCCTGATTCATTTTAAAATAATCACAATCGGGATATTTTGCAAAATTGTATGACCGATTCTCATCAACTAGATCCTTATTGGTGCGATCATCAAAAATAACAATCGGGTCTAAGACCAAACCTAATTGGGTTGCATTATAAAGTCTTGGACTATAGCTTAAAGCTTGTTTTGCATACCGTGGGTTAGGGGGAAGGCCTTTTTGACGTGATAAGTTAAATTCTATAAACGAAGCATCAAATAAGTGCACTAGTTGAGAGGCAGCGTATTGTCTTAAAAGCAAATAATCTAGACTTCTAATCTTGTTAGCTGCATTAATTTCCATTTCATTCTTCTTAGACTCGAGTAATTCAAAATCCGTTTGAAGTTTTTGAAAATTAGTGACCACTAACTCTTTTTCTTTAAGTTCATTAGAAAGATCTGCTCTTAAGGTTTCAATTTCTTGCAAATGACCCATTTGTTTGTTTCGAAAATGATCATATTCGGGATTTGTTAGAACACTAGACGAAGGCACTAATTCCAAAGTTTGAACTTTCTCGTTGCTTAAGGCAAGCTCATCAGACAAATTCTTATTCTTAGCTAGGGTTTCTAAGAGTGCAGCATTCATTTGGCTAAGTAATGTAGCAGGAACCATGACCAAATCTTGTTGAGCAGGAGTATGCGTATGCGAAATGGCTCCCGGTTGTGATTCACTCAAAGTTTGGGGACTCACATTGATATTACTATCATTGATTGTCTCCTCATTTGAAAGACTCACCACCGAAGATTCATTCGAATCAGCACGCTCTTGCACAACTTGATGTGGTTGAATACTAGCATCAGTGGTATTATCATTGGTATTAATAAGTACCTCAGATCTCTTTTCTGGCCCTAAGCTGGAGATAGTTGCCATAAGAGCTGCCTTTGCAGATTGAAATTCATCACAGTCTGAGTCATACGCATCAAGATCATCTGCTTGGTATGCTGCATTCTTTGTGGTGAAAACGTCTTGTTCAGCAATCCTTGGATCAGCAAGAAATGCAAGCTCCTCTTCATCAAGTTCCCTTCCTTGTGCTTGAGCATTTACCAGATAAATCTTCTCTGCAAACCATTGACCATCCCTTCTCCTCTTGGGTTTCTTACAATCCCTGGACATGTGACCTTCTTCTTTGCAGTTGTAGCATGTAATCATTCTCAACTTGCCTGTGGAATTAGCTCGTGGAGGAGTGTTGACCATTGGAGCAGGATTGACCGTGCGAGCATTGGTAGTTGATGTAGTAGGTCTCCCTTGATATGGTTGAATAGGTTGAACCATTACCCTGCCATTCTCAATAGTAGCTTGTTGGCGAGAATTGGATGAATTTATCAACTGATTGTTAGTCGGAGCTGATCCCCTAAATCCTCGTTTGCTTAAAGTCCTTGTGAGATAAGCAGACATAGTGGTTAACACTTCAACTGGGTCAGTTCCTTGTTTGAACACAGGAATGGGGACTTCATCATCATCACAATACATTGCTTGGTCTTGATGAGCTGCATAATCACTAGAAGGAATACTCATGTGGTCAGGGTAGCTTGTTGGATATGCTGCATTCTCTTGATAAGAAGAATATGAAGACTGAGCATAAGGTGCAATGCTTGTTGGGTGAGGTTGTGTAGCATATTGTGATGAAGGTGCATTAAACCGATATTGTTGCTGATGTGAGGTGGGTGGTTGCGGTAGAATCGAGTATTGGGGAAAGGTTGGTGTCATGTAAGGTGATGGATGATAGGCTTGATGTCCCAAGATATAAGGAGTGTTGTTGTGTGACAAGCTTGGTTGATTCGCCATCAAAGCTAAAGAATCAGGGTACATACCTCAAGGCGAACGGTGCATGATCACATGTTTCTCATGCTGCTGAAGAAAAGCATAGAGTTGATCCAAATTGCACTTATGCAAATCCCTGGTTAACTTAACATCGGTAATATACTCACCCCATTCAGCTTGAGGTAAAGTATTCAAAAATTTGGTGTTAACCTGGAATGGAGCAATCACAAGATTGTATACATTCAGATCATTCATGAGAGTAGTGAATCTGAAGTAATAGTCGTGAAGCGTTTCCCCTGGGTTGTACGTGAATCTATCAAACAGATCATACAACTGACATTCCCTTTCCTGTTTGGTGAGAGACGTACCTTGTAGCAACACCTTTAGACGTTCCCATAAATCCTTTGCCACCGTATACTGACTTACCATCCGATAGATGTCATGTGGAAGAGCTTGGAGAATAGTTTGAAGAGCCTTTTCGTCTGCATCGGCAACAAGTTGTTGAGCTGGTGTAAGTTCTTCAAACTCCCTTGGTCGAGTCACATTGTTAACCACGATGGTACCATAGTCAAGTGGACCATTTAAAATTGACTTAACCATAAGCCTCCCATATACCAGTTTTCCCTTAAGGTAAGACATCATCCGGCCTTGCCATGCTTCAAAAACTTCTTTGATGAGCATTGGAGGGCGATTATCCGTTCCGGTAATGACGGAAATATCCGTAAGTGATGTCATCTGAGGCATTACTGAATTCGGATTCATTTTGTTCACTTCAAAGAGACAAAGATTATCGGTTGATCGAGCAGTGAAGTAAAGCTTGTGAATTGTGTTGAGTTTTTGTTGTAAGAAACCAAGATTAAATCCTCTAAAAAATCGTCGAAAAAACAAGTAAAATATCCCTTGATTCAGAACTTTTGTTGATTCGGAAGTGTTGATTCGGAAGATTTTGGCTTGGAATACCTTGATTCGGAACTTTTGCCTTGATCCGGAACTTTCCTTGATCCAGAACTTTCCCTTGATCCGGAACTTTACCTTGATCCGGAACTTTCCTTGATCCGGAACATTTGGTTCGGAACTTTCCTTGATCTGGAACTTTCCTTGATCCGGAACTTTTGGTTCGGAACTTCCTTGATCCGGAACTTTCCTTGATCCGGAACTTTTGGTTCGGAACTTCCTTGATCCGGAACTTTCCTTGATCCGGAACTTTTGGTTCGGAACTTTTTGGTCCGGAACTTTGGGTGATCCGGAACTTTTTGATCCGGAACTTTTTGGTTCGGAACTTTGTCTGGGTAATCAGTAACTTGTAACGGATGAACAGTCGATCAAAAAATGGTGATTTAAACCCAGATTTTTTACCAAATAACCCAAAAAGTTTTGTGATTTCTACAATAATAAGTAAAAACTAATACTTATCTACTAATCCCAATTACAAAAACACCAAAAAATCCAAGAATCAAGATGGATCTTCTTAAAGAACACTAATACAATCAAAAACTAAAAAACCACACAAATCATTACCTTAAATCACCCCATAGCTCTTGATACCAAATATAGAATCTTGATAACCTATGAAACTATGAAGTGGGTTGATGTTTTCTAGAGAGAGAAACTAGAGAGAGAAAGTGAGAGAAAACTATGTGTATTTTATTCAAGTGAAAACATAAAGTGAACAACAACCAACCCCTTTCCAAGGAGGAAAGGGGTATTTATACTTCCAAGCCTTATTTGGACTTGGGCCGGCCCATGACAAGCCCATGGGCCGGTTTCTTACTTAACTTAATAAGTAACACTAACTACGAGCTATTACAACATTAATAATATTTGTGGAGTGACCGATACTTCTAATATACGTAAAAACGTATTTCTAACAAAAATGTATAATGTAAATTTGAATATGACATATTCCAAATGTCACAGAAATATCCTTTGAAGGTAAAAACTTATCTCATATATTACTTCCCCACTAAAAGACAAAAGGGAGCGGAGTCTACTCCCACAGCTCCTTAAATGCCTATGCGGTTCTATAGTGATAAGGAATCGTAGGAAAATTAAGGAACCACGCTCAGAGAGCCGTTGGCTTTTGTCTCCTATAAATAGTGGATCAAATCTGCATTTTCCGTGAACCTTTTTGGACACTCTTTCTGCCATATTTCTCTTTTCTAAATCCTAATCATTTTTTAATGATCACTTAATGTGTTAAGTATGTTTACTTATGATTATCCCCTTGATCTCCTTTTTTAACTTGTCCAAAGAGAAGATCAATCACACACTTGTGATGAGATTAAAGATGAATCCTTGATGAAGATCATCCTCTCCTAAAGATCTAGTCATGTTCATCATTTGTTTTTCTGTGTCTTATGTAAATCCAATGTATTTGTATATACTTGGATTAGTTGTGTTAATCCATTGTATTAGTGAATACTTGGATTAGTCTTGTGTAAATCCATTGTATATGTGTATACTTGGATTTGTGTTGTGTAGATCCAAGTTACATGTGTATACTTGGATATGTGTTATTGAGTTGTAAGAGTTGAGTTCTTACTGTACTAAAAAGTGATGTGTGGTTGTGTCTTGTTAGTTCTCACTAAAATACAAAGTGATGTGTGGTTGTGTCTTATGAGTTCCCACTTAGCTTCAAAGTGAAGAGTCTTGAATATTGGTTCTATCTTTCGTTTAGAACTCGACATCTAGCCTTGTGTCGGAAAATGGTGAAGTAGGCAACGTTGTGAAGATTAATTCTAGCTTTCGATTAGAACTCGACATCTAGCCTTGTGTCATGAAATGGTCAAGTAGGCGACGTTGTGTGGATTGGTCCTAGCTAAGATTAGGTCTCTACATTTAGCTTAGTGTCGGAAAATAATGTAAGCGACGTTGTAAGGTTTTATTCGCCAAGAAGGGAGCTTGTGGATATAGTGGAAATCTCGAGTAAGGTTTACTCGAGGAGTGCAGTAGGAACGAAGATAGAGCTTCATTGCCGAACCACTATAAATCTTGGTGTCTTCCTATTAGGTTGCTTATTTCCTTACTCTTTAATTACTTTCATTATTACATCACATACAACAACTATTTGTCATTGTTAATGCATAAGAATTGAACCTAATCATTATTCAACTAGCTTTCAAGTAAAAGGTAGTTTTGAGACAAACCTAATTAAAATGATTAGGACATAAACCGAAGAGAAACTATTCAACCCCCCCCCCCCCCCCCTCTTCTAGTTTCTACACTTAACTTAGAGGGAACATTTTTAATGCAATATTATTTAGTTTCCTTCTTGAACCATATTTTGTAAATAAAACAAATATTTTTCCCTTTTTCTTTGTACCAAAACCAACCATAAATAGGCCTAACGATGGGATCAGAATTATTTTTCCTATGTATAAAAGTCTTTGATGAGAGTGCATTTATACATAGTCTCATCGTCCAAATCGTGCTTAAAACGCTTAAAAATATCATAAAATACCCCAGAATATGCTTGTGTTTGTTCATTGTGTATTTTAGGTATGGATATCGTGAATTCAACAAAAGATCACAAGATTCAAGCAAAAACGAACACGGAAAAGAAGCCGTACAAAGAACCGGACCCCGAACGTTGATTTTCCAAAAATGATCCTTGAAGTTTGAAGAAATGACAATTTTAGTCCTCCAAGTTTAAAGATTTGTCAACTTTGGTCCTTGAAGAATAATAATATACAAGTATGATACTTGAAGAATGAAAACTTCTCAAGAAGTACCCCTGATATTTGGTCAATGTAACATTTATAATCCCTATGAGAAGTTTGAAAAATACTTGTGCCATAAGTGACAAGTCCATGAAAGATTTTACAAAAGGAAAAACAATATTCTGCCAAAGACGTAATTTGAAGATATTTTGAAAGATTAAGGACCAGTCTTGCCAGACAGCCAAATTATCCCCACCAATAAACTCCTGCCACCTCACCCACTCAGCCCACCTCAGCAAACCCTACCCGTTACCCAATCCTAAACCCACTAAGCCCAAAAACCCAGCCCGTCCTTTTCACTTGTCCAGTTTTAAAACATAATTATTAATAATATTAAGGGGCGGGTAACATCATCTTAATCCCAAAACACGATTAAACCTAAATACTGTACCCTCAAGAACGCTAAAACCCAAACTAAAACCATATCAAGGAATTGAAATCCAATTATTTCCAGAATAATGATTAAGTGTTTTTTAAACACATTTCCTCTCACACATCACACTCCAGCTCATCTAAGAGACCCACGTGGGCATCCCCTGCCCCATCCCTTCCACACAAAACCCCAAACAAGACCAGATTATTGTCCAGGATTCAATAGCGTGATCTCCACTACAGATTAAGGGTTTGGATCAAATTAACAGCTGGGCAACAACATGTGAAAGGGAAGAAATCACGAGATGGTAGATTGACCATGAACAAGCTTCAAATTTTGAAATTTTATTCAAGGGGTAGATTAGGGAATCAAGCAATAGGGTTTACATTTTTTTCTTTTCTTCTATAATCGTTGTGGCCACTATATAAGGCTTAGGACTTTTATTTTTTCTCTTTGTTCCAATTTTATATTTTCAATTTTCTATGTAATGTAGTGAATTTTGATTAATATAAATTTTGAGTTCCATTAAAATTCTTGTTTTTAATCTACTATCATTTTAATTTTATGTATTTAAATTTTCAGTTATCAAAAATATATTTCAAAGTTAATTTTGTGAAATATTTTTGAGATCCATTGGTGCAACAAGTTGTTTATAAGCTTGTTATGACACACAAGCTTATAAGCTGGTTTGTTGGGTTAATGTTAAACTTTTGTCACTTTCATTTACTTGCAAAAATATTTTCCAAAGTTTATTTTTAAACTATCTTTTACTGTAGAATAAGCTCTAATAAGCATGCTTATTGAGTTTATTGTACACTGCTTATTATCTTTTCCGTGTTTTTTTTGTGAGTTCATTAATTTTAGGTTCAAGAAATTTTCTTAGTTTCATCCAAGAACCCCCCCCCCCCCCCCCCCTTTTTGTCTGTTGTAGACCAAACAACAAGGGATGATAAGCTCGGTTCATAAGCTGATCATTTTGTTGTGATAAGCACTCAAAGGTGTGGAGGAAATCTTATAGTAAGATTAGGCTGAGGGCATGCCCCTTAGACTCAATGTAAGTAATTCTCTTTCCTTGTTACTTTTCGTAGCTTAAACAGCTTATTTGACTGCCTGCTTATTTGCTTATTAGTTTTACTTAATTGCTTTTGGTTACTTGTTTCATTTTATTGCTTCTTATTTTATATGCTCTTGCCTTTTATTTACTTTTTCTTTCTTTTTAGTTAAAAGTGCTTCGAAATTGTCTTGTTTGCTCATAAAAGAGGTGTTTGGATTTGTCTTTATTTATATCATTAGTTAGGAGTTAATCTTAGGACTAAAATGCATCATTAAATTAAGGTTTAGATGAGTAGAATTTAACTTTTATTTTTCACATAAACATAGAAACAAAAAAATTTAGTCGTCCTTAAATTTCTGTCTATATGCATACAATTAGTTCATAGATTCTGTGATTTTTGTTAAGAGTTGTTTGATCAGCTTGTGTCTTACTTGAATTTTGTTGTTATAAGTATTTGAACATTTCTTTGAGGTTTGAAATACGTGTCTTAGGTTGTGGTGACTTTAAGCTTGAATTTGTGCTTCACTTGAACATGTTTTCTCCCTAATAAGAGGTATACAACACCAGTTTGAATTTCTATGGCATTTCAAGGTTTTAAGTGTTGTGATTCAGTTTATAGGTAGTTAATATGGTAAGGTTTGTCTGTTTTAAGGAAGTTTAAAGAATAGTGCTTATTTGTGTAGCTTAATGATAAGTTGAAAGTGGCCTCATAAGTTCAAAAATAGAGCATGAAAGCTACGGTTACTGTTCATCAGCATAGTTACTCTTCTGCCTACATGTGCGCATCAGAGTTATCTAGGGTCCCAAATCTGGTGTTTTAAGCTACAAGATTGTGAACATAGATAGTTTTTAGGACCATCTAGGGCTGTGTACCAGTTGGTGAGGTTTTGGATAGCTATAATTTATTTCATAAGCTCCCTGTTACAACAGACCTCCACCAGGCCCCCTATTTGTGTACCAGTGACTGTTTTCCTTGACTTGGATGTGCTAATGTGTTTGAACTTTGTGTTTTCTTGCTTGCATTGACTCCCCACACTTCACTGAGTGTGGGGGTGCCCTTGTTATCCAAAACCAACAACAAATCAGGCTAAAAAGCCACCAAACATGTTTTATGTGAAGTGTCAGTGGGAACTTAGTTCCCACTGTTAGTGTTATTTTACCCACTGCTGCACTAGCAGACAACGTTCTTACACAAGTCACTATCAGCTTTCACAATTTTTGTCTTTAGTGCCAAAAATTTGACTTCTTATAATTATTTCATTTTTCCCACGTGAGTTTATTATTTTAAGATTTTTAGAAAAAGTTTTTTTGTTTTTCTGGTTATTTTATTATTTTTAGCATTATTTTAAATTAAAATTAGTTTTTAATAATTATGTTTTTGTCCTATTAGGCAAAAATACACTTTTCCAACATTTTTTTTTTATTTTTTCTCATGTTTAATTAAGTATTTTAGAATTTTCAGTAGAGTAAAATTATTTTTCTCATTATTTTATTATTTTTTATAATTATTTTAGTTAAAAATCAGTTTTTAGCATTTTAAAAATAGAAAAATAGTTTCAAAAATTTAGGAAAAATGCTTTTTAGCTTTTAATTGATATAAATAAGATTTTAATTTGATAAAATATAATTTTGGACTTTTTGTTAGTTATATTTAATTTTAGGGCTTTAATTAGCATTTAAATTTTGATATTTAATTAATAGTAAGTCTTCATATTTATTTATTGAACTTTTATTATTATTTATATTATTTTAGACTTAATTTTGATTTTTAGTTACTTTTTAGTTTAAATTTTTATTTTCGTCGCGTTTTACGTTTTAACGTATACGTTTTACGTTTTAACGTATACGTTTTACGTAGTAGTGTAATTTAGCGTAACTCGTCATTTTAATTTTACTTCTTCTCACACCCAAAAACGTCACTAGTCCAAACCTCGTTTTTATATTTTTGGCACATACATCACACGCCTCCTTCGAGAACGAACTCGCATTTATCGAGCATTCGCGTTTTCCTAAACGTGAACGTTTAATACTAGCCACAGTTTGTTTTTCCTAAAACAAGTGACTAATTTACCATAATCATTTTGGTGCCGCTGCCGGGGAGGTGTTTTAGTGCCTTATATATATCGTGTTTGTGTGAGTAGTGCGTTTTTGCTTTTCATTTTTGGAAAGCGTAAATATCGTACATACTCGTTTTTATTTTTTCTACTATATTATAAATATCCAAATAAATAGTGTTAAATTGTTCTTCAATTAACACACCAATGTTTTTCATTTTATCGTTTTCGTTTTCTTTTTTTGAATATTATACTATATTACGTAGAACAATTATTAAACAATAGTATCCAAATACGCGAGAAATCGCACCTTAATAGTTGAGCATTTCGGTCACTATTGTTGTATCGAATTCAAACAAAAATTAAAGGGCAAAATAGATAAATACTCATAAAAGATTTAATCTCAATTGATACAAACTATAAGGTGGGTATAAGGCGGTTGTATTTCACGACCTAAGGTGAAAAGGCTCTTAAGTGCTTCGCGCCGCCTCGTTTTCCCCGCTCACTTGTGCGTATCGATTTAGTGAGGATTGATTAGGGTTTGCCATTCAAGTATTAATACATCTATTTTTGTGAGTTTTTATTATTGAACCTCGAAACATTTTGGCGTTCCGCCAACGTTTCAAAGTCGACGAGGGTTTTTACTTCACATGATTACTTTCATTCTTCTTGGATTTATTAATCAAGACCTTTGATTATTGGATAACTTTTTGTGGATTAATTTCTACGTAATACACCAAAAATCAAAAAAAAAAAAAAACAATCAAAAATGAAAATATTCTTCTTTCCCTTTATCAATTAATTCTTTTTCTAACCCTCTAGTGTTTTAATTCTCGTAACACCATTCTCGTTTCGTCATGTCCAACGGTGGATATTACTCTTGTCCATATTGTGGAGGTCCGCCCAACGGTGGTAATTGCTTTAATTGCGAGATTTATGGAGGAAGGAAGGGGTATATCTACAACTCTCCTCAAAACAATCATGGTTACGGACTTCAATCCTATGACCCAACTCCACAACCGCCTTCGTCTTATTCGTGTGATTTTTACAGTTTAGATCACGATTTCATATTTAGTTGTACGAATTATAATGACCCCGAACCGAATCTTAATTTCTTTGACCAATCTTCGCAGTATCCGTCATATTCATGTGAGTCTTGTGGAAACACACCTCATTATGGGTATGATTGTCAACCGATGAATCAAAATACGTCTTTGACAATCAATTCTACGGTTTTGACCAATCACCTCCACAAAATTTTTTCGATGATGATCTCGGTGCAAGTCGCGTTGACGAGGGATTTAAAGAAATCAAAATGCTTTTTCAACAAATTATGTAGAAAAAGGAACTTTCAATCATCCAAGTGATTAAAAAAGCATCAAAGATATGGAAGAGGAGAAACGACGAATCGATCACGAAATAAACGATATACCTAATGAACTAGGCATTAGGAGATATCGTAAAGAGGAAATAAGTGACGAGTTTAAAAGAGAGTGTGAAATTAAATCTAACCAACTTTTACCAGATTACAATGGCTTAAGCATCGATATTCGTGATAAGAGACGAGAACTAGAAAGAGAGGAGCATCTAGATAGATGTGATCTCACGCCTCCTATTTATGATGACGACGACGATAGCGACATTTTTAATCTCACCTCATGTTGTGAAACCATTACTCTCACGCTCCCTATGGAACCCGATGCCTCTCTAAGTATGGGGGAGAAGAAGCTTAACACTAATCCTAGTGTTGAGATCCCTATTCCAATCCAAAGTGAGCCTACGGTTGTCTCCGATGAGGAGTTAAGTGATTTTGCTCTCGATGAATCTTTCCACGAAGCTTCTAACGAGGCAATATGATAGTGAGTGTGATACAATTTCATGTGATGATGTCTCTCCGAATGACACTTCGGGTAGAGAATCATTGACTTTTTCGAACCCGCTTTTTGATGATGATTTTTCCACTAGCGATGACGAGTCACTACTCGATGAGGACGTTTGTGTCGACGAATTTAAAAACTACTCGAATCCCCTTTTCGAATTCAATGAGAAGTTCGTTTTTGGTGACGTAAATCCTCTCTTTGATGAGATGTTCGAGGACATCGAGAGCGAAGATTCTTTGGATCCTAAACTCGATGAGCCGGATTTGCTAGTCACCTCTTTTACCTTGTGATGCTTCCATTCTCGAGGGGTTCACCGATGGACCGCCTCTCGATGATAATGAGGATTTCAATGAGGCTTTTGCCTTTGAACCGGGAGGAGACTTTGAGACCCCCATTTTTATTGATTCTCTTTCAATTTTGCCTTCGTCTCAAAGAAATCTTACCCACCCTCTCGGTTCTCATGACTACACGTACTTCAAGTACGTTGTAAGGAGTTTTCTTCCTTTCAAAACGTATCCTCCGGCTTTGCCTTTATCATTTTCTACCAAATGTAAGGATACGATCGTTGACCCCGGTATAAAGGCTTTGCCTTTATTACCGGTTTCTTTGGGCCTTGTTTACATGTAAGACCCACATTTGACTCGGTTATCAAAAACAAGGTGCCTCGTGGGGGATTCTCATGCTTATCCTTGTAAATTTTATTTCATTCTTATATTAATGTAACAAGGGGAATTGTTCTCTTCCAACCTTTGTTCCGTGGTTGTTTGTGATTGTGATTCATTAGGTTCATCGTCATCATTGAAGCCTCTCGTGTTCGTTTTATGGATCACTTGAGCTTCGATCGTTGCCTTTGAAGATTCCGATATCTGATGATATCCTCTTATGTTCTAACGATTATCTTATTAGCATAATTCATAAACGGCTTTTAGGTTATTTGTTTTACCCTTTCCATGCTCGAGATTAAGCATTCGACTTTCGTCTCTAGTATGGGGGTGTTTCACCCTTAGACTCGAAACATTAAGGACAATGTTTAACTTTAGTATGGGGGTGAGTAGATACTTCACCTTGCATACGCCATCACGCAATCCAACTTTCATTTTTTTGTTATCGTTTTATGCAAAATAAGGCTAAAAATGGCAAAATTTTAAAATTTTTCTTGTTTTTCATATGTGTTTAAGACACGAATGTAGGTTTTCCGATGGTGAGAATAAGAGTAATTTTTGACTCGACCGTGCGTGTTGAGCACTTAGCTTCAATTCCTTAACTTTTTAGGCTAAGTCTCATTGAGGACGAGAAATGATAGAGTTAATTATAAGTTACTATGCTAAATGTAAAGTACTCGTATTCTTTCAAAAACTCATGTGTCCTAATTATTTGTTTATTCTCCCCACTCCTTTTATATAATAATTGTTAATAAATATTTATTTAGCGGTTTAGTCTCTATTGTTGGTTTCTGATTTGTTTTAGTAGCTTCCAAGTAATTAAATTGGGAAAACATTAAGGTATCGCCAGCGTCACGGTTTTGAAGTATTGGCAACCCAAATAATCAAAGGCTTCCCCGAATAATAATTTAAGTTCCTCTTCACCTAAATCAAACAAAAATTCGAAGCTCACAAGGCCTAAAAATCTATGCGAAAATTGAAAGCGAATATCTTAAATCTTGAAGCCTTAAAGATCTAAAATTTGCCTTAGCGTGAGGATATACGTCAAGTCATAAGAAACACCTCATGGCGAGGTTAAATAAATGACAAGGGCAAGACCAAAGCCATAATAAACACTTCATTGCGAAGTTAAATAAAAGGTGACGGTAAACCAATTCCAAATTGGTAATAAGTCTCATGTTCAAAACCGTTTTAAAATCGTGTTTATCGATCCTTTTTGTTGACTTAATTTTTTGACATCGTTGTCTATTAGGATGAATTATTAATTCAATGATTTTCGTTACACCGTTAAGGCTCTATTTTTGGACCTAATCTTTATTCACGCATAAGTCAATGATGTATCCTCGTGATCATTAAGACAAAAATAAAATATAAGAGATAGACCTTAGGAATAAGGGAGTTTAAGTACGTGATTAGAGCATATGAGTAGTGTAAGCATTATTAACTTATAATGACAATGATCTTGTTTCACGATTAGCATGGAATTGGGTGAAAATCGAGGACGACGAAATTATTTCTAACGAAACATTCACGTTTTCTTATTCTATGATCCTAAATGTCCCATTTTGCGATGAAAACAATACATTATGTCTAAAACACATGTAGTAGTTTATTCAAATTTACGCTTCAATAAATGTCATCTAAAATGAATTTTGGAAGTACTATAATACTTAATTCTAGCATTGCGTGAGGGCACGACAATGGTTTAGTATAAGGGAATGATGAGACTGCATTTATACATAGCCTGATCGTCCAAATCGGGCTTAAAAAGCTTTAAAAAATCATAAAATACCCTAAAATATGCATGTGTTTGTTCATTGTGTATTTTAGGTACGGATATCGTGAATTCAACAAAAGATCACAAGATTCAAGCAAAAACGAACACGGGAAACGAAGCCGCACAAACAACCGGACCCAAACGTTTATTTTCCAAAAATGATCCTTGAAGTTTGAAGAAATGACAAGTTTAGTCCTCCAAGTTTGAAGATTTGTCAACTTTGGTCCTTGAAGAATCATAATATACAAGTATGATCCTTGAAGAATGAAAACTTATCAAGAAATACCCCTAAAATTTGGTCAATGTAACATTTAAAATCCCTATGAGAAGTTTAAAAAATACTTGTGCCATAAGCAATGTTGTAAAACAAGGCCTAGGCGGCCCCTAGGCGCTAGGCGGTCATACTCTGCCTAGGAGCCGCCTAGGAGCTAGGCGGTCAAAAAGTCAAGAAAGTCAATAAAAAGTCAATATTTTTTTCTAAACAATTAAAGGTTTTCTTTCTAATATATAGTGCCTATATTTATATTAACGTAATATCTTAAAATAAGAGACAAACGAATGATTATAAACATAAAATAATTGGTTTTTCGTATGAAATTTGAACCAATTGAATTATATGTTCACGTTTGAAGTTTTTAAGCACTTAAATTGTTATGTTTTATTTGTCTATTTTATAAGAACTTCGAATTATTTGAAATTAGAAGTATTTTTTTATGTCATACATATTATTTATAATATTTATATACATAAAATTCCAATCCGCCTAGGCGGCGCCTAGGTGCCGCCTAGATGAATTCCTCCTCGAAGGTCGTCGACCACCTCACTAACGCCTAGCGATTTCTGCAACCTTGGCCATAAGTGACAAGTCCATGAAAGATTTTACAAAGGGAAAAACAATATTTTGCCAAAGACTTAATTTGAAGATATTTTGAAAGATTGAGGACCAGTCTTGCCAGACAGCCAAAGTATCCCCAACAATAAACTTCTGCCACCTCACCCACTCAGCCCACCTCAGCAAACCCTACCTATTACGCAATCCTAAATCCACTAAGCCCAAAAATCCAACCCGTCCTTTTTACCTGTCCAGTTTTTAAAATATAATTATTAATAATATTAAGGGGCGGGTAACATCATCTTAATCCCAAAACACAATTAAACCTAAATACTGTACCCTCAAGAACCCTAAAACCCAAACTAAAACCATATCAAGGAATTAAAATCCAATTATTTCCAGAATAATGATTAAGTGTTTTTTAAACATTTTTCCACTCACACATCACACTCCAGCTCATCCAAGAGACCCGCATGGGCATCCCCTCACACATAATCCCAAACAAGACCAGTTTAATGGCCATGATTCAATGGCGTGATCTCCATTATAGATTAAGGGTTTGGATCAAATTAACAGCTTGGCAACAACATGTGAAAGAGCAGAAATCACAAGATGGAAAAATTGACCATGACCAAGCTTCAAATTTCGAAATTTTATTCAAGGGGGAGATTAGGGAATCAAGCATTAGGGTTTACATTTTTTTCTTTTCTTCTAGAATCGTTGTAGCCACTATATAAGGCTTAGGACATTTATTTTTTCTCTTTGTTCCAAATTTTATATTTTCAATTTTCTTTGTAATGTAGTGAATTTTGATTAATTTAAATTTTGAGTTCCATTAAAATTCTTGTTTTTAATCTACTATCATTTTAATTTTATGAGTTTAAATTTTCAGTTATCAAAAATTAGCAGTTTATCATAATCCTTGGATTATACAATAGATGGAATGATCTAAAGAGAGAGAGATAGATGAAGATCTTAGAGAGAGAAAGTAGAGAGAGGTTGGAGAGAAAATAGAAAATATTAGATTAAAGGGAATAACCAACCACCAACCACCCCTCCTAACATGCTAGGAGGGGGTTTATATAGCGCACCCTACATGTGGGTTTTGTGGGTTATATGTTTAGACTATGACTACGAGCCCATACTACATATATATTGCTGGAGTGACCGAACCTTCCTAAATACGTAAAAACGTATTTCCAACAATCTCCCCCTAAGGGAGGTCACTCCAAACAAGGGCGTTACCCCAGTTACAATAATAAAATAAACCTAACATACTATGATTTGTCTTGAACTCATAGTCGTCTTTTCTTTATCTTGTGAATATGATGATGTGATCTTTGAATTTAGTCTTGAGCGTGTTTCCTTGCCTTGACCTTGTGCATTTATCACTTGTGATATTCGCCTCCTCGTGACTTCCTGTTCCACATACTTATACCTTTATAAGTTCTTGAAAGCTTCAGAGTTTGATACATCGGAAGACTTGACTTTTAGGATTTCTTGAATATGTTGAAGTATTAAGTGTAGAAAGTATAAGCATGCGTGGATGACTTCTTCTTGGACACCGAAATGTCACCATCTTGTTACACTGCATAAGACAATTAGCAACAAAACATAGACACAGATGAAATGGCTTTGAACATTTCAACCTACTTAGGTAGCATTTTACCTCTGGTCAGTGAAGACCGTTGGATGAGATTAAATATCGTACTTGTGGCGAGTAGTTTCAATTAAGAACCTCCTTTACAAGATTTCGCGGGTAAACCCGTTCTCTTTACTCGGCCGTCCAAAGCTGACTAGGAACATAAAGAATGAATCATTTGGATAAAATTATCCGCATGATTGAAGTCGTCAAATCCGATTCCTGGAACAAGTTTGATTCTTTACAGAATCGCACCAGCGTTGCTTTCCAGTTGTCACGATCTTGATTCATATAGAATCTTGCAAGTTACCTACCAAGTGTTGTGTGATGTTAACACTAGAAGGATTTCCACTCATCACTGTGAACACTATAGAGTGTCACTCTGAGTGTTCTGGGAAGATCACTAAGATATTACGTAGAGGTCTGGAACGTGTTTAAGTTCAGTTAAGAATTAAACCACTGTTGCTTTCCAGTTATCACAAGTTTGATTCATAAAGAATCGCACAAGTCACCTACCATGAGCTTTTTGATATTCGCTCAAGAAGGATTTACATCTTCATTGTAAATACTTTCGTATTACTCGGATGTTCAGGCAAGACCATGAAGATTTCACGTAAGACTCTTAAGATCTTTCTTACTTTTCACAGTTTGTGAAGAAGCAAGGAATTATGAAAATGTGTCCTAATGAGATATTTGATGATCTCAAATGGCTCTAGACTCGATCGTACATTTTGGATTTTAGTGATCGGAGGCTGGAGAGGAGTTCCACCATTTCAATACTAATTTATTCGGAGTGAATAAATCAATAGATAATGTGTTGTCTCTGTGTGATTAAAACAAATAACTTTTGAGAGATATCTGAGTTAGTTGGGATGGGTTATTTATTGCATCACTGGGTCCATGATGTCTATCTTCAATATCAAGAATCATTAAAAATGATCTCAATAGCATATGTATTGATCCGGTTTCTGCTTAAAGTTGTAAGGAGGGCTTCTTTCTTTACACCCTTTATCTTTACAACTCTTTTTCATTTTCAACCCCTTCAATGCTTACCAATACGTCATAACTAGCACCTTGTTGTGATTATTCCAGTGCTAACTTAAGTACTTGGTCGGCATTCAGCTACATTTACAATCTTTCTCCATTTTCTTAAGGACTACTATTTCTAGCTATGGAATGTCCATGGGAAGATTCCTCCGATTCTAGAGGAATCATAGGACTTTAACCTATCCTACCATCCTTATGTCACCACAATCGTCAACGTCGTGAATTAAGATGTTGTGGGTAAGTATACGTCACCATGAAATCTACTTTGAAGTACAACTCCATTTTGCTCCCCTTTAACATATGCCACGATATCCGAAAACATTTCGCACATGTCGGGATGAGCCAGTACATTAAGTCAAACCCTTATTGATCTCAATATTAAATCACATTTTCTCCCCCATATTAAAAATATTAATCCAATCGATGTTTTTAATATCAATTGATTTAATGAAGTTTTAAGAAAATTTGGGAAGAAAAATGCAAATCTAATTATCTTCATGATTTTCTCAAGCTCCCCCTCAATTTTAATGAGGGTGTACTCGAAACATAAATTAAGTACCTTTTAAACACAAGTGTAAGGTACTTATCACGTGCAAAGATCAAATATGATAATGTATTCACAAGATTAGCAATTTACGAGGTTGGACCTGAATGATGGAGAACATCATATGATAGAATCGCGTGGTTCTTGTTCACGAATGTTGGTCTTCCACGTAATGTCTAAAATTATCTCCTCCTTTTTGAAAAGCGGTAATCTTTCATGACACCACATGTACAATTGATATCGTTGTCTTGACACCAATTTGTGAACTTGGCACTTTTGGCATCGAAGTAACTGAATGCTTGACAATTGCTCCCCCTCAATTGTTGACTCGTGTTCTATTGAAAGAGTTGTAGTCGCCGTTTGAGTAGTCGCATCGTCGAGTATGTAGATATCAATTGTAAATTGCTGCGGATTGTGGAGATGATAACTTCATAAAAACAAGATTTCTCCCGTTGTAACAAAAAAATGCACTGAGACGTACATAGATTTGTGCTAGATTGTGTTATTACGTAAACACAATCCCTTACATGGTCATAAAAATAAACCATGCCCGATAAAATTAATTCCCGTTGTTGAGTCAAAGCTTTCCGGTGAAAAAGCTTGACTTTAGTATGAAAAGCGTGTTACTATCGGAAATAATAGCAAACCATTTTGAGCATGTTTTAAATCATTTAAACTTCTACTCGAACTTTATTTACAACCCCGTGTCATAATTGAACGACATTTCTAGGATCGTAAATATTATCGATTCCAGAAGACATGCTCTTTTTATCAAAACATTGTTGAACACACAATTGTGAAACATTTAGAAAAACCTTTCAAAAAATTCTTGAAAAATTGTGTTCAACGGTTTTAATAGACCAATTACTTGAGTTTAAGATTTTGAATATCTTACTAAACGAGCTCAAGTCCGAGAAGTTGTAAACCTCCCGTTGTTAAGGATAAGTTACCATCGGCGGTAAACTTTCCTTTTAACTAAAGAACGAGTCCTAAGTTGACATTTACTTAGAAGTCTTTTTCATGAGCTTGAAAACTTTTGAATGTTTTAACTTAAAGCTCATGACCGAAAAAGGTGAATTTCTCGTTATGAGGAGAAGTTCTCTTATTTAAAAGATACAGTTTCCTTTTTTGAGCTTAAAACTTGGAATGTTTTAATACAAGCTCATGACCAAGAAAATTTAATTTCTCATTATGAGGATAAGTTATCATTAAAGATAAGCTTTCCTAAATTGAAGTCCGAGTTATAGTTTGATATTTAACTGTAAGTTATTGTGCATGAGCTTAAAAACTTTGTATGTTTTTTTTAAATAAGCTTATGCCCGAGAAAATTAATTCTCGTTGTTGAGTCAAAGCTTTCCGATGAAAATGCTTGACTTTAGTATGAAGAGCGGGTTACTATCAGAAATAATAGCAAACCATTTTGAGGATGCTTTAAATCATTTAAACTTCTAATCGAACTTTATTTACAACCCCGTGTCATTATTGAACGACATTTATCGGATCGTAAATATTATCGATTCCAGAAGACATGATCTTTTTATCAAAACATTGTTGAACACACAATTGTGAAACATTTAGAAAAACCTTTTGAAAAATTCTTGAAAAATTATGTTCAACGGTTCTAATAAACCAATTACTTGAGCTTAACATTTTGAATATCTTACTAAACAAGCTCAAGTCCGAGAAGTCGTAAATCTCCCGTTGTTAAGGATAAGTTACCATCGGCGGTAAACTTTCCTTTTAACTAAAGAACGAGTCCTAAGTTGACATTTATTTAGAAGTCGTTTTCATGAGCTTGAAAACTTTTGAATGTTTTAACGTAAAGCTCATGACCGAGAAAGGTGAATTTCCTGTTATGAGGAAAAGTTCTCTTATTTAAAAGATACACTTTCCTTTTCTGAGCTTAAAACTTGGAATGTTTTAATACAAGCTCATGACCAAGAAAATTTAATTTCTCGTTATGAGGATAAGTTATTGTTAGTGCAAACATTACGATGTTTTGTGATATAATCTCTTTGTGTTTTGTTGATGACAAACGTATAATTTGCAATACATTATATAAAATGTTAATGTACTCGTAATCACTTAAGAATACATTTGTATACTTTTCTCGACCTCTCCAAGATCGCATTCGGCATGAATCACTCAAGGTATTAATAAACATGTCATTAACCTAACTAAGTGATCAAGGATTAATATTTTCTTAAAACTCACATTTAATCAAATGTGACAAAAGATTTTAATAAACTTTATTTTTAAGAAAATGTTTTAATAAAAAAAAATGGAAATTTGAATTTCGAATATTCCAAAGAATATTCCCTAAGGCATATTCCAAAGAATATTCTTTAATTTGAATTTGGCATATTCCATATGCCAAAGGAATATCCTTTGAGGGTATAAACTACCCAGATGGCATATCCCCACTAAATATAAAAAATGCACGGACTCCAACCAGGAGGTTCCTTAAAGGAACCCGCGGTTCCTTATTGATAAGGAACCGTGGGGATACTTAAGGAACCGCGGGTCTTTATATCCGTTGCATTGTTGTCCCATAAATAGTGGATCATTTCCAGCTTTTCTTTCAACCCTTTTTGCACAGTTTCTTCAAAAACATCTTTAAACTCCTTAATTAGTTAGTTTAGATTAATCTTGTTTAAGATTTGATTCTCTCTTTCAATCCTCTCATCCTCTCAAGTGCAAAGAGAAGAACACTTTCATTACCATAAAGTGTTGGGTTCACAACATGATGAAGATCTCTCCTTCTAGATCAAGTCATTGTTTTCCTACTATGTATATGTAGAGGATCCAAGTGTTGGGTTCACTTGGATGTGTTTGTAAGGGTAGTAGATCCAAGAGATGGGTATCCTTGGATTAGGTGTTAGTTGTGTAGATCTAAGTTTGTTAATACTTAGATATAGTGTTAGAGTCATAGATCTAAGTGTTGTGTGCTTAGATCTATATGGTTTATGTGTTTAGGCCATAAAACACAAGGTTTGTTATGTTGGGCCATAAAACATAACTAGGGTGAAGAGTTGTGTAGTTGTGAAGAGTGGTGTAGTTGTGTAGGTGTGAAGAGTTGTGTAGTTGTGTAGATCCAAATTGGTGTGTCAATTTGGAAGTTGTGTAGATGGGTGTAGATCGGTCCTACCTAAGATTAGGACTCGACATCTAGCCTTGTGTCAGAAAATGGTGAAGTGGGAGATGTTGTGTAGATTGGTCCTACCTAAGATTAGGACTCGACATCTAGCTTAGTGTCGAAAATGTGTAAGCGACGTATATGGTTTTCTCCGCCTTGAAAGGAGTTTTGTTGACTAGTGAAGTATCTCTCGAGTAAGGTGTACTCGAGGAGTGGAGTAGGGCGAAGAGGAGCTTCGTGACCGAACCACTATAAATCATCGTGTCGGTACTTTCCTTTACATTTATTTCTTTACTATTATGAATGTATTTATATGTTGTGTGTTGTGTGCATCTCATAATCTAAACATCTAAATTGCGGAAAAGCTAAGGCTTAGTACGTGTGTGCTTCATGTTTAGATTATGGTCAAGTGTGCATCCTTTAGTCTAAACATCTTAGTTGCGGAAAAGCTAAGGCTTAGTACGTGTGTGCTTAGTGTTTAGACTATTGCTTGATGTACTCTCGATTTGATGTGTTTGTGTGTTTAGTTACTTGTAGTATTTATTTTTCAATCAAACACGTCTCATATCTAGTCAAGCTTGATCGAGAATTTGATACAAAGGATTGTTAAAGTTTAACATGTAACAAATGGCATCATCCACTATCGGCAGTTCCTTAAAGAGACACACGGTTCATTAATAATAAGGAACCGCGGGTATGTTTAAAGAACCGCGCACAGTGGGTTTATGCGAAATGTTTTGAAAAGTAACTAGAAACTATTCAACCCCCCCCCCCCCCCCTTCTAGTTTCTAAAATTGGTATCAGAGAGTGGTTATTCAAAATCTTTGAAGTATATTGTACTTTAAAGCTTGGATCGATCTTTGCTCTCTTCTTCAAAACAAATGGTTTTAAAAAACGAAAACGTTTTAAAAAAAATAGAGACGATCTTTGTATCAATTGTCCATGAAGAGTGATTACTTATGAAATGTGTGTTGTTGTTTCATTCGTACAAGTTTTGATGTTAAATAAACTTTGTATAATAGCTTGATAATAAATCTTTTCATGTTTGGAAGTATAAAAATCTTTTGTGTCATAATTAACTATAAAATACGAGTTCTATGTATCTAAAATGATTTTTTAGAGTCCTAAGTCCTTTCAAAATGTTACCAAATGAGTTTGGCCAAATACTCAATTTTGCCTACTGACCGCGGTTCTTTATCTGTTCCCAGCGGTTCCTTATCAATAAGGAACCGCAGTCAGTCCGACACAGATTTTTGTAAACTTTGAAAAATCATATAAAATCAACCGTAAGTCCGTAGAAGTCGTGCCACCCGTCATTTCGAGCGGAATTTAATTTCCTTTCTATTAAAAATGATTCCAAAACTTTATTCAAACTTCAAAATTTGGATGTTTTCTAAGTTCTATACTTTGTCCAAAGTATTGAGCGTCGGTTTGTCGTAAAACTTGTGTTTTACTCTTTTCTATTAAGTTGGACATATTTTATTGATATATCTTTAAAAATTGATATATTTATAAAGTGTTGAACTTAATTAAATTTTGAAATGGGTCAAAAAATATTTTCAAATAAAATCAAGGTATGTATACTTTGGTGTATCTAACACTCAAAACAAAGACGAATGATTTTGTGCTTTTTCTTTTGTCTTTGGACATTCTTAAGTGATCATTACTATTGGTAGTAGTGTTACTTAGTTGTCTATTTATGTGTGCATTGCATATAGAATTAATATCTCTTGGTTTACAAATGTTATATAAACATCTTGTACACCTCGACTTGTTCTTTAACACTATTAGGTTTGAAAGCTTTGTGAGCTTGTCAAATCTATTGATGTGGGTCGTCTTACTCGATCATTGTGTTATTTGTTCAAGTAGATTAATGTCGCACTATAAAACATGAAACACCCTTTGAAAATCATTGCTATTTTCTCTTAAAGGAGTGTTTATTGGAATCAAGAAAGATTTAAATTAAATATCAAATTATTATTCAAACTATGATTGGTATCATTATCGAATCTAATTGACATGTTTTTAAGTGTAGACATAAATGTGGTTCATTAATATACATCGGATAATAACTCACACTTGTGTTGATGATGGTATATTGAATCTACTTGTTCAAATTATTAGACATATTTGTTTAATAATTGCATATAATGCACAATGGAGTCGGTTTGACAACTTGGATATTTCATCTGAAATACTCAAGTAATTTACATTGCAATACAATTTGTAAATGTGTCATTTCCGAAAGACCAATCAATAGTGTTCATTTGTGTTGTGTAAAAGTTGTTTATACACTTCAAAGTTATTGGCCTAATGTTTTATTAAGGTAAATAACCTTAACTAGACTTATTTGACAAGATCTGCAATGGTGCATTCTTTACCCTCATTAGGTTGTGCATTGTGTCGTCATACACTTTTCATCCTTGCTACACTTTATTAGACAAATGTAGGAATTACATTTTGTCTAACTTGATAATGACTACTAGAGAATTTATGCACTAGATTCTTAATTTGACCTAATGGTTGAATTACTTCCATGTGGGAAGATGGGTTATTATATAACTCGTAAAACCGATCATGCTTAGCCTTAATTGAGCACCTCTAGTGATAGTCTTATACTCATTCTATAAATTGGCTAAATGTCTCTTCCTAAATATGACTAATGATAGTTTACTTTGATGAACTTTGTACGTCATTAGGAGTCTTTTTCTTTTGTAGCCATTAGGTTTTTCTTAACCTTCTTCCTACGTGCTAATTGAACCTATGTGTTTTTTCTTGTGTGTGTTCTAGTTTTTATTGCTCTTTAGCATAAGTCTATGATAAGTTAGACTAGGACATTAGGATTTGCCTAATTGGAAAAGTACCCTTATCCTCCAAAACACACCCTCTGTGGGTGGTTCTTTATATAGACCGCGGCTCCATATCGATATGGAACCACCGGTGGAGAAAAGGAACCACGGGCAGACACCTTTAAAAACGGATTTTCCAAAATTTCCCTATTGTTCCATCACCCTTTGGAATCCTTGTTTCAAACATTTGGTCACTCCCAAAATATCTTGTGCATTCTCTTCTTAACCCAAAGCATTTTGAAATCTCTTTCACACCAAAGCAAAATGTATTTCTCACAAATGAAAGCCTTGATTTTCCACTATTTTCTAAAATCTCTTTCAATCCACATTCACCAAAGAACACACCAAATTAAATCTTTTCACCTTCTAAGGATATTGATTTTGGAAACTCTCTTTTTCCACCACTTCCCTTTTGCGTTCTTACTCCATCACATGATTATGTCATGCATCATGGAACATATTGTCATTGTTGTCAATATCAACATCTTGTCATGTCCTATATCTATGATGAGTTGAATTACAAGATTATCACCAAGCCTTGTCCACCAAATTCCGCCACCACCTTGTCTTTCATTTAAGCATGCGGATTGCTTATTGCTAAGACATCCAATTTAAGCAAATCTTATAATTCTAGTGTAACTAAGATTAAAATTATGCTTAAGTTTTAGGCTTGTGTTTCATACATCTTTGTATGATCTTTATTCTCTTGTATTCCTTTTCATGTTTTTAAACATGATTTGTCTTTGGGTCTTGGATCTCGTTTTCCTTGTGATATTTCTTTTCTTGTTTATTTTCTCACTCGGTTGTCAAGGAAGGTTAGATTTAAATGTAATTCCTCTCCTAGTAAGATTGACAACATAAATATTTCTTTCGAAATATTCATGTAATTTAAACTTGAAATTGCAATTGTTAAAAGTCATATCCGAAGCATTGACTCTCAAGACATTTAGAAACTTTTGTTAAATTATTTGACCAAGTGATTTTCTTTTGAGTCGATAATCGTTTTTGGACACCCACTATCAACGGTTCCTCAAATAACCTAGCGGCTCATTATTGATAACGAACTGTGGACCTATTTAACAAACCACGGCCAGTGAGTCCCTTTTGTTCTTTTTTGTCTATTTCTCTCTTTGACGATTTTTCTTGAAGATTCCTTCTTTTCTTCTCTTTTGAGTCTCTTCTCTCGTTTTTCTTCAAGATTTCACTATCTCCTAATAAGGTATAGTATTCTTGAATTATTTTGTGAAGTTATCCTTAACTTCTTTGTTGAGTCTATTTCATTTTATTTTAATCATGCCTATCTAAGTTGAGTCTCTCTCTTTTATCCTTTCTAAATTAAGTCAAGTCGAGCCTTACCTTTTCCTCGTCATGTAATTGTTCTTTGAACATTCACAATGATTGAGAAGAGGTACAAAACTTTGAGCACGTAGTTTATCGTATGCTAAACACCATTCATCTTGATCTTTCTATTCTTTGGCTTATTTGATCTCTTTCTCTATATCATTGAGTCATCTTTTTGGTGTTGACATTCATAAGCATACTTGCCTATAATGTCTTATATCTAATATTTTCTTAAGCGTCGATTTATCCTCGCTTTTGGTTTTTCTTTAATTTTGTACCTTGATTCCCGACTTAAAGCTTTTGGAGATTTCTAAAGGAATTATTTTTAAGGTCAAAAATGTCTTTGATTTGTTATTTTTTATCTCTCACGTTGTTGAGAGTTGATTGCGATTAAAATTTACAATTGGATTGGGTGATTCCAACAATTCAAAGTTTTTTTAACCTTTTGAGAGGATTTTGGTTAAATCTTGAATTTTCTTGGGTGATTCAAAAAATTCTAATCTTTTAACCTTTTGACATTTTATCATTACAATTGGTATGGATGTCTCTTCTCTACCTCTATTCCATCAGTTGTGATTTGATCTTGTCAGAATCCTCTCATTGGACTTTTTTTATTGATAGCATCACGCGCATACTGCTTTCTTTAATGCTTGTCATTGTTTGTGCAAACGACTTGTTTATCGTCCTCATTTTCTTTTTCATCATAGTCATTCTTCCTCTCTTTTCGACTATGTGAAATTGTTTTTATTGTCCATGTCATACTCTCTTTAGTTTGTTTTTTTTTCCATGATATTAAAGTGGAGTATGTCCTCTCGAAAATTTTATTTCTTTTATAAATTGGACACCTCTTTTCTTTCTTAGTTCTCTTTATATATATTTTTTTTGGTGTCACCAAAATAAGTTGGGTTCTATTTTCTATCTAAAAGCCAACTTATTTTTCTTAACTTGTCAACCTTTTGACACTTCCAAAAGTTAAGATTATTTTAGCTTTCTCTTGAGTCCCTCTCTTTGTACTCGAGATGTTTAAAGCTAATTCCGCTTGGGTGACATTGCTATACATATATGCTCTTGTCCACTAACTTTGTTTTGTAGGACTGTTCTAACCCTTCTTGTAGCTTGTTACTATCCTTGCTTTATTGGTGCCTCAAGCAAGGGGAGCTCATGTCAAGGGGGAGCATTTGCAAGATTTCTAGTCATTACATTTACGATCGTTGACTCACTTAAATTGCATTCATCGAACTTCTTGCAAGTAATGAATTTTGGAATCTCGAAGATAAGCATTTTATTATGCATGGAGTTGGTTAACCTATGTTGATTGAAGACATCACTAGTATGACGCAAGCTCAATATCTTTAGATGATGGGTCTACGGTTTGGATTCTCGCTTCTCAACCGACAACCACAATGGATGATTAGCTTTTTGGATGCATGTTCTATCGAAGTCGATCCTCTTCTTCTACAAATAAAGACTACCTTTCGGATGCAATCTCTCGTGACGTCAATTCTTCTCTTCTTCAAATGACGTGTTATCGATGATTACCACTTTGGATGTGTGCTCTCTCGACGTTGATTCTTCTCTTCTTCAAAGACGTTGACTACCTTTTTGATTCGACAAAAGGGGGAGAAGTAAGTGTAAACGAGTAACTTATACATTTTAATATCTGTTGTGGTTTAGTTGTTTGATATCATCAAAAAGGGGGAGATTGTTAGTGCAAACATTACGATGTTTTGTCGATATAATCTCTTTGTGTTTTGTTGATTACAAAGGTATAATTCGCAATACATTATATAAAATGCTAAGGTACTCGTAATCACTCAAGAACACATTTGTATACTTCTCTCGACATCTCCAAGATCGCATTCGGCATGAATCACTCAAGGTATGAATAAACATGTCATTAACCTAACTAAGTGATCAAGGATTAATATTTTCTTAAAACTCACATTAAATCAAATGTGACAAAAGATTTTAATAAACTTTATTTTTAAGAAAATGTTTTAATAAAAAGAAAATGGAAATTTGAATTTGGAATATTCCAAAGAATATTCCCTAAGGCATATTTCAAAGAATATTCTTTAATTTGAATTTGGCATATTCCATATGCCAAAGAAATATCCTTTGAGGGTATAAACTATCCTAGATGGCATATCCCCACTAAAGGACAAAAATGCACGGACTCCAACCAGGAGGTTCCTTAAAGGAACCCACGGTTCCTTATTGATAAGGAACCACGGGGGTACCTAAGGAACCGCGGGTCTTTATAGCCGTTGCATTGTTGTCCTATAAATAGTGGATCATTTCCAGCTTTTCTTTCAACCCTTTTTGCACAGTTTCTTCAAAAACATCTTTAAACTCCTTGATTAGTTAGTTTAGATTAATCTTGTTTAAGATGTGATTCTCTCCTTCAATCCTCTCATCCTATCAAGTGCAAAGAGAAGAACACTTTCATTACCATAAAGTGTTGGGTTCACAACATGACGAAGATCTCTCCTTCTAGATCAAGTCACTGTTTTCCTACTATGTATATGTAGAAGATCCAAGTGTTGGGTTCACTTGGATGTGTTTGTAAGGGTAGTAGATCCAAGAGATGGGTATCCTTGGATTAGGTGTTAGTTGTAACACCCCCAAATTTATACAACACAGTACAGCGGAAGACTAGTTGGTGTTACGGGATAGCACATTACTCACATCATAGACAACGCATAAAAATCACGTCGTTTATTTATAAATCATTTCCATTCATAATTATCAAAGTTACATCGGTCCCAAGTCATATTATTTCATACAAAGTTTTACAAAGTATTTGAATGGAAATTATTGTTTAAGTGCGGGCCATGAAATCTTGTTGTCTTCTCGAGAATTACCTTCAAGTACCTGAGATAAAACATGTTAAAAGAAAAGGTCAGCGATAACGCCGAGTGAATTCATAGAGTTTAATAAATTCCATCAATATAACTTTGGTATAAAATTAGTACCAAAAATCAATACGTACAAATCATTTTAATAGGCCGTAAAATAGCCAAAATCATTTTATACAAATCTTTGTAATAGGCCATAAAATAGCCAAAGTCATTTTTATACAAATCCTTATCGAAAATCATAATATAGGCATTTGCCTTAAAAATCATTATACGAGCCAATGTCGTAAAAACATTATACAATACGTTTCGCAACGTTGTATAGTTTAAATAAAAACCGTTATAAGAATATGGTTATGAAAACCAAAACACAAACATAATATCAATAGTATGACCCTGTATTGCTAGTCAGGCAATACATCGTAATTCGAAGCGTCTAGTAGTATTTCGTTAGTTTTTGGATTATTATAAGCCGCATGACATTGTTACCTTACTAAACCAACAACGGGTAGCTAACCCGATACTAATTTTGCCCATCTAAAGTAGCGTGTCGTCACAAAGGTCACGCTATGGAAATCTTCTCATACATAAATTCGCTTACCAATCAATGTGGCACGACGGGGATCAACCGTCAAGGCGCGAACTGGGGTGATCGTCCCCAAATAGTACTATTAAATGCATAAGCGTCTACCAACTCCCGGTAGTTCACAATTCATGCTAATGGGACTTTTAGTGACATAACCTAACTTTAATAATCCATTTTTTTTTATTTCATCTATCGGGTCCTTTAATCATTCATAGGGTCATACAATCGGGTCATTCAATCATTCGGGTCCAAAATCAATAAACAAACAATCGGGACAAATGGTGTCCTATTTGATAAAAAGTAACATGTTATCTCCCTCGCGGGTTTATAAAACATTTATAAAAACATTTAAAAGAGTGCGAGGCTATGAACTCACGTTGATGTGGGAATGCGGGTCATCGGCAATTCGGACGTACGGTACGTGCTTCAATCACGGAAACCTAGACAAATAATAATCGGTCTTAGACGTTTGTCCAATGACTTTATAAAAATATCAATTATGTATACATATGATGATTATATATATATATGATGATCAAGTGGGTTTACATATTCTCGTTTACTCATTTTAGACTTATGTGTTGATAACTTTTATACTAGTTTTCTTGTTTTACCTATTTTCGTGTTTTAGGTCTAATAAGCCTATTATAAGTTCTTAACTTGTATTAATCCTTTTTGTACTTATATTATCAGTACATACACTTTCAAGTTTGGCCCAAATGGGTTAAGCCCAATAAGTTCTTTTTATGGGTGTTTATCTTATTTAGTCCAATTATTAGCCCAAGTATTAGTCCAATATGTTTACTTAGCTCGTTAATGTCCGTATGCCCTATAGTTCGGGTTATACCGGTTTTTACTTGTTATACATGTCTATATATCAGTATATTAGTTTTATAAAGTTTTCATTAGACGGGTCCAACCATCTAAGTTTTATTTAACAAAAACGTTAATTTTTACGGTTATTAGCCGAAAAAGTCGTAAAAATCATGTGTATAGTTTTATAACTTACAAAACATAACAAATTACCATTTTTATAAAATGTCTACTTATTTATTATTGTACATATTTATATAAATAAAATTCAAGAGTTAGTGGGTTTTAACTTTACATTTTATACAATATAATTTTGAGTGCTTATATAATAGTATTATTCTTTAATTTCCAAAATCTGATTTTTATCTTCACTTTCACCAAAAATGCCATATCTTGAGTTCTATATGGAGATAGAAGCTCAAATTTTTATCACATAAACTAAATGATATGTGATACATTTAACTCTTCTATAGCTACTGTTGAATCATCTTCTAAATATTTTCTAAAAATCGTCCAAAACAGTAACCTCAGATTTATACCCTAAACTTGTTTTGATCATATCTCACTCATTACTTTGATTCCATTGCATGGCCAACTCTCACATGTGTACAAGACATATAGCTTACTGTAAATGGATTCTACTTCATCATTTTATCAGTCCATGACCTGTTTCTTTACTGTTTTATACAGCCATCACTTTTAAGCAAGATTTTAGCCTTGTTCTTTATAGTTTTTCACCTTTTTAATCATGTTTATCAACACCAAATCCCCACATAACATTTTTATCATCATATAATCATCATATACATATACAATAGGAAATAAAATACATGTTTACATAATCAAAATAACAAGAAGATGAGGAGGACAATCTTTATACCACCAAGTTGATGAAAAGATGAGGTTTTTGATGAACAAGACTTGGTTTTGGGTAACCAATATTATGAGATATCAACACCACTTCTATGGTCACCAAGTATTTGTAGATTCCTCCAAAAATCAGCCCTAGTTCTTCATGAAAACTCCTTGAGAAATCAGCCCCAAAGTCACTTGAAAACTCCTTTTTACATGTTAAGATCACCTCCAATCTTCAAGGCTTCAAAGGAGCATCATCATGTGTATGAATAACACATGATTTTATGGCTAAAATAGATCAAATAAGGGTTGTTGTTGGTGATTTTGGGACGAATTTGAGAGAGTGTAGGGAGAGAGTTGAGTGGTTTTTGCATGTCACAAATGAAAGCAAGTAGTAAATGAGAAGTGGTTTTGTGGTTTGAATGGGAAGAGTAGCTTACACATTAAGCACAAGTTAACAAGTGTTAACTTGTAGCTACTAGTTTGCCACATCACATGGTGTGGTGGTAGCTTGTGAACCGGTTTGAGTGGGGGTGGGACAAGTGTCCCACTTGTCTCATCCCCATTTGTTTACGGGTACTCCTCGATTCTAGTTTCCTCGATTTGCGTGCCCTCGGGTCGTTTTACGAAAAATGTTTTTATAAATTATGAATCAACGTTACAAAATGAATCCAATAAAAATTGTCTCATCAAAAACGGAGTTCGAAAACGTAAATACGTAATCCTAAGGTTTCCGGTTTAGTCGTAAAGGACGTTAAAATAAAATCGTAAGTCCTAGTCTCTTCTCGTAAATTTGTGAGTTTATGAACCAACACAAATTTAAAACTCCAAAATAATATTCATGGAGAAATTTTATTTTCTGAAATTTCGGACTGTCACCAAAGACGGTGTATGTAATCGTAAGCACGTAACGTAGAATCCTCCGGTTTAGACGTAGTCGACGCTACTTCAAGACGTAAATTCAAATTACTTCCCAAAAATAAGTGAGTTCATATTGTAACATTAAAATAATGTTTTCAAATAATTATTTAGAATAAAAATATCAACCATAAATTGACGGATTGTCACAGCATTTACCCCTAAACAGGATCTTTGTCCCCAAAGATCATCTTACCTTACTACTCGCTTCTTATAGAGTTAAAGCCATGTGGGTATTTCCTCCACATTCGGTCCTTTCTCACAAGTGTAATCCATTACAATACGCGAGTTTCATCAAACATAACTACGGGAATAAGATCAGGCTAAATGTTGACTTACTTTCTCTATCCATGATGTTCACGGGTTTCTGATGAATGCAACTTTTCGCCGATCTAAGCTTTATTAAGAAGAATTCAGATTTTCACTTGATAGATATTCCATCAAGTTCGATATACGAAACATAATTCACGCATCTCTTGAAGTCCTTGGGTAGATCCAGCTTATATGCCTTTCAAACCAATCTTTTACATCATCTCAATGGACCCATACAACGGGGACTCATATCCCATGATTTGTCAGATCATGAATTCATTTTTCCAAGTTTAAAAATTTTGGCATAACTTCGCTACCCATTTGGCACTTCAAGATCTACATTTCATATTCACATAACCTCCTGCCCACTATCGGCAGTTAATAATCAAATCCTAATTTCAACAATCATTTCAGATCTCGCGGGTCGGGTATTTTGTAAGGTTAGGTTCGCCATCATAGGAAACCATAAACCTAAAAGACATGTCCAACTCACAGTGGGTGTATACCGGGTGTCTTTATCTCAACTCCTGCTTACAGATGCTCTAATTTCTAAATCATAACAAGATTCGATCTCGATCCTAGTACGATAGTTATCAATGATAATATCTCCAAAGGAAAACGATTATACGGTCTATTACCAAAGGTCAATCATAAAACATCACTTATAGTATTTTGTATCGTTACTTTACCTCGTCCCTTCGATTGGGGTGGTACATAGTACTCTCATCAAGGTTCGTTCTCAATGATTTCTGAGCAACTCTCTAGAAATTCGATGCGAAGCGAGGATCTTGATATAGATGTTCGATACAGGCACACTATGTTTACATAACTCTTTTGCATTTATCATTAACGGGAATGATATTAGCAGATTTGGTCAGTCGGTCGACGATGACCCAAATCGAATCAAATTCAGATGATGACCTTTGCAATAGTTAGACGTTTACTAATGTATGAGGCGATCTCTGCCTTCATAATTGCCATCAGTACAACTTCTTCAGACAAAAATACTTTTAGTCAAAGATGACATACATATAATACTTATACTTCCAAGATTTCCAATTTAACTACATCTCACAATCTTCCATATTTAGGCAACCACAAACGGCCTTTTATACATTTAATGTCATTGTCTTCTCAATTCTAATGGTTCACATTAGCCGTGAACCCCCTTTTATTATCTATATTATCCTTTTTACAAACATTGTTTATTTTTATATCGTTCGGCAATTTATTTTGCACCTTCATTAATAAGGAACATGTCCTAACTGGTTCTTTATATTTTCTACATAATGCATCGGTATCTATATTCACTTCTCATGATGATATAATTATCATGTCCACAATTCACTCAGATATTCTTTCTATATTATGCGTCAGTAATTACGTTCACTTTCTCCTGATGAAATAAATATCATAACTGTATTTATTCAAAATTCTTTCTTCATATCTTTTATGTTTCAGTTTCGTCTCAACTATCATTTTTATCAGTTTTTCTCAATCCAGCGTTTAAAGCGTCGATAATTATTACAACTAATTAAATAATAAATATTCAATTTTTATGAAACGTAAACGTAAAGATTTTAAATTTTCCCAGTTTGTCCAATTATATAAAAATGTTCAAAATAATTTGAATTTAATTAACAAGATTTTCGTTGATTTATCAAAAATAATTAACAAGATTCGTAAATGTTTGAAAAAATCTCTGGTTACACTTTGGTAAAAGTTTTCTTAGTTGAAAAGCAAAAATTGTCATTTCAAATTCTAAGTCATGGTTTAAATGGTTTCCTCAATTCCTCTTAGGTTATCTTGAGGCATACACAAACATTTACCCCTAAACAGAAGTTTAGTTGAATGGTTTGTGTATAAGGGAATAATCCCTTAAAATCCTTTGTTAAAACATTCGTCAAAACATATTTCCATTTTCTTTTTAGTATAACTCAAAGTCTTAAATGACTTCTAAATTTTAAAGAGTCGATTTATATTCCATTATCTTATTAATCACACGGTTAAATCATGTAAAGGATTAAGTCTTAAGTCTTATGTTAAATATTCAAGGTACAGGTTTTTAGTTGTTCGGCCAGTTCAGGGCAATCTATAATTAATTATTAACTTCATTCTTATTCTTATAAACAAACAAATAGTCATGAATGATCACGAGCATGAATTTATCAAATTACAGCCTACACACGTGATTCACCAAATTTATGAATACTACATGTGCATTGGTCAATCCAAACGACATCACGTGAAACTCTTAATGTTCATTACAAGTACCGGATGTAGTGATTGGAATAGATAATCTTCTTCGCAGATGCGAAGTTGATGATAACCATGCCGTGGATCAAATCTTTAAAACATACGCTAGAAACTTGCAAATGATCGAACAAATCTTCCATTTCGAGTTATGGATATTGTTTTCGATTGTCAATTTACGTAGTTCACAGTAATTTATAAATATAAGGAATGATAACACCATAGCTCTTCATGATGACAGGCTTGGTAGAATAAAATTATTCTCCGACAACTCTCTCAGTTTTACGGTAATTCCTTAAATTCAGATGGTGCTGACGTACAGTGCACAAGCCATAGGTGCAGCACCGGGAATATAATCAAATACCAAATTCTACTTGCCTTAATGGCGAAAGTCTAGGTAATTTACCAATAAATACCTCTAAAGTTTCAGATAAAAGAAACATCTTTTAATAAATTTATATTAGGTTCTTCTAGATTACAATATCTATAACTAGTTCACAACCATTCACGGTATAATCTCAAGTCTAAATGCAGGATACGGGCATCCGTCAAGAATTATTTAGATCACCTTTGATAATCAACATCTTATCATTTAGGGGAATTCTATCCGAGTTCCCATCAATTAAGACAATGTCGTCATGTCATAATCAATCAATCCATTCTACTGGCACTATCAACTTTTCAGTTCCATTGCCGTCGATAAGATGTAAACTTCTTAAAAGACTAATAATAACTCATAATCCTTCACAAATTCAGGGATATCAGGAGACATAACTACCTTAAAAGAGTAAGGTCAACGCATAATCTATGCGAGAGAATTTCAAATCAGATACAGACGAAAACATTTAATGAATATGGATATATCCCATGTTTTCATAATTTGAGTACGCATTCGAAAGCTCCTCGGATCGTTACCCAGGTCATTCAAATGAAATCAAATCAAAAGAAATGATAAGAACGTCGATGCATCCAGTCGGGTATCAACACTCGATAATCAGATACTTTTCCTAAGAATCTCACTACGGGAGAATTGGACAAGAATGAATTGTCAATTGTAAAATAAGACAATTTCCACAGATGAGTAAATTCGACTCAGAAGAATAGATGCTACAGGCACATATGTAGGTGTCCCTAACACTATGTCCTTATTTTTCACTTCTTGCAGATCTCATAAATTTTTAATCTTTCACAATCTTCAAAGAAAATGTAGTGTTTATTCATTAGTTTTATTGTGACTACTAATCAGCCTTGCATGGTCCATTCCAAATTGTATGTAGGCGCGCAACTATATACAATTTCAAGATTAACGATGCAATACTCAGTTCGTCAAAATTTCATCGTCATGTTTATAATAAAAATATTTTCATGCTTAATTCTTAAATAAGAATCAAAAATAAATTTACAGATATTTTCTTTGTTATGAAAACAATTAAGTTTTCTAAGGTGTTTCATAAACAGCTTCATTTCGATAACGATTATTTATAAGTCTCACTTTAATATGGTGATGAAAACCCATTTTTTTTCTTAAGGGATATTGTTTTAACTTATAAAAACAGTTAGTGATCTGCAAAAGAGTGATGAAAAGTTGTTCACCAAGAACTAACTATAATATAATAGGAAATGAGCTTAGCCAAATAATCATGAAGTTCATGATCTCGATGGCATCAAAAAGAATAATCTACAACGTAACTCAAATCAAGATGAGTACTTGTTCCATGGTTGCATCACCAATGCGAACATTAGGATGAAGCAATAAAAGATAGATAACATCGATACATGTAGAATTTAGCAATCAAAGGTAGTCTTTTCATTAATCACAAACAAGTCAAAATTGTACCGTAACACATTACGTGTCACTATGTCATACAATTCTCAGAACTCATCCTACCAACTGATATCTCAGTTAAGTTAGGGATTCTTAAAAGATACCACAATGAATACTAATCTACAAGAGTCATTAGGTGTTCCACATGTCCCGGAAGATCCATCGGTCCCAATTCAGAAGAAGATTTCTTCAATTTATTTATTGGACACTGGGCATCCTCGTTAGTGGAAAATGGCCTAGGAACAACCCTTAACACGAATCAACAATCAATTAAAACCTTATAATTCAATCACAAAACTTAACGACTTTATTAATAATCTCATATTCCATATGGGTTAAGTTTCACTTTATTCAAGTTTTTAACCAATTTTATACTCAATTCGACATCCTGCCTTATTCTCCAATACTTACAACCTTATTCTTCGGCCTTGTAAAGGCAATACAATCTCAATATGAACAATACTTAATTTCCAATCCTATATCTCTTACAACAACAATTATCAAATGAGTCACTAGTATGAAATGACTCGATCATTCAACTAGACTTCTCGGAAAGGTATTAGTGGCATGAGGCTTTTGGTTAATGGTTCCAATGACAGCCTCAAGTGCAACATTCATCCTTTCGATTTCAATTTAAGAATTGGATGACAACGAATCAGATGACATCTTTCTAGGTGGTAACGTTTTGTCAAACTCCACTCTATAAGAAAGATCGTCATGACATCGATATTAGTTTTAATCTTGCCAATTCTTTTTCAATATCACAATCAACTAATATCTACATTTTTACGAATATCAACCATTTGTTGGGATCCTAAAGATCCACAACTTGGTTTAGATCTAGGATAGCTAGAATTCCTACGAGAATAGCTTCGATTAATTTACAAGGGGATTTAGGGTTTCTTGTGACAATCTACGTCGTATAAATACCTCGTATAAAAATCAAAATAATCATCAAACAATCATGTAATAAAATTACATCATATATATATATAATCCAAGTTATATATATATATATATATAAATAACACTTCTCAGTCTTGGCCTTGTCGGTAACTCGGGAATTCTTCGGCACCGTTATAGTCAAAAGATTTTTAGACATTTTTAGAAAAATGTTTATAGTTAAAAGATTTTGAAATGTTTTATTCAAAACCTTGGTTTTTAAAAATCTTTCGTTCTCTATAACGAGAGCTCTGGTACCAAACTGTAACACCCCCAAATTTCTACAACACAGTACAGCGGAAGACTAGTTGGTGTTACGGGATAGCACATTACTCACATCATAGACAACGCATAAAAATCGCGTCGTTTATTTATAAATCATTTCCATTCATAATTATCAAAGTTACATTGGTCCCAAGTCATATTATTTCATACAAAGTTTTACAAAGTATTTGAATGGAAATTATTGTTTAAGTGCGGGCCATGAATTCTTGTTGTCTTCCCGAGAATTACCTTCAAGTACCTGAGATAAAACATGTTAAAAGAAAAGGTCAGCGATAACGCCGAGTGAATTCATAGAGTTTAATAAATTCCATCAATATAACTTTGGTATAAAATTAGTACCAAAAATCAATACGTACAAATCATTGTAATAGGCCGTAAAATAGCCAAAATCATTTTATACAAATCTTTGTAATAGGCCATAAAATAGCCAAAGTCATTTTTATACAAATCCTTATCGAAAATCATAATATAGGCATTTGCCTTAAAAATCATTATACGAGCCAATGTCGTAAAAACATTATACAATACGTTTCGCAACGTTGTATAGTTTAAATAAAAACCGTTATAAGAATATGGTTATGAAAACCAAAACACAAACATAATATCAATAGTATGACCCTGTATTGCTAGTCAGGCAATACATCGTAATTCGAAGCGTCTAGTAGTATTTCGTTAGTTTTTGGATTATTATAAGCCGCATGACATTGTTACCTTACTAAACCAACAACGGGTAGCTAACCCGATACCAATTTTGCCCATCTAAAGTAGCGTGTCGTCACAAAGGTCACGCTATGGAAATCTTCTCATACATAAATTCACTTACCAATCAATGTGGCACGGCGGGGATCAACCGTCAAGGCGCGAACTGGGGTGATCGTCCCCAAATAGTACTATTAAATGCATAAGCGTCTACCAACTCCCGGTAGTTCAAAATTCATGCTAATGGGACTTTTAGTGACATAACCTAACTTTAATAATCCATTTTTTTTATTTCATCTATCGGGTCCTTTAATCATTCATAGGGTCATACAATCGGGTCATTCAATCATTCGGGTCCAAAATCAATAAACAAACAATCGGGACAAATGGTGTCCTATTTGATAAAAAGTAACATGTTATCTCCCTCGCGGGTTTATAAAACATTTATAAAAACATTTAAAAGAGTGTGAGGCTATGAACTCACGTTGATGTGGGAATGCGGGTCATCGGCAATTCGGACGTACGGTACGTGCTTCAATCACGGAAACCTAGACAAATAATAATCGGTCTTAGACGTTTGTCCAATGACTTTATAAAAATATCAATTATGTATACATATGATGATTATATATATATGATGATCAAGTGGGTTTACATATTCTCGTTTACTCATTTTAGAGTTATGTGTTGATAACTTTTATACTAGTTTTCTCGTTTTACCTATTTTCGTGTTTTAGGTCTAATAAGCCTATTATAAGTTCTTAACTTGTATTAATCCTTTTTGTACTTATATTATCAGTACATACACTTTCAAGTTGGGCCCAAATGGGTTAAGCCCAATAAGTTCTTTTTATGGGTGTTTATCTTATTTAGTCCAATTATTAGCCCAAGTATTAGTCCAATATGTTTACTTAGCTCGTTAATGTCCGTATGCCCTATAGTTCGGGTTTTACCGGTTTTTACTTGTTATACATGTCTATATATCAGTATATAAGTTTTATAAAGTTTTTATTAGACGGGTCCAACCATCTAAGTTTTATTTAACAAAAACGTTAATTTTTACGGTTATTAGCCGAAAAAGTCGTAAAAATCATGTGTATAGTTTTATAACTTATAAAACATAACAAATTACCATTTTTATAAAATGTCTACTTATTTATCATTGTACATATTTATATAAATAAAATCCAAGAGTTAGTGGGTTTTAACTTTACATTTTATACAATATAATTTTGAGTGCTTATATAATAGTATTATTCTTTAATTTCCAAAATCTGATTTTTATCTTCACTTTCACCAAAAATGCCATATCTTGAGTTCTATATGGAGATAGAAGCTCAAATTTTTATCACATAAACTACATTATATGTGATACATTTAACTCTTTTATAGATACTGTTGAATCATCTTCTAAATATTTTCTAAAAATCGTCCAAAACAGTAACCTCAGATTTATACCCTAAACTTGTTTTGATCATATCTCACTCATTAATTTGATTCCATTGCATGGCCAACTCTCACATGTGTACAAGACAGCTTACTGTAAATGGATTCTACTTCATCATTTTATCAGTCCATGATCTGTTTCTTTACTGTTTTATACAGCCATCACTTTTAAGCAAGATTTTAGCCTTGTTCTTTATAGTTTTTCACCTTTTTAATCATGTTTATCAACACCAAATCCCCACATAACATTTTTATCATCATATAATCATCATATACATATACAATAGAAAATAAAATACATGTTTACATAATCAAAATAACAAGAAGATGAGGAGGACAATCTTTATACCACCAAGTTGATGAAAAGATGAGGTTTTTGATGAACAAGACTTGGTTTTGGGTAACCAATATTATGAGATATCAACACCACTTCTAGGGTCACCAAGTATTTCTAGATTCCTCCAAAAATCAGCCCTTGTTCTTCATGAAAACTCCTTGAGAAATCAGCCCCAAAATCACTTGAAAACTCCTTTTTACATGTTAAGATCACCTCCAATCTTCAAGGCTTCAAAGGAGCATCATCATGTGTATGAATAACACATGATTTTATGGCTAAAATAGATCAAATAAGGGTTGTTGTTGGTGATTTTGGGACGAATTTGAGAGAGTGTAGGGAGAGAGTTGAGTGGTTTTTGCATGTCACAAATGAAAGCAAGTAGTAAATGAGAAGTGGTTTTGTGGTTTGAATGGGAAGAGTAGCTTACACATTAAGCACAAGTTAACAAGTGTTAACTTGTAGCTACTAGTTTGCCACATCACATGGTGTGGTGGTAGCTTGTGAACCGGTTTGAGTGGGGGTGGGACAAGTGTCCCACTTGTCTCATCCCCATTTGTTTACGGGTACTCCTCGATTCTAGTTTCCTCGATTTGCGTGCCCTCGGGTCGTTTTACGAAAAACGTTTTTATAAATTATGAATCAACGTTACAAAATGAATCCAATAAAAATTGTCTCATCAGAAACGGAGTTCGAAAACGTAAATACGTAATCCTAAGGTTTCCGGTTTAGTCGTAAAGGACGTTAAAATAAAATCGTAAGTCCTAGTCTCTTCTCGTAAATTTGTGAGTTTATGAACCAACACAAATTTAAAACTCCAAAATAATATTCATGGAGAAATTTTATTTTCTGAAATGTCGGACTGTCACCAAAGACGGTGTATGTAAACGTAAGCACGTAACGTAGAATCCTCCGGTTTAGACGTAGTCGACGCTACTTCAAGACGTAAATTCAAATTACTTCCCAAAAATAAGTGAGTTCATATTGTAACATTAAAATAATGTTTTCAAATAATTATTGAGAATAAAAATATCAACCATAAATTGACGGATTGTCACATTAGTTTTGTAGATCAAAGTTTGTTAATACTTGGATATAGTGTTAGACTCATAGATCTAAGTCTTGTGTGCTTAGATCTATATGGTTTTTATGTTTAGGCCATAAAACACAAGGTTTGTTATGTTTGGCCATAAAACATAACTAGGGTGAAAAGTTGTGTAGAGAGTGGTGTAGGTGTGTAGGTGTGAAGAGTTGTGTAGTTGTGTAGATCCAAATTGATGTGTCAATTTGGAAGCTGAGTAGATGGGTGTAGATTGGTCCTACCTAAGATTAGGACTCGACATCTAGCCTTGTGTCGAAAAATGGTGAAGTGGGCGACGTTGTGTAGATTGGTCCTACCTAAGATTAGGACTCAACATCTAGCTTAGTGTCGGAAATGTGTAAGCGACGTATATGGTTTTCTCCGCCTTGAAAGGAGATTTGTTGACTAGTGAAGTTACTCTCGAGTAAGGTGTACTCGAGGAGTGGAGTAGGGCGAAGAGGATCTTCGTGACCGAACCACTATAAATCATCGTGTCGGTACTTTCCTTTACATTTATTTCTTTACTATTATGAATGTATTTATATGTTGTGTGTTGTGTGCATCTCATAATCTAAATATCTAAGTTGCGGAAAACCTAAGGCTTAGTACGTGTGTGTGCTTCATGTTTAGATTATGGTCAAGTGTGCATCCTTTAGTCTAAACATCTTAGTTGCAGAAAAGCTAAGGCTTAGTACATGTGTGCTTAGTGTTTAGACTATTGCTTGATGTACTCTCGATTTGATGTGTTTGTGTGTTTAGTTACTTGTAGTATTTGTCTTTCAATCAAACACATCTCATATCTAGTCAAGCTTGATCGAGAATTTGATACAAAGGATTGTTAAAGTTTAACATGTAACAAATGGCATCATCCACTTTCGGCGGTTCCTTAAAGGGACAGGCGATTCGTTAGTAATAAGGAACCGCAGGTATGTTTAAAGAACCGGGCACAGTGGGTTTATGCGAAATGTTTTGAAAAGTAACTAGAAACTATTCAACCCCCTCTAGTTTCTACATTTATCATTAAAGATAAGCTTTACTAAAATTTGAAGATCGGGTCATTGTCAGATATTTAACAATGAACCATGTACACGAGCTTAAAAGCTTTGAATAGTTTTAATGTATGCTCGTGTCTGAGAAAATTTAATTTTTCGTTTGTGAGGATAAGTTTATCATCAGCGATAAACTTTCCTTTATTTGAAGATTGGGTCATTGTCTGATATTTAACAATGAACCATTTTTTGAGTTTAACTACAAATCCCCTGAGACACTTGATTCGTAGATATCAGCTTCTTTAGCAACCAAACTCTAAGAGTATCCTGAGCTGAATGGTATAAAGCGACTGGACCGCTTTGCTGAACGTTGACATTTTTACCTGCATTCTCATTAGGAGTTTGCTTGCTTTGGTATGGGTTAGTGATATCTATTTTAGAACCATGTGGGGGTTCACAACCAATTTTGGTAGTGCAAGAGGGGAACATCCTTTGTTGTCCCATATTCTTAGATGATTAAACAAGAAAGAAAGGTAGATAAAAGATGAATTCTAGAGAGAGAAAGTAGAGAGAAGTGTGTGAAACTTATGGAGGATTAGATTAAGAAAAATGAATCAACCAACACCCTTCCTAACATGCTAGGAAGGGTAATTATAGCCTTTGCCTACATGTGGCTTAATGGGCTATAGTTTGATTGGGTCGGGCTTGAATAAATGCTTAGTACCTTTAAAGAGGCCTTTTAAGCTAGCTATCAAGCCCGTAATGTCATGACTATTTTAACTAACTATTACAACGTTCTAATAAATGTTACAATATAAACCTATGATCGAACGTTCTTGTTTGACTCAATATTTCGAGGCTAACAATCTCCCCCAATGTGAGGTCATTCCTCTTCGATATTTGTAGATCTACGGAGATTTACGAATTTCGTCATAAATGAGTCTTGAACGTGTAATAGTAGTTTTGTTCCTTCATGTTGTGATCTTTGAGCCTTTGTTGTTGTCTTTCGACTTTGTCTTTGAGATCTTCAAATCATTCTTGACTTGTCTGTGCCATCTTGCGATCTTGTGTCTTCATCCACATGCTCATACTTTGCACTATCTTGAAAGCTTGATAACAATCTCCTTTGAATAGAGGTCATTCCTCTACATTAATTGTTAAGGAAGATTTTGATCATCAGAGTTGCAGAAGTCTTTAGCTTTTTTTAATGGTTGAATGTCTTTGGGCATGAGAATGTGGTTTTGAATCTTCAACTTTGCTGAGTACACCGTAATGCCACCTTCTCGAGACAACACTTAGACACAGACTGAATAGCTTTGACATTCGTCCTAAATCGGTAGCGTTTTACCTCCGGTCAGTGAAGACTGTTAGACGATATTAAATATCGTACCTGTGATTAGGTAGATTCAATTAAGAATCTCCTTGACAGGGTTTCGCGGCAGTACTAGCCGTTCTCTTTACTCGACCGTCTCAAAGCAAGACTGCGAACATAAAGAGTGAATCAATTGGATAAATATCTGCTTTATTAAAGTCGTCAATTCAAATTCCTGGAACAAGTTTGATTCATTAATAATCTTACCATTGTTGCTTTCCAGTTGACACAAGCTTGATTCATAAGAATCTCGCAAGTTACCTACGATAGCGCTGTTTAATGTTGACGCTAGAAGGATTTCCATTCGTCACTGTGATTATTAATAAATATCACTCTGAATGTTCTGGCTAGACTATAAAGATATTGCGTAGAAACCTGAAACGAGTTTGAATCAATAAAGAAACAAACCACTGTTGCTTTTCAGTTTTACATATGTTCAATTCATAAAGAATCTTACACATGACCTACCACAGTCCTGTTTGATGTTAAAACTGGAAGGATTTCCACTCATCATTGTGAATACTAGGAAGTATCACTCTGAGTGTTCTAGAAATATCGCAAGGATATAGCGTAGGACTCTCTTGATCGTCATCCGTGTGTCCTAACGAGATTTGATTAATCTCTTGGCTCTAGACTCGATTTGTGCACTTTTAGTAGTCGAAGGCTGGAGCAGATGCCACCTATTCAATATCAACTATCTCGGAGTGAGAAAGTCAATATAAGTCATGTTGATCTACGTGACAATAAAACAAACTTCTTTTGAGAGAAGCCTGAGTCGGCTGGGGAGGGGTTGTGCATTACATCACTAGGTCCATGATGCGTTGTTTTCATGATGTGTTGACCCTGTTTCTGCCTAAATTGTATGGAGGGCTTCATTCTTTAGACCCTTTATCCTTACATTTCTTTTTCATTCTTCAACCCCTTCAGTGCTTACCAAAACATCATTACTAACACCTTGATGTGATTGTTCCAGTGCTAGCGTCAGTACTTAGTCGGCATTCAGCTTCGTTTAGATTCTACTCCATATTTCCTAAGGACTTCTAATAATCTACTGGATTGTCCCTGGGAAGATCCCTTCGGTTCTGGTTGGATCATAGGACTTAAACCTAACCACCCTTTTGACACCAATAACGTCGTGAATTAAAGATGTTGTGGGTATTTGATCGAAACCATGAGTGCTTGAGTCTTTAGATCACATTTTAATCACATTTTCTCCCCCTATCTCTAATATATAAAATCGTTTGATATTAGAGATACCAAAATTGATTAAAATATATTTTGAAAAATAGTCTTGAAAAACCTTCAGGAGAAGAATGTGTCAAACTAGCATGAATTTGGAACGCTCCCCCTCAAAAGTTGATCCAATTGAATTGTCATTGTGAGGATGTGATCCACAATTTACTTTTTGAGGATAGGAGTTGTTGAACACAAAAATTTTGAAAGATTTTGAATAATCATTGAAAAATTCTTGAAAAAATTGTGTTCAACGCTTTTCGAAAATCTCTATTTCTTTTTGGTGAAAAGGTTTTTCTAAAGCAAAAACTTGAGTTCATAGACTTTGAATGTCTTGACAAATCCACTCAAGTGTAAGAAGATTTCTCTTCTTTTGTTGAGGGTAAGGGCACTAAAGCGTACACTCCCCCGTGAATATAGATCCGGGTTGTAATCTGAAAGTGATTACAAGCCATTGTGTTGAGCTCAAAACTTTGAATGTTTTGTGACAAGATCAACCCAAGATAGATTGCTCTATCCGTTGTTGGAAAAATTGTCCAAAATAGACATTTTCCTTTAAAAATAGAAATGACATGTTTTGAAAAATATCTACATCTTTCATTCGAGCTTTATGTACACACCCGTGTCATTATTGAGCGACATTTCTAGGTACGTCCATATTATCAATACTGAAAGACATGTTGAGAAGAATTTTTTTGGATTTTCAAAGATTTTTTTAATTTTGTATTTTGATTTTTCATTAATATTTACATGTAGATGTTTGATAGATGAATCAAGCAGACTTCTTTGCCAGAATCTCCAGTTCTGCTGGAGTCAAACATCTCATACCAATTTGCCTAACTAGATATGCAAACCTGTCTTTCGAAAGAGCTTTTGTAAACAAGTCAGCTAATTGGTAATCAGTTCCAACAAAGTATAGTTCAACAATGCCCTTTTCGACTTGTTCCTTAATGAAGTGATATCTAACATCAATGTGCTTCAGGCGGGAATGCTGTACCGGATTGCAGGAGATGGCTATGGCGGACTTTGAGTCACAGTACATTGGTACTTTATCAAAGTGGAAGCCATAATCCGTGAGTTGTGTTCTCATCCAAAGAACTTGAGCACAACACGTAGATAGAGACACATACTCCGCTTCGGCTGATGAAAGTGATGTGCAATCCTGCTTCTTGGAAGACCATCCCACAAGCTTATCTTGACCTAGAAATTGTACACCACCAAAAGTACTTTTGCGTGTATCAAGACACCCTGCATGATGAGAATCTGAATAGGCCGTTAGAAAGAAATCGGTTTCCCTCGGATACCAGATTCCCATGTGAATGGTATTCTTGAAGTACTAAAAGATCCGTTTAACCTCCTTGAGGTGGTTTCAGTGGGTCGTGCTTGATATCGTGCACAACAACTTGTAGCATGTGATATATCTGGTCCACTTGCTGTTAAGTACATGAGGGAGCCGATCATGGAACGATATCTCATTTGATCTATTGCATCTCCTTCCAAATCAGCATCTAGGGATGTGGTTGATAATGGTGTTCCAACGGGGTCACATGAGGTCATACCATGCTTTTTAATTATCTCTTGACAATACTTAGCTTGGTTGATAAAGATACCACTTGGGGATTGGTGAACTTGAATTCCTAGAAAGAATTTTAGTTCGCCTATCATAGACATTTCAAATTTGTTGTGCATTACTTTTTCAAACCATTTTGAAAGTTTTGGGTTTGTAGACCCGAAAATAATATCATCAACATAAATTTGCACGAGCAAAATGTCATCCCCATATTTATAAGTGAACAGAGTTAGATCAATGGAACCTTTTGAGAAACCTTTGGATACCAGAAATTTCGAGAGCTCGTCATACCACGCCCTTGGAGCTTGCTTGAGTCCATAAAGTGCTTTGTGGAGACGATACACCTTTTTAGGATAATGAGGATTTACGAATACTTTAGGCTGTGTAACATAGACTTCTTCCTTCAAAGGACCGTTAAGAAACGTTGTATTTACGTCCATTTGATAAACAATGAATCTATTATGTGCAGCATAAGCAAGGAAAATCTTGGCCACTTCCAAACGAGCTACTGGTGCAAATGATTCTTCAAAATCAATACCCTCTTTCTGGCCATACCCTTTAGCCACTAGCCTAGATTTATTCTTGATGATCGTGTTCTCTTCATCCATCTTGTTTTTCCAGATCCATCGAAGATTTAATGGTATTACATCGTATGGTCTGTCAACAAGTTCTAAGAATTTAAGTCTTTCAAATTGTTGAAGTTCATCCGTTATCGATTCAATCCAAGCATGATCAGCCATGGCTTCTTTGATATTTGTTGGTTCAGCGGTACTTACGACGAGTGCGAACATACAAACATCGCCATTGGTTTCAAGTTGTCGTCTTGTACGAACGGGCTGTGAAGGGTTTCCAATTACTTGAACCAAACGATGATCTCGGGTCCAATGATGTGTTGAAGGATGTCGTTGATAGAACGTATGCATATTTGACGGATCAACATGGTGAGTAGAAGACACTCCAGTTTCGTGTACCGGTGTACCGAATGGGTTGATAAAGTCGTCTTCGTCATTTAATGCATAAGATGCTTGATTTGTGTTCTCTGGAGCAATGACAGTAGTTGTGGATGTTGTAGGAGCGGTTGTTGATGTGATGTTATGAGGAGGTAAATCTGCAGCAACCCATGTTGAAGTAGATGAAGTTGTATCCTTTTATTGCCAATGATCGGTATCATCATTCATATCATGAGTGACAGCAGAAGACTTTGATACAACATGTTTCTCCCCGTGAAATATTCATCATACATTGGTCCATATAACATTTCCAACTCTTCAATTGTCGTGTTGACTGTCATATCTGCTCTTGGAACATTTCCTGGAACCAGCTTTGAACTTGACAGTTCATTGTTGTGGTCTTGAGTTCCGAGTTCCGTGCGGTTGTGAACAGAAGTCGTGTGTCGTTGGGGTTCGGGACTTAAACTGTTTTGTTCAAGTGCCATTTCTTGTAATTCATCAAAGCGGATGTGAATAGTCTCGACTATCAATTTTGTTCTCTTGTTGTAAACTCTATATCCCTTAGACTGAGTTGCATATTCCACAAGAATACATGCATCACCTTTCTCTTTCATCTTGTCCAGATTTTCACCATCGCGAATAAGGTAACACGTACATCCCAAAACATGAAGGTGTTTGAGTGAAGGTTTTCGATCATGAATTATGTGATATGGTATCTTTTCGTGTCTTGGGATAATTAAGGAACGGTTTTGTGTGTAGCATGCAGTTGACACGGCTTCGGCCCAAAAGTATAGTGGAAGTTTTGAAGCGGATAATAATGTTCGAGCAGCCTCAACTAAAGTACGGTTTCATCTTTCAACAATGCCGTTTTGTTCGGGTGTTCGAGCAATAGATTTTTCATGTTCAATTCCTTCAGCTTCAAAATAATTTCTCAGAGTTGAATTCAAAAATATTGTGCCTCTGTCAGTACGAACCACTTTTACTTGAGCTTGAAGACCACGTTGTATCAGTTTAAGGAAGCTGATGAGAACTTCAGGTGTTTCATCCTTGGACCTCGAGAAGTGAGTCCATTTGTACCTTGAGTAATCATCGACAATTACCATAATATACTTCTTCCCATTGATACTATGAACACGCATGGGACCACACAAATCTATATGAAGAAGATCTAACCGTCCTTTAGAGCTTGGTGTAGTTTTTGTCTTGAAACTACTTCGTTTAGCTTTACAAAGCTCACAAGAAGAACAAAGATGATCTTTGATGAATTTCAAGCTTGGAAGGTGTTGGAAATACGTTTTACGTATAAAGAAAGTCTCGGTCACTCCAACAATATAGTTATAGGCTCGTAGTATTGTTTAGGTTATATTTATGTTAAGCCCGACCCATGAGCATGTTCATGGGCCGGAGGCCCAAGTCCATTTAAGGACTTGTGTATATAAACCTCTTTCCACCATGGAAAGAGGTGTTGGTTGTTTAGTTTGTTTTACACATTAATAAAAGTCTCTTTGTTTCTCTCTCTAGTTTCTCTCTCTAGAATAACAACAACCTTCTTGATTAGCTATAAGATTATCATTGTTCTACAATTGGTATCAAGAGCATGGGATGCGTTAAGGTTATTCCGAAGATAGGGATATTCCAAAGATAGGGGATTATTCCGAAGATTAGTGATTGGTTTTATTTAGAATATTTTTCTAGGATTCTTAGTGGATTTCAATACTGATACATCAACACACGATCTAAATCGACAACAACATTTTTTTTTCACATCCTTACTTCATTGAACGGTCAAAAGATAATCTTTTTCAATCAAGTGTTCAAAAAATGAATCCTCGTTCATTCATGCCTACAATGACATCACTTACTGATATCTCAATCATCTCGGGTACCGACACCCGCCCACCGTTGCTCATCAAAGATTTATTTGAAGCATGGCAAGGTCGCATGAAAACTTACATCATGGGCAAACCCAATGTCAGACTTATGATTCAATCTATTGAACAAGGTCCACTAGATTGGGGAGAAGTTATTGTCAACAATGTGAAGCGGACAAGGTTGTATCATGAGTTAACAGATGCTAACAAACTCATTGCCGATGCTGATGAAAGGGCCGTTCAGACAATACTTCAAGCCCTTCCACCCGATATCTATAGAATGGTAAGTCAACACACAGTGGCAAAAGATCTTTGGGATCGATTAGCTGTTTTGTTACAAGGGACCTCTCTAACTAAGCAAGAAAGAGAGTGTCAATTGTATGACTTGTTTGATAGGTTTACATACATTCCAGGGGAGACTCTTCACGATTACTACTGGCATTTCACCACTTTGATGAATGATATGAACGTGTATAATCTAAGGATTGCTCAGTTTCAACTAAACACAAAGTTCTTGAACACGTTACCCCAAGAATGGAGTCAATATGTCACTGATGTTAAGATGATTCGAGATTTGGACAAGTCAAATTTAGATCAACTCTATGCTTTCTTGAAACAACACGAGAAGCACGTGATCCAAAAACGCATCTCTCAGGGATCCTATCAAGAACCATTGGCATTAATGGCAAACCATCCAACATTGCCATATCACAACTCTCCGTTTGCGTTGGGACACCAATCTTCCTATCAACCATTGTATTAAACACCAAGCTTCCCACATTATTCAATCTTGCCACAACCGCCTACATCTTATCACCAACAATACAAGCAACAAGCAACATCATCACAAGGAGACTCACATCAGCTACCTTATGCTTCACAACAGTATTCACCTTATCAACCTCCAACAAACCCTGCTATTACCTACCAACAACTTGAGGCTCCTCAAGCCCATTACTCACAACATGTTAGTATTCCCTCAAATCAGCTTGTAGCTCAATCAGCACCAACATTCTATTGTGATGATGAGATTCATGTCCCTGAGTTTAGACAAGGGGATAGTCCTACTGATATACTTGCTCAAATGTCTGCTTATATCACTCAAACATTGAACAAACGAGGTTACAGAGGACCAGCTCCAACAAACAATCAGTTAAGGAACTCTTCTAACTCTCGACAACAAGCTACAATTCAAGATGGCATAGTAATGGTGCAACCACTTCAGGGGAGACCCAGTTCATCTACTGCTGGTGCACGTTCATCTAACATTGCTGCTACAAGGGGTAATAACACTGGCAAAATGAAGATGATTATATGTTAAAACTGCAAAGGGGAAGGGCACATGGCTCGAGAGTGTAAGCAGCCAAAGAGGAAAAGGGATAGCACATGGTTTCAGGAGAAGATCTACTTGGTGAATGCTCAAGCCCAAGGACGTGAGCTCAATGAAGAAGAGTTAGCATTTCTCGTAGATACGGGAGTCGCGGACACTAACGGTCTCACAACAGCCATCACAAACAATGCCGCATATCAATGTGATGATCTGGATACATACGACTCTGACTGTGATGACTTCAATACCGCCAAGGCAGCTCTCATGGCAAATCTTTCACTTTATGGAGCTGATACAATTTCTGAGGTACCAAATACTGCCACGGATACTAGTATTGTACCTTATCAAGTTGAGCAAGTGTCGGAGTATCCGGAACAGCCTCTGGTGGTTAGTCACTCAAACGAGGAGACAAACAATGATAGCAATATCAATGCAAGTCCCTAGACTTTGAGTGAAACACAACCGGGAGCTATTACGACTACAAATTCGTTTGCTCAACCCGATTTGGTTATGGTGTCGGCATCTATGCTTAGCCAAATGAATAATGCGGCCCTTGAAACCCTCAGTGTTAATCAGACTTTATCTGCCAAGCTTGCTTTGCATAAGGAAAAGGTTAAAACCTTGGAATTAACTCCAGTGTCCACTACCTTAACCAATTCTGAATTTGATAGGTTTAGGAAAGTCCAAATGGATAATCTGCTAGAAATTGAGAGTTTAAGAGCAAATCTTTCGAAAGAACTTAAAGAGAAAGAGTCAGTCGTTAATAATTTTCAAAAACTACAAACGGATTTCGAAATTATCGAGTCTAAAAGGGTTGAAACGAAAATTAAGGCGTCTGAGAAAGTTAAAAAGACTGAAATTTTGCTTTTAAAACAATACTCTGCTTCACATTTAGTACACTTGTTTCATTCTTCTTTTCAAGAGTTCAATCTATCACGTCTATTAGACCTACCACCTAACCGGGGTATGCAAAGCAAGCATTTAACCACAACCCACTACTTTATGATGCAACCAAGTTAGGATTAATCTTAGATCCGATTGTGTTTTTAAATGAATCTGAGAGCATGTCACTACATGAAGAGAATCGGTTAAAATTACTTCCTACATATCCTGAGTATGATTATGCACAAATGAATGCATCATATGCAAAAATAGATCTTAGAACTCGTTTTAATATGCAAAAGGAATTTATCCACACACCAGCTTACATGCCTACTAGAGAAAGCCTTAGTATACTTCCTACACTTGTTAATTCGGACGAACCTAAGGAAATTCCTAAGAATCTTCCACCGGTAAGTACGGTATTGCTAAGCTTGGAAGAGATTGAGCGATACCTTACCGAGTTTGTCAAGGTCATCCTGGAATGTATGACTTCAATGGCTCAAACCGCTGGAGAATGGGATTTCGAACACATGAAAACGGTGTTTGAGAAAGAGATCGTTCCGTTTGTAAACAATATTAAAAATGGAGTTTATTATCTCGCGGGAAATCTAAGTTTCAAAATGGGTGAAGTTCAAAAAAATTTCTATGAAATGGATGATGCTTATGAACAACATTTAATTGAGAAAGAAAAGATTTTATCCGAATATGACCGATTATTAGAACATATAGTGTCTCTCGAAGTGATGCAAGTTGTTACTATTGAATATGCTCATGATATTTCATCTACTATGAATATATGTGATTGTTGATCCCAAACTTAGATCGATTAGCTTTGTGTATACGAGATTAGATCAAGTATAACACGTAGAGAAACCCTTGTTATATGCTTTGTGAATCTAAGTGTTATGCGGAATTTAACACTTAAACAAGAACACAAGATGTAAACAAAACTTTCACTTTGATTATGAATGTCGAACTTGCTTACAATGAAAGATGTTTACGAATGAAAACTTATATAAAACTTGATACTAAACATTAACCTAAAGGCCTTCTTTTATAGACTAAGAAGCCTTGTACAATAAGCTACGTATCAACTACTCTAGGTAAAGATAAACATAGAAAATACATTGTCGTTTCTATCCTTACTAGAAGTATTCTAGAACATAATAAACGTGTAGCTTATATCTTCCATCAGTGCTTGTCTTCAATCTGTCAACGCTTGACTTTAACTTGTCAACGCTTGAGCTGTCAGCGCTCACTTTGTTCTTGTCAACGCTTGAGTTGTTCTTGTCAGCGTTCAAGTGATCTGGCCTTAATTTATTCCCAACAATCCTCCCCTAAACTTGATATCCACTCTTATGATCAAGTTTCTGAATAAACATTAAGAACTTGGAGGAGTCTGACAAACCTTATCATATTGGTAATAAATAAATCTGATCAAATTCTTTGCCACGTCACTTGTATAATCTATCTCCAACTGGGTGTCCTTCATCTTTTCCAAAACAGCCTTGGATATGAAATACTGAGCATCCACTAGTAGATACTCAGCAAACTTTGTAGAACTCAAATGGTAAACACTAGCAGCTGAATATAACCTCCATTGAAGACCACTGAGGTCATCTTCAAGATCCTTCCATATTTCAGGATCTTCCTTATTTGTCCCACACATTCTTTTGAATGTGGTCCAAAGTTTTATTCCATTAGCTGAAGTTGGTGCTTCAGCCTCATACTTGGTCTCCAGCAACCTCCAAAGGTCCACCAAGTCTTCTCTATCACAACTTGCAAATAAAGATATGAGAGTGGTAAAAGTGTGTACCTCCTTGCCAAATCTTCCAATCTTCCAGAATCCACATTCATCCTCATCATAACTCACAATTGGATTCCTGGAATCTAATGGTAACACTTGCACCATATCTGAAGCTTCTAATGGGGAGAGCTTGAGGCTCTTTCTAATAACTGCTTCACGTGGATATAGTTGATTCATATCTTTTGGAAACTCAAGTGTAAATCCCTTCTTCACTGGCCTGGGAACTATCATAGCTTTCTTGATTTCCATCTCTTCTGCAAGTTGCTCCTTTCTTTCATCTGAAAGAAGTCTGAAAGTGTTTTCTTCTTACACTTTCACCCAAATAGGATAAGCCCTATGTTCCAACTCATCAAATGTCAAAGCCTTCAACTTCTGATGTGTCCATCCAACTCCATGACATCTGAGCAACATAAAGTAGAGCTTCCTTCTATCCCTTTTCAACTCAGAGAGAATATTGCTTGCCTTGTGCTTCAAAATCACCTTACAATCCTTCTGAACTCTAAGAAGAAGCTCCAAACCCCATATTTGATCTGAAATGGTCAAGTCTGGATTATCCATGCAGCTTTCTTCCCAAGAATTGTACATCTGAACCACCTCTGGCATGTCAAAGTCAATCTGCAACTTTAAATCTCTCAACTTTTCCCTAGCAAGCTCATCACCATACTCAAGCCTTTCTGGTTCTATAATCATCACACTTGAGTCTGAGCTAGCTCCATCACTTTCTTTTTCAGAAGTCACAACAAATGGTGACTTTTCCTTTTCACCTTGTTCCATCATTTGTTCAGCCAGTCTTCTATCAAATTCAACTTGGGCTGCATTCTTTGGAACAATTTCTTCTACCAATTTACCCTTACCCTTATCTGATGGTGCAATGGTTGGTAAGGTAGATGGTAATACCTGAGTAGGAACCTCCTTGATGATAGATGATGACTGGAATACATCACCTCCATATGCAGATCTGTCAACGCCCAAATTTCCTCTATCAGCGCCCAAAATACTTCTATCAGCGTCCAAATTTGTCTCTCTCAACATAGCTGTAAATGATAAATTTAGATTGGTTGGAGAGATTAAGGACGTATCAAAACCTGTTTGTTCCTTCAAAGTAGTAAGAGCTTCAGCAACATCCATTGATTGACCATCTTGACTGCTCTTATCACTCAGATTTCTTTGATCTTCCTCCCCTTTGGAAGACTCCTCCATACCTCTCCTTGCATGAGCACTCTCCAAAACAACAATCCTCTCCCTCAATTCCTTGAGTTCAAGGCCTTGTGAGCTGACAATTTGTACTAAGTCTGCATTTTGCTTTTGCAAGCTAATGCAGACAGCCGTCAATTCCAAAAGAGTCATTGGTTCCAGTCTGCCCTCTTCTAAAATGGGGATTTGACCTCCCAAGTCAGGTTCATTGGGCATGGATGAGGACTTAAGTATGGTGGGACTGCCTTGGCCAGCTTCTAAGCCAGAACCAATAGTCCCAGCCTCATCCAGGTCACCAGCCACACTTGTGGTGGTGGTTCTCTCTGCTTCATGGCTAGGACCACCAGAGGAGAACACTCCAGTAGTCCTTTGGCGTTTGATCAACCTATATTCAGGTGGTGTGGAAGATGGTGTGGAAGAATGGGTAGATGTGGGTTGGTTAAGCGGTGTTTGGGATTGTGATGGTTGGGTGTCAGCGTTGGAAATAGGCACATCAACGCCAACATTTGATGTGTCAGCGTCAAAGGGTTCTTGGTCTATTTGCATTTGTTCAGGTAAGGGTAAAGGTTCAGGAATAGGTTCAAGTTATGGGTGAGGGTCAATTTGAGGTTGGGGGTCTGGTTGGGGTTGTGCTGCTGCAATAACAGCAAGCATGGTTGGGGTTAAAGGTAAGTCTCTATGAGGTGGTGAATTCATCTTTGTAAAAATAGCTTTCTTTTGTTCAGGGATTTTATAAAAATCATTGTGATCCCTTGAACAATATCTTTGATCATCAAAAATCATTGGCAGAAAACGGGGATAAGCCAAAGTCATTTTTGTCCCCTTGTTTTTACACATCCCTTCAAAAATCATTTTAGAATAGTAATATTGTTGCCCTGTTGCAATGCACACAATAGCACTAGCAATAGATCTATTGATCTCATTGTGTGCAGTACATTTGGGACTCAAACATTGAAGGAGAATGTGAATGAGGTACTTCCAGGCTGGGGGAAATTCCTGCTTATGGTACTTATTAAGAGTACCTTCATCAGGAATAGGATATCCCAAAGCCCTAAGCCCTTGTTCTATTTCATTTATGGGAAGGATGGTTATACCATCAGCATCATCAAGATGCAAGGCCTGGCGTACCAAGGCCTCAGTAACCACCCAAGATCTCCCATGAACAATAGAAGTTAATGTGGTCACTCCATTAACTGTTGAGGAACTGACAGTGTTCCAAAACTGTTTAATGTGTGTAACTGGAATGAGTGGTGCATGAGAAAGAGCATACCTTAAGGGGGATGCGTTCAAATACGCCACCATTTGTGTGTATTGAGGAAACAAATCATTATCAGCAACAAGATAAGCAATCATGTTGTGTTGAGACTTGAACCCCAATTCCAATTCTGCTGAGTTAAACCTTGGTGCCATTGATGAAAGCTGTTAATTTGAAGTGTAGAAGATGAAGGTTGATAAGAGAAAAGTGTTAGACAAGAATTATAGATACCCTGTTTGAAAATAGGAGCCAAATTTATAGGAGATAAAGAATGCATGTGATTGGCCCAAAAATAGGCGAAGATTTTCAAAAACTAATCATGAAAATATTGAAAAAGTTATAAGTTATCTCATGCATTTAATGAAAGTAACAACTCCTAAAATTACGGCTTGAAAATATGTCAAAAAGTAACAACTGGGTAGGTCCCATTGAGTGTCAACGGTCAAATATAACCTATCAACGCCCAACGGCTATAATCTTGTCAACGTTCGCCTAAAGCCATGTCAGCGTCCAATTTGGTCACAACAACGCTTGGAAAAATCTTGTCAGCGTCCAAAAATAAAATTGTTTTAAAAAGTGAAAAATGACCTTAACAAGTAATTTATCCTAGAGAAAATAACCAAAAGCTGATAATTATTATAGGGCGGCAAGCACTGTCCAGTTATGCACACTTGCATAAGCAAGATAGACATAACAGTCCTCTAGTGTCCCTTGCTAACCAAAATTCTTAACAACCAAGTTACCTTATAAAATCCTTGTTACTCCCAGGTAAATCCCATATCAAAATCATTCCCAAGTCCCCCAACAGACCACAACCAATTCTAGGCCAAAAATGTCTTGGCAGCATGCAAAGTTGATATACTATGCATGCTACAGTGCCTCATGGTTTAGTAAAACTAACCCATACTCACCTGTGGACACAATCTAGAATTGTGATAAGAGTATCATATGGATACCCAAAAATCCTAAAGGTTCCTAAAACCTCCCCTTAAACTATGATACAAAAAGTTTGCTAAAATCATGCATGAACATAAAAAATTTATGTCAAGATAGGAATGAAACATTCCAACCATCATCCATAAATAAAAACTTGTCCAAATGCTTCTCCTTTGATCCATAAGCAACTCTGTATCCAATGGTATACTGCTAACACCATCTGCACATTTAGATTAAAAACCACAAAACTAACATTGTTGCTGACAACGCCCCGATAACACACAACAGCGTTAAAGAAAGCTTTGTCAGCGTTAGACAATTATATTGCTGACAATGGTGCAAAAACACTTATCAGTGTTCAAACAACCTTTGTCAGTGTTAGAAAAATATAGTGGAAAATCTAAATCATCAATAAGACCAATAATAATAATGCATCATCCTGTACATACTTTTACAAAAAGAATCCAAAACACATATTAAGTGAGATTAACCATTCCAATACTTGTTACCAAGTATTGAAATCTTCCAGTATCAAAAGGTTTAGTTAATAAATCTGACACATTTTCCTCAGTGTCAACCCTATCTGGTTGTATTAAACCTTTCTCAAAGCAATCTCGTATAAAATGGTGTCTAATTTCTATGTGTTTAGTTTTAGAATGATGCACAGGATTCTTAATGATGCATAAAGTACTATTATTGTCAACAAATATCTTAGTATGCATGAAATTATACCCATAATCCAACAGCTGGTTCTGAATCCACAACACTTGACCACAACATGCTGCTGCAGCCACATACTCTGCTTCAGTTGTAGAGTTAGCCACCACTGTTTGTTTCTTGCATTGCCAAGATATTAATCTGCTCCCAAGAAATTGACATCCACCAGTTGTGGATTTCCTATCAAACTTGTCACCTCCATAATCACTATCTGAATATGCAATCAGCTCCAATGGTGAATCCTTTGGGTACCACAAACCAAGATTAGGGAAACATCTTAGGTACCTAAAGATCCTCTTCACAGCATAAAGGTGACATTCTTTAGGAGTCACTTGATGACGTGCACAAGCACATACAGCAAACATGATATCAGGTCTGGAAGCAGTAAGATACATCAAGGATCCAATCATGGATCTATAATGCCTGACATCAACATCTTTCCCATCTCCAATCTTTCCCCAAGGGTGTTCTCTATCCATAGGAGTAGAAGCCCTCTTTTCATGTGGAGAAAAGCCAAACTTCTTCAAGATCTCAGCAACATATTTGTCCTGGGAGATGAAGATACCATCTTCTTTCTGCTGAACTTGTAAACCAAGAAAGAAGTTCATCTCCCCCATAGCACTCATCTTGAATTTGTCTGTCATAAGCTTGGAGAAGTCCTCACTCATCTTTGGATCAGTAGACCCAAAAATGATATCATCAACATAGACCCGCACAAGCAACACATCTTTACCTTTCTTCTTTGTAAATAGTGTCTGATCTATGGTGCCCCTCTTGAATCCATTGTCCACCAAATATGTAGACAAAGTACCATACCATGCTCTAGGGGCTTGATGAAGGCCATACATAGCCTTTTTGACTCTATACACTTTATCTGGATGCTCAGGATCCTCAAAACCAGGAGGTTGCATGACATAAACTTCCTCAACAATGGTGCCATACAAGAATGCACTCTTCACATCCATTTGATAGACTGTGAAGCCCATGCAAGATGCATAGGCTAGAAAAATCCTAATAGCTTCAATCCTGGCAACTGGTGCAAAGACTTCTTCATAATCTATCCCCTCCTCTTGTGTATAACCTTGAGCCACTAACCTTGCCTTGTTTCTGACCACAATACCTCTTTCATCTCTTTTGTTCCTGAGAACCCATCTTGTCCCTATAGGTCTGACATATCTAGGACAATCAACCAGCTCCCAAACATCCTTAATTGCAAATTGGTGAAGCTCATCCTGCATTGCTTCCACCCAACTTGGTTCTTTGAGAGCATCAAATATCTTCTTGGGTTCTTCTTGTGACAGAAAACATGCAAACAAACATGCTTGCACAAGAGGGGTATCAACCTTCTTGTGTATATTGGCAATAAACCCACCAAGACCTTGATGGGATCTTCTTGTCTGAACTGGAGTCATAACATCACCAATGATCTGAGATGGGGGGTGATTCTTCATTGTAGAAGTGAGAACCCCTCCTTCAAAAAGTCTGGTGTCCTCAACCTCATGCTCCATATTGCCAATGTCTTCTTCATCAGACTCTCTTTGATCAACAGGAATCTCTTCATAAACTTTGGAAGGTCCTCCTTGTTCAAAAGTGGAAGAGAAAAGATGTGCAAAGGTGTTGTCAACGTCTGAACCTTGTTTGTCAGCGCTTGGGCTAACAACGCTTGAACTGTTGTTGTCAGCGTCTGAGCCATCAACGTCTGAATTGGTCTTGTCAGCGCTAGATTTGCCTTTATCAGCGCCTGAAGAACCATGCATGTTTGTATCTGGTGGTATTTGGAGACCACCATTATCTTGTCCAGCAGCAGCAGCAGCAGCAAAAGCATCTGTCCAAATGGGAATAGTGACATATTCAAATGTAGGAGATGCCTTTTCTGCTTGTGATCCAACCCTCTCATTAACCTGTGTACCTGAAACATCAACAATTTGTTCCTCCACAACATTTGAAGTTACCTTCACAATGTCTGGATTAGTGACAGGCATATAATTTAAAGTTCTAGATAAGGGTTCCAAATCAAACAACCAATTAGGACCACTTTCAGGATCACTAGGTTTATTCTCTAAGAACCTAACATGTACTCTTTCAACAATACGTTTGTCCTCCTTAAGATAAACCCTATAACCCTTGCTCTGCACTGAATACCCCATGAAGCAACCTTCATCACCTTTTGCACTAAATTTCCCTAAGGCATCACTAGTGTCTAAGACTACTACATGACATCCAAAAGGTCTGAGAAAACAAATATTAGGTTTTCTTCCCCAAAGTAACTCTTAAGGTGTTTTGTTCTGAATTTTGTTAACCAATGCTCTATTTTGCACATAGCATGTTGTATTAACAGCCTCAGCCCAAAAGGCTATGGGAAAGTGAGCATCAGCCAACATTGTTCTGGCTGCTTCAATTAGGGTTCTATTTTTCCTTTCAGCAACCCCATTTTGTTGTGGGGTTCTAGCAATACTGAATTGCCTAGTAATTCCCTTCCTGGCACAAAAATCATCTAGCTTCTTGTTCCTAAATTCTCCACCATTATCACTCCTAAGCATCTTAACCTCATTGCCAGACCTTTTCTCAATTTGAGTGATAAATTCAATAAGAACATCAGCTGTGTCACTCTTCATAGCTAGAAAGAATGTCCAAGTAAACCTAGAAAAGTCATCAGTGACAACAAAACAATATGACTTGCCATTCAAACTTTCTATATTAGTTGGACCAAAGAGGTCCATGTGAAGCATATGAAGAGGTCTGGAACTAGTATGCACCTGCTTGGACTTAAATGAGACCTTGTGCTGCTTGCCTTTAAGACATGCAACACAAGAGTGGTCATTATGGAAGGCCTTCTCAGGCAAACCATCAACTAAACCAAGCCTCACAAGTCTATTTATATTTTTAAAATTTATGTGCCCTAGTCTCCTGTGCCACAAATTACTTTCATCTACTGAGGCCTTAGCATAAAAACAAGACATATTTGCATTCACTTTAATCCCATTTAAATTCACATTATATATGTCCTTATGCCTAGGTGTTCTATACTCAATGTACTTCTCATCAGGGATCTTAAAATCCTTGCTTAACACCAAACACTCAGTATCAGTGAAAAGAACCTTATTTTTGTTATCACACACTTGTGATACACTAAACAGATTATAATCCAGTTCTTTTACCAGGAAGATGTTTTCAAAACTTAGATTATTGGTGAGAAGGGTTCCTTTGCCTGTAATGGTGCCATATCCCCCTCCAAAGTATACCTTATCACCATCTTGAATAGGAGTGAAGTTCGTCAGATAGTCTTCCTTTCCTGTCATGTGCCTTGAGCATCCACTATCCCAATATCCATAATCATTGATCTGTCTCTGAATGCCCTGCACATAAAGAAAACAAATTAGTTTTCTTTGGGAACCCAAGTCTCAGAAGACTTGGATTCAACTGGTTGTTCAATAAGAACAGACTTAGTTCTCACAACAACCCCATTCTCATCCTTTTTAGGATGAAATACCCAGTTAACCCCAATTGGTTTTGTAATGACCTTTGAAATGTAATTAAATCTATTGCAAGTCATTGAAATTCCATTATTATTAGGGTTTTGATCTTTCTTGGGTCTCCATGTTAAGCTTGAAGAAGCTTTAGACCCCTTACCTTGTGGCTGCAAATATTTAGGTCTGGTCACGTTTCTGTCAGCGTTGGATTTTGTCCTGTCAACGCTGAGATTACCCTTGTCAGCGTTGAACCTAGGGTTTGCTACAGGAACCCATTGCCTATTTGACCAGGTGTTTGTCTTTTGAAAAGGTCTTTGTCCATGAGTGTTAGACCTTCTAGAGAAGAATGGGGCAGGTCTAATCACTTGTGGACTTTGCTGCACACAAGGTTTGGGTCTGACAACGTTTGACTTCCTAACAACGTTGACTTTCTTCCTATCAGTGCTGAAATTGTTCCTATCAGTGCTGGCTTTGGGAGCGTTGACACACTTGTATGCCAAATGTGAAAAGCTACCACAAGTATAACAGGCTTTCTTAGACACACTCTTAGGTCTAGAAGCGAAGAAACCTGTTCCATGATTGTTAACTTGGCTCTTGGGTGACCTATTATTTCTATACATCTCTGCATATTTAATGGTAGGTCTTCTAACAGTGTTGGAGCCTAGGTCAACAGCTTTACCAGTAACTGGGTGAGTAACCTTAATGGGTGGAGATTCATTGGGACTTTCACATAGCAAACCTACCTTAACAAATAAAGTAGGGTTAACTTTCTTCCACTCATTTAGGTCAGTCAGCTTTTGTTGATACTCTTCTACTGGAGTGACAACTCTTGGTGGAGGAGAGAATTCCTCTTCTTGGCATTCTGGTATACCAGTCCAAGACAAATCCTTTCTAAGGACACCATAGAAGTCACCAGCTGGTGGTGGAACCAGAGAGTAATCATTCATCCCAATCCCAGTCATGTCCTTAGGATCTCTTTGTTTAGCTACACAGTCTCCTAGGGCTTGGGTGGCTTTATCAAATCTTTGAATCTTGAGGTCAACATTATCTTTATTCTTAATGGCCTCATCTAACTTAGCCTGAAGGTCTCTATTGACCTTTGTCATGATATTTCTAATATCCATACTACCCTCTAGCTCATGTTTTAAGATATTTATCTTATCTTTTAAATCAAATTCCATTTTCTTGTATTCAGAAACGGTTTTCTCAGTTTCAGTAAGAGCTAGTTGGTAATTGGAGAATTTACACCTTTCAGTGCTCATATCATCTTTTAGTTTTAACACCTCTTTGTTAAGTCTATCAGTGTTTAACCTACAACCTTTGCTACAAAAAGCATCATCATATACCTCATTATCAGATGAAGAGGAGGAGTGTGCCATGAGAGCATATTCAACATGCTCTTCTTCTTCAATATCAGCAATCAAAGCTTTGTCCTCTTCAGCATCCTTAGCCAGATAGCTCCAATCCCATCCAGTACCATCAATTCCTTGAACTGCAACCATGGCTTTGGAGTCTTGAGCTTTAACAACCTGACTTGAGGGTTTACCAGCATCAGATCTTCTAAGAGATCTGCATTCCCTCATGAAGTGCCCCATGCGATGACAGTTGTAGCACTCAACTTTGGATTTATCAAATCCAGCAGTGTCTTTAGCATTGAAGGTCATCTTCTTCTTGAACCTTCTATTCCACCTATTTGCTCTTATACTAGCAAGAGCCATGTTCCACTTGATGTCCATCTCTTCCAAGTGTTCATCACTTATCTGCTCAAGGTCCTCATATGTAATCACTGAACCATTGGGCAAAGAAGTAATGTAAGCACACACAGTATCCAAATCCAAACCAGCAGGTTTAACTCTTGGGGAGTCATTCATGAATGTGTCAGCGTCTGAGAAGGAGACGTTGACAGGACTTGTTCCAGCGCTGACAAATGATGATCCAGTAACTGGATGCATAAAAGAGTCCTTCTGATTGAATTGACCTTCACTATGAGAGAAGAAGGCCATGTTGCTGGTGCTAGCTTTGCTTCCATGTGCTGAAAGAGTTTCATCTTCCAACAGTCTTAGTTTGTTGTAGATGTCATCAAACGAGGAGCTCTTGTAAGTATTATTGGCAAGAATAGATCTTGCCTCAATCTTCCATGCCTCACCAAGACTTTTCAGAAAGGTAGCATTGGTGTCAACATCACCAACTTGTGTCCCCATGAAGGACAACTTGCTTGTGATGTCAAGCAATCTGCTTCTCACGCTACTCAGTTTCTCATTGGGCAGAGCTTTGAAGACAGCATAATCATGCAGAAGTTGCTTTTTCTTTTCTTCCTTAGTGTCTGCATTACCACCATATGCAACTTCAATTGCTTCCCAAAGATCCTTAGCAGATTCATAGCCTCTATATTTGTGCTGATTTTCTTGTCCCAAAGAGACTTTCAGAATATTTAGGGCTTTCATGTCAACCCTTTTCTTTGCAATATCTTCAGCACCTACAGCTCTACCATCTCCAGGTTTTTCTTTCTTATCTTCATCAGGACATCCCTCAACAGCTGATCTTGCTGTAATGGCATCCTGAATCTTTTGAGCCTTATTGAATGAGTTTCCATATTCAATAATCTCCCAGAGTGTGTAATCAAAGATCCCCAAATATTGTTCAAAGTTGAACTTCCATAAGTCAAAGTTGGTTGCATCAAGCATGGGAATCTTGATGTCTGGTAATGGTGAAGAGGAGGAGGTTATTGCTTCAGACATGATGTTTTTAGTGTTTTGAGAAAATTAGGGTTTTGGTGTTCGTGTATCGTTCTGGTGTTCTTCAAAGATCAAAAGTTCCTCAACAAGCTCTGATACCACTTGTTGATCCCAAACTTAGATCGATTAGCTTTGTGTATACGAGATTAGATCAAGTATAACACGTAGAGAAACCTTTGTTATATGCTTTGTGAATCTAAGTGTTATGCGGAATTTAACACTTAAACAAGAACACAAGATGTAAACAAAACTTTCACTTTGATTATGAATGTCGAACTTGCTTACAATGAAAGATGTTTACGAATGAAAACTTATATAAAACTTGATACTAAACATTAACCTAAAGGCCTTCTTTTATAGACTAAGAAGCCTTGTACAATAAGCTACGTATCAACTATTCTAGGTAAAGATAAACATAGAAAATACATTGTCGTTTCTATCCTTACTAGAAGTATTCTAGAACATAATAAACGTGTAGCTTATATCTTCCATCAGTGCTTGTCTTCAATCTGTCAACGCTTGACTTTAACTTGTCAACGCTTGAGCTGTCAGCGCTCACTTTGTTCTTGTCAACGCTTGAGTTGTTCTTGTCAGCGTTCAAGTGATCTGGCCTTAATTTATTCCCAACAGTGATGATGTGCATGATATATCTGTGAATATTGTTGAACCTGTGAATACTGTAGATAATCATTCTTTTCACGAATCTAACGATGATTTTTTAAAGCTTCAAGATTCTTATAACACACTTTCAAAACGTTTTAATGAGCTTCATCAACATTGCATATCTCTTGAAATTGAAAATCAATCTAAAAATGAAACTCTTTAAAAAACAAATGATTGTGAAAACTCTGTTGAGACAAGTGACACGATGATTCAGGTGGTTCAGGCATTAGAGGAAGAAATTATGAGACTTAAGAGAGAATCCGTAGAAGAGAAATTGGAACTAGAGGCTGCAAAGATTAAAAATCATGCCCTAGAAGATAGAATTAATTCTATGCTAGGGGAGTTTGATAAAGTAAAGCAGGGTTTTTCACAAGTTTATGGTTCATTAGAAGATCGCTCCGCTTTTAATGCGGCAGAGCAAAAGTCACTTGTTGACCAACTGAACCGTAAGTGCGAGGAAATCTCTGACTTAAATATTCAACTCGTAGACAAAAACATGGTTTTGGCTGAATTAAAGGAGACACTTCAACTCAAAGGACAAGAAGTTGTTGATAATCCAGCTACAATCTCTGCCCCGACCTCTAGTGCTCCAAAAACCAACAAGGTGGTGATCACTAAGAACCCGTACCATAAGAACAGTCCACTATCATATAAGTCCTATATAGAGCACGCAGTTGAGTACGCGAATTTTGCTAGGGGAGAGTTAGATGATCTCTGTGAACTTGAACCTAGGAATAGTCACTATTACCATGCTCACGCTTTCATTGAGAGAGTACAACAATGCTTAGAGCACTTAAAGTACATAGGACTACCGGGTTCTGCACCACTTAAACAACAAACCATTACCATTGTCATGACTCCATTCAATAAGAATCCAGGATCTAAGCCTATATTAAACACACCCATCAAGGCTAAATCAAAATCTGTCACTAATGTTCCCTTGGCTTCTACAGGAGTAATTGTATCTACTAAGGCTAAGGGATCTCAAGACAAGAAGAATAGGATCAAGCCTTCCACTAGTAGGACTGCAAAGAAGAAAGTAGAAGTTCACCCTAGGAATGTTATTTAAAATTTGAATAAATAGAATCATGTAACTAAGACTAAAGGCACTGCGCTTGTGCAGCAGCCTAAGTAAAATGTGAATTCTAATTTGAGATGTTGGAATTGTAATGAATGCATGTTTTCTAAGCATCATGATTTATGCCTTGTTGATCACGTGAATGAAATGTATGCAATTAGGAACAATCTTGAATGGATTCCAACGGGGAAGAAATTCACCCAAGTTGGTTGGCAATGGAAACCCACTGGTAGGACCTTCACTGCTAATGGAACTACGTGCCCTTTAACTAGGATCACATCCATGGAAGTTAGGTCTCAGCGTCCTTTAAATAGGAACACTAGCACTAAGAAATGGAAAAAGCGCCCTTTAACTAGGTCTGCCCCCACTATTGTGCCTACCAGTGAAGAAGTACCTCAGGATCTTAGACAACTAGAATATAAGCCGGCATTTAGGAAGCAAATCTGGAAGCTAAGAATTCTTCGGTTAGCAAATCTAAGATAAATATATCTGTACCTGCTAACACAGAGGAACTACTAGATTCTGATACATCGTCTTTGTTTGGTGATATTTTAAGGTGGTCCAAATCATCTTCTGGTACTTGGACTCTAGATGCTCAAAGCATATGACCGGAGATCGCTCGATGCTCAGAAATTTCATCAGCAAGTTTCTAGGAACGGTTAAATTCGGCAACGACCATATTGCGAAGATCATGGGTTACGGTGAATATCAAATTGGGAATGTTACGATTTCAAGGGTATATTATGTGGAGGGACTTGGTCATAATTTATTTTCAGTGGGACAATTTTGCGGTTCAAACCTTGAAGTGGCTTTTCGACAACATACTTGCTTTATTCGCGATCTTGAAGGAAATGATTTTTTAAAGGGTTCTCGAGGGGATAATCTCTACACACTGTCCATTCAAAACATGATGGTCGCCTCTTCTGTATGCCTTCTTTCCAAAGCATCTAAGACCAAGTCATGGTTGTGGCATCGTCGGTTATCTCATCTTAACTTTGATGCTATAAACCATTTGGCTAAAAACGAACTTGTTCGTGGTCTTCCAAAACTTAAGCTCGACAAGGATCATTAATGTTCCGCATGTTCTTTGGGGAAAAGCACCAAGAAATCATACAAACCAAAAGCTAAAGACACCAACCAAGAACCACTGTATCTTTTGCACATGGATCTTTGCGGGCCAATGCGTACGGCTAGTGTGAGTGGTAGAAAATACATCCTCGTCATGGTGGATGATTTCTCAAGGTTTACATGGGTAAAAATTTTAGCATCCAAGGATCAAGCACCAAAGTATATTATTACTTTCTTAAAGATGATCCAAGTACGTCTTAATGCTACTGTTCGCCGCATTCGCATTGATAATGGAACTGAGTTCGTTAATCAAACTCTACGAGACTATTATGAAGAGGTCGGTATTTCACATGAAACTTCTGTTGCTCGCACTCGACAACAAAACGGTGTCTTGGAAAGACGTAACCGTACACTAATGGAAGCTGCTAGAACTATGTTGATTTATGTGAATGCTCCTTTATTCTTATGGGCTGAAGCAGTGGCAACTGCATGTTATACCCAAAACCGCTCCATCATTCGTAAACGCCATGGTAAAACTCCATATGAGCTACTTCATGGACAAAAACCCGATATTTCATTTCTTCATGTATTTGGTGCACTGTGTTATCCAAATACTAATAGTGAGAATTTGGGCAAACTTCAACCGAAGGCTGATATTGGAATTTTCATTGGTTACTCACCTGTAAAGAAAGCTTACCGAATTTATAACCGTCGTCTTGGCAAGATAGTAGAAACTTTGGATGCCGATTTTGATGAGCTGACAGCGATGGCTTCTGAGCAACGCAGCTCTGAACCCGCATTACATGAGATGGGAACCGGTACGACTAGTTCTGGATTAACTCCCAACAATCCTACTTCTCCATCATTTATACCACCTACAAGGCCCTAGTGGGATGATTTATTTCAACCTATGTTTGATGAGTTCTTTGATCCACCTAGTAAGGATTCTCTAGCACCTGCAGCAGTAGCTCCGTTTCCCGAAGTTGTTGCTCAAGATAATGGAAATCAGTCCGAGACATCTACTGTTACTATTGAACCAAATGTCCCATCCCCCACTAATTCACAAACTACACCTGAATCATCACCCCCACTCATTCCTAATGATGTTGAAGAGGATCACTATGATCACGATTTGGAATTTGCTCACTTATAAGAGCTTCCTTTCTTTGGTTCACAAATACCTGAAAACCCTAACGGTGCGTCTACCTCAGAGGAAGCTCCTGCAATCGCTCACTCCCGACCACCACGGATTAAAACTCACAACACAAAATGGACAAAGGATCACTCAATCCGCAATATTATTAGTTACATCAATCGACCAGTCTTAACTCGCCACCAACTCCAAGAACATGCACTATATTGCTACTTTGATGCATTTCTTTCCAATACTGAACATAAAAACTGGCAACAAGCCATGACTAAATCATCTTGGATTAAAGCCATACAAGAGGAACTTAATGAATTTCAACGTCTTGAAGTGTGGGAATTAGTTCCTTTACCCAGCAACGTTGAAATCCTTACATTGTTGTGGGTATATAAGGTTGAAGTCGATGAGTTAGGTGGAGTGCTGAAGAACAAAGCTAGATTGGTTGCTAGAGGTTACAAACAAGCTTTGGGTATTGACTTTGAAGAATCCTTTGCTCATGTGGCACGATTGGAGGAAATTAGACTATTCCTTGCTTATGCTGCTCACATGAACATGATCGTCTACCAAATGGATGTTAAGACGGCATTTTTTAATGGTGAATTAAGGGAAGATGTCTACATAAGCTAGTCGAATGGATTCATCAACTCAGAGTATCCTAATCACGTGTACAAGCTCAAGAAGGCTCTTTATGGATTGAAACAAGCTCCACGCGCGTGGTACGATCTCCTATCGTCGTATCTCATCTCGAAAGGGTTATCCAGAGGCAAAGTGGAACCAACATTATTTATTCTCAAGGAGGACAACGACATGATACTGGTACAAATTTATGTTGATGATATATTTTTTGCTGCCGCTACTCAAAGACTGTCTGACCATTTTGAGAAAATTATGTCCACACGCTTTAAGATGTCGATGATGGGAAAAATTTCATTTTTCTTAGGGTTACAAATTTCTCAGAATCCCAGAGGCATCTTCATTAATCGATCCAAATTTGCTCTTGAATCATTAAAGAAATATCATTTTGAAAATTGTGACCCCGTGGATACTCCAATGGTGGAGAGATCCAAGTTAGATGAAGATAAGAAAGGGATAGCTGTCGATCCTAAACTTTACCGTGGAATGATCGGCACCCTTCTCTATCTGACTGCTAGCAGGCCTGATTTGCAATTTTCTATATACATGTGTGCCCGGTATCAGGCTCGGCCTACCGAAAAGCACTTACATGTTGTGAAAAGGATCTTTCGGTATCTTAAAGGAACACTTAATCGTGGTCTGTGGTATCTGAAGGATTCCTCTATTGCACTAATCTCATATGCAGATGCGGATTATGCTGGGTGTCAAGATACTAGACGTAGCACTTCTGGCAGTGTGCAACTTCTTGGAGATAGACTTGTTAATTGGGCATCTAAAAGGCAGAAAAGCGCTGTGATATCAAGTACAGAGGCTGAATACATTGCTATGTCCGGTTGTTGTGCTCAAGTTCTTTGGATGAGATCACAATTAACTGACTACGGTCTTGGATTCAACAAAATCCCGATGTACTGTGATAACAAAAGTGCAATTGCTCTGTGCTGCAACTACGTTCAACATTCCCGGGCGAAGCACATTGACATACGCTACCACTTCATCAAAGAGCAAGTGGAAAATGGAGTGATCGAACTGTACTTCGTCAACACTGAGTATCAGCTGGCAGATATATTCACAAAGGCCTTAGATCGAGGACGTATCGAGTTTTTGATCGAAAAGTTAGGCATGAAATCATTCTCACCAGCGACACTTAAGGATTTGGCAGAAAAATATGAAGAATAGTGGTGGTAAACTATTCTAGAGTATCCTTTAATCGTGATCTTGTATATTATCGTATATATTTAAACCACCAAAAGAAAAAAATACAAAAATATAAAACATAGAAAAATCATAAAAAAATATAAAATCAAGAAAATCCAAAAATATTTTTCATTTTAAAACGGGCATGTCTTTTAGTACGGTAATATTTACGGCCTTAGAAATGTCGATTAAAATTGACACGACGCCATAAATAGAGTCCGTATAAAAGTTGTACATATTTTAGAACATGCCCAAATGGCTTGTAGTTATTTCTGACTACAACCCGCTTTTCGCATTAAAGTCACGTATTTCTTACGAAAGCGTTGGCTCACAACGGGAATTAATTTTCTCAGGTATGGTTTACTTTAAAACCATACAAGGGATCGAGTTTACTTCATAACTTCGTCTAACATAAATTTGTGTACGTTTCAGTGCACTTATTTTGTTAAAATAAGAGAAATCTTATTGCCACCATGAATTGTTTTAATATCATCTTAAACGAAAAGTCTTTCATCAGTTCTCTTAAATACAAAGACTACAGCTCTTTAAATAGAAAACGGGTCTGTATTTAAGGGGGAGAAAATGTCAAATTGTTTTCATCATCAAATCGGTCTTCAAAAGTCTTTCAGAAAAATTAATTGGTTATTTGCTTTATGGTGTATCATTCTTCGTGTGTACTCGTTGTGCTTCATGACCTTTTGTGATTTATGTGACTCGGTCTTAGGAGTTTTCGTGATAATATAATTAATAACTAAGACATATGAGGCCAATTGTGCGGTTTGGATTGAGTGTGACTAAATAGGATAATCACTAAACGTAAATATACAGAAATAGGAGGACTAATTGTGTAAAAAGGGAAAAATCTTATCTTTGACCTAAGTCAAATACATAAATACGCCCCCCCCCCCCCCCCATTTGATGTGTATCGTTTCTCTGTTTAACCATAAACTCAAAACATAAACCCTTGCCGCCATTGATATATCTCGTCAAGCCTGTTATTAATTTAATCTCCTAAAAACATCAAAGGTAAACATGTTCTTATATAATTTCACTTATGATTCACTTGGGTATTAGTCTAATTATTCAAATCCCCAAAAAAATATCAATTAGGGTTTATGAATCTAATTAGGTTGTATAATTGAAATATTAAGTGGGTTTTGAAAGGGATCGGTTTAGATCATAGATGTTTTTGTTTAGGATGCTTTAGAATCACTCATTGTTTGCCCTAAGAATCATAACTAGATTGTAGTTAAGGATGAACATCAACTCTGTCATAAACTATTATCTGAAAACTGCATTTATCCAAAGATTCTATGAAAAACATGCTTTTTTCTGAAAACCATGCATTTATCCGAAGATTTATCTGAAAAACATGCTTTTATCTGAAAAATCTTTTATCCGAAAAACATGATTTCACTGAAAAAGTCCATTTTTCCGAAAAAGATGATTTCTATGAAAAAGTCCTTTTATCCGAAAAGGATGATTTCTCTGAAAAAGTCTTTTTCTCCGAAAAACATGATTTATCTAAAAAAGTCCATTTTTCCGAAAAAAATGATTTTTCTGAAAATGTCTTTTATTCCGAAAAAGTGGATTTCTCTGAAAAAGTCTGTTTTTCCGAAAAAGTGGATTTCTCTGAAAAAATCTATTTTTCCGAAAAAGTTGTTTTATCTGAAAATATCTTTTTTTTCCGAAAAAGTGGATTTCTCTGAAAAAGTCTGTTTTTCTGAAAAAGTTGTTTTATCTTAAAATATCTTTTATTCCGAAAAAGTGGATTTCTCTGAAAAAGTTTGTTTTTCCGAAAAAGTTGTTTTATCTGAAAATATCTTTTATTCTGAAAAAGTGGATTTCTCTGAAAAAGTCTGTTTTTCCGAAAAAGTGGATTTCTCTGAAAAAGTCTGTTTTTCCGAAAAAGTTGATTTATCTGAAAATGTCTTTTATTCCGAAAATGTCAAGTGCATTTATCCAAAGAATGTGGCTTTATCCCAAGATGGTGTATTGTTTGTTGTCTATGGTATATGTTTGATTTGCTTAGGTATAGATTCATCATGATATATATATTTGGGTATATCAATCTTGTATGTTTGTTCGTCTTAAGCAGAAAACATGTCTCAACTTACCGCGCAACAAATCAAAGCTAATCAGGCACTTGACGCCGCCAAGGCTCTACAGTTTATACCAAACAACTTTTGACTGAAAGAAGACAAAGAAGATTATGCCTCAGCTCACTATGCTTTCAAAGTGGCCACAGACATTTTTGACCGAACTCCAATTAAGAAGGCGTTATGGGGTACGACTTTGGTTCCAACCGATTATATGTATGAATTTTGGGCTTCAAAGAAACGGCTAACAGACAGAAAGCTCTCATTCACCATCAACAAAAAGGAATATACTCTCACAATTTCTATCTTTCGTCAAATATTCGGATTACCAGTGCCACCTGCAGGTCAAAGGTTTACAGTCGACCCAGACAAGAATGAAATTGTGAAGATGTATCATTCTCTTGGATACGGTGATCCTGAGTTACGAGTGGTGTCTCAGTTTACTACAGCTAACTTGGGTCAACCTTGGAAAGCATTTTTCGGAATACTCATTCGATGTTTTACTGCTAAATCAACTGGATATGACTCTTTGCGTCTTTCAACTGCTTGTATCTTTTGGGGCATCTATAAGGGTAAGAATGTGAACTATGTAGAGTTACTATGGGAGGATTTTACTTATCAACTCTTCTACAATACCAAGAATAAGACAGGTTACTTTCCTTTCTCACGTTTCATTAAGCTTATTATTCGTCACTTCATGCAATTAGATGCCTCAATCGATAAGCTTGAAGGAAGTCCTCAACAAACTCCCGATGACGATGAGATTCTTGTGGATTTAAAACACGAGGGACACACCGGTGTTTACTCAGGTATTCCAACCGATATTCCTACTCATATGTTGACTAATAAACTCAAAGCAAGTGAGGCATACAAGCAATTGTTGGATGAAATGGAACTTCAAAAGGAAAGAGTTGCATTGGGAGATTTCTCTTCATTAAAACCCAAAGGCAAAGGCAAACGCAAACAAGGTGAACCATCAGATGAAACATCTTCACCTAAGCCCAAAAAGAAGAAAACTGTTGCCAAGTCTAGTGGGAAGGAGCTAATGCTTGAGGATGAAGATGAAGATATCAATGAAGAAGAACTGCTTCGCAAAACTGAAAGACGAAATGTCAAGACAGCTATCATGCAAAGTAAGAAAGACACTGGGGGTAGTGGTTCTGGTATGAAAGCAAAGGGAACCATACTACCTTCTGATATTGCTGAATTTGGGAAACCTGATGAGCACACACCTCGTCGTGACAAATCTTCCCAAACTGCTGATGATGTTGATGATGAACAACAACCTCATGACGGATTGAAGGATATGGATGTTACCGGGTCTATTGATACGACAACATTTGTTGAGACTACAAAAGTCATAAGTTCTACAGTGTCTATACCCGTTACTACAATGCCTCCACCAGTATCTACAATGCCTCCACCAGTTTCTACAGTGTCTTTACCACTTTCTACAGTGCCTCTACAAGTTTCTACAGTGACTCCACTAGTTTCTACAGTGTATTTACCACCTTCTACAGTGCCTCTACAAGTTTCTACAGAGCCTCTACCAGTTTCTACAGTGCCTCTATCAGTTTTAACTCTACCTCCACCAGTTATTACAGTGACCCCACCTACATCAACTCAACTTCCTCAAACTCTACCAAGTCGACCTCTCTCCACTTCACTTTCAAGCACTGCCATGACCATTGCTCCTACACAACAAACCACAGCTGCACTGATATCGTTGATTCCATCATTACTAGCAATGTTCATGATTCAGATAGAACAACACTTGACAGCTCAACAAGAAGAGATGGTTCGGATTAAAGAAGAGTTAGCTCGTAGACAACAAAGTGAAGAATCCACAAGAAAAGCTCAAGAAGACGCCATTGCTAAATTCCAAGAAGAGTTAGAATTATCTCGCAAACTACATGCAGAACAACTAGCTCTCGTCAAAGCAAAAGAAGCCGCCAAAAACGAAGCAACGTTTATACGTCTTCGAGACCTCAAAAAGAGGTACCGAGCTGAGAAAGAGGTTCTTAGCGAAGCAAATGAAGCAATTGTTCAATCACTTGATGAAAAGGTTAAGGAATCTGTTGACAATCTGTGTGACGAGTTGAAACAAATTGCTGCAAGCAACGTCATGATCAAGTCTTCTGACGCTAAAAAGTCAGATTTTCGGATGGCTCAAAGGTTCACGGATTATGAGTTAAATAAAATCTTACATGCTCGGATGATTCAATTCGAGTCCTACAACAAAACCAAAGCTCAAAAGATCCTTCACAAAGCTCTTAAGACGGCTATAGATCAAGATACTAAGATATTTGAGAAACATGGTTCTGTAGTTCCCTATGATATCTTAAATGAAGAAGAAGATGAATCCGACAATGATGACGATGATGATGATGATGACAATGATAATGATGACAAGGGTGATGACGACAAAGGTAGTGATGATAAAGGAGGGAGTGATGAAGACAAAGGTAGTGATGACAAAGGAGGGAGTGATGAAGAACTAGGTACTGATGACGAAGAAGGTACTAATGACGAAGAAGAAAGTGCTAAACACAGTGATGGTGATGATAATGGTGATGGTGACGGAAAAAATGATGATGATCAAGGAAAAGGGGACGATGATACAGGGAAAAAGGATGGAGATAAGCAAGACAAGTCAAAAGGTGACAAATCTCACAAAGATGATGTTACCAAGGGCAAATTAGCTTCAAAATCTTCACCTCGCCCAGGCAAAAGCACCAAGGAGTTTCATGATGTAGATGCTAATACAGCCTCATCACATACTCCAGCCACAACCGCTCCTGCCACTACATCTGCCCCAGTTGCTTCAGTCACTACACCTTTAGTGCAACAACAACTGACGGAACCCGAACAACCTGTACCAGATATCCCAACTTCTGATCCAGTCCAAGACATACCAGACACTGAAGCTGATAAAGTAGCAGTACCTGTTGTTGATGTTCCTGTCTCTACTACCGTTCCTGATATTCCATAGTCAAGTGAACCATCATGGGTGGATACACTTGAGGAAGATGAAAATGCACCCGTACAACCGTGGGTGTCCAACGCTGTCGCACTTCGTCCACTGACAAAGCCTGATGAAGCTGATCTCTCTCAATTCCTAAGCAATCCAATAGATTTTTCAAGATACTTAGAGTACAACTATGGGTCTAATGTAACTCAAGCAATGGTTGTGAGAGGACTCAAAAATCCCAACCTTCATGTTAAATCCAAGCTCAGCAGCACGGAATACGAGTAGAACACAAATGAACTTCTGAAAGCGTTGAGAACTACTCAAAGGGACGGTCTTCATGCGCCTGAAAAACCTCCTCCTACTACATCTGCAGATGATGATCAAATTGCACTTGACTTCTTTGTCAGTGAGGATCTCGAATACTTGGTTAAGGGAGAAAACAAGTATGCAACTTCCTTAACATTGGTGAAGGCTGCAACTTGGGATTTGATACCGCGGTTAGAAGAAAAAGTTAATCGTCTCTGGGTTCCACAAAAATATCCTGAATATGATCGATATGCAGAATTGGGTGCTTCACATTGGGATGAGCGTGTGCGACGCGCCTACAACTATGCATGTGTGCACAACTCATGCTCTCAAGTCTTCTCCCTAATTCGAATCAAAAGCATCCAAGGCGTTAGGATTGAACCCAAAATAGTTTATCAACATTTGACAGCGATTAGACTCATTAGAGAAGATGAAAAAGTCTACACTATCCAGGAAGGCGACTTTCCACTTCTTCGTCTAGAGGACATTGAGGACATGCTTCTTTTGCTAACTCACAACGCCCTCAGACACTTGACGTCAGAAGAACTAATTGCCCTGAATTCAGCTCTTCGAATGTACACACGTCGAGTTGTCATCAAGAAAAGAGTTGAAGATCTGCAACTTGGAGTAGAAAGTTATCAAAGGAAGCTCAACCTTTCAAAACCACGTACTAAAGTCTTCCAGAGGCATACAGACAAATCTCCTTACACCAGCACCACTGACCCGATGCCCGGCATTTTCTACCTGAATGGTCGTGGTCTTATGAAGTTCCTAAAAATTCCAGAGATCTACAAATTTAGTGACGGGACTCTCACCCATATTTGGGACATGTTGGTGCATCTCAACAAGCATAAGACTCTTCTAGAGGTCACTGTAGATTGGGACAAGGTATATCAACAGAGTGCTACATACACGATCAAGAAGATTGATGAAAAGCTGAGAGAAAGACATCTTATAAGAAGCTTAGAACGATTCGTTGGTGGAAGACCGTATGGAGCGCACCACAAGTTCATGGAACGATCCATCTAATGGGTCGTACTACCTCAGGTCATCTCCATATTGTTAAATCTGTGAATATGTAAATATTGTGAATGTTCTGCTATTATGGCTTGTTGTAGTGTGAAAGTTTGATAATGTTTCAAGAATTTCTCACGAGATTCTAAATCTTTCAAAATATATCATACTCAAGCACTACAACTTACCCTCATTAACTTGAGGGGGAGCATTAATATGTTCTATGGCCATAGATTGATTTCATTTTTACCCAAAGACCGGTTAATCCATTCAATATCCCAAATATTAATGGTTAACATTTTGGATAAGGGGAGAAAATGGGATTAAGGAGACTTAATGATATTTGGCTAAAATAAATGAAAAAGACTTAAAAGATAAACCAACTTAATATGTGTGATGCACATGTTAAGAGGGGGCGTTTTTGATGAACAAAACACTTAAGGCACAAAAACTTTGATTATAATATCACAAGTGTTTTAAGTGATTTTCAAGGATTTTTCATGGTGACAATACTTACCCAAAACACACTTAATTCACGACGGTTGTGGTGACAAAAGGGTGGTAGGATTAGGTATTAGTCCAATGATTCATTAGAACCGATGGAATATTCCCAAGGACAATTCCCTAGATAGAATTAGAAGTCCTAGGAAAGTTGGAGATGATTGTGAACATAGCAGAGTACCGACTAATTACTGATGCTAGCACTAGAACAATCACAACAAGGTGCTAGTGATGATGTATTGGTAAGTACTGAAGGGGTTGAAGAATGAAAAAGAAATGTAAAGATAAAGGGTGTAAAGAAAGAAGCCCTCCTTACAACTTAGGACAGAAACTGGGTCAACACATCTATTATTGGGATCATTTTTAATGATTCTCAATATTGAAGACAAGACATCATGGACCCAGTGATGTCATGCACAACCCCTCCCAGCTAACTCAAATATCTCTCAAAAGATGTTTGTTTTAATCACACGGAGTTTAACACGTTATCTATTGGTTTATTCACTCCGAATTGACTGATATTGAAAAGGTGGCAATCCTCTCCAGCCATCGCTCACTAAATCAAAACGCACTATCGAGTCTAGAGCCACGAGATCATCAAAAGTCTCATTAGGACATTTTCCATTTATTCATTGCTTCTTCACACAGTGTGAAAGATAAGAGATCTTTATGAGTCCTACACAGTATTCTTGTAATATTGACAGAACATCCGAGTGATACGCAAGTATCACAATGAAGATGGAAATCCTGCTTGAGCCAACATCAAACAAGCTCATGGTAGGTGACACGTGCGGTTCTTTAAGAACTAATCTTGTGAAAACTGGAAAGAAACAGTAGTTTAATTCTTAACTGAACTTAAACTCGTTCCAGGCCTCTACGCATTATCGTATGATCTTGCCAGAACACTCAGAGTGACACTCTTTAGTGTTGACAGTGATGAGTGGAAATCCAATATGTTAGTCTGTGTAAGCAAATATGTACACTAAGCCTCCCCTTAGGCTTAGCCTCCCCTCAATCCTAGATCTCAAGGATTGACCATTCCAATGTGAACCACCAAGTGGTTGAACCGAGGACCATCAAAGGCTTTAGTCAATAAATCAGCAACATTATCATCCATATGAACCTTAAGAACCTGTATCAACTTCTTCTCATTGGCATCCCTGATAAAGTGGTGCCTAATTTCAATATGTTTTGTACGTTGATGAAAAACAGGATTCTTCACAATGCAGATAGTGCTTTGATTGTCAATGAAAATTTTGTTGTTCATGAAGTTGAACCCATAATCCAACATCTGATTTTGTATCCACAAGACTTGTCCACAACAACTAGCAGTAGCTACGTATTCAGACTCTGTTAAAGAAGTAGCTACTATCGTCTGTTTCTTACATTGTCATGAGATAAGTCTTTGACCCAAAAACTGACAACTACCAGTAGTAGACTTTCTGTCATTATTAGCACCTACATAGTCACTATCACTATAGGCTTCAAGAACAAAAAGGTGATTCTCTAGGATACCACAAGCCTAGCTTGGGTTGAGCCTTGATGTACTTGAAAATTTTCTTGACTGCATTCAAGTTAGAAACAGTTGGAGCCACCTAATGTCTAGAACAAGCACTTACTGCAAACATAATATCCGGACGAGATGCAGTCAAATACATGAGTGAGCCAATCATTGACCTGTACATGTGAACATTTACCGGAGGATCTGGCTCATTCTTGAGTTTGACTTTAGTTACTTCATAAGGTGTTGCTGTTGGTCGAGGAGGATCCATATCAAACTTCTGAAGGATCTCATGAACATATTTGTCTTGACTTATAAAGATTCCATCCGACTGTTGCTTGACTTGAAGACCAAGGAAAAATGTAAGCTCTCCCATAGCACTCATCTGAAATTCGCCCTTCATCAGTTGTTCAAACTCATCACACCATTCCTTCTTAGTAGAACCAAAGATAATATCGTCCACATATACTTGAACTAGGATAATGTCCTTGTTATTTCTCTTAAGAAAGAGTGTTTTGTCAATCGTGCCTCTTCTATAGCCATGTTTCAACAATAAAGTGGAAAGACGCTCATACCAAGCTCTAGGAGCCTGATGAAGTCCATATAGAGCTTTGACCACCTTGTAAACTTTCTTGGGATGAAGTGGATCCACAAAGCCCTTAGGTTGAGTGACATAAACTTCCTCATCAATCTTGCCATATAGAAATGCACTCTTGACGTCCATCTGAAAAACCATAAAGCCAACATAAGAAGCAAAAGCCAAAAACAGACGAATGGCCTCAATCCTAACAACAGGAGAAAAAACTTATGTATAGTCAATGCCTTCAAGTTGTGTGTGACCTTGTGCAACCAACCTAGCCTTATTTCTCACCACAATACCCCTTCCATCTTTCTTGTTTTTGAGAATCCATTTGGTACCAATTGCTGTCTTTCCATCTGGCAAGTCAACTAGGATCCAAACATTCTGAAACAAGAACTGCTGCATCTCCTCCTGCATAGCCTCCACCCAATTTTGATCCTCAAGAGCATAAGAGACTGATCTAGGTTCCACCTGTGAAAGAAAACAAGCAAACAAACAGTGTTGAAAGTCCATATGATTATTACGCTTTTGGTCCTCAATATAGCTCACAAGAGCATGATGATCAGACGTTGCTTTCTTATGCATTCTGCGAGTCTTGACAGTAGAACCAGGATCTCCAATGATTTGAGTAGTAGGATGGTCTTTGTGCGACTGTAGAACTTGATTAGAAGCTACATCCACTTCGGGTGCCAAGTTATTAAAATCCCCAAAAAAGTCATCATCATATGAAGCAGAGTCGAAAATGCCATCTATTGGTTGCTTATGAATATCATCCAGCTTAGAAGAAGACTTCTTTTTATAGTTTCCCAGGTCAGAAGGACCAGAAAATCTAGTAGAGGAAGTGGGATCACTAGCCGGACTACCAATAGGTGTTAAACTAACACTAGGAGTAACATTTGGAGTACTAGGAGTAGCTTTGTTAGCAGATGTACTCAAAGGAAACTCAAAACCACCTTAAGCAGATGCTGTAGTAGCATCTTGTTGTTGCTTGAGCAATGTGTCAAGAGCTCCTTGTGAGTCCAAAATGTCTGATGGAGTAGCATCACTAGGAGTAGTATTGGCATTAGGAGAGACTGTGGTGGAATAGGATGGAACAACAAAAATATCATCCTCTTCATCTGAGTCTGAAAAACTAGAATGAGCACATGCACTAGAAGTTGCAAACACTTGTGGACTTGCATCATGGTTAGTTTTGCAACGAAAATATCCCAATGAATCACTAAGATAATCAAGATCAAAATACCATTCAGGACCCTTGCCTTGTATGTTTGACTTCTCCTCAAAACCTGAGATTAATAGTTTCAATTACTCGCTTGGCTTGGAGATTGTAGACACGATAAGCCCAAGAGTGAGCTGAATATCCCACTATGTATCCTTCATCTGCCTTGCCATCAAATTTCCCCAAATAGTCACTAGTATTCAGAATGGTGACAGGACACCCAAATGGCTTCAAATAAGCAATGCTAGGAACTTTAGCTGTGAGTAGCTCATAGGGAGTCTTCTTGTGAGGATTGGTAATAGAAACTCTATTCAAGACATAACTTGCAGTATTGACAGCTTCTGTCCAAAACATGGTTGGAAGCTTGGAATCGGCAAGCATTGTTCTCGCAGCTTCTATTATAGTCCTGATTTTTCTTTCTGCAACACCATTTTGCTGAGGAGTTCTTGCTGCACTATAATCTCGTTTGATACCTTTAGAATTACAAAGTGCTATGAGGTCTGCATTTTTGAATTCTGTTCCATTATTACATCGGATACCTTTAACCTTCTTGGACAGCTGATTCTCAATTAGTGTAAGAAATTCCTTGAGAATTGAGTAGGTCTCACTCTTGGCAGTCATGAAGAAAACCCACGTGAACCTGCTATACCCATCAGTTACCACAAGACAGTATTATTTGTGGTCAATGCTCCTAATGGAGGTAGGACCAAATAAATCCATGTGTAGTAGCTGCAATGGTTCAGTTATAAGGCTAAGAGCAGTAATGGCCTTGAAGGATGCTTTATGTTGTTTGCCTTTGCTGCATGCAAGGCAATAGATGTCATTTCTGAAAGTTTTGGGAGGTAAACTAGAGACCAAGTTCATATTTGCTAATTTGTGAATGGTCTTGAAGTTCACATGTCCCATACTTCTGTGCCATTTAGTGGCTTCATCTTCTGAGGCTTTAGCAACCAAACATACTAGTTGACCAGAAGGATTGACTTCATTCAGCTTGATACTATAGAGGTTGTGTCTTCTAGGGATTCTGAGTAGAACTTGTGAGTCATCCGGAAGTTTAAAGTCTTTGGATAACACTAGTGCATCAGTATCCGTAAAGAGGACAAACTGCTTCTTGTCACAAATCTGAGAGACAGAGATCAAGTTGAAGTGTTTAAGTGCTTCCACGTAGTAGACCTGCTAAAAGTTAAGATTAGGCGTCTGAATCGTTCCTTTGCCAATGATCCTTCCTTCACCACCTCCAAAATAGACCTTTCCGCCTTGAAATGGTACAAAGTTAGATAGAAGACTTTTATTTCCTGTCATGCTCCTAGAGCATCCACTATCAACTATCCCTAGAGTAGGATCTTGGTAAGGAGTAACCTACAACAACAACAAAAAAGGATATATGCAAAAGTTAGTGTCTTAAGGGGACCCAAACCTTTTCAGGTTTGAGCCTGCCTTATGGATCTTTAGTAGATAGCCAAGAAGATTGATGAGATCCACTGTTGTTCTTAGGTTGCCTATTCATCATATGGGTGTTATTGTTTGACCAAGAACAACCTGCTGAGGGCTTAAAAGTAGCACCCAAATTTCCCAACCCAAAATACATTTGGCCTAAATTAAATGCATAATTCTGATTAAAGTTCTGAAAGTAGTTACTGGTTGGTCTATTAGGGATTAAGCCGTTGTTTCTCCAATGATCAGAAGCTAAAGGAGAGGTCCTTCTAGAGGAATAAAAATATTGGGCACATGGGTTAAGCCTTCTAGAAGAATATGGAGCAACTCCTGGTGGACCAGGAGCAGGATATGCTTGATAAACAGAAAGATGTTGATCATAAAAGTCACAATCTTTAATCAAATGAAATGTACTGCCACAAACAAAACATCTTTTATTCAAATGACCTTGTCTCATACTGCTAACTTTATTACATACAACTCTAGGAGAAACATTATTCCTAGGACTCAATAAACCAGAACTAGACACAGTTGAAGTAGAAGCAACTCTCTTTTCACTCTTCCTAGCACTAGTAGCAGCATGGTCATTCGTTTTGGAGCTTGTAGGTCTCGACTCTTCACTTAAACCACATGATGCAGAGTCACTGGCTTTGTCACTGAAAGTACAAGAGACAAAGTCATTAGTATTAGTAGAACTTTTTGGGGACTCATGCATCTGTGATCCATCCAAGTCATTATGCCTAGAAGTGGGCATAAAAGTTCCTGTAAGAGGTGGAGGGACAACATGCATTGATGCAGCTGGTTGAAACCTATTGTAGCAAGGTTTTCCTTCTTCCTCCTTGTCAGGATCAAAGACACTTGAAAAAGATAAATCAAACACATCTTCTTAATCAATATATTTATCAAATCCTAACCCTCTTTTAGTCCTACCAGACATGCTACTATCAATTAACTTTGAAAGGTTCTTAGGTGCATTTTGCCATTTTTCAAATCTTAACAGTGTAGCATCCAATTTTTCCTTCATGTCCTGTTTATCCTTGATACTGTCATCTTTTACCTTTTCAGTGTATTTAAGCATATTTGTTGTGTTTTCTAAATCAATATTCAGAATTCTAATTTTATCTTCATATTCACGTTGTGTGTCTTGAAGCCACCTCTTTTGTTGTTCCAATGTTTTTAAAGAATTCTTATATGCTTGAACCTCTAAAAAATACTTATCATTTTGTTCATTTAAGTCATTATATTGAGACAATAATTCTGAATATTTATCATGACAACCAAGAGGACAATGTTGTACCTGAGGTGAGATGCCCATAAGAGCAAACTCTTCTGCTTCCTCGGCATTAGACAGATTCCCAACAATCATTCCAAACACGTCAGTAGAAGGTTCAGCTGTTTCCAGGACAACATTCTGATGATCACTCCAGTTGACCATAGAGTCAACAGACACCAGAGCCTTCTTGTCATCCTTCACCTCCTGAATCTTGAAAGCTGAATGCCTACTCTTCTCCTGGTCATTCTTGTTAGGGAATTCCCTAGAAAAGTGACCTTGCTGCTGGCAGTAATAGCATCTAACCTTACTTCTGTCAAACCTTGCTGGCTCTCTTGGGTTGTAGTTAAACTTTCGGCTGGCTTTCTTCTCAAACTTGTGAACCCGAAGAGTGAGCATGCCCATCTGCCATTTGAAATCCATTTCATCCAGGTCAAGTTTATCAACCTGTTTGAAGTCATCAAAAGCAAGTTGTTGTTTTGAATCAACATCAGCAACAAAAGAGTGAAGAACAGCTTCTACCATGCTACCAGACTTGGCTTTCAGTTCAGGAGTAGAAGTATGCTGAGAAGACACTGTATAGCTTGGGCTACTAGCATAAGATATGGGACTAGATCCCATGGAACTCACAAAGGCAGAGTTAGCAGGAGTAGGGAAGAATCACTTGAGTATCCCCTCACATGAGGCTCAAAGGTTTTGAGCTTATGAAACAAATCATCAAAATTAAGATAGTCAAGCCCACCTTTTGCTTTAAGAGAGATTACCACCTGATTCCATGAGTAGGGTAAGGCTCTAAGAAACCTTGCATTGATGTCTCCATTGTTAGGTTTCGACCTGAGTTGATTCAACTGGCTCAGTATCTTTTGGAACCTGTCATACGCTTGATGAATACCTTCAGTTTTTGAGATCTTGAAGTCTGTAAATTCATCTCGCAGCATGGATCTACGCATTTTCTTTGACTCCTCATTCCCACCAAATCTTGCTTTTATCCCGTTCCATATCTCTCTAGCATCATCCAGGTGATAAAAGTCACCCATGTGATCATCAGGAAGAGACTGAAGCAAAATAGTTTTTTCTTTGATCTGCTTCTGAACAGTTGTGATTTCTTCATGAGTTTTAGGGTCAAGAAGAATAATATTACCATTCTTGTCTCTTCTAGTAAACCTCTTGCTGTTTCCATTCAGAATAATCTTCCAGAGATCTTGATCAGTGTTGGTGATCCAACATTCCATCTTCATTGCCCAACTATCATACTCATCCTTTTTCAAAAGAGGAAACTTACCATTTGTGTTGGAAACCGTAGCAATGATCTGCTGAGGTTGCTGTGTTTTAGGTGTGTTGTCTTCTCCTGTTTGAGTAGAACTTTAGGCAGACATGATTAAACAAAGATGTTAGTAATAAGAAAAATTAATTCTTCTTGTACAGAGACTCTCCCAGGCTCTGATACCACTTGTAGGGTCCACTAGATGTGGATCTTGCAGCCTGTTAAGAATGGTGAACGACTTCTGTAATCACAAGTCTATTCACAGAGAGACTCTAGATAAATCACACAATATAAGTGCGGAATACAAATATTATGAACAAGAAGAACAGAATAACTATAACGACTTGATCCTTTTCTAAGGATTTCTAATATTAATATAAACTAGAATAATGTTTGATGAAGGTCTATCAAACCCTTCTGCCTAAGGTTCCTTTTATACTACAAGGAAACCCTAATACATCATTAAACCAAAACGTGTAAAACTGATATGCATATCCTTTCCTAACATATCTCATGCATATCCTAACAAAATAATCTTAAATAATAAAGTTTTACTTTCTATAAGACCAGGAGCACGTGTTTCTCCTACTACTAGGACCAGGAGGAACTACATACCTCCTAGTCTACATATTACAAATAACTATTCCAAAGGTCCTAACAAAGACACATGAGTATTAGTGTTTCTAAAAGTTTGAGGCGATTGACTAACTTTGTTTGTGGGTTTAGTGGTTATTTTATACATCCCTGGTTTAATCACATTATTGGCTTAACGCTTGGTGCTACAGTATTCCTTATGGGTTGAGTATGTGGTAACCTTTCCTTTCCATCCATCTTGGGGGCAAACACGGGTTTTGCAAACGAAGAATTTGAGAAAGCAGATGGTTTTCCCAAGATGCAGGATCTGTTCACTTTAGAGGCATTAGGTTATCTAACAACAGGTTTCTTAACGCTAGGTTTCACAACTTTCCCACCCGTATTAGCAACGAGTTTCTTCAACTCTGCTATTGCTATGTCTTTTTCTTGTAACTGAGCTTTCAAATCCGATATATTAAGACTTTTTTCGTTTAGTAATCGACATGACTCAGATAATTTTACTTCCAAAGGTGTATCATTTGAAAAGCTGTCAACTTTCTTTTGCAAAGCAAGTTCAAGTGAGTGACAATGTTTTTGAAGATAATCATATCTATGTTGAAGTAACGAAAACTATTTTTGGTCAACTTTATTCGAAAGCCAAGTTTCAAGACGTTCACATTCTTTAACGTGATCAAGATATTTGCATGCAACATCAGAATATTCATCAATATCAGCACAAGATGTAACATAAACACACATAATATCTTTTGAGAGACATTCATGTAAGAGTAGATCATATGCTGTAGAAAACTCGTCTCTTTCAGGTTGATGGTCGTTCACTTCTTGTTCAAGAGATTCCACATATTTAAAATCATCAAACATTTCTTGCTTAATTAATGTTTCAAATTCCAAAATATGTTTTTGCGTTCTTTCCGCAAGCGGAATCAAAATACTTTTCACAAGCACAGTTATATCGTGAGGAATTTCTTTGTTTCCTTTCGAAAGTTAACGTTTTTTCCAGTCATCATCAACAACCTTTTTTGAAATTTTCAATGTTACTATTGAGAATACTAAGTGCTTGCTTTCTTACAAAATCTTTATATGGCAAGTACTCAATAAATTTTGAAACATTGGTTTTCTTAGTTGCAAAAGCTTTTCTCCATTTAATTCTAATTTATTCACATTCGAAAAATATTTGCTCACGAGTCTTCTGTGTTTGCGGTTTGAAAAGTCCATAAAGACTGTTTTCATAAGCATAATTATATGGTTTAACAAATTCTTTATTAACTTTTGGTCTACTCTCTTCTTCCAAATCGTTTGTCTCTTTACTATCGGGCTTAACAACAAGGCAATCAAGATCGGTCCATTGGGACTCATCAAGATATAAGTGTTGATTCTCATATTGAGCTTGCTCAAGGTACTTAGGATTTGCAAAACTAGGTCTATCCTTAAAAAACAAACGAGGTGCCAACATTCTCATGGTTTGAATTGATTGATTAGTTTTGTAAACAATTTTCTTGTAAAAATCAATTTGAGTTTCAAGTTCAACCATTTTGTCGATGTCATTTGCTTGTTTAGTTTTGAAATCCTTTTCCATCTTTTCAACCACAACTTTCTTTTCATTAACAAGTTTAGTTTTATCCTCTTGAAGAAAACCATTTACTTGAGTTAGCTCATTGACTCTAGTGGTAGCAAGATACGTTTTGTGACGTTCAGTACTCAAAGAGGTGTTATAATTACGTTTCTCTTGTTCTAGAAGCTTAAGAGTTTCGTTATATTTCTGTTGATAATCGTCCTTTTTGACGTTAATTAAACACCCTTTGTACCCCTCAATCTCATTAGTCTTTCGAAGAAGCTAAGCTATGTAGCTATCAATGTCTCACTATATTTAATTAGAGCAGCTTTGCATTCTTTAAAATTTTGAGTGAGCGTAGCGTTTGCCTTCTTTAATTGCTTTTGACTTTTTCTAGTTTCTTTGACATCGTTTTGTAAAGAAGCAATTAAGTTAGCAAGCGCAATACGCTCCTCATCATCATCATACTCATTTGCATGTTGATCATCCTCAGACTCATTATTGCACATGTCTGATGAATCGGGTGTGGTATTGCTATCAACCGTTTCCATCATACATGTGTCATTAATGGCTTTGGGTAGCTCACAATGCTCATGAGTATTACCAAACACATTATATTCCTCTTTAGTGTGTACCTTATCGATTGGCCCAGTATCAAAGATTGGACCATTGTCATCTTCAGTGATGTTGAGAACTTTTTCAACATTTGCCATGTATGAGTAATGTGCTTCAAGTTCTTGGTCAGAGGCTTCATCATCAGTATCATCAAGCATTGCTCCTTCCCCAGCCGACAATTTAACCCCAGCTTCCATCTTCTTGCAAAGCAGCATTTTTTCCTTATGATAACCAGAATCCCTAACTCGTTTCGGCTTTCTGCATTCCTTTTCCATATGCCCATAACCTTGACAATTAAAGCATTGAATCCCACTTTGCTGAACCACTTGAGTACCAACAGTTTCCCTATTCCCAGCAGCAGTAGCAATTCTCTGAGTGTCATACTTAGCATTTTGTCGATCATACCGTGCAGAACCCTCAACATGTGTTGGATTACGTCGATCATACCTAGGAGTACTTTCATCACGTTGACGTGTGTCATACCTTCGAGGACTCTCAAGATATTGGTTCCTTGTATTTGATGATTGTTAATCCCACTTCAATCCATAACACAATATAAGATGATATTTAGAGAGATAAAGAGTAGAAAAGTAGAGAGAGAAATAAGAGAGATTATGGATGATTAAACACTTTTAGAGAGAGAAACAAATGTTAACCAACACCCTCTTCCACACATGGAAGAGGGTATATATACCCTTGGCTTTTGGGCCTTGGGTTTAAGTGACTTGGGCCGGGCTTGGCATTGTCTTGGGCTTACGCCCCTAACTTATACAATATTAGCTTAAAGTCCAAGCCCGGTTTTCCCGACTAACCTATTACAATACAAGACCAATAACGACTAAGATGACCTATTACATTCTTGTTCGACTATATAAAATATACGGCTAACAATCTCCCCCAATGTATCGGTCATCTTAAAAATCTTAAAAAGCATAAGATGATTGAGTGAATACATTCTTGTAGAGGAGATCTTCCTGCTTTGGTCTTTTATCTTGGTCTTGATCTTGTTTGTAACGGCTTTGTTTCTTCATGCTTTCGTGATCTTTTTGAGCCTTTGTTGTTTGACTTTGAGTGCTTGAGATCTTCATCTGTGCTCCTTGTGACTAAGATGACCTATTACATTCTTACATTTTTAGGTATCTTGATTATCGCCATCTTGTGCTCTTGCGACTTCTGAATCGACAACGGTTAGTACACAGCTACGCCACCTTCTTGATATGCAGCAATCATATATAGACACGGATAAAATGGCTTTGAACATTTCATCCTAACTCGGTAGCGTTTTACCTCCGGTCGGTGAAGACCGTTAGACGGTATCAGATACCGTACGTGTGATCGGGTAGATTTGGTTAAGAACCTCCTTGACAGTGTTTCCCGGCGGTAGTAGCCAGTTCTCTTTACTCGACCGTCTCAAAGCAGACTGCGAACGTAAAGAGTGAATCATAAGGATAAATTATCCGTCTGATTAGAGTTGTAAATTTAGAATTCCTGGAACAAGCTTGATTCTAAAAGAATCGCACCATTGTTGCTTTCCAGTTTGTCACAAGCTTGATTCATAGAGAATCTTGCGATTCACCTACCGCAGTGCTGTTTGATGTTGACACTGGAAGGATTTCCATTCGTCACTGTGAACACTAATGAGTGTCACTCTGAATGTTCTGACAAGATCACACGGATTTTACGAAGAAACCTGGAATCAAGTTTGAATCAATTAAGAATCCAAACTCAGTTGCTTTCCAGTTCTCACAAGTTTGATTCGTGTAGAAACGCACAAGTTACCTACCATGAGCTTGTTTGATGCTGGCTCAAGCATGATTTCCATCTTCATTGTGAATCGTATCACTCAGATGTTTTGGCAATATCACAAGGATAATGCGTAGGACTCGATTGTGTCCTAATGAGATGATAGATAGATCTCGTTTGGCTCTAGACTCAATAAGTGAATTTTGGTAATCGGAGGCTGGAGCAGACTGCCACCTTTTCAATATTAACTGACTCGGAGTGAGAAAGTCAATAGATACGTGTTGATCTCCGTGACAATGAGACAAGTTTCTTTTGAGAGAAACTCAAATGGCTGGGAAGGGTTGTGCATTGCATCACTGGGTCCATGATGACTTGTCTTCAATAGATGTATTGACCCGGTTTCTTCCTAAGTTGCATAGAATATTCAACTCCTTCAATGCTTACCAATACGTCATCATTAGCACCTTGTTGTGATTGTTCCAGTGCTAACTTAAGTACTTGGTCCGCATTCAGCTTCATTACACTCCATCTTTCCTAAGGACAACTATTTCTAGCTATGGAATGTCCTTGGGTAGATCCCTCCGGTTCTGGTTGGATCATAGGACTTAGTTTCCTATCCTAAACCACCTTTTGACTCCACCGTTCCGTCGTGGATAGTAGGTTGTTTTGGGTATAGATCGTAACCATAAACCATTGAAAACCATTCAAAGTGTTTGATAAAAATCAAAACTTTTAACACTTGAATGTTTTACATTTCCGAAAAGCTCCCCTACACACATGCATCGATATACGAAATAGTTTGGCATGTGAAGGAAAGAGTTGCACTTGAGTCTTTAAGATCACATGTTGCATATATTACATTTTAATCACATTTTCTCCCCCTATCTCTAATATATAAATATAATATTAGAGATACCAATTTATTAAAATAAGACAATTTCCGAAAAATCGACGGGAGAGAAACATGTGTGCATGCATGAATCATGGAACATTTTCAGTCGGGTCGCTCCCCCTCAACAATATATGTGTGTCTTGAGACAAAATTTGACAAAATTTTAGAAAAACGACACCACAAAATATGTTGAGGTACGGAGTTGAGATGCCTTTACCGATAAAATATAAGCCAGATTTAATATCATTTTCGGAATGTGTTGGATACATAAAATATGACAATTTTAGAGATGTACCCAACAACATTAAAAGGCTTGCTTTTAAAACACTCCCCCTCAAAAATTGATCAAAATAACATATGAAAATTTTGAGATATGAAAACCACATATGAGGAAGGGAGTGTTGAACACACAATTTTGAAAGATTTAGAAAAATATTTTTGAGAAATTCTTGAAAAATTATGTTCAACGGTTTTAAAATAAATTCCGATTTACATGAGCTCAAAACTTTGAATGTTTTATGACTAGCTCATGACCGAGAAAAATTAATTTCCCATTGTGGAGGATAAGTTATCATCCGTGATAAACTTTCCTTAAGTGGAAGGACGAGGTCTAAGTTGACATTTACTTAGAAGTCGTTTTGCATGAACTTAAAAACTTTGAATGTTTTTATAGGAAGCTCATGACCGAGAAATATTAATTTCTCGTTGAGAAGGATAAGTTATCGTCCGAGATTAACTTTCCTTATTTGAGGTCTGAGTCCTAAGATGTGATGTGCTTAGAAGTCATGTACACGAGCTTAAAACTTTAGAATAGTTTTGATGAAGCTCGTGTCTGAGAAAATTGAATTTCTCGTTTTGAGGGTAACTTATCATTGAAGAGATAAAGTTCCCTTTCTTTGAAATTCGAGTTACAGTCTGATATGTGACTGTAAGTCATTGTGAAGTTTTACTTGTGAAACCCCCGAGACACGTATTTCTCTGATATCTGCTTCTTGAGCAACCAAACTCTGAGAGTGTCTTTTGTTGAACGGTATGAATATGGAAATCCTTGGTGTTCTTGTTGAACCGTCAGTTTATTACCTGCACTTTCATTAGTAGTTTGTATGCTTGCATGTAGGTTAGTAATATCCTTGTGAGAACCATGTTAGGGTACACCTTGAACCTTTTTCGGGCTAGAGGGAAATATGTTTCCAGTAGGAACCCACCTAAGACCTATTGTTTTGAAGGTTCTACCCGTTGGTATCCACCTAAGACAGGGTCTAGGAGTCGTAGATTTCTCATTCACAGCGGAAGACTTAGTTGGAGAAAACCTATTTTATGTAGGGTTCCGTCTTTGAGATGCTCTAGCTTTGTGGTTCACCTTGTTCAGGACTTGCGTTATACAATCATCATGAATGGAATTAAACATGCATTTGTTACATTTCTTGCAAACAAAGTGCTTAGCATTTGAGAAGGCTCTAGAGTTCCTAGGGTTGGCAGAATTGTGCACATCATAGAAGGGTCTAGAATTCCTAGATGTGTGAACAACGCTCCTAGGTTGTGGTATGGTCCTATCTCTTGCTTGTGTATTTTTCTGAGCATCCTCTAGATAGCTTTTATGACCCGTGTCATTTGAACTACGCCTAGGCATGTTCTTGGAGCTATCTCTAGAGTTGGTTGAAGCATTCATGTGATCGGGCTTTGCAGAAGCAGATTTTCTTAAGGAGGGTCTAGATTGTGGAGTGACTGGTTTAGGAAAATTGCTACGCACGTCAACTTGGGATGCAAACCTCAGATTCGACGTGTTGAGTCATTCAGATTTAAACGCATTCAGTTGTCTAGCAACTGAGCGGTTTCTGACTGGTTGAGAAGGAGGTTTCCCCAAGACTGACTGTTTTGCTAACTTAGTATCCATACTATTTCCTTTTAGTTTCCTGAATTCATTTTTCACCGCTGTCAGTGAAAAAACCTTTTCCTGAATCTGAGCCTTTAATTGCTCATTTTGTAGAAGTAATTGAGCGACACGTTGTTCTAACTTATTATTCATATTGTCAAATATGTCGTTCTCAGAATTCGCGTCATTACTGTCTACAGTGTCGATAGGTTGCACAGATAATTCAGTTAATGAAGCAGTCGGAGGACTTGGATTTTGAGAAGCCAACTTTGATTCTAACAAATTTATTTGTTTCACAAAATGTTCTTTTTCCGCGTTAAAATCTTGAATCTTACGATCCAATTTTTGTTCAAGAACAACATTTGCTTTCTCAAGTTTTTCAAAGTAAGCCTCAAATTTGTTATTTTTCTCTGAAAAATCAAGTTTGGCATCCTCAAAATCTTTAGTCTTCTGAGCTAACAGACTTTCAAGCTCGTGAATCTTAGAATCAACCTCCTGAGAAGTCTTTCCTTCATTAGTACTCGTATCTGATGAATCAGGTGTGGTATTTCTATCAACCTTTTCCACTAGATACGTGTCAAGAATGGGTTCAGATTGCTCAGTATGTTGAGGAACATCGTATTCAGCATTTAAATGTACCGTTGCCATTGGCTGATCATCATAAATGGGTCTGATATCCGCATCTTTGGTTGTTTGATCATTCCCTGAGCTGGTACTGATATGCTGCATTTCTGATTTTGTCCCGGTGCTCTCTGTATCAACCGAAGAAGCATCCAATGCTTTATCTATATCGATAGTGCTCTCTTTCGTCTACATCGGTCTTTGATTCACCCTTCTTTGAAAGTGCCTTTGATGGCGTGTTCTTTCAGCAATTGACTTCTTTATATTGCTCATATGTTGAAGAAGTGTCTCTTTGAACGCTTGAAGATCTACGAGAGTATATTTGGTAAAGTATGTGCTTGTGAACTCTCGATCGTTTTTTGATAAGCCACTTGAGTTAATGAATTGCTGGAACTGATTGTTGAGAGCTAAAAGGACCTCCATTGATATATTCTCGTGAAAATCGTCTATGTCAAGTTCTTGTTGAAGATGGTCCACATTAAGTAGCATCGTTCTGATGAATGTCTCAACATCTTGACCAAATAGTAGAAAGAATACCCGTTTGAATCCAGTTTCAAGACGAGTGCCTTTTAGGTCTTCTCTTGAAAGAACCTGAAGGTGTGACTGAAACAACTTTAAGTGTTCCATGCATCTTTCTTTTGCTTTCGACATCTTGTATTTGATTGCATGAACGGTTTTGGTTGATGAATCCTTGTTAGTAGTTTTACTGATTTGAGTCTCAGTATTTGTCTGAACCTCTGGATTCTGCATCTTCTCTTTAATCATCTCAGTCATGGATGTTGTTGTTGTTGAATCCGCGAAGTTGTCCATTGAACGGATGTCTCGAAGAGGATTTGATGTGTATGGATGGCGGATCTTAGTGGATGTGTTGTGATTTGATGGTGGTTGAAATTCCGAAAAATCCGATTTTTTCTCAGTCCGACAATAAATTCCTCAGACCGATATAACGGTAAACCGAAAATTTTTGAATTATCAAATTTTGAAATTGAGATCGAAATAGCCAAAAACTAATAGGGAAAAATTTTGAAAAATGAAAATTTTAACGAAAAATAAAACCTAAAAAATTGAAATGTGGCCTAAAAATTTGAATTTTAGTCCGAAAATTTGAATTTTTGGTCGAAAAATTTTTCGCATCGCCAAAATTTGAAATCAAGGTTTAAATGGCCTAAAATTGGTCTAGGAAAAAATACATTTTTCTAAAGTTTTCCGGCAAAAAAATTCTTTTTTTTTTTGGAAACGATGTTTCGAACCTAGTCTAGATAGTGGCTAAGTCTAAAAATGCTTCAGTCAAAAATACCATCAGACATTTTCAGAATAACTAACATTTTCGGAAGAATGGATGTTTTCAGAGATTTGAGGATCTTCGGAATGAATGATGTTTTCAGAAAAACAAGCTTCTTCGGAATAACACTTCTTCGGAATAAACTACTTTTTCAGAAAAATCACTTCTTCGGAATAATAACTTCTTCGGAATAAGCTTCGGAATAAAAACTTCTTCGGAATAATCTTCGGAATAATCACTTCTTCGGAATAATCTTCGGAATAATCACTTCTTCAGAAAAAATCTTCGGAAAAATCCCTTCTTCGGAAAAATCCCTTCTTCGGAAAAATCCCTTCTTCGGAAAAATCTTCGGAATAATCCCTTCTTCGGAAAAATCTTCGGAAAAACCTTTTCTTCGGAAAAATCTTCGGAAAGTACACTTCTTCGGAATAAATTTCGGAAAACACACTTTTTCGGAATAAAGGTTTTTCAGAGAAAACCACTTTTTCGGAATAAATTTCGGAAAACACAACTTTTTCAGAATAAAGGTTTTTCAGAGAAAACCACTTTTTCGGAATAAATTTCGGAAAACACAACTTTTTCAGAAAATTAAACCCTTTTCCGAAATTTCCAACTGTTGATCGATATCCTTTTTTTTCGGAACAAACTTGCAAAGAAACGAAACTTTACCCAAATAAACAAAACCAAATCTCTACCACAACTATGTAGATGATTTGTATTAAAACTAAACCATAAAAAACACAAAAAAAAATTCGATCAAGGATTATGGATCAAATACCTCACAAAATCATTAAGAACATGAACCACGAATCTTCAATCACCTATCCACTATAGGCTCTTGATACCAAATGTTAATCCCACTTCAATCCATAACACAATATAAGATGATATTTAGAGAGATAAAGAGTAGAAAATTAGAGAGAGAAATAAGAGAGATTATGGATGATTAAATACTTTTAGAGAGAGAAACAAATGTTAACCAACACCCTCTTCCACACATGGAAGAGGGTATATATACCCTTGGCTTTTGGGCCTTGGGTTTAAGTGACTTGGGCCGGGCTTGGCTTTGTCTTGGGCTTACGCCCCTAACTTATACAATATTAGCTTAAAGTCCAAGCCCGGTTTTCCCGACTAACCTATTACAATACAAGACCAATAACGACTAAGATGACCTATTACATTCTTGTTCGACTATATAAAATATACGGCTAACAATGATGTTCGAAGATTGTTGTTGGTGGGTTTAAAGATTTTCTTGTAGGTCTTTATAATGAAAGCAATTTGTTGTTTCATCTCCCTATCCTTTTGAGCTAGTTCTTCATCACTGTCCTCTTCAGATGATGGCTCAGGTGATGGTGATGGTGCTCTTGGTTATTTGTCTCGTGATGTCACACCCCACCATGGCGGAATATGGGGCGCGACGTATGGATATCATCACAACATGGCGTGTCTATAGAGATAACTATATGAAATAAGAAATGTCATAAAATGGAGACACAAAGTCATGACAATATCTCATCAGACTCAGGAGTCTAGGTAAGTAGGTAACAGTCCTACCGCTTACCCAAGACAAACAAATAACATAACCAAACAAATATATGTATGCCACAGTATCACTTATTAAAAGAACAAATAAAAACTAAGAAGGAAACGGGGATTCTCCTTCTATATGCATTCCTAAGCTTCTCCAATCCTAGCCACTTATGTTCTCATGCTTAACCATAGTATCACCTGAAAGAGACACTAAAACACGTCAACATAAAGTTGGTGAGAGTCATAGGTTTAGACTCCAATGCTAAATCAATTAAAATATGTGAATAACAACCATCAACACAATAACATATGGACAATGTGCTACAATTATGTATTAACAACTAGCATTCAAGATCAATCATTCCAAACCAAAATCCAAGGCTCCTACCTTGCCAAACAACATCATGGTACCATAGATAATCACACTATGTACCTATCCCAAGGCCACTACCTTGTCAAACCACAAGGCCACTACCTTGTCAAACCACAAGGCCACTACCTTGTCAAACCATAATAACTGAGACGGCACGTGTCCCCCGATCCAAATCATACATAATCAAAAATCACATAGCAGTTAATCACATAATGTACACACAAGTCCATCTCAAATAACAAACACATTCACAGCATCAATTTAGAAAATAACTCAACACAGTGTCTCTTCCATCCCATCTGGAAGTCAAAATCAATATTAAACATGGGACTACGAAACTCACCTGATAGCTTCTTCACAAGTCCTCGCACTAGCAACAAGCTAACAAACCAAAAACACGAAATTAATACACGAACCTATCACTAAGATGGCTCGTCAACCTATGATGGACATATAGTCTACTCCCATATAAAAATATCATTGATAAGCTCTAACCATCCCATTACCCTTCCTTAACAAGTCCTTAACTTGGTTAAGTTTAATAACTATCCCGTTCATATTTTACACAAAACAGTCCCAGTTTTTAGGTCTCAAAACTTTAAGTCAAACATCCACTTAAATATACCTATGGTTTCTGTAAAAGGAATATTCACACTTTTATACATGTTAGCTAAAACCTCCCACTTTCCCTAACCTTAAAGCTACTTTTAAGGCCAAGATATATGTGTATATATTGCTACCTATCTAGAATTCACTGATGTTAAACGTATGAAAAGTTCATTACCATTAGAAGGTCTTACCGTAAACCACAATCTTAGCCCAAGTGCAGATCCTTACTAAAATACATAAACCATCTCTCATGTTCGTGAGAAGATCCCAATGAAACCCTAAGTACCCCAAACAACCCAAAACTTAAAAAGAAAATAGGCTGAATTCTAAACTGTTTTGACCTCCGACTGTTGTAACCTGTTTTTGACCCACTTCCCGACCTCCAATTTAGTTCTCGTTTCTTGATTTAGAAAGCCAACTCAATTACCTATCCAGGGATAGTTTGATCGCATCTTGAATGTTCCTAGAACTCGAGATATAATCAAAACAATAGACTCAAAATTATGCCCAGTTTTAAAAAACGGGTTTTAAACAAATTGATCTAATTAATCACCTATAACCCTTCTAATACAAGCCCTAGATTATATGATCATCATATTATGATTAATACATCATTAATCTACTGTTTTTATATAAACCCTAACCCTTAATCCATCATAAGAATGATTAATTAAACATAAAAACAATTTAATTAAAAAGGTTAATGAAGGTTTTTACCTTAAATCAATGGAAGATGAAGAAAACCTAATTTTTTGAAGAACCCTAATTCTCCTCTATGAAACCCACGAATTTTTCTTTGTCTCCAGGGATTTATGTTTTTTTTTTATTTATTAGATAAGCTTATATAGTGTGTACATAAAATCCTAGTCCAAGTATAACACCCAACTTTCCTTTTTTTTTCCTTTTTCCCTTTTTCTCTTTCTTTGGTGCGTCTAAACCGACCCAAACACCCAATAAATTCGTTTTTTTTATTTAATATTATGTTAATAATATTACTTTAATTTTCCTTAATTTATTTCAGCTCCTAAAGCTTCCAAAACCTCAAAACCGTAAAACTAGTCAAATGTACGCGTTTTACCGTAAAAGACGTAAAATATACACTTTTATAAAAAAATCTCAAATTTTGAAATAAACTTTATAACTAAGTCCTAAATGACTTAAAACCATCCCGAAAAATATTCATATGGATAATTACCTCACCCGAGACCTCTAAATGCTAAACCGTAAATCCTAAAAAAAAATACTATTACTATAATACTTATACGTATACGTAAACACCACAATATCACCATTTTTATTTCATAGTCACCACTTGTGAGCTCATGAACATGAAATAACCGTTCCTCGATTTACTTATGAGTACTCTATACTCATAAACGATAACCACACCAACCTCGTTCACACAAAATAAACACGTAAACACACAATTCAAGTAAGCACACATAAAATAACCTAAAAGTAAGACCAAGTGACAAACCCAAAACCACGGTTGTCACATCACTCCCTCCTAATAGAAATCTCGTCCCGAGATTCAGTCCCAAACTCAAACTTATTCTCAGCAAACAAACGAGAATGCATATCCCTGATAAAACCTTCACGTTCAAACGTGAACTCAGTTTACACGAAAATAATCTCAACCAACAACACATGAGCCTTAACCGTCCGCGAGGAAACTTATCAAAACCATAATGTTATGTAACCAACCTAACTAAATCTCGCAACTCATCAAACAAGAACTGACTTGAAACCAAGTTAGGAGCCGTCACATAACTCAACGGGTTTAAAACTTTCACCCCGATTTCAGTCTTACTCATAAATACTATAAATCAAAACTCATCAAAATATAAACACGTATAATAAGGTCTAAAGAACTCTCAAATTCCTTCCCAACTTATCTCTATGTTAACCCTCCAAGTGTTCATTACCACAAAAAACCCAAAACACGAGTTTAAACCATGTTGTCCGAAAATTAACCTTGAACTCAACACTTGTACAATTAATTCGACCAAGCTACTGACTTCCAATTACGAAACTTTCTGAATATTTGAAAAGTATGTTCCGAGTACATAATTTTAGGCTTTTGAATCACCCAAAAACCTTTAAAAACGAATAAGTTATGACCAAAACGATTTTTCTCAAAATCTGCCTAGGCATTAGCGACAATTTCTGACAGTTAGCGACATATTTTGACAGTTTAGTGACAGTTTCTGCCTACTCCGATTTATACCAAAAAAAACGATTTTTAAACCCTAAAACCCCCATTAATTACCAAAACTAGAACCTAATTTATTTTAATTCCAGAAAATTAAAACTCTATTAATTACATGATTTTAACATATTTCACTAAATAAGAACAAAATTTTTAACTTAAGAACAATAACTTTAGGTGATCAAAACCAAAATATTTTAAAATAACCGAGTCATGCTTATATGTTAAAGAATTCATATTCCACCTTATTTGAAACATGATCCCGACACTTCCTTATTTCATCGACTACCAACAACTATTTTTTTTTCAATTTGCAAGTTCTATTTTTTTACCATATATAACTCGAAACAAAAGACATCGTTACCCCAAAAAGAAATCTCCACCATCTCAAAATCCTTCACGCCAAAAGTACCGTACAAACAAACACGTGAAATGAGGACCCGAGAAATGCGCTACTACAGAAGTTGAACATCTCAAAGAGAAACGAGCTAGCAACCATCCCAAGAATACAACCGGTAAGTAGAAAATAATTTTACATACATAGGCATAAGCGTACATACACTCAAATCCATCCAACATATACTATACAAGCATGTATTAACTCTCTTTCATGCAATCATACTTGAAAGTCCAGTGGTGTTGTGACACATATATAATTATGTAGGCCTCCATAATTATACATGTTCCCTTTCACCAATGTACTCCCTCCTATGATGACACTTATAAGAAATTAATACTACACATAACACATAATCCAACAACACACAAGCACATAACCACACAAGATAAGATCCAAAACCGCATGTATTAAAATAACATAGCCAATGCACGAAACACATAAACTCGTAGTCCAGCTGAACCAGCGTAGACAAAATTCAAAATGTATAAAGAACATGAAAACATAATTAAGCGAAATCCAACAATGACTAGCGTATACGACCATGGTTCCACCCGCACTAATCAAAACTCGTAAAGAAAATAACATGTAGTTAAGTATGAACCATAGTAGTTCTTAACCTAACAAATACTGCGAAAATAATATTCAAACACATCAATTACTATAAAATGAACACATACTCCTATGACGCCTATATGCAGGGACCCTTAAGCTATAGACTAGGCTACACGACTAGGCAACCTAATTCTCTATAAACCATTGGCTCTGATACCATTCTGTCACACCCCACCATGGCGGAATATGGGGCGCGACGTATGGATATCATCACAACATGGCGTGTCTATAGAGATAACTATATGAAATAAGAAATGTCATAAAATGGAGACACAAAGTCATGACAATATCTCATCAGACTCAGGAGTCTAGGTAAGTAGGTAACAGTCCTACCGCTTACCCAAGACAAACAAATAACATAACCAAACAAATATATATGTATGCCACAGTATCACTTATTAAAAGAACAAATAAAAACTAAGAAGGAAACGGGGATTCTCCTTCTATATGCATTCCTAAGCTTCTCCAATCCTAGCCACTTATGTTCTCATGCTTAACCATAGTATCACCTGAAAGAGACACTAAAACACGTCAACATAAAGTTGGTGAGAGTCATAGGTTTAGACTCCAATGCTAAATCAATTAAAATATGTGAATAACAACCATCAACACAATAACATATGGACAATGTGCTACAATTATGTATTAACAACTAGCATTCAAGATCAATCATTCCAAACCAAAATCCAAGGCTCCTACCTTGCCAAACAACATCATGGTACCATAGATGATCACACTATGTACCTATCCCAAGGCCACTACCTTGTCAAACCACAAGGCCACTACCTTGTCAAACCACAAGGCCACTACCTTGTCAAACCATAATAACTGAGACGGCACGTGTCCCCCGATCCAAATCATACATAATCAAAAATCACATAGCAGTTAATCACATAATGTACACACAAGTCCATCTCAAATAACAAACACATTCACAGCATCAATTTAGAAAATAACTCAACACAGTGTCTCTTCCATCCCATCTGGAAGTCAAAATCAATATTAAACACGGGACTACGAAACTCACCTGATAGCTTCTTCACAAGTCCTCGCACTAGCAACAAGCTAACAAACCAAAAACACGAAATCAATACACGAACCTATCACTAAGATGGCTCGTCAACCTATGATGGACATATAGTCTACTCCCATATAAAAATCTCATTGATAAGCTCTAACCATCCCATTACCCTTCCTTAACAAGTCCTTAACTTGGTTAAGTTTAATAACTATCCCGTTCATATTTTACACAAAACAGTCCCAGTTTTTAGGTCTCAAAACTTTAAGTCAAACATCCACTTAAATATACCTATGGTTTCTGTAAAAGGAATATTCACACTTTTATACATGTTAGCTAAAACGTCCCACTTTCCCTAACCTTAAAGCTACTTTTAAGGCCAAGATATATGTGTATATATTGCTACCTATCTAGAATTCACTGATGTTAAACGTATGAAAAGTTCATTACCATTAGAAGGTCTTACCGTAAACCACAATCTTAGCCCAAGTGCAGATCCTTACTAAAATACATAAACCATCTCTCATGTTTGTGAGAAGATCCCAATGAAACCCTAAGTACCCCAAACAACCCAAAACTTAAAAAGAAAATAGGCTGAATTCTAAACTGTTTTGACCTCCGACTGTTGTAACCTGTTTTTGACCCACTTCCCGACCTCCAATTTAGTTCTCGTTTCTTGATTTAGAAAGCCAACTCAATTACCTATCCAGGGATAGTTTGATCGCATCTTGAATGTTCCTAGAACTCGAGATATAATCAAAACAATAGACTCAAAATTATGCCCAGTTTTAAAAAACGGGTTTTAAACAAATTGATCTAATTAATCACCTATAACCCTTCTAATACAAGCCCTAGATTATATGATCATCATATTATGATTAATACATCATTAATCTACTGTTTTTATATAAACCCTAACCCTTAATCCATCATAAGAATGATTAATTAAACATAAAAACAATTTAATTAAAAAGGTTAATGAAGGTTTTTACCTTAAATCAATGGAAGATGAAGTAAACCTAATTTTTTGAAGAACCCTAATTCTCATCTATGAAACCCACGAATTTTTCTTTGTCTCCAGGGATTTATGTTTTTTTTTATTTATTAGATAAGCTTATATAGTGTGTACATAAAATCCTAGTCCAAGTATAACACCCAACTTTCCTTTTTTTTTCCTTTTTCCCTTTTTCTCTTTCTTTGGTGCGTCTAAACCGACCCAAACACCCAATAAATTCGTTTTTTTTATTTAATATTATGTTAATAATATTACTTTAATTTTCCTTAATTTATTTCAGCTCCTAAAGCTTCCAAAACCTCAAAACCGTAAAACTAGTCAAATTTACGCGTTTTACCGTAAAAGACGTAAAATATACACTTTTATAAAAAATCTCAAATTTTGAAATAAACTTTATAACTAAGTCCTAAATGACTTAAAACCATCCCGAAAAATATTCATATGGATAATTACCTCACCCGAGACCTCTAAATGCTAAACCGTAAATCCTAAAAAAAAATACTATTACTATAATACTTATACGTATACGTAAACACCACAATATCACCATTTTTATTTCATAGTCACCACTTGTGAGCTCATGAACATGAAATAACCGTTCCTCGATTTACTTATGAGTACTCTATACTCATAAACGATAACCACACCAACCTCGTTCACACAAAATAAACACGTAAACACACAATTCAAGTAAGCACACATAAAATAACCTAAAAGTAAGACCAAGTGACAAACCCAAAACCACGGTTGTCACACGTGATCTTGTGGGAGTTGAATACTTAGATGAGGTGGAGTATCTAGGTGAAGAAGATGTGGTAGAGTATCTTGGTGATGAGGATGTAGTGGAGTATGATTTTGAAGCACGAGAGCGATGATCTTGGACGTGTTGAGTTGTAGACACCAAAGCAAGTGGATTAGCAGTCTTTGCTATCCTTTCAGCTCGAAGTTCATTTGCCTCATTTTGAAATTGTTTCAAAATGTCAAAGAGCGTATGATAGTTGACCTCGTCCAACTTATTTTGTTGTTTCACCAATGTTACAAATCGTGTCCACTCGGATTGTAGTTGTTGTAGAAACTGCACATTGACTTGCATGGTGGAGACTTGCAGATTGTTTCTTGTCATGTCATTCATCATCTTGTAGAACCTTGAGTAATATGAATCAATTGATTCCCCATCCAATGAATTAGACTTACCAAAGTTCCAGAACAAGTTAGTTTTGACATCTTGCTTGTTTAGTGATTCTCCTTGTTGCAAGCGTTCAATGGCAAACCACATTTCTTTTGCAGTAGAGCATGCATCAACCGTTGAGTAAATATCATCTCCAATTCCACTGAGAATCAAATAGATTGCTTCTTTCTCTGCATCAATCCAAGCACGTTTCTCTTTGGAAGTGTTCTCATATGTTTCCTCATTTGTTTGCTCATCGGAACCAGTCACCGAGTCGGTTGCTGGAATTGCAGGAATGGTTATTTTAGTGAGAGTATAGGGTCCTTCTTTTATCCAACGTCGAAGAACATCACCATTCGGTTTAGTGTCAAGATATCGAAGTAATTGTGATTGCCATTGTGCATATCGACCAGTCACAAGCATTGGTGGTCTCTCTTTATTACCTGCGACCATAATGTTGTTGTTTGTCACACGATATTCTTGAGTAGAATCCATCTCGATAATCTTTGAAGTGTAGAAGTGAATAGGATCTTAAGTAGATGAGGTGTGATTGGATTGTGGTTGATATTCCGAGAAACTATGTGAAAAACCCTAACTAATGTCGTCTTGAGGAACCAAATATTCTTAAACTAAAAAACTCGCGAACGTTAAAAAATTTCAAAAAACACATTTTTCAAAAATTAGCAAAGATTTCGCAATGTAGATAATCAATTCCGCAATTATGGTGCAAGGTGACACAGTTCCGCAAAGTTAAAAGGTTATAATTCCTCAATGCTAAGAAAACTTATGATTCCGCAATGTCTATAGGATATAATTCCGCAATCCCACTGAAAGTATAATTCCGGAATATAATTATTGAATTAATTCCGCAATCCAATTATTGAATTAATTCCACAATGACTGAAAACATTCAATTCCTCAATCACTGAAAACATTTAATTCCGCAATCACTGAAAACAATCAATTCCGCAATCACAGAAAACATCCAATTTCGCAATCACTGAAAATACTCAATTCCGCAATCACTAAAAATAATCAATTTCGCAATCACAGAAAACATTCAATTTCACAATCACTGAAAATATTCAATTCCGCAATGCTTGGAATGTGTAAGATTCCGTAATAATCAAATATTCAATTTCGCAATGTGAGTAGATATTGCGAAATTATTGGCAGACTTTCTAAAAAATAGGATCTTGGATGTACTTTTGATTATATGAGATTTCAAGGCAAAAACGAAGCCAAACACCACAAACTTTCGCGTTTTTAACCAATCTAAGTAACCCAAATCCCTGCCACGCCTATGTAGTCGATTTGTCTACTCACTAACACCACGAAAACGCAAATATTTTTGATGATTCGAGCTTAAATATGAAGAAAATCCCACGAAATCAATAGGAGAACCAAAACCAATCACGTATCTACCCTGTGGCGATTGATACCAATTGTTGTCCTATATTGTTTAGATGATTAAATAAGAAAGAAAGGTAGATAAAAGATGAATTCTAGAGAGAGAAAGTAGTGAAAGAATGTAGAGAGAAGTGTGTAAAACTTATGGAGGATTAGATTAAGAAAAATGAATCAACCAACACCCTTCTTAACATGCTAGGAAGGGTATTTATAGCCTTTGCCTACATGTGGCTTAATGGGCTATAGTTTGATTGGGCCGGGCTTGAATAAATGCTTAGTACCTTGAAAGAGGCCTTTTAAGCTAACCATCAAGCTCGTAATGTCACGACTATTTTAACTAACTATTACAACGTTCTAATAAATGTCACAATATAAACCTATGACCGAACATTCTTGTTTGACTCAATATTTTGAGGCTAACATACTTCCTGTAGGAACCCATTGAAGATTACTCGATTTGAGAATCCTACCCGTGGATTGCCACCTAAGATTGGATCTAGGAGACATAGTTTTCTTATGCACAGCGGAAGATTTAACTGTAGAAAACCTATTTCCTTTAGGAATCCCTCTTTTCGCACTTGAGTTCAGCTCCTTCAAGACTTTAGTTACACAAGCCGCATGATTTGTCGTGAAGACACTTTTCATGCATACGGAACAAACATCGTGTTTGAAATCCGAATGAGTTCTAGAAATCCTAGTTCTTGCTTGTGGCATTTTCTTAGATGCATCTACATAGTGATTATTAGGCATACTATTCGACCTATGTTGTGGCATATTCTTAGAAGTGTACCTAGAATCACTAATAGCAGTCTTGTTTGTAGGTTTTGCATAGGCTGGTTTGATCACATTAGGCCTAGATAGTGGAGTGACTGGTCTAAAAAGATGAACCATATCAACTTGGGAGGCACACCGCAATCTCGAGGATTTTGGTCGCTCGGATCTAAATGGAGTCGGTTGTCGAACGGACTGATTTTTAGGCGGTTTCCCCAAGATTGATAGTTTTTCAAGCTTAGTGTCCGCATTAGTGCCCTTAATTTTCTTTAACTCGTTTTTCAGAGCAGCTATAGCAAAAACCTTTTTCTGAACCTGAGCCTTTAAATCATCATTTTCAGTAGTTAACAAGGTCGTTGATTCTAGAGTTTTATACCTCATCTCTACGATAGAATTATTTAACTCATTACAACGCTGTTCTAAGGTCTCGTTTTCTTTTTGTAAAAGGTCTTGAGATGCCAACTTAGATTCTAGCAAAGTAATTTGTTTCACAAAATTATCCTTTTCAGCGTTAGAATCTAGAATTTTTTGATCTAATTTTCGTTCAAGAACAACGTTTGAATTTTCAAGTTTTTCAAAATACTTCCCAAATTTATCAGTTTTCTTCGAAGATTCAATTTTGGCATCCTCAAGCTCTTTTGATTGTTGAGATAAAATCGTTTCAAGCTCTTCAATCCTAGAAGCAGAATTGGTTAAAGAAGCAATCATAAAGCACATATCATGATCTTTAGCATTTTGATCACTTTCTCCCCCATTATGACGCACAACGGATGAATCAGAAGTGGTATCACCCTTTTCCATCCCATGTTTGGCATAGGTGGGTTCGGAATTCTCAACATGATATAGATCCAGATACAGTATTGAATTGTATCTCAACTATTGGCTCTTTGTCATGCATGCTTGAGTCATGTCGTCGTGATGCAATGACGTTGCTATCATCATTAACCAAAGCGATCTCCATTGAATCATCCGAATGAACACTTGTATCCTCTGGCATCTGCATCGTAGATTATTGTATTCCACTAGCATGCTCTAGTTGAAGTTGTAAACTTTCATAAATCGAAAGTGTAATAGATTTCATGAAATCGAGCAATCTATCACTGAAGTCTTTAACCTCGATTTGTGTGTCTTCAAGGAATGTCTAACACCCCCAATTTACATTGCGCAGCGGAAATACACAATTGGGTGCTAGACACAAGCATCATCACACAAGGTATATTGAACGACTCAAAAGTGAGATGTTTACACATAATTATAAACAACATTTTCATAAAAGGTCTAAAACATAAATTTCATCCCATGATTGTACTGACACGACACCAGAGTAAAGCGTTTAGTCCCCATGGATCTCGACCAACAACCAACAAGTTTAGTACAGTACATCAACATAAAGTAAATTGTTCAACAGTAAAAGGTAGAAACTGTTTTTAGACCAACATTCTTCCAAAAGCCAAGCTACAACCTCCACAGCAAAGCTCCATGCTCCATCACTTCCTATTACCTGAAATACATGCTAAAACGAGTCAACAATAATGTTGAGCGAGTCTATAGGTTTATCAAATCACATTTGAACACAAGAAGAAAATCAATCATAATCATTTATAGAATTGTCGTACACACAATCTATATTCAAGGCAATAATAATAATAAAAATAATAAAACATTGTATTTAAGCTCATGACACCGACCCCTTAACCAAATAGTCACCAACGCCAAATGCCGACATGACTAGAATAAAACCATTGCCCCTCTAGGGTATTAGTTGCTAGAATACCACAATCTTATTCACGTAAAATTATCCTTCCCAGCGGGTTACTCAACGTAATGCCCTGGTCTCGGATAGGGTGGTCAACCCAATAGTACTATCATTAGAATAAGCGGCTATTCCCGACTCACAACATCAAGTCAGAAGTAGTTAACGGCTCATGAATTTAGGGTCTTTAGCAACAAGTTACTCAATACAATGAATTCAACTTTAGGCAACATTCGGGTCCAACAATTACTCATGACTTGTGTTCATTTATTTTCAAATAGCATGTATCCCCCTCGCGAGTATAAAACATTTAGTAGCTAGCATAAAAAGCGAGGCTACAGACTCACCTTAGTATAAGAGATCTAGCGAGATGATCGTCGATGATAATGGATGCCTTTCAAACACGAGAACCGCTACCTATCAAATAAGGCGCGCTCATTAATAATGACTCGAGAAATAAATCATACATAACAACATCAAAATTAAACTCATAAAGTCACAATAAACTCGAGAGAAAACGATATAAATAACTTCATTATACTTTACTACACATTTACTTTACCATTTTACACTTTTAACAAAGTCCGCCGGTACATACTACATGTACTAGCTTATTTATCCCTTTTAAACTCGTCAAACTTTTATGAAACGACTCGATAAACTAACTTACTATATATAGAAAGTCCTCCTACAATTTTATCAAATGAATTTACTTTTAAAGTCCTTTACCCGACTCATTTTCAAACTACAAAATCCCGACAGATTTACGTTAATTTTTCATACAACCGTTTTAACTTATTTAAACGACTCTGTTTACAAAACCGACACTCGGGTTTTAAAGTAAACTCAACCTCTAAGGTAAAAACCTCATTATCAGTAGGTTACATATTTCAAAACTTCCATTTAGAGTCCCCGAGATTCGATCCAAATATCGACAACAACTATATGTAGTGTCGATACTCGTCTCCCGGTACACGATCATTCAAAACATCATAACTTTGCGTTCGTTTGGAGCTAGAAGCTCTACCTTATATCAAATCGAAGCTAATAAAATTATCTACAACCCTAGGCCACAAGTTAAGCCATTTTCAAAACATAAAAATTCGGATTTTACAGTTTACTTACTGTTATAAAATGACTACCAAAATCTTGTACAAAATCAACTTTTTGATCAAAACCAACCATAAAAATGATCATTCCTATACCCTAATATCAACATATATGAACCATAACATCTAAATCATCATCAAAATCAAAACCTTTGAATCAAAATGAAGTTTTTAACAAAATTCTTGCAACAATCACCATTGATCATGGCAAGAACACCATGCATGATCATGGTTTCTACCCACCAACATCAAAAAATAAAAATGCCTTGCATGTGTAAAATTCTTACACCAAAATGATCCTTGATCAATTCTAAGAGTGGGTATATACTTAGTTTAGCTCAAATCATCCTCAAACTCAAGTTAAAATTGAAAATGTATGTGTTTGGGGTGGTGGGTGGTGTTTCGGCAAAATGAGAGAGAAGAAGAGAGATGAGAAAATTTTTTAGTAGAGATAATGGAGTGTGTGTGTTTGTTTAAGATTTTTATATAGTGGTTGAGGGACTTTGGTTGCAATTTGGCAATAGTTGTGGCTAAAAATGAAAATAGTTATCTAAAATGCGGGAAATAACTATTAGTCAATTTTGAAAGTATTTACGGGGCTCGGGTTTCATAAAGATACTTTTAAAAATTTAAATCTCTCGACTCGACTTAACACGTCATTTAAAATAAAACCTCAAAAATGACAAAAATCGAACAACCGACAATAAGACGTAAAATATTTGGCATCCATCGACATCACGCTTGCTAATACTCCTTATACTTAATAAATATTAAATATAGACCTTCCAACATCGATTTAAACTTAAACCTCCAAAAATAAATATCGTTCAAACTCATCCAAAAATTTCAAAAATAATCGTAAAATAAGATTAAGCAATGACCTCGGTTTTGGGTTGTCACATCCCCCCTCCCCCCCTTCTTAAAAGAAGCGACCTCCGCAGCGCTTAATTCTTCCTAAACAAATGAGGATACTTGTCCTTAAATAAATCCTCACGTTCCCACGTAAACTCTGGCCCACGTCTAGAGTTCCATCTCACTTTCACAATCGGAATTCTACTATGCTTCAACTTCTTAACTTCCCTATCCATTATCTCTACAGGTTCCTCTATAAAATGCAACTTATCATCAAGTTGAATCTCCTCCAATGGAATCACCACATCCCTTTCAGCTAAACACTTCTTCAAATTAGACACATCAAAAGTATTATGAATCGCCTTAAGCTCATCAGGCAACTCTAACTTATAAGCCACCAATCCAATCCTTTGGATAATCTTAAATGGTCCAATATATCTCAGGCTCAACTTTCCTCTCTTTCCAAAACGTATTACTCCTTTCCATGGAGATACCTTCAGCATAACCATGTCTCCTACTTCAAACTCCAACGGTTTCCTTCTGTTATCAGCATAACTCTTTTGTCTACTTCTGGCAGATAACAAACGCTTCTTAATTTGCACAATCTTTTCAGTCGTCTCAAATATCATTTCAGGCCCAGTCAATTGACTTTCTCCTACCTCACTCCAACACACTGGAGATCTACACTTACGTCCATACAAAGCTTCAAATGGAGCGGCTTTAATACTAGAATGATAACTATTATTGTACGAAAATTCAACCAATGGCAAATGCTTATCCCAACCATTTCCAAAGTCAATCACACATGCACGAAGCATATCCTCTAACGTTTGAATCGTTCTCTCACTTTGTCCATCAGTTTCCGGATGATATGTTGTACTTAAACATAACTCTGTTTCCATCGCTTTCTGCAAAGACTTCCAAAATTCTGAAGTAAATCTACTATCACGATCAGAAATTATCGACAAAGGCACACCATGTCGACAAACAATCTCCTTCACATACACTGTTGTTAACCTCTCCATACTATCTGTTTTATTCATTGGCAAAAAGTGAGCAGACTTAGTCAATCTATCTACAATCAGCCATATCATATCACTACCATTTGCAGTCCTTGGCAAACATGTCACAAAATCCATAGTAATCTTCTCCCATTTCCACTCAGGAATCTCAGGTTGCACTAATAATCCAGACGGTTTCTTATGTTCACCCTTCACTTTCGCACAAGTTAAACACTTATCAACATACTGTGCTATATCTGCCTTCATTTCGGCCACCAATAAACTTTCTTAAGATCTTGATACATCTTGTCCGATCCAGGATATATTGAATACTTCGACTTATGAGATTCATTCATAACCAAATCTCGCACTCCTAACGAACCTTCCTCAGACGGACACAATGGTAACCAAATCTTATTCTCAAAGTACCTTAATCCATTTGACCTTACTTCAAACAATGGCTTCAACATTCTACCCAAATTTCCTGCCTCAACGTTCTCTTCCTTCAAACCATTAGTTTGGGCTTTCAATATCGCTTCTGTCAAATCAACACTTTCCAACATCGTCAAAGCTCTAACTCTTATAGACTTATCTCTTTCCTTTCTACTAAGTGCGTCAGCTACCACATTCGCTTTACCAGGATGGTAATGAATCTCGCAGTCATAATCACTCAGCAACTCAACCCATCTCCTTTGCCTCATATTCAATTCCTTTTGATCCAAAATATACTGCAAACTCTTATGATCAGTGAAAACCACACACTTGGTTCCATACAAGTAGTGTCTCCACAGCTTCAAAGCAAAAATCACAGCCTCAAGTTCTAAATCATGCGTAGTGTAGATCTCTTCATGCTTCCTCAATTGTCTCGATGCATATGCTATTACTTTCTCCCTTTGCATCAATACAGCTCCAAATCCTTTATGAGACGCGTCACAGTACACTACAAAATCCTCAGATCCTTCCGGCAAAGGCAATATCGGCGTAGAACACAACTTATCCTTCAACATACTAAATGTAGATTCCTCTTCCAATCCCCATTCAAACACTCGATTCTTTTCAGTAAGATTAGTCAACGGCTTAGCAATTAACGAAAACTTCTCAATAAACCTTCTATAATACCCAGCCAAACCAAGAAATTGGCGAACTTCAGTCGACGTCTTCGGCACTGACCAATCCTTAATTGCCTCAATCTTAGCAGGATCCACACGAACACCTTCACTATCAATCACGTGCCACAAAAATTGCACTAATTTCAACCAAAATTCACACTTAGAGAATTTCGCATACAACTTCTCTTTCTTCAACAATTCCAAAATTGTTCTCAAATGCTTCTCATGTTCCTCTTCACTCTTGGAATAAACGAGAATATCATCAATGAATACGATAACAAACTCATCCAAATACGGCTTACATACACGATTCATCAAATCCATAAATACAGCATGCGCATTTGTTAACCCAAAAGGCATCACTTGAAATTCGAAATGTCCATATCGAGTACGAAAAGCTGTTATAGGAATATCTTCTTCCCTAACTCTCAGGTGCTGATACCCAGACCTCAAATCGATCTTCGAGTATACACATGACCCAGATCAGTTGCAAGGATTCAACAAATCATCAATCCTCGGCAATGGATACCGATTCTTGACAGTCAATTTGTTAAGCTCTCTATAATCAATACACATTCTAAAAGAACCATCTTTCTTCCTAACAAACAAAACAGGCGCACCCCACGGCGACGAACTTGGTCTAATAAATCCCTTATCCATCAATTCCTTCAATTGATCCGATAATTCTTTCATCTCAGATGGAGCTAAACGATACGGTGCACGAGCAACAGTCAATGAAACACAGGAGCACTACGCATGTTGCTTCCAACACTAAGTCAATACGAAACTCTACTTCACGATGCGGCGGTAATCCTGGCAATTCCTCAGGGAAAACCTCAGGATACTCTCTAATCACAGGCACATCCTCCAATTTTCTTTCATTCACACCATCATTACTTATCTATGCAAGAAACACATCACAACCTGCTTTTATATACCTCATCATCTTTAAACAAGAAACAACTCTCAAACGAGAAGTACATTCATCTCCTTTCACAGTCAATACCCTATTCCTTAGCGGTATCTGAACTAATCTTTCTCCACAAACAATTACTGCACCATTACCAACTAACCAGTCCATTCCAACAATCACGTCAAAAGATCCTAACTCTATGGGCATCAAATCAATACTAAACACATAATTACCTAACTTCAAGGAACAACCTTTCAGTATAGAACTAGTGCTTACAACCTTACCATCAGCTAACTCCACATGATAACTAGTTGTCAATCTCACTGTGACTGAATCTAACATCTACGAAACTTCTATCGGATCCAGAATCAAATAACACACTAGCATAACAAGCATCAAGTAAGAACGTACCAGTCACCACATTCGGCCCTTGAGGTTTGTCAGCATCTCCCACGACATAGGCTGGAGCAGCAATCCCAGCAGCAACAACAGCAACATTGCCTCCCTGTCGTATGCCAACCCTCGGACAGTTCCCTTGCTTATGTCTACGGCCTCCACATCCAGAACAGTAAACTACCTTGACAGCATTGGCCCCAGTGGCTACACCCTTGTTTCTATAATCTGCCATCTTATGTCCGCCCTTCCCACACTTGTTGCAAGCAGGTGGACAATTTCCAACATGATACAGATTACACCGACCACACTTCGGATTCACCTTGTTACCTTGATTTCCTGTGGCAGCACGAACACCATCATTCCTTCTCAAATTGTATTGCTGATTCCTATTCGGTCCTTGGTTATTGTTATTACGATAACCACCTCGATTATGCCCTTGGATTAAGTGTGCAGCTTCCCACTTTCTCTTATTCCCCTCAGCAATACTATCTTTTCGATCCTACAGCTTTACATCCATTAAAGCATGAGCCATTTGAACAGCTTCATCAAATGAATTGGGTTTCGACGAAGTATTTTCTACCTTGATATTACTAGATAAACCCCTAATATACTGCTTCATCTTCTTACGGTCATCAGCAAACGCATCAGGACACAACAAACATAAATCAGAAAATCTCCTTGTATAAGCTACAATATCATTGTTCCTCAGTACCAAATGCCTCAATTCATCTTCCAACTGACCTAACTCTTCCTCAGGACAAAACTTAGAAGTCAACAGTCCCTTGGTCACAGTCCATGTTCTAGCATTAGCTTCAACCAATCCTACAGTAGCTACTTGACTATTCCACCAACTCAACGCATCATCCTGAAAAGTAGCTGCAGCAAATTTCACCTTACTAGCTTCTGAACATCCACTGATTTCAAAAGTACTTTCAATCTTCTCAATCCACCTCCTTAATTCTAATGCACCACCAGTACCACGAAATTGGGTAGGTCCACATTTCATGAAAGTAGCATAAGAACATTCCTTCTAAATCTGCTGAACAGCAGCATTACCTCCAACTTGTCCCGCAGCATTTCCTCCTGCTTGTTCATCAGCATTACCTCCAACCTGATTTTCAACATTCCCTCCATCCTGACCAGCAGCATTCCTATTCTCAGCCTCTTGGTTCCTCGCAGCATGTTCAGCTTCCAAAGCTCTAGCGATATCTTGCTCAATCATGGTATTAATAGTAGCAGTCATCAATTTAGGCGGCATGTTTACAGGAAACTAACCAAACAACAATTTAGTAAAGTCAGAAAAATGCCTCCCAACTCCTTCCTGTATGACCATAACAGAAAAAGAACAAGTAAGTATTCATATCATGATAAGAAGAAGGATTTCTCTATCAAGATGTAACATGGATACTACATGCACCAACAACACAATTCACAATGAATCATTAACCAATTCACACAAGAACTAATAAGACAAATCATAAGTCATGAAGGTAATTTTGGATTTCGTTGGAAAATTTCCACAAAATTGTGACAAGTAATGTCACTACAATCCTTCATCACAGCAAACTTAAAAGTCATTAAGTTTCATCACAAACTATAGTACGAGTCTACATAAGTTCTATTACAACAAGGCTAAAATAAAAACAACATAAAGAACTAAACATCAGATCCCCGCAGCTTCTTGTACACCGGCTCGTCATCACTGCTGCTATCATCATCTTCAGATTCTTCCTCCACTTTTTCCTTCCCCTTACGACTACTTCCTTCACTTGGCTTCACCAACATTTGAGCTTCAACCTGATTCAGCACATCACGAATCACTACACCTCGACTAGGAAAAGATCTCATCGGTAAACCCCATGCATCCAACCTTGCATTCCTTTCTAGCTCCCTAGGTAACCTTTCAACTTGCCCACTCAAATTCAACACCATAGATCTTAATCTAACAACTTCATCCATTTCCCTTGCCCTAACAAACTCTGATCTCCTCACACTACCAACAAACCTGTCAAACTTTTTCTCATTCTGCTCAAACCTCCTAATCACACGAGTCTCAACCAAATACCTTTTAAACAAAGACCTATCAAACTTCTTAAGAAACCAGAAAATATCATCATATGACCTAGGACCTGGAAAATAAACCTTAGGAATACCATCATGAATAGATCGAGCACTAGCAGCCCTACTCGACTCAACAGGAACATCACCCCTAGCATATGAAATCCCAGGCAAACTACTAATATAAGCATCAAAAGTAGGCGTTGAAGAACGAACAACAAGTCGCTGACAATCTGGAACAGTCTGTGGCACAACATTAACCCTTGGAACATAACTACCTTGTATCAACTCAGGCTCTGTCTGACCAACTGCAGTAAGTGGAATCCCATCATCTAAAAACTCAAAAGGCTGCTCCTCGTCACTAGCACCAAAGTTATCCACTTCCTCACCATCCACTACATTAGTCATATCAACCCATCCATCCTCACGAGGTAAACCAACCATTTTCTACAATTATAAGGGTTTAAGGATACTTAAGGTCATTGTTAATAAAGTAATAATTAGTATGCAATGCTCATGCAAAGTCATACATTATCCATGCTATGCAACACAATGCAAATGATGTTTATGCAATGCTCGCAAAAATATAAATATGATACTGACAAGCACTCAGCGTACTTTTAATAATTCCAATACAATATCGTAGTATTTACTTAATAAATACTCGGGAAATCATTTCAGTTATGAGGGATACATCTACAATGCAAAACAAAACTAAAAGTGATCTTACCGGAGCGTTGCAGAGGAGTTGTGTGCTTTTGAAGAATAAATACTTTCGAAACCAAGGTTATAGTTTAGGACAATTTTCAAAATCGACCCAGTTCTCTATAACTTGCAGCTCTGATTACCAATCTCTAACACCCCCAATTTACATTGCGCAACGGAAATACGCAATTGGGTGCTAGAAACAAGCATCATCACACAAGGTATATTGAACGACTCAAAAGTGAGACGTTTACACATAATTATAAACAACATTTTCATAAAAGGTCTAAAAATAAATTTCATCCCATGATTGTACTGACACGACACCAGAGTAAAGCGTTTAGTCCCCATGGATTTCGACCAACAACCAACAAGTTTAGTACAGTACATCAACATAAAGTAAATTGTTCAACAGTAAAAGGTAGAAACAGTTTTTAGACCAACATTCTTCCAAAAGCCAAGCCACAACCTCCACAGCAAAGCTCCATGCTCCATCACTTCCTATTACCTGAAATAGATGCTAAAACGAGTCAACAATAATGTTGAGCGAGTTTATAGGTTTATCAAATCACATTTGAACACAAGAAGAAAATCAATCATAATCATTTATAGAATTGTCGTACACACAATCTATATTCAAGGCAATAATAATAACAATAATAATAAAACATTGTATTTAAGCTCATGACACCGACCCCTTAACCAAATAGTCACCAACGCCAAATTCTGACATGACTAGAATAAAACCATTTCCCCTCTAGGGTATTAGTTGCTAGAATACCACAATCTTATTCACGTAAAATTATCCTTCCCAGCGGGTTACTCAACGTAATGCCCTGGTCTCGGATAGGGTGGTCAACCCAATAGTACTATCATTAGAATAAGCGGCTATTCCCGACTCACAACATCAAGTCAGAAGATAGTTAACGGCTCATGAATTTAGGGTCTTTAGCAACAAGTTACTCAATACAATGAATTCAACTTTAGGCAACATTCGGGTCCAACAATTACTCATGACTTGTGTTCATTTATTTTCAAATAGCATGTATCCCCCTCGCAGGTATAAAACATTTAGTAGCTAGCAAAAAAAAGCGAGGCTACAGACTCACCTTAGTATAAGAGATCTAGCGAGATGATCGTCGATGATAATGGATGCCTTTCAAACACGAGAACCGCTACCTATCAAATAAGGCGCGTTCATTAATAATGACTCGAGAAATAAATCATACATAACAACATCAAACTCAAACTCATAAAGTCACAATAAACTCGAGAGAAAACTATATAAATAACTTCATTATACTTTACTACACATTTACTTTACCATTTTACACTTTTAACAAAGTCCGCCGGTACATACTACATGTACTAGATTATTCACCCCTTTTAAACTCGTCAAACGTTTATGAAACGACTCGATAAACTAACTTACTATATATAGAAAATCCTCCTACAAGTTTATCAAATGAAATTACTTTTAAAGTCCTTTACCCGACTCATTTTCAAACTACAAAATCCGGACAGATTTACGTTAATTTTTCATACAACCGTTTTAACTTATTTAAACGACTCCGTTTACAAAACCGACACTCGAGTTTTAAAGTAAACTCAACCTCTAAGGTTAAAACCTCATTATCAGTAGGTTACATATTTTAAAACTTCCATTTAGAGTCCCCGAGATTCGATCCAAATATCGACAACAACTATATGTAGTGTCGATACTCGTCTCCCGGTACACGATCATTCAAAATATCATAACTTCGCGCTCGTTTGGAGCTAGAAGCTCTACCTTATATCAAATCGAAGCTAATAAAATTATCTACAACCCTAGGCAATAAGTTAAGCCATTTTCAAAACATAAATATTCGGATTTTACAGTTTACTTACTGTTATAAAATGACTACCAAAATCTTGTACAAAATCAACTTTTTGATCAAAACCAACCATAAAAATGATCATTCATATACCCTAATATCAACATATATGAACCATAAAATCTAAATCATCATCAAAATCAAAACCTTTGAATCAAAATGAAGTTTTTAACAAAATTCTTGCAACAATCACCATTGATCATGGCAAGAACACCATGCATGATCATGGTTTCTACCTACCAACATCAAAAAATAAAAATGCCTTGCATGTGTAAAATTCTTACACCAAAATGATCCTTGATCAATTCTAAGAGTTGGTCTATGATTAGTTTAGCTCAAATCATCCTCAAACTCAAGTTAAAATTGAAAATGTATGTGTTTTGGGGTGGTGGGTGGTGTTTCGGCAAAATGAGAGAGAAGAAGAGAGATGAGAAATTTTTTTATTGGAGATAATGGAGTGTGTGTGTTTGTTTAAGCTTTTTATATAGTGGTTGAGGGACCTTAGTTGTAATTTGGCAATAGTTGTGGCTAAAAATGAAAATAGTTAGCTAAAAAGCAGGAAATAACTATTAGTCAATTTTGAAAGTATTTACGGGGCTCGGGTTTCATAAAGATACTTTTAAAAATTTAAAACGTACCTCAAAAATAATAATATCGACTCTCGACTCGACTTAAGACGTCATTTAAAATAAAACCTCAAAAATGACAAAAATCGAACAACCAAAAATAAGACGTAATATATTTGGCATCCATCGACATCACACTTGCTAATACTCCTTATACTTAATAAATATTAAATATAGACCTTCCAACATCGGTTTAAACTTAAACCTCCAAAAATAAATATCATTCAAACTCATCCAAAAATTTCAAATATAATCGTAAAATAAGATTAAGCAATGACCTCGGTTTTGGGTTGTCATGGAATGACTGGCAGATCATTGAAGCTTCAACCTCTGTATGATCAAATTGAAAGAACCTCGAAAAATTTTGCGCTAGAACTTGAAGTGAATGTGAGGATTCAATTTGATTAATGTCTTCTTTGTATATTTGATCTAGTAGTTGGTTCAATTTGAGGAGAATTTAGTGGACGAAATGGTACGATCTTGACCGAAGAGTGTCACAAATTCGCTTCTTTCTTTAAGTAGTGAAATGGTCAAAAGGTGGGACCGAATTAGTCGAAATAAAGTCATTCTACTATCTCTAGCTTTAACTTTCATGTGATGCGATTCTCCCCCTTGAGATGTCGAATTCAACCAATCCATTGAAGTTCGATGACAAATGAAAGTAAGGATTACTTGTCGATCGATCAATGAAAGAAAGTAATTGTGTTTGTTGTCGTGTGTAGAAGTCGATAAATAATGTTGAAATCCCTTAAAATATGTTCTCGATAAACCAAAAAGTTCTACGACCAAAAAGCTCACGTTTTTTTGAAAAAATCTCAGAATAATTGTGAAATTTTCGCAATGTCTATTAGTCCATATGTCGCAATGCTGGATAAGTGTCGCAATGTTAAAAGATTCTATCGCAATGCACACAAGGATTCTATCGCAATGCAAACAAGTAATTCTGTCGCAATGCTCACAAAGATTCTATCGCAATGCAAACAATTAATTCTGTCGCAATGCTCACAATTGATACTGTCGCAAAGTCACTTGTCGCAATGACACATGTCGCATTAAATAAATCTATCGCAATACAACTCTATCGCAATACAACTCTATCGCAATAACAAATCTATCGCAATACAACTCTATCGCAATAACAGGTCTATCGCAATGTCATAATCATGTTGCAATACCACAAAGCTGTCGCAATATCACAAAACTGGGTCTATCGCAATATTGATCGCAATACAGAAACCCCTAGCCTTTTCGATGGAAATCAAGGAAATTCTTTCGCAATAGTACAAAAGGGATTCCAACTTCCACTTTTCTTGGATAAAATCCAACCAGTTCGAGATTTTAAGCCAAAAAATGATCCAAACACCCAAAAATTTTGTGTTTTTAGCCAAAGTAAATATACCAAATCTCTACCACAACTATGTAGATGATTTGTATCAAAAAAAAACATAAAAAACACAAAAAAATAGGATCGAATGATTTAGATCAAAATAGGCACGAAAATCAAGAACACAAACACAAGAACAATACAATCATCCCATGGCTCTTGATACCAATTGAAAGTTTATCGTAATCCTTGGATTGTACAATAGATGGAATGATCTAAAGAGAGAGATAGATGAAGATCTTAGAGAGACAAAGTAGAGAGAGACTGGAGAGAAAATAGAAAATATTAGGTTAAAGAGAATAACCAACAACCAACCACCCCTCCTAACATGCTAGGAGGGGGTTTATATAGCCCACTCTACATGTGGGCTTTGTGGGTTTTATGTTTAGACTATGACTACGAGCCCATACTACATATATATTATTGGAGTGACCGAACCTTCCTGAATACGTAAAAACATATTTCTAACAAAAATATTTTTCAAAGTTTATCTTGTGAAATATTTTTGAGATCCTTGGGTGCAACAAGTTGTTTATAAGCTTGTTATGACACACAAGCTTATAAGTTGGTTTGTCAGATTAATGTTAAACTTTTGTCACTTTCATTTACTTGCAAAGATATTTTCCAAAGTTTATTTTTAAACTATCTTTTACTGTAGAATAAGCTCTAATAAGCATGCTTATTGATCTTATTGTACACTTCTTATTATATTTTCCTTTTTTTTGTGTGTTCATTAATTTCAGGTTCAAGAAATTTTATTAGTTTCATGCAAGAACCCACCCCCCCCCCCCCCCCCTTGGTCTGTTGTAGACCAGACAAAAAGGGGTGATAAGCTCGGTTCATAAGCTGATCATTTTGTTGTGATAAGCACTCAAAGGTGTGGAGGAAATCTTATAGTAAAATTAGGCTGAGGGTATGCCCCTTATACTCAATGTAAGTAATTCTCTCTCCTTGTTACTTTTCGTAGCTTAAACAACTTATTTAACTGTCTGCTTATTTGCTTATTAGTTTTCCTTAATTGCTTTTTTTTACTTATTTCATTTTATTGCTGCTTATTTTATATGCTCTTTCCTTTTATTTACTTGTTCTTGCTTTTTAGTTAAAAGTGCTTCGAAATTATCTTGTTTGCTCATAAAAGAGGTGTTCGGATTTGTCTTTATTTATATCATTAGTTAGGAGTTATGCTTAGAATTAAATTGCATCATTAAATTGAGGCTTAGATGAGTAGAATTCAACTTTTATTTTTCACATAAACATAGAAACAAAAAAATTTAGTCGTCCTTAAATTTATGTCTATATGCATACAATTAGGTCATAGATTCTATGATTTTTGTTAAGAGTTGTTAGATCAGCTTGTGTCTTACTTGAATTTTGTTATTATAAGTATTTGAACATTTCTTTGAGGTTTGAAATACGTGTCTTAAGCTGTGGTGACTTTAAGCTTGAATTTGTGCTTCACTCGAACATGTTTTCTGCCTAATAAGAGGTATACAACACCGTATTGAATTTCTAATGGCATTTCAAGGTTTTAAGTGTTGTGATTCAGTTTATAGGTAGTTAATATGGTAAGGTTTGTCTGTTTGGAAGTTTGATGAATAGTGCTTATTTATGTAGCTTAATGATAAGTTGAAAGTGGCCTCATAAGTTCAAAAATAGAGCATGAAAGCTACGGTTACTGTTCATCAGCATAGTTACTCTTCTACCTACCTATGCGCATCAGAAGTATCTAGGGTCCGAAATATGGTGTTTTAAGCTACAAGATTGTGAACATAGATAGTTTTTAGGACCATCTAGGGTTGTGTACCAGTTGGTGAGGTTTTGGATAGCTAGAACTTATTTCATAAGCTCCATGTTACAACAGACCTCCACCAGACCCCCTATTTTTGTACCAGTGACTGTTTTTCCTTGATTTGGGTGTGCTATTGTGTTTGATCATTGTGTTTTCTTGCTTGCATTGACTCCCCACACTTCACTGAGTGTGAGGGTGCCCTTGTTATCCAAAACAACAACAAATCATGCTCAAAAGCCACTAAACATGTTTTATGTGAAGTGTCAGTGGGAACTTACTTTCCACTGTTAGTGTTATTTTACCCACTGCTGCACTAGCAGACAAACATCTGACACAAGTCACTATCAGCTTTCACAATTTTGTCTTTAGTGCCAGAAATTTGACTTTTTCTAATTTTTTCATTTTTCCCAGGTTGAGTTTTTTATTTTAAGATTTTTAGAAAAAGTTATTTTGTTTTTTGATTATTTTATTATTTTTAGCATTATTTTAATTTAAAATTAGTTTTAATAATTCTGCTTTTGTCCTATTAGGAAAAAATACACTTTTTCCAACTTTTTTTATTTATGTTTAATTAAGTATTTTAGAACTTTCAGCAGAGTAAAATTATTTTTGTCATTATTTTATTATTTTTTATCATTATTTTGGTTAAAAATAATTTTTTAGCATTTTAAAAATAGAAAAATAGTTTCAAAAATTTAGGAAAGATACTTTTAGCTTTTAATTGATATAAGTAAGATTTTAATTTGATAAAATATAATTTTGGACTTTTTGTTAATTATATTTCATTTTACGGCTTTAATTAGCATTTAAAATTTAATATTTAATTAATAATAAGTTTTAAATTTTATTTATTGAACTTTTATTCTTATTTATATTATTTTAGACTTAATTTTTATTTTTAATTACTTTTTAGTTTAAATTTATATTTTCGTCGCGTTTTACGTTTTAACCTATACGTTTTACGTTTTACGTAGTAGTGTAATTTAGCGTAACTCGTCATTTTAATTTTACTTCTTCTCACACCCAAAAACGTCACTAATCCAAACATCGTTTTTATATTTTTGGCACATACATCACACACCTTCGAGAACGAACTCGCATTTATCGAGCATTCGCGTTTTCCTAAACGTGAAAGTTTAATACTTGCACGGTTATTTATTTTTTCTAAAACAAGTGACTAGTTTACCACAGTCAGTCTTACACAATATTTCTTTTAAAAACCTTACACCTTTTTTTAAATTTAAACCTTGTATAAAACAAGTAAGTAAATATCTTAAAAACAAACAAATTAATTCTGTTAATTTAATTAGGGGCCGACCAAATAATGATTTTTTATAGATATATATTTTTTTCTTTTTATAAACTAATATTATATTCTTTAAATTTTCAAAATTTTATAACATAAGGTTTTATTATTTAAAACTTCTTAATTCATTTAAATACACATTTAAATAATATGAAATGAAATGAAATATTTCCAAAATGAAATGAATTGAGATTTTACGAAATGAAATGAAACTTCAAATGTTCAAAGCGAATTCGAATGACCAAATTTTGTATTTCTAAAATGCGGGTTTTACACGGATCCTACGGTTAAACTCTTTTGTAAGAGTAAGATTTCAAGTTGTCATAAATGTGTGTGTGTGTATTGGGAAGAGTGAGAAAATCATACTTTGTTGGATTGTCAGAGTTTACTTTTTATAGACGAGTCGAGTATTAGGTTTTCCTAGTATTTTGGATAGTATTCTGAGTGGGCCTTTGTGGTGCAAAGGCTCATTTGTCTTTATCTGTTTATCGTGGCCTACGAATCTGTTCTTGAGAACGTATTCGAAGAGGTTTCCGGATCCGCTTCGAGGGAGTGGGTCTTGTATTGTGTCGCGGATGCGCTTTTGTAAAGTTGATCCGTTAGTGCTTTGCCACCGTAATGGGCTTATACTTACTTGAATTGTGACACAAAATTTGTGTATAATTTCAGGCCCAATAGACCGTCGATACTTGCATCATGATGAGTGCGAGACGGACTTCTCGCGAGAGGACTTACAAGAGATTACATAGGATACCCAAGCTATATTGCGCCTACACACCGTGTGGATTTCCCATTATCAAAAGCTCCTCTATGTTGATGACTTAAGGAAGTTACTGTTAGAGGTAGATCACGCTTCAAAAATAGGCCAAGATATTCTGTGGCATTAGATTTGATAGAATTGTCGATCAAACATGGTGAACATTGCATTTGGGTGAAAGTATATGTAAAAGTCAGTCAACTATTAAGGTTATATTCACATTAATCTCGTAAAATGAAACCGTTATTTAAACATCATTTAAGTATGCGTTATTAAAGAGCCTCGTGTTTTACATAAATTATCATAGCCATAGTTCTTATATATTAGACTATTGGAGTACACATATCAAAACAGAATACAAAAAATACTAACAATTGTATCCACATTCAGTAAAGATGATACTTTGTATATTATGCTACTTATAAGGCCTACGCACGCTCGAGTTTTATAATAAATAAATTTGAGTTAGTCGGAACCCCAAAATATGTTTTAAAAAATGTAATACGTACATTTTGCTGCACAAACTAAACACCCCTTTACTAACTTTAGCCGAAATACTAAGCCATAATCCTCTGTTGATATCAACCCGCTTAGAACTATATCATGTATCAAGATTATAACATAGCATTACCAATCTGAATTACCCCATGAGGAACCCTATCACACTTGAAAGACATATACAGTAAACAAAAACTATCGTAATGTGTGGTATTAAATCCTCCTTAAATCACATTTTTTAACTAAACAAAAAAAAGGTCTTAAAACAGTATTGGCCCATCCATTGTTACACCTATACTGCATCATACAGGGGGTGTTTGGATGTGCGGTTAGGAGGAGATTATCTCCAAATCTCAGTTCCAAAATGGAGATAAGTTAAAAAAAAGTGTTTGGGTAATAAATGGAGATAAGTGATTATTTGCGTTTAGAAGCTCCAAAATGGAGTTTTGAAAAAGTTAGTGAGGAGCTACTTATTTCATTTTCAAAATGGAGTTTTGGAAAAGTAAGCTTTCAAAATGGAGTTTATTATCAAATAATCAAATTTGCAAAACACTCAAAAACGTGATTATTTGATTATTGCGATTTCAAACTAGAATATCAAATCCAAACACTATTTTTTAAAATGGAGTTTTTAAAATGATGATTTTTCAAAATGGAGTTTTCAAAATGAATAATTTGTTTTCAATAAGTACATCCGAACACCCACATAATCAGTATAAAAAATGTGAGCACTCGTTTCTTATGAAGTAAAAAGGAACGCGCTTAATTAATATTTTTAATAGTGATTGATTTTCTCTGGACTGTGGCAATTTCCTCTGCGAAGACTAGAAGTATCCCATTGGTATCTAAACTGAAGCAAACCTCGATTGTTGACCTCCCATCAGGACATTAGCCCATTAAGGTCAAACTTGCCTAGTAATATGTTGTCCTTAACTTTGGCGCTCTCACCTTCGTACACTGAGATATCCACTCTGGTTTGGTTGTCAAGTAAAGGGAATATTTTCTTCTTGCTTGTGGGTATGGATGTGTTCTTGGGGATAATAACCCACATGTGACCTCTTTCACCATTTATTCGAACTGCTGATGTAGACTAAAAAATAAAGTAATAAAGATAAGTAATTGGATCTGTTGATTCAATAAGAATGCCAGAAACAATTCTGCTAATAATCGTTGATTTTGAAGAATGCCCGAAAATTAGGGTAAAACACGGCAACACAACGACCAGTGGTTTAACTTTTATTAAACTGATAACTGTCTTGCTAGGGTTACAGCAGATTCATTAAATAATGACTGCAAATAAAGAAAAACCCTAAAAATCCAACGGGCTGGACCGTAGCCCAATGACAAAGTCCAACTGAAAGTGAAAAAAACATAAAAATGCAAAAAACTGATAGTAAAAAAGCTTTTCGGGCCTTGGAAAATCCGCATCCAGCTAAAAGATGGTACAGCGTCGTCGGTCTCCTTTTTACGCACGTTTTGACAGGTCACGGGCTGAAAACGGACTTAGGATGCAAAAGTTATGCCCATTTTACTAAACCCCTCTTCATCACGCGATCTCGGGCCTCCAGAAACAAGTCAGCCCGTTCTTCAATACTTGGGCCTCCATCATTCCCCCCTGGATAAGAAAAATTCGCCCTCGAATTCCCAACTGTATCATCATCTGAAGAATCACCATGGTAAGGCAACAAGTGCTTCACATTAAAAACATCAGAACAACGAATATGACTTGGCAACTTCAAACGATAAGCATTTGAGTTCATCTTATCCACAATTTCCACTGGACCAATCTTCGTAGCAGACAATTTATTATATTCACCAACTGGAAAACGATCCTTAGTCAAAACAGCCCACACGAAGTCTCCTACTTCAAAGTCAACATGTCTCCTCTTTTGATCTGCATCCTGCTTGTACTTCGAAGCGCGAACCAAGTTGTCACGAACAGATTTATGAACATCATGCAACCCCTCAACAAAATCCTGCACTTTCTTCGGAACAGACCTAGAAATCTGAGGAGTCATAAGATCAAGAGGACCACGTGGCTGAGCAGAATAAACCACCTGGAAAGGACTAAACCCAGTGCTCTGATTAACAGCATGATTATGAGCAAACTCAGCTTGATACAACTTCTGATCCCATGCCTTCACATGATCACCCACCAAACACCTTAACAGGTTACCAAGGGACTTGTTAACAACTTCGGTTTGCCCATCAGTTTGAGAATGATAAGCACTACTAAAATTGAGTTGAGTATTCACCATCTTCCACAAACTACGCCAAAAATGACTCAAAAACCTGGTGTCCCGATCAGAAACAATGGAGGAAGGTAAACCATGTAAACGGTACACATCCCTAAAGAAAAGTTGGGCTACATTAACTGCATTTGTTGTCTTCTTGCAAGGAATAAAATGAACCATCTTAGAAAAACGATCAACAACAACAAATATTGAATCATTACCCCTTTGAGTACGAGGTAGCCCCAACACAAAATCCATGCTAATATCAACCCAGGGCTGCAAAGGAACCGGCAAAGGCATATAAAGACATGCATTAGTAGCCGTCCCCTTTGAAACTTGACAAATACGACACCTCTTGACGTAACGATCCACTTCCTTCCTCATAGTAGGCCAAAAATAAGAAGCTTGAACCAACTGTAAAGTGCGATCACGACCAACATGTCCTTCACCATGCAACTCCTTAATAATTTGCAAGCGAAGACTTGAATCAGGAATACAAAGTTGATTCCCTCTGAATAGGAACCCATCATGCATAACAAAATTTGTTTTCTCTCCGGATTGCAAATCCTGTAGAACAATTGAAAAGTATGGATCCACAATCACCATGTCACGAATGACATCCAGTCCAGGAACATCAACCTGCATGGTTATAAGTAAACTACTTCTCCTGCTTAAGGCATCAGCAGCACGATTGGAAGCACCCGTTTTGTGTTTCACCACAAAAGTAAATTTCTCAAGAAAAGCCAACCAACGCCCATGTTTATGTGAAACCTTATCTTGAGTACGAATATGCCTTAAGGAATCATGGTCCGTGAACAAAACAAACTCCTTATGAAACAAATAATGGCGCCAATGCTTCACAGCTTCGACCACTGCATAAAACTCCAAGTCATAAGTAGAGTACCTCGACTTCGGCCCTGTCAACTTCTCGCTAAAATAGGCAACAGGCCGCCCACCCTGACTAAGAACTCCACCAATTGCAAACTTAGAAGCATCAGTATGAAGCTCAAAAACTTTAGAAAAGTTAGGCAATACCAGGATTGGCGTTGTAGTAAGCTTTTTCTTAACAACCTGAAAAGCCATCTCTGCTTCCTCCGTCCACACAAATGACTTACCCTTCATACAGTCTGTCAAAGGGGCCATAATGGAACTGAAATTTGGGATAAACCGCCTATAGAAAGAAGCAAGACCATGGAAACTCCAAACTTCAGTAATGGTAGTTGGAGTTGGCCACTCCTGAACAGCTGCTACCTTAGATTCATCCACCTGTATGCCATCACCAGAAACAACATACCCTAAAAACAAAACTTTAGGGGTCATGAACACACACTTCTTCGTGACTGCATAAAAATTATCCTTCCGAAACAAGGTCAAGACCTGCCTCACATGATTGACATGCTCATTATAAGAAGCACTATAAATAAGAATGTCATCAAAATAAACAACCACAAACTTGCCAATAAAAGGCCTGAGCAGTTGATTCATCACACGCATAAATGTGCTTGGTGCGTTTGATAAACCAAAAGGCATGACCAACCACTCATACAACCCTTCACGGGTCTTGAAAGCGGTCTTCCACTCGTCACCAGGTCTAAGACGAATCTGGTAATACCCACTCTTCAAATCCAGCTTCGTAAAAATGGTAGCACCACTAATCTGGTCAAGCAAATCATCAAGGCGAGGAATAGGAAACCTGTACCTCACAGTAATCTTATTAATGGCTCGACTATCAACACACATACGCCATGTACCATCCTTCTTTGGAGTCAATAGGGCAGGAACGGCACACGGGCTCATACTCTCACGAACATGACCCCTGGAAACCAGCTCCTCAACCTGCCTGCGCAACTCCTCATGTTCTCCCGGGCTCATCCTATAATGTGGCCTGTTAGGCAACGGTGACCCAGGCTCTAGATCAATATGATGTTGTATGTCACGCAATGGTGGCAAACCATCAGGTAATTCATCAGGGAAAACATCAGAGAATTCCTTAAGTAAAGGGATCATGGCTTCAGGAACTTCACCGTCTTCAGAAACCTCCTTCCCTATACAAAAACATCACCTCCCACCTCCAGCTCGTCTTCGAATTGCGAAAGAGTTAGTAAAGTACCAGTGGGTTTATTAACTACTTCCTTAGGTTTATTTGGCATCAAAGTAATCTTCACACCCCCAAACAGAAAACTATAAGTATTAGTTCTCCCATGGTGAGTTACATCACGGTCATACTCTCAAGGTCTACCCAACAATAAGTGACAAGCATCCATAGGTATCACATCACACCAAAGATTATCCTAATAAGTTGTTCCTATAGAAAACGGAACTTGGACACGCTTGGAAACTGTTATCTCCCCACCCTTTTTAAGCCACTGTAACTTATAAGGTTTGGGACGATCTTCAGTTTTCAGCCCTAATTTCTGGACTGCTCCTTCAGCTATCAAATTATCACAACTACCTGAATCGCATACAAAAGTGCAAACCTTACCCATAATGGTACAAGTTGACTGAAAGATGTTGTGTTTGAGGCAATCATCACCATCAGCTTTAGGTGTTAAGCAGGAGCGCCTTACCACCAAATTCACCCCCATATCTCCAGACACATACTCCTCCTCATACTCAGGTTCTACATCATAAACTGCGTCTCACACGTAGTCATCATAAGCCACGTCATCATCTTCCTCAGGTTCAATAAATAATTGCCTCTTCCCAACCTTCTTTTACTCCGATTGTCGGTGACCAGGTTCACCACAGTTAAAGCACTTGAACCCACCACTGCCGGCCGCTTTAGGAACTGGTCCAGTATTCTCACCAACTGCTTTAGCCTGAGTTGGGGAAAAACACGATGCCGTATTACCCGAACCAGAAGCACCTGTTAATGCAGGAGAAGAAGAAATCCCCACTCGTCAGTTCTGCTTCTCAAAAATCAGTGCTCGTTGATACGCTTCAGAAAGTGTCATCGGATCAAACATGTTAACAGAATCCATGATCTGGACTCTTAAACCACCAATGTATCGAGAGATAAGCTGATATTCTGTCTCTTGAACGTCATTCCTTGCAATTAGTTGGTAAAATTCGGTCGTGTAATCTTCAACCGACTTGGCCCCCTGTTTCAGATTCTGTAACCGCTGGTACATCATTCGCTGGTAGTTATGAGGAATAAAATTATCCCTCGTGACTTTCTTCATCTTCTGCCAACTCGTGATCTTTGACTTCCCAACTCTGTTCCTCGTCAGTTTCAATTGTTGCCACCACGCGGATGCCCGACCACGTAACTTGGTAGCGATCAACGAAACCCTTTTGTTTTCTGGAACTTCTTTGAATTCAAATACTTCTTCAACAGCAACAAACCAATCAATAAACTCATCAGGCTTTAAAGTGTCCCCATTAAACTCGGGAATATTAACCCTCATTCCGGTCTTCCAACGCCTATCATTATTCCCACTGCGATCTCTCATCCGTCGCCCTACTGATTGTTCATCATCAGACAAACCATCACCAAACGGATTTTCTTCCAGATCTGCATCTTCTTCCTCATGACGACGATTACGAGGCCTCCTATTGCTCATCAAAGTTTTCATCTGGTCGGTCAATTGATCAAACATTTGATCGAATCGCTCATCCATTCTTTCCATCATACGCTGCTCAAATTCCTGTTCATTTACATCGTGAATAGACCTAGTTCTCCTTGGAGGCATCTTGATCAGGAACTTTGGCTCTGATACCAACTGATGTAGACTAAAAGACAAAGTAATAAAGATAAGTAATTGGATCTGTTGATTCAATAAGAATGCCAAAAACAATTCTGCTAATAATCGTTGATTCTGAAGAATGCCCGAAAATTAGGGTAAAACACGGCAACACAACGGCCAGTGGTTTAACTTTTATTAAACTGATAACTGTCTTGCTAGGGTTACAGCAGATTCATTAAATAATGACTGCAAACAAAGAAAAACCCTAAAAATCCAACGGGCTAGACCGTAGCCCAATGACAAAGTCCAACTGAAAGTGAAAAAAACATAAAAATGCAAAAAACTGATAGTAAAAAGGCTTTTCGGGCCTTGGAAAATCCGCAACCAGCTAAAAGATGGTTACAGCGTCGTCGGTCTCCTTTTTACGCACGTTTTGACAGGTCACGGGCTGAAAATGGACTTAGGATGCAAAAGTTATGCCCATTTTACTAAACCCCTCTTCGTCACGCGATCTCGGGCCTCCAGAAACAAGTCAGCCCGTTCTTCAATACTTCGGCCTCCATCAAGTAATAAAGATAAGTAATTGGATATGTTGATTCAATAAGAATGCCAGAAACAATTCTGCTAATAATCGTTGATTCTGAAGAATGCCCGAAAATTAGGGTAAAACACGGCAACACAACGGCCAGTGGTTTAACTTTTATTAAAATGATAACTGTCTTGCTAGGGTTACAGCAGATTCATTAAATAATGACTGCAAACAAAGAAAAACCCTAAAAATCCAACGGGCTGGACCCTAGCCCAAAGACAAAGTCCAACTGAAAGTGAAAAAAACATAAAAATGCAAAAAACCGATAGTAAAAAGGCTTTTCGGTCCTTGGAAAATCCGCAACCAGCTAAAAGATGGTAACAACGTCGCCGGTCTCCTTTTTACGCACGTTTTGACAGGTCACGGGCTGAAAACGAACTTAGGATGCAAAAGTTATGCCCATTTTACTAAACCCCTCTTCGTCACGCGATCTCGGGCCTCCAGAAACAAGTCAGCCCGTTCTTCAATACTTGGGCCTCCATCAACTGCAATTCCTAACGAGGGAGGAATGACATCCAGTAGCACCACCTCCTGCTTCATATCATGATCATCATCATTTCCACTTAACCTTGCAGCCAAGATAGCCGCACCTGAAGCAATTGCCTCGTCACCATTTAAACTCCTACAAAGTGTCTTTCCATCAAAAAACTGCTTCACCATTTGTTGTATTTTTGGAATCCTGCTCGAACCCCCAACAATAACCACCTCATCAACGTCCTTTTTCTTTATTTTACCATAAGATAAACACCTTTCCAATAGTTGAATGCATTTGTCAAAGTAAGTTGCATTTAGCTCCTCAAATTTGGCTCTACTAGTTTTGGTTGAAAAGTCAATGCCCTCATGCAAGTAATCAATTTCAATTGGAGCTAGGCTCATTGAGGATAAATCCCTCATTGCTTTCTCACAAGCAACTTTCAACCTCCTAACTGCTCTTGGATTGCTTCTTAAATCGACACCACTGTTTTTTCTTGAATTCATTTATGCAGTAATTAACGAGAGTCTCATCAAAATCCTTACCGCCTAAATGAGTGTCGCCCCCAACAGCTTTGACATCAATAACACCTGTTTTTCTTATTGTCAGAAGAGATACATCAAAGGTTCCCCCACCCAAATCAAATACCAAAACTATCTTTTTGTCATTGTTCCAGTTTTTATCTGACAAATAGTCGACACCATACGCGATTGCAGCAGCTGTCGGCTCATTTAACAAACGCAAAACATTGAGGCCCGCACGAGTTCGTGCTTCTTTTGTTTCCTCTCGTTGTCGGTTATTGAAATAAGCAGGAACAGTGACCAAAACATCTTTTACCTCTTTTCCAAGAAAGAGTTAAGCAGCCTCTTTTATCTTCTCGAGAACCATGGCTAATAATTCTTCAGGTGCAAATTTTTTCTCTTCGCCTTTGTACTCGACTACAACACTTGGTTTCTCATAATCTCCTTTCGTAACCTTAAAAGGCCACAATATCATGTCATTCTGCACTTGAGGATAACTGAATCTTTTTCCAATCAAACGCTTAACATCTGAAATTCTTAGAACAATTATAATTAAAGACACGAACGAATAAACCAAAAACAGAAAAAAAAAACAGAAAAAAACAAAAACAAAAGCATAAAATAGTTGCAAAAAGTTTTTAACGGAGATTGTGTTAGCAGGGTTCCTAGCTATCTGATTTTTTGCACTCTCTCCTACTAACAACTCTGAATCATTGAAGCTACACCAGATGGGGTAATCCTGTTCCCTGTTCATTAGGAATGATCTCCACCCGATTATTCCTTCCAATCCAGATAGCAGCGCATGAGTATGTTGTTCCAAGATCAATACCAATAGCCGTTCCTTCAACCTTTTTAGACATTGTTTAACCTGAAATAAATAAAAATGAAGCAGAAGTTTACTTAAACTGAGACAAAATCCCAAAAAGAAATTATATGCGATAGTGTTGTAGCTTGAATATTCGAAAAGCACATCATTTTGCTACCTTAAGTTGTTGCATCAGCTTAACTACTTCTCAAATAAACCAAGACTATAATCAGGTCTTTGAGTTCCTACATACTGTTGGAAATTTAGTGTAATTGTGCGATCGAGTCACACTTGTAAATGGGTTTGGAGGTACGGAGTGTACACCCATTAAGTCCCTGACCTCCCTGGACTCAATATAGTGGTTGAAAGTTCATCAGTAGGAAGCTGCTCCTGGTTAGGAAGTTGCTCCTGGTGAGCAAGTTGCTCCTGGTCAGGAAGTTGCTCCTGGTTAGGACGTTGCTCCTGGTGATGCACAAAGTCTTTGTAACCTCTTTGACCAATCAATGTGGGTTGAATATTGACTTGATGACCAGGTTTATGGTCATGTAACCACTATGGTTTCATGTAGGTAATAATGAGCTTAATTGGCCGATTAATGCTCTTAATTACCATTGACTTTACATCCTTCTAGGACTAGGATCACTATAAATAGTGATCATATTTGCATGATGAAATATACAGAAACAAGAAACACTTACACGCACAGAGTTCTTGACTTGTGCCTAAAACAAGAACTAACTCTTGGTTTTATCCCAAGGAGGTATTCGTGTTAACCCAGGCATAGGGTCGAATAATCTTCTTTGGAAAGTGATTACACGACTTCAAGAGATATCCGGTAACCATTCATTGGTACGTAGTTAGGCTATTGATTATCTTTACCCTGTTGGAACGAAGTAAACCCCAACAATCAAAGAAGATTATTTTGTGATAATCAATGGCGGCGGCAATGAAGCATATGGTGGCTAACTTCTCCAAACTGGACAAGTTTGAAGGGGTTGATTTTAGGAGATGGCAGAAGAAGATGCACTTTCTTCTTTCTACCATGAACGTGGTGTACGTGCTGACCACTCCCATTCCTGATGGTGGTGATGATGCTACTTTGGAGGAGATGCGTAAAAGGAGCAAATGGGAGAATGATGATTATGTGTGTCGCGGCATAATTCTCAATGGTATGTCTGATTCTTTATTTGATATTTACCAAAATGTTGAATCTGCTAAAGAACTATGGGATTCCTTGGAAGCCAAATATATGGCTGAGGATGTATCAAGTAAGAAGTTCCTTGTGAGTGATTTCACAAATTACAAAATGACTGATTCAAGACCAGTCATGGAACAATACAATGAACTTCTTGGAATACTTGGCAGATTTACATAACATAAAATGAACATGGATGAGACCATTCAGGTCTCGTGTATCATTGACAAACTACCTCCTTCTTGGAAAGATTTCAAGCACACCTTGAAACATAAGAAGGAGGAGTTAACTCTTGTTGAGTTGGGCAGTCATTTGCGCATTGAGGAATCCCTCAGGGTGCATGAAAGTGATAAGCCAAAGAGCAACAATGTTGCTGGTTCATCTGTTGTCAATATGGTGGAGCATAACAACTCCACCAGGTACAATGACAACAAGGGCAAACGTAAGCATCAGGATAACACCAAGCTAATCCTAACAAGAAGTCATCAGTGGCTTGTTGGAAGTGTGGGAAACCTGGACACTTCAAAAGGGATTGCAAAGGTGTTAGCATTGGCAACCAAGCTAATGGATCAGGCACAAAAGGTCAGAATATATTTAATAAATCTCTCCAGATTTATTATGTTACATATGTATCTGAAGCTTACCTTGTGCAGGATGATGATGTTGCGTGGTGGGTTGACTCTGGAGCAACAGTACATGTGTGTAAAGATAGATGCTGGTTCAAGACTTATGAGTCAATGAATGATGGATCTATTCTTCACATGGGAAATGAGTCAACAGCCCTAGTTCATGGACGTGGTTGTGTAGATCTTAAATTTAGTTCTGGAAAGATCGTTTCTTTGTTTAATGTTTTGCATGTTCCTAATATTAGGAAGAACTTGGTTTCTAGTAGTGTTTTGAATAATTGTGGTTATAAACAAGTGATTGAATCTAATAAATTTGTTTTATCTAAACATGGTGTGTTTATTGGTTTTGGCTATTTGAGTAATCAAATGTTCAGGCTTAATATTGATTCTAGTATAAATGTTGATTCTGTCCTGATGACTACCACTAAACTGAATGATTCATCATTATGGCATGCTAGACTAGGCCATGTCCACTATAAGAGGATGCAAGATATGTCTAAGGATGGGTTAATTCCAGCTTTTGACATGGACACTGATAAGTGTCAGACTTGTATGCTGAACAAAATTACTAAGAAACCATTTCAGGATGTAAAACGTGAAACTAAAGTTTTGGAGCTAATCCATAGTGACCTATGTGATTTGCATGCTACTCCCTCATTAGGGAATAAGAAATACTTGGTAACATTTATTGATGATGCTTCTAGGTTTTGCTATGTTTATTTGTTACATACTAAGGATGAAGCATTATATAAATTTAAAGTATTTAAAACTGAAGTTGAATTACAACAAGGTGTCCAAATCAAAAGATTTAGGACTGATAGGGGAGGTGAGTACATGGATACTTTGTACTTTCAGTCTGTTGGAAAATCCATGAGACAACTGCCCCCTATACTCCACAACAAAATGGTATATCTGAAAGAAAGAATAGAGTACTAAAAGAGATGGTTAATTCCATGTTGTCCTATTCAGGACTGAGTCAAGGGTTTTGGGGAGAAGCAATGTTAACAGCTTGCTATTTACTAAATAGGGTTCCTAATAAAAGGAACAGGATTACCCCTTATGAACTCTGGACTAAAAGGAAACCAAACTTGAACTACCTCAAAGTGTGGGGTTGTAGGGCTGTTGTAAGACTCCCTGATCCAAAGGTGAAAACCTTGGGTGAAAGAGGCATTGAATGCATCTTTGTTGGATATGCTGAGCATTCTAAGGCATATAGGTTCTATGTCATTGAACCTAATGATTCAGTTTCAATAAACTCAATCATTGAATCAAGGGATGCTAACTTTGATGAGACTAGGTTCTCATCAGTCCCTAGACCAAGCCTTAGGACTCCTACTGGAGCTGAGGACATTGGTGTTTCAGTAGAACCTCAAATGGTCACTGATGAGGTTGTGGTTCAGCAACCTGAGCCTGAGCTTAGAAGAAGCACAAGGCATAGGACTCCAAGGAATTTTGGGCCTGAGTTTCAACTATACTTAGTTGAAGGAACAAGGGATGATGTCTCTAATCAATACTCCTATTGCTTTAATGTTGAGGATAATCCCAAAACATTTGATGAAGCAATGAAGTCCCAGGATGTTGCTTTCTGGAAAGAAGCAATAAATGATGAGATGGACTCCATCATGGGCAACAACACTTGGGTGTTAGTTGATCTACCTCCAGGTTGTAATCCACTTGGTAACAAGTGGATTTTCAAAAGGAAAATGAAGGTAGATGGATCTGTTGAAAAGTTCAAGGCAAGGCTAGTCATTCAAGGCTTTAAACAAAAGTCAGGGATAGACTATTTTGATACTTATGCTCCAGTAGCACGTATCAGTACCATAAAAATGTTAATTGCTCTAGCAAGTATTCACAATCTGATTATTCATCAGATGGATGTGAAGACAGCATTCTTGAATGGTGACTTGGATGAGGAGGTTTATATGAACCAACCTCAGGGCTTCATCATGCCTGGTCATGAAGGTAAGGTGTGTAAACTGATTAAGTCCTTATATGGACTGAAGCAGGCACCTAAGCAATGGCACCAGAAATTTGATGAAGTGGTTTTGTCTAATGGTTATTCACTTAACCAAGCTGACAAATGTGTATATAGCAAATTTGATGAATCTGGTAAAGGAGTCATCATTTGCCTATATGTTGATGACATGTTAATCTTTGGTACTGACCAAGCTAAGGTTGATCAGACAAAGGATTTTTTGTCATCAAAGTTCTCCATGAAAGACATGGGGAAGGCTGATGTTATCCTTGGCATAAGGATTAAACATGAAAGTGATGGTATTGTAATTTCTCAGTCTCATTATACTGAGAAGGTCCTGAAGAAATTCAATCACTTTGCTTGTACTCCAGTGAGTACACCAATGGATACAAGTGAGAAACTGATGCCTAACAATGGTCAAGTTATCTCCCAGCTTGAGTATTCTAGGGTTATTGGTTGCTTGATGTATGCCATGACAAGTACTAGGCCTGACATTGCATTTGTTGTGGGTAAACTGAGTAGGTATACTAGTAATCCTAGTACTCAGCATTGGCAAGCAATTCAGAGAGTACTAAAGTATTTGAAAGGAACAATAGATTATTGTTTGTCTTATACTGGATATCCTTCAGTGTTGGAAGGTTACACTGATGCAAGTTGGATCAGCAATACTGAGGATAATTCATCCACCAGTGGCTGGGTATTCCTACTTGGTGGTGGTGCAATTTCTTGGGCATCCAAGAAAAAAACTTGCATTACTAGTTCTACCATGGAATCTGAGTTTGTGGCTCTAGCAGCTGCTGGTAAAGAAGCTGAATGGTTGAGAAACTTGCTTCTTGAGATTCCATTGTGGGTCAAACCTATGGCACCCATATCTATCCATTGTGATAGTGCAGCTACATTGGCTAAGGCTTATAGCCAAATGTACAATGATAAGTCTAGACACTTAGGTGTTAGACATAGCATGATTCGTGAGCTAATCATGAATGGGGTGATATCAATAGAGTTTGTGAGGTCTCAACAAAACTTAGCTGATCACTTGACGAAGGGATTGGCTAGAGACTTGGTTATAAAGTCTGCTAAAGGGATGGGTTTAAAAGTCTACTCTAGTCACTGAATGCTAGGACACCCAACTCCCTCCTAAGGAAACTTGGGAGCTGAGTTCAATGTGGAAAGCTGAACATTCAGGGGACTGAAGCACATGTATATCATCCCAAGGATGTGCTTGTACCTGCTGAAAGGAGGATGAAGTTATAAACTTCTTAATGGTTAATTTCTTTGAAAAAGTGCTTAAGCAGGAGCATGTACTAAAGAGGAACCATCTATGTAAGTGTTGAGGTTTCGCCGCCTCAAGGAGCATGGACTTTAGCTCTTACAACATTTATGAATTGGATATGGACACATGGCTTGTATGGTGTCAGGAGCGTTTTAAGTGTTTGAAAACTTGTGTGTATTTTATCTTCAGGTATTCAAAGTAGTTGAAGGGTTCAATTCTTAGAACACCCTGATTCTCGAATATTTGAAGTGATGTACTAATATGGAAATTCAATCCTCAGGACATTTTCATTTATGCACTGGTTTTGTTAAAGTTGATTTTCATGCAAAAGGAATTGTACTAAATTGGGGAGGATTGTTGGAAATTTAGTGCAATTGTGGGATCGAGTCACACTTGTAAATGGGTTTGGAGGTACGGAGTGTACACCCATTAAGTCCCTGACCTACCTGGACTCAATATAGTGGTTGAAAGTTCATCAGTAGGAAGCTGCTCCTGGTTAGGAAGTTGCTCCTGGTGAGCAAGTTGCTCCTGGTCATGAAGTTTCTCCTGGTTAGGACGTTGCTCCTGGTGATGCACAAATTCTTTGTAACCTCTTTGACCAATCAATGTGGGTTGAATATTGACTTGATGACCAGGTTTATGGTCATGTAACCACTATGGTTTCATGTAGGTAATAATGAGCTTAATTGGCCGATTAATGCTCTTAATTACCATTGACTATGAGTTACATCCTTCTAGGACTAGGATCACTATAAATAGTGATCATATTTGCATGATGAAATATACAGAAACAAGAAACACTTACACGCACAGAGTTCTTGACTTGTGCCTAAAACAAGAACTAACTCTTGGTTTTATCCCAAGGAGGTATTCGTGTTAACCCAGGCATAGGGTCGAATAATCTTATTTGGAAAGTGATTACACGACTTCAAGAGATATCCGGTAACCATTCATTGGTACGTAGTTAGGCTATTTATTATCTTTACCCTGTTGGAACGAAGTAAACCCCAACACATACTGATAGGTCTCACAAACAACATTAGCTAATCAATAGAGGGTTTTTAGATTGCTTACCCAAGTGACTAGCAGCTAATTTCTAAGAAGTCAAGTATTTGGTAAAAGCCGCTTTTTGGATAGCCACTTATAATTAAGAATGTAGTAATCATAACCCACTTGCCATTACGTAAATAAGCACACTAAAACAACAATTTCAAAACCTAGGGGTCGCTTGATTTGGCTAACTTATTGGTTTATGAGCTAATTTTTCATAGTCTTAATAAGCTCGCAAGTAAAAACAAGTTGTGTTTGATAAATAACCCGAGCATAATAAGCTTAAACAAACACGCGCGCGCTTAACTTTTCCAAGATAAAGACGTACATAGTGTAGTAATATATCATATATATTTGAATCTAAAATCTGAATGCATCTCCTATGAGTCTTCTTATAAAATTCTGTATAAAATTTTCTTATAAAATTTTCTATAAAACTTTGACAGTAATCTTAAAGAAAACAAGTACCAAGCAAAACTAAGTCAAATCTTTTAAGGTAAACTTTGATCAAATTTATAAGAAAAGTAGACAGTGAAATTTTTAACTTATCATGATACAAGTGTTTATAACATGATGTATTGTGTTGCATTCATGAGTTAACGTATGCAAATCAAGAATAACTTGTAATTTTTACCTAGAGTGTAACTTTTGGCTTGAACTCTTGATTGAAACTCTATCGTTTTTTATCGATCTTTTAAACCTAATTAATTTTATTACAAATCTAACAAAAACTAATATAAATACTCCGTAAAACAGGTCATTAAAAAGGCCCATTTGAATCTGCACTTAAATTTTAACAACTTTGGCAGAATAAGTAATCATATTTGGCATTATAGTTAAATTTGTTTCATCATTTTTCTGGGTAAAACCAAACTGAGTTAAACCGAGTCAAAAATCAAACGGAATAATTTAAAATTAAAATAGTATTAAGCCAAACCGAATAATTGAAAAACGCACGAGATAATCCGGTAATACATATATTTAGTTATTTAGTTATTTATGTTAAAAAAAAAAGTTATTTAGTTATTTCCTCATATGAACTTTTAGCATCAAAAAATTTTTCAAGCCTTAAAAATCTGATATTTATATTAGGAAGTACAGAAGCTTCAAGCGATGATCCGTAGACAAATAGTGCAGCGTTGATTGGAGCAGCTTAGGAACTTATAACCGGCCTCGGTTCACAAGATTTAGCTCCAACGACTTTGGGTTTATCTCATAGTTTGTTCCGACAAAAGCTTAAGTTCAGAGAGCTCTACAAAAAAGACAAACATGTCCCTTGCCGAGTATCCAATCTTGTGTGATTTTATTGTAATGAAAAACTCACCTTGGTAATTGGGTATGCTATTGGAAATCAAACCCAAACAAGAACACAGACAAATGAAGCCACAGTTGTTCGCTTGCGAGACCGTAGCACGCACACATAGACTGGCATTATTGAGGTCAAAGGTAACATTTCTAGGTCAGCTGACGTTTATTTTGGAGATTAATTTATGTTAGAATACTAGATAATAATCCTGGCCTTTTAATAAATTGAGTGTGTTAGATACGATTCGAAATGCTATTATAATGATCGAACGATTTACTAACTAATATGCATTAAAAGTACACTTATGGAACTTTAGACCAGGTCGCTAAAAATATTTGACCCGTTTAAAACAACTACTACTTAATTAGCAAATGGTATTCGTTGGCTGTAGCTCTTCCGACAAGCAATACAGCTTATATATCTTATGTTTTTCATCAGTTGGCTCAAGAGAAAGCCCTCCCCGCAGGCCCAGAGGAAGGTGATTTTGGATTGCGTACGATCTTCTACACGGGCGAGCTGGATTTCTATGGGCTGCTTTGTTCATAAACAAAGATATCGACCAAGAAACAATACCTAAAGATCTACTCGATTCAGTAGTCCAAGCAGTAATAGCTGGAGGAACGGCAGGTGCATCTGATCACGCCATGTCTCCTTGGATGTACAGATGGCATGGGACCAGATACTGGGGTGCAGCCCACGGGCTTGCTGGTATACTGCATGTATTGCTTCATTTCACGTTATCCGAAGATGATGCTCGTGATGTGAAGAAGACTTTGCGATATATGATGAGTATATAAGGTTCCCCCATACTGGTAATTACCCATCGAGGGAAGGTAATCAAAGGGATAATTTGGTGCAGTGGTCTCATGGTGCAGGTGGCATGGTTATCACTCTCTGCAAGGCGTCTCAGGTTTGTAGAACTAACCACATTTTGATTAGGTTGTATCAACCTGCAAGATGGGTGAACCATGCTCGTTGGGTAATGGGTCAAAATGGGTAGTTTTATTAGAAGGTCGGGTCACAGTAGTCCAAACACGTTTTTGTCAAATTATTAGTTTGTTCAAAGCAATATGAATATATGATTCTTCTTAGCTAAATGACTTACGAGGTGGTATGTCTTTTAATGTACACTTCTGACCAGTTTCGCATACTAAATAGACTACTTTCAACCTGCTAGTTTTTTCGCTAAATCTGGCAGGTTTTGCACGAAACATCTTTTTGTCCAATGTTCCCTATTATCTGTAAAAAAAATTATTCGATACCAAATTGACATTCATTTTTCCAGGTATTCCTCACGCGACTGTGAGTTCAGGGGAGGTGGTGTGAAAAAGTGGACTGCTAAAAAAAACAGGACTTGCAGACGGCACCTCAGGGAATGCATATGCATTTCTAACATTATATCATCTAACTGGAGACACCATATACAAAGATAGAGCTAAAGCCTTTGGTGAATGAATGCAAGAAATCTTATATAACACCACTAATTCTCGCGCACTTGACCATCCTTTCTCCCTATATGAAGGACTTGCTGGAACCGCTTGTCTATGGTCTGATCTGGTCAAACCAGAAAAGCCCGGGTTTCCATGTAATTGCAGAATATCTTAGTGCAGTTGCTGTTAGAGTGCCGAAGGTATAGTTTGTGGCAAAATGAGAAATGCAATTACCAACATCTGTAAATACCAATGTATAAACTTACTCCTATAAAACGATTAATTTACCTTCTCTTTACCTATACTATACCCATCATTATTACTTTCGTCTCACGTAAACATCATGTGTTTTAGAACCTGCCACGACGTATAAACAAGTAAACATTATTATTTATATGATGGCGTTACTAAAAATATACTAGAGAAACAGTTAGTTATTCTAGTGACCACAGAATTTGTTAGTACTAAACAATAAACACGCACCAAAGTAATATACTCAACCTTTTTTCCATTTTTATCTCAATTCTCAAATTCAGTGATACGGAATTACGGATTACGTAAAGTAGTATATCATCATATCGTACTATGCTTGCAATAAAATGCGTATAAAGTATAAACTACTGTATAAAAGACTTGCATATCATAAAGAAGGTAACAAGAGAAACGTTGATAAAGGGGAGTAGTAACTAGTATATCATGGGAGCTCTAAATTTCATTAAATATAACAATAATAAAAGCTTCGATCATACCAAGAACCCAAAGGTAGCTTGCTTTCATTTCATTCCATCATTAAAACTTTGTACTAACTTGTTACAAAAATCCATGTCTCCCACACCTCTCTCCCTTCTTTGTGCTCTTCTTCTTACTCTTCCTCTTGCCATTGTTTTCACTATCAATACCGACACCACCACCCTCCTCCCACCACTTCTTACCACCATTTCACCACTACCAACGTTAAAAAAACATGTTTATGCACCTAGAAAGGTGGCATTTATGTTCCTGACAACCGGACCACTTCCGTTGGCCCCGTTGTGGGAACTATACTTTAATAGTACTAGAAGAACGAATTTGTACAACATTTACGTACATGCAGACCCTAGTTTACGACATGACCTTATTTTTAACGGAGTGTTTACCAACCGTACTATTCCGTCCAAACCCACGCGCCGCCATACTCCCACACTCGCTGCAGCCCATCGACGTCTTCTCGCGCATGCATTGCATCACGACCCGTTAAATTACCATTTTGCCCTTTTATCACCCACATGCATTCCCCTTCACTCATTTGATTTCACGTACAAAACATTAGCCAGGTCGAATAAAAGCTTCATCGAAATACTCAAAAACGAGCCCAGCGCGTGGGGAAGATGGGCGGCGCGTGGGGAGAAAGTAATGCTGCCGGAGGTTGAGTTTAAGGATTTCAGAATTGGGTCACAGTTTTCGATTTTGACACGTCAGCATGCAATGGTGGCAGTGAATGACACGCGTTTATGGTCTAAATTTAAGGTGCCATGTTTGCATGAAAAGATACGCACGTGTTACCCTGAAGAGAATTATTTGCCTACGCTCATGTCCATGGTGGATAATAATGGATGTGTGCCAGCTACGTTGACTTACGTTGACTGGAAAGGCGGATATGATGGTCACCCACATATGTTTTCTGGGTCAGAACTAGGTCCAGATTTAATCCGGACCATTAGAGGACGGAGGCCAAGGTATGGTAACGAGGAGGTGAACGGGTCAGATTCGTCTAAAATTATCAGACGAAATGACCCGTTTTTATTTGCGAGAAAATTCGACTCGAATACTTTGGGGGCGTTGTTGAATATAGCAGAGGATGTCATCCTAAGAGATTAGATAAATTAGGGATGTTGTGTAAAAAAGTGAATAATTAAGAGTACTACAGTAATTAGTAGTAAAAAAGACGGGACCAAACCCGTGCTTTTTGTCATGTGCATTGCCTTTGGTTTATGTTGTTCCTTAAATTAAGGTAGTGATGGAAACAAAAATGTGGGCTTTATAAAAAGTTACTCCGTAGTACTAATATGTTCTATGCATATTTTATTGATTAAGAAGATTAATTACTACTGTACTAGTATTGAGAAAGCTACGAACGTTTATCATAGAGTATGGAAAAAGTAAGATGATACTCATGCTTAATTATCGTGTTATCAAATGTATATAAAACGTGATTATGTGGCCTAGTATAAATCTTATTTTTATGTTGATGAAAGTTAAACAGCTTATGTCTCTATGGTATAACCGCGTGAGAATAACTTTTGTGAGAGTAAAATGTCGAAGATAAGTTACAATATCAAGTTTGGACAATTTTCATTTTTCAATATAGTTGTTACAATATTGGATAAATAGAAGACGGGCAATTAACAAAGAATGGGACGATATTTATTTACTTTCTTCGTGACACTTTGATATGTGATACATAAGTCATATAACCCAATTAACCAACTTTTGCTTGCTATAGCGCTAGCATGTATTCAGCAGTATTCACCATATGTGTATTATAACATCCAACAAGCCATGTTCTGTTTTCCATTTTAGGCCTATTTCATCTTCCCAACAAGTCATGTTTTGGTATTCCCATTTAGCTTTAGCCCATCATCTTAAAAGTCTATTTTTCTTCATTTGTCCGCTTAGGCCTTGCCCATCATTTTTGTGTGTTATGTGACTCAAGCCTAATGCCCTTAAACACTAGGAAAACCATATCTAAAAGACTAAAGTATTACACAATAACAAGGTAAAAGCTATAAGTGTTTCACGCCTTTTACTACTACAAAAACCAGTTTTACAAGCGATCAATTAAGTGGGAAAAATAGTATGAAAAGGCCTTTTCCACAAAATTCACACGAGTTTCTTCAAATAATTTTGTAAAATCCTTGTGGGTAACTATATTCTCACGAGATTTCTCATGGGCTTTGATTATTTTCCCACATATTACCGTGAGTAATCCGCGTATATTACCGTGAGTAATCCTTGTATAACATTACCCACGTATTTCTCACAATATACACTACTGGAAAATGTGTTCATAATACTTTTGTCGGTAACTTTACTAACCGAATTTACCTACCAATTTCAAAACTAATGCCAAATTTTATTAACAAGAAATTTAGCCCGCATTAAGCCGCGGGTTTAATTTCAAGACATGGATAACATATACATATAACGTGTTATACAACGGGCTAACAGTTTTACAAAAGTGTGTGCTATAGGTAGGCGGATTAATTACAATAGTTCATCTAATTACAATAGTTCACTACGGAGTAGTTTCGCATAACATGATTATGTTCTACACAAAAGGCTAATCACAGTAGTCCTATAGGTAGGCTGATTAATTACAATAGTTCACTACGGAGTAGTTTCACAGAACATGATTCTGTTCTGCACAAAAGGCTAATCATAGTAGTCCATAATGGAGTACTGCAAGCAAGTTTCAGTTGAGTTTACAAAATACGATAGTAGGTATGTAACATTTTTACAAGAAACTAAGTCGTTTTTTTTTCTTAGCCTTTGTTGATAGTTGATCGGTGATTGACCATTTTGTTAAAATGGCTTTAGTTCTTGGTTTTGGCTGTTTGAAAGCCTGCACAACTGTTTCAGCCACCGTGTTAATCACGTCTGTTGGTGGTTCTAATGGAAGGTTTGGGGTGGGTTCTTGCTCATCTACTTTTTTTCCTTCCGTTGTCTTCGGTGACACTTGTGTTTCAGGTCATGTTGACGGCAACAAAAAAAGTTAGAAAATGGATGAAATTATGTAACACTTTGTGTTGCAGATAGTGGTGTCACTATATGTAATGGATTGTTCAATAGTGCGGGCATTTTGAAAATTGAGATTGTATTATTAAGTACCTTAACGTAGTGGTTTGCTTAACAGTGCAGGCATTTTGCAAACCAATCTTCATTAGTGTTGTTGGCTTTTGGTTGTGGCATTATGGGTTAGTAGTGGATAGCATCAGTTTTGTCATATTATTTTTTACCATTTTTGAACCAACAGTTGTGGTGAGTGGGTCTGTTTTGGCTTGGCATGCTTTTTATCTATTTTTTATCATGCTCAAGAGGAAGCACTAAAGGACAATAATATCAAAGAGGAAGGTCTAAATGGAACGAACCAACAAATGGAAAAGAAAGATGATGGAAACCTATACTATATGGATCGTATATGGGTTCCATTAGTGGGAGATATAAGGACTAAGGTTTTAGATGAGGCACATAAGTCTAAGTATTCGGTATATCCTAGAGCCGACAAGATGTACTAAGACCTTAGAGATATGTATTGGTGGCCCGGAATGAAAAAATACATCGCCTGTTAATAAGTGTCTAACGTGTGAAAAGGTGAAAGGAGAGCACCAAAGGCCATCTGGTCTTTTGCAACAACCAGAAATTCCCGAGTGAAAGTAGGAAAATATCACAAAGTACTTTATTACAAAGTTACCAAGATCAAGTAGTGGAAACAATGCGATTTGGGTAATTGTAGATAGGTTGACCAAATCCGCTCATTTCTTAGCTATACGAGAAGACTACGACATGGAGAAGCTAGCGAAGCTATACGTCGACGAGATCGTGACGCGACATGGAGTGCCATTATCGATCATTTCGGATCGAGATGAAAGATTTACTTCAAGATTTTGGAAGACGGTGCATAAAGCGCTAGGAACGTGTTTGGACATAAGTACTGTTTATCATCCTCAAACGAATGGACAAAGTGAGTGTACGATACAAACATTAGAAGATATGCTAAGAGCGTGTGTTATTGACTTTGGAGGAAGTTGGAATACTCATCTACCCTTGATTGAGTTATCTTATAATAATAGTTATCACTCGAGCATTAAGTGTGCGCCATTCGAAGCACTTTATGGAATAAAGTGTAGATCGCCAATCATGTAGGCTGAAGTAGGAGAAAGTAGATTGATAGGGCCCGAGTTCATCCAAGAGACAACCGATAAGATTATAGTGATCAAGGAACGTCTACAAGCCGCAAGAGATTGCCAGAAGAGCTACGCGGATCATCTAAAGAAACCACTAGAGTTTCAAGTTGGGGGTAAGTGATGTTAAAAGTTTCGCCTTGGAAAGAAAGGGAAGTTAGCCCCTAGATACGTAGGACCTTTCGAGCTCATAGAAAGGATTTGACCAGTAGCGTATAGGCTATAAATTCCAGAAGAACTAAGTAGCGTACATGATACATTCCATGTATCTAATCTTAAGAAGTGCTTAGCCAATTCTAGCCTTCATATATCGTTAGATGAGATTAAGGTAGATAAGACCTTGAGATTTGTAGAGGAACCGCTAGAGATTATGGACCGTGAGGTCAAGACTCTAAAGCGTAGTAAGATACCGATAGTGAAAGTAAGATGGACATCAAAACGTGGACCATACTTTATTAGGGAACGTGAAGACCATTAACCATATGAAAGCCAAGTATCCCCAATTATTTACAAGTGATAGTAGCGAGATCAAGAGTTAAATCTCGAGACAAGATCTCTAAAAGGAGGGGATACTATGACAACCACGGATTTTAGAAGGTTAGTCACGACATAATTGACGCAGTTACATATAATATTTATATGCCTTGTGTGATATATGTGAGAGAAATGATAATCTTGCGAGATTTAGTGCATGATTGCGGATCATGTTACTGGTATTGATGAAATGTTATAAAATGAACTCACATTGACGGTTAATTTATGTGTGTTATCGTTTATATAGTTTGCATGTCCGTATAACGTATTATGTGTATTTATTTTATAAATATATTATGTATTTATTAGGTTTTTAAATAAACTTACTAAATATAAAAACTATAGAAAATGAAGGTTCGATAGAAACTTTATTAAAAATTCGAAGGTTTTAAGTTAGAAGCTTAAGGTTTTTATCACGGGACTTGAAACTAGTGTCAAGCAAGTAGTATAATTTAAGTTGGCTAAAAACGACAAGTTTGGTAAGTAGGGGGTAGGTCGGCCGACGCATGGGAGAAAAAAGGGAGAACCAAAACCAACTTTGACACAAATTGTAATTTGGTCATTATTTAAACATATAAATAGAAAATTTTATACGTAAACCAAAACACAATCTATTCATCTTTTTCTCTTTGTCGTCGACGAACACACCAAGAGAACAAAAGGGAAAATATTTTTAAGGTTTTGCTAAAAAAGTATTATCTTTGATCTTCTTTTTATTAATTAAATCATGTGATAACTTTATATGATGGTTAATCTAATTAGAGTTCATTTAATTAGATCATATAATCTGTAATAAAATTAGGGTTTTCAAAAAAAATTGATTGATCATTAATGGAGGTCTTTAATGGCGTTAATTAAGGTTTAATTGTGTCTAAATCAGATTAGAGTTTTGGCAGTTTTTAGGGCAAATTTGTTTTGATCATATCTTGATCATACGTATAGCTTTTTGGGTGATTCAAAATCCTAAAATTATCTAAATAGAGTCTACTTTTCAATGAAGGTAACTAGAGCTTTTATCTCAGTTGTTTGGTCGGTCAAAACTTTTGTACAAGAGTCAGAGTCAAAACTGTCTTCAGGACATCGGGTTTTCAACCTAACTTTTGGGATACTTTGGGTACTTAAACATTGATATAGACATTGGGATTAACGTAAGAGCTTATTCATATGTTGTGTGAGTCTAAAGGAGAAGTCAATTGGAGTTAGTTAAGGTCGTCTGCTAGAGTGAAACTTTTAGATTATAAATTTTGTCAAAAACTGGACATGTAAAAGTATATATGTACACATACACACACGCACGCACGCACGCGCGCGCGCACACACACAAACACACACACACACACACACACACACACACACACACATATATATATATATATATATATATATATATATATATATATATATATATATATATATATATATATATATATATATATATATATATATATAGATATATATATATATATATATATATATATATATATAAAGAGAGAGAGAGAGTTAGGATCAAATGAGAAGAAACCTAAAAATAAGAAGGATAAGAAGAAACTATAACCGTATATTTGAGATACGTCCACTTAAATTAGATGCATCTTTATAATCTTAGATGCATTGTAATGCATCATAACGTGTTGTATAGCTTTTTATTAGATGCATATACGTATATTAGATGCATTTTATGATTTGTCTATATTTTTGTTCCTCTGCACGTGCCAAAAATCATGAAAATCAATTTGCACCATCTACATATCAAATTAACTTTCGAAACTTAAGATGGTGCATCTACATGAATATAAATGCATCTAATGCATGTCGTTGCATCTCAAATATGTGGTTTTAGTTTCTTCTCACCACTTCTTATTTTAAGTTTCTTCTCACTGGATCCTTACTATATATATATATATATATATATATATATATATATATATATATATATATATATATATATATATATATATATATAGGAGAGAGTTAAAATAAAAAAACTTTTTTTGTGAGAATGATAAGAAGGATTTTCAGCCATTGATTTAAAATCAATAGATAAGATCAATCCATACTTCTAACTAACTAACTAACTAACTAACCATCTAAACATGATTTTAAAAAGGTTATCGTAAAATTCTGAAAAAATTCCAGATTCTCGAATTTGTTGGTGCATAAAAAAGTTGTGAAAAAAGTTTTATTAATTTTGAATTTTTTACATTTTTCTGATGCACAAAAAACGAAATCTGATGCACAAAACGGTGAAATTTGGTGTACAGTTTTTTTTCATGCATAAAATTTTCAAGTTGTAATAGTTTGATGTGGAATCAAATTTTAAAACAAAAAGTAAAAAGAAGTTAGGCCTAAAAATGAAGTTTTGATGCACAAAAAAAAATAAAAAAAACGTAAAAGAATACGTTTTTGTGCATCAAAATTTTGTTTTTTGTGCATTAAAAAAACGTAAAAAATATCAAATTAAAAAAAAAATTACAAAAGTTTTTCGCACCAACATACCCGATCTACTGGAATTTTTTTAGAATTTTTGAAGAAATTTTTAAAAATCATATTTATATGGTTAGTTAATTAGTTAGTTAGTTAGTTATGATTGTGGTTTAATCTCATCCATTGATTTCAAATCAATGCTTGAAAATTCTTCTTATCCTTCTCACTAGAAAAAGTCTTTTTATTTGATCTCTCTCCTATATATATATATATATATATATATATATATATATATATATATAGTGTAACTTTCTTTTCAGAACCCATATTAGTGTCAGAACCATCAGAACCATCCTTTTTACTATTAATAATGCGTATTGTACAACATATTTATGCAAAATGGCATTTTTGAAAATATTTACAACTTATTATTAAATAAATAATTTTTGTAATGAAGAAAGGGTATCATCGGTATTGTCTATTTACATTTTTTTCTTAAATCTGTCCGTATCTTTTGGTAACTGATATGAAGGGATTAGTTTTCTTTTTCTTCTCACACATACTCATGTTTCCTCCAAACCCTAGCCTCCACATAAACAATCATCTTTTTTTTTGCTCGATCTGAAACAAATATAAAACATCACAAACCGATTTCTCTTATAAGCATAATTGAGATCGTCACTCTCTATCATCTTGATTCAATCTGTAACGAATGACAATATATCATCTTGGTTAAGAAAATTAGCACTAACACTTCCTGATGTTGATTTGCGATTTTGTAATCTTGTAAGTTTTTTTCTTGTAATGCGTATTTGGTTATAATATATATAAAACATAAGTACCACTGTATTATTTAAGTTTCGTTTTTGATCTGAAATAAAAAGGTTTGATATAGTAATATTTTTATTTATATATTATATTTGGTTTGGGATCTTAAGAAACATGACACCACAAATTTATTAAAATATTTAACTGGAACAACTAATGCTCGATTAAACAAAATCTTTACTAATCTGAATTTATATTAAATATTCGGTGCAATGTGTGTGTGGTGGTTTATATTTTTCTTTAATATTAAAATCAAAGGTAATGCACATGATGAATTTCTTATAGACTCCCTGGTATGGCATGTGTGTGTTTATGTTAACTAGATCACCTGCTATTATTTTTAGAGTCAATCATGATTTCTTATTTGTTGTTTCTATAGTTTAATTTATGTTTTATAATCAAATGTAATGTTATGTGAAAAATTAGATTGTTAAAAGAACATGTATGTACATACATGATTTTTTAAACATACATCTTTTCTTAACATAAAACTTGTTTTTCTATATTTTCTTGCTTTTTAGATAAACTCTTGCAAAACAAATTTTTTAATCTATTCTTACTTTTCGTGATCTGCAATGTTTTGGTGATTGAACCATAAAATAATATTTTTGATAAATCATTATTTAATAGACGTCTATGTAATATTTTTTTGTAGACAAGAGATATATGAAATTATAGTTCCAAGCATCACGTTCTTTTTTATTTCTTTTTTTTGACATAGTAACATGTATGATTTTCTATTGTTTCTGTTTTCCTTAGTTTTTATTTTATTGTTAGTAGGTACTAGGTGCAAATAATGCCAGTAGGTCATGGTAAAATAAACCAATTTTAGGTTATTAACTTCATGCTTTCAAGGGGTAAAAGCCATCAACTTCCAACTCATAAGACATACAGCAAGAATTTTTACCAAGGTTTTTAATAAGACATGCATGTTTTTAAGTAAGAGCATCCACAATGGGATGGTTTTACAATGACTTTTTACTATTTGAGCAAGCTATAAGTATAGTTTTATGCATTATACCAACAACTTTGTATATGACTTTTTAGCAAAGACTTGTAAACCACCAAGTCTTTGACAAAAAAAGTGGAAAGCTATTGTTATAAAATAGTATAGACATTTATGATGAAGCAAAAAATTCACAAAAATTCTTAAGCATTAAATGCACCAAGTCTTTAAAGACTTGGTAGCAATGTAGATGCTCTAAGTCATGCATGTTTTTTAATAAGACATGCATGTTTTTTTAATAAACATGCATGTTTTTAATAAACATGTATGTTTTCTAAATAAACTTGTATGTTTTTTAGGTAAACATGTATATTTTTTTACTAATACATACATGTTTTTGTGATAATAAATGCATGTTATGTACAATTTTTAATAAAATAAGTGGTATATTAAGTTGTCATAATATATTGGTACTCCTTTGTTTTTATACTCAACTAATCTTAATCATTTTTCTCTTTAGGAAGCTCAAACTACAAATGTTCCTTGAAGACGTGCAAATATTTTCTTTGAAGGCCTTCACATATGCTCCAATGATTTTGTTGATAAGCTAAAAAGACACGTATGTTTTTATTTAAGACGTGCATACATGTTTTTGGAAGCTATGCAGATGATAAAGTTCAAGGCGTGCACATATGTTCTTTAAAGGCGTGTACATTTATATTTTAATTGTATTTAATCAATATCAATTTTTTTGTATAATTTTATGTACTTGTTTCGACATAATTTAAAAAGTTGTATTTAGTTGTATTTCAAGTGATATTAAATTTTGTGTATAACATCTATGTTTTTTGTTTGTTAAAAAATTTGCATTATTATAAAAAACACGTATGTATCTTACTAATTGGAAAATAGGAATGTTAAAAATAATTAAAAAATTCTTAAAAACATACATGTACTTAACATTTTGAAAGAAAGAAAAAGCAATTTTTTTAATTCTAGAAATGAAATAAAAGTTGTCTTTTACGAGTGAAACTAAAAAAATTATTTCCAAAAATAAATCATTTTTAAAAACGAATTTTAATAAAAAAAAACAGTAAATAAATATTATTTTACAAATATACCCTTTTAGTTAAACAAAAAGATTTAATATTTACTAAATTACGATTGGCTAAGAAAGGTTCTGACAGTTCTGACATTAAAAACAGTTCTGAAAAGAAAGTGACCCTATATATATATATATATATATATATATATATATATATATATATATATATATATATATATATATATATATATATATATATATATATATATATATATATATATATATATATATATATATATATATATATATATATATATATATATATATATATATATATATATATATATCAGAGACTTGCTTTGGTTCTAAGCTTATGAAAAAATATGAGATATATGTCACACCCCCAAATTATCAGAGTATACGGATCAACTAAGGTGAGACTATCATGACTATCATGAGACATAGATTATAAAGAAAGACATTTAAAAGTCGTTTTAAATTCATTAAACTTAAATAAAATTGTGCGGAAGCATTTGATACAACTTTATAAAGTAAATCAAGTTTTGAATATATAACAGTAAAGTTTAGATTCCCAAAATATAGTCACAACAATTTATTATATCCATAGCGCAACCAAGTCACTCCTCCATCTTGATACCTGAGAAAAACATTGCTAAAGTGTCAACAAAAAGGTTGGTGAGTTCATAGGTTTAGTTACAAAATAAGTGTGATGAACCTTAAGATTTAATCATGCAACCGACATATAACCAAACATGGCTATAATCAAAATAGTATACGTTTGTATCCCTACGTCTAAGCTCATGACACCGAAGCGTTAACCAACTGTATAATAAGAGCCCAAAGCAGATACCAATCCTGGAGTATCTGTGAGGATTCAAATGTAAGTGTATCTAATTTGACCACACAGTCACAATTAGATAGGGAGGTCAGTCCCAATAGATCTATCTATAATATTCGCGCTTTACAACTAAGTAATTAACGGTTCATGATAGTGGGCTAAAGGAAACTTAGGATATCGGGACTTAGACTTCAAGTAGGCAAACGTATCAAGTTTTAGCACTTATGTTCATCCGTAAAAATAATAAGCAATGTTCTCACCCCAAAAAGCATTTAAAAAAAGTAAAGAGTGGGGCTATGAAACTCACCTTAAAGCAATAGCAAGGATATAAAGGCACAAATGTAGGCACGAAAAAAGGTAGCTCAAAACAATCAGAAACCTAGATCAAATAAAATATGTATCACTAAATGTGTAGCAGAAAGAAGAATAATGCATTCATGCTTGTCCCTAGTATGTGCTTGAGTTTATTTAATAAATTGATAGCTTTTAACATTTGCGAGAGTTTAATGTTTTACTAAAAGTGTAGTCATTTAATCGGGATATATTTAGCAATATTGAACATTTCGTTGTAGGAACAGTTTATTTAGTTGGGTCGTTTAATAGGTCAAATATTCTAAATAGATTTTATTAAAAATATCTTAAATAGATAAAAATAATAAACATATTAATAATAAATTTTATTTAAAAATAAATAATATATATATATATATATATATATATATATATATATATATATATATATATATATATATATATATATATATATATATATATATATATATATATATATATATATATATATATATATATATATATATACATGTCTCATGTCGGGTGACATGAGACATAAGGCATTTACTATTTTGAAGTGATATGCAAAGTTTAGATCGTGCCACTTTTGTATACAAACTTCAAATGTTGCCACTGTTTTATTTTCGATATAGGTGTTGTTCTCTCTATTTTTAGAAAGGAAATAGCGAGCTCGATAGTAGCTCCCGAAGTAAACCGATAATACCGTTGGGTAGCTAGCCGGGTGGTCGATAAGTAAAGGTTTTAAGTTTTATAAACCGATATCATTTGATAGGGTAAAATCGTGTTCGAAATAAGGGTCGTACTACTATTTTAAAAGTTACGAGTTTAATGGGCCAGTTTCGATCTCATCTACTGTTCTCGATAACGACTTTTGGTTCGAACCAAAAGTATGCTCGTGTACATGACACGGTCGTCTACAACTTTCGTTGTTCAACCGTCCTGGGGAGAGGTCATTTCAAGGGTCTAATAAAAGAAGTTATATTTTTCGATCAAAAGAAGTAGTGTTCGATGTTTTATGGAGACTTATATCTAGCTCATTTCCTAACCGAATTAAGTGGTTCAAGTTTCTATGGATTCTTTGCCATCTCGACTACCATTCTCCCCGCTAATACCTTGGGGCACTTAACTCTTGGTGCCTCGATTTCGCCTCCCAAAGTGAGGGTTCACTGTTTGAAATAGATGCTAAAGGTAAATATCACATCATTGTTGCTCGCTAAATTAGTTCGAATAGTGGACGGTGTCCACAAGTAACTGCTTGGTTTTTATTCTCAAAGTAAATATCAGTTTCCCCTAAGTCCGATTTGGTGCTACAGCTCCTAATCCTTTAAAAAGGGTCAAAGCCATTTTCTACATTAGTCATTTTAATTTTACCTGAGATTGACATTACACATGCGAAGCTACGTCTAAAAGACCAAAGTACGTACACAAGTATGTTTTGTTTGCGTCGTGCCATGAACGAGACATAATGAGATTAAAACGGTTTCATGTTTATTTTGTCAAGTTCGAAATATTTTTCAAGCACATACTATGACTATCATGCAACTATTTTAAGATGTAAACGAGTAGAGTAAAGGGGTGCTCACGAAGACGAAGCAAGAGGAGTAAAACACGAGTTCCTACTTCGATATAAAACATCGCACACCCAGCTTCCACAAGAGTGTCACTCCTTCGACAACTAGTAATCCCCACGTACGGGGAACAAATGCAAAGGGGGTGTGTTCGCTGCTACTTGACGTTATGAACCATAGCAACCAAAGAAACCATAACATGTTAGGATTATGTTTAATTTTTTTCAAACATGAGCACAAAAGGAGTGTGTGATTTTTTTCTATTTTCATGGACCAGGGAAGGGAATAGAGAAAGAGAGAGTGAAAGCTTCTCATTTGTGTACGTGTGTGTATTTTTCAAGTGTGTTGTGTTGTGAGTAAAGTAGTTCTATTTATAGGGAAGTGGTTTGGTTAGGAGTGTTAACGAGCTAGTTAGAGTTTTCATATTAGTTTGGTTAGGAGGTAACTAGTGGCTAACCAAGAGTACCATGGAAAAGAGGAAGGAAATAGGGAAGCGGGAAAGAGGGTGATGGTATGTTGGTTTTGGGCAGGGAGAAAGGGGAAGCCAATTTCTAAGGCATCACTTTGTCATGTTTTTAGGTGTATATTGATTGGTATAGATGGAGGGACCTTATTTGAAACAAAAGGAACATGTGAATATGAGAGGCAAGAGGGGACCGACCATTTTCATTTATCTGTGGGCTTTGGCAATATATATATAAGCAATGTTCTCACCCCAAAAAGCATTTAAAAAAAGTAAAGAGTGGGGCTATGAAACTCACCTTAAAGCAATAGCAAGGATATAAAGGCACAAATGTAGGCACGAAAAAAGGTAGCTCAAAACAATCAGAAACCTAGATCAAATAAAATATGTATCACTAAATGTGTAGCAGAAAGAAGAATAATGCATTCATGCTTGTCCCTAGTATGTGCTTGAGTTTATTTAATAAATTGATAGCTTTTAACATTTGCGAGAGTTTAATGTTTTACTAAAAGTGTAGTCATTTAATCGGGATATATTTAGCAATATTGAACATTTCGTTGTAGGAACAGTTTATTTAGTTGGGTCGTTTAATAGGTCAAATATTCTAAATAGATTTTATTAAAAATATCTTAAATAGATAAAAATAATAAACATATTAATAATAAATTTTATTTAAAAATAAATAATATATATATATATATATATATATATATATATATATATATATATATATATATATATATATATATATATATATACATGTCTCATGTCGGGTGACATGAGACATAAGGCATTTTTTTAATAAACATGCATGTTTTTAATAAACATGTATGTTTTCTAAATAAACTTGTATGTTTTTTAGGTAAACATGTATATTTTAATAAACATGTATGTTTTTAATAAACATGTATGTTTTCTTAATAAACATGTTTTTTTAATAAACATGCATGTTTTTAATAAACATGTATGTTTTCTAAATAAACTTGTATGTTTTTTAGGTAAACATGTATATTTTTTTACTAATACATACATGTTTTTGTGATAATAAATGCATGTTATGTACAATTTTTAATAAAATAAGTGGTATTTAAGTTGTCATAATATATTGGTACTCCTTTGTTTTTATACTCAACTAATCTTAATCATTTTTCTCTTTAGGAAGCTCAAACTACAAATGTTCCTTGAAGACGTGCAAATATTTTCTTTGAAGGCCTTCACATATGCTCCAATGATTTTGTTGATAAGCTAAAAAGACACGTATGTTTTTATTTAAGACGTGCATACATGTTTTTGGAAGCTATGCAGATGATAAAGTTCAAGGCGTGCACATATGTTCTTTAAAGGCGTGTACATTTATATTTTAATTGTATTTAATCAATATCAATTTTTTTGTATAATTTTATGTACTTGTTTCGACATAATTTAAAAAGTTGTATTTAGTTGTATTTCAAGTGATATTAAATTTTGTGTATAACATCTATGTTTTTTGTTTGTTAAAAAATTTGCATTATTATAAAAAACACGTATGTATCTTACTAATTGGAAAATAGGAATGTTAAAAATAATTAAAAAATTCTTAAAAACATACATGTACTTAACATTTTGAAAGAAAGAAAAAGCAATTTTTTTAATTCTAGAAATGAAATAAAAGTTGTCTTTTACGAGTGAAACTAAAAAAATTATTTCCAAAAATAAATCATTTTTAAAAACGGATTTTAATAAAAAAAAACAGTAAATAAATATTATTTTACAAATATACCCTTTTAGTTAAACAAAAAGATTTAATATTTACTAAATTACGATTGGCTAAGAAAGGTTCTGACAGTTCTGACATTAAAAACAGTTCTGAAAAGAAAGTGACCCTATATATATATATATATATATATATATATATATATATATATATATATATATATATATATATATATATATATATATATATATATATATATATATATATATATATATATATATATATATATATATATATATATATATATATATATATATATATATATATATATATATATATATATATATATATATATATATATATATATATATATATATATATATCAGAGACTTGCTTTGGTTCTAAGCTTATGAAAAAATATGAGATATATGTCACACCCCCAAATTATCAGAGTATACGGATCAACTAAGGTGAGACTATCATGACTATCATGAGACATAGATTATAAAGAAAGACATTTAAAAGTCGTTTTAAATTCATTAAACTTAAATAAAATTGTGCGGAAGCATTTGATACAACTTTATAAAGTAAATCAAGTTTTGAATATATAACAGTAAAGTTTAGATTCCCAAAATATAGTCACAACAATTTATTATATCCATAGCGCAACCAAGTCACTCCTCCATCTTGATACCTGAGAAAAACATTGCTAAAGTGTCAACAAAAAGGTTGGTGAGTTCATAGGTTTAGTTACAAAATAAGTGTGATGAACCTTAAGATTTAATCATGCAACCGACATATAACCAAACATGGCTATAATCAAAATAGTATACGTTTGTATCCCTACGTCTAAGCTCATGACACCGAAGCGTTAACCAACTGTATAATAAGAGCCCAAAGCAGATACCAATCCTGGAGTATCTGTGAGGATTCAAATGTAAGTGTATCTAATTTGACCACACAGTCACAATTAGATAGGGAGGTCAGTCCCAATAGATCTATCTATAATATTCGCGCTTTACAACTAAGTAATTAACGGTTCATGATAGTGGGCTAAAGGAAACTTAGGATATCGGGACTTAGACTTCAAGTAGGCAAACGTATCAAGTTTTAGCACTTATGTTCATCCGTAAAAATAATAAGCAATGTTCTCACCCTAAAAAGCATTTAAAAAAAGTAAAGAGTGGGGCTATGAAACTCACCTTAAAGCAATAGCAAGGATATAAAGGCACAAATGTAGGCACGAAAAAAGGTAGCTCAAAACAATCAGAAACCTAGATCAAATAAAATATGTATCACTAAATGTGTAGCAGAAAGAAGAATAATGCATTCATGCTTGTCCCTAGTATGTGCTTGAGTTTATTTAATAAATTGATAGCTTTTAACATTTGCGAGAGTTTAATGTTTTACTAAAAGTGTAGTCATTTAATCGGGATATATTTAGCAATATTGAACATTTCGTTGTAGGAACAGTTTATTTAGTTGGGTCGTTTAATAGGTCAAATATTCTAAATAGATTTTATTAAAAATATCTTAAATAGATAAAAATAATAAACATATTAATAATAAATTTTATTTAAAAATAAATAAATATATATATATATATATATATATATATATATATATATATATATATATATATATATATATATATATATATATATATATATATATATATATATATATATATATATATATATATATATATATATATATACATGTCTCATGTCGGGTGACATGAGACATAAGGCATTTACTATTTTGAAGTGATATGCAAAGTTTAGATCGTGCCACTTTTGTATACAAACTTCAAATGTTGCCACTGTTTTATTTTCGATATAGGTGTTGTTCTCTCTATTCTTAGAAAGGAAATAGCGAGCTCGATAGTAGCTCCCGAAGTAAACCGATAATACCGTTGGGTAGCTAGCCGGGTGGTCGATAAGTAAAGGTTTTAAGTTTTATAAACCGATATCATTTGATAGGGTAAAATCGTGTTCGAAATAAGGGTCGTACTACTATTTTAAAAGTTACGAGTTTAATGGGCCAGTTTCGATCTCATCTACTGTTCTCGATAACGACTTTTGGTTCGAACCAAAAGTATGCTCGTGTACATGACACGGTCGTCTACAACTTTCGTTGTTCAACCGTCCTGGGGAGAGGTCATTTCAAGGGTCTAATAAAAGAAGTTATATTTTTCGATCAAAAGAAGTAGTGTTCGATGTTTTATGGAGACTTATATCTAGCTCATTTCCTAACCGAATTAAGTGGTTCAAGTTTCTATGGATTCTTTGCCATCTCGACTACCATTCTCCCCGCTAATACCTTGGGGCACTTAACTCTTGGTGCCTCGATTTCGCCTCCCAAAGTGAGGGTTCACTGTTTGAAATAGATGCTAAAGGTAAATATCACATCATTGTTGCTCGCTAAATTAGTTCGAATAGTGGACGGTGTCCACAAGTAACTGCTTGGTTTTTATTCTCAAAGTAAATATCAGTTTCCCCTAAGTCCGATTTGGTGCTACAGCTCCTAATCCTTTAAAAAGGGTCAAAGCCATTTTCTACATTAGTCATTTTAATTTTACCTGAGATTGACATTACACATGCGAAGCTACGTCTAAAAGACCAAAGTACGTACACAAGTATGTTTTGTTTGCGTCGTGCCATGAACGAGACATAATGAGATTAAAACGGTTTCATGTTTATTTTGTCAAGTTCGAAATATTTTTCAAGCACATACTATGACTATCATGCAACTATTTTAAGATGTAAACGAGTAGAGTAAAGGGGTGCTCACGAAGACGAAGCAAGAGGAGTAAAACACGAGTTCCTACTTCGATATAAAACATCGCACACCCAGCTTCCACAAGAGTGTCACTCCTTCGACAACTAGTAATCCCCACGTACGGGGAACAAATGCAAAGGGGGTGTGTTCGCTGCTACTTGACGTTATGAACCATAGCAACCAAAGAAACCATAACATGTTAGGATTATGTTTAATTTTTTTCAAACATGAGCACAAAAGGAGTGTGTGATTTTTTTCTATTTTCATGGACCAGGGAAGGGAATAGAGAAAGAGAGAGTGAAAGCTTCTCATTTGTGTACGTGTGTGTATTTTTCAAGTGTGTTGTGTTGTGAGTAAAGTAGTTCTATTTATAGGGAAGTGGTTTGGTTAGGAGTGTTAACGAGCTAGTTAGAGTTTTCATATTAGTTTGGTTAGGAGGTAACTAGTGGCTAACCAAGAGTACCATGGAAAAGAGGAAGGAAATAGGGAAGCGGGAAAGAGGGTGATGGTATGTTGGTTTTGGGCAGGGAGAAAGGGGAAGCCAATTTCTAAGGCATCACTTTGTCATGTTTTTAGGTGTATATTGATTGGTATAGATGGAGGGACCTTATTTGAAACAAAAGGAACATGTGAATATGAGAGGCAAGAGGGGACCGACCATTTTCATTTATCTGTGGGCTTTGGCAATATTTTTGGTGACTTTTTTGTTTAAGTAGTAGTATGTATATTTGTTTAAGTGCCTGTGAAAGAAATAAAAAAGTACAAAATGTTAAGATGTCATTGTTTGTATCATGAATAAATGTGGTTTCTTAAGAATCATTCGCGTTGTGCTAAAAAAACATAAAGTAAATGTGTCGCATTAAAAAGTAAGGCTAAAATTTAACGTAGATGGTTATAGTTTACGTATGATATATATCAATCCAATATATTTTACGATGAAATAAAACTATAATTTACTAGGCGAAATACTTTCAAGAAAAAGATACTTGTAAATTTCGGATTCGTACACGTTTTGCGCGGAAACAATCGGGGATTTCAATAGACTTACATGTCTAACCCGAAAACGTTGCGTTTACAATTAAGATAAATAGTTCAAAATTTGCTATTGTTACATTCGATATCCGTTAACTTGAGTTTTTGTCCTCAAAACTCACATGCCGATGTCTTTAGACAAAACAAGAAATAAATATAGTACTTTCATATATTTTGCGCGAATTTATTTGCTTTTTTTGGAGTTCCTCGTTTACATTTTCCTTAGTTTTTTATGAGGTTTAAAATTATTGCAAACACATTAAAATTAGATCGATTAAAATCTTCTTACCATTTGTTCATGAACATACAATGTTCCTCAATGCCTTTAGTCGTAGTCATTTTCTTTGTATGTCAAAATCCCTCGACGATAATGGTTTTGTTAAGGGAAGCTGTATCATCAATATTGTTCCCGTTATCTCACATATATTTTCAATCATAAGATGACGTGTATTAATACTTTCTATTCTCGTAAGGTTTTAAACCATGTCATCCACGTGACTATAGTTTTACTAGTATCTCGTAAACATTGAGTGTTTATTCCAAGTTCTCTTAAAGATAATAATGAACATTTGAAATCCGTTCTACTTAGTTTGGTTAATTTCATTCACCTTGATCATCTACTTGGTAGTAGTAAGAAGTACATGCGTCAAAGTTTCTCGAATCGAATTCCTAAAGGTCTATAATAGATGGTCATCTCAACTCAAGGTGGTTGAGACGTTTCTTTCTTCTATGTGACATTTCCTTTTTAGATGTAAATCAATTAATTTAGTTCGCTTTCCTCCTCGTTTATCTCCTTTTCATGGAGGTGAAAACGTGTGAGTCGTGCAAAGTTAAATCAAATTATGATACGTGAGGATTCATATTTCGTATGTAGAATAGATTAAATCTTTCTTTGTTTAATGAGTACGGTGTTTTGCTCAAATTTAAGCAAAGTAGATTTGTGTCCAGGTGGTCTCGGTATTAATTTTCTTTTACACAAGAGTACGCTTATCTTGACCCAATTATTCCTTAACATTGGTTAACGTACGACGAGGTCTCGATATCCGTTAAATTTGGGTTTTCCTCATTTGGGTGTCTTATCGTTTCTTACGACCACATTATTTTATTAATCTTTATTTATTGTGCAGTAGTGTTGCGATATCCGTTAAATTTATTTTTTTTACTCAAATGGCGTCTCGTTATTCGCATTATTATTTAGATTTTGTCATTGTCATAGGTTTCTTCCAACTCACATCTTTATAGTTGTCGTAGGAATTTTTGTACTGAACGTATCTTGCGTCTTACACGGCTTCGAACATCATAGTGGCGAAAAATATAATCGTAATAGGTTTACTCGTATTGTTACTTGGCGCTCTTACTTAAACGACGTTATAGGAATATTTGATATTCATAGTACCAAATAAATATCCCTTGACAAGAAATACGAACATGGAAATTTTCTAATCTTACTAATATATTTTATTTCCATGATGACTACTATGAGCATACTCGCGTTCGACTACGATCATACGTAGTTGATCAGGCTACGTACGTCTCGGGTCAAACGGTTGCATCCTCCTTTTCATCATTAATTATCTCTTTGAGGTTGTAATTTAATTATTGGTAGTCTATAGTTCGTTAAATTCATTATAATTGTCCACATTCACACTCAACAAATTAATTCCCTTAATTGTTCGTACTAGCTTCATAAAGTTCATCGATAGTTTGTATTTCCGCATCGAGTTGGTCGTCAACCAAGTTCGAAAACTTTACATGATAGTCCTTACTAAAATTGTTTCCTCATTAGTCGCGACGTTTTATACATTGAGTTGGTCGTCAAACCAGATTTTCCAAAACTTTGCATGATAATCTATACCAAAATATTTCGTCATCAATCGTGGCATTTTTATCAGTAATACCTTTACTGATTTTACCAAAACGTTTTATCAAAATTTCTGACATTCTTACTAATAAAGTTCTTGGTGATGGTTCCTTCAAAGTAATTTTTTTTGTAATGTTTTCCAATAAAAAATATTTATAAACTCCTTCTCATGAAGATAAAGAAAAAGAAAAAAAATTATTTGATTAATTTTTCTCCGACGACATATAAAATGAAAATATTGTAAGATAAAACTCTTTCTTAAGTAAAAGCTTTGCAAGATATAGGATGTAACTTTTAAAGGCAATTAAAAACAATTACATATAATTTTTTTGTACGATTACATAATTAGATTTTATTGGCGGTAACATTGATAGATGTCAAGTTACCTGATTTGTATATATATAAATTATTTTATATGCTACGAAATTTCTAAATTTCACATACGACGGGGGTAAAAGTCCTTTGGTTGATATTGTAGGTTGTTGGGGCGCTCTCCCCAAGTGATACACGATACATGACGTTTACGGTTATTTCACGCTCTTCATATATGAGCTTCATTCTTTACAAATTTCTTTTCCCTTATGGATTCGATCTTGCCCTTTTTTTGCATTTTTCTAGGTAACACTTTTTCACGTTGTTTTCATGTGTCCTAACAATGAGACAGTCTTATTCCTAATGTCCAAACTCATCACGGCGTCTACCGTGGTTTGAGCGAGTACCTTTGTGATCACACATATGGAAAAAAATGGTGGTTGGAAATGTTGATCCCAAACTTAGATCGATTTAGCTTGTGTAAACGAAATTAAATCAAGTTAAACACGTAGAGAAACTTTGTTGTGTATAAAACAATTTAAGTATTATGCGGAATTAATACTTAAACAAGAACACACAAACAATGTAAACCAAACTTTCACTTGATTGATAAAACAAACTTGCGTACAATGAAAGTGTTAAAACGTATATAAAACATAAACCTAAAGGTCTCCTTTTATAGACATAAGGAGCCTTGTACGAAAGTCTACGTATCAGCTATTTTAGGTAAAGATAAACATAGAAAATACATTGTTGATCATATCTTTACTAGAAACAAACTAGAAACATAATACGTGTAGACTAAGTCTTCTATCAGTGCTTGACTTCATCCTATCAATGCTTGACATCTTCCTGTCAACGCTTGTTCTGTCAACGCTTGTTTTCTTCTTATCAACGTCCCGATTGCTCTTGTCAGCGTCCAAGTGTACTGCCTACATAGTATTCCCAACAATCCTCTCTTAAACTTGATATCTACTCTAGTAATCAAGTTTCTAAATAAAAACTAAGAACTAGGAGGATTCTTACAAATCTTATCAAATTGGTAATAAACATGCCTAATCAAATCTTTGGTACGTCACTTGAGTAGTCAATCTCCAGCTGTGTTGTCTTCATCTTTTCAAAAACTTCTTTGGACATGGGATACTCAGCATCCACAAGAAGATATTCAGAAAACTTTGTAGAACTCAAATGATACACACCAGCAACTGAATACAAACGCCATTGAAGTCCACTGATATCATCCTCAAGATCCTTCCAAACAGGATCTTCTTCTTCTGGTGCACACATTCTCTTGAATGTTGACCAAAACTTTATTCCATTAACTGAAGTAGGTGCTTCAGTCTCATACTTGGCCAGCAAGAACCTCCAAAGATCTGCCAAGTCTTCCCTATCCATACTTGCAAATAGAGACATAAGAGTAGTAAAGGTGTGTACCTCTTTCCCATATCTGCCAATCATCCAAAACCCACTTGCATCTTCTTCATAGCTAATAATAGGGTTTCTGGCATCAAGAGGTAACACTTGTACCATATATAAAGCTTCCATGGGTGAGAGCTTAATGCTCCTTCTAATAACAACTTCACTGGGATTCACTTTATTCAAATCTTTAGGGAACTCAAATAGAACTCTCTTCTTCAATGGCCTTAGAACAATCATAGCCTTTTGAATCTCCATCTCTTCTGCAAGTTCTTCTTTCCTTTCATCTGAAAGAAGTCTGATAGTGTTCATCTCTTGCACACTTGCCCAAATGGGATAAGCCTTATACTCCAATTCTTCAAAGGATAATCCCTGCAATTTCTGAAAAGTCCATCCTGTTTGATGACATCTGAGCAACATGTAATAAAGCACCCTTCTATCTCTCTTCAGCAGTGAGAAAACTTTGCTAGCCTTATGCTTTAGAATTACCTTGCAATCTCTTTGAACTCTTAGAAGAATCTCCAGACCCCAAATTTGATCTGAAATTGTCATATCTGGATTCTCCATAACCTTATTCTCCCAAGCATGGTACATCTGAGCAACTTCTGGCATATCATAATCTACCTGCATTTTTAACTCTACAAGTTTCTCCCTTGCCAACTGATCACTATATTCAAGTCTTTCTTGTTCTTCAATTATCATAACACTTGAATCTGAACTTTCATCATTATTTCCTTCTTGCTCCTCAGAAGTAACCACAAATGGTGACTCACCAACCTTCTTCTTCTCTTGTTCCATAAGTTGTGCATCCAACTTTGAATCAAACTCTACTTGAGCTGCATCCTTGAAAACCTCTGCTTCTACCATGATTCCTTTACCCTTATCTAATGGATCAATGATGGGTAAAGATGATGATGGTACCTGTGAAGACACTTCTTTGATGATAGCTGATGACCGGAATACATCAACCATATCTGTAGGTCTGTCAACGTTCAAATCCTGAGTGTCAACGCCCAACTTACTCTTGTCAACACTTGGTGTATCAGTGTCCAAAATCTGCTTGTCAGCGCTCACCTTACTCTTGTCAGCGCTTCTTGTAAACTTCTCCATCATTGCTATAAAGGATAAGTTCAAATTTGTAGGAGTAACCAAAGATACATCAAAACCTAGTTGCTTCTTCAATTTAGTAAGAGCTTCAGCCACACCCAAAGATTCTCCATCATGTGAGCCTTTGTCACTCACATGTATATGCGCATCCTCCCCTTTGGAAGAATCCTCCATACCACGCCTATTGTTAGCATCTTCTAAAAGAACAATACTCTTCCTCAATTGCTTGAGTTCAAGGCCTTGTGTACTGACTGTTTGTACCAGGTCTGCATTTTGATTTTGTAAGCTAATGCAGACAGCCGTCAATTCCAACATTGTGTATGGTTCCAATCTGCCCTCCTCTAGAATGGGGATTTGACCTCCCAAAATAGAGTCATGGGGCATGGATGAGGTCTTAATGATGTTAGGACTGGCTTGGCCTGCATCTAAGCGAGTACCAATAGTCCCAGCCTCATCCATGTCACCAACCACACTTGTGGTGGTGGTTCTCTCTGCAACATGGCTAGGACCACTAGAGGAGAACACTCCAGTAGTCCTTGGGCGGTTTACCAACCTAAATTCAGGGGGTGTAGAAGATGATGTGGATTGGGTGGTAGTTTGAAGGTTAAGGGGTGTTTGGGTCTGTTGTAGAAAGGTGTCAACGTCTGGATTTGAAGTATCAACGCCAACATTTAACGTGTCAGCGTTGAAGGGATCTTGGTCAAGTTCCATGTGTTGAGGTGAAGGTGATGGTTCAGGAAATGGTTGTGGATCAGGTGGTGGTTGTGTTGCTGCAATAACAGCAAGCATGGCTTGGGTCAGGGGTAAATCTCTGTGAGGGGGTGAATTCATCTTACTAAAAATAGCTTTCTTTTGCATAGGGATCGCATAAAAATCATCATGATCCCTGGTGCAATACCTTTGCTCATCAAAAATCATTTGTAAAAATCTTGGGTAAGCCAAAGTCATCTTATTACCCTTGTTTTTACACATGCCATCAAAAATCAGTTTAGAAAATTTATATTTTTGCCCATTTATAATACACACAATTGCACTAGCAATAGATCTGTTAATTTCATTATGTGCAGTACATTTGGGACTCAAACATTGAAGGATGACATGTATGAAGTACTTCCAAGCTGGGGGGAATTCTTGTTTATTATATTTATTTAAAGTACCATCTTCAGGGAAAGGATACCCCAAAGTTTGAAGTCCTTGTTCTATCTCACCAATGGGTAGAGTGGTTATACCATCTGCATCATTAAGATGCAAAGCCTGGCGAACCAAGGCTTCAGTAACCACCCAAGAACGCCCATGGACAATAGCTGTTAATGTAGTCACATTATTAAGTGTTGAGGAACTAACAGTGTTCCAAAACTGTTTAATATGAGTGACATGGATGAGAGGAGCATGATAAAGTGCATACCTAAGTGGAGATGCATTCAAATACGCCACCATCTGGGTGTATTGAGGAAATAGAGCATCATCAGCCTCTAAATAAGCAATCATATTATGTTGACTTCTGAATCCCAATACCAAGTCACTTGGTGGTTTAAACTTAGGCGCCATTGATGTAGAAAGCTGTTTGTGAAAGATTATAAAAGATGAATTATAGGAGAAAAGTTGTTAGACAAGAATATGAGAGTACCCTATTTAAAAAGAAGGAGCCAAATTTATAGGAGGGATAGGCACATGTGATTGGTCAAAAATGAGGCAAGTATTTTCAAAATATAATGATGAAAATATTGAAAAGAAAATAAGTTATCCTGTGCATTAATGAAAAGCTATCAACTCCCAAAATTACGGCCCCAATTTTCGTCAAAAACAACAACGGGGTAGGACCCAATGAGTGTCAACGGTAAAAAATAACCCATCAACGCCCAACGGCTATATTCTTGTCAACGTTGGTAAAAGCCATGTCAACGTCTAAATTGGTCACAACAACGTTTGGAAATATATCTGTCAACGTCCAAAAATAAAAATAATAAAAATGAAAAAGGACCTTAACAAAGTAATTTATCCTAGTGAAGATAACCTATAAACTAAAAATTACCACATGGTGGCAAGCACTGTCCAATCATGCACACTTGCTTATGCAAGATAGACATAACAGTCCTCTAGTGTCCCTTACTAACCAAGGTTCTTAACAGTTAAGTTATCTCATAAAATCCCTTGTAACTTCCCAGGTAATCCCAATAGAAATCATACCCAAGTCTCCCAACAGACCACTCCTAATTCTAGGCCAAAAAGTCTTGGCAACATGCATAGTATATCAACTTTGCATGCTATAGTGCCTCATGAACAAGTAAAATAATTCATACTCACCAGTGGACACAATCTAGAATTGTGATAAGAGTATTAGAAGAATACCCAAAAAGTCCTAAAAAGGTTCCTAAACCTCCCCTTAAACTATGATACATAAGTTGCCAAATAATATGCATGTAAATAAAAATTTATGTCAAGATAGGAATAGAAATATTCCAACCATCATCCATAAATTGAAACATGCTCCAATAATGCTCCAAGAATCCATAAGCAACTCTGTATCCAATGGTACAATGCTAACAACGCCTACACAATTAAATCAAAAACCACAAAACTAACATGTTTCTGACAACGTCACGATAACACTTATCAGCGTTAAGATTACCTTTGTCAGCGTTAGACAAATAAAGTGGAAAATCTAATTTCACATAAAGACCAATAACAATGCATATCATGTACATACTTTTACAAATAAGTTCCCAAAACACATTTTAAGTAAGATTGATCATTCAAATACTTGTTACCAAGTATTGAAATCTTCCAGTATCAAAAGGTTTAGTCAATAAATCAGACACATTCTCTTCTGTGTCAACCCTATCTGGTTGTATTAAACCTTTTTCAAAACAAACTCTTATAAAATGATGTCGAATTTCTATGTGTTTTGTTTTAGAATGATGTACAGGATTTTTAATAATGCAAAAGGTGATGTTATTGTCTACAAAAATCTTGGTACGCATGAAATTATACCCATAGTCCAACAGCTGGTTCTGAATCCATAAGACTTGTCCACAACAAGCAACTGCTGCAACATACTTTGCTTTAATTGTAGAATTAGCCACCACTGTTTGTTTCTTGCATTGCCAAGATATCAATATACTCCCAAGAAACTGGCATCAACCAGTTGTGGATTTTCTATCAAATTTGTCACCACCATAATCACTGTCTGAATATGCAATAAGCTCCAATGGTGAATCTTTTGGATACCATAATCCCAGGTCTGGATAACATCTAAGGTATCTAAAGATCCTCTTGACAGCATGAAGATGACACTCTTTGGGAGTCACTTGATGGCGTGCACATGCACACAGAGCAAACATAATGTCAGGTCTTGAAGCTGTGAGATACATCAATGAACCAATCATTGATCTATAGTGCCTGATATCCACTTCTTTTACATCTCCAACTTTTCCCCAAGGGTGTTCCCTATCCATAGGTGTGCTAGCCCTTTTCTCATGTGGAGAAAAGCCAAACTTCTTCAAGATTTCTGCTACATATTTATCTTGAGAGATGAAGATACCATCTTCTTTCTGCTGAACTTGTAATCCTAGAAATAAGTTCATCTCTCCCATTGCACTCATCTTGAACTTGTCTGTCATAAGCTTGGAAAAGTCTTCACTCATCTTTGGACTTGAAGAGCCAAAGATGATATCATCTACATAAACCTGAACAAGTAAGAAATCCTTACCAGTCTTCTTTGTAAATAAGGTTTTGTCTGTGGTGCCCCTTTTGAATCCATTTTCCACCAGATAGGTGGACAATGTGCCATACCATGCTCTTGGGGCTTGATGAAGTCCATACATAGCTTTCTTCACTCTATACACCTTGTCTGGATGTTCTGAATCTTCAAAACCAGGAGGCTGCATAACATAAACCTCCTCTACAATTGTGCCATAAAGAAAAGCACTCTTCACATCCATTTGGTAGACTGTAAAGCCCATGCAAGAGGCATAGGCTAGAAAAATCCTTATAGCCTCAATCCTTACAACTGGTGCAAAGACCTCCTCATAGTCTATCCCTTCTTCTTGTGTATATCCTTGAACCACTAAACGTTCCTTGTTTCTGACCACAATGCCTCTTTCATCCTTTTTGTTTCTAAGAACCCATCTTGTCCTAATAGGTCTGACATGTCTGGGACAATCAACCAACTCCCAAACATCCTGGATAGCAAATTGGTGAAGCTCATCTTGCATTGCTTCCACCCAACTTGGTTCTTTGAGAGCATCAAAAATCTTCTTGGGTTCCTGTTGTGACAGAAAACAGGCAAACAAACATGCTTGAACAAGAGGGGTATCAACCTTCTTGTGAATATTGGCAATAAATCCACCAAGATTTTGATGAGATCTTCTAGTTTGCACAGGAGTCATCACATCACCAATAATTAGAAAAGGAGGGTGATTTTTGATTGTAGAAGTAAGCACTCCTCCCTCAATAAGTGTGTTGTCCTCAATCTCATCTTCCATGTTACCAGTATCCTCTTCAGACTCTCTTCCATCTCCATCTGAATGAACCTCTCCATTTTTGTTTGAAGGTTCACCTTGTTCAAAATTATTGGAAGAGAAAATATGGTCAAAAGATCTGTCAACGCCTGGACCAAGGCTGTCAACGTTTGAGCCATCAACGCCTGAATTTTTCTTGTCAGCGCCAGAATTTCCTTTTTCAATGCCTGAAAGATCATGCATGTTATCAACTGGTGATACTTGGGGACCACCTTTTTCTTTTCCAGCAGCAGCAGCAGTAAATGCATCTGTCCATATGGGAATAGTAGCATACTCAAGTATGGGTGCTGATTTGTCTGCTTGTGATCCAACCTCTTCATCAATCTGTTTACCTGAAACATCAACAACTGGTTCTTCCACAACATTTGAAGTTACCTTCACAATGTTTGGATTAGTAACAGGCATATAATTCAAAGTCCTAGATAAAGGTTCCAAGTCAAATAACCAATTTGGTCCACTTTCGGGATCACTAGGTTTACTTTCTAAAAACCTAACATGTACCTTTTCAAGTATACGTTTTTCTTTCTTAAGGTAAACCTTATATCCTCTACTCGGCACATAATAACCCATGAAGTAACCTTCATCACCTTTAGCACTAAACTTACCTAAGGCATCACTAGTATCCAGCACAACTACATGACATCCAAAAGGTTTACGAAAACTAATATTAGGTTTCCTTCCCCAAAGTAACTCATAAGGTGTCTTGTTGTGAATCTTGTTGACTAATTCCCTATTCTGAACATAACAAGCTGTATTCACAGCCTCAGCCCAAAAAGCAATGGGTAAGTGAGCATCAGCCAAGATAGTCTTGGCTGCTTCTATGAGGGTTCTATTCTTTCTCTCAGCTACCCCATTTTGTTGTGGGGTTCTAGCTACACTAAACTGTCTAGTAATCCCTTTCTTGGCACAAAAATCATCCAACAACTTATTTCTAAACTCACCACCATTATCACTTCTAAGTATCTTAACCTCATTACCAGACTTCTTTTCTATTTAGGTAATTAAGTTAATCAAAGTATCAGCAGTGTCACTTTTCAAAGCTAAAAAGAAAGTCCAAGAAAATGTAGAAAAGTCATCAGTGATGACAAAATAGTAAGATTTACCATTTAATCTTTCTATATTAGTTGGACCAAACAAGTCCATATGCAGCAAGTGAAGTGGTTTAGAACTAGAGTGCACATGTTTAGACTTAAATGAGACCTTGTGTTGTTTGCGTTTAAGGCATGCAACACAAGAGTGGTCATTGTGGAAAGCCTTTTTAGGCAAACCATCAACCAAACCATGTCTCACAAGTCTATTTATATTTTTAAAATTAATGTGACCTAATATCCTGTGCCAAAGATTACTCTCATCAAATGAATCCTTAGCATATAGACATGACAAATTATTATTCATCCTAATTCCATTAAGATTCACATTACAAATGTCCTTATGCCTAGGTGTTCTATAATCAATGAATTTCTCATCTGGAATTTTAAAATATTTGCTTAACACCAAGCATTCAGTATCAGTAAAAAGAACCTTATTTTGTTATCACAAACTTGTGATACACTAAACAGATTATAGTCAAGTTCTTTTACCAGAAACACGTTTTCAAAACGCAAATTGTTGGTGAGAAGAGTTCCTTTACCTATGATAGTTCCATATCCGCCTCAAAAGTAAACTTTGTCACCATCCTTAATGGGAGTGAAGTTTGTAAGATAATATTCCTTCCCAGTCATGTGCCTAGAGCATCCACTATCCCAATAGCCATAATCATTAACCTACTTTTGAATGCCCTGCACATAAAGAAAACAAATTAGTTTTCTTTGGGAACCCAAGCCTGAGCAGACTTGGATTCATTTGGTTGTTCAACAAGAATAGACTTAGTCCTTATGACAACCCCTTGTTCATCCCTTTTTGGATTAAACACCCAGTTAACCCGAATTGGTTTTGTTATGACCTTTGAAATATAATGAAATCTGTTACATGTCATAGAAATCCCATATGAATTAGGGTTTTGGTCTTGCATAGGTCTCCATGTCAAGATAGAAGAAGCTTTAGACCCCTTTCCCTTTGGTTGCAAATATTTACCATTATTTGGTCTGGCAACGTTTCTGTCAGCGTTTAATTTGGTCTTGTCAACGCTGAAATTACCCTTATCAGCGTTGAACCTAGGGTTTGCTACAGGAACCCATTGTCTATTAGACCATGTATTGGTCTTCTGAAAAGGTCTTTGTCCATAAGTATTAGACCCTTTAGTAAAGAATGGGGCTGGTCTAACAACTTATGGACTTTGCTGGACAAAAGATTTGGGTTTGACAGTGTTTGACTTTTTGTCAGCGTTGACCTTTGAGGCATTGACACATTTATAGGCTAAATGTGAAAAACTTCCACATGTATAACAGGCTTTTCTAGACATAGCTCTAGGTCTAGAAGAAACGAAACCTGTCCCATTATCACTAATTTGGCTTTTTGGTGACCTAGGTTTTCTATACATTTCTGCATATTTAATACTAGGTTTTCTATCAACGTTTAAGCCAAGGGCAACAGTCTTGCCAGTGGTTGGATTTGTCACTTTGATGGGTGTAGACTCATTTGGGCTATCACTAAGCATGCCACCCTTAACAAACAAGGTAGGGTTGTCTTTCTTCCATTGGTCCAAATCAGTCAACTTCTGCCTGTATTCCTCTACCGGGGTAAGAACTCTTGGTGGAGGAATAAATTCCTCTTCTTGGAGTTCTAGTAAACCAGTCCAAGACAAATCCTTTCTAAGGACACCATAGAAGTTCCCAGCATGTGGTGGAACACCAGCATACTCTTTCATCCCAATCCCAGTCATATCCCTAGAATCCCTTTGTTCACTAACACATTTTTCTAGGGTTTGTAAAGCTTTATCAAATCTCTGAATTTTAAGATCTACATTATCTTTATTTTTGATAGCCTCATCTAATTTAGCCTATAAAGTAGCATTGACTCTCTCCATGATGTTTCTAATCTCAATACTAGCATTTAAATCATGATTTAAAATATTGATTTGATCTTTTAGGTCAAGCTCCATTTCTTATACTCAGCTACAGTTTTTTCAGTTTGAGTAAGGGCAAGTTGATAGTTAGATAACTTGCATCTTTCATTAACCACATCTGTTGTCAATTTTAAAACTTCTTTGTTATTTTTTTTAGTGTTTAGACGGCAACCCTTACTACAAAATGCATCATCATATACCTCATTGTCTGATGAAGATGAGGAGTGTGCCATGAGAGCATAGTGAACATGCTCTTCTTCTTCCTTTTCTGCAACCAAAGCTTTGTTCTCTTCCTCATCCTTGGCCAAGTAGCTCCAATCCCAGCCAACACCATCAATGTCTTGCATGGTAAACATAGCTTTGGAATCTTGAGCCTTGATGATTTGGCTTGAGGGTTTTCCAGCATCAGATCTTCTTGGAGATCTGCATTCTCACATAAAGTGTCCCATTCGATGACAATTATAACACTCAACCTTGGATTTATCAAATCCAGCAGTGTCCTTAGCATTACAATTCATCTTCTTCTTGAATCTTCGATTCCATCTGTTTGCTATTATAATTGCAAGATCCATATTTCACTTTATGTCCATCTCCTCCAAATGCTCATCACTAATTTGCTCAAGGTCATCATATGTAATCACTGAACCATTGGGCAATGAAGCAATGTATGCACAAACAGTATCTAGATCAATACCAGCAGGCTTAACTCTTGGTGAGTCAACTTTGTATGTGTCAGCGTCTGAATGTGAGGCGTTGACAAGGCTTGATCCAACGTTGACACAAGTTGATCTAGTAACGGGGTGCATGTATGACTCCTTTTGATCAAATTGACCTTCACTATGTGAGAAGAAGGCCATATTTCCATTGGTAGACTTGCTTCCATGATCCAAAAGAGTTTCATTCTCTACCAGATTCAGTTTATTGTAAACATCATCAAAAGTAGAACTTTTGTGAGTGTTATTAGCAATTATAGACCTTGCTTCAATCTTCCATTCATCACCAAGACTTTTAAGAAAAGTGGTGATACTATCAACATCACCAAGCACTATTCCCATGAAGGACAACTTGCTTGTAATGTCAAGAAGTCTGCTTCTCACTCCACTTAGCTTCTCACTGGGTTGAGCATTAAAAACAGCATACTCATGCAAGAGTTGCTTCTTTTTCTCTTGTACAGTATCAGCATTACCACCATAAGCAACTTCAAGGGCTGCCCAAAGATCTTTTGCAGACTCATAGCTTCTATATTTGTGCTGATTTTCTTGTCCCAAATAGAGTTTGAGAATGCTTAGGGTTTTCATGTCATTCCTTCTCTTTGCTATGTCCTCAGTTGAGATAGCTCTACCATTTTCAGGTTTTTCTTTTCGATCCTCTTCAGTAGAGCCTTGAACATTTGTTCTTTGTAAGATGGCAGCTGTAATCTTTTAAGCTTTATTGAATGTGTTTCCGTATTAAATAATTTCCCATAGGGTGTAGTCATGGATTTGTAGATACTGTTCAAAGTTAAACTTCCACAGCTCAAAATTGTCTGGGTCTAGCATGGGAATCTTGATGTTAGGGGTTGAGGAGGAGGATGAGTTTACTTCTGGGGTAGACATGATGTTTTTAGGGTTTCTTGAAAATTAGGGTTTTTGGCGATTTAGGGTTCTTGTGTTCTTTAGATCAAAGTTTCTCAACAAGCTCCCATACCACTTGTTGATCCCAAACTTAGATCGATTTAGCTTGTGTAAACGAGATTAAATCAAGTTAAACACGTAGAGAAACTTTGTTGTGTATAAAACAATTTAAGTATTATGTGGAATTAATACTTAAACAAGAACACACAAACAATGTAAACCAAACTTTCACTTGCTTGATAAAACAAACTTGCGTACAATGAAAGTGTTAAAACGTATATAAAACATAAACCTAAAGGCCTCCTTTTATAGACATAAGGAGCCTAGCCTTGTACAAGAGTCTATGTATCAACTATTTTAGGTAAAGATAAACATAGAAAATACATTGTTGATCATATCTTTACTAGAAACAAACTAGAAACATAATACGTGTAGACTAAGTCTTCTATCAGTGCTTGACTTCATCCTATCAATGCTTGACATCTTCCTGTCAACGCTTGTTCTGTCAACGCTTGTTTTCTTCTTATCAACGTCCCGATTGCTCTTGTCAGCGTCCAAGTGTATTGGCTACATTTTATCCCCAACAGGAAATCCTTTCCTCAGTTAGCACACGGTGCTATCTAGGGTAGGTTCTTTGGTCTAGTCGGATGGTGAGGGATAATTCTCCCTCCAACCTGCCTTACTAAGTCCAATATTGGATTGCTTCTCGACAAGGGATTACTTCTTCTCATATAGTCCTTTTCTTTCACAATCAACGCAAGTTCGCTTGGTTTTTAAAATATCTTTCGAGGTCAAGAGTGTTAATCTGGAGTAACTCTTGTTTCCTTAATTCTTGAGCACATGCTCACGGTTTGATTGTTCGTACTAATACTAACATCGAACGATTCATTTACCTTAATGGCGTTTTGATATTGATGGTGAATTATTTCCTTAAGATTCTCATTGTTTTATCTTTGCTTTATAGGTGACATTTTAAATTCTCTGGGTATACACATCCTTAGTTAGTTCCTTCATGGTTATCAGTTTATCGATTATTCCAAATACACTGACTTCCTCACAGTTATTGTAATACAATTATCAAGATATCATATTATAAAAGTCGTACATTTAATCCTTCAATTATGTTCCATTCATAGTTTCAAAGCTCAGAGTACAAAGTTCTCATTCAAACAAATGAATGACTTCTTTTAGTCTCGACAAAACGTCAAGATTTTATTACAAAACATCACAGTTTTATTATAAAGGTGATACATCCTAGAGGTCTAGATGGCCTAGGATTTCCTGAATCTGAGCTCGATCTGCAGCCTGCCTAGCTTCAGCATCATCCACACTCATAGAAATCACGGTCTCCACAACTTAAAGAGACTTCCGCTATTCTGCTATCATTAGATCCTTATCCTCATCATTTGCACTAAGGGAATCCACTTCACGTCCTACATCCTCTAGTCGGGCTCTCACAACATCTGCCTCAAGATCAGTTGTTTCTTGAGTAGTCCCTCCATTTGGATAAGTAGTAGTGTTAGGATGTGGTGGCGGTGAAAATGGTTGGTTTCTTTTTCCGGACGTCTCGGGTAATGTAAGGGTATTAGGAGTCGAAATTTGTATGGTAATCGAGGGGATATTCTGAATTATTAACGGTTCTTTCGTGGTGACACTTAGTGCCATAACTAGTAAATTATTGCTCGTCATCCGTAACGGTCGGGATTACACCCTGGATGGGGGTAACTTCCTTGTTAGTTCCGGATGGTAAAATGACAAAAGGAATGAGAAGAAATTTCAAAATTCACCCATCACAATTGAACTATAACGGTCATTGGGTAGGCAAAGATAAGGTATGTTATTTCATAGGTTCTTTAAACGAGAAATATGAGTATGATGTCTTGTAAGTTTTCTATTATTTAGAATAAGTTCTTGTACAATCGTTTTGTAGGCCTACTTAAATGTCCAAGTAGCCCTTACATGGAAAATAGTAAGTGAATCGTGGGATGTTAAAGTCCTCTAACATGCTCTTCGACATACTTATTATTTGTACTTTCGCTTAACAGTGATTATTCATGGACGGATAATTATAGTTATCCTTAATCAATTCTTTCATCAATTTAGGTTTTCTCTAACGTTTTTTTTGGCAAATTCCCTTGCTAAACGTCTACTACTTGTAACTCGGATTAGTAAGTATGCTTTTGAGGTTTAGTCGGCTTATGGATAACATAGCCCGTACTAGTTCTTGTTCATTCTTATGTCTTTCCTTAAGCTAGTTTTGGTAGTTCGTACACTTTTGACAATTTTTACACCTTGAAAAATTGTTAAATTTGATTTGAACTAATCAGTACTAAAATTTTATCACAAAAATTTCATCACAAGAATTTTTCACTTTTTTTATTGCAAAATTGTTCAATTTGTTTAATCCAATCAATTACTAAATTTCATGACACTAATTTCTCTGATTTTTGATTATGCTCTATTCTATCTAAAGTGTCTCGGTTATTTTGTTCTCGTCTTGCGTTCTACTCGTAATTACTAGATATTACTCACATAGTTTAACATCGATTTTAAACCTACACATAACTCATCAATTATGTTAGAACTTAACGATCAGACTTATCGCGCAACATCTAAATTCATGAGTTTTACCCATCTTCAAGTAAACTCATCGAAAACCCTAAGTTGTGTAACGACTTGCACTTATCTTAGTCTCGTAACCCAATCAAACAAGAACAGTCTTGAGACCTTGTTAAGCATTGTTATACCTCTTAACATTTTTGATGATTTGTCTTGGTTTCGGGTTAACTCACAACTTATCACTATCCATTCCAAAATTAAAATATCCAAGGGATGGCCATATATCAAATATGGGGTTCTCAACTTCGCGAAAACACGATAATCCCTTTGATGAAGAAATTTGGCACGATTCTTTCAACTAGGATTTCGTCCTTTAATCTATGTCGATATTATAACTTCAAAATTTATAATGTGTTCATGATAACTTAGTCACAACCGATGGACTGAAAATTTTAGATTTATCTTTGTATAATTCTTTCCAAATATAATTTCAATCTGGTAAGCGTTCGACTTACGTGTAGGCGTATTTATCGATGGTTCATATATTGTGAAAAGTTATTCGTTCTTTGAATTGTTGTAATTTTTGGAGCATTACAAGAGTAATACTTCTAGTGAGTGTTTTACCGTCATATGTCGTCTTAATGAGTGACCGCGTCGTCGTTCCTTTTTTGCGCTCAAAATGAGAGAATTAATAATTTGATACGATAATTCACACATTCAGTTTAAATTTCCAAACCGTTAATTAATGTAGGTCACTTTTCCTCAACCGAGTCTATTATAAATGTTTAGTGGAGTAACAATTTACCGGACCCAATAAATAGTTGCTCCTCTCTACTTTTATAATAACACCGCTTGATTCAAGTATTACTACAAATTGACATACTACCAAACACATGGTAAATAAATATATTCATATTTCGTTCTAGGAATAGTGGCGATATTTTTTTATTCAGCGTATAGATATGAAACATACAAACGTTTCGATAGTCGATAATAGTCTCGCGGACTATTTAAAATATGTGAGGACATAAGTATGCGTACATTTAATCCCAAAATATACATATGACACAACCCAAATAAATATTGCACAAACCAAATAAATATGGCACAAACCATTTAAATATGGCACAAACCAAATAAATCTGGCATAAACCATTTAAATATGGCACAAACCAACTAAATATGGCACAAACCAAATGAATATGGCGCAAACCATTTGAGTAGTATAGTAATCCATACAAGGATGCCAGATATTTTATTTCAACATAAAAATCATTTTAGTACACATTTCTATAAGTATATCGTACATAGAGATCATTCAAACAAGGAAAGGGAATACTTAATGCTAATAACACTTATCAATCAAGTTCAAAACTTAGTCTGGCAAAACTCACAAATTATTTCAAGTCACAACTTACTTGTATCGAAGACGTGGAGTGAAGTGGTCCATGGAGATAGACAAACAGTTATTGTCTAGTATTACTCTTTTCTCAAAATTTCATTTTCGACAAAACATTTGTAAAAATGATTTTTATAAGAGTAACCTAGTTCTTTATAACCACGTCTCTGATACCAATCTGTCACACCCCCAAATTATCAGAGTGTACGGATCCACTGGGGTGCGACTATCATGACTATCATGAGACATAGATTATAAAGAACGACATTTAAAAGTCGTTTTAAATTCATTAAACTTAAATAAAATTGTGCAGAAGCATTTGATACAACTTTATAAAGTAATTCAAAATTTGAATACATAAGATTAAAGTTTAGATTCCCAAAAGATAGTCACGACAATTTATTATCTCCATAGCGCAACTAAGTCACACCCCCGTCTTGATACCTGAGAAAAACATTGCTAAAGTGTCAACACAAAGGTTGGTGAGTTCATAGGTTTAGTTACAAAATATGTGTGATGAATCATAAGATTTAATCAGGCAACCGGCATATAACTAAACATGGCTATAATCAAAATAGTATACTTTTGTATCCCTACGTCTAAACTCATGACACCGAAGCGTTAACCAACTGTATAATAAGAGACCAAAGCAGATACCTATCCTGGAGCATCTGTGAGGATTCAAATGTAAGTGTATCTAATTTGACCACACAGTCACAATTAGATAGGGAGGTCAGTTCCAATAGATCAATCCATAACATTCGTGCTTTACAACTAAGTAATTAACGGTTCATGATAGTGGGCTACAGGCAACTTAGGATATCGGGACTTAGACTTCAAGTAGGCAAACGTATCAAGTTTTAGTACTTATGTTCATCCGTAAAAATAATAAGCAATGTTCTCACCCCAAAAAGCATTTAAAACAAGTAAAGGGTGGGGCTATGAAACTCACCTTAAAGCAATAGTAAGGATATAATGGCACAAATGTAGGCACGGAAAAATGATAGCTCAAAAAAATCTGAAACCTAGATCAAATAAAATATGTATCACTAAATGTGTAGCAGAAGGATGAATGCATTCATGCTTGTCCCTAGTATGTGCTTGAGTTTATTTAAATAAATTGATAGTTTTTAACATTTGCGAGAGTTTAACGTTTTACTAAAAGTGTATTCATTTAATCGGGATATATTTAGCAATATTAAACATTCCGTTGTAGGAACAGTTTATTTAGTTGGGTCATTTAATAGGTCAAATATTCTAAATAGATTTTATTAAAAATATCTTAAATAAATAAAAATAATAAACATATTAATTATAAATTTTATTTAAAAATAAATAAATATATATACATGTCTCATGTCGGGTGACATGAGACATAAGGCATTTACTATTTTGAAGTGATATGCAAAGTTTAGATCGTGCCACTGTTGTACACAAATTTCAAATGTTGCCACTGTTTTATTTTCGATATAGGTGTTGTTCTCTCGATTCTTAGAAAGGAAATAGCGAGCTCGATAGTAGCTCGCGAAGTAAACCGAAAATACCGTTAGGTAGCTAACCGGGTGGTCGATAAGTAGAGGTTTTAAGTTTTATAAACCGATATCATTTGATAGGGTAAATCGTGTTCGAAATAAGGGTCGTACTACTATTTTAAAAGTTACGAGTTTAATGGGCCAGTTTCGATCTCATCTACGGTTCTCGATAACGACTTTTGGGTCGAACCAAAAGTATGCTCGTGTACACGACACGGCCGTCTACAACTTTCGTTGTTTAACCGTCCTGGGGAGAGGTCATTTCAAGGGTCTAAAATGGGTCGGAAAAAGTCATGTTGCAACACCAAAGAAGTTATATTTTTCGATCAAAAGAAGTTGTGTTCGATGTTTTATGGCGACTTATATCTAGCTCATTTCCTAACCGAATTAAGTGGTTCGAATTTCTATGGATTCTTTGCCATCTCGACTACCATTCGCCCCACTAATATCTCGGGGCACTTAACTCTTGGTGCCTCGATTTCGGCTCCGAAAGTGAGGGTTCACTGTTTGAAATAGATGCTTAAGGTAAATATCAATTCATTGTTGCTCGCTAAATTAGTTCGAATAGTGGAGCGTGTCCACAAGTAACCGCTTGGTTTTTATTCTCAAAGTAAATATCAGTTTCCCCTAAGTCCGATTTGGTGCTACAGCTCCTAATCCTTTAAAAAGGGTCAAAGCCATTTTCTACATTAGTCATTTTAATTTTACCTGAGATTCACGTTACACATGCGAAGCTACGTCTAAAATACCAAAGTACGTACACAAATATTTTTTGTTTGCGTCGTGCCATGAACAAGACATAATGAGCTTAAAACGGTTTCATGTTTATTTTGTCAAGTTCGAAATATTTTTCAAGCACATACTATGACTATCATGCAACTATTTTAAGATGTAAACGAGTAGAGTAAAGGGGTGCTCACGAAGACGAAGCAAGAGGAGTAAAACACAAGTTTCTACTTCGATATAAAACATCGCACACCCAGCTTCCACAAGAGTGTCACTCCTTCGACAACTAGTAATCCCCACGTACGGGGAACAAATGCAAAGGGGGTGTGTTCGCTGCTACTTGACGTTATGAACCACATCAACCAAAGAAACCATAACATATTAGGAGTATGTTTACTTTTTTTCAAACATGAGCACAAAGGGAGTGTGTGATTTTTTTCTATTTTCATGGACCAGGGAAGGGAATAGAGAAAGAGAGAGTGCAAGCTTCTCATTTGTGTACGTGTGTGTATTTTGCAAGTGTGTTGTGTTGTGAGCAAAGTAGTTCTATTTATAGGGAAGTGGTTTGGTTAGGAGTGTTAACGAGCTAGTTAGAGTTTTCATATTAGTTTGGTTAAGAGGTAACTAGTGGCTAACCAAGAGTACCATGGAAAAGAGGAAGGAAATAGGGAAGCGGGAAAGGGGGTGATGGTACGTTGGTTTTGGCAGGGAGAAAGGGGAAGCCAATTTCCAAGGCATCACTTTGTCATGTTTTTAGGTGTATATTGATTGGTATAGATGGAGGGACCTTATTTGAAACAAAAGGAACATGTGAATATGAGAGGCAAGAGGGGACCGGCCATTTTCATTTATCTGTGGGCTTTGGCAATATTTTTGGTGACTTTTTTGTTTAAGTAGTAGTATGTATATTTGTTTAAGTGCCTGTGAAAGAAATAAAAAAGTACAAAAGGTTAAGATGTCATTGTTTGTATCCTGGTTTCTTAAAAATCATTTGCGTTGTGCTAAAAAAACATAAAGTAAATGTGTCGCATTAAAAAGTAAGGCTAAAATTTAACGTAGATGGTTATAGTTTACGTAGAATATATATCAATCCAATATATTTTACGACGAAATAAAACTATAATTTACTAGGAGAAATACTTTCAAGAAAAAGATACTTGTAAATTTCGGATTCGTACACGTTTTGCGCGGAAACAATCGGGGATTTCAATAGACTTACATGTCTAATCCGAAAACGTTGCGTTTAAAATTAACATAAATAGTTCAAAATTCGCTATTGTTACAATAAAGCTGAGACATGTAAGGTCATAGGGTTGGATTTACAGAGAAGGATCATGAGTCTAAGTAATTTATTTACATAAGTTTTTGAACATTAAAAAACAGGACTCTTTTGGGTAAAACGTAAACGGGTTGAGAGTAGAGAGTTACTAGTGTGTTGAATGTGTAGAGAGTATAAAATGATTTTAGAACATGATAGATACATAGATATCCATCATTGGAGTTGTTACATCGAGATTGGACTAGTATCCATACCGACTTTAACATTCGTTCGTTTATTATATGTTATAGATTTTAAGCGTTTGTGCGAAAGACTTGGATTGCTTTGAATAAAGTGAGTTGTACTACCCCCCTTTTCTTTTTATGTTTTGGATTGGAAATGATACTTTGTTTTATAAAAATTTGTTTTATATTGATTTGTTAAAGTGGTATGAACATGAGTATGTGTATGTGTATGAGTATACGTGACACGTTGGCGGAAAGCGCATTGGTACAGTAAGTCGCGGCCATGTGTGGAGAATGTGGTATAGACACGACCGGATACATCACATGGGCATTTGTGATGGGTGAATATCCAGAGTGCAATACCTTTGCAGTGAAGGTTCGTCACTTTCGTCGGGATGGTTGGATTTAGCGCTTTTCTAGTTGATCATAGTTAGAAATAGTTATGATGATTGATTATAATATGAGTATGAAATAACCTTGCGTAGCTTATGATATATGATTATGTGTATGATAAAACCTTGAGTAGGTTATGATATAAAATTATGTGTATGATAAAACCTTGCGTAGATTATGGTATATGATTTTGTGTTGAGTTATATGTTCATGGTGTTTTGAAAGAAAATATTGTAAACGTTTTTGCTTAAAATCTAGTACTCTCATCACCAACCTTTGTGTTGACAGATTTTAGTATAAGTTTTCAGGTAATCACGTTTAGTGATTATGAAGTTCCTTGGATTAGCTGAACCTTAGGATTTTCATTGCGGACTCGAGTTGCTTTTGTTTAGGATTTCTTTTGAACTTATGTTTTATTTGTTATGACTTGCATTATGTGGGTGTTTCATGTTGCATTTGGATAGATGTTATCATGACACGTCTTGTGTTGTGTTTATTTTATTGAATGTCATTTTAGATATTGTTTCTCTATTTTGACGTCATTGTGTCGTGATGATGTCTATTTGCTCACGCCTCGCGATTTTCGCTTTGGCGGGGTGTGATAATTAAAAGCTTTTAACAAGACTTTTTAAAAAAACTTGATAAATCACAAGTGTTTGCTAAAAGCTTTTAGTTTCTAATATAAAACATTAAATACCGTAAATCAATCAAGTCATTAAAAACTTGATGCATTGCTCATACTTTTATAAAATAAAATGAAACTTTTAGTGACAACTTTATCATGAATAAAAGTGCCATTAATTTTTTTTTTACCAAACACATGAGTTGAAAGTTTGAAACATTAGCGTCACTTGAAATGATTGCAAAGGTCAAAGGTTATAAATCGTTTATTTTGTTATTTGGACGATATTAGCGACGAATTTGCCATGGCTAAAAGTCTTCGTTACATAGCTAAAAGACCTGATTGTTAAAGTACTATTCAATTCATTCTAAAATTATTATCTTTTACTGATCATTTTAGATTTCTTTTTTCAAATTTGACTTTTAATTTTTATATTATGTAATACTTGATAAAATAATTTTAATGAAAATAAATTTATAAATGTTGATGCTAAAATCCTCCGGTAGGGCCTACGGGACTTTATACCTTCCACGTAAGCTAAAAGGGGACAACGCACCTACACACAAGAGGAAACACACGTTAACTCGCCTCGGGTGCTATCCCAGGACCAAGATCTGGTGTGAGAATGAGTATGGAGTATTAATGGTGTTTAAGTCTAATGTCAGAGTATTCAATGTGTGTAATGATATAAATGAGGGCTATATATAGGGTATTGTTGATACCTTATGATGTGACAGTTCATACCTTGTCTTGTTTCGCAAAATGGGTCTGTGTACTCCTTGGGTTCTGACACTGTTTCTTTTTCCTTTGAGCATACGCCAGTATCCTTGGTGGGGCCTCGGATCTTATGACGTCATTGATGACATCATGGTACTGTTCATACCACGTGGATCAGTGTTCCGGCATTCTATCCTGGTATTTGTTCCGGCAAGTGACCCGTGTCATGGTCTCCGGGCACTTTCCGGGACCACACACGAACATGTCCCCCCCTAGTATAATGTTATCTGCAGGGTGACGTTATACTTATCTGGGTTTTAGTAGGCTTTGGGATGCCATGGGCTTAGGCCCAAGATGGGTTTGTCGTTGTGTAAGGGTGACTCTATGGCGAGCCACGTGGAACGCACTTACCAGCCCCAAAACGTCTCTACGCTTGCCACGTGGGTTCCCCATTAATGCAACCCTCACACTTCTCGAGGACTCCTCTATATATACTTGTTTTTCACATTTCTCATATTCACTTTTCACTCTCACAAACTTTTATTGTGTGATTTTCCTGTGGCCTCCCCCCTTCTCTTTCAGGTAGGTTTTTCTTCTCCGGTTAATCTTTTGTTTCCGTCCTTCTTGCATCTTGTCATGTCCGACGACGAGTTAGATGGTGTCGCATCCAACTTCGGTTTAACGGATCCGAAGTGTGACATGCACATCCGTTATTTCGAGATGACTGATGAAGAATTAGATCTTGTAGTTGATGAGTATCGGATATCGAAGGAGTATCGGCCTCGGCTTCCGGATCCGAATATGACTATGGATTTACTACGACGAGATAGGCACATAGGTATATACTTGGCTTTTTTTGAACATGGTAGGCTCCGGATCCCATTTTCTCCTTTCTTCTTGGGCGTGATTAAACACTTCCGGGTGCATATTTCCCAGCTGGTCCCCATCGGTTTGAACCGGGTCGTTTTGTTCGAGATCCGGTGTAGGAGTCTGAACATAGATTGTACGGTTGATTTTTTCGGGTGTTCTATAAGTTAGGCAAGCAGGGACATTGGTTTTCTTTTATTAGCAAGGTGCATAAAAAGTCACTGAAGTTTTGTATAGAGACTACATCCAGCTTGAAGGAGTGGAAGAAGAAATTCTTCTTGATCGAACGCAGAGTAATTCCAGATGCTATGCCTTAGAGGGACCGAGATACGTGTGTTTCGGATCCGTTTCCCCGTGAATATAACCAGGCCGATGCGGATTTGCTGGCCGAAACTTTAATTCTATTGAGGCCGCCGCAAAAAAGGCTTATTGTATTTGTATGGCTTGTTTAGACCCCTGTCTCGTTTTGAATGTCGGCGTGCTTTTCGAGATGCAAGGGGAGATGGTAATATTTTATTCGTTAAGTCCTTTTACGTTTTGCTAACCGGATTTCCTTAATTGTTCTCTCCTCTTCCCCCTTTCTTGTTTTCACATAGCATACTATGGAACAGTTCCTACGCTTACCCCGATGGACCGGTGCTAAAGTGACCGTTGAAGAAGAGCTTCCAGAGAATTAACAATCGGTTGACCGCACCGCACAACCTTTGAAGTCCGGTGAGGCCATCCCAGCTCTTACCGCGGCACAGGAGGCGGTTCAACATACGGATCCTCGGATTAAAGCTGCACGTGAGCGTCGAGAAGCTGCTACTCTTGAGAAGAACCTTACTAAGCAGACTCAAGATGTTCCGGTTAAACCAACGGGCAAGAAAAGGAAAGGTGAGGGAACTTCCACCGGAACAAAAAGAAAGCATGCTTGCAAGACTGGACCATCTGGACTGGGATCTTCATCAAATCAGACCATTTCTGCGGACCCGGTTAATGTTGCCAAGCCTTCGGACCAAGGAAACCCCTCCGGGGTGGCTCAGAGTGTTTCTTCTGCCATGCATCAAGAGTTTGATGGAGGAGACCAACAGTCGGAGCAGCCCCCCGATTCTCCTAGGGACAATCGTGGCAAGAAGCATGTGTCCGGTAGTTTTTTCCCTTCTCTTGCTCTCTTTCTATACATATATCTTTCTTTTATGCTTACTTTACTCCGATTCTCCTCTTTAGATGTAGACCTGGATGTGGTTGTTGAGGAGGAAGGAGGAGAGGATGATGAAAACGATGAGAGCCTCGTGACATTTGTTCCACCTTGGAGGCTCCAAAACAATGTTATGATTGACAGCCACTTCGCTGCCAAGGAGCTACTGGTGCACATAAGCACTCCGACAGAACAGAGGGCTTTGGCTGCCCTTTCCGACCATGAGCTCATTCGTCAAAGGTACCATGCCATGGCTCGTACGGCTCTTTATCAGACCGAGATAATTTAACGGTTTGAGTTGCTCAATCATGACCACTGGGAGCTTATAAACTCTACTAATCGCAATGCTGCCGGCTTTCAACAGGGTAAGACTTTATTGGAGCAAATTTCTGCTAAGAATAAGCAGTTGGAGGTTGAGCATGCCGGATGCTCATCCCGGGAGGCTGAATTAAAGGCTCATGTTGAGGCTCTCAAAGCCGCAGCTCTTCAGCGGGACCAAAAGAACCAGGACTTGGAGTGATCTCTGGGACTTAAAGAGGAAGAGCTTGCCCGTGCCACTAAACGGGCTTCGGATGCTGAAGCGGCCAATATTAAGCTTTCTACCAACTTGGGGAAGGCTGCTTCGGATCGATGAAGACTTGTGAAGGACTTTGTTCCTCAGTTGTTAAGCTCTTGCATGGTAGTGCAGAATACCGGAAGCATGTTGCCGAGGTTGCGGCCGTTTTTTACTCGGGCGGGTGGTATAATGGTATTAAGGTGAACCGGACTGCGGAGTCCTTGGTAAGACCTTATCCGAAGCAGAGTTCTTTGACGAGAAGGAGGCTAAAGCTTGGATTGCTAAGTGTGATGAGCTCTTTGCTCTGCCTTACCCATTCGTTGAGAAGGTAAGCCAATCCTTCAACTGTTCAATTGGTACTTTGATGAGTTTAGCTCCGGATGTGCCGGAAGAGGTTATGATTCCCCCACTTGTGCCTACTCATTCATCAACCCCACAAGCGGACGGGAGAGTCGGGCCTCAATGATATGCCGTTACTCTGCCTTTTGGTTCGTCATATGTTAGACCTGCTTGCTTCTTTTGTATTGGAGCATGTTCCAATTATCTTTTGTCATGTGTTAAATGTTAGCTTTATTTTCCCGGAGCCTGTTCCGATTATGACTTGTTATGTAACAACTTTAAACTCTATTTGTACTGGTTTTTTTTAATCGTATAACTGACTTTCTTTCTTCCGTAATATTTTGATGGTGCTTCTTTATGACATTGGTAATTTTTCCTTTATTTTTACATGATTTGAATGCATCCTTACATTTGGTAGGACGGGGAAAGCTCCCCCTTCACATGCTTCATCGAACCGTGGCCCAGCCTTTGGCTGTCCCGGGTAAGGCTCTTAGACTTTACAACAAATAGGGCCACCGCTCAATGAGGCTCCTAACCTTTACAAGCGGTCTAACGCTTCGGTGGATAAGGCTCTTAACCTTTACCAGGGTTGATGAGGCTCTTAACCTTTACAACCAATAGGGTCGCCGCTCGATGAGGCTCCTAACCTTTACGAGCGGTCTTACGCTTCGGTGGATGAGGCTCTTAACCTTTACCACGGTTGATGAGGCTCTTAACCTTTACAACCAATAGGGCTGCCGCTCGACGAGGCTCTAAACCTTTACGAGCGGGCTTACGCTTCGGTGGATGAGGCTCTTAACCTTTACCACGGTTGATGAGGCTCTTAACCTTTACAACCAATAGGGCCGCCGCTCGATGAGGCTCCTAACCTTTACGAGCGGTCTTATGCTTCGGTGGATGAGGCTCTTAACCTTTACAACGGTTGATGAGGCTCTTAACCTTTACAACCAATAGGGCCGCCCGATGAGGTTCTCAACCTTTACGAGCGGTCATCTTCTTTTGAGTTGATCAGACTCGTCAGGGGGATTGGGTGTTCGTTCTTACAGTTGTTCCTTCATTGTTGTGCTTGTCAAATACCTGTTTCGGAAAATTTCCTTCCCTTTGCCGGGGGAGGATATATTATATCATAAGTAATCATTTTTGGTTACATGAAACAACTTCTTAAATTCATAGCATGCCATTTCCTTGGGATTTCTTTTCCCTTCATAGTCTCTAATTTGCAGGAGCTATTCTGAAATGCTTCGGTGACCCGGTATGGGCCTTCCCAGTTCGGAGCTAGCTTGCCCGGCTTGCTTCGTTCTTTCGGTAGACAAAGTCCCCGACTTTGAACGCCATGTGCCTGACCCTCTTATTGTATTATTGTTCCATCTTCTTCTTGTATTTGGCCTCTTTGATGGCTGCCATTTCCCTTCGTTCCTGGACGAGGTCTAGGTTTAGCCGAAGCTCTTCTTCGTTTGTCACTTCATTGAACATGAGGGTTCGGAAGGTCCTCATTCCTATCTCGGCTGGGATAACTGCTTCGCTTTCGTAGGTCAGGCTAAACGGGGTCTCTCCATTGCTGGTTTTCATCATGGTTCAATGGGCCCACAAGACATTGGGTAGTTAGTCCACCCATCCGGTCATCTCCCTTCCCAAGAAGGCTTTCAGCCCGTGCATGAGGGACTTGTTTGCTCTTTCGACGAGTTCGTTGGCTTGCGGGTGTGCTACGGCGGTATTGATCTGCTTGATTTGCCACTTGACGCACCATCCCTTGAATAGATCATTCACCAGTTGTGTTCCGTTGTCCGTGACAATGATACCCGGCACGCCGAACCTACATACTATGTTTTCCCACACGAACTTCTTCACATCTTTTCCCAGGACCTTCGCTAGTGGTTTGGCTTCCATCTACTTGGTGAAGTAGTCTATGGCTACTATGATGAATTTGACCCTGCCCGGTGCTTCAGGAAGTGGACCAAGGATGTCTAGGCCCCATTGGTAGAAAGGCCATGGAGACATGATTGAAGTCATGAGGGTTTTCGAAAGTTTAGGAACCGAGGCATGGATTTGACAAGAATCGCATTTCACTACCACCTCGTATGTGTCTTGATACATCGTTGGCCAGTAGTACCCTTTTCTCATTATTTTCGCTACTACCGACCTATATCCGGGGTGCATCCCGCATCCTCCTTCATGAACCTCCCAGATGATGTAGTTTGCCTGCAGGGGGCCTACGCATCACAACATGGGAGAGAGATATGATTTTTTAAATAACACCCCGCCTTCGATGATGAACTGTAGTATTTTCATTCGGAGCTTTCTAGCTTCGTCCAAATTTGTAGGCCATACACCCTCTTGCAAGCATTTGAGAACTGGGATCATCCAATTGTCCTCTTCTTCCTCTACAACGTCGTTCACTTCTTCCCTTTCAATTGACCGGGATGCTAACACTTCCACTAGAACTTCTTTGGTAAGATGGTTGAAGGCGACCGAAGCTAGCTTGCTTAGAATATCCGCTTTCTGGTTCTTATTCCTCTGGATGTGCTGGATTGCGAACTTGTTGAATTTGGCTACACGCTCCATTGCCTCCGCGAGGTATTTTTTCATCCGCTCATTACAAGCGACGAATTCACCGTTTATCTGGCACGCGACTAGCTTCGAGTCTACCTTTGTTTGAAGGGTTTGGACTCCCATCTTTTCGGCCAACCTTAATCCGGCCAGTAAGGCTTCATATTCGGCTTCGTTATTCGAGGTTTCGAAATCCAGACGTAGAGCATAAGTGTATTCCGTGCCTGAAGGGTCGATTAGCACCAGACCTGCCCCGACTCCTTTCGGTCTTGCGGCCCCATCTGTGAACAACGTCCATTCTGCTTCTTTGGGAGCGAATACTTCCATGGTGCAAATTAGCTTCTCCCCTGATGGTGTTTCAGCCAGGAAATCTACTAATACTTGGCCTTTTATCGCATTCCGGGGCACGTAATTGATTGTGTATGCTCCCAACTCAATCACATATTTGGCCAACTTTCCTGATGCTTCAGCCTTTGACAACACTTGCTTGATCGGCTGGTCAGTGATCACTTTGATTGGGTGAGCTTCGAAGTACCTCCTCAGTCTTCTTGACAAGTGTAACAGGCATAGGACTAGCTTTTCCAAAGGAGCGTATCTGCGCTCTACGTCATGTAGCACACGGCTAACGTAGCCGATGGGAGCCTGCCCATTCTTTCTTTCTGCCATGAGTACCTCACTAACCGCGTCTTTGGCCATAGCCGAATAGATATACAGTGTTTCTCCCTTGATGGGTGTGGTTAAGAGTGGCAGATCCGTGACTACCTTCTTCATCTCCTGGAAGGCGGTTTTGGCTTTGGGAGTCCATTTCTACTCATCCTGGTTTTCCTTGGTGATGTTTTTCAAGGTTTCGAAGAAGGGCAGGGAGCGTTCAGCGGATTTGGAAACGAACCGGTTTAACGCTGCTAGCTTGCCGCTTAGCGACTGCATCTCTTTCAGGGTTCTGGGAGACCTCATGTCCATTATGGCTTTCGCCTTTTTCGGGTTCGCCCTTATTCCTTCCGACGTTACCATGTAGCCCAGGAACTTCCCTTATTCCACTCCGAAAGAACATTTCTTCGGGTTGAGCTTCATGTTAATCCTTCTGAGGTTTTTGAAGGTTTTGGCGATGTCTGCTAGGAGGCTTGTTTTCGAGGTGCTTTTGATGACCATGTCATCTAAATAGGCCTCCAAGTTTCGGCCTATCTGCCCTTTAAAGGTCGCATCCAGTAACCTTTGGTAAGTTGCCCCGGCGTTCTTGAGCCTGAAGGGCATCTTGGTGTAACAATAAGTGCCTCGGTCGGTGTAGAAAGCTGTATTTTCTTCGTCTTCTTCGTCCATCTGGACCTGGTGATAGCCCTTGTAGGCGTTCAGAAAACACTTGTATTTGTAGCCCATCACTGTTATATCTTTAGGTCAATTTCCGGAAGAGTGTAGTAGTCCTTCGGGCATGTAGAATTGAGGTTTTTGAAGTCAATGCACATTCTCCATGTTCCGTCTTACTTCTTGACCAGCACCGGGTTGGATATCCACGTCGGGTATCTCACGGGACGGACTATACCAGCCTTGACCCATTCTTCTACTTCTTTGGTCACTACCCTACTCTTTTTCTCCCCTAGGACCCGTCGCTTCTGGGCGACTGGGGTCATGGATGAGTTGACGTTCAATGAGTGTTTACTCGATCTCTTGGGTACCCCGGTCATATCAGCCGGAGTCCATGCAAACACGTCCTGGCTTCGTCTAAGGAGATCGACTAAGCGTGCTCTTCCATCTTTCGAGAAGTTTGTGCCGATTATCACTAGTTGTTCCGGGTGTGCCAGATTTGCCAGTATCTCTTCCGTGAGAGGACCAGATGCCTCGTCTTCATGGGGCTTCTCCCTCTCGGTTTTGTGCCCTTCGACTCCTTCATCTATTCGCCTTTGGTTAGTCTTCTGCCTATCTTCCAGCATTCTACATTCAGCTATCACCGAAGCTCTGGGAACCAATGTGGCGATTCTCTTTGGGTTGGGGAACTTGAACATGGCATGGGCGGTTGATGGGACTGCTCTCAGAGCTCTTATCCTGGTTCTCCCTAGAATGAAATTATAAGGTGACATAGCCCTGACTATGGTGAACTTCAGATTGATTACGCGTATCAGCTTTTGCGATCCGAATGACATAGCCAGCTCCACCTTTCCCAGTGGTGTTACCTTTATCCTGAAAATCCAACTAAGCTCGATTACGTCGGCTCTAATCTTTTTTGGATTGAGGGGCATAGTTGGCTGAAGAAATGTTCAAACACAATTTGAACTGATGCGCCGTTATCCACAAGGATCCGTCTTATTAGGTGTCCCTCGGCGTCAGCTTCGACTATCAATGGCTCGCCTGAGGAGTCATCCCCGCTTAACGGGGGAAAACTAATGAGTTCTAGCATCCATGCCTGTTCGTCCGAGGTGGGCTCTTTCCTTTTCTTTCCAGATTTGTAAGATTGCACCATGTTGATGGTTTTCCTCCCACCTTTGTAATCCTCCTTAGCTTTGGGGGGATTTTCTCTATATCCAGCCTTAGGCTCTTGGTCACGAATCAGATGATTGAGCTTCCCTGCTTCCAACGCTTCCTCTAACTGCCTCATCAGCTAGAAGCAGTCATTGGTCAAGTGCCCCTTTTGGCCATGGTAGTCGCAGTGCTTATTCAGGTTTTCCCTTCTAACCATTCCTTTGGTAGGCTCCGGACGAGGTAGTCGGAGGTGGGTCTCGAAGTTTAGTATTTCCTTTGGAGTTCGGGACAATGAGTCTATAGCGGATATCGGGAGGGGCTTCTTTGCCTTGTACGGACGGGGATGTGGTTACTACGGGTATGGTTGATACAGCTCCTTCCCTTTATCAGACCTTAGCCCGTAGCGGCTCTGCCCCTTGTATTCTCCTCCTTCGTGCCTCTCAGATTTATTGAAAGGTTTGGTTCCTCTATCTGCATATTCCCCTCTGGGAAGCTCGGTGGTTCGGAATGCTTCCTCCGACTTGACGTAGTTATCGACCCTCTTCATCATCTCATCGATGGTCTGAGGTGTTCTGTCTGCGAACCTTCGAGCCAACTCGGGGCATTTGAAATTGCTCATAAACGACGAGATCAATATTATGTCGGGAGCGCCCTCAATGTAGCTGGTCTCGTCTGTCCATCGCTCCTTAAAGTCCGGAAGGCTTTCATGAGCCTTTCTCACTATCTTGGTCACGTCGATAGCCTCCTTGGTGCACTTTGTCCTTAATGCAAACCTTCTTACAAACTGATCCCTCAAGTCCACCCAATTATCTATACTCCCATTGGGTAAACGATCAAACCACCCTCGGGCGGCATCGTCCAACGTCTGCTGGAACATGCGGCACCATACTGGCATGGGCCAGTCTTCTTGTGTGGCCGCTCCGGAAAATCGTGTGACGTGATTGTCCGGGTCAGTACTTCCGTCATAAAACTTGAGATGAGGAGGTAAGATGTGCTTCGGAGACGAGTACTGGATGATTCGTCTTGTAAAGGGTGAACGGGATACGTCCTTGTATGGCTTCGATAAGTCTTCTTCCGGCTCTTCCGCTGCTATGGGTTTGGCCACGTTCCTTCTTGGTTCGGTTTCTTCGAAGGATAGGCGGACTGGAGTGATGTTGTGTCCGACTAACTGTGCGTCTAAGATGAGGGCTTGAAGGTTAGTCAAATGGACTTCGGTTTCATTGTTAAGTGGCTCACGGTTTTCGTTATTGCGCCCCAAGCCCGAAGCCTTGGTAGGGGTGACTGGTGATTGTTGAGGACCAGCCATCAAATACTCAAGGTAGTTTAAAGTTTGGGTCCCACGGATGGCGTCAAAATGTTGATGCTAAAATCCTCTGGTAGGGCCTACGAGACTTTATACCTTCCATGTAAGCTAAAAGGGGACAGCGCACCTACACACAAGAGGAAACACACGTTAACTCGCCCCGGGTGCTATCCCAGGACCAAGCTCCTGTGTAAGAATGAGTATGGAGTATTAATGGTGTTTAAGTCTAATGTTAGAGTATTCAATGTGTGTAATGATGTAAATGAGGGATATATATAGGGTACTGTTGATACCTTATGATATGACAGTTCATACCTTGTCCTGTTTCCCAAAATGGTTCTGTGTACTCCTTGGGTTCTTACACTGTTTCTTTCTCCTTTGAGCATACGCCAGTATCCTAGGTGGGGCCTAGGATCTTATGACGTCATTGGTGACATCATGGTACTGTTCATACCACGTGGATCAGTGTTCCGACATTCTTTCCCGGTATTTGTTCTGGCAAGTGACACGTGTCATGGTCTCCGGGCACTTTCCGGGACCACACACGAACAATAAACCACTCAATTTATTTATTTTTCATTAGGTATTACATAACATAAACAAAATATGTAAATTAAAGTTGAAAAAAAAAATTTAAAAAACTCAATAAAAGAAAATAATTTTGAACTTAAGGGAGTATATGTTTCGTTCTTTATAAAAAAATCAAGACAAAACGACAATTTTGATTGAAACATTTTCCCTCTCTCTCAACAAACATGTAAGAAAAAAGTTCTGGTTTGACATTTCAAAAATAGATTGGAGTACTCATTAGTACACATTAAATACTTGTACTATATATACGTTATGATTTAACATTTTCTCTTTGTTTTCTTCATCTTACAAAAACATGATTTTAAGTAACTAGTTAAGAGCATATGTCATACAAGAATTTTGTAATAGCTTTCATTATTTTGAAATGTTTTTATGACTTTTTACCATTGTAAAATATATCTTTTTAAAACGCTTTCTTCAAAGACTTGAGTTCTTTCAAGTGATTTGAGAAAGACTTTTTGTAATTAATGCTTCATTGTTTTTAATTCTTTGTAGTGTACTTTTTCGTTGCAGAAAGCTTTGACCAAAACTTAGCATCGAAGCATGTTTGTGCAATGACGGAAAGGACATAAGCTATTGAAACATTTAGGGTTCGTTTGGTAGGAAGAAATGAAATGTCAAATAAATGGAATGGACGTCATAATAGAATAAATGATGTAATGTAATGGTTGATGTGATAGGACGGAATGTAAACGATAAAAAAAGACTAAATTGCCTTATTATTAATAAGAAGTGTATTTAATGTTGTTAGTTAATGATGATTTTTTCTGTAATTTTATTTCATTACAAGACGTAATAAAAAAAAGATGAGGGGGGGGGGGGGGGGGGGCTAAGGAATGAAAATGTTGTAATGACTCATTCCTTGTAATGATACATTATATTGTACAATTCTAAGCAAACAAGATTCTTCCATTCCATCGTAATAACCTACTTCATTCCAACTCTCATTACAGTATACCAAACGCTACGTTATTGTAATAAATAACAAAATATTAATTCCTAATATAACCAATCTAAATATAATAATATTATCATATTTACCCACCTAAAAATCATAATACCATATTTATCCTATTTAAACATTATATTTATCATATTTACTCAAATCACCATAAAATTAATTAAAATTAAATTTACATCCTTAAATTCTTAGAGTGCTGGGAGCCGTTGGTACGACATTGTGGTGCCAAAGACGCCACGTAGGATTCTGGGCCTCTGGCACCAGATTCCTGTTGGCACCACATTTCAGGGGTAACCGTTGACACCAGAATTTCTGGTGCCAACAAAAATAATAATTATTATTATTATTTTTTTCACAAAAATTAACTTAAATAAAAAATTCATTAATAAAAAAACATTACGGAAAATTAAAATAAGAAAAATGCATAACAGAAATAAATAAACTAGTTCCCGAGAGGGGCATACGATGCGCGAATCGCATCTTTTTCAGTATCGATGATAGCTCGGTGTGAGGCACTCATCTTGCTTGTGTCGATTTGAAGAATTGCGAATTCTTGGGCCACCTTATGCGTGTTGAAATAGTTGATCTTCGCGCTTGACTCACGCTCCATGATTTCCAATTTGGCTTGTCTCTCGATCTCGTATTGTTCTTTCATCATTTGTTTGATAAGCATACGAGTTTGAACCCGAAGTAGCCGATGAGTTGGTTGATCGTTGACTTTTAGCAATACGATACGACCCGGGCGGCCTCGGGACGGCGTCGGGACCAAAGAACTCGGGAACTTCTTCGGTAACACGGAGACGATTTCGTATTTTCAGAGTAGAATCGGGGTTCTTCCACTTGTGCTTGTCCTTCAAAAAATTCCAAGCCGATTTGTGCTTAAATGGTATACCCCCGTGCTTCATTTATACGAAAGCTCAACCCGTGCCATAAAAACCTCATCATTCTCCCCACTCATCATTTGCATCTCGTCATAAAGACTATTCTACTTCTTAATCGCACGATTCAACGTGGTCCATTTTCCCGTTAACATGTGTTTGGTGCGTTTTGTGATTTTTTTTGATTTCGCCACCTCATTGTATGCTTGATCAACTCGCCACCAAAAAGTATCATTTGTTTGACTCACACCAACCCTAGCATCCTCTGAAATCTCTATGTAGCATTGTGATAAAAGCAACTCCTCGTCATCGGTTTACAAATGCCGAGCCGCATCATCTTCATCGTCGTCCTCCACCTCAACCACCTCTTTCGCCTTCTTACTAGTCTTAGCCTTACTAGTCTTAGTCTTAGCCTTACGACGAACTTTCTTTGATGTTGGTGTCGGGATTTGTTCTTCATCTTCGTCTTCGTCGATTAGGTGATGGGATTGTTGGTCGGATTGTGGTGTAGGTTGTGGTTGTGATTGAGTTTGTGGTTGTGAACCCATTTGTGATTGTTGAAATTGCTGAAATTTCGCCCATTGATCTTGTTGGTATTTCATGTAAGCTTCATTTTATTGTGTTGGGTAAAACGGAGTATAGAAGTTTTGGGGTTGAGAAGACGCACCCGGATTCGAAGATGAACCGGGATTGTAGTTTTGGAATTGGTTGGTGGGATCGTTAAGCATGTTGTTAGTCCAATTAGGATCCATTTTTTGTAAAGAAATTGAAAGAAATTATGATTGAAGTAATAGATTGGAATGAAAAAATGGGTGAAATGAGGTATAATATATAGAGATTTTAGGAGTGATTTTTGAATTTTTTTTTTTAAATGCCAACGGCTAGTTTTTTTAAAAAAAAAATTTTAAGCAGCCTAGCCCAACGGTTAGTTTTATGAAAAATCAAAATTTTTTTTAAAAAAAAACCTCTCAGCCCAACGGCTATAAACCCAAAAAAAAAGAAGAAAAAAAAGAGGACTTGGCGCGAGCTGTTGTTATTGGCGTGAGGAGTGTTGGCGCGATGGGAGTACGGTGCGCCAAAGGGAGGGTGACGCCAAAAGGCTAACAGCCCACCAACAGCCTACCGCTCCCCCTGCTCTTATTATACCCGCAATAATATCTTAAAGTCATTCAACTTTCTATTCATTTGCTTTACATTTTTAACTAGATCAGATATAACTTTTTATTAGTTTTGGATTGAGTTAATATAAAGTCTCATTTGCTTAATTTGTATCTTAAGAATCATGTATATATAATTGATGCTCTTTGTTTTATACGAATGAACAATATCTTATTCATAAGAAAAATAAAGTGTAAAAGATGAGAGAATGTAGTACCGTATATTATTAAGGGTGTAGTATGAATTTTAACAATGTTGTTTGTTTGTGGATATAGCATTTCTTTTAAATTCATGTGTTGTATTATAATCAATGGTTTTTTGTTTTATACGTACCAACTTTCATCAAAGAAAAGAAATGCGTATCATAATGTAGTGTAAGATATTTTATTACATTTCTCACCGATAAGATGGACATCATTCTTTTCCTTCTTCGCTTCTGATTACTTTCTCGACCCTTGATCTCAAATCTAAATTGGACTACTGAATGGTTTTGATTTTATGATATTATTACGGGTATAATCAGAATTTAAAGATGTACATTATTTTTAATTGATTTTTTAACGAGTTTGAATAAATATAATAAATATGAACCTTAAATGGGGTATACATAATATTATGATTTTTGGCTGAACATATTTAGCTATATATGAACTTAACAATAAAAAAGTTTTTTTGGAGTATTAAACATAGAGGTGACAAATTATGTCTATATGCTTAAATTTGGGTTATTTGGACTTTTTTTTAAACTAATGGACTAAATGGGTATTACTTTTATTTTAGTTGGACTATTTGGACAAACATGTGGTTAAATAAATGGGTATTATGGACTATTTGGACAACATAAAAGCATTTGGTTAAATTAATCTTGAGTCTATTTGTTTCTCCTTTAATATTGTCCATTTGACCCATGTCCATTTGGTCCAATGTCCATTTGGTCCAAGTCCATTTAGTCCAAGTCCATTTAGTCCAAATATTAAAAATTGTCCATTTAGTTCACGTCCATTAACCCATTACCCATACCCGTTTAGTTCACCCATTTAGCCACCCTTAATTAAACATAACAAATACTTTAAGAAGACAAAAGTTCATGTCACTGGGGCACCCAAACTGGGCTCCCATGTATTAATTTATTAGATTGCTAACCGAAATAAACTCCTATTTTAAAGTTTGAAAAATAATTTGCAAACTTAATTTATATGTCTAAAACTGAACCTATAAATAATTAAACTTTAATAGGTTAATATTAGGAAAGAGTATTAGTGTTTTGGCAAAATATAAACAGTTTTAAGTCTATTTGTAAATCTATTTTATAAGGCCAAATATCATAACTTTTACAATGGTAAAAATAGTCTACTAAAACTATTCGCACTACAAAAATATGTAAAAATAGTTTGAAATGTGAGAAAAAGCACATACTATATTTTTACATATATTTGTAAGTGTGGATAGTTTGACAAGTTTGTATGTATTTAACCTTCCGAATAATTAACCTCACAAGCATAAAAAGATATATTATAGATTTTTCTCTTAAAATGAAAAAAATAAAAAGATTTTTTTTTTTCTTTTTTTTAGAACGACACCTCAATTTCACTGAAATCCGACCTCTGAGTTATACCATCTATAACGGGCTGACCCCAGGACCCGAACCACTAGGGGAAACCTCTAGAACTCACGGCTTTGCACTAAGGAGGAAAATCATGGATTCTTGTCTTTTGCAAGACTTGAACCCATGACCAAATTCCAAATTCCATCCCAAGCTCCAGGAGGAGCCCAGGTGGCCAACTGCTCTAGAGTAGTTGGTTAAAAAAAAATAGAAGAAAAGTAAAAAGAATTGATTGACATGTCTATGGTATGTCTAAAATAATGTCTAATCTTTTGTGTTTAGCATTCTTTTTCTAACAACACATGAACAAATTTATTTTTAAACCAATACACAACTTCCACATCAATTTAGACATAAAATTAGTCTTAAATTTATGCCTCAATATTATTTTCCAATTGTAAATATTTAAGAATCCAAGACCAGATCGGTCATACTCAGTTTCTTCCCACCAAGGCGGACGTACAACTTATAGGTATGCACTTCGAAGGAAAAATAAAAATAAAATTCTTTGTTCAGGTTTTCGGTCCAAATTTTCGATTGGAGAATTGGATTTGGTGTCATGGTAGTCGAAAGGCGGCAGCCAAAGAAAAAATCAATATGAAATCAAAAAGTATTCAAAGATAAAACCCTAATAAGCTGAAGTATTTAGAGGAGCCAAGTGAGATTTGTGGAAGATGAGATGGGCTCATCTACTACGTATTACAATAGTTTTTCCGTAGCATTTACAAATTATATATGTATTGTACATGGGCCATCTAGTTTAAAGCTCGACTCTTTTAAAACAATCTGTTTGAACTTTTCTTAGAGCCCTGGGAGCCATCGCGCCGCGGTGGCCCATTTCCGCGGCGCGGATGGCGTGATCACTCCGGCGAAAGAAAAAACCCGCGACGCGGGGGTGTTGCGTGATTCAACTCACGCTGCGTGAGTGCCATTTAAAAAAAAAATTCCAAAATTTTTAAAAAACTAACGGCTACTAGCCGTTTTATTTGATTTTTTTTGTTTTAATTGCCAACGGCTATATTTTTAAATTTTTTTTTTGAAAAGTAGGTAACGGCTAGTTTTCTTATATAAAAAAAATTATTTTTTTCAATTTTAAAATATATATATACTCCATTTCCTATATCATTTTTTACACACAACATTAATCATTCTCCAATTCTATACATGGGAGTCACTCCGACTAGTAGTTTTTTTTCGTAATTTTCTTAATTCGTATTTTTTTTGTTTTTTTTATTCAAAGTTGAATTTTTCTATTTTTTTAGGATTGTAATATTTATTTAAATTATGAAATGAATTAGTTTAATTTGTAAATGTGAGAAATAAAAAAAGTGGGTTCCATATTTACCCATCACTTGAAGTTATGACTCCCTACTTTTTTTCATGTGAGTAAGTGAGTTTTGATTACGTGTCACCTAAAATAGGAGTTACTCTAAGTAATTACTTCTAGCTCTTTTAGAGGGTACAACAAATATTTGAAAGATGTGCACTTTTTGTATTTGTTGCCATAAAAAATTATATTTGCTATACTCAACATTTGAATTTTTTTAAGGATACGCAAGTGCATACCCATCTTATAACATGCGTCCGCCTATCACGTACAACTAAACTATATCACCTTTATTTGCAAACATGTTTTATGTATCTATGTGCGAGAAAAATTGATTTTAAATATTTATTCACACGAATAAATGAATTAAGCATATGAGAAAAAAAATGCCTACTCTTTACTCACATTTTCAAAGTACGAAGGAGAAAGTACAAATTCATTTTTTTCCTTGTATGTTAATTACTTATCTCATTCATTTGAGCCCAAATGCTGTCTTCAGACATATTAGCTATATATTTTCTTAGAGAAGACAAAGTATTTATAAATTTATTTGGCATTGAGCCTATGGATAATCCCTTCATTTGTATCATCACATGATCTACTAATTGTACATAATTCCTTGTCAAAATTACTAATTATGTTTCTTATTAGATATTACTGATCACTATACTATTCATTTTTTTATAGCATCATGTACATATATTTTATGCGTTGGATTAATAGGCAACCTTTTGTTTGTTACTATTATCTTTAGGCTGTGATAGAATGCAAGGCCTTATAAGTTGTAAATACAAAGGTGAAAGGCCTGCTACACCACCCTCAGCAATACATCACACTGAAGTAGAAATCTCAAAAAATAAACAAATAAACCATAAGAATATTGAAAAAGGGTCCCAAAAGAAGTATGTGTCTGATATTGGGGTATAAGTGGTAGCTCCACTTAAACACAAGGTAGCCTCTATTAGAGAGAAGCATTTGAATTGAAGGCAACAACATGCCATGCACTTTAGAAGCCAAACAAGTGGTGTTGACTTAGATAGGGCTTTTCCTTTGACCCTTTTTCTTGATGTGGATGCACCTTGTTGTATTGTTAATGTAATTAGCTTCACCCAAAAGTTACATGCTTGCCCCAACAATCATTCACTTTCTTAGTTTGCTTCTCTTTACCAACATCATTTTTATATGCTTGTAATACAAATGGTTATAAAGTGGCAAAAGTTACTTTACATTTCTTGAAACTTGAGTCCCTTAGCTTCTTTTCTTTCCTTGTTGAATAGAATGATTAGCCTAGCTCCACCTATATCTTTTTTTTATGTATTCTTGTGACAAGGATTTCTAAACCCCGAAATCCTCTCCCCGAAAGGATAAGTGAAACTGTTTTTTTATAATGAAGAGAGAACACATGCCAATCCAGTAACGACCACATCCTGAATCTTTTCTAAGAAAAGCATGTCAACAACAGCTATTTTTGTTCTTAGCACGGTCTGATGTACCAATCTGTTTAAGCCGGTAAACGATCGGATTCAATTTAAGACGTATCTGGTGTCCAAATTCCCAATCTTGAAACACATAAACATGCTATGTTATTAGGTTTTATATTAAGATTAGAAACACTCTCGATCCAAAACTAACTTGTAGTCGAACACATTAATTACAGCATAAGTCGAACACATGATATAATTTCTCTTCATACAAATGTTTATATCATCTATACGTAATGTCATATATAAAGAGGGTATTAAGAAACTTTATGAAGAAGCTGAAATTGGGCCATAAGAGGGGGCATGTTTATTGCAATGATAATACTGGCTATTTGATGTGGCAATTCTAAGCAAAAGTCCAAATCAAACACACCAAATACATTTATAAAAAGGGGGGTTCTTATATATGGGTGACTTTAGACACAATTAAGATTGGTCAGAGTGTGCTCTCTTCTCTTTCTTATATTCAAATGCATGTTCTATTATTTGTATATGCAAGTAATTCCTGCACATGTATGGTGTAGTTTGAGATGATTATGACACTTAGTGCTTACGAACTAACAAAGCAATCAAACTATGTTACTTACACACATGTAATTTGGTGAAGCTTTCTTTCACCAAAAATAACAAAATCATACTTATAATTCTTTTAGATTTTTTTTATTTCTTTTTGCTTCCCTTACACATAAGATAACAAAATCCAAAAATAGCTAGTCACTCTTTTGTTTGGCGGCGTCTTTGTTTTTCAATATCATACTTATAATTCTTGTTTATATATATAACTACTAGTACTTCTTTTATTTTTGTTAGTCCTAAATTTCACTCTTAAAGTTGATGAAGTTTAAACATTCATTCATAAATTAGTCAATCCTAACAAATCGTTTGTCTAATCAGTGGGGTTTAAGAACTTAGCCTTGAGTTAAAGGATATGATGAACAAAAATGAAAATGGTTGTCTAATCAGTGGGGTTTTCACTCTTAACATCTAAACATGTAAGATCAATATAATGTCACCATTATAGTTAGACATGGCCATGCAAAATATCTTAACTAATACTTATGATTAATGACCATCAATTTTGATTTTCATGCTAATGCATGGTACTATCACAAATAAAGATACATTTTGCGCGAAAATGACATCTTACTTGCTAATGATGATTATTGTTAGTTAGTTATATGTCTCAAATCTGTAACAAAAATGTTGATAGCACATAGCCACATATTAATGTCAAAAGTAAACAAGGTTCATGCTATTAATGTGTCTAAAAGGGTTACATCAATTGGCCATTTGAATAAAACATTTCATCTACGAGTAAATTTCTATATATTGTCGGCATGAAACGACATAACATGTATGGATCGGAAGCATAAGTCTTCGATGCTTGCATCATATGTGACTCATGCTATCCTAAGCAAAAACCTATGTTTAAAAGAAAATTGAACATTGTATGTTGTTATATAATAATGTGTCGAGGATTAAACTTGAAACAACAAGGAAGTAGTGTAATTGAGATTGACAAAAGGGGGGAAAGTGATAGCACAATCATTGACCTTTTATTGGAAGCATATTAACAACAAAGTAATCATGGGCTTGCTGGTTCTTGGCTTAAAAAGACGTTTACAAAATTACAAGCCTCCCTTCCATAATGGATCAGCTAAAGACACAGTACATGCAGTTATGTTCAAAACCATTGTAGGAAGAAAAAAGAATTAAGAAATAAGATTAAGGTTCCCCCAAAAATTGTATTACGCACTTGATCTTTTTTTTTGGAGTCACATGTGTTTCTGACTCGATATTACGAGCCAACAAATCCACATCGACTGCCATTTTAAATAGCTATTACAAGAAAAACCACAACAGGCGACGACGTTTTCTCGGGTGACATTTGTGGTTCAAGAAACCTCACTAAACGATAAAAGTCCGTTCGACGTGACACCAATTCTGATAGACTTTTTGGTAAACGTTTGACGAAAGTTTCTCGGGCGACATGTCGCCCGGGATACCTTTGACCAAAACACTCAACGTAAATATTGGCGGCTGTTAAAACATGAAAAAGAGATAGAGACACAGATATATCACCCAACCAGCCACCCCTTGGTGATTTATTAACAAGATTCAAGTCCAGTAACAAAAGATAAAGGATTAGTCCCCAAATGGGTGCTAATCATACAATACAAGATAAATGGTGAAAACGTCCCAACTAGGTTGATCCGTTTTCCTCACTACAGATTCACTCAGCACTCAATAAATCTAATCTAAAAGATGAAACATAGATGAAGATCCTCCCATGGTAGAAACCATCTGGATTTGAGAAGAGAGAGCGTCTCACACAATGTGTGTGTGAAACAAAGTGAGTGAATGAATGACAAACCCTAGCTCAGCTAGGTTAAGTAACTTGAGCGCTTCACAAGACTCCATATGGGCCTCAACGGCTAGCCCAACTCCAAAGCCCAAGAGAAGAAAATGCAACCAAGCCCTTGTAAAATAAAACAACACAAGAAAGGTCCAAAATATATAACAAAGTAAAAGATGGTAAGTTTGATAAATTTAACATCCTCCCTCAAACTTACCAGCAGGGAGGATTACCTTTTGAACATATCCACCATTCCTAATTGGTTGCACAATTTGGAATGTTGGAGAGAACCATGACCCTTAGTGAAAAGATCTGCTGTTTGATCAGCAGAAGCAACCTTGATTGTTTTGATAATCCCACACTGCACCTTTTCTCTCACAAGATGAACATCAACCTCAAAATGTTTGGTCCTTTCATGAAAGACTGGGTTGGCAGCAATTTGAATAGCAGAAGAGCTATCACTATACAAGTTTATAGGAAACAATCTAGGTATGCTCAGGTTACTAAGCAAGTTTGAAATCCAAATGACCTTACATGTAGCACTGGCCATGCATCTGTATTCAGCCTCAGCAGAGGATCTGGAAACAGTAGGTTGTTTTTTACTCTTCCATGAGACAAGAGTATTCCCAAGGAACACACAATAGCCAGAGACAGATTTCCTGGTTCTCAAACACTTAGCCCAATCAGAGTCAGTAAAGCAAGACAACTTGAGCTGTTTATATTTGTAAATTTGAATGCCAATCCCTGGAGCATTTTTAAGGTATCTAATAACCCTCAATGCAATTTTAAGATGAGATTGTAAGGGAGCATGCATGTGCTGACTTAAGCATTGGACAGCATAAGAGATATCAGGCCTGGTGTGGGTCAAGTAAATAAGTTTGCCAATAAGTTTTTGATAATTAAACACATTCATGAGGAACTTATCAGAGTCACTCTCTTCCACAGCAAGAACACAGTTCTCAGGAAGGGGAGTGGTGACAGGTTTGGCAGCTAATAAACCAAACTCATGAATAAGGTCAAGGCAGTATTTTCTTTGAGTCATACACACACCAGACTTGTTGTAAAGAACCTCAATACCAAGGAAATATTTCATAGAACCAAGGTCTTTAATCATAAACTTGTTTTTGAGAAACCTTTTAAATTTCTCAATTTCAGACAAATCATTACCAGTAACCACAAGGTCATCAACATACACAAGAATGATAATAAAAATATTACCAGTATGCTTAATGTAGAGAGAATAGTCAAACTTACTTTGAACAAAGCCATGCTCAGCCAGGGCAGTGGTAAGCTTAGCATTCCACTGCCTTGGGGCTTGCTTTAGACCATAAAGGGACTTGTTTAACTTGCAAACCTTAGAGGGATTTGGATTATCAAATCCAGGAGGAAGGGTCATATAGATATCCTCTTCCAAATCCCCATAGAGAAAGGCATTGTTAACATCCATTTGAAACAAAGGCCAATCATTGGCCATAGCAATGCACATAATACATCTAACAGTGACCATTTTGACAACAAGACTAAAGGTCTCATCAAAGTCAATCCCCTCTTTCTGACCAAACCCTTTGGCAACCACCCTAGCTTTATATTTGTCAATAACCCCAGAGGACCCATATTTAATTTTATACAGCCATTTGCATCCAAGAGCTTTTCTACCCAAGGGCAGGTCAGTAATGGTCCAAGTGTTGTTTCTAATAAGGGCCTCAATTTCATTATTCATAGCCTCAATCCAATTGGGGTCATTTTTAGCTTCATTAAAAGAGCAGGGTTCAACAGATTTGTTGAGGGTGGTGGCAAAGCAAAGGTTCACAAAATTAAGTCTGGAGTAATTAACATGTTTTTCAATACCATATCTAAGTTTGCTATCAATAACATAGTCATTAAGTTTAGCAGGAACCTTAGTACTTCTCACAGACTTCCTAATGGGGACAGGCACCTCATTAGTCACAGGATTATCAATTTGTGAACTGGTTCAGATGAAATAGGCAAAGAATTTTGAATGTTGCCCTCAGATAGAATGTTATCATCTATTTGGGTTGCTGAATCCTCTCCAAGTGATTGTTGAGTGTTGGACTCATCACTTGGAGGGATTCTACCATCCTCAGTAGATGTAGCTCTCTCTTCATCATTGGGTCTTATAGGGGTAGGATTATCAAAGAAAGAAAGGAGTTCAGCATCACTTGTTTCCACATCAGCCAAATCACCATCCTTATTGTTTTTCATTTTAAAAGGAAACACAGTTTCATAAAATCTCACATTCCTAGAGTATAGGACACCCCTAGTGTCCAAACTTAAAAGTTTGTAAGCTTTTTTACCAGCAAAATACCCTATCAAGACACATTTCTCATACCTAGGGGTGAGTTTATCACTGTTGTTTAAATTTGTAGAAAAACAAAGACACCCAAAGCACCTAATGTGAGAGAGATTAGGTTTTTTGTTATAAACCAGTTCATAAGGTGATTTTCCTTTTAGGACAGATGAGGGGAGCCTGTTGATAAGGTAAACAGCAGTTAGAATGCAATCAGACCAAAAACTAAGAGGAATCCCCCCCTGAAACATAAGGCTCCTTGCAACATTGAGCAAGTGCCTATGTTTCCTTTCAACAATCCCATTTTGTTGACGGGTGTAAGTGCAAGAGGTTTGATGGACCATTCCAAGGTCAGAAAACAAAGAGAGCATTTTCTTGTTAACAAATTCAGTACCATTGTCAGATCTGACAACCTTGATACTTATGTTAAATTGATTTTTAATCAGTTTTATGTAGTTAACAAAGGTGTCAAACACTTCATTTTTATTTTTTAAAAGAAAAGTCCAAACAGCCCTGGAATAGTCATCAACAATGGTCAAAAAATACTTGTATCCCTCTCTGCTAGAGATCCTGTAGGGGCCCCACAAGTCAAGGTGAACAAGCTCACCCAGATGAGTGGACTTGTGTTCACTTAAAAGGAAAGGTTCTCTTGTCTGTTTGGCCCTATGGCAAACATCACAAACAGGGACACAAGTGTTTTTAGAGAGGTTAAGATCAGAATTGAGAGCAGTGAGGACTTGATCAGCAGGATGACCAAGTCTGCTATGCCACAAGTCTTTGGACACATTAAAGGACATAATCATGTTAACATTACCTACACTCTTGTTGTTTTTATCAAGGTCAAACAAGTAGAGGCCCCCAAACTCACTACCAGTCCCCAGAGTAATTCCCTTGGTCAAATCCTAAATATAGCATTTATCCTCATCAAAACCCACATACAACTTACTATCTTTAATTAACTTATTAACAGATAAAAGACTGACACAATACCCAGGGACCACAAGGACATCATAGAGAATAACATTGTTAGACAATCTCAAATTACCCACATGACTTATGGTGGCAATTGTCCCATTGGGATGCCCCACAGTGAGATTGAGATTGGCAACATCAACAACATTGAACATACCAATAGTGGAAACAGTCAAGTGTTGGTTACACCCAGAATCTATGATCCATCCAAGGGTGATAGTGGTAACCAACCCTTTCAAGTGACCACAATAGTATCTAGAAAAATTAATATTGAACAAGACATTAAAGTTATAAAAGGAGCAACTACCTGCCATGTTGGCATGAATGTTGCCAGGGGAAGGAATGGATCATTAATCAAGAGCAGAAGTTTCCTCATTTGATCAGAAGTGAAGGAAGAAGGCACATCACAAGTAGCAGATTTGTCAACAGTCTTAACATCATTCAGCTTAATATCACAATTAGCATTGAAATTAGGTTTAGACACATAATTTTTAGGATTAGAGGGCCTTTTGTATCCAGGAGGATACCCAATGATCTCATAGCACCTATCCACAGTGTGACCAATCATCCCACAATTATTGCAATTGAGATTAGGATTGGGGCCCCTATTAGGAGAAGACTGATTGCCACCTTTTGAGGAATTCTTATTAGGATTAGAAGAATTTCCTCTCCTTTGCTGACCAAAGGACTTGGCAGCAAAGGAGGTGGCATTGGGCTTGGGATCAATCACACTAGAAGGTTCAGGGATACCTCTATGTGATTCTTCCCTGGAAACCATCACATAAGCATCCTTCACATCAGGGAGAGGGTCCCTGGTGAGAAGGGCAGTTCTAACAGGTTGATAACACTCATCAAGCCCCATTAAGAACTGCATAAGCTTCATGAGCTGCTGATGTAAGATGGATTCAGTGCTAGCAGGACAAGAACACTTAATAGCACACACACATTTAGGCAATTTAGTTAAAGCATCAAACTCTCTCCATAATGAGTTAAGTCTATGATAGTATTCAGCAACAGATGTGCCTCCTTGTTTCACAGAGTTAATTTTTTGAAGGAGGTTATACACAACAGACCCATCTACCTTATCATAAGTTTCAGATAACTCATTCCACACATTAGAAGCATTTTCAGAATAAACCAATCCCATATAAACATCTTGAGACACAGAATTCATAATCCAAGTTAAGACCATAGCATTACATCTATCCTATTGAGCAGATAAAGCATGACTGTGAACATAGGTCTCTTTTAAACAAGTACCATTAATAAAACCAATTTTATTTCTAGATTGAAGAGCTAGTTTCATGGCATTGTTCCACATACGATAATTAGCAGTACCAAGAAGTTTAAAAGGAATTAAAGTAGTAGCACTACTATCACTATTCTGAATATGCAAAGGATCACCAGCATCAAGGCTGCTGATCAAAATAGGTTCAGTAACAGCACCACCTGTGTTAACAGGAGGTGTAGTGCTAGAGCCAGTACTCATGATAACAAAGCAACAAGAGCAGGCAACAAAAAAGTATATAAATCAACCAAACAATCAGAAACAAGCAACCAAATAAGCACAAGTAATAAAAACAAGCAAGTATAAGAAGCACCAAAGAACAACACCCAGAACTGGGTTACCAGAAATGCCAGTTGTGGACTGGGATTGACCAGAGCAGGTATCCGCACCAGTCAAGGCTGGAGGGTCAAGGAGTTAATCAATCCGTTTGCACCCACAGAACATGCAACAGTAACCCACAAGTAACCAAGAATAGAGAGACAAGAGAAGAAAGAAAGCCTTACAGTGCAATACAGCAAGATAAAGGACCCAATCTCTAGATTCACTTAGTCTAGAGGATGGGTAAGACACCACCAAAGAAACCAAGTTAGGGTTTCAAAACCCTAATAAAGATTCAGTCAAAAAGAATGAATCAAACAACGGCACCACCAGATCGATCAACGGCACCACCAATATTATCCTCCAGAGGACCAAACAAGCAAGATCCCAAAAAAAAAGATTAGGGTTTGACGAAACCCTAACTTTTAAAAGCAGGAAACCCAACGGCAACACCAGTATGATCAACGGCAACGCACAGGGAAGCGATTAAGAGCACAAAGAATCAAGAAACCCCAAAAAATAAATTAGGGTTTCAAGAAACCCTAATTAATTTTTTTGAGTAAAAATAAATAATCAAGAGTGAGCAAGTTTAGTGATACAATCCAAGATCTTTATGCTCTGATACCATGTTAAAACATGAAAAAGAGATAGAGACACAGATATATCACCCAACCAGCCACCCCTTGGTGATTTATTAACAAGATTCAAGTCCAGTAACAAAAGATAAAGGATTAGTCCCCAAATGGGTGCTAATCATACAATACAAGATAAATGGTGAAAACGTCCCAACTAGGTTGATCCGTTTTCCTCACTACAGATTCACTCAGCACTCAATAAATCTAATCTAAAAGATGAAACATAGATGAAGATCCTCCCATGGTAGAAACCATCTGGATTTGAGAAGAGAGAGCGTCTCACACAATGTGTGTGTGAAACAAAGTGAGTGAATGAATGACAAACCCTAGCTCAGCTAGGTTAAGTAACTTGAGCGCTTCACAAGACTCCATATGGGCCTCAACGGCTAGCCCAACTCCAAAGCCCAAGAGAAGAAAATGCAACCAAGCCCTTGTAAAATAAAACAACACAAGAAAGGTCCAAAATATATAACAAAGTAAAAGATGGTAAGTTTGATAAATTTAACAGCGGCAATCTTAAACGTTTGACTGAAAGTATGTTGGCCCGGCGTTGTCCCCGGGAAAGAATCTCAACGATCTTTTTTCGGTCGAGTTTTCTCGATTGACATGTCGCCCGGGAAACACCTGATAATCACGGGATAGTGACAAATGTTATAGTGAGCCTGGAGTCGGGCCACAACTCCACAAAGGGATTAATTTGCTTTTGGATACGAACCCTTGATTATTTTGGTAACTATCTGGTGTACAAATGAAGTTAGAAAAAAAAAATAAAAAATTCATACGAAAGTTACGAAGACCTAATACAAACAGAATGAGATCTATCCACACCATGAAATTGAGATACACAATTTTATTGTCAGGAGAGAGTAATTATTACTACTATTATTGTATTCTTGGTAGTTATACTTGACAATGTAAAAGCTGCAGCTTGAAAAAAAATTTGATTATGAATTATTGAAATTATTCGTGTGTTAGTAAAACTAGCTAAAATAACATGCATCATCTTGAATCATTATATCTCTTATGTGTCATAAAGTTATCAAGTGAAAAGAATGTACAAGCAAAGTTGTGGCCATCAACTTGAGGGCTTTGGTGGGCTTCCTTGCATGGGGGGATCTCATTCTTCACATTTTCATGTATTTGATTACACGTATGTATCATGCATAATCCAATTGGAAATTGATTTGTATTTTATCCTCAACTTGTCACTACAACATGTCATTTGTTGATAATACTAATAATAAGTATCATTTTGGATAAATACAATTAAGGAAAATTTACATTAAGCAAACTATATTAGGTCCTCTAGCATATTCTTTTGTTTCTTCACTTTTCTTCCTTAATTTGGAAAGCTAACATCGTCGAAATCATCGTCCAAGGATAGAAAAACTTCATCCAAACACGACAGCTCTATTCCGTCATCATCATCATCGCCATCATCATCATCGTTGTCACAACTATGCTCGAACACTCGACATATCACCCACTTGCTAAAATCCTAGATATGGTAAATTGAAACATTTAGAATAATAGAGTAAGAGATGAGCATATAATTTTGTTTTGAACAGCAAAGATTATAATAAAAACTCAAGCAAGAAGCTCAATATGGGGAAACTTATACAAGTGTGGTTAACTATATATATGTATCTGGGTGTTGTTTATATCAACTAATTATCATATCCTGCAATAAATGCCTTTTTGCCCAAACACTGGAACTAGTTATCTACAGACACACCTTTACAATCTCATTATGAAAAGAAAGCAAAGAAACGAATATCTTTTAACACCACCCGACCATCATTGTTTAGTTTGCTTGAAAGAATACAAATTATTATGATGTCATATCACTGAATTACTCGATGTAGAACAACAAGTGCTAGGAGGACGAACCATATCGTCATCGACCCGTTTAACTCTCTATCTCATTAGTCTTAATAAAACGTTATTGACAATTATACATTTATACACTCATTTTAAACATGCAATTCGCGCTGAAACCATTCAAAATGTGATGATAACTAGCTAATAAAACTGCTATGATCACTTACAGATTTAGAGTGGCCTTTTCTTTTGGATCTACCGCTACTACTAGATGAACTACTACCATGATCAGAAAGCCTAAATTCCTGCATTATCCAATTAGTTTTAACCCCTTCATCAGGAGCTTCACCAATATGAAACACATAATATTTCTTCACACCAACTCGTTTGCTACTGCTTGAACTTATAATTTGTTCATCACATCCCAACGATTTCCAATACCCATTGGTCGTTATTCTATTTTGTGTCCTCCTGCTGTAATAATACCACTTTTTCCCTTCCATCATTGCTTTACCTACAAGGAAAGCAAAACCATGCATATATAAATATGTTTAATCTCTTTGGTTATATATAAACTCCATGTTAATAAATAATAAACTGTTGTGTACATGTAGGCCACATTTGGCCTAATAACATGATAAAGAGTAAACGTAAAAACGAAAGTACCATCCAAGTCCCATGGATCAAAAGGGTAGAGATCAAGATCAGGGATTATATCGGGGTGGTACGGTAAGAGAGAGGCCTTGCGTTGAAGGAAATGGACTACAAGTTCTTCGTCTGTCGGACAGAAACGAAAACCAGGAGGGAGATTGACATTGTTGTTATCAGCCATGTTAAGAAAAACAAAGAAAGATAAGCTTAGCTAGCTAGTGGATATATTGTTTAAGAATCAACAAGAATAGGATTAAGGAGTTGAAGATGTGTATGATGTGGGGTTGGAAAATGGGGTAATGGAAGATTTTGGATGTGGGCATTATATATATATATATACAGTGAGTGTTATAGAGACTGACGTGAGATAGAAGTATTGTGAGTTATTATTTTAAAGGTTTGCTATTTGTTTTATGCGGCTTTGTCCTTGCAGTGTTAGCTTAGAACGGAATGTTTGGATACTAAACAAGTCACAGCTTCCGTTACACACTCACATACATATATTTTAAGATTGCTAAAAAGAACATACACTAATATTACATGCCTCAATTCTAAAATTGACCACTTTATAATTTTTAGCAATTCTTACAGATAATCTTAAGCTAGTTATACAAAACATTAAAAGTATATTAGTAAAGTTTAACACATTCACCAGATTAAGCACTAGGATTTATGTTCATTGCGTGAGGATTAAATTACTTTAGTTTATTGTAACAAGGCTAAATCAATTTCTGGAATCGGATCTTCTAATCTGTCTTGTTTTATGATCTACGTAAGTAGGATTATATGATTCTGCTGAAAGAAAAAATAAATAATATTGTGTTGGTTATGCAAACTTTTAATATCCCATATCGGTAAAAACATAATTTTAAATTTACATATAAGCTTGGTGAATCACTCTTTTTATATGTTAGACTTGGTGATAAACTGATCATAACGAGCTTGTCCCCAAGAAGTAATATTACTCTACAAGGAGATTATGAAATTAAAGGCGTCCTTTTGGATTGAAGGTATCTACTATACTTTGCCTATTGACCAATCTTATTACTACGTAATTTGTAATTGCCATTTTACCTTGGTTTGCTAGCTCCTTGTTACTACGTGTGGTTCCATAATATTCGCGGTTCCAAAAATACGGGGGTAATTAATGGTAAAAGCTCCTATCTAAAAAACGCCTACTAATCTATGTGTTGAAGTAAAGTATTTTCATTCGCTAGTAACTACGTAGTATCAGTTTTATAAAAGCTTGCGACTATTACAGGTAGGTACGTAACTCATGCATCAAATGTATATATAGATTCGTATAGTTGGGTAAGTAGCTTGTCATTTAGGAGCTTGTTTTCCAAAAAAGGTCTCGTACGGTTTTTGAGCCATGTGAATCTTATATCCAATGTTTCGCGCAAAAACATGCTTTCAGAGTTGTAGCTAAAATGTTGTTTCATTTATATATATGACTAAGAATTACCATCCAAGGTAATAATATAGATTGAGTTGTTCCAGCTAGGATGAGGTACACCAGGTGCTAAGTATAATCAATAGTATAATGATCAGAACCATTTGGACTGCATCATTCCCTTCATATTACTTGTATTGCATTCATCAAGAGTTGTACATCTAATATACCACCCATATAACAAATTTAGAATGCATCATCATAATATACATCATGCTTATATCATACAAGAGTTGTGGATGGTGATTCAGATGACCATATGATATGGGTAGGTGGGCGGATATGCATCTTATAGTCTTATGCATCTTATAATCTTGCCAACCTGTGTGACCCACAACTTGAGAGTGCCCATAAAAACAATTATTACCATGATCAAACAATCTACAAGTAAATGGCTTCCTTTTCTTTTGGTTGCCTTTTTTTTTCATTTGTTTTATCTTCCAAAACATGCATCCATAGTTACTTAGTTTTCAATGTTGCTACAATGATCACTAGCTACTATATACCTATAAGCATGTAAACATCATTTGCGTATAGTATAACATATGTAGCTACAACATGGTAATAAGTTTGCATACACAGGCACATTTTCTTTGAGCTAAGACGTGCGGATCGTTTTACGAATGTAAGTGTGTGTTAGTACATATGTATTCATTATATTTTCGTAGCATCAGACAAAAAGAATATGAATGAACGGCTAGCAAGAAGCGAGCAAAGGAATTGCATCGGAAAATGATTTGTACTCTTTGGATATGAGACCCAATAAAACAAATCTAGGCAGGACTTCCTAGATCTATCTTGTGATTCATAAAAACAGTATGAACTTCCATCGTCAAATCAAAACAGTTGAAGTGACTTTAGTTATTCATTAAGAAACAAGTACATGTTAAGTTAAAGCTCACAAAATTTCTCATATGAATCAAACGATATGATCATAACATTTTAGCCGCGTCGGACGTTAAATTAAACTTGGTTTTTCAAAGTAATAAAGGCCTCAATTAAGTCAATTAACCTTGAATTTTACTTTATTTACTTGGTGAAATCCTTTTGCTATCTTATACGTACAGTATGTTTTTATTTTAATGCTCAGCATTTGGCTATTATTTTGAGAGAAGATCATAGAGCAAGACTGGGTTGAACCAAACAATAATGTTGCTATGTGCACCCCTACATATCTTATCTACGGAAATCGCTATAATTGAGCATTTCTCATGGTACCTACAGAAAAATATACGAAATATATCTTCATCGCGTAAGAATATATATGAACCTATAAATTGACGTGTCGCGTAAGGCGTTAATACTTTTATGTAAATCATCTACTTTTTGCTAATAGCATTAACTGCTTTTGCATCATAAATATTTCTGGGCAATGGGTAGCACACGATCTTGACAAATCTAGTCTTCGTGAAGAACGAATTGAAGTAAAGGAGCTGTTTTTATCATTAAGAGGTCGCCACATGGCCTAATTGAAGTGCTTATTAAGCGATGGATTTGTTGCAGACTTTAGGTCATGTTGGTAAAGCATGAACAATTTGTCCAGCTTTGTGTATGTTAAATAGCTGAATTTGGTAAATTTCTATTATGTAATCTTACTTGAAATTGTATTAGCCTTGTAGCATGCAATAGGTCATGTTAGAATGCAACCAAGAAGATGAAACATGTAAGGACGTGATAGAATAAAAAAAACATGTCCTTCATTAGTCTTTTTATAGGAAAGCAACAAGTGTAAAATGCAAAAGAGTATATGAAAGAACCCTAATATTATATCTTCCAAAGTCACGGGCACCTCAAACGTACCATATCTTATCTCAATTATTCCAACATTTTCTCCGCTTTGGAGCCACCAATCTCATCACCTTTAATTGTCAGGACGAGCTATAAACTGATCATACCGAGCTAGGTTTTTAGGTCATGCATGTCATCTTGAAACTACAGAACCCTTGTTTTATTCCATTGAATTTAAGGCATTTAATATCTACGTACTTTCTCAAATGTATCTATATCATACCCGTATTCATAAAATTGCCAATCTAATACTTGAACTTCCGATTTACCTGTTAATATGGTACCTCAAACCTTTTTCTTCCTATTTTGCCCTTCAGCTCAATGCCAAATTTTGCATCGTTAGTCCTTTAACTAACGTTCATTTTTTCAAAAAGATATATTTAACTTAAAAAAAATTATAGTTTTTCCAAAAAAATTTAGAGTTAAAAAACTTTATTTTGTTTTTTACGCTTTTTATAGAAATTGTTTAAATTCAGTTTCGATTTTTTTTTTGAAAAAAAAAAAGTTTATTTTTTTTCGAAAAAAGTTAACTTTTTTTTTACATTTTCTCTTAATTTTTTAAAGTTATAAATAACTCACATGATTTTCTTCTAAAAAATTAAAAAATTTAAGTTATTTAAAAAAATATTTGTATTTTCCTAAATTAATAATTTTAAAACATTTTAAAACAATTCAAAAAATTTTAAATTTTTTTAAATTATTCCTTTAATGATTTTTTTATGAAAAACTTAATTTTAAATTAAAAGTTTACGTTTTTCTCTTATTTCAATTTATTTCCAAAATTTTATTTATTTATTTCTAAAAATACAAAAAAAAATTAAAAAATTTTAAATTTTTCTGGAAAAAATCATTTAGCTATTTTTAACTTTTAAAAAATATTCAGGAAAAAATTATTTTTTTCAGAAAATATAAACTTTTAAAAAAAATGAAACAAGATTTAAAACAACTTGAAATTTTGTAAAAGTAAAAAAAGATTTTTGTAACTTCGAAAATTCTTTTAACACATTTTTTTTATTTTAAATATATTTGAAAAAATTATAATTTTTTTATAAGCTAAAACTTTTTTTTGGAAAACAAAAACGATCGTTAGTTAAAGAACTAACGATGCAAAATTTGACAATGGGGTGAAGGGTACAATAGGTAGAAAAAAGTTTGAGGTATCATATTAATAGATAAACCAGAAGTTCAAATATTATCTTGACAATTTTATAAGTACAGGTATGATATGAATATATCTAAGAAAGTACGTATCTATTAAATGTCTTAAACCCTATTCCATTCAATTGGCTTTGCTCAAATGGTTCTTTAAAATAATGTGATTAGGGTGGATAAGTTTCCGAATCTCAGTCTATATGAAAGTCCTTTTAAAAAAGACGACAATGAAATAGATGTGTCAACTAAAATAGCAACATGAAATAAGTAGTGGCAAAAGAAGGCACAAATGCACAATGCATCCGCTCACAATAAATAAAAAATACCTGTCGACTTTTATTCTTCTCATCCCACCCTTTCACAAACCCTAAGATTTAAATCAAGCCGGCTATTGTTTTGAGAGTGTCAAAACGATGTCACTTTGGCCGAGTGCAATGTTTTAAACAGTTCGCAAAATCCTCGTAAAGACGTAAGGCTTAAGCTTAACGCTACGCAATACACTAACACCTATCCTTAAGATTTAACGTGATAATACGCGATAAGTCATTATGCAAGGAGGCTTTCTTCATTTTAACTTCGATAAAATATATCTTTTTATATAAAAAAAATGACGAACAAATATAGTTTTTTGACTTTATTCATTATGTATACACTTTTTGTAAATTCAATGTATTTTAATATACTATAAATATAATAAATTATGAATATTTTCATATTTTATCTCGTCTTATTTCACGCTTTAAAAACGTAAAGGCTTCACTTAACCACTAAAGTTTCGAGGCTTGGACAAGTTATCACGTCACGCCTTACGTTATTTATAATGTGGTGATCCCAATCACTTTATTGGTAATTGTCCGAAGGCGAAGCCAAAGACACAAAGAGCTTTCATAAGTGGAGCATGGAGCGCTAGTGATGAATCCAAAAAGAAAGAGCTAGCTCTTATAACACACGAAACAAATGAGGCACACTCCGACCCCTCTTATTATTCTTCCTCGTTAGATGACGACACATTACAAATTGAATATAACAAAATGTGTGAGTTAAGTCTTAAAATCATCAACAATAATAAACTTTTGAAAGCTAAAAATGGATGTTTGGAAAACGAAGTTTATTAGTTAAAGGCAAAATTGCAAAGACTAGAAAGAGGTAAATTATTAAAAGATAAATGTGAAAAGTGTCAAGAGCTAAATATTGAAATTGAGAAACTAAAAGCTAGTCAAGAGGCGTTAACCAAATAAAGTCTAAAATTAGTAAAATTTAGCAAAAACGCAAAATGCATCGATGAAATGCTCAACTATCAAAGAGATAGCAAGGATAAAACAGGGTTGGAGTATGAGAAACAAAGTATAGCTTCTAGCTCAAAGACGCCACCACAAAACGACATTTCAAAAATCACAGTCAATAGAGGACCACGGTACCCGTCGAACCCCTTTGCAGAAGGGTCCGGCCCCCTGCAAAGGGTCCGTGGGTCTGACTGATGAAAAAAGGCAAAATCGTGCCGAATTCGTGGTTGTATCTAGAAAGAATAAACCAATTAATCCAGAGAGATATAATACAAGTTTTAGAGACGTTGGTAGAAACAATAGAGCTAGAAACATACAAAATTGACCCAAACCTTATTACCCCTAACGCACATTTCCAAAAAGCAAAACATCATGAGGGAGAAAGTGTTCAAAAATGTTAAACATCATGATAAGTGCCTTTTGACTGCTTCTTTAAATAATTCTGATTCTAGGATTAAAGAGCTCGAAATGATTGTAGCTCAGCAATCTAAAGATCTTGAGGATGCCAAACTTGAATTTTCAAAAAAAACGAACAAATTTGAAACATATTTTGAAAAAATTGAAAAGTCAAACGTTGTTCTTGAACAAAAATTGGATCAAAAAGTTCTAGCTTCTAAAGCTGAAAAGGATAATTTTTTGAAACAAATTAAGTTGCTAGAATCTAAATTGGCATCCCAAGATAAATTGCTCAAAGAGAATGATACTTTAAAGGCTCAAGTTCACGAAAAGGTTTTTGCAATAGCGGATTTGAAAAATGAATTGAGGAAAACTAAAGGAACTAGTGTGGACACTAAGCTTGAAAAACCATCAATCTTGGGGAAACCGCCTCAAATTCAGTCCGTTAGACAACCGACTGCATTTAGATCCGAGCGACCACAATCCTCGAGACCGCGATTTACCTCCCAAGTTGATATGGTTCATATTTCTAGAACAGTCACTCCACCAACTAGGCCTAATGTGACTAAATCGGTTTTTTCAAGACCTAATCACATGATTGCCTCTAGTCTCCCTAGACATAGTCCAAAGAACACGTCTCGAACTAGTTCAAATGACGTTTATCGCAATTTTGGTCAAAGGGAAGCTATTCAAAAGACTCAAGTAAGAGATAGGAATTTTACACCTAGTCAGATGCCTTCTAGATTACCCAACACTGCTAACCGCAGCATGTCATATCCTGGGAGCATTAATCAATCATCTAGGAATTCTAGATCTTACTCGGACATTAAATATGCTACTTGTTAAACATGTAGGAAATGTGTCTTTAAAGCCAATCATGATTCTTGTGTCAAGAAATTACTCAATGAGGTGAATTTCCATGCTAGACTTAAATCCCAGTGGTTAGCTAAAATCAAACCCATTGGTAAAGTTTGGTGCCCCACTAGTAGAACTTTCACTCTTGTAGGAAATGAGTTCCCTTTAACTAGGATAGTCTCCGATTCTACTAAGACTACTAGGGAGGAAATTGAAAAGGATGATACATCACTTAAGCCTGAACTTAAGGTTTTCTATAAAAGGAAACGTTTGCCAGCTAAGACAAGTAAATCATCTCCTCAGGTCACCTCTTGCACAAGAAAAGAAAACTGTGAATCCCCGCATGGTTCTAAGATGGATATCGCTAACCCATATAAAAGCATACAAACTCCAAATGAGAATGCAGGTACCAAAGTCAAGGATCAACAAAGACAAACCGGTTCGATCTTTGTACACCGTTCAACTAAGGACACTCTTAGAGTTTGGTTACTGAAGAAGCTGATATCATAGAAACAAGTGTCTAAGGGGATTCACAGTTAAACTTACTGTATATGGCTCATAGTCAAATCAAAGTCTGTGACCCGAACTTTAAAGAAAGGGAAGTTTATCTCGTCAACGATAACTTACCCTCAAAACGAGAAATTAAGTTTTCTCGGAAACGAGCTTACACTAAAACCATTCAAAGGTTTTAAGCTCGTGTATATGGCTCCTCGTTAAATATCAGACGATGACCCGATCTTCAAATAAAGGAAAGTTTATCGCCGATGATAAACTTATCCTCAAAAACGAGAAATTAAATTTTCTCGGACACGAGCTTACACTAAAACCATTCAAAGGTTTTAAGCTCGTGTATATGGTTCATTCTTAAATATCAGACAATGACCCGGACTTCAAATAAAGGGAAGTTTATCTTGTCAACGATAACTTACCCTCACAACGAGAAATTAATTTTTCTCGGGCATGAGCTTATGATTAAAAATATTCAAAGTTTTTAAGCTCATGCACAACGGTTTGTAGTCACATGACAGTTTGTAACCCAAGCTTCAAAGAAAGGAAAGTTTATCGCCGATTATAAACTTATCCTCATTAACGAGAAATTAAATTTTCTCGGACACGGGCTTACATTTAAACTATTTAAAGGTTTTAAGCTCGTGTAAAATGGCGTATAATCACATTTCAGATTATGCCCTGGACTTCAAAGAAAGGAAAGTTTTTCGCCGATGATAAACTTATCCTTACAACGAGAAATTAATTTTTCTCGGGCATGAGCTAATATTAAAAACATTAGAAGTTTTTAACGAGAACGGCTAGTACTGCCGCGAAACCCTGTCAAGGAGGTTCTTAATTGAATCTACCTAATCACAGGTACGATATTTAATATCGTGTAACAGACTTCACCGACCGGAGGTAAAATGCTACCGATTTAGGACGAATGTCAAAGCCATTCAGTTTGTGTCTATGTTTTGTCTCAAGAAGGTGACGTTACGGTGTACTACGCAAAGTCAAAGATTCAAAACCACATACTCATGCCCAAAGACACTCAACAATCAAGAAAGCTAAAGACTTCCGCAACTCTGATGATTAATGACCTCTCTTCAAGGGAGATTGTTAGCAAGTTTTCAAGATTGTGCAAAGTATGAGTATGGGGATTAAGACACAAGATCGCAAGATGGCAAAGACAAGTCAAGGATAATTTGAAGATCTCAAGTTTAAAGACAAAGTCGAAAGACAACGACAAAGGCTCAAAGATCACAGCATGAAGGAACAAAGACGACTATTATACGTTAAAGACTCATTTATGACGAAATTCGTAATCTCTATTGAACTCCAAAGATCAAAGAGGAATGACCTCACATTCGGGGAGATTGTTAGCCTCAAAATATTGAGTCAAACAAGAATGTTCGGTCATAGGTTTTTATTGTAATATTTATTAGAACGTTGTAATAGTTAGTTATGTTACACATGCACACATAAAGGTGATTCTTCCAGACTCATAGGTTATTCAACGTGGTTGAATAATTAGACTACCCCAAACTGTAATTGTTATGTTACACATGCACACATAAAGGTGATTCTTCCAGACTCATAGGTTATTCAATGTGGTTGAATAAGTAGACTACCTCATACTGTGTAGGATTCTTTATGGATCGGCATCATCAAGAATCTACACATACTGTAAGTATTACGCATCGTAGACTTGAGATGCAAGTCGATCTTTGCATGGATGGATAGCATTTCTTGATTTAATTAAACGTTATGTCATCCACGTGGACAGTTATAAAACTTATTTCAGATGTTTTTTTATTACATGTGTAAAAGGTACTTGTACTCAAAATAGGATTTTGTTCCTCCATGAATGGAGTATGATACGAACTGGGGCTCGCGTGGGATTGATCGGATGTTTGCATGGTCGTGCCCAACTGGTAGATAAGAAGTTTCTTTTTACATTTGGTAATCTAGATTAATCGCTGAAACGAGAAACAGAATTGTTAACCCACTTAAATGACATATGATCCATATTCATGATTAACCGTATTAGTAACAAAAGGGATGCAATATTGATGAGACTGCTTTTATACATGGTCTCATCGTCCAAATCGGGCTTAAAATGCATAAAAATGTCATAAACTGCCAAATATATGCTCGTGTTTGTTACTTGTGTATTTTTAGGTACAGATATTGAGGAAATGGCAAAAGATCACAAGAATCATTCAAAAACGAACACGGAAAACGAAGCCGCACAATGAACCGAGCCCAAGTTTGGATTTTACAAAAATGCCCTTGAAGAATTGAAGATTGGCAACTTTAGTCCCTCATCTTTGAAGAACTTGTCACAAATGACCCTCCAAATGTCAATTGTACAAGAATGGTCCTTAAGGAATGAATACTATACAAGATCAGCCCTTGAAGTATGAAGAAAATGCATAAAATGTCCTTGTTTAAGTTTTGGAACATTTTGTGCCATTTTTGACAAGCTGTCCAAAGTTGTCATGTGTAAATTGGGCGTTGATGCCATTTAATACAAAGTAAACAAAAATGAAAACATTGGGGGCCTTTTCTGCCAACTAACCAATTCCACTCACCCAACCAGACTCTGCCACGTCACAATACCCACCCAAATACCCATAACCCTACCCAACCCGTAACCAAACCCACCCAAGTCCAACCGGTTTTAATTTAAATAAGTGGTCAACTTATCCAGTCAACCCTCCACTTATTCCCTCCAAACACATTTTTTAAACTTAACCCCACCCAAAATAGATTAAAAACCCTCTTAATCACATGATAAACCCTAATCCTACCCAGACACAATTAATCCCAAATCAAGGGGTTTTACCCAATTCCCTCCAGATCCTTGATTACCCATTTTCTCACCCCATCCCACACCAAAACCGTGCACAAGACACACCCATGTGTCTTGTGGGACCCTCCCCTGCACACGTCTCTTTCCCCCAAACCCTATAACCCGACCAAATCAACGTTTAAAACATACTCCTTGGTCCCCAAGTTCAAAATCAACGTCCAAGATCAAAGTTGCAAACTGGCCATCACTCTCATATCACATGGAGCGCATTTGACTGATTTTGAAGACAAAGACCCAAGGGCTTATTTGGAATTCCAGCAAATAGGGTTTAGCATTAGTTTATGTCTTCTAGATAGTTCTATCTATTTGTATAAATAGAGTCTCTATTCACTTTGTTCCAGTTTTAGCTTTTTACATCTTGTATTTCCTTTTTAAATTAATAAAAGTTGGTATTTGAAGAAGCAAAGTAATTCCTTTTTATGTGATTGTAAAAGTTGGTAGGTGTGTAAAAGCTAGCTGAGTTCCAAACTTTATTGGTGAAGTTGTTTAAGAGAAAGAATTTTTAGAAAATAAGTTTTAAGAATTTTTGGCTAAAACTTTGTAAACATTGTAATCAGTTTTAAAAGAAAATGAAAGTGGAATTTTAAAATTGGTCACTGGTTTTGTAAGTTGTGTCAAAAGGTTTGTAGGTTTCAAGGTTTGAGAAGTTTTTAAAAATCAGAAGTGGTATATTATTGCTTGTGTTTCTATTTTCTCTTAGCAGGGATTGAAGCTTGAGTTTTGATCAAGAATCTGCATAGGCCCGGGCCTATAAGGAGGTGGTTTTTCAACCACTAGGGATCTGGATGTAGGTCCCTTGAGGTAAAAACCTTTTCCCATTTTTTATTTTTCAGTATTTTGTGAATCTGCTTGATATTTGTGTAGAAGGTGTTAAATGCTTGTATTTCTGGTTGTTCATTCCTTTTGTGATGTTATATGCATGATAGGTAAGGTTTAAGTTAGTTTGGTTAAGTTTTGTATGAAGTTGCTTTGAAAAACTTGAATTTCAGAAACTTAAGGGGTGTTTGGGATAAGGGATTAGCCAAGTTCTTTGACAAAGAATTGTGTTAGAACCTGTTTAAACACACTTGCTTGGTGAAAGTTATGTGATATATGCACTAAGGATTAAGTTTGGTAAGGTTTACAAGCAACTTGCATGTTAAAAAGTGGAAATATAGCATTAATCAGAAACATGCCCTCTTGTGCCTGATTTTGTTGAAATTTGCCCATCATTCTTGGTAAGCTGCTAGGGTTAAGTAATTTCTAGGGTTTGACATTGCTTATATGCTATGTGGTGAGCTTATTTTCAAATTATTGGCCATTGAAATTCGGATTTGTGCATGTAATTTGTGTTTACTGTTCACAGACCTGCATATATGCTTAATCAGAAACTTTTGTGCTTATTTTGAGCTTGATTGTGTGAAGTGACTTGGTGTTTTTTGTGTTTACTCAGACTCCCCACAACCCAATTGGTGTGGGGGTGCCTTTTGTCCAAAGAACAAGCTAGTAATAAGCTTTCCTAAGCTTATTACTTACTGACCAAGAAATTAACACTAGCTGTGGGAACTCCTTTCCCACTGGTAGCTTCAAAGTTTCCACTGCTTCACTAGCAGACAAACTCCAACACATGTCACTATCATTTTTCTTATATTTTTGTCTTTAGTGGGTAAAAATTAGAGTTAGGACTTCAAACCACTTTTGTTATTTTTCTTATTTAATTTAGGATTTTTCTGATTAATTAGATTTTTAGTTACTGTTCATTTTATATTTTTTAGATTAAATAACATTTTTAATTAACTTTAATATTTCTGTTTTTGTCTTTTAGTGCCAAATTTTTCAGTTTAATCAATTTTCCTGGACTTAGAATATTATTTTAAGATTTTTGGTTAAAAAGATTTTACTGTTCATCTTTTTATTATTTTTTAGAATTAATTTAACTTAATTAGGGTTTTAAATTAAACTAGTTTTGTCATTTAGTGAAAAATTTAATATTTTTCAATCTTTTTCATTTTCTACTGTTCATTAGAGTAAATTAGGATTTTTAAAATTGGTAGATTATTTTTAGCATTATTTTATCATTTTTTATAATTATTTTAGTTTTAAAATAGTTGTTAGTAATTTAAAAATAGAAAAATAGTTTTTAAAAATTAGGAAAAATACTTTTTAGTTTTTAGATAATATAAGTAAGTTATTTGTTCAATAAAATCATATTTCGGACATTTTGATTAATTATATTTAATTTTAGGGCTTTAATTAGCATTTAAAATTGAATATTTAATTAATAAAAGGTTTTAAAATATTTTTATTGGATTTCTATTCTTATTTATATTAGTTTAGACTTGTTTTAGCTTTTAATTAATTTTTAGTTTTAAAATTTTAATTTTTGTAATTTTTTACGGTTTTTACGTGAACGCGTTTTCGTCTTAACTCGATCCGTCTTCGTAACCGTCTTTTCTTTTCTTTCCTTATTTCTATTCTCTTTTCTTCTTGTTAATAATCAAAATCATTAATCATCAATTCATTACACAACACACGTGCCTCCTTGAGAACGAACTCACTTCATTTGGGCGTGTTGTGTTTTGATTGAACCATTGTTTTTTTTTATATTAGCCATAATAGTATTTGTATTAGTAGCACTCTACTAATACGTATTATCGTTTTTCGGTTTTTGTGTGAATATTATTAATATATTGTATACGTAGAACAATAAATTCACAAGTACTCCAAATACGTGAGAAATCACAACCTTGACTTGGGAGGTCATTACCCAATCATTGTATTCGAATCTCAAACCAAAGAAAAAAGGCAAAAATAGATAAATACTTTCGTGAAGCTTAATCTTGAAAATACAAACTATAAGGTGGGTATAAGGCGGTTGTATTTCACGACCTAAAGGAAAAAGGCTCTTAAGTGCTTCGCGCCGCCTCGTTTCCTCCGCTTGCTTGTGCGTATTTGATTTTACATCTTTGTACAATGTCAATCCTATCAAAAGCATTTGCAAAAAGATTTCAAATAGAGTTTTAAGAGTTGTTGAGAAAAATGAAGTTCCGTCCCCTCCGCCGGTGGAGGTTAAGAGTGTTACGCCTACGATTCCAATCTCGAGTGATTCTTCGGATGATGAATACGTTGATCCCGATGGGGAGGTTTTCTTTGTTGACAAAAGATTTGAAAACTTACCACCACCTAAACCAAAAAGATTTCAAAATGTGAGAATTTTTAGTGTGACTAACATTGCTTTAGATACACCAAATATTTTTGACATAATTAAATCGGGTTTTCACAAGGAGAGTGTAAAAGATGCAAAAGGGAAAGATTTTAACTTGGATTTAAAAGATTTTTCTACAATTCTAACTCCGTCATCACCACGTTTATTGAGTACTACAAGCTCGTCTTCTCCTTTTGACGATGCTTTGTGTGGACTTAGTGTGGGGGAATCCCCTTATGTTCCCTCCCCTTTCTCCACCGAGGACGAGATATTTGATCCTGGAATTGCTTATAAAGGGAAATCTTGGTCTTCCACCGATGCAATAAATGGAAAATCTTTTCATTTGATTGGTGCGAGTCTACCTCGAGTAGCTCATGTTTTTAGAGACTTACCCATTGTCCCACCCTTCTATTTCTTCTCTCCTATTTTCTTGAAACTCTTTGAGTTTTTGTTGGCACACCTTGAAGTGGCGTTGATTTGTTTTTCCAATGAAAACGAGAACGCCATGTTCGACCCCGGTATTTTGCACCATTTAAGGACTTAGTCCTTTATACCGGTTGTTTTTTGGGCCTTGTTTATCATGTAAGCCCTACCAAAAATTGACCACACCATGATTATCCCTAAATGATCACATTTATGGGGATTCGAGTCGAGCTTTTGACTCGGTTATCAAAAACAAGGTGCCTCGTGGGGGAGACCCATGCTTATCCATGTACATATTATTGCTTTCTAATGTAGTTTAATGTGAGGGGATTTGTGCCCTTCCAACCTTTGTTCCGTGGTTGTTTGTGATATGTGGTTTTTAGATCATCATCTTCACGATTGGAGCCTCTCGTGTTCGTTTTATGGGAGCACTCGATCGTTTGCTTTGGAGGCCTTTCCCAATATCCATATGATATATCCTTTTATGTTCTAACCTTAGGTTTATAGCACACTTCATAAACGGCTATTAATTTATTGGTTACACCCTTTCCATGCTAGATTAGGCATTCGACTACGTCTCTAGTATGGGGGTGTTTGCACCCCTAGAGTCGAAACATTGAGGACAATGTTTAACTTTAGTATGGGGGGTGAATAGATACTTGCCTTGCCAAACCTTCACGCTTTCCAAAGTTTATCTTTTTGTTTATCGTTTTGTTTCAAAATAAGGCTAAAAATGGCCAAATTTTAAAATTTTTCTCATGTTTTATAAGTGTTTGAAGACACGAATGTAGGTTTTCCGATGGCGAGAATAAGAGTAATTTTTGACTCGACCGTGCGTGTTGAGCACTTAGCTTTGATTCCTTAACTACACATTAGGCTAAGTCTCTTAAATGAGGACGAGAAATGATAGAGTTAATTATAAGTTACTATGCTAAACGTAGAGTACTCGTATTCTTTCAAAAACTCATGTGTTCTCGTTGTTTGCTTATTCTCCCTTCGCTTGTAAATATTTTTTGCTTAATAAATATTGACTTAGCAGTTTAGTTAGGATTGTTGGGTTTCTAGTCTTTTCTAGTAGCTTCCGTGTAATTAAATTGGGAAGACATTAAGGTATCGCCAGCGTCACGGTTTTGAAGTATTGGCACCCCAATAATCGAAAGCTTCACCCAATAATAAGATTTCAAGTGCTCACCTAAATCTAGCAAACAATTTGAAGCCCCACAAGGCCTAAAATCTATCCAAAATTGAAAGTGAATCAAGCCTTAGTCTTCGAAGCTTTAAAGATCCAAAATTCGCTTTAGCGTGAGGATATACGTCTTTGGCTAATAAAACCATCGATGAGGCGGATAATAAAAGGCAAGGCAAGACCGAAGTCATAATAAAAGCTTCATGGCGAAGTTGAATAAAAGATGGAGGTAAACCAAAGATAATAAGGCCCTTCCGTTAGGGGGCGTATAAAAGTCTTGGTAATAAGTCTCATGTTCAAAACCGTTATAAAACCGTGTTTATCGATTCTTCTTGTCAACTTAATTTTTTAACATCGTTGTCTATTAGGAGGGGTTATTGATTTGATGGTCTTAGTTACACCGTTAGGACTCTATTTTTAGACCTAAATCTCTATTATCACATAAGTCAACAATGTATCCTTGTGATCATTAAGACAAAATAAAATATAAGAGATACAACTTAGAAATAATGGGAGGATAAGTACGTGATTAGGGCATATGAGTAGTGTTAGCATTACTAACTTATAATGACAATGATCTCGTTGCACGCTTGGCGTGGAATTAAGGTGAAAATCGAGGACGATGAAATTATTTCTAACGAAGCATTCACGTGTTCTTATTCTATGAACCTAAACGTCCCATTTTGCAATGAAAATCATACATTATGTCTAAAACGCAAGTAGTAGTAATAGTAGTAGTGTAGCTAGTTTATCATTTCAATAAAGTGAATAAAAATAAATTTAGGAGGTGCTACGATACTTTATTCTAGCATTGCGTGAGGGCACGACAATGGTTTAGTATGGGGGAGTGATGAGACTGCTTTTATACATGGTCTCATCGTCCAAATCGGGCTTAAAATGCATAAAAATGTCATAAACTGCCAAATATATGCTCGTGTTTGTTACTTGTGTATTTTTAGGTACGGATATTGAGGAAATGGAAAAAGATCACAAGAATCATTTCAAAACGAACACGGGAAACGAAGCCGCACAATGAACCGAGCCTAAGTTTGGATTTTACAAAAATGCCCTTGAAGAATTGAAGATTGGAAACTTTAGTCCCTCATCTTTGAAAAACTTGTCACAAATGACCCTCCAAATGTCAATTGTACAAGAATGGTCCTTAAGGAATGAAGACTATACAAGATCAGCCCTTGAAGTATGAAGAAAATGCATAAAATGTCCTTGTTTAAGTTTTGGAACATTTTGTGCCATTTTTGACAAGCTGTCCAAAGTTGTCATGTGTAAATTGGGCGTTGATTCCATTTAATACAAAGTGAACAAAAATGAAAACATTGGGGGCCTTTTCTGCCAACTAACCAATCCTACTCACCCAACCAGACTCTGCCACGTCACAATACCCACCCAAATACCCATAACCCTACCCAACCCGTAACCAAACCCACCCAAGTCCAACCGGTTTTAATTTAAATAAGTGGTCAACTTATCCAGTCAACCCTCCACTTATTCCCTCTAAACACATTTTTTAAACTTAACCCCACCCAAAATAGATTAAAACCCCTCTTAATCACATGATAAACCCTAATCCTACCCAGACACAATTAATCCCAAATCAAGGGGTTTTTACCCAATTCCCTCCAGATCCTTGATTACCCACTTTCTCACCCCATCCCACACCAAAACCGTGCACAAGACACACCCATGTGTCTTGTGGGACCCTCCCCTGCACACGTCTCTTTCCCCCAAACCCTATAACCCGACCAAATCAACGTTTAAAACATACTCCTTGGTCCCCAAGTTCAAAATCAACGTCCAAGATCAAAGTTGCAAGCTGGCCATCACTCTCATATCACATGGAGCGCATTTGACTGATTTTGAAGACAAAGACCCAAGGGCTTATTTGGAATTCCAGCAAATAGGGTTTAGCATTAGTTTATGTCTTCTAGATAGTTCTATCTATTTGTATAAATAGAGACGCCTGTGTCTCTATTCACTTTGTTCCAGTTTTAGCTTTTCACATCTTGTATTTCCTTTTTAAATTAATAAAAGTTGGTATTTGAAGAAGCAAAGTAATTCCTTTTTATGTGATTGTAAAAGTTGGTAGGTGTGTAAAAGCTAGCTGAGTTCCAAACTTTATTGGTGAAGTTGTTTAAGAGAAAGAATTTTTAGAAAATACGTTTTAAGAATTTTTGGCTAAAACTTTGCAAACATTGTAATCAGTTTTAAAAGAAAATGAAAGTGGAATTTTAAAATTGGTCATTGGTTTTGTAAGTTGTGTCAAAAGGTTTGTAGGTTTCAAGGTTTGAGAAGTTTTTAAAAATCAGAAGTGGTATATTATTGCTTGTGTTTCTATTTTCTCTTAGCAGGGATTGAAGCTTGAGTTTTGATCAAGAATCTGCATAGGCCCGGGCCTATAAGGAGGTGGTTTTTCAACCACTAGGGATCTGGATGTAGGTCCCTTGAGGTAAAAACCTTTTCCCATTTTTTATTTTTCAGTATTTTGTGAATCTGCTTGATATTTGTGTAGAAGGTGTTAAATGCTTGTATTTCTGGTTGTTCATTCCTTTTGTGATGTTATATGCATGATAGGTAAGGTTTAAGTTAGTTTGGTTAAGTTTTGTATGAAGTTGCTTTGAAAAACTTGAATTTCAGAAACTTAAGGGGTGTTTGGGATAAGGGATTAGCCAAGTTCTTTGACAAAGAATTGTGTTAGAACCTGTTTAAACACACTTGCTTGGTGAAAGTTATGTGATATATGCACTAAGGATTAAGTTTGGTAAGGTTTACAAGCAACTTGCATGTTAAAAAGTGGAAATATAGCATTAATCAGAAACATGCCCTCTTGTGCCTGATTTTGTTGAAATTTGCCCATCATTCTTGGTAAGCTGCTAGGGTTAAGTAATTTCTAGGGTTTGACATTGCTTATATGCTATGTGGTGAGCTTATTTTCAAATTATTGGCCATTGAAATTCGGATTTGTGCATGTAATTTGTGTTTACTGTTCACAGACCTGCATATATGCTTAATCAGAAACTTTTGTGCTTATTTTGAGCTTGATTGTGTGAAGTGACTTGGTGTTTTTTGTGTTTACTCAGACTCCCCACAACCCAATTGGTGTGGGGGTGCCTTTTGTCCAAAGAACAAGCTAGTAATAAGCTTTCCTAAGCTTATTACTTACTGACCAAGAAATTAACACTAGCAGTGGGAACTCCTTTCCCACTGGTAGCTTCAAAGTTTCCACTGCTTCACTAGCAGACAAACTCCAACACATGTCACTATCAGTTTTCTTATATTTTTGTCTTTAGTGGGTAAAAATTAGAGTTAGGACTTCAAACCACTTTTGTTATTTTTTTATTTAATTTAGGATTTTTCTGATTAATTAGATTTTTAGTTACTGTTCATTTTATATTTTTTAGATTAAATAGCATTTTTAATTAACTTTAATATTTCTGTTTTTGTCTTTTAGTGCAAAAAAGTAATATTTTTCAGTTTAATCAATTTTCCTAGACTTAGAATATTATTTTAAGATTTTTGGTTAAAAATATTTTACTGTTCATCTTTTTATTATTTTTTAGAATTAATTTAACTTAATTAGGGTTTTAAATTAAACTAGTTTTGTCATTTAGTGAAAAATTTAATATTTTTCAATCTTTTTCATTTTTCTACTGTTCATTAGAGTAAATTAGGATTTTTAAAATTGGTAGATTATTTTTAGCATTATTTTATCATTTTTTATAATTATTTTAGTTTTAAAATAGTTTTTAGTAATTTAAAAATAGAAAAATAGTTTTTAAAAATTAGGAAAAATACTTTTTAGTTTTTAGATAATATAAGTAAGTTATTTGTTCAATAAAATCATATTTTGGATATTTTGATTAATTATATTTAATTTTAGGGCTTTAATTAGCATTTAAAATTGAATATTTAATTAATAAAAGGTTTTAAAATATTTTTATTGGATTTCTATTCTTATTTATATTATTTTAGACTTGTTTTAGCTTTTAATTAATTTTTAGTTTTAAAATTTTAATTTTTGTAGTTTTTTACGGTTTTTACGTGAACGCGTTTTCGTCTTAACTCGATCCGTCTTCGTAACCGTCTTTTCTTTTCTTTCCTTATTTCTATTCTCTTTTCTTCTTGTTAATAATCAAAATTATTAATCATCAATTCATTACACAACACACGTGCCTCCTCGAGAACGAACTCACTTCATTTGGGTCATAACTTGTGGTTTTCCTAAACTACTCGTTAATCCTTACCCTAATTTACCTTCCTTTTCCTAAAGGGGTAAAAATACAACAATCAAATATCATATTTAAATTACCATAAAGGCTGAGCTAGTTTACCAAAAAACCGAACTCATGTGCTTTTGGGAGCATTGGTAGTGTTGCTAGACTATCTATCAATGTTAGTGTTAGATTACATTATGATGGAGAATTCCGCAAGTGGGAGCTGTTGGGATGTGCGTAAATCATAGTTAGTATTTAATACGGCCAAGACTACGATTGCGTAAGGGGTCACACAATTAGACATCAAGATCACCTTTTATTAAAGTAGATAATAAATTTGGCTATATTTATTGTGTATATTTAATTTCATAACAGTTAATACATAACGGTAATTAATTAATAAGTTAAAAGGTTTAATAAGGATTAATTAATAAGATTTTAAACTTTAAGGTAATTATTGTAATTACATAATTAAGTTTATATAAAGACAAAAAGTCAAACGAAACACACCACAAGGGTGTATTCGGCCGACCATGAGCAAGCAAAAGGGAAGAAAAGATTTTTGAGTTCTAGAAGGTTTATTACTTGGAGGTTAAGTTGTAAACTTTCCCATAAATAAACCTAAGGCTCAACTATATAAACACATGGATTAGATTCATTGTTAACAAGAATTAAACCAAACTTTTTCTCTCCCTCTCTCTTCGTGTTTGACGGCAACAAAGACCCAAAGGGTTTTTAGGGTTTGATTTTTATTAAGTATTTTACTTAATCAAGATCTAGCAATCAAATGTGATTGATTCAGGTATTGTGTGAACTATCTTGGAGAAGATCTAACTTGATCTTTGGGTTTATTGGTGATCGGTTATTGGTGTATTTGTTAGAAATACGTTTTAACGTATATTAGAAGTATCGGTCACTCCACAATATTATTTATGTTGTAATAGCTCGTAGTTAACAAATAGTTATTAGTTGCTTATTAAGTTAAGTAAGAACCGGTCCATGGGCTTGTCATGGACCGGCCCAAGCCCATGTTTGCTTGGAACTATAAATACCCCTTTCCACCATGGAAAGGGGTTGGTTGTTGTCATTTTTCTAGTTTCACTTATTGAAATAACACATAGTTTTCTCTTTCTTTCTCTCTCTAACTTTCTCTCTCTAGAAATCATCAACCCCTTCATAGATTCATAGGTTATCAATATTCTACATTCGGTATCAAGAGCTATGGGGTGATTTAAGGTAGTGATTTGTGTGGTTTTTTTAGTTTTTGATTGTATTAGTGTTCTTTAAGAAAATCCATCTTGATTCTTGGTGTTTTTGGTGTTTTTGTGATTGGGATTAGTGGATAAGTATTAGTTTTTACTTATTATTGTTGAAATCACAAAACTTTTTGGGTCATTTGGTCAAAATCTGGGTTTAATCTCTCTTTTAGTGGTCGACTGTTCATCGTAACAAAGTTTCTGTTTACCCAGACTAAGTTTCGAACCAACCAAAAAGTTCCGAACCAACCAAAAAGTTCCGAACCAACCCAAAAGTTCCGGATCAACCAAAGTTCCGGATCAAGAAGTTCCGGATCAAGAAGTTCCGGATCAAGAATTTCCGAACCAAGAAGTTCCGGATCAAGAAGTTTCGAACCAAGAAGTTCCGGATCAACCAAAGTTCCGGATCAAGGAAGTTCCGAACCAAAAGTTCCGAACCAAGAAGTTCCGGATCAAAAAAGTTCCGGATCAAGGAAAGTTCCGAATCAAGGGAAAGTTCCGGATCAAGCCAAAAGTTCCGAATCAAGGTAATTCCAAGCCAAATCTTCCGAATCAAACTTCCGAATCAACAAAAAGTTCCGAATCAAGGGTTATTTTGCTTGTTTTTTCGACGATTTTTTAGAGGATTTAATCTTGGTTTCTTACAACAAAAACACAACACAATTCACAAGCTTTACTTCACTGCTCGATCAACCGATAATCTTTGTCTCTTTGAAGTTAACAAAATGAATCCGAATTCAGTAATGCCTCAGATGACATCACTTACGGATATTTCCGTCATTACGGGAACGGATAATCGCCCGCCAATGCTCATCAAAGAAGTTTTTGAAGCATGGCAAGGCCGGATGATGTCTTACCTTAAGGGAAAACCAGTTTATGGGAGGCTTATGGTTAAGTCAATTTTAAATGGTCCACTTGACTATGGTACCATCGTGGCTAACAATGTGTCTCGACCAAGAGAATTTGAAGAACTTACACCAGCTCAACAACTTGTTGCCGATGCAGACGAAAAAGCTCTTCAAACAATTCTCCAAGCTCTTCCCCATGACATCTATAGGATGGTAAGTCAGTATACGGTGGCAAAGGATTTATGGGAACGTTTAAAGGTGTTGCTACAAGGTACGTCTCTCACCAAACAGGAAAGGGAATGTCAGTTGTATGACCTGTTTGATAGATTCACGTACAACCCAGGGGAAACGCTTCACGATTATTACTTCAGATTCACCACACTCATGAATGATCTGAATGTATACAATCTTGTGATTGCTCCATTCCAGGTTAACACCAAATTCTTGAATACTTTACCTCAAGCTGAATGGGGTGAGTATATTACCGATGTTAAGTTAACCAGGGATTTGCATAAGTGCAATTTGGATCAACTATATGCTTTTCTTCAGCAGCATGAGAAACATGTGATCATGCACCGTTCTCCACGAGGTATGTACCCTGATTCATTAGCTTTGATGGAGAATCAACCAAGCTTGTCTCACAACAACACTCCATATATTTTGGGACATCAAGCCTATCATCCATCACCTTACATGACACCAACCTTTCCCCAATACTCGATTTTACCACAACCACCCACCTCACGTCAGCAACAATATCGGTTTAGTGCACCTTCATCACAATATGCTTCACAACCTCACCCAGCAAGTATTGCACCTTATGCTCAATCTTCATATTCTTCTTATCAAGAGAATGCAGCATATCCAACAAGCTACCCTGATCAAATGAGTATTCCTTCTAGTGATTATGCAGCCCATCAAGACCAAGCAATGTACTGTGATGATGAGGAAGTCCCCGTTCCTGTATTCAAACAAGGTGTTGACCCAGTTGAAGTGTTAACCACTATGTCTGCTTATCTCACAAGGACTTTAAGCAAATGAGGATTTAGGGGATCAGCTCCTACCAACAATCAGTTGAGGAATTCATCCAATTCTCGTCAACAAGCTACTATTGAGAATGGCAGGGTAATGGTTCAGCCTATTCAACCATATCAGGGGAGACCTACCACATCAACTACCAATGCTCGCACGGTCAATCAGGCACCAATGGTCAATCCTGCTCCACGGGCTAATTCCACAGGCAAGTTGAGAATGATTACATGCTACAACTGCAAGGAAGAGGGTCACATGTCCAGGGATTGTAAGAAACCCAAGAGGAGAAGGGATGGACAATGGTTTGCAGAAAAGATCTATCTGGTAAATGCTCAGGCACAAGGAAGGGAACTTGATGAAGAGGAGCTTGCATTTCTTGCTGATCCAGGGATTGCTGAACAAGACGTTGTCACTACACAGAATGCAGCATACCAAGCCGATGATCTTGATGCGTATGACTCAGACTGTGATGACTTTCAATCTGCAAAGGCTGCTCTCATGGCAACTATCTCCAGCTTAGGGCCAGAAAAGAGATCTGAGGTACTTATTAATACCACCGATAATACCACTGATGCTAGTATTCAACCACATCAAGTTGTGCAAGAGAGTGCTGATTCGAATGAATCTTCGGTGGTGAGTCTTTCAAATAAGGAGACAAACAATGATAGCAATATCAATGTGAGTCCCCAGACTTTGAGTGAATCACAACCGGGACCCATTTCGCATACGCCTACTCCTGCTCAACAAGATTTGGTCATGGTTCCTGCTACATTACTTAGCCAAATGAATGCTGCACTCTTAGAAACCTTAGCTAAGAATAAGAATTTGTCTGATGAGCTTACCTTAAGCAACGAGAAAGTTCAAACCTTGGAATTAGTGCCTTCATCTAGTGTTCTAACTAATCCCGAATATGATCATTTTAGAAACAAACAAATGGGTCACTTGCAAGAAATCGAAACCTTAAGAGCAAATCTTTCTAAAGAACTTAGCGAAAAGGAGTTAGTGGTCACTAATTTTCAAAAACTTCAAACAGATTTTGAGTCACTCGAGTCTAAGAAGAATGAAATGGAGATTAATGCTGCTAATAAGATTAGAAGTCTAGATTACTTGCTTTTAAGACAATACTCTGCTTCTCAACTAGTGCACTTATTTGATGCTTCGTTTAGAGAATTTAACTTATCACGTCAAAAAGGCCTTCCCCCTAATCCACGGTATGCAAAACAAGCTTTAAGACATAGTCCTAGACTTTATAATGCAACTCAATTAGTATTGGCCTTAGACCCGATTGTTTTTCCCGATGATCGAACAAGTAAGGATCTAGTTGATGAGGATCGGTCATACAATTATGCAAAATATCCCGAGTGTGATTATTTTAAATTGAATAAGGAGCTTGCAAAAACGGATTTTAGAATTCGCTTCCATATGGACAAAGATCTCATAACAGCACCGACCTACATATTAGATGAAGAAAACCCTAGTACATTTCCTACACTTGTCAATATGGAAGGTCCTAAGGAAATTCCAAAGGATCTTCCACCTGTTAGCACTGTATGGTTAAACTTGCAAGAGATTAATCAATACTTTACTAATTTTGACAAGGTCATTTTGGAATGTACGACTTCAAATGGCTTAAATGCCGGAGAATGGGCTTTCGAACATACGAACGAGGTGTTTAAAAATGAGATCAATCCGTTTGTCGAAAGTCTAAAAGGAAGTTTTGCATCTCTTAAGGAAAATCTTGTGTTTGAAATTGGTGAAGTTCAAAAAGTGTTTTATGAAATGGACACCGCTTACGAACTACAACTAATTGAAAAAGAAAAGATTTTAACCGAATATGACCGATTCTTGTCTGCAGTAATCTCGTGTGATGTGCTTACTACTGTAAATGTTAATTATTCGAATGAGCTTACATCCGCTACGATTAATTGTGATGCTGTGCATATATGTGATGATGTTTGTGATCTCTCTGTAAATGTTGCTGATACTGTAAATGAGGTAGATAATCATTCTTGTCACGAATCTAACGCTGAGTTTTTAAAGCTACAAGATTCTTACAATTTACTTTCAAAACGCTTTAATCAACTAGAACAACATTGTATATCTTTACAATTAAAACAACAAACTCAAAATGAGGATCTTTTGATATCAAATGGTTGTGAAAACGGTGTTGAGACGAGTGACAAGATGATTGCAATTGTTAAGACATTAGAGGAAGAAATCATGAGATTGAAGAGAGATGTGTCATCAAATGAAACATTAAAATTGGAACTAGAGGCTGCAGAGTCTAAAAACCAAGTCTTAGAAATTAGACTTTCGTCTGTTCTAGGGGAGATGGATCGGACAAGACAGGGACTATCCGCTCTTTATGGTTCACTAGAAGAACGCTTCGCTTTTAATGCGGCACAGCAACAATCTTATGTTGAACAATTGAACCAAAAGTGCGAGGAAATCTCTGATTTGAACATCCTGCTCATTGACAAAAATATGGTTTTGGCTGAGTTAAAGGAGACACTTCTTCTCACCCGACAAGAAGTTATTGATAACTTAGCTACCGACTCTGCACCGTCCACTAGTGCTCCAACAACCAAGTCAGTAGTGCTTTATAAGAACCCGCTTCATAAGAGAAGCCCGGTTACCTACGATGATTATATGAGGAATGCCATTAAGCATGTCGATCTTCTTAGGGATATTTTAGACGATCTTTATGCCTTAGATCCCTCAAGTAGCGACTATTATTCGGCTCATGAATATATTAAGCGAGTTCAATATTGCTTAGCATATTTGCAATACATAGGTACACCAGGTTCTGCACTACTTAATAATAGGCCCATTGCTGTAACTCCATTTAATAAGACTCCAGGAGCAAAACCGTCATTGGCACAATCAAGTAAGGCACCTTTAAAATCTGTTGCTAATGTTCCCACTTTGCCTTCTACAAAAGTTAAAAGAGACTACTAAGGCTAAAGGATCGCCATTCAAGAAAGATAAGATCAAGCCCTCCACTAGTAGTGCCAAAAAGAAGAAAGTAGAAGTTCACAATAGGAATGCTAGTTCAGTTTTAAATAAAAAGAATCATGTTAAGACTAAAAGCTCTGCGCCTGTACAGCAGCCTAAACCATTCGTGAATTCTAATTTGAATTGTTGGAATTGTAATGAATGTATGTTTTCCCAACGTCATGATTTGTGTCTTATTGATCATGTGAATGAAATGAATGCTATTAAGAATGGTCTTGAATGGAAGCCAACGGGTAGAACTCGTGCCCAAGTTGGCTGGCAATGGCGTCCCACTGGTAGGACCTTTACATTAGATGGAACAATGTGCCCTTTAACTAGGAATGCATCCATTGAGGTTAGGTCTGCGCGTCCTTTAGTTAGGAACACTCGCACTCAAGTATGGAAACAGCGCCCTTTAATTAGGTCAGCCCCCACTATAGTGCCTATCAGTGAAGAAATACCTCAGGATTTAAGCCAACTAGAATCTACACCACCTATTAAGAAAAAGAAGGCTAGGAAATCTAAGAAACCTAGAGTTAGCAAATCTAAGATTATTAAATCTGTACCTGCTAATAACAAGGAACACTCAGATTCCGATACCTCTACATTGTCTTCGTGTGGTGATATTTTCAGGTAGTCCAAATCATCCTGTGGTATTTGGACTCCGGTTGTTCAAAACATATGACCGGAAATCGCTCGATGCTCCGAAATTTCGTCAGCAAGTTTCTTGGTACGGTTAAATTCGGGAATGATCATATAGCAAAGATAATGGGGTATGGTGAATATCAGATTGGAAACGTGACGATTTCAAGGGTATACTATGTAGAAGGTCTTGGTCATAATTTATTCTCAGTAGGACAGTTTTGTGATTCCAACCTTGAGGTTGCTTTTCGACAACACACTTGTTTCATCCGCAACTTGGAAGGAAAAGATTTGTTGAAGGGATCTCGTGGTGCAAATCTCTATACCTTGTCCTTACAAGACATGATGGCCGCCTCTCTAGTATGTCTTCTCTCTAAAGCATCTAAGACCAAGTCATGGTTATGGCATCGCAGATTATCTCATCTTAACTTTGATGCTATTAATCATCTGGCTAAAAACGATTTAGTTCGTGGTCTTCCAAAGCTTAAATTTCACAAGGACCATTTATGTTCCGCGTGTTCAAGGGGGAAAAGTACCAAGAAATCTTACAAGCCCAAAGCTGAAGACACCAATCAAGAAAAACTTCATCTTTTGCATATGGATCTTTGTGGGCCAATGAGAACTGAAAGTGTGAGCGGTTAGAAATTCATTCTGGTAATTGTGGATGATTTCTCCAGGTTTACATGGGTTAGATTTCTACGTACAAAGGATGAAGCACCGAAGGCTATCATTACTTTTCTGAAATTCATTCAGGTACGTTTGAATACTACTGTCCGCCGTATTCGTACAGACAATGGTACAGAGTTCGTCAACCAGACTCTTCGTGATTATTATGAAGGAGTTGGTATCTCACATGAAACATCCGCTGCACGCACTCCACAACAAAACGGTGTCGTTGAAAGACGGAATCGTACACTTATGGAAGCTGCTAGGACTATGCTTATTTACGCGAACGCTCCATTGTTCTTGTGGGCAGAGGCTATATCTACTGCATGTTTCACCCAAAACCGTTCTATCATTCGGAAACGCCATGGAAAAACATCTTATGAGCTTCTACATGACCGTAAACCCGATGTTTCATTTTTTCATGTGTTTGGTGCTCTTTGTTATCCAAACATCAATAGTGAGAACTTGGGTAAGCTTCAACCGAAAGCCGATATAGGTATTTTCATTGGTTACTCACCGTCCAAGAAAGCATACCGAATCTATAACCGTCGTCTTGGCAAGATTGTAGAAACTATGGACGCAGATTTCGATGAGCTGACAGCGATGGCTTCTGAGCAACACAGCTCTGAACCCGCGCTTCATGAGATGGGAACCGGTGCTATTAGTTCCGGATTAGTTCCCAATAATCCTACTTCTACATCATTTTTACCACCATCAAGGCCCGAGTGGGATAAACTGTTTCAATCGTTGTTTGACGAATTTTTTGATCCCCCAAATGATGAAGCTCCAGCACCCGTAGTGATAGCTCCAATACCTGAAGTTGTTGCTCCAGCCAATGAAGCTTTATCTAATGCATCTTCAATTCACATTGAACCGGATGCACCTTCACCAAGTGATTCTCAAACTACACCTGAATCGTCACCCCTACTTGTGCCTAATGATGTGGAAGAGGATTCTATTGATCACGACTTGGAATATGCTCACCTGCAAGAGCTTCGTTTCTTTGGTGTAGCGATACCTGAAAACCCTTCAGCCGCGTCTACCTCAGAAGAAGCTCCTTCTATTGTTCACTCCAGACCACCTAGGATTGAAAACCATAGCACTAAATGGACAAAAGATCACCCAATTAGGAATGTCATTGGAGATCTAGATCGACCAGTCTCTACACGCCATCAATTACAAGAGAGTGCACTTTATTGCTACTTTGATGCATTTCTCTCTGAAGTTGAACCCAAAAATTGGCAGCAAGCTATGACTCAATCATCTTGGATTGAAGCTATGCAGGAGGAACTAAATGAATTCCAACGACTTGAAGTATGGGAATTGGTTCCTCTCCCTGACAAGGTTAACATCCTTACTTTGTTATGGGTTTATAAGGTTAAACTTGATGAGATGGGTGCGGTATTAAAGAATAAGGCTAGATTGGTCGCTAGAGGATATAAATAAGCCTTGGGTATAGACTTTGAAGAATCTTTTGCTCCTGTGGAAAGATTGGAGGCAATTAGACTATTCCTTGCGTATGCTGCTCATATGAACATGATCGTCTATCAAATGGATGTGAAGACGGCATTTTTGAACGGTGAACTAAGGGAAGAAGTCTATGTTAGTCAACCGGATGGGTTCGTCAGTACGGAGTTTCCTAATCATGTGTACAAGCTTAAGAAGGCTCTCTATGGGTTGAAACAAGCTCCACGCGTGTGGTATGATCTCCTGTCCACATATCTCATTTCGGAAGGCTTCTCCAAAGGCAAGGTGGACCCCACTCTATTCACTCTCAAGGAAGGCAACGACATGATTCTGGTACAAATTTATGTTGATGATATAATATTTGCTGCCACTAACATAGAATTGTCAAATCGATTTGAGAAGATAATGTCCACACGCTTTCAGATGTCGATGATGGGAAAAATTTCATTTTTCTTAGGATTACAGATTTCTCAGAATCCCAGAGGCATCTTTATTAATCAATCCAAATATGCTCTAGAATCTCTTAAGAAATATAACTTTGAAAATTGTGACCCCGTGGACACTCCAATGGTGGAGAAATCCAAGTTAGATGAAGATAGGAATGGGACTATTGTCGATCCAAAACTTTACCGTGGGATGATCGGCACCCTTCTATATCTGACTGCTAGCAGGCCTGATTTGCAATTTGTTGTATGCATGTGTGCCCGGTATCAGGCTCGGCCTACCGAAAAGCACCTACATGTTGTGAAAAGGATCTTTCGGTATCTAAAAGGAACACTTCATCGTGGTCTATGGTATCCGAAAGATTCCTCTATTGCTTTAATATCATACGCAGATGCCGATCATGCTGGATGTCAAGACACGAGGCGTAGCACTTCTGGATCTGTGCAACTCCTTGGAGATAGATTGATCAGTTGGTCTTCAAAAAGGCAGAAAAGCGCTGCAATTTCTAGCACGGAGGCTGAATACATCGCCATGTCCGGTTGTTGTGCTCAAGTCCTTTGGATGAGATCACAATTAACTGACTACGGTTTGGGATTTAACAAAATCCCGATGTATTGTGACAACAAGAGCGCCATTGCCCTTTGCTGCAACTATGTTCAACACTCCCGGGCCAAGCACATAGACATTCGCTACCATTTCATTAAAGAGCAGGTGGAGAACGGAGTGATCGAGCTGTATTTTGTCACTACTGAGTACCAGCTGGCGGATATGTTCACCAAAGCCTTAGATCGAGGACGAATCGAGTTTTTGATCGACAAGCTTGGCATGAAATCATTCACTCCAGCGACTCTCAAAGAGTTGGCAGAAGAATCAGCTGAATAGTCGTGGTAAACTATTCAGAGTATCCTTTGTTTGTGATCATGTATATTATCGTAAATATATAAACCACAAAAGAAAAATACAAAAATATAAAACCAACAAAAATCATAAAAAATATAAAACCTAGAAAAACATAAAAATTATAAAATCAAGAAAAACTAAAAATATTTTTCGTTTTTAAAACGGGCATGTCTTTTGGTACGGTAATATTTACGGCCTTAGATATGTTGATCAATATTGACACGGTGCCATAAATAGAGTCCGTATAAAAGTTGTACTTTTTTAAAACATGCCCACTATGGCTTGTAGTTATTTCTGACTGCAACCCGGTTTTCATATTAAAGTCACGTATTTCTTTGGAAAACATTGGCTCAGAACGGGAATTAATTTTCTCGGGCGTGATTTACAAGCCAAATCATGCAAAGGGATCAAGTTTACTTTATAACTTGGTCTAACACGAATTTGTGTACGTCTCAGTGCATTAATTTGTTAAAATAAGAGAAATCTTATTGTCACCACGAATCAAACTTTTTCAAGATACAAATTGGAAATGCTTTCATCAATATTTGACTCTTTAAACAATGACTACAGCACTTTAAATAGAAAACGGGTCATCGTTTAAGGGGGAGAAAATATTAAATCATCTTCGTCATTAAATCGATCTTTTCAAAAGTGATTGTGAAAAATTAATGGCTAAATGGTAAATGAGTGATATTGCTTTAGAAAACAACTTGGGCTCGTTCAATGTGATAGGACTTTCTTTAGTTTTTGGAAATGTGCTAATAGATTGCGTTTGCTAAGTTGTGTGTCAATTAAACAAGGGTTAAGAAAAATGGAAAATTATAAACAAAAAGGAAAAGAATGAGAAAATGTAGGGACTTAAGGAAAAGAATGAGAAAATGTAGGGACTTAAGGAAAAGAATGAAAAGTCAAAAAATTGACCTAAGTCAAAACTAAGCCCCCCGCCCCCCTTTTCCTTTCACTGTATTACTATTCCCTTGCCGCCATTGTTGAAACTCACACACAAGCTCTAAAAAACATCTCGTTTATTCATCCGATCCTGTTCATTCGATAAATAAGGTAATTACATCAATATTTAAACTTATAATTCGTTAAATTCATCATCTAAATCTTGTTAAATTGATTCGGGTAGTAAACTTTACCAGATCTAGGGTTTATTTGCCAATTTAGGATTAATTGTTTCTGATTTGTGGTGGGTTTTGTGCAGATTAGCATGAGATGATGTTTAAATGCCTTAGATTGCCTTAGAAACTCACAAACGCGTTTAGAATTAATCCTCATAGACTGTGTTTTGATGTTCCGGATGAACATGGATCATAACTTCCGAATGAAGGACATTTTGAACAAAACTTCCGAATGAAGGATTTTTATGAAAAACTTCCGAATGAGGAAGTTCCGAATGAAGGACTTCCGAATGAAGAAGTTCCGAATGAAGAACTTCCGAATAAAGGAAGTTCCGAATGAAGAACTTCCGAATGAAGGAAGTTCCGAATGAAGAACTTCCGAATGAAGGAAGTTCCGAATGAAGAACTTCCGAATGAAGAAGTTCCGAATGAAGAACTTCCGAATGAAGAAGTTCCGAATGAAGGACTTCCGAATGAAGAAGTTCCGAATGAAGAACTTCCGAATGAAGGAAGTTCCGAATGAAGAACTTCCGAATGAAGAAGTTCCGAATGAATAACTTCCGAATGAAGGAGTTCCGAATGAAGAACTTCCGAATGAAGGAAGTTCCGAATGAAGAACTTCCGGATGAAGGAAGTTCCGAATGAAGAACTTCCAGATGAAGGAAGTTCCGAATGAAGGAATGTTCCGAATGAAGAAGTTCCGAATGAAGGAAAGTTCCGGATGAAGAGTTGTTTGATTATTATTGTTTGCATGTTATATGTACTTGTTGTATTATGTTATGAAATGTGTTATGCTTAGAAGTAAGAATGATATATATCTATATGTTTTTGTGCATCAACCTTTCATGTCTTATCTTAAGCAGATACAATGACTAATCCAATAGTACAAGCAATCCAAGACTCTAGAGAAGCCGCTATTGCTAAAGCACGAACCCTTAAGTTTATACCCAACAACTACCGGCTGAAGCAAGTCTCAAAATCCACTCACCATGGATTTAAAGTAGCCATCGCAATCCTTGATCAATCCTATTTTAAGAATGCTTTAAGAAGTAGTGCCTCGGTGCCTTATGATTATATGTATGAATTTTGGGCTACCAAGGAAATCACTTCAAACAAGATCACCTTCACCATCGACAACAAGCAGCAGACGCTCACAGTTTCAGACTTCCGTAAGATTTTTGGTATACGGGATACACCCAAAGGCATGTCATTCTCGAGGGATCCTACTAAAGATGAACTCATGGAGTTACTTGACGCTCTTGGATGTCCGAAAATACGAGTTGCATCTGAGTTTACCATTGCTAAAGTAGGACAACCTTGGAGAGCATTGTTGGGTATTCTCAGTAGATGTCTTACACCAAAAACAAGTGGCCATGATGCTTTGCGCAGTCCTATAATAAACCTCTTCTATGGCATGTACAAAGCTGCAAATGCAGATTATGCATTGTTGATATGGGAAGAATTCACCTTTCAACTCTTCCATAACAAGAAGCTGAAGACAAACTTCTTTCCTTATCCTCGGTTTATCAAGCTTATCATTAATTATTTTATGAAGAATGATGCTACTATTGATAGGCGTGCAGCAAGTCGTTATCACACTGAAGAAGCTGATGATACTGTGGATCTAAGGCATGAAGGACCGTCTGGTGGTGTGATTCCTGGTCCTATTCCCGATTATCTTCTGACAGAGAAAATCAAAGGTTCTGCTGATTACAAGCTACTGCAGCTAGAAATCAAGAAGCTGAAAGCAAACCTTCAGACTGGAGAAGACTCGTCTACTACAGTGAAGAGTAAAGGTAAACGCAAGCAACCAGCTGCTTTACCTAAACCCGAAACCAAGAAGAAAAAGACTGAGGTTAAGAAGGGAAAGGCTAAGGCTGATGAGTTACGTCTACGTGACGAAGAAGATGTTGTTGATCCTGCTCTTGATAAGACAGAGAGAAAAATGATGAAGATAGCAATTCAAAGGAGTAGGAAAGATACTGGCGGTAGTGGTTCAGGTGCAGGGGTAAATGTTGAAGAAGAGTACGTGGAACCAGATGATATTGATGAGTTTGGGTCACCTGAACATTATTCCACTTCGAAGGAGCCATCAATCCCTATTTCAGCAAGTGTGGAAAAGGAGTCTGTTGCTCCTACGATCATGGTGTCAACTCAACCTTTAGCAACTCAACCTCCACCAATACAACCCTTACCAACCAGACCGGCTTCAACACCATTTCTTCCACCACCTATAACTCCCATCCTTAGTACCGCAGTAACAACCGAGCCTCTTCAATCAACCCAGAGCAGCTCTGCAACATCTACAATGGCTGCATTGGTGATGGCCGAAATGTTGGATAAACATGTGGATAATCACAAACGAGAAATGGATGAACTTCGCCAAGAGTTACAAAGACGAGCTCAAAGTGAAGAAGCATCTAGGAAAGCCCAAGAGGAGATGATTGCTAAGTTCGCTGCAGATATGGAGTTGACTCGAAAAGCACATGCAGAAGAACTAGCTCGGGTTAAGCAGGCTGAGGCTGATAAGCATGCTGCACGTATCACCAGACTTCAAGCGATGAGGGATAAATATAAGGAGCAAAAAGAAGCACTTGAAGCTTCTGTTGAAGAGAGAGTGCAAGAATCCGTCGAATCCATTATGCCTAAACTGCGTGATGAATTGAAGACACTAGCAGCTGATAACTTGATGATCAAGTCATCCAATCCTTCAGAATCCGCCTACAAAATTGCTTATGAGTTAACGGATTTTGAATTAAAGAAGATCCTTAAGGCTCGTATGGTGGAACTTGGATCGTTTGATAAGTCTAGGATTCAACGGGCTCTATACAAATCCCTGAATGACGCTATCATGGAGGATGATAGGTTATTCAAAACGTTTGGAAGTGTGGTACCTTATCACATTCTACCTGAGGAAGAAAGGGAAGAAAGTGAAGAAGCAGAGGGTACTGGTGAAGAGGAAGAGGAAGAAGAAGGAGAAGAAGAGGAAAAGGATGACGATGATGGTGATGATGAGGATAAGGATGAGGATGATGATGACGATGATGATGATGGCGATGATGGTGGTGATGGTAATGAGGAGAGTGCTAGGGGGAGCAACGGGGATGACAATGAGGATGATGATGGGGGTGCACAGCCTAAAGAGGGAGATAAGGTTACCAGTTCCAAGAAAGCTACTAAGTCTGGAACCAAGTCCAAGAAAGATGCAGCACAGAAGGACAAATCAACTTCATCGGAATCCAGACGATCTAAGTGGCGCCACGATGTGAATGCTACTACGGCGTCATCGATTCCTGGTACCTCTATTGCTGTATCTTTACCTATTACCACTAACCCCATTAGTTCTGTTGTTGTTGCTCCTGTGAGTGCAGAATCAGTAACGGAACCCGAAGCTGCACAACACTCACCCGTTCACGACACTGCCGAAATGCCTGAATCAGAACCAGCAGATGTTCGCGCTTCTACTCCTCTACAACAAGCACAACAATCTACGGTTCCTGAACCAAGCACACGAGACTAAGCAGACACGTTGGAGATAGACGAGACTGCACCGCCACAGGCTTGGATCACGGCAGCAACACAATATGATCCGATCACAGACGCAGACAAAGATGTGTTGTATCTTCGTATCCGCAGTCCGATTGACTTATGTGCATTTCTTGCTCATGAGTATAAGACTTCGGTTACTCCATCTTTGGTGAAGAAAGTGCTGAAGGATAAGAGACTTCGCGCCAAAACCCGGTTAACCCGAATGGAGTTCGAGTATTATGCCGATGAGATCCTGAAGGCTCTGAATACCGTTCAACGGCCAGGTCTTCATGAATCAGAAAGAGCTCCACCTCCACTTGACCCTACTCAAGACAATCAGATTGCTCTCGACTTCTTCATCACCAATGATCTGGTTTATCTTCTCAAAGGGTCATCAAAGTACGCAACATCCCTTACCTTGCTGAAAGCTGCCAACTGGGGGACAATACCCTTTATCGAGGAAAAGGTAAACCGACTCTGGGTCCCAAAGGTAAATCGTAATTATGATATGTATGCTGTCATAGGTGCATCTCATTGGGACGAACGAGTCCGAAGGGCGTACAGGGGTTGCTGCCTAGTCAATTCTGGAAGCAACGTTAGATCCGATATCCGCATCTCCAGCATTTTAGGGTTGAAAACTGAAGCCAAGAATGGCTATTATCATGTGACCGAGATTCGTTTGAAAAGGGAGGATGACAGGGAATACAAAATCTAGCAGGGAGATTTTTCTATCATTCGCCTTGAGGATATCGAAGATATGCTGCTTCTGATGACCCGAGATCAACTCACACATATTCCTCGTGAAGACCTCATTGCCTTGAATACAGCACTTCGTATGTTCACACGAAGCGTTGTTATCAAGAAAAGAGTTGAAGATCTGCAGTTGGGAGTCGAAAGCTACCAAAGGAAGCTCAACTTAACCCGTCCAGTGAATCAAGTTCTACCTGAACATGTAGAAAGATGTCCTTATACCGGCATTTCTGTCCCGAATTGCGGCATTTTCTACTTGAACAGTCGAGGTTTAATGAAGTTTATGCGGGTGGGTGAGCTTTATAAGTACAGTGATGGGACTCTTCTACAAGTTAGAGGAAAGTTGGAGCATCTGAACTCGGGTGGGACTTTGCCAGAGATGACGGAGGATTGGCATCCGGGTTACCGGCAGATGGCGAAGTACGTGATCAAGAAGATTGATCAAAAGCTCCGTGAACGTAGATTGATGAGGAGCTTGGAAAGATTCGTTGGTGGAAGACCATATCTAGTGCACCACAAGCTACTGCAACGATCCATCTAATGGGTCGTACATTTCAGGTCCACTTTATATTGGTTTTCAATTGTGAATATGTATATTTGTGAATATTGTGCTTTAATGGCTTGATGTAGTGTTAAGGTGTGATAATTTTTCAAGAATTTATCACGAGATTCTAAATCTTTCAAACTATATCACACTAAAGCACTACAAATATCCCTTATTAAATTAAGGGGGAGCAATAACTTGTTCTATGGCCAAACATCGATTTCATTTTTACCCAAAGACCGGTTAATCCATTCAATATCCCAAATATTAATGGTTAACATTTTGGATAAGGGGAGAAAATGGGATTAAGGAGACTTAAGTGATACTTGGCTAAAAGATGAAAAAGACTTAACGATAATCCAACTTAATATGTGTAAAGCACGTGTTAAGGGGGAGCGTTTTTGATGAACAAAACACCTAAGGTACAAAACTTTTGATTTTAATATCACAAGTACCTTATGTGATTTTCAATGATTTTTCATGGTGGCAATTCCTTCCCAAAACACGCTTAATTCACGACGAATGTGGTGACAAAAGGGTGGTAGGAATAGGTTTAGTCCAATGATTCATCAGAGCCGATGGAATCTTCCCAAGGACAATTCCCTAGATAGAATTAGAATTCCTAGGAAAGATGGAGAAAGAATGTGAACGTAGCTGAATGCCGACCAAGTACTTAAGCTAGCACTGGAACAATCACAACAAGGTGCTAGTGATGACGTATTGGTAAGCATTGAAGGGGTTGAAGAATGAAAAAGAATTGTAAAGATAAAGGGTGTAAAGAAAGAAGCCCTCCTTACAACTTTAGGCAGAAACCGGGTCAATACATACGCTATTGAGGTCATTTTTGCTAATGATTCTCGGTATTGAAGAAAGACATCATGGACCCAGTGATGCAATGCACAACCCTTCCCAGCTAACTCAAATATCTCTCAAAAGGTATTTGTTTTAATCACACGGAGATCAACACGTTATCTATTGGTTTATTCACTCCGAATAGACTGGTATTGAAAAGGTGGCACTCCTCTCCAGCCATCGCTCACTAAATCAAAACGCACAATCGAGTCTAGAGCCAAGAGATCATCAAAAGTCTCATTAGGACACTTTCCATTTATTCCTTGCTTTCTCACACACTGTGAAAAGTAAGAGATTTTCATGAGTCCTACGCAGTATTCCTGTAATATTGCCAGAACATCCGAGTAATACGCAAGTATTACAATGAAGATGGAAATCCTGCTTGAGCCAACATCAAACAAGCTCATGGTAGGTTACACGTGCGGTTCTTTTAGAACTAATCTTGTGAAAAACTGGAAGGAAACAGTGGTTTAATTCTTAATTGAACTTAAACTCGTTCCAGGCCTCTTCGCATTATCATATGATCTTGCCAGAACACTCAAAGTGACTCTTTATTGATCACAGTGGCGAGTGGAAATCCTTCTAGTGTTAACATCAAACAGCACTTGGTAGGTGACGTGCAAGATTCTTTATGAATTGAGCTCGTGACAACTGGAAAGCAACGATGGTGAAAATCTTAATTGAAATTCACTTGTTCCAGGTTTCATGAATTGACGGCTTCAAATCACAAGGATAATTTATCCAAGTGATTCACTCTTTATGTTCGCAGTCAGCTTTGGACGGTCGAATAAAGAGAACGGGTCTACCCGCGAAATCCTGTCAGGAAGTTACTTAATTGAAACTATCCGTCACGGGTACGATATCTGATATCGTCCAACGGTCTTCACCGACCGGAGGTAAAATGCTACCGAATTAGAATAAAAAGTTCAAAGCCATTTTATTCGTGTCGTTGCTGTGTACCTGTTAAAGACGGTGGCGTTGCTGTGTACCTGTTGAAGACGGTGGCGTTGCTGTGTACCAGTGAAGACGGTGGTGTTGCGGTGTACCTGTAGAAGTCGTTCCCACATGCTTATGTTTTTCTGCATCAAAGTTTAGCAAAAATTCAAGAAAGTACAAGATAAAGTCTTCCGCTGTACCAAACTCTGAAACTTTCGAGAATTCAACAAAAAGACATAAGTGTGTGGAACATGAAGTCACGAGGAGGCAAATTCACAAGAAAGGCAAAGATCGCACGTGAAAGGCCAAAGAACAATGCTCTCAAGCCAAAGCCAAAAAGATCAAACCAACATATTCACAACAAAAGAAAGAAAAGAAGAAAAGACTACGAGCTAAAGAACGAAGACTTAGTATAGTATGCTAGGTTTAGAACTTTGTAACGTGGAGTGACCTCCCTTAGGGGGAGATTGTTAGAAATACGTTTTAACGTATATTAGAAGTATCGGTCACTCCACAATATTATTTATGTTGTAATAGCTCGTAGTTAACAAATAGTTATTAGTTGCTTATTAAGTTAAGTAAGAACCGGTCCATGGGCTTGTCATGGACCGGCCCAAGCCCATGTTTGCTTGGAACCATAAATACCCCTTTCCACCATGGAAAGGGGTTGGTTGTTGTCATTTTTCTAGTTTCACTTATTGAAATAACACATAGTTTTCTCTTTCTTTCTCTCTCTAACTTTCTCTCTCTAGAAATCATCAACCCCTTCATAGATTCATAGGTTATCAATATTCTACAGTATTGAAAGTTAGGGTTTGGTTGGTTGATTATTGGTTACTTGATCATCCGTTATTAGACTTAAGGTATGTTTTCTTTATCTTTATGTTAATTACATTATGTGCATAGTTAATTGATCCTATCCGCTGCGTTTACTCATGATGCATGTATATTAGATATACTAGAGTTGTTAAATTCCAACATCAAAGACATATATGAAACACAAATTCATTAAGCAAGTCTAATTTCCATTACAATAATGTTCAGACATGTGGGGGAGAAGACCCTTGTTTTTGGTAACTACAAAATATGAAACCACATGCCATCACATGTTACACATGCACACATAAAAAAGTTAAGATTTTTTGTGTCTCTACATACAATTGTCTACACAAATTAAAGTAACATCAGATAAACAACTAAGGAATTGGGTAGGCCATGTCTGCTGTAGATCCTTCACCATTAGGGCCAACACCTGAATACTTCTTCAAATGTTTCTTATATATCCTCTCAGCTCTTTGTATGTTCTTTTGGTAAATCATAAATGGTAGTTGTTCTACATTTGGAGTAGCCTCTGACCCTTTCCTTTTCCTTCTTCTTTTCTGTAACTTTGGTGATTATGGGGTTACACATAGCTCAGTTGATTGTTCTTTGTCATTTATAGTTTTTAGTTGGCCCATTGTTACTTCTGCATTGACACCTTCTATAGACTTCTGCACAATAGACTCTTGTGTCTGTAAATCCCCATTAACTTCTTGAACTAGTTTGTTTGTAGTATTACCAGGAGTAAGTATGTCACTCCTCCACCACTTCTACTAAAAAAAGATACATTTCCTCCTCTCTTAACCTTTCATCATCTTGCTCTATATATCTTGCCTCTTGTTCCGCTGTCAATCTTACAACTTCCTCATCAAACTCTTCTTATTGGGATTAAACATCTGCAATCCTCCTTTTTTCCTCCTATTCTAGAAGAAGTTGTTCCTTGTACTCAAGATCCATTTGAGACCTTATTTGTACCTCACTCATTTCCTGTATACATATGAGGCAATAATGAACAATTGTTCTATTTACTCAAAATACAAATAAGGAATATTAAGTAAGCATACATGTTCACCTCCACTAGCTTCTTTACCCCTACCTATCCTATTACCTCCACCTCTACCCCTATCTCTACCCCTACCTCTTAAAGCACTAGGCTCACCAACATCAACACTTTGCTCACCTCCACCACGATTAGCCTCACCTAAACCACCTAGGATAGTAGTTGGGTTACCTCTACATCCCCTAGAACCTCTCCCACCACCTCTACTTGAAGCATGAGTAGTAAAGTCTAGTTCCCTCCTCCTTCCAGGATTCGTTTTCATTTGATCTGGTTTGGGCACATGTTCTTTATCACAAACTCTTTTGTTGTGGCCTTTCTCATAACAATTACTACAAGTTACGGTCTTATCCAACCTACTAACCTGTTGTGAATCCTTTTCTAAAGGTGCCTTCACTCTATTTTTTGTATTCCTGACATCCTTTTAACAATGGGTGGCAGTAGTTTTTAATTAGGTTGTCTTTTCCACATGTTACTTCTATAAATAAGCTTAATGCTAAACTGATATGCCTCAAACCACTTCTCCTGGTTGTAACAATGATGTACCCCCTCTTCAGGTTCCTTATTCAAAAAAAATATGTTGCCAAAGCATGGACACAAGGAATACGTGAGAGTTCCCACAACCTACACATACATTTTTTAAGATGTATATTAACTCCAAAACTATCTCCATCCCTCCTCACTTCTACCTCTTGAAACCTACTTTGAGCGACCCCACAACCCTAGAATGTTACTACTGTGTTAGTTTCATAAATTACAATTTTGAACAATTAACTAACTATGTTAAAACATACCTTTACTCTACTGTCAAGATAGCTAATCTTTTTTTATTGATGGTGTGATTGTATCCTCCAAAGTTCATAGCAGTCTTATTCATGTGTACCAATCTTTGTATTACATATAAGCTTATGTTTTCAAACATAGTGATGATTGGCTTTGTTCTTTGAACTGGTATAAAACTGTTAAAACTTTCTACATGTCCATTTTTAAGTAATGCACACTTGGAATTCATGTCAAATAAGGCTCTGCACCAAGAATTAGGATTCCTTTGCACCAGGTAATCATAAGCCTTAGTATTAATGTCCTTGATTTGATCCATCTTGTTGTAGAATTTCTATTCAAATGTAGTACCAGCTGCTAGCCAAAACAATGTTTGTAGCTGCACCCTACTATGCTTCTTTTTTAAATTTGCAAACACATGTCTGATGTATTTTCTATGTTTTGCATTTGGCAGCCAATCTCTCATAGCATCCAATAACCCCTGTATAATGCAAAGATATTATTTAAGTTATAAAATATTTATTTATTTAACCCCTGCGTATCAAAGATATTTTGCAAAGATATTATGTAAGATTACCTTATGTGAATCATATATTATTGTTATGCCAATTCCATCTCTCAAGTCAAGGTCTTCTTGTAGCAAGGATAAGAACCAACACCAATTCTCATTATTTTCAACCTTCGCTATATCCCAAACAATTAGGTAAATCTGATTATTTGCATCTCTCCTAATAATTGTGAGCAACTCTCCTCTGCAAATGTGTTTAAGAAAAAAACCATCTAATCCAGTTACCTTTCTACAACCTTGTTTCCACCCATCATTGACTCCCTTAAAACACATGTACATTCCCCTAAAGTAGTGGTTCCTATATTCTGTTTCTTCATAATCAAGCACGCAAGTAGAACCAGGGTTTGTGTCTAAGATTGCATGTCTATAATCCTAAAACTTAGCATAATGCTCAACCAATCCTCCTTAAAATTCAAATAGGGCCCTTTGTTCTACTCTCTTGCATTGTCCAATGCTCACATTGGTAAGAAACCTTTCCCTAATGGCAGCTTTCATTTTCAACAAAGGAATAAAGGGGTCTGAATGATATCTTTTTCAAAATGATGTGATATCCATTTGTAGGTGACTAATGACCCTAGATTAAAGTTTCTTGAACACTTATGGTCTGTTTTGAGTGATTTGATTTGAAATGATTTCGCATTACTCATCTAAGATGCCCATAACCTAAATCCACAAACTTCGTTGGCCTTTCTTTTTTCAAATGCAATCTTGGCTTTAGTTCACTTAGGTGATTCATTGTTCCTACTAGTACCCTCCCGATCTTTGCTTGTTCCTTTCCTAGGTTTTGCTATAGCTATGGATGTCTTAACTTTATTAGCCTTAAACTTAATATTACCCTTCTTACCTTTCTTATTGCCTAGCTTTTTACTTTTTTTTATTATTTGTCTTAACTTTGTTACCCCCCTCATCTTCCTCTGTGAACAATTATTTCTTATCCCTTTTTTTACTTTGATGATGCACATATCCCTAATGATACATCTCTTCCACAATAGACAAGTAACTACTTCCAATCATTCTTCTCCTACCATAGTTGATATCCCCAGCAACCCCATAAATGGCCAAAGCAAATTCAATTGGTCAGGATGGTCAAACCTCATGCCCAATACGTGATGCATTTCATTCCAAGGTTGTGAAAGATTATGTATAGGATAACACTTACCCCTCTGAACTGTGTGTGAAGGATCTACATTACTAGAATCAGTGTCTTTCATGTGTAAGTCCTCATTAGTACACAAGCGGAAAGAAATTCTATCGCTCTAAACAAGACTCAAACTTAAAATCTTACTTAGAAGGATAAAACCTTCATACCGCTAGAACAACAATTCTTTAATAAATCATTAAATTTTTTATATAATCAAAACAAATGATAACAAAATTGAGTGAATAACTTTTTAGCTACAGCCCACAAGGTTTTTTTTATACGATGTTATTGTAGTTGGAATGCACTAACTTCCTAATAAGTTCACGAAAGTTATCATATGAAATACCTTCGACATCAAACTCAGTTAATTGTTTCTCATGACCATGAATGTAGTTAAAGGGGTGTGGTGAGAATATACTTGTGTTTCAAATCGACCGTAAAATCATTAATCTTCTTAGCTTTACCTGAAATTAGGTCAAAAACGAATGTTTATAAATTAGGTTAAAATCAAATGTTAACTAATTAATTGTTATCGGAATGAAACAATTAAACGAAATTGATTACTTTTAACTTTGGTGATGAACTATTTAACTGGATTTTATAACTAAAAAAATTTAGAGTTTATGATTTGGAATATTGAGAAAAAAAAGGATCTTGATCGATCATAAATAAAGCATTCAAGTATACGAGGTGTATAATTCAACTTTATGATTTTTTTTTATAGTTTGCAAATATAATAAGCATTTTGTTTTTATTGCCTTAGTCAATCAAGTCAATCAAGATCAGTGGCCTTGCTAGTAAGTAGACACCATCATACTGATTAAGGCCTGGCATTTCATATCCTTTGTCTTGTGAATCGAACCTTTCGACTATTTTTTCTTTTAACATATGTCGTGTAAAACATGAATTACAAGACTAATTTGTATCTCTCAGCCATTTAATTGTTTTAGTTTGTTAGGCAAATAAATAAGTGTTTGTGTGTGTGAGCCTTTTTTCTTAACTTACATTTGTGGAGTTGTTTTTTACTGTGTGTACAGTTTTTTTTATGTCAAACAGTGTTTGGTTTAAGAAAAAAAAACTAAACTAATACTCGTATAATGGGTTAATTCGATGAAAAAAATTGAAAGATCTAAGATGCATGCTTAATATTGTGTCTGAATTATATATCACTATTTTATTGAGTTATAAAAAAGTGAGTCTAATTGTTCCAACCAATAAAATTTTAGTTATCTATATTTAGACATGATATTAGTCATGTATTTTAGGTCTCCAAATTCGATTATATTTATGGTTGCATTACTAGTTTAAGGGCCTGTTTGTTTAGTTTTTCTATTAAGTCCTGTATAATTAAAGCGTCTGTCTGGATATATGATGTCTTTTTCTAGATGGATATAAACTTGTTTGTTTTATGTGCTGAATAAGGTGTCTGAATTAAAAAAATACTTTTATACCCTAAAAAGAAGTTACATGAGATTATATGTGCAGAAGTTTGAGGGTAAGTATATAAAATTATAAATTAAGTCATAAACTTAATATAGAGACCCTCTTTTTTATGACTTTTCCTAGAAAGTCATATATTAATATTCTCTTTTATGACCCTCTCTTTATCAAACACAACCTAACCTAAGTATTATTATATCCCTGTGTGTATCTCATAGTTGTGTATTTAAGTTTAAATATTAGACAAGGTGTGTATTATTTGATGCTTACAAAAGCCTTTTTTTTAAGTGAGAGATAAAAAAATAGGACTGAAAGCATAGGAAATTGTTTGAATGAATTCACGTGAAGTATGCACGTTTGTTAGAGCTACTGTTTGGTACCTTTCAATTTGACATAAATCAATTGGTTATCGCTTTTTACAAGGTTTTTAACATATGCCTGTTTACGTTTCAATTTTGTTCGTGTATCGTTTTAGACGATATTTTAACTCATAACTCGTGAAATACGGTATTAAATGTTACTTTACCTTGAAGGTTTGTTTATTGATTTTTTTTCATTAAGTCAAGTTTAATTAAAACCATGACTTAATGCATAAAGCCTCAATTTTATTGTTTAATATTTTAAGTCTTAACAAACAGATTTTATACTCCCTTTGTCCTAATTTATTAGTCTATTTTTGATTTTTAAATTTTTTTTTACTAAACTTTGACTTTAAATTATTATTTTTATGTTATTTAATACTTGATGAAAAATTATACCAAATGAAAATAGATCTAAAAAACAATCCATACATATATTTTGCATTAAGTATTATATAACACAACAATATTAATTTAAAGTTAAAATTGAATAAAAAAGAATTGAAAAATTAATAAGAGACTAATAAATTAGGACGAAGAGAGTATAACTTAATAAATTTAATTTTTTTCTATTAAATCAATTAAATTATTATCGAACACTCTGCATCTTAACTTTCAATTTTAGTTCAAATATATTCACTTGAGTTTGGCACGACCTAAATTTTGAATTTTCGTAGTTTCTAAAGCCAACGTTTCTTTATACGTTTCTGACCTGCAAATATAAAAGCTTGTCCAAAAATAATATCGCCGAAACCTCTTGTTTAAACAATTATTTTACCGACGAAACCCTTTTAAAAAAAACATTTTAAACCATCTTGAAATAAAATGATGATAGAACCTCAAACGAAAAGTGAAAATTATAAATAAATAAAGAAAACTATACTTTTACTTAGGGCATCCACAACTAGGGGTGTTTAGTGTTTGGTTTGACACCGAACAAACCGAAAAGTAAACCGGATCGAAACTGGATAATACCGAACCAAAAATTTTAAATGGTGTATGGTTTGGTTTGAAACCGAACTAATGTATTTAATTGGTATTTGGTTTGGTTATGGTTTGACAAAAATAAAACAAAACCAAACCGAAAAAACCGAATAACTCTATACACATTAAATTTTTAACTATATACATATATTATTATCCTAAGTAGTTGTCTTTTAACTAATCATTCATCAGACTAAAAATTAATGTATATCCCAGCAACTTAGTTCCAATTTTCCTACTTTATTCATATAATTCTCATATATGGAGTGAGTTTGAAGTTGCACCTGTGTTTGGATGCGTGGAGATAGACTATTCAAGTTAATGATAATTCTAAACACTTTCTTCAAAGAAAATTTTACCTTATTTCGTTTCTATTTATTTATATAAAGTTCTACCCTTTTAGGTTTCTTTAAAATTGTTTATAATTTGTTATTTTTACTTGAAAAATTAGGTTTTTGTTTGTGAGTTTACTTGAATTTGGTTTTCTTGGTTTAAACTAAAACCAAACCGAAATCTAATTTGGTTTATGGTTTGGTTTTATCATTACTATAATTGATTTGGTTTAATTTTAATTTTAACTTTAAAAATTTTCAAACCGATTAACCTGAACCATACAACCCACAAACCCGAAAATCAAACCGATAAACACCCCTAACCGACTTATGTGAAAAAGTTTAATACTAACAATTGAACGTTCAACCCCATTGTGAATTGCCATCTCATCTATACGTACAATAGTCGATGTTCTCTGTACACACCGGTTTTATACGGAAGATAAGTATTTTATTACTAATATATACATTTATGGTGATGAGTTTTACTCACATGTGAACAGTAACTCGCAATATATAATATTTAACTCTTAGGAACAGTAACATATTATTTTGTAACCTATAAAATAATGTTATCTCACATATCTCTATAGTTTTTGACGGGAAAATATCCATTAATAATCCATCGCCCCCTTCGTTACGTGTCTTGCAATCACTGTATCCAACACACATCATTATCTCCACGCACAAAGTGTCAGATCTTAAATACTTTCTTCACCCGATAACGTTGACAATACTTTCTCCACGCACAACTGTCGGTTAGAAGCTGATTACAAAAAAACGCTTAAGCCAACAACTGCTATCTGCAGAAGTTTGGTCTGTTATCTGAAGCTATGAAGTGTATCTAAAAGTATATCCATTTTGACTTCAAAGTATAAGTATTGAACTCCTTGGGATTATAGGGAATCCATTTCAAGGTGAACTCCCCCGAATCTGAATTCGTCCCAAAGAGATCTAAAGTATCTGGAAAGGAAAAGTATCCATTTAGTAGTAGAAGTAACATGATTAGGAATTGGAGATGCGTTTTTTTTGTGTCTCAATATGTTTTAAAAACTTTGGGATTTTGGTGCCCTTTTAGATTATATGCAGCACATACACTTTTCATTATTGAATGACTTATAAGGTGTAGACTTTAGTCGATTCCCATTCAGGCGTAAAAGTAGCGATAAAAGATAGTATTGGATTTATGTCCAAGCATAAAAAAATATACCAACCTATAATAACAAGCGTTTTGTGTTGGTCATCTTGGAAATGTTCTTTTATCTGAGTACGTAGTTTTGGTTAGCAATAATAGATTTTTTTTAATTCTTGCTTTCTTTGTTGGATGAACAGTTTTCAAGGGTATACATGGAGTGTTGCAAGAGCCCACAACATTTAAGAATACCACCACAAACCTCAATCGCAGTGCAAAACGTTGAGGTAAAATATGAATAAATATGTAACGATTAGAAACTTTCCAGGATCGGGCATATCAAGTAAGGCATCACAAGGTATTGGCTATGACCAAAGTGGCCGAAAAATTAAGTTATTGGTTCGATGCGACTGTATGTAAAATGTTAGGAGTATAGGTATAAGGCGCTTTGTCGGAAGAAAAAATAGTAGTCGGTTAGATTTGAAACACATGATACGTGAAGTTAAAAAAAGAGAAGAGATTTATATATGTATACATCAAAAATAGTTAAATGAAAGGTAAATAATACAGGGGTATTGTATAACACATAGATCATGGGTATTGTATAACACATAGATCCTGGGTAGTATGGAAATAAAGAAGAAAATGTGGAAGTTGAAATTGACTAATTGTGTGTTATTTCTTATTGGCGTCAAAATGATTTATAAGATTCAATATTCTCTATGTCGTCTTGCTACTTGACAAATTATACATGTTCTTCTTTTTTATCAGATTTGTTAACTGTGGACTCGCTAACTTCGGTGCCTAATTCATCTTAATGCCAGGTCCTTCAGATGTTGTAAGACCAGCATAAGAACATCAGCGGCTACAAACCCAAGCTTCCAAAAGCAAATCAAAGGCACAATTGCTCTAAACGTCGATATCTACGGGTCTTGACTTTTATTTGGATGAGAAATCTTTACACTTCTGGTAAGCAATAATTATTTTTTTTGTCATATATCGAGTTATAAAGAAAAATCATCTTATGTGGAACTACCGACACTTATGTCGTTACGCGATTCACTAAATAAATGCTATGAGAGTATGAATATTTCCATGTATGGTTAGTCTGTTATACCAATGAGCACAAACATTTACTTTTGGGCAGATGCAAGTTTCTTGAATGCTAGCTCATCCATGTATGGTTAGTCTGTTATACCAATGAGCATAAACACTGCACACTATGTTCGGATCTCTATAAACTATACACGTGGGATTGATCTATTCTCACTCTTCAAAAAATAAAGTCATACGTTGGGGTGTAAAAATGTTGATGTATTACTGGATAAAGTATCTGTTTTTAGTGCTTTCTTGACTGATGTCGGTGATCAAACAACTTGGGTAATTTTGGTTCTGTACCATATCAGTTAATCATATATAGTTACTATCTTATTGCAGGAAATTTACTACAAAACTTGGAGATTTTACGTTGATAAAGTGTAGCTCTGAGTGAGGGATGTCACGCGTTAGTGTATAATTTCATCAGTAAGTTGATCTCAATGTGCCTCTTTTTGTGCATTAGACTTTTAGTTGTATATGACATACCTCTACTCTGTCATATATGTAGCAGCCTGTTGATATGCATGTGAACTAAGGTTAACAAGATGCCTTAAATCAGTTGACCTTCCAAACCATTCGAACATGTTTGCTATTTACGCTGGTAGCAACATATACATTTGACTAATTTTTTTTACACTTCGCCGTTATATAGTATACTAGATTAGGCCTGTCGCAACGCGCGGAAAACCTTAGCGAAGTTTTCTAATGAACAATGATGTTTTCTATGTAATTAGTGATTTAGGTTCATGTTTGCTATTGATAAAATTACATGCTCTTATCTATTTTTAGAAAGTTAGTTACCCTCCACATATATCGCTAAAAATTACCATACTACTTAAATTATAGCGTTAGTAAAGGGAGCTTCGGTAAAAATCTTATTTTGGGTGTATGTTTGCTTTCAGTCTTTTCAAAATGTTGCAAGAGAATGTGATTTCATTTTTAGAAGATGCTAGGATGTATGTGAGATAGATAATAACTAATTAAAGTAACAACTAGCTTTAGTTATGTAGTTGGCTTTTCACGAAAAGGACAACATGAAGATTCCTTAAATGAGATTATAAGGGATTAACTCATGAAAATACAATTAAGGTAATATTGATTTCATATTTTAATTGGGTGAAACGACATTTAGCTAGAAAACTTTAGACAACGTTAAGACTGCTGATTAATTAATTAAAAAAATGCAATCTGAACTTTTGGTAGTCTATTGTACAGTCTCTAATTTAGCGTTGTGCGAACTTCTATAGTCCATCTGAAAGACATGTATGTGCTTTAGGATGGGTTGAGGAAGAAAGACAAACATGTTTCCACTGTTACATCTTGCTTTATTGGATAAATAGATGTTGTCGTAAATTGCTCCAAGTCTCCACAAGCCATTTAGAAGGGAAAAGGCAAACACTGTGTGCTACCAGTCATGGGTCACAAGTAAAGAGATTATCCATTAACTCCAGTGAGGAGATTCTATCTGATGAAGACTTGAAAACCAATTAGTCTACTTATTCTTATTACACATCAAGCTGAAGATAGGGTTGCACTTTTTGAAGCTAAATGTTAATTGAATTACTTTTGTAAGATACTATGTATCAACATTTGTTTGTGGTGCACTCGGGCAAATAGTATATGCATTATGTATTGTACAGTAGTACTTTATTTTCTGAAAAAATGGTGTGTATTGTAGTACTTTATTTTCTGAAAGGGTTAAGTCCATATATTAGCAACGAACTATTTAACTTTTACACATCTAGGTAACTAACTCAACATATTACTAATATAGTGATTCAAACCGGCTAATTTTTTATATATAGGTAAGATGACCGGTTAAACATGACAACTAGATAATTATCTCCACGTGGATTTTTTAGTTTTCCAGCTGTATACAATTAATAAATCATAATTGAAAAGTCATGTTTTGCAAAGAGTCAACCATTCCGTAACAACTAATTCATCCTTATAAAAGACTACATAATATATATAATACAAATCATGATGCGTTCTTTTCAACAACTTGCTAATCATTTACAACAAAGACGTTTGTTTCTTCTTAATCCATATGTATTAGCAATATAAATTTATCCAGCAAGATTAGATCTATAAATGGATCCGTTGAAACCTTAAATCACAACATAATTAGACTTATAAACAGATTCATCGAGATTAAATAGCGTTTAGGGGTCGGGATTAAAATGAGGATTGTTATTGTTATGAGAAATTGAGGGTGAGTTTCAGATTGTTGGTGCAAGATTCATTAAAATGAGTGTGTTCCATGTTCTGGGTCTTTTTTGTTCATAATAAAGTGGAGCTCATTACAAGAATCAATGAACAGCTATTGGATTTTTATACCTGGATCGATGGGTATAAATATCAATGATTAAAGATGATATATGATGAATCAATATGGGTTGTTTCTGTTTCCCTAGGACCTGTTGTCTCCCGCCAGAATCTGCTGGTGTCGCCGGAAAAGGTAAGGTTGAGAAGATGATGTTTTATGTCTGTTTGGATAAATGAATATAAGAGTGATGTGTAATATGCAAAGTGAAATGGTAAATCCAACTAAGCAAAAAAAGAAAAAGAAAATGACGTGTCGGTCATTTTTTAGTTTTAACTGGCAACCAACCGGTCATATTACTTATATATACACAAATTTGAAACTTTGAATGACTATATTAATAATAATCGCAGTTTGTTACCTAGATGTGTAAAATTTGAAAAGTACGTTGCCAATATATGGACTTAACCCTTTCTGAAAAAATGTGACGTTTCAAATAGTAGGTCAAAACAAAAAATTTCAAACGGGTCAAGCTGAGCATGTGCTCCGAGAAAATGCAACGTTGTTATTGTATACACATGCTCCGCGGCAACGCGCGGGGTAACAAAATCTTGTTACCAAACATAAAGACTTTTCAATTCACTAAATATCCATTATGTATTACTGTATACTATACGTATTTTATTCCATCAGCAGAACCATTATGGCCAATTGGCCATATATTTTCATGTTTATTTTTGTAAAACCACTAAGATTATTTATAACTTAGATATATTTTATATTGTGTATGTAGTAACTTCAAACTGGGCTCCTTGTTACTTTATTTCATGCGATTTCATATTGTATCCTTTCAAAAGCTTTTAATTACGTATATATCCAAACAAAACTTTTGTCATATCTATCCAAATGATTTAATTTGAGCATTTTTTTAATTTTTAAAATACATTACGATCAATATTGTAATTCGTCTATTATATAACCACTAGCTACAAGGCCCGCCCGATGGACGGCTAGCTTCAAATATAAATTTATAAAATTAAAAGCTATGAATGATTTTTCTTACGAAAACATAGTTTTAAAGCCTGCTCGTTGGGCGGATAGTTTTTGATTAAATTTAAAGAAAATTTTCACATACTAAAATGGTAATATGTGTGAAATTTTCATGGTAAAAACCCAACGTTTATGATCTTTATGTATACAATCATGTTTATATACACATATGTCATGGTATGCAAAATGGGAAAAACAGCTGCCATATACTCCGTAATTATTGTATATCAAATAATGATAAGCTGTAAATTATGTGCTGAGATATACAACTACCTACATACATTATCATCAATATTCTTTTTAAGAAGAAAAAGAATACAAATTGAGAAAAATTCGCCAAATAAATTAAGTGCACGGATCATCTTAGGGATTGTTTTAACAAAATGTATCTTAAGTTATTAGGATATGTACTGATTTAAGGGGCAAGTTTTAACGCATTATGACTTCAGTATTAAAAATGGGCAAGTTGTAAGAAAAGCAAGTTCTATTAACTTGGGCGAGTTTATAAAATGGGTCAAAACGGATTATGTATGATATGTTGTGGAAAAAAATCCATTACTCATTTAAGGGGTTGTATTAATGAACAAAATTTCATATGCTGGGAAAGCTTGGTTAAGTTCTCAAAAAGGACAATTATTAAGCAGCCCTTAAACACTTTTCACAATGTGTAAGTTTTAAAAAAGGACGTGCTCTGATTTAAGGGGCTGTTTGGATCACCATAATATCATTTTGTAGGTGAGTGTTTTGATATATGAACAATACTAAGAATGTGTAAATTTTAAAAAAGGTCACTGGGTGAGTTTAAAAATGGGTCAAAACGGCTGATGTATTACAAATAAATAAGTGTTAGCTAAGATTAAAAGGAGGCATGTGATACTTTGCCTAACTGTAGTATCATAACCACATGCCCAACTGTGTTCCTTTTAGTATACAACTTAGCAAACTTATGACACCAATCATCAAAGAAACAACATTCCAGCTTAACACCTCTGTTAATAATTTAAAAATATGTACATATAATTATACAAAAAATATTTGATAGATTGTGAATGTGAAAAATTTAGAATAATAAACTTACTGAACATCCTCAAGTATCACATTCGTCATCTTATCGAGGCCAAAATAGTTAAAAGGAATAACGTCTGACATAGAAACAACTGTTCCAGTTACATCTGCATTTGTATAGTTCATTTTTTGAATTAGAAGACATTAAGAGACAATAATCAACTAATAGACACGAAAGAAAATGAGTGTCGCTGTAATGTACCTGATTCCATCTAGTATTCGGGGACAATGGAATGAAAGATTGCGGTGTCTCACATTCTGGATTTGCTGGATCATTCCCACTGGACATTTGCTTGGGTTTGTGGCTTTGTAATAATGTCGTTGCTTTACATTGGAAACCGATAACAACATGAAACTTATAAAGATTTAATACAAACCATTTCATACGGACCCTAGCTCCCGTGAATTAACCATTTCATCAACAACTTCCGTATGAAATTAACCTATGCAATACAAATACCATTATAAAGAACTATCTTTAAAGGAAGCAACCGCATTTCTAAATAATAACTTCAACTCACCACAGTCCAGTCTTGCACCTTCCTCGTAACGCCAAAGTGTTGCCTCACAATCCAAACACCCTCTTAGTCCTCTGTCATTGCGTTTCGTCTCATCTATAGTTCTAAACTATCCATAAAACTCAACCCATATAATCTTTAAACTGAAAAAATGATACTACGTATAAGTTAAGACTGTTGATATAAGTTTTGAACATGCTTAAGAAAAAAAGTTTGACATATAGGGTGTTTGGATGTGTGCTTTGAGTGTGATTATGTGATAGTTTATAAGATGCAAGCATAAACAATAAGACTTATACTCATGTCAAATTTAGAGATACATATTATGGGCCGGGATAAAAAAAATTACTCGAACCATAGTGCAAAGATCAGTTGCCACAAAACGAATGAGCATTCTACACTTTCATATAAAACAACAAACCACCATTTATTTTAGCTAAAGGAAACTAAAAGTACCATAACTGGGATATAATAATAAAAGTAATATAAATTGTGCAGTTTATGAAATATATCTTAAAATGCTTATGCAATCTACCACTGAAAGAAATATAATACCCACACACAACTGATAATATGTACCAATATAGCAGTTAGAAAGTAAGAACTTTAAATCTAATTTTAAACACTATATTAACTGCAATAAGAACTACATAACATAAGAAAATAAGAAAATAGTGTTCAATATTACTTGTCTTGTAGTAAAGGGGATTAGAAGGAAATCATAAGTGACTTGATTATGTAGATTGATTGCAGCCAAAAGAAATTGTTCTCTGTACCTAAAAAAAAAATAAAAGTCTTAATCCAAACAAAAAAAAAGAATGAAATAACCTATACATAGACCAATATGCTTTTTGCTTCATCTATTTTTGCTCACCTACATCAACAATTAACCACATTTTCATTGGGGATTTTTATCAAATATTTTGGTGCCCATCTAAATTAAAGCCCTAAACTTAATACATTAGACTATAGTTGTCTTTGTTACAATAGATTTGTAAGGAGTGACAGTCAACATTAAAAATAAAAACCTCAAATTCAGTAATTCAATATACTTTATGAATTGCAAAATCATGAATTGGTTGCTAACAATTGAATGATCATTCTGATAAGGGTAGAAATCATCCACTTTAAGAATATACTAAAGCATTTGATATTATCTACAATCGGATCGTCCCCAAAATCGCCTGCGTGTAGATTGTGTGTTGTTTTTCTTTATTTTGGTAGGCCGTTTTGTTTTGGTGGATTTTTTTGGAAGAATTAAATGTTGTAAAACGAAAATGATGGACAGCCGTTGATTATGTATTATACACGTGTAGTTTTTTTAGAATTTTGGAGCCAGATCAAATTGGGCAAAACCTTCCTTTATATATATAGAAGATGAGCCCATGGATTTCCACTCAATCAAATCCGGCTAATATTTATATTGGAAATCATTTATCATCAAAAAATCCTTTATGAATTTTTAATTTAGTCAATTACAATAACTTTGCTATATTACTTGACCTAGATTTTATAGAGTTTGTTGCTGCAATATTGAAATCATTTAAAACTTGACCAACTTCATCAAAAATCATCCATGATCGGTCATTGGTTTCCACGCATCAAATCATCCCTTGTCATGCATTTTTCCACGAACCAAACATACGAATGATGGAGAATTGGATATGCATATGATGGGAAATTGGGTATAATTGACATTTTAGCTTTATAAAATTAATTATTATGTGTTTTTGAGATTAAAAAATACATATGATAATAAATTGGGTATATATGACAAATATAATGTTTAAGAATGATATATACGTAATTATAAGCAATTACTAGCTTTTAGAAAGATATATACGCAATTTCTTCTAAATTTTAAATGTTTGAACAATCTAATATATGAATTAGATTATTGGTGAATAAAATAATACAATGACGTGGAAGTTCAATAAACAAGGCTGCGTTCATTGCATTGTGGATGATTTGTGTAAAGTAAAAATATCTTGATGTGGCGATGATTTGTCATTCTATTGCATTCTAAAAAGATCAAATGCATTAGAGATGCTCTTAGGCTAAAGAACCTTGACTCTTTAAATTATAAATTTAAAAAAAAAAAGCCTAAATGTACCCAAAATCGTCTTATACGAGATATGGATGCAGAAAATCTCGTCTTACACGAGATATGGATGTCTTCCACGAGATATGGAGAGGGTTAGTTGTAAATGGCCACACACCTATCCGAAGGTAGAGTGGCCACTCTCAAATGACCGCCATCCTTTATGCATGAAGTGAGGATCAAACCACCGCCTCCCTCTTCAGTTAGAGAGGGAGGTGTGTTTTCCTACTGATCCAACCTTGTTTTATAACAATTTTTGTATTTGTATTTTGATAAACTAAATATCCTCTAGTTCTATAAGACATGTTACTCTATTTTAGATAGTAGCAAACCTTAAGCAGTATAGGGTTGTAAAAACTAGGGTTAAATCGAAAACTTGAAAATCAAACGCTTGAACTGCAGACAAAGAAAAAATGAAGATCAGACAATATGCATATGCTTTTTTTTAAGTAACTAATTAGTTTAGCGATTCTCTGTAGGTTAAACCGTTAACTGACGGATAGGAACTGAAGTCTCATTAGTAAACATACAAAAGCTCGCATTTGGGGAATCTAACAATGCGCCAGAATGTTCACAAAAGAGACAGAATGGTTACTGAAGATTGTCTATGTTCCGATGATGGTGTAGTGTCTAATGCCCCCATAGCAAAAGCTAATTAGCACATGTAGATAAACAAGTCTGAAATTTAGAGCCGAAAAATAGAGTTCGAGCAATGATGACAAATGATTGAGATATTCAAAAGTTTCAATACATATCGTTCTTTTCATCAACTGCCATGACCGCATCCGTTTCAATGGTGGGGAAAAAAAATAACTTAAATAGTCGAGCGAGAAAGAAGGACAAGTCTAAAACATTACAATTCCAAGCTGTTGACTATTGACTTCGTAGTAGAAGAATGCACCAAACCTGGAATTAAAAATAAATACACAATATGGCAACAGTTAGCATTTTGATTATAGCTATAACTTACGAGTATAAAAAGTATCATGACTTGCAATTTGCTAAGGAGAGGATTCCGATAATGTAGAAATCTCGTAAAAGTGGTCACTCAATTGGCTTTCCTTCATGTCACATAAGATCTTCACAAGATCCATTATTCTTTTCACTACAATGTCAGCCATTGCGCACAGACTAGAAAAACGTGGTTGCATCTTGTCCCTCTTTGATGGAGGCAGCTTTGTCACAGTATTTTTAATGTGCATCAAGTCACTAACAATCTCTTCAGTGGTTCTTTTCCCGTCAGCATCTCTTGACACTTATCATACTTTCCCCATACTTCAGTTGATCCTCGACTTTTCTGATTCTTTTATCAGTCTTCTTTTTCTCGCCCTTTAGTTTCCACCTTAAATTTTCCATAAGCTTTGGTGCCCATTTTGTGTTCTCCTTATCTTCAATCTCCTAGAGTATTTCCACCATATCATAGAATTAACAGAAACCACAAGAATACTCTCCATATGAGTCGCATAATTTATATTTGAACATTTTCTAATACACATGTCGCTTGTATAGTTCACTTAAGAATAGAACAGAAACACCAACATTTCAAAAACATAGGGCATATCCAGATATATATCAAACAGAAATGTCATGTAATCAGAACCCAAGAAAGACTATATAGGTTGATGCTAAGATCAGATATGTATAATAGTTTCATTATCTTGTTCGATGTGGACAACTAGCCACAGTTGGCTATATTTTGCCAAGCAACTAAAAGCAAGGTTAAGACTGTATCTCTTGCAACCAACCACCGCCCACATCTGTGGAGAGTGCAGTTATAGTATGGGATTGGGTGACTCATTAGGCATAAAGCTCTCACTGACCAAACAAGCTGACAACTCATAACAATTTACTTGCATAATATGCCTTACAGGAACCCTTCAATTAATACATCTGTCACGTACTCACCCTGTGCACCCAAGCAATAGTATCCAGGGTTTTTTTATAACAGCGACCCATAAATTGAAGGGTGGCAATTTAATGTACATTGTTTTATTGTCTTGAGCAATTTCATTCCAGTGGGATCCAATAATTTAACAGGATCCAACTGTGTAATGCACACTTCTCTTTCAAATGATTACGCGAGCGACATCATTTGGTTTGTGAACTTGATTTAGATTTTAGAGTATGCTGCTATTATGAAAGAAATAAAAAAGTGGAGGTACATTGCCGAGAATTAAATCATTACAAGGAAGGTTAGAAAGTTCACATTTCTCTTAAAGATGTTAATTCTTACCCACAACCATTTAAACGTCCTTCAGATATTAAGAATAAAATAAGTGTGACAACATTGTTTAGATGGACCGTCCTAAGACTTGTGGTCCGGCCCCCCTAGGCTTTGGCTATGTCAAAAGAAAGAAGTACCTAATAAGACAAACTTCTACTCCTTCAAAACCAGATATAGAATTCAGAACATAACACATGAGCTAAAGATCCAACCCTTCACTAAAAATACGTAGAGGCTGCATTCCAACAATAACTTTTAAGATAGCCCTATGTGCTTTACCCCATATAACTGTAACAAAATATATAATGTTTCATCAACTTCATTTGCAAGCACTCAAGAGATGGTCATCTACTCATTTGTTTTAGTCAGGAAATCTATAGAACCTAAAACGTTAAAATGAACACCCTCGCAAGCTACTGAACGATAAATGGCACAATAATTGCCGGTTGACATCACGTGAAACCATTCTGAATGTGGCATTTGGAGAATTATCTAGCAATGATAGCTGGGTGACATCAAATTGTTTTATTAAAGATCAAACATACAGATCTAAGCAAATAGATTTCTTTATAACATATGGCAATACGTATATGGTTATATGCTTCATGAAGTAGATACCTCACGTGAAACCATTCTGAATGTGGCATTTGGAGAATTATCTAGCAAATCGTCTTCAACTTTTGTAGACATTTTTACTGCTTTTTGCACCTCCGAGGGTTTCTTGAAGGTTTCTTTACCGGATAAATGTGTAAACATTTTAAGTTGGCAAATGGAGAAACTTGACGTGAGATTAGTTTCACGTGTGAAGAAAGAATCTGCAGAAAATTTTAGAAAATAAAATCATGTATAGAACAACAGTTCATGGTATCCTCGTGATCACGATTACAAATACATATATGCGTGCACTGTTTCCATCCGGTGGATTACTCTATCTTTAAAACTGTGTTTGGTTAAGTGTTGCCTTAAAAGGCAAAATTACCAGGTAGAGTTCATTCTCACAAGCAAGTGTTTTTTAGTTCTAGGTGCCAATACGTTTTAGAAGTATCATATCATGCACTGTTTTTGCAAGCATACAATCCGGATTGACTTATTAAGAAAGTCGTAATGAGATACACTAAAAATGAAAGTTGATAAAAGGTGCAATTTACTTCAAGTAAACGTATGGGTAATAGGGTAAAGAAATCAGATAAGAATATACCTCAACAATTTCCAGGTTAAGTGTAAGAAATTTGACACTTTCGAGATGTTGAAACAGACAAATAATTTTACTAGCACTTGTATTTCCAGTAACACAAAGATCCGCCTTCTCCAATAAATGGATACCGTCTGTAGAAAGGTCCAAACAATGATGACCTTTATATAGCAACGAGACAAGACCAGGGGCAGATATCAGATATTGATACTTTTTACGCTCACTATCGATAGTGAGATTCTTAAGTTGAGGCGCAACCACATTGACAACATTAAAACTCCCTTGAACGTCTTCAACTGTGAGATTAGATAGTAAAGGATGACAAATATTTAAACGATTTAATCCTATCACTTTGCAACTTTTTAAGGTGAGATTCTTCAAGTTCGCACACTTGGAGAAAAGGCCAATATTTGTGTCAGAAATTATGTCAATATTGCCATCACAGCACAAAGTGGTATCATGGAGACACAATGTTGTCAAGGCTGGAAGTTCCAAAGTTGACGCAAGTGAGAGAACAGCTCTCTCACTGTTCTTACTGTTCCAACCTTCATATTTCTTTTTGAAACTGAGATGTTTGAGAGACTCGCAACTAATGAGGGGAAGAAGGAATTTAATACTATCCGAAAGGAAGTATACAATATCCAGTTCTTGGATATTGTGAGAGGATGCATAGATCATGATTTGTCTAATAGACCTTGGGCTAAAATCTCTATAAGAATGGAGCTTAATTGAACCACTTCGACTTGATCATTGCGACGAGACAGAAAATTGGTAACAAATTTCGAGAGTGAGATTGCCCCCCCGAAATCTTTAACTGAGAAGTCGAGGTAAGGCATCGAAGTCCAGATATATCTCCATCTAGATGATAAAGCACTCTGTTTAATAGCACATTTAATGCCAACAAAAGAAAGTATTCTATGAATAAGATCATCCGGCAAGTTGCTTAGTCTATCAATTTCATCGTTCATTCACTTTTCAACCTGTTTGTAATCCATTTCCCCCACGCTCTACTTTGATACAAACAGATGCATTCACATCAACAATGGGTACACATGCACTCTGCTATAGCCTTGTTTGACTCAGAAAGCTGCAATATTTAACAACGAAACAATCAGAACATGTGAAACAATAATTGATACAAGTGGTTTGATGACTAAAAATATGCCTACATAGGTTGATCTTGTCTATCCGACAAGTCCTCTCGCCTAGGAAGACATATGCATCTAATGGACCTTTCAATTTGATCTAACATCAGGCCAGTTAACTATTGACTACTTTGGGTGCTTATACATTCGTCTCTATCCGTGAATCTTCAATTATCAACTATAAAGTAGGTTGTAGTAGAGTTATAACAGGCTGTTATTCATATATAAAAAAACATTTCATGAGCTTAAATAAACTTATATATTTTGGGATTGCTTATCTTAAAGCGTTCGGATTAAAGTGAAATAAGCTGATAAACAGTTTTTACCCAAACACTCAGAGGTGTTTATCCACTATAACATAAACAAACCCTGACCTCTTGCAAGCACTTGCCAACTTTAATCCCCGAGGTTATTGTAATAATTTGGGCACGAGGAAAACCTACCCGAGTCACAATGTTAGATAGGGACTCCCCCGATCACCCTGCAAGACTGACAGGGCGTGGTACTGATAAATTACTAGCCATACACAGTTTTCAACTGTATGGCCGGGCCAGTGGCCCCAAGGAATTTGCAGATAACTGGATTGAACTTGAGACATCTTACTAAGACTTTCTAAGCTTTTACCACTAGACAGCCCCTAATTAAAGATAAATGAAGTCGACCCACTTAATTAAAAAAAGTAACTTATCCTAAAAACAAACCTTAGGGGTATGTTTGGAAAGGAGCTTTTAAGAGCATTTAGCATTTAAAACCGAACGCTCGTTTGGCAAGGCGCGTTTAGCGTTTTGACTTTTTCTAAAAACGCTACTTGAAGAATCGTTTTAGTGTTAGCATTTAGCATTTATGTTATCTTACACTCTAGTCTCCAGTCTTCCGGTCTTCCGGTCTCCGACCTCCGGCCTCTAGTCTCCCATCTCTAGTCTATATAGAGGGTGAAAATTTTCAACATTTCCTAATATAGATTTCAACATTTCTTTTTTCACACAACATTCTTGGGTCGCAGGTTCAAACATCGGGTCTACCCGGTCAACCTGGTTGAGTCACGGGATCACGGGTTCAATCATTGGGTCAACCCGTCGAGTCACCGGGTCACGAGATCGACCACCGGGTGAAACCGGTCGAGTCTCCAGTTCACTTGTTCGACCACCGGGTCAACTTGTCGAGTCACCGGGTCACAAGATCAACCAGGGGCAACCCGGTCGAGTCACCGGTTCATTGATTCGACCAACAACCCGGTCGAGTCACCCGGTTACCGGTTCGACCATCGGATCAATTAGCATATGGTTAACTATATGCCGCTAGCCAATTGCGCTGCTATGCGCGGGTACACATCTAGTCATAACAGATACGGCGACGTATCCAATGAAAATGTGAATGAAAAGGTCGGAAACCATGCCCAAATAAATAAATACTCCGTATTAAATTAGTAATTAACAATCAAATCGATTTAATAGGAAATGTGTTATAATTATTATTTCGAGTATCATTGCATTTTGTTACTACAAAAATAAGTAAATCCAAATTACACAATTTCCTGACGAGTGGTTATATATGAGTAAAAAACAAAAGAGGAAAAATTAAAATCATGAAAAACCTCAGGAATAAGATAAAATTGTATGAGTATTCATTAACTGACTCACCTGTTTAATGTTTATGATGCCGATTAGGGTTGTGTGAAACTAATTAATATTGGAAATCTATTTACTTTATTAAAACAAGGTTTTTGAAGATGTCATATACTATGTGTGAATGTTTGATTGGTTACTTCAATTAAAAACTTTAAATGATGATGTCACAGTTATTAATATTATTTTTATTAAAAAAAACTTATTAAAAATTTTAAACAATGTAAATAAGTAAGGGTAAAAGTTATAAAATACCATCTTACTTATTGACTTGTGCTGACTTTAAACACTTACTATTTAATCTCGTGACTTTACATTCTACTTGTTTGTTTTGTAATAATATTACCATTATGACCGGTTACATTTACATATCAGTAAATTAATTATTAAAAAAAACTAAAATCTGTTATGATGCACATGTAGTGGAATGGAACAGAGTTAAATGCTTGAATTACTCTTCTTCACTCTTAAAAGTATGATGCACATGTGAGTTTTTTTAAGATGTCCGCAATTTCAGAAATCGATGTACATATACATGTTAACTCTGTTAGCAGTAAATTTTTGGATGTTAACATATACTTTTTCATAACTTATGTACAATTTCTGGATGTCATATAGGAGACAAGTATTATCTTCATCTGTAAATCATAATATACAAAAACATAAGTTGACCAGAGTCTTTATAGTAAAATAGAGAGTTGATAAGGAGGAGTCAGGCAATTAGATCCATTTCCATACACCGATAGAAACTGAATTCTCAGTTGTCGATTCTATGTTTGTACCAAAGTCCATGTTTTTGTTCAGCACTGGTGGCATCACTAATTGAAATATTAGGGGGTTATGCAGCCTGCAAGGCTTTCATTTTTCACTTAATGATAAGTTCAGCATTTCAGCATTTCCCGCATTTGTTCTCACCTTGATTGTTTGGTAGAATATTTAGCGTCACGAGCTGTTTATGTTGAAGGTACGGTTCTCGCGTTTTCGCGCGTTGTCCCCTAACCGCGAGACGTGAACCCCTGAATCTTATGGTTTTTTGTTAGCAACCAGTATTTTAACCATCTAAACCATATTTTTTATTTAAACCGAAAATATTTAGCATATTGTCGTTTCAGATCTGGAAAATACAATAAGTATATTAGTGATACAAAAGGGTAATATAGTCATTTCAGGCTTATATTGGTATAGTCGGAACAAATTTGAAAGTACAATGGTAAAGTCACGAGATTAATTAGTAAGTGTTTAAAGTCGACACATTTTAATAAGTACGAAGGTATTGTATAGCTTTTACCCAAAATAGAAAAATCAGACGTGACCATATTAAACGTATTAAAATAATGACGTGGAATTTACCGTGCCACGCTGTCGGTAACAAGTTACCAAATTGGTAACTTCGAAACAATTTTGAAAGTAGAATGGTAAAGTCATGAGATTAAATAGTAAGTGTTTAAAGTCGGCACAAATCAATAAGTACCCAAATAAGTAAATAACTCTATTTGTTAATTTTTAATATGAATTTTGAAACATGCATTTTCTAACTCTTATTGGTTGTGTGTGAGGTGGTTGTGTAAAGATAACACCTTCTCCTATGCATTAATTTTTTTTACGTACGTTTCATATTCACAACACGGATCCTAAATAACGCAGGTCTGAAAATTCTTTGATCTTCAAATAGTATGAAAGTTTCTTATAATTTCACACATGTAATTGAAGGTAGATACGATATAACCCTTCACAATTGACGAGTCCAATGTCAATTATACCTCAAATTTGGAGCATTATAAGCCCCAAGCTTATTTTTCATCAGGTAACATCTAATATATATTTTAAATTGGTTTAATGTTTAAATTTGATGTTGTATTGTCTTTTGACATTTGGTTTTTTACCATTGTTTTCTTATGTGTTTTGATGAAATGTTTGGGTAAAATGGTTTTTCTATTGATTCCCTATTTGGACTTCTATTTTTCTACTAGCTATTTGTTTGATAAAATGTATCAGTACATTTAAGATTGAAATGCTTTTTCACTAGAAACGAAGTTATTTTGCAGTCAAGGTGTTCGATGAAATGCTTTACTATATATGATGAACTGTGACATTGATAAGCTCATTGGAGTGGATGTGCATGCCTTTAAAATCTAGAAAAGAAGCTCCTATAGAGTAGTACTCATTTTATATTGTCATTCTATTTTTCTTGTGATATAATCTTAATAGCTACAATCTGCTTGTGCTTCTGATGTTGTTGCGGGAAGAAATATTATGCAAATTTGAAGATCGGAATGTGGATTCGTGATATGACATTGTTATAGCAGAAATACTTAATTTTTGCAGGTTTTTGAATTCGGATTTTAAGGTAAAGTTTGATATTTTTACCTCGAAATCGTGCTTTATTCATTGTTAAATTTTTACCCCTATAAAAGTAGGTGTTTAAGAAGATGTTTGGATGAGTATATGAGTATATAATTTAAGTTTTTACTGTAGTAACTGTATGTTTCTATCAGTGTAAAAAATGTGGTTGCAGCTACACGTGTTTCTTATCAAATTTTTTTTTTTTTTTTTTTTTTTTTTTTTTTTTTTTCATCTGACCTATCTCAAATTAAAGATAATCTCAAATCTCACCAAAGAAAACCGGAAATCATTTTGGAAATTACTGTTTACAATAAAATGGTGGGCAAACGGGCAACAAGCTGCGCCGCGATCCCTTTTTGGATGGCAAAACCAATCCTACTAAAAATAAAGTTTTGTGCTTTAGAGTTGGAAACATTACTTTGCACAACCCGTTGAAATTGAATTGTTTGATCTTCTTAATAGATGTTTATGTCCATAGTGTATATGGGTGAGTGTATTCCTTCATAAAACGGTGTTTCATATTGTGATAGATGTTTTTATTATACTTTGTGAGCCTTAAGTAAATGTTAGAGGTGAGACCAGAATTTAGGCCAATATTTTCTATAGCTAGCTCTAGAAATATAGTCGACATCTGCAAGTAGATATCAATTCTTGTGATGTTTTGTGATTTTTATTCCATCTTCTTAATGGTGAACATGCTGGTTATTGATGAACTCCGTATGGGTTTTGAAAATTGGTTTTAGTTGTTTATTAGTTATTTTGGCAGGTCATCAATCGAGATTTCAACTAGAAGGATGAAGGAATGGCGCTGGGTCAGTTTCCATCTATATAATTGATTTCTATGAGGTTTGTGTATTGTAGATGCTTAATATTTCTAACTTTGCTTAATATTACAGTAATAATTATCTAAATAAAAGTGTCTATATGGAGTTCTTAGTGGAAGCATGTTGGCAGCTGATATTAAACGATTCGTCTAATAGAAGGATGAAGGAATGGCGTTGGGTCAGTTTCCATCCATGTAATTGATTTCTACGAGGTTTGTGTATTGTAGATGCTTAATATTTCTACTTGGTTTGTGTATTGTATATGGAGTTCTTGGTGGAAGCATGTTGGCATCTGATATTAAACGATTCGTCTACAAAAAAGGTATTAATAAGTCGACTCTTTAAGTTCCAAGTCTTTATGCTACTGTGTTTGATTTCCATAATTGTTTTGGTAGACAAAGTATTTTGCAATCACCAGTGCTATCTTTTAACTCATGAATATTTATAGTTGTTATAGAATCATTTTTCTAATTACTGGAGCAATATTTCAATTCAAAGATTTTTAAGCATTATTTTTAAGAAAGTTCTTAGGTACTATGGTGTTGATTTTTTGTTTATATTTTACTGAAGTTGTCATAAGTGTTGTATAGCTTGAGTAGTTGTAGCTTTACAGTGGCTGGAACAATGCTGAAAGTGCTAAAAAGCACAATTTAATCAGTAAACTTACAAGGTGCAATTATATATAGGTAGAATAGAGTTTTATATCAAAGATTTCATTTCCTAATCAACCACATAGGTAGCTGTTGCAATAGAAAAAATAACATTGATCCTTTTGATGTAATGACAAAAGTATTCTGGAGATAAGTTCCTCTTTTTATTTATAGCTTTGATGTTTACTGTCTCTCATAAATCTTTGCGTATATGCACTGTCTCCAAAGGAGTCATGCCAATGTTCACTGCCGTAAAGAACTAAATTCACGTTCAAACATTTTCTTCCGCTTATGCAATCCCAGCTCTAAGGTATCGTTGATAGTATTGATTTTGAGACAAATATGTAACTTTTTAGGTCTTTCAATACTATTTGGTTCTTTAGTTCATTTTTTCTACAACATAATTATGATGAAGATGGATTAAATGTGTCCTTAAGCCTATTTGGTAATAATATTAAGTGTCACTAAGCCTATTGGGTAATATAAAGTATGTCTATATTAATTAAATAATTAGTTATGTATTCCCCTGCAATTGATTATTTAGAAAAATAAACATTTGCCAAACAACACTATCAGATTGAATTTTTTTTATTGTTTTTATGTTCTGAGAGTTTAGTTACATGTTAGATTTGCTATGTCCTAAATCTTTTTTTTATTATGTTTATGTTAAAATGATGAATATGAGATATGAGAGTTTGGTTATAGAAAGGCACGTGATCATCTTTTTAGTAACCAATCAACGTGCTTGTGTGCAAATAAGTAATGAACCACTGAGATATCATGTAGTAATGAATTTTTTTATAAAGTTATTCTTGTGGTTTGCCGGATCCTACACTTTTGGTCCTTGTGCTTTTTTGAAGTGGTCATTTGATCGTGTTACGAGTTTGGTCCTTTTACGAACAATCCACATGGACGATACATATGAAATCTGACAAACCAAAAGGACCAAACCCGTAATGCGTCAAAACCAAGGGCATGAACCTTTTACTCATATTACTTATGTTACTATGGCAGTTTATAATTGTTCACAATTTTGTAAATGTCAAATTAATTGGCTGCCCAATATTTTGGTTAAATCCAATCAAGATCTTTGGAGGTAGCTTTGGATCACCCAAATTGGATGTCTACCTCTGTGTTATATCCTTTCTATATTTTTAATAAAGTCGAATAAAGAAGAACATAGATCTTGACTGCTTATGTTTATGTAAACTATAATCTAGGCATTTGTGGAGTTAAGAATGATTTTGTGTAAGCTGAGATGATATATGGGAATTATATGACTTCTTCTTTTGATCATTTTTAGAATCAGTCGTTAAAGAAGAAGCAGAGTTATGCATGTATGCAAAGAAGACTAAAGCCAAAACAAGAAGAAAAAGCCACGAGATTATAAATGCATGAGTTTGCATACATGTTAAACCAAACAATCAATTTGCAGCCACATCGTCTAATGGTAAAACAGTGGTTTGATAGGGAAAAAAGACTTCAAGCTATCTATTTTATCTATTAAAAGAAGAAGGTTTATGCCCATGTCATCTTTGACTAGGTATAAATATTTTATTGGTTAAAACAATTAAAAATTATTAAATGCTAATGTTATAATACAAAATAAACTTTTTTAATTTAAGTACATAAATGGCTAATTTAAAAGTAGTTTTTAGCTCACTAATGTATTCAAAAGCTTTTTTGAAAAAGATACCCCACATACTTTTTTCCATTGATTAATTTGTGAGGCAGTTTTGAAAGACGAAAAAAGTTTTATTTAAAAACTTAAAATCAAAACAAAAAAATACAGTATATCGCAACCCGGTTTCCTAAAAAGGTTCAAATTTGAAACTAAAAAGTAAAAACCACTCCATTCTCATTTTTTTCAATCATCTTCTTCAATTCGGCGTATATTGAGTCTCAAACTTTTTTGCTCATAAAAAAAAGGTATGAAAGTTGATATCAATCTTTTCCAGTTTTAAGGTTTCGGTCCTTTATTCAAATCCTCTATAATAATACATGCCTATATTAAACAAAATGGAAGATGTGTAATTTATGGTTGTTGTAAGGTTCTTGGTTAATTTTTTTCTTTCAAAATTCCTTTAGCTTGTGTTAATTTTGTTGAATCGAAAAAATTATTTGTTGTGTGATAAATAGTTATTTCTTAAAGGGATAATGCTTTTTAAATATGAAATTACTAAAACCTATCACGTCTATCTGATTAGGTTGTTTTTACCAAGCTGTAAAGCTTTTTTTTCAAACCAGCCTCTTAATCGCCTTTAATGTATCTTAAATCCAGAAATCAATAGTTATTGATTTTCATCTCAAGTTTATATATCTTTAGCTTCCAGTTAATAGCAATTGTTTTTTTGATTTGTTTTATCTTTGAGTAACTTTTAATTGATAAATTCGTCTCTATCTTATGCAGCTCGAAATATGTAGAATTTTTGAATTCACTTCATCATCTGTGTCTTCTTCATTGCAGTTGAGCAGTGAGATACAAGGTCTCTTTCCATTTTCTTCATTGGTGATCTTTACAATTGCTATGTAAATCAATACTTATGGTTCTTATAAATGATACCTTGATGGTATTGTTAAGCATCTTTTTCAAAGCTGATTAATTTAATTGTTCAAATTAACAATTTTCAGTGCATAACTTGCATCATATAGAGCCTGTTGTTTACCATACTAACTCAGACTCCAAATGCATGTGCAGCTTGAATATGTTGCTCTTGATGCTACATTACTCATCTGCACATTCTGGCATGTCCGCAGCCAAATGCAACGTATGGTGTTTCAAATGAGCAAACTCAAATGGAGTGGAAATCTCACATTGTAAGTAGAATAATTTACTACAACTAGAGGCGGCAAACTGGACAGGTTTGGTAACAGGTCAAAACATGTACTTTGGTGTATAGGTCGACAGAATATTATGTTTCTAAATAATTTGTTTGTCAAATATGATGAGAAAGATGCATTTAGTTAAATTATAATTTGGATTGCTTCTTTGAAACTTTAAAGTTAAAATATAAACCAAACAACTTATTAATAAGAAATGAGCTATTATTAACAAGTACCAACGTGCAGTACCATTGCACTCTAAATGGGCCTCTGGTTCATTGCGTTTTTCTGATAATTTTTTTAATAGATGCATCTTTTATGTGAACATGCAGATTTCTCATGGAGGTGACCCTACCAAAATGAATAATGTGAACAATGAAAAAGTCTCTAATACGGGCCAGAGGAGCTCATCATGAGATTGAGAGTTAGGGGGTACAAAAATTGACTTTTGACAAGTGCATATAGCCAAAAGTGTAGTAGTAGAAGTCTAGAAATGGCCCTGATCTAAATCACCAAAAACCCTTTTGATAAATCTACAGTTTTGTAGAAGGGGTGTTTGGGTAATCTTCTCTAACGCTTAAGCTCAACCAAATGGCTTACATATGTAACCATATTTTTTGAGCTTTTTGAATTGGGTGGAATACATTAGAATTAATTTTAACTATGCTTCTAATTCGAACTGATCTAAACTATGCTTAATGCAACGAATTTGAAATTGTGAGTGGTCTTACCTTTGAAACTAATTAAATACATTACAAGTTCAGAGGTCATATAAAAGTAAATCAAATTATTTGTCATTTCGGAACTTCTCATCTTTTTCCTATTATAAGGTTTGTTTATAAACTATTCTTATTTAATTTTAATTATATAATTTCAGGTTAATGGTAGTCTGCAGAATGCGGCTTATTTTTTTACTGGCATAGATGTTCATTGCACCTGACTTTACGTGGTTGCGTCCCTCTACACCGTGCCAATCGACCATACAATACAACTGAGAAACTAAATGGTAATTTGGCATGGAACAATTTTAATAAAGTTCTATAACTTACTACTTCACAACTACTTGAATCATAGTTTCATGTAAAGTCTTTCATGTGTCATTTTTTATGAAAGAACATGGAATATAATATGTCATAATTATATTTGATTCACTTAGTAAAATGAACATATGACCATCCTTTCTATAGATACTAAATAATGAAATGGAAAGTTGGCTTAATGTAATGAACCTGTTAGGCTATTAATGGAAAGTTATACGGTAAGTAATATTTTACATTATCAAGAAATGAGTAAACGGAGCATGGTGAACCTGTTATTTATTCACCTCATGTTCCTTGGTATGTGAGGGGGATGATGCGTGAGGAAGATTGCTTCTTCAATTATAGGTACATGACTCTTCGATTATTTTGTACCTTTTTTGTGTTTTCAGGGGTTCATCTAGATTTAAAATATTTTTATTAAAGTTAAGGCTTTTGTATTTTTTTTATTGTATGTTACGATACTTGACAATTTTCAAAGTTATCAAGTAACGATTGGTAAAATGTGCTTCATGTTCTGTTGAATCTGAATATCTAATTTTGAGCTACTCTCTATAATTATATTTAAAGATAGGTAAAATGTGTTGGATAACAGGTCTTTATAGTCTTTGTATGTGGGTTTAAAAACTAAGAACACTTTTAAAGTATGTGTAATGATGCTACTGCCTCATACTTTGGGAAAATAATCTGCTTATAATCAAATGTTTGTAGTTGTGTTTTTTGAACTTCGTAAGCCATCAAGCCTCTTATATTTAACAAGTTATTGTGCTTAAATAACATTTTAGAAAAATTTAAAGTGTTTTTAGGCTTCCCGCAACCGTATCGGTCGTCGACCGAACGACCCGTTAATCGGTCGCCGGCTACGAATCGATCCCACATTCAACCTTTATAAGAGTGTATTTGGGTTGCTTTTTGGAAGAGTTATGATATTTTAATATTTTATAATTATATTGTTACATTTTAATATTTTATACGCAATAGGAGATGTGAACCGTGATACATAGATTATAATTCCTATTGTCAAGGATTTTAGTAAGCATTATGTAACCACATCTGACATAAATTTAAAAAACAATGAGGATTGATACTACTGAAACTAGATGCCGAGTTTTTTTATGATTTTTTTGCTATAATTTCTTATGGATTCTATTCGGTTGTAAAGGCAAAGCAGAGAGGACTAATAATTTGGAATGTTTGTTAATGAGGACTAAAATATTAGTATTCTATCGTGTGTATAATGTCTGGTATTTGTATTTCACCTTTTCTTTTGCAGATCCTAAGGATTGACCAATTGGGTTTGCTAATATTGGAATGAATATGGGAATAAATCGATCATCCACCATGAAACATAGTTGTAAAAAATAGACAAAGAAGGCCTTTTATCAGTATTGTCGCAGGGACTCTACAACTAAAAAAACGTATCCAGAACCTTCTGAAACGGAAGGTATGCTCTCCAGTGCATCCTTCTAATTTGTTAGTTTCTTATGTTGGAATTATGATATTATGTGATGGCTTTTGATTAGAAGTTTTATAGATCTTGGATTTAATGTTTAGGACTTCACCCCACTTTGGTTAAGACATGTTTGGGTACCCTACTTTGTTTGAGTGCTAAACTTTAAATGAAGTCATTGAACTTATATGTTTAACTTATTGAAAGAGAGTTCAAAGATATCATTAGTGATTTACTGATTTAGTGTTAATTTAGGTCATTTAATACAGTTTTGACGGAGGCATAGAAATGTTTGTTGCCTTTGTTTTATCACGAAATTTACTTATTGTGCATACATAGCATTTACAATCCATACATTAGTAAAAGAAACAAAGAAGAAACATAACACAAATTTCTCAATTAATATGGGTAAAGAAATTGTAAAGGGCTTTATGTGTATACACATTTCCTCGAACACGGAACACTTAGTGAGCTATTAAATCCAAGTCAAGATAGAAAACCTAAGATCAAATGGGATGGTCTTTTTATTTTAAGAATCAGAGAGGCCTTCAAAAGTGACCTTTTGGAATGTTTTGTAGTTTAGTATTCTGTTTTTAGAAATTTGTAATGCCTTACCATGCACTAAAGATTGTTTTATAATCACACTTAAGTAAAAAATAAGGCTGCAAAATTTTGTAAGGACAAATCACCCACTGCTGCGTCATCTTATCTACATGTTGATGTTGTCTAGAACAAAATAAATCTGCAGACTAAGGAGTAGCTAACTAATCGGAAGGTAATCACTATATATGAGAGAATCTTTATTCCTGATTCATTTGCCTCAGTATATTGCAACTTCATGTTTATAGTAACTCGAGACTTGGGACAATTTTTCTCCAACGAAAAATACCTATCCAGGTCACTAATGTTGAGAGTGATTCCATTTGCCTCAAGAATCAACGAAATGCACAAATGTTGGCCCATGTCAACAGATAACTCAATTATGAATAATGTGTGTATAGTGTCTTTTGGAAGGTGGTAATATGTATACTTTAGCTTCTCACTACATGCATACTACTTGTGTGTTATTTTAGTTGTACGGAGTCGATCTACGGTGTCAAATTGTCAGCGCATTGTCCACTTTTATACGTCCAGGATTAAGAAGAATAAAATTTCATGAACGGATGTTTGATTTTGTGTGTATGTTTGATGTAATGGGCAAGGTAGGTCGTGTGCTAAAAAGTGATGAAATGAAGGTTCGATGTCATTAGGCTTAGGCCGAGTTACAATGCAAGAGGCCTTATTATAGTTGTTCGCGAAGACATATTGTATGATCAGCTTAAATATATGAAATAAAAACATATGTAATCTACAATTTTTGTTTAAAATAATACATGTAAAAACCCGTGTATTACACGGGTCTTAAACTAGTATGAAATGAAATAAACCGTGGATAAGGTTTATCTCTTTGTTGTAACAGTTTTCGAAAAATATGGACACGATGGATACCATCATCTTTTTGTTAAAGGATGGATTAATTTCATATCTTTGTACAAATAATAGTAAATACTTTTTTTCCACTAATTCTCTTTCCGCATCTAAACCGTCCGTTCTAACACTTGTCAAGATCCTGTGAGTAGAAAGATTTGTAGATTGTTTTTGTAGGAGGATATAGCATTTTTGTTCCAAATATATATCCTAAATACAAAACATCGAAAAGGGTTCTACACGAGCGGAGGAGCTTTTTTTATCAACTACTTCAAGTTCGAGTTTAAGTTAAGACTCGATCAACTCGAGCTCACCTTTAGCGGTTAAAGCTCAACTAGCTATCGAGCCAAGCTTAAATCCACGTTTTATGTTTTGAGTCAAGCTCAAGTCTTGTAAAATTTGAACTTAGCTCAGCTCAATTACACCTCTACATAATATAAAAATAAACTTTGTCTATATCTTAGATAGAAATATTTTTTTTAAAGAGATATAAAATTGTCTCGTTGTTAATTGAACCTTCTAAAACCTGATAAAAAAACTAGTTTGTTGAGTTCGGGAACTCGAAACCGACACTTTTAATGGGACAGAGCGTGATTCGAGGCCTTTACGGATATTTTTATCAACTTTCGGCCAAGGGAGGGACGCCACATTCTCGCTTAGTGATACGACCATTTCGGCTAGTATCTGGATAAGGCGCCACTATAGCGTGTGCTGGCTCCGTAAGAAAGAGAGACAAGAGGACTAAGATTTATTCATTAACTTTTGATTGATTGACTTATAATAATGATTCGGTATTTATACCGAATAACCCTAGCTTGTGTCACAAGATAAATACTAAACATAAAAGATATTCCTAAACATTAAAAGATATCCTAAATAAACTTAAACATATAGATAAATAATAATCTCGGGTGTAACATTCCCCACTCCTTCAAATTCACATTGCCCTCAATGTGATGTATTGAAAAACTGGTGATGTCGGGATCCCATAACCTTCTTTGAATTACAGACTCTTCTAAAGTGCAACTTAATGAATGTTGCACTTCTCGTATCAACATTCGCTCTTGGCCTCTTAGCAAAAACTCACTTCCACTTGTCATATCAGCATTCACCTTGCCAATCCTAATCCTGTCGCTTTCACAATCGTAGGTATCCTTCCTCCCGCGGCCAACAGTTCTTTTTCACTTCTGTCTTCCGCTTCCTTGGACATAACACAACACTTTTTTATCGCCTACCGTTTCTCGTGGCGTATTACTCTTCACTCCTTCAAAAACCACCTTGCCCTCAAGGTGATACGAGGAATTTATCAATTCAAAATTCGCCATCCATTCTCGCGTAGCCTCATCACAACGCACTGAATGTGTACCCACTACTTCTAAACCCTCGCCCGGGTCACTAGCTAAACCTTCATGGACAATTGCTTTTGGTACGAATTCTGGTGCAATCGTAGGTGAAACTTCTAATGTTGTAGAAGAATCAGACACCTTCTTTTCAAAGGTACGCTCTTTCTATACAATTGTCTCAAGATGAGTATCTGCTATACGAGCTAAGTAGAAGGCTTCTCCTAATTTTGTTGGCTTCGAGTACGACCGCAATAGTTCTAGCTGTAGCTTCAATTTAAGTCCGGAAATACAAAATGAGGCAGGCAAACTTTTAGACATACCTGTTACTCGACTTATAAGATCCTTTAGGGATGAGCAAAAGAACCAAAGAACCGGACCAGAACCGATAACTCGACCAGAACCACGAAGAACCGAACCGGAACCAGAACCGTTGGTTCCAGTTCCAGTTCTTGTTTTTGAGATTTTTTTGTTCTTGGTTCGGTTCGGTTCCACTGGTTCTCGGTTCCGGAACCAAATACCCGATAATTCTAAAAATATTTATTTACCATACTCAAAAAATAATATCATAGGTAATATTAAAAAAACACAACTAACCTATTCTAAAAAAATAAACCGAACATATTAAACTCTAATCTTAATCCATTCAAACATAAACAACTATCATCATTATCAAATCAATAGAACTAACTTTTATGATGTTTTTTATTTGCATTTAATGTATGACTTCTCAATATTAACGAAATATGTATGTCTTGTTAGTACAAAATTACTAATCACTAGATTTTTATAATATAATAATTGATTTGTATTTTATAATTGTTGATATGGCACTTTCAGTAAGTTTGAATAATTTATGAGTTCTTTATTTAGTAATACCCCATTTTGGTAAATGGAATATCAGTGTGATTATGGCGTGTCATCAAAGCATGCAAGGTAAATGTCTTAAAAACATTAAATGACCATGAACGGAAATACCGGAAACAAACGTCGGTAGTCCAAGTATAAGCTCTTCACACACAAACATAAGTACTGAAATGGAAAAGGACTAAATAATGTCGAAAGAAATAAATAGCAAAATGTATGAAGAAATGCATAAAGTAGAGAAGGCTAGGTAGCTTCTAATACATATGCACGTACGCTTAAAGTCTACGAGCGCCCTTGAGTACCTGCCGTTTGGGAACATGAAAGGAAAACGGCTGAGCATAACGCTCAGTGAACGGATATAAAAGTATAGCATGGAATAACATAGGCATAAAAGACTAATAGCAGCAGAAATGTATAAGTCCTAGATAACCTGGAAACATGTTCATAAAACTGGTTTTATAGTTTGAAAAGACTTATGTTTTTATGTAAAATCTATATTAATTAGCCAATAGCCCATATAGGTCATGAGGTTCCATCATGCATGAATACTTGGAGGGGAGACCTCGTCATGCAATTAGAGGGGTTGCCTTTAATTAAATAGTATGGGTAGGAGGGATCAACTCTTTGTAAAGGATGCAAGGCACACATCGCATTCACCATAAAAATCTTGTAAAAACATGTAACTAGGATGCACCCATACGCCCCACATCATAATAAATATAGGCCAAAACTAAAAGGGACGCCACGAGCAATCACTCCGCCGTGGGGAAGTCATAACACTGGTGCCTCCAGTGTTATGGTTATGGTACCTCCATAACTAGGTGATACTGGTCATGCATGTATATGGCTTAGGCTCTTAAACTAACATAAGCAATCACACATATAAAACAATATTGGGAAAACAGTTGGCTGCAAACGGGAAATCCTAATAAGGAAAGAATGTTCATACTGAAGGACGGGAAATCCGTACCTTGTGTCCAATGAACGAAGAAGACGAAAGAATGAAAGTCCTACTCTTATCTCACTAACGCTACATAAATATGGGACATGTATAAGTATTCTGATTACTGAGTACGTAACTGATTGTATCATGTCTTAGCTTGTTTATATGTTTCTGTCTTGTTTTACTGATTGTAATGTTATATTGTGTTTACCATGTATTCTATGTATTCTGGTTAAGTATTAACTTGTATTCTTGTATTATTATACTCGTGGTGTAATAATAAGTAACTTTCTAAAAATAGTAGGTTCCCTAAAATAGAAAGTTTCCAAAAATAGAAAGTTTCCAAAAAATAGATTATCTTCTAAAAATAGATCGGTTTCTAAAAATAGAAATTTTCTAAAAATAGTAAGTTTTCTGAAATAGAAAGTTTCCATATTTAGAAATAAGTTGGATTAATAAGCTAATAATATAAGCTTAAGTTTACTGGTTAAATATCATAAGTCATGTAATTATTTGTATTGTTTATTAATAATATCGTGTTAATTAAATAAACTATAGGTTATACGATTTAATTAAATATAAGCAAGATTTAATTAAATTAAAGCATATAAAATACTTAGGTTAAACATGTATTAATAATATGTTAGTTATAACCTAACTCATGTTCATGAATTAATTATAGTCCATGTTTTAAATAATTAATTAATATTATAGTCTAAATTAAGTGGTAAAAATAATTAGATTAAAACATTTATCATTTACTAAATAATAATGACCTAAGTTCATGTAAATTAAATTAATACTAGTCATGGTTTAATTAATTTAATTTTTCTTGTTAAAATAATATAACTTTTAAAATGTAAACTTGTAAAAATTAACCATGAACTGAACCCGTGTTTTTAATTTAGACCGACCGTGAACCGAACCGGATCCCCTTGAACCAGACCGAACCAAACCACTCCCCTTAGCAGTGGCTACCCGGCCTAGCCGGTTGCCACTGCTAGTGCATATTCACCACCGGTTAAGCCGGTGGTTTGCCCCTGGTCTGCCTCGGCTAGCCACTGCCCACAACAAGTTTCCACCGGCAGTTAGCCGGTGGTCCCCCTGCTACCGCGTGTTCCCCCTGCTTGACCCAAACAGCCACCGGTCTTAGACCGGTGGTGCTCTTGCTGCTACGCCGAGACCAACCGAACCACTAGGCCACCCCGACTCACGTCGGGGTCCTTATTTTCTTGCTGCCGAGACACCAAGCCCACACCGAGACCATAAGGTCTCGGTTGGTGGTGATACAACGACCACCGAGAGCCCATGGCTCTCGGTTCTTGCGTCGGCCAAACCAAACCCGAACAACAAACCATTCTTTTTATTACTCTATGATTAACTAACATGTTTATTACTTGTTTTAATGTTTCACATAATCATGTGTTATTGATTCAATTAAATAGAATAAAAAAAAGAATTAAAAGGTTTACCGAATGCGTGAATCGAATGAGAATAATAGCACGAACACTAACACTTGATTTCAATCGCCAAAATCAAACAAACACCCCTTTTGGTGTTAATGTAGCCGGCGGCCAAGGAGAGCAAGAGGCAAGGTAGGGTTTTATTTTTTTTATGAAAAACTCTGTTGAATGAAAATGATTTTTTCCTTTTTGTTTATTTAGTTAAAAACCAAACTGGGCCTGGGCCCTCCCTTTTCTCTTGTGTCTACGACTATAAGGGGCCCACAAGGGAAACCCGTACGATTTTCATGTCTTATAATTTACGTGTTTACTGGATAACGTTTTCGTGTTATATTATAATTAATTGTTCGTGTTATAATAAATACTTGTACGTAAACAATATCTATCGTATTTTAATCAATACATACGTAATCACGTGTTCGTGATTTAACGTTCATGATTTCATGTTCGTGATTATAATTATTATGATAAATAATTATCGTGTAATATCATGTACTTAATACTTATCGTGCAATAACACGTATGTAGTTTCTGTAATTAATATTCGTGACACGTGTTCGTGCTATAAAAGGAAAATTTTAATTGGTTCGTATGTTTACTAAGTGTACTGTTCATGGTAAAAGCATGCAGGTTTTACAACTCTTCCCCTAAAAAGAATAATTCGTCCCTGAATTATAGATAAAGTAAACTGAAAGAGGAACATACCCGAATTCAAAACTTGAAATGAGGGTAAGAAGCCCGGATAGACTCCTCTGTTTCCCAAGTGGCTTCCCGCTCGGTATGATCCCTCCATAGGATTTTGACGAATGGAATCGTCTTATTCCTCATGACTCGTTCTTGTCTGTCAAGAACTCGTCCGGGTTCCTTGATGAAGGTAAGATCTTCACGAATCTGTTCCAGTGGATACTGAACCTTGTGAAGGGAATGATAATTGTACCCTCTGAGTAAGGACACATGGAAAACGTCATGAACGTGAGAAAGCTGTGGAGGTAACGCTAGACGATACGATACTTCACCGACTCGCTCGATGATATCAAACTGTCTGATGAATCGAGGACTGAGTTTCCTTTTGATTCCAAACATCTAACACCACGTGTCGGTGATACCTTAAGAAAGACATGATCTCCCACGTTGAAATGTAAGTCCCTACGATGCTTGTCGGCATAACTCTTCTGACGTGCACGAGCTTCCTGTAATTTCGACTTAGCTACAGAGACCTTCTCGTTGGTCAACTCTATCATCTTCGGTCCTTCAAGTGTTCGTTCACCAACCTGATCCTAGCAGATTGGGGTGCGACACTTCCTGCCATACAACATCTCAAACGGTGCACACTTGATGCTGACGTGCCAACTGTTGTTGAATGCAAACTCTACCAAGCAGATTAAATCATCCCAATATCATGTCCACTCCAATGCACATGCTCGAAGCATGTCCTCCAATGTCTGAATGGTTCGCTTACACTGTCCGTCTGTTTTAGGATGAAAAGTCGTGTTAAGCTAAAGTTTTGTACCCCAAGCTTTCTACAGACTTCTCCAAAGTCGCGAAGTAAACCGAGGATCTCTGTCCGAGATGATACTAGATGGAGCACCATGAAGTCTCATGATCTCCTTCTTGTAAGTGTCAGCGATTTTGCTAACCGGATCGTCCTTGCGGATCGGTAAGAAATGAGTTGACTTAGTAAGTCGATCAATGATAACCCAAATCACATCATGCTTCCTCTTGGTCTGCGGAAGACCGGTAACAAAATCCATGGTGATCTTGTCCCACTTTCACTCTAGAATGTCTAACGGTTGTATTAGACCACTAGACCGCTAATGCTCGATCTTAACCTGCTGGCAGGTAAGACATTTTGAGACATAAGTAGCAACATCCTGTTTCATACCACTCCACCAAAAATACTGCTTGATGTCGTGGTACATCTTGGTTGAACCAGGATGAATGGAGAATGGGGAGCTATGAGCTTCAGCCAATAACGCGTCCCTGAGTGTAAGATCATCAGGAACACAAAGTCTGGTGCCCTGCCATAAGATACCGTCGTCATCCAACTGAAACTTCGTCTGCTGCTCTAATTTCTGAATGATTGCCCAAATTTCACCATCATCCTTCTGAGCTTCCTTGATCCTATAAAGTAATTTAGGTTCCACTCTAAGATTAGCCCAGTAACCGTGCTACCTGATATGAGTGATTTTACTCATATCATTTATATCTAATAACAACCAGTAAATGCTTAAAACGTATAAAAATGGCCTTGTATACATTTTTTTGTTGTTTCATGTGTGTAGGTACCCGAGTTCACGAAAACCGGCAAAAACGACATGGGATTTGAAGAAAAGATCGAGAAGCCAAATATGAGTTCGTTTTTAGTGGATTTAATTTAATAAAGGTGAATTGGGCCTTGTGGGTCCCACATTGGATTAATGGGCTCAAAATCCCATTTATGGAGGAAGTAATATTCACTTTTAGAGTTAAAAGCCCATCAAAGGCCCAAGTTAAATAACTATGAGACGGATGAAGTTAAATGGGCTACAAGCCCATTATCAATACATGATAAGAAACAATGGACGTGTAATGGATCTTTCAAAACTGTGACAACCGCGGTTTTGAGGTTCGTCATTTAATTTTATTTTGTGCATATTTCGTGAAATTACGTGTCTTTATGTGTTTATGAGTTATGTGGTGTGAATAGAGTGTGGTTTGGACATCGTTTTCGGGTACGGGGTACCAAGTGAGTGAAACGATGTGTGATGTTTTCATGTTCATGAGCTCACATAGTAGTGACTATGAAATATGATGGTGTTATTTAGTGGTTTTACGTATACTTATATGTATTATAGAAAATCGTATTTTTACGATTTAGGGTTGTGCATTTAGGGGTCTCGGATGAGCTATTTAGTCACGAGAATAATTTATGGGATGGTTTTAAGTCATTTAGGACTTAAGTATATAGTTTATTTCATATTCTAAGAGTTTTTATAAAACTGTATATTTTACGTCTTTTACGGTATACGCGTAAATTTGACTAGTTTTACGGTTTTGAGGTTTTGGAGGTTTTTGGAGATGAAATAAATTAAGGTAAATTAAGGTAATATTATTAATACATTAATTAATAATAAAAAGGAAAATAAAAATAATAAAAATAATAAAGGGGGTCGGTTTGGACGACGCATGAAAGAAAGAAGGAAAAGCCCAAAACAGGCCCAATGGACTTGTAATGGGATTAGGGGGCCTTTAGGACTTAACCAAACCCAACCCATAACCAAAATAATCAGATTTTTAATCTCCATAACAGCTCCTAGCCGAAGTGTAACAATGGTGGCCAATTAGGGTTTCAAAAATTAAGATCTTCCATTGATTTCTAAGGTAAAACCTTTAAAACTCTTGTTCTATTAATGATTTTAATCAGTTTAATCATGTAATTGATCTTATGATGGATTAGGGTTTGTGAGTTTTATGAGATTAGTGTTATTAGGGTTCATACGATTTGATTACTTTGGTTATTATGAAGATTAGTGATCGTAATTAGGGTTTAATCATGTTTAAATTCGTTTCTAAAAACTGGGCAGAATTTTTGGTCCATTGTTTTGATCATATCTAGAGTTCTACAAACTTTTAAATTTCAAATCTTATGTCCCTGTAAAGGTATTGAATTAGATTTCAAATGAAAGAAACTAGAACTAAATTGGAGGTCTGGAAGTGGGTCAAAAACAGGTTACATCAGTAGGGTGTCAAAACAGTTTTTGGATCAGCCTGTTTTCAATTTATGTTTTAAATTGTTTGGAGTACTTAGGTTTATAATTGGAGCTTCAAATGAACATGAGGTTTAGATGTATATTAAATAAAAGATCTGGAGAAGGTCTAAGCAAATGGGATAGGGTAAGACCCTCTGGTCATAACAAACTTTTCATATGTTCAAAATCAGTAAATTATGGATAGGTAAAAGTATATATATATATATATGGAGGCCTTAACAGTAGCTTTAAGGTTGTGGCCAAGGGGGAGAGTTAGCTAACACATGTAAGGGCATAGGAGTTCCTTTACAGGGCATGTTATCTTTGTTAAGTGGGTGTTCGACCAATAGTTTGAAGTATGAAAAACGGGACTGTTTTGGGTTAAATGCTAACGGGACGAGTTATGAACTAAACTAAGTTAAGTGCTTTATATAGGGGTGTAATGAGATTCATATGGCATATAAATGGGGTTAAGTTGTAGGAGAAGATTAGATATCCATCATAGATTGATGAGCCATTTTGGTATGTGGTTCATGTCTTGATTGTATACGTTTGTGTGTTTAGATTTGTGCTAGAGCGCGGGTACTTGGAGAAGCTTGTTCAGGTGAGTTTTATAGTCCCATGTCTTTTTATGATTTGATTTCCAGATGGGATGGAAGAGACACTGTATGGTTTTGTAAAGAATGCTGTGAATGTTTTTCTGGTTTGTGATGGACTTGTGTGTACATTTATGTGATTAACTACTATGTGATTCTTGATTGTGTTTATGATTTGGATCGGGGGACACGTACCGTCTCAGTTATTGTGGTTTGACTTGGTACCAAGGGGATGTTGACAAGGCGGGGCCTTGGGATTGGTTCATAGGTGTATGGGCGCCTATGGGACCATGGTTATTGGTAAGGCTTGGAGCCTTGGAATTGTGGTTATTGGTAAGGCTTGGAGCCTTGGATTTGTGGTGATTGGTTAATCTTGAATGCTAGTTGTTAATACATAATTGTAGCACATTGTCCATATGCTCTTTTGTTAATGGTTGTTATTCACAGCTTATAACTAAATTGGCGTTGGAGTCTAAACCTATGACTCTCACCAACTTTATGTTGACGTGTTTTAGTGTCTCTTTCAGGTGAGAATGTGGTTAAGCGTGAGAATAGGAGTGGGTAGCTGGAAGGCTTAGGATTTCATTTGGAGGAACCCCTTTCCTCTTAGTCTTTATTTATGTTTGAATAAGTGATAGTTTGTAGACACCTATATGTTTGTTATTTGTTATTTGTATATCTTTGGTAAGAGGCAGACCTGTTACCTACTTACCTAGACGCCTGCATTGCTTGAGATATCTTCATGACATTATGCCACCATATATGATATTTCCATTTCATTTAGTTAGTTCTATAGACACACTATTGTTGTGATGATATCCATATGTCGCGCCCTATATTCCGCCATGGTGGGGTGTGACAGAATGGTATCAGAGCCAATGGTTATAGAGAATTAGGTTGCCTAGCCTAGTCTACAGCTTAAGGATCCCTGCATATAGGCGTCATAGGATTACGTGTGGTCTTGATTGTATTATCCTAAATTTTATTTTTGTGAATTTTGACTAGTATGAGTTGAACTGTAGTTGCCCATACTTAGTCACCTGTTAATTTCTGTTTTGCTTTTGATATATAAATTACTTTCACCATAGTAAGTTATTTGGTGTACTTAATGTATAACATTTTTCTTTTGATGTTTAAGTCATGTTCCCTAAGAATCATGTGGTGATTCGAGTGACTAGGAGTAGGTGAATATGAAGGATTTTAAGTTGTTTCCACTCTTATGGGCGACATGACTTATAACTGATTATGATGTTGTGTTGGAGTTTTTCTATGCTGTTTTAGCTAGACTATGGATTTATATATTCCAAGAGTTTGACTATATTATTTTAATAGATGGATTTTTGGACCTTATTGTTTATGTGGTTATGAGCTTATGTGAGTAGATGGATTTATTTGTTATATGATGTATTGGTTCTTATAAGTGTCATCATAGGAGGGAATGCATTGAGGAAATGGTAATTGTATAAGTATGGTGGCCAACATAGTTATACAAGTACCACAACTTCAATGGGTTCTTAAGTATGATTGCATGAAAGAGGGTTAGTACATCCTTGTATATGATGACATGTGGATTTTTTGGTATATGTATAATATATGGGTTTATGTAACGGCTGTCTACCATATGGCTATTTTTTAGTGTGTTATATGTTTTGGGTTATACTCATGTTGTATGATTATGTGGTCACACGATATGGACTGGTTTTAGTGATAGGTTTTATGCCTTGTTGTAAGATGGTGATTACTCGTATGGAAAAAATGAGTGTATGACGCGATTGATTGATCTGACATGTATGGTAACGAGTATGTTTTAGGTTATTTAATAGGTATATATGCGGATGTATATATACTAGTATGTGTTAAATTATGATATATGGTCGTTCAGTAGTTATTATAACTTGAAGGTACCTTGTGTTTGCTCGTGTTTTATGGTGTTGGAGTTTGATGGAGTTCCAACGACGTTTCGAGTTTTTTTTATGTGTGTCTACATTCGGGTATGTATTTTAATTAATGAGAACTACTAAATTTTCTTGCAAATAAGTCTGGCTAATTACAGGAAATCGATTTTGAAAATAATTTGTAAGTGTATGGTATGATATCATGACTTACATATCTTTTTTTTAAGTTTGTGGTAGTAAGTTAAAAAAAATCTTGAAAATGATTGGATTAGTTTTCTAGGTAACATGTGATAATACATTTTAAAGGGGTAAAGAAATTTTACAAAAATTTTCGTAAGTGGAGTTAAAATTTTAGAAGTATTTAACTACACGGAAAAAGTAAAAAGGGAGATTTTATTATAGTAATATAATAATAATACCACACCTTGTAAACGTGTAGTAGTTTAGTTATAACCAGCCAAATTGATTTTATAACATAATAATAATATAGAATAAAATGAAAAAAAACATACTATATTTTATAAACATGTATTAGTTTCATAATAACAAGTGAAATAAGTTTAATATAAGTAAACAAGATAATGGTTAGAATAAGATTGTAGTATACTAACTAATTGATATCCTTGATAAAATAATGAAGATCAAAGATGAGTTTATGGTTAAAAATGAGTATGATTGATTTTAGTATTATTGAAGGTTGGTTCTTACGAGAAGTAACTAATTGGGGCGAAAGTTTAAAATTTTCTAAGGTATCGAAATTTGGTGATACTAATCGTGACGAGTCTAATTTTTCGTTGTTGGCACAATCCATTGATCTTTTGGATTACATTGTTTCGTTTTGAGCTGTTTTGGCTAGGGTTCATTATGGTTGATCTCTTGGTTTACCCTATATTTATTATGGGACGCGATTGTTTGGAATTATTTTGGTACACATCATGGTTGATTTAGTTATGCGGTTGCGGAAATGTTAGGATGAGATGATAGATTTGGGTAGTATTACTTATGGTTAGATATTAGAATGGAGAGATGTCTTTTGGTTTAAAGGTTGTGTTGAGAGAATAATTAAGATTTGTGAAGTTTTGAAACTTAGATTGGTTACGGGAATAAGGGAGTAAGTAAAGTTAGTTGACTGGTCGTGGGAACGAGATGTCATGCTATGAGAAGTTGGTTGAAGTACCATTAGGAGATTGATGAAATACCAGCGGATGTCAGGGTAGAGTAGAAATTTTCTACTAATGGAAAGATTGGGAAAATAATACGCAAGGGAATTGGTATAGTTATGGAGGCGAGGTAGTAGTAGACACGTGAAGGAAAACATGGATGTGAAAGAATGATTGGTAGGAGGCTGATTAATGGTGATTACAACAAGTAAGGAAGAGTGATCCATTGAGGGGTTGAAGTACCTTTAGAAATATTGTGGTAGATGAGTTGAAGTTAGAGGCTACTGGGTAGTGTGAAGTTCCTAGGTAACATCATAGAGACGAGAAGGAGTACGTGAAGAGCTACATCGTGAATCAAGGAGCTGAAAGGACTATGTGCCGGCTGCTAGAAGGAAGCAAGAGATTTCGAAGGAGTCATAGAAGTTGCAAGGACTGGAAAGGTGACAAGCACTATGATGGGAATCTCCGTATGGTTCGTGATGAAGAAGGACAGATCGAGTACCGGAGTGGAGTTACAAAGTGTTGAACTAGTGGATCGTGATGAATTGAATACATAACATGGGAGATTAAGAACTCGTGGAGGTAACAAGGGGAGTCGAGTGACTACGCGGATAGAATTTTTATGGCAATCAATATCGAGGGATGAGTAGTGAAGCTGAGCTGAATAAGTTCATGGAGAAGTGATTAGAGAGTTAGTTTTGTGAAGGTGTTATGAAAGATCTTTAGAAGAGACAGTTATACATTATCCAATGCACTAGCGATTTCCATAGAATTGATGAATGAAGTATGGAATTTCTGTTGGACGGGATAGTGTAGGAATTAGGGAGAACCATGGAAGGAGAGAACCAAGTATTCCTAGAAGATGATGATTGAAAGTACCTCATGTTGGGTGCAAGATCAAAATAGAAGTATGAGATTTGAATAAGAATTTAAAATATGGCTTAGTTTAGACAAATGGAAACTAATATGGGTATAAGATGAGAGTGTGATCCACATGGGATCACATAAAACTCTAGTCTGTCCCTATTAGGAGGGGGTAGGAGAACTGATTGTGACGAAAAACAAGTGAAGCTACTTGGAAAAATATTGAGGTATAGATGACTTGAAAGACGGGAAGCATAACATCGTGATGTATGTCATGAGCTGAGGAAGAAGAAGGAAGTGTGGATAGATGCGAATCATGAATGAAATAGGCTGAGATAGGAACCGAAGGTAAAACTTTGGTATAGCCTAATGAGTAGACTAAGGCACTAAGCATGCTAATATTGTTGTAGTGTGGAAATGAAATGGTACTGACCTATACTATTTGATTGGAAGGCTTAGTATCGATAATCGAATGGTTGAGGAGTTATAGATGTGATGTGTCATGAGAGACGAAGGGCTTGGTCTAACTGATACAAGATGAGGAGCACTATGACCTTGAAGGTAAGACATTGTGTAGGTATAAAGGAAGTGTTGAGTATCAGGGAAAAATAAATCTTTCATGGAGAAAATTGAGAAAGAAGTGTATAGGTGCTACTAATGATCTATCCAAATTTTATGAAAGTAGTTGTAGCATGGGTTTGGATGGCAGTTGATAGACTAACTAAGATAACCGTCCTTTTGGTGATGTTTATAGATCATAAGTTGATTTGGATTGGAAGATCCTCGTTGTGATAAACTAATCAATATGTGAAATATCGTCATAGGTCACTTGTGTAAGGAAATTGGAATTTTTAAGTAGTTTGCGGTATGGACTAAAGGGATTTGATGAAAATGATTGGATATGAGTATATCCAGCTAATTAGAAAAATAATGGACGAAGTGGGAAATTGATACAAGTATAGGATTCGTGTTGAGAGCTTGGGTAACTGATTTAGAGGGATATGGGAAACTCGTTAGCGATGTCTGAGTTTTCATATAATGATAGTTATCATATTAGAAGTCGATTAATGCTATTTGAGGCACTATATGGAAGGATAGGGTGAGTTGTCCTTATGATGGACTAAAATTCGTGAGAGAGACTACTAATGTGGAAATGGTGTTTGTGGAAAGGATGAGAGTAACAAGAGATGATATGTTGAAAAAGAGGAAATCACTAGAGTTTAGTGACAAAGTTATGTAGGAAGTTTCACCTATAGTAATGGGTGGCATGTTTTGGTAAAAGGGAAAAGTTGATGACGAGTTTTGTAGGTCCATTTGGGATATTTGGAAAGATTGGACCAGTATCTTATGGGTATAGAATTACCTAGGAAATTGAATGGTATACATGATACATTTCATGTATTAAGATTGGTAAATGTTGTTTGAGAATGCGTATTTGCATGTATGGTTATTCGGGATTTGTGTTAGTAAGAGTCTTCATTCTATCAAAGAGTCATTTGTGAGATTTGTTGGCTGTGAGGTCAAGAGTTTGGGAATGAATTTAAATATTGTTGGTTAGTATATGTGGTATATTGAGTCATGAACTAAGGTACACATGGAAATGAGAAGAGATCATTTTGAACAAGTATCCTCATGTGATTTGTTGTTTGTGTGTTTGATCCTAAGGAGTAAATCTCGGGATGAGATTTCTATTTGGAGGGAGTGATGTGACAACCGCGGTTTTGAGGTTCGTCATTTAATTTTATTTTGTGCATATTTCGTGAAATTACGTGTCTTTATGTGTTTATGAGTTATGTGGTGTGAATAGAGTGTGGTTTGGACATCGTTTTCGGGTACGGGGTACCATGTGAGTGAAACGATGTGTGATGTTTTCATGTTATGAGCTCACATAGTAGTGACTATGAAATATGATGGTGTTATTTAGTGGTTTTACGTGTACGTATATGTATTATAGAAAATCGTATTTTTACGATTTAGGGGTCTCGGATGAGCTATTTAGTCACGGGAATAATTTATGGGATGGTTTTAAGTAATTTAGGACTTAATTATATAGTTTATTTCATATTCTAAGAGTTTTTATAAAACTTCATATTTTTACGTGTTTTACGGTATACGCGCAAATTTGACTAGTTTTCGGTTTTGAGGTTTTGGAGGTTTTTGGAGCTGAAATAAATTAAGGTAAATTAAGGTAATATTGTTAATACATTAATTAACAATAAAAAAGAAAATAAAAATAAAAAAATAATAAAGGGGGTCGGTTTGGACGACGCTAGAAAGAAAGAAGGAAAAGCCCAAAACATGCCCAATGGACTTGTAATGGGATTAGGGGGCCTTTAGTACTTAACCAAACCCAACCCATAACTAAAATAATCAGATTTTTAATCTCCATAACAGCTCCTAGCCGAAATTCAACAATGGTGGCCAATTAGGGTTTCAAAAATAAAGATCTTCCATTGATTTCTAAGGTAAAACCTTCAAAACCCTTGTTCTATTAATGATTTTAATCAGTTTAATCATGTAATTGATCTGATGATGGATTAGGGTTTGTGAGTTTTCTGAGATTAGTGTTATTAGGGTTCATATGAATTGATTACTTTGATTATTATGAAGATTAGTGATCGTAATTAGGGTTTAATCATGTTTAAATTCGTTTTTAAAAACTGGGCAAAATTTTTGGTCCATTGTTTTGATCATATCTAGAGTTCTACAAACTTTTAAATTTCGAATCTTATGCCCCTGGAAAGGTAATTGAATTAGCTTTCTAATGAAAGAAACTAGAACTAAATTGGAGGTCTGGAAGTGGGTCAAAAACAGGTTACATCAGTCGGTTGTCAAAACAGTTTTTGTATCAGCCTGTTTTCATTTTATGTTTTGAATGGTTTGGAGTACTTAGGGTTATAATTGGAACTTCAAATGAACATGAGGTTTAGATTATATATTAAATAAAAGATCTGGAGAAGGGCTAAGCAAATGGGATAGGGTAAGACCCTCTGGTCATAACAAACTTTTCATATGTTCAAAATGAGCAAATTCTGGATAGGTAAAAGTATATATATATATATATGGAGGCCTTAACAGTAGCTTTAAGATTGTGGCCAAAGGGGAGAGTTAGCTAACACATGTAATGGAATAGGGTTTCCTTTACAGGGCATGTTATTTTTGTTAAGTGGGTGTTCGACCAATAGTTTGAAGCATGAAAAACGGGACTGTTTTGGGTTAAATGCTAACGGGACGAGTTATGAACTAATCTAAGTTAAGTGCTTTATATAGGGGTGTAATGAGATTCATATGGCATATAAAGGGGGTTAAGTTGTAGGAGAAGGTTAGATATCCATCATAGATTGATGAGCCATTTTGGTATGTGGTTCATGTCTTGATTGTATACGTTTGTGTGTTTAGATTTGTGCTAGAGCGCGGGTACTTGGAGAAGCTTGTTCAGGTGAGTTTCATAGTCCCATGTCTGTTTATGATTTGATTTCCAGATGGGATGGAAGAGATACTGTATGGTTTTGTAAAGAATGCTGTGAATGTTTTTCTGGTTTGTGATGGACTTGTGTGTACATTTATGTGATTAACTGCTATGTGATTCTTGATTGTGTTTATGATTTGTATCGGGGGACACGTACCGTCTCAGTTATTGTGGTTTGACTTGGTACCAAGGGGATGTTGACAAGGCGGGGCCTTGGGATTGGTTCATAGGTGTATGGGCGCCTATGGGACCATGGTTATTGGTAAGGCTTGGAGCCTTGGAATTGTGGTTATTGGTAAGGCTTGGAGCCTTGGATTTGTGGTGATTGGTTAATCTTGAATGCTAGTTGTTAATACATAATTGTAGCACATTGTCCATATGTTCTTTTGTTAATGGTTGTTATTCACAGCTTATAACTAAATTGGCGTTGGAGTCTAAACCTATGACTCTCACCAACTTTATGTTGACGTGTTTTAGTGTCTCTTTCAGGTGAGAATGTGGTTAAGCGTGAGAATAGGAGTGGCTAGCTGGAAGGCTTAGGATTGCATTTGGAGGAACCCCCTTTCCTCTTAGTCTTTATTTATGTTTGAATAAGTGATACTTTGTAGACACCTATATGTTTGTTATTTGTTAGTTGTATGTATTTGGTAAGAGGTAGACCTGTTACCTACTTACCTAGACGCCTGCATTGCTTGAGATATCTTCATGACATTATGCCACCATATAGGATATTTCCATTTCATTTAGTTATTTCTATAGACACACTATTGTTGTGATGATATCCATACATCGCGCCCCATATTCCGCCATGGTGGGGTGTGACAAAAACCCATTAGGGTTACAAACGTTGAAGGCTAAATACAAAGTTCATAAACTGAAAAGTTTTTATTAACTTTTCATTCTGGTCAAACCATTCACCCACACACACTTTTATTTCGATGAAAACAAAGTAACTCACCCCTTATCTCTCGCACCAAAATAACCAGATACATCCCTTTTACACTAACCCTAAAAATAAATATTTGGGGGTTTTCTATCTAAGGCGCGTGAACACACACACTTGGGAATTAATTCCCAAGTATTTTGGACCTTGAAGATGGACTATTCATAGTGACGTGGCAGAATCCTCTACTGTGATTAGTCTAAACACATCATTCCCTTCAATCACCCAATAAAGTGATGCCAAGTCAGCTTCAAAGAAGCACAACTAGCACACATCCTTACCAAGTTGGCAATCCGTGTGCTAGTGTGCATATCTCAGCCGCAAGATTAAAGAGAAGAAAGAGAGTGACGAAATCAACGGTCAAGATGAGTATTCTTCTTCAATAAACTTCACCAGCAGGCATGGTGGTTTGCCTATAAAAACCCCCAAATATTCTGTAATCAATTTCCCATTTTTTTACTATAAAGTTATAATGCTAAAATAGATGAAGGTTAATTGTATTTCTCTTTTTCAATATTGTAATGATTTTTCAGCGATTTAATAAAAGTTCTCTTGATTTAAATTGTTCTTGTTATTTACTGTTAAGTTTCTTACACTTATTCTTGCAATCTATTTTTGAAATTATAATGAAAAATATTGTTTAATTAAGCAAAAAAATAGCTTGAATTAAATGATAAAAGTGAGAGATGGAATTAATCATTTATCCCCACTGGATAAATGAAAATATTGGTTCGAATGGATAGTTGACTTTTGGTTCGAGGGTCAAAGAAGTGGTTACGTTAGGCAGTTTATGATTCGAGGAGGTGTAGGGTGTTCATGGTTGATAGATTGTTTCATGATGGTGGTGTGTAGTTAGTCTAAGGAGGCTCAACGCCTGCCTTCTACTCAAAGGATCTCCATAAGAAGGTAAACCTCATTTCTTTTATAAGTTTTATTTTATATTGATATTTTTTTTAAGATTGTCTATCTGATATATTTTGTTAAGTTTTGAGTTCTTAAGTATTACTGCTTTACTGTTGGTTTAAGTCTGTTAGGAGTAGGTTACTGCTTTAAACAATGGGTCTACACTTGTTTATTTGTATCTGTTATAAGTTTTAATTTGCTTAAATTTAATCTGCTGAATATATTATGAGAATGATTTGAGTCGATTGCTGAGTTTTGAATATTATTTTAAACTGATTCTAAGTCTTTTGATTGATTTAGTTTTTGCTTGATTCATAGATTTGACTAATTTTTACATTTCATAAGTTTGCTCATAGAAACATGGGGTGATTTAAATAAGTCTGCTGAATTCGGGTCTAAACTGCATACATGTGAGTTGATTGCTAGGGTTTGGTATTTGCATTAAGTTTGTTGGATTGGTGATTTAACCTGAGTGTATAAAATCGGTTTTGTATCTAATTTGAGTTTCATTTGACTAAGTAGATTAGCTGAAATTGCTATTGTCTGTTATATTTTGTAATCTGTTATCTGATATGAGCTTTTATCTGTTCATAAATTGCTGTATGATTAGTATGAATTTCTAAAATTGTTTGAAGTGAATTTGTTTTACTATACTGATATCCATCATATTGATATTTTATACTGTCAAACATAGTTATAACACCACAAAAGTCATTCCTGTGGCTATAACTTTTATTTTCACTATCAAAAATATAATCACCAAAATTCGGTCCCTTGTGGGACTCGAACCCTTGACCTCAAGGGTGAACACCCAACGTGTTTACCAGCTTATCTAGCTTCTTGTTTTTGTTTAATTACAGTCATATTAATTAATATAGCTAGTTGAAGTTGGGCTGTCATTTTTCTTTAATAGTTTTAAATACAAGTTTCATTTATTAATACTATATAATTGGTTTATATTACTTTTATAAAATTTAAAAATATAAATAAATAAGACAAATAAAAATTAATTTTATTATTTTTTTAGAAATTTAAATTAGATTTTAAATAAAATTAGTTTTATAATAGATTTTGTTTATAAAAAAGTAAAAGTAAATTTTAATGGATTAAATTAGTATACAATTTTAAGTAGTTTTTAAATTTGTTTAAATAGATTTCAAATAGTGTAAAAGTATTTTTAATAAAATAGATTATTTTTAAAATAGATTTTTTAAATAGATTATTAATTTGAAATAGTTTAAAAGTTTTAATTTTTGAATAATTGTCTATAAGAATTTATTTGGGATACGATTCATGCACTTAGGATTTAAAAATTGTAGGAGTAATTTTAGATTAAAAACCGAAACCCAATTCAAATCGATTGTCCAAATTAAAACAAACGTCTCAAATTCACAAGATCCTCGTGTACAACGAACTTGGATCGCTCACGTGTTTAATTGAATTCGTCTTTGGCTTATTTATGGATTATTACCTTTTTCTAAGGGTAATTTCCTAAATTCGCCCTATAACGTATCTAATTAAAATACACCGACATTCCACATCACATCAAAAATTTTGGCGCCGCTGCCGGGGATCTTGTGTACGATTCGTTTCGTGGAGATTTGTTGATTATTGATTTGAAGACCCTTTCCGTCCTCGGAAAGATTTGTTATTTTTCTATTATATATAATATGTATCGTTTTTCGTGGTTTTTGGTGATTAATATATTATATTACGTAGAACAATAAAATTACCTATTTCCAAATAAGACCTTAGTCGGGATTTCATCACCTAGCTATTGTATTCGAATACAAAACGAAAAAAGGCAAAATAGATAAATACTAATAAAAAGTTTGAACTCGATTTATATAAACTATAAGGTGGGTATAAGGCGACGAACTATAAAAGGCCGTCTAAGGAGAAAGGTTTTTAAGTGCTTTGTGCCACCTCGTTTCCCCGCTTGCTTGTGCGTATATATTGAGGGACGACCGATTATTGGTTTGCCGACTCAAGTAGTATTATATCTTATTTTTGTAGTTTACTTGTTGAACCTCGAGACGGTTAGGTTTTCACCTACGTTTCAAGGTCGAACAAGGGTAGATTACTTCCATAGTAATTATCCTTATTCCTTGTTTTTATCAATCTTTTTGATTGAGCAATACCAAATAAAAATACCAAAAATAATCTTCTTCTTATCTAATTTCTTTTCTTCAACCCTGTAAATTCTTGTCACGTTGGTTTATGCAATTACGATCTACTCGACTTTTGATTAATCACGATAGGCTTGAAAACATTCCTCGTAGAAATAGAAATCGTCAACAACGAATAGTGGAACCCGAGTTTCCACCTATTGTTGTAGAGATGGCTGATAACCGAACAATGGAGGAATTGCTCCGTGCACCCACCGAAGGGTATGGGGAAGCAATCGTTGTGCCGGCTATTTTGGCGGATCATTATGAGATTAAGACGGGACTTTTATCACTCATTCATGCCGACCAATTTTGTGGCAATGAGACCGATAACCCGCACTGTCACATTCGGAATTTTCTTCGTATTACCTCGACTCTCAAGTTTAGAGATGTGTCGAATGACGCGATTAAGCTCATGCTTTTTCCGTACTCACTCGAGGGGAACACTAAGCTTTGGTATGAGAAAGAACCACCAGGTTCGATTTTGACATGGGATGATTTAGTGTCTAAGTTCATGAATTATTTCTTTCCACCATCCAAAACAACCCACTTTAAAAATGAGATCACTAGATTTGAACAAAAAGTGCATGAATCGTTTGGATTTGCTTGGGAAAGGTTTAAAGATTTGTTGAGACAATGTCCACACCACGGTTTCTCGGAATTACACCAAATCAATACTTTTTATAATGGACTTGAACAAGATTCTTTAAATGCCGCCGCGGGTGGTAATCTTTTAAGAAAAACTCCGAGAGACGCATGGGGTATCATTAAAAATAAGTCTAGGGTGCAATATTCACGAAACACACCGGTTGTTTCCAATGTGAATTCATCTAATACCGAGATTGCTAGATTGGACTCTAAGATTGAGACAATTTTAAATGAGATTAGGAAGAATCCTCATGGAATGATTAATATGGTTGAGAATTTTTGTGTATCATGTGGTGGAGCACATCCGAATTATGCTTGTTCAACCACAGGGTTTGATCAAGCTAGTGCTTTTGTCGCGACGGGAACTTATGGCCCTAACGATCAAGCTCCTCGTCAAAATCATGTTGCTCCACCGGTTCAAAATAGGTACAACAATGGAACCAATGGGAAAAATTTTAACCGTGGTAACCAAGGGAATTTTAATCAAGGAAATGGATTTCATGCTAATCAAACAATCAAGGTTTTAACAACAATAAAAATGATTCGTCAAGCTACATCAAAACGAATGAGGCAAATTTGAAAGATTTTCAAAATAATGTTCAAGGACAAATTAATACTTTGAAAAATGAGTTTCAAAATACGATTAAGGGGCAAAATAACAAGATTGAGCTTAAGCAACAAAGTTTAGAGCAAAGTCAAAATCGTATGGAACAAAGAATAAAGCAAAGTCAAAACCGTATGGAAGGAAATCTAGCTAAGTTTGAGAACAAATTACTTTCGATGTTTGAGGGATTTATGTCCAAACCTTCCTCTTCTTCGGGTTGCTTACCTAGCAACACCATTCCAAATCCGAAGGGAGAGATTAGGTCCATCACCGTTTATGATGATTATGATAATTTAGAAGATGTGATCGAGTTTAATCCTCCACCTAAAGAAACCTTTCTTGATGTTACCAAGGATACTTTTAATATGAATTGTTCCGCGTTTTTCTTTGATTTCTATCCCGAGAAATATGGAGATCCGGGTCAATTTTTGATACCTTGTGTTTTCAATGAGCTTGGGGAATGCAAAGCTCTAGCCGATCTAGGATCTAGCATTAACTTAATGCCTTTATCCATATGGAAAACTCTTGACTATGCCCCACTTATTCCCACTCGAATGATCATTGAGTTTGCTAATGGTACCACCGCCCATCCGGTTGGTATAGCGGAAAATGTCATTGTTAAAGTGGGGAAGTTCTTGTACCTATCCGATTTTGCAATCATTGATTATGAGACCAACCCTCGTGTGCCTATAATTTTAGGACGACCATTTTTGTGCACGGCTCAAGTTCAAGTTGATATAAGGAAAGAAGAGATAAAATTGTTTTTTAGGGATAAAAATATTGTTTTCAAACCGGAAAAAATTCCAAAATTTGTTTCTAAAAAAGTGGAAAGTGCAAAACTTGTTAAAACTACTGAAACTAACACAAACAAGGGATCTCTCTTTTACAAGGGTGTATGGCCAATTATGGAACCCTCATTTCGTGAAGAAGAAAAGTTAATTTCAAAGCGAGATGCTTGTTTTGTTGAAACGTGTTGTAATATTACCTCATCTCCACTCACTCCACTCGAGGAGGATGATAATTCTAAGATCGATAAGGAAATTGATGATTACCTTAGTGCACCATTTAATGCTAGTGAGTTTAATTTTGAGAATTTTGATCCCGAGGGAGATATTTCTTTAATTGAAAAATCGTTGAAAATGGACTCATTTTCATTCTCTTCGAAGGACCAAATTGATGATCCTAAGGCACAATCTTCATTTGAAGAGCTTTTGATTCCTAACTTCACACCGAGTGAGGTTGGTGACTATTCGTTAGATAAGTTCGTCGATGAACTTGTTGATCCACTTCCACTGGGAAGTGAAGACGTTTTCGATCTCGAAATCGAGCGTGATCCTCATGTTTTACCTTCCATTCTCGAGGAGTTCTCCGATGAACTCCTTCTAATGAGAATGATGATCTTGTATCCGAGTGTGACACACTTGATACTTTGTCGGATATTTCTTGTGATGACAAGATTGATGACACTTATGTGACTTACTCGAATCCACTATTTGAAGTTTTAATGAACAATAATCTATTTTTTAAAGAGGATTTTGAGAGCATCATACCTCCTTCATCTCACAACATTTGTGATGATGAGCTCTTCGTTAAGGAGTTTGATGAGTTTCTTTATTTAGACATTCCTTCGGAATTTGAGGAAGAGTCTTATGACGGTGATGAAAATCCTTGGTTTGATCACCCGATTTATGATGATGATAATGTTGACCCGGAGGGAGAAATTACCTTTACTCCAATTCTCCTTCTCACTCGCTTTGATCTTAATTTACGGGTTTTTCATGCGACTCGTTTTGAGTACCATGACCCATTTGTTCACATTCATAAGAGTGATAAGGTCAACAAGGTCATGCAAGTTGATACCACTATTGTTGAGACTTTTATCCCACCATTATCATGTGCTTTATATGATTTTGGATTAGCATGGGGGGACGACACCGTGTTGTCTATTCCTTTTTCTCCCGAGGACGAGGTATTCGACCCCGAAATCGTTGATTTAGGGAAATCTAGGCCTTTCACCGATGTAATAATTGAAAGATTTTTCGATCATCTTGGTGCGAGTTTATCTCGGGGAGCATACTATATCCATATCATGATTTGTGACTACTATCTCCTTTTGGAGATTTATGTTGGAGTATTATCCTTTCGTTTGTCATCCGACAACGAGGATGTAATCTTTGACCCCGACATCGTGCTTTATTATGGTTTTAATTCCATTATGCCGGTTTTCACCATTTTCCTTAAGGACCAATGAATGTGGGGATCGAGTCAAGCTCATGAATCGGTTAACAAAAACGAGGTGCCTTGTAGGGGAGTCCCATACATTCTATCTTCTATCTATTTTCTAACACTGATAAGGCTTGATCATTCAAGCTCGTGTTCGTGTTTTGTTGTGTTGTGAATCTTATGCATGACCCTAATCATTGAAGACTCTCGTGTTCAGTTTTTGTCGGTCCACTTGATCTTCCATACTTTGATTGTGAAAAGGGGCACACTCTCTATCCTTTGATTTTTATCGACTAAGGTTTTATCTTGAAGCATAATTAATAAACGGCTTATAGATTTGCGTGCTCTTACCATGTTAGGACTTTTGCATTAGACTCTTCGTGTTTTAGCAAGGGGGTGTTACTCTTGAGCTAAGAAACATTAAGGACAATGTTTGGTTTTAGCATGGGGGAGTCAATCGATATAATCGCTTTCAATTGCTTTTGTCGTGTCTAAATGTAATCATTTTTCTCGTTTTTCATAAAAAATTTAAAATTTTTAGTGTTATTTTAAAGAAAATAAGTGTTTTTGACACAAATGTAGGCTTTCCATTGGTGAAAATGAAAATAGTTTTTGACTCGACTCGGTTTTTACCTTAGCTTTTTCCTTAACGTGTTTAAATCAAGTTTTGCTAGGCTTTTATATAGGGAACTTTAAAACGCGATAGTCTTAACTCATACGGGTTTAAGAACGAGAACTTTTCACAAGTTCCTATAATTGATCCTAGAAAGTCGTTTATCAAGGGAACTTTAAAATGCAAATTCTAAACTTGAAAAAGTCTAAGAAGATGCAAGATCCTATAGATGACTTGAAAACCCAAAACTTTGATTTAATAGGCTAAGTATCCATTAATTTCACATTTTTGAAATTTTACAATACGGAGAACAAGAAATGATAAAGTTTAATCATAAGTTTTTAAAGTTAATTCTTCCTTGTATAAGTATTTTTTGTGTTTGATTTAATCTCCTCGTATTTATTTTTCACGCTTGAATGATAAATTGCTTAATAAATGAAGTTTTTAGCGGTTTAGGCTTAATATCTTAACTCGTAACTCCTTATTTTTCTTCCCTTGTAATTAAAGTGAGAACACATTAAGGGTGTCAGCGTCATGGACTTTTGATCATGGGATTGCAGAAATTTGGCTTACTATACATATCATAATAATAAGAATAATAAATAAAAACATGTTCTCTATGAGCCTTCGGGTGGGAGTCATGTATCACTAACCTTGTCATTAGAGCCTTAGGGTGTATGACATGGGGACGTGTTTAATAAAAATTGCTTCATCATCATGAGCCATAAGGTAGGATGGTGAATGTTAATTCCCTTATTTTTTGTACCAGGAGCCTTCGGGTGTGGATTATAAATAAGGAGCACGATTACATCTTAAAGAGCCACAAAGTGATATGATGTAATTGTCGCTAACTCCATTAATAAAGTCAAAATTGACTTTGGAGGATTTATTGTTGCTTTAAGTAGTCCTATTAGCCAAATTTCGGATCCGGGGATTTATCCCTCAAATCGTGTTAAGTTATCCTTGATGTGGGCTTTCTTTAGTGACAACGGTTTTTGAAGTCGAAGTTAGGTTTTGAGTATTGAGTTTACACCGCTTTTGCCTTCATTTTTGGATTAATAATTATCAAATAAGTCAAATGAGCCTTTGGGTGAATGACATTTGAAATCCAGAGATACAATTAGGAATAAAAGGAGATTGAGTTTAACGCAAATTACTTGTATGAGTTGTCTTAACTTTGGGATTTATGATTGACAATGATCTCGTTTTTAAACGTGGCTTGGAAAAGTGAAAAGTCGAGGACGATGAATCTATTTGAGTTTTATGATCCTAAAAGTTATTTTTCAAATAATGAAAGCTTTACATTATGTCTTTGCAAAATAAAGTGTCAAAAGTTGAATAAAAGTGTAGTTAGTAGTTTTATTTTATCATTGCGTGAGGAAACGACAATTGCTTGGAAAGGGGGAGTTTGATATGAGTGATTTTACTCATATCATTTGTATCTAATAACAACCAATAAATGCTTAAAATGTATAAAAATGGCCTTGTATACGCTTTTTTGTTGTTTCATGTGTGTAGGTACCCGAGTTCACGAAAACCGGCAAAAATGACATGGGATTTGAAGAAAAGATCGAGAAGCCAAATATGAGTTCGTTTTTAGTGGATTTAATTTAATAAAGGTGAATTGGGCCTTGTGGGTCCCACATTGGATTAATGGACTCAAAGCCTATTTATGGAGAAAGTAATATTCACTTTTGGAGTTAAAAGCCCATCAAAGGCCCAAGTTAAATAACTATAAGACGGATGAAGTTAAATGGGCTACAAGCCCATTATCAATACATGATAAGAAACAATGGACGTGTAATAGGTCTTTCAAAACCCATTAGGGTAACAAACGTTGAAGGCTAAATACAAAGTTTATAAACTAAAAAGTTTTCATTAACTTTTCATTCTGGTCAAACCATTCACCCACACACACTTTTATTTCGATGAAAACAAAGTAACTCACCCCTCATCTCTCTCCCCAAAATAACAAGATACATCCATTTTACCCTAACCCTAAAAATAAATATTTGGGAGTTTTATATCTAAGGCGCGTGAACACACACGCTTGGGAATTAATTCCAAGTATTTCGGACCTTGAAGATGGACTATTCATAGTGACGTGGCAGAATCCTCTACTGTGATTAGTCTAAACACATCATTCCCTTAATTCACCCAATAAAGTGATGCCAAGTCAGCTTCAAATAAGCACAACTAGCACACATCCTTGCCAAGTTGGCAATCCGTGTGCTAGTGTGCATATCTCAGCCGCAAGATTAAAGAGAAAAAAGAGAGCGACGAAATCAACGGTCAAGATGAGTATTCTTTTTCAACAAACTTCACCAGCAGGCATGGGGGTTTGCTTATAAAAACCCCCAAATATTCTGTAATCAATATCCCATTTTTTACTTTAAAGTTATAATGCTAAAATAGATGTAGGTTAATTGTATTTCTCTTTTTCAGTATTGTAATGATTTTTCAGTGATTTAATAAAAGTTCTCTTGATTTAAATAGTTCTTGTTATTTACTGTTAAGTTTCTTACAATTATTCTTGCAATCTATTTTTGAAATTATAATAAAAAATATTGTTTAATTAAGCAAAAAAATAGCTTGAATTAAATGATAAAAGTGAGAAATGGAATTAATCATTTATCCCTACTGGATAAATGAAAATACTGGTTCGAATGGATAGTTGACTTTTGGTTCGAGGGTCAAAGAAGTGGTTATGTTAGGCAGTTTATGATTCGAGGAGGTGTAGGGTGTTCATGATTGATAGATTGTTTCATGATGGTGGTGTGTAGTTAGTCTAAGGAGGCTCAGCGCCTACCTTCTACTCAAAGGATCTCCATAAGAAGGTAAACCTCATTTCTTTTATAAGTTTTATTTTATACTGATATTTTTTTGTTAAGATTGTCTATCTGATATATTTTGTTAAGTTTTGAGTTTTTAAGTATTACTGCTTTACTGTTGGTTTAAGTCTGTGATGTGCTCGTACGCTAGGTATATTTAAGAAGAATTGCAAATACAAATCCTTGACAAGAAGCCAAAAACTTGATATGCGATCTTTCCACACATTGGGTTTTAAATTTATAACAATAATTACCGATATAATTAGGAACACAAATTCGAGCAAGTATACTCTAGTCATGTTGCAATTAGGTTGGTAAGTCAAGGTTGTCCCATGGGACTTGGTTATACTCAAGTGTAGTTGTTTGTAACAATGGTAGATATTATTGTCACGATCACACCACCATGAGAATCGTTAAAGGCACTAGCACACAAAGAAAATACGAGTATAGTCAAATGATCACATGGACATATGGATGATTAGTTTGAAAAAACATATTGAAGGTAATCCTTTCGACCTATAGAACCAATAATAAGACACTAGTGCTTTATAAATCAAATATACATAAGTCTCAATCAAGTAGTCACTCATGAACCTTATGCCTAAACCAATAACAACAAGAATCCTTTCGACCCATAGACTTGGTTATCGACTTGATAAGTTCCATTTACTTGAAAGATGATTAGAACAATATATTCAAAAGACTCCTTTCGACCTATAATCTAGATTAAACCATTACTTTTTATGTTTATTAAGTCTCTTGCACAATCTTCACAAGCACAAGACCAAATCATTTGTCGATTTAACGAATTGACATCAACCATGTTGAGAATAATTTTGACATATAGACTCAACAATGATTAACCAAATTGACAACAAGAACAAGTTCTAATTCAACCAAATATAATGTTATCACCACAATCCAATGACAAGCACTAATAATATCCAAACATCCATTTATCACAAGTTACATATGAACAATACAAGCATCAACATATTCACAATATCACTAAACACAAGAATCACCATGAATCATGAACATAAACTACATTGAATAATAAAGAAGAAGTTACCAAACATTAGAATCCATAGCTACAAAGTATCCAAATGATTCTACCCAAATGAACAACCAATGTAAAATTCGTCCTACCCATAACCTTCTTGGAAATCAACCTCTTGGTACGAGTATAGAGCCTTTTGGGGTGTTTGGGAATAAGGATTGTTGGAGATTGGATTGTTTATGGTGTATGGTTTTCATTCTATACTTCTTCCATGGCTTATTACACATTCATGGCAACCAATTCCACCATCCCTCACCACTTGGGTGAGGGGTGATATCAAAATCACAGAAATATGAGATAGATGATTATTAAAGGAATGATGAGATGAGATGATGTAAACACTACCCCATGGGTCTTATTTATAGGTTAATTAGCCTTGGCCACCAAGAACTTTTCTTGGAGCCAAAGATGTGTAATAATGAGTGTAATGAAGCTTGGAGGAGTTACAATGGAGTTATGGCTGAACTTGGTGAGCAAGGTGAAGTAATGGAGGTGTCTTAAGTTTTCTTGGAAAAGTGGCTGCAGGAGAAATGTTGGTTGCAAGTGAAGGTTGATTTGATGGAGGCAAGCTAAGTGTTGCTGGTGGCAACTGATGCTACTTTGATGTTGGTGGCAAATGAAGGTTGATTTGATGGAGGCAAACTAAGTGTTGCTGGTGGCAACTGAGCCATTTTCCATACTTTTCCTTCTAGTCCTTCTTCTTTCTTTTCTTCCACCATTCTTTCTTACAAACTTTCCAAGACTCTTTATCATTGTATTATTTATCATACGAGAGCTACACTTTCATGTCTCGTTCATCTTTTCACCTCCAATTCACGTCTTTTCTTCATTTCTCGTGATGTAACCATTGATGAACCTACAATAGCAAATAAGCTTCATTAAGTATCATATGTTCATAATAATCATACAAATATATGCATAAACACCACGAATACGCTCATATAAATATGTTAGATTTGAGCGTTATCAAATCCCCTAACACTTAAGTTTTGCTCGTCCTCGAGCAAGGAAAAGAAAAACTTTGCTTGCCCTTAAGCAACTAAAATAAATTTAAAGTTAAACAAAATAACTAGATTCTAAAAGAAAAGAAAATTTTTAAAATTCTATGAAAAATTGAAAATCTTTGTGGTTTTTATAAAAAATGGCTAAAGGTGCAAACCCCCTCACGCTTAAGAGGTTGCTTGTCCTCAAGCAAATAAAAGAAAATTATTTTTGGGATTTTTTTTATATGAAATCGCTAAAGGTGCAAACCCCCTCACACTTAAGAGATTGCTTGTCCTCAAGCAAGTAAAATAAAAATACTTTCCACCATGGTGCATGAAAATGGTTTAGAAAAATAAGATGAAAATCTACCAAGTACAAACAAGACTAAATCAAATGGCATGAGCACCAAGTGTACACATCTAAAGAGGACTTTTATTGGGTTAAGGCTAAGGATTTGGGTTAATGGGTATGGATAAGACATGGGATATCTATAAGAGGTGTCACGAATATACAAGTTAAAAGTCTAAGTCTCATGTTGCTAGTTACCGGACATATCACAAGCCCAAAAGTGATCATAGCTATGAGCTTTATTCAACACATATCGATCAACACATACACATATCACGTCTTAGCACATTGGCTAATCGATATCTAAACATACTTCGTCTTCCTTAATCTTCATAATATAGCTCATTGGCTATTTTTGTCATCACTTTTTTTGTTATTTTTTTCGATGACTTATTCTTTTTCTTTCTTTTTCACTTTTCTCATCCTCCTCTTTTTTTATTTTTTTCAAAATTTTTTTTTCAACATACATCACATGCTCCCCTCACACTTCGTTTAAGCATACACCACAAAAAATAGAAGCGGGCCCTCTCCATCTTTGTTGAAATGGCACACACACATAGCAAAGTGTGGCAACTAATAATCATAAAAAACTATCCACCATACAAGCAACTAGCAACCCACCATTTAGACTTCGACAAGGGTTAGGCTAAGGTTTAAGGTTAGATATTTTTTTTCTTTTTATTGGATTTAACAAAAATGAAAAAAATGGCTCAACGGGTGTTCTAAGGGTATCTAGCACTAAATGAGAGTGCTAACAAGAGGGTTAATATGGGAGGTTAGCTAATCGATGAAACTAGCTAAAGAGAAAACTGGAAAAAGCTATTTGGGTTTTATTCCTAAGGTTGCATCTTTATCACGCATATACACTTATATCACACAAGTGTGATCCCACTAAAACTTATTATTTTTTTATTTTTAAATTTTTTTTTTTACATCATGTGGATTATTATTGAAATATATTTACATATAAATGTGTGAAAAACATTTAAATGCTAAGGGCAAACAAGTATACAAATTCTCCCCTTTATATATATATATTTTTTTTTTATATAATAGCCTAAAAATTTTAGATACTAAAATTAGTTTTATTCTCCCATTTATTTCCCCTCACACTTAAGTTTTGGATTAGACTCAATATTAAAAATAAACTTCAAAGCATGAATATTGAGGAAAATAATAAATAGTCCAAGAGAAACGAAACTTCTCGGGCTAAGAAATTGCAATTGATCTCCATATGATAAGATTCCAAGTAAGGAAGATCAAGCGATTTCATCTCCATCATGTGTATACACATACCAATCCATCAACACGATCAATCCATCTTCCATAAGCTTTATTGAACCTGCAAAATAAACTAAACTACAAAACACTTAAATTTATTAAGCACACTTCCGTAGGTAACACGATTGCATTTAGCATATGCACCAAGCCTTTAAACCCCTCGGTATCCCGAGTGGACGAGTTGTAGTCTCGTGAGGGTTTCCAGCGAACACACCCACAAAGTTCATACATTAACCACATGAACTTAAACAAACACAAACAAGCACGCATGCAAACAAAAAGAAACACACACAAGACAACTAACACAAACAAGAACAAACATTATGCATATATATACATCACACATATGACAAATAAAAATAATCTAAACATTTAAAAACACAACACGACTCAACAAAAACAAAATACGAAAAACTATTTTTTTTTATAATAAGAAAATGACTAATAATTTTAAAGACGAGAAAAACTTACTTTATTTGGGTGCTATGGTAATACTAAGAAAGATTAAAAACTAAAATTTTACAACTAAAAGAAATGAGATTTGAGAGCTAATTGATCTTTATGAGTTTGTATATATATATATTTTTCTATTTTTTTTCACAAAACTTACTTTAAAACTTCTCCAACTCGCAAAAATATTTAGGGAACGAGTAGGATACGTCTTAAAAAAAATAAGAATATGATTAGTTGACGTTTTTTTTTGTTTTTTATTTATCATGACTCAAAAATTTTACTACTCGCAAAAATTTCCGGGAAACAAATAGTATAAGTTTCGAGCAATGGTTTTCTTAAATTTTTCTCCCCCCCCCCTTTTTTTACGCAACTAATAAAATATACACAAACTCTCAACACCAACATATTTCTCAAATCTAAAATAAAACTTTATTTATTTATTTATTTTTTTAACTAAATGAAATAAAAACATCTAATAGAGGTTTTGTACCAAATCTATTGAACGGGATGTTTTCAGGACTTCAGGTTCTATCCACGGGGTTTGGGAATTAACCGGAGTGAATAAAAATACAAACAAGGCACAAAATTATTAAAACGGGGCGGTTGGGCGGGATGTAAGCTTTATTAAGACTTGGTTTAAAACTCGATTAACGGATGTCTAACAAGTTAAAAACACAATTAATAATGGTTTTAGTGAAAGCCTAGTCTAAAATAAAAGAAGATAAAAAGAAAAAAAATTCGAAAATTTCCAGTTGCCACCGGCAAGGCATAGTTGCCGCCGGCAACGTGATAACAGAATGTGATTTGCCTCCCACCAAGGGGCATTTGCCGCCGACAATGCAATTTTTTTTTTTTGGTCTGACAACCTTGCTGGCCGGCATGGGGGTGTTGCCGACGGCAAGGTGAAACAGTGGGGCTCTTGCGGGTCGGCAGGGTCATGGTGCCGGCGGTAAGGAGGAAGCAGTTGGTCAGTTGCTGGCCGACAAGGTGATGGTGTCGGCGGCAAGGAGGAAGCCAGTTGGTCAGTTGCCGGCCGGCAAGTTGATGGTGCCGGCGGCAACTGCTCCAGTTCAGAAATATATATTTTTTTACAAACTTTCTTATAAATTAAAAACAAACAATTTTTGTAAAGACACTTTTATTAATATGATTAAAACACTTAAGAAAAAACTTAATCCAAACACACCCTTAAGAAAGAATAAGACACCTTATGCAAAATAAGGAAAATAAGCACAAAAATCAAAAGGAAAGGCTAATAAGCTACAAAGACAAGTAAAACCATTTAGCACACAACATTCTAATAACAAAATAAGACACAACACAATGCACATCTAACACATAACATGAAACAAATGACAAAAACTAGATTTTTAACTCTTTTTTTTATTTTTCATGTATTTTCCATTTATGTTCAAAACAATTTTTTTGATTTTTTATTTTAACAAATATGAATAAAGGTATCAAATACCATTTATTTTGACTAAAGGAGAATTTTTGTAGTGATCAAAATCGTTAGAAAATGATGAATCCAAACGCCCGTTAAACTAGGAAAATAAGAACTAAAAGTATGCATACAATGGGAAATGCAAACAAGCACACAATCAAGCAAGCACACAAGACATAAAAACACTTATACACATGACACATAACAAGACACAAACTCACAAAACAAGAAAAACACAAACAAACTAAAATTCATGTGGTCAAGTAATTCTAGCCATCGACTAGAGTGATTCGGGACAAGGTTTTGGGTTTTGAAACAAGCACTTTGGGACACATTTAGGAAGCAATCATTGAAGCAAGCATTTTAAGCACACTAAAGAAATCCCAACACCAAAAGCATGAATTTGGTGCCAAGACTATGTAAGCAATTTTTGAGAATTATGAGATTTTAAGCAAAGGGTGCTCTAACCTTTGTCAAGGGCTAGAGCAATCATTCAAGAGAAACAAACTAAGAATGGAATTTAGAGCAATTCAAAGCCTCCAATTGAGTAATAAACCACCAACCAAATTCCTCCTATGCGAAATTCATCCCCCTATGCGGGTAAATGGGATATAACAACTCTTTCGGGTTATGTAGAAATTGGTAACACAAACGATTCAAGAAACAAGGACACAAGCAAGCAAGCAATCAACAAGATAACGATTCCAACTAACAAAGATACAAACAAACAAACTCAAGAGTATGAACTAGCAAGTCCCCGACAGCGGCGCCAAAAACTTGATGTGCTCGTACGCTAGGTATATTTAAGAAGAATTACAAATACAAATCCTAGACAAGAAGCCAACAACTTGATATGCGATCTTTTCACACATTGGGTTTTTAATTTATAACAAGAATTGTCGATATAATTAAGAACACAAATTCGAGCAAGTATACTCTAGTCATGTTGCAATTAGGTTGGTAAGTCAAGGTTTTCCCATGGGACTTGGTTATACTCAAGTGTAGTTGTTTGTAACAATGGTAGATATGATTGTCACGATCACACCACCATGAGAATCGTTAAAGGCACTAGCACACAAAGAACATACGAGTATAGTCAAATGATCACATGGACATATGGATGATTAGTTTGGAAAAACATATTAAAGGTAACCCTTTCGACCTATAGAACCAATAATAAGACACTAGTGCTTTATAAATCAAATATACATAAGTCTCAATCAAGTGGTAAATCATGAGCCTTATGCCTAAACCAATAACAACAAGAATCCTTTCGACCCATAGACTTGGTTATCGATTTGATAAGTTCAATTTACTTGAAAGATGATTAGAACAATATATTCAAAAGACTCCTTTCGACCTATAATCTAGATTAAACCATTATTTGTTATGTTTATTAAGTCTCTTGCACAATCTTCACAAGCACAAGACCAAATCATTTGTCGATTTAATGAATTGACATCAACCATGTTGAGAATAATTTCGACATATAGACTCAACAATGATTAACCAAATTGACAAACAAGAACAAGTTCTAATTCAACCAAATATAATGTTATCACCACAATCCAATGACAAGCACTAATAATATCCAAACATCTATTTATCACAAGTTACATATGAACAATACAAGCATCAACATATTCACAATATCACTAAACACAAGAATCACCATGAATCATGAACTTAATAAACATAAACTACATTGAAGAAGTTACCAAACATTAGAATCCATAGCTACAAAGTATCCAAATGATTCTACCCAAATGAACAACCAATGTACAATTCGTCCTACCCATAACCTTCTTGGACATCAACCTCTTGGTATGAGTATAGAGCCTTTTGAGGTGTTTGGGAATAAGGGTTGTTGGAGATTGGATTGTTTATGGTGTATGGTTTTCATTCTCTACTTCTTCCATGGCTTATTACACATTCATGGCAACCAATTCCACCACCCCTCACTACTTGGGTGAGGGGTGATATCAAAATCACATAAATATGGGATATATGATGATTGAAGGAATGATGAGATGAGATGATATAAACACTACCCCATGGGTCTTATTTATAGGTGAATTAGCCTTGGCCACCAAGCACTTTTCTTGGAGCCAAAGATGTGTAATAATGAGTGAATGAAGCTTAGAGGATTTACAATGGAGTTATGGCTGAACTTGGTGAGCAAGGTGAAGTAATGGAGGTGTCTTAAGTTTTCTTGGAAAAGTGGCTGCAGGAGAAATATTGGTGGCAAGTGAAGGTTGATTTGATAAAGGCAAGCTAAGTGTTGCTGGTGGCAACTAAATGCTACTTTGATGTTGGTGGCAAATGAAGGTTGATTTGATGGAGGCAAGCTAAGTGTTGCTGGTGGTAACTGAGCTATTTTCCATACTTTTCCTTCTAGTCCTTCTTCTTTCTTTTCTTCCACCTTTCTTTCTTACAAACTTTCCAAGACTCTTTATCATTGTATTATTTATCATATGAGAGCTACACTTTCATGTCTCGTTCATCTTTTCACCTCCAGTTCACGTCTTTTCTTCATTCTCGTGATGTAACCATTGATGAACCTACAATAGCAAATAAGCTTCATTAAGTATCATATGTTCATAATAATCATACAAATATATGCATAGACACCACGAATATGCTCATATAAATATGTTAGATTTGAGCGTTATCAGTCTGTTAGGAGTAGGTTACTGCTTTAAACAATGGGTCTGTACTTGTTTATTTGTATCTGTTATAAGTTTTAATTTGCTTAAATTTCATCTGCTGAAAATATTATGAGAATGATTTGAGTCGATTGCTGAGTTTTGAATATTAGTTTAAACTGATTCTAAGTCTTTTGATTGATTTAGTTTTTGCTTGATTCATAGATTTGACTGATTTTTACATTTCATAAGTCTGCTCATAGAAACATGGGGTGATTTAAATAAGTCTGCTGAATTCGAGTCTAAACTGCATACCCGTGAGTTGATTGCTAGGGTTTGGTATTTGCATTAAGTTTGTTGGATTGGTGATTTAATCTGAGTTTAAACATCGGTTTTGTATCTAATTTGAGTTTCATTTTACTAAGTAGATTAGTTGAAATTGCTATTGTCTGTTATATTTTGTAATCTGTTATCTGATATGAGCTTTTATCTATTCATAAATTGTTGTATGATTAGTATGAATTTGTAAAATTGTTTGAAGTGAATTTGTTTTACTATAATGATATCCATCAGATTGATATTTTATACTGTAACATAGTTATAACACCACAAAAGTCATTCCTATGACTATAACTTTTACTTTCACTATCAAAAATATAATCACCAAAATTCGGTCCCTTGTGGGACTCGAACCCTTGACCTCAAGGGTGAACATCCAACGTGTTTACCAGCTTATCTAGCTTCTTGTTTTGGTTTAATTACAGTCATATTAATTAATATAGCTAGTTGAAGTTGGGCTGTCAGTTTTCTTTAATAGTTTTAAATACAAGTTTCATTTATTAATACTATATAATTTGTTTAAATTTCTTTTATAAAATTTAAAAATATAAATAAATAAGACAAATGAAAATTAATTTTATTATTTTTTTTAGAAATTTAAATTAGATTTTAAATAAAATTAGTTTTAAAATAGATTTTGTTTATAAAAAAGTAAAAGTAATTTTTAATGGATTAAATTAGTATACAACTTTAAGTAGTTTTTAAATTTGTTTAAATAGATTTCAAATAGTGTAAAAGTATTTTTTAATAAAATAGATTAATTTTAAAATAGATTTTAAAATAGATTATTAATTTGAATTAGTTTAAAAGTTTTAAATTTTGAATAATTATCTATTAGATTTTATTTGGGATACGATTCATGCACTTAGGATTTAAAAATTGTAGGAGTAATTTTAGATCAAAAACCGAAACCTAATTCAAATCGATTGTACAAATTAAAACAAACGTCTCAAATTCACAAGATCCTCGTGTACAACGAACTTGGATCGCTCACGTGTTTTATTGAATTCGTCTTTGGCTTATTTATGGATTATTACCTTTTCCTAAGGGTAATTTCCTAAATTTGCCCTATAACGTATCTAATTAAAATACACCGACATTCCACATCACATCACTGCCCACGTACCATGATCTCGATGTCTAGTCGCTCCAAATCTCTTATAATCTCTTCCTATGTCTTGATGCCGTTGATCATACCCGACTTTCTACTAAGAGCATTTGCCACTACATTCGCCTTGCCGGGATGATACTATAGATTTATGTCATAATCCTTCAACACCTCTAACCACCTTCTCTGCCTCATGTTCAGTTCACGCTGAGTGAAGATGTATTTCAGGCTCTTGTGATCTGTGAAGATATCACATGATTCGCCATACAAGTAGTGCCTCCATATCTTTAATGCAAACATGACTGCTTCAAGTTCCAAGTCATGCGTAGGGTAGTTCTCCTCATAAGGCTTGAGCTGTTGTGATGCGTATGCAATCACTCTCCCATGTTGCATGAGAACACAGCCGAGTCCCTTCCCTGAAGCATCACTGTAGATTTGAATTCCACCTGTACCAGATGGGAGAGTAAGAATCGGTGCAGATATCAGCCTCTGCTTTAGGTTTTCAAAGCTCTTCTCTTTTTCTTCAGTCTAGACAAATTTCTCCCCTTTCCGCATCAGTTTGGTCAATAGCATTGCTAAACGGGAAAAGTTCTCTACGAACCTACGGTAGTAACCATCTAAGCCTAGGAAACTGCAAACTTCAGTCGCTGATGTCGGTCATGGCCACTTGGTAATAGCCTCAACCTTTGCTGGATCCATGGTTATTCCTTCTGCTGATACAATGTGGCCTATGAACGACACCTTGTCTAACCAAAATTCACATTTGGAGAATTTAGCATACAACTGCTTCTGGCGAAGTATCTATAATACTGTACGAAGATGGTCTTCGTGTTCCTCCTTTGACTTGGATAAAATCAGGATATCGTCAATGAAGACAATGACGAACTTGTCCAGATATTCATGGAAGATACGGTTCATCAAGTCCATGAAAACAGCTGGAGCATTGGTAAGGCCAAATGGTATGACTACAAATTCGTAGTGCCCATAACGTGTACGAAAAGCAGTCCTGGCGATGTCCTGCTCCTTAACCCGTAACTGATGATAGCCCGACCTCAGATCAATCTTGGAGAAATGTTTGTCCCCTTGGAGTTGGTCAAACAGATCGTCAATGCGTGGTAACGGATATCTATTCCTGATAGTGATCTTGTTAAGCTCACGGTAATCGATGCAGAGACGCCTACTTCCGTCCTTCTTCTTTACGAATAGAACCGGTGCGCCCCATGGAGAAGCACTAGGTCGGATGAAACCGCGTTCCAACAGTTCTTGCAGTTGTTCCTTTAACTCCTTCAGCTCTATGGGAGCCATGCGATAAGGAGCCTTATAAATTGGCTTAACTCCTGGGATGAGCTCAAATGCTCAATATTAAACTCTACTTCACGAGCAGGTGGTATGCCCAGAAGTTCTTCTGGAAACACGTCTAAGAATTCTGACACAATTGGCTAATTCTGGATAGATGGAGATTCAGCCTCCAGATCATGAACAATATCTAGGTAGCCCTCGCAACCATGCGATAATAATGGACGTGCTTGCAAGGTTGAGATTATTTGTACAGACCTTCCGGGTATAAAACCGTTGTGAATGTACTCTGGTGCATTTACATCACCGAAGATGACCCGATATGAATGGCAGTCAATGGTGGCATGATGTTTGGATAGCCAGTCCATGCCTAATATCATGTCGAAATCGCACATGTCCAAAGGAAGTGCGTCAACTGGGCGAATCTTATCGTCAAACTCGAGGGAAAGACTCTTGTACCCATGTGTTATTCGTACAGAGTCTCTTAAGGGCGTGGAAATGTTTAAGACATTGTATAATGGCATAGGGGATATCTTAATATTTTTCGCATAAGTATTAGAGAGGACTGAATGAGTAACACCCGTGACAAATAAAACACATACAGCTTGACCATACATATACAAGATTCCAGTAATGGTACCTGTTGACTTGTTGGCCTGATCACGCGAGGACGTGTACACCCGTCAAGTAGTAGGAGGTGGCTTGGATTCGGCATATCCAGATGTGACATATATCTCACCCTTGCGACAGTCCTTCATGCGATGGCCTGGTTGGCCACACTTGAAGCAAGCATCGCTGTCACGGTGACATGGCCCTGGGTGCCTGCGGTTGCAGGTAGTGCAGAGAGGGTGAGTATACCCTCCAACAGGTGCCCTTGCTGGCTGGGAGCCTGTTCAGAAAAGTATACATGAGACATGGTTTATGGGTACAAACAGGACAATGCAGAAAATCGTAAGGCATAATACCATTAATAGCTACACGGTTGGGTTGTGAACCTCTGCGGTCGTGCTCCCTTCCGTTGCCATGATTCCTGGTAGAAGATGTTGAAGTGTCAAAATTATGAAATATAAGCATGTAACATAAGAAATAGGTAGGTTTAGGGACCTGATGCTGTTGGAGTTGTTACGGTAATTATCATTACCGTCACGCCTATTTGAAGCAGAACGGTCTTGGGTCTGACCGTTACCCTTGTGCTGACTAGGCTGTTGCTGAGTAACTGGTTGAGACCGGTCTCCAGTCTTCTGCCTGAAAGATGAAATTTATAGGGAAGATAAATATTTGGATAGTACTGAATAAATGGAGATGATCACCGTTGAGTAACGAATATACCTCTTCTCGGGTCTCTCTGCCTCTCCAAACTCATCCCTCTCCTGCAGCATCTCCAACTTGCGTGTTGCATCAGCTACTTGTGCCACCGTGTTGAAGGTAGCACACACCAAGTTATTGGCGACCAATGTACAAAGAGCCCATCAAAAGTGATACGCTTGTTCCGTTGTAGTACCTGCTGCTGCGCCAAGAAAACCAGCCAAACGAAGAAACCATTGCATGAACTCGTTGTTGTTCTCCCCAGCTCTCTGCCTAATCCAGTGGTACGCCCTCTTCAGCTTATCCTGCTCAGCCTTGGGGAAGAATTGTCCCATAACCAACTCCCTGAACTGAGCCCAAGTCAAGTCAGCCACACAATTGCCGCCTCCCTCAGATTGCTTCACTGACTTCCACCATCCAAGCACGTCTCCTTCAAACTTGTAACAGGCCAACCTTGCCTTAAAGAGAGGGTCGTAGCCCATTGCATCAAAGATATTCTTAATATGATCTAGCCAGCTCTCAGCCTCATTAGAGATGTCAGTCTTCTCGAAGGATCGCGGACGTTTCTTGTTGAATCGCTCCAGCCATGTGATCAGTGTAGCTGGAGGAGGAGGAGGATTCTGATGCTGGTGCTGGTGCTGATTGTTGGCAGCTTGCACCTCAGCCCTGATTTCATTCCTCAGTTGAGGAAGCATGGCCTACATCACAGCCTGAACTACTGCATTGAGTTGTTCCTGCTCACGTGTGAGAACCATCTGACAATATAAAATAAAATGCATGATTAAACTGATTAAAACATAATATATATATATATATACATATATATATATGACAAAAAAATTATGCCAATAAATCATGAGAAATTTTTTATGCATGAAAACAGTGTATGAATGCATGATGATGAAATAACATGGGTTTGGGTGAACGCCTTTGGGTCGGTTCACCAAAACAAAATGACATGATGTTAGCCTCAAAATATTGAGTCAAACAAGAATGTTCGGTCATAGTTTATTATTGGAACATTTATTAGAACGTTGTAATAGTTGGTTAAATAGTCGTGGTTCACGAGTTTGGATTTAAGCTACTTAAAGCCCAAAAGACAAGTCCTGTCGAAACAATATAGCCCATTATGGTTACATGTAAGCCCGGCTATATAAGGCCCTTCCTAGCATGTTAGGAAGGGTGGATGATCATTTGTAACTCTCATTATTCTAATCTAATATTCACCAAGTTAATCATCTCTTTCTCTCTACTTTCTCTCACTACTTTCTCTCTCTAGGAATCCATCTTTTTTCTATCAATAATCATCTTAATATATGGGACAACATTTGGTATCAATCGCCATGGGGTAGATTCGTGATAGGTTTTGATTGTCATATTGTGTTCTTGAGTTTTTCTTGATTTTAAAGCTCGAATCATCAAGTTTTTTGTGTTTTTGTGGTGTTAGTGAGTAGACAAATCATCTACATAGGCGTGGTAGTGATTTGGGTTACTTTGATCGGTTAAAAACATGAAATTTGGTGGTGTTTGGCTTGATTTTTGGTGTGAAATCACGTTTTTCATAAGAGTTCTTCCTTGTTCCTATTTTTTAGGAACTTCTGTCTCAAATTCGCAACATTTGGTCCTAATTCGCAACTTTGTCTCTCAATTGCGAAATCCCTGCTTAATTGTGAATTTGTTAGACAATTGCGGAATTAGAGTTAATTGCGAAATTGTATTCCAGTGAATTGCGGAATTGTTCAGTTTCAGTGATTGCGGAATCTTGAATGAAAGGGAATTGCAGATTTGTGCTCAACAAAGAATTGTGGAATTGATCATATTAAGCAATTGCGGAATTGTATGTGTCTATGGATTGCGAAATTATGCTCATTCAGTAATTGCGGAATCTTATAAGCTTAATATTGTGGAATTGTGTTGCAAACCAAAGAATTGCGAATTTGTGTCACCTTAAACCAACATTGCGACATTAATTAAACCATTGCGGAATTAATTAACAAGTTGCGGAATTGTGTCACTAAGAACCACTATTGCGAATTTGTACACCTCATTGCGAATTCTTAATTAATTTCCGAAAATTTGTGTTTTTGAAAATTTTTAACATCGAGTGATTTTTCGCTTTAGAATTTTTGGTTTATGGTGAAGATAATTTTTAGGGGATTTTAACATCTTTTCTCGACAACGCCAATCACAACACATCTTCTTAAGATCCATTTTCACTTCATCGATTTCAAGTCTCTAGATATGGATTCTACTCAAGAGTATCGTGTCACAAACAACAATATCATGGTGGCGGGTAATAAAGAGAGACCACCAATGCTTGTGTCTGGTCGGTATGCTCAATGGCAATCACGTTTCATACGATACCTTGATACAAGACCTAATGGTGATGCCTTGAGGAAATGTATTACTCATGGACCATCTATATTCAAGAAGATCTCAATTCCTCCAAGACCAGCCACAGATACTACTGATCCAATACCCGCAAGTAAACGTGATGAAACAAGAGCTGATCTTACACCTGAAAATTGTGCTTGGCATGATGCGGATAAGGAAGCCATCTATATGGTTTTAAGTGGGATCGGAGATGATATTTATTCCATGGTTGATGCATGCCCTACAGCACATGAAATGTGGACTGCTATTAAACGCTTGCAACAAGGAGAATCACTAAACAAACAAGATGTCAAAACAAACTTTTTTTTGGAATTTTGGCAAGTTTACTTCAAGGGATGGAGAATCAATTGACTCATACTACTCCAGGTTTTATAAGATGATGATTGAAATGACCAGAAATAATCTGCAAGTCTCTACCATGCAAGTCAATGTCCAATTTCTTCAACAACTTCAACCTGAGTAGACACGGTTCGTCACTTTAGTGAAACAACAAGAAAAGTTAGACGAGGTCTCATATCATCGACTCTTTGATATCTTGAAGCAATTTCAGAATGAAGCAAATCAGATTCGTGCTGAACGTGTTGCCAAGACGGCTAATCCACTTGCTTTAGTGACTACCACTCAACATGTTCAAGATCATCACTCTCGTGCTCCTAAGCCATACTCCACTACATCATCCTCACCACGATATTCCACATCATCTAAGTATTCATCATCTACAAGATCTCGAGGTAAAGTGCCAAGAGAACCATCACCACCATCTGAATCATCATCTGAAGAAGATAGTGATGAAGACCAAGCTCAAAAGATTCGAGAGATGAAACAACAAATTGCTTTCATAATGAAGACTTACAAGAAAATATACAAACCCACCAACAACAATCTTCTCACATCATCTAACACCAAGAACCGATATGTTGAGAGTCCTCCAAGGTATGACACACGTTGACGTGGTGAAAGTCCTTCTAGGTATGATCGACATAATCCAACGCATGTTGAGGGTTCTGCAAGGTATGATCGACAAACTGCCAAGTATGATACTCAGAGGATTGCTGCTGCTACTGAGAATAGGGCAACTGTTGGAAGTCAAGTGGTTCAGCAGAGTGGGATTAAATGTTTTAATTGCCAAGGTTATGGGCATATGGCAAAGAATGTAGGAAGCCGAAAAGGGTTAGAGACTCCAGCTATCACAAGGAAAAGATGCTGCTATGCAAGAAGATGGAAGAAGGGGTTAAATTGTCAGCTGAGGAAGGAGCAATGCTTGATGACACTAATGATGAAGATTCTGATCAAGAACTCGATGCACATTACTCGTACATGGCAAAGGTTGAAGAAGTTCTCAAAGTCACTGAAGATGACAACGGTCCTATCTTTGACACTGAGCCAATCGATAAGGTACACACTACTGATGAATATAATGTGTTTGGTGATATTCATGAGCATAGTGATCTACCCAATGCCATTAATGACACGTGTATGATGGAAACGGTTGATAGCAATACCACACCCGATTCATCAGACATGTGCAATAATGAGTCTGAGGATGATCAACATGAAAATGAGTATGATGAAGAGGAACGTATTGCGCTTGCTAATTTAATTGCCACTTTACAAAAAGATGTCACTGAAAATAAAAAGAGTCAAAAGCAATTAAAGAAGGCAAACGCTACGCTCACTCAACATTTTGAAGAATGCAAAGCTGCTCTTATCAAATCTACTGAGATGACTGAAAGCTATAGAGATGAGCTCCTTCAGAAAACCAAAGAGCTTGAGGGGTACAAGGGTAGTACGTTAAAAAGTCAAAAGGATGATTTTGAAAACAAATATAATACAACTCTTGAGTTATTAGCCAAAGAGAAGCGTCAATATAATGTTTTCTTAATGGATGAACGTCAAAAAACGTACCTTGCCAATACCAAAGTTAATGAACTTGAACAAAAGCTCTCTATGACCACTACGGATTCTGCTACAATTCTTGAGGTTAAGAAACAAGAGGTAGATGCGTTAAAACAAGACTTCAAAAGTAGATATGATAAAGAAACCGAAAAAGTAACGAAACTAGAAGAACATGTCGAACTTTTGAAGAAAGTTGTTTATAAAACGCATGATTCTATTCAAACCGTAAGAATGCTAGCACCTTCGTCGATGTTTAAGGGTCAAGCTAGCTTTGGAAGTCCTGGGTACCTTGCCAAAGCTCAAGCTGCGAACCCGTGTCTTTATCTTCATGAGACTGAAATGACCGATCTTGATTGCATGCCTGTAAGTGCCGATAGTAAAGAGACTGCCCTTTGGGATGATGATAGTCGACCACTTGTCAATAAGGAGTTTGTGAAACCATATAATTATGCTTATATGAATAGTCTTTATGGTCTTTTCAACAAACAAACTCAGAAAACTCGTGAGGAAGTGTTCTTAGAAAGCAAACAAAAGAGAATTGAATGGAAGAAATCTTTTGCCACTAAGAAATGTAATGTTTACAAATATATAAACTACCTTCCTCTAGATGAGTCCAAAAGCAAGAGTAGGAAAACATTAGGTATTCTTAAACACCACATAGATAATGTTAAATATATTGTTGAAAGAGATTGGGCAAAACGTGAAAACGTTGAGTGGCAACGCCCGATTCCTCAAGATATTACCTTGCTTGTGAAAGAAATCTTAATTCCAAACACAACATTGATTAAAGAAACTGTTCTTCAATTAGAGGAGTTTATTCGGACTGAAATGTATGATGATTTAAAATATGTTGAGTCTCTTGAGAAACACATTGATGATCTTCAAATGGAAAAGTCTGATTTTTCAGATGAATATGGTTTACTCTTGCAAGAATGCGTTTCTAAAGATGTTATGTGTGCTTATTTTACATCTTGTGCTGATATTGATGAATATTCTGATGTTGCATGCAAATATCTTGATAAGATCAAATAATGTGAGCGTCTTGAACTTGAACTTTCGAAACGTAAAGAAAATGTTGATAAAAAGGCTTTTGAGTTACTTCAACACAAAACTGATTTCCTTCAAAAACATTGTCATTCTCTTGAACTTGCTTTGCAAAAAGACGTTGGTAGTCTTCCACATGATAATAACTTACAAGAAAAACTTTCCAAAACGTTTCGAGAAATGAATGAACAGAATTTGGAAATTAAAGGGTTGAAAGCTCAGTTACAAGACAGGGAAAGAGCGATAGCAGAGTTGCAGAAACTCGTTGCTAAAATGGGTGGGAAAGTTGTGGAACCTAACATTAAGAAACCTGTTGTTAGACAACCCAATGCCTCTAAAGTGAATAGATCCTCTATCTTGGGAAAACCATCTGCTTTATCAAATTTCTCGTTTGCAAAACCTGTGTTTTCCCCCAAGATGGATGGAAAGGAAAGGTTACCACAGAATCAACCCATAAAGAACACTATAGCACCAAGCGTTAAGCACAATAATGTGATTAAACCAGGGATGTATAGAATGCCCGCTAAGCCCACAAACAAATACTCACTCGCCTCAGACTTCTAGAAACACTAATATTCGTGTGTCTTCTACTACAGGAATAGTATCCACTACTAGTGTTAGTCGGCCTCAGCTTAAGAGCACTCAAGTGAATGATAAGGTCTGGAAACACAAGAATCAAGGGAAGATGAAGAAAGTAGAAGAACACCCTAGGAATTTGAATGTTATTAAGAATAAAATGTTTGTAATCACATGTAATGACGATTTAAATGCTTTGAATGATTTGAATGCTATGAATGTCAAATTTGTTTGTGTCAAATATGGAAAGTGTGCTAATGATAATCATTCTATGTGTGCTATGAATAAAGTCAAAGGCGTAGATACTAGAACTAAGAAGCAAGTTGCGATGCCTATTAGAGCTAGTAAACCCAAACGCACAGTGAACCATTCTGGTGCAACTCCCACTAAGAAAAGTAATGCATCAGACTCCACCACTAAGAACCCTAGAAGCAGAATTAAGGAATTATATGAGTCCTCTAGTAAGTCTTGGAAATGGTGGTTTGCTAATCAATGTCCTCCCGGATACAAATGGATGCCTAAAGCTAGGACAGAAAATGTGAAAACGAGTGTTAGTATGCCTTTAAATGTTACTAAGGACACTAATGATTCTATAATCACAACTACTGTGGTATCTAATTTAGCAAATGCTCCATCGTGTTCTAACTCTTCTGCAGGTGATACAAATAATTCTCTTCATACTGGACTCCGGATGCACGAAGCACATGACGGGGAATCTCAAGCTTCTAATTAACTTCGTGGAGAAGTTCATGGGTACGGTCCGATTCGGAAATGATCAATTTGCACTGATCCTAGGATATGGAGATTTGGTGCAGGGGAATATCACGATTAAAAGGGTATACTACATCGAAGGGCTCAATCACAATCTTTTCTCGGTTGGTCAATTCTGTGATGCGGATTTAGAGGTTGCCTTTAGAAAGAAGACATGTTTTGTTCGTGATTATGATGGGAATGACTTACTTACCGGTACACGGGGTATTGATCTTTACACAATTTCACTACAAGACACAACTTCATCAACTCCAATTTGCTTCATGGCTAAATCTTCAACGACTCAGGCATGGTTATGACATCAACGTCTTTCTCATCTCAACTTTGATACCATCAACTTGCTTTCCAAGAAAGATATTGTGCGAGGCCTTCCAAGTTTGAACTTCATCAAAGATCATCTTTGTTCTTCTTGTGAGCTTTGTAAAGCTAAACGAAGTAGCTTCAAAACAAAGACCACACCCAGCTCTAAAGGACGGTTAGATCTTCTTCATATGGATCTGTGTGGTCCCATGCGTGTTCATAGTATCAATGGAAAGAAATATATTCTAGTAATTGTCGATGATTACTCAAGGTACACATGGACTCACTTCTTGAGATCCAAGGATAAAACACCCGAAGTTCTCATCAGCTTCCTTAAGCTGATACAACGTGGTCTTCAAGCTCAAGTCAAAGTGGTTCGTACTGACAGAGGTACGGGATTTTTGAATTCAAATGTGAGAAATTATTTTGAAGCCGAAGGAATTGAACATGAAACATCTATTGCTCGAACACCCGAACAAAACGGCGTTGTTGAAAGACGAAACCGTACTTTAGTTGAGGCTGTTCGAACATTATTATCCGCTTCAAAACTTCCACTATACTTTTGGGTCGAAGCCGTGTCAACCGCATGCTACACACAAAACCGCTCCTTAATTATCCCAAGACATGAAAAGACGCCATATCACATAATTCATGATCGAAAACCTTCACTCAAACACCTTCATGTTTTTTGATGTACTTGTTACATTATTCGAGATAGTGAAAATTTGGATAAGATGAAAGAGAAAGGTGATGCATGTATTCTTGTGGGATATGCAACTCAGTCTAAGGGATATAGAGTATACAACAAGAGAACAAAATTAATTGTCAAGACCATTCACATTCGATTTGATGAATTACAAGAAATGACACTTGAACAAAACAGTTTAAGTCCCGATCCACAACGACAAACGACTTCCGTTCACAACCGCATGGAACTCGGAACTCAAGTCCACAGCAATGAACCGTCAAGTTCAACGTTGGTTCCAGAAAATGTTCCTAGAGCTGATATGACAGTCAACACGACAATTGAAGAGTTGGAAATGTTATATGGACCAATGTATGATGATTATTTTACGGGGGAGAAACAAGTTGTATCGTAGTCTTCCGCTATCACTCATGATAAGAATGAGGATACTGATCATCGTCAACAACCGGATACAACTTCATCTACTTCAACACGGGTTGCTGCAGATTTACCTCCTCAGAATATCACTTCGACAATCTATCCTACAACATCCACAACTACTGTCATTGCTCCAGAGAACACAAATCAAGCAGACAATGCATTATCTGACGAAGACGAATTTATCAACCCATTCGGTACACCGGTACACGAAACTGGAGAGTCTTCTACTCGCCATGTTGATCCGTCAAATATGCATACGTTTGACCAACGACATCCTTCAACATATCATTGGACCCGAGATCATCCTTTGGTACATGTAATTGGAAACCCTTCACAGCCCGTTCGCACAAGGCGATAGCTTAACACCGATGGCGATGTTTGTATGTTCGCACTCGCTGTGAGTTCAGCTGAACCGAAAAACATCAAAGAAGCCATGGCAGATCACGCTTGGATTGAATCGATGACGGATGAACTTCAACAATTTGAGAGACTTAAAGTCTGGGAACTTGTTGACAGACCATACGATGTAATACCATTAAATCTTCGATGGATCTGGAAAAACAAGATGGATGAAGAGAACACGATCATCAAGAATAAATCTAGGCTAGTGGCCAAAGGGTATGGACAGAAAAAGGGTATTGATTTTGAAGAATCATTTGCACCAGTAGCTCGAATGGAAGCGGTCAGGATTTTCCTTGCTTATGCTGCACATAAGGGATTCATTGTCTATCAAATGGACGTAAAGATGGCATTTCTTAACAGTCCTTTGAAGGAAGAAGTCTATGTCACACAGCCGGAAGGATTTGTCAATCCTCATTATCCTGACAAGGTGTATAGTCTCCACAAAGCACTTTATGGACTCAAGCAAGCTCCAAGGGTGTGGTACAACGAGCTCTCGAAATTTCTGGTCTCCAAAGGTTTCTCAAAAGGTTCCATTGATCTAACTTTGTTCACTTATAAATATGGGGATGACATTTTGCTTGTGCAGATTTATGTTGATGACATTATTTTCGGGTCTACAAACCCAAAACTTTCAAAATGGTTTGAAAAAGTAATGCACAGCATATTTGAAATGTCTATGATGGGCGAACTAACATTCTTTCTAGGAATTCAAGTTCACCAATCCCCAAGTGGTATCTTCATTAACCAAGCTAAGTATTGTCGAGAGATAATCACAAAGCATGGTATGACTTCATGTGACCCCGTTGGGACACCATTATCAACCACATCCCTAGATGCTGATTTGGAGGGATTACCCATAGATCAAACGAGATATCGTTCCATGATCGGGTCCCTCATGTACTTGACAGCCAGCATACCTGATATTCATCATGCTACGTGTTATTGTGCACGATATCAAGCATGACCCACTGAAAAGCACCTCAAGGAGGTTAAACGGATCTTTCGGTACCTCAAGAATACCATTCTCATGGGACTCTGGTATCCGAGGGAAACCGGTTTCTTTCTAACGGCTGATCATGCAGGGTGTCTTGATACACGTAAAAGTACTTCTGGTGGTGCACAATTTCTAGGTCAAGATAAGATTGTGGGATGGTCTTCCAAGAAGCAGGATTGCACGTCACTTTCATCAGCCGAAGCGGAATATGTGTCTCTATCTGCGTGTTGTGCTCAAGTTCTTTGGATGAGAACACAACTCACGAATTATGGCTTCCACTTTGATAAAGTACCTATGTACTGTGACTCAAAGTCGGCCATAGCCATCTCCTGCAATCTGGTACAACATTCCCGCACGAAGCACATTGATGTCAGATATCACTTCATTAAGGAACAAGTTGATAAGGGTATTGTTGAATTATACTTTGTTGGAACCGATTACCAACTAGCTGACTTGTTTACAAAAGCTCTTTCGAAAGAGAGGTTTGCGTATCTTGTTAGGAAAATTGGTATGAGATGTTTCACTCCAGCAGAACCGGAGATTCTGGCAAAGAAGCCTGCTTGATTCGTCTATCAAACATCTACCTGTAAATATTAATGAAAAAGCAAAATACAAAATTAAAAAATCTTTGATAATCCAAAAATATTCTTCTCGACATGTCTTTCAGTATCGATAATATGGACGTACCTAGAAATGTCGCTCAATAACGACACGCGTGTGTACATAAAGCTCGAATAAAAGTTGTAAATATTTTTCAATATTTCCAACAACGGGTAGAGCAATCTATCTCGGGTTGCGCTCGTCACAAAACATTCAACGTTTTGAGCTCAACACAATGGTTTGTAATCACTTTCAGATTGCAACCCGGAACTATATTCACGGGGGAGTGTACGCTTTCGTACCCTTACCCTTAGCAAAAGAAGTTAAATATTCTTACACTTGAGTAGATTCGTCAAGATATTCAAAGTCTATGAACTCAAGTTTATGCTTTAGAAAAACCTTTTCGTTAAAAAGAATTGATTTTTCAAAAAGCGTTGAACACAATTTTTTTTTCAAGAAATTCTCAATGATATTCAAAATCTTTCAAAAATTGTGTGTTCAACAACTCCTATCCTCAAAAGTTTAATGTGGATCATATCCTCATAATGACAATTCGATTGGATCAATTTTTGAGGGGGAGCGTTCCAAAATTCATGCTAAGTTTGACACATCTTTCTCCCGAAGATTTTCAAGACTATTTTTTTAACAATATATTTTAATCAAATTTGTTATCTCTAATATCAAAAGATTTTATATATTAGAGATAGGGGAGAAAATGTGATTAAAATGTGATCTAAAGACTCAAGCACTCATGGTTACGATCAAATACCCACAACATCTTTAATTCACGACGTTATTGGTGTCAAAAGGGTGGTTAGGTTTAAGTCCTATGATCCAACCAGAACCGGAGGGATCTTCCCAGGGAAAATCCAATAGATTATTAGAAGTCCTTAGGAAAGATGGAGTAGAATGTGAACGAAGCTGAATGCCGGCTAAGTACTGATGATAGCACTGGAACAATCACAACAAGGTGCTATTAATGATGTCTTAGTAAGTATTGAAGGGGTTGAAGAATGAAAAAGAAATGTAAGGATAAAGGGTCTAAAGAAAGAAGCCTCCATACAACTTAGGCAGAAACCGGGTCAACACATCATGAAGACAACTCATCATGGACCCAGTGATGTGAAGCACAACCCTTTCCTAGATACTCAGGCTTATCTCAAAAGAAGTTTGTTTTATTGTCACGGAGATCAACATGACTTCTATTGACTTTCTCACTCCGAGATAGTTGATATTGAATAGGTGACATCTGCTCCAGCCTCCGAACACTAAAAGTGCACAAATCGAGTCTAGAGCCAAGAGATCAATCAAATCTCATTAGGACACACGGATGAAGATAAAGAGAGTCCTACGCTATATACTTGTGATATTGCTAGAACACTCAGAGTAATACTACTTAGTATTCACAATGATGAGTGGAAATCCTTCCAGTGTTAACATCAAACAGCACTGCGGTAGGTCATATGCAAGATTCTTTATGAATTGAACATATGTAAAACTGAAAAGCAACAGCGGTTTGATTCTGAATTGATTTAAACTCGTTCAGGTTTCTACACAATATCTTTATGGTCTTGCCAGAACATTCATAGTGATATTCATTAATATTCACAGTGACGAATGGAAATCCTTCTAGCGTCAACATCAAACAGCGCTACGGTAGGTGACTTGTGAGATTCTTATGAATCAAACTCGTGTCAACTGGAAAGCAACAATGGTAAGATTCTTATGAATCAAACTTGTTCCAGGAATTTGAATTGATGACTTTAATCAAGCGGATATTTATCCAATTGATTCACTCTTTACGTTCGCAGTCTTGCTTTGAGACGGTCGAGTAAAGAGAACGGCTAGTACAGCCGCGAAACCCTGTCAAGGAGATTCTTAATTGAATCTACCTAATCACAGGTACAGTATTTAATATCGTATAACGGTCTTCACCGACCGGAGGTAAAACGCTACCGATTTAGGGTGAATGTCAAAGCCATTCAGTCCGTGTCTATATTTTGTCTCGAGAAGGTGGCGTCACGGTGTACTCAGCAAAGTCAAAGATTCAAAAACCACATATTCATTCCCAAAGACTTATTCAACATTAATAGTGTGAGCATGTGGATAAAGACACAAGATCGCAAGATGGCAAAGACAAGTCAAGAATGATTTGAAGATCTCAAGATAAAAGACTAAGTCGAAAGACAATGACAAAGGCTCAAAGATCACAGCATGAAGGAACAAAACTAATGTTACACGTTCAAGACTCATTTATGACGAAATTCATTAATCTCCATTGGAATCCAAATATCGAAGAAGAATGACCTCACACTAGGGGAGATTGTTAGCCTCAAAATATGGAGTCAAACAAGAATGTTCGGTCATAGTTTATTATTGGAACATTTATTAGAACGTTGTAATAGTTAGTTAAATAGTCGTGGTTCACGGGTTTGGATTTAAGCTACTTAAAGCATAAAAGACAAGCCCGGCCAAACAATATAGCCCATTATGGTTACATGTAAGCCCGGCTATATAAGGCCCTTCCTAGCATGTTAGGAAGGGTGGATGATCATTTGTAACTCTCATTATTCTAATCTAATATTCACCAAGTTAATCATCTCTTTCTCTCTACTTTCTCTCACTACTTTCTCTCTCTAGGAATCCATCTTTTTTCATCTATTTTCTATCAATAATCATCTTAATATATGGGACAACACATGACGAAGATGAACGCCTATGGGTCGGTTCATCAAAACAATACGATAGATAAAATCACATGTGATTAAATATGGCCAATCTTGTACCAACCAATTACTTAGTCAAAATTCCTGCGACAATGATACATGATATAAATGCATGAAAATAAATTGTCAGTTCTAGGAAGACCATGGTGATTACCCACTAATCACATGTCATGTTTTGAGAGCCTACAGGTCGAAACCTTGGGCTCTGATACCATAATTGTAACACCCCATTTTGGTAAATGAAATGTCACACGTGATTATGGTGTGTCATCAATGCATGCAAGGTAAATGTCTTAAAAACATTAAATGATCATGAAGGGAAATACCGGAAACAAACATCGGTAATCCAAGTATAAGCTCATCACACACAAACATAAGTACTGAAGTGGAAAAGGACTAAACAATTTTCAAAGAAATAAGTAGCAAAATGTATGAAGAAATGCATAAAGTAGAGAAGGCTAGATAGCTTCCAATCCATATGCACGTACGCTTAAAGTCTACGAGCGCCCTTGAGTACCTGACGTTTGGGAACATGAAAGGAAAACGGCTGAGCATAACGCCCAATGAACGGATATATAAGTATAGCATGGAATAACATAAGCATAAAAGACTAATAGCAGCGGAAATGTATAAGTCCTAGATAACCTGGAAACATGTTCATAAGACTGGTTTTATAGTTTGAAAAGACTTATGTTTTTATGTAAAATCTATATTAATTAGCCAATAGCCCATATAGGTCATGAGGTTCCATCGTGCATAAATACTTGTAGGGGAGACCTCGTCATGCAATTAGAGGGGTTGCCTCTAATTAAATAGTCGGGATAGGAGGGATCAACTCCTTATGAAGGATGCAAGGCACACATCGCATTCACCATGAAAATCCTGTAAAAACATGTAACTAGGATGCACCCATACGCCCCATATCATAATAAATATAGGCCAAAACTAAAAGGGACGTCACGAGCAATCAATCTGCCGTGGGGAAGTCATAACACTAGTACCTCCAGTGTTATGGTTATGGTACCTCCATAACTAGGTGATACTGGTCATGCATGTATATGGCTTAGGCTCTTAAACTAACACAAGCAATCAAACATATAAAACAATACTGGGAAAATAGTTGGCTGCAAACGGGGAATCCCAATAAGGAAAGAATGTCCATACTGAAGGACGGGAAATCCGTACCTTGTGTGCAGTGAACGAAAAGACGAAAGAATGAAAGTCCTACTCTGATCTCACTAACGCTACATAAATAGGGGACATATATAAGTATTCTGATTACTGAGTACGTAACTGATTGTATCATGTCTTAGCTTGTTTTATATGTTCTTGTCTTGTTTTACTGATTTTAATGTTATACTCTGTTTACCATGTATTCTATGTATTCTAGTTAAGTATTAACTTGTATTCTTGTATTATTATACTCGTGGTGTAATAATAGGTAACTTTCTAAAATAGCAGGTTCCCTAAAATAGAAAGTTTTCAAAAATAGAAAGTTTCCAAAAATAGATTAACTTCTAAAAATATATCAGTTTCTAAAAATAGAAAGTTTCTAAAAATAGTAAGTTTCCTGAAATAGAAAGTTTCCATATTTAGAAATAAGCTGGATTAATAAGCTAATAATATAAGCTTTAGTTTACTGGTTAAATATCATAAGTCATGTAATTATTTGTATAGTTTATTAATAATATCATGTTAATTAAATAAAATGTAGGTTATACGATTTAATTAAATATAAGCAAGATTTAATTAAATTAAAGCATATTAAATACTTAGGTTAAACATGTATTAATAATATATTAATTATAACCTAACTCATGTTCATTAATTAATTATAGTCCATATTTTAAATAATTAATTAATATTATAGTCTAAATTAAGTGATAAAAATACTTAAGTTAAAACATGTATTATTTACTAAATAATAATAACCTAAGTTCATGTAAATTAAATTAATACTAGTCATGGTTTAATTAATTTAATTTTTCTTGTTAAAATAATATAACTTGTAAAATGTAAACTTGTAAAAATTAACCATGAACCGAACCCGTGTTTTTAATTTAGACCAAACGTGAACCGAACTGGATCCCCTTGAACCGGACCGAACCAAACACCCCCCATAGCAGTGGCTACCCGGCCTAGCCGGTTGTCACTGCTAGTGCATATTCACCACCGGCTTAAGCCGGTGGTTTGCCCCTGGTCTGCCTCGGCTAGGCACTGCCCACAACAAGTTCCCACCGGCAGTTAGCCGGTGGTCCCCCTGCTGCCGCGTGTTCCCCCTGCTTGACCCAAACAGCCACCGGTCTTAGACCAGTGGTGTTCTTGCTGCTGCGCCGAGACCAACCGTACCATAAGGCCACCCCGACTCACGTCGGGGTCCTTGTTTTCTTGCTGCCGAGATACCAAGCCGACACCGAGACCATAAGGTCCCGGTTGGTGGTGATACAACGACCACCGAGAGCCCATGGCTCTCGGTTCTTGCGTCGGCCAAACCAAACCCGAACCACAAACCATTCTTTTTATTACTCCATGATTAACTAACATGTTTATTACTTGTTTTAATGTTTCACATAATCATGTGTTCTTGATTCAATTAAAAAGGATAAAAAGAAATAATTAAAAGGTTTTCCGAATGCGTGAATCGAATGAGAATAATAACACGAACACTAACACTTGATTTCAGTCACCAAAATCAAACAAACACCCCTTTTGGTGTTGATGTAGCCGGCGGCCAAGGAGAGCAAGATGCAAGGTAGGGTTTTATTTTTTTATGAAAAACTCTTTTGAATGAAAAGGATGTAGGATATGTAAATCTTTCTTATGTTTTAGAGAGAGAAAGAGATAGAGAGATGGTGGATAAAACACAATTCTAAAGAGAGAAACAAGAGAAAACTATGTGAAAAAATGATTAACCACACACCCTCTCCATCTAAGGAGAGGGTTTATATACCCAAGCCTTGTGATGGGCTTGGGCTTACAATGTTGGGCCGGCCTACACATGTTGTAGGCTAGGCTTGACTTTGTTTGTTTAATAAAGATATCTAGACTACGAATTACTACTTAATATATTGTCGGAGTGACCGAATCTTCCTAAATACGTAAAAACGTATTTCCAACATTCTCCCCCTAAGGGAGGTCACTCCAAACAAGGGCGTCACCCGAGTTACAATAATAAAATAAACCTAGCATACTATGCTTGTCTTGAGCTCATAGTCTTCTTCTTGTTTTCTTTTTCTTTTCAGGTGAACATGCTGATGTGATCTTTGATATCAATCTTGAGCATTAATCTCTTGCCTTGATCTCGTGCATCCATCACTTGTGATCTTCGCCTCTTCGTGACACCATGTCCCACATACTTATACCTTCGTAATTCTTGAAAGCTTCAGAGTTCGATACAGCGGAAGACTTAACTTTTAGGCTTTCTTGAATTAGATGAGATATTAAGTGCATAAAGTATAAGCATGCGGGGACGACTTCTTCTTGGATTCCGCAACGCCAACGTCTTCAAATGCCGCAACATAAGTTGACACGAACGAAATGGCTTTGAACATTTCATTCTAAATCGGTAGCATTTTACCTCCGGTCGGTGAAGACCGTTGGACGATATTAGATATCGTACCCGTGACGGATAGTTTTAATTAAGTAACTTCCTGACAGGATTTCGCGGGTAAACCCGTTCTCTTTATTCGACCGTCCAAAGCTGACTGCGAACATAAAGAGTGAATCATTTGGATAATAATATCCGCATGATTTGAAGCCGTCAATTCATGTTCCTGGAACAAGTGAAATTCAATTAAGAACCGCACCATCGTTGCTTTCCAGTTGTCACGAGCTTGATTCGTATAGAATCTTGCAAGTTACCTACCAAGTGCTGTTTGAGGTTAACACTAGAAGGATTTCCACTCATCACTGTGAACACTAAGGTATCACTCTGAGTGTTCTGGCAAGATCACTAAGATATTGCGTAGAGGCCTGGAACGTGTTTAAATTCAGTTAAGAATTAAACAGCTGTTGCTTTCCAGTTATCACAAGTTTGATTCATAAAGAATCGCACAAGTCACCTACCATGAGCTTTTTGATATTCGCTCAAGAAGGATTTCCATCTTCATTGTAAATACTTTCGTATTACTCGGATGTTCAGGCAAGATCATGAAGATTTTGCGTAGGACTCTTAAAATCTTTCTTACTATTCACAGTGTGAAGAAGCAAGGAAATATGAAAGTGTGTCCTAATGAGATATTTGATGATCTCAAATGGCTCTAGACTCGATCGTGCACTTTGGATTTTAGTGATCGGAGGCTGGAGAGGAGTGCCACCTTTTCAATACCAATTTACTCGGAGTGAATAAATCAATAGATAACGTGTTGTCTCCGTGTGATTAAAACAAATACCTTTTGAGAGATATCTGAGTTAGCTGGGATGGGTTGTGCATTGCATCACTGGGTCCATGATGTCTTATCTTCAATATCATGCATCATTAAAAATGATCTCAATAGCATATGTATTGACCCGGTTTCTGCCTAAAGTTGTAAGGAGGGCTTCTTTCTTTACACCCTTTATCTTTACAATTCTTTTTCATTCTTCAACCCCTTCAATGCTTACCAATACGTCATAACTAGCACCTTGTTGTGATTGTTCCAGTGCTAACTTAAGTACTTGGTCGGCATTCAGCTACGTTCACAATCTTTCTCCAACTTTCCTAAGGACGACTATTTCTAGCTATGGAATGTCCTTGGGAAGATTCCTCCGGTTCTGGAAGAATCATAGGACTTAACCTATCCTACCATCCTTATGTCACCACAATCTTCATCGTCGTGAAATAAATGGGTTTTGGGTAAGTATAAATCACCATGAAATCCATTTTTTGATATGCAAATCCATTTTGCTCCCCCTTAACATATGCCACGATATTCGAAAACATTTCGCATATGTCGGGATGAGCCAGCACATTAAGTTAAACCATTTGTGATAATATCCCATATTAAATCACATTTTCTCCCCCATATTAAAAATATTAACCCAATCGATGTTTTTAATATCAATTGATTTAATGAAGTTTTAACAAAGGTTTTGGGAAGAAAACTGCAAGTCCATTTTATCTTCATGATATCAAATGCATGAGATATGATATCGATTTGTAACAGGATCACATATTCACCATATTAAAAAGAATTGACAAGGTTGGACCTGATAGATGAGAACATCATATGATAAGATCAAATGGTTCCTGTCAGCATATGTTGGTCGCCTCGTCACGTCTAAAGTCATCTCTTGACACCACATGTACGATTGGTATTGTTGTCTTGACACCAACTTGTGAACTTGGCACGTTCGGCATCGAAGATTCTGAATGCTTGACAGTTGCTCCCCCTCAATTGTTGACCCGTGTTCTATCGAAAGATCTGTAGTCGTCAGTTGAGTAGTCGCATCGTCGAGTATGTAGATACCAATTGTAGATAGCATGGTTATAGAGATGATAGCTTCATAAAAACAAGACTTCTCTTGTTTTAACAAATAAATGCACTGAGGCGTACATTTATTTGTGTTAGACCAAGTTATAAAGTAAACTTGATCCCTTACAAGGTTTTTAAGTAAACCTTGCCCGAGAAAATTAATTCCCGTTGAGAGCCAAAGCTTTCATAAGAAATACCTGACTTTAATATGAAAACCGGGTTGAAGTCAGAAATAACTACAAGCCATAAAGGCATGTTTTATGAAATATTTACAACTTTTGTACGAACTCTATTTATGGCGCCGTGTCGATATTAATCAACATTTCTAAGGCCGTAAATATTATCGTACCAAAAGACACGCCTTTGAAAAAAATAAAATAAAAATATTTTTGGATTTTTATGAATTTTTCAATTTTATGGTTTTTATATGGTTTTATATTTTTGTATTTTGCTTTTGTGGATAAAAATATAAACAATATATACAAATGATCACCAAGGATACGGAGAATAGTTTTACCAAGACTATTCTTTCGCTTCATCTGCTAGTTCCTTTAGAGTCTCAGGCGAGAAGGTTCTCATTCCTAGCTTGTCGGCCAAAAATTCAATTCGAGCGCGATCTAAAGCCTTCGTGAAAATATCCGCCAATTGATACTCAGATCGGACAAAGTAAAGCTCGATTAATCCATTTCTACTTGCTCCTTGATGAAATGGTAGCGAATGTCAATATGCTTCGACCGGGAGAATTGAACATTGTTGCAGCATAAGGCAATTGCACTCTTGTTGTCGCAGTACATCGGAATTTTGTTGAAACCTAGACCATAGTCGGTTAATTGCGATCTCATCCAAAGAATTTGAGCACAGCAACCGGACATAGCTATGTATTATGCTTCCGTACTTGAAATTGCAGCGCTTTTCTGCCTTTTCGATGCCCAACTGATTAGTCGATCTCCTAGTAGTTGCAAAGTTCCACTCGTGCTACGCCTTGTATCTTGACAACCCGCGTGATCCGCATCTGCATATGCCATTAGTGCAATAGAAGAGTCCTTCGAATACCAAAGTCCCCGATTAATGGTTCCTTTAAGATATCGAAAGATCCTTTTAACAGTAGCTAAGTGTAACTCAGTAGACCTAGTTTGATACCTGGAACACATACATATAGCAAACTGAAGATCAGGTCGACTGGCTGTGATATACAGAAGAGTACCGATCATTCCACGATAAAGTGTCGGATCAAAGGCAACTCCATGTGGATCTGCATCAAGCTTAGTTCGTTCCACCATTGGAGTATCCACGGGGTCGCAAGATTCCATCTTATACTTCTTAAGCGATTCAAGGGCATACTTGGATTGATTGATAAAGATGCCTCTGGGACTCTGAGATATCTGAAGACCTAAGAAGAATGATACCTTGCCCATCATTGACATCTTAAACTTGGAAGACATGAGTGTCCCAAACTCATCCGATAAGGTTTGGGTCGAGGCTGCAAATATAATATCATCAACATATATTTGTACCATAATCATATCTTTACCTCGTTTCTGAATAAACAGCGTGGGATCCACCTTGCCTTTAGCGAAGCCTTGCGTAATGAGGAATTGTAACAAAAGATCATACCATGCGCGAGGAGCTTGCTTCAACCCATAGAGAGCCTTCTTAAGCTTGTACACATGATTAGGATAATTAGGATTCACAAAACCATCCGGTTGTTGAACATAGACCTCTTCCTTGAGTTCACCATTAAGAAATGCCGTCTTCACATCCATCTGATAGACAATCATATTCATATGGGCTGCATAAGCGAGGAATAGTCTAATAGCTTCCAAACGGGCAACAGGTGCAAAGGATTCCATAAAGTCGATGCCCAATAATTGCTTGTATCCACGAGCTACTAGTCGAGCTTTGTTCTTCAATATTCCGCCTAACTCATCGAGTTTCACCTTGTAAACCTAATTCAAAGTGAGTAACTGCACTTGATCCAGGCATGGGACAAGTTCCCAAACATCAAGATGTATGAATTCGTTAAGTTCTTCTTGCATAGCTTCTATCCAACAGGATTGAGTAAAAGCTTGTTGCCATGTCTTAGGTTCAACTTCAGTGAGAAAAGCATCAAAGTGACAAAACAATGCACTTTCTTGTAACTGACTTCGTGTGGATACCGGACGATTAGGGTCACCAATAATAGAATCTATAGGATGATCCTTTGTCCACTTGCTGTCATGTTCACGAATCCGTGGATTGGAGTAAACCGTAGTTGGAGCTTCTTCTGAGGTGGACGACCCGACTTGATTAGAGACGGGAATTGGTACACCAAAGAATGGAAGTTCACGCATTTGAGCGAATTCCAAATCATGATCATCATCATCCTCTTCATCATCAATAGGCATGACATGGGTAGTTGAAACATGTGTTGGTTGAGAATTACTTGTTGAAGGTATATCTTGACCATTAGGTGCAGATATATCTGATTGTGCAACGGTTGCTGGAGCGACAACTTCGGTTACCGGAGCTATTACCTCAGGTTCTGGAGCAACAATAGTTGGAGGAGTAAAGAATTCATCAAAGAACGGTTGAAACAACGTATCCCATTCATTCCTAGTAGGTGGTGTAAATGATGATGAAGTAGGGTTGTTTGGGACAAGATCAGAGCTAATGTTACTGGGTCCCATTTCATGAAGTGCGGGTTCAGAGCTGCTTTGCTCAGAAGCCATTGCTGTCAGCTCATCAAAATCAACATTCATAGTTTCGAGGATCTTGTGAGAGTTACGGTTGTAGATTCGGTATGCCTTCTTTGCGGGTGCGTAACCAATGAAAATACCAATATCAGCCTTTGGTTGAAGTTTTCCCAAATTGTCACCATCATTATTTGGATAGCAAAGAGAACCAAATACATGAAGATATCATAAATCTGGTACTTTTCCATGGAGAAGCTCATAAGGTGTTTTACCATGGCGTTTTCGAATTAGTGACCGGTTTTGGGTGTACACTGCTGTAGATACTGCTTCTGCCCATAAAAACAATGGAGCCTTTGCGTAAATTAACATCGTTCGAGCAGCTTCCATAAGTGTGCGATTTCGCCTTTCAACGACACCGTTTTGTTGTGGAGTGCGTGCAACAGATGTTTCATGAGATATTCCAACTTCTTCATAATAATCACGCAAGATTTGATTCACAAATTCGGTTCCATTATCTGTACGAATGCGTCGGACAGTGGTGTTGAGACGCACTTGAATCATCTTGAGAAATCCGATGATGAATTTAGGTGCCTCATTTTTTTCTTTCAAAAATTTCACCCATGTAAACCGAGAGTAATCATCGACAATAACGAGGATGTACTTTTTGCCACTAAGACTTTCAACACACATTGGCCCACAAAGATCCATATGCAAAAGATAAAGTTTCTCTTGGTTGGTGTCTTCCGTCTTGGGTTTGTAAGATTTCTTAGTGCTTTTCCCCATTGTACACGCGGAACACAAATGATCCTTGTGAAATGATAGTTTAGGAAGACCACGAACAAGTTCGTTTTTCGCCAAGTGATTAATAGCGTCAAAGTTAAGATGAGATAACCGTCGATGCCATAACCATGACTTAGTCTTCGATGCTTTGGAGAGAAGACATACGGGAGAAGCGGCCATCATGTCTTGTAGAGACAAAGTATACAAATTATTCCCTCGAGTACCTTTCAATAAATCAACCCCTTCCAAATTACGAATGAAGCAGGTATGCTCTCGAAAAGCAACTTCTAGGTTTGCATCACAAAATTGTCCCACAGAAAATAAGTTGTGACCGAGACCTTCCACGTAATACACTCTCGAAATTATAACATTCCCAATATGATATTCACCATAACCCATTATCTTTGCAATATGATCATTCCCAAATCGAACCGTACCAAGAAACTTGCTGACGAAATTTCTGAGCTGAGAGCGATCTCCGGTCATATGCTTGGAGCAACCAGAGTCCAAATACCGGAGAACAATTTGGACCACCTGTTTTCAATAACAACAGTAGACAATGCATTGGAAACTATTGGTTCCAGAGTGTTAGCAGATACAGATATAGAATTATCAGAATTGCTAACCTTTTTTAGACCCTTAGATTTCCTGCGTTTTCTAATGTGAGTTTTAGCACTAACAGGTTTTACTGTTCCAACTTTCTTAGGTTTTGGATTATTCACGGGCACTACTGTGGGAGTAGACCTATTTAAAGGGTACTTGGTTCCTACAGTAGTGTCAGTTTTCCTAGTTAAAGGACACGCTTGTGTTTTGGTAGCCTTGGTACTCCTAATTAAAGGGCACGCTTTCTTCACTTCAGTGGGAGTGATCCTAGTTAAAGGGCACGTATTTCCTACTATAGTGAAAGTTCTACCAGTGGGGCGCCACATCCAGCCAACTTGGGTTAACACTTTCCCAGTCGGTTTCCATTCTAATCCATTTTTCCGGGCATACATCTCATTCACATGGTCAATAAGGCAAGAATCATGACGACTAGAAAACATAAATTCATTGCAATTCCAACATTTCAAATTAGAATTCACAGTAGGCTTAGAACGCTGCACAACCGCAGAGCCTTTAGGTTTAGCTACATGATTCTTTTTATTCAAAACAGAAATAACATTCCTAGGATGGGCTTTTACTTTCTTCTTCACTTGACTACTAGATGGGGGCAAGATCCTATCATTCTTCTTGTTTCTTTTAAGCTTAGATCTTTGAGCCTTAGTAGTGGTGCTTACTCCTGTAGAAGGCAACACAGGAATATTAGAATCTGGTTTTGATTCCGCCTTATCTTTAGTGACCAAAGTTTGAGATGGTTTAGTCCTAGGGCCCTTGTTAAGTGGTGTGACGGCTATAAGGGTTCTTTTGATTGCACTAGAGGACGATGCTGAGATAGTGGCTGCGTTATCCACAACATTCTTACCTTTTAGAGTACGAAGTGTTTCCTTTAACTCAGCCAAGACCAGATTTTTATCACAAATTTGTTCCCTCAAATCAGATATTTCCACCGACTTTTGATTCAATTTTTCAATCAATGATTGATTCTGTGCAATGGTATTAGTACATGCGGGCTTTACTGAATCGAAGAGTCGTGTATTTTTCTGTTTTAAGTTATCAACTTTGGACAAAATCTTGGAAACTCGATTATCTAGATCAAGTTTAAAATTCTCAGCGGCCTCAAGTATGTTCACACAGTTAAGCTCCTTAGATTTCTCTATTTCTATCGGAAAAAATTTAGCAACTTTGTCACTTGGCTGACGCTGTTTTGATTGTAAATTCAATCGAAAATTCTTTTCAAAATTTGCATCATCGATATTAACACCTTCGAATGACGTTTCAAAGACTTCTTGAATAAATTGTTGCTTGCATTCAAGCGAAATACAATGTGTTTGAATCTCATCAAAACGTTTTGAAAGTGAGGAATATGAATCTTGAAGCTTTAAAAATTCAGCGTCAGAATCGTGACAAGTACTATCTACCACAGTATCCACAGATTCAACATTATGCACAATAGAATCATTATCAACACTTGTATTCACACAGACAGAAACTATATCATGAGACATCACTTGATTCAGAAGCAGATCATTATGGCATGAAACCCGTTCTATTTCAAGTAAACTGTTTTCATAAGCATCTTCCATTTCATTGAAAACACGTCTAACTTCTTCTATTTCCAAAAACAAATCTTGATCAATATTACGAAGACAAGCTTTAACATTGTTTACAAACGGAACAATTTCATCTCGAAACGCAGCTCTAGTGTGCTCAAAGTTCCATTCACCTTCCGTTATGGCCGTGGCCGTCGTACGTTCCAAAATGACCTTGTCAAAATCGGCTAAGTGTTGGTGAACCGTATTTAAGTTAACGGACGCCTTACTTACCAGTGGAATTAACTTCGTTAAATCCTTTTTGACGAGTGTAGGAGACATACTAGGAAGGTTTTAATTTGACAAACTTTGGGGCACAAGAACTGTTAATTCTGCTAATTCCTTTTGTAAGCGAATGCGTGTCTTTTTCGAAAATTGATCTTTGTTATGTTGATCATAATCAATTGTATGGAATTTTGAAAGCATTTTAGAATGAGTTTCATCCCCCAAGTGATTGTGTCTCCTCAGTAATACGAACAAAAGGTGCTTCTTTCGATTTTCCAATTATGGTCATATCATAAAGACCGGGAATATATTCCTGAGCTTGTTTTGCGTAACCGGGATTAGGTGGTAAATCTTGAAGACGCTTAAGTTCGAAGTCTTTAAATGATTTAGTTAAAAGATGAACCTTTTCTGTGGAAGCGTATTGTTTTAAAAGCTGTTGTTCTTTGAATTTAAGAAGTTTGGTAGCATTAATTTCCGATTCAAACTTTTTAGACTCGAGAGTTTCGAAATCCATTTTAAGTTTCTTAAAATCATTGACAACCGACTCTTTTGCTTTTAATTCATTGGAAAGATTAGCTTTTAATGATTCTATTTCTTTCAAGTGTTCAATCTTTTCAAAACGAAATTGGTCAAATTCAGAACATGTTATTTTCTCTGCTTGAGGGACCATTTCAAAAGCTTTGACCTTTTCTTTATGCAACGCAAGCTCAGCAGTTAGGGTGGAATTCGTATCTACGGATTGTCTGAGGGCCATATGCATTTGATCAATAATATGTTTAGGCACCATGACCAAATCATGTTGAGCATAAGATGCCATACCCGTCGTAGCATTTGGCTGAGGTTCACTCAAATGTGTAGGATTGGGTACCACATCATTTGAGTTACTAGTTTCCGAATGCTGTTCGAGGTTGTCATTTTCATGCCCAACTTGATGTTGGTTATCATCAATATTATTAGATGTGGTTGGTACCTCACTGATGACATCAGAACCGTAGTGAGAGAGATTAGCAACGAGAGCAGCTTGGGCAGAGTGAATGTCATCACAATCCGAATCGTATGCATCAAGATCGTCCGCTTGATAAGCTGCATTAGAAGTAGAAACGACTGCAATGCCTTCAGTATCTGCTGCCCCTGGGTCTGCAAGAAATTCCAACTCCTCTGAATCCAAAATCTTCCCCTTAGACTGAGCATCAACCAAATACATCTTCTCACGAAACCATGCATCATCCCTTCTCCTTTTCGGCTGAGTGCATTCCCTAGCCATATGAACTTGTCCTCGGCAATTGTAGCAAGTCACAACCTTCTTAGGACCAATGGGGCTTCCATTTCCATTAGCTTGAGAATTCACAGCTTGATTGTTCCCAGTCCTTGTAGGAGGTCCATATGCATTTTGCCTTCCCTGAATAGGTTGCACCGTCACTTGACCATCTTGAACAGTGGCTTGTTGTCGAGGATTTGATGAGGTGCGGAGCTGATTGTTTGTTGGTGGAAATCCTCTAGTTGCAACAAGTTTTGACAAGTAGGCTGTGAGATGGTTTAGTACATCAGCTGGCGTATCATTTGGAGTAAAGACCGGTGCTTGGATTGGTGGAAGTTCATTAGAGTAGAAAGCTTGTGCTGGTTGTGCTTCAATTGGAAAAAATCCTTGCTGAGGAGTATAGCCCATTGGAGAAGTGTTGGCTTGTGATGGTGATGTCTGATATGGTGGTTGCTGCGGAAAAGATTGTTGATGAACACCTTGTTGATATGCTTGCTGTGGCATCACTAGTGGTGGATAAGATGGTTGCTGTGGTTGCTCATAGTTGTGTGGTGGTGTCTGCTGCAAGTATGATGGTTGCTGATAAGTATAAGCCATGTTTTGTTGAGAGGCATACATTGCAAGTGGATCATGAACTTGAGGTGTTGACAACCGAACCTCGATCACATGGCATTCGTGTTGTTGAAGAAAAGCTTGAAGTTGATCCACATTGGTGTTATGAAAGTCCTTAGCCAATTTAACATCCGTCACGTATTTTTTCCATTCTGAAGGAAGAGTGTTCAAATACTTGGTGTTCAATTGAAAGGTAGGAATTGTCATGCCATAGATATTGAGCTCATTCAACAATAGGGTAAATCTCAGATAGTAATCATTTAGAGTCTCCCCTGGCACATAGGCAAACTTATCAAAAGTATCATAAAGCTTACACTCTCGTTCTTGTTTAGTTAACGAGGTGCCTTGCATGAGAACACGAATTCTATCCCATAACTCTTTGACAACTTTATGTTTGCTGACGAGTTTGTAGACATCTGGAGGAAGGGCTTGGAGAATGATGTTTGTAGCATACTTATCACATTTGTCTTGAATCTTCATATCTCCAGTCAATTCACCCGTTGTGCGAGGACGAGTAGTTGTACCTTCCGTCACTGTACCATAATCTAATGGTCCATTGAGCACCGATGCCCAAATGAGATGTCCATTCTCCTTGTTCAACATATAAAGTTTCATTCGGGAAGCCCATTCCTCATACATAGTCTTCACCAACATTGGTGGACGATTATCCGTACCCGAGAGGATGGACTTATCCGTAAGAGATGTGTACTCCATTTGAATAAGTTAAGATTTACAAACTTTGATCGATCAATGAAAGAAAGTAAATGTGTTTGTTGTTGTGAGTTGAAGTCGAGAAACAATGTTAAAATCCCCTAAAATATGTTCTCAATAAACCAAAAATTCCAAGTCAAAATTACACACGAAATTTTTTAAGGAATAATTTTGTTATCGGAATGTTGATCGGAATAGTGATCGGAATATCAGTCGGAATAGTGATCGGAATATCAGTCGGAATCTCCCAAATCGGAATACCTTGATCGGAATGTACCTAATCTGAATACCAATCGGAATGCCGTGATCGGAATACCCAATCTGAATACCAACCGGAATGTACCTAATCTGAATATCAAATCTGAATACCAATCGGAATGCCGTGATCGGAATACCCAATCTGAATACCAATCGGAATGTACCTAATCTGAATACCAAATCTGAACACCAATCGGAATGCCGTGATCGGAATACCCAATCTGAATACCAATCGGAATACCTAAACCCTATTCCGATTACACTGATCGGAATGTACTATAAACCCCTTTCCGATGACCAGATCAGAATATTTCCCACTTTTCTCGGACAAAACTCAACCAATTCGTGATTTTAAGCCAAAAAATGATCAAAACACCAAAAATTTTGTGTTTTTAGCCAAAGTAACTGTACCAAATCCCTACCACAACTATGTAGAAGATTTGTATCAAGAAAAAACCATCAAAAACACAAAAAAAAATTTGGACGTGTGAAAATGGATCAAAAATGGCGTATGAATCAAGAACACAAACACATGAACAATACAATCATCCCATGGCTCTTGATACCATTTGTTGGATATGTAAATCTTGCTTATGTTTTAGAGAGAGAAAGAGATAGAGAGATGGTGGATTAAACACAATTCTAGAGAGAGAAACAAGAGAAAACTATGTGAAAAAAATGATTAACCACACACCCTCTCCATCTAAGGAGAGGGTTTATATACCCAAGCCTTGTGATGGGCTTGGGCTTACAATGTTGGGCCGGCCTACACATGTTGTAGGCTAGGCTTGACTTTGTTTGTTTAATAAAAATATCTAGACTACGAGCTACTACTTAATATATTGTCGGAGTGACCGAATCTTCCTAAATACGTAAAAACGTATTTCCAACAAAGGATTTTTCTCTTTTTGTTTATTTAGTTAAAAACCAAACTGGGCCTGTGCCCTCCCTTGTCTCTTGTGTCCGCGGCTATAAGGGGCCCATAAGGGAAACTCGTACGATTTTCATGTCTTATAATTTACGTGTTTATTCGATAGCGTTTTCGTGTTATATTATGATTAATTGTTCGTGTTATAATAAATACTTGTAAGTAAACAATATCTATCGTATTTTAATAAATACATACGTAGTTATGTATTCGTGATTTAACCTTTATGATTTCATGTTCGTGATTATAATTATTATGATAAATAATTATCGTGTAATATCACGTACTTAATACTTATCGTGTCATAACACGTATGTCATTTTTGTAATTAATATTCGTGACACGTGTTCGTGCTATGAAAGGAAAGTTTTAATTAGTCCGTATGTTTACTAAGTGTACTGTTCATGGTAAAAGCATACGTGTTTTACAATTTACTTTGTAACAAAAAAGTTTATATAATATGACTAGGCATGCCAAATACATTCATTTTGTAAACATAATGTTAAATAATTAGTAATCTATATCTTTATTTTGATTTGATTTTTAATGTGATACAAATTCAACGGATATTGAGCCTGATAACTTTGATTCGAATTTGGGTAAAAGAAAAATAGTGAACATGTGAAACTATATAATGTTTATTTATTTGAGCATATACTTAGATGTTAAATGTTGTTTCTTTTAACGTAAATGATTGTAAATATTTAAAAGATTTTTTTGTTGACTTAATTCATTAGTGAATGAGTTTTTCTTCTTCTTCTAGAAAATCGGTTCCTATACGGGTAGAACCAAAGAACCGGAACCAGAACTGGAACCGAAAAATATATTTGGTTCGGTTCTCGGTTCTTATTTTTCTCAAAATTTTGGTTCTCGGTTCCACCGATTCTGGTTCCAGTTCCACTGGATCTAGATCCACGCTCATCCCTAAGATTCTTAAACTCACCTTGATATTCGACTACGGTACCCATTTGCAAGAGTCGAGATAGACCGTCTTTCGCGGCCCGATCGCTGCTACTTGTTTCCATGAACAATAACTCGAAAAATAAAAAATAAATCTTTTTCGTAGATGAACAGTAACTTTCGGCCCGATGAACAGTACTCTGCGCGGTGAACAGTAACTCGGCTAGATGAACAGTAAGTCGGTGAACAGTACTTCGCTAGATGAACGGTACCGTTTTTTTAGATTGGAATCCTAAATCAAAAACCCCCAACGAATTGAGGACTCTCAATGAAAGCACCAATTGATACGACCCTTTCGGGTAGTATCAGGATAAAGCACCAATATAACGGGTGTTGGCTCCGTAAGAAAGAGAGACAAGAAGACTGAGATTTATTCATTAACTTTTGATTGATTGACTCATAATGATTCGGTATTTATACAGAATAACCCTAGCTTGTGTCACAAGTTGATCACAAGATAAATACTAAACATAAAAGATATTTCTAAACATTAAAAGATATCTTAAATAAAATTAAACATACAGATAAATAATAATCTCGGGTGTAAGAGCATCCACAATGCACCACTTTTCCAAAAGCTTGACACTATTTGAAAAAGCTATTTGAAGACTTTTTTGCATTACAAGAATGAGTTTTCACAAAAGCTTTTTGCTAAGACTTATAAAACTACAAGTGTTTGACAAAAATTACAACATACTATTGCCATTAAATGATCTAAGCATTGATCGTGATAAAAGAAAATTGATTAAAAAACTACACATTGAATGCATCAAGTCTTTCTAAAACTTGTTACATTATGGTTGCTCTAACACTTAGCCTCAAAACATATTACTCCCTTAGTTTTTATTTTTGTGATATCGTAAATCATAAAAGCTTGAATAACGCATTTTTAAAAGTTGTGATTTATGGCACAAATAGCTTTTCATTATTTATAGCTAATGTTTTTGTCAGAGATTTATACGAGTATAGTAAGGTTATAAATAGCGTAAGACGTGTCGTGGCGGTATGTTCCAGTCATACGCCTTAGTAGCTAAAGCGAAGTTTTAACGTTTTTAAAACGTGGTTTAAGCCGACATAATGTATAAAAATATTTATGTGTTTTTGTCATATTTCAATATTAAATATATAAGAAGTTAGTAAACTGTCATTGCATGTACTAATATTTATTTTTTGAAGTTGAATTCAAAAATTTCATTATGCGGCATGCCTTAGCGTGTCTTTTCACGTCACGCTTTAAATCGATGCATTGGCATGTAGCGTAGCGTCGCGTAGAGACTGCGCCTCACGCTTTAATGTGCCTTAAGGCGCGTCTTAGTGGGCCTTTTAGAACCATAAATATAAGACTAATCGAGTTGAGTTATTTGTATTTGTTTTTTTATTTAAAAGTTAAGGGTATTAAAAGAGTAATCTTAGTCATACATTTTATAAATAAAAAAGATACGGATGGACTACTTTTGTTAAAATGTTTATAATTGTAAACAAAAATGATGGAATAATTAAAGTTTTAAATTTGATGAAAAAAATTTATAAATGATAAATATTTCACTAGTAATAAAAATAATAAAATATCATTAATGACAATACAATAAAATATCATTAGTGGTATCAATAAACATAGTTAAAATGTAATATCGTCAGTGATATTTATTATTTTATCACCAATGAAATATTAATAGTGATAAAATTAGTTCGAAAAATTTACAACTTTAATCTTTTCGTCCGATAACTTTTGAACATTTTGGAAATAATAATCCCTCTATATTTATTTTTTAAATCTTAAATTAACCTCCATCATTAAATCAAACCAAAATAAATGACGAAAATTTATCTTTTAACATGCGAGTAAAAATAAAGATTGAAATGAATTTTTCTAGAGACTAATGTTTAATCTATTTTTAATAGGTTATCATTTCTTCAAGTTATTTATAAGTTCATGTTGTTAATTATGTTAAAGTTATAACAATAAACCAGAAGTATTCGAGCTTACTCGTATATGCGATTAGGTCTTGGTTAAGGATGACTGTGTAGTTAGATTCGAGAATTGGAACAGGTGTATGACTTACCCACTTTCATTTATAAAAAAGGAAGAATAAAAGCTAGATAAGAAAATTTTAAAAAATGATTGTTTTAAAAGCGTAATTTTTTAACTTGAGTGATCAGAGAAAAGATTTTTGAATGTACGAATGATAAAAAGAAGTGAAAGGAAAAATTATACTCCGTAAAACAATTACGGTGTGCCATTTTTTTTAAGTTTTTTCTCGAGTAACTAAATCATCGCTCAAAAAGCTTTACTAAATCATTGCTCAAAAAGCTTTTGGTTAAGAAAGCTCTCATAAGCTTTGGCATCTTTTGAAACAAAGCTTATAACTTGTAACTGCTCGCAATGTGCTACATATTTAAGTTTGCAAAGTGTAAAACCATTGTATCTACGAGTAGTGTGGTTTATAGCATCCGATATAATAACGAGCACCTTGTGAGGTAGCGTTGGTTTTGGCGTCACCCATTTTGTCAGATGCAAAGCCAATTAATTGGGCTTTACTCAAAAAAGAAAGAAAGAAAAAATTTAACTAGGCAAATCAATTTTTTTTCATTAGTTTTATGTGCGAGTGTTGTGTTTTAATCGAGTATAGTGGGTAGGTGAATTGAATGTTGTAAATGAGAGAGTAATTTAATATTAATGTTAAATATAAAATGATTGATTTATCTTCTGTCAAGTGCCACCTCATAAAAGTAAAAAAAAATAATAGGACGATCCATACTATTCTTTGAATCATTGTGTATTTTTCAAATTTTAATGCAAGTTTTTCTTTTTTATTACGCGCGTCAAAAGCAGAACATAGAAAAATCTAAAATAAAAATACTTATGTAGCACCAAAATATAGCATGTACAATACTATTAACCCGTATAAAAGTTTAATCCCTTGTCTCAAAATTATTTTCTCCCAATAAAAAACAACGTTTAAAAAAATGAGTAAGTAAAAAAACAGACAAAATCTAGAACTTTGGTCCTAACTAAATAAAAAAAATCACTTCCAAAAAGAGACATGTAATCTCTGTTAACTGATCAACTCACTTACATTTTTTACACGTGTTCAAATGATCAACTTTTTTTATAAATATATTTTTCCCAAGTTTGACCTACTCTATTTTATTTTTTCCCTTTTCAAGTTATCAACCGGGCAGCTGATCAAACCACAAGTGCTCAACCTACCTCGGAAACAAAAAAAGTATAAAGTATAAAGTTTTTTTTTTACTTTTTTAATTTCTGAGGTAGGTTGAGCACTTGTGGTTGAGCCGTCGCCGGTTGATAACTTGAAAAGAGAAAAAAAACAAAATAAGATAGGTCAAACTTGAGAAAAATATATTAATAAAAAGAAGTTAATCATTTGGACACGTATAAAAAACGTAAGCGAGTTGATCAGTTGACATAGAGTATATTTCTCTTTTTAGATGTAAAACTTTTTTTCCTTTAGTTGGGACCAAGGGTCTATATTTTATTTATTTTTGTATTTACCTCTTAAAAATACATTAGTTACAAGTTTTTCTTTTTTACTTTTTAAAACAATTACTATTTTACCCTTAGGTAATTAATCTAAATTTATTTTTAAAATTTTAATAATATTTTAGTTAAAAGTGATAATGTAAATTTTATCAAACATCTCTATTTGATTTCGGTTAGGGATGAATAAAAGAACCAAATAACCGGATTGGAACCGAGAATCGGACCGGAACTACGAAGAACCGAACCGGAACTAGAACCGTTGGTTCCAGTTCCACTTCTTGTTTTTGAGATTTTTTGGTTCTCGGTTCGGTTCAGTTCGGTTCCACCGGTTCTCGGTTCCGGAACCAAGTACCCAATAATTACAAAAATATTGTAATTTTTTTACGATACTCAAAAGCTAATATCATAGGTAATATAGAAAAACAAACTAACATGCTCTCCATAAAACCAAACTAAACACCTTTAACTCTAATCTTAATCATTTGAAACATAAACAACTATAATCATTATTAAATCAATAGAACTAAGTTTTATGTTGTTTTTTATTGCATTCAAAGTATGTCTTTTTAGTATCGCTGACATATGTATGTCTTGTTAGTACAAGATTACTAATTATTAGATTTGTATAATATAAAATTGGGTTAATACATAAGTAGGTAACTAACGTTTCCAAAAAAGTGCGCCTAAAGTAATAACGTTTTAAATCGTTCACTCAAGTTACTCAAGTATATGTTACCAGTTAATTGAGTTACTCATTTTTTTTATTTACCCACGTTAGCCGGTTTTAGTAACTTAAACGCATTTTTTTGTAAACGTTAGTAACTTAGACACATTATTTTGTAAACGTTAGTAACTTCTTTATGTATTAAGAGACAAAGTTTGTGTATTAAATTCTTTGTGTAACCTATTGAGCCGGTAACCCTTCCACAAAATCCTTTTATAATAGAGTTTAACAAGCTTTAGTAACCTACTTAGCCAACCCATATACTTAAGTAACTTGAGTGAACGAATTGAAACGTTAATACTTTAGGCGCACTTTTTTTGAAAACGTTAGTTACCTACGTATGTATTAACCCATATAATGTTATAATTGGTTATATGGTACATTCAATAAGTTTGAATCATTTGTGATTCTTTGATTTTGCTTTATAACAAGAAGGTTTATATAATATAACTAGCCATACAAAATAGATTCCTTTTGTAAACATAATGTAAAATGATTAGTAATCTAACATTTTTATTTTGTATTGCTTTTTAAGGTTATACAAATTCTACAAATATTGAGCCTCATAACTTTGATTCGAATTTAGATAAAAGAAAATTAGTGCACCTTGAAACTATAAAATGTTTATTTATTTGAGCTTATTATTTAGTTGTTAAATATTATTGCTTTTAACGTATATAGTTGTAAATACTTAAAATAATTATTTTTTTAGTTTTTGTTGAATTAATTCACTTTTAAATTTATTTTTTTCTAGAAAATCGCTTTCTATACGGGTAGAACCAAAGAACCGGAACTGGAACCAGAACCGGAACCAAAAAATATATTTGGTTCGGTTCTTGGTTCCTAATTTTCTCAAAATTTTGGTTCTCGGTTCCACCGGTTCTGGTTCCAGTTCTACCGGATCTAGATCCACACTCATTCCTAATTTTGGTAATGAAAAAATAAATTAACACAGACTAAAATGAAAATGTGGACTATTAATTTGGAAAGAAAAACGTAAAAAGGTAGCTAGGCTCAATATTCCGTCCGTCCCATAATTATAGTCCACCAAAAAACACACAGTTTAGTAAAAACACCATTTTTTCAGTTTATTCACTCCTACATTTTACAAATGACAATTTTACTTTTAACTAATTAATTTATATTTTTTTATTATTTGTAAGAATACTTTCAAGTGAGATTGATATAATAAATTTGATCTATATTACTTATATATCTTTAAAATTGAACTATTAATTTGAGACGTTAAAAATTAATATACAAACTATAATTTTGAAAGAAAAATAATATTGTACTCCGTATTAAACATGCCTAAAATTACTTGTGACCCTACTACACAAGTACATCTTTAGAACTCTTTGACTGAAACAATTTGATGTGCGCGCCCTCATACCAATCAAAAGTTCAAATATTTCACCAAATTCATTTTCTTCCAAATTTCCCTTTTTTTTACCAAAAATTTTAAACATTTTCACCAAATTTGAAGTTTCAAACCATATAAATATTACAAAGCCGCCTAATTTATACTCAAATTTTCTAACTATCTTCTTCCACCAATGTTTTCTCTCTGTGTATAAACGTTATATTTTCTCACAAGATCTAGCAACTAAATTTTTTTTTTATCTTTGAATTAATTTGTTGTTAAAATACTTTCACGACAAGTTTTGCGGTTTTGATATAGTTTTTTTTAACGGCGAGTTAGTAGTTAGTGATTCAAGCTTATAGTGACATCCAATTGGGCAGTATGCAAGCGTCGAACCTTCTCCTTAGGGGATAAACCCCACTCCTGCTTCTTTTTAATTTGGGCCCCTGAAGGTCCTTAGTGAGACTCGAACTTGAGACCTCTCCAAGGTTACCCTTAGTGGCCAACTGAGCTAGCTCAATTGGTTACGGTTTTGATATAGCTATTGCATGTTCTGATGGTGTCTGAAGCTGGATCCTCTGATCTTGTGGTTGATCTAGCTAGAGATGGAATTTTAGAGATCGATGTACATGTATTTCGATTTCTCTGTTTAAGTGAAAAAGAACAAATCAACATATATGTCATGAGCAACTCATGCTCAAGTTCCATCTCAATATATGTTTGTCTTTTCGGGTTAAAAATTGAAGATAAAATAATCTTAAATAGTTTTCTGTATTTGCTTAATGGGAATAAGCCATGTGGATTTGGATGATCATTGACTAAGATGAAGAGAATACCTAAGTCAAGAGCATAAGATTTGTCTTTTTCTATCAATTAAGTGATGATTTAATTGCATTTTACAGAGACGGTTGAAGTTGCTGAAGATTTAGAGGTGAATTCATTGATTTTGTAGTTTATCTAATTAATGGAAATGTTAGAGTATTATGTGTTGTGAAAAGCAAAACGTTTTTTATTTAGGCCTTATGGGATGCCAAATCATCTTACATCCTTATTTTCAAAAAACACATGTTATCAGAGCCAAAGGTATCATTGAGAGGCTTTGCCTCTCCACTTTGTCATCATAGTTGTCACATCTGCGCCATATCAGCACGGTACAACTAATCAAAATACCCCTTCACTATTGGAGAGTCAACCCCTCTTCACTTTGACCCTACCACTATCTTTTATTTTTCCTTTTTTTTATTTTCACACAAATTAAAACTCATTTCATTCAAATTAAAATTACAAATACTAAAATAAAAATTACAAATACGGAAATTAAAAATACGATAAAGTAAAAATACAAATACGATACGATACAAATTCGACGTACTTTAATCTGTTCTAGGATCCGAATCACATGAGTCCGATGAAAAATTCAAACACCTCAAGAAGCATTTGACGACCCTCTTTCATGATTTACTCCTCCAACTCTTTTTCGGCCCTTGCTTCTTCTGCTATGGTTTCTTGTAATACTTCTTCATCAAGAAACATTTGACGTTCTTGTTCCTTAGTAAGACGAAACTCAACAGGTACCTCGTATTTTCAACAGGGATCTCATGTTCATCAAGTAGACCATCGATAGTAGAAACTGATGATCGATCCATCGGGTTAGGGTAAGGTTGTGGGGGGATTGAGTCATGTACTTTTTCCGGTGTCGATGGATTACTTCGAGTTGCTTTTCGTTTGTTTTGTTTCTTGTTTCCAGAAGTGTTTTCTTGAGACATGTTTGAGAGTAGGTTTTTTGTATGAGAAAATTAAAGCAAGTGGAAGTAATATTTATAGAGAAAACATAGCCGGTGGAAAATTTAAATTAATACATAACCGTTAGAGAGGTAAATCATACGAAATTAAAATTACAACACATAAAATAAAAATACATTACGAAAATTAAAATAACAAGACGGGAACATAAATTAGAATTTTGGTTCCCAGACCGAGTTAGAGTCCATTTGTTTTTTGTCTTAACCCTTTTTCGAAACAAGGAATTATGCATCTCATAATTGTTGTCTGATTCTTGTTTTAAAAATTTGTTGATCGAATCACTACTATCTTTTGGAATATCATTGCATATTTCATATGCTACCTGCAATTCAAATTTAGCAGTAGATGCACTTTTATATTGGAGGGCTAAATCTATAATCGTTTTTTACCGAAAGCTCTCTTCTTTAATTAGTTTATCAATCAATGTTTCGATTTGATCAAAAGTGTGTGAAACTGAACAAACCATACTATTATTTGTTGATTTGGGAAATATATATGTTCGTTAAAAGTGTTAAAATAGGAGATATATATATAATGGTAAATGTTAAAAAAAAAGATTTTTCAAGTTTTCAAACGTTGCCTAACGGCTATATTTTTTCTCCTCCCTCTTTGTTGCCTCGCCGCTGCAGCAACGGAGGCTCTGCAAAATGAGGGGGGGGGGGAACACCCGCCGTGACACCCTTTGCTCTCATAACTAACCCGCTATTCATCTGGGTCCCACCAATATATAATTTATTTCCGTTTTCATCCATTTAAAAGAATGTTTAAAAACAATGGGCCCACCTTTTTTGTTTGTATCTTCGTCAGTTATATGGCGAGAGGAGCATTTGAAGAGAATAGTTGCCTATCTGGTGTGGTGGCTAGCTTTGACAAGCAAGTGGCGAATGCACATAAATTTAGCAAGTGTGAGACACACCTAGTGCTTTTAGAGATGTATTTTATTTTGGCTTTGATTTCTCTGTTCAAATGAAACTAAAGATCGATAATAAGATGGTAATGCTAAAAATAGTGTTTGCATTTGATTATGTTGTTTGAAATCGCAATAATTAGATAATCGGTTTTTTGAGTGTTTGAAAATTTGATTATTGATTATTTCATAAGTAAAATAAGTAAAATAAACTCATTTTATCTTTTCTCTATTTTGAAAATGAAATAAATTGCTATTCACTTACTTTTTTAAAATCCATTTTAAAACTTTCTAAACACAAGTAATAATTTCTTTTGTTTTTATTATCCAAACAATAATTTTAACTCATCTCCATTTTAAAAATAAAATAACTAGATAATCTAGTTACAAAAACAATCTCAAACACCTAAATCAAATAACATTACACACATATTTTGATTCTCACCTATTTTACTTTTCAGATCACAAACAGAAAAAACATCACCAAACCTCCATTATTCAAACATACACATCACTATCAACCTCATTTCCATTTTTAGTTAAAGAAAACTCCCTAATTTGTCATCATCCATTTATAAAATTATTATCAAAAATAGTCTGAAGATAAAATATTTGCTCAGAAACGTGGGTTCTCTTGAGAGGGCTGATGAGACTGCTTTTATACATAGTCTCATCGTCTAAAACGGGCTTAAAATGCATTAAATATCATAAAAAATACCCAAATATATGCTTGTGTTTGTTGCTTGTGTATTTTAGGTACGGATATTGAGAAAATGACAAAAGATCACAAGAATCATGCAAAAACGAACACGGGAAACGAAGCCGCACGATGAACCAAGCCCTAATGAAGACTTTCCCAAAACCAACCCTTTAAGATTTGAAGAATTATGAAGAAGGGTCCTCCAACTATGAAGAATTGACACTTTATACCCTTGTATCCTCATAATTACAAGTTTGGTCCCTAAAGTTTGTCAAAATTATAAAAAGGACCCTTAACTTTGAAGATTTGGCAAGTTTAGCCCCTCAACAAAGCTAAATTGTCAACCAATATAATCCACAAAGTCAAATACATCATGAAGTCCTTCAAAGTACAAGAAATGACAAGTTTGGTCCTTTGAAAAATCCAAAATTACACAAAGGACCCTCAACTTTCAACATTTGGCAAAAATGGTCCCTCAATCATCAAGACTTGGCAATTTCAGTCCTCCAAAATGTCAATCATACAAGTCTAGACCATTATCATTGAAAAAAAATACCAAACCAGCCCTTGAAGAATTCAAAAATGGCAAGAATTACCCCTGATTTCACTTTATAAAAGTTTTGGGCCAAAAATGCAAAGTGTGCAAAAGTTGTCAAGGCTTAAATGGGCGTTGATAGCATTTTCAAAGGAAAAGGCAAGAAGAGAAGAATTAAGGGACCAAAAAGGGGCAGACAGGATTCTTACCTAGACCAGTGAGGGGGTGACACGTGCCCCACTCACTCCATCCAGCCAATCACAACTCACCTTTCCTCCATGTCACAATCCCACTCAGCTGATTTAAGATTAATTTAATCTTGGCGCCATTAACACATATTTAAACATAATCCAAACAAAAAATGGATTAAACCTGGCACTATTTACCTCAAGAACACAATTAGGGGTTTCTTAATTTCTTGTAATTAAGCCCTAATAATTTCCAGAATGATGATTAATGGCCCTCTAATCATAACCCAACCCCTAAACTCCCATCACTTTCATGCATGTGATAATGCCAACCCTCCCCTGCCCCACTTTTCATGTCCAAACAAAAACCAACCAGCAATCCAACGTGGGAGAATTGTGCTTGCAACTTAAGCTTGTTTTACACCCTTAGATCAACTTTGCACTTGCCAGCATCAACAAACAGCCAAAAACAAGTCACATGATTCAAGAAGATACCAAAACCTCAAGGGCATTTTTGGGACTTCAGTAGCTAGGGTTTACACGTTTCTTAGCTTAGTAGAACTTGTAAGGCTCTATATAAAGCCACTTAGGCCTTCACATTTTAGTTTGCTTTTGATTTTTCCTTGTTCAAGTTTCTGTAAATCCCATTTTCAAGTTTAATGAAATTGAGTTTGAAATCTTGAAGAAAAGTCATTGGCCAATCTTATTTACTGCTTTCATTTGTTATATGCTTGTTAGTTCTTGAAGTTCAAAACCTGTTTTCCAAAGAGGAGTGTGCAAAAGTTTGCATATTTCCTCATTTTCTTGATATTTTGCTAAGTCTTGTTCCAATCTTGGAATTCTTGGGCTATAGGGCTGATCATAGCATCCTAACTGAGTTGGTTAAGGTGTGGTGAGGCTTATAACTTGGGGATAATCAAGTGTGGGGTAACAAGTTTGCATCAATCAAGTTTTTCAAAGTTTCTGATTTTTATGATATTGTGCTTAACCCTTGTTCAATCTTAGCAGGCTTATTGTGGAAGCTTGTGCTTGTTCTTGCTAGCACATATGCTCAAAATTCGTGGGTGTGGATGTACATCCATGAGGTTTGCATACTTAATCTCAAAATCTGCTTAAATTGTGATTTTTGGTGATATTTGTATGAAACTTGTGTTCTTGTGAATTTTGTGGCTTGTTCTTGCTTGAATCTGTTTATTATATTTGTTTTAGTGTTAATTGATGCTTGGTTGGCCTGAAATCTCACTTTGCCTTTGAAAATTTTGATTTGGAAAAGTTAAAGGGGTGTTTGGGTCTACTAGTTTATGCTTGCATCTTGTTATTGTGTTGTTAGTTTGTGTTGTTTATGCTTTGTATCTGCTATACCTTTGTTTGAGAGTGTTTTGCTGCAAGTTTCTGAGTTTGAAACCTTGAATCAAACAAATTGCTATATCTTGTTGAGTTGGCTGATTTTTTACCTAAAATTTTGGGAAAACCTAGAGTTTATGCATGTTTAGGGATAAAAGCTGTTAAATCATCATTAATATAACCTGTTTGAAAGATTTGAAGTGTTGAAATTGGCTTGTGTGTCAAATACATCAGCAAAAGTAGAAACTGCATGTGTTAGTGTTCATCAGTAACTTTCATTGCTTGAATCTTGCTTAATTCTTTGAACCAGTGCATGAAACTTGTTTAGAATTGCTTATTGGAGTTTATTATAGCTTGTGTGTACATTTGGTTGAATTTGGCTGGCTGATTTGTGCTAAAACTGCTCATAAGTGCTTAACTGCTTATTGTTCATGTCTGTGCAATGTCTGATGATTGATTGATTAAACTGTATCAATTGGGTGTTAGTGATTGTGTTATTTTGATTGTGATTGACTCCTTTTGATCCAAAGATCATTTGGGTGCCTTTGTGAAATCTGAATCCAAGAAAAAGTCACTAAAGACAAAAAGTCAAAATAGTCAAGCAGTGGAAAAAGTTTCCACTGCTCAACATCCAAAACTAACCCCTGCTAGTGCAATTTTGTCATCAGCTTATCAATAAGCTATTCTAGCTTATCCAGACTTGCAACAACTTATTTTTTGTAATAGATCTTCATTATTTGACCCATTTAAGTAAACTGGAGCTTATTGGACTTTGACTTTGACTTTTTACTAGAAAACCAACTTATTTGACTTTTAACATAAGTGCTTATTTGACTTTCCAGCTTATTGAGTGTGCTTATTGAGTAGGTTTTTGGTTATTAAGCTTAGTTTGGTCATAAGAAACATTTTGCAACTTGAATCAGCTTCTGAGGTGGTCTAGATCATAAAAACGACTATTTTGTCGTTTTGTGAATAAGTTTGTGAACTGTTTCTGGCTTATTGAGTGGGCTTATTTGAAAATTCTTTTTGTAGAAGTCTTTGTTAGGTCAAAAGAAGCTTGTGTGTTAAATTTTAGCTTATGGCAACAGCTTATGGCTTAATGCGCTCAAAAGCCCATTAAGAATAAGCTGCTTATTAGAAGTTGGCTTATTTCACATTTTCAGCTTTTGGGCCTTTGGAAAAAGTTGTTTAAAATCAAATTTTGAGTCAACCTATGCTTTTTGGGCTTATTTTGAACACTTTTTCTTATTGGGCCTTAATTAAGCCCAATAAGGGACTGTTTTGGGTTTGGCCCATTTTCTAGGCCCAATAGGGGTATTTAGGTAATTTCACTTTCATTTCTGAGTTATTTAGGTTAAATTAAGCTAGTTTGCAAGTTTTTAGAATTTTTTATAATTTTTGGATTTTTAATATTATTTTAATATTATTTTATTATTAAAAATTAAAAGTCTGATTTTCTAGGTTTTTATATTTTTCCTAGGTTCTAAACACTTAATTAGGATTTTTGCAACTTTCCAATTATTATCTAGGTCTTTTAATTATTTTCTATAATTAATTTAAGATTTAATTGATTTTAGGAGTTTTTAATTGTTTAAAAATAGTTTTAATTGGTTTTAAAATTTTGAAAAATAGTTTTTAGCTTAATTAGAGTATTTTGAGGTTTACAAACTTTAAAATCTTGTTTAGGGCTTTTTAATAATTAATTTTGATTTTTAGGGCTTTAATTAGCATTAAAAAGTCATTATCTAATTAATTAAAAGGTTTTTGCAAGTTTTGATTTTTTGTAAACCCTTAGAATATTATTAGGGATTTTTGGTAATTTTTAGGAATTTTTAGGTTTTAATTTTAATTTTGGTGGTTTTTACGACTTTACGTGTACGCCTTTTTAGAATTAGTTTAATCCGTCTTGATAACCGTCATTCTCTTCTAATCCCCTTTCTATTTTCTTTCTCAAATATAATCACAAATTAATCCATATCATTACACACATAACACACTAGCCTCCTTGAGAACGAACTTAATTGGTCATTAGTGCTTGGTTTTCCTAAACCGACACTTAATACTTGCCACTTTTGTTGCTCTTTTCCTAAAGGGTAGCAAAAACAACTACATCATTTTGGCGCCGCTGCCGGGGAGGCGTGTTGTGTTTTGATTTGGCATTGTTGTTTTTATACTAACCATAATTAGTATTTGTATTAGTAGCACTCTACTAATACGTATTATCGGTTTTCGGTTTTTGTGTGAATATTATTACTATATTGTATACGTAGAACAATAAATTCACAAGTACTCCAAATACGTGAGAAATCACAACCTTGACTTGGGAGGTCATTACCCAATCATTGTATTCGAATCTCAAACCAAAGAAAAAGGCAAAAATAGATAAATACTTCCGTGAAGCTTAATCTTGATAATACAAACTATAAGGTGGGTATAAGGCGGATATTATAAAATATATCCTAAGGAAAAAGGCTCTTAAGTGCTTCGCGCCGCCTCGTTTCCCCGCTTGCTTGTGAGTATTTGATTGTGAGAGCTAATCGAGGGTTTTGCCGCCCAAAGTATTACTAAGTATCATATATATTTTCTTGGTTTCCATTGATTAAACCCTCTTGAACGATTTGGTGTTCCACCATCGTTCTAAAGTCATCGAAGGCGTTCACTCCACGTGATCGTCTTCATTCCCTGAGGCTTCTTTAATCGAGAGATTTGATTAAGGAGGGGATTTGTAGATTTTTGTCTACTTAATACATTTCACCAAAATTCCAAAAAGGTTAATACAATCCAAAACCACAAAAAAAATTGAAAAATACAAAACACCAAAAAGAATCTTCTTTGCTCGTCCCCTCGTTGTACGTGACGTTTATGCTAACTCGAAATCAAGCAAGACGTGCACGTAAACGAAAGAACAAAACTCCCACTCCCAACAATTCTAGTGAGGAGTCTCCTATTGACGAACCCATTGTAAGAGAAGCACCAACCATGGCGAATCGAACTATGATGGAGTTACTTCAAGCACCCACCGAGGGTTATGGAGAGGCTATTGTGATTCCCGCTATCCTTGCGGAGAATTTTGAGGTGAAAACGGGTTTGTTGTCGATGATCCAAAACAACAAATTCCGTGGTGATGAGAAGGACAATCCACACAACCATATCCGCCAATTCAATCGTCTTACCGCTACTTGCAAGTTTAAGGATGTCTCTAACGACTCGATTAAGATGATGCTTTTTCCGTATTCCTTAGCGGGGCCCGCTAAAATTTGGTTAGAGAAAGAGCCACCCAATTCTATATTGACGTGGAAGGATCTCGTGTCTAAGTTTGTGAACCAATTTTTTCCGCCCTCTAAGACTACGCACTTGAAAAACGAGATTTCAAAGTTTTCACAAGAATTTAATGAAAGTTTTTCAACGGCTTGGAATAGGTTTAAGGAAATGTTACATGAATGTCCTCATCACGGTTTTTCCGATTTGCATCAAATTGACACGTTTTACAATGGACTTAATGATCATGAAAGGGATTATTTGAATGCCGCCGCGGGTGGTAATTTTTTGTGTAAAACGGTTGAGGAAGCTTTGGTGATAATTGAAAATAGATCTAAGGTGTATAGTCCTCGTAGCACGTCTAGTGTTCGTAAGGCTTCGTCTTCGGCTTCACCTTCTTTGTCTAATACCATCGATGCTTGCCAAATTGAGGCGAATTTAGAAAACAAGATTTTTGATAAGTTGAAAGGACTTTTGATTGAGTTTAAAGTTGGTGAACCAAGTGCTCCCGCTACGGCTAAAGCGGTTGAGGTTTCTTGCATGTATTGTGGTGGAGGTCATGATTTCTCCGAGTGCATTACCAACGGTGGTAACACTTCGAGTGCCTTCGCGGCCACGGGAAATTACAACCAAAACGGTCAAGTTTCCGCTCTAATCAAATGACTCCACCGGGTTTTGGTTCAAATCAAAATGCTAACAACTATCGCAACAATCAAGTTGGTTTTAAAAACAATTACAACAAGGGAAACTATGGGAATCAAGGGGCTAATAATCAAGTTTCAAACAAAAATGATTTTTAAAATAACAACAAAAGTTTGCAAACATTGAAAGATCTTCCAAGTGAGTTTGTTGAATATGCTAGTGGGAATGATGCTAGGTTTGACAATATTCAAAGAGAAATCATTAGCCTAAGATCCGAGTTTAAGAACGACTTGAAGAAAGAGTTGAAAAAGGAGTTAGCTAATGAACTTAAAATCCACACCAACAAGATGGAAGGAAATGTCACTAGGTTGCAACAAAACCAACAAAAGATGGAACAAGGGCAACATGAGATTAAACAAGAGATGCTTAAGGCCGAGAAAAGGCAAACCGAAGCCGTATTGAGGCAATCTAATTTTGAAGATAAAATCTCGTCTATGTTTGAGGCAATAATGTGTAAACCGTCGTCAAGTGGTCTTCCTAGCAACACCATATCCAACCCTAAGGGTGAGATGAAAGTGATTACCACACGTAGTGGTAAGACACTTAAGGAGCCGACTCCTCAACCTATTGCTCCTACGGAGGAAGCAATTGAGGAAGAACCCGAGGTGGTGGTCCAAAAGGAGCATGTCCCAATCCCACGAAGTACCGCTCATGCCACACCTACGGTTGACCCATTACAATCATTGGAACCCGAGATTCCAAAGGCTATGCATACTATGCCTGAACCCACACCACCTTTGCACTATCCATCGAGACTTAGGAAGGAGAAACGTCAAGAGCGCGACAATTACCAATTTGAGATTTTTATGAAAATGTTTCGTGATTTGCACCTTAATGTGAGTTTCGCCGACGCTTTGGTCATGATGCCTCGATTTGCCGCTAACTTTAAGAGTATGTTGAACAACAAGGAGAAATTGCACCAATTGTCTAGTTGTTCGTCGGTTTATCTTAATCGCATACCTCAAAAAGTCGGTGATCCCGATAAATTTTTGATCCCTTGTGCAATCCAAGACATGGAAGAATGCTTCGCCTTGGCCGATCTTGGTGCTAGCATTAACTTGATGCCACTTGCAATCTTCAAGTCGCTCAATCTTCCTAATCTTACTCCTTCACTAATGTCTATCGAGTTGGCCGACCATTCCACGATTCCCGCATGTGGTTTGGCGGAAGACGTTTTTGTGAAAGTGGGGAAGTTCTACTATCCCGTAGACTTTATCGTTGTTGATATCCCCACGGATCCTCAAGTTCCTCTTATTTTAGGTCGTTCGTTTTTAGATACGTCTATGGCTTTAATTGATGTTCATGCTAGAAAGATCACCTTACGTTTCAACGACGAGGAACTTGTTATAAACGCAACTCAAAACTCTCAAATTTCTCATGTCTATTTCTTTGCAACCATAAACCTCGTTGATATGATCGACGTGGTTTGCGAGGAATTTTCACAAGAAGTTCTAGGTTTTGGTGATGAAGAAACCAGTGGCAATCCCACTATGTTGGATCCAATTCTTGATAATTTGACACCAACCTTCACTCCTTTTGAAGGTGGTGGTTATACGTTGGAAGAATGCAATGTTCCACGTACTTGTGACGAAGACCACGACAATGATGAGGACTTCTCGATTATCAAGGATTTTCTTAACGATTTCCCATTTCCTCCACCCGAGGAGGTTATGAGTATCGAGCCCAAATCTTCACTTGAGGAACCACCTATCCTCGAGTTGAAAGATTTACCTCCTCACCTCGAATATGTCTATTTGGAGGAGGACGACAAGTTGCCAGTTATTATTGCGAAGGATCTTTCGAATGATGAAAAAACCGCACTTGTCGATGTTCTAAAGGACCACAAAGGGGCGATTGCGTGGAAGTTATCCGACATTAAGGGAATCGATCCCAAATTTTGTACCCACAAAATCTTAATGGAGGAGGATTTCAAGCCCACAATCCAAAGTCAAAGGAGGGTGAACCCTAAAATTCACGACGTCATCAAAAAGGAGGTCCTTAAACTCCTTGACGCGGGAATGATTTACCCTATTTCCGATAGCCCTTGGGTGAGTCCTATTCATTGTGTCCCTAAAAAGGGAGGGATGACCGTTGTGCCAAACGATGCCAACGAGTTGATTCCCACTAGACTCGTGACCGGATGGAGAGTGTGCATTGACTATCGTAAGTTGAATGAAGCCACTCGAAAAGACCATTTTCCCTTGCCCTTCATGGACCAAATGTTGGAGCGTCTTGCGGGAAACGATTTCTATTGCTTTTTAGATGGTTTTTCCGGTTACTTCCAAATTCCCATCGATCCTCGTGATCAAGAAAAAACTACGTTTACGTGTCCATATGGAACGTTTGCCTATCGTAGAATGCCATTCGGACTTTGTAATGCACCGGGAACTTTTCAACGATGCATGATGGCTATTTTTCATGATATGATCGAGAAGACGATGGAAGTCTTCATGGATGACTTTTCCGTGTTTGGTGATTCTTTGACTTCGTGTTTGTCAAACCTTGAGAAAATGTTAAAACGTTGTGAGGGAACCAACCTTGTGCTCAATTGGGAAAAATGTCATTTTATGGTTAAGAGTGGAATCGTCTTAGGGCACAAGGTCTCGAAAGCGGGGATTAAGGTAGATCAAGCTAAGGTAGACGTCATCGCCAAATTACCTCATCCCAAAACCGTCAAGGGAGTTATGAGTTTCCTAGGCCACGCGGGCTTTTATCGTCGATTCATCAAGGACTTTTCAAAGATTTCTCGACCCATTACACATCTTCTTGAAAAAGAGGCACGTTTTATCTTTGACGAATATTGTGTACGAGCCTTTTAAATCCTTAAGAGGAAACTTACCGAAGCTCCCATTCTTGTTGCTCCCAATTGGAACCTCCCCTTTGAACTAATGTGTGATGCTAGTGATTACGCTATTGGGGCCGTTTTGGGGCAACGTCATGATAAGCACTTCTTGCCTATTCACTATGCTAGCAAGACGATGACCGAGGCTCAACTAAAATACACTACAACGGAAAAGGAGTTCCTTGCCGTGGTGTATGCATTTGAGAAATTCCGACCTTACCTCGTCTTGACGAAATGCATAGTGTATACGGACCATTCGGCTATTAAGTATCTCATGGCGAAGCAAGATGCTAAGCCTAGATTACTTCGTTGGATTCTACTCCTTCAAGAATTTGATCACAAAATCGTTGACAAAAAAGGAGTCGAGAATCTAGCGGCTGATCATCTCTCTCGTTTGGAAGATCCTCACCAAAGTGTTTACGATCCCAAGGAAATCACCGAAACATTTCCGCTCGAGACACTTGGTGTAGTGAATTCTAAGCTTGATCCTTCCACCCCATGGTTTGCGGATTTTGCAAATTACCATGCGGGTAACTTCATCATTAAGGGTATGACGACTCAAGAAAAACGAAAATTCTTTCGTGACGTCAAGTTCTAATTTTGGAACGACCCTTACTTGTTTCGAACTTGTGCGGATCAAATCATCCGCCGTTGTGTATTTGGCACCGAAGCTTCTAACATCCTTAGAGCTTGCCATGAGGGACCCACGGGTGGTCACCACGGTGCTAATCTCACGGCTAAAAAGGTGTTTGATGCCGGCTTCTTTTGGCCTACTATTTACCGAGATGCACAAGATCTTGTGAAGTCGTGTGATGCATGCCAACGACAAGGAAAAGCCTCACAAAAAGATGAAATGCCACAAAATATCATTCCAGTATGTGAGATCTTTGACGTTTGGGGTATAGACTTTATGGGGCCGTTCCCATCATCTCGTGGTAATAAATACATCCTTGTTGCGGTTGACTACCTATCCAAGTGGGTGGAGGCCAAGGCCTTGCCCACCAATGATGCTCGTGTGGTAGTCAAGTTTTTGAAGCAATTGTTTTCTCGGTTTGGAACCCCTCGTGCTATCATAAGCGATCGTGGAACCCATTTTTGTAACGACCAATTCGAAAGGGTTCTAAGGAAATATGGGGTTACACATCGGCTTTCTACGGCTTATCACCCACAAACGAGTGGGCAAGTCGAGGTTTCAAACCGAGCGTTGAAACGGATCTTGGAGAGATCCATTGGAGAAAACCGACAATTGTGGTCAGATAAGTTAGACGATGCTTTATGGGCCTTTAGGACCGCTCATAAGACGCCCATCGGGTGCACTCCCTATAAGCTTGTGTATGGAAAGAATTGTCATTTGCCTATCGAGTTAGAACACAAGGCTTATTGGGCCCTAAAGCATTGTAATGATGATATGGAGACCGCGGGAAAACACCGGAAAATGCAATTAAATGAATTGGATGAATTGAGGGACATTGCTTATGAAAATTCATTGATTTATAAAGAGAAAACTAAAAAGTTGCATGATTCTAAAATTAAAAACCGGGTTTTTAACATTGGGGATCAAGTTTTGCTTTTTAATTCAAGATTAAAAATCTTTTCCGGTAAGTTGAAATCCCGTTGGTCCGGTCCATTCACCGTGACTCAAGTGTTTCCGTATGGGACCATCGAGCTAGCTCAAGATGATGGTCCTAACTTCAAGGTGAATGGACATAGGTTGAAGCACTACTTTGGCGGGGAAGTTCCATCCTTGAACTACCTCGACCAAGTCACCTTCCCCAATGATAATTAGTATTGAGGGGATCGAGTCGAGCTCATGACTCGGTAATCAAAAACGAGGTGCCTCGTGGGGGAGTCCTATGCTTATCCTATGTACATATTATCGCTTTCTAATGTAGCTTACGTGTGGGGATTTGTGCCCTTCCAACCTTTGTTCCGTGGTTGTTTGTGCATTGTGGTTTTTAGATCATGATCTTCACGATTGGAGCCTCTCGTGTTCGTTTTATGGGAGCACTCGATCGTTTGCTTTGGAGACATTTCTCAATATCCATGATATATCCTTTGATGTTCTAACCTTAGGTTTTTAGCACGCTTCATAAACGGCTTTAAATTTAACGGTTACACCCTTTCCATGCTAGATTAGGCATTCGACTACGTCTCTAGTATGGGGGTGTTTGCACCCCTAAACTTGAAACATTGAGGACAATGTTTAACTTTAGTATGGGGGGTGAATAGATACTTGCCTTGCCAAACCTTCACGCTTTCCAAAGTTTATCTTATCTTTTTGTTTATCGTTTTTGTTGCAAAATAAGGCTAAAAATGACCAAATTTTAAATTTTTCTCATGTTTTATAAGTGTTTGAAGACACGAATGTAGATTTTCCGATGGCGAGAATAAGAGTAATTTTTGACTCGACCGTGTGTGTTGAGCACTTATCTTTGATTCCTTAACTACACATTAGGCTAAGTCTCTTAAATGAGGACGAGAAATGATAGGGTTAATTATAAGTTACTATGCTAAACGTAGAGTACTCGTATTCTTTCAAAAACTCATGTGTTCTCGTTGTTTGCTTATTCTCCCTTCGCATGTAAATATTTTTTGCTTAATAAATATTGACTTAGCGGTTTAGTTAGGATTGTTGGGTTTCTAGTCTTTTCTAGTAGCTTCCGTGTAATTAAATTGGGAAGACATTAAGGTATCGCCAGCGTCACGGTTTTGAAGTATTGGCACCCGAATAATCGAAAGCTTCACCCAATAATAAGATTTCAAGTGCTCACCTAAATCTAGCAAACAGTTTGAAGCCCCACAAGGCCTAAAATCTATGCAAAATTGAAAGTGAATCAAGCCTTAATCTTCGAAGCTTTAAAGATCCAAAATTCGCTTTAGCGTGAGGATATACGTCTTTGGCTAATAAAACCACCGATGAGGCGGATAATAAAAGGCAAGGCAAGACCGAAGTCATAATAAAAGCTTCATGGCGAAGTTGAATAAAAGATGGAGGTAAACCAAAGATAATAAGGCCCTTCCGTTAGGGGGCATATAAAAGTCTTGGTAATAAGTCTCATGTTCAAAACCGTTATAAAACCGTGTTTATCGATTCTTCTTGTCAACTTAATTTTTTGACATCGTTGTCTATTAGGAGGGTTAATTGATTTGATGGTCTTAGTTACACCGTTAGGACTCTATTTTTAGACCTAAATCTCTATTATCGCATAAGTCAAACAATGTATCCTCGTGAAACATTCAAGACAAAATAAAATATAAGAGATACAACTTAGGAATAATGGGAGGATAAGTACGTGATTAGGGCATATGAGTAGTGTTAGCATTACTAACTTATAATGACAATGATCTCGTTGCACGCTTGGCATGGAATTAAGGTGAAAATCGAGGACGATGAAATTATTTCTAACGAAGCATTTACGTGTTCTTATTCTATGAACCGAAACGTCCCATTTTGCGATGAAAATCATACATTATGTCTAAAACACAAGTAGTAGTAATAGTAGTAATGTAGCTAGTTTATCATTTCAATAAAGGGAATAAAATGAGTTTTGGAGGTGCTATGATACTTTATTCTAGCATTGCGTGAGGGCACGGCAATGGTTTAGTATGGGGGAGTGATGAGACTGCTTTTATACATAGTCTCATCGTCCAAAACGGGCTTAAAATGCATTAAATATCATCAAAATACCAAAATATATGCTTGTGTTTGTTGCTTGTGTATTTTAGGTACGGATATTGAGAAAATGACAAAAGATCACAAGAATCATGCAAAAACGAACACGGGAAACGAAGCCGCACGATGAACCAAGCCCTAATGAAGACTTTCCCAAGACCAACCCTTGAAGATTTGAAGAATTATGAAGAAGGGTCCTCCAACTATGAAGAATTGACACTTTATACCCTTGTATCCTCATAATTACAAGTTTGGTCCCTAAAGTTTGTCAAAATTACAAAAAGGACCCTTAACTTTGAAGATTTGGCAAGTTTAGCCCCTCAACAAAGCTAAATTGTCAACCAATATAATCCACAAAGTCAAATACATCATGAAGTCCTTCAAAGTACAAGAAATGACAAGTTTGGTCCTTTGAAAAATCCAAAATTACACAAAGGACCCTCAACTTTCAACATTTGGTAAAAATGGTCCCTCAATCATCAAGACTTGGCAATTTCAGTCCTCCAAAATGTCAATCATACAAGTCTAGACCATTATCATTTAAGAAAATACCAAACCAGCCCTTGAAGAATTCAAAAATGGCAAGAATTACCCCTGATTTCACTTTATAAAAGTTTTGGGCCAAAAATGCAAAGTGTGCAAAAGTTGTCAAGGCTTAAATGGGCGTTGATAGCATTTTCAAAGGAAAAGGCAAGAAGAGAAGAATTAAGGGACCAAAAAGGGGCAGACAGGATTCTTACCTAGACCAGTGAGGGGGTGACACGTGCCCCACTCACTCCATCCAGCCAATCACAACTCACCTTTCCTCCATGTCACAATCCCACTCAGCTGATTTAAGATTAATTTAATCTTGGCGCCATTAACACATATTTAAACATAATCCAAACAAAAAATGGATTAAACCTGGCACTATTTACCTCAAGAACATAATTAGGGGTTTCTTAATTTCTTGTAATTAAGCCCTAATAATTTCTAGAATGATGATTAATGGCCCTCTAATCATAACCCAACCCCTAAACTCCCATCACTCTCATGCATGTGATAATGCCAACCCTCCCCTGCCCCACTTTTCATGTCCAAACAAAAACCAACCAGCAATCCAACGTGGGAGAATTGTGCTTGCAACTTAAGCTTGTTTTACACCCTTAGATCAACTTTGCACTTGCCAGCATCAACAAACAGCCAAAAACAAGTCACATGATTCAAGAAGATACCAAAACCTCAAGGGCATTTTTGGGACTTCAGTAGCTAGGTTTTACACGTTTCTTAGCTTAGTAGAACTTGTAAGGCTCTATATAAAGCCACTTAGGCCTTCACATTTCAGTTTGCTTTTGATTTTTCCTTGTTCAAGTTTCTGTAAATCCCATTTTCAAGTTTAATGAAATTGAGTTTGAAATCTTGAAGAAAAGTCATTGGCCAATCTTATTTACTGCTTTCATTTTTTATATGCTTGTTAGTTCTTGAAGTTCGAAACCTGTTTTCCAAAGAGGAGTGTGCAAAATTTTGCATATTTCCTCATTTTCTTGATATTTTGCTAAGTCTTGATCCAATCTTGGAATTCTTGGGCTATAGGGCTGATCATAGCATCCTAACTGAGTTGGTTAAGGTGTGGTGAGGCTTATAACTTGGGGATAATCAAGTGTGGGGTAACAAGTTTGCATCAATCAAGTTTTTCAAAGTTTCTGATTTTTATGATATTGTGCTTAACCCTTGTTCAATCTTAGCAGGCTTATTGTGGAAGCTTGTGCTTGTTCTTGCTAGCACATAAGCTCAAAATTCGTGGGTGTGGATGTACATCCATGAGGTTTGCATACTTAATCTCAAAATATGCTTAAATTGTGATTTTTGGTGATATTTGTATGAAACTTGTGTTCTTGTGAATTTTTTAGCTTGTTCTTGCTTGAATATGTTTATTATACTTGTTTTAGTGTTAATTGATGCTTGGTTGGCCTGAAATCTCACTTTGCCTTTGAAAATTTTGATTTGGAAAAGTTAAAGGGGTGTTTGGGTCTACTAGTTTGTGCTTATATCTTGTTATTGTGTTGTTAGTTTGTGTTGTTTATGCTTTGTATCTGCTATACCTTTGTTTGAGAGTGTTTTGCTGCAAGTTTCTGAGTTTGAAACCTTGAATCAAACAAATTGCTATATCTTGTTGAGTTGGCTGATTTTTGACCTAAAATTTTGGGAAAACCCAGAGTTTATGCATGTTTAGGGATAAAAGCTGTTAAATCATCATTAATATAACCTGTTTGAAAGATTTGAAGTGTTGAAATTGGCTTGTGTGTCAAATACATCAGCAAAAGTAGAAACTGCATGTGTTAGTGTTCATCAGTAACTTTCATTGCTTGAATCTTGCTTAATTCTTTGAACCAGTGCATGAAACTTGTTTAGACTTGCTTATTGGAGTTTATTATAGCTTGTGTGTGCATTTGGTTGAATTTGGCTGGCTGATTTGTGCTAAAACTGCTCATAAGTGCTTAACTGCTTATTGTTCATGTCTGTGCAATGTCTGATGACTGATTGATTAAACTGTATCAATTGGGTGTTAGTGATTGTGTTATTTTGATTGTGATTGACTCCTTTTGATCCAAAGATCATTTGGGTGCCTTTGTGAAATCTGAATCCAAGAAAAAGTCACTAAAGACAAAAAGTCAAAATAGTCAAGCAGTGGAAAAAGTTTCCACTGCTCAACATCCAAAACTAACCCCTGCTAGTGCAATTTTGTCGTCAGCTTATCAATAAGCTATTCTAGCTTATCCAGACTTGCAACAACTTATTTTTTGTAATAGATCTTCATTATTTGACCCATTTAAGTAAACTGGAGCTTATTGGACTTTGACTTTGACTTTTTACTAGAAAACCAACTTATTTGACTTTTAACATAAGTGCTTATTTGACTTTCCAGCTTATTGAGTGTGCTTATTGAGTAGGTTTTTGGTTATTAAGCTTAGTTTGGTCATAAGAAACATTTTGCAACTTGAATCAGCTTCTGAGGTGGTCTAGATCATAAAAACGACTATTTTGTCCTTTTGTGTATAAGTTTGTGAACTGTTTCTGGCTTATTGAGTGGGCTTATTTGAAAATTCTTTTTGTAGAAGTCTTTGTTAGGTCAAAAGAAGCTTGTGTGTTAAATTTTAGCTTATGGCAACAACTTATGGCTTAATGGGCTCAAAAGCCCATTAAGAATAAGCTGCTTATTATAAGTTGGCTTATTTCACGTTTTCAGCTTTTGGGCCTTTGGAAAAAGTTGTTTAAAATCAAATTTTGAGTCAACCTGTGCTTTTTGGGCTTATTTTGAACACTTTTTCTTATTGGGCCTTAATTAAGCCCAATAAGGGACTGTTTTGGGTTTGGCCCATTTTCTAGGCCCAATAGGGGTATTTAGGTAATTTCACTTTCATTTCTGAGTTATTTAGGTTAAATTAAGCTAGTTTGCAAGTTTTTAGATTTTTTTATAATTTTTGGATTTTTAATATTATTTTAATATTATTTTATTATTAAAAATTAAAAGTCTGATTTTCTAGGTTTTTATATTTTTCTAGGTTCTAAACACTTAATTAGGATTTTTGCAACTTTCCAATTATTTTCTAGGTCTTTTAATTATTTTCTATAATTAATTTAAGATTTAATTGATTTTAGGAGTTTTTAATTGTTTAAAAATAGTTTTAATTGGTTTTAAAATTTTGAAAAATAGTTTTTAGCTTGATTAGAGTATTTTTGAGGTTTACAAACTTTAAAATCTTGTTTAGGACTTTTTAATAATTAATTTTGATTTTTAGGGCTTTAATTAGCATTAAAAAGTCATTATCTAATTAATTAAAAGGTTTTTGCAAGTTTTGATTTTTTGTAAACCCTTAGAATATTATTAGGGATTTTTGGTAATTTTTAGGAATTTTTAGGTTTTAATTTTAATTTTGGTGGTTTTTACGACTTTACGTGTACGCCTTTTTAGAATTAGTTTAATCCGTCTTGATAACCGTCATTCTCTTCTAATCCCTTTTCTATTTTTCTTTCTCAAATATAATCACAAATTAATCCATATCATTACACACATAACACACTAGCCTCCTTGAGAACGAACATAATTGGTCATTAGTGCTTGGTTTTCCTAAACCGACACTTAATACTTGCCACTTTTGTTGCTCTTTTCCTAAAGGGTAGCAAAAACAACTACATCAAGGGCCAAATCAAAACATCTATCTTTTCTAACACATACGATATACATATACTTACACTAGTGGGCTGAATTGTAGGAGGGTCAGAACCCTTCAAGGTCTATATATGGCTCCACCCTTTCATACCCGTGTTTGTTGTGGCATATGTAGTAATGTATACTATTGTATAGTATATTGTAGTTAAAAATATGTTCTCGGGTTATTTCTGATCTGAATATAAGATGCAAGTGGTTTGGAAAATTCCTTACCACCAATGTTCAGTCTGCAAGAAATATAAATATTTGAAGTTGCAGAAAAGATAATTGAACAAATGTAATTGTGGTTTGGAATCGTGTCTTCTACCTAAGATTAACGACTCAAACTATATGACCAGTTGAATGATCACTACAACAAATCAGTGGTTTTTCACATTTATTATGACACTTGTTCACACTTTAAAATGTGTGAATTTGAAAAGTTCACATTTTCATTAGTGTTTTTTGTGTGAACAAATTAGGTGTAACAAATAACTTCACACTTTTAAGTGTGAAGATTTTAATAGTTCACACTTGATCTGTGAACATTTTAATACTTCACACTTTTGTAAATCTTCACACTTACAAGTATGAATATTTTATAAATAGAGTTCACACTTTTAAAACTGTGAAAAAAAAATTGTGAACGAACTCTAAATTTGTTGTAGTGGATTTAGGACACTAAAAGTCTGTAAGCATTCCAATAAACATAGGGCAGGACATGAACCTCGTTTAAAAAACTGCAGAATAACTACATACAAGAGACTATTCACAAAGTCGATCCAACAAGACAATTAAGGCAATGCGACTGTAATATCTAATACTACAACTCAAAACCTGATACATTTCCTTTTTGTGAACTTCAAATTAAGTGCAGAACAAATATTAATTTCTAGCTTACTATGACAAAAACAATGTGCAACAAATAGGAATACTATGGACATAGCATAATCCACGAAACATACGAAAAGCACTGAACTATAAAACACACTTTCATGTGTTGTAAAAGATGTACGAATCTATAAAACTTTGTATTCAAATAATTTGCTGGACATGCTTTAATACACACTTTTTTTTACTGCCAGAGGATTAACAGGATCATGAAAAATCCATAACAGATGTCATATACAGGAACGTAAACATATGGGATTATAATCCATCATGTCAGAAACCATTGAGACTAGTTACATGATCGTATATAGTTTCGTTCTAAATAAACACTTTGCCCTTCCTGGGTTCTTAAAATTTCTGTCCACTTTAACGTAAAAAACAAAGGAAGAGCTAACTGCACCGAAAGGTAACCAACCTTTGTTAAATTTCTACCGAGAGAAACGAACTTTAGTTGTATTTCGATGAGTCAGCTAAATCAACTCTTAATTCACAAGAAGTTAATCAAGTGTCAAGAAATTAAGGAAGCAAGCATATTGACAATTAGCATATCACGCACAAAAAGGTACTCCGTTGCAAACCTTAAGCAGCAATGTAGCCTAATGGGTTTACAGAAATTAAGAATTAAATTTGGACTGCAGACTCACATACTAACGAGTCTGCCATGTAGCAGGAGGAGTTGGAGGTGGAGCAGGTAGATTTCCACCAGGTGGTAGTTGCAACTGTAAAAATGTACACACAATATCAACTCCATACACATGTGTTATATTTAGGCTTTATGTTTGCCTAAGTCGTTTCTAGGGATTAAGAGTCGAGTAGCCTAATAACTATGAATAAAGGTCGATTGGCAATGTCTAAGCCCAACCCGACTCGTAGGACTTGCTATAGTCGGTTCCCCCTCATCTCTATAAAAGGAGGTGAGGGGGAACGAACCAAACACGTCATTCTTTCAATAAACTAATCGGAAACGATTAGGGATTTACCTTGTGGGCGTCGCCTTATTTTCTGTCGATTCTGCTTGTGGGTTTGTGACTTCGAGATCGTGTATTCCGCATCTAGTAATCAGGTTTGTAGGGATTAAACCTTACAAGTGGTATCAGAGCTTGGTTCTTCGAGCGCTGGTTATCTAGGATCGATCGAAGGTTCATGGTGTTCGGGTTATCGTGTACATCAAGGTTGTGCATCAGTATTCGATTGAAGAGGGTGTGTTGGTTTTCCTGTTGTGAAGATCAACCTTCTGCCATTGTTTTTTTTCTATCCCTGGTGTTTGTGTAACAGGGAGAAGAGAGAGAAGGAAGAAGGTGGGATTTTTTTTAGGTTTATCCTTAAGAAAAAGAAAAAAAGTACGTATATAATTTTTTTTGGGTCAAAGGTTTAATTTTGGGTCAAGACATATTTATATATTGTGTCAAAAGTATACTGTTTTTTTATTTGGTTTAGAATAAAAAGGAAAATAGTATTACTTTTGAAGTATTTATACACAAGGGGACTTCGTAATTCGTGATTGTGAGGTTTAACGTATCACAAGGTTTAGCGAGTTACCGAAAGGACTTTGACGGTTTGTGATTGTGAGGTTTTTCACAAGGTTTAGCAAATCAACAAAGGGTTAAAGAATGACGGGAGCCAAGTTTGACATCGAGAAATTCGATGGAACTGGTGATTTTGGGTTATGGAGAATCAAGATGCGTGCTTAATTAATCCAGAATGGATGTGAAGCAGCTCTGGAAGTTTTACCCGCGAATATGGAAGCTGAAGAGAAATCTAAGCTTGACAAGAAAGCTCACAGTGCCATGATTTTGTGTTTAGGTAACAAGGTCCTGAGAGAGGTTACCGGGGAGACGACTGCAGCGGGGGTTTGGTCAAAGCTCGAGTCTTTGTACATGACAAAGTCATTGGCCAACAAGTTGTACCTGAAGAAGAGGTTGTATACATTCTACATGCCGTCTGGACGAAAGATTTCCGAGCATATAGATGAGTTCAACAAAATCGTTCTCGATTTAGCAAATATTGAGGTAAAATTCGAAGATGAAGATCTTGCTTTATTGTTACTCACGTCTTTGCTAGCATCATACGAACACTTTGTGGATACCTTGCTTTATGGACGGGAAGATTTGACTTTGGAGGACGTGATGGCCACACTAAATTCAAAGGAAATCAAAGAAAGGTTCAAGGCGAAGGGGGATGATGGTGAAGGGTTATACGTGAGGGGAAGAACTGATCGCAGGAATTCGCATCAGTCAAAGGGAAAGTCAAGATCGAAATCTAGAGGTGGAAGACTCAAATGCTTTATTTGCCAATCTGAGGAGCACTTGAGAAGAGATTGTCCGAAGAATAATCGCAAGAAGTCAAAAGATTACGTCAAGAAAGATAATCAACCAAGCTCCAGTGGTTCGATTTACGACGATTCTGAGGTGATGATGGTTATGAGTGCAGAAAGACTGCAAGATTGGATCATGGATTCAGGAGGTTCATATCACATGTCACCCAGGTTAGATGTATTTTTTGATTTTCTGGAATGCGATGGGGGCAGCGTACTGTTAGGAGACAATAGGGAGTGCAAGATCAGGGGTATTGGAAAGGTAAAGGTACAACTGAAAGATGGGTCAAGTTTTGTGTTACACAATGTCAGGTACATTCCTGAATTGAAAAGAAACTTGATATCGCTGGGAACTCTTGAAAAAGAGGGATACAACGTAAAATTGCAGTCGGGCAAAATCACGGTGATTAATGGTTCTAGGGTTATTATATCTGGAACCCGAAGGGAGAACTGTGTGTACTCTTTGGATGGCCATGCATTGGCCGGTGAGCTTAATGCTAGTGTTGAAGAGAAAGACAGTCTTGTGCAGGTTTGGCATAAAAGACTAGGACATATCAGTGAGGCGGGACTACACATGCTGGAAAAGCAGGGTTTGTTTGGCAAGAAGAGTCTAGTTAAGCTCGATTTTTGTGATAATTGTGTTCTGGGAAAGTCACATCGAGTCCGTTTCGGTGTAGGAAGGCACACTACTCAGGGAGTGATAGACTATGTTCATTCAGACTTATGGGGTCCGTCTCAGGTGGAATCATTGGGAGGTAAGAGGTATTTCTTATCTATTGTCGATGATTATTCCAGAAGGGTATGGGTTTATGTTCTCAGGTTCAAACACGAAGCATTTGGGAAGTTCAAAGAGTGGAAGCAGTTAGTAGAAAATCAGGCTGGGAGGTCGGTTAAGAAGCTTAGGACGGATAATGGTCTTGAGTTCTGTAACCGAGAGTTTAATCAGCTATGCACTGAGAGTGGGATTGCTAGACATTTGACGGTTGCCGGGACGCCGCAACAAAATGGGTTAGCAGAACGGATGAACAGAACTCTCATGGACAAGGTACGCTGTTTATTAATACAGTCTGGATTGCCCAAGACCTTCTGGGCGGAAGCGACATGTACGGCCGCATATCTTATAAATAGGTCACCATCGACAGCGATTGAGAAGAAGACACCTATGGAGATGTGGTCGGGACATCCTAGTGATTATGGGATGTTGAGGGTTTTCGGCTGTGTCGCGTATTCACACGTTAAACAAGGTAAGCTCGAGCCGAGAGCGGTAAAATGCGTTCTTTTGGAGTATCCTGAAGGTGTAAAGGGGTACAGACTATATAGGCTTGATAATGAATCACCTAAAATAGTCACAAGCAGGAACGTAGTATTCAATGAAAATGTCATGTACAAAGATACGTTGAAGGATACTGGTGCAGGTAATGATAAGTCTGTTGAGGAATTACAGGTTGAGGTGGAACTGCAGAGGTTAAATAATCATACGCCTGAGGAAGACCAGATAGGTCAGGGAGATCAAACAGGTCAGGAAGATCAGACAGATCAGGAAGACCAGACAGATCAGGAAGATGGCTATGATGAAGGTGCAGGGGTTCAAGAAATTGATCATCCACCGGATCTCACAGATTATCAATTGGTTCGGGATAGAGAACCAAGGACAAGAACGAAACCGGCAAGGTTTCGGGATGAGAGTAATATGGTTGCTTACGCGTTCGCTGCAGCAGAGGAAGAAGATACTCATGAACCATTGACATACCAGGAAGCAGTTGCTTGTGAAGACAGTTCTAAGTGGAAAGCTGCTATGAAAGAAAAGATGGATTCTCTGAGGAAGAACAAGACCTGGGTGTTAGTAGATCATCCAGCTGGGCAAAAGCTGGTGAGCTGCAAATGGCTGTACAAAATAAAGGAAGGGGATTGAAGGTGTTCAAAAGCCTAGGTACAAGGCAAGGTTGGTGGCTCGTAGATTCACACAAAGGGCAGGTATTGATTACAATGAAGTATTTTCACCGGTAGTTCGACACACATCTATTTGGGTTATACTTGCATTGACTGCGTGTAAAGATTATGATCTGGAGCAGCTTGATGTAAAGACGACGTTTTTACATGGAAATCTTGAAGAGGTGATCGACATGAGGCAACCACCGGGATTTGAACAAGGTAACAAGGTATTTTTGTTAAAGAAATCTCTTTATGGTTTGAAGCAGTCACCTAGGCAATGGTACAAGAGGTTCGATGAGTATATGCTGAGCAACGGGTTTAAGCGTAGCAGTTACGACAGCTGCGTATATTACAGGAGTTATGCATGTAGACGATATGCTGATTGCTTGTAAAAGCAAGGCTGAGATCGCGGCTACCAAGTCTTTGCTTAAAAGGGAGTTCGACATGAAAGAGCTCGGGGAAGCAAAGAAGATTCTTGGTATGGAGATCTTCAGGGATCGGAGTCGCAAGATTCTGAGGGTGTCACAATCCGGGTACATTTCTAAAGTTTTAAAAAGGTTTAGAATGGACAATGGGAAGTCGGTTCAGACACCATTAGATTGGCACTTCAAGTTGTCGTTGAAGGATTGCCCGGTTAGGGATTGTGATGTTGAAAGAATGAGTAGGGTGTCGTATGCAAATGCGGTTGGGAGCTTAATGTACTTGATGGTGTGCACGAGGCCAGACATAGCGTATGCAGTAAGTGTAGTTAGCAGATATTTGGCGAATCCGGGTAAACTCCATTGGGAAGCAGTGAAGTGGATTATGAAGTATTTGCAGGGCACTGTAAATGTGGGTTTGGTGTATGGGACAAATCGTGGCAACCATGTGGACGTAACAGGTTTTGTTGATTCAGACTACGCTAAAGATCCGAATAAAGGTAGGTCTCTCACTGGTTACGCATTTTTAGTACAAGGACGTGTTGTAAGCTGGAAAGCAACGCTACAACACGTGGTGGCTCTCTCAACTACAGAGGCAGAGTATATGGCCTTTACGGAGGCTGTTAAGGAAGCTATTTGGCTAAGGGGACTCTTGGAAGAGTTGGGCGTGAAGCTCAACACTGTTGCAGTTAATTGTGATAATCAGGGCGCGATTCACTTATCGCGGAATCATGTTTTTCATGAACGGACAAAGCACATCAATGTACGTTATCACTTTATCAGAGAAGTCTTGGAAGCAAAGACGGTTGAAGTTCTGAAGGTGGGTACTGAACACAATGCTGCGGATGCCTTGACGAAGGTGGTACTTGGACGCAAGTTACAACACTGCTTGAAGTTGTTGAGTGTTGGGATAGGCTAATATAAAGTCTAAGGTAGAAATTGTTATATTTAGTCTTTATGTTTGCCTAAGTCGTGTCTAGGGATTAAGAGTCGAGTAGCCTAATAACTATGAATAAAGGTCGGTTGGCAATGTCTAAGCCCAACCCGACCCGTAGGACTTGCTATAGTCGGTTCCCCCTCATCTCTATAAAAGGAGGTGAGGGGGAACGAACCAAACACGTCATTCTTTCAATAAACTAATCAGAAACGATTAGGGATTTATCTTGTGGGCGTCGCCTTATTTTCTGTCGATTCTGCTTGTGGGTTTGTGACTTCGAGATCGTGTATTCCGCATCTAGTAATCAGGTTTGTAGGGATTAAACCTTACAACTTCAAAAAGCAGTCACATAATGTAGAGATCTACTTGGGCTGGAGAACAAATAGGATATCGTGTCAATTCCATATGAGTTTACAAATACATAAAAATTCTAACAGAAAATTATGGCACCACGGAGCACTAACAACATCAACACAAACTTCAATAAGACGAAGGTTATCAGGTTAAGGTATTCTTACAAAAAAACCTTCTCACTAAACAACATAGTCACATAGATATGGGACATCTAGACATATATCAGAATGTTTGCCAAAATGAAAGAAATACGGATTACCTAAGAACAGAACTTGAGCGATTCCTTCTTTTGATCAACTGCCATGACGGCGTGTATCATCTTAACGATGAACAAAAAAATACATCTCTTGTAGCCAGAAAGTTAACCCTCGAAGTTGGAAGCGGGTTATTGACAACATTAAGGTAATAGTACAGAATACAGTAATCCTGAAATCATAAACAAAAAACACATGGGACAACAGCTAGCATTTTGATTTTAGCTATAACCTGCGAGTATAAAAGAATTCATGAACTTGCATTTTTCTAAGAAGACGGTTCCAATATCGTAGCAAGCTCGTCAAAGTAGACTCGAAAATGGCTTCCCTTAACGTCACATATGACCTTCACAAGATCCATTATCTTATTCACGACACTGTTGGCCTCTGAGCACAAACTAGAAAAACATGCTTGCATCTCAGCCCTCTTCGAAATAGGCAGCTTTGTTAGGTCGTATCTGATGTTCCTTAACTCTGAAATGATGTGATCAGTCTTTGCTCTCCCTTGCTCAATTTGCTTACTTAAACCTTCCCAACATCTATTGGCATGTGTCATCCTTCCACCAATCTGCAGTAGGTTTTCTACTTGTGTGATGCCCTTCTCGATCTTAGTTTTCTCATGCTCTAGCCTCACCCGTAACTTTGCCATTTGGTTTTGTGCCAATTCGAATTCCTTCTTAACCCAAATCTCCTGAAGATTTTTCATGATATCATAGAACTTAGAGAAATTTAGAAATATAATCCATACATGCTACAAGCTAAATTTTATTTCAAAAAGGGGTCAAATGCACACAATTGCTATTCTTCCTAGCAATTTAGGCACCATCACTTATATAATGATATGTGGTACAAAGTATGTTAGTATTTTGAATGTTAAAGTGCAAGTACATGGTCTAAAATGGACGAAACTTATATATGTGACACTAACGGAAAACATAAGCAGATATATACTTATCAAAGGCCTTCCAAGCAAGTCAAGAGGGGTCTGGGCATTTTATAAATAAACAAGGGGATAGTTTTTCATTAGTTTCCTTATTCGTATTTCCTTTTATTTATGTTTCTTGTTACTGCAGTTTGGCAGTTGTATAAGTAGAACCATAGGCTAAGAATTAAACTTCTTGTTCTTTTGTTCCGTTCTTTATATGATCGTTTAGTAATAATGTAACGACAAGTGATTCTTATCATTATGTTGCTATTACCTGTGAAGAAAGATAAATTACCTAATAGAAATATTGTTAAATGAGCCCTCACAGTCAAGTAACTAAGAGTTACTATTAGATTTTTCAAAATTCATCAAACAACATTAACAGCTCGCACAGCCACTCAAAATTCATCAAAGACAATGTGAGACTCCTTTTTAAAGATGGACCACCGTAAGACTTGTGGTCTAACACACCAGTGAAAACACTAATGGTAAAGGGTACATCCCGAAGAAGCTTTTACAATACCCTTATATGCTTTTGCACTACAGTACTACTTTATTCTGATCCACAAATCTATAAGACCTAAATTGTTTAAAAGAACTACGGAAGTTAGAACATACACCCTCTCAAGCTTCTCAACTCCGAAATAAATGACAAATTGACAGCCGAGTGTAAAGAAGGAAACGATTTACTACTTTATTATGATCCGTGAATTATTGGGTCGTTATTGTATTTCCTTTTTTCTTGGGTTTCCTTGTTTAGTTTCCCTGATTGTATTTAGTCCTTGTTTTTCTTTTCTATCCGACACAGAAACAATAATAAAAGAAGAATTACCTATATCAAGTTTTTGATGGTATCAGAGCGGGCATTACGCCGCTCGATCGCCTCAAACCATATCCTAAAACTCTAATAGTCGACTCTCATTCTTTGCAGACGACACCATGACAGGAACCAAGAATGAATTGCAGAAAGCAATCGCACCAAGGAGAAGAACAGTTGTGGATGCAGCAGCTTCTCAGGCGTACACAAGACGAGACGATGTTTCGACTTCACAGACTAAGCAGATCATTAAGGAAGCCTTTGTCGAAAGTGAAAACAGCCCTGTACCGGGTTTAAACATTGAACAATACCAACAATTTTTGGGCATTTTTGCAGCAAAGAATGCTTCAACCAAAGATGAAACTTCACCCATCGCAAATATGGGAGGCAAAATCGATCGTAGCAACAAATGGATTGTGGATTCGGGTGCCATCGATCACATAACCCATGAATTGAATTGTTTTAATGACGATTTTAAGACAACAAAGGAGTTGCCGGTTATCATACCCAATGGTTCCTTCATACCTGTCGAGGGAAGAGGGTCGTGCACTCTACCCAACGAAATACAAATCAAGGATGTTTTACACGTCCCAAGATTTACTTGCAATCTCTTATCTGTTAGCCGATTAGCCAAAGATTTGCAGTGTGCTGTGACATTTTTTCCTGAGTTTTGTGTTATGCAGGACTTGAGTTCAAGGAGATTGATTGGAGTGGGTAAATGCAAGCAAGGACTTTATCAGATGGACATGGTGGGGAGCGAGAGGAAGGCAATGATGGCTACTTATGATGTTTGGCACAAACGTTTGGGGCATGCCTCAAGTGATAAACTTTCTGGTATTGATTTTATTAAGAATGATTCCTTGAAGAATGATAACAAGATCTGCGATTCGTGTGCTAAAGCCAAACATACCAGGTTACCTTTCCCTGTTAGTTCTATTAAAACTAAGGATTGTTTTGAACTCTTGCACTGTGATATATGGGGAAAATACCGAACTCCGTCACTCACTCGAGCAAATTATTTTTTAACCATTGTTGACGATTACAGTCGCTCGGTGTGGGTCTTTCTTTTGAAACACAAACATCAAGCAAGTGACTGTCTAATTGGGTTTCATAAGTTTGTTCAAACCCAGTTTGAAAAAACTGTCAAACGCATTCGGTGTGATAATGGTGGTGAATTCACCTCAAACCGCATGACTAGCTTCTACACTGAACAAGGGATTTTACTTGAGACCACTTGTCCACACACACCACAACAAAATGGTGTGGTGGAACGGAAACATCGTCATTTACTTGAAACGACCAGAGCCTTAAAGTTTGAAGCAAAGTTATCTTCTAGATTTTGGGGTGAGTGTATTTTAACTGCCGCGTATATCATCAACCGATTACCCTAAAAAACTATTGGGAACAAAACACCTTACGAAGTTGTCTTTAATCAAAGACCAGATTATGAAAACATGAAGGTTTTCGGGTGTCTCGCGTATTATCGAAACACCAAAACTGATGGGGACAAGTTCGAGGAAAGGGGAAGCCAGGGGTATTTTTAGGTTACCCTCAAGGGACCAAAGGTTTCAAGATTTTCAATGCCAACAAAAATAAAATCATCATATCAAGAGATGTTAGATTCGTTGAAAATATTTTCCCAAGTGAAATGACAAAGGATTTTGACAACCAAGAAGAACCAGGAATCTTCGAATACACACCTTGGTATTATGAAGAAAACCAAAGTGATAACCAAGATTCCATTCATGACCAAAATATGGAAACAAATGAAGTACATGGTGAAGACAGTAGCTCGCATGAAGAAAATGAACACATGCAAGAAGAAAATGAACACATAGAAACTCAGATGGAAAGTCACGGTACCAACTCCATGCAAAACCATGGTATGCCTCAGGAAGAGCCTCAGCCCAGTACTCAAACTAATGATAACGGGCCAACACGAGAGAAAAGAGAACGAACTCGATCAAAGCGACTTGATGGTTACGAAGTGAAGCTTCCACCATCCATCGACCATGGATTACCCACTACCAATCAAGACTCCTCAGTGGTACACTCCATGGCAAATTATATTTCTTATGATAAATTCTCTAAGTCTCATAAAGCATTTCTAACGGCCATCAGCGCAAACGATGAGCCAAAAACTTTTAATCAAGCTATGCAGGACAAGAATTGGAGGGAGGCCATGAAGAGTGAAATAAAGGCTCTTGAATTAAATGGAACTTGGATCCTTGAGGAACTGCCTCAAGGAAAACGCGCCATAGATTCTAAATGGGTGTACAAAGTGAAATACAAACCAAGTGGAGAAGTGGAAAGATACAAGGCCAGATTGGTAGCGAAAGGCTGCACTCAAATGGAAGGCATTGACTTTCACGACACGTTCGCCCTAGTGGCAAAATTAGTAACGGTTCAAACGCTACTTGCTATAGCTGTCAAGAAAAGTTGGATAATTTATCAACTTGATGTCAACAACGCTTTCTTACATGGAGATTTGAACGAGGAGGTGTACATGAAGATTCCTCAAGGTTTTGAGAAGGGAAAAGAAAATAAAGTCTGCCGGCTTAGAAAATCACTTTATGGTCTGAAACAAGCATCTAGAAACTGGTATCAAAAGTTTACTTCGGCCCTACTTGAAGTTAGCTTCAAGCAATCAAAGGCGGATCATTCCCTTTTCATCTTTAGAGACGGAGATGTCTTCGTGGCTGCTCTCATATATGTTGACGACGTTATTGTTGTAGGAAAGGACGCCAAAAAGATAAAAGAAACCAAGACCTTTCTCAACGAGAGTTTTAGCATAAAGGATCTCGGGGTTCTAAAATATTTCTTGGGCATTGAAGTAGCACGGACCCAGTAAGGGTTGGTCCTTAGCCAAAGGAAGTACATTCTTGACATATTAGAAGATAGCGGGATGCTAGGTTGTCGGCCTAGTGCATTTCCAATGGAACGAAACTTGAAGCTTAGCAAGGGAGATGAAGAAGAACGGGTGGACGCCGATCAATACCGTCGTCTGGTAGGGAGATTACTTTACCTACAAGAAACTAGACCCGATATTCCACACTTAGTAAATCTTCTAAGTCAGTTTGTGGCAGATCCTCGTCAGAATCATATGAATGCAATCACGAGGGTTCTGAGGTATTTGAAGGCTACACCAGGGCAAGGTATTCTCCTCCCTAAAACGGGAGGCACGAATCTTATAGCATACTCTGATTCGGATTGGCTTGGATGTCTAGACACCAGAAGATCTAGGACCGGTTACTTGTTATTGATCGGAGGGGCCCCGGTTTCTTGGAAATCAAAGAAGCAATCTGTGGTATCACGATCTTCCGCTGAAGCCGAGTATAGGGCCATGGCCACCACAGTGAGTGAGATTTTATGGATGCGTTGGCTCTTACAAGACCTGGGTATTCACCAAACGGGCCCGACCTCCATTTTCTGTGATAACTTAGCGGTCAAACACATTGCCAACAATCCAGTTTTTCACGAACGAACGAAGCATGTAGAAATGGATTGTTATTTCGTAAGAGAGCGGGTTGAGTCTAAAGAAATAGAGCCGTTATACATTAATACAAAGCTTCAAGTAGCAGACTTATTCACCAAAGCTTTGGGGTCACGACAATTGCAACTTCTTCTTGCCAAGTTGGGTATTTGTGACCTTCATACTCCAACTTGAGGGGGAATAAAGAAGGAAACGATTTACTACTTTATTATGATCCCTGAATTATTGGGTCGTTATTGTATTTCCTTTTTTCTTGGGTTTCCTTGTTTAGTTTCTTGTTTAGTTTCCCTGATTATATTTAGTCCTTGTTTTTCTTTTCTATCCGACACAGAAACAATAATAAAAGAAGAATTACCTATATCAAATTTTTCAGAGTGACAAGTGTGTTTCATGTGAAAACCAAAAACCAAACAAATAAATTTTGTAGCATAAGCAATAAGTATATACACGAGAGATTAAATTAAAAGACACTTTATGAAATAATTACCTCACGTGAAACCATTGTGAATGTCGCACTTGGAGAACTTTCTAGCAAATAGTTTTCAACTTCTGAGGATATCTTTACATCATTTCGCACCTCCGAGAGTTTTTTTACTGGATAAATATGTGAACTCTTTAAGTTAGCAAATGGAGAAGGTTGATTTGAAATTAGTTCCACGGATGAAGAAAGAAATTGCACAAAATTTTACAAAAGAAACATGTATAAGAAAACACTGACATCATCTTAATCACGAGCACATATACATATACGTAGCACTGTTCATTAAGGGGCATTGTTTTATCTTCAATACAGTGTTTGACACTTTGACTTTGACTGTTGTAGCAAAAGCATATAAAAAGAGAATCATCTTAATCTGATATACAGTAAAGATAGAAAAGGAGAAATAGTTTTAACCAAGGTTGTTAAGATCGCGATCTTACCTAAGATCGTTTTTGTCTTTGCAAGATCGAGATCGTAAGATCGAATCCAGATCGTAAGATCCCACCAAAGGTCTTGTCTTTCTAATAGGCGTTGATGGATGACAATGTTATATACTTATACATATCCATTGAATATCAAACATGAATTCATAAGATATCGTAAGAAAAGTTTTGACGTTTAAACATCATGATAATAAAAATAGTGAAGTAGATTTAATTCTTTTAAGTTTTCATAGCTAAATAAACAATTTAGTGAGAAAGAAAAAAAAGACATTACACGTAAGTATGTGAAAAATCTATAAAAAGTTAATCTATTTCAAATGTTTTGATAACTTAATTTCTCACATCCAAAAAATATTGATTCTCGTATAAAGTATTCATCATGAATTTGCATGGTAGAAACATATACATTTTGAAAAGACTTTAGAACCAAAATAAATTAATATAGAGAAATATAATAGCAAAAAATAAAAAAATACAAGTCTTATATAAGGTTTTAACATAAAAAATACAAGTCTTATATAAGGTGAAAAATCCATAAAAAGTTAATCTATTTCAAATGTTTTGATAACTTAATTTCTCACATCCAAAAAATATTGATTCTCGTATAAAGTATTCATCATGAATTTGCATGGTAGAAACATATACATTTTGAAAAGACTTTAGAACCAAAACAAATTAATATAGAGAAATATAATAGCAAAAAATAAAAAAATACAAGTCTTATATAAGGTTTTAACATAAAATACTGAGGTAATTCATCAAATTGGTAGGATCGGATCGAGAGCCGATCCTACGATCTTACGTGCAATCTTACGATCTTACTTACGATCCTACCTCACATGCGATCCTAGGGCGATCTTACACGATTTTAGCAAGTAAACACGTAAGATCGTACGATCTTACGAGTTTACTCGCGATCTTGACAGCCTTGGTTTTAACAATGTACTTCAACTAAACATATACTAAGGCTGGTGGGAGTAGGCTTCACCCCACTCGTGGGTTCCTTCCACTCACGCGCAGCCCCCACCCGCTCTACTATAAGTCGCGCGTGACTTTCTTCCTAACCACCAAAAAACCTTAGCAAACTCACCCAGGTGAGTTATATATTATCGGGCCCCACCACTAATATAACCGTTTTTTTTTAAATTAAAAAAAAAAACTTTTTACCCAAAATTTACTAATAAATACCCCGACATTTTCTTCATTTTTCACACACAAAAAATCAAACATCTCATTTTCATCTCCATCTTTATCGCAATAAAAAATGGCATGCTCATTCCCACATACCGAAGTCGAGATTAAGGCTATGATTCAGAGACAAATAATTCAACAACAACGTCGTTACGATGAGCTTACGAAGTTAGGTGATGATTTCGATGCTGCGTCCGAAGAAAATACGAAATTGCGCACGAAATGTGGGATCTGTCGTGATCTCTCCCCATAAAAGCGTCAGTTACTCGACACGTATTTTAGAGATCAATCTGATATCGATTTCACCTTCCGGAGATCTATGTTTAGAAAGTCGATAAAATTGCAGGCTAGAATTAAAGAAAATACTAAATGGTTGAATAACTTGGGTTCTTCGTCCCAATCTCAAACAACTCATATCGGTTCTTCGTCACAACAACACCGAAGAAGAAATGAGTCGTCCGATCTACCCTTTCCAATTCCAAACGACTTAGATGGCAGAATGACTGACAATGAGGTGTATCAAGAATACCTAGATCAAAAAGTGTTGAGACAAACTCAGGAAGAAGAAGAAAGAGAAAGAAGGGAGCTGGAGGCGCAAATTATGGCGGAAGAAGATGAAGAAGAAACAATGCGTTGGGAGTTCCCTGGTCAGCTTTCGGATTCAGATCCGGGAACTGACTAATCGTATTAAGTTTTTTTTTATATTTATGTTTTTTTTAAATGTTGTTTTTAAATTTCTTATGTATCGTCTTTTAATTTCGTACTATGTTTTAATTTTATATGTACCCGTGTTTTAATAAAATGTATGAATAAAAAATATTTAATAAAAAGATGGGGTGATATGGAGTGAGTTTGGGTGAGTTTGGTGAGTGTCATTACCTCCTGTAGTGAGTTTGAATGAGTTTTGGTGAGTTGGTAAAAAGCTGACGTGACGCTGAGGTGGAGGTGAGTGGGTTTCATCCCACTCCCACTAGTCTAACAGGGTAGAGAATCAAAAGACTATTAGCTGTGATACATTGATTAGGAGTATGTTTCCTAATCTAGTTGTTTCTTAATATAAATGTACCATTACATTTATATTAAGAAACAACTAGATTAGGAAACATACTCCTAATCAATGTATCACAACTAATAAAGACAACGTGCCCTTCTTTCAAAAAGAAAAAACATATATAAAATCATAACGAAATTGTTCAGATCGGATATATTTGTAAAATGCACATGATAAACATAGAGGACTAATATGAAAATACCTCGAGAATTTCCATGTTAAGCGTAAGATATTTTACCCTTTGGAGCTGTTGAAACAAACAAACCATTTTATGCTTGCGATGCTATGAGTTACACAAAGTTCCACCTTCTCCAAATAATTGAAACCTTCGGTTGAAAGGTGCAAAGGATAAAGATAACTTGTATAACATAAGGAGACAAGGTTGGGTGCCGAAATCACATATGGATACTTATCATACATATTTCTTATAGTAAGTTTCATGAGTTGAGATGCAACCACATTGACAGAATTCAACTCAGGATGAACATCTTCAAGTGTGAGATTAGACAGTAAAGGAAGACAGATATTTAAATGACTCAAACCTTTCATGTTGCAACCTTTTAAGGTGAGCATTTTTAGGTTTGCACACTCTGAGAAAATACCAATACAATTGTCACTATCGTCATTACACCAAAAAATGACGTCTTCAAGATACAATGAGATGATGTTAAGACTGGGAGCTTCAAAGTTGACGTGGATGCAAAGCCATATCCCTTACCGGTCGGATAGACATATTTCTTTCTCAAACTGAGATGTGTGAGAGACTGAGAACAAATGTTGGAAAGAGGGTACTGGATACATTCCTTATAGAGCCAAGTGATATCGAGTTGTCGGATATTGTGGGAGAATCAAGAATGCATACTTCAGTAATTGTTTGACAAACTCCTGGCTGAAATGTCCACCGAAATGGAGCTTGATGGAAAACACTTCTACTATATTATTGCGACGAGACAGAACTTGAGTAACAAATTGGGAGAGCTTGAGTGACGTCGAGAAATCCTCAACTAAGAAGTCGAGGTAAGGCATTGAATTCCAGATATATCTCCATCTAGATGATAAAGCACTCGTTCCGATGGCACATTTAATGCCAACAAAAGAAAGTATTCTATGAATAAGATCATCCGGCAAGTTGCTTAGTCTATCAATTTCATCATTCATTCTCTTTTCAACCTGTTTATAATCCATTTTCCTCACACTCTACTATGATACATACACAGGCATTTACATAAACATTGGATTCATATGCACTCTACATTCACTCGTTCTCTTTGTTTTTATTTTTGTTGCTATAGTTTCTCCGACTCGGAAGCTGCAATATTAAACAGAGCAACAATCAGAACATGTTCAGAACAACTGATACGAGTGGTTAGATGACTAAAAGTCTAAAACAATGCCTGTATGCTGTCTATCCTACCAAGATCTGATAAGTCCTATCACTTAGGAGGACATATGCATCTAAAGAATCTTTGAATTTGACCTAATATCAGGGTAATCAATTGTTGACTACTTTGGGTGTAAATACATAAATCTCTGTCGTTACATGCATAGTGAGGCTTCAATCAGCAATAATAAAGTAGCTTGTATATAAAAACCATCGGCTGAGCTTAACTGAACATATTAAATGGGTAAATGAATGAGTTTTCCCGGGAAGGGCGAGTCATGCACGTGGCCTAACCCCCCGTCAGTGGCGGAACTTGACCATTTTCTTTGGGGGCAAGATTAGTTGATGTCAAAGGAAGTATTTGGGATCGCGTATCTTTTATTTCGTTGCCAATGACCAATAAGCACTTACTGGTCCAAGACACTTGTAAAGACTTTTTTTTTCTTTTGTCATACATTCAACATATACAAATCAATGATAAATCAAAATCTCAATAACCTATGTATATATTTAGGCTCATTTATCTATAAAATGAAACTGGAAAGACTTTAGAGGTGCAAATTGCCGATTATTCAAGTCCGTACACTATTAACCCTGATTATTCTGGGGGTTCCCGCCTGATCCCCGTGACTTCTTGCGGCCCTTTCCTTGGCCACCACCAAATATGTACTTGGTGATGTTTGAACCCTAGATGTCTAGACAATTCACGAAACAACTTGATATCAACTCGATACAAACGTTTCACACTTAGGCTAAGCTGAACGGTTCGTATAACATATAATGCTAAGTGTAGAACTCAGTTCAGAAAGCTAGCTTGAAGGAGGAGGGAACACTAGACATTATAAACCATCGGCCAATCCCATACTTGGCCGATGTGGGATCATAACAAAGTGTTTATATTAAAGTAAAAGAAGCTGATAAACAGTTTTTAGTTTTTTACCCAAACAGATAGCATTGTTTATCTATAGTATAAAATAACCAATCCCGACCTCAATGCAGGCACTTGTGTACCTTAAGCCTTAAGCTTGAAGTAATAGGTACGTAAGAAATCCCGGACATGTAAACTCCAGACTCCACAGGCCATCGCGCAAGAACCGTGGAGCCTCATAAATAACTTTCCTTACAATTGTTGATTAGGGCGGGTAACGCTAACTGAATTTGAACTTGAAGCTCTTACCACTAGACTGCCCTAATGGCATTACTTTAGACGAAATGAAAATTCATTTTTAGGGGGAAATGTAGATCTTTTAACCTAAAACTTTTAAAACCGTCAATAAATTGATCTTGTTCAAATTTTTTTTAAAAAAAGGTGAGTAAAAAGTAACAGTGTTATCATAAAAAGATTGAAAAAGATATTGCTCACCCACTTCTGTTACTGATTATACGAGGCAATTAGGGTTTTGGAGGGCGGGAGAGAAATATGTGTACCTGAGATAATTTTGTTTCTTTCTCCTCGGTTTTACCTTCAACCGGTTTTGGCTCAAATAAGAACTGGTTTTACAAATTGGTATAAACCGGTTTAAGCCAAACCGGTTCAAGAAACCAGTTTTAGTATGCAATATGTTTTCGGATGGTTTGTTCGAGGTTAGTAACAATCAAAAGGAATAAAAGTTGTTAAAAAATACTAGCCGGGTACTCGCGCGATACGACGGATATCTGGTGACTATTTTTTTTTACGAATATATCTTTTAGATATAAAAAGATTTCGACTTTTATATTGAACAAGTATTATACTAATAGGCTGTTACAAAATTTCTTTAATTACTTCGAGCAACAAAACACCTTAAATACAAACACGAATAACCATTCGTATGTCTTCTTTAAAGCTTCAAGATCTTTTGTTTGTTATGTGTGATATGCAAATGAGTGTCTTTTTAGGGGAGAGAGTACGAGGTGTTGAATCTTAACATTAAGTGCAGACAGTGGCGGAGGCAGGAAATTTTATAGTAGGGGGCAAATTATTTTTTTTACAATAGCAAGGCGGAAAAAACATAATCTAAATAAAAACCGGATATTTTAATTTAAAAATTGAATATTTTTAAGTTTTACCGTGTTAAATGTCAGAATTCAATGTGTGAGTGGGGGGCAATATGAGTTTCGAGTGGGAGGTATTTAAAAAAAAGGCTCAAAATTATAGAGAAAATACACTAAAATCTCGTCTTTTCGGTCTAGCTATGGGGGGCGCCGCCACCCCGACGCTATAAAGTAAGCCCGCCCCTGAGTGCGGAGTTCGGTGGAGGCGAAACCCGCAGTGGTGATGGTGTGTGGAGTGGACGTGTATGTGTATTTTGTGTTATTTTATATATATTTTGGTTAAGTTTTGAAATTTGGCTGTTACAAAGTTTTGAAATAAGTTGTATATAAGACCTCCTATAAATGGTCTTTTAATATTCCACGTAGTGTTATTACTGAATATTACACGTTAAAATCATTAAAACTTCTATACTTCTTATAAAGCAAATTAGACATTCTCTCATATTTAATACAAAAAAAGTTAAAAGGTTCCAACAAAATAAGTACAAAAAGTACACTATTTGTGTACTTTTTGTCTCCCAGTTTTTTTCTGGACAGTTTTTTATCAGTTTTTGTTTCGTATTTTGATTGTTTAATAGTTTTAACCTGTTAAACTTTATTTTTTTGATTCCGTATTTTCCGATTCACAGTTTTATAACAAAACCAAAATTTTAAAAAATAAAAGAAAATTTTTTTTTTAAAAAAAATAAATAAAAAACAGGGGGGGGTATATATGGGAGTTTAGGGGGGGTCTTTATAACCTGACATTTTTTTTAATGCACAAACTAAAACATGTTTTAAGTAGTACAATATATTAATGCATATGTATAACCATAACAAACATAAAAAAAATTACAACAGCATATTACATTTAATACTATAATTAATATTATAATTAAAACACCCCTTTACCACAATTTGCAAATAAAACAACATATTGTACAAATGTCACCTCAACCTATTTTTTTTTTCAAAACTAATCATACATGTACAATTTAAACATGTATGTGGGTCTATTTTTTATTGCTTTATATATGTATAATCACCGACTCTATGATTAAACAATCACTCGATGGTTGTTATATCTTGATGAAGAGATTTATGTAGTGTTTCGTTTACCTTATCCTGATCAATTTTTATTATTCCCGGATAGTCGCATCTCCTCCTGACCTTCACCAACTTCGACCAGATCTGGTGGATACAATCCGATGATTATCTAAAAAAACAGACGACCACAATCCGGAGATGAGAAACACACACATGTTGTCGATGATAAACATATCTCTCCATCCAATAGCAACAACGTCATCATATTAAAAACATGTCTTTTCTATATATATAATTGATCAATTTTGTTTATTAAAATTGTTGAGAAAAAAATGAACCTTGAAAAGATAGAAGCGGAACAGTTAACTAATATTGTAGATTAAATCCGCGAAAAAAAATAAAGAACCGATCCATTGAAACTCTTGTCACCCAGCGATTGTATGAAACTATGAATAAAAAGAGAATTGCGGCTGCAATTTAGATCCATAAACGTAGTGATGACCATTCATTGATTTTTGTTTAATAAATTAATAATTAACAAAATGAGGAAGTGACTAAAAAATGATTGGTGGTTATGACTTACATAGGGAGAGAAATTGAGATGAGAGAATAGCGGCTGGTAAACAAAATTATAAGAGTTTTTTAAGTTAAAGATAAATACATGAAATTTCATTAATACCCTTTTGGCTTTACATGTAATGTCTTTTTTTAGTTACACAAATGCCACAATGAAGAGATTCTTATACTTCTAAATCTTATGAATGGATCAGGATCTAACTTGGTAGCTTGACCCCACATATATGTAAATTGTGTGATCATTGGTGTTTGGATGGTTTCTCTAATTTGCACCAATTCAATGTATCTGATGGTGTTTGGTCCGTGTATATTTTTTCATATAGGAGGGACATGTATTGGTCTCATACAAGTCAAAAAAATGAGATGCACGTATTTTTTTAAAGAAATTGATGTTGTTGATTATGATGACAAATGTTTTGGATTGAGCCCGGTATTTATAAATGTCGAGTTTTAAAACAATGTGACGTGACAAAGAGACGCAACAAAGTGACGATATTATTTGACGAGATCAAGATCAATGGTTTTAAGAATCCACAAAAATTCTCGCCATACACAAAACTATTATAACTGAAAACATTTGATTGAAAAATATTTTTCGACAAAAGATTTGATTACAGGGTATCCGCCGCCACAATGCGCAAGTACCCTACTATAACGCCAAAATTAATTAATATCCCTCGATTAAAATTACGTTTTTAGGACATATTTTTAGATGAAAACTGTTAATGCAAGTGATGCCTAAAAACATTATTAGTGTTAACTAATCTTTCTTAGTTTTGATCACAACAAACTATACAACACATTTAGTGTAAAACACAAAACGAATTATTTAACTAACACTATCATCAAGGTAATAATCATATCACTAACCTTTCTTAATCATACTTAGTGATCATCAAAATGATTATCCTTAAAACTCACTTTTGTTAATATGACAAAAGACTTTTTAATAAACTTTCTTTTTTAGAAAATGTTTTATTAAAATGGAAAATGAAAATTTGAAAATAGCATATTCCATATGCTATTAGAATATCCTTTGAAGGCTTCAAATACCTCAGATATTTCTACCCCACTAAAAGACAAAAAACAGAGCGTACTCTAGGGGCGGAACCTTAAGTAGCTAGGCGGTTCCTTAGCGATATGGAACCACCGAGCTAGATAAGGTACCGCGCCCAGATAGCCGTTATATATCCGTTATATTTTGTCTCCTTTAAATAGTGGGTCAAATCTCATTTTCCAACAAGCCTCTTGGACGTTTTTCTCAGCCCCCTTTCTATTTTCTATCGCATAATCATTAGTAAATGATCACTTAAAGTGTTAAGGATGTTTACATATGATTATCCTTTTGATCCCCTCCTTTACCTTGTCCAATGAGAAGATCACTCACTCACTAGTGTTGTGATAAAGATGAACCTATGAGCTAGTCGTATTCATCATGATACCCTTTTTGTTTTAGGTCAATCCATTGTATTTATAAATACTTGGACTAGTTGTGTTCATCCAAGTTATTTGTGAATACTTGGATTTGTTGTGTACATCCATTGCATATGTGGTTGCTTGGATTTGTGTTGTGTAAATCCAAGCTACATGTGTGTACTTGGATAAGTTTAGTTGAGTTGTAATAGATTTGATTAGTAGTTCTCACTAAACTATAAAGTGATGTGGTTGTGTCTTGTGAGTTCTCACTAAACTTGAAAGTGATTAGTAGTTGTGTTGTGTGAAGTTCTCACTTAGCTTCAAAGTAAAGAGTCGTGAAGATTGGTTCTAGCTTTGGATTAGAAGTCGACATCTAGCCTTGTGTCGTAAAATGGTGAAGTAGGCAACGTCGTGAAGATTGGTTCTACCTTAAGATTAGAACTCGACATCTAGCCTTGTGTCGTTAAATTGTGAAGTAGGCAACGTTGTGTAGATTGGTCCTAGCTAAAGATTAGGTCTCGACATTTATCTTAGTGTCGGAAAATAATGTAAGCGACGATGTAAGGTTTTCTCCGCCAAGAAGGGAGCTTGTGGATATAGTGGAAATCTCGAGTAGGTGTACTCGAGGAGTGGAGTACAAACGAGGATAGAGCCTCGTTGTCGAACCACTATAAATCTTGGTGTCTTCCCACTAGGTTGTCTCCTTCCTTACTCTTTACTTATTTCATTATCATTACACTTACCTATTATCTTTGCTAGTGCATTTGAATTGAACCTAATCATTATGCAACTTAGCTTCAAGCAAAAGATAGTTTTGATACAAACCAAATTGAAAGTAATTTTAATTTGGTTGCCAATCGAAGAGAAACTATTCAACCCCCCCCCCCCCCCCCCCCCCCCCCCCCGCTTCTAGTTTCTACAATTGGTATCAGAGCGATGGTCACTCAAGATCTTTGAAGTATATTGTACTTTGAAACTTGGATCGATCCATTGTCTCCTCAAAATAGAAGGTCAAGTTGTACTAAAGTTTCTCTTTGGTCAAAACTATTTTGTTCTTGAAAAATAGGTCTTTTAATTGATAATATTGCATCCCTCTTAAGATTAGTAGTCTTTATGCATTTTAGATCTACTCTTGAAATGTATCTACTAGTTTGCATCTTGCTTTGTGTAGGTACTCATGAAGATCAATCACTTGATTGGTTGTGGATTGAGTTACTTGCACTTATAGAAGACTCATCTTCATTGATCTTTAACATCTTTGAATGATGATACCAAGATGATTGGGAATGATACTAGTCCTTGAAGACTTAGTACTCATCATAGTCATTGATTGGGCATAGCATTGACTCCTTGATGGATTTCTCTTTGTGGCCAAGGTACGCTTTCGTTCTTCCACACGCCCTTTGATCATTCTTTTGATCATTACATGACTATGTGCTTGCTCTTGGCATCCTTGCCTTGACATTTGTTTGTGGTTTGTGATTCTTTCCTTTTATCCTCTCAAACCTTCATTGCTTGGATACTTGACTCACTATGGTGATGTAGAGTGAGTTAGTAGTAGCTTAAAGTATCAAGCATGATTTCCATGGTTTGCACCCATACGGTTAGTAGGCCCTTTGTGGGAGAGAAAGTGAATTAATACCTTGCTCATATTTTGGTTTAGACTAAGACTATTATTGAAAGTGATCTTAGTCTATACATGAATAATTGCTTTGTGATTATTCATTACCAAAGTCGTTTAACGTTTCGCCGGAAAGGCACGTCTTAAACCACTATATATGACACAAGCTCTTCGTTACCACTATTTGAAGATTGTCATTAATCCGTTGAGCATTGGTCCTAGTCTTGATTCACTTCCCTTGACTTCTCTCCACTTTGCCGTTTTGCTACGAGTAGGCGTTTGTCCGTTTCGGTTCTTTTCGATCTTGATTCAACTCGTAATCCTTCATTAAAACATATTGCCTAGTGTTTATGATGATCCAATGTTATTCTAAAAGGTTCATGATATATTTTTAAATATCTTAGAAAAACTTGGTTTTTAAAATTTAGCGTTTTTCATTGATAAAAAACTGCCTATGTAGGCGGTTCTTTATCTTGGCGGCTCAAACCCGCGGTTCCTTATCGATAAGGTACCGCGGGCAGTAAAGTTTGTCAGAGCGCCAGTTTGATTATTTTATTCTTTTTCAAACCACTATCTCTCTCTCCCAAAAACACACAGCCGATGTTTTTCTTGTTTTTCCACCATTGTTGAAGCTTCAAAAACATTCAGTCACTCAAATTAATTGATTCAAAGTTGTGGGTTTCACTCATCCTTCATCTAACATCAATTAATTGTAAGTATTTTCTTTCAATTTCATCTATTTTGTTCTAGGGTTCATCCTTTCATAATTGGGGATTTTTAAAATTTAAATTGAATTAAAACCTTAATAGGAATGTGGGTTGACATCGTTATTTTACTATGATTCCTTAGGTTCATATTCATTAAGATTTCACTAAAACCCACTTGTAGAACAAATCCGAATTTTGGCTAAATGATTTTGGTTAAAAGATGGATTTGAGATGAACCCATGAACAAGTAGGTAATGACATTGTTAATGCTTACCTAAAAACCTTGTTTTGAAAAACCAATGTTCTAATCCATTGTTGATCTAACATAGATCATGTGTTCTTGGTTAATGATGGAATAGATGCATTGTGAACATGAGAATGATATGGATTCAATCCTTTGTTTGTCGAGAAATTGATATAACACATTCTCATATTTTCGATTTTGATTTTAATTTTTCATATGAGTGATTGGAAATATGTTTTTCTTGTTTGTATTTAGGTACTAATCATGCCTTCACAATATCAAAAAGATCATCAACTCACTAGACAATACATGCCAAACCTTTCCCAAACCTATGCTTTCCCCCAACTTCAAAACTCTTTTCCATCCCTTTCTACTCGTTGTTTCCATGAGGGTAGAGTCGTTGACAAGGAAATAACGGGTTATGACTATATCCAATCTATGTTTGAGCTTTCGGGGTTTGATTGCTTGCTCAACATAGAAGAAGATATTTACCCCTTATTCCTTCTTGAATTCTTTAGCACCTACTCCATGCTTGAATACAATGGAGAAATTTTCATTCGTTTCGTGTTGAATGATCAATTGATTCAATACTCCCTCGAAAACTTTGGTGAAATTCTCGGTGTGCCATATGAAGGCACTTGTCGTTTTACGGATAAATGGAGACTTGATGCTCTCTTGGAATCCTACGATAAACCTCCAAATGACCTCACCGAAATTGATCTAGAGTTCATCCTTGACATCATTTCGAAAGAGCGTGATGGAAACGTTGTGAGAAGCCTTCATTCAAATGTACAAAATGTGAATCGATATGAAGTGCTCTCTAGCGACCTTAAGGATTTTATGGTACAATGGGCAAATATCCTTAGGGAGAATGTCTTTTGTCTTGGTGGAAACCGAGATCATATCCCGGCTTGTATGGTGCATATGTTGAGTTGCATCTTTACATCCACCAAGTACAATTTGGCATTCTATATCGCTCGACGAATCAATTATTCCCTTTCAAAGCCCAAAACAAACCTTCCCTATGCTATGCTTCTTACTCGCCTTTTCAAAAGGGTTGCTCATGATTTTCCCCACCTCGATCTTTCTCGCTTCTACCCGGTTCATCGGGTTATGTTGCCTATTCAAGAGGCATATGCAAGAAAGACAAGAAGTGATCGAGGATCGCGAAAATCCGATCATCAAGAGATGGATGATGAGGACATGGACATGCCAACAAGTGATGGTGATGGCATAGGTACTAGTTCTCACTTCAACTCTTCGAGTAATTCCCACCCATCCTCAAACTCATTCGTGGATGGACTTGAAGACTTAGCTCCCCCACCTCATTACTCCTCTAGTGAAGTACCAGAATATCTCAACATAGAGCATCTCTACCGTGAAAATCTTAGTACTAGAGGTGAATTTCATGAACACCGGGTTGAGTCAAGGAAGGGATTCAAGTATTTGGGGAATATGATCAAGGGATTGGGAAAAAAGAGAAGGTGAAAGCTTTGAAGTATTTCAAAGAATACATGTTGGTAAACATGTAATGTTGAACAATGTTTTTTTATCTTGGATGTGTATTAACTTATGCTACATGTTTGGATTGTTATTTATTTTGATCCTAAATATTGTTTATGCCATTATGTTTGTAATTTACATAGCTTGTGCATGCCTTATGATAGTTAGCTTCTTAGATTTTGATGAGTAGTTAACTTTGGCTTGTGAATCCTTTGGTAAAAATCTGGGTTAACCAAAATTTGGGAGGTGAAAATTTTTGAAACCTCTGGTCGCGGTTCCATATCGACCAGTGGCTCCTTATCGATAAGGAACCGCGGGTCCTAGATAAGGAACCGCCGGCCACTGTGCTCGACAACATCTTTTGATTTACACTGTTTTCTCAATTTTGTGTAAAAATTGCATGATTTTCTGTAATAAACTGCACATTTCCTAAACTAGCTTACCTAAATTCATTATTCACCTAAAATGATTTTAACCCGTTACTAGTTTGGATCATCCCCTCACCCATTTAAACCCACCTTGTTAGTCATGTTCTTCACACATCAAAACATCCTTCCCTAATCCTTAAACCATCCTTGTCAACCATGGTTTCTACAAAAACCTCAAACACCCCAAGGAAAACACTTAAGATTAGGATTAAGGTACCCAAGCCTAACTCATCACCCTTTCACACACCCAAAAATGAGATGGTTCCAATCCTCATTTCCTCATCACCTTCACCACCCCTTGCACCATGCAAGACAACATCCACCCATGGTACTAACCACTTCATTGGTTCTACCTCCTCTTCATTCAACTCAAGAATGAATGGGCTCTCTTCACCCTTCACTCCAAGTGCACCCTTGGATGTGACCACACAACCTCAACCAATCCAAAGCATTCCTTTTGTGAATGACTTTGATGACACCTTGGTGAATTCACCATTTACCCCTCCTAACTCACCCATTTCACCAACCTTGGAGAACATACCTCCACACTCACCCATTTCCCCTTTAGGGAACATGCCTCCACTCTCACCCACATCACCCTTGGAGAACATGCCTCCTCCACCTCCACCAAACTCAAACATTCCAATTTTGGGTGTCCCACTTTCCCTCCTTTTGGGTGATCCTTACTATGGGTTTCAAGAGACTCATGGTCCTAATTGTCCATGTTGCCTCTACAACCACTACATCATCCATAACCTTAGGATGGAGATGTTTGGACTACATAGGAGGTTGCAAGAGTTCTTGCTTACCTTGTTCTCTATGCCTCCTCCTAGGAGATGAATGATGAGTTTTCTTAATAAGTTTTTTTAACAAAACCAAGCCAAAGAAGACTACTCATCTAGATCTAGTATTAAGCTAACTTTGTATTAGTTAGTTGTTCTTGAATTTTATTTGTCATTGTACTTTCTTCCTTCATGAGTTTTTCATGAAGTTAGTTATGGATTTAGCCTTATGTGTTCCTATTCTTATGTGCACATTAATCAACTTTAATTTGAAATTAAAATTGAACCTAAATCTATCACAACCTCTAAAAACTTGACTATAAATTGGTTCAAAATGATATTCAAATATTTTGTCACCTTTTGTCAAGACATTCTTTGTGAATGTGTTGCTTTATGCAACCCTAGCATAATTTGATGCTAATAGAGGTAAAATTCCAAGATTTGCAACTTTTTGAAAAAGTCTTAGCTTTTCCCAAAACCCTGGAAAAACATGGTTTCAAGTCCACTGCACGCGGATCCTTAAAGTCCCGCGGTTCCTTAAGTGGTAAGGAACCTCCGGTCCCTATAAGGTACCGCGGACAGTAAATGACTTTTGACACATTTTTAGTCAAAATTCTTTAAACCCTATACCCTGTCAAGATTCCTTGTTTGCTCAATTTGGCTAAACATTCCTTGACACTTCACATTTTGTATTCAAATTATTACCTTGATTACATTTTACTTATACCCCAACCTTGAGATTTCATTCTCACACCTTCCCAACCTTGAGAATTCATTCTCACACAACCTTGAGATTTCATTCTCACACCTTCCCAACCTTGAGAATTCATTCTCACACAACCATGAGATTTCATTCTCACACTCTCACAATGCCTAACTCCTTCATTCCTAACCTTGACATTTCTTTGTCACAACCCCACTCACCCAAAGCTTCCTCATCCAAGCTTTCAAAGAAACCGAAAATCTCGGTTTGACCTATTTGGATCAAGAAGAATAAACCATCTTCTTCCAAACCACCCCAAAACCTTACCTTCTCTCCAATCAAGTATTGGAATGAGACTTATACCATTAACCCCATCACCGGAGCTAAAGAAAATGTTCCCCCACCACCACAATCCTTCAATACCCCTCAACTAAATGACCTTTCAACCTTCCCAAACCTCACAAGGCATTGTGAAAACATTTCCAAACCCATTACCCCTCCACCACCAAACCCTAGGTTTGATGTCATACCCCCATCAACCGATTTTGTGTTGCATCATGGATCCTCGTGTGCTTGTTGTCGATTTCAACAAATTGAACTTGCTCATGTGTATGAGAAGTTAATTTTTCTTGAATTCCTCCTCACTCGACCTCCTATTCAAGTTTTCGTTCCGGAGGACAAAACTTCGAATGATGCATCGCCGTCTTATTTTTCCAACTAAAGGACTAACTACTCTTGGAGTCTTTATTACTTTAGTTGCTTTAGAGTCTTTTATTTTCTAGCAATCTTGGAAAATTATCACTATTAGAATAGCTTATGCTTTGTGGTTTATTTTCCATATCTTTTGCTTTAGATACTCATATTGTGTGTATGACTATCTACTTTGTTGTGTCTTTCATATTATGTAACCTTTGTGTGTTATACCTTTAGTTCTATTTTGAGTTGATCATGGTTAATTTTTACAATTGCTTATGGGTGATTCCATCATATCTAAACTTTAACCCATTGACAAGCTTATCATCTTCATTGGATTGAAGTTTGATTTTGTCAATTACCTTTTTGGACAAACTTAGCAAAATACTTGCTTCTAATTTGAGATTTCTTCTCTCTCTCCCTCTCAAGTTACTTAGTAGGTAGTGATCATATATACATTGGTGTTTCTTTCATTTCTACTAACCTTTGTGTAGCATGTCACCTTAGCTCATATACTTGGTGCCCCAAGCAAGGGGGAGCAACCACCAAGGGGGAGCTACTAGCAAAGTCCGATTTTCTTCAAAAGACTTGTGCTAACCTTTTTGATACAACAAAGGGGGAGAAATGATAGTGATAAACTCGTTAATAATTCGATATTTTGTGTTTCTACGTAAATGAGTTTATCGTTTGTCGTAATCAAAAAGGGGGAGATTGTTAATGCAAGTGATGCCTAAAAACATTATTAGTGTTAACTAATCTTTCTTAGTTTTGATCGCAACAAACTATACAACACATTTAGTGTAAAACACAAAACGAATTATTTAACTAACACTATCATCAAGGTAATAGTCATATCATTAACCTTTCTTAATCATACTTAGTGATCATCAAAATGATTATCCTTAAAACTCACTTTTGTTAATATGACAAAAGACTTTTTAATAAACTTTCTTTTTTAGAAAATGTTTTATTAAAATAGAAAATGAAAATTTGAAAATAGCATATTCCATATGCTATTAGAATATCCTTTGAAGGCTTCAAATACCTCAGATATTCCTACCCCACTAAAAGACAAAAAACAGAGCGTACTCTAGGGGCGGAACCTTAAGTAGCTAGGCGGTTCCTTAGCGATATGGAACCGCCGGCCTAAATAAGGTACCGCGCCCAGATAGCCGTTATATATCCGTTATACTTTGTCTCCTTTAAATAGTGGGTCAAATCTCATTTTCCAACAAGCCTCTTGGACGTTTTTCTCAGCCCCCTTTCTATTTTTTATAGCATAATCATTAGTAAATGATCATTTAAAGTGTTAAGGATGTTTACATATGATTATCCTCTTGATCCCCTCCTTTACCTTGTCCAATGAGAAGATCACTCACTCACTAGTGTTGTGATAAAGATGAATCTATGAGCTAGTCATATTCATCATGATACCCTTTTTGTTTTAGGTCAATCCATTGTATTTATGAATACTTGGACTAGTTGTGTTCATCCAAGTTATTTGTGAATACTTGGATTTGTTGTGTACATCCATTGCATATGTGTTTGCTTGGATTTGTGTTGTGTAAATCCAAGCTACATGTGTGTACTTGGATAAGTCTAGTTGAGTTGTAATAGATTTGATTAGTAGTTCTCACTAAACTATAAAGTGATGTGGTCGTGTCTTGTGAGTTCTCACTAAACTTGAAAGTGATTAGTAGTTGTGTTGTGTGAAGTTCTCACTTAGCTTCAAAGTGAAGAGTCGTGAAGATTGGTTCTAGCTTTGGATTAGAACTCGACATCTAGCCTTGTGTCGTAAAATGGTGAAGTAGGCAACGTCGTGAAGATTGGTTCTACCTTAAGATTAGAACTCGACATCTAGCCTTGTGTCGTTAAATTGTGAAGTAGGCAACGTTGTGTAGATTGGTCCTAGCTAAAGATTAGGTCTCGACATTTAGCTTAGTGTCGGAAAATAATGTAAGCGACGATGTAAGGTTTTCTCCGCCAAGAAGGAGCTTGTGGATATAGTGGAAATCTCGAGTAGGTGTACTCGAGGAGTGGAGTAGAAACGAGGATAGAGCCTCGTTGTCGAACCACTATAAATCTTGGTGTCTTCCCACTAGGTTGTCTCCCTCCTTACTCTTTACTTATTTCATTATCATTACACTTACCTATTATCTTTGCTAGTGCATTTGAATTGAACCTAATCATTATGCAACTTAGCTTCAAGCAAAAGATAGTTTTGATACAAACCAAATTGAAAGTAATTTTAATTTGGTTACCAATCGAAGAGAAACTATTCAACCCCCCCTTCTAGTTTCTACAAAAACTATCGATTCAGAAGTTATAACCAAGAAAAACAAATTATCGCGCCGAAGAATTTATTCACAAGATACCCGTCGCCGCATCGCGCGGGTACCCTGCTAGTCGTAACTTGTATGTATTGTGTTTAAGGGGCCGTTACAATATAAATATTAATTGACTTTAATTTTTAGAATGTAACATACATTTTATTATATGTGTATATTAGTTTAAAGACCCGTAAAATCACAGAGTATTTAAAAAAAGTTATTTATAAGAAGTTATTTGTGTAAACATGAACAATTGACATATGAAAAGAAAAAAAAGTATATGTAGAAACTAGAAGGGGGGGTTGAATAGTTTCTAGTTCATTTTCAAAACATTTTGGCTCAATCCACTGCCCGCGGTTCCTTATCTCTGCCCGCGGTTCCTTATTGATAAGGAACCGCCGGTCCAATAACGAACCGCCGACAGTGGATGTAGCAACATTGTTAATTTGAAACCTTAACAATCCTTTGTATCAAATTCCTTATAATTCTTGACTAGATGTGATATGTGTTTGATTGAGAGATAAATACTACAAGTAAGAAAACACACAAGCACATCAAATCAAGAGTACATCAAGCAATAGTCTAAACACTAAGCACACACGTACTAAGCACAAGCTTTTCCGCAACTAGGATTTTTAGACTAAGTGATGTACACTTGACCATAATCTAAACATGAAGCACACACGTACTAAGCCATAGCTTTTCCGCAACTTAGATGTTTAGATTATGTGATGCACACAAAGACACAAAACACAAGTATGCAACTATAAATACATCTACAAAGGTAAGGACATAAATGTAAAGGAAGTTACCGACACGATGATTTATAGTGGTTCGGTCACGAAGCTCCTCTTCGCCCTACTCCACTCCTCGAGTACACCTTACTCGAGAGTTACTTCACTAGTCAACAAACTCCTTAAGGTGGAGAAACCATACACGACGTCGCTTACACATTTCCGACACTAAGCTAGATGTTGAGTCCTAATCTTAGGTAGGACCAATCTACACAACGTTGCCTACTTTACCATTTAACGACACAAGGCTAGATGTCGAGTTCTAATCGAAAGCTAGAACCAATCTTCACGACTCTTCACTTTGAAGCTAAGTGAGAACTTCACACAACACAACTACTAGTCACTTTAAAGTTTAGTGAGAACTCACAAGACACAACCACATCACTTTATAGTTTAGTGAGAACTACCTAGACACAACCACATCACTTTAGAGTTTAGTGAGAACTACCAAGACACACCCTAATCTACCCACTAGTTATGTTTTATGGCCCAACATAACAAACCTTGTGTTTTATGGCCTAAACACATAAACCATATAGATCTAAGCACACAACACTTAGATCTATAACTCTAACACTATATCCAAGTACTAACAAGACTTGGATCTACACAACTAACACCTAATCCAAGGATACCCATCACTTGGATATTATACCCTTACAAACACATCCAAGTGTACCCACAACTTGGATCTTCTACATATACATAGTAGGAAGACAATAATCATGACTTGATCTAGAGAGATCTTCATCATGTTATGACTCTAGACACTAACACTTCACAAGGGTGAACGTGTTCTTCTTATTGCTCTTGAGGAGGATGAGGAATGGGATGTTGGAAGGTTTTTTTGTGTTTTTGTGCAAGTGAAATGGAAGAGAGGAGTCTTCTATTTATAGCTAAACCTTTCCTTGGAGAGCACCTTTTTACCCAATGGATAAAAGAGTGGATTACCCATTGGATAAAAGAGTGGACTACCCATTGGATAAAAGGATGCACCTTTTATTCTTGGAGCCCAAATTCAAAATTTAAATTTTGAATTTATTAGTTTCCCTCCATCTTCTAGAAGCTTCCAGAAATCTTGAGTTAGCCTAAACCGGCTTGACTGCCTGCGGTTCCATATCTTCCCGCGGTTCGATATCACTAAGGAACCGCGTGTTCTATAAGAGAACCGCGCGTCCTTCTTGTCTTTCATGACGAATGTAATCTTCAAGGTGTCGAGAGAAGTATACATAAGTATGCTTGAGTGATTACGAGTACCTTACACATTTTACATTATGTATTGCGAGTTATACATTTGTCATCACCAAAACATGAAGGGATCATCTTGATTAAACATCGTAATGTTTGCACTAACAATCTCCCCCTTTTTTATGATGACAAACAAGTAAACCGTAACGCATAGTAAAATGTGAAACGTACTCGTTTACACTTCCTTGTCCCCCTTTTGTCGAATCAAAAAGGTAGTCGTCATTTGAGGAAGAGTAGAATCCATATCATTTGAGGAAGATCACGCATCCAAAGGTAGTCGTCGTTTGTAGAAGAGAAGAATCAACTTTGAGATAGCTTGCATCCAAAAGATATTCGGTTGAGAGGCGAGAATCCAAACCGTAATCCCATCATCCAAAGATATTGAGCTTGCGTCATCCTAGTGAAGTCTTCAATCACCATAGGTTAACCACCTCCATGTCTTCAAGATCCCATAATTCATTACTTGCAAGATGTTCAATGAATGCAATTTAAGTGAGTGAACGATCGCAAATGTAATGAGTTGAACTCTTGAAAATGCTCCCCCTTGCTTGAGGCACCAACAAAGCAAGAATAGTGACGAGCTACAAAAATGGGTTAGAAGTATCCTACAAAACAAGGTTAGTAGACAAGAGCATATATAAAGAGAGCATATATTGTCGAGATGACATACTCCGCTTTAATATCTTGGCAAAAATACCAAACTAAAGAGAGTATGACATGGACAATAAAAACAATTCCACATAGTCGAAAAGAGAGAAAGAAGGACTATGATGAAAAGAAAAAAAAGGAGGATGATAAACAAGTCGTTTGCACAAACAATGACAAGCATTAAAGAAAGAAGTGTGCACGCGATGCTATCAATCCAAAAACAAGTCAAAAGAGAGGATCTTGACAAGATCAATTAACAATTGTTGGAATCACCCAATTGTAATGATAATATGTCAAAGGGTAAAAAGCTTAGAATTTTTGGAATCACCCAAGAAAATTCAAGATTTAACCCTCAACTCTCAAAAAACAAGAAGAGGATTTTGAGGAAATCAATTCAAAATTGTTGGAGTAGAGGTAGAAAAGAAACATCCAAGGATTTGAAGATATCATCTCAAGGGGTTAAAAACTTAGAATTGATGGAATCACCCATACCAATTGTAAATTTTGACCGCAATCAACTCTTAAAAAGAGGAACAAAAATATCTCAACCTAGAGACATTTTTGACCAAAAAAAATAAAGGAAAACCAAAAGCGGATAAATCGACGCTTTAAGAAAAAAATGGGTTATAGGACATTATAGGCAAAAATGCGTATGAATGTCGACACCAAATGGTGTTTAGCATACGATAAACTACATGCTCAAAGTTTCGTAGCTCTTCTCAATCATTGTGGATGTTCAAAGAACAATTACATGATGAGGAAAGGGTAAGGCTCGACTCAACTTAGTTTAGAAAGACTAGAAGAAAGAGACTCGACTTAGAAGAGCATGATTAAAATGAATTGAGAGAGACTCAACAAAGAAGTTAAGGATAACTTCACAAATTGATTCATGAATACTATACCTTAGAAGGTGATAGTGAAATCTCGAAAGAAAACGAGAGAAGAAACTCAAAAGAAGCTCAAGAAGACATGAAGAGTTAGTACAAAATCAAACACATAATCAAGTAAGCACATAGGATAATTCATGCAATGCCTAATGAAGTATACAATAAACCAATGTAAAGAAGGTGCGCAATTAACACATATGGCATGCAAGAAACATGATTACTTAAAAAGAGAAGACTAAGTAAAACAAGTTAGCACGTAGCATTTAAGGACATGCATGAGTTAGACACATCTAAGAGATATTATATCGGAATTGCTTGACAAAGACAAAACCTTTATAATAAGCATGCATTCAATAACTAATCAATTAAGCATATAGCATACGGATAAGCAAGAAGATATATAATCAAGTAACATACAAGCAAGTCATCTATCTAGATATCACAAATCAAGCTACATGTAATGTAAATCTCCAAGAAGATTCCTAATTCTTATTAGTTTAAGAAAAGGACTCAAAATAAGAGAAAAGAAAGAAAGAAAATAACAACAAGATCTAAGACTCAAAGAAAAATCATGTTGAAAAACATGAAAGGAAATACAAGAGAATAAAGATCATACAAAGATGTATATAAAAAAAACAAGCCTAAAACTTAAGCATAATTTTAATCTTAGTTACACTAGAATCCTAAGATTTGCTTAAATTAGATGTCTTAGCAATAAGCAATCCACATGCTTAAATGAAAGACAAGGGTGGTGGCGGAATTTGGTGGGGTGAAAGGTGAAGTCACCAAGGGTTCAACAAAGTCATTCACAATGGAAATGCTTTGGATGGGTGATGTGGGTGAGTTTGAAGGGGTAAAAGGTGAAGTCACCAAGGTATCAACAAAGTCATTCACAATGGGAATGCTTTGGATGGGTTGAGGTTGGGTAGTCACATCCAAGAGAGTACTTGGAGTGAAGGGTGAGGTTAGCTCATTCATTCTAGATTGGAATGAAGAGGAGGTAGAACCATGTGAATGGTTGGTACCATGGGTTGAGGTAGTCTTGCATGGAGCAAGAGGTGGTGAGGGTGATGAAGAGATGAGAATTGGAACAATCTCATTCTTAGGTGTGCGAAATGGTGAAGAGTTAAGTTTGGGTAACTTAATCTTAATTTTGAGGTGCCTCTTTGAAGAGGAGGTTCTGGATGAATTGAAGGTTCTTGTAGAAACCATGGTAGTAATGGGTGGTTTAAGGGGTAAGGATGAATGGTTTGAGGTGTGAAGAACAAGGGAAACAAGGAGGGTTTAAAAGGGTGAGGGGATGATCAAAACTAGTAAAGGGTTAAAAAGGGAAAACCCAAGATATTTTGGGAGTGATCAAAGGTTTGAAACAAAGATTCCAAAGGGTGTTGGAACAATTGGGAAGTTTCAGAAAACCCGAATTTGAGAGCTTTTGCCCGCGGTTCTTTATCTTCACCGGCGGTTCCATATTGATATGGAGCCGCGGTCTATTTAAAGAACCGCCTACAGAGGCTTGGTTAAGGTGGTGAGGCTTGGTTTAGGTGGTGAAGGAGGATTTTCCAATTAAGCAAATCCTAATGTTCTAGTCTAACTTATCATAAAGTCATGCTTAAGAGCAATAAAAACTAGAACACACACAAAGGAAAGACACATAGGTTCAATTAGCACGTAAGAAGAAAGCTAAGAAAAACCTAATGGCTACAAAAGAAAAAGACTTCTAATGACATACAAAGTTCATCAAAGTAAACTATCATTAGTCATATATAGGAAGAGCCATTTAGCCAATTTAGAGAATGAGTATGAGACTATCACTAGAGGTGCTCAATTAAGGCTAAACACGACCATTTTTACAAGTTATACACCAACTCAACTTCCCACGTGGAAGTAATTCAACCGTTAGGTTAAATTAAGATCCTAATGCATAAATTCTCTATTAGTCATTCTCAAGTTAGACAAAATGTAATTCCAACATTTGCCTAATAAAGTTTAGCAAGGATGAAACTTGCATGGCGACACAATGCATGACCTAATGAGGGTTAAGAATGCACCATTGCATATCTTGACAAAAGAGTCTAGTTAAGGTTAATTACCTTAATAGATCTTGAGGCCAATAACATTGAATTGTACAAACCAAGTTTACACAATTTGTTAGAACACTCTTGATTGGTCTTTCGGAAATGACACATTTATAAATTGCATAGCAATGTAAATTACTTGAGTATTTCGGATGAAACATCCAAGTTATCAAACCGAATCTATTGTGCATTATAAGTAATTATTAAACAAAATATGTCTAACAATTTGAACAAGTAGATTCAATATAACACCATCAACACAAGTGTGAGTTATGATCCGATGTATATTATTAATAAACCACATTCATGTCTACACTAAAAACATGTCAATTAGATTCGATAATGATACCAATCATAGTTTGAATAATGCATTGATATTTAATCGAAATCTTTCTTGATTCCCACAAACACTCTTTTAAGAGAAAATAGCTAAGATTTTCAAAGGGTGTTTCATGTTTTATAGTGAGACATTTATCTACTTGAACTAATAACACAATGATCGAGTAAGACGACCCAAATCAATAGATTTGATAAGCTCCCAAAGCTTTCAAACCTAAGAGTGTTAATAAACATAACGAGGTGTACATGATGTTTATATAACATATATAAACCTAGAGATGTTGATCCTATATGCAATGCACAAATAATGTTGCAACCAAAATGCAAGAAATCTAGTATACATCCTAATTAGGAAAAACTAGATACTAACAAATACCAAGCAAGGCACAAGAGACTAGACATATAAGCAATACTACTACAAATAGCAAGGAACACTTAATAAAGTCTACATATAATAATAACACACAAGGAAACATACACAAATAATTAGTTTAACACATAAAACCATTCGTCCATGTTTTGAGTGTTAGATACAACAAAGTATTCATAGCTTGATTTTATTTGAAAATAGTCTTTGAACCATTTAAAATTTAATTAAGTTTAACACTTTGTAAATATATCAATTTTCAACGATATATCACCAAGAGATGTCCAACTTAATAGAAAAGAGTAAAACACAAGTTTTACGACAAACCGACGCTCAATACTTTGGACAAAGTATGGAACTTAGAAACCATCCAAATTTTAAAGTTTTAATAAAGGTTTGGAAGCATTTTAAATTGAAAGAAAATTCAATTACGTTCGAAATGACGGGTGGCACGACTTCTACGGACTTACGGTTGATTTTATATGATTTTTCAAAGTTTTCAAAAATCTGAGTCAGACTGACTGCGGTTCCTTATTGATAAGGATCCTCGGGGAACAATAAAGAACCGCGGTCAGAGAAAAAAAATTGAGTTTTTGGCCAAAATCATTTGGTAACTTTTTGGAAGGTCTTAGGACTCTAAAAAATCATTTTAGACACATAGAACTCGTATTTTAGAGTTAATTATGACACAAAAGATTTTTATACTTCCAAACATGAAAAGATTTAATTCAAGCTATTATACAAAGTTTATTTAACACCAAAACTTGTATGAATGAAACAACGAAACACATGTCATAAGTAATCACTCTTCATGAACAATTTGATACAAAGATCGTCTCTATTTTTAAAAACCGTTTTCATTTTTAAAAACCATTTGTTTTGAAAAAGAGAGCAAAGATCGATCCAAGCTTTAAAGTACAATATACTTCAAAGATCTTGAGTAACCAGGCTCTGATACCAATGGTAGAAACTAGAAGGGGGGGGTTGAATAGTTTCTAGTTCATTTTCAAAACATTTCGGCTCAATCCACTGCCCGCGGTTCCTTATCTCTGCCCGCGGTTCCTTATTGATAAGGAACCGCCGGTCCAATAACGAACCGCCGACAGTGGACGTAGCAACATTGTTAATTTGAAACCTTAACAATCCTTTGTATCAAATTCCTTATCAATCTTGACTAGATGTGAGATGTGTTTGATTGAGAGATAAATACTACAAGTAAGAAAACACACAAGCACATCAAATCAAGAGTACATCAAGCAATAGTCTAAACACTAAGCACACACGTACTAAGCACAAGCTTTTCCGCAACTAGGATGTTTAGACTAAGTGATGTACACTTGACCATAATCTAAACATGAAGCACACACGTACTAAGCCATAGCTTTTCCGCAACTTAGATGTTTAGATTATGTGATGCACACAAAGACACACAACACAAGTATGCAACTATAAATACATCTACAAAGGTAAGGACATAAATGTAAAGGAAGTTACCGACACGATGATTTATAGTGGTTCGGTCACGAAGCTCCTCTTCCCCCTACTCCACTCCTCGAGTACACCTTACTCGAGAGTTACTTCACTAGTCAACAAACTCCTTAAGGTGGAGAAACCATACACAACGTCGCTTACACATTTCCGACACTAAGCTAGATGTCGAGTCGTAATCTTAGGTAGGACCAATCTACACAACGTTGCCTACTTCACCATTTAACGACACAAGGCTAGATGTTGAGTTCTAATCGAAAGCTAGAACCAATCTTCACGACTCTTCACTTTGAAGCTAAGTGAGAACTTCACACAACACAACTACTAGTCACTTTAAAGTTTAGTGAGAACTCACAAGACACAACCACATCACTTTATAGTTTAGTGAGAACTACCTAGACACAACCACATCACTTTAGAGTTTAGTGAGAACTACCAAGACACAACCTAATCTACCCACTAGTTATGTTTTATGGCCCAACATAACAAACCTTGTGTTTTATGGCCTAAACACATAAACCATATAGATCTAAGCACACAACACTTAGATCTATAACTCTAACACTATATCCAAGTACTAACAAGACTTGGATCTACACAACTAACACCTAATCCAAGGATACCCATCACTTGGATATTCTACCCTTACAAACACATCCAAGTGTACCCACAACTTGGATCTTCTACATATACATAGTAGGAAGACAATAATCATGACTTGATCTAGAGAGATCTTCATCATGTTATGACTCTAGACACTAACACTTCACAAGGGTGAAAGTGTTCTTCTCATTGCTCTTGAGGAGGATGAGGAATGGGATGTTGGAAGGTTTTTTTGTGTTTTTGGGCAAGTGAAATGGAAGAGAGGAGTCTTCTGTTTATAACTAAACCTTGCCTTGGAGAGCACCTTTTTACCCAATGGATAAAAGAGTGGATTACCCATTGGATAAAAGAGTGGACTACCCATTGGATAAAAGGATGCACCTTTTATTCTTGGAGCCTGTCACACCCCACCATGGCGGAATATGGGGCACGACGTATGGATATCATCACAACAATAGCGTGTCTATAGAGATAAATAAATGATATAAGAAATGTCATAAAATGGTGACACAAATGTCATGACAATATCTCAACAATGCAGGAGTCTAGGTAAGTAGGTAACAGTCCTACCTCTTACCCAAGACAAACAAATAACACAAACAAACAAACATATAGGTGCCAACAGTATCACTTATTAAACGAACAAATAAAAACTAAGAAGGAAACAGGGATATCCTTCTATATGCATTCCTACGCTCTCCCAATCCTAGCCACTTAAGTTCTCACGCCTACCCAAAGCATCACCTGAAAGAGACACTAAAACACGTCAACATAAAGTTGGTGAGAGTCATAGGTTTAGACTCCAACGCTAAATCAGTTACAAGCTGTGAATAACAATCATTAACAAAAGAACATATGGAAAATGTGTTACAAATATGCATTAACAACTATCAATCAAGATTAATCATACCAAACCAATCCAAGGCTCCTACCTTGCCAAACAACATCATGGTACCATAGATAATCACACTATGTACCTATCCCAAGGCCACTACCTTGTCAAACCACAAGGCCACTACCTTGTCAAACCACAAGGCCACTACCTTGTCAAACCACAAGGCCACTACCTTGTCAAACCACAATAACTGAGACGGCACGTGTCCCCCGATCCAAATCATACACAATCAAGAATCACATAGCAGTTAATCACATACCGTACACACAAGTCCATCACAAACCATAAAAACATTCACAGCAACAATTAATAAAACAACTCAACACAGTGTCTCTTCCATCCCATCTGGAAGTCAAAATCAATAGTAAACATGGGACTATGAAACTCACCTGATTGAGCTTCCCCAAACATCCGCGCACTAGCAAAAAGCTAACAACCAAAAACACATAATCAAAACATGAACCAAACATTAAAATGGCTCATCAACCTATGATGGACATCTAACCTTCTCCCATATATGTACCTCATATATATGCTCTAAGCATCTCATTACACCCCTCTATAAAGCCCTTAACTCGTTTTACTTCATAACACATCCCGTTAACATTTTTACCCAAAACAGTCCCGTTTTTCATACCTTAAACTATGGGTGGATCTCCCCCTTAAACATACCCATGAACTCTACAAAAGGAATATTCATACCCTTACGTATGTTAGCTAACACCTCCCACTTGCCCTAACCTTAAAGCTACTGTTAAGGCCCCGATATATATATATATATATACTTTTGTCATTCTAGATTTCCTTATTTTAAACATACAAAAAGTTTGTTACAATTAAGGGGTCTTACCCTAAACCACAACCTTAGCCCAAGTGCAGATACTTACTACCATATATAAAACATCTCTCATGTTCGTGAGAAGATCCCAATGCAACCCTAAGTACCCCAAACAACCCAAACTTAAAAAAAAAAACAGGCTGAATTCAAAACTGTATTGACCTCCGACTTTTGTAACCTGTGTTTGACCCACTTCCCAACCTCCAATTTAGTTCTAGTTTCTTGCATCGGAAAGCCACTTCAATTACCTTTTCAGGGATACTTGGATCGCAAAATAAAAGTTTGTAGAACTCCCAATATGATCAAAACAATTGACTCAAAATTCTACCCAGTTTTTAAAAACGGGTTTAATCAAATTAACCTAATTAATTACCCATAACCCCATTAATTACAAGCCCTAAACCATCTAATCATTATGTTATCATTAAAATACAGATTCTTATTTAAACCCTAACCTAAATCCATCATAAGATGATTGAGAAAGAATTAAAACAATTTAATTAAAAAGAGTATTAAAGATTTTACCTTAGAATTTTTGAAAGAAGAAAAAATTAATGAAGAACCCTAAACCACCATTGATGCCGACTAAAACTTGATCTCCAGGGATTTTATGAAGTGTTTTGGTTAATAAAAAGTATTTATATAGTTTCCTAACAAGTCCTTGGCCCATATACAAAAGCCTGGTTCCCTTTTTCCCTTTTTTCCCCTTTTCTTTTCTTTGGTGCGTCTAAACCGACCCAAACACCCCTAATTTCGTTTTTTATTTTATTTTTATTATTCAATATTATGTTATTAACATTACCTTAATTTACCTTAATTTATTTCAGCTCCTAAAGCCTCCAAAACCCTAAAACCGTAAAACTAGTCAAATTTTACGCGTTTTACCGTAAAAGTCGTAAAATATACACTTTTATAAAAAATCTCAAATTTTGAAATAAAATTTATAACTAAGTCCTAAATGACTTAAAACCATCCCGAAAAATATTCATATGACTAATTACCTCATCCGCGACCTCTAAATGCTAAACTGTAAATCGTAAAAAATACGATTTTCTATAATACATATACGTATACTTAGAACCACCAAATAACACCATCTCACTTCATAGTCACTACCATGTGAACTCATGAACATGAAATCATCACACATCGTTTCATTCACAAGGTACCCCGTACCGGAAACGATATCCAAACCACAATCCATACACACCAATAAACACATAAACACGTAAAGACACGCAACTAGCACAAAATAAAACTAAGTGACGAACCTCAAAACCAGGGTTGTCACATCACTCCCTCCTAATAGAAATCTCGTCCCGAGATTTACTCCTTAGGATCAAACACACAGACAACAATCACACGAGGATACTTCTTCTAAAAGAACTCCTCTCATTTCCACATGAACTTTAGTTCAAGTTTCAAAATACCGCATATACAAACCAAAAACAATTAAACTCATTGTCAAACTCTTGGCCTCACAGTCAATAAATCTCACAGATGACTCTTTGATAAAACAAAGACTCTTATTAACACAAGTCCCGAATAACCGTACATGAAAAATGCATTCTCAAACGACCTTTACCAATCTCAATACATGAAATGTATCATGTATACAACTCATTTCCCCCAGGTAATTCTATGCTCATAAGCTAATGGTCCAATCTTTCCAAAGATCATAAATGGACCTACAAAACTCTACATCAACACTTCCATTTTACCAAATCATACCACCCGTTACTATGGGTGAAACTCTCTTTAGTTCGTACCCCAAACTACTTAAAATTTCCAATTTTCCTTACAAAGGGACCTATGACGGTCTTTCACATACCCATTAGTTCTTCCAACCCAAATCAACTTACGATCTATACACATCCTCAAAAGGATGGTTATCTTAGTTAGACCAATCCCTTCGTCCCTATGGTACATCACACCTATAGTTTCTCATCCATTCGATTATCGATACTAAGCCTCCAAAAAATAGTATAGGTCAGTGTCATTTCCTTTTCCACACTACGACAGTATTAGCCTGCGTTGTGCTTTATTATACTCATTAGGCTCTACCAAAGTTTTACCTTCGGTTCCTATCTCGACCCGTTTCATTAAAGCTTCGCTTCTATACACACTTCCTTCTTCTTCCTCAACTCATACCATACATCACGATGTGATGCTTCCCATCGTTTCTTCCCTTGCCATAATCCTTCATAAGGCACTCCATACATATTAGGCTAACCTTTATGCAAAACCCTCTATTCCATCACATCCGTACGCAATCCTTCCAACTTCTCAACCACGTGACTTCTCATTCCTCTTGAAATATGAGATGAATTAATCAGTCTATCGACTATCACCCAATTCCCGTCGTACTTATTCCTCCACCCCATTATGCATCCCTTTCACCAACTTCGTCCTTACATCGCTCTTTCTAAGTTACTCCTATCTACGTAGAAAGTATAGTCTACGTCCCTTTTCTCCATACGATTGTCCAAGCCACGCAACATACACGTTGACGTGTTCTCTGCTTTAGACAACTCAACTCGTGCAACCTACATCCTTCATCCAAACCACCCTAATACGTCATCCATATAGTTCATGTTCGTCTCAGCTTCACTTCATTCTTCTTACTCCATGTCTCATCAACCATGCTTGCCTTTCCCAGATGGTACTTGGCCTTGCAATCTTCTTTTATCACCTAACTCCACCCATCACCCTTTCCAAATGTTCAATCAAGATGATTGAATATGTGTTGGAGACGTTCATGATCCGTATAGATCATTATCCGCGTCTCGTACACCAAATGCCTCTAGCATTCTAGGCAGATATAACAATCCAGCTCCACTTAACTAAGTCTATCCAGTTCTTCCAAATCTTCAGTTCCTACAACGTATAAGCGATCGCCCTTCTTTGTCGTTCTTGTACACATCCAAATCCTTGCTCTACGTATCGTCATGCTTCGCGAATTCATCCAGCCCTTCCGATAATGCCAAGATCGGCTCATTATCCAATCCACCTCTTCAGCCTCCAAAACGCTTCCTCATCCTTCTTCACTTCGCCCTTGCTGGTTCCATGATATGCCACCATCTCTAACTGCTCATCATAGTAAACTTAATACTAAAACTCACACTTGAAAATCTCACGTATAACTCCACTCCAAAACCAACACATAATTCGCCTCACTCTCCTTCTTAGATTTGAGTAGATCAAGATGTCGTCGATGCTCCTGATGACAACTCCTTTATATACGTTCATGCACACTCGGTTCATTGATTCCATGAAAACCGCTAGTGCTTTGGCGAAGCCAAATGCATAACCATAAACCCAAAGCGTTCATACCACCTCCTTAGCAGTTTCAACTATGTCCTCCTTGCACCCTCTCTTAGTGGCAATACGAATAAATTCCTACCTCGTTCTACTTGCAAAATTCTACACGCATTTTAAAAGACCAATGCTTCCTCTCATCAGACCACTCAACCGCTTTCCACATCTAATCTACTACTAAGCAACTCAACTTTTACCTTGCATCCGTTGCAATTTCCATCAACTCTTGTTCTTGGAATCATTCCATCTACAATTTCCTTGGAAAGGCACTAACTACAACTCCTCTCACTTCTCCTACTTGCTCTATTCATGGTTCTATCTAAAAATAATAAGCAAACCTACTAAGTTTCAGGAAATTTTCAGAAAACATACATGCCTTACGAACAATATCCCCTTCCAATACTCTCTATGGCACGTTACTTGTGCCAATATCTATACATTTCACAGATCTCTATTCATCTCCCTTGGCACTCTTTATAGACCTCATGACCACATTAGTTCGTCTACGAACTTCTTCCCTCCCCAGTAAGGGTATTCCGACCGTTCTCTCATGGTCACCTACTTAAGCGTGTAGGCGCGACCAAGTCTTTCATATGACTACCTCAACGCTCCCGAACAATACGAAACAAAAACTACATCCTGAATCCATCAGATACGATCAACAAATCAAACCAACGGATAACTAACGACATTTCACGTGCACCAGTTAAAACAAGTCAAAACCACGAGACTCGAAAGTAAACTCAAACCCAAAACGTGTATCAATTCAAAATGACCCATGACAACGAAAAATAATCCAAGAAACACCCAATGTCAACCAAACAGATTACGCCCCGCGACATATTATTTAAACCGTGCAAAAGATCGACTTTTCCAAAAGAATATATATCTTTTTTTTATTATTACCTCCCACATCCATGTGACTCAAACAATATTCCAACAACCTTCTAGGCGATCTCAAAACTCAACCCAAAGACTAGGTATCCCGTGCACCCCAAATAAAAATAAACTACTATTCAAAACTCAAACTTGAACCCGACACTTGTACAACAATTCCGACCAGTCCATTGACCTCCCATGACTATACTTTCTGAATATTTGAAAAGTACGTTCCGAGTACATAATTTTTGGCTTTTGAATCACTCAAAAAACTCTAAAAACTAACAAGTTATGACCAAAACAGTTTTATACTAGTTGTTTAAAAAAAAACTAAAGAATAAACTTAGTGATTAATGTAATCCTTTTAAATGACAGATATAATTGTACGTGAAATCTTCATAAACTCAATTTAACCTTGTATAAATAATTATAAATGACATAAATCGGTCGAACTCAATTATATAAACTATGTAGGTAGAAAGAAATTTTTATTTCGCTTTATTTCAAAGAAAGTCTTTTAGAATTTGAAATATATAAGTGTTGATTAAAATGAAATCTTATGTTACATCTTGTTTGAAACATGACTTCAACACCTTACCCTTATTTTACCGAATACAACCAACTATCTAACCCTATAATAGATTTCCAAGTCCCCCTTTTTCTCAACATATACCGACCAAAAGAAATGCAAGACCCAACACAAAAGATTTCATTATCTCAAAAGGAATCCCAAGTTATTTCAATAGACTTAAAACCAAGAAAACCATTTTAAAACGTACACGTGAAATACGAAACTCAAAGAATACGCTACCAGACACACTTCAAAAGATTCAAAACGTCGTTGGAACTCTATTAAACTCCAACACCATAAAACACGAGCAAACACAAGGTACGTTCAAGTTATAATAACTAGTGAACGACCATATACCATAACTTAACACATAGTAGTATATATACATCCGCATATATATACCTATTAAATCACCCAAAACATACTCGTTACTATACATATCTGATCAACCAATCGCGTCATACACTCGTTTTTCCATACGAGTAATCCCCATCTCACCATCTCACCATGCCACAACAAGGCACAAAACCCATTACCAAAACCAACCCATATCGTGTGACCTCATAATCACATAACACGACTATAACTCAAAACATATAACATACTAAAAAAAAGCCCTATCGTAGGCAGCCGTTACATATACCCATATATTATAAATATACCCAAAATCCACATCTCATCATATACAAGCATGTACTAACCCTCTTTCATGCAATCATACTTGAGAACCCATTGAAGTTGTGGTACTTGTATAACTATGTTGGCCACCATACTTATACAATTACCCTTTCCCCAATGCACTCCCTCCTATGATGACACTTATAAGAATCAATACAACATATAACACATAAATCCATCTACTCACATAAGCTCATCACCACATAAACAATAAAGTCCAAAACTCCATCTATTAAAATAACATAGTAATACTCTTGAAATACGTAAATCCATAGTCTAGCTAAAACAGCATAGACTAAGTCCAAAACGAAAACATAATCAGTTATAAGTCATGTCGCCCGTAAGAGTGGAAACAGCTTAAAATCCTTCCTATCCACCTACTCCTAGTAACTCGAACCACCACACGATTCTTAGGGAACATGACTTAAACATCAAAAAAAATAACATACCTCAGGTATGTAAAATAACTCGATAAAAGATAGAATCTACCTTGTACTAAATTATGTACTATAATGTACAATTTAAGCAAAATACTACAGTGACTAGCGTGGACGATTATGGTTCAACCCGCACTAGTCACAAACCCGAAAAGAAAATAACATGTGACTAAGTATGAACATACTACGGTTCAATTCATACTAGTCAAAACATCGCAATAAATAACATCCAAACACATCAGTTAATATAAAATGCACACATACTCCTATGACGCCTATATGCAGGGACCCTTAAGCTATAGACTAGGCTACGCGACTAGGCAACCTAATTATCTATAACCATTGGCTCTGATACCATTCTGTCACACCCCACCATGGCGGAATATGGGGCACGACGTATGGATATCATCACAACAATAGCGTGTCTATAGAGATAACTAAATGATATAAGAAATGTCATAAAATGGTGACACAAATGTCATGACAATATCTCAACAATGCAGGAGTCTAGGTAAGTAGGTAACAGTCCTACCTCTTACCCAAGACAAACAAATAACACAAACAAACAAACATATAGGTGCCAACAGTATCACTTATTAAAAGTACAAATAAAAACTAAGAAGGAAACAGGGATATCCTTCTATATGCATTCCTACTCTCTCCAAATCCTAGCCACTTAAGTTCTCACGCCTACCCAAAGCATCACCTGAAAGAGACACTAAAACACGTCAACATAAAGTTGGTGAGAGTCATAGGTTTAGACTCCAACGCTAAATCAGTTACAAGCTGTGAATAACAATCATCAACAAAAGAACATATGGACAATGTGTTACAAATATGCATTAACAACTATCAATCAAGATTAATCATACCAAACCAATCCAAGGCTCCTACCTTGCCAAACAACATCATGGTACCATAGATGATCACACTATGTACCTATCCCAAGGCCACTACCTTGACAAACCACAAGGCCGCTACCTTGTCAAACCACAAGGCCACTAGCTTGTCAAACCACAAGGCCACTACCTTGTCAAACCACAAGGCCACTACCTTGTCAAACCACAATAACTGAGACGGCACGTGTCCCCCGATCCAAATCATACACAATCAAGAATCACATAGCAGTTAATCACATACCGTACACACAAGTCCATCACAAACCATAAAAACATTCACAGCAACAATTAATAAAACAACTCAACACAGTGTCTCTTCCATCCCATCTGGAAGTCAAAATCAATAGTAAACATGGGACTATGAAACTCACCTGATTGAGCTTCCCCAAACATCCGCGCACTAGCAAAAAGCTAACAACCAAAAACACATAATCAAAACATGAACCCAACATTAAAATGGCTCATCAACCTATGATGGACATCTAACCTTCTCCCATATATATACCTCATATATATGCTCTAAGCATCTCATTACACCCCTCTATAAAGCCCTTAACTCGTTTTACTTCATAACACATCCCGTTAACATTTTTACCCAAAACAGTCCCGTTTTTCATACCTTAAACTATGGGTGGATCTCCACCTTAAACATACCCATGAACTCTACAAAAAGAATATTCATACCCTTACGTATGTTAGCTAACACCTACCACTTTCCCTAACCTTAAAGCTACTGTTAAAGCCCCGATATATATATATATATATATATATATATATATATATATATATATATATATATATACTTTTGTCATTCTAGATTTCCTGATTTTAAACATACAAAAAGTTTGTTACAATTAAGGGGTCTTACCCTAAACCACAACCTTAGCCCAAGTGCAGATACTTACTACCATATATAAACCATCTCTCATGTTCGTGAGAAGATCCCAATGCAACCCTAAGTACCCCAAACAACCCAAACTTAAAAAAAAACAGGCTGAATTTAAAACTGTATTGACCTCCGACTTTTGTAACATGTTTTTGACCCACTTCCCAACCTCCAATTTAGTTCTCGTTTCTTGCATTGGAAAGCCACTTCTATTACCTTTTCAGGATACTTGGATCGCAAAATAAGAGTTTGTAGAACTCCCAATATGATCAAAATAATTGACTCAAAATTCTGCCTAGTTTTTTAAAACGGGTTTAATCAAATTAACCTAATTAATTACCCATAACCCCATTAATTACAAGCCCTAACAATCTAATCATTATGTTATCATTATAATACAGATTCTTATTTAGACCCTAACCTAAATCCATCATAAGATGATTGAGAAAGAATTAAAACAATTTAATTAAAAAGAGTATTAAAGATTTTACCTTAGAATTTTTGAAAGAAGAAAAAATTATTGAAGAACCCTAAAACCACCATTGATGCCGACTAAAACTTGATCTCCAGGGATTTTATGAAGTGTTTTGGTTAATAGAAAGTATTTATATAGTTTCCTAACAAGTCCTTGGCCCATATACAAAAGCCTGGTTCCCTTTTTCCCTTTTTTCCCCTTTTCTTTTCTTTGGTGCGTCTAAACCGACCCAAACACCCCTAATTTCGTATTTTTTTATTTTTATTATTCAATATTATGTTATTAACATTACCTTAATTTACCTTAATTTATTTCAGCTCCTAAAGCCTCCAAAACCCTAAAACCGTAAAACTAGTCAAATTTTACGCGTTTTACCGTAAAAGTCGTAAAATATACACTTTTATAAAAAATCTCAAATTTTGAAATAAACTTTATAACTAAGTCCTAAATGACTTAAAACCATCCCGAAAAATATTCATATGACTAATTACCTCATCCGCGACCTCTAAATGCTAAACCGTAAATCGTAAAAAATACGATTTTCTATAATACATATACGTATACTTAGAACCACCAAATAACACCATCTCACTTCATAGTCACTACCATGTGAACTCATGAACATGAAATCATCACACATCGTTTCATTCACAAGGTACCCCGTACCGGAAACGATATCCAAACCACAATCCATACACACCAATAAGCACATAAACACGTAAAGACACGCAACTAGCACAAAATAAAACTAAGTGACGAACCTCAAAACCAGGGTTGTCACAGAGCCCAAATTCAAAATTTGAATTTTGAATTTATTAGTTTCCCTCCATCTTCTAGAAGCTTCCAGAAATCTTGAGTTAGCCTAAACCGGCTTGACTGCCCGCGGTTCCATATCTTCCCACGGTTCGATATCACTAAGGAACCGCGTGTTCTATAAGAGAACCGCGCGTCCTTCTTGTCTTTCATGACGAATGTAATCTTCAAGGTGTCGAGAGAAGTATACATAAGTATGCTTGAGTGATTACGAGTAGCTTACACATTTTACATTATGTATTGCGAGTTATACGTTTGTCATCACCAAAACATGAAGGGATCATCTTGATTAAACATCGTAATGTTTGCACTAACAGTATATAATACATGAATTATTTTAAAAACATTTTAGTTTGTATAAACATGCTTAATATCTTATAAACATGCTTAATATCTTATAGGATCTACTACAATTCGATTTTACTTATTCTCGAACGACAAACTAAAAAACTATAAATTTATAGGTTTTATCTTGTATAATTAGTGGCGGACCTTGAACGTTTATTTTGGGAGGACCGAGTTATTTTTTGCATACCAAAATAAAAAAATAAATAATAACTTTTAAACAAAATGCATAATATTTACACTACTCGTCATGATCTTTAAGAGGGCTTGAGCCCTCCCCAGTCTTCACTAAAATCCACCCATGTGTATAATCTAAAAAATAACGTGTAAATCTTCTTATTCATTTCATAATCATAATTTAGAATCACATTTTTATGAAATATTCGTATAATTGGTGCTTACGATATATATTAATTTGTAGATTTTTAAAATATTGCAATGACTATTAAGAAAACTAGCAGGGTACCCGGGCGATGCGGCGACGGGTACCTTGTGACTAAATTTTTCGGCGCAATAATTTGTTTTTTTAGTTATAACTTCGGAGTCGATAGTTTTTTTTTTCTAAAAAGATGTTTTAAAAACGTAATTTTAATCGAGTTATATTATTACTTTTGGCATCATATGTAATAAAACTTAATTTCAATCGAGGAATTATCAATTATGATCTCACATCTTTGCATCATTTGTCTTCAAAGAATTATTCCAATTGTTTATGAAAGATCATTTTTTGCTTTTGTGGTTAATTTTTATGTGTCACGTAATAAAAACGATAAACTGTTTAATCGGAGAATTATAAAAAATTATCATAGTCCGACTTAGTTCACCCGTTTATGCCGAGTTCACCTGGTTATCTCTGTTTCAATTCGCACGGCTTGTATTGGCTAGCCGAACGGGTGGCAACTCCAGTTAAACCCGTTGACCTGGTCCGTTTTTAAGACCGTATGTACCACCAACTTGTAAGTTATATGAAATTTTTTTTTTGTGTTTTATTAGTTGTTCAATATATATAATAAGATGTATTTTTTATTTTAGGAGTATTTTAAAAATATTATTAATTAGGATTTTTAATATATTATTTAATGTGTACTTGTAACATATGTTTTGTAACATGTATTGATTAAAATTAAGTAAATGACGATAGAGTGTATAAGATGATTTATAAGACATATTTTCAAAATTTTTATTACTTAAAAATTTAATAAAGAAAGAGTGTATTACTTAAAAATTTAATGAAGTCAATCGTAACTAACCCTTTGACTCAATCGTAACTTACCATGACCCTTTGAGCAGCATTATTACATTTTTCATATTTGATTTTACATTTGGCTTGTACATTTGGCTTGTACATTTGACTTGTAAAGTTGTACCTCTTAATATTTTTGCATTTAATAAGAGAGAAGGTGCAATTTGTTTTATAAAGGAGTAAGATTACATTATTGTAGGATCTTATCATCTCGATCCTACTTTACGATCTCGATATTGTAAATACAAAAACGATCATAGGTAAAATTTCGATCTTGATTATGTATAGCTAAATGGTTTGCAAAGTTAGTTAGGGGTGTTTGATACTGTGTTTGGCAAGTATAACCTTGCTGAATACTTGTTTCTTTTGATCCTGGCTTTGTTTAAGATGTTTCGTTTGTTTGGGTTTTGGCTCACTTGTTGTAACATCTTTGATATTTGTTGTATATTGTATTTTTTAATGAAATTGCCTTGTTCTAAAAAGAATCCCGATCTTAAAAACCTGGTTTAGAGACCTTTCAACACTTTTTTAAAGATTCATACCGGTAGTAGTTTTAGATAAATTGCCTTCTTAGTCATATATGACAACCTTCAAGCTTTTTTGCTTGTTACTCTTGAAATGACAATATATAATTGTCCATGTCTAAATAATACAAGATGTGACAGATATAAATCAACTTTAAAAAGTGCCTTTACACCCTCTTAATTTATAAAAGTATCGTATATATATTATTAGAATGTCATTAAACACAACTTTATCCTTAATAGTTGAATGAACTTGGATCTAAGTTGCCATTTATGATTGGTTTGATGTTATGGAGTGTCGCATGTAAAAATCGAATTAGTTTTTTCTAGCAAAAAATTAAGATCGTTGCAGAAAAGTTATTTTAATTTTCTTTCTCAAGTTTTCTTGAAAATAGAGTACCTTTTCTTTTTTCAGAAAACTTTTTGAAAACTGAAGAACTCTAAATCCAAATTTTTAAATATTAGTTACTACTTTATAAAATAAGAAAACATGTTTTCTGTTTTCAGTATAAGATTTTCAAAAAATACTAATTTTGAACAGGTTTTCTATTTTTTTTTAAATTGATCAGAAAAATTTCTTATTTTTCAGTAACTAAACACACCTTAAACTATAGATGTTTTTCTATCAAACGTAGTAAGCTAATATAAATGTTTTTAGATTTGAGGATGCGTTATAGAAACCCTTTGTAAAAAAAACCATGCACGTTATAATAATGAGAGTCAAAGTGAAAAGATTCTTGTTGATAACTTATGATTTGAATGTTAATTTCATTTAGTAAATGTAGAAATTAATTATGATAAAGATTACTAAATGGTATTATTGCGTTTCCATAAAAATCACACAATTGCACGTTTTTATACAAAATTTACATAAATTTTGTAAAAATATTTATATAAATCTTATAAAAATTTATATAAGTTTAACAAGAAATCATTAAATTTTATAAAAAGTTTTTATAAATTTTATAAAAAATTATTATATTTTATAAAATATTTATATAAATTTTTTATAAAAAATTTATATAAATTTTATAAAAATATTAATATGAATCTTATAAAAAATTTATATAAACTTTATAAAAAAATCATTAAATATTATAAAAAGTTTATATAAATTTTATATAAAATTTATATAAATTTTATAAAAGATTTCAATAAATTTTATAAACAATTTATATATATAAATGTTATGGTTATTCATTTTGCCTTAAATATAAGATATCGCCTTAAAATAAAAATGTTTTAAATAAAACATTATCTAATAAAATAATAAAGTTTTTAATCTCAATCATTCATTATATTTTCATCTAATGATTTAGATTAATTAATTTTTTAATTTAATTGTAAAAACTCATTTTCATCTTATTTTCTTAAAATTAAGATAGTTCATAAACCATTTATCATTACGTAAAAGTAATTATATCATCGCGACGAGAATTAAATTACCTTTCTTTGAATATGCATTTTTATATACTTTCAACGATTTTTTTTAATTTCCGCACAAACAAATCACATATACGTGAATTTGTAAAATTACATGCAATTTATGAATTTCTGAAAATACACGTAATTTGTTACTCAAATATCACATGTGAACTTTTTTTTAAATCACATGCGATTTATGAAACCACACATGCATTTAAAATAAACGTATGTCATTTTACAAATAACGTGCAAATTTTAGCAAAAATTTCAACAAAAATTATCGGGTAAATTATATAAAAATGACCGTTTACTAAAAAACAACAATATTCTCGTCATTACTTTAAAAATCATATGTGATTCTGTGAAATCATATGTGATTCTGTGAAATCATATATGATTCTGTGAAATCACATGTGATTGTATGAAATCAAATGTGCTTCCGTAAAATCACATGTGATTATTTGAAATCAGATGTGATTATGTGGAATCACATGTGATTTGACTCCGTAAAATTATATATAATTATGTGAAATCACATGTCAATTTTATGAAATAATACATGATTTATTTTGAATTTCACGTTTAAAACTTTTATTTTCTTTAAATCGCAAGCAAGAACTACTCGACAGAATCTAGTGGGTAAATAAATAGTGGTATGAGATATAAATTTGCAAAAGTGATTTAAAAAGATATTTTTATATTAAAAATAGCAAGCGACGTAACTTGTTATTCGTTTGTCTTTCACTATTATGTAAATAAGTAATAAATAATATAAAAAGTTATTTATCTATTTTGAAAAAAAGCCACTTGTGATTTTTAGAGGCGAAAATTTCAATAATAAAAAATCATTGAAAATATATCAAAGTACCCGTCTACTGAAATATAAGAATTTTCTCGTCGCAATGGTGTATTTTTCGTATTCCGATAATTTACCGTTTGAAAGAAATGTTCTTTTTAAGGAAAAACTGAAATATGAGTTTTTGTTTTTTATAAAAGAAATGAATGATTGAGAATAATCCATTTATTCTTTTATTAGATAATATTCTATGTTTAACTCATCTCACCGTCTTAAATATGTTTACTCAAGGTCAATTAGTATCGAATTAAAAATCAACACATCCCGACACCATTAATCTTGCTTTATAAATTTAGACCTAAGCATTTGGCATACGAGGGGTTCAACCCGTGCGTTACGTACGGGTGAAAAAATTTATTTAAAAAAGATTGGTTTCATAGCAGACCAAAAGCAATAATGGTATCTTGACATCTGCTTGTTTCTGTTCAACAAATGTAAATGCATCTTAAATTTCGACAATACATGTTACAAATATATTCTTGTTCCACTTTATAGTCTATATATATATATATATATATATATATATATATATATATATATATATATATATATATATATATATATATATATATATATATATATATATATATATATATATATATATATATATATATATATATATATATATATATATATATATATATATATATATATATATATATATATACTAGTTGCAAAACCCATCCGATGGACGTGTATGACTTTTGATTGTTGTTTAACTGTTTATAGTTGGTAAATGTTTGTTTGTGAATATCGTTTATGAAAACTTTACTGAAAGTATACCAGTTAGTTTGCAAACTTATTTATTGAAGGCACAAAAAAATTTCAAACGTATTATCATTTATATTTTTATGTGGCATTTTTTTGTTTAAATAATAATATAAATAGATTTTGTCCACAAAGACGTAGCTGTGAGCAACGTTTTAAAGTCGATGCGATCCGTGTAAACTTGAACCGGACTTTAAACTAAATTTGAGGAGAACACGAACCGTAAAGCAAACTGAAATAAACCAAGTTAAATCGAAACCGAACCAAAACCGAATCTAAACCTAAGTAAACTAAACCAAATATATAATCATATATGATTATATTGTATGTGTTTTGTTCATGTTTTTAACCCAAAACTCAACTGAGCAAAACCAACATAAATATAAAACACCGAAACTGATTTTTAATGAATTTGATTCATTTTTTTTATTTGATAATCTTTAGACAGTCACTATAAAATTAGCAAACCCACGATCATATAACAAACTACATTTGAGTTTACCAGTTTCATAAACAACTAATGACCAATCATAAAACAAACTACAGTTGGGTTTAGCAGTTTCACAAACAACTGATGATCAAACATATAATCATATAACAGACAACATGTACGACATTTGTATAAACAAAATCCTCTAGAATATCCGATTTCTTAAGGATTTCCTGCTCCAAGAAAAGGCGGAAGTTATGCTCTGGGAATAGGTTCCAATCCAAACTCGAACAGATTAGGCCATCAAGAACTCAAAGTAGTAATAATAATGAGATTTGTGTCTTGAGGTAACAAAAAGTCAAAAAATGCATAATCCCGAAACTAATAAATTACCTTTTATTATTCTATTTGTTTCTTGAGTATGATAATAATATGATGGTCGCTCCAATAACCCTGAAAAACATTAAGTTCAAAAAAAAATTAAATTTGGATAAACTAAAGATGCCATGATATCATTGGCCAACTTGTCCAGACCAGACCTATTTTAACACACGCAATAGATTACCCATTTGACATGTTACTCAACCAATGTGACTCTTGCTATTAAGATCTTATTGACAGATATATGTCGTCATAGGTCTGATTCAAATCCAAAGTTCCAGTCCTTAAAATGTTCGTCATATATGTGAAAATAGCAAGATTGCATCGGTTATTGCAAAAGAGAGTGAAGGCGATCCGCTTCCTAAACAATAGTAGGTCTGTTTCTTGGTTGCTTCCACCTGGAAAATAATGGTAGTTCTGAATGTTGAATAGGTTCCATAAACTTTTCCACTTTCAGTAGAATTCGAATAGTTATTATATCAATGCAGCCTGTTAGCAAAACAACATTATGATTATACAAAAACTTGTCCCTCTATCCCAAAATCATATTCAACCTTTATTATTTTAAATTTCCCTAACTAACACTCTTCTTCTACAAATTAATAAATGTATAACTAATTTATTTTCCATAGAGTATTTGTGAAGTACCTCAGACCCAGAACCTCATACAGATCAACTACACATAACATTCAATTAGAATATAAATATCCAAAAATATGGTACAGAAGGTAGATACCTACAAATGGATCCATAGTCGAAAGGTAAAACAAAATATACTGTCAAGAAATATGTTGACCGACCGAATTTTCGAAATGACCCGTTATACCAAATGACTTTTATACGATTGACTCCAATATTCTAACTCCATGCCCTTATTCCCTTGGTTTTGTGTACTTCTAAATATTTAGCATTGGCCATAATACTTTAACCCCATGACTTCATACCAAACGAACTTTATAGGATTGAAGCCGTTCCTCAATCCTGAAACCCTTTACCAAACAGACCATAAAACAATCCTTTTTTCTTGTTGGGCCTACTTCTAAACTATTTATTTCACTATAAACATACACCATAAACTGATAATTCACTCATTTATACTATAACACCCCCACCAAATGCTATGCGCAGCAGAACTACAACATTTAGGTGCTATACAGTTATCATCACACACAAGCTATTTCGAACGACTCAAAGAGACATAGAAATTTAAACATAAATTAAAGATTGTTTAAAACAACAAAGTCTACTGTTTTCCAAACCCCAAAAATAATATAAAACAGAGTTTGCGTTTTGGTCCCCACTGAATCTCAACCCAAAGTATAATTTTCGTTCACATGACATAATATTAAGTATTTAAGTGCTAAAAGGGAGGAAAAACAAAGTAGACCGCCAAGCCACAACAACTTCCATCCTCGCATGCTCCACTGCTATCAACCTTGATTACCTGAAACACATGCTTAAAATCGTCAACACAAAGGTTGAGTGAATCTATAGGTTTATCAAATCATCAGTTGAACATAAGTATTAAAAACCAATCATGATCATTCAATAGCATTGTGGCCATACAATCTATTATTCAAGGATATGACAATTGTGTTTAAGCTCATGACACTAATCCGTTAACTCAATCACCCGCGTAATAATTACCGGCGTGATTCAGATGAAACCAGTGCCCATACTAAAGGCATTAGTTGCAATTATACCTTATCTCTTATCACAAATTATCCGTCCGCAGGGGGTATCAACGTACTAGCCCTCGTCTCGGATAGGGTAGTCAACCCCATAGTACTATCACTTTGTATAAGCGGCTATTTCCCCCTTCGCAAGGGCAAGACAATAGTTAATAGTTCATGAAATTAGGGCCTTTTGCAACTAGGTACTCAACACAATTTCAAGGCAACATTCGGGTCCAACAATCATTCATGACTTACGTTCATTTTCATTTAAATAGCATGTATCCCCCTCGCGGGTAAAGTCATTTGAAATAAGTAAAGAGCGAGGCTATAGACTCACCTTGCGTAGTAGTAGTGGTTCTAGCGAAGACGTAACGAGAAATGTCACCGACGACGTGGATGCCCGGGAAAATCAAACACTTGACCTAAAAGTCAAAGTACGAAAACCAAATCAATACTCCGCGTACATTATTGTACTAAACACACGCATATGCAAACACACTCAACGCTTATGAAAACTCACGCCAAAATCAAACAAGTAGTTGTTACTAGACTTATATCATATATCAATGTTATTAAAGTTACTATCCATTTTACGGTTTCGCCGATACTTACCAAAAGTATGGGCTATTTTCCTAGACTTATACCCTTTTATAAAATTTGGGAAAATTCTAAAAAATACCTTAAGACCTGTAGAAAATCCATTTTTAATCCCATTAAAAGTTTTTGCTTTTACGACCCGTTACTCAACACATTACTAAACCTACATTTTTCGGACTGAAATTGCACTTTGACCAAGTCGGACTCATTTGACCCATTTAAAATATACCATTGACCTCTACGTCACCTAAGTCTAATAATAGACTCAAATACACAGGTTTGAGACCAAAAATCAACCTTTGACCTTATACCAAACTATACCTATGGTCCCCGGGATTTGACCCAAAACCAAACACAAATTCGGATTGTGTTGGTTCTCATCTCCCGGTACACGTATTTTCAAAGCATCATAACTTTTGACTCGTTTGGAGTTAAAAGCTCTATCTTATACCGAAACGAGCGTCTCGGCGACCACTACAACTACATCCTATGTTTATGACCTGTAGATAAAATAATTTTTATGAAAACACTTCGAACATTCTGCCTAAAATCAACTATCCCAAAATCAATCCTACACTCGTTTCCAACCCATTTTATCGGCACTAGACCTCAACCTAAACACTCCTAACCATACCCAATCATAATAATCAGTCCTAAACTACCTAATTATCAAACCCATCTCAAAATCTAAACACAAATTCAAGCATGCAATATGTTTAAACCATTTAAACACACCCAAAACATCAATCTAGACACAAACCCATGACACATTTCATCAAACACCTTGAACACACCCAACACCCCCATTAGCCGTGGGGTGTTTGTGTTCAAAACACCCAAACCATGCTGTTTTTAGTTGATTTTGTGGTTGATTATACATTACCCAATCACTAATTAGACAAACAAATGATTTAATTATACCAAAACATGTTTTTGAAAAATCATTGATTCTTGATAAATTTGTGTTAATGCATGTTGAAATTGATTGTGGAAAAACACTTACCAAATGATTATAAGGAGTGGTCTTAAGTTGGATTAGATCAAAACAAGAAAAAAAAAATTGTGGTGGTGGATGTGATGATGGCCGACGGCCAAAGTGAGAGAGAGTGAAAGAGGGTGAAAAATTTTGGGGTTGTTTGTTTGTATGTTTTAGTTTTCCTCCTTTTTGTAAAGTTTGAGGGACCTTTGGTGCAATTTGGCTAATCTTTTGGCCTTGTATGAAAACGACTCTTCTAAATAGCGGGAAACGACCTATTAGTTGACTTGAAAATTTACGGGAGTCGGGGGTCGCCCCGAACACTCAAAATTACTTTTAAGTGGTTCAAACGCACACAAAACGAATATACATATGGTTCCGACTCGGCTTAACACGTAATAAAAATAAAATCTCGAAAAACTCAAATATCGATCAATCGATAATAAAAGGTAAATTTTGGGCATCCGTCGGGATCGTAGTCATCATCGGTTCTTCTTAAATCGTCAAATGTTAAAATTACGACCGTAAACGTTGGTTTCAACTTAAACCGTCAAATCTATAACAAACGAAATTTCTTAAAAATTTCAAAAATATACGTAAAAAAGGATTAAATAAATGACGTTGGGCTCGGGATATCACATCCACAAGTGAGCCACAACTTAAGAGAGATGCTCATACTGAACAGCTCTTGAGACAATAACTTAGCATCTTACGGCACTTTCACGGGTCTTACATCCTCCCCTCCTTAAAGGAGCGACGTCCCGGCGCTCTCCGGTTCTTATACTCGCATTTCGGACTACTAGAAATATGGGGGTACTTCTTCCTAAAGAGGTCTTCACATTCCGATGTGGACTTTGGTTCACGTCTCGGATTCCATCACACCTTCACGATGAGTATTATACCTTGCTTCAATCTCCTAACATCTCGATCCATGGTTTCCACTTCAATTCCTCAATTTCTTCCTACGGTTATCAACACGTCTCTTTTCAAAGCTTCTCGCGGTTAGCAAGTGATACTTAATCTACCCCATCTCTTCCATAGCCTCTCGAATCATTTCAAGTCCATTCAACTGACTTTTTCCTACTTCATTCTATCCAACTGGCGATCTACATTTTCATCAACATTTTCTTCAAATGTCGCAGCTTCAATGCTACCATGGTAAATGTCGTTGCACAAAGATACTACCAACGGCAAGTATCGATCTCAACCACTATCAAAAATCAATCACACACGTTCGGAGCATGTCTTCCAACTTTCGAATCGTCCTTTCACTTGGTCCATCATCTCATAAAACAACTACTCACAAAATAAAATCGCACGGGTCACACATAACCCCATCGAAAACGTTCAGAATATACAAGACGAAGTAATTATTACTAGTCGTACAGAATCAACTTATCGCAATATTACGTACATACAACCCTAGTCCGTCAAAAACGAATTCATCGATACGGAATCATCCGACGTATACATAACTCTCTCGAAAACGTCACAATCCAATCAAACACAAAAGCCATAATAAAACACATACAGCCACATTACGGCATGTTTGCAAAATAGCCAAACCATGCCAAGTAAATAAGTTCAACCAAGTTAACTCATGCTTGCTAATCAGCCAAGCCATGATAAAATAAGAAATGTTGACATATTTCTCGGATGAGTCCAGTCAAAAGAAAATTGCAAGTTTAAGAAGGTTCACAGCTTGCCAGCTATGGATGCATATCCAAAAGAAATAAAATACAAACATATGCCATCGCAGAGTGCTCACACACGGATCCATACCCAAAATATTACAAGAACACCATCTCACCTTCGTCCCAAACGTGGTCAAAATCTCAATAGCATCACCGTTCACAGTTATGAGTATATTACATGGCACTTGTTCTCCATGATCAGACTTCATTGGACAATGTCGTCTCAAGTTCTCACAACTTACGATCACTCGACCAGATCACTTACCACATAAATACATGAAAGACAAGGGTTCACCATAAAAACATCAACTATGGCTATCTATCGTTTAACCATCGATAATCAAGGATGGTTGAGTCAAGCAAAGAGGATTCCTCACTTAAATAAACGAAAACGACAATGGAATTGTCTTCCAACTTTCTGATGCACAGTTGGTAAACTTCAACAGTTTATCGCGTGTCGTTAAACATATCAAAAGAACAAGAAAAGAAAAGATATAAGGTACGATACATTTGATGTAGGAGAAGTCTTCGTCATTTCCTCAGAGTTATTCGAACTCGGATTTCCTCTACTTCGGCAGTCTTCTATTTTTGTTAAAAACTCTTCTCAGTGTCGATACGAGCCCCTTTGGTATTTCATTAACACCCTCGTGATTCCGATGAAATTCGCACGTTACACGCACACATAAAAACATTTTCCAAAATTACTCGCCCACAGTGACTTACTAAGTCAACGCCAAACAAAAAGAAAAGATTTCAAAGAACATAAGAAAATTCAAAAATTTTCTTTAAGAATCAAAGAAATTACGACTACTTGCAAAAATGATCCACCATTTTAAAAAGAAACGTTCTCATCCAAACGTTTATCAGAACACTACAAGTTTCAAGATGACCAATTTGTTTGACACGATAGTGCCCTTCCTAAACTATGCATAATTAGCTAGATCATGCATACTTAAGGGTCAAGAAACAACAACCAACAAAACAGGACTCTTCCCGAATTATGCATAGTTAGCTAAGCTGTGCATAATTGAGGGTCGAGTGACGACACAAACATTATTATTACATACCAAATATGACTACGAAAGTTTTTGACCTAATCTTCAAAATAATTAAACCATTTGAAATGAAATTTGAAATGGTAAAATATTGTTACCATCGTTTTAAGAAACACATCAAACATCTTTCATACACTTTGAAAACATATTTTTGCTTTGCCTTTTTATGAGAAAATAAATAAATAATTAAATAAAGAAATCGACACCCTTTGCATTTGGTTCACCAAAACATTTCACACACATACATATTTTCAAATAGATTATTCACAAAATAGCGGTAAGGTGGTTCAAGATTAAAGATCATTGCAAGCACAACAAGTAATAAAATCAAAAAGCAATGAGATCGAACGAGGTAAACGAGCAATATAATTGCCAACTAAAATTTAACTACATTAGAAATGAAAATACTTCAAATATATGACAAAAGTCTCGGGATAACAACAGCGATCTACGAATACATAGAGAAAAAAAAATGGAATATCTACACAAGCGTCAAAAATAAAACAACGATCATAATTCCCATCATCTCGAGTTGCACACACATTCCACCAAGGGTACGGGAGAAGTAAAGAATCACCCTGTCGAATAGAAATAATTTCACCTGGAAGGTCGAGTTCTTTCACCTCTACAATTTGGTAAAGCGGCTTCGCCTCCTCGCTTTTGTTCAATATAATTAAATAACCAATTTAATGAAGATTTATAGCATCATTCAAGTAAATACAGAATTTTAGGTTCCATTAACCGAAAGAAGAAAAGTCACAACGTCCATGAAGAGGACAAAAATACACCGGGTGACATACTCTCATTATCAAGTACTAGCGAAGTAGCAATCCAAAAATAGATATAATAATAATGGTTTCATATCATGGAAAATATTAAAATGAGAAGTCACATGACGACTCAAGTTTAGATACAGACTCACAAATCAAAGAAGGGATGTCGTACGATCGAACCATCGTGACTCAAAACATTATACATACATCTTTATAAAATATTATACAAGTAGGCGTGTGTTGTATAATCCAGTTGCGTATAATAATTAGTGTTACCTTGTACATTGTAAAACCGAACATTTACACATTTTTAATTTGTGTTACACCATTAAAGAATTTATACCTTTCATTTTCCAATCTTTACAACGTTTTCATTTCTGGAAAAATTTCAATCTCTCGGTTATCATAATTGACAACTCATTAGGTTTGAAAATCTCCATACTTGTGTCAAAATCTCGTTAATGTTCATATCTTAAGTACCAAAACGTATACAGTAAGAATTTTCCAAGTTTTACGTTTTTATTATTACGACTTATATTATCACATATATACACATATCCAACATGACTCAAACTAGTCCAATTAACTCTTAAAATCAACTTTGACTTTTTATTATACATAAGTCTTCCTTAAAACTGGTTTGTTAAATCACATTCGCGCGCTTCGACTTAAATGATAAAGAGGTTTCACGTAGTTTTATCTCAGATAATTTACTGATTTTAGTCGACACTTGAATCTCGATGATAATAATAAAATAATAAATAATTAAGATGCTTATTTCAATAATTCAAAGATATATAAAATTCAACTTTTAATCATTAGCCCATTATCAAGTGATTTTAAAATTAACACATCTCGCAGCGGAATAAAACAAAAGATTTTTCAAACGATTTTAAACAAGCATCATTGAATTATGCATAGTGATTCTCTATAACGACAATTAAATAAACAAATGATTTCCAATGACGTTCCATCAATGTTTAAAAATTTATTTCAAGCATTATAATTTCTTACTTAAGGTATATATTCTGATTTTATCCTAGTTTATTCACTACAATAAGTAACGTGTTCTAGTTTATACCAATGCATACATAACATAACCTTATGTTTAAAATAAAACAAATTTTACAAAGTTTTTATCTCCAAAATACATGACCAATTCTTCTACTCATGTTTTATATTACAAGATACGCCAAAAGTTTAATGACCTAACATTAATTCATATTAAATCCAAGTTACATATACTCAACAGTCATATCGTAAATTTTATTATAAACTCCTTTTTCAAATTATATTAAATAAATTCTTAACAAATCCATCACTAGCTTCTAGTATCAAATTATTAATATATAAAAACAAGGATTTTACGAGTATTATAAATTACTTATTATGATATACCAACCAAGGTTGAAGGAAAAATAGTTTCATCTTGTCCATTTCTTCTCTACACTTATTTTTACTTGTTACAAGACACATCATAAGTCATTTTATCCAAAAGTTTCATCCGCCAAGTATTAAATATGTAAAACACTTTATGTTCAACTCTTTCAATCAACAAAGTTTAGTGCTTACTTAACTCACACAAATGCCGGACCTCGTCATAAATACTATCAAATTTAAAATAATAAGACAACAAGAACAAAAATGAAATAAACGAAGCGAGAATGCGTATGTCAACTAAGTGTTGTTATCAGCCTCGGATGAGTCTCGAAATCGTACACCACAAGATTAACACAAAAACCAACCAAATTCCAAGTTATCACGCTTGATCACAACGCTAGTCTATTTTTAAAACGCATATTTAAATCCAAGTAGGATGATAAAAACGATTAAATAGCGACACGCCTCCACCACGTTTTATAACATACACATGTGATTATCCGCTACGATGCACGCATCATTGATTATACTTCGTCTATATTATAGTTGCGCCAACTAACATATCAAACCCATTAGGGATAAAGGAAATAAAGTAATACGATAGTAATCTACGTTCCAAAAAGAAGATGTCCCAAAAATGACACACCACCGTGCGATAACGACAATCGAGATCAATCTAGTTGATATACAACATGTTACGAAGCGTTATTTACGTATCTAGAGTATCAAACGAGGTTCACACTCGGTTATCCAAACAATAAATTAATTATCAAGATTGATAATTAGCGGTAAGGCCGAATTCTCAGCAAGACCGCATTTTAATGTACGATAATTACTCAAGGACCATTGCTTCACGCGCAATGCCTTTAAATACCATAGTATATACATACTTATACATACAACCATTCCTACATACACGTAGGATTACAACGCGGTGTTGCCATGTAATGCAATGTAGCCCGTTATGCCAATTACATGCAACATATACGATAATCTTTACAAGAATTTGCAAATTACGATGATAAGTACTCAACGTACAAAACAATATATCTCAATATATATCAAAGTATTTACTTACTAAATACTCGGGAATTCATATCAATTTGAGGGATACATCAAAAATATAAAGCGATGCTAAAGATAACTTACCGGAGCCATGCAGGATAGTTGTGTGCTTGGACAATTTCTTACGACACCAAAAGTTATAGTTTAGGATTTTTCAAAATGACCTAGTTCTCTATAACTCATGGCTCTGATACCAATCTATAACACCCCCACCAAATGCTATGCGCAGCAGAAATACAACATTTGGGTGCTATACAGTTATCATCACACACAAGCTATTTCGAACGACTCAAAGAGACATAGAAATTTAAACATAAATTAAAGATTGTTTAAAACAACAAAGTCTACTGTTTTCCAAACCCCAAAAATAATATAAAACAGAGTTTGCGTTTTGGTCCCCACTGAATCTCAACCCAAAGTACAATTTTCGTTCACATGACATAATATTAAGTATTTAAGTGCTAAAAGGGAGGAAAAACAAAGTAGACCGCCAAGCCACAACAACTTCCATCCTCGCATGCTCCACTGCTATCAACCTTAATTACCTGAAACACATGCTTAAAATCGTCAACACAAAGGTTGAGCGAATCTATAGGTTTATCAAATCATCAGTTGAACATAAGTATTAAAAACCAATCATGATCATTCAATAGCATTGTGGCCATCCAATCTATTATTCAAGGATATGACAATTGTGTTTAAGCTCATGACACTAATCCGTTAACTCAATCACCCGCGTAATAATTACCGGCGTGATTCAGATGAAACCAGTGCCCATACTAAAGGCATTAGTTGCAATTATACCTTATCTCTTATCACAAATTATCCGTCCGCAGGGGGTATCAACGTACTAGCCCTCGTCTCGGATAGGGTAGTCAACCCCATAGTACTATCACTTTGTATAAGCGGCTATTTCCCCCTTCGCAAGGGCAAGACAATAGTTAATAGTTCATGAAATTAGGGCCTTTTGCAACTAGGTACTCAACACAATTTCAAGGCAACATTCGGGTCCAACAATCATTCATGACTTACGTTCATTTTCATTTAAATAACATGTATCCCCCTCGCGGGTAAAGTCATTTGAAATAAGTAAAGAGCGAGGCTATAGACTCACCTTGCGTAGTAGTAGTGGTTCTAGCGAAGACGTAACGAGAAATGTCACCGACGACGTGGATGCCCGGGAAAATCAAACACTTGACCTAAAAGTCAAAGTACGAAAACCAAATCAATACTCCGCGTACATTATTGTACTAAACACACGCATATGCAAACACACTCAACGCTTATGAAAACTCACGCCAAAATCAAACAAGTAGTTGTTACTACACTTATATAATTTATCAATGTTATTAAAGTTACTATCCATTTTACGGTTTCGCCGATACTTACCAAAAGTATGGGCTGTTTTCCTAGACTTATACCCTTTTATAAAATTCGGAAAAATTCTCAAAAATACCTTAAGACCTATAGAAAATCCATTTTTAATCCCATTAAAAGTTTTTGCTTTTACGACCCGTTACTCAACACATTACTAAACCTACATTTTTCGGACTGAAATTGTACTTTGACCAAGTCGGACTCATTTGACCCATTTAAAATATACCATTGACCTCTACGTCACCTAATTCTAATAATAGACTCAAATACACAGGTTTGAGACCAAAAATCAACCTTTGACCTTTTACCAAACTATACCTATGGTCCCCGGGATTTGACCCAAAACCAAACACAAATTCGGATTGTGTTGGTTCTCATCTCCCGGTACACGTATTTTCAAAGCATCATAACTTTTGACTCGTTTGGAGTTAAAAGCTCTATCTTATACCGAAACGAGCGTCTCGGCGACCACTACAACTACATCCTATGTTTATGACCTATAGACAAAATAATTTTTATGAAAACACTTCGAACATTCTGCCTAAAATCAACTATCCCAAAATCAATCCTACACTCGTTTCCAACCCATTTTATCGGCACTAGACCTCAACCTAAACACTCCTAACCATACCCAATCATAATAATCAGTCCTAAACTACCTAATTATCAAACCCATCTCAAAACCTAAACACAAATTCAAGCATGCAATTGTTTAAACCATTCAAACACACCCAAAACATCAATCTAGACACAAATCCATGACACATTTCATCAAACACCTTGAACACACCCAACACCCCCATTAGCCGTGGGGTGTTTGTGTTCAAAACACCCAAACCATGCTGTTTTTAGTTGATTTTGTGGTTGATTATACATTACCCAATCACTAATTAGACAAACAAATGATTTAATTATACCAAAACATGTTTTTGAAAAATCATTGATTCTTGATAAATTTGTGTTAATGCATGTTGAAATTGATTGTGGAAAAACACTTACCAAATGATTATAAGGAGTGGTCTTAAGTTGGATTAGATCAAAACAAGAAAAAAAAAATTGTGGTGGTGGATGTGATGATGGCCGACGGCCAAAGTGAGAGAGAGGGAAAGAGGGTGAAAAATTTTGGGGTTGTTTGTTTGTATGTTTTAGTTTTCCTCCTTTTTGTAAAGTTTGAGGGACCTTTGGTGCAATTTGGCTAATCTTTTGGCCTTGTATGAAAACGACTCTTCTAAATAGCGGGAAACGACCTATTAGTTGACTTGAAAATTTACGGGAGTCGGGGGTCGCCCCGAACACTCAAAATTACTTTTAAGTGGTTCAAACGCACACAAAACGAATATACATATGGTTCCGACTCGGCTTAACACGTAATAAAAATAAAATCTCGAAAAACTCAAATATCGATCAATCGATAATAGAAGGTAAATTTTGGGCATCCGTCGGGATCGTAGTCATCATCGGTTCTTCTTAAATCGTCAAATGTTAAAATTACGACCGTAAACGTTGGTTTCAACTTAAACCGTCAAATCTATAACAAACGAAATTTCTTAAAAATTTCAAAAATATACGTAAAAAAGGATTAAATAAATGACGTTGGGCTCGGGATATCACATCCACAAGTGAGCCACAACTTAAGAGAGATGCTCATACTGAACAGCTCTTGAGACAATAACTTAGCATCTTACGGCACTTTCACGGGTCTTACATATACACATGTGTTTTAACATCTATAAAGAATATATTTTTTTAATGAAACAATTGACGTTTAGTTCGAATAAGTTGATACCTAATGTACCTTTCTGCAAGCATTTCGGAACCTTTTTCCAATTAACTCCAATACATTTCCAAAAGATTATGTGGTTCTTTACTCGTAGAATTATGAAATCTCTTTCATGGTGAAGTGAGCACATTTTTTTTCTTTTTCGGTGTTATAGACCAGGACGGGACACCCATACAGAAAGATACCGAAAACCACACCAGTTGAGTCAGATTTTAGTCCACGTGACTTAAGAGTTTCCTAAAATCAGGTTATACTAAATAACAACTACATATTTTATCTGAAGATATCACTAATTTGAGAACATCAGTGAGAACTAACTTTAGTATCTATAGTTTTTTTACCTACATTAAAGTTAAGAGCTCAGCTAGAATATACTCAAAAGAGCATGGCACTGCTACAGTAAGCTGAAGGTCACCCAAAGTCCACCTTTTATGCATAAACCCTTCTAAGTTGTTTTATAAACAGTTAAGCCACTTGATATCAACAATAAATAATAGTATGAATTAAGACTACATCTCGTTACTTACAAACTAAAAGTAGCCTAGAAGTAATCTCAATGCAGAAACGCTTTCCATCTAGATAATGGAAGAAACAACAAACCTTGAGCATAATTCGTCAAACATTACAGGAGCACAGATCATGACAATGTTAGAGTTGAAATTGTATTTGTAATATAGGTTTCCAATAATTGGAAAATATAATTTTTCCCCATTGAACACCTTTCCATGTTCAAAAAACATTATTTGTTTGCATAACTTCATCCATAAACTCATCGTCATCACATAACTCAACCTAAGGGGAGAAAAACACATATCAAACAACAAATGAATAAACCAGGACGAAGTAAAAGAGCAATGTGGTATTTCTATTACTCAATAACTTTAATATTTATACGATTAAGCAGGGGACTTACGGGGTTGACATCAGGATTAGCAGTTACTATCTGCTTCTCAGCAGACAAAAACTTTTCTGCTTAAAGTCCATATTGCCTGCACATTTTATCACCGTAATTAGAATAGATACAAATTTGAACTCTCACACACACGATCGTCATGCAGGGACTGTCATCCAAGTGATGACGTAATACAAAAATGATCAAACGGATATAATCGTGAATACCTATAGCTCTTGTAAATTCAGGCTACCATTAACTCACCCAGCATGAATAAAACCACCCGATTTTAGTATCTTATACTGTCACGTTTAGTTATTAACATGTGATTTCATGAAATCATAGCTTGTAGAAATGTAAAACAAAAAATCAAGCTAAGCTTAGACTATAGACTTAGTTCATGCAGTCAATTTTTCTATTAATCGATCAACCTGCTAATTTCTCATTTATTTTCTCCTCAAGGTTTTCCTGATTGTATTCCACATATAGCTCATTGTTAATATCCGATTCATTTTTGCGCCACATACTTTGACCTTGAAAAGGTCTAATGAAACAGTTAGGTAGCCTACTTAGTGCGCAGGTCTCTTAAACTGGGATATGCTCTTTTTGTGCTGCATTTACATGAATCTTAACTTTCTTCTCGAGAAATTCATCTATTTTACTTGCAACAATTGGTTTTAGTGGTGTCCCAAATGGAAGAATTGGAACCTAGAAGACCAAATCATTAAGATGGTCGCATAGGAGCATCAACACAAAAATATTTGGTTCATAAGCTTACCAGAGGCAATGACAAAGTTGCTCGTTAGGATGATAAGGACTCGACGCCATTTTAGATAAGTGAAACAACACGTCCTCTTATACATGGTCACATGTTGGATGAATGGGAAGAATATGATAGAGGAAAGAGGACGAAAGCAAGGATGACACAAAATGAATTTGATGGGAAGAACCTGTTCCAAGATATTGCAAAAGAGAGGTAAATATTCCAAGCTGGAAAGCAAAACTTGTCGAAAAAACCTATGGGTAAAAAAATCAGTTTAAAAAGTCTTGCTTGGTAACGCGCGCCTTACAGGATATAAATTTCTAAGTGAGCTAAGATTGCTGTTTTTAAAAAATAAATAAATATTATGTCTTTGTTAAAAAAATGCAACAATAGATAAATATTTACCATCCTTTCAAGAAGGCATCACCCATGCTCTGAGTTTGAACAGTTACTTGGTTTAATTAGCATCTGTGTTATTTCACACCCTATTCAGAATAAAGTAGAGGTGTTCAGCTGTTAGGGTTATCGGGTTATCTGGATCAGTTACTTCCTGATTTTCAATAGGTGACCAACTGGCTGCATTGCCACTATATATGAAGTGTTTTCCTATGCTAGAGGATAAGCAACTGGAACATCCAACACATCACCGCCTTAATCTCCTTCGGCAACCAGAACATCCATTTGTCCTCCAACCATTAGAAATGCTGCAAAACAAAAGTGTCAGTTACATAACCACAAAAAAGTATGACACAATTGAACTTTAACCCAAAAGTGCCGAATATCAACACCGACTGATCTTGATTACCTAAGTGGTGGCCAGGATTTTAGAAAACCCAAAAGTGTCAAATGTCATAAACTGATACCAAAGAGCGGAACTATAAATAGTTGAAAACAAATCTTCACCATCTCTATCTCATAACTGCATTACCTTTTCCCTATCGTAACAGAAAGTACATAAACTTTACGACTTTATACAGTGTCACATGTGGTTAATTGTTTTTTTATTTTAATCGTCCCATTATATGCACTTAACTAATATTAGCATTCTTGTTATTTTTTAGGTTCCAATTTATATTTTCCAAAATTAATATATCTGCATCTGATTGGGTATAGGATAGAGAACTCTCGGAGCGGTTAGATCAACATATGTCTGACAACGAAAGCAGCCAGGGAAACATGAGATGGTCTTCGCAATCTCATCTCTTCATGAGAAACACCAATTTTCGTTGAAACTTTACTGGTACCGAGTTCACCATTGCCTTCATTTTCACATGATGGCCATAATAACCTGCCTTTGCCATGCCAACATTCACATCTAAATCTTTCATCTAGCCTCGGTAGTCCGCAGATGCCTTATTCAGAACTAAACATCTGATTTTTAGGTGGTATGCCTCAAGGATCTCGTTATAGTGGAAACTAACCCAAACTGGTTCATCCATGATTGACCCAATATTTCTCATGGTCAAACCAATGGGCCAACCCCGTACATGTGGATCATGCTAGACTGTTGAACAATACCATTCAACAAAAGTTGTTATTTCCGCCACATTTAATGACACCGCATACTCTTCGTCAGCATTCATTCAATCCTTTTGTGCTCCAGATATAGTTATCTGACATCCTACCTTCTTATTCATCACACCAGAATAAATATGGATCGGGTGATATAAAAGACCAGAGACCTAAACAAAAGAGTAAACATGGTAACCGTATATCGTGGCAGGGCTCAGATAGTAGTAATAAGAAAAGTGATAATTCGAATACAGTTCAGGTCTAAACATATGACATCTGAAGAGATTGAGGGCATTCTTAATATGCAGCATGCTGACCTATATATAAGTAATTATTATCACCAGTCTCGCCTTTCCAAAATATCTTCTAAAAACCGGTTCCAACCGGCTCACCTTTGAGATTCGTCATAACAGTCCCTTAGTAGTTCAGATTCACAGCCTAATATCAATGTCGGTTCTCATGGAAGGGTTTCATTTTCTCTCATTAGTTGGCCTCAACCACTTCTTCAAGTTGACCCGTCATATGCATCTGATGACATAGGTTCTGAAAACAAAGGGTCTGAGAAACAGTTAGAAAAGGCGCCAATGCTTGTAGCTAGAATCATGATCGAGGATGGAATTTTTGTACTACTCGATGTAGACGATATTGACCAGCTTCTGCTAGCAACTCAGCCACAAGATGGAGGTTCTCAGGCTAGGGAAAGGTGGCAGATTATGTTGGATGTCTAGCTGCAGCTCTTCAGCTTGTGGACCCAATTGGACGTCTTACGGTTTGGCTCCTAAAGATGATGTGGTATTCTTATGGGTAATATCTCTTCCAAAAGGTTAGAAACTTGTGTATATATGCCTTCAACTTCTGTCCTCGAGTAGTGAGCTTGCACGAATAGCATTAAAGCTGACTATTTTCCTTGGCCCTAGAAAAAGTTGTTCTAGATCATTACTGTGTAAAAACCGAATTTAAATATTGTATCATAAAAAAGAATCCAATTTTTTTATTTAAGTAATATAAGAGGTTTTTATGCATTTGAATACACTTCTATGCTTTATTGTTATAGATATCTACGCACATACCCAATTGTTAACAGCTAATCTTAAGTATAAAACCTACTCCTTAATTAATAAGCTCTAGAGATATGTGTATTAGAATAGGGCTTTAAACCGCACTTATGCAACTCAGATTTCTACAAAATGGTAACAACTTCTCATAAAAAAAGTACCTGACCCAGGAAATCGCAGACCAACAGCATAAGCCTTCTTGTATTTGTACTCGTGTAGGGCAGTGAGAATCAGTATTAAGGTGTTTGTTTGTAATTTTGATAGTGGGGATAGATTCGATAATTGATCTGGTTGCTGGAGGTGCACCCTGTCTACAATCATTTACAGTAAGTTGTTCAATCAGTTCTTTTAACCTGGGACCCAATATTACTGACATTAGACCGTCTTGGACCTGGTGGTGCCCCGCTAAAGAAGAACTTAAATTTAACATTTGTTGACATTCGAGCAGGAGTTTGACCATCAAACATGAACCATGGAACCACACCATGTTCAAAGAGGAGTCATGAATCTCCTTCTAATGTCAAAGTTAAGGTTTCTACCCCTATCTTATCATCTCAGCAAAAGAATCCATAATTATGTATCTAGGGTATTGAAAGATTCCATGTACATAAGCTGAAGGCTCGTTACATGTGTGGGCCCCATGTCATGTTGTCCAGGCTCAACCACCTCATTTGGTTCTTGACCAAATCCACCCGAACAATATGGACAAACGGGATTACGACCCCGAATCCGGACTGGTTACTGGCATTAGTAGACCAGTGTGTATTACCCCCACTCGACATTGCTTGTTACAGATCTCAGTTTCGAAATGGAAAATTATTCTGTAATCACAAGATTATTGTTTGTATTGTGTTAGTAACATTCCAAATTCCAAATTCCAGATTCCAAATTAACTAATTTATTTATGACACTCGCCTTCTTATATATGAAGAAAAACCCTACATATGTTGTAGTATTAGCCCTTTGGCCTCTAAGAAGTACCACAAAACTTGACCAAGTCTAAGCATATGACACAAGTATGCCTACTAACTGAGTGGTGGTTTCAACCGGTTGACAAACCAAGGAAACTTCAGTAGGTGAGTGAAACAGAACACCAACGATGTTGAACTAAAAGATACTGTGTATAGCCGAGCCTAAAAAAATAGAACAATAATATAGATAGAAAATTACAATATGATTAGCAATTGCAGCCACTAAAGTGTTAGACGTAATCAAAGGCAAACATATATGTTTTCTTTGATGAAACTGTTTAAGATACTACGATCAAAAAACTTTTGAGCATTGTGAAAAACATATACGTATAAATCGTCTAATTTAATCCGAAGATCATTGATATATACCTGGAGAGTTGTCGTCCATGCTGCCACAGTGCCACGTGAAGATTTTAACTGACAAACATGCATAACAAACACATGACCAGATACGCCATCTTCTTTTAAGTCAAACACCTGAAGCTTTTAAGGTTGGGAAAGCATATCAACTGCTTTTGCAGATACGCCACAATACAAAATGTACCTGCACGCAACTGGCTGTGTTAGCATGTATCTCGTTTGCTGAATGTAAAATCAATATACATTTAATGATTAAAAATGTAGTCCAACCTCTTGGGGGATTTAAAAGGGTTGTGTATGCCCTGTTTGGCACACTTAGAACGGTTCTCTACGAAAGGCAGCATTATAAGTCAACAGATATATGATAAGGATTTAAAGTGCATATAAATAAAATTTCTTGCACTAATAATAATCCAACCATAATAACAAAGATACATAGTTCAACTTGCATCTACTTTTGAAATAGTAATAACCTTTTTCCCATCTGACAGATCCTTAATAGTGTTTAAATTGGTAGCTTTAATCCATTTTCTATGAACTTATTGTTGTGACTATACTATTGAGCTATCATTCATAACCTCTAATTATATCAACATAAACTATAACCTGCATACTTTGTAGTTTGTAAGTCTATTGATACACAAACTAACTATACACTGATATTGGATCAGTTATACACATATAGCTCAGCCTAAATTAATGGATCGGTCATATACTCATTTAGAATGTAAAAAGGGAGTACCTTCCTGTTTAATATTATTAAGTTGTTGCTTGGGTAAAATAAGCTGATCACAAACGGTTTTGTACTGGTTTCTTTCTTTGTCAGCAGCTCCTTGCCAAGCTTCTTGGTTAACTGTGGTGGAATTTAGAAGTTCCATCAGTTGGTTAACTCGAGTATTTGCAGCCTTTTTTGCGTTAATGGGTGCTTGTTACGATCTGGTCACATAATGCCATCATGCTATCAGCTATAAATTATAGACATAGATATAAGAATTAATGGATAGATTAAAATTAACTCACCCTTGAGGACCTACCACGACACACATTAAAAATGGGGTAATCATGTGGGCAGAAATTGTAGTGGTCATCACAGCAAGATGCACTTTCCAATAGGCAACATCTCATAGCGAAATAATAGCCATAGTCTGATAGATAACTAAATTATGATAAATAATGATGGTTACATAACAATTAAAAATTACTCTATTTATTAACGGTGAAGACTTGAGACTATATTACCTTGTGATATAGGTAGTGACTGGGATGGTTCTTTTTGAAGAATTTGTCTACTTTATCTGATACATAATGACTTGAACCATGAGGCACGTTCTTAGCCAGAACCATCAAAATAGATAACTAGTATTATGCAAAGCCACATACAGTATACCTAAATTTCAAAGTAAAAGTTGTTTCCATGACTTGATCTCATAAGTGGCAAAAAAAATTGTCCTCTTTTTCCAGTTATAACTAATAAATAACAATTATATATGAATTAATCTACCTCCTTGATGTTGTCTGATTCAAAAAGCTCAGCAGAGGGTGAAATCTCACTCTAATGGTGCTTATTTTTCTCTTCTTGCTTGATGATCTGTTACTGGGCACATACTATCAAAAAGAAAAGAATTTAAGTTTGAATCAAGTATATCATATGATGATATGAAGCTCAAAACGTGTTGGGATTAAACCTACAGATAATGATAATTTTCCTAGTAATCAAGAGAGTAACATCAAATTGCAAAACTAAGTGTAGTATGTTAAAATCAGGTCTCACCACTAAATCGCTTTACCATCACCACCATGAACCGCACAGAACACATTGTAAGCATCATCGCACTTCCCATTATCAAGTGCAATAGTAGAGTTATACATGTAAAGGATCGTCAATGGTATTAGGGTTTAGAAAAAGGTTATCAATAGTAGAGTTATAACGATATAAAGATACGTTTGATGAATGAGTATATCAGATTATGTGGGTTTATGATGTTTATATTCCATTAACAATTAAACTGTGTTTATATATTTTGTTTTTCAATTATTTAACATAAGTTCTAGCTTGGTTCACTGGTCGAGGTGCTTGTTTTCAACCAATAAGACGTAGGTTCGATTCTTGCATGAGACATATTTAAAAAAAATCCGGGTTTTTAGAAAAATAAAAAATAATTTCAAATTTTGGAAAAATAAATATTAAATATTAAAAATTGATGACGTGGCATTTCCCTCCAGTTATATATAATGTAAAGATATTATATATATATATATATATATATATATATATATATATATATATATATATATATATATATATATATATATATATATATATATATATATATATTACTAGCGTCGTAACCCGCCCAACGGGCGGGGTTGTTTCATAAATCTTTTTGAAAGTACGTTTAGGGTAGTAGTTTTATCTGTTTTTAGTGTGACTCATTTTTGTTAAAAGAAAACTTAAAAGAAACTTATTTTTTTAGATTTTTAGGGCTTGGCCTACCCAAGGGACGTGCTTTCTTCCGTTTTAAAATAAAAATCTAAATATTTGAAAATTTTAAAAGTCTAAATGATATAATTTTTAAAACAATTCGAAATTTTTTAAAAGAAGTCTAAAACGCATTTTATGTTTTATTTATGTTTGTTGGCAGTTTGTTTGATATTTTAATGCTTTGGGCCATCCAAAAGACGTGTTTTGTCTAAATTTATAATAACGTACTTATATATTTATATGAGACACGTATATATAGTTTTTTTTAAATCTTTTATTTAAGTATGTTTGTGTATTATTTATGTTTGATGTCAATGTGTGAGTTTTTATGCCTTGTCCCATCAAACATACATGTTTTGTCCCCTCTTAATCTTTGGTTGTACATATATCGGTTTGTGTTTTGTTTTAAAATTATGTTTATAAATGTAAACTAACCTTATTTTGTAGTCCCGACAAAATGTGTTTATTTGTTCTTGTGCCTAAGATGACCTGGTTTAAAAGAAGAGTCGTGCCCAATGGGCGGGTTCGTTTCCTTAATTTGTTTTCAAAAGTACGTTTGTGCATTAAGTTTTTTTTTGCAGTGAGTCTCGTTTTTTTTAAATAAAACTTTGACGAACCGTTTTTTATCTGTTTGAAGTGTGACTCATTTTTGTTAAAAGAAACCTTAAAGGAAACTCAGTTTTTTTATATTTTTATGGCTTGGCCTACCCAACGGACGTGTTTTGTCATTTTAAAATAAAATCAAAATATTTGAAAATTTTATGAGTCCGAATTATATAATTTTTAAAATAATTCGAATTTTTTTAAAAGAAGTCTAAAACGCATTTTGTGTTTTATTTATGTTTGTTGGCAGGTTGTGTGATATTTTATGCTTTGGGCCATCCAACAAACGTGTTTTGTCTAAATTTATAATAATTTAATTATATATTTATATGAGACACGTATATATAGTTTGTTTTTTTAAATCTTTTATTAAAATATTTTTGTGTATTATTTATATTTGTTGTCAATGTGTGAGTTTTTATGCCTTGGACCATCAAACATACATCTTTTTTCCCCCGTTAATCTTTGGTTGTACATATATCCGTTTGTGTTTTGTTTTTACTTATGTTTATTAAATGTATGCTAAACTTATTTTGTAGTCAATCGGCAGAATGTGTTCTTCTTGTGTCTTAGATGAGCTGGTTAAAAAGAAGAGTCATGCCCAATGGGCGGGTTCGTTTCCTTAACTTGTTTTTAAAAGTACGTTTGTGCATTAAGTTGTTTTTTCAGTAAGTCTGGTTTTTATAAAAATAAAACTTTGATGAATCGTTTTTTAGATATTTTTAGTGCTTGGCCCACTGTCTTTTGTTTTATTAATATGGATGGGTTTGTGTTGTTTATTTTGTTATAAAAGTATGTTTGAGTTTTTTTTGCACTGATAGTCGTTTCTGTTAAAGTAAAACTTAAAAAAATCTATTTTTATGTTATTTTTAGGGCTTTTACCACCTATATATATATATATATATATATATATATATATATATATATATATATATATATATATATATATATATATATATATATATATATATTAATATATATAAAGTAAGCGAAGTGATTAGAACTATGTTTTGATGTAGCACTAATAGTGAAAGGAACAAAATGAAACCAAATCCTAACATACATAAGAGCTGCCTACGTGATCCTTTCTAGTAATACACAAATTCTAACATAAATTAACCCAAGGGAAAAAAAGTTTTTGAATTTTGCACAAATAATTGAATATGTAAGTTCTCATTTCAAAGAAAAAAGCCAAGTGAGAATGTGTATTAGGAATTTAATAACGTATAATGTAGGTTCCTAGCGGCGTAACCCGCCTAATGGGCGAGGTCGTTTCGTAAATCTTTCTTAGAGTACGTTTATGTGTTGGTTTTGTGGTTACAGTTATGGTTTGATTTTTCGCTTTTTTGAGCCCAGGTCATCCACTTATCATATTTTGTTTCTTTTATATACCCAGTGATCATGTTGTCTTTTTGTTTTTATTTTTTTAGTGTTTGTTGTGTTTTTTTTCCACTATGTTTTTTGTTTATACATTGTTTTGCATTAATGTATACGTTATATCTATTGGTAGTTGGACACATTTTTATTAAAAGAAACCTAAAAGAATATTAATCTTTGATATTTTTAGGCTTTGACATACCCAAAAGACATGTTTTGTTATATGTAAATCTTTGATTGTACAACTATAAATGTGTAGGTTTTTGTTTGTGATTATTTTTTTAAACGATCTTTAAAACACTGTGTTGTTAATACTTAATATAATTTTGGACCAAAGAAGCACAATTACAAAAAGTATGTTTTAATAGAAAAATATCACGTGTAAACAAAATAATACTTTAAGTTTGATGAGTTCTTATATAATTAATACAAATTTCTTGTTTAAGACGAGCATCACGTTGCCCGCAACTCTTGCATATTTTAAGCATGGATTATGTCTTGGTGGTTCCACTTCGTTTGTTGTTATTTCTTCAAGCTTGGTCGTCCGTGTATGTTTGTTTTAACCGCAAGTTCTCTAGTTAGAAGTGAACTTGTTTTGTTTATACAACGTAACTTTTTTAATAAACTCTTTTCCGCCAAATTTTTTAAGTCTTCACGAGGCATAACAGCTAGAATTAAATTTATATTTGTTAATGAAAAACCGACTTTATAAGTAATTAGGAAAATAAAAATATATATAAATGTTTATAGTAAAAAAAAGTTTCATATTGAGTAAATATGGATTTATTCTTAAAAAAGTTTCATATTGAGTAAATATGGAATTATTCTTAAACCCATTTACATTTGGCTAGGTTTCTAAGCCGGTTCATGAGTCAACCGATTCAACCGATCGAGTGAATCCGGTTTTTAAAACATTGATAAGAACTAACAGGTCCATCAGGTAAAATAGAGCTAATAAATGTGAAATCTACATGTTGAACTAAAGTTAGCATGGAACAATGTTATCAAGTAAAACACTTTTTTGTAGATGATAAATAAACATAAAACAATGTGGTATCATTATAGTAAATGATCAATTGATAACCTTTTCCTTCCCTCTGTTCATGTTTTCGAAAAGTCTTGCTACACTATAACAAAAGACCTTACTTTAGTTAACGCAATTAATTGACTATGATATAAATTTCACGGCAACTATATCACTATATCAATCAATCCCATATATGACTACTTGCATTGTCGGATGAATTGTAATAAACCTTATAAATGAGACAATTGGTAATGAATTTTGCTTTATGATGAATTTTAATAAACCTTATAAATGAGAAAACGGAGAATGGATTTTGCTTTTATGTAACAGTTTAGTACATTAGATACGGTTACAATTTAGTATGTTAGGGGTGTAAATTGTACGCTGGTCGTAGTCTCCCAATTCCATGTAAGCAAGTGCTGCATAAATATTGGGCAAACAAAAAATGCGGACCGTCTCCGAAATTAAAGGAACATAAATTACAATATTTATGAGTAAATGAACGTATCTATTCAAATATAAAATTACTATACTTCTGAGTAAAGGTTATCAATTGAATTGAACATAGATAATGAGGTCCACCTTCTATGTTTATTCTATATTGGACAGCAAATGAAGGGTTGATGCAACTGCACATATGTAAAACACATATTCCTCTAATATGATAGGCATACACAAATTAATCCAGTTATAATTAAACAAGACGCCCTTATTAACATTATTAGATAACCACAAGTAGTTCGTGATGGTACCTGTTCCAAAGCATGGTAATTTCCTTCAAACCAGCCGTGACACTAACCATCAACACCCTGTTGCAAATCAACCAACAGATCTGCAAAAACCTACAAAATCAAAACTGATAAAAGAACCAAGACAAAAAAGCCCGAAAAACATAAAATAACAACAAAACCAATATAAAAACCACTCACCATCTGATTAATTTTTTAACATAGCTAATAAACTAAACTTTTTTAATTAATATTTTAACATAGTTAATAATTAGGTTTTGAGAAATATAGCTTCCCAGCTTCACTTGGAGCAGTAACATTATCAAGCTTCACCTTAGCCTTCATTTGCACTAAAACTCTCTTGATCGCCACCACCTGGTCAAACCGCTGAACCACGACCACTGCAGTACCAGATGCAGCCACATCAACTACCAAAAAACCTTAAATTCTACATAAAGTGTGTTTTTTGTGTATAGGAGGTACTACCTTGTCTCACAAAACATCTACAGGGTCGTCTTGTTTGTGTCACGCGTTTCTCGGCATATGTAGTCGCAACACGTTTTATAAAATCATGCGTTTTTTAAAGAGTGTGCCTTGTTCACACGCCTGCAATCAAAAGCTACCCCTCCTTAACGCGTTATCTGACTGTTGATATGAACCCTTTCAAATACAACAGGCAGAAATGACGGGTTTAACAATTTAGAATCGAGTTTTAAAAAAGCAACAACAGGCAAAGCTGGAATTCAGATGTGTCGGTCTAAATTGGGCACGGTGGGATCTCAAGGGTAAGTCCTGCTTGAATCTGTCCCCAACCAACAACCTCCGATGCTTCGCCACTCTCCTGCTCAATGAAATCCTCTCTCGTTTGTTTGTACACACGGGGTGATGTCAGCTGCAGTCTTGCTAAATCGTTCTTAACTGCCAAAACACGAGCTCCGGTAGCGTATCAAAATAACAACCTGTACCTTTTTCCAAGCTGTATTTCATCTCTCATGTATTCTGATTATATCTTCACTTATTTAACTTAACTATGTGAGTTATTTTTCATTGTACTAACCACTCATAGCATTCTGCCTCACCAGTTGCTGCACAGAAGGTACACCGGAAATTTATGCAGATCCACTACTATACAAAGGACATTGACAACTATGCTAATTACATACACATTCATCTCAATTTATTATTACCAATTAGATTCATTTATTTAGCTAAAAAAAGTACCTATAATTTTTGTAACCTTTTCTTCCAACAATTGAGAATAAGCAAGTCAGAACCAAGATTCCCACCTACCATCTGCCTAGAAAACTGAGCTTGTAGCAAAGCATTGGGCTTCACATGTGGGTCTGTGTATCTTGGGTTCTCAACTGGAAATCTTTTATGATTGATCAGCTTGTGTATCAACTCCTCTACTCCAGGGCGCATAGGAAGTTTAATCCAAATAAGCTCCATGGATGTTTAATCATGATTCATTCTGAGATTATCTGAGGACGTTGAGAGATTAGATTTTTATGTGCTCAGCTTAAATAAAGTGACTTGAGGTACCTGTGACAAACTTCAAGATAAACAAAACCATTCACTCGCGAGGAGCCTATCCTTATATCTTGAATAATGTATAAACTTAACTTGTAAAGAAAGAACTTACCAAATGTTTGCACGTACTACATATTGGTAAACTGGTCAGGTATATGATCTGATATAAATGTGCATAAACAAAAGGTGAACCAGAATTTGCTAAAGGAGTGACAATCACCTGTGTAATCTCTGACACCAATATCGCTAAGCTGCTTTAGTAAACATTTGACCACATCAGCCATCCCAAGTCGTCAAATACACCAAAGTAGATTGCTTTGGTTACCATAGCAACTCCCTCTTCTCTCTATATAAAAAAGTTGCACTCTTAATCATCAAACTGTTACCATAACAGGACACGGATAAAAGAGGCTCTATAACAGCAAATGAATTAAAGAAGGCAATGAGTCTTTCAAGACTTTAATCATGCTGGAATTTACACAAATATCCGTTTTACTGAACCAAATAGTTGCATTACCCAAAGTATTCGTTAAGATCATCATAGTTTCTCCATGAAGATCGGGTTGCTTTGCCACCTTGATTTCTTTTGGCTTCCTATCACCATGTAAGAAATAATGGCGTTCAAAAACTCACTAAATCCGCATAAATATTTAATACAAAAAAGAGCAGTTGAATCTATTAATAGTCTCTCACCGGTATAATTTTTGAAGATAGGAACTCTGTAAACGCAGATTAGAATATCATAATCAGATGCATAAAATGGTATAAAAAAGTTAAAAAGAATAAATGGGAATTGAACAGTCATGAATCAAGATAACTTGTTAACCCGGAGTCTTGAATGGAAATACTAACCAGTCTTTTTCGAGAAGGTATAGCCCTTTGAACTGATGTAAGTGCCGGGATTCGGGGTCAAATGATTCCTCAAATATTCCTTCTTACCCTGCAGATAGAATAACTAAAGTTATAAATAAAACCTGTGTTTAAAACCTCCATATCCACCAGTATAAACATTACCTCAAAGATTTAACTGTGTTTAGGGGATTCAGCAGTTATATGTGTTCTTAAATTAGCAAGTTACCCATGGAAGAAGACTTGGTGGCTGGAGTACTGTATACCTGGTTTAGAATCACCAGCTCGGGAGGATGCGATGCCTGAAATTCAGTTTTATGCTGAAATGATTTCTGCTGATAGGAAAGAAAATAATCAAGAGAAAGTTACCAAAACGGGCACATCGTTGATGGATATAACTCCTTCAATATATATTATTATGGACATTAGTATCTATGGATATACCGATTTTTCTAATGATAATAATAGGCTTAAGGGTAACCTCGAGTTGGAATATTCATGAAAAATGAAAGCCGCAAATACCTGGTAACAAAGGTCAAGTCGGTCTGATGATCGACAAAGCATAGATGGAATTGAAGACTTGAAAGTTTCACCTGGATGAAATACCATAGAATTCTACTAATTAGCAAGAACCAATTTCAGAACCCCGTATGTTTTTTTAATGCCTCGTTGCGGGTGCCAGGATTTATGGTAATTTAGAAATATGAGCGAGTATTTAGCATGGAGATTTTAAACTAACAAACGAAATCTAAATAAAACAATCTATAGGTGATCAGTTAGACAGGCCGATTACAGAGTAAGAAGGGTTTCAAGTTTAAACAGGTAAAAACTACCCAGGTCGGTTTAGGTCAAGTTGACCCACATATACTATTGTATCCATATCTAAAGTACTCGTGCTATAGCCATCACAAGGGTGAACAAAAGTATGTTAGCTAAGGGTTTATCAGCAGTCGTGCTAGGAACAATTTTCTAACATTCTGGGAATGTTTATGTTAAAAAAAGTTGGATGTCGAAATGGATTTTGATTAAGCGCTCTAAAAGTTTATGTTAAAAAAATTAAAGGTTAGACTTGGAGCAACTTTCCACCTTATTGATATAAAGCAAAATGCAAGTCGACTTTTAAGTAAACTGATCAAATTGTCACCTCCAAGAATGTTACTATATCCATTTTAATAAACTTTAACATTCATAGTAACTCGTTCACAGTTGTCGTCTTATTTAAAAATCAACAGAAATCATACCTTTGGCGAACTCCTCCACCAAGCTCAGCATCCGTGTAAAGATAAGAGTCCCACAAGGTTTATACCACCATTGTCGGTTTTCTGGGCTCAAGTTACTTAAATCATGTCTCCAGTTCAGAGCATTGTTGGATAATGGATCGAGTGATGTTCTTCCAACCATATGCACCAAGTGCACGAACTATCCAAGTGTTAACGTGGTCCAGTTACTTCACAAATTTTAGTAGGACTATTAATTAAGAATTTTAGGAAAGTATGTGTAGTCATGGTAAGTTTCATATAAATGCACTTACCCTTTTCTCCATCCAGAGAATGTGAGGGATCGTAACAGAGATATTATATTTTCTCCATGTGGTGTTCCAGGTTCTATTAAAACCTGTTCAAACGCATATATAAACTAATGTCGAGCAAACTGTTATCTTAGACTTTATACTTGATGCACTGTCTTCCGAATAGTGATATTCGTTTTCCCTTCAAGACTTGTTTCTTTTTTGACGCGTTACGTGAAAAATAAATTAGCACCTCTACAAAACCATTGAAAACTTTGAATATCCAGCATCATATTGCGTACATGTCTGATCAAACATTAAGCTTTTCCTTCAAATTCAGCCACTGTTGGTCAGAACCGTACGACTGTCTCAAAAGATAGCACGCATAATACAGAACTTGAATCTGCCAAAGAAATAACAATGTCAGAAAACACCCCCAACCAGTTGTGATTTCATAAGGTGCGACGTGGGATAATAACGGAATTTTTTACCGAGGAAAGATCAGGTTCATATTCATCGGAATTAAAAGCATGAGATCAAGACTTTGTGAATTAGTTTGATAAGGAATAGTCGTTCTCAAAAACCAGATTTAATGTGCTCGCAATTATGCTAAAAACAAATTAATAAAAAACTATTATACTAAGAATAAGTAGAGGAAACCTTATGATTTTACAGAAGTAAATCATGTTTTTTATCTGTGAATAGAGAAGGATTATCCATATCAGTTCCTACAATATGCATCAAACAGTGACCTTTTATGGATACTTAACTGCCTGAAATATTAACCGGGCCCATTGTGCTTCCAAGGATGATCTTGTACCTCCTTTGTGGATACTTAACTGCCTGAAATATCACAAAAAGGCCTGTCACATATTAAAGCTATGAATTCTCAGAAAAGATGCTTTAACTTCCCATTTCATACTCACCTCATCACGGTCCGAAATTTTAAGACTGGTCCCATTAGAAGCCTTAATTGTTGTCAAGGTTTCGTTCTGCCAATCATGAACATCAGATGTTATAATAATCTAAAGTAAGTGTGAATATATGTGACTACTTCAAATTCCGACTTAAAAAAAATGTGGTAAGTTATTTAAAAATGGGAGTTAATCTGATCTATAAAGCAAGAAAGCCACCTGAATCATATGCCATGCGTTGATTGCCTTCCGTGAAATCCATATGAATTCTAATCCTTGCAATGAAAACAACAAAGGTAGCTTGTTTGAATAACACTCAATTGATTTCTAGCTACTTAGAGTTATTTGTAGTTTTTCATTATAAATCCAACAATCGCCACATTACCAAAATCCAAATCATATCACCGAAAACCATTACAGCTTAGATCCTGCAGTGAGCAGGCTTGTATGGTCCCTTAATCAACACACCGATGCAGTCAGCTTGGTCGTTTCTCAACTTAGTCAACTTAGCTCGAAGCTTTCCAAGATGGAGTGCATCAACCTTCTCATCAAGAAACTTGGGTCAGATGGAGTGCACAATCACTTGGTTGGTGAAGGAGCACGACATCCACGAAAAGTTGTTTGAATTATGATAACAACTATTTACTCCTTTGATTTTCCCAAATACCAATTCAACTCAGCAAGTTGAACTGCCTCAGCAACAGTTAGATCAGCAGTTGCAGCCACCTAAGCTGTAGCAGCGGCGACAATTGCATTAGAATAGGCATCTTTTGCCAGCTAAACCTATAGATTATTACATGTTCCAGGGGTGTGTGAGTAAGCTTAGTCCCACAAACATGTTTTTGGTAAGATTATTACTAATACCTAACATTCTATCTTAACGCCTAATTATTCCCTTATTTTGTGATCTTTCTCTTATGTCTAGTGAAAATTCAATAGATTTATAGAATATCAAAATAAGAAAATCCAATTCTAGACCATCACATTAATTTTTATTTTTTTTGGGTAAACATACCTTTAAAAATCAATAGACAAATTCCTGATACTTCTGAAGATGAGGCAGTTGCACCAGAAGGCATAGACAGAAGCAAAGAGATGATCCCAAAAAACACATATATGGGTAAGATTATAATCATAAACACATGGGTAAGATTATAATCATAAAGATGAATACAGTTAATTTTAAACATAAAACTTACAAGCAGAAATCATATCACTGCTTAACTTGCAATGTGAAATATCAAACTTAATTAGGGATCTATAGAAATTATAATGAAACATACCAATCTTGAAACCCAAATTAGGAATGAGGATTGAGATTCAATTGTAACAACCAATTAGGAATTCATAGAACAAGAAACAGAATTCGTGAAAGATTGTTATGGAATTATTGAATGGTATGATTACAAGAGTGTTTACAGAATTGAGAGAAGTTTACAAATCATGAATGAATGAATTACAGTTACAGGGAAGGTTTTATAGGGAGAGTTGGTTGGCTAACAGTATTTCCCGCCCTTCTAGTTTGACTTTAGAAAGTCAAACTACTATTTTTGGACTTGTTAATTCTGACCCATGACACTCCATCCTCCTTAAGAGGATTCTTGACCTCAAGAATCAATTTGGAACTGTGGAAACCTGTGCACCAAATCATCATAGAGTTCCCAGGTTGCACTTTCTTCACTTTGGTTTGTCCATTTTACCAGCACATACACTGCAGCCTTGTTATTGAGCTTGGCCATTCTTCTGTCTAGAATTGCTTCAGGCTCCACTGACAAAAGGCCATCTTTTCCACAATGTGGCAGCATTCCTACCTTCTGATCATTTCCATGACATTTCTTAAGTTGTGAGACATGGAAGACTGGATGAATTTGACTAGTGTTTGGCAGATCCAACTTATATGCCACTGCTCCCACCTTAGCTAGCACCATGAAGGGACCATAATACTTAGCTGAAAGTTTGTTTTGTTGTACTTGCCTCAAGGTTACTTGTCTATGGGGCTGTAACTTCACATACACCCACATTCCCACCTCAAATTCTCTTTCTGATCTTCTCCTATCAGCATACAATTTAGTCCTGTCCTGAGATCTCTTGAGATGAAATTTCAGTACTTCAATAGCTTCCTCTCTGGCTTGCAGAGTCCTATCCACCACTTCCACAACACTTTCACCAGCCACATATGGTACATGCAAAGGGGGTGGTTGACCATATACCACCTCAAAAGGAGTAGTGTTGGTGGAGGAGTGTTTGTTTGTGTTATACCAGAATTCAGCCAAAGATAACCATTGAACCCATTCCTTAGGTTTTTCCCCAGTCATACATCTAAGATAGCATTCCAAGCACTTGTTTACCACCTCAGTTTGGCCATCAGTCTGTGGATGGTATGCAGTTGACAACTTAAGTTCCACCTTGAGAAGCTTGAAGAGTGACTGCCAGAAGTTGCTAAGGAATACAGCATCTCTGTCACTAACAATGGAGCTTGGCAAACCATGCAATTTGTATACTGAATCAAGGAACACTTGCGCCACACTGCTAGCAGTATAAGGATGACTTAGTGGCATAAAATGAGCATATTTACTCAATCTGTCCACTACCACAAAAATGATTGTTTTCCCTTGTGACTTGGGTAAGCCTATAATAAAATCCATTGAAATGTCCTTCCATACTCTCTCAGGAATTGGCAATGGTTGCAATAATCCAGGGTAAGCTGCTAAATCAGGCTTCTGCCTTTGACATACATCACACTCTCTAATGAACCTCTTGACTTCTTTCTGCATTCCCTTCCAATAGAACAAGCTTCTCAATTTATGACTGGTAACATTGGTTCCAGAGTGTCCACCAAGTGCTTCAGCATGAAAGTGCTTGATAATGGTTTTCCTTAGCTTCTCATCTCTTCCCACTACAAATTTTCCCTTTCTTTTCAACACTGACCTCTCCCATGTGTATTTGTCACCCTTATAAGTTCCATTACTCAACTGTTTGATCTTTTCTTGCACATTTGGATCCTGAACATAACTGTCTTTCACTTGTTGTAGCAGGTCAGTAGTAATGGTAGACATAATCATGGAGCTCAACTCTGCACTTCCTTCTATTCTTGACAAGGCATCAGCCACTATGTTTTCACTTCCCTTCTTGTAGATAATCTCATAATCATACCCAAGGAGTTTTGGAAGCCATTTGGCTTGAAAAGGTGTAGTGAGCCTTTGGTCCAACAAGTATTTAAGGCTAAAATGATCTGTCTTTATCTTGAAATGCCTATCTAACAAATAACCCCTCCATTTTTCCAAAGCTAATAACACAGCAAAAAACTCCTTCTCATAAGTGGACAAGCCTTGGTGTTTAGGAGAAAGTGTTTTACTTAGATAGGCTATAGGGTGTCCATCCTGCAATAGTACAGCCCCAACTCCAAGACCAGAAGCATCAGTTTCTACCACAAATGTCTTGTGAAAATTAGGCAGAGCTAGAACAGGTGCTTGGGTCATGGATCTTTTCATATTTTCAAAAGCACAACTAGCCTCCTCATTCCACTCAAAAGCATTTTTCTTAAGAAGTTTAGTGAGGGGCTGACTTAGAATAGCATAGTTCTTAATGAATCTCCTGTAGTAACCTGTTAGGCCCAAAAATCCTCTCAATTGTTTGACTGTTTGAGGAGTTGGCCACTGAACCATAGCTTCAATCTTGGTTGGATCAGTAATCACTCCCTCAGCTGAAATGAAATGACCCAAATATTCCACCTTTTCCATGGCAAAGTGACATTTGCTCTTCTTAGCAAACAAGGAATGTTGCTGCATTACTTCTAGAACTTGACTCAAGTGGTCTTTGTGCTCTTCTTGACTTTGACTATAGATCAATATGTCATCAAAGAAGACAAGCACAAACTTCCTGAGAAATGGCTTAAAAATAGAATTCATGAGAGACTGAAAAGTAGCAGGGGCATTAGTAAGTCCAAAAGGCATGACTAGGAACTCATAATGGCCTTCATGAGTCCTGAATGCTGTTTTATGAATATCATCCTTGTTCATTCTTATTTGATGATATCCAGACCTCAAATCCAGCTTGGAAAACACTACAGAACCACTCAGCTCATCTAGCAGCTCCTCAATCACTGGAATAGGAAACTTGTCTTTGACAGTGTGCTTATTCAATTGCCTGTAATCCACACACATTCTCCATGATCCATCCTTCTTTTTGACCATAACTATAGGTGAAGAAAAAGAGCTCTGACTGTTCCTTATCAAACCAGCCTCCATCAATTCCTTTACCATCAGCTCAATTGCATCCTTTTGATTTGGTGGGTGCTTATAAGGTCTGATATTGATAGGTTCAGTGTTAGGTAGTAAAGGAATGGTGTGGTCATGTGATCTCACAGGTGGTAATTCTTTTGGATCTTTAAAAACTATAGAGAACTTGTCAAGGAGTGTTTGGTATTCAGGTTTAGGTTGTATGAATTCACCAGTCATTTGCATCAAGGTTGCAGGATAGACACACATGGCCATGGAAGTAATCTCTGGTCCCATATGATTGAGTGATCCTTGTATCTTTTTGCCTTGCATCCATTGTAGAGATGATTGGTGAGTTCCCCTTATCATGCACTTCTTTTCATTCAACACAAATTCCATCACTAGGTTTTTATAATCAAATTGGATGACACCTAATGTGGACAACCATTGCACTCCCAAGACCATTTCACATCCTCCCAAAGGCAAAATCATCACATCAGTCACATAAGTTCTGCCCTGCAATGTCCATTGAAAATTCTTGCACTCATAGTTACTAGACATCACTTGCCCATTTGCTACTGCAACTTGAAGTGGACACATTTTCCTCATTCTACACCCCAACTTTTTAGCCACTGCTTCATCCAAGAAATTGTGTGTACTGCCTCCATCAACCAAAATATGCAGTACTTGTTTCCCTACATGTCCTTTAATTCTCATGGTCTGGTAATTGTGCACTCCAGTCATGGCATTAAGAGAGACTTGGGGCACTATAACCTCCTCTTCCATTTCCCTTCCTTCTTCCAATAACACCAACTCTTCTTCCTCTACCACTTCCTCATCTACAATCACTTCCAAAGAGTAAATTCTTCCAGTACATTTGTGGCCAGGAGTAAATTTTTGGTCGCAAAAGAAACACAGGTTCTTTGCTCTCTTTTCTTCTAATTCCTTTGATGTTAACCTCTTAAAAGGTCTGTTTGACGCATTTGGCACATTATTACCCACATATCCTCCAGACTTTGGTACTAAAGCCCCTCCTCCCACATTTTTAGGAGTGGTCAATAAAGGAACATGTTTAGTTTTCAGCAAAGCCACATTAGCTTCTTGCAACTTGGCCAAAGAGAACACATCTGGCAAGGTTGTAGGTTTGAACATTCTAACGGCATATGCAATATCCTCCTTCAAACCCCCAATGAAAGAACTCACAGCAAAGGATTCCGTTACATCCACCTTGTTCAGCAACACTTCAAAAGAATCTTGGTAAACTTGTACACTTGTAGTTTGTCTAAGATTCTTCAGTTCCACTACTGGGTCTTCAAAAACTGATTCAAATCGCTTCTTGACCCAAGTTTGATATAGTTCCCATGTCATGATACCTTCATGTTTTTGCATAAACTGTTTGTGCCAATTAAGAGCCTTTCCAAACACATGCATTGAAACCAAACTTAATCGCTGCGCATCCGTATCCACATGATCCATCTCAAAGAACTTATTCACTTTGTACAGCCAATCAAGAACACCCTCTCCCTCAAACTTCGGAAATTCAACTTTCACCAAACGCCCATAAGTAGGACCAGTAGGCTGACCGTCATTGCGTTGACCTCCATTGATCCTTCCTTGACTTGTACCTTCACCACTATCCCACCTTTGTTGCATCGTTTGCATGGTTTCCCGCATCTCTAACATCATTGTCATCAATGATTCAAGGGTCGGCGGATTAGATCCACCATTATCAGTTGATCTTGTGGACACCACCATGTTTCTTGATTAATCAATCTTGTAACTGAATGATACTGTACGAAAGAACACTATCTTGATTAATTGCCAAGATCGAGCTCTGATACCAATTGAAACATACCAATCTTGAAACCCAAATTAGGAATGAGGATTGAGATTCAATTGTAACAACCAATTAGGAATTCATAGAACAAGAAACAGAATTCGTGAAAGATTGTTATGGAATTATTGAATGGTATGATTACAAGAGTGTTTACAGAATTGAGAGAAGTTTACAAATCATGAATGAATGAATTACAGTTACAGGGAAGGTTTTATAGGGAGAGTTGGTTGGCTAACAGTATTTCCCGCCCTTCTAGTTTGACTTTAGAAAGTCAAACTACTATTTTTGGACTTGTTAATTCTGACCCATGACATATAATGGGTGAGGCTTATGATAATGAGATTGGGTACCAATGGCAGATTCATTTGTGCTCAAAAATAGGTTTGATTTTTATATTTTTTGGATTAGGGTTTACATCCCATTAATTAGGGAAAATGGATTAGGGTTTAAAAATAATACGATTAAAAGTGGATCAAAAACAAAGCTCAAAGATCGAATGTTTTCTTCAACAAAGATCTATGTTTTCTGGATTAGGGTTTACATCCCATTAATTAGGTAAATATGGATTAAGGCTTAAAATAATACGATTGAAATGGATAAAAAAATAAAGAACAAAGATCGAATGTTTTTATTCACAAAGATCAAAGAACGAATAACTTTTTTTAGTTTTTTGGATTAAGATTTAAATCATGTTGATAAGAGAATAATGGATGGGTGGATGGTATGTGTGTGTTTTTTTACACCGTAGTTGTGAGAAAAAAATGGGAAAAAAATAAATAAATACCATTATTTATACCCGCGGTTACAAAACGCGATTTTAAAAAAAATTGCGTTTTAGAAAATCGCGTTCCGCCCAAAAATAAGGTAAATAAGGCAACAAATGAGATTTTTTAGCAAATTATGAAATCCTATTGGCTAAAAGATGTGACTGGAATATGACTGGATTAAAAAGTGTGGTTTCAAGTAATAATTATAGCTATATATAATATAGAGATAGTGCTATATGCAAAACCACTTTTTTGGTATAGAACTTACAGAACTAATATAAAACATTATGAGCCACTAGATGAGTTTGATCAAAGGTTCTGATTAAAAGTGCTTAAACTGTCATTCATCCAAAGATGAAGGCTTTTGTGTAATACATAAAAATAAATGAATATTTATTTATAAAGCTGGAAGGGCAATTGAGGTATTTTACATGACCCCTAAAATAATGATAGAAACAGTCTGTACCCTAATATCTCACTTACCAAAATCATTTGCAGCCTCTCCTGGATCAATTTTTTCAAGAAAATATTTTTATCAGTTTCTTTTAGATCGATCAAGTTAAAAACATCTAAAATAAATCCTAAAAAAATTTACCTCGCATCTATTAGGATTACGATGGCGGCGATTCGATTAGGATGACGACGACGGCTTTTGGATTAGGATGACGCCGACGGCGACTTCATATAACACGGGGATTTTGTTTCCACTATCCGAGGTATGAATCCACTATATCTTAAAGCAATAAAGTATTAATATTATTTGAGTTTGTCAAAATGATTCGTTATCTTTTACTACGTGGTTAAAGACTTGTGTTATAATTGAAATAAAGTATATTTTTCACCACTTCATTAATTCATTTCACGTATAGAAAAGATGATGATATTGGTTGCAATTCTTAGATGATGATTACTATTTGATTTTTTTAAGATGATGATGACTATTTATTTGGTACGAGCATCATTAGTTATTAGATGATGACTATATGATTTTCTTAAGTCAAGTACATGTTTGCTCGTGTCTTTATAATTTTGGATTCGTATGGTAACAATTTTTTTTTAATCAATGGATTACGATTTTCGAGCTCCCAGCCTATTTTTTCTATGGCCTGTTAATAAAATAATTCTCTTTTTTATGGTTGCGATTCTTATTACGCATCATAAAATCTTAAATGATACTTTAAGTGGTTATTTCTAGAAAATACTGATCTCTTTGGTTCATGTATTAATTACAAGGTACATGCACTTTTAAAAACACTAGATTTATGATCTCAAGAAAAAAAGCGGATATACATACAAAATGATTTAATGTTAATCATGAAAATATGTTATTGAAAGCGGCTATACATATAAAATGATTTAAGGAAGTGGCCATACATGTACTAGATTAGCTTGTTTTGTTTTTTGGTGATACCTATGTTACATTTCATATATGTTTTTAGCAGTTAGGTTATGCTCATATAATTTATATATAAAATCAATAAAAAGTTTAGATGCATATACATCTTAATCTTGATATAAAATAAAAAAAACAATTGTGTGTAATTTCAGGTGTTAAAAAGATTCAGGTATAAAAGAGATACAAGTGTTGATCTATCGTGATAAAGAAGTAAAGTCGCTATTGTAGCGTGCACACATGTTCTTGGAAGCGTGCATACATGTTCTTGGAAGCGTGCACACATGCTTTTAGAAGCGTACACACATGTTCTTTGAAGAGTGATGTATGTTTTTCGAAGAGTGCACACATGTTTTTAAATATACGTTTGTATTTGAATTGTATTCCATTATATCATATTTTGTTTTTATTTTATTTATGTTTTTGCTTTCTTATAAATTACATGTATGTCTTTATGTTTTATATTATAATTTTTTTTGTTAATAATGTACAATATACACCTGTAATCACCATTTTAAATGAAAAGTATAATGGCCAAACAATTGCACCATAAAATCTATTTACGTTTACAACAAGGATGAAAAAACCCGCGCTTCGCTGCGGGAAGTCTTGTGATTTACGTGTTTGTTTGTTCATAGTTTTATCGCTTTTCGGGTAGGGAGCACTTGCTGGTAGGATATATCAGATGTTGGGCTTTTGTTTGGAAACATATGTTTGCAGAAGAATTAGCAAAAACCATTCCCAAACTAAACATACTGAATTTAAGATGCAAAAAAGAATGAATCCTTCACATGTCGCCTTCCGAACAGCGCCAGACATCTGCAATCAAAGGTTTTTTATACTATGAGAATTACAATTCTAGCTCAGGACTTCAAATACCATACTTTCTCAAGATGGATAAATAGCAGTATACATTTAAGAAGTCGATCCTAGTTTTTGACTTACTTGAGCTGTCAACATCTTTGTTAACCATACTATTCCCTTACGTATAATGATCATTACGGAATTATGTCTTCCTTCATTTCAATTTTCGCGACATTCGTTCCAAACTCAGATAAGTTCATATGCCATCCAAGAAAGCTACAAAACATGTTTCAGTAGCCGTGCACACCTTATACAAATTTCGGAAACCATATAATAAAGAAAATCGTATAAAAAATGAGGCAAATAGCGAACCCCGTGTAAATGGGCATGGGGTTCTCCATTGGCATGAGTAAGATACGTTATGAAAGAATAGAGGAAAACTGACCTCATGTAGGTGCATGAAGTATGTTTCTCAGGAGACCAGAAGGCGGTGACGGTTTATGCACTTGTTTCATATACCTTAAACTGATCCCTACCCTTCCAAACTTCTATGGCTACTTGGCCGAATGATGCACTACACCACGTTCTTTACTGCTCATATAAAAAAGAAACCTCAAATAGTGTATTGTTTTAGTGCTAAAGTATTTCAACATTCTTCGATATATAAAAGGTTATTAATAATCTACAACTTGATATCCACACATCCATGTAGGAAAGTTCTTATTTGACCCAAATTGAGCAATTAAGTGAAAGATGTTTGGATGGTCGTGATGTAATCTCTCAACCCGACACGATTTTACTTGTTATCCTCCCTGCTCATTTTGCAACGTTTGACGTATAAAATATAGATTCGCCTCTAATCGAAAAGAGAACCTTTTACGTGGGTACGAAGACCTGTAAATCAGAAGCTCGAATGCAGCTGTTTCCAATTTTTTTTCATCTCAAATTGTCGCTTCTTGCTTGTACTTGGACTCCTGCAAGTAAATTATGTTTGGAGGCCGCACGTTGGCACTGTTGATCAACACAAAAACGACACATGTTATAATATCACATACATCGAGTATTGCAAATCTAATATTATAAGGAAATCAGGTACCCGTTTCATATTTCACTTTCGCTGCCACGTTCGTATTTTTCATTTTCTTCTCCTATTTTAAGTTTATCATAAGGTGCTGTGTGGAATGTGAAAGAGGAGACAGATTGCCCTCTCGCTCAGGACACAAAATGATATATAGAAAATGATAGAAAGAAAACTTCGAGACTAAAAAGGACATACAAAGATTTATAAAGTATGTTCTATAGTGTCATCAATTGCCCGCTCAGATCTTTTTGCCACCAAATACTATATCAAACGAATGGCTACAATAAAATGGGACTAAACTAAGAAAAGTGAATATAAACTGTACCGAAAGAGTTGCAGTTTTATTTGAGCTGAATAGTAAGCTGACTTGCACCTTTAGACAGACCAACTACACTGACTGTATTTTTATGATTTCAAATTGAATTCGAATTTTGTTGTTTAAATCATGCCCATAATTTATATTTAATAAGTTTCTTTTATGCAAATGAAGTAATATAGGAGTGTGGCAGGCCATCGAGTTTGTTGCAATGTAACGTAGATACATAAAAGTCAGTGATGTGACAAATACTTACCAAATTTTGTGCGACTCCCACCTACTCAACAGCAATGAATAAGCCGTCCATCCATGTCGTTGAGATGTGCCGAAAGTAACAGCCTGTTAAATCGGAAAATGAAGAACAAAATAAGTTGATGATTCTAATTTTATAAACATGGAAATATTTAAAAAAATAAAAGTAGTGCACCAAGTTTCTTGGCAGCAACTCGTACAGTTTGAACCATCACCTGACCCACCCTACCAATAGACTGTACCACCTGTAGCCACAACATAAATTACTTGCATACAAAAGCTAATAGACAAAGACATAAGCAAAGAAAAGTACAAACACATTTACTTGCAAACCTGATATCTGAAAACATATACCTGCTGCAACGTAAGGCAACCCCGCTTAGGATTCCATGAAGGTGAATCCTGTTGGCATACTTTGGGATGAAATAAAACCCGAGTTCAAAACAGTAGAAAAAAAGAGAAGATCATAAAAAATCATATTTGCAAACTACAAACACACATTATCTTGCGTATGCCTCACTTTGAAGAACCATGTCCAAACAACAAACATAACACTCCTAAAATCTGTTTCACCTAATCATATTTAGGATACTAATTTCAGGAAGCTAAACTGATCTTAATCCCACTAATCCTAATATATAAAAAACGCATCTTGTTTCATCTTAAGCAAGTTATGACACACTAATTTTTGACGATGCATAATACTAATTAGCTTGATTGTATCATTCTATAGATAAACATCTTAAAATTTATATGGCCCATATGAATAAAAACCAACAGGGACATGAATTAAGCATATTCCATTATACATAACAAAAGGCATCCAATATTAAAAATGATTGAAAAATTCAGTTTACAAACACCTAAAATCGTAATCAAACATCAAAAATCAATAACATTAGAAAAACACAATGATTGAAATATTAAAAAAACATACCTAATTTATGCGGTATGACCCAAACAATTTTCATATACCCCTCAGTAGGCAAAAGCACTTCCAATAAGACAATAGCAATCGTATTGTTGGAACCTGCTAGGTTGTTCCAAAAAAAAAACAATTCAATTTTGAATGAAATAAAGGTTAAGATATTGATTAAGGTAAAATAACTTACATGCAATACGGATCAATTAAATCTCGATTATCGAATTATATAATTAAAAATGACAAAACCTTGAGATCGGAGAATTAAATGATTCATTAGGATGTATAAACCCCGTCGAAATCGTTGGTACACTACCGGCTCCCATCAATCATCCACCCTTCTTTGTTGGTTTCATTGAATCATTGTGTGTGTTTTTTCGTGTTGCATTAGATAAGAGATCTGGAGGTAGAGAGAGAGGCGTTTTCTTAATTTGTTTTAGAAAGAAACACGTATACACATACGTGTTTATCAACTACTGTAGTTATCATTATCCCTTAAAATAATCAGTAGGTAAACACGCGACATTTGTTTCCCGCCAAAACCAAGAGAAATTAATAAAAAATCCCCCACTCCTTCCTAAAACAGTTATAAGTAGTAATATTAGAAAGGACACATGTGCACCTTTTATTTTAATAAACGTATATGCAACAATATTTTATTAACTAAAAATCTTATTAATTCCAACAGGAAAGGATTTTGATAACCGTTGTTTAATTAACAAATTTAAAAAACAAGTTAAACATGTGTTTTACCCATTATACCCTTTTAATTAAAAAACTATATATTTAATTTAACTAAGTTCTAGTAATTGGTTTAAAGTGGTTATGTAAGTTCTGTACCAACAAAGTGGTTTTGTATATAGCACGATGACATAATCTCATAAACGATGATGTGGCAGTTAACTGTAATCAAAATCGGAATTGTTTTACAAAAAGATATTTTTTATATGGTTCGAACATGGGACCTCTAGGTTTAAGTATTAGGAAACACTCAAACCAAACTAATCCAAGGGATATATTGTGTTTTATTTCGTACTACCCAGATATATAAATTGACAAAAGAACTTGCATACTCTCTACCATCGCCCGCTTAATACTTGCTATAAAAACATCTGAATATTCTAAACCAATCCCTCAACCGATTGTTTATTTATAATCCTTAATCCCTCGATCGATTGTTTAGTTATAATCTTCAATCCCTCAACCGATTCTTTAGTTATAATCAAAAATCGACCCCTCAATCGATTATTTAGTTTTAATCCTGAATTGATACTTTAATTTTAATCATCAACCAATAATATTGAATTCTGGTGGTTCTCGAGGTTTTGGAGGTTATGGAGGTTCACAAGCTTCGTCCTCCAACAATTACAAGAAGAATAGGGGTTATGGGGGTTCCAAGGCTGTAGCCTTTGGCGAAGCTGAAGGTATTTTTTTAATTTATATTTTTCTTCATGACAAGTACAAACATGGACCGTTGTTTTCCGTTGTAAGTATTTTAGCACTCCTCGCATTCATATAGGATATATTAAGTTTGGTTATAATAATAATGTGTTTAGATTATAAGCCAATTAGCAAGATATGTTTGAATGTAGATGTATTTAAGGGGAGTTTGGATGTTCGTTTTAATAATGTGTTTATGTGATGCTTAATAATTGAATAAGACAATAGAGTTTTGGATTTTGATGTACTTTTGTTGTTAAAGTTATAAGATCCAGATCTTTTAATGCTAAGTTATGTATAAAGGAAGGTATATAGCTTATTCTAATTTACCCTTAGTACGTAGATCATACGTTTTGTTGTATCAACCAAGCATTTAGTGTCAGAAATTAAACTATATAATGTCCTTAGGTCGAGTAGTTTAGGTAATATACATAATCACAAAATCAAAGCACCAAATTAAAGAAACGAGAAACGGTATCTCAATGACCAAACCATGCTCTTGGGTTTTGGCTCTCCACCCATCAGTCATTAACTTGTCCAACACCACATTCAAGTCGACTGTCTGACCATTTTTAGTCAATTTCCTCACAGTCGCTCTAACCTGATCTTTGTGGAATCCCATATTGGTCACCTTATCAACTACATCATCAGTTAGGACCCTGTTGCCATCACTTCCAGAACCAGAACTTGAACCCGCACCACTACCACCAACTGCTGCAGCAGTAGGAAGGGACTGAGAAAATATCCTAATAGTAGGGAGATGTGGGTAGCCATTGGGACCGCAATGACCCATGTTAGGGGGAACGTTTATTCGATTTCTGAGGTGACCCATACTGAGAATCACCATAATTGAAAGGTTCACCAAACCCTGATGACGACCCATACTGTCTAGAAAACCCTGAACCAGTCTTGTCAAGCGGTGTTTCGTATATCTGGGATGGTTTACTAAGAAACTTCCTTGGAGGTGGGGGCCACTCCTACTTCATGATAATGGTTTAGCAAGGTATTGCTCTAACTATGGTCACATTCAGTTGGTATGAGTTTAATTTTAGCATTCTTATTGTTGTGGTTTGCTTTTAAATGTCTACAACAGTGACATTGATTGGCCGAAACTTTGATAGGAATGATGACTCTTTTTCGATGTACTCTACACATATTAAAGATGGTTGATGTTCGTTTTTTACTGGTACATCAGATGCAACCCTTTGGATAGAATGGTGAACGGATTAACCCAAAAAAATGTGTTGCGCTTTTTAAAACATTTCAAGTAAAAAATTTGTATGTTTATTTTAAAAGATCAATTTTTTTAAAGAACATGGGTGACTTCCACACAGATGACCCATTTACCTTTTTGACCCGTCATAGACAAACATGGCATGTATGTAATTTATAAAAGTACATGAAAATTTAAACTAAATATACAATCTTTTGATTCAAAGGGTTTATTTTCTTGGCAAGAACTATATAACGATTCGGATTACAAATGCCCATTTTGCGTAGATATGAAAAATACCTTATACAAATATGATGAATTGATCTATTTCAACGCAAACTTTCTTGGCACATTACCCTATAAGACATTCCGCCCATATTTCCACCTTTAATGAGTATATAGTCAAATTAACTTAAAACTACAATACGCATTTGGTTTTCTTATGCACTTTTTCACATCTATATCATATCAAGCGTAATTAGAGGTGGCAAATCTTGCCCATTTTAACACACATGGGCACTTTTTGATACTTTTAAAAAAAGGATGGGGCACTTTTTTCCCATTCTTTATTATTAATGGGTTAAACGGGCGCACATATAAAAAATTAAAACCAAAAAGCTATTGTATTGTTATGCAACTTATGGTAGTGATGAGACTGCTTTTATACATAGTCTCATCGTCCAAATTGGGCTTAAAATGCATTAAATATCATCAAAATACCCAAATATATGCTTGTGTTTGTTGCTTGTGTATTTTAGGTACGGATATTGAGAAAATGACAAAAGATCACAAGAATCATGCAAAAACGAACACGGGAAACGAAGCCGCACGATGAACCAAGCCCTAATGAAGAATTTTCCAAAGAAAACCCTTGAAGATTTGAAGAATTATGAAGATTGGTCCTCCAAGTTTGAAGAATTGACACTTTATACCCTTGTATCTTCATAATTACAAGTTTGGTCCCTAAAGTTTGTCAAAATTACAAAAAGGACCCTTAACTTTGAAGAATTGGCAAATTTAGTCCCTCATCAAAACTAAATTGTCAATAATGGTCCTCCAAGAAGTCAACAAACAAGTCAAAGCCTTGAAGTATGAAGACATGTCAAAAACAGTCCTTCAAATATGAAGCAATTACACTTTTAGTCCTTAAAACAAGTTTTAAAACTTGTTGTGCCAAAACTGCCAACTTGCCAAAGATATTTTTCAAAGGAATGGACTTATTTGCTGTTTTAATACAAAGTGAAAGAAGAATGAAAATAGAGGGGTCAAACCTGCCAGACAACCTAAGTTATCCCCACCTCTCACAAGCTGCCACATCACCTACCTTAAACCCTCCGCCAATCATATTCACCCCCTCTCCACGTCAGAATCCACCCAACACATTTATTTAATCAGTTTTAAACTGATTATAAATTTTGAGGGAAACACGTTTTTTGAAAACTAATTACCCTTAACCCCATCAAATCCCACCCTGCTATCACTAATCCCTCCATAAACCCTAAATCTTAATTTCCACAAATCAAGGGGTTTTTCCCTAAATCTTTCCAGATTGACAATTAATGTCACTCTCATCCCAAACCCAACTCCCAAAAACATCACCCTCACCCTCACATATCCCTCCAACCCTCCCCTGACCCACATCCAAGCTTGAAGACAAAAGAAAACCAGCTAATCAACGCCTATGGGCATTTTCGTGTTCAGAAAGAAAGAATGGACGACCTAGATCACTCCAAAGCAGCTGGCATCCCACAAACTGCCAAGATCATCACATGGGCTTTCAAATTCAAAATCGTCCAAGGGTAGCTTGGGAAGTTTACTCATTAGGGTTTTTAGTTTCCTTTCACTTCTAGCATAGTTGTAGCCTATTATATAAAGGCTTTTAGGACTTTCATTTTTCCTGTTCTTAATTTTTTCTCTTTTTTCACAATCCTTGTAAATCCAGTTTATAAAGGAATATAAATGGTATTGAGTTTGGTGATGAGAAAGATTGAGTTCCTTTTACATTTCATGTTGATTTAAGTTCATTGTTTGAGTTTGGTTTAATTTTCAGCAAAAGTTTTCAAGTTTTCAAAGTTTCTGTTTCTTTTCAAGTTTTTTTCTCAAATCTTAAATTTCATTCAAAACCTGATAAAATGGTGATTAAGTGTGTTGGTGTGATGGTATTTGAGCTTGTGTATGTCCAAGACACCATGGCTTGTTCTGGTGTAGTGGGTACCCAAGTTTAAATAAGCAATTGGTTTGGTCATTTCTCTTTTTTTAGTTTATCATAATCTTACCCATAAGCTAAGGTTTCCTTCTGGCTTAATCTATAAGCTAGGGGCAAGCTCTTAAGCTTTTACACAAGCTTTGTTCCCTTTTCTCTTAGAAGATTCAAAGAGGAACCAATCTTATTCATTTTTGTTAAGCAAAACTTCATCAGAATCTCACCCAAGTTCAGCACAAGCCCGGGCTTGTTTGGAGGTGACTATTCAGTCACTGTTGGGCCTGGATGTAGGCCCAACAAGGTAGCTTCCTAGTTCCTTTTTCAGTTCCCAAAAATTTTAAGTTGTATGACTTATATAAAATTTGGTGAATCTGTATGATATTTGTTTAAGTGTTGGTTTAAGTGTTTGGTTGTGCTCAATTTATGATTGTATGCATGTTAGAGGTATCTTGATTTAGTTTGAATTAGATTTCAGTAGGATTGCTTTGTTAAATTTGATTTCAGTAATATAAAGGGGTGTTTGGATCAGTGTTTTAAATGGTTTAGATTGTTTAGAATCTACTTGTAGTCTTGTTTTACACACTCTTTGGGTTGTCAATAGGTTTTTGGCTAGCTTGGTTTTCAATTTGAGTAGGTTTTAAACCATATGCATGCTTGAAAATTGGTTTAAGTGGTAAAAATCAGAAAGTCATTATTGTATATGATTTTGTTGGAATTTGTGCATCATATCTGAATCATTGCTAGATTATAGGTTTGTTTAGGACTGTGTATGGTTTTTGTGTGATCTGGTACACTTGTATGAAAGATTTTGAGGGTTGAATTTCATTATTATGCTAAGTGCATCAGCATAATACTCATCAGAAACATAAGCTACATCAGTAACTTGTTTTTGGCATTGTGTGCTTGATTTTGTGTTGTAACCTGCCTGTTTTTGAGTTTATTTTGACTCCTTATACTCCAAAGAGTATAAGGGTGCCTGATTGTCCATCAATACATCACCAAAATCAAGAAACAAGCCCTCTTATTTCAAAACTGCACTTGTGAAGATTTACTTGTGTTCCTCAGAAACTTATCCAGACCTGAGCACGTTTTTTTGATCCATTTGTCTTAATCTTTGTTATTTTGATTTGGTGTTTGTGTTTTGGTGATTAAAAGGGTAACAAGATTTGAGTTTAAAGTTTAAAAAGAAAAAAAAAATAAAGTGTAAAAACTCACTTGGCCTGGGCTCGAACACGCGACCCCCCGTTTGGAGGAGTAACGTGTTTACCAGTGATCCGGATGGTTTTTTACGTTTAAGTTTCATTTCACAATCTATTTAAGGGTTATTGGATTTATAGCTTATTTGACCAACAGCTTTTAAATAAGCTATTTCTAGCTTATTCCTTGTAGCTTTTTCCTGTTTAGCATTTTTCTTAGGTTTATATTAGGGTTTTTGACTTTTCTGAGCAAAAAGTTTATTTTTCCCGTTATTAATTAATTTATTAGGATTATTTTTAGTTTTAATTTTAAAAAGTCATTAAAAAATAGTAAAAGGTATATTAAAAATCTGAAAAATTAGTTTTTAGGTTTTTAATCATATTTTTGAGGTTTTCAGCTATTTAGGTTTTCAATTTAGCTTATTTTTGATTTTATAGGATTTTAAGGTTTTTAAGCAACTTTAAAATTTAATATAAAATTATTAAATAGGTTACAGAAAATTTGGATTGCATTTTTGTTTTAGTTATAATATTCTAGATTTTTGGTAATTTTTTAGAATTTATTTATAAACTTTTTGTTTTTTTAAATATTTTAATATTTTTTTATTATTAAAAATTGAAGTTTTAGTTTTTACATTTTTCCTAGGTTAAGGACAATTAGGAGTTTTGTCACTTTCCAAATATTTTTTAGGTTTTTCATTTATTTTCTAGAATTAATTTAAGTTTTAATAGATTTTAATAGTTTTTAAGTGTTTAAAAATAGTTTAATTTGGTTTTAAAAATTTTAAAAATAGTTTTTGGCTTAATTAGGTCATTTTTGAGGTTTACAAACTATTAGATCTTGTTTAGGGCTTTTTAATATTTAATTGTGATTTTTAAGGCTTTAATTAGCATTAAAAAGTCATTATTGAATTAATTAAAAGGTTTTAGCAAGTTTGGATTTTTTGTAAACTCTTAGAATATTATTGGGGATTTTTAGTAATTTTTAGGAATTTTTAGGTTAAAATTTTAATTTTGGCACTATTTACGATTTTACGTGTTCGCCTTTTTCGTCGTAGTTTAATTCGTCTTTGTAACCGTCTTTCTCTTCTAATCCCATTTCTTTCTCAATCATATAATCACAAATCAAAATCAATTCTTAACACAACGCCCTTGCCTCCTCGAGAACGAACTCACTTATGGTCATTCACACACGGTTTTCCTAAATCGTCGTGCACACTTGCCCTATTTTTACGCTCTTTTTCCTAAAAGACGTAATTTTACAACTATCATTTTGGCGCCACTGCCGGGGAGGCGTGTTGGTTTTGGTTGATCAATTGTTGTTTTTATATAACCATAAATAGCTAATTGTATTAGTAGCACTCTACTAATACGTATTATCGGTTTTTCGTTTTTTGTGAATACTATTACTATATTGTATACGTAGAACAATAAATTTACAAGTACTTCAAATACGTGAGAAATCACAACCTTGACTTGGGAGGTCATTACCCAATCATTGTATTCGAATCTCAAACCAAAGAAAAAGGCAAAAATAGATAAATACTTTCGTGAAGCTCGATTTTGAGAAATACAAACTATAAGGTGGGTATAAGGCGGTTGTATTTCACGACCTAAAGGAAAAAGGCTCTTAAGTGCTTCGCGCCGCCTCGTTTCCTCCGCTTGCTTGTGCGTATTTTGATTTTGAAAGCTAATCGAGGGTTTTGCCGCCCAAAGTATTACTTAAGTATCATATATATTTTCTTGGTTTCATTTGATTAAACCCTCTTGAACGATTTGGTGTTCCACCATCGTTCTAAAGTCATCGAAGGCGTTCACTTCACGTGATCGTTTTTATTCCTTGAGGCTTCTTTAATCGAGAGATTTGATTAAGGAGGAGATTTGTAGATTTGTGTCTACCTAATACATTCCAAAAATCCAAAAAAAAGTTAAAACAATCAAAAACCACAAAAAAATTGAAAAAGTAAAAACACCAAAAAGAATCTTCTTTGCTCGCCTTCTCGTTGGACGTGACGTTTATGCAAACTCGCTCTAAAGCAAGACGTGCTCATAAACGAAGAAACAAATCAATCACTCCTACTAGTGAGGAGTCTCCTATTGACGAACCCATTATAGTGAAAGAAGCACCCATGGCTAATCGAACTATGATGGAGTTGCTTCAAGCACCCACCGAGGGTTATGGAGAAGCGATTGTGATTCCCGCTATCCTTGCGGAGAATTTTGAGGTTAAGACGGGTTTGTTGTCCATGATTCAAAACAACAAGTTTCGAGGTGACGAAAAGGACAACCCTCATAACCACATTCGCCAATTTAATCGTCTCACCGCCACTTGCAAGTTTAAGGACGTCTCAAACGACTCGATTAAGATGATGCTTTTTCCGTATTCCTTAGTGGGGCCCGCAAAAATTTGGTTAGAGAAAGAGCCACCCAATTCTATATTGACGTGGAAGGATCTCGTTTCAAAATTCGTGAACCAATTTTTTCCGCCCTCTAAGACTACGCACTTGAAAAACGAGATTTCAAAGTTTTCACAAGAGTATAATGAGAGTTTTTCAACGGCTTGGAATAGGTTTAAGGAAATGTTGCACGAATGTCCTCATCATGGTTTTTCCGACTTGCATCAAATTGACACGTTTTACAATGGCTTGAACGATCATGAGCGTGATTATCTTAATGCCGCCGCGGGTGGTAATTTTTTGTGTAAGACGGTCGAGGAAGCATTGTTAATCATTGAGAATAGGTCTAAGGTCTATAGTCCTCGTAGCACTTCGAGTGTTCGTAAGACTTCGTCTTCGCCTTCATTGTCACACACCGTTGATGCTTGTCAAATCGAGGCTAATTTGGAGAACAAAATTTTTGATAAGTTGAAAGGATTGTTAATTGAGTTTAAAGTTGGTGAACAACCCGCTCCCGCTACGATTAAAGCGGTTGAGGTTTCTTGTATGTATTGTGGTGGAGCTCACGATTATTCCGAGTGCATTACCAACGGTGGTAACACTTCGAGTGCCTTCGCGGCCGCGGGAACTTATAACCAAAACGGTCAAGTTCCTCGCACTAATCAATTGACTCCACCGGGTTTTCCACCAAATCAAAATGCTAACAATTATCGAAACAATCAAGTTGGTTACCAAAGCAATCAAAGGAACAATTTTAAGGGTAATAACAACTATGGGAATCAAGGAACTAGTAGCCAATTGCAAAATCAAAATCAAAACCGTAATTTTCAAAACACAAGTCAAGGTCTTCAAAATGTTTACACTAAAGAACTTCCAATGGACTTTTTGAATTACGCCACGGCAAATGATAAGATTTTGGAAAACATTCAAGAGCAATTGGCTAGTCAAGCTAGGGACACGGCTAAAAACACCAATGAGTTAGCTAATTTTGTGAAGGAAAATCTTAACATGAGAAATGAGTTGAAAAATGATTTTGCTAATCAAATTAGAGGTCAAAACAACAAGATAGATCAAAGTCATGCTAGGCTTGAACAAAGAATTGACCAAAAAGCCGCTAGTCAAGATTTGAAGTTTAATAGTCAAGATGCTAAGCTTAATGCCATTTTAGAAGCCGTCATGGGGAACAAAGCCTCTACTTTGAGTGGTCTACCTAGTAACACCGTTTCAAACCCAAAGGGAGAGATGAAAGTGATTACCACACGAAGTGGTAAGACACTTAAAGAACCGACTCCTCAACCAATTACTCCAACGGTGGAGGAAATTGAGGAAGAACCCGAGGTGGTGGTCGAAAAGGAGCATATTTCAAGCCCACAAAGTACCGCTCATGCCACACCTACGGTTGACCCATCACCCATATTGGAACCCGAGATTCCAAAGGCTATGCCTATGCCCCAACCCACACCACCCTTGCCTTACCCATCGAGACTTAGGAAGGAGAAACGACAAGAGCGCGACAACTACCAATTTGAGCTTTTTATGAAAATGTTTCGTGAGTTGCACCTTAATGTGAGTTTCGCCGATGCTTTGGTCATGATGCCTCGATTTGCCGCTAACTTTAAGAGTATGTTGAACAACAAGGAGAAATTGCACAAAATGTCTAGTTGTTCGTCGGTTTATCTTAATCGCATACCTCAAAAAGTCGGTGATCCCGGTAAATTTTTGATCCCTTGTGCAATTCAAGATATGGAAGAATGTTATGCCTTGGCCGATCTTGGTGCTAGCATTAACTTGATGCCACTTGCAATCTTTAAGTCGCTCAATCTTCCTAATCTTACTCCTTCACGAATGTCTATTGAGTTGGCCGACCATTCCACGATTCTCGCATGTGGTTTGGCGGAAGACGTTTTTGTAAAAGTGGGGAAGTTCTACTATCCCGTAGACTTTATTGTTGTTGATGTCCCCACGGATCCTCAAGTTCCTCTTATTTTAGGTCGTTCGTTTTTAGATACGTCTATGGCTTTAATTGATGTGCATGCTAGAAAGATCACCTTACGTTTCAACGACGAGGAACTTGTTATAAACGCAACTCAAAATTCTCAACTTTCTCATGTTTATTCCGTTGCTACCATAAACCTCGTTGATATGATCGACGTGGTTTGCGAGGAATTTTCACAAGAAGTTTTAGGGTTTGGTGATGAAGAAACTAGTGGCAATCCCACTATGTTAGATCCAATTCTTGATAATTCGACACCAACCTTCACTCCTTTTGAAGGTGGTGGTTTTACGTTGGAAGAATTCGATGTTCCACGTACTTGTAACGAAGACCTCGACAACGATGAGGACTTCTCGATTATCAAGGATTTTCTCAACGATTTCCCATTTCCTCCACCCGAGGAGGTTATGAGTATCGAACCCAAATCTTCACTTGAGGAACCACCTATTCTCGAGTTGAAAGATTTACCTCCTCACCTCGAATATGTCTATTTGGAGGAGGACGACAAGTTGCCGGTTATTATTGCGAAGGATCTTTCGAATGATGAAAAAACCGCACTTGTCGATGTTCTTAAGGATCACAAAGGGGCGATTGCGTGGAAGTTATCCGACATTAAGGGAATCGATCCCAAATTTTGTACCCACAAAATCTTAATGGAGGAGGATTTCAAGCCCACAATCCAAAGTCAAAGGAGGGTGAACCCTAAAATTCACGACGTCATCAAAAAGGAGGTCCTTAAACTCCTTGACGCGGGAATGATTTACCCTATTTCTGATAGCCCTTGGGTGAGTCCTATTCATTGTGTCCCTAAAAAGGGAGGGATGACCGTTGTGCCAAACGATGCCAATGAGTTGATTCCCACTAGACTCGTGACCGGATGGAGAGTGTGCATTGACTATCGAAAGTTGAATGAAGCCACTCGAAAAGACCATTTTCCCTTGCCCTTCATGGACCAAATGTTGGAGCGTCTTGCGGGAAACGATTTCTATTGCTTTTTAGATGGTTTTTCCGGTTACTTCCAAATTCCCATCGATCCTCGTGATCAAGAAAAAACTACGTTTACGTGTCCATATGGAACGTTTGCCTATCGTAGAATGCCATTCGGACTTTGCAATGCACCGGGAACTTTTCAACGATGCATGATGGCTATTTTTCATGATATGATCGAGAAGACGATGGAAGTCTTCATGGATGACTTTTCCGTGTTTGGTGATTCTTTCACTTCGTGTTTGTCGAACCTAGAGAGAATGTTAAAACGTTGTGAGGAAACCAACCTTGTGCTCAATTGGGAAAAGTGTCATTTTATGGTTAAGAGTGGAATCGTCTTAGGGCACAAGGTCTCGAAAGCGGGGATTGAGGTAGATCAAGCTAAGGTAGACGTCATCGCCAAATTACCTCATCCCAAAACCGTTAAGGGATTTAGGAGTTTCCTAGGCCGCGCGGGCTTTTATCGTCGATTCATCAAGGATTTTTCAAAGATTTCTTGACCCATTACACATCTTCTTGAAAAAGAGGCACGTTTTGTCTTTGACGAAGATTGTGTACGAGCCTTTGAAATCCTTAAGAGGAAACTTACCGAATCTCCCATTCTTGTTGCTCCCAATTGGAACCTCCCCTTTGAGCTTATGTGTGATGCTAGTGATTACGCTATAGGGGCCGTTTTGGGGCAACGTCATGATAAGCACTTCTTGCCTATTCACTATGCTAGCAAGACGATGACCGAGGCTCAACTTAAATACACTACAACGGAACAGGAGTTCCTTGCCGTGGTGTATGCATTTGAGAAATTCCGACCTTACCTCGTCTTGACGAAATGCATAGTGTATACGGACCACTCGGCTATTAAGTATCTCATGGCAAAGCAAGATGCTAAGCCTAGATTACTTCGTTGGATTCTCCTCCTTCAAGAATTTGATCACATAATCGTTGAAAAAAAAGGAGCCGAGAATCTAGCGGCGGATCATCTCTCTCGTTTGGAAGATCCTCACCAAAGTGTTTACGAGCCCAAGGAAATCACCGAAACATTTCCGCTCGAGACACTTGGTGTAGTGAATTCTAAGCTTGATTCTTCCACCCCATGGTTTGCGGACTTTGCAAATTACCATGCGGGCAACTTCATCATTAAGGGTATGACGACTCAAGAAAAACGAAAATTCTTTCGTGACGTCAAGTTCTACTTTTGGAACGACCCTTACTTGTTTCGAACTTGTGCGGATCAAATCATCCGACGTTGTGTATTTGGCACCGAAGCTTCTAACATCCTTAGATCTTGCCATGAGGGACCCACGGGTGGTCACCACGGTGCTAATCTCACGGCTAAGAAGGTGTTTGATGCCGGCTTCTTTTGGCCTACTATTTACCGAGATGCACAAGATCTTGTGAAGTCGTGTGATGCATGCCAACGACAAGGAAAAGCCTCACAAAAAGATGAAATGCCACAAAATATCATTCAAGTATGTGAGATCTTTGACGTTTGGGGTATAGACTTTATGGGGCCGTTCCCATCATCTCATGGTAATAAGTACATTCTCGTTGCGGTTGACTACCTTTCTAAGTGGGTGGAGGCCAAGGCCTTGCCCACCAATGATGCTCGTGTGGTAGTCAAATTTTTGAAGCAATTGTTCTCTCGGTTTGGAACCCCTCGTGCTATCATAAGCGATCGTGGAACCCATTTTTGTAACGACCAATTTGAAAGGGTTCTAAGGAAATATGGGGTTACACATCGTCTTTCTACAGCTTATCACCCACAAACGAGTGGGCAAGTCGAGGTTTCAAACCGAGCGTTGAAGAGGATCTTGGAGAGATCCGTTGGGGAAAACCGACAATCTTGGTCGGATAAGTTAGACGATGCTTTATGGGCCTTTAGGACCGCTCATTAGACGCCCATTGGGTTCACTCCCTATAAGATTGTGTATGGAAAGAATTGTCATTTGCCTATCGAATTAGAACACAAGGCTTATTGGGCCCTAAAGCATTGTAATGATGATATGGAGACCGCGGGAAAACACCAGAAAATGCAATTGAATGAATTAGATGAATTGAGAGACATTGCTTATGAAAATTCATTGATTTATAAAGAGAAAACTAAAAAGTTGCATGATTCTAAAATTAAAAACCGGGTTTTTAACATTGGGGATCAAGTTTTGCTTTTTAATTTAAGATTAAAATCTTTTCCGGTAAGTTGAAATCCCGTTGGTCCGGTCCATTCACCGTGACTCAAGTGTTTCCGTATGGGACCATCGAGCTAGCTCAAGATGATGGTCCTAACTTCAAGGTGAATGGACATAGGTTGAAGCACTACTTTGGCGGGGAAGTTCCATCCTTGAACTACCTCGACCAAGTCACCTTCCCCAATGGTAATTAGTATTGAGGGGATCGAGTCGAGCTCATGACTCGGTAATAAAAAACGAGGTGCCTCGTGGGGGAGTCACATGCTTATCCTATGTACATATTATCGCTTTCTAATGTAGCTTACGTGTGGGGATTTGTGCCCTTCCAACCTTTGTTCCGTGGTTGTTTGTGAATTGTGAAACTTTAGATCATGATCTTCACGATTGGAGCCTCTCGTGTTCGTTTTATGGGAGCACTCGATCGTTTGCTTTGGAGACATTTCTCAATATCCATGATATATCCTTTTGATGTTCTAACCTTAGGTTTTTAGCACACTTCATAAACGGCTATTAATTTATTGGTTACACCCTTTCCATGCTAGATTAGGCATTCGACTACGTCTCTAGTATGGGGGTGTTTGCACCCCTAGACTCGAAACATTGAGGACAATGTTTAACTTTAGTATGGGGGGTGAATAGATACTTGCCTTGCCAAACCTTCACGCTTTCCAAAGTTTATCTTTTTGTTTATCGTTTTGTTGCAAAATAAGGCTAAAAATGGCCAAATTTTAAAATTTTTCTCATGTTTTATAAGTTTTTGAAGACACGAATGTAGGTTTTTCCGATGGCGAGAATAAGAGTAATTTTTTACTCGACAGTGCGTGTTGAGCACTTAGCTTTGATTCCTTAACTACACATTAGGCTAAGTCTCTTAAATGAGGACGAGAAATGATAGGGTTAATTATAAGTTACTATGCTAAACGTAGAGTACTCGTATTCTTTCAAAAACTCATGTGTTCTCGTTGTTTGCTTATTCTCCCTTCGCATGTAAATATTTTTTGCTTAATAAATATTGACTTAGCGGTTTAGTTAGGGTTGTTGGGTTTCTAGTCTTTTCTAGTAGCTTCCGTGTAATTAAATTGGGAAGACATTAAGGTATCGCCAGCGTCACGGTTTTGAAGTATTGGCACCCGAATAATCAAAAGCTTCACCCAATAATAAGATTTCAAGTGCTCACCTAAATCTAGCAAACAATTTGAAGCCCCACAAGGCCTAAAATCTATGCAAAAATTGAAAGTGAATCAAGCCTTAATCTTTGAAGCTTTAAAGATCCAAAATTCGTTTTAGCGTGAGGATATACGTCTTTGGCTAATAAAACCACCGATGAGGCGGATAATAAAAGGCAAGGCAAGACCGAAGTCATAATAAAAGCTTCATGGCGAAGTTGAATAAAAGATGGAGGTAAACCAAAGATAATAAGGCCCTTCCGTTAGGGGGCATATAAAAGTCTTGGTAATAAGTCTCATGTTCAAAACCGTTATAAAACCGTGTTTATCGATTCTTCTTGTCAACTTAATTTTTTAACATCGTTGTCTATTAGGAGGGATTATTGATTTAACGGTCTTAGTTACACTGTTAGGACTCTATTTTTAGACCTAAATCTCTATTATCGCATAAGTCAAACAATGTATCCTCGTGAAACATTCAAGACAAAATAAAATATAAGAGATACAACTTAGGAATAATGGGAGGATAAGTACGTGATTAGGGCATACGAGTAGTGTTAGCATTACTAACTTATAATGACAATGATCTCGTTGCACGCTTGGCATGGAATTAGAGTGAAAATCGAGGACGATGAAATTATTTCTAACGAAGCATTCACGTGTTCTTATTCTATGAACCTAAACGTCCCATTTTATACATTATGTCTAAAACACTAGTAGTAGTAATAGTAGTAGTATAGCTAGTTTATCATTCCAATAAAGTGAATAAAATTGAATTTTGGAGGTGCTACGATACTTTATTCTAGCATTGCGTGAGGGCACGGCAATGGTTTAGTATGGGGGAGTGATGAGACTGCTTTTATACATAGTCTCATCGTCCAAATTAGGCTTAAAATGCATTAAATATCATCAAAATACCCAAATATATGCTTGTGTTTGTTGCTTGTGTATTTTAGGTACGGATATTGAGAAAATGACAAAAGATCACAAGAATCATGCAAAAACGAACACGGGAAACGAAGCCGCACGATGAACCAAGCCCTAATGAAGAATTTTCCAAAGAAAACCCTTGAAGATTTGAAGAATTATGAAGATTGGTCCTCCAAGTTTGAAGAATTGACACTTTATACCCTTGTATCTTCATAATTACAAGTTTGGTCCCTAAAGTTTGTCAGAATTACAAAAAGGACCCTTAACTTTGAAGAATTGGCAAATTTAGTCCCTCATCAAAACTAAATTGTCAATAATGGTCCTCCAAGAAGTCAACAAACAAGTCAAAGCCTTGAAGTATGAAGACATGTCAAAAACAGTCCTTCAAATATGAAGAAATTGCACTTTTAGTCCTTAAAACAAGTTTTAAAACTTGTTGTGCCAAAACTGCCAACTTGCCAAAGATATTTTTCAAAGGAATGGACTTATTTGCTGTTTTAATACAAAGTGAAAGAAGAATGAAAATAGAGGGGTCAAACCTGCCAGACAACCTAAGTTATCCCCACCTCTCACAAGCTGCCACATCACCTACCTTAAACCCTCCACCAATCATATTCACCCCCCTCTCCACGTCAGAATCCACCCAACACATTTATTTAATCAGTTTTAAACTGATTATAAATTTTGAGGGAAACACGTTTTTTGAAAACTAATTACCCTTAACCCCATCAAATCCCACCCTGCTATCACTAATCCCTCCATAAACCCTAAATCTTAATTTCCACAAATCAAGGGGTTTTTCCCTAAATCTTTCCAGATTGACAATTAATGTCACCCTCATCCCAAACCCAACTTCCAAAAACATCACCCTCACCCTCACATGTCCCTCCAACCCTCCCCTGACCCACATCCAAGCTTGAAGACAAAAGAAAACTAGCTAATCAACGCCTATGGGCATTTTCATGTTCAGAAAGAAAGAATGGACGACCTAGATCACTCCAAAGCAGCTGGCATCCCACAAACTGCCAAGATCATCACATGGGCTTTCAAATTCAAAATCGTCCAAGGGTAGATTGGGAAGTTTACTCATTAGGGTTTTTAGTTTCCTTTCACTTCTAGAACAGTTGTAGCCTATTATATAAAGGCTTTTAGGACTTTCATTTTTCCTGTTCTTGATTTTTTCTCTTTTTTCACAATCCTTGTAAATCCAGTTTATAAAGGAATATAAATGGTATTGAGTTTGGTGATGAGAAAGATTGAGTTCCTTTTACATTTCATGTTGATTTAAGTTCATTGTTTGAGTTTGGTTTAATTTTCAGCAAAAGTTTTCAAGTTTTCAAAGTTTCTGTTTCTTTTCAAGTTTTTTTCTCAAATCTTAAATTTCATTCAAAACCTGATAAAATGGTGATTAAGTGTGTTGGTGTGATGGTATTTGAGCTTGTGTATGTCCAAGACACCATGGCTTGTTCTGGTGTAGTGGGTACCCAAGTTTAAATAAGCCATTGGTTTGGTCATTTCTCTTTTTTAGTTTATCATAATCTTACCCATAAGCTAAGGTTTCCTTCTGGCTTAATCTATAAGCTAGGGGCAAGCTCTTAAGCTTTTACACAAGCTTTGTTCCCTTTTCTCTTAGCAGATTCAAAGAGGAACCAATCTTATTCACTTTTGTTAAGCAAAACTTCATCAGAATCTCACCCAAGTTCAGCACAAGCCCGGGCTTGTTTGGAGGTGACTATTCAGTCACTGTTGGGCCTGGATGTAGGCCCAACAAGGTAGCTTCCTAGTTCCTTTTTCAGTTCCCAAAAATTTTAAGTTGTATGACTTATATGAAATTTGGTGAATCTGTATGATATTTGTTTAAGTGTTTGGTTGTGCTCAATTTATGATTGTATGCATGTTAGAGGTATCTTGATTCAGTTTGAATTAGATTTGAGTAGGGTTGCTTTGTTAAATTTGATTTCAGTAATATAAAGGGGTGTTTGGATCAGTGTTTTAAATGGTTTAGATTGTTTAGAATCTGCTTGTAGTCTTGTTTTACACACTCTTTGGGTTGTCAATAGGTTTTAGGCTAGCTTGGTTTTCAATTTGAGTAGGTTTTAAACCATATGCATGCTTGAAAATTGGTTTAAGTGGTAAAAATCAGAAAGTCATTATTGTATATGATTTTGTTGGAATTTGTGCATCATATCTGAATCATTGCTAGATTATAGGTTTGTTTAGGACTGTGTATGGTTTTTGTGTGATCTGGTACACTTGTATGAAAGATTTTGAGGGTTGAATTTCATTATTATGCTAAGTGCATCAGCATAATACTCATCAGAAACATAAGCTACATCAGTAACTTGTTTTTGGTATTGTGTGCTTGATTTTGTGTTGTAACCTGCCTGTTTTTGAGTTTATTTTGACTCCTTATACTCCAAAGAGTATAAGGGTGCCTGATTGTCCATCAATACATCACCAAAATCAAGAAACAAGCCCTCTTGTTTCAAAACTGCACTTGTGAAGATTTACTTGTGTTCATCAGAAACTTATCCAGACCTGAGCACGTTTTTTTGATCCATTTGTCTTAATCTTTGTTATTTTGATTTGGTGTTTGTGTTTTGGTGATTAAAAGGGTAACAAGATTTGAGTTTAAAGTTTAAAAAGAAAAAAAAAATAAAGTGTAAAAACTCACCTGGCCTGGGCTCGAACACGCGACCTCCCGTTTGGAGGAGTAACGTGTTTACCAGTGATCCGGATGGTTTTTTACGTTTAAGTTTCATTTCACAATCTATTTAAGGGTTATTGGATTTATAGCTTATTTGACCAACAGCTTTTAAATAAGCTATTTCTAGCTTATTCCTTGTAGCTTATTCCTGTTTAGCATTTTTCTTAGGTTTATATTAGGGTTTTTGACTTTTCTGAGCAAAAAGTTTATTTTTCCCGTTATTAATTAATTTATTAGGATTATTTTTAGTTTTAATTTTAAAAAGTCATTAAAAATAGTAAAAGGTATATTAAAAATCTGAAAAATTAGTTTTTAGGTTTTTAATCATATTTTTGAGGTTTTCAGCTATTTAGGTTTTCACTTTAGCTTATTTTTGATTTTATAGGATTTTAAGGTTTTTAAGCAACTTTAAAATTTAATATAAAATTATTAAATAGGTTTCAGAAAATTTGGATTGCATTTTTGTTTTAGTTATAATATTCTAGATTTTTGGTAATTTTTTAGAATTTATTTATAAACTTTTTATTTTTTTAAATATTTTAATATTATTTTATTATTAAAAATTGAAGTTTTATTTTTTAGTTTTTACATTTTTTCCTAGGTTAAGGACACTTAATTAGGAGTTTTTTCACTTTCCAAATATTTTTTAGGTTTTTCATTTATTTTCTAGAATTAATTTAAGTTTTAATAGATTTTAATAGTTTTTAAGTGTTTAAAAATAGTTTAATTTTGTTTTAAAATTTTTAAAAATAGTTTTTGGCTTAATTAGGTCATTTTTGAGGTTTACAAACTATTAGATCTTGTTTAGGGCTTTTTAATATTTAATTGTGATTTTTAGGGCTTTAATTAGCATTAAAAAGTCATTATTGAATTAATTAAAAGGTTTTAGCAAGTTTGGATTTTTTGTAAACTCTTAGAATATTATTGGGGATTTTTAGTAATTTTTAGGAATTTTTAGGTTAAAATTTTAATTTTGGCACTATTTACGATTTTACGTGTTCGCCTTTTTCGTCGTAGTTTAATTCGTCTTTGTAACCGTCTTTCTCTTCTAATCCCATTTCTTTCTCAATCATATAATCACAAATCAAAATCAATTCTTAGCACAACGCCCTTGCCTCCTCGAGAACGAACTCACTTAGGGTCATTCACACACGGTTTTCCTAAATCGTCGTGCACACTTGCCCTATTTTTACGCTCTTTTTCCTAATAGACGTAATTTTACAACTATCAGGTAGTCAAATGTGTATTAAGATCCAAATGGAAATTGTTAAGATGCTTTGTCTTGCAGTATACTATGCACTATTTTTCCATAATGCAGTCATGATTATGTATGTAACTGAGTTTGTAACACGTAGTTTAGCTGTAAATATAATTGGGTTAAATAATATTGAGTTTGCAACAAGCACTTCTACGCTTCTGGTTCTTGTCCTTGTATGTTGTTACATTGCATCTTATCTATTCATCCCCTATGTGTCAAAATTGCATCTGATCTGCTCATGTAGGAACCTTTACTTTGCCATTGTCTTTGAGCAGGCTTATCACACTGAAACTGATTATGACGTGATCATCGAATCCAAAAACAGTTTCGCTTAAAAGAATTAACAAATTACATTTGTCATATATGTAATGATTCAAAATTACATTTGTTAATCTTTGGTTATCGACTTCTTATAGCATTGATTTAAAATTTCAAGGTCGTAGCCACTGCTATAACATTCATGAGACGTGCTTATACAAGGTATATTTCTACATGTTTATCTAATTCTAATATGTACATTCTGGCCTAAGAATTCAATTATATGACATGGTTTAGCAGCTCTGTTTCATTACTCTTTTTCACGATTATCTGAAGTAGTATGTTATTTGTAGTAGTATGTAATGTTGCACCAATGCTGTTATTCACAGATGGAAATGTCAACAAATTTGGGTTGATTTGGGGTATGTTAAATTCTAAACAGGACAAATATAACAATTTAAAAAGATAGAAATGGACAAATAAGTTGGAGATCGCCTAAATTGTGTTTTTATCCATGCAAACCCCTCTTTGGCCAACATCTATGTATTAAACTGTGTAGAAAATAAGGTATCAATATCATTATTAAGCTACGAGTAGTTCATATTCTGATTTTAAGTTTTTGTGTGGCGTTGCGCTAGGGAATCCACAATTTTTTATTACATTTACTTGTAACGTTAACTGGCCCGAGATTATAAGATATATGGAGCAATAGCTGCTTCTTCAGATAGAGTTTACATTTTTGTTCGTGTGTTTGAACAAAAAGTACATGAATTCTTCAAATTCCTTAGGGAAAGTGAAATATTTTGCTAAAAGTTAAAAGAGCAAATTTGTAGCATGGAGCATGCGCTAAAAACTGTTTGCTGCGTATTGTAGAGAGACATGAGGGATATTGCTTAATTTTACGGATCTGAGTAATCTCTTGAAGGAGTCCCAAGAATATAGAAACATGAATTGAAACAATCAGTGAAATGTCCTTTAAAGCTGTAGGAATCTTAGCTTTACTAATAGATGATGGATTTTAGTCATATAAGATGCTTATAACTGCAAAGCACAGAGAGTTTGTGCCATTTGTTGAAAGAATACAGAGGATCGAGAGTCTAGCTGCGAAAATTCTTGATCAAGTAAGAATCTCTTATGTGTCGTTTAAACCTTTTTATTTTCTCATTCCATAATGTCACAATGCATAGTATTATCTTTATTTTGCCCCAGGGGATAAAAAAACGGAGTGTTGGATAGTGAATACATTTACAAAGAATTGCGTAGAAAGATTAAAATCATACCCTTTTCAGTTCTGTTCATAAGTCAAAACATTTTGTTGTAACTACAGTTATAGCTTTCTATATGTACAAAGGTAACAGTCATCTGTTCGCTCCTTAACATTTTGTTGTAACATTTTCTGTCAAAGCGGGTACAACAGGTGATGTTAAAGTGGTTGGTCTAAAAAGCATACCTGCATATCGAGGTGGTCTTGACATTAACCCAAATGTCACCACCAAAGAGGCCGAGGAGGGTCTTGCTGAAGTTTTGCTTGGTGACTTTAATCACGTCACCCTGTTATACTACCATTGGCAGCAGTCCTAATTTCGTCCCATAGACTTATGAATGGGTGGATCCAGGTTATGTTTGATCTCTTTTGGGTAAAACAAACTAAATAAAAAGATGTTAATCATTGCAAAATGATTTGTTGTGTGACAAACAGATGAAAAAATGAAAAACTTTTTTAGTAATTTTTAGTCCGTCGACACAACTTAGGCCCAGTTAGACAGACCCACATCAGCTTTGACTCATTCTTAAAATATTATTAATGTTCAAACTAAGATTCAAAGATTACATTACTGGAATAAAAATCTATTTATGTTATAATAATTAATAACATAGTTCATAAGCTTTAATGCATTTTAAATACATTTCAGATGACTCCCATATAACCCAAACTAACGCTTTGCATGTCAAATTGGGTTAATATTGCCGCCCTTGTCTGCTGATCTGTTGTACATCGTCTATAACTTTGATCATTCTTAGCTGCTTCTCTTAGCCTATGCATTCAAAATACATGCTATTTGACACCTTATTTCACATTTTTGTGTAGCATGTGGTGTATGGGAACTGTATATAGTAGCAGGTGTAGAGTGACTGCGTGACAAGTACAAACCAAGTTACCACTCCCATGATAAAATAATGAAATTCGAAACGATTGTTTCCTATATCACACATATGTAGACAAAAAAAGATTAATACGAGAAACCTCACTTATTCAAATGCCTCATGATATACAAATGAGTTTGAGGCTGAGAAACCACAAAAAGCATGTGTAAAAATTCAAGCAGACTTCTCTCTTTAGTGTAGAATCTGACTACAAAAGCTGAACCAAAATCATAAGAGGCAAAAGAGAAACTAGGCTCTTATCTTGATACTTTTGCTAATAGTTGAATTTTTATTTGATTCGAGGCGTTAATAACCTATAGCAGCTAACATTAGATCTCGATCACGAAACTGTAACTCTTCTTTATAGATGTTGGCATGCAAATTGATATTTTCATATTACATATCATTCTCGAAAGATACGCCTGCATTTTTAGGCGTTCATTTTTAGACGCTAGCTAGAACTAGGACTGACCAGTAACTTATTACATTCTCTTGAAATCATTATCATAGACCAGCTTATGAAGATATTGTCCGCTGGTGTTGATTAACCTTAAGATATAGATGCATATGTCTCATAGGCTATCATCGTTACCATACTTTCTATCTTCCATTTTTTGGTCATATAAAAAAAGGAATTTAAACTGAAGAAGTATCTTCCTTTATTCTAGCAAAGTTGACAGTATGAAATCGCAATGATTATTGTTCCTTCTTATTTTAATGAATTTCAGCGACAACGAATTAAAGGATGGTTCAAAATTTTTTGGACTATAAGTTATGCGTACGATACTACGATGCTTACTGAGCTAACTGCTGCTGCAATTTCTTATGCCCTCGACAAGAAAGATGAAGTAATTGGCAAGATGACTTAAAAATAGATCTCTTCGGGCAAAGGGATTTAAAGCATTGTGCATATGTTACATAGGTGTTTCTTAGTTGTATAGAGTTAGAGAATACATTGATGAGGCTGCTAAGGTACACCACTACAACAACTTTTGGTTGTGATAAAATTAAGATTACATCATTCTTTCTAGAATAGAAAGAAAAGAGCTTGATACTATATGATAGCCTTTATGTTTCCATAATATTTGTTAATTTTTTTGTACTGCATTACTGCAGTTGGAAACTAACATTCCTTATGCCTCTTGAATGTATTATTGGCTCCTTCTAAACCATCTCATTTTTTTTCTTTTTGGCTAAACTATAATGGTTCATCAATTTGACTTATTTACTTTTTAGTTACAATTTGTTTATTTACAAATTTTACCCATTATTAGTGAGCATATGACCAAAATACAGCATAGCCAAACTTACCCAAATATTGACCCTCTATTGGATTTCTACCATTATTTTAAATTAAATGAATCGCTTATTGTTTCTAATATATTTGGATAAATATTAATGGTGTACCAGATGCTATTGATAAAGCTCCACAACAATGAATGGAGGACAATTAATGCCTGAAATTACAGAACGGTTAGTTTAAATACATGAAATGTTAGCCTAAAACTACCATACCTATAATACTTTAAATATAAATTAAATATTTTGAATACTTTAAATACATATAAAATATTTGTTAAATACTTTAAATATATTAATTGCAAGACGTTTTATCTCAAAATAATATTACGATATGCTAAGAGCTCAGGATACGGTTAACACCATAAGTCTGGTGTTATGGAAAAAGTGGATGTCATGTCAGCATCCCACTCTATAACACCAGAATCTCCATAACACCAGAAAATCGGGTATGGTTAACACAAAAATTGTGGTGTTATAGTGGTCCCACTTTTAATAAAAAAATAAAAAAATAATATTAAAAAAAGAAAAATCTATAACGCGAGCCAATAACGCGAGCCAGGGTACAGTCTCGCGTCATAGGGCTCACGTTGTAGTATTATTTTGGGCTGGTGGGTACGACGCCAAAGGCTATAACGCAGCAAAGGGTATGGTGGATGGCGTTATAATGCTCGCGTTTTGGGTATGGCTCAAGCCATAAAACACCATACCCTGGCCTCCAAGTAGGAAATCGTTTTTTTCTCAATTTAATTACATTAAATGTAGTTTGATAGTAGTAAAAAACATTTTGAAAGAGTTTTACCTGCTCTTATAATTGTGAACTACTGTTTTTTTGAATAGATATAGGATAAAAAGTAAAGTACATAATTTATCTTTGTGATTTATCAAAAGTGTGAATTAAATTTCTCATCGATACTTTGCACATATTATATTTAATCGTTAAATAATTGTTGCACTATACATCCTTTGGACTGATGGTGAAAATATTTTTTCCTTAAGTACTAACAATTGTTTAAAAAGAAGAGTATTTTTGCCTTTTTACTATACAAGATGTAGTTTGTACTTCATGTGTTAAGAATAGAGTCAATGTAATCGAAACAAAGATCAGGCAGAAATGTCAGAAAGATATGTGCTATTACACGAATGATTATTACATCATCCGACAAAAAATGTCTTTTACGTTAAACAGAAGGCAGTTCTCAACCCAAATTTGTTTCGGTATGACAATCAACAAAAGCCAAGGCCAAACACTATCACATGTTGGTTTGTTTTTACCAAAGCCAGTTTTTTCACATGGACAACTGTATGTGGCACTATCAAGAGCCAAGAACAAGAAATGATTGAAGATTCTCTCTTTAGAAAAAGACGGAAACCACTCAAACACAACGACAAACGTAGTTTACTATGAAGTCTTATATCTTATTTGATCAACAATTAATTTTATATGTATGAAACATCCTTTAAAACTATTATGATAATAACAACTTTCTTTTGTTTTACATTTAATTACTATCCAAGATTAATTACATTTGATTACACTTAATTACTATTCTTTTGTTGTACATTAAAGTTGTTTAAAAAAATGATTTACGAATCGAACCCGCCCGTTGGGCGGGTTACGTAACTAATATATATATATATATATATATATATATATATATATATATATATATATATATATATATATATATATATATATAGAATTAGGATCAAATGAGAACTAATTAAAGTTATAAAAATAAGAACCATTGAATAATTAATAGAAATAAAGGAAATGTGAATTAAATGCATGATAATTAATACAAGAAATGAAAATTAAAAATATAACCTTCATTTTTTCTTTTGACCAAACATAAATGCTCTTTATTCTTTATAATATTATACTATGACGCATCGGTTATTTTCGAGATATTGTACCACGACGCATTAGTTATTTTCGAGATATTGTACCACGCAGCATGAGTTATTTTTGATATACTGTACCACGACGAATCAGGTATTTTTGAGATATTGTACCACGTGCATCAGTTATTTTTTAGATTGTATCACGACGCATCAGTTATTTTCGAGATATTGTACCACGACGTATCAATTATTTTCGAGTTATTGAACTTATAGTTGGTAAAAAAAAGAATGTAAGTAAAATATATTTTAATATACATTTAATGATCATAATTTCACTCATTAATTATCATTCTTATTTAATACAACTTAATAGATCCAACGGTGTAGATTGGTTCTTATTTTAATAATTTTAAAAAATCTCTCACATTAACCCTCCTATATATATATATATATATATATATATATATATATATATAGAGTAAGGATCCAGTGAGAAGTATAGTTAAAATAAGAAGAATAAGAATAGATTTCATCCATTGGATATTGCATCAATGGTTATGATCAAATAATGGCATAATTGTAATAAATAATTTAAGTGGCTCTAATTTACAATATGAAAAAGGGTATAAACGTAAACGTAACTTGCTTCTCTGTTTTTTTCAACATGATACTCGGTAGCAATACAGTATTATTTACTTCCTAAATTTTCTAAATGATTTCATTCGTAATATCTAATTCATGGACCCACAACACAATCATAAAAACACAAAGCTGTTACAATATAAATAAAACAAGATGCATCCACTTCTAATTTTTTACCTTCGTCTAAAATATTTATGATCAAAAGGATTTGAAAAATATCAGTCTTGCATCTTTCGTAACCCGCGAACACGACGAACCTGCATATTTATTTTTTAACAATCTCGGTCTTGCATCTATAATTTTTAACGTTATGCATCTAGTTTTGTTATATTGTGCATCATTTTTAATGGCATGAACTAATTAAAGAAACCAATGTTCACTCTATTGAAGTGCATATGAATTTGTTTTTTTTACGTAGATGCATGATCATCAGATGCATATGCTAAAAAATGACATGTACTGTTTTTAAGATTTTACATGCATCTATTTTAGGTTCATACTATGATGCATTTATGGAAATTTAAGTTGCATATCTCTAATAATAAACTATGATGCATCTATTATTTATAAAAGTTGGATATAATAACTATCTTGCATGTATGCATCTAGGATTTCATTTGCATGTACGCATCTAGTAGCTATCTTCCATGTACGAATCTATGATTTCATTTGCACCTAAAATCAATATAACAACTCACAAAGATGCATTAGACGAATCCGGTGCAGTGAATTAAATGCTTCGTGTGAAACTATCTTTACAAAAAAAAAGATAGAGACAAATGCTTTTACGGGACCTTAATTCATTAATCCGTACATTAATTTAATATAATAACAAAGATAGCATGGGATGATGATGGTGAGAACGTAATCATCTTTCATTGTTTTCTCAAAAAGTAATGAATCCATAATTTTAGCCATTTATGGAGCAATTTAACTGCCAACTATAATCTTCAAAGGACAAAAATACCCTTTTACATGTTTTTAAAATGATTGACTCAGAATTCTTCTCACTCTTCTTATTTTTATTAATCTTCTTATTTGATCTTAATTCTATATATATATATATATATATATATATATATATATATATATATATAGAGTAAGGATCTAGTGAGAAGAAATTTAAAATGAGAAGTGGTGAGAAGAAACTAAAACTACACATTTGAGATGCAACGACCTACATTAGATGCATTTATATTCATGTAGATGCACCATCTTGAGTTTCGAAAGTTAATTTGATGTGTAGATGGTGCAAATTGATTTTCATAATTTTTGGCACGTGCAGAGAAACAAAAATATAGACAAATCATAAAATGCATCTAATATACGTATATGCATCTAATAAAAAGCTATACAACACGTTATGATGCATTACAATGCATCTAAGATTATAAATATGCATCTAATTTAAGTGGATGCATCTCGAATATGCGGTTATAGTTTCTTCTTATCCTTCTTATTTTAAGGTTTCTTCTCATTTGATCCTAACTCTATATATATATATATATATATATATATATATATATATTATATATTATATATAGGTATAACTATGACTTGATAGCACACCTCTAATCTCAGTCGTATGTGACATGGCACCTCTTAACCAATAGTATTTGATTTTTTCCTAAAAAATCTCAAAAAATTTCGAAATTCGTTGTTTGAAAACGCAACTTTAAAAAAAGCGGCGTTTTCAAAACGCAAGTATAAATAATACATTAAAACATATTTTTTTATTATTCTACCCACAGCCGCCAGGAGAAAAAACACACACAAATGCCAAACCCTAAAAAAATCTACAAACCAAAAAAAATGATTGTCGATTCTGATTGAACAAACCTATATCAATGATTGCCGATTCAGATTGTGTAATAAACATATATTCTCTTCTTATCCCAAATCCTGCTAACCCTAATTCATTCTTCATTCATATCATCTTTATGCAATATCTAATCAAGAAGAGTGGATCAATTGCTAATCCAGTAAGTGTTTTTGTTCTTCGTAATCCTAATATCATTCGTTCAATGGGTAAGTTTGGCTTCACTGGCGGCTAATATAGTCAGCTAATGTATATTTATTGTGCCTGAATTTACACTTTTGTAAGGCTCAACAAACTTGACATATTTCAATAGGATTGATTATTTTTGAATTTATTTTTGTTCTTGTGAAAAATAAATTTATAAAATAATTAGTTTTTTGAATTGAGTTGACTTGCACAACCTTTGTTATTTGTTTTGGATCCTTTTTTTCATTGTATCTTCCAGCCAGTTGTTTGCTTCTACGCCGGCTAAGGTTGCAAGGTCTTCGACAAGGTCTACACCAGGGAAGAAAACACACCATTGGCTAAGGCTATTGCAGCGAACAAAGAGAATGCATATGTTAAGAGTTTGAAGCCAAAGGTTTATGCCTTGTGAGAGGAATTTTGGTCTGCGGAAACAGGTCATGTGTCTTCGTTTATTTTTCTGATAACGTGCCTTAATTGTGGACTGTTTGACATTTTTTCCTTGGACCTAAAATGTGTTTACATTTTTGGACTCAAATACAGGTTGGGATTGGAACCAACACCGGGTGAGGTTGGCCTGCTACTTGACATCACAACATCAATAGCAGCAGCAGTTGCTTTCTGATTTGTGCAGAACTACAGCTGTAAGAGGTGACTCTTTGACACTTATTACGGCTAATTATGACTCGGAAGAGATTATCATGGATAAAAATATTATTTAAATCACCTATATTGCCTTCATGCGTTTAATATTTACTATTCTGCTGCAATTTATCTTTCATCTTCTCCTTAGTTGAGTTGGTCTCCAAGAGCCTCTTTGAAAAGTTGGATGTTCTGATAAGATTACCTGCCTTGTAACTCAATACATACCATGAAAACAAGTCAGACTTGGTAAACTGTCATTCTTTGTGCCGAGCAACCTCGACTACATCACACGTGGCATTAGGGAAATTATAGACATGTATCATCCTTCTTGGTGGGTACGTGTTGTTCAGATCTCGGTTACTCAAGTATCTATTGAGCTTTTGAAGCAATATACAGGATGACGGTTTACACATCACTCAATACACAAGAGAATCAAGATAAGTATAATCAGCTTCCTAAGCAAAAGGTACAACTTATTGCCCACATCCGGGATCTTTTTGCGAAGTTTTATTTGTATATATGTCCTCTGCATATAATATTAATAAGGTTCATATTTTCTATTTAATGTAATATGTAATAACTGCTTTTTATATGTAATCAATCTAATTTAGCATGTGTCTTACAGGTCAGTCCTGATGACAACCATTTGATTGTGGGGTTTCTGATTTTGACTGGTTTTTCACTCTAATGGTTCTATAAAAGGATTTCCAAAAGATGACCGATTAGCTGATTCTTAGGTGTGTGTATACGTGTCATTTGTAATGACATTGTTCACTTCTGCCCATTTTGCTGATTCAGTGTCATACAAACTCTGGGTGCTGTTGAATGTTCAAGGTATGTATTTTCTTTCTCTTACAACATTACTCAACACTTTAAAACATAATTATTTTGCATTGTGGGTTGCATGAGTGAAGGTTCTATTAGTGGATGGAACTTCAGAACGAAAGATCAAGACACACCAGTGAATTGACATCACCAATTCTAGCAGGAATCTGGGCTGTGAGATGGTTGTTCGACAAGTTTAAACCAAGAAACCCCGAAAGCAAAGTTAAATTATTGGGTATTTCACCAACCAGTCTATTGAGCCGTGCACGTATCATTACTTGAATTTCACTCTGCTCGAACCCACCAAAAAAGTAAAGGTTTTTTCAGTGATGGGTACTATATTTTTATTTCACCTGCTGGGCCTATAGAATAGGACTATGGTTAACGTCTAAATTCTGAAATTAGCTTTGATTTTTACAGGTAGTGTCTGGAGTGTAAAGAAAAATCATTATATCTATTTAAAACATTGAAATGATTTAGATGTCTGAATGTGCGACCGTGTTTAATTGTCCACTTTACCCCTCAGAATACTGAATTGTTGGTGTTTATTGATCCTTCATCTAACGATTTCTCATTGTTGGTGTTTATTAATTGTGCAGGCATGTTGCAGCAAACGGTGATCACACATCCAGAACTATGGCGTCAATTAAAGCAACATGTACTGACACAGGTCCGTGTACAAGCAATGTACCCAATGAGGATTTCAAAAGATGTTGACGATAGGATGGGATACACACCTGAGGAAATATTAGAAGCCTAAGCATTAAGTTATCATTGACAATAATAATTCCTCATCTATTTGCAACAATGCAACACTTACCAGGTATTCAAAAACCCCAAGGCATAATATATTTTCTGCACTTCATGAGATTATGGTACTTACTGATGAACATGCTCTTTTTTATCCTCTTTTTATCATACATTAATAAGTTTCAGGATTGAATGACTTTAATTGGAATGTACGCTAGATAATGGAGTTTGAAGAGTCGATATAAGTTTCTTGTCTGGTTTTAAAATTCGCTAGAAGCTACGTATGTCAATGTGATTTGGATTCTTTATTTGGATATTTACAGATGCATAACCTGGAAGGTATTCTTCGTGCATATAAATATAGCTTTGCGCACATCGACAGCGAGAATGCTAAATAGAATTCTACCCGCAAAGCTTCTTATCTGAGTAAAGAACATATGTGAGTCTCTCTTTCTACATAATAGTTGGGAAACAATGAATATACAAAATCAGTTGTATAACTTGGGCAGTAACTTAAGGGACTGTTTGGGACAAGCCTTTATTGAAAGCTATGATAGCGTGATCAAGTATTAATAGTAATGCAATGATTAGAGATGGGTGATGAAAATGAACAGGTTGCTGAGACGAGAAATCCATCTTTACAGATTGATCAACTTAACTTTCTGATAGGACCCGTGACATTTTGGGGATCCTATCCCCTTGTCACTGCAAATTAGAATTTCGGAATTACACAAGTTTGCAGGTGTATAATTACGTACTCGAGTGTAGGAGTATGCAAGAGGAATCAGATCAAGATCATAGCTAATGATCTTGGGAAGAAACTGCACGATTAATACTGATCCTATAGATCAATTTTGGATAAATATTGATATAGCATATTATTTGTTTGTTCTAATAGCATAACGCCTTTACTGATGAGTACGGTCTTTTTGGGTTTCGAGAACTTGGTTAAAATCAGAAAACTTAGTATAAAAACTTAGTACGAGCGAGTCAAAAGTCAACTATTGTACACTTTAATACATAAACCACTATTGTTTACAAAGTTCAGTTTTTGTTATTATATCTGTAACACTGATTATTTATATCTGATTGATTAGCCAACCCGTCCACTGAAATATGGAGAGTATGATAAGGTACTGAAAGTTAAGGCAATCCTAAATACCTTTATTTTGTATCTATGTATATGGCTTGGAGATTAATGGGTAGCGATCTAAAATGTTGTAATGTGGATTTGTGTAGATACTAGGCAGGCATAACCATCTTGATCATGAGATATACAATGAGATGGTTGAGAAGAATAAGGAACAAGGATATGATGTCACCAAAATAAAGAATACAACGCACACAAACACACCGCCTGAGACTGAAGATGCCCTTGCAGACACCAATACTTTTTGGTTGGAGTGGCAACTTACAAAACCGTATTCATTTTTCTTGGAACTTATAGGACCCCAAGTGTAAAGGAATTAGCTGAACAAATAGCTAGCCCCATCATTCAACCACATGGCGGAGTAGCTTCAAAAGACCTTCTAATGTGCTGAAAGTAGGGCCACCCCTGTTTGGTTCACAGTAATACTATTCAAATTCTAATATTAAACCACGTATTTCACTGACAGTGTGGTGGTTTGACCTGTCTTTTGTTTTTGAAATCTGTTGGCGGTGGTACATATCACCTATCTTTATACTACATATATCACCTATCTTTATACTACATATCACCTCTTTTTATAATACATACAACATAAATAAGTCCATGAAATAGAGGTAATTCAGTTTCTGGCATAAATAATGTAAAGTTTTTCAAATACTCAATAATTTAATTGAGTATGCATAAAAAGATTTGAAAAAGGAGAAAATTCTATCTGTTTGTATTTTCAAAGAAGATTGAAAATTTAACTTTATTTGATATTTTGAGTCAATAAAGACTGTAACCTTAATATAGTTTAGCCATATGGAAAATTGATCGAATGCAACTCATTGTTTTTGAAAGTTATAACAGCTTTTTGTGTTAAGGGGTGTTTGGAATCCGTTTTTAAGATGAGTTTAGATTAATGTCAAGCGATACTGTCAAAATTTACTTTAAAGGGCCTGGCGATATGTTGTAACTAAATCCCTAGCCAATATTCCATGTCTCGTATAAAAAATGTCAACCTGTGAAGTGACTACAATAATATAAGTTTATTATCCCACAGGATGACATTCGCACCATTTGCTGAAACGCTTGACACAACTTATACTCATAAACTGATATTTTGATCTTATTTTGGCAGGACTTAATGGGATGTATGCACAATTGAATTATCATATGCGTGCTTTACATGGGAAATTGTTCGCCTTGGTGAACCTTTTGTCACAAAGAGCCCTGAGGTAAAATCGACTGCAATTTTTCGCTAACCAACCATCAAGTTGGATGTAAAATTTGATGGGGGTGTTTGGATGTGCATTTAAACTGAAAATTCTGTATATGCAGCTGTAAAATTTGCAAAAAATTTGGTGGCTTTGACATGGTTCCTTCAGTGCTGCTACTTCCATTACTTTAGGGCTTTAAAAAAACTACCATTACGTCAGGTACATGTTGGCATTTACATAATACAACGGGGTCGGTTGTCTACTACTAAACTGGGGAAGAAGCTTAAATCTAAAGTATATTCATTGTTACATATATTGATAGTGATGCACGCAAGGGAGTTAGAGTATTGGTTCATCTTTTAGAACGCTTGATCATGTATTAGAACTGTGGCAGACCAGACGATATTGATTCAGCACCCGACGCAGTTTATGATTGATTTTAGTGAACTGAGAACATCACAAAAGAATAACATCAGACCTGCTTAAAGGGGGAAACTCGAATTAGAATTCATACAAAAAATTAAAATCCTGATATCGAAAATTGACAGGATTTCCCCTAACTTAAAAGCTATAGACGCTTACTGTATTTTTTTTATCAGTCTGGTTAGTGGACAGACCCGAATTCCTGGAAAATAGAATTTGAAACAGAATACAAAGCAACAAGCAACCGTGAAATAGAATACAAAGCCACAAGAAGCCGTGAACAACTAAATACAAAGCCACAAGAAGCTGTGAATTTGAAAGAGAATACAAAGCCAGTGTATTTGAAACAGAATAGAAAGCCAGTGAATTTTAAATGGAAACGAGTAAGCCAGTGGATTTGAAACAGGATACAAAGCCAGAAGCAGCTGTGAACAACTAAAAAAGGAAAAAGGTGGTGGAAGAATCGAGTAAAAGTTCTCACAGTAGTTCTGAATCCGAGGAAAAAGAAGATGTAGACGATAATGGTGTCACCAAAATGGTTTATATGAATCATAATTTTGGTGAAGATCCTCAGAGATCTTCAATTTTGGCCACTAAATCCTACTCACTTCAGGTAGAATAGGTATGGATCACCCCACTCTTTCTCGTGAAGAAACACCAAGACTTTTGCGAAGCAGTTGGATGTACTCGAATATGCAGATACCATTAAAAGACTCCAAGTAGCTGCAAGTAAAGAAATTCTTCCAATTCCCTGTACAAAAAAAATGTCTTGATAATGCCCTTTAATTGCTGAAGGTAGTATTTCACTACTTGGGCATGATGTTGTCTTAGCCATATAGCTCCCTCAATTTGTATAATCGCATTTTGATATGAAAAATTTAGGTTTTAATGTGGAGTTAGTGGTTTTTTCACTAACCGCTCATAAACTTGAAACTAACTATAGCATAAAGATCTGCATCTTGGTTTAAAAAAACATCATGCGACTTATGGGAAAACAAATTAATCCCCACAGAGCTATTTCGCACCTCGGTTTTTGAACATTAGTGTTTTTTACTTGAGCAATATGATGTTTGATAAATCAACCTTTTAAAAAAAAATGAGACCCATGATGGTACTTTTTTGCTTGACCGATGCCAAAAGTTTGGCTTCACTGGCGGCTAATATAGTCAGCTAATGTATATTTATTGTGCCTGAATTTACACTTTTGTAAGGCTCAACAAACTTGTAATATATTTCAATAGGATTGATTATTTTTGAATTTATTTTTGTTCTTGTGAAAAATAAATTTATAAAATAAGTAGTTTTTTGATTGAGTTGACTTGCACAACCTTTGTTATTTGTTTTGGATCCTTTTTTTTCATTGTATCTTCCAGTCAGTTGTTTGCTTCTACGCCGACTAAGGTTGCAAGGTCTTCGACAAGGTCTACACCAGGGAAGAAAACACACCATTGGCTAAGGCTATTGCAGCGAACAAAAAGAATGCATATGTTAAGAGTTTGAAGCCAAAGGTTTATGCCTTGTGAGAGGAATTTTGGTCTGCGGAAACAGGTCATGTGTCTTCGTTTATTTTTCTGATAATGTGACTTAATTGTGGCCCGTTTGACATTTTTTCCTTGGACCTAAATTGTGTTTACATTTTTGGACTCAAATACAGGTTGGGATTGGAACCAACACCGGGTGAGGTTGACCTGCTACTTGACATCACAACATCAATAGCAGCAGCAGTTGCTTTTTGATTTGTGCAGAACTACAGCTGCAAGAGGTGACTCTTTGACACTTATTACGGCTAATTATGACTCGAAAAAGATTATCATGGATAAAAATATTATTTAAATCACCTATATTGCCTTCATGCGTTTAATATTTACTATTCTGCTGCATTTTATCTTTCATCTTCTCCTTAGTTGAGTTGGTCTCCAAGAGCCTCTTTGAAAAGTTGGATGTTCTGATAAGATTACCTGCCTTGTAGCACACCGTCATTGCATTCATCAAGGCAAGTCTTGTATGTGTTCGATTAAGGCTACAATGAGTAAAGTAAGCCACCAAATTCTGTTTATGAACCAGGTTATCCTTCGGTTATCTTCTTTTAAGCTCCAGCTGACAGCCCCAAACATATACTTTAGCGATAATAATCATTTATTTAACTTTATCCACCTCTATTGACTTAAAAACAGTTAGGGGAATGGTAGAGAATATCCAGAAAGAGCCACAAGACTTTGGTAAACTTCCAGGTGGTGGTGGCTTCCATACCAGCCTCGAGATTTTCTTCGAGTGCAAGAAGGGCTCTAACATTAGGACTTACTGATTTACTGCAACGCCTCTCAATGCCCAATGTGATCAATGGAGCGGAAGAGATATCAAGGCAAGTAACCTTGAATTCTCATGTAAAGATCAATAAACAAGGATCTGAATGGTGCGAAGTTCTTAATTCCTAATTGGCGTTTCAATAACCGCATGAGGGTGTCAAAGTTTCCAGCTGCTGCGTGTATAGGGATCGTTGCCTAAATGAGCTAATCAGTATGTTATTTCAAAAGATATTTTTACCTCTAGCAGTTACTCATATTACTTATTTATTGCAATTTGTGCACTCGAAAATGGACCTCTCAAGGGCGAAGATCAACTAATAACAGAGGAACTCATTAATTTCTGATCAGGTAACTCATTCGCTGTTACGGAAGTCTGTCAGGTACTTCTTTATGCAGAAGTGTAAGTGGCAAACCGATAAGCTCTAATGATGAAAATGCATATTTGGGAAGTGGGTCTCTAGGAAACCAAAATTCTAAAGAGAGAAATGATGTTTCGTTCATCTTTCTGCTGCACTTGAGTCTTTTAAAAGGTAGTATTGCTTTATATCTCAGCGTTGCTGCAAACGACTATGCTCTTCGTAAGGCTAAGGATGTTCAAACCAGTATGACACATTTGTTCTTCCCTTTTCTATATAATACAGTTCTTATAGATAGTTTAATATACTTTTTGAATATAAATTAATTTCATAAGTTTGCTATGATTGATAAGAATCATATTCACATATAGCAGACTTATAGTCCCTTTTGACCATCAAAAGATTAATATAGATCCTTTTTCATAAATTTAACTGCTTGCTACTAACAAACATCAGATGCATCAGAAAGTTTAAGATAATTTATCATTGTATTTACTACGAATCTTATTGCAAAACGTCTGATGTATACATATATGAGGTGCACTGACACTTGATCACATTTTAGAAAGCATGTTTTTTGCAGCAACATACGCTCTGAGCTAGACTCAAAAACACGAGTAAGAGCTAATTAAAATGAGCTCTCAGATTTCAAAGGGTAATTTGGTCTTCAAATCTTCAAACATGCGAAGAGTGTAAAGAAGAATACATTTTGGTTTCTCAGTTCCTAGATACTGATTCAACGCTCCTATTCTGGCCAAACAGGATGGTCCCCTGCACTTTTTCTGGCCAAACTGAGTTCAATCTTCGAGCAACTCCTTTACTTCCATTGAAGTAACGTTTCTGCAGGTGGGGCCTCTTGCATCGCCTCTATGGCAGTAATTTGGGAAGAATCTCTATGTTTCATGACTTCCTATGAAATGTTATGAAAACAAATAATTATAGTAACAAAATGTACAGGGGATAAATGGGTACCTTTCCAAGCTTAGCAAGAGAGGACGTGAAAGAAGACCAAGAAGCACCACCTCCTGTCAATCGTCTATTACTAAGTGAAACTTTAACCAAGCTTCCTGGTAGACTATTGGCAGATGCCTCCGCTGATGGCTTTCGACCGAATGGTGGTTTTTGCTTACTGGAACTGTCATGACTCATGATCAACTACTTGTGCTCTCTTTGCAGGTGTTTGTACCTTGCTTTCCACATTGATTATTTGTTTTTATAAAAATTAAAAAATGAACTATTTTTTGCTTGGTTTTTGACTAATCAGAAGGAAAGAAGGAATTCATGTATACAATGTGTAACATGTATAAGTACCACTATGCCTAAAGAAAATCCGTTCCGCGCTTGAAAAATCTAAAATTGAATAATATTTAAGTCTTGAACAAAAAAGCTATTTGATATGTAATTATCAATGTACAATTGTACAAGTTCTCATTCCAGTAAATTGTATGTAATATTCTATATTAAATTTCACAATAACAATGATAACTTCATCAAAAAGCCATCATGACGGCTGGAAAATTATTTTAAAAGAATTCCTTTTTATATCTTTTGAGGTGGTAAAACGGGCGGGCGGGTATGGGTGGCGGGTTAAATGGGCGCGGGATAAATGGGCACGGGCAAAACAGACGGGCTAAACGGGCACAAGCTAAAACGAGAAAAAAAAAACATATAAAAGCGTAGAATTAAAAAATAAAAATACTTGTTTAAAAGCCGGGGATAAAAACTAAATATAAAATATCCGCCGAATAGCCTAATTATTGTTTTACATGTGCGCCCATTAACCCATTAGTTTTTTTACATATGCACCCGTTTAGCCCATCCATAATAAAGAATAAGCAAAAAGTGTCTCATCTTTTTTTTAAAATGGGCAAAAAGTACCCATATCTATCGCCAAGATTTGCCACCTCTACTTTTGGGAAGGTATTTCGTTTTAGATACAAAGAAGTCTTGAACATAGATATAAATAAGTCGGTGTATGCTATTTGAGTGAAACACACTCATTCTTGTAGTCAAAACTTATAGAGCACATCACATGTTAATGTTGCGCAATGGCCATCCCTCTTTAATCAAGTTTTAGTAAAATTTAAAACTGGGTCACTTTGGATGTTTTACTTATGTGTTTTACTGGTCAAATGACATAAGTGGATCATGTTGGCCAAATAGGATCAATAAGTCGAAGATGTACATCGACCAGAGTGTAGTCATCAGGCTTACAACCTCATGAATTGTCTCAACAAAAAATCATATTGGTTTATTAACCATACATCTTTTGTAATACGGAGTATTACTTAATACAACAAAAGTGCTAATCTGTTGGTTGACGTGACCCAACCTAAGACAAAATTATCCAATTTGACAGGATTGAACACAATAAAACGCCGACCGCAATGAACCAAAAGAATGAACTATATGTCGGTCCGATTTTTGGTCCACCCTTTTAGTAATTTACAGTCTTCAATCCAGTTAAGTCATATGCACAACCAGATATTAGCTTAGTTAAACAGGGCTTACCCGAACATGGACCAAAAGTCTCTATTTAATCCTTGATCAAGTTTCTTAGGCCAAATAGGTTTTCGATTCAGCCCGGGTTGGGTTGAATAGATCAGTGACAAAATTGCTTTTTTTAATAATTATATTGAATCTCAAATTTGGTCTTTTAACGAATAATAACATAAATCAAACTGAATTGAAAACCGACTTTGAGAAAAACATAAACCAAAATCTGAATTGAAAACCGAACCAAAGTTTACTAAGAAAAAACGAAACTAACAGAAAGCAATCCAAACCAACAAAAATCGAACTGAATAGGTAGTTTAAGCTTATTTTATTATTTTTAAACCGAAACCAAAATTCATAAATATACGAAACGGAAAACAAAAACATAAAAAAATGGCCGGTTCGACTCGACTTGGTTTGTCAGCTTGATTCGATTTTCGGTTGGTTTTGATCACCCCTACACTAAAGAAGGCCGTTGCCACTATCACAAGTTGGTTAGCTTTGACTAAAGCCGATATTCTCGCACGGACAACTATATATACCACTGTCAACAGTTAAAAGCAAAAGAGGATTGAAGATTCTTTCATTAGACAAAGACGAAAAAAATTAAAACTTAACGACAAAAAGTTATTTTAAAGAAAGTTTAAGCAACTAAACAATTATTTATCAAACCCGTTTATTAGATGAGCGAAACCTAAACAATATCAAACATTTTTTCAAAACAAGATTTATGAGTCGAACTCGTCCGTTGGGTAACCTAACGCCAAAGAATATCAAAGGTTGATTTGTTATGACCAATGACAATAACTAACTCACAAACGTAGTATCAAAACAAGGTTCGCGGTAACACAAAATAATTGATATTTGTAGAACCAAAGATTCACATGGGGATAAAACACGTTAGTTGGTTGGGCCACGGCTTAAAATTATTAAAAATAGTTTCATTTTAACAAAAAAAGGGTCTGACTACCGACAGATAAAACTAATACACAAACGTACTTTAATAAAAGATTTACGAAACGACCCCGCCCGTTGGGCGGGTTACGACGCTAGTATATATATATATATATATATATATATATATATATATATATATATATATATATATATATATATATATATATATATATACAGGGGAGAGTTAAAATAAAAAGACTTTTTTTTGTGAGAAGGATAAGAAGGATTTTTAGCCAATCATTTAAAATCAATGGATAAGATCAATCCATATTCCTAACTAACTAACTAACTAACCACCAAAACACGATTTTAAAAAAGTCTTCAAAAAATTCTGAAAAAATTCCAAATGGTCGGATTTGTTGGTGCATAAAAAAGTTGTGAATAAACGTTTTTTAATTTTGAGTTTTTTACGTTTTTTTGATGCAAAAAAAAACAAAATTTGATGTACAAACACGTGAATTTTGGTGTACAAAATTTTTTTCATTCAAAATTTTTTTAATTTACTATAGTTTGATGCGGAATCATATTTTAAAGCAAAAAGTCAAAAGAAGTTGGGCATAAAAATGAATTCTTGATGCACAAAAAACCTAAAAAAAACGTAAAAGAAAACGTTTTTTTGCATCAAAATTCCGTTTTTATGCATTAAAAAAGCGTAAAAAACTTCAAATTAAAAAAACTTTTTTCATAAAAGTTTTTTGCACCAACATACCCGATCTACTTGAATTTTTTCATAATTTTTGAAGAACTTTAAAAAAAACACGTTTAGATGGTTAGTTAGTTAGTTAGTTAGTTTGTTAGGATTGTGATTTAATCTCATCTATTAATTTTAAATCAATGGCTGAAAATTCTTCTTATCCTTCTCACCAAAAAAAGTCTTTTTATTTGATCTCTCCCCTATATATATATATATATATATATATATATATATATATATATATATATATATATATATATATATATATAGATTTACGTTCAAGTAAGTAACAATTTTAAAGTAAAAACAATAAGAACCTATCAAATTATGCCAAGTGTTTAGAGGTATTTAAATTAAATAAAAAATCATATTATCATCAAAAAGGCATTTGAAGTATTTACTATTTAGCTTACACATCTTACATAAATTTCTTCACATTAAAATCATCTCCATCTTCGTCTCTCTCCTCATATCTCTCTCATCACCATATTTTTTGCTTGTTCTTTCTTTTAAAAACAAATCCATACATTCTCCTATCTATAACTAGGTAGGTTGTTATTTTTTATAATTTCTATTTTTTAAATCGAAACTTAAAAAAATTACGCCACTTTGAATTTTGATGTAAAAAATATATGCATATATGTTATGTTTGATTGTTTTGTCAGTTTTTTGTCCTTATTTTACAAAATATGATGTGATAGGTGGATATCAAAAGTCTCTCCTCCATTTTGTCTCCGTTCATACAAATCGATCATATTGTCTCCGTTACTATATTTGGTTTTGATTTGTGACATTAACCGATTTTGTTTTCTCATTACACGCTCGGCGAAGTAGTTCTATTAGTATAAGTTACTCCGTATGTTGATATAGTAAGTAGGAATGAGCATGGTATGGTCTAGGGATGAGCATTTTGACCCGAATCCTGAATCCGATCCCGAACCGTTCTCGGAACCGTACCGATTCCCGATACCCGAATCTCGTTCGGTACGGGACCGGGACTACGAAATAAGGTGAAAAAAAATTCGGGACCACTAATTCGGGACGGGACCGGTACCAAATCGGGAAATTCCCGAAAAAACCCGGGAAAATCCCGATTTCCCGGTACCGATTCCCAAATCTCGTTCGGTACGAGATCGGTACATAACTTTTTAGATCGGGAAAAAATCGGGAGCACTAAATCGGGACGGATTCGGGACGGGATTGGTCCCGAGCTCATCCCTAGTATGGTCTCATATCGATCTCGTTTCGAATTAAAGATACTGACTTTTTTACGACCAAAAGTTAGTAGTATCGATACCGTATCGAATGAGATTCGGGTATCGATATTGGTACTGGTACGATATGGTGGTACCAGAATAAGTGGTATTGATTCGGTTTTTCACCTTATTTTGTAGTTTTAGTATCGTATCGTATACTGAAAATCGATATAAATTCGGTATGATTTTGGTTCGGTTCCCGAATGGCTTAAAATTCGGACCAAAATTTTCAATACTTAAAGTTTTAAACAACAGTAATAAATTTAGATGATTATTAAAGCCGACAATACTCGTGAAGTAAAAGCTACATCAGCCGAAAAACTTAAAAAAATTGAAGTCATAGTTTAATATCTACTATTACAATGGAAATCAAGTACTGCTCAAAGAGTGTCATTTTGACACATTAACTTTTATTACTTATGTTTCTATATTTTTAAACAAAAAGTGTCAGTTGAGTTTAAGTATTTGATAAACTGAGTTTTGGTAAAAGTGTCACTAAAAATGTATTCAAATATTAATTGTGTCAAAAAGATATATGTTTGAAGATTGATTTAGTGTATCACGTACTACATATAAAATTTAATGTGTCAAAAGGTTTAGCTGTCACTAAAAATGTGTCACAAGAATTAATGTATTTTTATAAATATATCAAAATATAATGTGTCACAAAATTGTGTCAAGAAAATTAGCATGATAGACTTAATTTGTCGCTACAAATTTATGTGCCAATACAAGTTTATTCAAATAATAAATGTGTTATAAAATAGGGTTTTGCTAATGGCAGCCTTTAGGTTGTATTTAAGAGACAAAATGTGTGTTCAAAAGTTTAGTGCGTCACTAAATATAAAATTAAATGTGTCAAAAAAAACTTAGTTTGTGACTAAAATATGTCACAAAATATAGTGTGTTCTTACAAATGTATTAAAAAAATATAAAATTAGATGTGTAAAAAAATTTAGTTTGTGACTAAAAATATGTCACAAAATATAGTGTGTGCGTACAAATGTATAAAAAAAAGTGTGCCACGACGGTACATGCATCAAGAAAACTTGTCTAGTAAACATAATATATCGTAACGAGCATACTTAAATTTTGTAATGTCTCATATCACTATATGTATTAAGAATGAGTATATCATGCGTCAAAACGAATTCTTGTGTCATTATATATACTAGGATCTGTTACCCGCGCTCCGCTGCGGGGGAGCACGGGTGTTTTACGATTATTTTTATAGGGAAGAGTATCTACTTTGGTTGAACACAGAATTAGGTAATACGTTTGAGAGAAGTTGTTCACAAAGAAACAACGTGTATAAGCTAATAAATCAGGGGTTACATGCCATTAGTTCACAAAAGATCAAAGCATAAGAGATTGTTTCAAAGGCTGCTGGCTATCCGGCACTGATATATAGAAAAGCAGTTAACTATTAATTTGTTGACCATATCCAGGCCTTAGGGTTTCTTCTTGTTGGCCTCTGTTTCTAGTTCGGGAAGTAGAGATCTTTTAACAGGCTTCTGCTAGACAACAGCGGGTTTGTCTTTCGAAGATGTAGCTACTGTTGGTGGAACTTTGGCTGGAATGGCTTTCGGTGGAGTACCTGCACAACAAAGTATAGTGTATGAGTAAACTTAAATCCTGAACATGCATGCTTGGTGTTCCAAATAAGGGAAAAAAATTACCCAAAAAATATTCCTTTTCTTAAACAAAGGGTAACTGTTTGATGGGAGAGTGTATGCAGTGAGTAAGTGGTGCAAATTGAAACAAATAGTATCTTGCTGAAAAGGTTTTGAGGGTGACATCTTTGTCTTAAGCAATATGTGGATATTATTATTGTGCTATTATTTTTTTAGCTAGTTTGGGTAAGGGGTAGGCTAGGTGAGCTCAGGTGGCATGTGTAGGTGCGTTTCCAAGTTGGAAATGAACTAAGGTGGTCAAAATTAGTGGGGAAGTGTGAGCTAAGTTTAGTTACCTATTTGAACTAAAATGTAACTGGAATCTTCTTTGTAGCAACAGTGGAATGGGAAGGTCTTCTATTTAAGGGCATGTATGCATTTGCTAATCCCACACAAACCTTTTACCTACTTTAAAAAATCTAAACAAACAAAGAATGGCATATCTTCCTAGGATCTGGGCATTGGAAGCTGAGAGCGGTAGTACGGACTTAGGCGGTTTGTTTGTTTGGTATCTGGAGAAGGATGTGGTGGCTGACAAAGCATGGAAGCGTAAGGTGGGTGCCGCTCGCCAGACAGTTTTCAAAAACGTTGTTGAGCGTCATCATTTCATTCAAGAGATCCAGCAGGTCAGACCTTTCCAGCCAACCCTATGATCTCCATGATGATAGCCATGTTGGACAGAAAGCAGTTGGAGGACAACGCATTCATTCAGACCTTGAACACAGAGGCAGCCAGAATCCAGACCATGATCGACCTGAAGGAGGCTTTTGCTTAGAAAATTTTGGCCAACGGGCCTTGGTGAATGGATGCTGTAGGAGTTGGTTTTCGGCTGATGTTTTAGGCCTGAAAATAAAGCTCCATGTTGTTGTCTGTCCGGTTTGTCCACCGGTGAGTCTTTAGGGTTATGTGTTTGTGCTTTAGTTTTTTATTTTTTTAGTTTAATCTTGTGTCTGTAAGATCAGTTTCAATGAATCGTGTGGAATGTATGATATTTTGTTTTACATTGTTTTTTTTTCGATAGACGTTTCGATTAATGTGGCGTTTAGGAAAAGACACCTCTCCAAAGAAGACTGCCCTAAGTAAATGCCAGATTATAAATTCTAAGAAAAGAGTGCGCACCTGTTTTTTTTTGTTCAACTATTTCTGAGACCTTGGTTGATGCACTTTCTATTTCCGACCCTTTGGTTTGATGTACCTTCTTGTTTAATGTTTGCATCTGCTATTGGTGTCGGGCCTGGGGCTTCAGTTGCCCAGGGAATATGAGGTTCAGATAGGGAAAGAATCAAAGAGCTGACCTTCTTCCAGATCGCTGACAGCCGCAGTTACACGATTACAACGACCTCAAAACACAATCAGCCGAAACAAAGTTCCATGATGATAAGGAGCAGAGGTTTCGGGTGGGTATAATATGAACCTGGTTCAAACTGGGGGCACCTTCTCCTACAAACGAACATGGACATGCATCAAAAGTTATTAAAACTACACCAAAATATAGTAACTGTTGAAAATCCAGCTTTTCAGCAATAGCAACCATACATACTCGCTAAGGTAATATAGCAAAACAACATGTCCTACTGCGATAGAAATGGCATGCGTGAGATATCTCTTTCGTTACCTTTAGACACAAACAAATTTGATACTAACACGCCAAAGCTGTTGTGTTGGTAACATTTGTATAAAATCAATTTTCACACCATCATAGGTATTTGCTTTTAAATGAAGGTCGCTTATTCAATTTTGTTTTTAAATGCAGGTCCAGTTTTATGTTTTGTACGAATCAACAACATCTTCTTTTTTAAATAAGGAAGAAAAAGAAATCAATACTCAAATAAAGTATAACTATATTTGGATCATGAGCCACATTCACATCAGCTATAAGACAACATAAATGTATGGTTGGGGTTGGAAGTCCGTCATCTGCATCTGCTCTAATTCACTTGCCATCATATTCTCTGAATCCTTAGTGGACTGTTGCAGAACAGATACATTTAGTTAGACTGATAAAAATAAAAAAGAGACCGTACAGCGACAAATACCAACTGCATATCTGAAACATGAAAATATATATACTGCTACTATTCGTTAAAATAAGACTATAACCGTAGAGAATGAACGTTACCTTTCGCGAGAGTGAAAGATCAGTCTTTGGGAATTCGTGAAGTAGGTGTCAACGCATCCATAAAGAATGACCATCGGCTAATGAATTGGAGGAGATCAGCATGTCGAAAAGATGAGTTATTGTATTTGAGTTTCAGAGCTGGAGGTATGGAAGGCGAACCCATAAACCCGTCATGGGTGCGACCAAATGGTCGCCCTGCGAAGGCCCGCATGCTGGCAAACAACCGACAAATCTAAAGGTAACGACCATGACAATAATTAAACAGCATAAAGGCGAAAAGGTCCGGCAGAAACATCATTAACCACACCTCGCAATCGTTATGCCTGTGATCACAGGGTCACCATGACAAGGAACCGGTTCTATACAGCGCGTTTACTAAAAGGTTTCCAGTTTTTTCGGGGTATACCATAGGCTCAGATAAGGCGCTATATGGGAAAAACAACCATAACCCATCATGGCTGAGACCTCGCAAGGTCGCCAAGCCAAGATCCGAGATGTGGTATCTTTACCCGCGCCCGTTTACCCTCATCAAAGCCCTAAATTAACCTTTACATAAAACTACACCAAAATGTAGTAACTGTTGAAACTCCAGCTTTTCAGCAATAGCAATCATACATGTTCGCTAACGTAATATAGCAAAACAACATGTACTATAGCGAGAGAAATGGCATGCGTGAGATATCTCTTTTGTTACCTTTAGACACAAACAATTTTGATACTAACACGCGAAAGCTGTTGTGTTGGTAACATTTGTATAAAATCAATTTTCACACCATCATAGGTATTTGATTTTAAATGAAGGTCGCTTATTCATTTTTTTTAAATGCATGTCCAGTTTTATGTTTTCTACGAATCAACAACATCTTCTTTTTGAAATAAGGAAGAAAAAGAAATCAATACTCAAATCAAGTATAACTATATTTGGATCATGAGACACATTCAAATCAGCTATAAGACAACATACATGTATGCTTAGGGTTGGAAGTTCATCGTCTGCATCTGGTCTAATTCACTTGCCATCGTATTCTCTGAATCCTTAGTAGACTGTTGCAGAATAGACACATTTAGTTAGATTGATAAAATTAAAAAGGAGACCATACATCGACAAATACCAACTGCATATCTGAAACATGAAAATATATATAGTGGTACTATTCGTTAAAATAACACTATAACCGTAGAGAATGAACGTTACCTTTCGCGAGAGTGAAAGATCAGTCTTCGGGAATTCGTGAAGTAGGTGTGAACGCATTCATAAAGAATGACCATCGGCTAATGAATTGGAGGAGATCAGCATGTCGAAATGATGAGTTATTGTGTTCGAGGTTGAGAGCTGGAGGTATGGAAGGCGAACCCAGAAACCCGCCATGGGTGCGACCAAATGGTCGCCCTGCGAAGATCCGCGTGCTGGCAAACAACCCACAAATCCAAAGGTAACGGCCATGACAATAATTAACCAGCATAAAGGCGAAAAGACCCGACATAAACATCATTAACCACAGCTCGCAATCGTTATGCCTGCGATCACAGGGTCATCATGGCAAGGTACGGGTTCTGTAAAGCGCGTTTACTAAAAGGTCTCCAGTTTTTTCAGGGTGTACCATAGGCTCAGATAAGGCGCTATATGGGAAAAACAGCCATAACCCGGCATGGCTGCGACCTCGCAAGGTCGCCACGCCAAGATCCGAGATGTGGTATCTTTACCCACGCCCGTTTACGCTCATCATAGCCCTAAATTAACCTTTACATAGTGGTATATTTACCCACGCCCGTTTACCCTCATCATAGCCCTAAATTAACCTTTACATAAAGGAGGAGAATCACGCATCCATAAGAGTGCACCAATTTTGATGTTTTATCAATGCGTAAGGCCTGAGATATCACAAATCCAAAGGTAACGGGCATCACGACAGTTAACCACCATAGGGGCGGAAATACCCGACATAAGAATCATTGACCACATCTGACAATCGTTATGGCTGCGATCACATGGTCACGATCGCAAGGCCCGGGTCCTGGGAAGCGAGCTTACCAAAAGTTTGCTGTTTTTTTCCAGGGTATAGCATAGGCTCAGATAAGGCGCTATCCGGGAAAAACAGCCATGACCCGCCATGGCTGCGACCTCGCAAGGTCGCCACGCCAAGATCCGAGATGTGGTATCTTTACTCGCGCCCACTTACCCTCATCACAACCCTAAAGTAACCTTTATATAGAGGCGGAGAAGCACGCATCCATAAGAGCAGTCATTGTCCTCACAAACCCATTTTTATAATACTATCTCCCTTTGTCACAACCAACAACAAAAGCATGGAGTGCGATCATGACATACAATCGATGGCGCTAACGTCATATCTAGGTCCTTAAAAGCATCAGGGAGCAACGACAAAAAAGAAGGCAAGCCTTCAAATTTAAAAGGATCGGGTCCAAGAAGTATGGAAGTTGTACGAAGGACTCACCATAATCTGGGGTTTACATAGCCGGCAAGTGCAGGCTAAATGTCTTAAGTGAAGTATATGGGAGCTTATCCATAAAGAATGACCCTCGTCCAATGAATTGGAGCAGACCAGTAGGTAGATACGATGAGTTATTGCGTTCGAGGCTCAGATCTGGAGGTATGGAAGGCGAACCCAGAAACCCGCCATGGCTGCGACCGAATAGTCGCCCTGCCAAGATACGGACGCTGAGAAACAACCCTTGTAAAAATTTCCAACCACAGACTTTTCATCATTGCCCATACTATTTTCAACCTGCCTTACTGTTTTGACCAACCCGATTGTTTCATTGGGTGAAGTTGGTTAACACGAACCATTTGACATCCGCAGATTCAAAGATTACACGCCTCAGATGAAAAGAGATCATCTACACAGAATAACTTAGTCAACAAGCAGAAACAATGAGTTAACCCATTGCATTCTCGGCTAAGATATGGAGGTTTGGAAGGCGTACCCAGAAACCCCCCATAGGGAACTTTAGAGAAACCCAAACACATATGAATTTTGTTTTCTTCACACACAAATAAAAAAGGGTCATAAAAATGTGGCTAACCTACCAACAATGTCGGCAAGCAGATTTTCAGAGACTCTGATCTGGAAGAGAAAAAAGTATGAAACAAACACGATAAGACCGCCATGGCTGCAAAACACTAACAGTGAATTACCCCACCAAGGCACGACCAATCTTAAAGGCTGTTCAAATTAAGCAACACAAAATTCAGTCATCAATATCATCACTGCCCCATATATAATACCGCAAACACTGTACATTTTCGAAACAGTAAAACGACCAAAACCAAGTGCAGGGACAATAAGCTTATCAGCATCGATATGTAACCGTCCTTATTGTCGCCTGCCATTGGATGGCAGCAACAATAGGCGGGCGCGTAACACGATGGCCAGCGAACGGACATATTCATTCCAAGCTTTGTATCCCTACGAACCCAAAAATCACTTTAAATAACCAGATCAACAGATTGCACAAATGAATAATAGACCAATTTAACTAACCATCTTATAAAAACGACCATAAATAAAAAAATACACCCACAACCAACTGTATGAACTAAGCATCTTATATAAAGTTACAAATAATAAAAAATCCAAAAATTAACCTTTATATAAAGGAGGATCCCTCCCCGACAACCAAAATTTCGTCTCACAACCAAAGCACACACCGGCGCCTACACCTTTCCGTTATTTGATTTTAGAGAAACCCAAACACATACGAACTTTGTTTCTTCATACACAAATAAAAAAGGGGCATAAAAAATGGGGCTAACCTACCAACAATGTCGGAAAGCAGATTTTCAGAGGCTCAGATCTGAAAGAGAAAAAAGTATGAAACAAACACGATAAGACCGCCATGGCTGCAAAACACCAACAGTGAATTACCCCGCCAAGGTACGACCAATCTGAAAGTTTGTTCAAATTAATCAACACCAAAATTCATTCATTAATATAATCACTGCCCTATATATAAGACCTCAACCAGTGTACATTTCCAAAACAACAAAACGGCCAAAACCAAGTGCAGAGACAATAAGCTTATCAGCATCGCTATGTAACCGGCCTTATTGTCGCCTGCCATGGATGGCAGCAACAAAAGGCGTGCGGGACATATTCATTCCAAGCTTTCTATCCCTACGAATAAAAAAATCACTTTAAATAACCAGATCAATAAAATGCACAAATGAACAATAGACCACTTTAAGTAACCATTCTATATAAACATGCATAAATTTAAAAAAACATCCGGAACCAACTCTATGAACTAAGCATCTTATATAAAGTCACAAATTAAAAAAAAAAACCACAAATTAACCTTTATATGAAGGAGGATTCCTCTCCGATAACCAAAATTTCGTTTCACAACCAAAACACACACTGGCACTTAGACCTTTCGGGTATTTGATTTTACTGACCCAGTTACAAACAGAACAAATAAAAAAAGGCTAAATCTTACAAACCTTTGTAGACTGGATCACCAGAAAAGAAAGAAGATCCAGAACGACTGTAGCAATAGCACAAATAATGGAAACCCAGATGCAACTATGTGGTGATGCTGGTATATATATGGATGCAAGAGGCACATCATCAACGGACACCATCGCGACACGGATTAATTGCAACGGTTAAGATTGGGTTTCTGTAGCCACTACGATTCTTGTAGCCACTACACAACGGACAATCGCAATTAATGGCAGGGGTAATCTTGCAATGGACAACTGCAATTAATGGGAGGGGGGAAACATCCAATTAACCCCGAATTATTTAATTCGTGAAAGGCCAGATTAACACCAATTAAACCAACAACTGGACCCCAATTTTGCGAAAGGGCAGATTAAACCAGCAATTAAACAACCAACGGGGATCAATCAATGCATAACGGGGTCAGTAAAATCAAATAACGGAAAGGTGTAGGTGCTAGTGTGTGTTTTGGTTGTGAGACGAATTTTTGGTTGTGCGAGAGGGAGATAGTATTATAAAAAGCGACTTGTGAGGAGAATCACTGCTCCTATGGATGCGTGATTCTCCTCCTTTATATAAAGGTTAATTTAATTAAAAATTCATAAAAAATATTATTGTGTTACAAATTAGTTTAGACATTAATGTTTGATATTTAGAAAAGAAGAAAAAAAACGTCTAGGGTTGGTTAAATACCAAAAACGTCTAGCAGTACATGTTGTGCAAATTGGTGATTTCAACTAGGGGTGAGCAAAACCGACCGAAAACCGAAAACCGACACAAACCGACCGAAACCGAAATCGACCGACACAAACCGACCAAATTCGGGTCGGGATTCGGGATGGGTTTTTCATGATTTCGGGACTCGGTTCGGGTCGGGACTCGGGATTAATTCGGGATCGCACAAAGAAAACCACACAAATCGGGAGTAAGTCGGGCTTAACTCGGTTCGGTTCGGGACTCCGGCCTAACTCGGGTCGGGATTCGGTTTGAGTTTTTTACGATTTCGGTTTCGGGATAAGTCGGGATCGGGTCGGGACGAGTCGGTTTCGTCCCGATACTCACCCCTAATTTCAACACTTGCCATTAATTTTAAAATATTTACAAAAATGTCATGCACTTCATTTTGATCAATTAAAATCATGTTTACGATATCTAACGGTCTATATTGGTTCTTATTGTTTTTATTTTAAAACTGGTCACCACAATAACGCTACTCATATATATATATACGTTCATGTAAGTTCCACTCTTAAAATAAAAACAATAAAAACTAATTAAAATATGACAAGTGAATTTTAATACTTTCAAGTTTTAAACCTATTAATAAATTTAATCATAATAAGCTTAAAGGTATTGTAGTAATAGATTATTTTTTGTTTTACTCCTATTAATTGACAATCGTATGTGTTACTCCTATTAATTTGATCATAAATGTCACTTTAATTTTTTACCGATATACTATGAGACCCTTGCCATCTTCATTTTGTACGCAATTCCTATTGTTGTTATATTATTGTTTATGAATTGTGGTTAACAATGTAAAAATGTAAATGGGCTCGGGCTAAATGAGCAGGCTGAGCGCAAGCTAAAAAGAAAGAACATTTAAAAATTTAAAAATAAAAAAATTTGTTTAAAAGACCAGGATAAAAAATTTAATATAAAAGATATGCCGAGTAGTTTAATTAGTATTTCAAAAATGTGCATCCATTAAGCCCATTTAGTTTCTTACATGTTCGCCCGTTTAGCCCATCTATTATAATGAATAGGCAAAAAATGTCACATCCTTTTATGAGAAATGATAAAAAGTATCCATATTTATCAAATTGAGCAAAATTTGTCACACGTATCTAAAAAATAAGTGTATTACAAAAAAATGTGTCAAAAGAATTAACGTGTCACTAAAATGTAGTATGAAACTAAATGTGTCAAACGACTTTGTTTTTTACGAAAAATATGTCACAAAATTTTGCGCGTGTCTATAAATGTATCAAAAAATTTAGTGTGTCACTATATATGTATCAAGAACACTAGTGTGATAAATAATATGTGTCACTATAAGCATGCAAAATATACAAAATCTATAGTGACACATAATATTTAATGTGTCACAAATTTTGGTCTTTCACGAGACATGTATCAAGAAAACTTATGTAATGTGTCATATTGTCACTATATAAGTTTCATCAAATTAACACATGTGTTAAAACAACTTTATATGTCACTATATCAATTCCCTAAAAAATAGCATGCGTGTCACATATTCATTCCCTAAAAATAATAACATGTATTAATATCCGAAAAAGTGGACTTTAAAAGCGACATATAAAATTTTGGCAATTAAGCACATACGTTTTAAACTTTTAATCTTGCAGATTGATGGTTTTAAGTCTTGCCGTCTATTTTAATATAATTACAAAAATGTCATTCACTTAGTTTTGATCAAATAGAATCATATTAGATACATCTAACGGTCCATATCAGTTCTCATTGTTCTTATTTTTAGAGTGGTCATCATAATAACCTCTCTCTCTCTCTCTCTCTCTATATATATATATATATATATATATATATATATATATATATATATATATATATATATATATATATATATATAGATTTGCGTTCAAGTGCGTTACACTTTAAAATAAATTATAGTAGGCACCAGTAGCAACGTGACAAGTGTCATTTTCATATAAAAAATATAGTAATTAATTATAGTATACCTTTATAATTTAAAAATAAATGGTAATTAATTTTCATATTATTAAGGGTATTATTGTAATCTTTTATCCATCTTTCAAAAAACAAAAACAAAAACAAAACTCTTTGATATCAAAATTAATGTCACATGAAAACTTCATCAAAACCATTAGCAGATCTGTAAAACTTTCGTTCGCCAGTGACAAGCCACAAACATCTTTGTCTATATTCGATTCACCGATAATCTTTCACAAATATCTCATTCGCCTCTACCTTTCTCAGTCTTATTGAATCGTAAAACTATCCTCCACCAACTCTTATTTTTTCATATAAAAAAACCTACATAACCTCTTTTTATCAAGTAAAAGTATAAAACAATGTCTCTCCTTTTCATCTACAAACTGCTACCATCATAAGCATCATCAAAAACAATTATTGGCAAATGTTTACCGTTTTTATAGCTACAAATTCGGTTCTAGAAGATTCTTGTTATTTTTGGCGTCAGTTACGCCGTAATCTTGTTTCGAGGATACTTTCTTGTCTTCGTCAAGTTTCGAGATGGAACCGCCCCGCCGATCTTAGATCTAGTATTATTTGGCTTCTACCGCCTTCGGTACATGTACCAAAAATCATACTCTTGCCGATACATGTTGCCGAAATCATACTCATTGCGATGCATGTTGCCGAAAATCATACTGACGGTGATACATGTTGCCGAAAATCATAGTCACGGTGATACATGTTGCCGAAAATCGATTCACATGTTTCTTATCAAAGGTATATAAATGATCGTGTTTCATTTCTCATTGTGGTGCATCTTGTTTAAAAGGTGAAACATGTCCCAATAGCTTTGCATGTCGTATTCGACTGGAATCTAATTGCAAAAATTAGATAAAAGTAGCACTTAACCAGTTAACATGTATAAGCCTTTTAGTTATTTTGACTTATGTGTGTTCTTGTGGTATGAGCCATCTATAGATACAATACGATATAGCAAGAAATAAATATATATATGCATGACAAAAGTTTTCACTAATAGCTACTCATATATATAGAAATTAAAATAAAAGAATGTGTCACAAATAGGCAATTGCTACTCATATATATAGAAAATATTATGATGTACGACAAAAGTTTTTAAGAAATAAATAATGTGCCATAAATAAATAGTATATGTGTTAGTTCTAAATTTTTAACTATGTATCAATTTTGAATATTAAAATAAATCCAGGATAAAAAATTATGGATACAATACAATATAACAGCATGTCTTATAGTACATTTAAAAAATATATTATAAACAACATTTGATGATAAAAAAAGTAACGAAAGGAACTCACATTGAATTTGGTCACGTCATTGTGACATTATCAAATTGAAACACAATGCCATTAGTTTTCTAATTTATTACAATTGAGCCATTCATTTAATTAAATATAATTTTGATTTATCAAGTTTGATCCAATGGTCTACATCTATGCCTATGATAACACACTTTAAGGGTGTATATCACGATAACGCTCCCCTATATATATATATATATATATATATATATATATATATATATATAGAGGAGCGTTATTGTGGTGACCAACCTTAAAATAAAAACAATAATAACCGATCTGAACCGTTAAATGTACCATTAATGATGTAATTAAAACAAATGAATTCAATGGCATTTTTGTAAAATAAAATTATTTTGATGGCACATTATGATAACCATTTTTTAACATTACGTTCTTTTGACAACCATTTTGACGTTACGTTCTTTATTTTTTCTAAAATCAAATTTTAGTATTAAAATTTCTTTGCATTAAACGCTACATCTACTTGATCAATTTTAATATTAAAACACATTCACTATATTGCTTAGCCATGCTCACTGGAAGGACGATATATACATTTTTGTTGACTAGTTTTTTTATACGAATAAAGTGATACAATTGTCGGATATATTTATGGTGACACATAACGAGTTACATATTTTTATTGAACATGAAACACTTTAAAATTTCAATTGACACATTATTATTTTTAACATTCAATTTAATGATACATGTCAAATGACACATTATTTGCTAAAAAGTTGATACACGATTCCTTGAGGCCTATATAGTCGATTTGACTTTTTTTATTGCCACATGAATTTTTAATAGGGGTAAAATAATACACTAAATTATCCATACATTTCTATGGTACATTTTTAGTGACACAATAAAAAATTTATAAAATTGTATTGCTTACTGAAAACACTCAAATGATACGTATAAAAAAATATGTAGATAAAAAAACTCTCAACTGATACATATTCATAAAAATACAAAACCAAGTAAAAAAGACTCAAATTATATGTATTCGAAAAAAATACAAAACCAACTAAAAAAGATCCAAGTGATACGTATCCGAAAAATGGCATAACCAATAAAAAGTACCTAAGTAATACGCATCCAAAAAAATACACAACCAACTAAAAAAGACGCAAGTGATACGTATGCGAAAAATTCCACAACCAACTAAAAAAGATTAAAGTGATACGTCTCCGAAAAAATACACAACCAACTAAAAAATATTCAACACATACGTCTCAAAAAATGCACAACCAACTAAAAAAATAAAGTTATACGTCTATTAAAAATACACAACAAACTAAAAAAAACTCAAGTAATACGTATTAAAAAAAATACGCAACTAACTAAATAAGGAATAAAATGATACATATTCAAAAAATATACAACCAATTAAATAAATTCAAGTGATAGGTATCCCAAATATATGATTCACGATTAGAGAAATACAAGTTATCTGGTGCTAAACTTTTAAAACTATTTCATAATCAACGATAGTATTAACAATTTTATGACAAAAGAATTTATATTAATATTATTAAATAAATGAAAAATCAATACACAAAGAGACGAGTTCTTCAACAATGCAAGGGTCCAAAAATGTACTATCACATAGAATATTGAAGTGCCATAAACTCACGCATTAAGGGTGATGTCCTTGAGTTTTAATGAGTTAGTAATCAAATAAAACGATTGTTTAATATTAGAAGTAAAAAAAAATAGTATATTACTATAATAACCTTTTAGCTTAATTTTAAATTACATTTATGATAAAAGTTATTGATTAGTGTAAAACATATTTCAAAACATTAAAATCCACTTGTCACATTTTAATTGGTTTCTATTGTTTTTATCTTAAGCTTGGTACTTACATGAACGCAAATATATATATATATATATATATATATATATATATATATATATATATATATATATATATATATATATATATATATATATATATATATATATATATCAAATCAAATCAAATCAAATCAAATCAAATCAAAAACCCTTATATAGGAAGGATGGTGAAAGAATGTCTTAAATACCAAATTCTATGAAAATGACACATGTAATTTATTAAAGGGTTTCCATAAAATGCTTCAAAAAGAAAATAGGAATTACAAATGATGTCTTAAATACAAAATTCTATAAAAATATATAAGGAAGGATGGTGAAACAATTACTTAAATACAAAATGTTATAAAAATGACACATGTCATTCATTAAAGGGTTTCCATAAAATGCTTCAAAAAGAAAATAGGAATTACAAATGATATCTTAAATACAAAATTCTAAAAATAACACATGTAATTCATTAAATGGTTTCCATAAAATGCTTCAAATGTCTTAAATACAAAATTTTATGAAAATGACACATGTAATTCATTAAAAGGTTTCCATAAAATGCTTCAAAAAGAAAATAGGAATAACAAATGATGCCTTAAATACAAAATTCTATAAAAATATATAAGGAAGGATGGTGAAACAGTTACTTAAATACAAAATTTTATAAAAATGACACATGTAATTCATGAAAGGGTTTTGGTAACGCGTTTTTTCTCAGTTAAAAAGTTCGTTATAGTGGTCTAATCGAATTGATTACTGGTTTTAAGTGTGACTCAGTTGTCTTTGGTAGAAACAAAAGTTGTGTCGTTGTAGTAAATTTAAATTGCAAGACTTTAAAAGTAAATGACGGTTAATTAAATCTAAACTAATTAAAATTTAAATGTGCAATATTAAAAACTTTTTAAAAGTAAAGTTAATTAAATGACTTAAAGTTAAAGCGTGTCGAAAATTAAATTTGACAAAGTATTAAAAATGTAACTTAAAAATCAAACAAAGCAAAATGTAATTTAGAGTCCAAATCCCATCAGAATGTCTGATCGGAATGCTGTCACCATACCATCGGAATCCAAATCGCAAAGGAGGTATCAGAATGTATTCAAGCTAGGTCTATCGGAATGTTGAAAAGAGATACTATTGGAATGCAGTCTATCAGAATATATACAAGGTATCGGAATGTCACTCCCATCGAAATACACCCATCGGAATGTGGCTCAGATCGGAAAGTTGCTATAGAAAATTGGGCAGCACTTCGTTTCAATGAAACCTTAAGAGCCTTCGCAATCCCGATCGCAATGTGCGATCGGAATCTTGATCGGAATAATGACACCTTAAATACAAATATCATGAATGATCATCATCCTCGAGTTTTCACTTTCTCCAAACCAAGCTTAAAAACGAGATCATTGTTATTATAAGTTAGCAAACTAACACGAACTCATGTGGGCCAATTATTTACTTATACTCCCTTATTCCTAGGTGTATCTCTTATATTTTATTGTTGTCTTGAATGATCACGAGGATGCATTGTTGACTTATTTCGATAGTTATTTAGGCTGAAAATAAAGTGGGACGATTTAATCAATAGTTAGTTAAAGGACAAAATCTTTTAAAACTGCTTCTCGGGATCTCATAAAGTTCATATCTTGGCATAACTCGCTTCGCGATTTGAGACCTTTCTCGGACCGATATTTGGCAGCGACTTCATACTTCAAATCTTGAGAGACGTTCATGAAATAATGGTCTTCTTTTCATAATAGGAATTTTTTCACTTGAAATTTTGAGAGATTCTTCATACTTGGACCACGACTTCTTCATTTTTCTCCAATCTTTATTTTGGGATTTTGATATACAACGATTCGCCTCCTTTTTGAACTTGGATCTATTTATCCTCATACCTTGTTAGGGTCTTTTTAGATAGACTTCTCCATGATCTTTTGGGGAGTATTTGCTTTTCGTCGTGTGTCTCGATCCTTCATATTGATTTTTGATAAATGATTCTTCACATCACTTTTGGATCTTTAGCAACAAAATGTAGCCCTCATGCCTTGTTAGGGCCTTTTCGGACTCGCCAATCTTCGCACCCCGCTTCAATAAGTTATGCCTTGGCTATGAACTCTAATCCATACCGAGCAACTTTTAAACGATCTTGGGCTAGAAGCTAAGTAACTTTTCAAATCGTACAACCTTATTTATTGCAGATAAATTTATTAGCAAATGATGGGAGAATAGGCTTATAACTAACTCATATAAATTCACGAAAGAATACCAAACTTATAATTGACTCTATCATCTCTCGTTCTCCACAGTTTAAAATCTCAAGGAATGAGACTCGTGGATGCTTAGCCTATCAAATCAAAGTTTTGGGTTTTCGAGTCGTCTATAGGATCTTGCAAACTCTTAGACTTTTTCAAGTTTAGAAATCGCATTTTAAAGTTCCCTTGATAAACAACTCTCTAGGATCAATTATAGGAACTTGTGAAAAGTTCTTGTTCTTAACCCGTGAGGGTTAAGACTTTCGCATTTTATAGCTCCCTATATAAAAGCCTAGCAAAACTTGACTTAAACACGTTAAGGATACTAGCTAGAGTAAACTTAGATAAGTAAACTCGGGTTGAGTCAAAAGATTCGCAACGTTTGAAAACTAAAACCACTTTACTAAAATTTATTCTAATAAAGAAAGAAAATAACTATTCAAAGGGAAAAACTAATAGGCCAAAATAGATCAAAAATTTTGAAAAATGTCGAAAAATTGATTTTCCGGTTAAAATTAGGACATATACAAGGAAAAGACCACTTAACTTCGATAGAAGTCCCCCTTACACTTAATATAAACATTGTCCTCAATGTTTAAGCATGTGGGAGTAAACTCCCATACACTTAGGACATTGTGCACGTTGTTTAAATCTTGCTAAGGAAAAGACAACTAACGAGATTCCTATTTTAATATTAGAAAATATAAAATAGTGAATCGAAAAGAGTTTAGGATAGAACCGGGAAGATGGGAACACGGAATCACGGGTCGTCAAAAATCATCAAGATGGATCATTGAGCGCTCGAATCCCTGAATATGAGAAGAGAGGAAATAGCAAACACCAACGGGTCTCCCCTACACTTAGGATAAATAGCTAAAAGATAGATACATGGGTTGCCTCCCAAGAAGCGCTTGATTTTTGTTCACCGAGTCGTGAGCCTGACTCGACCTTGATAAGCATAGGAAGAAGCATGAAACATATCCACCGGGATCAAAGACATAGTTTTCGTCCATCAAATAGCACAAGCTTAAGGCGAACAAGGCAAGCCAAAGAAGAGTAGGTAAGGTTCCCTTAAGCAAAGATGGAGCATGGTGGAAGCAAGTATGGTGAGGTGCAAGCATATCTACAATAGTTCAAAAAATCTTTCCTTTTATTTCATCAGATGGATACTGAGATGGCTGAAAAATATCGATACCGGGGTCGAACACCTTTTCCTTTAGGGGAAAATAGCACTCAGGCTCAGCAGAATGTGAAGATGATCCGCGAAGAAAATGCACAACCTCGTCCTCAGAAGGTGGACAAAGAGGTGTCAAATCATACGTGCTGCGGATGTTGGTGTCGTCCGGTTGCTTCTCCTTTGAAAGAATTTTCTTCAAATCCGAAGTAGGATCGAGACCATAATCATCAAAGTCCAAAGGAGGTGCATCACTCTCATGAGGGAAGTAAGTATTGAGAAAAGTAGAGAAGTCTTCCTCAAATGAGTAGTCATCCAAAGTAGGATTAAGCATGGATGGCGGAGGATCTTCATCATGAGAAGAATCACTCGAAAGAGTATCGGCCTCATCAAAATCATCATAAGTGGGCATGTCGGGATACTCAGAAGTAAAAGCATCATAATCATCTCCATCGGAGCTAGAATCATCCTCATAAGCATCATAGATCGGTGGAGAATCATATATGGGTGAAGGTTCCAAATTGGAGAGAGAATCATCCATATCATCTTGAAAAAGTGGATTATCAATGCAAGAATCGAATAGAGGATTGTTGTAGACGACAAAATCATAAATCACATTAATCATATTCGTTGATTCTCTTCCATAGGATTTGCTTGTAAGCTTACCCATTTCAAAAATTTGTGCATCATCCCCGACTCTTAAGATGAGCTCACATTTATCCACATCTATTAAAGCTCTACCGGTTCTCAAAAATGGGCGCCCAAGTATTAACGGAATACGAGGATCCATTTCATAATCAACAACGACAAAATCGACCGGGAAAGTGAATGTGCCAACTTTGATGAACACATCTTCGGCAATACCAACGGGGTAAGCGAGAGTGCGATTGGCGAGCTCAAGAGTCATCTTTGTGGGTGTAAGGTCGGGCAATGATAACTTTTTCCAAACACTTAAAGGCATCAAATTTATACTTGCCCCGAGATCGGCTAAGGCAGTAAATTTGTCGGTTTGGTTAAAAGTACAAGGTAGCACAAAACGACCGGGATCTCCAAGTTTTTCCGGAACTTCTTTAAGAAGGACGGCAGAACAATTTTCATTCAATCGAGTATTAACAAACTCGGCCATCTTCTCCTTCTTGCTAAGTAATTCCTTAAACATCTTAACAAATTTAGGCATTTGTGCAAGAGCTTCAACAAGGCTAAAAGTGATAGTCATTTCCGAAACTTTCTTCAAATAGTTTGACACTTGAATGTCATCCTTGGTGTGCATTTTGGCCTTGTCTAAGCGAGATGGATAAGGAATCTTGGGTTTGGGTGGTGGAGGTGTAGAAGGTGGGGTTGGTAGAGGATTCGTTTTGGGTACTTCGTCACGAAGAGGCGGAGACGGTAATGGTGTACTAATACTAGGTGTGGGAGTAGTAGGGATAAATGGTGGTGGAGGAGGTGTAGATGGTGTAACTGGGGGTGGGATAGATGGTCCTACTAAAGTAACTCCACTACGGGTAGTAATAGCACTCACATTCGCTCTCGGATTGGTAACGGTGTTTGAAGGTAGAGAACTCGAAGTAGAGGGTTGAGTGGTGGGCAAGAAACTAGCCAGCATATTTTTCAAATCATTCGTTTGATTGCTGAAGGAGGATTGTATATTATCTCGAAGCTCGGATCTAATGTCATTCCCTTGCTTGGTGATATCCCCTTTCAAATTGATAATTTGGCTTTGCAGATTCTTGATTTGCTCTCCTTGGGTTTTCATTAAGGCTTCAACATCTTGATTTATGGGTGGGGCTTGTTGAGCGGGTGGGTGATAAGGATTAGAAGCTCTAGGTGGGATTTGGTTGCTTCTAGTGTAATTGTTGTTGGGGTTTTGGTTTTGAGGAGAAAAACCGGGTGAAAGATAGTTGTTTGACCGGTAACTTAGCAAATTTCTATCCCCTTGAGGTCGGGCTTGGTAATTTTCTGGTGAATAATTACCATAAGCCGCATACACGTTTTCCGGATTTCCTTGAGTAGAAGGACAATCAGTGTATGAGTGTGGACCGCCGCATGTCTCACAAGGATTGGCTACCGCCTTAACTTGTTGTTGGTTTGTAGCGAGAAGCAAGATATTTTTGTTCATTTTTGCCATCAGGCGGGTGAATTCGGTCATGTCGGGGTTTGCTAAAGTAGAAGAAACATTGACTCTCGGGTTGTTCCTTGAAGAAGCGGAGGAATCCCAGTTTTTGTGATGAGTAGTCATGTTCTCAATAAGCTCTCTACACTCCTCGGGTCTCCTTTTCATAAATGTGCCACCGGCGGCTGCATTAATCGTATCACGATCACGAAAAGTCAAACCGTTATAGAAAGTATCAATTAAGGTCACAGGGAGCATGTTGTGGTTTGGACAACGATCGATCAAAACATTATATCTTTCCCAAGCATCAAAGAGAGATTCATCGGGTTCTTGCATGAAACCGCTGATTTGATTGCGAAGGCTCGTGACCATGGATGGTGGAAAGTAGCGCGACAAAAAGCGTTGAGTCATGTCATCCCAAGTATGAATGGAATTCTTCAGGAGACGATCAAACTATTTCTCGGCGTGGTGTGATAAAGTATGTGGGAAGAGTTGAAGGCGAAGAACATCCATTGTGGCACCGGGCAACTTCATGCTTTGAGTGATTGTAATGAATTTGTCGAGGTGTTTGTTGGCATCATCATCAGGCATTCCTCGGAATGGATTTTTTTGCACTTGCTGGATCATGTGATGCTTCAACGAAAACTCCGGAGCCGTGATTTGCATCGGCGCAATCGGTCCCCCTCGTCCAAACATGGTGGGTTTACAAAGCTCCTCCATTGTCCGAAGATCGGGCTGTGGAAGAACATTGTTGTTGTTATTATTGAGTTGCGGTGGATTATTGTTATTGTTGACACCTGCCATAGCTAAATCTTCAGGAGTCTCGGGCTCTTGATAAGTAGAAGATCTAGTACGCATACACCTACAAAGGCAAAAGAAAACAATACCAAACACAAAGAGAATATATATACACTATAAAAATAAAATCTTTTTGGATTTTTGAAATTTTTTAATTAAGAAAATAACGCTCACGAATGAACGGATCCCAAAAAGCAACGCGTCTCTCACAGAAAACCGTTAATCTTTACGAAAAGAGCCGGCAGCGGCGCCATTTGGTAACTCGGTTTTTCTCAGTTAGAAAGTTCGTTATAGTGGTCTAATCGAATTGATTACTGGTTTTAAGTGTGACTCAGTTGTCTTTGGTAGAAACAAAAGTTGTGTCGTTGTAGTAAATTTAAATTGCAAGACTTTAAAAGTAAATGACGGTTAATTAAATCTAAACTAATTAAAATTTAAATGTGCAATATTAAAAACTTTTTAAAAGTAAAGTTAATTAAATGACTTAAAGTTAAAGCGTGTCGAAAATTAAATTTGACAAAGTATTAAAAATGTAACTTAAAAATCAAACAAAGCAAAATGTAATTTAGAGTCCAAATCCCATCAGAATGTCTGATCGGAATGCTGTCACCATACCATCGGAATCCAAATCGCAAAGGAGGTATCGGAATGTATTCAAGCTAGGTCTATCGGAATGTTGAAAAGAGATACTATCGGAATGCAGTCTATCGGAATATATATAAGCTATCGGAATGTCACTCCCATCGGAATACACCCATCGGAATGTGGCTCAGATCGGAAAGTTGCTAAGGAAAATTGGGCAGCACTTCGTTTCAATGAAACCTTAAGAGCCGTCGCAATCCCGATCGCAATGTGCGATCGGAATCTTGATCGGAATAAGGGGATGTTTCTGATCGGAAAGCACCGTCGCAATAAGCTGTCGAAATAGCAAAAACCCTATTCCAATACTGTCACCATCGGAATGTGGGTGAGGCTATCGCAATGTGTAATTTCCTTCCTTTCCGATGGATTACAAATTCGCAATAAGCACAAGTCCAAAAGCTAGAACTAATAAGCTGAAATTAAATATTTGAATGTAATAGAAACAAAACAAGACAATAAGCTAAAAAGTTAAAACCTTTCGAGATTTAAAAGACGAAACTTAATAAAATGGATTTTTAAAAAAGATAAAACTTTTAAGACAACTTTGAAAACAATTAAGCCAAATACCAAATAAACACATAAGATTGTCAAACTTATGGCTTATTTCGTATGAAAGCTTAAAGGGAAAGGAAAAGACAAAACCTTTAATCAAATAAGCAAGAGATTAAGCAAAAGCTTGCTTAATCCGATTTTAAAATAAACCAAAAACAAGAGAAAAGTAGAAGGAGAATGATAAAAGTAAACTTGATCAAAGGTAAATAAAGATTAAAGCAACAAAATTAAGAACACTTACTTGGAAATTAAATGAATTAAAGTGCAAAACAAGTATTTAAAATGACATGAATTTAAAGTGCAAATAATTAAATGGTGGAAGAACTAATTGTCACTATTAGCCAACAAAACAAATGAAAGGAAAATGAAGACTATTTATAGGAGGATTAGGGAGGTGCTTAGAGGAAGCTTCCTCCCCTCTTTCTTCTTTCTTTAACTGCATCATTAAGTCCTTAATCTTCTTAGTTCTTCGACTTTAATGACTTTGTCTTGAGATTTCTTTAAACTCGTCTTGAAATTTCTTCATAAATAAGACTTGAGTTCTTCGGCTTTTAGTAAACTTCCGTCTTTTGACTTTTTCTTCGATAAATCTTCAGAATTGGTCTTGGACTTCCGTTCTTTTTGCACTCTTGATTTCTTGACTTCGTCTTTTGTCTTTTTCTTCGATAAAAGCCCGTGAATGCCCGTGTTTTCTCCCCTTTTCACAGTTTCGTCCTAAATCACAACAAAAACACAAACCACGCATAATTCCGACATTTACGACATAAAATACACGTTTTGGCTCGGTTATTATTGTAGTTAAGTGGTAAAAAGGATGGGTGTTTACACACTTATCAAATCCCCTACACTTGACCATTGCAATGTCCTCATGCAATGCATTAGTTACAAAGCACGTTTACACTTTTCATCACAATCAATCCACATTGGCCTTTATTAAAGAGATAGAAAATTATAAACATTCAAAGTAAAGAAATCAAAAACATACCTTAGGGTTTTGAAAATATCATGAATGATCATCATCCTCAAGTTTTCACTTTCTCCAAACCAAGCTTAAAAACGAGATCATTGTTATTATAAGTTAGCAAACTAACACGAACTCATGTGGGCCAATTATTTACTTAGACTCCCTTATTCCTAGGTGTATCTCTTATATTTTATTGTTGTCTTGAATGATCACGAGGATGCATTATTGACTTATTTCGATAGTTATTTAGGCTGAAAATAAAGTGGGACGATTTAATCAATAGTTAGCTAAAGGACAAAATCTTTTAAAACTACTTCTCGGGATCTCATAAAGTTCATATCTCGGCATAACTCGCTTCGTGATTTGAGACCTTTCTCGGACCGATATTTGGCAGCGACTTCATACTTCAAATCTTGAGAGACGTTCATGAAATAATGGTCTTCTCTTCATAATAGGAATTTCTTCACTTGAAATTTTGAGAGATTCTTCATACTTGGACCACGACTTCTTCATTTTTCTCCAATCTTTATTTTGGGATTTTAATATACAACGATCCGCCTCCTTTTTGAACTTGGATCTATTTATCCTCATACCTTGTTAGGGTCTTTTTGGATAGACTTCTCCATGATCTTTTGGGGAGTATTTGCTTTTCGTCGTGTGTCTCGATCCTTCATATTGATTTTTGATAAATGATTCTTCACATCACTTTTGGATCTTTAGCAACAAAATGTAGCCCTCATGCCTTGTTAGGGCCTTTTCAGACTCGCCAATCTTCGCATCCCGCTTCAATAAGTTATGCCTTGGCTATGAACTCTAATCCATACCGAGCAACTTTTAAACGATCTTGGGTTAGAAGCTAAGTAACTTTTCAAATCGTACAACCTATTTATTGTAGATAAATTTATTAGCAAATGATGGGAGAATAGGCTTATAATTAACTCACATAAATTCACGAAAGAATACCAAACTTATAATTGACTCTATCATCTCTCGTTCTCCACAGTTTAAAATCTCAAGGAATGAGACTCGTGGATGCTTAGCCTATCAAATCAAAGTTTTGGGTTTTCGAGTCGTCTATAGGATCTTGCAAACTCTTAGACTTTTTCAAGTTTAGAAATCGCATTTTAAAGTTCCCTTGATAAACAACTCTCTAGGATCAATTATAGGAACTTGTGAAAAGTTCTTGTTCTTAACCCGTGAGGGTTAAGATTTTCGCGTTTTATAGCTCCCTATATAAAAGCCTAGCAAAACTTGACTTAAACACGTTAAGGATACTAGCTAGAGTAAACTTAGATAAGTAAACTCGGGTTGAGTCAAAAGATTCGCAACGTTTGAAAACTAAAACCACTTTATTAAAATTTATTCTAATAAAGAAAGAAACTAACTATTCAAAGGGAAAAACTGATAGGCCAAAATAGATAAAAAATTTTGAAAAATGTCGAAAAATTGATTTTCCGGTTAAAATGAGGACAAATACAAGGAAAATACCACTTAACTTCGATAGAAGTCCCCCTACACTTAATATAAACATTGTCCTCAATGTTTAAGCATGTGGGAGTAAACTCCCATACACTTAGGACATTGTGCACGTTGTTTAAATCTTGCTAAGGAAAAGACAACTAACGAGATTCCTATTTTAATATTAGAAAATATAAAATAGTGAATCGAAAAGAGTTTAGGATAGAACCGGGAAGATGGGAACACGGAATCACGGGTCGTCAAAAATCATCAAGATGGATCATTGAGCGCTCGAATCCCTGAATATGAGAAGACAGGAAATAGCAAACACCAACGGGTCTCCCCTACACTTAGGATAAATAGCTAAAAGATAGATACATGGGTTGCCTCCCAAGAAGCACTTGATTTTTGTTCACCGAGTCGTGAGCCTGACTCGACCTTGATTAGCATAGGAAGAAGCATGAAACATATCCACCGGGATCAAAGACATAGTTTTCGTCCATCAAATAACACAAGCTTAAGGCGAACAAGGCAAGCCAAAGAAGAGTAGGCAAGTTTCCCTTAAACAAAGATGGAGCATGGTGGAAGCAAGTATGGTGAGGTGCAAGCAAATCTCCAATAGTTCCAAAAATCTTTCCTTTTATTTCATCAGATGGATATTGAGATGGCTGAAGAATATCGATACCGGGGTCGAACACCTTTTCCTTTAGGCGAAAATAGCACTCAGGCTCAGTAGAATGTGAAGATGATCCGCGAAGAAAATGCACAACCTCGTCCTCAGAAGGTGGACAAAGAGGTGTCAAATCATACGTGCTGTGGATGTTGGTGTCTTCCGGTTGCTTCTCCTTTGAAAGAATTTTCTTCAAATCCGAAGTAGGATCGAGACCATAATCATCAAAGTCCAAAGGAGGTGCATCACTCTCATGAGGGAAGTAAGTATTGAGAAAAGTAGAGAAGTCTTCCTCAAATGAGTAGTCATCCAAAGTAGGATTAAGCATGGATGGTGGAGGATCTTCATCATGAGAAGAATCACTCGAAAGAGTATCGGCCTCATCAAAATCATCATAGGTGGGCATGTCGGGATACTCAGAAGTAAAAGCATCATAATCATCTCCATCGGAGCTAGAATCATCCTCATAAGCATCATAGATCGGTGGAGAATCATATATGGGTGAAGGTTCCAAATTGGATAGAGAATCATCCATATCATCTTGAAAAAGTGGATTATCAATGCAAGAATCGAATAGAGGATTGTTGTAGACGACAAAATCATCAAGCACATTAATCATATTCGCTGATTATCTTCCATAGGATTTGCTTGTAAGCTTCCCCATTTCAAAGACTTGTGCATCATCCCCGACTCTTAAGATGAGCTCACATTTATCCACATCTATTAAAGCTCTACCGGTTCTCAAAATGGGCGCCCAAGTATTAACGGAATACGAGGATCCATTTCATAATCAACAACGACAAAATCGACCGGGAAAATGAATGTGCCAACTTTGATGAACACATCTTCGGCAATACCAACGGGGTAAGCGAGAGTGCGATTGGAGAGCTCAAGAGTCATCTTTGTGGGTGTAAGGTCGGGCAATGATAACTTTTTCCAAACACTTAAAGGCATCAAATTTATACTTGCCCTGACATCGGCTAAGGCAGTATATATATATAGGGATGGGATCTAGAGAAAATATTATCTCGATAGAAAACATAGAAAACAAAAACAGATGCACCAAAATATCAAACAGATTCACCATTTGGTATTTAATGCCCATTTTTTTTGTTTAGTGCATCTGTTTGACATTATGGTGCATCTGTTTTTATTTTCTATGTTTTCTACCGAGATAATGTTTTCTAATGATCCCATCACTCTATATATATATATATATATATATATATATATATATATATATATATATATATATATATATATATATATATATATATATATATATATATATATATATATATATATATATATATATATATATATATATATATATATATATATATATATATATATATATATATATATATATATATATATATATATATATATATATATATATATATATATATATATATATATATATATATATATACATATATATATATACCTAAAATAAGTTTTACTTGTATGACCAAACATTTTATCAACTGAGACATTTGCAATCCTACAACAAAAAAGGCTGGTTGGTTCAACTGCTTTATGGTGCTTGCTAGTGTCACAGACGGATTCGATAACGTGGTTTTTCTACTTCAGAAACACTTATGCATCACAACTCTACACCATCGGTAGCAATTAAACCTCAAGTCTAACAACAATAAATATTTTCAAGTATCATGTATCCACTCTCAGATGTGATTCAGATTTCATGACAGCTGATGTAGTGGTTTTTAGTTATTTACTAACTTTTAGGAAAAAGAAAGCAACACTAAATGTCGTGGTAAGTATTAGTAAATACGTTTTGGGACAAATGTAAATACCAACAAATTAAGTTCGTTCTCGGTGGGGGTATGGTGTTTATAGGCCAATATTAGTATATGTGTGGATGAAAATTTGATATGATTATTCTATAGTATATGTGTGGATGAAAAAATACTCAATTTTTTATAGGCGGTATGTCAATATCCCAATGTCAAAACCCATGTTCCTTGTATGAATTGTAGAATTTTTTTTGTACATCAAACCCACGTGTCATACTTTTACTTATAAACCAAACATAGTATTTGTATTGTCTTTTAGCCCAAAGTTGTCTACACTAGTATACCAAACGCACCCTTAATCAAACATTATGCTTCCCAACAACCATATATCCCACAACTCACTTTCGCACCACAAAAATTTATAGATGAAACTAGATCATTTTTACCATATGGATTTAATCTAATTGCAACAATATATATTTCACAACCACCACCACAATTATCAGACGACTCACCATGAAGCTCACAATTACAGACCGAGTGTTCTCCCTACGGAAAAGTAAAAAAGGAAAGTTATGAAAGCTGAGAGAGAAGTAAACCATGTCACATATACACGGTCGAAACAAGAGGACGAATTAATTTTGGCCAAAAATTACGTACAGATATCAAAACTTTTTGGAAAAAAGTTTATAGTGAATACAACCGGCATACCTCCTTCCCACATCCCAAGGATATGATCACGGGAAAGTGGACATCGTTGACACGTGATTGAAACATGTTCATTAGGATTTACTCCAATTGCAACAACAATACATATTTCACAACCAACATGACCACCACCACAATCAACAGACGACTCAACATGAAACTCACAATCACAGACCGAGTGTTCTCCCTACGGAAAAGGAAAAGGAAAGTCATGAAAGCCGAGAGAGAAGTAAACCATATTTCACATACATGGTCAAAACAAGAGGATAGAATACATTTTCCTACCTCTTATTTAGAGGAAGATGTTGTTGAAAGTATCTTTATACCAGTTTTCCCTCCCACCTCACCTACATTGTCCAACCCAAGTCAGAAGAAGCCAATAGATGATCGAGCCGCAAAAAATGAATTATAGAGGCTACTTGATCAACAGAAGACAACTAAAGCAGAAGATGATCGAATTAGAGAACAATCTTGATACGAATCTTGATCCTAAGTGGGGCAAAGTCTTCCAACGACGCAGGAAACAAGTCAAGGGACCTTAGAGCAATTAATTAATATTTCTCTCCTGGGAGGGTTTATTTTAGATATTTATGTTTAAAGATATTTTCTTTTATTAGTATTTTCTTGTTCAGCAAGTTTAGGGTGTTTAAATAGACCTCAGAATCATCGATGTTGGGCATTGGGAATTTCTGGGAAAAGTCTAACGACTAGGGAGTGACTACAACTATAATTGTGGTACTATCTTTTTGTTTCTTTTGTTTCCATTGGATAAATTCAGTCTTTATCTTATTAGTTCTAATCTAAGCAGCTTTAGCCAATTTGATTCGTATCAAATTGGTATCAGAGCCCTAAGATCTGAGCCCTAAGATCTTGAAAAAAAAACAAAACACTTTGCCTTTGATTTTGGATATTGTTACTTCTGGAAATCATGGCAGCAAAGAAAGTTGAAAACTTGGAAGCAGATCTGGAAAAATTCCGTGGAGAAGTTAAAGGGGAGTTGGCAGCTTTAGGAAGCAAGTTGGATTCTGAAGTTGAAGCTGTAAGGAGGAGACAAGAATTAGAAGACAAGCGATACGAAGAAGTGAAGGCTATTTTGTTTTCATTGTCTAACAAAGAAACTTCGAAGCCTGTTGGTCCATTAAAAAGTAGCCAAACGGGGTTAAAATTTGATGATGTGGGTCTTCCGTTGCTACCACACAATACTGGAACTAGCGCTGATGGTGGGAAGGGCAGTGAGATTGTGGGTGAGGTTAACAACAGTTGGGGGGGACTATGATGGATTCGGGGTGTCTACTAGAGTAAACCTGGTTGAGGAAGAGGTGATAACGAAGGATAACACTCAGACTCGAAACACTACGAGGATGGGTCTTGGTCTTGGTACAGGTCTTGGTACAGGTCTTGGTACAGGAGCGAATCACACTGACGGAAGATACTTTAATCATGGTTATGACCATCGAATGAGAAAAATCAAGATGCCACTTTTTGATGGCGAAGACGCCCATGGTTGGATTTACAAGGCAGAGAGATACTTTGAGGTTTTAGAAGTAGAACCGAGCAATTGAGAGCTGCAGTGTTGTGTATGGAGGGTCTGGCACTATCATGGTTTCGGTGGAGTGAACAAAGAGCACAGTTTCGCTCATGGGAAGAACTAAAGAGAAGATTGTTGGATCGGTTTCAACCTTCACAAGAGGGAAATTTGCACGAGCAGTTTTTGGCAATAACGCAGGATGGGACAGCACGGGATTATGTCGGCTTGTTCGAGCAGCTAGCAGGGCAACTTAGAGGAGTTTCAGAAGAGGTCATGGAAGGAACCTTTATAAAAGGTTTAAAGCTTGATCTAAGATCGTCGGTTCGGGTAATGCAACCAGCGAATTTAGGTCAAGCTATAAGGCTATCCATCATGATTGATGAGAACAAAACGATCGGAGGCAGCGTGCCAAATCGGAGTTCTTTGCGAACAACTGTCACAACAACAGGCAATTCAAGTGCCACCCGTAACATGGCAGGACCGGTTACAGTTCGTTCTCAAGGGTTTAATTCTACCAAGAGTAAGGATGCTACTGTTAAGCCAAGACCATTTAAAAGGCTAACAGATGCGGAGTTTGCTGATAAAAGATCAAAAGGAATATGTTTTCGGTGCGATGAAAAATTTGGGCCAGGTCATCACTGTCCTGTAAAGACTTTACAGGTCTTGTTAGTAGGTAACGGGGATGAGACTGAAGAGGAATTTGATGAAAGTGAAGAACACGTGCATTTGGATATGGTTGAAGTATCATTAAACTCTGTTATGGGGTTTACGTCGCCTCACACAATGAAGATTCGAGGAATCATTGGTGATGAAGATGTAGTGGTGCTGATCGACAGCGGTGCCACTCACCATTTTCTGTCAAGGAAGGTTATGAAGCGACTGGGGTTATTGATCACGGGAGAGAGTTCAGTAAGCGTAATGTTGGGTAATGGAAAATTTGAGAGGTGTCAAGGAATTTGCAAAGGGGTATTGATAACATTTTCAGAATTACAGATTGTCGAAGATTTCTATCCCCTCGATTTAGGTAGCACGGATGTAATACTCGGAGTCAAATGGTTACAAACATTGGGTGATACATCGGTTAATTGGAAGAATTTAACGATGTCTTTTGAAATTGACAAAAAAAGAGTTTTGATTAAAGGTGATCCGGGGCTTTGTCGTTCATTGGTATCTTATAAGGCTTTGGTACGATCTTTGCAGAAAGAGAAGGGGGGTTATTTAGTTGAGATGAAAAGCTTAGATTCATCCTCGGAATTAACGCTTAAGCAGACGGAGGAACACAATCAGTTACTAGGCGAATTTGAAGATGTCTTCCACTTACCTAGAGGGTTGCCTCCTCATCGTGACCATGAACATGCTATAGTGCTCAAGGAGGGAACAACACCTATCAGTGTAAGACCATACAGGTATCCGTATGTGTAGAAACTAGAAGGAGGGGGGGGGGGGGTTGAATAGTTTCTCTTCGATTGGTGACCAAATTAAAATTACTTTCAATTTGGTTTGTATCAAAACTATCTTTTACTTAAGGCTAAGTTGCATAATGATTAGGTTCAATTAAAATGCACTAGCAAGGATAATAAGCAAGTATAATGATAATGAAATAAGTAAAGAGCAAGGAAAGAGACAACCTCGTGGGAAGACACCAAGATTTATAGTGGTTCGACAACGAGGCTCTATCCTCGTTTCTACTCCACTCCTCGAGTACACCTACTCGAGATTTCCACTATATCCACAAGCTCCCTTCTCGGCGGAGAAAACCTTACATCGTTGCTTACATTATTTTCCGACACTAAGCTAAATGTCGAGACCTAATCTTTAGCTAGGACCAATCTACACGACGTTGCTTACTTCACAATTTAACGACACAAGGCTAGATGTCGGGTTCTAATCTTAAGGTAGAACCAATCTTCACGACGTTGCCTACTTCACCATTTTACGACACAAGGCTAGATGTCGAGTTCTAATCGAAAGCTAGAACCAATCTTCACGACTCTTCACTTTGAAGCTAAGTGAGAACTTCACACAACACAACTACTAATCACTTTAAAGTTTAGTGAGAACTCACAAGACACAACCACATCACTTTATAGTTTAGTGAGAACTCCTAATCAAATCTATTACAACTCAACTAGACTTATCCAAGTACACACATGTAGCTTGGATTTACACAACACAAATCCAAGCAAACACATATGCAATGGATGTACACAACAAATCCAAGTATCCACAAATAACTTGGATGAACACAACTAGTCCAAGTATTCATAAATACATTGGATTCACCTAAAACAAAAAAGGGTATCATGATGAATATGACTAGCTCATAGATTCATCTTTATCACTACACTAGTGAGTGAGTGATCTTCTGATTGGACATGGTAAAGGAGGGGATCAAGAGGATAATCATATGTAAACATCCTTAACAATTTAAGTGATCATTTACTAATGATTATGCTAAAGAAAATAGAAAGAGGCTGAGAAAAACGTCCAAGAGGCTTACTGGAAAATGAGATTTGACCCACTATTTAAAGGAGACAAAGTTACAACGGATCTATAACAGCTACTGTGCGCGGTACCTTATCTCACCCCGCGGTACCGTATCGCTAAGGTACTGCGTAGGTACTTAAGGTACCGCCACTAGACCCCGCTCCATTTTTTGTCTTTTAGTGGGGTGGGAATATCTGAGGTATTTGTACCCTTCAAAGTATATTCTAACAGCATTTGGAATATGCCATTTTCAAATTTTCATTTTCCATTTTAATAAAACATTTTCTAAAAAAGAAAGTTTATTAAAAAGTCTTTTGTCTTATTAACAAAAGTGAGTTTTAAGGATAATCATTTTGATGATCACTAAGTATGATTAAGAAAGGTTAGTGATATGATTATTACCTTGATGATAGTGTTAGTTAAATAATTCATTTTGTGTTTTACACTAAATGTGTTGTATGGTTTGTTGTGATCAAAACTAAGAAAGATTAGTTAACACTAATAATGTTTTTAGGCATTACTTGCATTAACAATCTCCCCCTTTTTGATTACGACAAACGATAAACTCATTTACGTAGAAACACAAACTATGGAATTATTAACTAATTTATCACTATCATTTCTCCCCCTTTGTCGTAGCAAAAAGGTTAGCATAAGTCTTTGAAGAGCATCGAACTTTGCTAGTAGCTCCCCCTTGGTGGTTGCTCCCCCTTGCTTGGGGCACCAAGTTTGTGAGCTAAGGTGACATGCTACACAAAGGTTAGTAGAAAGGAAAGAAACACCAATGTATATATGATCACTACCTACTAAGTAACTTGAGAGGGAGAAAGAGAAGAAATCTCAAATTAGAAGCAAGTATTTTGCTAAGTATGTCCAAAGTGGTAATTGACAAAATCAAACTTCAATCCAATGAAGATGATAAGCTTGTCAATGGGTTAAAGCTTTAGAATTGATGGAATCACCCATAAGCAATTGTAAAAAATTAACCAAGATCAACTCAAAGTAGAACTAATTAGATAGCACACAAATAACACAAAGGTTACAAAAAAAATACAACAAAGATTATAGTCATACACATAGTATGAGTATCTAAAAGCAATAAATATGGAAAATAAACCACTAAGCATAAGCTAGTCTAATAGTGATATTTTCCAAGATTGCTAAAAATAAAATAAAACTAAAAAGACGACGATGCATCATTCGAAGTTTTGTCCACCGGAACGAAAACTTGAATAGGAGGTCGAGTGAGGAGGAATTTAAGAAAATTTAACTTCTCATACACATAAGCAAGTTCAATTTTTTGAAATCAACAACAATCACACGAGGATCCATGATGCAACACAAAATCGTTTGATGGGGGTATGGCATCAAACTTAGGGTTTGGTGGTGGTGGGGTAAAGGGTTTGGGAATGTTTTCACAATGCCTTGTGAGGTTTGGGAAGGTGGAAAGGTCATTGAGTTGGGGGGTATTGAAGGATTGTGGTGGTGGTGGAACATGTTCTTTTGCTCCGTTGATGGGGTTTATGGTGTAAGTCTCATTCCAATACTTGATTGGAGAGAAGGTAGGGTTTTTGGGTGGTTTGGACGAAGATGGTTCATTCTTCTTAACCCAAACGGGTCGAACCGAGATTTTCGGTTTCTTTGAAAGCTTGGATGAAGAAGCTTTGGGTGAGAGGGGTTGTGACAAAGAAATGTCAAGGTTAGGAATGTAGGAGTTAGGCATTGTGAGAGTGTGAGAATGATATCTCAAGGTTATGTGAGAATGAATTCTCAAGGTTGGGAAGGTGTGAGAATGAAATCTCAAGGTTGGGGTATAAGTAAAATGTAATCAAGGTAAGAATTTGAATATAAAATGTGTAGTGTCAAGGAATGTTTAGTCAATTTTAGTAAATAAGGAATCTTGACTGGGAATAGGGTTTAAAGATTTTGACCAAAAAATTCGTTAAAATCCACTTTCTGGCCGCGGTACCTTATAGGGGCTGGCGGTTCCATATCACTAAGGAACCGCGGGTTTTTAAGGAACCGCGTCCAGAGGACTTTAAACCATGTTTTTCCTGGGTTTTGGGAAAAACTGAGACTTTTTCAAAAAAGTTGCAAATCTTGGAATTTTACCTCTATTAGAACCAAAATATGCTAGGGTTGCATAAAGCAACACATTCACAAAGAATGTCTTGACAAAGGGTGACAAAATAATTTAGATATCATTTTGAACCAATTTTAGTCAAGTTTAGGGGTTGTGATAGATTTAGGTTCAATTTTAATTTCAAATTAAAGTTGATTAGTGTGCACAAAAGAATAGAATCACACAAAGCTAAATCCATAAGTCAACAACATAAAACATTCATTAATGAGGCAAGTACAAAGACAAATAAAACTAACTAATACATAGCTAGCTTATCATTAAATCTAGATAAGTGGTTTTCTTTGGCTTGTTGTTGTTGAAAACTCTTATTAAAAGAACTCCATCATTCATCTCCTAGGAGGAGGCATGGAGAACAAATCAAGCAAGAAGTTTTGCAACCTCCTATGTAGCTCATACATGTCCATCCTAAGGTTATGGATGATGTAGTGATTGTAAAGACAACATGGGCAACTAGGACCATGAGTTTGTTGAAACCCAAAGTAAGGATCACCTAAGAGGAGGGAAAGTGGGACACCCAAAATTGGGATGTTTGAGTTGGGTGGAGGTGGAGGAGGCAAGTTCTCCAAGGGTGATGTGGGTGAAAGTGGAGGCATGTTCCCCAAAGGGGAAAAGGGTGAGTGTGGAGGTAAATCCTCCAAGGTTGGTGAAATTGGTGAGTTGTGAGGGATAAATGGTGAAGTCACCAAAATGTCATCAAAGTCATTCCCAAAAGGAATGCTTTGGATTGGTTGAGGTTGTGTGGTCACTTCCAAGGGTGCACTTAGAGTGAAGGGTGAAGAAAGCTCATTCATTCTAGAATTGAATGAAGAGGAGGTAGAACCAATGGAGTGGTTAGTACCATGGGTGGAGGAGGTCTTGCATGGTGCAAGAGGTGGGGAAGGTGATGAAGAAATGAGGATAGGAGCATTCTCATTCTTAGGTGTGTGGAAAGGTGAAGAGTTAGGCTTAGCTACCTTAACCCTTATTTTGAGTGTTTTTCTTGGGGTGGAGGTCTTGGAAGTGTTTGAGGTTTTGGTACACACCATGGTTGATTAGGGTGGTTTAAGGTTTAGGGAAGTATGTTTGATGTGTGAAGAACATGGCAAACAAGGTGGGTTTAAATGGGTGAGGGGATGATCCAAACTAGTAATGGGTTAAAATCATTTTAGGTGAATAATGAATTTAGATACCCTAGTTTAGGAAATGTGCAGTTTATTACTGAAAATCATGCAAGGTTTACACAAAATTAAGAAAACAGTGTAAAGCAAAGATGCTGTCGTGCACAGTGACCGGCGGTTCCTTATCTAGGACCGGCGGTACCTTATCGATAAGGAACCGCGGGTCGATATTGAACCGCGACCAGAAGGTTTTCAAAAATTTCCCATCCCAGTTTTTGATAAACCCAGATTTTTCCCAAAGGTTTCACAAGCCAAAGTTAACTACAGATCATAATCTAATAAGCTAACAATCACAGGGCATGCACAAAGATATGTAAGTCTCAAATATGATGGCATAATAAGCATTAAGGATCAAGATAAATGATAATTCTAACATGCAATCACAAGTTAATACATATCCAAGATAAAATAAAATTGTTCAACAATACATGTTTACCAACATGTATTCTTTGAAAAGCTTCAAAGCTTTCACCTTCTCTTCTTCCCCAATCCCTTGATCATATTCCCCAAGAACTTGAAACCTTTTCTTGATTCAACCCGGTGTTCGTGCAATTACCCTCGAGTTCTAAGGTTTTCACGGAAAAGATGCTCCATATTGAGATCTTCCGGTACTTCACTAGAATGATGAGGAGGAGGAGCTAAGTCTTCAAATTCATCCTCGAATGGGTTTGAGGATGGATGGGAATTACTCGAAGAGTGGAAATGAGAACTAGTACCTATGCCATCACCATCACTTGTTGGCATGTCCATGTCCTCATCATCCATCTCTTGATGAACAGATTTTCTCGATCCTCGATCACTTCTTGTCTTTCTTGCATATGCCTCTTGAATAGGCAACATAACCCGATGAACCGGGTAGAAGCGAGAAAGATCAAGGTGGGGAAAATCATGAGCAACCCTTTTGAAAAGGCGAGTTAGAAGCATAGCATAGGGAAGGTTTGTCTTGGGCTTCGAAAGGGCATAATTGTTTCGTCGAGCGATATAGAATGCCAAGTTGTACTTGGTGGATGTAAAGATGCAACTCAACATATGCACCATACACGCCGGGATATGATCTCGGTTTCCACCAAGACAAAAGACATTTTCCCTAAGGATATTGGCCCATTGAACCATGAAATACTTAAGGTCGCTAGAGAGCACTTCATATCGATTCACATTTCGTACATTTGAATGAAGGCTTCTCACAACGTTACCATCACGCTCTTTCGAGATGATTTCAAGAATGAACTCTAGATCAATTTCGGTGTGGTCATTTGGAGGTTTATCGAAGGATTCTGAGAGAGCATCAAGTCTCCATTTATCCGTAAAACGACAAGTGCCTTCATATGGCACACCGAGAATTTGACCAAAGTCTTCAAGAGAGTATTGAATTAATTGATCATTCAATACGAAACGAATGAAGATTTCTCCATTGTATTCAATCATGGAGTAGGTGCTAAAGAATTCAAGAAGAAATAAGGGGTAAATATCTTCTTCTATGTTGAGCAAGCAATCAAACCCCGAAAGCTCAAACATAGATAGGATATAGACATAACCCGTTATTTCCTTGTCAACGACTCTACCCTCATGGAAACAACGAGTGGAAAGGGATGGAAAAGCATTTTGAAGTTGGGGGGAAGCATAGGTTTGGGAGATGTCGGGCATATAATCTTTAGTGAATTGATGATCTTTTTGATATTGAGAAGGCATGATTAAATACCTAAATACAAACACAAGACAACATTTTTCCAATCACTCATATGAAAAATAAAAAGGAAAAAGAAAAATGAAAATGTGTTATATCAATTTCTTGACAAACATAGGATTGAATCCATATCATTTTCATGTTCACAATGTGTCTATTCCATCATTAACCAAGAACACATGATCTATGTTAGATCAACAATGGATTAGAACATTGGTTTTTCAAAACAAGGTTTTTAGGTAAGCATTAACAATGTCATTACCTACTTGTTCATGGGTTCATCTCAAATCCATCATTCAACCAAAATAATTTAGCCTAAATTCGGATTTGTTCTACAAGTGGGTTTTAGTGTAATCTTAATGAATATCAACCTAAGGAATCATAGTAAGATTACCATGTAAACCCACATTCCTATTAAGGTTTTAATTCAATTTCAATTTTAAAAATCCCTAATTATGAAAGGATGAACCCTAGAACAAAATAGATGAAATTGAAAGAAAATACTTACAATTAATTGATGCTAGATGAAGGATGAGTGAAACCCACAACTTGGAATCAATTAATTTGAGTGATTGAAGGTTTTGGAAGCTTCAACAATGGTGGAAAAGGTAAAATCTGTCGGCTGTGTGTTTTTGGGAGAGAGAGAGTTTGGTTTGAAAAAGAATAAAAAACTCAAACTGGCGCTCTGACAAAAGTTACTGCCCGCGGTACCTTATCGATAAGGAACCGCGGGTTTGAGCCGCGGAGATAAGGAACCGCCTACAGAGGCAGGTTTCTATCTCTGAAAAACGCCAAATTTTGAAAATCCAGTTTTTCCAAAATACTTAAAATTAAATCATGAGCCTTTTAGAATATCATTGGATCATCATAACACTAAGCAATATGCCTTAATGAAGGATTACGAGTTAAATCAAGATCGAAAAGAACCGAAACGGACAAACGACTACTCGTAGCAAAACGACTAAGTGGAGAGAAGTCAAGAGAAGTGAATCAAGACTAGGATCAATGCTCAAGGGATCAATGACAATCTTCAAGTAGTTGAAACGAAGAGCTTGTGTCATATATAGTGGTTTAAGACGTGCCTTTCCGGAGAAACGATAAACGACTTTGGTAATGAATAAGCACAAAGCAATTATACAAGTCTAAACTAAGATCACTTTCAATAATAGTCTTAGTCTAAACTAAAATATGAGCAAAGTATTAATTCACTTTCTCTCCCACAAAGGGCCTACTAACCGTATGGGTGCAAACCATGGAAATCATGCTTGATACTTTAAGCTTCTACTAACTCACTCTACATCACCATAGTGAGTCAAGTATCCAAGCAATGAAGGTTTGAGAGGATAAGAGAAAAGAAACACAAACCACAAATAAATGTCAAGGCAAGGATGCCGAGAACAAGAACATAGTCAAGTAATGATCAAAAGAATGATCAAAGGGCGTGTGGAAGAACGAAAGCGTACCTTGGCCACAAAGAGCAATCCATGAAGGAATAAGTGCTATGCCCAATCAATGACTATGATGAGTACTAAGTCTTTAAGGACTAGTATCATTCCCAATCATCTTGGTATCATCATTCAAAGATGTTAAAGATCAATGAAGATGATTCTTCTAAAAGTGCAAGTAACTCAATCCATAACCAATTAATTGATTGATCTTCATGAGTACCTACACAAAGCAAGATGCAAACTAGTAGATACATTTCAAGAGTATATCTAAAATGCATAAAGGCTACTAATCTTAAGTGAGATGCAATAATATCAATTAAAAGACCTATTTTCAAAGAAAACATAGTTTTGACCAAAGAGAAACTTTAGTACAACTAGACCTTCTAATTTGAGGAGACAATGGATCGATCCAAGTTTCAAAGTACAATATACTTCAAAGATCTTGAGTGACCATCGCTCTGATACTAATTGTAGAGACTAGAAGGGGGGGGGGGGGGGGGGTTGAATAGTTTCTCTTCGATTGGTGACCAAATTAAAATTACTTTCAATTTGGTTTGTATCAAAACTATCTTTTACTTAAGGCTAAGTTGCATAATGATTAGGTTCAATTGAAATGCACTAGCAAGGATAATAAGAAAGTATAATGATAATGAAATAAGTAAAGAGCAAGGAAAGAGACAACCTAGTGGGAAGACACCAAGATTTATAGTGGTTCGACAACGAGGCTCTATCCTCGTTTCTACTCCACTCCTCGAGTACACCTACTCGAGATTTCCACTATATCCACAAGCTCCCTTCTCGGCGGAGAAAACCTTACATCGTTGCTTACATTATTTTCCGACACTAAGCTAAATGTCGAGACCTAATCTTTAGCTAGGACCAATCTACACAACGTTGCCTACTTCACAATTTAACGACACAAGGCTAGATGTCGCGTTCTAATCTTAAGGTAGAACCAATCTTCACGACGTTGCCTACTTCACCATTTTACGACACAAGGCTAGATGTCGAGTTCTAATCGAAAGCTAGAACCAATCTTCACGACTCTTCACTTTGAAGCTAAGTGAGAACTTCACACAACACAACTACTAATAACTTTAAAGTTTAGTGAGAACTCACAAGACACAACCACATCACTTTATAGTTTAGTGAGAACTCCTAATCAAATCTATTACAACTCAACTAGACTTATCCAAGTACACACATGTAGCTTGGATTAACACAAATCCAAGCAAACACATATGCAATGGATGTACACAACAAATCCAAGTATCCACAAATAACTTGGATGAACACAACTAGTCCAAGTATTCATAAATACATTAGATTCACCTAAAACAAAAATGGGTATCATGATGAATATGACTAGCTCATAGATTCATCTTTATCACTACACTAGTGAGTGAGTGATCTTCTGATTGGACATGGTAAAGGAGGAGATCAAGAGGATAATCATATGTAAACATCCTTAACAATTTAAGTGATTATTTACTAATGATTATGCTAAAGAAAATAGAAAGAGGGCTGAGAAAAACGTCCGAGAGGCTTACTGGAAAATGAGATTTGACCCACTATTTAAAGGAGACAAAGTTACAACGGATCTATAACGGCTACTGTGCGCGGTACCTTATCTCACCCCGCGGTACCATATCGCTAAGGTACCGCGTAGGTACTTAAGGTACCGCCACTAGACTTCGCTCTGTTTTTTGTCTTTTAGTGGGGTGGGAATATCTGAGGTATTTGAACCCTTCAAAGGATATTCTAACAGCATTTGGAATATGCCATTTTCAAATTTTCATTTTCTATTTTAATAAAACATTTTCTAAAAAATAAAGTTTATTAAAAAGTCTTTTGTCTTATTAACAAAAGTGAGTTTTAAGGATAATCATTTTGATGATCACTAAGTATGATTAAGAAAGGTTAGTGATATGATTATTACCTTGATGATAGTGTTAGTTAAATAATTCATTTTGTGTTTTACACTAAATGTGTTGTATGGTTTGTTGTGATCAAAACTAAGAAAGATTAGTTTACACTAATAATGTTTTTAGGCATTACTTGCATTAACAGTATGCACAGAAAAATGAGATAGAGAAATTGGTCAAGGAAATGTTGGAAGCGGGAGTGATCCAACCGAGTTCAAGTCCGTTTTCAAGCCCTGTGTGTAAAAAGAAAGACGGCAGTTGGCGATTTTGTGTGGACTACAGAGCCTTAAATAAGGCAACAGTTTTGGATAAGTTCCCTATTCCGGTCATTGATGAGTTACTTGATGAATTACATGGGGCAACGATATTTTCCAAGCTTGACCTAAAGTCCGGATATCACCAAATTCGAATGAAAGATGATGATGTACCCAAAACCGCATTTAGAACTCACGAAGGCCATTACGAGTTCCTGGTAATGCCATTTGGATTGATAAATGCACCGACAACGTTCCAGTCCCTCATGAATAAGGTATTTAGTCCTTTATTGCGAAAGTTTGTTTTGGTGTTCTTCGATGATATCCTCATCTATAGTAAAAATGCATACGATCACAATGAGCACTTGAAAACCGTTTTATCTATTTTACAGGAACATGGATTATATGCCAACAAAAAGAAATGTTCATTTTTTCAAACTCGGGTGGAATATTTAGGACATATAGTCACAAGCGAGGGGGTTTCGGCAGATCCTTCAAAGATTAAGGCTATGTTAGAGTGGCCGAGTCCAAAAACCTTACGCGAATTACGGGGTTTTCTAGGTTTAACTGGTTATTATATGAAATTTGTGAAGGGTTATGGGAAAATTGCCTCTCCTCTTATCGAACAATTAAAAAAGGATAATTTCCATTGGTCGGAGGAGGCAACACAGTCATTTATAGCATTAAAAGATGCTTTGACAAGAGTTCCTGTTCTCGCATTACCAGATTTCAGCAAGGAATTTGTTGTTGAATTCGACGCTTCTGGAAAAGGAGTAGGAGCGGTGTTGATGCAAGAGGGCAGGCCGGTTGCTTATTTCAGTCAGGTCCTAGGAGCAAGGGCGAGGTTGAAATCAATTTATGAAAGAGAGTTGATGGCGATTGTATTAGCAATCCAAAAATGGAGGCCTTATTTAGTCGGTAGGCATTTCATGGTCAGGACTAATCAAAAGAGTCTAAAATACTTGTTGGAACAGCGAATGGTGGTTGAAGAGTATCAAAAGTGGCTTGTTAAGCTAATGGGTTATGATTTTAGTATTGAGTATATGCCGGGAAAAGAAAATGGAGCTGCTGATGCACTGTCGCGAAAGGAAGAAACAAGTACATGTAATGCGATATCTATTACTATTATTCAAGATTTTGAAGACTTATTGCAGGATTTATCGCAAGATCCTGAACTGGAACTAATTAAAAAACAAGTGCAAGAGGGACATAAAGATTACGAGGGGTATCAAATAGATAAAGGAAGATTATTCTACAATAACCGTTTAGTACTGCCACGGTCCTCAAGATGGGTACCATCACTGTTTTCAGAATTCCACACAAGGGCCATAGGAGGGAATGCAGGTATCTTAAAAACTTATCAGAGAATGGCAATGGAACTGTATTGGGTAGGAATGAGAAAGGATGTCGCGAAGATGGTTTTTGAATGTGTTGTGTGTCAACCAAATAAGTACTCAACGTTAGTTCCAGGAGGTTTGTTACAACCACTAGAATTACCAGAGAAGGTGTGGGATGAGATTACCATGGATTTCATTGACAGGTTGCCACGGTCAGAAGGGTATACTGTCATAATGGTGGTAGTTGATCGATTAAGTAAGTATGCCCATTTCATTCCCCTACGACATCCTTACACAGCGATTACCGTTGCGGCGGCTTTTCTAAGAGAGGTTATACGATTGCATGGTGTGGCACTTTCCATGGTCACAGATAGAGATAAAGTATTTATGAGTAATTTCTGGAAGGAAGTTTTTAAATTACAAGGAACTAAACTGAAACGGATTACTGCTTACCACCCCCAAACCGACGGGCAAACTGAGGTGGTTAATCGTAGTCTAGAAGCTTACTTACGATGTTTCTCGTCGGAAAATCCAAAGCAATGGACAAGGTGGTTGTCTTTGGCAGAATATTGGTATAATACTTCTTACCATACGTCTATTAACACCACACCTTTTAAGGTGATGTATGGTAGGGATCCACCGCGCATAATACCGTATGAGGTAAGCTCAACGCCCACTTTCAAGGTCAACTCTTATTTACAAGAGAGAGATAAGATACTTGAAGAACTAGGAAGACTTTGCTTAAGGTCCAACAAACAATGAAAAACAAAGTTGATAAGCATCGAAGGGAGGAGACTTTTGTGGTAGGTGATCATGTTTTCTTGAAACTCAGACCGTATAGACAACAGTCAGTTGCTAGGCGGCGAAATGAAAAGATCGCTCCTAAATATTTTGGACTATTTGAAGTGGTAGAACGAATTAGGGCAGTGGCTTATAAGTTAAAATTACCAGCCTCATCATCAATACACCCCGTCTTCCATGTATCACAATTAAGGAGGGTTATTGGTAGTGAAGTTGCTGAGCCGGTGTTGCCCGAATGTTTAACAGAAGATATGGAAGTAATATTACAACCTGAAGAAGTACTTGGGATTCGTGAAGGAAGCAACTCAACTCAGGGTGGTCGAGAAGCATTGATTCGTTGGAAGAATCTACCAGGGTATGAAGCTACGTGGGAACCCATTAATATGATTCGTGAGCAGTTTCTAGAATTCTACCTTGAGGACAAGGTGATTCTTTTGGCAGGGGGTAATGATACGAATCTTGATCCTAAGTGGGGCAAAGTCTTCCAACGACACAGGAAACAAGTCAAGGGACCTTAGAGCAGTTAACTAATATTGCTCTCCTGGGATGGTTTATTTTAGATATTTATGTTTAAAGATATTTTCTTTTATTAGTATTTTCTTGTTCAGCAAGTTTAGGGTGTTTAAATAGACCTCAGAATCATCGATGCTGGGCATTGGGAATTTCTGGGAAAAGTCTAACGACTAGGGAGTGACTACAGCTATAATTGTGGTACTATCTTTTTGTTTCTTTTGTTTCCATTGGATAAATTCAGCCTTTATCATATTAGTTCTAATCTAAGCATCTTTTAGCCAATTTGATTCGTATCAAATCTCTGGAGTCAACAGGTTCAACGATACATACAGATACTAGCGATACCTCAGCTTCAAGTACCGATGTGCAAAGTTTGATACCAGTGAAGGATGTATTTGATTGTTTCTCATTTTTGAAAGATAAATACATTGCTTCAAGTATTGCTGATGATCCATTGGAAGATGTTCTTCAGTCCTTAGAAGATGAAGACATTTATGCTAGTCCAAAGGAGGGAATTTTCTTTAATTCTTCCTATGACGAGGAGGGTGAAGTGGCTGACTTAAATAATATGGAACCATCAATTCGAGTCAGTCCTATTCCCACTCATAGAGTTCACACCAATCATCCTGCAACTAAGATTATTGGAGATCCTAAGTCTGTAGTTCAGACTAGGAGACAGGCCAAAGCAAGCAATGAAACCTATGCTCTTGTCAGTTATGTCAAGCAACAATAAAGGACTAATCATAAAGATACCCAGCACTATTTGTTTGCTTGCTTCTTATCACATATAGAGCCTAAGCATATTTATCAAGCTCTTAGGGATGAAAGCTAGGTGGATGCTATACAAGAGTTGATTTTGCAATTTTAATTGTAGAAAGTGCGGGTTCTTGTAGATTTACCATCTGGTAAAATGGTCATTCGAACTAGATGGGTCTTCAAGAAAACAAGTATGAAAGAGGTGTTATAGTCAAGAACAAAGCAAGGCTTGTTGCTCAAGGCTATAGACAAGAAGAATGGATAGACTATGATGAAGTTTTTGTTCTTGTGGCAAGAACTAAATCCATAAGGTTATTTTTTGCCTTTGCCTCTTTTATGGGGTTTATAGTCTATTAGATGGATGTCAAAAGTGCTTTTCTTTATGACACTATTGAAGAGGAGGTATATGTGTCATAACCTCTTGGTTTTGTAGATCCTAAATACCCTAACAGAGTCTACAAAGTGATCAAAGCCTTTTATGGTCTACATCAAGCTCTTAGAGCATGGTATGCTATAGTGTCCAATTCTCTCTTGAAGCATGGATACAAAAGAGGGACCATTCCAAGACTCTTTTCATTAAGAAGGACAAGAAAGACATCATCCTAGTGTAAGTTTATGTGGATGATATTATTTTTGGTTCTACCAAAAAGTGATGGTGTGAAGAGTTTGAATCTTTGATGAAAGGAATATTTCAGATGAGTTCTATGGGATAGATTACTTTCTTATTAGGACTATAAGTCAGACATAAGAAAGATGGTATCTTTATCAATCAAGATAAATATGTGGCTGAAAGCTTAAAGAAGTTTGCAAGTATGGAGTCTAAGAGTGAAAGTACACCAATTGAAGCCAAGAAGTCATTATCTAAAGATGAGTATAGTGCAGATGTGGATCTTCATTTGTATAGGTCCATGATTGGCTCACTTATGTAGCTTACTACTTTTAGGCCATATATCATGTTTAAATTGTGTGCTTGTTCAAGGTTTCAAGTCAATCCCAAGGTTTCACACTTGCCTACTATGAAAAGAACTTTCAAATATCTCAAAGGTCAACCTAATTTGGGATTGTGGTATCCTAGAGAATCATCATTTGAAATTTTGACTTGGAAGCTTACTCTGATAGTGATTATGCTAAGGAAAATCATGATAAGAAGTCTACAACAAAAGGTTATAAATTCCTTGGAAGAAGACTCATCTCTTGGAAATGCAAGAAGTAAACTATTGTTTCTACCTCTACTACTGAAGATGAGTATGTAGCTGCTGCTCATTGCTGTGGACAAGTGCTTTGGATTCATAACCAAATGTTAGATTATGGGTTCAATTTTATGAACACCAGAATCTATGTTAATAATGAAATCACTATATGTATTGTCAAGAATCTAGTATGTCACTTTAAAACCAAGCATATTGAAATTCGACATCACTTCATCAGAGATGCTTATGACAAAAAGCTAATTCAGGTTTTGAAGATTCATACAGACAACAATGTAGCTAATTTGTTGACCAAAGCCTTTGAAACCAAGAGGTTTGAGTTTTTGGTAAAAAATATCGGTATGCAGAATCAATAAGGCCGCATATGTTAAGGGTAGGATTTAACTGTAAAATCATGTATACATATGTTCTTTATAGTGTTTTGGTTGTTTGTGATCTTTTTCAGGAAGAATGGATCGATGACAGAGAGATTACATTGGACATTAACCTGCATGTATCGGTGGTTCATTCTTGGTACCGTTTTTGCGAACATGTACCGCTAGGCTTAAACACGTACCGCTGGCTATACTATGCACTGATAGTTTACCGTTGTGAATCGTACCGCTCGAGGGTGTTTTGTATAAAATTGGAGGTTTCTTCGACCACATGTCTTCTAAACCTATATAAACCCAACCCAATTGCATAATTCACACACCTAATCTCTCAATTATTACCTCGATTCCATAACCCTAATTTTCCATCGACGATCAAACAAACAACAATGGCGAACCTTCTAGTAATCTCTAAGCACAATCTATTGGCGAATTTGAATTAGAATGTAGATAACAGTGTGTTTCAAGAGATGCTAGACTTTCTCTTTCGAAGCCACGTCTCCTTTGCACTCACTGTAAGGCCTATTCTCGATACATCAGTTGTGGAACAATTTTGGAGGACAAGTTCATCCATTACTCGCCACAATGCACCTTGTATTAAAGCAAGAGTGCATGGGAAGACTGTGTATGTGACAAAAGTATCTTTAAGAGATTCACTGCAACTTAATGATGCTGAAGGTATTGATAGTTTGCCTAATTTAGAGATTCATAATAGTTTAGCTACTATAGGTTATGAAGGGGGTGTGAATCACTTACTTTCTTCTAAGGGTATTTTCACCACAATGAAAGTTACTTTTTCATACTATTATACATTGCTTAAGTCCAAAAAGTACTTGTTGGGTCAAAAAGTTGATGTGGCAGAAACTCAAAAACGAAGAAAACATGAAGACATTTGTCTAAGCGTTGTCAAGAGCAAATCAAGCGTTGACAAGAGCAAATCGGGGGTTGATGGCTCAAGCGTTGTCATGTGCAATCCAAGCATTGTCACATGTAATCCAAGAATTGACAGAAACGTAGACAAGAAGCCTTTGGAAGCTTCTATTTAGATAAGTATGCAGAATATATTCTGTATATGTTTATTTAAATAGAAGATTTACATGTTTATTTGATATTATCTCTTGTAAAACCCTAATCCTTCACTATAAAAGGAACCAAGGGTTATTAGGTTTTATATATAACTTTCATATACAATGTAAACCTAAAGCGTGTGTCGACTAGACGTGGGATTCAATGCATACACGTCTAGTGATTGTTTGTTATTAATATAATGAACAATCCATTTGTTTTAATTTATGTCTTGTGCCTAAACACCTTGTTAATGTGTTGTGTTCTAGTTCCGCTTTGATTATCTAATCATATGAACATGATGCATTCCTAGCAGCTTAAAGATCCGGAATCTAGGATTCCACAGTACTTCTTTTGATCAAATTTCTATTAGTACAGCATCTGCTAGTATTTTTTTTAGCTACAAATAGGGTGTTTAATTTTTCAAAGTTGATTTTTAATGGCATGCTAAAACACTTAGAAGCTAAAATTTTTTTGATGTACCCTAGATTTTTACAATGTATTATAAGTGAGCAAGTGCCTGACCTCCCTGCATCATCAAACGCATGGACTGTACCCACTTTTACTTATAAGAATTTTTTCTTTTTGTAACAAAAGGGTAAAAACTTTAGTGGTATAGTGACCCCACTATTTGCTCATATGCTGGAAGAGCCAACTAATAATGAGGGTGAGGCTTCTAGTTCCTCTAGTGAACCTCATCAAACTCCCTCACAAGCCTATGAAGAAGCACCTTCTACTTCTTCTTCTCATCATGACCAACAGGTCTCTGATGAGATGATTCATACATATGATGTCTCACCTAATGCTAGTGGTTCACCACCTGCTGTGGCTGAAGATGTATTGGATCTTTCCATTCTTACTGCTTTGTGTAGATCTTTGACTAAACAAGTTTAGAATTTACAAGATACCAAGGCCAAACAGTTTTAAAAGACAGATAAGCTGGATACCAATATCAAGAGGTTAAGAAGAAGATCTAATCCTTGGATCAGGCATCATTAGGCTATCTACAAGGCACAACAGAAAGAGGAGAAGCAAAAGTTGAGGAGGTTAAGGAAATAGTAAAAGAATGCATCCAAACAAAGGAGGAAAATTGATGAATCTTGACCTTCTTTTGGTATTGGTGTTTTCAATGAATAAGATGTTCACGGGCCTACTAGCATGGATGCATATAAAAAAAAAAAATTTCATCGGAGGGTGCTCACACACGGATCCATACCCAAAAAAATAAATTACATGGTGCGCGTTATCCATAATCGGACGTCATTTGACAAGGCTGTCTCGAGCTCGCACAATGTACGATTACTGGACTAAATCGCATACCACATAAACACATAAAGAGCAAAGGTTTTACATAAATTTCAAATATAGATATCCACCGTTGACCATTGAGAAAAGCCTTGAATGAACCCTTGATAATAACAAATCAATTTCAAAAATCTTTCCACTTGCGATGTCGGCTACAACATACTCCTCGAGGTGGTAATGAATTTTGTAATTCTAGTCATTAAGAAGTTCGGTCCATTGGGGAAGATACATAATATAACGGGCCTACCAATAACTTCTGCTTCAGTGCTCAAGGTGATGCATCATATTCCTCGTTTAATTCGTAATACTAGCCAAAGGGTTTCGTCATCAAGAAAAAGTCTTTGATGACCCTTCGATAGTAACAAGTAAAATTTCAAAATCTTTACATCCAAAATAAGTTATAGTTGATGACTTAATAGTCGGTCAAACCACAAGTACACACTTGAATCTTGGTGTCGATTAGACAAGTCGTCTATTCTCGAAAAGGGTAATGGTTCTTAATGATTAGCTTATGAAGCTCGTAATAGCTGGGCCTCATATTAAATGGTCCATAAAGACAAATCATAACTCGAGAAGATTCTAACGGGTTACTCGTACATAGACGATAATCAATAATAAACATAATGACGACAGTACTGAACGATTCGTACCAACGAAACACGAGTCGAAGAAGGACATCCGTATACAATATAATCACAAAACAAGTCAGGTACACTTGTGCCCACTTGTTTATAACTCGTTGTTTACATCAAAAGGCGTCCCAATCCATGTAAACAAGAATTATAAATTTATGGTTCGGGAACTTATAACTTTCTTGTTCAAATAAAAAGGCATCCCAATTCATTTCAACAAAACGATTATAAATCCTCCTACTCAGGTAATACCATCTCAAAACACGATAGCAAATCCAAATTACATACCATAGAAAGTAAAGGGTGTCAATAAACTTACTTCATGATTTTCGTATTCGAATGTCCCATTCCATCTGAATAAGAAAACCACAAACAATCTAAGGTCTGGTGGTTTAAAACTTTCTTATTCAAATGTCCCAATCCATTTCAATAAGAGAACCTTAAACGACACATAGTTGGGTAATTTAAAATCTTTATATTTAAATGTCCCATTCCATTTAAAGACAAGCTATTAAGTTGCTCAACTAATGACTACTATGAGCATATTTTTGTTGTACCCAAATTATATATAGTTGATTTAGGCATATATATATTTTAGGTCCAACATTGGCATCCTCCTTTTCGCCAATAAAACATAATCATATACAATCAAATTAAACATTACATTACGTAGAAGATGTCTCCGTGAAGGAATGTTTCTTCAAAATCATAAGAAGTAACGGAAACAGGAACATCACAATAACCAATTACGTTTCAAAATGAGATGACCTAAAATGGCACATCACGATGCGACGACAACAATCGAGTTTAAATTAGTCGATATGCGATAGATTACGAAACAATAGATACGTACCCAAAGTATCAAACGAATTTCATAATCGTATTCGGATAATAAATTAATTATCGAGAACGGTGATTGGCGGTGAGGCCAAATTTTATACAAAACCGCATTATAAAATGTACGATAATCACGCAAGGACCATTGCTTCACGCGCAATGCCTTTAAATACCATAGTATCTACATACATATACATACAATCATTCCTACATACACATAGGATCAGAAAGTCACAACCAAGCATTGGTTTTTAGGAGGCATGAGCGCGTGGATACTTTGTAAGGCAACTAATGACTAGATACAACTAAATATAAAGTAATGCAAGAATAATCTTACCGGAGCCATGCGGAGTAGTTGCGTGCTTAAAAACTTTTTAGGACACACCAAAAGTTATAGTTTAGAATTTTCAAGATCGACATAGTTCTCTATAAATTGTGGCTTTGATTACCGATCTATCACACCCCCAAATTCACAACGCAACAAATACTCAAATTTAGGTGTTACTTCATAGCACATAACACACAATCATAGAAAAGGACCTCAAAAGAGACGTTTGAAAAGTCAATCCATTCGATAATATAAAATCAGAGTTTTATATAAAAAGAGGTCAACACAAATCATATCAAACGACTGAAGAAAGAAGCGTTAAATTTATATTCAAACATTGTCTAAAAATTTCCCATTGCAAAAGATACCATCAGAGTAGCGTTTTGTTCCAAGAAACCGTTACCATTCACGTCATTATATACAAAAGATTTAGACACAAATTGTTTATTTAAAAGGATGGAAAAATCACTAAGTTTAGACAATTAAGCACAAACTCCCTCCATGCATGCTCCGCAACCACCAAGCTCGATTACCTGAAATACATGCTTAAAAACGTCAACAATAATGTCGAGTGAATCTATAGGTTTAAAATTTCAATTTGAACACAAGTATAAAAACCAATCATGAACATCCAATAACATTGTAGTACACACAATCTATTATTCAATCATTTAATATTCACAACAAAAGCTATTCAATTGTATTAAGCTAATGACACCGACCCTTTGAAGCTACCACCCGCCATCCATGTCTGCGTGGCAAAAACAATAAAGTCAATGTCCCACAATTTGGTATTTGTTGCAAACATACCCTTCTTCTCACTACAATGTATCCGTCCGCAGAGGTTACTCAACGTAATAGCTCTCGTCTCAGATCGGGTTGTCAACCCATAATACTTAATTGCATAAGCGGCTATTTCCAGCCCACACAAGAGTAAGACAATAGTTAACGGTTTATGAAATTAAGGACTTTTAGCAACTAGTTACTTAATACAATCAAGGCAATATACGGTCCAAACAATTATTCAAGCTTGTGTTCCATTTATTTCAAAAAGCATGTATCCCCCTCGCGGGTTAAAATCATTTCAAAGATAGTATAAAAGCGAGGCTTAAATACCTTGATAAGAAGTAAAAAACAACAAGTTCTTCGAGATGAGTAGATTATGCAATACCAATCGACTAGAACAATCAAGAACTCAAAAAGTATAACATGCATTATGATCAATGGATTCTCAAGCACTTTTTACCCACATACAAATACATAAATGATCCAATGTATGAAAAAGATAAGCAAAAGACTTACAAAAACTTTCAAATATCAAGATGATCAAATCAAACAACCCTTGGTGGTTGCTTGTATTCGACCGACTACACAGTAGGTTATCAGCCTCCTTGACCTCGAACTCACATCCACACAAACACCAATCAAACCGGCAATATGGGTGTTCAATGCTTCTGTATATTAAATTAAGAAAAACTAATACATATAATATAAAACTTACCACCTATTTATAGATGATAGTAGTAAATTTACACTTGTTTTAGGAAAAACAAGTATAAGCGGTAAGTATTAAGTTTACGCTTAGGAAAACGTAAACACTTATGACCCAATGTGAGAGTTCGTTCACCAAGGAGGATCATTGTGTGTGTTGTTGATACAAAAATTGGATGGCCCGAGTTGGACCCAAATTAGGCTTAATTTGGGGTCTTGTGGGTTCTGACTCTTGCACCAAGTGAATCTTGTTTAAGGACCCTACACACTAAGAACAGACATCGTTAGGCTTACCATGGGTGCTTGTCCCACAACTAGACTCCAGCGTGAGAGTAAGTAAAAGGTTTGAGTATATGCGAGGGTTTAGAGTATTGTGTGTATCGTACCTTTGTGGAACCTTAGGGGTTCCTTTTATACCCGAGAGAGTCCTGGTTGGGCTCTCCTACTCTTGCGGCCTACGGAAGGGATAATGACTCAAAATAGTTTGATCTTTATCGCGTAACCGAGGAAAGTGCATATCCTCTTCCTTTAGGCGAATATACCTATAAGATAAGTTATATTCTGTCTGATCCCATCGCAGCGCGACGAGGAATTGGTTAAGTAATCATCCTCTATGTGACAACGGTTTATTGGGCCTCCTGGGCCTTGCACACGCTACGCGATGACAATCTATACCCAATGAACATAGGTAGTACCTATGGGTCGGGTTATACAACCTGAATAGGGACTATACGTCATCATGCCCCCCAGTCTAGTGGTCGCAGGTTCTGACCGCGGCTACTAGACTAAAAAGCAACAAAGGCCCTAGAGACGATGCTCTAAAGCAAAATAAATGCACCAGCAAGTGTCTTGGGAACAAATATTTCAAATATCCCGCCACTCATTTATCCATGTCACAATCCACTAATACCTACTTTCACTGGGAACCGGGAAAGGTTTTAAACACGTCATACAAAATAAGCCAATCAGCACCGTTGGATGAAACAAACGTTCGACACATGTCGCACGATCCTACATCCTTTGATGTAGAGCACTAATATGTATTGTACCAACGACCGGTCTTCTTTATTTACACAAACTCGTCTTCCTCCATTACCAAAAACTAAAAGAATACTCATTCATAGAACAAAAAATCTACAAACCAGAACCTGTTGCCTTTAAAGAAGAAAAAATGGTTTCCCAGTTATTCGACGTAGAATCCCGCATCTCTGAGCAAGAGCTCTCTCAGTTCATCACCAAATATCATATTTCCACAGACCTACATCCCGTGGTACCATATCCACAAATGCATATTGGAAGCTTTCCACCTGGTAAGATTGGTGTGTATACCCGATTTTTTGAGTTTGCCAATAACCGTGTCCCCCTTGGCCGCTTTCAGATTGACATGTTAAGCTTCTATAGTATCCACTTATCCCAACTACACTATATCGGTGCAACAAAAATATAATTTTGAGATAAGCTGACGGTTGAAGAACATAGATCCAACTATAAACTTATTCCATGCCTTCTATCGCCTATCCTGGATTAATGGGTGGATATCTTTCGCCAAACGCCCTGGTCAACTCCAGTGCTACTCAACGAAGATAGACTCGCGGAAGAAATGGAACAACAAATTCTTCTGGATAGATAAGGTTGTGTTCCCCTTTGACTACGATTTTATCACCCCTCAGACGATGATAAAAGACAGTCGCCCCGTCCCTGGTATATATAGTGAAGCAGATGCGCAAATGATAGATACTGATCGTATCCTGATGCAAGAATTTTCTGAATCGCGATTACACGCCCTAGAGCTAAGTGTGAGCGCGCCTATACATGTAAATCACCTTCCTCAATATCACGATGATTTTGGTCATGGTAAAATTCTATCTCTTCTCCTCATACCTAATAGAATCCATACTCGTGTAATAAATTGTTTACACACTGTTTATGCAGACATACCGTACTCCCAGCTTGTCAAGCGTGAAGATCCGTGTAGGGTAACCATGTTTCCTCGCCCATGTACTCCTAACGAGCTTGCTAGCGGGTGCAACATTGGTAGACGCATCATGGCCCTCGAACCTCACTCCCCTAACACACATACGAGCGCAGAAGGTACTGTCATCCTAAACGCAACCCCCATTCGGAATGTGCCGTGTGCCATAGAGTCATCCTCCGAAGAAACAGGGGCTGCTGGAATAAAAGGGGCGTCTGAAGGCATTCCAAACCGCAACGCCAATGAAGACGATATTCCCATTCCAGGCTTTAAGCATCTACCATGCACGCCTAGTCAGGGGATTCCAAAGAGGAATAGGTCCCAAGCTCGAAGGCCTTTTGCTCGTATGCATCCCTGGGGCGCACGTGTAAAGCCGTGTACGGAGTCCATCATCCCTAAGTACTGCATCTAATATCATTTTATGTTGCGCTATTCATAAGAGAAGTGAGTGACTCCTAACTTATCTATTACAATCGTGCAGTCATCTGGATGCAACACACAGGGCTACCACCATTGCCACTAATGAATTTCTTCCCAAGTGGGGGTGTCAACAATCTTGCGAACTAACCAATAGGTCCGACTGTGCAAATTTTATGCAGTCCCTTGTTCCCCCTGGGCGCGCCCATTATCTAGACGAGCTACCCGATGAAAATTTGATGAGAGAATTAACAATGTGTGCGTCATGGGAGGTGACGGTAGTATCGCATCTAAACAAGAGGATACTACAACTTTCGCAACACCTTCCTTACACTGCCCTCGAGCTTCCTCGGACTCTGGCGGAAAGAGACAACAAATTAGTTTGTGCCAACATGGAGTTAGCAAGCCTGCGAGGGTTGCTAGTATAGACGCTGGCTCTATACAGTATCTTGAGAATGATAAGGTGTTGTTGCTAGAGTCTCTGAACCAGGTATGCCTCCTGCGTGAAAAACAGGAAAAAGACAACCATTGGGCCATGAAAAAACTTGAAGATGGCATGGGTGTGTTCTCAAAGAATTGTGATAATGTGTCTGCGGAGTTCTAACAAGATCTAGAGAGCAAAGAGAAGGTTCTGAGGTGCCTAACAACTGATTTTGATGAGGAATTATATCCTCACATTTCAACTGTTCGCGCAGAGAAGCGCTGGTTGGCTAGATATGGTTTACTTCTGGCTGCTAAAGGTGCGATGGGCTCACCCAACGTATCTAGAGCCGCCTAGGATGTTCTAGAGACTGCGCACGTACTTGGCCAAAGTATGGCTATGGAATGCGCCATGAAAGATGGTTTGTTGACGAAGCCTTTAGGGGAAATACCTTTTTATGATTCTCAGGCTCAGGAACATTTTGAAACCACATGTCGGGTGTTAAAGGACTGCGACCTGCCTTTTATTGACGTTGTTGAGAAAGACCAGGATCAACCTATCAACGTTGTAATGGTTGGACTTGCTCTCGAGAGGCATTTTGAGGAGGACAAAGAGAATGAGCCAGATTACTGCGTCAAGCCTGACATTTCTCAGCTTAGAGTTCCTTTTTATCCTATTGGAGAAGGCATTGCACATATGGTCTCGCTGGAGCAGTTGTTGAAGCGCCATGAAAAGCGTGTGCTTAAGAAGAACAGGTCTTCCGCCAAGAGCGTCGTCATTGGTCTAGGCTTGGCTAATCTCAGTCGTTCGGACGACGTACAAGTAAGTCTGCCATCCATTGGGGTACGGGTACGTGCGCTTCAGCATATGAAAGAGGCCTGGGTAGACCGTCGCGCGTCCCGAAACCCGATCAACTGGAAGCTGAAGAGATCTCTATCTGCTGGAGACTTACTATGAGGAACCTTTTGCTTATTATGTAATTATTTTGTAACCTTGCAAGTTTTTTGCATAATCTTTGTACAGTTTGTGTATAAAGTAATATATTGCATAGTGCAAATATATTTTGGGTGCATTTCCAGGTCTTTTACCCACGCCTAAGATCGTGCGTATAAGTGCCTGTTTATGAGTACATATAGTGAAGTGTAACTCAGAACTTATGGGTGATTTGAAAGTTCATTACGTGTGGCCTGCCACTACTACCATAAGTAATGTCATTGATTATGACATGTTTGTTAAGCGTGCAGACTGTGTGTTGTGCATATCCATCATGGAGTGTGAGGAATGCCATACTTACTACAACGTCTTCTAGTAAGCTGCCTAACAAAAGGATACGTGATCCGTCGCCACTGCGGTTGCATCCCTCTTACGTGACAAGTTTAATTAGTAGGATAAACTTATTCCTCTTATTTCGCCTGGAAACGTTGTTTGTACATGCGTCGGGGGCCAAATACATATATATAGAAAAATTACAACATATTTTAAGCATAATTTCCATTTATTACAGAAAAAGAAAACCACAAATAAAGAAAAAGTATGATCTGCGGAACTAGCTAGGGACCGCAGAGTTTATTCATGCTCTTGCGAGTGCTTGAAAAAAAATTGGAAAATAAATCCTAAATTACCAAAAAGAAAATACATGGATCTTTATTGGAAGCTGACCACAGCCAAAAGGGTGATCCATGTTGATTCTGCGATGCCTCAGAGATAGTATTGCTTTAATCCATGATTGTATCCATCCTGCTTCTCATGCTGACTCAGCTGACTCGGTGGTGAATGCAAACGATTATCATTGCATACCCCACCCTATCGGGGAACATTCCAAATCTCCTTACCCCGGTGCGTACCCTGTGCTCGGCCACCCTTGCTCGATAGGGGCGGCCGAATGGTAACCACATTAGCTGGCGGGGCATTGATTTCTCTTGATTCCTGTTGGTCATCTGTTTGTGACAGAAATGACGCTATTACGCCGCGAATCACGCTGCCCATCTTTATGGAGAGAGAACTAAATGTACGCCCCAAGCTTGAAAGGATTCCTCCTCTACTTGCTTCAGCACCGGGCGCACTCCCAGAATTTTTGTACGACCCTACTTTCATGTTAGAATGTGTCTGGCATTGGCGACAGCACATCGTTTTCTTACGAGCGTCCCTATGTATGAAGGGCCAAAAATATCCTGAGCGGACGATTTCGCTTACCATAGCTTTCGGACTTTGGTGGCATGTCCTTTTATGCGCGACCTCCATTATTATTCGCGCTCGATCGGGCCCCAAGCATTGTAGCTTTCGACCCGGTGTTGACTTCTTGTGTAGGACTCTGTTCATGATCGTGAATTGCCTTGCTCTGTATTGCAATTGTTTGGCTCTTCTGCTGTCGCTCAGTAATTCATAATATACCAAATAGTTTACGATTGGTGTCATCCATGTTGGTGATCCTCCCCTGTTCACTACGGGTATTGCTTGCCCCTGTACAGATTTGTTGACGATAAATTCGACAAGGACATGCCTAGGGGGATCTTCTACGTTTACAACTGAAAGACCATTCATCGCCGCAGATAGAACACCATCTTCTCCTGAAACTTCTCGAATGGTAAACTCAGTGAACTGCCTGACCATAGCCCTTATCTATGCTGTGTACTGGATAAGCGTGCTCCCACGGGGCTCGCACAACCCTGCTATGCTATTTACCAATAGGGGATTATATACGTAGGACACCAAGCTTTTTATTTCCATGCGCAACGCCAAAATCAGTCCAGCTATCAGTGCTTCATGATTCGCCTCAGTACCCATGGCGCTGAACTCGAAGCATAATGCATGGGTAATCTATATATCTCCCTGATTCGTGAGGATGAAGCCTGCATCAAGCCCTTCTCTTCGCGCGAAACTTTTCGAGAGTAGGACCCATGGGAGGTCTGTTGACGACCATACGCCCCTAGATATGTTATTCTTATGTGGTATTACTGGTAACTTTCAGAGCTGCTCTTTCTCCGTGTTGGGCGTGGACTAGAACTTGTGCTATGCTCGTTCTCCCCGATGCCCTTTCTTTTTCTACCATTAGCAGACGCGCTGCTGCTTTCTTCAAGCATGTCCACGTTGAGAATTGTAACTATTCCCTCTTGTACTGGAAATTTGAGCATTCCATGAATTGTGGATGGGACCGCGCGAAGCGTTAAGAGTGCTGGCTGTCCGATGATGCCTCTGTATGACGACTGGGATCGCACAACCATAAAGTCCATCCACACGGTTGTCGAGTGCTCCACGGGTCCCACTGTTACTTGTGTGTAGAGGTGTCCCAAGGGTCAAGTCTTGTCGCCGTTGAATCCTGTGAGTACTGACGAGGTCTCTTTCAATTCCCTCTTAATCTCTATCAGTAGTTGTGCGAAGCAATGTTCATTCAGTGTGTTTGTTGCGGATCCTCCATCAACACACATGTCGGATATGACATGACTTCCAAGCGCTATACTGATCGATAGCGAGCCTATCCTGTAATCCATATCAGTAAGAACCAGGAACGATATCTACTTATCATACGCAAACTCTTGTATCGTTCTTCTCTGCATACGCGACTTCCCCTTTTGTACCATGTAAATGGTTATGGGTTTTTCCTTTTGTTTTTTGGTTTAACTTTTCTTTGCATCAACCCCCTTTCTCTAGTCCCGTATGAGGTGATTCAGTTTACCATCCTTGACGAGACTCTCGATGTGCATTTTCAGTTGGATACTGATGTTTGTATTTTTATACCCTTTTAGGAAAAAGGAATATAAAGCGGGCAAGTATTAAACTCGACGGTTTAAGAAAACCGACAAGTCGAATAAGTGCGAGTTCGTTCTCGAAGGAGGTGTGTGATGTGTGCCAATATTATAAAATATTAGTGTCGGTTTTGTGTTTAGAAAGAGAGAAAATTAAAAGACGAGTTACACTACGATTAAACTACGACGAATGACGTAAAACGTAAACGTAAATACGTAAAACGCGACGAAATTAAAAATTTAAACTAAAAATAAACAAAAAATTAAAACTAAGTCTAAAATAATATAAATAATAATAATAATTCATTAAATAAATTTTAAAACCTTTTATTAATTGAATATTCATTTTAAATGCTAATTAAAGCCCTAAAATTAAATATAATTAACAAAAAGTCCAAAATTATATTTTATCAAACTAAAATCTTACGTATGTTAATTAAAATCTAAAAAGTATTTTTCCTAAATTTTTGAAACTATTTTTCTATTTTTAAAAGGCTAAAAACACTTTTTAAACTAAAATAATGATTAAAAATAATAAAAGAATGAGAAAAATAAATTTTATTTTTCAAAAATACTAATTTATTTATCTAAACATGAGAAAAATGAAAAAGTTGGAAAAAATTAATTTTTCCCTAATAAGACAAAAATAGTTTAATTCAAAACCTATTTAAATTTAAAATAATTCTAAAAAATGATTAAATAAAGGGAAAAATGAAATTTATTTTCTAAAATTCTTAAAATAACTTACTTAAACTAAGAAAATTGGAAAAATAAAATTCACAACTTTTTACTCACTAAAGACAAAAATAGTTTAATAAAAATCTATTTTAACTTAAAAATAATGCTAAAAATGTTAAAATAATCAGAAAAATAAAACTAACTTTTTGAAAAATATTAAATTAAATAAACAAACATAGGAAAATTGAAAGAAATTAAAAACACTAATTTTAGATCACTAAAGACAAAACAAGAGGAAAACTGACAATGACACTTGTTGGGCTTTGCCTTTTAGCAAAATTAGTGGGTAGTCTAAGCTTGTCAATGGGAACTTTTTCCTACTGATGGATCACAGAAAACACAAATGGACGATTTTAGGCTTTGTTACTGGTTGTTTTTGGTACACAAAGGCACCCCCACACTCAGTGGAGTGTGGGGAGTCAAGATAAAGCAAAAGAAAACACACAGATCAACAACAATAAAACACACAAATCAACCCAATATAGCAACTGCATCACAGAAAAGTGGTCATGAGGGGGGGGGGGGGGGGGGGTTCTGCTGATCTAATTGGTCAACTAGTGAGTTTTGGGCACTCAAAACGTGCTATAGAATCTCCCAATCTATGAATAAGCTACACACAACCCTGAACTAACCCTATTGCTATCATGTACCAAAATCACAAACCAAGAAACCTCAAATCAAATCCACAGCAGGCTATAATGGAAATTGGCAGATTTTAGGCAAATAAACAATTTTTACTCTAAACCACTACACATTAAACCTAAATGATAGGTGTGAAAACACTCATCCTTTTACCACTTAACTATAATAATAACCAAGCCAAAACGTGTATTTTATGTCGTAAATGTCGGAATTATGCGTGGTTTGTGTTTTTATTGTGTTTTAGGACCAAAAGATGAAAAAGGAGGAAAACACGGGCTTTCATGGGCTTTTATCGAAGAAAACGAGAAAAGACGAAGTCAAAAGATCAAGAGTGCAAAAAGAACGGAAGTCCAAGGCCTATTCTGAAGATTTATCGAAGAAAAAGTCTAAAGACGGAAGTTTAATGAAGTCGAAGACCTCAAGTCTAATAAATGAAGTAAATTATAAGACGAGTTAAATTTATATCGACAAATCCCAAGACGACGTCGAAAAAGACGAAGAATTTAAATCGAGTCGAGACATGAAGATAGAAGGAAGAAAGCATCAACATTTTACTCCTCCTATAAATACCCTCCTAATGTGTCATTAGGAGGGGTTTAGATAATTTTAGTTAGTTTTAATTTTGTAAGGTAATTAGGAGTAGCTTAATACTTTCTCTCTCTAGTTTTCATTTCATGTTTTAATCTTTTTCATTAATCTTGTATTAGATCTTAATCTTAATCTTATTTTTTAATCAAGTTTTTATTAATAATCTCTCATCCTTCCTTTCTTGTTTGGTTCAATTTAATGTTTGGTTTACTGGTTTGGTTGATTTAAGTTTGTTTAATCAAGTGGGTTCATAGTTTTATTGATTTTGATTTCATAAAGTTTGTTGATTTAGATGTTTTAGTGATTGGTAGATCTTAATTAGTGATTTACTGTTTTTTTTAGTTTTATTGTTTTTGGTTGATTTAAGTTTTATTTATTAAGTGGGTTTTGATTGATTTGGTTTTTATTGTTAGTTTTATTGATTTGGTTTGATTGATTGTTGTTAGTTGATTATTAGTGGTTAATTTAGTTTAATTTTTAGATTTAATTTGGTTGATTTTGGTTAAATTCATGTTTGCAAAAAAAATAGGAAAAGTTATTTGTTTTTCGTCACTGTTATATTTTTCCCGAACGAGCCATTTTTCCCGAACCAATTATTTTTCCCGAGTCTAGCTTATTTTCCCGAACGAGTATTTTTTTACCGAACCAACAATTAGTACCGAACGAAGGTTTTAAAAAGAAAATACCGAACCAAATAAATTTTACCGAATGAATGTTTTTAAAAAAATGTTTTCCGAATGAACTTAAAATTCCGAACCAAGGAATTGCCAATTCTTTTCCGAACGAAGCTCATATTCCGAACGAACAATTGTCTAATTTGACATACCTGCTAGCCTGTCAGCTTTTTCTTTTCCCGCCCCTTTTTTAGCTGCTAGCTTGGGTGCTTCCAGCTAGCAGCCTTCCTGCTTACTTATTTATTAGTATTGTTCCGTAATTGTTTAGTTTAATCTGAAAGTTGTTCTGATTTTATTTTTGAAAGTTACGTATTTTTAGTTGAATTTTCCGTCTAATTTTAATACTAATATTTTTTCATAAAGTTCAAGTTTTATCTTTTATTTAGTACCCGCTTTAGGTTTTGCCTCGTTTAGCTTTAAAGTACCATCTTAGTTTTATTTTCTCCTTTTTCATTAGGTTAATTTTATTTTCGATTCGATAGTTAATTTCGTCTTTTAGCTTTATTTTTATTAATTGTTTCGTTTTAAATTTATGTTTTAATATTTGTTTTAATATATGTTCTTTTAATAGTTGTTCCTTTATTTTCCTTGCGTTAAAATTGCTTTACTTTTAAGTAGATATAGAAAACCAAATTACCCTTTTTTCAACCAAGAACGACTGAGTCGCACATTCAACTGGTAATCAATTCGAAAAGACTAGTTTAACGAACAAGATTTTTATACTTGGTAAAAATTCAGTTATTAAATGGCGCCGCTGCCGGCTCTTTTCGTGAAGATTAACGGTTTTCTGTGAGAGACGCGTTGGATTTTGGGATCCGTTCACTCTTGAACGTTATTTTCCTTGTCTAATTTTCAAAATTTTTCAAAAAATCGTAAAAAATATAAAATTTTCAAAAATCCAAAAAAATAGAAAAACATAAAAACCAAAAATATTTCTTGTCTATTTTTCTTTTCCTTTTGTAGGTGTGTATGCGTACCCGTGCTCGTAAGAAGAAATCAATTCAAGCGGAAGTCGAAACTCAACCTATTGTCACCATGGATAATCGACCAATGATCGAGCTTTTGCAATCGCACGTAGAGGACAACACCGATGCTATTGTTTACCCGAGATTGGAGCCAACAACTTTGAGCTCAAATCCGGCTTCATTCAAATGGTCTATGCTCAACCATTCTGGGGGCGTACACTTGATGATCGTCATGACCATATCAATAGGTTTCTTCAACTCACTAATACGGTCAAGTTTAATGGGTTTCACAAGAGGTAATTCGCTTGCACCTCTTTCCTTTCTCCTTAGAGGGACAAGCCCGACATTGGCTTGATAAGGAACCGCCACAAAGTATTCTTACGTGGTCGGATTTAGAGACCAAATTCATCAACTACTTTTTCCCACCCTCACGTACTACCGCTTTGCGAAATGAAATCATTAACTTTGAACAAAAGTACGGTGAGATATTTAGTGAATCTTGGGACCGTTTTAAGGAACTTTTAAGAAAGTGTCCACAACATGGTTTTACAAAAGTGCATCAAATTAATACTTTTTACAATGGTTTAAGCATGAATGACCAAGATTCACTAAATAGTGCCTCGGGGGGTAACATTTTGGTTAAGTCTTCTAATGACATGGGATATTATTGAGAATAAATCTAAAGTGCAAACCAAAAGTGTTCGGGCTAATGTGGCTAGTGCTAGCATTAGTGACACCGAAAGGAGACTTGATAAGCTTACTACGGTTGTTGAAGCACTTGCTTTACAAGCCGTTAACAATGCCAAAAACAACAATGCTCTTAATATAACTTGCGAAACTTGTGGTGGGCCACACTCTTATGCTAATTGTGATAAAGCTTATGATCAATCTCACGGGGAAGCGTATGCTTACAACAACACCGAGAGAGTTCATTTCAAGCCTAATGTCGATGTTAATCACTTGTCTTACAACTCGAAAAATTATTTGGCTCCACCCGGTTTTCAACAAAGACCACCACAACCTAACCAAAACAACCAAGGGCCGCCAAGAGCTAATTTTCAAGGGAATGCCAATGTGAGGGGCTTAAATGCAAATCAGGGAAATTACCAAATGCAAAATCAAGGCTTTCCAAACCAAGGTTTCAATCCTCAAGGTTTTCCACCTTATAACCAATACCGAAATCAAGGTTTTCAACAACAAGGGTTCAATTTACCTCATCCGCCAATGGACTTGGTTTTGCAAAAGTTGAATGAACATGAGAAAATCATGCAAGCCATGCAAGAATCTACTAGACAAATTCAAGAGTCCACGGATAGGAAATTTGTTCAAATGTTACAAACCCTTCGCCCCCAAGGTGCTCTTCCTTCTACAACTGAAACAAACCCTAGAGCGAATGTGAGTGCTATTACTACTCGAAGTGGAGCAACTTTAGTAGGACCTTCTACCCATCATCCCGTTACTCCATCTACACCTCCTCCACCCCCATTTATCCCTCCTACTACCACACCTAGTACTAGTTCTCCATTACCGTCTCCACCTATTAATGAAGAGGTACCCAAGAAAAACCCTCCACCAACCCCACCAACCACCTCTAAACCTTCAACATCTCAACCTTTACCTGCTACACCCACACCACCTAAACCCAACATCCCTTATCCTTCTCAGTTAGACAAATGCAAATTGCTTACTAAAGAGGATGCTCAAGTCACTTCTTTTATGAAGATGATCTCTCAAATGAATTTCAACATTAGCCTCCTTGAAGCACTTGTCCAAATGCCAAAATTTGTGAAAGCATTCAAGGAATTGCTTAGCAAGAAGGAAAAGATGGCCGAGTTTGTCAACACACGCTTAAATGAAAACTGTTCTGCAGTCATTCTTAAAGAACTTCCGGAAAAAATTGGAGATCCCGGTCGTTTTGTGTTGCCTTGCATTTTTAACAAAGAGGAAGAATTTAATGCCTTAGCCGATCGAGGGGCAAGTATTAATTTGATGCCATTAAGTGTGTGAAAAAAGCTATCATTACCCGACCTTACTCCAACGAAGATGACTCTTGAGCTAGCAAATCGCACTCTCGCTTACCCCGTTGGTATGCCGAAGATGTGTTTATTAAAGTTGGTACCTTCACTTTTTCGGTCGATTTTGTTGTTGTTGATTATAAAATGGACCCTCGTATTCCGTTAATAATTGGACGGCCATTTTTGAGAACCGGAAAAGCTCTTGTCGATGTTGCCGAAGGTGAGCTAATATTAAGAGTCGGGAATGATGCTCAAGTTTTTAAGATGTGGAAGATTACAAGTAAGAAAAATGGAAAAGAATCCGCAAAAATGATTAATGTGCTTCAAGAAGAGCTTACTTCTAATTTGGAAAGTTTTAAGCTTGATGACTTTGTTGTATATGATAATCCTATTTTCGAGTCTTCCCATTATAATCCACTTTTCCAAGACGATGTGGATGATGAAGATGATTCTTTCTCCAAATTGGATCCCCCACCAATCTATGATTCTCCACCAATCTATGATGATTCTAGTTCCGATGGGGATGATTCTGCTGCTTTTGTTTCAGAGTATCCAGACATGCCAACTTATGATGATTTTGATGATGTTGATACTCTATCGAGTGATTCTTCTCATGATGACCTTACTCCTACTTTTGATGAAGATCCTCCACCAAACACTATTGATACTTTGGATAATTACTCATTTGAGGAAGATTTTGATACTTTTTTCAACACCTACTTCCCAAATGAGAATGATTCTCCTCCTTTGGACTTTGATGATGCTCTTTATCTTCTTTTGGATATGAAGAACCATGTTTCAAAGGAGAAGAAGCCGACCGACACCGATATCCGCAGTACCTATGTCTTGACACCTCTCTATTCACCTTCGGAGGATGAGATTGTGCGATTTATGAGCGGATCTTCTTCAAGGACCACTGAGCCTGAGTGTTATTTTCCCCTAAAGGAAAAGGTGTTCGATCCTGGTATTGCAATTTTTAAGCCATCTGAGTATCCATCTGATGAAATAAAAGGAAAGATTTTTGGAACTTATGGAGATATGCTTGCACCTCATCACCCTTGCTACCACCGTGCTCAACAATTGCTTAAGGGAACCTTGCCTACACTTCTTTGGCTTGCCTTGTTCGCCTTAAGCTTGTGCTATTTGATGGATGAAAACCATGTATTTGATCCCGGTGGATGTTCTTCAAGGTTATTACCATGCCAATCAAGGTCGAGTCAGGCTCACGACTCGGTTAACAAAAACAAGCGCTTCTCGGGAGACAACCCGTATTATTAATCATTTTACTCTATTTTTATAATAAGTATAGGGGAGACCCTAGTATGTGTTTGTTGTTTTCTTTCTTATCATGTGCAGGGATTTAAGCTTTCAAAGAGCCATTCTTGATGACTTGTATCAAACCATGATTCCGTGTACCCGTCTTCCCGGTTCTATCCTAAACTCTTTTGATTCTCTATTTTATATTCTTTAATATTAAAATAGGAATCACTTTAGTTGTCTCTTCCTTAGCAAGATTTAAACAAAGTACACAATGTCCTAAGTGTAGGGGAGGTTACTTCCACATGCTTAAACATTGAGGACAATGTTTATATTAAGTGTAGGGGGACTTCTATCGTAGTTAAGTGGGCTTTTCCTTGTATATGTCCTCATTTTAACCGGAAAATTTGATTTTTCGACATTTTTCAAAATTTTTGATCTATTTTTGGCCTAGTTGTATTTACCTTTGTTATAGTTATTTTCTTTCATTAGAATAAATTTTTAATAAAGTGGTTTTAATTTTTAAAACGTTTTGAATATTTTGACTCAACCCGAGTTTACTTATCTAAGTTTACTCTAGCTAGTATCCTTAACGTGTTTAAGTCAAGTTTTGCTAGGCTTTTATATAGGGAACTTTAAAACGCGAACGTCTTAACTCTTACGGGTTAAGAACAAGAACTTTTCACAAGTTCCTATAATTGATCCTATAAAGTCGTTTATCAAGGGAACTTTAAAATGCGAATTCTAAACTTGAAAAAGTCTAAGAAGTTGCAAGATCCTATAGATAACTTGAAAACCCAAAACTTTGATTTAATAGGCTAAGCATCCACGAGTCTCATTCCTTGAGATTTTAAATTGTGGAGAACGAGAGATGATAGATTCAGTTATAAGTTTGGTATTCTTTCATGAATTCATGTGAGTTAATTATGAGCTTTTTCTCCCATCGCTTGCTAATAAATTTAATTGCAATAAATAAGGTTGTACGATTTGAAAAGTTACTTAGCTTCTAGCACAAGATCGTTTAAAAGTTGCTCGGTATTAATTAGAGTTCATAGCCAAGGCATAACTTATTGAAGCGGGATGCGAAGATTGGCGAGTCTGAAAAGGCCCTAACAAGGCATGAGGGCTACATTTTGTTGCTAAAGATCCAAAGTGATGTGAAAAATCATTTATCAAAAATTAATATGAAGGATCGAGACACACGACGAAAAGCAAATAATCCCCTAAAGATCATGGAGAAGTCTATCCAAAAAGACCATAGCAAGGTATGAGGATAAATAGATCCAAGTCCTAAAAGGAGGCGGATCGTTGTATATTAAAATCCCAAGTAAAGATTGGAGAAAAATGAAGAAGTCGTGGTACAAGTATGAAGAATCTCTCAAAAACTTCAAGTGAAGAAATTCCTATTATGAAGAAAAGACCATTATTTCAAGAACGTCTCTCAAGATTTGAAGTATGAAGTCAATGCCAAATATCGATCCGAGAAAGGTCTCAAATCATAAAGCGAGTTATGCCAAGATATGAACTTTATGAGGTCCCGAGAAGCAGTTTTAAAAGATTTTGTCCTTTAGCTAACTATTGATTAAATCATCCTACCTTATTTTCGGCCTAAATAACTATCGAAATAAGTCAACAATGCATCCTCGTGATCATTCAAGACAACAATAAAATATAAGAGATACACCTAGGAATAAGGGCGTCTAAGTGAATAATTGGGCCACATGAGTTTGTGTTAGTTTGCTAACTTATAATAACAATGATCTCGTTTTTAAGATTGGTATGGGGAACGTGAAACTTGAGGGTGATAATCATTCATGACATTTCCATAACCCCAAGGTAAGTCTTTGATCTTTTTACTTGTTTTTCTTCCTTTGAATATTTTATAATTTTCTATCTTAATGTCTTATGTTTAATAAAGGCCAAGGTGGGTTAATTATGATGAAAAATGTAAAACGTGCTTTGTATTTAATGTATTGCATGAGGGCATTGCAATGGTCAAGTGTAGGGGATTTGATAGGTGTGAAAACACCCATCCTTTTTGTAACACCTCACTTGGATAAGTGGACCGTTACGTGTATGAATAACTGGAGGGGTGACCTCGTCATGCTGTAGAGGGGTGACCTCTAAATAACTGTAGAGGGGTGACCTCTAAATACTGTGCTGGTGGAGGGATCAGTTCTAATGTGAAGGATGTAGAGCATACACCACATTCACCCTGATAACTTGTAAACTGATAAGCCTAGGATGCATCCATACGCCCCACATGACATGATAATAATAATGGCCAAAACGTGAAGGGACGATGCAGGATATCAGTCTCCTGCATGTGAGTCACGACACCGGTGCCTCTAGTGCCATGGTTACGGTACCTCCGTAACTAGTACATAAACTGGTCATGCTTGTATATAATGCTTAGGCAATTTAACTTAATTATAAAACTGATTTCTGATAAACTTATAACATATAATTGGGGAAAACATTTGGCTACAGACGGAAATCCTAATCATGCATAGAAGGGAAGTCCTTACTGAAAGGACGGGAAATCCGTACCTTATGTTCAGTAACAAATGAAAACTAAAAAGGCGAGAGATACTACTCCGACTTCACGAGTGCTTAGTCAATCAGACACGCTCAAAAATCTGATCAACCTTTCCTTCCAACAATCTACAAAAATTTTTTGGATTAATTATTATTACCCCTATTATTATCACAACCTTTTATATTTGATAATGACCAGGTGCCATTCAAAAATGATATCTCTCTACAAAGAGATGGCTTGTTTACATTTGAAAAGAAAAAATCACACTCGGTACAAAACGACTCTTTTTAAAAGATAAATATTAGAAAAAGTAAATTAACAAACTAAGGCCAACTAGTAACCACATTAAAAATACAAGGACCAAATTGTAAATTAATAATAACTATTCATGAAATGTATCATCTTGTTCATGTTGCCTCTGACGTATTTTCGATCTCATATCGTCTTACAACTATTTCATTTCAATGTGAAAAGTGTTATAAGAGAGTATCATTAAGAAACTTAGTAAGTTATTATCATTGTTATTAGGGTCTTATGTCAAAGGAAATATCGTAATGCGAAACCCGATCCATCGAGCATTACTTAAACGTGATTATGTTGCATGAAAAATGTAGTCATTTAGCTATTTTAATTGGACAGTATTATATGTATGTGAATAAAAACAGCCCTTTTCACAACACTAAGTTTTAAATCCGACCAATTACATATATATCTTGAATACTGAATCATTTATATACATATGATCTGAAATATTAATATGTGAACGTGATTTAGATTATACCTCCGAGCCACTGTGTAGTTAGATCAGAATCTTGCGAGTGCAAACTCCAACTCGAACACCCGCGTCAAGCTTTAACATGATCGATCAACCCCAACCCAAAAAACGAACGATAAACACGAATCGATTTGACCCCTACTCTGAATCGAACACAACCCGTGATTCTGAATGAACGAAAATATGTTGATCGACACGACCCAAACTCGACTTGTATGCGGACATGAACAAAACCACGAGCGACATCTAGCGCGATTCCAAGCTTGCATTTTATTCTGCTCTTCGACGACTCTCTTATGTTTAAAAAAATGTTCTTATGATCAAGGGACGTTTTGGGTTATGGAAGAAGAGTGAATGGTTTACAACATTCAGTAAAGTTAAAATAATTTAAGAGGAATGTTGATTGGTTCTTCCCTTTCTTTTTTAACAGATAAGTAAAATCTAGTTTCCATATTATAACGATTATGACGCGGTTCATACGCCAATTGTGGACGTGATTTCAGGATGAGGATTTGACCCCATAACTCCATACGCGTTTCCTCTATTGTGAATTTCGTAACAATATTTTTTTAATATGGATATTCATACCTTAACTAGTATGCAAATATCATATTTAATTTCTTTATATAACTTTCCATCATAAGAGATTACGTCAAATATTGGCCCCCCTTTTTTTAACTATTACTATGTTTTCATAATTTTCAATTAATATATATAACCTTTAATTTCTTTATTAGTTAAAACTATAACTCAAATAATATGAAATGAAAATCTGAGACGTAAAATTTCTGAACTATATGAATAGTTTTTAATAATTAAAACTGCGTATTTAATTTTCTAAAATTTAAATACGGGTTTTACAATTCTTCCTCTCTAAAAAGAATAATTCGTCCCCGAATTAAGGATAAGACTATACTGGGGTTTACATTTCTTCCCCTCTAAAAAGGAGAAATTCGTTCTCGAATTAAAGGTAATAAGCTGATGAAGTTATAAGAACTGAAAGAACACGTAAACTGAAAAGACAAATAAGCTGAAGGATAGTTTGTCTTCTAATTAAGACATAATGCTGCTGATAGGTATAAACCTGACATGACTGAAATGCTTATGTAACGTGACATGGCTGAAGAGGACATGGAACATGACATGACTGAAAGGACTTAACTAGATTTATTAAAGGAAAAGGAATAAGAGGTCCGGATGGATTCCTCCGTTCCGAGTGGCTTCCCACTCGAAACGACTCCTTCAAAGGTCTAAACACATTGAAAATCTTGGTCCTGATGACCCTTTCCTGACAATGCTGAATAGTTTCTAGGTCCACACTTAAGATGGATTTTCTGAATCTGATAGACCAAATAAACTATAGCATGTATGATACATGAAACGGTACATGTAAATAGTCTGAAAGATAACATTTATAATTCTGAGCAAGCTGCTGAAAATATATAGGGACGAACTACGTGAACAATTGTGGACGTGTTACGTGAGCAATTGTGAACGTGGTTCACGATTATATGAGGAATGCTGGGCATGGAATATATTGTGCACGATGATACATGAAACATACTGTGAACGTGATGCTAGAACATATCATAAACATATGCTGACTGAGGAAGGAATGCCAAACGTTACGGATTGAGACGTGAAACGTCTGCCTGAGTATGGAGACGTTGTACTAAGCTTGAGTCTGGTTTCTTAAGTTTTCTGTAACTATATTCGGTAACAAGCTGTGAAACGTGTATCGCGATATGGTATACGAAATTGAACGTGAACAATGTTATGAACGCTAACGTGAGCTTAAATCATGGGATAGTACAAAACATGAATTGAAATAGCATCACACTGGGAATGAGACATAAACATGAAAGTGAAAATAAACGTGAATGTGAATGCGGACGTACAAGTGATCGTGAACATGAACGTGAGCGCGATTCGCGAATGCTAATTACTATCTGACAAGATTGTTGATGGAATACCTTGGGATCATACGATCTATTGTTGAATTTCCTGCAGATTTATTATTGCGTATATATATGGATAAAAGAAGGCGTGAAGGCTGGGTTAACTGGTTAACAACGACTTAGATGGCATCATGCTTCGTCTGAGTCTGTGGTAACTGATAACAAAGGATTGTAGTAACTCATTTCCACGACGGCGTTCAATCTTGAACCTGCGGTATGTCAGGCATCTACGTACGAACATATCTGCATCAACATGTCATACTGCTTCTAACAAAATTCTGCCTGAATATGGAACATTCTGGTGGAAATCTGGTTGAATAGTCTTGAAAATTATTTTTTTTAGGGAGAACTGTCAGCAATTTCTGTGGTAGCAGTCAATTAAGTTCTAGAAACTTGGTACTTCGTTCACAGGCGTCCGTCAGGACCATCAGGTGATGGCCTTCACTTTCGCAGGATTATCTAAAATTTCTTTCTGTTGAAATAGGGTGGCTCAGAAATGCCACTTTGTTCATCTGGAATATACATCTGGAAAGCTGCTTATATAATTTCCTCCTCTCAAAAAATCTACAGAATCGTGAAAAGATGATTCCCATGTTCTTCTCTAGAATTTAGGAGATCAGAATGTTACCAAAGAACATACTGACCATTTTGTCTGTGAAGTCGTAAAAAAATTTATTCATAAATTTCATACTATCACTGGGGCATTAGGGAGGCCAGACGTATAAGTTAAAATTTTAGAGAGACTATAACTTGTTCAACAGTAATTTGGAAAACATCATGTTCTTCTCTCACCACTGCTGGTGGCATGGTCGCGAATTGTTCTGGAAAAATATTTAAGATATCGTAGCAGGTCAGGTAAACCTTATATACGTGGAATGAATATCGATTAAGAATGGTGATCTGGTAAATTTTCCAGTGGTCGATACATGATCTCATGTTACCGACCTTCTTTCTAATAGACAGAAACGGTGCACTTTCTGGTGGTGCGCTAGGGCGAATAAAGCCTCGTTCCGGTAACTCTTGCAGCTAATGTTGCAACTCTTTTAATTCAGCTGAAGCTCTGTGATAAGGAGTTCTGAAAACAGGTTCTGTCCTTGAGACAAGCTCGATGTTAAAATCCGTCTCGTGGTTAGGGAGAAGTTTCTGGAACACCTTCTTAATTACTTCTGGAAATGCTGAAGAAAGAAAATCTGCTGATCATAAATTTTAAGAACTTCAGAAGTGGATCATAACTGGTGGCTAGAAAGTCTTCGTAGCTATGGACTGATAAGTCACGCGCTTGTAAGGCAGAAACAATTTGTACTGATTTTTCGGCAGAAAACATAATGAATATATTTGGGAATTATTAAGACGGATCTCGTCGTTAACTGAAAAGAAGAACCTTTATAAATATGGGTGGTATTACGGAGTCTTTTTTGGCAGAAAGGTAGGTAAATATGGGTTAATATACAAGGAGGTTACTAAAGTTTGGTCAAAATAACGATTTTGTTACTAAACTTTAAAACCTTACACTTAGGTTACTAATGTATACGGGTATGATTTATTTGTTACTAAACGTTCAAAAAAACTATCCCCCCATTACTCAGTAGAAGGGTTACCGGTTAAGCAACTGGTTGTTGGGCCCCATTTCTATTTTTTGGCCAAACTTTAGTAACAAAATCGTTACTTTGCCAAACTTTAGTAACCTGCGTGTATATTAACCCTTTACGTTTTGGTCAGTTTTTTTTTTTCCGTTTTCGTTCGTACGTTTACGTTTTCGTCAGTAATTTTAAGTATTCAGGAGTAAATTTACTTTTTCGCCAGTAATTTTACTATTTCGTCAGTAAATTTACGTTTTCGTCAATAAAATTACGTTTTGGTCAGTAGACTTACGTTTTCGTTAATAAACTTACATTTAAATTTACGTTTTCGTCAGTAATTTTACATTTTCGTCGGTTAACTTACGTTTTCATCAGTATTTTATGTTTTTGTCAGTATTTTTACGTTTTCGTCAGTAATTTTACATTTTAGTCAGTAAACTTACGTTGTCATCAGTATTTTACGTTTTCGTCAGTAATTTTACGTTTCCGTCAGTACTTTACGTTTTCGTGAGTAAATTTACGTTTTCGTCAATAATTTTACTATTTCGCCAGTAAAATACGTTTTCGTCAATAAAATTATGTTTTCGTTAGTAAACTTACGTTTTCGCCAGTAAATTTACGCTTTCGTCAGTAATTTTACGTTTTCGTCAGTACTTTTACGTTTTCGTGAGTAAATTTACGTTTTCGTAGGTAATTTAACTATTTCGTCAGTAAATTTACGTTTTCGTCAAGAAACTTACGTTTTCGTTAGTAAACTTACGTTTTCGCCAGTAAATTTACATTTTCGTCAGTAATTTTACGTTTTCGTCCGTAAACTTACGTTTTCATCAGTATTTTATGTTTTCGTCAGTATTTTTACTATTACTGACGAAAACGTAAAAATACGGATGAAAATATTTATTTACTGACGAAAACGTAAGTTCAATGACGAAAACGTAAATTTACTGACGAAAGCGTAAAAATACAGACGAAAACGTAAACACTGAGGAAAATTTAAATTCATTGACGAAAACGTAAATTTACTGATGAAAGCGTATATTTACTGACGAAAATGAAAATTTACTGACAAAAATGTAATTACTTACGAGAACGTAAAATTACTGACGAAAATGTAAGTTTACTGACGAAAACGTAAGTTTACTGACCAGAACGTAAGTTTACTGACGAAAACGAAAGTTTACTGACCAGAACGTAAGTTTACTGACCGGAAAGTAAGTTTACTGACGAAAACGTAAAATTACTGACGAAAACGTAAGTTTACTGACGAAAACGTAAGTTTACTGACGAAAACGTATATTTATTGACGAAAACGTGAATTTACTGACGAAAATGTATATTTACTGACGAAAATGTAAATTTACTGACGAAAACGAAAATTTACTGACGAAAACGTAAATTTACTAACGAAAGCGTAAGTTTACTGACAAAAACGTAAGTTTACTGACGAAAACGTAAGTTTACTGACGAAAACGTAAGTTTACAGACAAAAACATAAAATTACTGACGAAAACGTAAGTTTACTGACGAAAACGTAAGTTTACTGATGAAAACAAAATTTTACTGACGAAAACGAAAGTTTACTAACGAAACGATAGTTTACTGACGAAAACGTAAGTTTACTGATGAAAACATAAGTTTACTGACGAAAACGTAAGTTTACGGACGAAAACGTAAGTTGGAGTCCACGTAGACATGCAACTTATAACTACGGGTAAAAACATTATGAGTAACTTGAAGTTCAGGTAAACAATACATTAGTAACCCAAGTGTAAGGTTTTAAACTTTAGTAACAAAATTGTTATTTTGGCCAAACTTTATTGTGGAAACCTTGGTTTCCGGATCTTTGAAGCTACTAGGAATGATCTTTGAAGAGCAATTTTGTCTTAAAGAAGCTTAGGAATGAACACATGCAATTAAAGCGGAATTAGAACAACAATCATTAACAAGGTGTTTAGGCACAATAACACATGAATTAAAACAAAGGGTTGCTAATTATATTGATAATCAACAACCACTAGACGTGTATTCATTGAATCCCACGTCTAGTGCACACATACGTTTAGGTTTATATTGTGAATAAATTATATGAAAAACCTAAGACCATTGATTCCTTTTATAGTGTAAGGATTAGGGTTTACAAGAGATAAGAATGAATAAACAAGTAAATCTTCTATTTAAATAAACTTATGCAGAATATCTTTGCATGTTTATCTAAATAGAAGCTTCCATAAGCTTCTTTGTCTACGTTTTGTCAATGCTTGAATTGCATGTGACAATGCTTAGATTGCACATGACAACTCTTGAGCTAACAACGCCTAATTTACTCTTATCAACGCTTGATTAACTCTTGACAACGCTTAAACAATATCTTCATTTTTCTTCATTTTTGAGTTTCTGCCATATCAACTTTTTGACCCAACAATCTTCCCTTAGTTGATGGTGGCAAAACTCTATGTGTATCTCTTGTAAGTTGTACATGATCTTCAAATTGCTTCCCCTCAAGTGTAGCACGTATTTCTTCCCCTTTTTGTCACATCAACAGGAAAGTAAACAATGTCTGCAATCTTTGAAGATTCTCCAAATGTAGCTCTATGTAATGATCTTGAAGAACAATTAATATAATATTTTTGATGTAGAAGTAGAATAACCCAACCTTGTGTTCCATGTCTTGTACTATCAATGTGATAAAGTACTTATATCAGACCAAGTATAAGTAGACCTCAATCCCTTGTCAATATTCTCATCCTATGTGAGACACTGAGCACGATAATGTAACTCCTTCAAGTGTTATGACAAGTCTTCATCACCAACCATGTAAAGCACGAACAAGTTATCTTTAAAGTCTATGACTGGGAGTGCACGACTTTAAGATATGATAGAACACAAACTCGCGAAAATCTTCTTCAATCACCAAACTTACCATAAGAATTCTTCCCCTTAAGCCAACACCTCTTCATGACAAGTCTTAATGAAATACCTTCATATTAAAAGCCAAACGATGGATAACTCTTTCACAAGGCTACCCCAATTACATAATCTAATATCCATCAAATTCCCCATGAAAAGTTGCTAACTCGCTTTAAGATCATTAAATCCTTTCAAAATATCCGAGCCATAAATATCAAAACGATATTCTAAATTAAAACGGAGATTCCATGTACCTTCGTGTGTAAATAACTCCTTTTTGTGTGCTCAAAACGTACCAATTTTCTCAAACAGCAGCCTTCCTTGTGTTATCCGAGATCCTTCTCTATCCAATATATCTGGAATATGTATTGTCACATATCGGACAATACTTAACAGCGTTTGAAAAACCATATCTCGGACAACACTGTCAACGCTGTCAGCGTTGACTTATTCTGTCAGCGTCAAAATACTTCCTGTCAGCGTCAATTTCACTCTTGTCAGCGTCTCTTACTGCTGACGTCATCTAGGGCAACAAATCTTTTTGATAGCAACGAATAGTAACAAAATAACTTTCATCTTTGCTCTATATTACCAGCTATCAAAATATATCTAAGGATTATCATAATCCCTAAAAACTCGGCAAAAATCATGCAACAAATAAAATCCCATTGTAACAGCCCACTTCTTGTAGCAACATCAAAACAGTTTAACTTTTCCTGTGATAGCTGTTGCACCAATTCCGTGTGAACACATGAATTTTCCTCCAATAAGAAACGAGTATTCCAAGCCTTTATATTACTTTCATGTGAACATATGATTTTAACCAATCATATTGGAAGCTTACTATTCGGACCAGCAGTCACATCTTAATCTTGGAGACATACTTCCTTTTTCTCGTCTGCTTACTACCCATAACGTGATGATCTTTGTTTATAATTTTCAAACTCAGCCGTAACCATTGACTCCAACTTGAAACAATTCAAACCAATCACCTTTGTCAACATACGTTTTGAATACAGCCACTTTATAAACCAATCACCAATCACGCTAGGTTTATAGTACCAAAATAAAAAAGCACCAAAGTCAAACAGTAGCACCTTTTAATATGTACGAGTAGTTTTCTTCTTTGGATAATGAATCGAACAAATATCATGGTAAGCTGCAAGATCAAGCATGTATGTCCCTACATAGTCACATGACCTCTTCACATCAATCTTTAATGTAACTCTTCATGCAGCCAAATCCATCATGTACATGTGATGACCTTTTTTATTTTATACGCTTCAACCAATCACGTCATTAGAACCGTGTGAACACACTTTCATTGTAAATTATATAACCGTGTGAACACAATGTATAGACCAATCATAGATCTATTACCGTGTGAACATAAACTCTTTCCACCAATTAGAATTGACCCATTAAGAATATATCTTGCTCCATAATGTGATATCTCCATATCTGGTCCATGTTACTGTGTATGAGATCCTCGTGAGTTTATATAAGAACCTTATATTTGCTAAAAATAAAACAGAACAATCACGTCCTCTTCATCTTTCTGCTGCGACTATTACATGTGAAGAGATCTAGAGTACCAAACCCTAAAAGTAACGTATTTGCAGCTTCTTGATCAAATTATATCTAGGTTTTACTTGGAGAGATCCAATCAATAAACCTACTGCTGCAAACATCACGTGACGAGGTGCAATCATCTTTGCTGTTTAAAACTGGATCCACGCACCTTTAAACACACTTATCGCGTACTGATCATGAATGAGGCTGTTTTGAATCGAGTTAGGGTTTGAAGAAAACCCTAATTCATGATTTTATGTTAAGACAAAAACTTCATACCTCATTATACAGCCAACTTCGACCTTGAATAACTTTTTCATTAGGGCTCAGATCGAAGATCGCTCTAGTGAGATTCAAGACACAAGTGCCAAGAATCTACAGTTCAAATATCACGAAGATCCAACGGTTAACGAAGGAGAGATCGTGTTTTGAACATGGCTGTTCACAGAAAACTGCATTCACTAACTGCTGACTTTGACGCTTAATAACTTTTTCCTGGGGATAAAACTCGACAATCCCTCCGGTGGATATTTAGATATATGTATGTAGAACACACATATAAAATTTCGTGACAATCCAACGGTTCAATTAAAAGTTATGACCTTCTGAATACTGCTGCGCACACAAAAACGTCCAGAAAAACCCTAGACGGATTTTTTTTTCTTCACCATACACGAACACCTTGTTGGTCCTAGCATCACGAGCCACGAGGCTCTGATACCACTTGTTGATCCCAAACTTAGATCGATTAGCTTTGTGTATACGAGATTAGATCAAGTAATACACGTAGAGAAACCTTTGTATATGCTTTATGAATCTAAGTGTTATGCGGAATTTAACACTTAAACAAGAACACACAAGATGTAAACAAACTTTCACTTTGATTATGAATATTGAACTTGCTTACAATGAAAGATGTTTACGAATGAAAACTTATATGAAACTTATATTGAACATTAACCTAAAGGCCTTCTTTTATAGACATAAGAAGCCTTGTACAATAATCTACGTATCAGCTATTCTAGGTAAAGATAAATTTAGAAAATACATTGTCGTTTCTATCCTTACTAGAAGTATTCTAGAATATAATAAACTTGTAGATTATATCTTCCATCAGTGCTTGTCTTCAATGTGTCAACGCTTGACTTTAACTTGTCAACGCTTGAGCTGTCAGCGCTTGTATTGTTCTTGTCAACGCTTGTTTTGTTCTTGTCAGCGCTCAAGTGATCTGGCCTTAATTTATTCCCAACATCATGCTATTAAGTTATTACTACAAGTAGAAATTTTGGACCGAAAGGAGACAAGACTCCATGGAGATTGTTATCAGTTTACCACACACTCAGAAAAAGTATAATACTATCTAAGTCATTGTCGACCATGTACTCAACCTGCGCGTTTCCTTTCATCCGGAAGGATTACGCAATAGCGGACCTCCAGAAAATTCTGCAGTAAATCGTATGATTTCGAGGCATTCCATCGATCATCATATCAGGCAGAATTCATGTTCACGATCACGTGTATGTTTACGTTCACTTTACGTTCATGTTTATTTTCACTTTCACATTTACGTCTCATTTGCAGTATGATGCTGTTTCAGTTCATGTTTTATGCCATCTCAGGATTTAAGCTCACGTTCGCGTTCATAACATTGTTCACATTCAAGTACGTATTCCATTATGCGATAGACGTTTCACAGCTTATTATCGAATACGGTTACAGGAATCTTGAGAAACCAGACCCAAGTATAGCACAACTATTCCATAACCAGGCAGACGTTTCACATCTCAGCCATATTTTTTGGCGTTCATTCCTCAGTCAGCAAGCGTTCATGATATGTTCTAGTATCACGTTCACATTATGATTCACGTATCACATTCATGATATATTCCATGCCAGCGTTCCTCATATAATTATGAACCACGTTCACAATTTCTCACGTAGTACGTTCGAAATTGTTCACGTAGTCGCCCTTATATGTTTTCAGCACCTTGCTCAGATATGTAAATGTTATCTTTCAGGATATTTATACGTAACATTTCATGTATCCACATGCTATAGCTTGTTCATTCTATCAGATTCAAAAAATCCATCTTAAGTATGGAACCAAGAACTATTCAGTATTCATCAGGTCATGGTCATCAGGACCAAGATATTAATTATGTTTAGACCCTTGAAAAAATCGTTTCGAGCGGGAAGCTACTCGAAACGGAGGAGTCCATCAGGACCTCTCATCCTTTTCCTTCAATAAATCCAGTTAAGTTCTTTCAGTCATGTCACGTTGCATATTCAGTTCAGTTATGCCATGTTTATACCCTTTCAGCAACATTATGTTCTAAATCAGGGACGAATGATCTTTCAGCTCTTATGCCTCTTCAACTTTCATGTCCTTTCATCTTATATGTCCTTTCAGTTTTTATAAGCTTCACCAGCTTAATTATTGTTAATTCGAGGACGAATTTCCCTTTTTAGAGGGGAAGAATTGTAAAACTCAGTACAGTCGTATCGTTAATTCGGGGATGAATTATTCTTTTTAGAGGGGAAGAATTGTAAAACCCGTATTTAAATATTAAATACGCAGAAACTATACGTTCAGAAAACTAAACACGCGGGAAAAATATACAAGCGTACGATTAAGTTGTTTTAAAAAATGAAAAGCCAGTTTTAAAACTAAAAGGGGCCGGTTAAAAAAATAAAAAAATAAAAAAATAAAAAATAAAAAGGAAATAAAAGGCCCATAGCCGGTTTTGGTTTAAAAGAAAAGAAAGTCTTGGGCCAAGCCCATTAGAAAAAAATATACGGGGTAACCCCCTTTGTGTCCAAACAGAAAGAACAAAAAAAAAAATAAAAATAAAGGAGAGAACTAGGGTTCTAGTGTGGCCGACGGTTAAAAAAAAGGGGGTTTCGGGTCTGATTATTCATCTCTAAGCATTGTATAAACATTCATCTCCGTAAATCATTGCAAGGTTATCATTCCTTTTCTTTTCTGTTATAAATCATGATTCATGGAACTTCACGTCAAGAAATCACGGTTTAATAAAAAAACATAATTAAATCATAAAGGGGGTGTCGTGTTTCTGTGTGATCCACGAAAACCGAGACCATAAGGTCTCGGTGTGTGGTGTATTGGCCAGCTGTGACCCACATTAGGGTTGCTGGTGCCTTGTCTTACCAGCCGCAGCCCATAACAGCCCCAAACAGGGGTGACAGGCCATAAGGGGTGTTTGTTTTTATGATACAGTGGGTAAAGAACACAAGCAGGGGTTGGGTTGGATTCGCAGGGTGTGTTTGGGTTTAACTCATAGAAAGGGAGTGTTTGGGAAAGAAAACAGTGGGAACAAAATAAAGAAAGCAGTGGGAACTAGTAGTCCACCAGTGGGAAAGAGATAGACAGAAAACAGTGGCATTTTAAAAAAAAGAATTAGTGACAGTTTTGCGACAGCTTTTCTGTCACAAAATTGTTATATGGGCAGTTTTAATAGGCAGCTTTTAGTGACACTTTTAGTGACTCAGTTTTCTGTCACCAAATCATATTGACAGATTTTAATATAGTTGTGGAATTGTTTAGTGCGACCGAGAAGGAGGTATCTCGGTAGGCTCGGGGCGTAATTATTATAGTAAAAATAAAACGAAGATTTTTATATTATACATTTTTATTACTTCTTTATAAATATTTTAAATTGTATTTAAATGAGTTAAATTAAAATAGTCTTTAATATTTTAAAAGGGTATAATTTTATTATATGAATTAAAATGTTTTAGAAACTTTCAAATTAGAAATCTTATGTTTTAACGAGTTAATTATTACAGTATTAAATAACGTCAGAACACGTTTGTATCCTAATTTTTAGTAGGTCGTTAACATATTAGAAAGAATTATTATAAGTTCAGATTCATCAGTTAATATACGTACAGATTTCAGAAATAAAATAAATAAATGAGAAGCCAATAAGATCAGTAAATTAAATAATAATCAGGTAACTTATTCACGTCTATTATTATTGTAGCTTCCGTGGAAGCCCGAGTAGTATTCGTTCAGTCTTCCATTCAGTCAGTTACTGGACTAGAGGTATGGATTTTCCGTCCTTTCAGTAAGGACTTCCTTTCCTAAACATGATTAGGATTCCCCGTCTGCAGCCAAATGTTTTCCCAAATATGTGTTTAAGCTTATCAGTAATCATGTTAATAACTAAATAAATTGCCTGAGCATTATATACAAGCATGACCAGTTTATGTACCAGTTACGGAGGTACCGTAACCATGGCACTAGAGGCACCGGTGTCGTGACTCACATGCAAGAGAGTGATATCCTGCATCGTCCCACTCATGTTCAGTTTGGCCATTTTATCAGTATGTTTAGTGGGGCGTATGGATGCATCCTAGGCTTATCTGTTTACAAGTTATCAGGGTGAATGTGGTGTGTGCTCTACATCCTTCACATTGGAGCTGATCCCTCCACCCATCACAATATTTAGAGGTCACCCCCTCTACAGTTATTTAGAGGTCACCCCTCTATAGCATGACGAGGTCACCCCTCCAGTTATTCATGCACCATTGTTACATCACATGACCTATATAAGCTCTGGCTATTAAAATATAGTAAATGCATGTTTTCAGATTTAACAGATAACAGTTCAGCTTTATTGTTTATAAATCAAACTTTACAGATTATACACAGATTTCCGCTGCAACTTTACTTATCAGACTTACAGCTCCAGTATTTCATCATTTGTTTCATTTCAGTAATTCCTTATCATGCTTTATATCCGTTCATTGAGCGTTATGCTCAGCCGTAGTTCCCTTTCATGTTCTAACGACAGGTAAACCAGGACGCTCTTAGGATTCTGAGAGCATGTGCATTTGGATGGAAGCTATCCAGACTTCTTACTTTATGTACTTACATTATTCTGCTTATTTGGACATTGTTTAGTCCTTTCCTTGAGTATATTACTTTTCATGTTTTGGGCTTATGTTTGGATTGCCGATGTTTGATTCTGGTATTTCCTTTATGGTCAATTAATGTTTTAGGACATTTACCTTATGCTTTGATGACACGCCATAAATACACGTAACAGTCCACTTATCCAAGTGGGGTGTTACAATTATGGTATCAGAGCGCAAGGTTCGACCTGTAGGCTCTAAAACTTGACATGTGACTAGTGGGTGGTCACCAGGAACTTTCCAGATTTTGGCGTTGTTATCTTTCATGTTTCTCATGCATTTATCAGTCAGTTTTCTTCAGTTATCAGTCGGTTTTCTTAAAGTTGTTGACTAAGTAAAAGGTTGGTACAGGACTGGCCATATTTAGTCGCACGTGTTTTTCTACGAATTTTGTTTTGGTGAACCGACCCATAGGCGTTCACCCTTGCCCATTCAGATTTTGTATTGATGAACTGACCCTAAGCGTTCATCCTTACTCATGTCAGATTCATGTTATCAGTAAAGTATTACTTGGTGAACAAGCCATAAACGTTCACTATTGTTTAGGTCAAATTTCATGCTATTCAGTCGAAGGTTGTCTTGTGAACCGATTCATAGTTGTTCACCTTTGTCATATCAGTACATTTCATAAATTTGGACAAGTATGGACTGGACTACAACCAACCATATTTAGTCCCAGATTATAAATTTCTATACATGACAGTTCTCAGAAAATTTTGACAAGCATGGATCGAACCAGAATCGCCCATACTTAGTCATATGTTTTGTTCCTTGAATTCTGTGGATTGAACCATAGCCATCCACATCAATTGATGTTAAACCACAGTTGATCATACTTTTATAGTCTTATAACAATCCAGTTCGCACAATCCCAAGTTGATGTCGCTTTCACACTGTGTCAGTTTCATGTCTCCGTGCGAGGGTTTTATGTTCAGTAGAATGATAAATGTCTCCATGCTAAGACACAAAAAGAGTTTTAGTAAAACCGTTTTCATGATAAATCAGGATTGGCCTTTATTGATCATGCTTCATGTTGACCACTGTTGGGACTTCGATTATATCATACTCTTCAGCCTCGATACAACTAGCAGTATGTCGACGCATGAATTGACAGCCTATCATGTTACTTATTTCAGATCAGTTTACTACCGTTTAGATCAAATTATTTACTTGATCATGTCAGACAAGCGACACCAGTGTCAATCATCCCATAACATTTCCACCAGTGCCATGTATAGTATTCCATATGTACCCCATGTACAGTGTCTTAGTTATACTCCATGTACAGTAGTTCATGTGTACTCCACGTACAGTGTCTCAGATATGCTCCATGTGCAGTATTCATTTTGTACTTCATGTACGGTAATCCAGGTGTACACCAGGTACCCTACTCCATGGATATTGCTAATCGACCCTCAATCATCTCAGGCGTTTCCACTTGTTGAAGATTTTACCAGATGCTGATGCTGCTAACACTTTGAAGACCTCACAAATGCTGATGCTGTTGATACTTTGGAGATCTCTCAAGACGCTGATGCCGTTCATACTATGAAGACTCTACAGAACAAGGACGAAAAGTATAAATTTGAAATTTCTAACAAGAATAAATTTCAACCATCAGACACTAACCTTCAATTACATACTTTTACCTTCTCAACTAGATGTCACACTTCACTCAGCTAACCGTTCATTCAGAAGAGTGGGAACCGAAACCCAGTCGGCCACTCAGTAGAATAGTTACAAGAGTCACGGTCATGATAACGACCGCCATAAATTGACAGACAAAGCAGTAGTGACAACCACCGTGCTTATAATTAATCAATCAGTAACCATCGGAACTCCGGAATGGACGTGACCAGATATACAAGAGGTCAGTAGTCTAACCGGTCCACCAATCCTAGCAGTTACCAAAAAAAAAATTCAGCCTTGTCCAGGTTCATCCACTAAAACACATGTCAATACATCAGTCAAGACATGGGTCTCAGGTATCCTTTCGGAAAACACATATCAGGACGCCAATCATGGTACACGTCATACACATCTTTCCTCAAAATACGAGTCAGACCTCATAACCCCAGTATGTTTCCAAACCAGGCCCTCTCAGTAATTCAGGGTACCTTTCAGAAAGGGGGTTACCCCGTATATTTTTTCCTAATGGGCTTGGCCCAAGACTTTTTTTTCTTTTAAACCAAAACCGGCTATGGGCCTTTTATTTCCTTTTTATTTTTTTATTTTTTTATTCATTTATTTTTTTTAACCGGCCCCTTTTAGTTTTAAAACTAACTTTTCATTTTTTTTAAAACAACTTAGTCGTGCGCTTGTATATTTTTCCCGCGTGTTTAGTTTTCCGAAAGTATAGTTTCTGCGTATTTAATATTTAAATACGGGTTTTACAATTCTTCCCCTCTAAAAAGAATAATTCGTCCCCGAATTAACGATACGACTGTACTGGGTTTTACAATTCATTGTGACACCCCAGGAAAATCCCACATCGGCTGTGGCCAGGAGAGATCCATGGTTCATAAGATAACAGTCGCCTTCTCATGACACAACGCGTTTTGTGGTCTACTGCATGTGGGGTTCTTAGGAACTGGCAGTTAAGCGTGCTCATGTCAGAGTCGTACTACGTTGGGTGACCAACCGGGAAGTACATACAAGAGGGCCACAAAGCAAAGCCGTGAGCCTTCGGTTAAAGCAGACAATATTGTAGTCTGAGTAGGCGGGATGTTACAAGACGAGTCCATATTGGTCATTGTCGTGATGGCACTAACGTCGCCCTTCGGAATTGGTTGTTCACTTATTTCGCCGAATATATCCTAAAATGATTTTTCATCCATAAATCTACGAATACCCTTTTGAATTAAGTAAACGTATTCTTTATCGTTAAAATCGTCATCTTTAAAACCGTTCATTTTCATTCTTTCAAAACATGCATCAAGCCTCATATTTTCCGCTAAAGTTAACATTTTGAAATCATTAGAATTTGAAAACTTGGTTTTATCATGATCATTTGAAACTTGGTATCTACTCGTAAAAAATTCCCTTTTCTCATCCCCATATTTCATAGTGAGTTTCCCAACATGAACGTCGATTACGGCTCTAGCCGTCGATAAAAAGGGTCGATCTAAAATAATAGGACATTTAGGATCACACTCATAATCGGATATGACGAAGTCCGTGGGAAAAACAAACTTTCCAATTCTAACATAAACATCCTCGGCTATTCCAATTGGTTTTAAAGGCGTACAATTTGCTAGCTCGATTGTCATGTTCGTGGGGGTAAGTCTAGGCAATTTCATCAATTTCTGAAGAGAATGAGGCATGAGATTGATGCTAACACCTAAATCGGCAAGGGCTAAACATCCCTCAATCTCGGAAAAATCACAAGGTAGTAGAAATTGGTCCGGATCCTCTTCCTTTCTCGGCATATGCCTTTTGGGTTTTTTTAAGAAGGATCGAATCACAAGTTTCTTCAAGGGTCACTTGGGTGAGGTCGATAAAGCTCTCTTTTTGAACCGTAGATGGAATTCGAGGTACACGAGGGTGTGCACTCTTTTCCTTGGTCACCACGTTCACCTCATCGATTTTAGAACATGAAGGCGTCTTAGAAGTCGAGGGTTGAGAAGAAGGAACAACTCTAAATCCATCAAGGTTTGGGGTAATCACACGACTTTTCTCACGAGACGAGGCGGCTTTAACATGTTCCTTCAGTTTGCTACGGTGTCACTAGGTAACGAACTCGATGACGCACCCGAAGACTTGTTCATAATGGACAAAAACAACTTTTTAATGTCGATTTGTCCTTGCTCAATCTTTGTATTTTGATTTTTCAAAGTATTGGCAAAGTCGTTTTTCAAAGTACCAATTTGTCCCTCTAATCGTCTCATATTAGCCTCATTTGTTTTCATACATTCTTGAATATCATTTGACGAACTATTTTAATTAAAATTTAAGTTCCCTTGGTTTGATTGTTTCTTTACAAATTTCCTTGATTACTACTCGAAAAATTGTTTCCTTGATTAGCGTTGCTTGAAAAATTCGAGTTTTGATTGTTATCTCGATTTTGCCAACTTAAATTTTGACCTTGATTATAACCTTGATTTGAAAATTTTCCTTGTTGATTGTTTCCTTGTAAATTGTTACGGTTTTGAAAATTATTGCCTTGATTAAAATTTCCTTGTGATGGACCCGCGTTATTTTGATTTTGAAAATTGTTGTTTAACGCGTTAACACTCGACGTTTGGCCATCCGTAGCCGCACAATCGTAATAATTATGACGTCCACCACACAACGTACACGATGCCTCAACCGCTTTCACCGTAGCGGGAGCGTCTTTCTTTTGCATCTCGATCAAGAACGACGTAAACACATTCGTCAACTTATCGAATTTCGCATCAACCCTCTCAATATCGTGATTAGAATTACTAACATTGGCGACATCGACAACACTCGGTGTGTTACGGAGTTGGTAAACCTTGGATCTATTCTCGATAATCATTAACGCGTCTTTCGGAGTTTTACACAAAAAGTTGCCACTGGCGGCGGAATTCAACGAATCTTGTTCTTGAAAACTAAGACCGTTATAAAACGTGTCAATTTGGTGTAACTCGGAAAATCCATGGTGATGACATTGCCTAAGAAATTCCTTAAAACGATCCCACGCGTCTCTAAACGATTCATTCGGCTTTTGTTCGAATCTCGTAATCTCGTTTTTGAAAAACGTCGTCTTAGACGGCGGGAAGAAATGATTAACGAACTTGGAAACGAGATCCTTCCACGTAATTATGGAATTAGGTAACTCTTTCTCGTATAATCCTTGGCGGCACCATCGAGCGAGTACGGAAAAAGCATAAGCTTAACGACATCGATGTCGACGTTTTTAAACTTGCTCGTGGCCAAAAGACGATCAAAATTCCGAAAGAATTCCACTCTTAATCTCAAAATCCTCCGCTTCGATAGCGGGAATTACGATCGCGTCTCCATAATCCTCGGTGGGCGCTTGGATCAAATCCATCATCGAACGATTGTCGGCCGTCTTGTCTTCGGTTTCGACAACGATATTAGGAACGTCGGTTTCTAATTCTCGTATACGTCGTCGATTCCTTCGATTTTGATTGCGTCGATTCGAAGCGACGCTAGAATTAGAATAATCCTTCGATCTAGTGCGCATGCAACGTTGATAACTAGATTTTTACTCAGGTTAAAAATTATCGTTGTACCAATCTCTTTGAATTGAAAAACTTGTGTTTAATGTGTGACTCAGTTTTATTTTGGTGGAACAAAAAGGTTGTCGTTGTAGTATATTTAGAGTGCAAAACAATTAAGTAAAAGTGCGTTAAAGTAAAGTGCATTAAAATAAAATGGCGTTAATTTAAATCTAAATCTAATTAAACGAAAGGTGCAATATTTAAAAACGTGACGGAAAGTAAATTAAGTAAATGACTAAAAATAAAAGCGTGGCGGAAATTAAAATTAGACAAGTATTAGAATGATAGCGTAAAAATTAAACAAGACAAAATACTCAAACAAACAAGTCCAATCGGAATATATTCCGATCGGAACACTATCGGAATAAAGCACTTACCCCCGATCGGAATGATGATCGGAATAACCAACTCACCTTGATCGGAATGTTTCTTAACAACCTGATCGGAATAAACAAGGAACCCTGGTCGGAATGGCTAACGCACCTCGATCGGAATGTTGACTGGACCACCAATCGGAATGCTGTCACCACTTACCTGATCGGAATGCCCAATGATCACACTTATCGGAATACCAAAGCTTCTCGTCGGAATATGAAGTAAGATCTAGATCGGAATAACTGTCCTTATCCACGATCGGAATACCACAAACTCCTCTGATCGGAATGTTATAACCCTTTTCCGACCAAGCCAAAGAAGCTATGGTCGGAATATATAAACCCTTTTCCGATTTACACCAATCGGAATACGAAGAAAAGTATACAAAATAAGCTACACAAATAAGCTATGATTCTAATAAGCACTAGACGAAATTCCTAAGACCAAACGAATGAAATTAAGCTACTAAACAGAAATTTGAAGACTTTTAAAACAAGAAATGAAAAAGATTTAACGAAAAACAACTTTTCAACAAAATAACTTTTATAAAAACTATATAAACTTGAAAATAAACAAAATAAGCTATGAAAATAAATGATTCAAAACAATTAAAAGCACAAAAATGTAATCTTTAAACAAGTAAACAAGTTAAAAAGCATATAAATCAAAGATTAAAGAAAGGAAGAGTGAGATCAACAAGATAAAGTAAAGGTGCGAGAATTAAAAGAAACACTTACTTGAAATTAAAGATATTAAAGGTGCAAGACAAGTATTTAAATTGACATGAAAAGTAAAGGTGCAAGTAAATAAAGGTGGAAGAACTAATTGTCACGATTAGTCAACAAAAACTAGTGAAATGAATAAGAGGGGTATATATAGGAGATTAGGGGAGTGGTTAGAGGAAGCTTCCTCCCCTCCTTCCTTTCTTCTTAATTGCGCCTTTAAGTCCTTCCTTCTTAATCTCTTTGTTAATCTTGGACTTTGATGACTTTTGGCTCGGGATTTCTTTGGACTCGTCTTTTAATTCTTCGATAAATAAGACTTGAGTTCCTCGGCTTTAAGTAAACTTCCGTCTTTTGACTTTTTCTTCGATAAATCTTCAGAATTGGTCTTGGACTTTCGTTCTTTTTGCACTCTTGACTTCTTGACTTCATCTTTCATCTTTTTCTTCAATAAAAGTCCGTAAATGCCCGTGAATGCCCGTGTTTTCTCCACTTTTCACCTTTTCGTCCTAAGTCACAACAAAAACACAAACCACGCATAATTCCGACATAAAAGACATAAAATACACGTTTTGGTCCGGTTATTATTGTAATAAAGTGGTAGAAAAGATGTGTGTTTACACACATATCAAATCCCCTACACTTGACCATTGCAATGTCCTCATGCAATGCATTAGTTACAAAGCACATTTACATTTTTCATCATAATCAATCCACGTTGGCCTTTATTAAAGAGATAGAAAATTATGAACATTAAAAGTAAAGAAATCAAAAAGCATACCTTGGGTTTAGGAAATGTCATGAATAATCATCATCCTCAAGTTTTCACTTTCTCCAAACCAAGCTTAAAAACGAGATCATTGTTATTATAAGTTAGTAAACTAACACCAACTCATGTGGGCCAATTATTCACTTAGACTCCCTTATTCCTATGGGTATCTCTTATATTTTATTATTTGTCTTGAATGATCACGAGGATGCATTGTTTGACTTATTTCGATAGTTATTTAGTCTGAAAATAAAGTGAACGTTTTAATCAATAGTTAGCTAAAGGACAAAATCTTTTAAAACTGCTTCTCGGGACTTCACAAAGTTCATATCTTGGCATAACTCGTTTCGCGATTTGAGACCTTTCTCGGACCGATATTTGGCAGCGACTTCATACTTCAAACCTTGAGAGACGTTCATGAAATAATGGTCTTTTCTTCATATAGGAATTTCTTCACTTGAAGTTTTGAGAGATTCATACTTGGACCACGACTTCTTCATTTTTCTCCAATCTTTATTTTGGACTTTGATATACAACGATCCGCCTCCTTTTATGACTTGGATCTATTTATCCTCATACCTTGTTAGGGTCTTTTCGGATACACTTCTCCATGACTTTTGGGGAGTATTTGCTTTTCGTCGTGTGTCTCGATCCTTCATATTGATTTTCGATAAATGATTCTTCACATCACTTTTGGATCTTTAGCAACAAAATATAGCCCTCATGCCTTGTTAGGGCCTTTTCGGACTCGCCAATCTTCGCATCCCGCTTCAATAAGTTATGCCTTGGCTATGAACTCTAATCCATACCGAGCAACTTTTAAACGAGCTTGGGCTAGAAGCTAAGTAACTTTTCAAATCGTACAACCTTATTTATTGCAGATAAATTTATTAGCAAGTGATGGGAGAATAGGCTTATAATTAACTCACATAAATTCCCGAAAGAATACCGAACTTATAATTGACTCTATCATCTCTCGTTCTCCACAGTTTAAAATCTCAAGGAATGAGTCTCGTGGATGCTTAGCCTATTAAATCAAAGTTTTGGGTTTTCGAGTCGTCTATAGGATCTTGCAAATTCTTAGACTCTTTCAAGTTTAGAAATCGCATTTTAAAGTTCCCTTGATAAACGACTCTCTAGGATCAATTATAGGAACATGCGAAAAGTTCTTGTTCTTAACCTGTGAGAGTTAAGACTTTCGCGTTTTATAGCTCCCTATATAAAAGCCTAGCAAACTTGACTTAAACACGTTAAGGATACTAGCTAGAGCAAACTTAGATAAGTAAACTCGGGTTGAGTCAAAAGATTCACAACGTTTGAAAATTAAAACCACTTTATTAACATTTATTCTAGCAAAGAAAGAAAATTAACTAAACAAAGGGAAAAAACTAATAGGCCAAATTAGATCAAAATTTTTGAAAAATGTCGAAAAATTGATTTTCCGGTTAAAATGAGGACAAAAACAAAGAAAAGGCCACTTAACATCGATAGAAGTCCCCCTACACTTAATATAAACATTGTCCTCAATGTTTAAGCATGTGGGAGTAAACTCCCCTACACTAACTAAAGAGATTCCTTTTTTAATATTGAGAAAATATAAAATAGTGAATCGAAAAGAGTTTAGGATAGAACCAGGAAGAAGTAGAACACGGAATCACGGGTCGTCAAGAATCATAAAGAGTGGATCATTGAAGCTCGATTCCCTGATTAAGAAGAGAGGAGAGAGCAAACACCAACGGGTCTCCCCTACACTTATGATAAAGAAAGCGAAAAGATAGATGCATGGGTTGCCTCCCAAGAAGCGCTTGATTTTTGTTAACCGAGTCATTAGCCTGACTCGACCTTGATCATCAACGGAGGAAGCATGAAACATATCCACCAGGATCAAAGACATAGTTTTCGTCCATCAAATAGCACAAGCTTAAGGCGAATAAGGCAAGCCAAAGAAGAGTATGCAAGGTTCCCTTAAGCAGTGATGGAGCACGGTGGAAGCAAGGTTGAAGTGGTGCAAGCAGATTTCCATAAGTTCCAAAGATATTTCCTTTTATTTCATCAGGTGGATACTGAGATGGCTGCAGAATGTCAATACCGGGGTCGAACACCTTTTCCTTTAGGGGAAAATAGCACCCAGGCTCAGCAGAATGTGAAGAAGATCCGCGAAGAAGCACAACCTCGTCCTCAGAAGTGGGACAAAGAGGTGTTAACTCATACGTGCTGCGGATTTCGGTGTCGACCGGTTTCTTCTCCTTAGAAAGAATGTGCTTCAAATCCAAAGTAGGATCAAGACGATAATCTTCAAAATCATAAGGAGGAGCATCACTCTCATGAGGGAAGTAAGTGTTGAGAAACATAGAGAAGTCTTCCTCAAATGAGTAATCGTCCAAAGTAGGATCGAGTGATGGCGGAGGATCTTCATTATGTGAAGAATCGCTCGAAAGAGTATCAGCCTCATCGAAATCATCATACGTGGGCAGATCGGGATACTCAGAAGTAAGGTCATCATAATCATCCGAGTCTGAGCTAGAATCATCATCATAAGCATCAAAGACCTGTGGAGAGTCATAAATGGGAGAAGCGTCCAAAGTGGGGCGAGAATCATCCACATCATCTTGAAAAAGTGGATTATCGATGCAAGAGTCGAATAGAGGATTATCGTAGACGGTAAAGTCATCGAGCACATTAATCATATTCATAGATTCGCGGCCTCCAAAGGTTGTACTTGTAAGCTTCCCCATTTTGAAAACTTGTGCATCATCCCCGACTCTTAAGATTAACTCACCTTCGACCACATCCACTAAAGCTCGTCTGGTTCTCAAGAATGGCCGACCAAGTATTAAAGGAATACGAGGGTCCATTTCGTAATCAACAACGACAAAATTGACCGGGAAAGTAAATGTGCCAACTTTAATGAACACGTCTTCGGCTATACCAACGGGGTAAGCGAGAGTACGATTTGCAAGTTCAAGAGTCATCTTTGTTGGAGTAAGGTCGGGCAATGATAGTGTTTTCCAAACACTCAAAGGCATCAAATTAATACTGGCCCCGAGATCAGCAAGGGCAGTAAATTCTTCAGTTTTGTTGAACACGCAAGGCAACACAAAACGACCGGGATCTCCAAGCTTTTCCGGAAGTTCTTTAAGAATAACTGCAGAGCAGTTTTCATTTAATCGTGTGTTGGCGAGCTCAATCAGCTTCTCCTTCTTGTTAAGCAATTCCCTAAATGCTTTAACAAATTTGGGCATGTGGACAAGTGCTTCAAGAAAGCTAATGTTGAAGTTCATTTGAGAAATCATCTTCACATAGCGTGTCACTTCGGCGTCCTCCTTAGTTAGCATTTTGGTCTTGCCTAAACGAGAGGGATAAAGGATATTGGGTTTGGGTGGTGAAGGTGCAGGTGTAGGTAAAGGTTGAGATGTTGAAGGGTCATTCGTGGGAACTTCATCACGTCGAGGCGGAGACGGTAATGGTGCACTAATACTAGGTGTAAGAGGAGTAGGGATACATGGTGGTGGAGGAGGTGTAGATGATGGGGGTGGGATTGGTGGTCCTACGATGGTGACTCCACTACGGGTAGTAATAGCACTCACATTTGCTCGCGGATTGGTGACGGTGTTTGAAGGTAGAGAAATCGAAGAAGAAGGTTGAGCGGTGGGCAAGAAACTAGCAAGCATATTCTTTAAATCATTTGTTTGATTGCTGAAGGAGGATTGAATATTATCTCGAAGCTCGGATCTAATCTCATTTCCTTGCTTGGTAATATCTCCTTTAAGATTGATAATTTGGCTCTACAGATTCTTGATTTGCTCACCTTGGGTTCTCATGATGGCCTCAACATCCGGATTACTGGGTGGGGTTTGTTGGGCGGGTGGGTGATAAGGATTAGAAGCTCTTGGTGGGATTTGGTTGCTTCTAGTGTAGTTGTTGGCGGGGTTTTGGTTTTGAGGAGAAAAACCGGGTGAAAGGTAATTGTTGGACCGGTAACTCAGCAGATTTCTATCCCCTTGAGGTCAAGCTTGGTAATTTTCCGGTGAATAATTACCATAAGCAGCATACACATTTTCCGTATTTCCTTATGTCGAAGGACAATCGGTGTATGAGTGAGGATCGTCGCATGTTTCACAAGGAGCAGCAACAGCTTTGACTTGTTGTTGTTGTTGGTTTGAAGCCAAGAGTTGCATACTTCTGCTCATTTCAGTCAGCACACGGGTGAGTTCGGTCATATCAGGGTTTACTAAAGTGGAAGAAACATTGACTCTCGGGTTGTTCCTTGAAGAAGCAGAAGAATCCCAGTTTTTGTGGTGAGTAGTCATGTTCTCAATTAACTCTCTACACTCCTCGGGTATCCTTTTCATGAATGTGCCACCGGCGGCTGCATTGATCGTATCACGATCTCGAAAAGTCAATCCGTTGTAGAAAGTATCTATTAAGGTCACAGGGAGCATGTTGTGATTTGGACATCTATCGATCAAGACATTATATCTCTCCCAAGCATCAAAAAGATATTCATCAGGGTCTTGCATGAAACCGCTGATTTGATTGCGAAGGCTCGTGACCATGGATGGTGGAAAGTAGCGCGACAAAAAGCGTTGAGTCATGTCATCCCAAGTATGAATAGAATTCTTTGGGAGACGATCAAACCATTTCTCGGCATGATGTAATAAAGTATGTGGAAAGAGTTGTAGGCGAAGTTCATCCATTGTGGCACCAACCAACTTCATGCTTTGGGTGATTGTAATGAACTTGTCGAGGTGTTTGTTGGCATCATCATCAGGCAATCCACAGAATGGGTTAGTTTGCACTTGCTGAATCATGTGGTGCTTCAACGAAAACTCAGGAGCGATGATTTGCATTGGCGCAATCGGTCCTCCTCGTCCAAACATGGTAGGTTGACAAAGCTCCTCCATGGTCCGAAGATCGGGCTGTGGAAGAACATTGTTGTTATTATTAGGGTGCGGTGGATTATTGTTGTTTACACCTGACATAGCTAAATCTTCTTGAGTCTCGGGCTCTTGATAATTAGAAGATCTAGTACGCATACACCTGAAAATGCAAAAGAAAAAGAACCCAAACACAAAGACAATATATATACACAATAAAGATAAAATCTTTTTGGATTTTTGAAATTTTTAATTTTTATGGATTTTTATCAATTTTTAATTTTTATGATTTTTTGAATTTTTTAAGCAAGAAAAATAACGCTCACGAGTGAACGGATCCCAAAAAGCAACGCGTCTCTCACAGAAAACGGTTAATCTTTACGAAAAGAGCCGGCAGCGGCGCCATTTGATAACTAGATTTTTACTCAGGTTAAAAATTATCGTTGTACCAATCTCTTCGAATTGAAAAACTTGTGTTTAATGTGTGACTCAGTTTTATTTTGGTGGAACAAAAAGGTTGTCGTTGTAGTATATTTAGAGTGCAAAACAATTAAAGTAAAAGTGCGTTAAAGTAAAGTGCATTAAAATAAAATGGCGTTAATTTAAATCTAAATCTAATTAAACGAAAGGTGCAATATTTAAAAACGTGACAGAAAGTAAATTAAGTAAATGACTAAAAATAAAAGCGTGGCGGAAATTAAAATTAGACAAGTATTAGAATGATAGCGTAAAAATTAAACAAGACAAAATACTCAAACAAACAAGTCCAATCGGAATATATTCCGATCGGAACACTATCAGAATAAAGCACTTACCCCCGATCGGAATGATGATCGGAATAACCAACTCACCTTGATCGGAATGTTTCTTAACAAACTGATCGGAATAAACAAGGAACCCTGGTCGGAATGCCTAACGCACCTCGATCGGAATGTTGACTGGACCACCAATCGGAATGCTGTCACCACTTACCTGATCGGAATGCCCATTGATCACAATGATCGGAATACCAAAGCTTCTCATCGGAATATGAAGTAAGATCCAGATCGGAATAACTGTCCTTACCCACGATCGGAATACCACAAACTCCTCTGATCGGAATGTTATAACCCTTTTCCGACCAAGCCAAAGAAGCTATGGTCGGAATATATACACCCTTTTACGATTTACCCCAATCGGAATACGAAGAAAAGTACACAAAATAAGCTACACAAATAAGCTATGATTCTAATAAGCACTAGACGAAATTCCTAAGACCAAACGAATGAAATTAAGCTACTAAACAGAAATTTGAAGACTTTTAAAACAAGAAATGAAAAAGCTTTAACGAAAAATAACTTTTCAAAAAAATAACTTTTATAAAAACTATATAAACTTGAAAATAAACAAAATAAGCTATGAAAATAAATGATTCAAAACAATTAAAAGCACAAAAATGTAATCTTTAAACAAGTAAACAAGTTAAAAAGCATATAAATCAAAGATTAAAGAAATGAAGAGTGAGATCAACAAGATAAAGTAAAGGTGCGAGAATTAAAAGAAACACTTACTTGAAATTAAAGATATTAAAGGTGCAAGACAAGTATTTAAATTGACATGAAAAGTAAAGGTGCAAGTAAATAAAGGTGGAAGAACTAATTGTCACGATTAGTCAACAAAAACTAGTGAAATGAATAAGAGGGGTATATAAAGGAGATTAGGGGAGTGGTTAGAGGAAGCTTCCTCCCCTCCTTCCTTTCTTCTTAATTGCGCCTTTAAGTCCTTCCTTCTTAATCTCTTTGTTAATCTTGGACTTTGATGAATTTTGGCTCGGGATTTCTTTGGACTCGTCTTTTAATTCTTCGATAAATAAGACTTGAGTTCCTCGGCTTTAAGTAAACTTCCGTCTTTTGACTTTTTCTTCGATAAATCTTCAGAATTGGTCTTGGACTTCCGTTCTTTTTGCACTCTTGACTTCCTGACTTCATCTTTCATCTTTTTCTTCAATAAAAGTCCGTAAATGCCCGTGTTTTCTCCACTTTTCACCTTTTCGTCCTAAGTCACAACAAAAACACAAACCACGCATAATTCCGACATAAAAGACATAAAATACACGTTTTGGTCCGGTTATTATTGTAATAAAGTGGTAGAAAAGATGTGTGTTTACACACATATCAAACGTAGATAATGGGGGGGGGGGGTAGCAAAGAAGATTCTTTTAGGGGTTTTACGTTTTTTCAATTTTTTGGTTTTTGATTGTTTTTTAATTTTTTTTGGATTTTTGGTGTCTTACGTAGACTCAAATCTACAAATCACTCCTCGAATGAATCTCTCGATTAAAGGAGCCTTAAGGAATGAAAACGATCACGTTGAGTGAACGTCTTCGATGACTTTAGAACGTCGGTGGAATACCAAAACGTTCAAGAGGGTTTAATCTTGAAAACAAGCAAATATAATATACGTAGATAATACTTTGGTTGGCAAACCCTCGATTAGCCCTTTTTCTCAAAACACGCACAAGCAAGCGGGTGAAATGAGGCGACACTAAGCACTTAAGAGCCTTTTCCCCTTAGGTCGTGAAATACAACCGCCTTATACCCACCTTATAGTTTGTGTTAATCAAAATTAAGCCTTTCGAAAGTATTTATCTATTTTGCCTTTTTCTTTTTGCTTTAGATTCAAATACAATAATTGAGTGATGAAATCCCAATTAAGCTTGCGTTTTCACGCTTTTGAAGATATTGTAATTTTATTGTGATACGTATACAATATATTAATAATATTCACAAGAAAAACGAAAATGAATAATGGAATATCTACAATATAGTAAAAGATTGTTGTGTGTTTAATTTAGAAAACTAAACACGTTTTATTTGGATATTTATGATATAGTTGAGTAAATAACAAACGAGTATGTACGTTATATACGCTTTTCCAAAATAAAAAACAAAAACGCACAACTCACACAAACACGATATATATAAGGCACTAAACACCTCCCCGACAGAGGCGCCAAAATTGATGTGGGTAAAAATACGCTTTTAGGAAAAAGACGTATAATGCGGGCAAGTATTAAACTGACGGTTTAGGAAAACCGACAAGTCGAATAAGTGAGAGTTCGTTCTCGAAGGAGGTGTGTGATGTGTGCCAATATAATAAAATCAAGTTTGGTTTAGTGTCGTTTTTGGGTTTAGAAAGAGAGAAAATTAAAAGACGAGTTACACTACGATTAAACTACGACGAATGACGTAAAACGTAAACGTAAATACGTAAAACGCGACGAAATTATAAATTTAAACTAAAAATAAATTAAATATCAAAAATAAGTCTAAAATAATATAAATAAGAATAAAAACTCAATAAATAAATTTTAAAACCTTTTATTAATTAAATATTCAATTTTAAATGCTAATTAAAGCCCTAAAATTAAATATAATTAACAAAAAGTCCAAAATTATATTTTATCAAACTAAAATCTTAGGGTTATGTTAATTAAACTCTAAAAATTATTTTTCCTAAATTTTTGAAACTATTCTTCTATTTTTAAAAGGCTAAAAACACTTTTTAAACTAAAATAATGATTAAAAATAATAAAATAATGAGAAAAATAAATTTTCTTTTTCAAAAATCCTAATTTACTTATCTAAACATGAAAAAAATGAAAAAGTTGGAAAAAGTAAATTTTCCCTAATAAGACAAAAACAATTTAATTAAAAACCTATTTAAACTTAAAATAATTCTAAAAAATGATTAAATAAAGGGAAAAATGAAATTTCTTTTCTAAAAATCTTAAAATAACTTAGGGTTAAGACCAAATATAGCCCATGAACTTTCAAAAAAATCCCATGTTTGTCTACTTACTTTTTAAAATATCATTATTACCTACCAAACTCTACGATGACCGACTATTATCACTCATAAGATTTACTTTTTATTTTTACAACCGGTTTTCACCAGTAAACATGGACACGCAATATTTTATTTTATTTTTTTATACCCGTTGTATTATATGTTTTACCATATCTCGTTTTTTAACCTGGTTCTCGTGATGGGCAGATTAACACAAAACACCCACAAACATGGATGGACCTGGATCTTTCAGAAGAACAATAACAACACCTCTAAATCCATGGATAACCTTTTTCAAAAAGAATTAAGTAAGGTTGCTTCATCCTTTCATCAAACAACACCAATAAACATTATCTTCAAACCAACCTCTAGGTCTAGTCCGTAAACCGAGGGTCATATCATCATCAACCGAAACGTAGAAGTTCAATATAATTTGCCCATTATCTTCTTCACCCCTTATATCATCTCAAACCCCTGATATCATCTAAAACCATGATGTCATAGCATCTCAAACCATGAATTTAGTATCACTATGCCAAAACCATGATGTCATATCATCTCAAACCATGAATTTAGTATCACTATGCCTAGTTCCCGTGTACCAAATTGTGGTTCTAACGTCATGTACAACTCTTGGTTTGCCAACACGATCATAAAGATGGAAGAATTTAGGAAAATAGATCACGTCATGAATTCTTCCTTTTCTCCACACGTGGTAGCATTTCTAAGACCACAAAACATTAAGAATGATCCACAATGGTTTTAATGGTTTTCAACAAAAAAATTATGTAGATCTGCATGGAAGAACTTGAACAGATTTCACAAGCTTTGACAAGCCCAGTACTACTGATTTGGGAAAAATGATGAATGTTTTAAAGAAACTAAGGGGATAAAAACGTATATTAGTTAAATTAGAAGGACCAAGTGATGACGTGTCAAGAATGAAACGGTAACATGGGTGATAATAATCGGTCAGGGTATAGTTTGGTGGGTAATAATGGTATTTTAAAAAGTAAGTTGCCAAACATGAGATTTTTTTGAAAGTTCATGGGCTATCTATGGTCTTAACCCAATAACTTACTTAAACTAATAAAATTGGAAAAACTGAAATTGATAACTTTTTACTCACTAAAGACAAAAACAGTTTAATAAAAATCTATTTTAACTTAAAAATAATGCTAAAAATGTTAAAATAATCAGAAAAATAAAACTAACTTTTTGAAAAATCTTAAATTAAATAAAAAAACATAGGAAAATTGAAGGAAATGAAAAACACTAATTTTAGATTACTAAAGACAAAACAAGAGGAAAACTGACAATGACACTTGCTGGGCTTTGTCTTTTAGCAAAGCAGTGGGTAGTCTAAGCTTGTCAGTGGAAACTTTTTCCCACTGATGGATCACAGAAAACACAAATGGACGATTTTGGGCTTTGTTACTGGCTGTGTTTGGTACACAAAGGCACCCCGACACTCAGTGGACTATGGGAAGTCAAGAGAAAGCAAAAAACACACATATCAACAATAATAAAACACACAAATCAACCCAATATAGTTACTGCATCACAGAAAAGTTGTCATGAGGGGGGGGGGGGGGGTCTGCTGATCTAATTGGTAAATTGGTGAGTTTTGGGCACTCAAAACTTGCTATACAATCTCCCAATCTATGAATAAGCTACACACAACCCTGAACTAACCCTATAGCTATCATGTATGAAAATTACAAACCAAGAAACCTCAAATCAAATCCACAGCAGGCTATAATGGAAATTGGCAGATTTTTGGCAAATAAACAACTTTTACTCTAAACCACTACACATTAAACCTAAACCTAAAACTTACTTAATGTTATACTCCTGAATGTGTACAACCAACTTTTATAACCACAAAGATTCTCCTACTATGTAAACAAAGCAAATCCAAACACCCTATATTTTCAAAGAAGAAAGATTTTCAAACTTCACATTCAAACTTCAAATCACATTCAAACTTCAAATATTTCACATACTTATTGAGGGTTCAAGCCGGGTACCTGATTTAACTCCTTTCAAGCTAAGTAAGGCAAGCTGATGCCTTTTCTTGGGTATGTGAATTGAAAGGAAAGTGATGAGTTCTTGGTTGGTGGGTCAACAAATGACCCAAACCAAGAGAAGGAGGGTGGTTTTGCTGATGAGACTACAACAGTCCCAAAACCACAATATGAATGAATTATGGCACCTTGTAGAACCTGTTTAACACAAACACCACAAAAGTAAACAAAATCCAAAAGCAAGGCTACAAGTTGTTAGTCGAGCAGCTTGTAGTCTAGCTTCTTGGGGCAGTTAGATAAAAAAGAAAATGTTTTGAAGATCACACTAATTTTTTTGAAAACCTGTTAAGACTTAATGGAAGACTACCATCAAGCACATAAACTACTCAAGGGCTCAATTGTCAGTTGAGCTATTGAGGAACTTAATGTACAGTTTAAAAAGAAAATCTTGAAAATGAATTTTTCTAAAAACTTGGACAGAAACTTTTCATTCAAGAACAAGTAACCAACAAAGATAAAACAAGGTCTATATCCTCTACATATATTTGAGTCTCAGTCAAATATATGTGAGCAAATATACACACTTGGGTCCCAAACTTTCTTATCCAAAAACAAATTTTTGACAAAGCAAATTTGTTAAAAATGAAAACAACAATTGCATAAATTTTAAGATGAATTTAAAAGACAACTTATACTAAATGGAACACAGAAGTTTTGCAAGGCCCAATGAAACACTTTAGCTATTAATAAGAAAGAGGTTTACAAAAAAAATCTGGAACAAGAGGCATTCACAAGCCGAATCCTCTTTATATAACAACTAAAAGAAGGTCCTAGAATACATAGAAGTATGAAACCCTACTGCTAGAAGAAATTCCAACTCTGCCCTTTTGGTCTTGAATTTTGAAAGTGGTCAAATGAAGCATGTGATGAGCGAGCTGTATGAATCAATCTTGGCTGTCCATTTTGTCCTTTAGGAACACGAAATTGCTGAGAACCCTTGATTTTTTGAAAAGATGGCAAACTTGCCATATTAGGGGAGATAGGGGAGGTACTTGTGGGCCATAGGAGGTCACCGTATGGTGGTTTATGTGGTGGGTTTTGGTGAGAGTATGATTAATTATGTTTCTGGAAGGAATTAAGGAATAACCCTTTGTTTTGATATGAATTTAGGATTAGGGTTCGTGAGGTGAGTGGGTGTTCTTATGGGTGTGTTTAATTTGGTGATGGGTGTTAAGTGGATGTTTGTCGTGTATTTAACTGATTAATTAATCAGTTTAAAAAATACTGATTAATTAATATGTTATGGTGTAGTGGGGTGTGAGGTGGAAGGAGGTGATGATGTGTAGGCGTCTGGTTGGAGGAGTGGGGTAGTGGATGACATGGCAAGATGGGATTGGTTGGATGGAGTTATGTTAATTGTCCATATATAGTCCCTCAATTCCCAAATAACTTTCAAACACAATCTTGGCAGATTTTTAAGCATTTCCTTTGTTAATAACTATGCATCACTTGTCATTTTTGGAACACTTACTTCATAAACTTTGCATAAGGACTTTTAATGCACATTTTGCATTCTTCAAGGGCCATTCTTGTCTATTCTTGAAATATTAGGGACCCAACTGCAATAAATGAGATTTACAAGGGTATAATATGACAAGTCTTTAAAATAAGAGGGACCAATCTTGAAAAATCTTCAAACTTCAAGGACTTTAATGGAAAATCATGATTCGCGTCCGGTTCTTTATGCGGCTTCGTTTCCCGTGTTCGTTTTTGCTTGATTCTTGTGATATTTTGTTGATTTCATGATATCCGTACCTAAAATACACAATGAACAAACACAAGCATATTTTTGGGTATTTTATGACATTTTTAAGCGTTTTAAGCCCGATTTGGACGATGAGACTATGTATAATTGTAACACCCCACTTGGATAAGTGGATCGTTACGTGTATTTATGGCGTGTCATCAAAGCATAAGGTAAATGTCCTAAAACATTAACTAACCATAAAGGAAATACTAGAACCAAACATCGGTAATCCAAACATAAGCTCAAAACATGAAAAATAAGTACTGAAGGAAAGGACTAAACAATGTCCAAATAAGCAGAATAATGTAAGAAGTGCATAAAGCAAGAAGTCTGGATAGCTTCCATCCAAATGCACATGCTCTCAGAATCCTAAGAGCGTCCTGGTGTACATGCCGTTAGAACATGAAAGGAACTATAACTGAGCATAACGCCCAGTGAACGGATATAAAGCATGATAAGAAATAATGAAATGAAGCAGATGATAAAATACTGAAGCTGTAAGACTGATAAATAATGTTGCAGCGGAAATCTGTGTATAATCTAAAAAGTCTGATTTATGAATAATAAAACTGAACTGTTATCTATTAAATCTAAAAACATGCATTTACTATATTTTTAATTGCCAAGAGCTTATATAGGTCATGTGTTGTAACAACTGTTGCATGAATAACTGGAGGGGTGACCTCGACATGCTGTAGAGGGGTGACCTCTAAATAATGTGCTGGGTGGAGGGATCAGCTCCAATCTGAAGGATGTAGAGCACACACCACATTCACTTGATAAACTGTAAACTGATAGCCTAGGATGCACCCATACGCCCTGCCGATAATACTGATAAAATGGCCAAGCTGATATAAATGGGACGCTACGAGAAATCACTCCCTCGCAGAGGAGTCATGACACCGGTGCCTCTAGTGTCATGGTTATGGTACCTCCGTAACTAGTACATAACCAGATCATGCTTGTTAATAAAGCTCGGGCAATTTATTTAGTTATTAAATGATTACTGATAAGCTTAAAGCATATACTGGGGAAAACATTTGGCTGTAGACGGGGAGTCCTAATCATGCATAGAAGGGAGTCCTTACTGAAGGACGGGAAATCCGTACCTCGTGTCCAGTAATGAAATAAGAGTGAATGTTGAAGGATCTACTCTGACTTCATGGATACAACATAGATAAAGGACGCTGAGATGAGTTGTCTAATTACTTTTTTCTATTACTAATTTTTATATATTCTAAATTTAATTGATTTTATCCTTGTGATACTGTTTGGGTATAATCTGATAATATCTGACATTTTTGTAATATTACTGGTTACAGTATTCCTGTATTGCTGATTATGGTGTTAATGCAAGTAATGCCTAAAAACGTTATTAGTGTTAACTAATCTTTCTTAGTTTTGATCACAACAAACCATACAACACATTTAGTGTAAAACACAAAATGAATTATTTAACTAACACTATCATCAAGGTAATAATCATATCACTTATCTTTCTTAATCATACTTAGTGATCATCAAAATGATTATCCTTAAAACTCACTTTTGTTAATAAGACAAAAGACTTTTTAATAAACTTTCTTTTTTATAAAATGTTTTATTAAAATGGAAAATGAAAATTTGAAAATGGCATATTCCAAATGCTGTTAGAATATCCTTTGAAGGGTTCAAATACCTCAGATATTCCCACCCCCACTAAAAGACAAAAAACGGAGCAGAGTCTAGTGGCGGTACCTTAAGTACCTACGCGGTACCTTAGCGATATGGTACCGCCGGGTGAGATAAGGTACCACGCACAGTAGCCGTTATAGATCCGTTGTAACTTTGTCTCCTTTAAATAGTGGGTCAAATCTCATTTTCCAGTAAGCCTCTTGGACGTTTTCCTCAGCCCTCTTTCTATTTTCTTTAGCATAATCATTAGTAAATGATCACTTAAATTATTAAGGATATTTACATATGATTATCCTCTTGATCCCCTCCTTTACCATGTCCAATGAGAAGATCACTCACTCACTAGTGTAGTGATAAAGATGAATCTATGAGCTAGTCATATTCATCATGATACCCCTTTTTGTTTTAGGTGAAGCCAATGTATTTATGAATACTTGGACTAGTTGTGTTCATCCAAGTTATTTGTGGATACTTGGATTTGTTGTGTACATCCATTGCATATGTGTTTGCTTGGATTCGTGTTGTGTAAATCCAAGCTACATGTGTGTTCTTGGATAAGTCTAGTTGAGTTGTAATAGATTAGATTAGGAGTTCTCACTAAACTATAAAGTGATGTGGTTGTGTCTTGTGAGTTCTCACTAAACTTTAAAGTGATTAGTAGTTGTGTTGTGTGAAGTTCTCACTTAGCTTCAAAGTGAAGAGTCGTGAAGATTGGTTCTAGCTTTCGATTAGAACTGGATATCTAGCCTTGTGTCGTAAAATGGTAAAGTAGGCAACGTCGTGAAGATTGGTTCTACCTTAAGATTAGAACTCGACATCTAGCCTTGTGTCGTTAAATTGTGAAGTAGGCAACGTCGTGTAGATTGGTCCTAGCTAAAGATTAGGTCTCAACATTTAGCTTAGTGTCGGAAAATAATGTAAGCAACGATGTAAGGTTTTCTCCACCGAGAAGGGAGCTTGTGGATATAGTGGAAATCTCGAGTAGGTGTACTTGAGGAGTGGAGTAGAAACGAGGATAGAGCCTCGTTGTCGAACCACTATAAATCTTGGTGTCTTCCCACTAGGTTGTCTCCTTCCTTGCTCTTTACTTATTTCATTATCATTATACTTGCTTATTATCCTTGCTAGTGCATTTCAATTGAACCTAATCATTATGCAACTTAGCCTCAAGTAAAAGATAGTTTTGATTCAAACCAAACTGAAAGGAATTTTAATTTGGTCACCAATCGAAGAGAAACTATTCAACCCCCCTTCTAGTTTCTACAATTGTTATCAGAGCGATGGTCACTTAAGATCTTTGAAGTATATTGTACTTTGAAACTTGGATCGATCCATTGTCTCCTCAAATTAGAAGGTCTAGTTGTACTGAAGTTTCTCTTTGGTCAAAACTATGTTTTCTTTGAAAATAGGTCTTTTAATTGATAATATTGCATCCCACTTAAGATTAGTAGCCTTTATGCATTTTGGATATGCTCTTGAAATGTATCTACTAGTTTGCATCTTGCTTTGTGTAGGTACTCATGAAGATCAATCAATTTATTGGTTATGGATTGAGATACTTGCACTTTTAGAAGAATCATCTTCATTGATCTTTAATATCTTTGAATGATGATACCAAGATGATTGGGAATGATACTAGTCCTTGAAGACTTAGTAATCATCATAGTCATTGATTGGGCATAGCACTTACTCCTTCATGGATTGCTCTTTGTGGCCAAGGTACGCTTTCGTTCTTCCACACGCCCTTTGATCATTCTTTTGATCATTACTTGACTATGTGCTTGTTCTCGGCATCCTTGCCTTGACATTTATTTGTGGTTTGTGTTTCTTTTCTTTTATCCTCTCAAACCTTCATTACTTGGATACTTGACTCACTATGGTGATGTAGAGTGAGTTAGTAGAAGCTTAAAGTATCAAGCATGATTTCCATGGTTTGCACCCATACGGTTAGTAGGCCCTTTGTGGGAGAGAAAGTGAATTAATACTTTGCTCATATTTTAGTTTAGACTAAGACTATTATTGAAAGTGATCTTAGTTTAGACTTGAATAATTGCTTTGTGCTTATTCATTACCAAAGCCGTTTATCGTTTCGCCGGAAAGGCACGTCTTAAACCACTATATATGATACAAGCTCTTCGTTTCAACTACTTGAAGATTGTCATTAATCCCTTGAGCATTGATCCTAGTCTTGATTCACTTCTCTTGACTTCTCTCCACTTAGTCGTTTTGCTACGAGTAGTCGTTTTTCCGTTTTGGTTCTTTTCGATCTTGATTTAACTCGTAATCCTTCATTAAGGCATATTGCTTAGTGTTATGATGATCCAATGATATTCTAAAAGGCTCATGATTTAATTTTAAGTATTTTAGAAAAACTGGATTTTCAAAATTTCGCGTTTTTCAGAGATAGAAACCAGCCTCTGCCGGCGGTTCCTTATCTCCGCGGCTCAAAACCCGCGATACCTTATCGATAAGGTACCGCGGGCAGTAACTTTTTTCAGAGCGCCAGTTTGTGTTTTTTATTCTTTTTCAAACCAAACTCTATCTCTCCCAAAAACACTCAGCCGACGGGTTTTACCTTTTCCACCATTGTTGAAGCTTCCAAAACCTTCAATCACTCAAATTAATTGATTCCAAGTTGTGGGTTTCACTCATCCTTCATCTATCATCAATTAATTGTAAGTACTTTCTTTCAATTTCATCTATTTTGTTCTAGGGTTCATCCTTTCATAATTGGGGATTTTTAAGATTGAAATTGAATTAAAACCTTAATAGGAATGTGGGTTGACATGGTAATCTTACTATGATTCCTTAGGTTGATATTCATTAAGATTTCACTAAAATCCACTTGTAGAACAAATCCGAATTTAGGCTAAATGATTTTGGTTGAATGATGGATTTGAGATGAACCCATGAACAAGTAGGTGACATTGTTAATGCTTACCTAAAAACCTTGTTTTGAAAAACCAATGTTCTAATCCATTGTTGATCTAACATAGATCATGTGTTCTTGGTCAATGATGGAATAGACACATTGTGAACATGAAAATGATATGGAATCAATCCTATGTTTGTCAAGAAATTGATATAACACATTTTCATTTTTCGTTTTCCTTTTTATTTTTTCATATGAGTGATTGTAGAAATATTGTCTTGTGTTTATTTAGGTACTAGTGATGCCTTCACAATACCAAAAGGATCATCAACTCACCAAACAATATATGCCTAACCTATCCGACTTTTGTCCCTCAACTCACCTTGCCCATACCTTTTCTTCTCTTCAATCTCGTTGCTTTCATGAGGGTAGATTTGTCCAAAAAGATATCAAGGATTATGTCTACATCAAGTCCATGTTTGAAAACATTGGATTTGGGTGTTTGTTGAACATTAAGGAAGACATCTATCCTCGATTCCTATTGGAGTTCTTTAGCACATACTCCGTCATTGAAAACAATGATGGAATATTTGTTAGGTTCATCTTGAACGATCAACTCATTCAATACTCTCTCGAAGTGTTTGGTCAAATTCTTGATGTCCCATTTGAAGGCACTTGTCGCTTCACGGATAAATGGAAGCTTAGTGCTCTCATTGAATCCTACAATTGTCCTCCAAATGATCATGAGGAAATTGATCTTGACTTCATTATCGACGTCGTCTCCAAAAAGCGTAATCGACCCGTTAAGAGAAGCCTTCATACTAAGGTACGTTCGGTAAAACGTCATGAGGTTCTCTTGAGCGACCTTAATGATAATATGGTTCAATGGACCAATATTCTTAGGGAAAATGTGTTTTGTCTTGGTAGAAACCGGGATCATGTTCCGGCGTGTTTAGTGCATATGCTATATTGCATCTTTCTAAACACCAAGTACAATTTAGCATATTTTATCGCTCAACGGATCAATTATGCTATTCACAAACCCAAAACAAACCTCCCTTATGCAATGCTCCTCACTCGCCTTTTTAAAAGGGTTGGCCGTGATTTTCCAAATCTTGATCTTTCTCAGTTTCAACTGGTCAAGCGGGTCATGCTACCTATTCAAGAGGTATATAAGAGAAAGACAAGATCTGATCGAAAATTCGACCAACTAGAGCTCAATGATGAGGACATGGACATGCCAACAAGTGATGGTGATGACATTGGCACAAGCATTGACTCTTCGAGTTCTTCTCACCACTCCACAAACTCATTCGTGGATGGTTTAGATGTCATTGTTTCCCCTCCCCACCATTCCTCTAGTGAAGTTCCTAGTAATCTCAATTTAGAGGAACTTTACCGTCAAAATCTTCGAACCTGAGGTGATTTGCATGAACACCGAATTGAGTCAAGAAAGGGAATCAAGTATCTGGGAAAAATAATCAAGGACTTAGGGAAGAAAAGGAGGTGAAGACTTTGAGAAGTGTCAAAGTTTGGTTATCTTTTGCAGCTTAAACATTTGCTTATTAACACTTTGGCTTAATTATTTATTTACTTATGTTGCATGTTTGGTCTATTACCGTTTTTTTGATCCTAAATGTTGCTTATGCAATAATGTTTGTGTTTTACATAGCTTTGTGCATGCCTTATGATAGTTAGCTTATTAGATTATGATCTGTAGTTAACTTTGGCTTGTGAAACCTTTGGGAAAAATCTGGGTTTATCAAAAACTGGGAAGGGAAATTTTTGAAAACCTTCTGGTCACGGTTCCATATCGACCCGCGGTTCCTTATCGATAAGGTACCGCCGATCCTAGATAAGGAACCGCCGGTCACTGTGCACGACAACATCTTTGCTTTACACTATTTTCTTAATTTTGTGTAAACCTTGCATGATTTTCAGTAATAAACTGCACATTTCCTAAACTAGGGTATCTAAATTCATTATTCACCTAAAATGATTTTAAACCATTACTAGTTTGGATCATCCCCTCACCCATTTAAACCCACCTTGTTTTCCATGTTCTTCACACATCAAACATACTTCCCTAAACCTTAAACCACCCTAATCAACCATGGTGTGTACCAAAACCTCAAACTCTTCCAAGACCTCCACCCCAAGAAAAACACTCAAAATAAGGGTTAAGGTAGCTAAGCCTAACTCTTCACCTTTCCACACACCTAAGAATGAGAATGCTTCAATCCTCATTTCTTCATCACCTTCCCCACCTCTTGCACCATGCAAGACCTCCTCCACCCATGGTACTAACCACTCCATTAGTTCTACCTCCTCTTCATTCAATTCTAGAATGAATGAGCTTTCTTCACCCTTCACTCCAAGTGCACCCTTGGAAGTGACCACACAACCTCAACCAATCCAAAGCATTCCTTTTGGGAATGACTTTGATGACTCTTTGGTGACTTCACCATTTACCCCTCACAACTCACCCATTTCACCAACCTTGGAGGATTTACCTCCACACTCACCCATTTCCCCTTTGAGGAACATGCCTCCACTTTCACCCACATCACCCTTGGAGAACTTGCCTCCTCCACCTCCACCCAACTCAAACATCCCAATTTTGGGTGTCCCTCTTTCCCTCCTCTTGGGTGATCCTTACTTTGGGTTTCAACAAACTCATGGTCCTAGATGTCCATGTTGTCTCTACAACCACTTCCTCATCCATAACCTAAGGATGGATATGTTTGGACTACATAGGGGTTTGCAAGACTTCTTGCTTGCCTTGTTCTCCATGCCTCCTCCTAGGAGATGAATGATGGAGTCATTTCATAATAAGAGTTTTCAACAACAAGCCAAAGAAAACTATTTATCTAGATTTTATGATAAGCTAGCTATGTATTAGTTAGTCTTTATTTGTCTTTGTACTTGTTTCACTAATGAATGTTTCATGTTGTTGACTTATGGATTTAGCTTTGTGTGATTCTATCCTTTTGTGCACACTAATCAACTTTAATGTGAAATTAAAATTGAACCTAAATCTATCACAACCCCTAAACTTGACTAAAATTGGTTCAAAATGATATCTAAATTATTTTGTCACCCTTTGTCAAGACATTCTTTGTGAATGTGTTGCTTTATGCAACCCTAGCATATTTTGGTTCTAATAGAGGTAAAATTCCAAGATTTGCAATTTTTTGAAAAAGTCTCAGTTTTTCCCAAAACCTAGGAAAAACATGGTTTAAAGTCCACTGGACGCGGTTCCTAAAGGACCCGCGGTTCCTTAGTGATATGGAACCGCCAGCCCATATAAGGTATCGTGGCCAGAAAGTGGCTTTTGACGATTTTTTGGTCAAAATCTTTAAAACCCTATTCCCAGTCAAGATTCCTTGTTTACTCAAATTAACTAAACATTCCTTGACATTACACTTTTTGTATTCAAATTCTTACCTTGATTACATTTTACTTATACCCCAACCTTGAGATTTCATTCTCACACCTTCCCAACCTTGAGAATTCATTCTCTTATAACCTTGAGATATCATTCTCACACTCTCACAATGCCTAACTCCTACATTCCTAACCTTGACATTTCTTTGTCACAACCCCTCTCACCCAAAGCTTCTTCATCCAAGCTTTCAAAGAAACCGAAAATCTCGGTTCGACCCGTTTGGGTTAAGAAAAATGAACCATCTTCGTCCAAACCACCCAAAATCCCTACCTTATCTCCAATCAAGTATTGGAATGAGACTTACACCATAAACACCATCACCGGAGCAAAAGAACATGTTCCACCACCACCACAATCCTTCAATACCCCCAACTCAATGACCTTGCAACCTTACCAAACCTCACAAGGCATTGTGAAAACATTCCCAAACCCATTACCCCACCACCACCAAACCCTAAGTTTGATGCCATACCCCCATCAAACGATTTTGTGTTGCATCATGGATCCTCGTGTGATTGTTGCCGATTTCAACAAATTGAACTTGCTCATGTGTATGAGAAGTTAAATTTTCTTGAATTCCTCCTCACTCGACCTCCTATTCAAGTTTTCATTCCGGTGGACAAAACTTCGAATGATGCATCGTCGTCTTTTTAGTTTTATTTTATTTTTAGCAATCTTGGAAAATATCACTATTAGACTAGCTTATGCTTAGTGGTTTATTTTCCATATTTATTGCTTTTAGATACTCATACTATGTGTATGACTATCTTCTTTGTTGTTTTTTTTGTAACCTTTGTGTTATTTGTGTGCTATCTAATTAGTTCTACTTTGAGTTGATCTTGGTTAATTTTTTACAATTGCTTATGGGTGATTCCATCAATTCTAAAGCTTTAACTCATTGACAAGCTTATCATCTTCATTGGATTGAAGTTTGATTTTGTCAATTACCTCTTTGGACATACTTAGCAAAATACTTGCTTCTAATTTGAGATTTCTTCTCTTTCTCCCTCTCAAGTTACTTAGTAGGTAGTGATCATATATACATTGGTGCTTCTTTCCTTTCTACTAACCTTTGTGTAGCATGTCACCTTAGCTCACAAACTTGGTGCCCTAAGCAAGGGGGAGCAACCACCAAGGGGGAGCTACTAGCAAAGTTCGATGCTCTTCAAAGACTTATGCTAACCTTTTTGCTACGACAAAGGGGGAGAAATGATAGCGATAAACTAGTTAATAATTCCATAGTTTGTGTTTCTACGTAAATGAGTTTATCGTTTGTCGTAATCAAAAAGGGGGAGATTGTTAATGCAAGTAATGCCTAAAAACATTATTAGTGTTAACTAATATTTCTTAGTTTTGATCACAACAAACCATACAACACATTTAGTGTAAAACACAAAATGAATTATTTAACTAACACTATCATCAAGGTAATAATCATATAACTAACCTTTCTTAATCATACTTAGTGATCATCAAAATGATTATCCTTAAAACTCACTTTTGTTAATAAGACAAAAGACTTTTTAATAAACTTTCTTTTTTAGAAAATGTTTTATTAAAATGGAAAATGAAAATTTGAAAATGGCATATTCCAAATGCTGTTAGAATATCCTTTGAAGGGTTCAAATACCTCAGATATTCCCACCCCACTAAAAGACAAAAATGGAGCGGAGTCTAGTGGCGGTACCTTAAGTACCTACGCGGTACCTTAGCGATATGGTACCGCGGGGTGAGATAAGGTACCGCGCACAGTAGCCGTTATAGATCCATTGTAACTTTGTCTCCTTTAAATAGTGGGTCAAATCTCATTTTATAGTAAGCCTCTTGGACGTTTTTCTCAGCCCTCTTTCTATTTTCTTTAGCATAATCATTAGTAAATGATCACTTAAATTGTTAAGGATGTTTACATATGATTATCCTCTTGATCCCCTCCTTTACCATGTCCAATGAGAAGATCACCCACTCACTAGTGTAGTGATAAAGATGAATCTATGAGCTAGTCATATTCATCATGATACCCCTTTTTGTTTTAGGTGAATCCAATGTATTTATGAATACTTGGACTAGTTGTGTTCATCCAAGTTATTTGTGGATACTTGGATTTGTTGTGTACATCCATTGCATATGTGTTTGCTTGGATTTGTGTTGTGTAAATCCAAGCTACATGTGTGTACTTGGATAAGTCTAGTTGAGTTGTAATAGATTTGATTAGGAGTTCTCACTAAACTATAAAGTGATGTGGTTGTGTCTTGTGAGTTCTCACTAAACTTTAAAGTGATTAGTAGTTGTGTTGTGTGAAGTTCTCACTTAGCTTCAAAGTGAAGAGTCGTGAAGATTGGTTCTAGCTTTCGATTAGAACTTGTTAGGACCATTGTAATAGTTATATGTAATAGGTAGACTAGGAGGTATGTAGTTCCTCCTGGTCCTAGTAGTAATAGGAGCAAGTCCTGCTCCTGGTCCTAGTCGAAGTCAAACTTTATTATTTACTTAATATTCTGTTAGGATATGCATGAGATATGTTAGGAAAGGATATGCATATCAGTTTTACACGTTTTCTTTAATGATGTATTAGGGTTTCCTTGTAGTATAAAAGGAACCTTAGGCAGAAGGGTTATACACACCTTCACCAAACGTAGTTCTAGTGATTATCAATATTAGAAATCCTTAGAAAGGATCAAGTCTTTACAGTTATTCTATTCTCTTTGATTATATTTATATTCTACATTCATATTGTGTATAGAGTCTCTTTATGACTTGACTTGTGATTACAAAAGTCATTCACCGGTCCTGACAGGCTGCAAGATCTACATCTAGTAGACCCAACAAGTGGTATCAGAGCTTGGGAGGGTCTCTATACAAGAAGAATCAAGTTTTCTTATTACTAATATTTTTTTTATCATGTCTGCCTCAACTTCTACTCAAACAAGAGAAGACAGCACTCTAAAAATTGTGCAACCTCAGCAGATCCTTGCTACGGTCTCAAACACGAATGGTAAATTCCCTCTTCTGAAAAAGGGTGAATATGAAAACTGGGCAATGAAGATGGAATGGTGGATCACCAATACTGATCAAGATCTTTGGAAGATCATTCTGAATGGAAACAGCAAGAAGCTTACTGGAAGAGACAAGAATGGTAATATTACCCTTCTTGACACTAAATCTCATGAAGAAATCATAGCTATTCAGAAGGAGGTCAAAGCAAAAACAATTTTGCTTCAATCTCTTCCTGAAGATCACATGGGTGACTTCTGCCATTTGGATGATGCCAGAGAGTTCTGGAATGGCATAAAAGCAAGGTTTGGTGGCAATGAGGAGTCAAAGAAAATGCGAAGATCCATGCTGAGAGATGAATTCACAGAATTCAAAATCTCAGAAACTGAAGGTCTACATCATGGGTATGATAGGTTTCAGAAGATATTGAGCCAGTTGAATCAACTTCGGTCAAAGCCTGATGATGGTGATATTAATGCAAGGTTTCTTAAAGCCTTACCCTACTCATGGAATCAGGTGGTGATCTATCTCAAAGCTAAAGGTGGGCTTGACTATCTCAACTTTGATGATCTGTTTCATAGGCTCAGAACCTTCGAACCTCATGTGAGAGGATTTTCGAGTGATTCTTTTCCCACTCCTGCTAATACTGCCTTTGTGAGTTCTATGGCATCTAGTCTCATGTCATATGCAAGTAGCCCAAGCAATACTGTCTCCTCTCAGCATACTGTTCAGCATACTTCTGCTCCTGATCCTACTGCCAAGTCTGGTAGTATGGTAGAAGCCGTTATTCATTCTTTTGTGGCTGATGTTAATGCTGAACAACAACTTGCTTTTGATGACTTCAAACAGGTTGATAAACTTGACCTGGATGAGATGGATCTTAAATGGCAGATGGCCATGCTTACTCTTAGGGTTGACAAGTTTGAGAAGAAATCAAGAAGGAAATTTAATTACAACCATAGGGAGCCAACAAGATTCGACAGAAGCAAGGTTTGATGCTATAACTGCCAGCAACAAGGTCACTTTGCAAGGGAGTGCCCTACCAAGAATGATCAGGAGAAGAGCAGGTACTCAGCTTTTAAGGTTCAGGAGGTAAAAGATGACAAGAAGGCACTAGTATCTGTTGACTCTATGGTCAACTGGAATGATCATCAGACTCCTACTTTTGAATCTGCTGAATCCTCGACTGACGTATTTGCAATGATTGCTGGGAATCTCTCTGATGTAGAAGAAGCTGACGAGTTTGCTCTTATGGGCATCTCACCTCAGGTACAACATTGTCCTCTTGGTTGTCATGATAAATACTCAGAATTGTTGTCTCAATTTAATGAAGTAAATGATCAAAATGATAAGTATTTTTTAGAGGTTCAAGCCTATAAGGCTTCATTAAACACATTAGAACAACAAAAGAGGTGGTTACAAGATACTCAACGTGCTTATGAGGATAAAATCAGGATACTAAGCATCGATTTAGAAAACACGACAAATATGCTTAAATATACAGAAACAGTAAGAGATGCTAGTATCAAAGAAAAAGAGGAGATGCAAGGAAAATTATATGCTACAATGCTAAGATTTGAAAAATGGCAAAAGGCACCTAAAAATCTTTCAAAATTAATTGATAGTAGCATGTCTGGCAGAACTAAAAGAGGCTTAGGATTTGAAAAATATATTGATTCAGAAGATGTATTTGATTTATCTTTTTCAAGTGTCTTTGATGCCGACAAAGAGGATGAGGGCAAACCTAGTTACAATAGGTTTAAACCTGCAGCAGAAATGCATGCTGTCCCTCCTCCTCTTACTGGAACTTTTATGCCCACTTCATGGCATAATGACTTGGATGGATCACAGATGATTGAGTCCCCAACAAGTTCTACTAATACTAATGACTTTGTCTCATGTACTTTCAGTGACAAAGCCGGTGACTCTGCATCTAGTGGTTCAAGTGAAGAGTCAAGACCTACAAGTTCCAAGTTGAATGAACATGCTGCTACTGGTGCTAGGAAGTGTGAAGAAAGAATTGCTGTCAAGTCAAGTGTGTCTGGTCCTAGTTTATTGAGTCCTAGGAAGAATGTTTTTCCTAGAATTGTGTGTAATAAAGTAGGCAGTATGAAACAATCTCATTCTAATAAAAGGTCTTTCAAAACATGTTTTGTTTGTGGCAGTGCCTTTCATTTAATTAAAGATTGTGATTATTATGACACACATGCTTCTGTTAATCATGCTTTTCCTGCTCCTGGTCCACCAGGAGCTGCTTCATATGCTTCTAGAAGACTTAATCCTAGTGCTCCAACGTTTACTTCTTCTCGAGTGTCCTCTCCCTTAGCTTCTGATTATTGGAGAAATATTGGATTCCAAACAACCAGTAATTATTTTCAAAATTTTAATCCAATCTATCCACATAATTTGGACCACACGTATTTTGGTTTGGAAAATTTGGGAACTGCTGTTAAGCCCTCAGCAGGTTGTCCTTGGTCAAATAATAATACCTAAATGATGCATAGGCAACTAAGGAACAACAGTGGATCTCATCAATCTTCTTGGCACTCTTCTAAAGATCCACAAGGCAGGCTCAAACCTGAAAAGGTTTGGGTCCCCTTAAGACACTAACTTTTGCAATTTTTTATTATCTTGTTGTTGTAGGTTACTCCATACCAGGATCCTAGTCTAGGCATTGTTGATAGTGGTTGCTTCAGGAGCATGACTGGCAATAAAAGTCTTCTCTCTAACTTTGTACCATTTCATGGAGGCAAGGTCTATTTTGGTGGGGGTGAAGGCAGAATCACTGGCAAAGGAACGATAAAGACTCCTGATCTTAATTTTGAGCAGGTCTACTATGTGGAAGCACTTCAACACTTCAACTTGATATCGGTCTCTCAGATTTGTGACAAGAAGCATTTTGTTCTCTTCATCGATACTGATGCACTTTTGCTTTCCAAAGACTTTTAGCTTCCGGATGACTCACAAGTGTTACTCAGAATCCCTGGAAGACACAATCTCTATAGCATCAAGTTGAATGAAGTCAACCCTACTGGTCAACTAGCATGTCTAGTTGCTAAAGCCTCAGAAGATGAAGCCACTAAATGGCACCGAAGGATGGGGCATGTGAACTTCAAGACCATTCACAAACTTGCAAATCTGAATCTAGTCTCTGGTTTACCTCCCAAGACGTTTAGAAATGATATAAATTGTATTGCCTACAGCAAAGGCAAACAACACAAAGCATCCTTCAAGGCCATTACTGCTCTTAGTCTTATTACTGAACCATTGCAGCTACTACACATGGACTTATTTGGTCCTACTTCCATTAGAAGCATTGACCACAAGCAATTCTGTCTGGTGGTAACTGATGGATATAGCAGGTTTACGTGGGTGTTCTTCATGGCTGCCAAGAATGAGACCTATTCAATTCTTAGAGATTTTCTTACCCTGATAGAGAACCAGTTGTCTAAGAAAGTTAAAGGTATTCGTTGCGACAATGGAACCGAGTTTAAAAATAAAGACCTCATCGCACTTTGCAATGCTAAGGGCATCAAAAGAGATTATAGTGCTGCAAGGACTCCTCAACAGAATGGTGTGGCAGAAAGAAAGAACAGGACACTAATAGAAGCAGCTAGAACTATGCTTGCCGATTCCAAGCTTCCAACCATGTTCTGGACAGAAGCTGTTAATACTGCAAGTTATGTTTTGAATAAGGTTTCTATTACCAATCCTCACAAGAAGACTCCTTATGAGCTGCTCACGGGCAAAGTTCCAAATATTGCTCATTTGAAGCCTTTTGGGTGTCCAGTCACCATTCTAAATACTAGTGACTATTTGGGGAAGTTTGATGGCAAGGCAGATGAAGGATACATTGTGGGATATTCAGCTCATTCTCGGGCTTATCGTCTCTACAATCTTCAAGCCAAGCGGATCATTGAAACTATTAATCTCAGGTATTTTAAGGAGAAGTCAAACATCCAAGGCAAGGGTCCAGAATGGTATTTTGATCTTGATTATCTTAGTGATTCGTTAGGATATTTTCGTTTCAAAACTAACCATGATGCAGGACCACAAGTGTTTGCAACTTCTAGTACTGGTGTTCCTTCTAGTCTTTCTGATTCAGATGATGAGGATGACATTTTTGTGGTTCCATCCTATTCCACCATAGTTTCTCCTACTCCTCCTAGTGATGCAACTCCATTGGATGTACAGGATTCCCAAGTATCTCTTGACACTCTTCTCAAACAACAACAAGAAGCTACTAAAGCAGCTGCTCAAGGTAGTTTTGAGTTTCCCTTGGTTGAGCCTACTGACAAAGTTGCTCCTGGTACTCCAACTTCTGCTCCTAGTGCTAGCTTATCACCTACTGGTACTCCGGCTAGTGAGTCTGCTTCCAATACTCGTTTCTCCAGTCCTTCTGATTTGGGGAACCATCAAAAGAAGTCTTCTACCAAGCTGGATGATATTCATAAACAACCAGTAGATAGGATTTTCCACAATGCTTCATATGATGCTGACTTTGTTGGTGATCTCAATAACTTGGCACCAGAAGTGGAGGTTTCTTCCAATCCAGTCTTGCAATCACACAAAGATCATCCTACCACTCAAATCATTGGAGATCCTGGTTCTACTATCAAGACACGCAGAATGCAGCAGAAGGCCTCGTCTGATCATCATGCTCTTGTGAGCTATATTGAAGATCAAAAGCGTAATAATCATACGGACTTTCAACACTGTTTGTTTGCTTGTTTTCTTTCACAGGTGGAACATAGGTCTGTTTCTCATGCTCTTGAGGATCAAAGTTGGGTGGAGGCTATGCAGGAGGAAATGCAGCAATTCTTGTTTCAGAATGTTTGGGTTCTGGTTGACTTACCAGATGGAAAGACAGCTACCAATACCAAATGGATTCTCAAGAACAAGAAGGATGCACGGGGAATTGTCGTAAGGAATAAAGCTCGGCTTGTCGTACAAGGACACACTCAAATTGAGGGCATTGACTATACTGAAGTTTTTGCTCCGGTTGTAAGGATAGAGGCCATTCGTCTGTTTTTGGCTTTTGCCTCTTATGTGGGCTTTACGGTGTTTCAGATGGATGTCAAGAGTGCATTTCTCTATGGCAAAATTGACGAGGAAGTGTATGTTACTTAACCTAAGGGCTTTGTAGATCCACTTCATCCCAAGAAAGTTTACAAGGTGGTCAAGGCTCTTTATGGGTTACATCAGGCTCCTAGAGCTTGGTATGAGCGTCTTTCAACTTTCTTGTTAAAGAATGGCTATAGAAGAGGTACTATTGACAAAACACTATTTCTTCGGAGGAATACCAAGGACATTATCCTTGTTCAGGTTTATGTGGACGACATTATCTTTGGTTCTACTAGGAAGGAGTGGTGTGATGAGTTTGAACACTTGATGAAAGGCGAATTTCAGATGAGTGCGATGGGAGAACTGTCGTTCTTCCTTGGTCTTCAGGTCAAGCAACAATCGGATGGGATTTTCATCAGTCAAGATAAATATGTCCATGAGATTCTTCAGAAGTTTGACATGGATCCTCTTAGACCAGCAGCAACTCCTTATGAAGTTGCTAAAATCAAACTTAAGAATGAGCCAGACCCCCCGGTAAATGTTCATATGTACAGGTCTATGATTGGCTCCCTCATGTATTTGACTACATCACGTCCGGACATCATGTTTGCAGTAAGTGCTTGTTCTAGACACCAGGTGACTCCAACGGTTTCGAACTTAAATGCAGTGAAGAAGATTTTCAAGTATATCAAGGCTCAACCTAAATTGGGTCTATGGTATCCTAGAGAATCCCCTTTTGTTCTAGAAGCCTATAGTGATAGTGACTATGCTAGTGCTAATAATGACAGGAAGTCTACTACTGGTGGTTGTCAGTTTTTGGGTCGTCGACTTATTTCATGCCAATGCAAGAAACAGACAATAGTAGCTACTTCTTCAACAGAAGCTGAATACGTTGCAGCTGCTAGTTGTTGTGGACAAGTTTTGTGGATCCAAAATCAGATGTTGGATTATGGTTTCAATTTTATGAATACCAAAATTTTTATTGACAATCAAAGCACTATTTGCATTGTGAAGAATCCTGTTTTTCATCAACGGACGAAGCATATTGAAACTCGGCATCATTTTATACGGGATGCCAATGAGAAGAAGCTGATACAGGTTCTTAAAGCTCATACGGATGACAATGTTGTTGATTTGCTGACTAAAGCTTTTGATGGTCCTCGGTTTAACCACTTGGTGGTTCATATTGGGATTGAGGGGAGGCAAAGCCTAAGGGGAGGATTTGTGTACATATTAGGACAGACTAACGTATTGATAGATTTTAACAACATATTTTATTGGTTCTGATGGTGTGTGGTACTTCTGATGGAGGATTTTGCTTACTTCTGGTGGATATGGCCTTACATGACTGGCTTCTGGTCCTCTTTGGTCAGCTTCTAGTTATACTTGGTTGGCTTTTAGTGGTTCAAAATCCTTCCTTGTCAAGTGGTCATTGGCTTCTGGTACTGGTCTGGGATACTGGTCATTTCTTTTGTCCTTTGTTAATCACGTTTTGCTCCTGGTCTGACCAATGTGTGCTTTGACTTTTGGTAAACGCTCCCAATCCTGGTATTTACATTTTTAATTAAGCATGGTTAATTGGGAGTTGGTAATTATGTTCAAAAAGGGCAAGTGGTTACTATGTAATTATGGTAAAATTTGAAAGGGCAACCCCCCATTAATAGGGGTCAATGAACAGTTACCATTTTCTTTATTTATGGTCAAAATACACTCTTGACTCACTCATTACAATAAACACACACACAAAACCGCTCCTACTATCTCCACCCTAATCACAATCCTTCTTCCATCAATTCATCAAGATCCATGGCTGCTCTTGCTTACCAACCTGCTCACAACCGAGTTGCTTATCTGGGTGATGGTCTACATCGTGAACATTTTGCTGACATTCTGGATTTCATTGAAGCTTCCAACCTAAGGTTTGCATTTAAGGTTTGTCCCACCATCTATGATAGTGTTATTCGTCAATTTTGGGCGTCTGCTCGACTTGTGAGTGTGGCTGGTCATCCTCGTGCACTTCATGCTACTATAGATGGACGTGCATATGTGGTGACGGAGGCTTCTATTCGCTCTTCCCTTCATCTTCAGGATGAGGGTGGTGTTGAATCCATCCCCAATTTGGAGGTATTGGAGGGGATGGCTGCTTTAGGATACGAACATGGGGGGAAGTTTAACTTCCAGAAAAATAGGTTTTCTCCCCAATGGATGCTTTTGGTCCACTTTCTAATCCATTGTATGAGTCCCAAGTCTGGGATTTGGGATGCTTTCCCTACTCCTTTGGCTACTGGTCTTATTTTCTTAGCCCAGGGTAGAGTTTTTAACTTTTCTCATTATCTATTTGAGGGGATGGTTAGTAATCTGTCTAATGCTGGTTCGAGAAAGAAGTTTCTTATGTACCCTAGGTTTCTTCAGCAAATACTTGTTTGCATTACTGGTGGTAGGACTGAGCATGTGCCGTCTAAGCTTACAAAAAAAGTATATTACAATATGGTCAATGGGTTTACTGGGGAATGGAGGCCCCTGACTGAGGCCATGTTGGGATTGGCTCAGGGTCCTATGGGTGAGGAGGAGGAGGCTCCTGAGTTTGTTGTGATTGATGATGACCCCATGGAGGAGGAGGCTCCTACTGCTGGTGCCACTCATGTGGTTGAGGAGGAGCTGGTTGAGGAGGTGGTGGGTGACAAACCATCCCCTTCCAAGGCTGGTCCTTCTTCAGTCCCACAAAAGTCTCCATTTGTGGAGACTCCACCTCCTAGTCCTGCCCCACACTCGACTGATAAACCGTTTGGTGCTAGTACTCCACAGGTTGACCCATATGTTGCTTCGGGCTCCAATGACGCTTTTCCTGATCCAAGTTCTCTTGGTGGGCAGGCGGAGGAGCCTACTACACTTATATCTTTGCTTGATCTTATGCGCAGGTACCATGAGCGGATGATTTCTTTGGAAGCTGATTTGAACCAACATCGGAAACTTACTAGGGAGTTTGTTCTTCCTCTGGCTGATCGCATCAAAGCGTTGGAAACTCAGCAACGACGTCGCAAGATGTAACACCCTAGGCAAATACCACATCGGCTGTGGCCAGAAGAGATCCATGGTTCATAAGATAACAGTCGCCTTCTCATGACACAACGCGTTTTGTGGTCTACTGCACGTGGGGTTCTTAGGAACTGGCAGTTAAGCGTGCTCATGTCAGAGTAGTACTAGGTTGGGTGACCAGCCGGGAAGTACTTACAAGAGGGCCACAAAGCAAAGCCGTGAGCCTACAGGTAAAGCGGACAATATTGTGGTCTGAGTAGGCGGGATGTTACAAGTGGTATCAGAGCCACTCCTGAGCCGTTCGGGATGGTGGGGCAAACCTCATCGAGGACGATGAGTCCCGAAGGGTGGGTGATTGTAACACCCTAGGCAAATCCCACATCGGCTGTGGCCAGAAGAGATCCATGGTTCATAAGATAACAGTCGCCTTCTCATGACACAACGCGTTTTGTGGTCTACTGCACGTGGGGTTCTTAGGAGCTGGCAGTTAAGCGTGCTCATGTCAGAGTAGTACTAGGTTGGGTGACCAGCCGGGAAGTACTTACAAGAGGGCCACAAAGCAAAGCCGTGAGCCTACAGGTAAAGCGGACAATATTGTGGTCTGAGTAGGCGGGATGTTACAAGAAAAAAAAAACTGTTAGTTATAGACAGTTTTGATAAGGACAGAATTAGCGACAGTTTTAGTTACAGAATTTCTGTCGCTAATTCTGGTGGACAGATTTTTGTATATTATGTTGGTTCGGTTAGTGCGACCGAGTGGGCTCGGTAGGCTCGGGACATGTTTATAAATAATAAAATAAATATTTTTAAATTATACCTTTTTAAATTAAATTATTTTATAAATATTTTATATATATTTCAAGTGTATTAAATTAAATAAATTCCTAAATATTTAAAAGGGTATATTATTAGAAAACGAATTAAACAATTTAAGAACTTTCTAAATTAAGAAACATCTATTTTTAGCGGGATACTTATTATAAAAATACTTATCGCCAGATATACGTTACACGTAGCTATTAGTAGAACGTTAATACATTAAAAGGAATTACTATAAGACCGGATTTAGCCGTTAATATGCGTATGAAATTTCAGAAATAAATAAATAAGAAACCAATAAGACCAGTAAAATTTGATAACGGATATCAGTTAACTTATTCGCGTCTTTTAATTATGTAGCACGCGTGAAGCCCGAGTAGTATTCGTTCAGTCTTCCATTCAGTCAGTTACTGGACTAGAGGTACGGATTTCCCGTCCTTTCAGTACGGACTTCCTTTCTATGCATGATTAGGATTCCCCGTCTCCAGCCAAATGTTTTTCCCCAGTATATGTTTAATTTATCAGTAATCATGTTAATAACTAAATAGAATTGCCTGAGCGTTATATACAAGCACGACCAGTTTATGTACTAGTTACGGAGGTACCGTAACCACGGCACTAGAGGCACCGGTGTCGTGACTCACATGCAGGAGAGTGATATCCTGCATCGTCCCACTCATGTTCAGTTTGGCCATTTTTATATGTATGTTTTAGTGGGGCGTATGGATGCATCCTAGGCTTATATGTGTTACAAGTTATCAGGGTGAATGTGGTGTGTGCTCTACATCCTTCACATTGGAGCTGATCCCTCCACCCAACACAGTTATTTAGAGGTCACCCCTCTACAGCATGACGAGGTCATCCCTCCAGTTATTCATGCACGGTTGTTACAGCACGTGACCTATATAAGCTCTGGCAAATAAAATACAGTAAATGCATGTTTTCAGAATTTAAAAGTTATATTTCAGTATCAGTTTATATGAACCAGGTTTTACAGATTTTATGCAAGGTTATACCACATGTTACATATCAGTCTTATAGCTTCATTATTGACTTCTATTGCATTACCTTTCAGTACATTCTTATCATGCTATATCCGTTCACTGAGCGTTATGCTCAGCCGTAGTTCCTTTCATGTTTCCAAACGGCAGGTACACAGGGACGATCTTAGGACTTCTAAGAGAGTACGTGCATTTGGATGGGAGCTATCCAGACTCCTTTATTTTATGCATACCTTACGTTACTTTACTTTGGTAGTTTGGACACTGTTTCGTCCTTTTCCTTTCTGTACTTAATCTTTTTATTGTGGGCTTGTTGGACTACCGATGTTTGATTCCGGTATTTCCGTTTGGTCAGTTAATGTTTAATACATTGCCTTGCATGCTTTGATGACACGCCATAAATACACGTAACGGTCCATTTATCCAAGTGGGGTGTTACAATTATGGTATCAGAGCCACTCCTGAGCCGTTCGGGATGGTGGGGCAAACCTCATCGAGGACGATGAGTCCCGAAGGGGGGGTGATTGTAACACCCTAGGCAAATCCCACATCGGCTGTGGCCAGAAGAGATCCATGGTTCATAAGATAACAGTCACCTTCTCATGACACAACGCGTTTTGTGGTCTACTGCACGTGGGGTTCTTAGGAACTGGCAGTTAAGCGTGCTCATGTCAGAGTAGTACTAGGTTGGGTGACCAGCCGGGAAGTACTTACAAGAGGGCCACAAAGCAAAGCCGTGAGCCTACAGGTCAAGCGGACAATATTGTGGTCTGAGTAGGCGGGATGTTACACAAGAAGCATGTGATCCATTCAGATTTTGATGAGGAGGGTACGGAGAATGTTGAGGATGGTCTGACATTATTGGCAAAGGCTGCCTTTGCTGATAATGTTTATGATGATTTGCCGGTTCCTCCGACATCCTCAGTGTTCCTTCTCCTGGTGCTATTCCCACTTATATGGGTGGTGATTCTGATCCTGCTGCTGGTTCCAATGCTGGTCCCTCTCATGATTCGAAGGGCAAGGCCCCAATGACTGATGCTCCATCACCATCTCGTAAGCGTACCCGTCGACAGCTTGAAGAGGAAAGGTTAGGTGAGGAGGCTGCTCGTCGGATTCAAGCCGAGGTTGATGAAGCTGATAGGGCGGCTGAAGAAGAGCTTCGAACGCGGAGGCGTGAACAAATTCAGCACGATGCAATGCATTGGAGTGAGAGTGAGTGGATGCAGGTTTTGACTGTTCTCACCCGGGATTATGCTCAGTTTACAGATCTTTTGGGTGACGATGTTGATGAGCACAATTGTATTCCGCGAGCTATGGTAATGATGTGTAAGCACCAGTTGGCCCTTGCTGCACAGCTTAGGGAGAAGAGAAAGAACATACCTTTATCTAGGACTGAGGAGCGCAAGCAGATGCAACGCTATGTTTAATATCAGTCTGCTGCTCATTTTAATGCTCCTTGGAGGTGGGACCGGGTTCGGGCTTTAACTTTTGATGAGCTCAAGGCACTTTATGAAAGCATGGTTAAGCGTCAGAGTTAACCAATTCCGGAAAGATTTATTTACCATCCTAGTGGTGTGACTTCTTCTTCGCCTGCTGCTTATACTGGTCCTTCATCTGCTCACACTCCTGGTTCTGCTGCTAGTCCATCTGGTTTTGTTGCTACTTCCGTTGGTACTTCTACTTCTCCTTTGGTTGCTCCTTTGGGTTCTACTGCTGGTCATGCTACCACCACCTTTGATGCTACCATCACTACTCATGCTTCTACCACCATACCTGTTACCACCACCACCACACATGTTCCAACCACCACCTTTGCTACCACCACCACAACTACTGCTGCTACACCTGATCTGTCATCTCCATCACCACCGGTTACTGGAACTCAACCAATTCCTACTTCTGATGCAGCTCTTATTGATCCATTGGGTGGGCACACTCATGAGTCTACTTCTACTACTCCCACTGCTGCTGCTGAGGTTACGGTAAAGGTTGAACCCACACCTAGTAATTCCACACCTAGACGTTCACTTCGCCAGAAACAAGCTCGTCGTGTTCGCCGTGGTAAGACAGTCCCTTATGAGAAGCGTGATCTTGAGAATTTGATTGATGCAGCTTCTGACAGTGATTCTGACTTACCTTTGGGAAATGGGAACATTACTGGTTACACGGTTGAGCGTTCCACAACCCTTCCTGGTGGCGTCTCCCATCGAATTACTTTGAGTGATGGGTCTGTGCGTTTGGCTTCGGGTTTGCAGGGTGTGTTATCGTGGGCTGATCGTATGGATCTTATGGCGTTGTATGGACTTGTGGATTCTAGCATGCCTTTTGATCCCATGGTTGTGTCTTCATGGCCTGGTCTGCGTATCTGGGCTGATCTTAAGCTGATGTTGGATGCTCCTCCTAATGCTCCTGTTTCGGGCATATGGAAGGATCATATGCAATGGGTGATTCAGCGCTGGAAGTTATATGCCGGATGTGGTGTGCACATGTTGGAATTAGAATCTGGTCACATGGTTTTTATGCTGACGGATGTGGAGTATCCTTTGACAATTTCTTCGATGGAGGCAATGTTGGCTAGTCATTTGCAAATTTCTACTGCTCCATCTGGAAATGAGTCCTCTATGGCCACGGCATTGGTGGAAGGTATTCAGGCGCGGTTGATAGCAGATAAGAAGGCTGCTTCTAGTATGTGATGTGATTGGGTTGTAAGTGTTTATGTTTTGTATTTTTGTTCATTTGTTCTTATTCTCATTCTTTTCACCAATATGTAAAGTGATTGGTGAACTTCATTCTTTATAGTTAAAAAAAACAAATAATATAACACTTCATAAAAAAAACATACTTTTTATATAATATCTGCTTATACTTTTAACATATTTTGGATTTTATACTTGTGAATAATATCCCTTGGCTGCTTCACATTGTGGGTTCTAGTTACTGATTTGTGCTTGTACCGGTATTCGGCTTCACTTGGTGTTGGACGAGGTCCACACAACAAATGGTTCTCAACTTACCATGTCTAATCGACGAGAAAAAGTTGATTCACCTTGAGGGTACGGCTCCTGGTGCGATTCTCAAATCCGTTGATGGTTGCCAGGTTACCCAAAACTGGATGGTTTTCACTTGCCATAGTCTTGGACTGAAAAGTGGCTAATCCAAGGGGGTACGGCTCTTGGTAAATATCTTATCAAATCCGTAGATAGCTGTAATAGCTTGCTTAAAGCTATAGGGTGTTCAACTCACCGATGCTTCATTGCTAAGAGTTGGCGAGTCCAGAGGGGTACGGCTTCTGGTAAAGACGCATCAAATCCGTTGACGGCTGTGATGGTTTGCCTAAAATCATCAGGGTACTCCCACTCACCATTGATTCACGTTCTAAGAGTTGGGCTGGGTTCTAGTCTCCCAGGGTGATGCTTATTCCACCAGAATGACTAGCTAGCCCAAGAGCGAGCAGCTACTTGGTAAAGGCTCATCAAATCTGCTCATGTTGCTGAAAAGATTCAACACGATGCTGATTTGTTCCAAGCTTTGGAGAAGCTTCTAGTGTTTCATGTTGCGGCGGTTACTCTGATTCTTATCTTGTTGATGCTGCTATTTGTTTTGCTGATACAATCCTCGAGCTTTCTTTGCACGTTTTCCAGGAAACTTGAACTCAACAGGTCAAATTCAAGTTTAGGGGAGGATTGTTAGGACCATTGTAATAGTTATATGTAATAGGTAGACTAGGAGGTATGTAGTTCCTCCTGGTCCTAGTAGTAGTAGGAGCAAGTCCTGCTCCTGGTCCTAGTCGAAGTCAAACTTTATTGTTTACTTAATATTCTGTTAGGATATGCATGAGATATGTTAGGAAAGGATATGCATATTAGTTTTACACGTTTTCTTTAATGCTGTATTAGGGTTTCCTTGTAGTATAAAAGGAACCTTAGGCAGAAGGGTTATACACACCTTCACCAAACGTAGTTCTAGTGATTATCAATATTAGAAATCCTTAGAAAGGATCAAGTCTTTACAGTTATTCTGTTCTCTTTGATTATATTTATATTCTACATTCATATTATGTATAGAGTCTCTTTGTGATTTGACTTGTGATTACAGAAGTCATTCACCGGTCCTGACAGGCTGCAAGATCTACATCTAGTAGACCCAACAGAACTCAACATCTAGCCTTGTGTCGTAAAATGGTGAAGTAGGCAACGTCGTGAAGATTGGTTCTACCTTAAGATTAGAACTCGACATCTAGCCTTGTGTCGTTAAATTGTGAAGTAGGCAACGTCGTGTAGATTGGTCGTAGCTAAAGATTAGGTCTCGACATTTAGCTTAGTGTCGGAAAATAATGTAAGCAACGATGTAAGGTTTTCTCCGCCGAGAAGGGAGCTTGTGGATATAGTGGAAATCTCGAGTAGGTGTACTCGAGGAGTGGAGTACAAACGAGGATAGAGCCTCGTTGTCGAACCACTATAAATCTTGGTGTCTTCCCACTAGGTTGTCTCCTTCCTTGCTCTTTACTTATTTCATTATCATTATACTTGCTTATTATCCTTGCTAGTGCAATTCAATTGAACCTAATCATTATGCAACTTGAAAGGAATTTTAATTTGGTCACCAATCGAAGAGAAACTATTCAACCCCCCCCCCCCCCTTCTAGTTTCTACATACGGTATAAAGTGTATTCTGATATTATAACATTGCTAAAATTAGCAACCTGCTATAATAAGTAAATTTCCTGAATTAGAAAGTTTCCTAAAAGGTTTCCAATTGTAATTTCCTTGAAAGTAAACTATTAAATAATTCACTCGTTTTAAATTAATTTAAAAGAAACAAAATTAGTATTACTAATTAATTTAATAATACAAAATAATATAAATTAACTTTATTTCTTTTAAACATGTTTATAAACGATTTAAATAAATCTTAACATAATTTCTTGTACATATATTACTCGTGATATCGAAACACCCAAGTCGAAACTCTCCCCGAGACACACATGTCTCGGGTTAAACCGAACTGAGCCCAACAGCAGTTCCCACTGCTTGTTCCAAGTTTCCACTGTTTGTTTTTGGTGTTAAGGTTCCCACTGCTTTGTTATATATTCCCACTGTTAGTTCTATAGTTCCCACCGTCTGTTACACGTTCCCACTGGTAGTATTACCTTTCCCCACTGTTGACAAACCCAAACACACCCCTTGTCAGTTAATCCTAAACGCCCCCTTGCTGTCCTGTTTTACCCACTGTACATATAAACGACACCCCCTTAGCAATCGATACCCCTACTTGGGGTTTGTTTCGGCCTGATCACCGAAAGAAAACCACCGATGCCGGCATGTTGTGGTCACGGTTGGGAAGCGAGCAACCACACTGAGACACTTATGTGTCTCGGTTTTCGTGTCCAAACAGAAAACCCAACACTCCTAATGATTTGGATTCGGACTAATTAAGAACAAAACAGGGATTACCTTATTCGCGTGAAAGGGATGTGACACCAAGGATCTCAGACCTTGATCCTGACATGAAACCCACACATGTTTTTTTTTATCTTGTTCGTCGGCAGGAAGAAAACACAAAAGAAGATGACGGCTGTTTCTTGGATTAGGGTTACTGCTTGTTTGTTGTCTAAACATTTACATATCCCCGTCCCATTTTTTTTGAAACCGGTCTATACAACAAATGGGCTGCGACCCATGCTCCTCCTTTTTTTGTTCTTGTTTTGCAACCGGCCCATATAACTAACACCCTTCTTTATTATTTTTTTATACTATTTGACGCGATATTCGTGACTAAATCTCTCGTGTTAAACTTTGAATGTATTATATATATTTTCTGAATAATACTTACTTCGTAATACTTGAAAAGTATTGATATTTATTCTTCTGAAATAACTGGAATATTTAACTGCGTAATATTTTTAGTTAAAGCTGAGGCTGTGTGAAATTTATATTTATGTGTTTAAAAAATTACGTACGTGTTCATATATTAATCCTCGTGATATATTCTGATATGGATTATTAATTTCTGGATAAATAATAATTGCGAAATACTTGAATTTATACTGTTATTTATCTGAATAAATAGTTACGCAACGTTTAACTTAAAACTGTGATTGTACGTAACTAATGTTCATGGACTTTTAAGGCGGGTTTTACAATTATTCCTCTCTAAAAAATAATTCGTCCTCGAATTAAGGTTGCGATTATGCCATGATTTTACAATTCTTCCCCTCTAATAAGGAGAAATTCGTCCTTGAATTAAAGGTAATTAGTTGTTGAAGTTATGAGAAATGAAAGGACACCTAAGCTGAAAAGATATGTAAGTTGAAGGATAATTCGTCTTCTAATTATGACATAATGCTGCTGATAGGTATAAACATGACATGACTGAAGTGATCATGTAACGTGACATGGATGATGAGGACATGGAACGTAACCTGACTGAAATGACTTAACTGAATTTATTGAAGGAAAGCGATGAGAGGTCCGGATGGATTCCTCCGTTTCGAGTAGCTTCCCGCTCGAAACGATTCCTTCAAGGGTCCAAACATAATGAAAATCTTGGTCTTGATGACCTTGTCCTGACGATGCTGAATAGTTTCTAGTTCCATATTTAAGATGGATTTTCTGAATTTGATAGAATGAATAAGCTATAGCATGTAGGATACATGGAACGGTACGTACAAATTTCTCGAAAGGATAACATTTATATCTCTGGGTAAGCTGCTGAAAGTATATATGGACGAACTACGTGAACAATTGTGAACGTGCTACCTGAGCAATTGTGAACGTGGTTCGCAATCATAAAAGGAATGTTGTGCATGGAATATATCGTGAATGTGATACGTGAAACATAATGTGAACGTGATACTGGACATATCATGAACGCATGCTGACTGAGGAAGGAATGCCAAATGATACGGCCTGAGACGTGAAATGTATGTCTGGATATGGAACAACTGTGCTAAACTTGAGTCTGATCCTCAAGCTTCTGTAAATTATATTTAGTAACAAGCTGTGAAACGTGTGTCGTGAGATGGAACACGAACTTGGACGTAAACAATGCTATGAACGCTAACGTGAGCTTAAATCATGAGATAGCACAAAACATGAACTGAAGTAGCATCATACTGCGAATACGATGTAAACGTGAAAGTGAACGTAAACGTGAACGTGTATGTGAACGTACACGTGATCGTGAGCATGAACGTGAGTGTGATTCACGAACGCTAATTTCTATCTGACAAGATTGTTGATGGAATACCTTGGAATCATGATCTATTGCTGAATTTCTGCAGACCCGTTACTACGTAATCCTTTCGGATGAAAGAAAACGTGTAGGCAGGTAAACTGGTTGACAATGTCTTAGATAGTATCATACTTCTTCTGAATATGTAGTAACTGATAACAACTTCAGGAAATCTTGCCTCACTTCTGTTCAGAATTTATAAATGGTTGTAATAACTCACTTAGAATGACGATGTTCTATCTTAAACCTGTAGTATGTCAGGCATCTAGATATGAACATAGATGCATCAATTTTGTTATACTGCTTCTATTAAAATTCTACGTGGGATTATGTTACGTTCTGGTGGAATATGGTGAATAGTCATGAAAGAATTTTGAGTCTGGGTAAAATAGATCTCTCCTAGCGTAGGTCCTCTCCTTTATGCGTAAGCTTAGCCATGAAAGTCTAATCGTGGGAATTGTCCGCAATTTCTGCGGTATCAGTTAACTGAGTTCTAGAAAATTTTGTACTTTAGTCATAGGTGTCGATCTTGACCATCTGGTGATGACCTTCATCTTTGCAGGACTGTCTAAATTTTCTTCTGCTGAAATAGGGTGGCTCAGAAATGCCACTTTATTCAACTGGAATTCGTATCTAGAAAGCCGCGTATATAATTTTTCTCCTATCGAAGATGCTGTACAACTGTGAGAAGATGATTCTCGTGTTCCTCACTAGAATTTAGCAGATCAGGATGTTATCAATGAATATACTGACAATTTTGTCTGAGAATTCATGGGAAAAGTTTTATTCATAAATTTCATAATATAGCTAGAGCATTAGGGAGCTAAGAAGTATAAATCAAAATTTAAAGAGACTATAATATGTGCAACAGCAGTCTGGAAAATATCATGTCCTTTCTCTCACCACTGATGGTAGCATGATCGGGAATTGCTCTAGAAAATGATTAAGACATCGTAGCAGCTCAGATAAACCGTCTATACGCGTGATGAACATCGATCATGAATGGTGATCTTGTAAAATTTTCAGTGATCAATACATGATCTCATGTTAACGACCTTATTTCTGATAGACCGAAATGGTGCACCTTCTGGTAGTGTGCTAGGGAGATTTAAGCCTCGTTCCGGTAACTCTTGCAACTAATGCTGCAACTCTATTAAATCAGCTGAAACCCTGCGACAAAGAGTTCTGAAAACAGGTTCAGTTCTTGAGACAAGTTAGATGTTAAACTTTGTCTCGTGGTTAGGAAGGAATTTCTGGAAAACCTTTTGGAATGACATCTGGAAGCTTTGGGGTAATATGTTGATCATGAGTTTAAGGAATTTCAAAAGTCGCATCATAAATGGTGACTAGAATTCTTCGCAGCTATAGATAATAATTCACGTGCTTGTAAAGTTGAAACAATTTGTACTGATTTTTCTGGCAGAAACAAAATGAATATGATCAGGAGTTAGTAAGGCGGATCTTGTCTTCAACTGGAAGGAAAAAATCTTTATAGTTAAGGGTAATACTGTGGAGTCTTTCCTAGCTAGGAGGTCGGTAAATATCTGTTTTAAAATAAAACTGTCATAGGAATATGTGTAGTAAACGTGGCGACTTTCACTGAATGTGTTCGTTTGTAACCTCACCGAATGAATACTGCGCGTCTAATCCGAATAGTACACCAGCGGTGGTGACTGAATTTTTTAATGGCCTGATTTATGCGTGGCATGACACAACGGGTATACCCCCTTGGAGGGTACCCTGAATTCCCGAGGGCCTGGTATAGAAACCACACGGAGTTATGAGTTCTGACTCATACTTTGCGAAGATATTTGTATGGCGTGTACCATGACTTGTGTCCGGACATGTGTCTTCCGAAATGATACCTGAGACCTATGTCTTGACTGATGTCTTGACATGCGTTTTAGTGGATGAATCTGTACAAGGATAATTTTTTTGGTAACTGCTATGATTGGCGGACCGGTTAGACTACTGACCTCTGTATTTCTGGTCACATCCGTTCCGGAGTTCCGATGGTTACTGACTGATTAATTATAATCACGGTGGTTGTCACTAATGCTTTGTCTATTAATTTATGACGGTCATTATCATGACCGTGACTCATGTAACTATTCTGCTGAGTGGCCGGCTAGGTTCCGGTTCCCATTCTTCTGAATGAAAGGTTAGCTGAGTGAAGTGTGACACCTAACTGAGAAGGTAAAAGTATGGAATGGAATGGTAGTGTCTTATGGTTGAAATTTATTCTTGTCAGAAATTTCAATTTTATAGTTTTCGTCCTTGTTCTATAGAGTCTTCATAGTATAAACAGCATCAGCATCTTGAGAAATCTCCAAAGTATCAGCAGCATCAGCATTTGTGAGGTCTTCAAAGTGTTAGCAGCATCAGTATCTGGTAAAATCTTTAACCCACGAGCATCATCAGCATCTGGTGGAATATCGACAAGTGGAAACGCTGGAGATGATTGAGGATCTATTAGCAATATCCATGGAGTTGGGTGCATGGAGTACACCTGGACTACTGTACATGAAGTACAAAATGAATACCGCACATGGAGCATATCTGAGACACTGTACGTGGAGTACACATGAAATATATGGAGTATAACTGAGACACTATACATGGGGTACATATGGAATACTGTACATGGCACTGGTGGAAATTTTATTGGATGATCGATACTGGTGTCAATTGTCTGACATGATCAAAGAAATAATTTGATTTAAACGGTAGTAAACTGAACTGAAATGAGTAACATGATAGCCTGGTAATTCTTGCGTAGACTTAATGTTGGTTGCATAGAGGTTCAAGAATATGATTAAATGTAATTTCAACAATGGTCAACATGAAGACATGATTGATGAAGACCAAACATGATTTATCATGAAAACAAAATTTTACTGTAGTCCTTATGTATCTTAGAATGAACACATCATCACTTTGCTGAAAACATAACCCTCGTAAGGAGACATGAAACTTAATCAGCATGAAAACGACATACACGTGAGAGCATGAAACTTGACTGTTACAAAGAACATAAAAGATACTCAACTGAGTTTTAACATCAACTGATGGTGGATGGATATGGTTCAGTCCACATAATTCAAGGAAGAAAACATGTGACTAGTATGGGCGATTCTGGTTCGATCCATACTTGTCAAAATTTTCTGAGAACTGTCATGCATATAAATTTACAATCTGGTACTAAATATGGATGGCTGTAGTCCAATCCACACTTGTCAAAACTTCATAAAGTGTCATGATATGAGCAAAGGTGAACGTCTATGGTTTGGTTCACAATACAATATTCTACTGAAAACATGAAATTTTTTACCTGAATAATGGTGAGCATTTATGGCTGGTTCACCAATTAATATTCGACTAAAAACATGAATCTGATATGAGTAAGGAGGTACGCCTATGGGTATCAATACAAAATCTAAACGGGCAAGGGTGAACGCCTATGGGTCGGTTCACCAAAACAAAATTCGCAGAAAAGCACATGCGACTAAATATGGTCAGTCCTGTACCAACCTTTTACTTAGTCAAATTTTTTAGAAAATTGACTGATAATTGCATGAGGAACATGAAAGATAACAACGCCAACATCTGGGAAGTTCCTGGTGACTTCCCGCTAGTCACAGGTCAAGTTTTAGAGCCTACATGTCAAAACTATATCTCTGATACCATAATTGTAACACCCCACTTGGATAAGTGGACCGTTACGTGTATTTATGACGTCTCATCAAAGCATAAGGTAAATGTCCTAAAACATTAACTGACCATAAAGGAAATATCGGAACCAAACATTGGTAATCCAAACATAAGCTCAAAACATGAAAAATAAATACGGAAGGGAAGGACTAAACAATGTCCAAATAAGTAGAATAATGTAAGAAGTGCATAAAGTAAGAAGTCTGGATAGCTTCCATCCAAATGCACATGCACTCAGAATCCTAAGAGCGTCCTGGTGTACCTGCTGTTAGAACATGAAAGGAACTACGGCTGAGCATAGCGTCTAGTGAACGGATATAAAGCATGATAAGAAATACTGAAATGAAGCAGATGATAAAATACTAAAGCTGTAAGACTGATAAATAAAGTTGCAGTAGAAATCTGTGTATAATCTGAAAAGTCTGATTTATGAATAATAAAACTGAACTGTTATCTATTAAATCTAAAAACATGCATTTACTTTATTTTTAATTGCCAAGAGCTTATATAGGTCATGTGTTGTAACAACTGTTGCATGAATAACTGGAGGGGTATGCTCGTCATACTGTAGAGGGGTGACCTTTAAATAATGTGTTGGATGGAGGGATCAGCTCCAATGTGAAGGATGTAGAGCACACACCACATTCACTTGATCAACTGAAAACTGATAGCCTAGGATGTACCAATACACCCCACTGATAATACTGATAAAATGGCAAAGCTGATATAAATGGGACGGTACGAGAAATCACCCCCTCGCAGAGGAGTCATGACACCGGTGCCTCTAGTGTCATGGTTACGGTTTCTCCGTAACTAGTACATAAACTGATCATGCTTGTATATAAAGCTCAAGCAATTTATTTAGTTATCAAATGATTACTGATAAGCTTAAAACATATACTGGGGAAAACATTTGGCTGTAGACGGGGAATCCTAATCATGCATAGAAGGGAGTCCTTACTGAAGGACGGGAAATCCGTACCTCGTGTCCAGTAATGAAATAAGAGTGAAAGCTGAAGGATCTACTCTGACTTCACAGATACTACATAGATAAAGGACGCTGAGATGAGTTGTCTGATTATTGTTTACTATTACTGATTTTTATCTGTTCTTAATTTAATTGATTTTATTCTTGTGATACTGTTTGGGTATAATCTGATAATATCTGATAGTTCAGTAATATTACTGGTTACGATATTCATGTATTGCTTATTACGGTATAAAGTGTATTCTGATATTATAACATTGCTAAAATTAGCAAGATGCTATAATTACTAAGTTTCCTGAATTAGAAAGTTTCCTAAAAGGTTTCCAAATGTAATTTCCTTGAAAGTAAACTATTAAATAATTCACCCGTTTTAAAGTAATTTAAATGAATCAAAATTTATATTACTAGTTAATTTAATAATACAAAACAATATAAATTAACTTTATTTCTTTTAGGCATGTTTATAAACGATTTAAATAAATCTTAACATAATTTTTTGTACATATATTACTCGTGATCCCGAAACACCCGAGTCGAAACTCTCTTCGAGAAACACATGTCTCGGGTTAAACCGAACCAAGCCCAACAGCAGTTCCCACTGCTTGTTCCAAGTTTCCACTGTTTGTTTTTGGTGTTAAGGTTCCCACTGCTTTGTTATATATTCCCACTGTTAGTTCTATAGTTCCCACCGTTTGTTACACGTTCCCACTAGTAGTATTACCTTTCTTCACTGTTGACAAACCCAAACACACCCCTTGTCAGTTAATCCTAAACGCCCCTTGCTGTCCTGTTTTACCCACTGTACATATAAAAAAACCCCCTTAGCACTTGATACCCCTACTTGGGGTTTTTTTCGGCCTGATCACCAAAAGAAAACCACCGATGCCGGCCTGTTGTGGTCACGGTTGGGCAGCGAGCAACCACACCGAGACACTTATGTGTCTCGGTTTTCGTGTCCAAATAGAAAACCCGACACCCCTAATGATTTGGATTCAGACTAATTAAGAACAAAAAAGGGATTACCTTATTCGCGTAAAAGGGATGAGACACCAACGATCTCAGACCTTGATCCTGACATGAAACCCACACATGTTTTTTTTGTCTTGTTCGTTGGCAGGAAGAAAACGCAAAAGAAGATGACGGCTGTTTCTTGGATTAGGCTTACTACTTGTTTGTTGTCTAAACATTTACATATCCCCGTCCCTTTTTTTGAACCCGATCTATACAACAAATGGGCTGCGACCCATGCTCCTCCTTTTTTTTGTTCTTGTTTTGAAACCGGCCCATATAACTAAACACCCTTCTTTATTTTTTTATTTTTTTTTCTACTATTTGACGCGATATTCGTGACTAAATCTCTCGTGTTAAACTCTGAATGTATTATATATTTTCTGAATAATTCTTACTTCGTAATAGTTGAAAAGTATTGATATTTATTCTTCTGAAATAACTGGAATATTTAAGTGCGTAATATTTTTAATTAAAGATGTGGCTGTGTAAAATTAATATTTATGTGTTTAAAACATTACGTATGTGTTCATATATTAATCCTCGTGATATATTCTGATATGGATTATTAAGTTCTGGATAAATAATAATTGTGAAATACTTTATTTTATACTGTTATTTATTTGAATTAATATTTACGCAACGTTTAACCTAAAACTGTGATTGTATGTAATTAATGTTCGTGTACTTTTAAGGCGGGTTTTACAATAATTGAAGTCTCATCAGATACACTCATCCGTAGCGTATCCCTTATCATTGTGGTACTCACAGTGGTTGTTGTTGTCCCTCTTGTTTGCTGGACCGATCATCGGGCTGGGTTTTGGGAAATTCTCGCCTTCGGAGAGGAATATCTCCCTTTGCGTTTTTTCAATGGAGTGAATTTGTTGTTGTTATTACGCGCAGGCTTCGTTGTACTATAGAAGTCCAAGGTACGGCTAATGTTCTGGCTGTACGGCTGCTTCTTCGATCGATCTTGGAATTTGAAATTTGAGGTTGCCTGTGGGTTGTCTGCTGCTGCTGCTTCTCCTTGAATAAACGCTCGGACCCTCTTCATCACTCCATCGAAAGTTTCTGGGGTCCTATCGTTTATCTTTCTTATTAAGTCCGGGTTGGTGATGCCTGCGAGGAACCCTGAGATTTTCAGGATCTTTGGACACTCCTTGATCTGGTTACACTTGGATTTGAAGCGCTCCATGTAATCTTCTAGACTTTCATTGCCTGTGCTTGACCCTCGTGAGTGAAATAGGGCTCTTGTCACACTTCTTTTGTTGGACATAGTTCCTTCTGAACGCCCTCCTTAGTTCTTCGAAACCATTGATGCTTCTTCGTGGGAGTCGATTGAACCGGTTTCGGGCATTCCCAATTAGAGTTGAATTAAACATGTGGCACCACACTGCTTCCGACCATTGTCTTATCCCTGCCTGGGATTCGAACACCTTTAGGTGGTCATCCGAGTATGTTGTTCCATCGTAGGTTTTGACGTCGGATGACATTCGTCTCTTTTTGTTGTCTTTAAACATGGTTATGCGTTTTGAAAATGCACTTCCTCTATCGTGATGCCATGGGAGAGACCACTCTTCCTCACTGCGCATCCTTGGTTGTTTGGTCGTTCTCCTACGTTTCCTTTCGCGCCCCGAGGATCCGGAGGTCTCCAAGGATGAAGAAACAACCCTCCTTCGTCGCGGATGGTGATCGCTGAGATCAGAGTCTGATGATTTCTCACTCGAGAGAGTTTCTCGTCGAGTTTTTCTGGTACTTCTGCTCCGTTCCTGTATGTAGGATTATGGGGAAGAACTTCTTTCTAATGACCCTAACCTTTTAAGGGCACTTTGTCTGCGCGGGTATGGCTCGGCCGACGCGTTGATTCACCTTAGGTTAGGTCGTAACTTGTCTTTCACGCTCATATGTTGCCTGTTGTTTGTTGGTGTGAGGAAGGCATCTTCCCCTCCTGAACTATCGGAGTTGTGTGGAGACAGCGCACTTTCGATGAATGGTGCGTCAGTGTGAGGTGCCGACATGTATATTTCTCCTTCCTTTCTCCCTTTACTCCTTTCTTTTCGGAGTTCCTTCTTAGAACTTGATCCTTCCAGAGCCTTAAGCTCTCTATCGAAATCTAGGTTGATCCTCAAGTCCCTTGCCGGGTTTGACTTCATTTGTGCCTTCATGAGCGGCACCAGAGCTGCGAAGTTCTTTGCAACGTATTGGCTCATGTCTTGGTCAGAGCTGTGGTTTGTAGTGTTAACTTAGTCCTTGCGTTTAAGTCCTCGCTAAGCGGTATAGCCAGGGTTTCACGCGAGGAGGAGGCATCTCCTGCCGCCTGCGAGGTGGGGGTAAACAGTGAGGGAGTAGGCACTTGTGATGCTTTTCCTCCCAACCCCCATTCCGGTTTTTTGAGTGATTCGATTCCCAAGGGTGGGCCTTCTGGCTTCTTAGGTCCGCCCTTTGGATGAGATGGGTCTGCGCCACTTTTTTTCATCTTTCAGAGTTTAGTGTAGGGCCCCACCGATTGGCGCCAACTTGTTGGTACAAAAGTTGGATGGCCCGAGTTGGACCCAAATTAGGCTTAATTCGGGGTCTTATGGGTTCCGGCTCTTGCACCAAGTGAATCTTGTTTAAGGACCCTGCACACTAAGAAGTAAGAACATACACCGTTAGGCTTACCGTGGGCGCTTGTCCCACGATTAGACTCCGGCGTGAGAGTAAGTAATCGGTTTGAGTATATGCGAGGGTTTAGAGTATTGTGTGAATCGTACCTTTGTGGAACCTTAGGGGTTCCTTTTATACCCGAGAGAGTCCTGGTTGGGCTCTCCTACTCTTACGGTCTAAGGAAGGGATAATGACTAAAAATAGTTTGATCTTTATCGCGTAACCGAGGCAAGTGCATATCCTCTTCCTTTAGGCGAATATACCTATAAGATAAGTTATATTCTGTCTGATCCTGTCGCAGCGCGATGAGGAATTGGTTAAGTAACCATCCGCTATGTGACAACGGTTTATTGGGCCTCCTGGGCCTTGCGCGCGCTGCGCGATGACAATCCATACCCAATGAATATAGGTAGTAACTATAGGTCGGGTTATACAACCCGAATAGGGACCATACGTCATCATGTGTTGAACTTTAATGTTTTGGATTAATATTGATGAGATGAAAAAGCTCTAAAAGAATTGAGGATTACGCTAAAAACTAATCTACGACGTACAAAACGTAAAATCGTAAAAATCGACGAAATAAAAAATTTATCTAAAAATTACCCAAAATTCAAATTAAAACCCTAAAAGTATGTCTAAGGTTTACAAATAAGTAAAACTTTTTGTAACTTTATAAATTAATTAATACTTAATTTTAATCGCTAATTAAAGCCCTAAAAATTAAATAAATTAACAAAAAGCCCAAAATAATATTTAAAACTTGTAAGCCTCAAAACTATTATAACTAAACTAAAAAGTATTTTTGCAAAAATTTAAACTAATTAATTCTATTTTTAAACCCTAAAAACAATTTTTAAATTAAAAACGTAAAACCGAAAAACCAAAAAACGTGACGAAAAATGAAATTGACCTAAAAAATTAATGAAATTCACCAAAAAGTCTTATATAATATAATTAAGATAAAAAAGCCAACAAAACTTTTTAAAACTTTTAAATAATTTTATATTAATTTTTAAAGATTAATTAAAAACCTTAAAAATCAAATAAAATGTTAAAAAGTCCAAACCAAGTTTTTATAGTTTGTAAACCTTTATTATACTAAATAAAGACTAAAAAGTATTTTTTTATGAATTTTTAAAACCCTAAATCTATTTTTTATAAGCTAAAAATTAAATTCGTATTAAATTAATCCTAGAAAATAATTAAACAATGAGAAAAATATGAAACTTTCCCTAAAAGTCTAAATAGATGTACAAAGGCTGTGAAAAATGAAATAAGATAAAGTCTACTAACCAATAAGCTGTAATAAGCTCTAAAAATCACGGCTTATAATGGATAAGTCAAAACAAAACGTGTTTAAATAACAAACACTTCCCCCTTTGGACAGTAATGTCCCTAAGGCGGAGTGGTTGTGTGTGTGGAGTATAAGTCGTTCAAAGGTTGAACTGGGGTTGAGGTTGAGGGTTCGAACCTCACGGGGATCCCCTTGACCTCCCCTTGATCCCTTTTATTTTTTTGTTTTTCTTGATTCTAACACTTAAACAATGCTCCTTTTCACTTATTTAACTTGCTGTTATCAAAGATTAACACACAACTTCGAATCAAAAGACTACAGTAACAAAAAATGAAGAACAAGTAAATGTTTAATAGTTAAGCAAAGAAAAAGGGTTTTTTGGATGCCCGTTCTTGGGATAAGTGATGTTTTGCTGGGCAACAAGGCACCCCCACACCAATTGCAATGTGAGGAGTCAACACAAACTCTCAAGTACGACAATGCAACACAATTCACACCAATTGAGCACTGCTTATACCAAAGAAAAATAAAAATGCAGGTAGATTTGGACTTGCTAATATATGGGTAGGACATTGAGCTAATGGAGCATAAATCTAGATCCTTAGCACCCTAAATACACAAAAGCAAGTATGCAAAAACCTAAACTAAGCCTAAAGCTTACACTTAACTAAGTTGTAAGGCCAATTACACACTAAATCAAGTCAAAATCCCCATGCAGTGAGATGACTATCTGGTGGGCTTTTGTGCTTACAGTGGGGGGCTACAATAGCTAGCTTAGGCTACCACAAACCTTCAAAATACAACAACCAGGTGATCCACACTTATAACACCCTAAAACCTAACAATTAAGCTAAAATTTAAACACAACACTCAAATTTAAGGTCAAAAACCTACTGGTATGATTATGTGGACAGAAAGATGACTCAACTGATTTTCTTGACCAAAAGTTAGATTTTAAACAACAAAATCTTTATTTAGAACAAACAATACCAAAAATAAACTTTACCTATCTATAGATTACCCAATATCCTAATTGTTGACTAATTTTAAACTTACAAACCTCAAATTTAAACCAAGAATGGCTAACTGATGAACTGTGGCAGATTTCTATCAAAATTCTCAAAACTTAACCAAAAGCTGATAAACTTGAAAACCATGCAGAAAACCATCTAACAAGTATTACCAAAAGTGTCTAAACCTATTATTGACATGAAGTGTCACTCCTAATGCCTTTAATACACAGATCCAAACACCCTTTTAACTTAAGAAAAACCAAAAGATTTAAAGAACCAACCTTTAAACACTTATCAAATTATGTTAAACTATCTAAATAATGCATAATAAACATAAATATTACCAAAACTATCAAGATTATCCGGTATGAACAAGTTCATGTAGCATGCAATTTCTTTTTCCAGAAAAACTAAAAAATAAAAGGTAAAAGATGAGCACCTCCCTCACTTACATCTAAGTGAGGGTCAGCAAAGCTCCCCTAGGTTCTCAATCATAACTGAAAGGCCCTAGGGGTGTCTTGGATGAGCTTGAAATGCAAACCTTGACTATAACAGTCAAGAGGTTTGACCCACAATGGGTTATGGTTATCTTTTGAGATGGCTGCTAAGAACAACAAAAAATACCTCACACTTTGTGAAGGACTCCACAAGCTAGAGAAAGCCTAACTTATGGGCATCTTTACAAGAGTGTAGGGGGGGTTAGCACACAGTTAAGAAGGCAACAAGAGATTATGTTGACAAAATGACTATGCTTATGCAAGAGTTTAGTTCCCACTAACCTAATCTCACTCTTTATCACCTCACTACTCCTAGATTAGTTAAAATCGGGAAGCTATGGTAAATGATAAAGCAAAGAAACCAAGTTGTTTGAACCTAAAATACTTAGCAGAAAAACTAGTCAAGAGATTTTTGAAATTTTTTTATACTTAAACCATAAACTTGAAATGGATTAAAGTAAACTTGCAAAAACAAACAATGAAAGTAAATTGGGACTTGCTTTCTTCCCAACAACATTACCAACTTTCTTATTAACAAGAAAAGGAATTACAAGAGAGTAAACTAAAAACAAGAACAAAAACGATGCTAGCTATTCTAATGCCTTATATAGGCTACATTTTATTCTAGAAGCTTAGAGAAAGAAGTAAAAACGTAATGACTGATCTTCCAAACTTACCCTTGCTGAAAAATTTGAATCTTGGTCAAATGCTAAATTTTGGCATCTTGTTTGCCACCCATGTGATGCTAGCTATTGTGGAGTAATCATAGACGTTGGTTCTTCATTGTAGAACAAGTAAATCCTTATGACCATTGGATTTCTGGCTTACTTTGTCTTCTTACTGAAAATAGAGTTTACTTTGGTGTAGGGGAGGTCCATACAGGGGACCATGAGGACGTGGCATCAAAACAGTGGGTGGGGATATGCTTAAAAACACTCAATTAACCATCTGGAAAAGTACAAGTAAATCCCCTTTGGTTTGATTATCAATTGAGGTTAGGGTTCATGATAGCTACAGTAACCTGGTTTGATGTGGATTTGGGGATATAATTGTGTTTGGCGCCAATATTAGTATTAATTTAATATGTTTAAACAAATTAAATATAATAAAGGGGGTTAGTGCAAAGTGACGTGGATGGTGGGGTGAGGTGGTGAAGGCTGATCGGTAGGGTGTGGTGAGTTAGAAAGGGTTAAGTGGATTGGGTATTAATTGGCTGTTAAATGTTTAGGGTTAAATAAGTTTAGATAATGGTAGAAACAACTCCTCCCCGTTATACACTCCTTTGTAACACTTTGCATCTTCAGTCCTTTTGTCTTTGCATTGTTAATCTTTTGGCATTTGCATTTTTAGTCCTTTTGTTAACAAAAAGGATAAAACATGTAACTTTTATTAACTTCAAGGGCTGATTATGGAATATATTCAAACATGAAGGTCCTATCTTGCACACAATGATTCTTGAAGGGTCATTTGTGACAAGTCTTCAATAGTTAAGGGACCAATCTTGACAATCTTTAATTCTTCAAGGGTCTTTTGAAAAATTCAACACTCGGGTCCGGTTCATTGTGCGACTTTGTTTCTCGTGTTCGTTTTTGCTTGATTCTTGTGATCTTTTGTCTTTATCTCGATATCCATACCTAAAATACACATTGAACAAACACAAGCATATTTGTCACTTTTTATGATATTTTAACCGTTTTAAGCCCGATTTTGATGATGAGACCATGTATAAATGCAGTTTCATCTCTTCCCCTACTAAACCATTGTCGTACCCTCACGCAATGCTAGAATAAAGTATCGCAACACTTCCAAAATTCATTTTTATCAACTTTTATTGAAACGTAAACTTACTATACTACTACTATTTGTGTTACAGACATAATGTAGGATTTTCATTGCAAAATGGGACGTTTAGGTTCATAGAATAAGAACACGTGAATGCCTCATAGAGATAATTTCGTCGTCCTCGATTTTCACCCGATTCCATGCTAAGCGTGTAACGAGATCATTGTCATTATAAGTTAGTAATGCTAACACTACTCATATGCTCTAATCACGTACTTAGACTCCCTTATTCCTAATTGGTATCTCTTATATTTTATTTTTGTCTTTGATTGATCACGAGGATACATTTATTACTTATGCGTAAATAGAGATTAAGGTCCAAAAATAGAGTCATAACGGTGTAACCAAAATCATCGAATTAATAACCTCTCCTAATAGACAACGATGTCAAAAAATTAAGTCAACAAGAAGGATCGATAAACACGGTTTTATAACGGTTTTAAACATGAGACTTATTACCATGAATTTTATTACCCACCTCATCATCGGTAGCTTTAATTATCATGGTTTACCTCCATCTTTTATTCAACTCCGCCATGGAGCTTTTATTATGACTTCGGTCTTGCCCTTGTCTTTTACTTAACCTCGCTATATGGTGTTTATTATGACTTGACGTATATCCTCACACTAAAGCGAATTTTGAATCTTTAAGGCTTCGAGATTTAAGACATTCACTTTAATTTTTGCATATATTTCTCGGCCTTGTGAGCTTGAAATTTTTGCTTGATTTAGGTGAAGAGGAACTTAAAATTATTATTGGGGAAGCCTTTGATTATTCGGGTGTCAATACTTCAAAACCGTGACATTGGCGATACCTTAATGTTTTCCTAATTTAATTACATGGAAGCTACTAGAATCAATTAGAAACCAATAATTAAGACTAAACTGCTAAGTCAATATTTATTAACAAAATTTATATACAAGCGGGAGGAGAATAAGCATATAATTAGGACACATGAGTTTTTGAAAGAATCGCGTATTCTACCTTTAGCATAGTAACTTATAATTAACGCTATCAATTCTCGTCCTCATTTAAGAGACTTAGCCTAAAATAGTTAAGGAATCGAAGCTAAGTTCTCAACACGGACGGTCGAGTCAAAATTACTCTTATTCTTGCCATCGGAAAATCTACATTCGTGTCCTAAACACTTATGAAAACATGATAAATTTTGACCATTTTTAGCCTTATTTTGCAACAAAATGATAACAAAAACTATGAAAGTTGGGAAGCGTGAAGACGCGAGCAAGGCAAGTATCTATTCACCCCCCATACTAAAGTTAAAGATTGTTCTCAATGTTTCAAGTCTAAGGGTAAAATACCCCATACTAGAGACGCAAAGTCGAATGCTTAATCTAGCATTGAAAGGGTATAACAATTAAATCTATTGCCGTTTATGAAGTGTGCTAAAAGACCTATTGTTAGAACAATAAAGGATATATCATTTGGATATCAAAAAATCATCAAGCAAATGATTGAGGTTCACATATAACGAATACGAGAGGCTTCAGTCGTGAAGATAAAGACCTAGATATACACAATCACAAACAACCACGGAACAAAGGTTGGAAGGGCATAAATCCCCTCACATTAGCTACATTAGAAAGTGATAATATGTACATGGATATGTTGATCCCACACTTAGATCGATTTAGCTTTATGTATACGAGATTAGATCAAGTAATACACTTAGAGAAACCTTTGTATATGTATATGACAATCTAAGTGTTATGCGAAATTAACACTTAAACAATAACACACAAGATGTAAACAAACTTTCACTTTGATTAATGATATCAAACTTGCTTACAATGAAAGTGTTTACGTATGAAAAACTTATATGAACAATAACCTAAAGGTCTTCTTTTATAGACATAAGAAGCCTTGTACAATAATCTACGTATCAACTATTCTAGGTAAAGATAAATATAGAAAATACATTGTTGTTCCTATCTTTACTAGAAGTAATCTAGAATATAATAAACGTGTAGATCATATCTTCCATCAGTGCTTGTCTTCAATGTGTCAACGCTTGACTTTATCTTGTCAACGCTTGATCTGTCAGCGTTTGTTTTACTCCTGTCAACGCTTGTTTTACTCTTGTCAGCGCTCAAGTCGACTGGCTATATTTTATTCCCAACAATCCTCCCCTAAACTTGATATCTACTCTAGTAATCAAGTTTCTGAATAAACATTAAGGACTAGAAGGAATCTTACAAACCTTCTCATATTGGTAATAAATAAATCTGATCAAATCTTTTGCCACGTCACTTGAATAATCAATTTCCAGCTGTGTGTTCTTCATCTTCTCCAAAACTTCCTTGGACATGAAATACTGACCATCTACAAGTAGATACTCAGCAAACTTTGTAGAACTCTGATGAGACTGCTTTTATACATAGTCTCATCTTCCAAATAGGGCTTAAAATGCATTAAATATCATCAAAATACCCAAATATATGCTTGTGTTTGTTGCTTGTGTATTTTAGGTACGGATATTGAGAAAATGACAAAAGATCACAAGAATCATGCAAAAACGAACACGGGAAACGAAGCCGCACAATGAACCAAGCCCTAATGAAGACTTTTCCAAGACCAACCCTTGAAGATTTGAAGAATTATGAAGAAGGGTCCTCCAATTATGAAGAATTGACACTTTATACCCTTGTATCCTCATAATTACAAGTTTGGTCCCTAAAGTTTGTCAAAATTACAAAAAGGGCCCTCCACTTTGAAGAATTGGCAAGTTTAGCCCCTCAACAAAGCTAAATTGTCAACCAATATCATCCATAAAGACAAATACATCATGAAGTCCTTCAAAGTACAAGAAATGACAAGTTTGGTCCTTTGAAAAATCCAAAATTACACAAAGGACCCTCAACTTTCAACAATTGGCAAAAATGGTCCCTCAATCATCAAGACTTGGCAATTTCAGTCCTCCACAATGTCAATAATACAAGTCTAGACCATTATCATTGAAGAAAATACCAAACCAGCCCTTGAAGAATTCAAATATGGCAAGAAATACCCCTGAATTCATTTTGTAAAAGTTTTTGGGCCAAAAATGTAAAAGGGCAAAAGTTGATAAGGCTAATTGTGGCGTTGATAGATTTTTCAACTGAAAAGACAAGAAGTAAAGAATCAAGGGGTTAAAGCTGGCCAACATGAAAGATACCTAGACCAGTGACAAGCTGCCACGTGCCCCACTCACTAAAACCCACCAATCCCATTTCACCATTCCTCCATGTCATCATCCACTCACAACCGGATTTAACAAACTTAATTAATTAAGTTTAAAAGTGGCGGTTAACATGTATTTAAACTTAAAACAAGATCAAAACCTTGTTCTTGGAGTTCATAATCCGAATTGGGGATTTACTAATTACTATGAATTAGACCATGATCTTGTCCAGTTTTATGATTAACCTCAACATAAACATATCCCCACTTCAAAAACCCTTGCCACGTCACTCATGTTCTCACATGATAAACCCTTGCTACACACTTTTGGGGATACTACCAAAACCAGCCAGAGAATCAACCATCCAGATACAAGCTTACATTTTAAGCTTTGTTTGAGCCCTTAGATCAAATTCCAACAGCTATCTACTTCACATACGTCCAAGAATCAGTCACATGAAGCATATGAGTTCAAATTCAAGAGGTAATTTTTGGGACTTCAACCATTAGGGTTTTTAGTTTTTAGCTGTAACTTAGCTCATTGTATGCCTATATAAAGGCTTAGGGTTCCAACATTTAGTCTTTGCTTTTGATTTTTCCTTGGTTCAAGTTTCTGTAAATCCTATTTCTAAGTTAATGAAATTGAGTTTGAAATCTTGAAAAAAAGTCATTGGCCAATCTTATTTACTGCTTTCATTTGTTATATGCTTGTTAGTTCTTGAAGTTCAAAACCTGTTTTCAAAAGAGGAGTGTGCAAAAGTTTGCATATTTCCTCATTTTCTTGATATTTTGCTAAGTCTTGTTCCAATCTTGGAATTCTTGGGCTATAGGGCTGATCATAGCATCCTAACTGAGTTGGTTAAGGTGTGGTGAGGCTTATAACTTGGGGATAATCAAGTGTGGGGTAACAAGTTTGCATTAATCAAGTTTTTCAAAGTTTCTGATTTTTATGATATTGTGCTTAACCCTTGTTCAATCTTAGCAGGCTTATTGTGGAAGCTTGTGCTTGTTCTTGCTAGCACATAAGCTCAAAATTCGTGGGTGTGGATGTACATCCATGCGGTTTGCATACTTAATCTCAAAATCTGCTTAAATTGTGATTTTTTGTGATATTTGTATGAAACTGTTGTTCTTGTGAATTTTGTGGCTTGTTCTTGCTTGAATCTGTTTATTATACTTGTTTCAGTGTTAATTGATGCTTGGTTGGCTTGAAATCTCATTGTGCTTTTGAAAATTTTGATTTGAAAAAGTTAAAGGGGTGTTTGGGTCTACTGGTTTATGCTTGTAACTTGTTATTGTGTTAAGGGAAGTTGTTGTTTATGCTTTGTATCTACTATACCTTTGTTTGAGAGTGTTTTGCTGCAAGTTTTTGGGTTTGAACACTTGGATTAAACAATCTGCTATATGGACCTTGTTTCTGCTTGTTTTGACCTAGGATTTTGGGAACACTTAGTGTGTATGCATGCTTAGGGATAAAAGTGGTTTAAACAAATTTAATATAACCTGTTTGAAAGATTTGAGGTGTTGAAATTGGCTTGTGTGTCAAATACATCAGCAAAAGTAGAAAACTGCATGTGTTAGTGTTCATCAGTAACTTTCATTGCTTGAATCTTGCTTAATTCTTTGAACCAGTGCATGAAACCTGTTTAGACTTGCTTATTGGAGTTTATTATAGCTTGTGTGTGCATTTGGTTAAATTTGGCTGGCTGATTTGTGCTAAAACTGCTCATAAGTGCTTAACTGCTTATTGTTCATGTCTGTGCAATGTCTGATGAATGATTGATTAAACTGTATCAATTGGGTGTTAGTGATTGTGTTATTTTGATTGTGATTGACTCCTTTTGATCCAAAGATCATTTGGGTGCCTTTGTGAAATCTGAATCTCCAAAAAAGTCACTAAAGACAAAAGGTCAAAATAGTCAAGCAGTGGAAAAAGTTTCCACTGCTCAACATCCAAAACTAGCCCCTGCTAGTGCAATTTTGTCATCAGCTTATCAATAAGCTATTCTAGCTTATTCTGACTTGCAACAACTTATTTTTTGTGATAGATCTTCATTATTTGACCCATTTAAGTAAACTGGAGCTTATTGGACTGTGACTTTGAATTTTTACTAGAAAACCAACTTGTTTGACTTTTGACATAAGTGCTTATTTGATTTTCCAGCTTATTGAGTGTGCTTATTGAGTAGGTTTTTGATTATTAAGCTTAGTTTTGTCATAAGAAACATTTTGCAACTTGAATCAGCTTCTGAGGTGGTCTAGATCATAAAAACGACTATTTTGTCGTTTTGTGAATAAGTTTGTGAACTGTTTCTGGCTCATTAAGTGGGCTTATTTGAAAATTCTTTTTGCAGAAGTCTTTGTTAGGTCAAAAGAAGCTTGTGTGTAAAATTTTAGCTTATGGCAACAGCTTATGGCTTAATGGGCTTAAAAGCCCATTAAGAATAAGTTGCTTATTATAAGTTGGCTTATTTCACATTTTCAGCTTTTGGGCCTTTGGAAAAAGTTGTTTAAAATCAAATTTTGAGTCAACCTGTGCTTTTTGGGCTTATTTTGAACACTTTTTCTTATTGGGCCTTAATTAAGCCCAATAAGGGACTGTTTTGGGTTTGGCCCATTTTCTAGGCCCAATAAGGGTATTTAGGTAATTTCACTTTCATTTCTGAGTTATTTAGGTTAAAATAAGCTAGTTTGCAAGTTTTTAGAATTTTTTATAATTTTTGGATTTTTAATATTATTTTAATATTATTTTATTATTAAAAATTAAAAGTCTGATTTTCTAGGTTTTTATATTTTTCCTAGGTTCAAAACACTTAATTAGGCTTTTTACAATTTTCCAAATAATTTTTAGGTCTTTTAATTATTTTCTATAATTAATTTAAGATTTAATTGATTTTAGGAGTTTTTAATTGTTTAAAAATAGTTTTAATTGGTTTTAAAATTTTGAAAAATAGTTTTTAGCTTAATTAGAGTATTTTTGAGGTTTACAAAATTGAAAACCTTGTTTAGGGCTTTTTAATAATTAATTTTGATTTTTAGGGCTTTAATTAGCATTAAAAAGTCATTATCTAATTAATTAAAAGGTTTTTGCAAGTTTTGATTTTTTGTAAACTCTTAGAATATTATTAGGGATTTTTAGTAATTTTTAGAAATTTTTAGGTTTAAATTTTAATTTTGGTGGTTTTTACGACTTTACGTGTACACCTTTTTAGACTTAGTTTAATCCGTCTTCATAACCGTCATTCTCTTCTAATCCCTTTTCTATTTTTTCTTTCTCAAATATAATCACAAATTAATCCATATCATTACACACATAACACACTAGCCTCCTTGAGAACGAACTCACTTAGGGTCATTCACACACGGTTTTCCTAAATCGTCGTGCTCACTTGCCCTATTTATTGCTCTTTTCCTAAAGGGTGGTAAAAACTCCAACATCATTTTGGCGCCGCTGCCGGAGAGGCGTGTTGTGTTTTGATTTGGCATTGTTGTTTTTATACTAACCATAATTAGTATTTGTATTAGTAGCACTCTACTAATACGTATTATCGGTTTTTGGTTTTTGTGTGAATATTATTAATATATTGTATACGTAGAACAATAAATTCACAAGTACTCCAAATACGTGAGAAATCACAACCTTGACTTGGGAGGTCATTACCCAATCATTGTATTCGAATCTCAAACCAAAGAAAAAGGCAAAAATAGATAAATACTTTCGTAAAGCTTAATCTTGATAATACAAACTATAAGGTGGGTATAAGACGGATATTATAAAATATATCCTAAGGAAAAAAGGCTCTTAAGTGCTTCGCGCCGCCTCGTTTCCCCGCTTGCTTGTGAGTATTTGATTGTGAGAGCTAATCGAGGGTTTTGCCGCCCAAAGTATTACTAAGTACCATATATATTTTCTTGGTTTCTATTGATTAAACCCTCTTGAACGATTTGGTGTTCCACCATCGTTCTAAAGTCATCGAAGGCGTTCACTTCACGTGATCGTTTTCATTCCTTGAGGCTTCTTTAATCAAGAGATTTGATTAAGGAGGAGATTTGTAGATTTGCGTCTACTTAATACATTTCACCAATTTCCAAAAAAGGTTAATACAATCAAAAACCACAAAAAAATTGGAAAATACAAAACACCAAAAAGAATCTTCTTTGCTCGTCCCCTCGTTGTACGTGACGTTTATGCTAACTCGAAATCAAGCAAGACGTGCACGTAAACGAAAGAACAAAACTCCCACTCCCAACAATTCTAGTGAGGAGTCTCCTATTGACGAACCCATTGTAAGAGAAGCACCAACCATGGCGAATCGAACTATGATGGAGTTACTTCAAGCACCCACCGAGGGTTATGGAGAGGCTATTGTGATTCCCGCTATCCTTGCGGAGAATTTTGAGGTTAACACGGGTTTGTTGTCCATGATTCAAAACAACAAATTCCGTGGTGATGAGAAGGACAATCCACACAACCATATCTGCCAATTCAATCGTCTTACCGCTACTTGCAAGTTTAAGGATGTCTCTAACGACTCGATTAAGATGATGCTTTTTCCGTATTCCTTAGCGGGGCCCGCTAAAATTTGGTTAGAGAAAGAGCCACCCAATTCTATATTGACGTGGAAGGATCTCGTGTCTAAGTTTGTGAACCAATTTTTTCTGCCCTCTAAGACTACGCACTTGAAAAACGAGATTTCAAAGTTTTCACAAGAATTTAATGAAAGTTTTTCAACGGCTTGGAATAGGTTTAAGGAAATGTTACATGAATGTCCTCATCACGGTTTTTCCGATTTGCATCAAATTGACACGTTTTACAATGGACTTAATGATCATGAAAGGGATTATTTGAATGCCGCCGCGGGTGGTAATTTTTTGTGTAAAACGGTTTAGGAAGCTTTGGTGATAATTGAAAATAGATCTAAGGTGTATAGTCCTCGTAGCACGTCTAGTGTTCGTAAGGCTTCGTCTTCGGCTTCACCTTCTTTGTCTAATACCATCGATGCTTGCCAAATTGAGGCGAACTTGGAAAACAAGATTTTTGATAAGTTGAAAGGACTTTTGATTGAGTTTAAAGTTGGTGAACCAAGTGCTCCCGCTACGGCTAAAGCGGTTGAGGTTTCTTGCATGTATTGTGGTGGAGGTCATGATATCTCCGAGTGCATTACCAACGGTGGTAACACTTCGAGTGCCTTCGCGGCCACGGGAAATTACAACCAAAACGGTCAAGTTTCCCGCTCCAATCAAATGACTCCACCGGGTTTTGGTTCAAATCAAAATGCTAACAACTATCGCAACAATCAAGTTGGTTTTAAGAACAATTACAACAAGGGAAACTATGGGAATCAAGGGGCTAATAATCAAGTTTCAAACAAAAATGATTTTCAAAATAACAACAAAAGTTTGCAAACATTGAAAGATCTTCCAAGTGAGTTTGTTGAATATGCTAGTGGGAATGATGCTAGGTTTGACAATATTCAAAGAGAAATCATTAGCCTAAGATCCGAGTTTAAAAACGACTTGAAGAAAGAATTGAAAAATGAGTTAGCTAATGAATTTAAAATCCACACCAACAAGATGGAAGGAAATGTCACTAGGTTGCAACAAAACCAACAAAAGATGGAACAAGGGCAACATGAGATTAAACAAGAGATGCTTAAGGTCGAGAAAAGGCAAACCGAAGCCGTATTGAGGCAATCTAATTTTGAAGATAAAATCTCGTCTATGTTTGAGGCAATAATGTGTAAACCGTCGTCAAGTGGTCTTCCTAGCAACACCATATCCAACCCTAAGGGTGAGATGAAAGTGATTACCACACGTAGTGGTAAGACACTTAAGGAGCCGATTCCTCAACCAATTGCTCCTACGGAGGAAGCAATTGAGGAAGAACCCGAGGTGGTGGTCCAAAAGGAGCATGTCCCAATCCCACGAAGTACCGCTCATGCCACAACTACGGTCGACCCATTACCATCATTGGAACCCGAGATTCCAAAGGCTATGCCTACTATGCCTCAACCCACACCACCTTTGCCCTATCCATCGAGACTTAGGAAGGAGAAACGTCAAGAGCGCGACAATTATCAATTTGAGCTTTTTATGAAAATGTTTTGTGATTTGCACCTTAATGTGAGTTTCGCCGATGCTTTGGTCATGATGCCTCGATTTGCCGCTAACTTTAAGAGTATGTTGAACAACAAGGAGAAATTGCACCAATTGTCTAGTTGTTCGTCGGTTTATCTTAATCGCATACCTCAAAAAGTCGGTGATCCCGGTAAATTTTTGATCCCTTGTGCAATCCAAGACATGGAAGAATGCTTCGCCTTGGCCGATCTTGGTGCTAGCATTAACTTGATGCCACTTACAATCTTCAAGTCGCTCAATCTTCCTAATCTTACTCCTTCACTAATGTCTATCGAGTTGGCCGACCATTCCACAATTCCCGCATGTGGTTTGGCGGAAGACGTTTTTGTGAAAGTGGGGAAGTTATACTATCCCGTAGACTTCATTGTTGTTGATATCCCCACGGATCCTCAAGTTCCTCTCATTTTAGGTCGTTCGTTTTTAGATACGTCTATGGCTTTGATCGATGTGCATGCTAGAAAGATCACCTTACGTTTCAACGACGAGGAACTTGTTATAAACGCAACTCAAAACTCTCAAATTTCTCATGTTTATTCCGTTGCAACCATAAACCTCGTTGATATGATTGACGTGGTTTGCGAGGAATTTTCACAAGAAGTTCTAGGTTTTGGTGATGAAGAAACTAGTGGCAATCCCACTATGTTGGATCCAATTCTTGATAATTCGACACCAACCTTCACTCCTTTTGAAGGTGGTGGTTTTACGTTGGAAGAATTCGATGTTCCACGTACATGTGACGAAGACCTCGACAACGATGAGGACTTCTCGATTATCAAGGATTTTCTTAACGATTTCCCATTTCCTCCACCCGAGGAGGTTATGAGTATCGAGCCCAAATCTTCACTTGAGGAACCACCTATTCTCGAGTTGAAAGATTTACCTCCTCACCTCGAATATGTCTATTTGGAGGAGGACGACAAGTTGCCGGTTATTATTGCGAAGGATCTTTCGAATGATGAAAAAACCGTACTTGTCGATGTTCTAAAGGACCACAAAGGGGCGATTGCATGGAAGTTATCCGACATTAAGGGAATCGATCCCAAGTTTTGTACCCAAAAAATATTAATGGAGGAGGATTTCAAGCCCACAATCCAAAGTCAAAGAAGGGTGAACCCCAAAATTCACGACGTCATCAAAAAGGAGGTCCTTAAACTCCTTGACGCGGGAATGATTTACCCTATTTCCGATAGCCCTTGGGCGAGTCCTATCCATTGTGTCCCTAAAAATGGAGGGATGACCGTTGTGCCAAATGATGCCAACGAGTTGATTCCCACTAGACTCGTGACCGGATGGAGAGTGTGCATTGACTATCGAAAGTTGAATGAAGCCACTCGAAAAGACCATTTCCCCTTGCCCTTCATGGACCAAATGTTGGAGCGTCTTGCGGGAAACGATTTCTATTGCTTTCTAGATGGTTTTTCCGGTTACTTCCAAATTCCCATTGATCCTCGTGATCAAGAAAAAACTACATTTACGTGTCCATATGGAACGTTTGCCTATCGTAGAATGCCATTCGGACTTTGCAATGCACCGGGAACTTTCCAACGATGCATGATGGCTATTTTTCATGATATGATCGAGAAGACGATGGAAGTCTTCATGGATGACTTTTCCGTGTTTGGTGATTCTTTCACTTCGTGTTTGTCGAACCTAGAGAGAATGTTGAAACGTTGTGAGGAAACCAACCTTGTGCTCAATTGGGAAAAGTGTCATTTTATGGTTAAGAGTGGAATCGTCTTAGGGCACAAGGTCTCGAAAGCGGGGATTGAGGTATATCAAGCTAAGGTAGACGTCATCGCCAAATTACCTCATCCCAAAACCGTCAAGGGAGTTAGGAGTTTCCTAGGCCACGCGGGCTTTTATCGTCGATTCATCAAGGATTTTTCAAAGATTTCTCGACCCATTACACATCTTCTTGAAAAAGAGGCACGTTTTGTCTTTGACAAAGATTGTGTACGAGCCTTTGAGATCCTCAAGAGGAAACTTACCGAAGCTCCCATTCTTGTTGCTCCCAATTGGAACCTCCCCTTTGAGCTTATGTGTGATGCTAGTGATTACGCTATTGGGGCCGTTTTGGGGCAACGTCATGATAAGCACTTCTTGCCTATTCACTATGCTAGCAAGACGATGACCGAGGCTCAACTTAAATACACTACAACGGAAAAGGAGTTCCTTTCCGTGGTGTATGCATTTGAGAAGTTCCGACCTTACCTCGTCTTGACGAAATGCATAGTGTATACGGACCATTCGGCTATTAAGTATCTTATGGCAAAGCAAGATGCTAAGCCTAGATTACTTTGTTGGATTCTCCTCCTTCAAGAATTTGATCACAAAATTGTTGACAAAAAAGGAGCCGAGAATCTAGCGGCCGATCATCTCTCTCGTTTGGAAGATCCTCACCAAAGTGTTTACGAGCCCAAGGAAATCACCGAAACATTTCCGCTTGAAACACTTGGTGTAGTGAATTCTAAGCTTGATCCTTCCACCCCATGGTTTGCGGATTTTGCAAATTACCATGCGGGTAACTTCATCATTAAGGGTATGACGACTCAAGAAAAACGAAAATTCTTTCGTGACGTCAAGTTCTACTTTTGGAACGACCCTTACTTGTTTCGAACTTGTGCGGATCAAATCATCTGACGTTGTGTATTTGGCACCGAAGCTTCTAACATCCTTAGAGCTTGTCATGAGGGACCCACGGGTGGTCACCACGGTGCTAATCTCACGGCTAAAAAGGTGTTTGATGCCGGCTTCTTTTGGCCTACTATTTACCGAGATGCACAAGATCTTGTGAAGTCGTGTGATGCATGCCAACGACAAGGAAAAGCCTCACAAAAAGATGAAATGCCACAAAATATCATTCAAGTATGTGAGATCTTTGACGTTTGGGGCATAGACTTTATGGGGCCGTTCCCATCATCTCGTGGTAATAAGTACATTCTCGTTGCGGTTGACTACCTCTCTAAGTGGGTGGAGGCAAAGGCCTTGCCCACCAATGATGCTCGTGTGGTAGTCAAGTTTTTGAAGCAATTGTTTTCTCGGTTTGGAACCCCTCGTGTGCTATCATAAGCGATCGTGGAACCCATTTTTGTAATGACCAATTTGAAAGGGTTCTAAGGAAATATGGGGTTACACATCGGCTTTCTACGGCTTATCACCCACAAACGAGTGGGCAAGTCGAGGTTTCAAACCGAGCTTTGAAAAGGATTTTGGAGAGATCCGTTGGGGAAAACCGACAATCATGGTCAGATAAGTTGGATGATGCTTTATGGGCCTTTAGGACCGCTCATAAGACGCCCATTGGGTGCACTCCCTATAAGCTTGTGTATGGAAAGAATTGTCATTTGCCTATCGAGTTAGAACACAAGGCTTATTGGGCCCTAAATCATTGTAATGATGATATAGAGACCGCGGGAAAACACCGAAAAATGCAATTGAATGAATTAGATGAATTGAGGGACATTGCTTATGAAAATTCATTGATTTTTAAAGAGAAAACTAAAAAGTTGCATGATTCTAAAATTAAAAACCGGGTTTTTAACATTGGGGATCAAGTTTTGATTTTTAATTCAAGATTAAAAATATTTTCCGGTAAGTTGAAATCCCGTTGGTCCGGTCCATTCACCGTGACTCAAGTGTTTCCGTATGGGACCATCGAGCTAGCTCAAGATGATGGTCCTAACTTCAAGGTGAATGGACATAGGTTGAAGCACTACTTTGGCGGGGAAGTTCCATCCTTGAACTACCTCGACCAAGTCACCTTCCCCAATGATAATTAGTATTGAGGGGATCGAGTCGAGCTCATGACTCGGTAATCAAAAACGAGGAGCCTCGTGGGGTAGTCCCATGCTTATCCTATGTACATATTATCGCTTTCTAATGTAGCTTACGTGTGGGGATTTGTGCCCTTCCAACCTTTGTTCCATGGTTGTTTGTGATATGTGGTTTTTAGATCATGATCTTCACGATTGGAGCCTCTCGTGTTCGTTTTATGGGAGCACTCGATCGTTTGCTTTGGAGACATTTCTCAATATCCATGATATATCCTTTTGATGTTCTAACCTTAGGTTTTTAGCACACTTCATAAACGGCTATTACTTATTGGTTACACCCTTTCCATGCTAGATTAGGCATTCGACTACGTCTCTAGTATGGGGGTGTTTGCACCCCTAGACTCGAAACATTGAGGACAATGTTTAACTTTAGTATGGGGGGGTGAATAGATACTTGCCTTGCCAAACATTCACGCTTTCCAAAGTTTATGTTTTGTTTATCATTTTTGTTGCAAAATAAGGCTAAAAATGGCCAAATTTTAAATTTTTCTCATGTTTTATAAGTGTTTGAAGACACGAATGTAGATTTTCCGATGGCGAGAATAAGAGTAATTTTTTACTCGACCGTGCGTGTTGAGCACTTAGCTTTGATTCCTTAACTACACATTAGGCTAAGTCTCTTAAATGAGGACGAGAAATAATAGAGTTAATTATAAGTTACTATGCTAAACGTAGAGTACTCGTATTCTTTCAAAAACTCATGTGTTCTCGTTGTTTGCTTATTCTCCCTTCGCATGTAAATATTTTTTGCTTAATAAATATTGACTTAGCGGTTTAGTTAGGATTGTTGGGTTTCTAGTCTTTTCTAGTAGCTTCCGTGTAATTAAATTGGGAAGACATTAAGGTATCGCTAGCGTCACGGTTTTGAAGTATTGGCACCCGAATAATCGAAAGCTTCAACCAATAATAAGATTTCAAGTGCTCACCTAAATCAAGCAAACAATTTGAAGCCCCACAAGGCCTAAAATCTATGCAAAATTGAAAGTGAATCAAGCCTTAATCTTCGAAGCTTTAAAGATCCAAAATTCGCCTTAGCGTGAGGATATACGTCTTTGGCTAATAAAACAACCGATGAGGCGGATAATAAAAGGCAAGGCAAGACCGAAGTCATAATAAAAGCTTCATGGCGAAGTTGAATAAAAGATGGAGGTAAACCAAAGATAATAAGGCCCTTCCGTTAGGGGGCGTATAAAAGTCTTGGTAATAAGTCTCATGTTCAAAACCGTTATAAAACCGTGTTTATCGATTCTTCTTGTCAACTTAATTTTTTAACATCGTTGTCTATTAGGAGGGGTTATTGGTTTGATGGTCTTAGTTACACCGTTAGGACTCTATTTTTAGACCTAAATCTCTATTATCGCATAAGTCAACAATGTATCCTCGTGAAACATTCAAGACAAAATAAAATATAAGAGATACAACTTAGGAATAATGGGAGGATAAGTACGTGATTAGGGCATATGAGTAGTGTTAGCATTACTAACTTATAATGACAATGATCTCGTTGCACGCTTAGCATGGAATTAGGGTGAAAATCGAGGACGATGAAATTATTTCTAACGAAGCATTCACATGTTCTTATTCTATGAACCTAAACGTCCCATTTTGCGATGAAAATCATACATTATGTCTATAACACAAGTAGTAGTAATAGGAGTAGTGTAGCTAGTTTATCGTTCAATAAAGTGAATAAAATAAATTTTGGAGATGCTTTGATACTTTATTCTAGCATTGCGTGAGGGCACGACAATGGTTTAGTATGGGGGAGTGATGAGACTGCTTTTATACATAGTCTCATCTTCCAAATAGGGCTTAAAATGCATTAAATATCATCAAAATACCCAAATATATGCTTGTGTTTGTTGCTTGTGTATTTTAGGTACGGATATTGAGAAAATGACAAAAGATCACAAGAATCATGCAAAAACGAACACGGGAAACGAAGCCGCACAATGAACCAAGCCCTAATGAAGACTTTTCCAAGACCAACCCTTGAAGATTTGAAGAATTATGAAGAAGGGTCCTCCAATTATGAAGAATTGACACTTTATACCCTTGTATCCTCATAATTACAAGTTTGGTCCCTAAAGTTTGTCAAAATTACAAAAAGGGCCCTCCACTTTGAAGAATTGGCATGTTTAGCCCCTCAACAAAGCTAAATTGTCAACCAATATCATCCACAAAGACAAATACATCATGAAGTCCTTCAAAGTACAAGAAATGACAAGTTTGGTCCTTTGAAAAATCCAAAATTACACAAAGGACCCTCAACTTTCAACAATTGGCAAAAATGGTCCATCAATCATCAAGACTTGGCAATTTCAGTCCTCCACAATGTCAATCATACAAGTCTAGACCATTATCATTGAAGAAAATACCAAACCAGCCCTTGAAGAATTCAAATATGGCAAGAAATACCCCTGAATTCATTTTGTAAAAGTTTTTGGGCCAAAAATGTAAAAGGGCAAAAGTTGATAAGGCTAATTGTGGCGTTGATAGATTTTTCTACTGAAAAGACAAGAAGTAAAGAATCAAGGGGTTAAAGCTGGCCAACATGAAAGATACCTAGACCAGTGACAAGCTGCCACGTGCCCCACTCACCAAAACCCACCAATCCCATTTCACCATTCCTCCATGTCATCATCCACTCACAACCGGATTTAACAAACTTAATTAATTAAGTTTAAAAGTGGCGGTTAACATGTATTTAAACTTAAAACAAGATCAAAACCTTGTTCTTGGAGTTCATAATCTGAATTGGGGATTTACTAATTACTATGAATTAGACCATGATCTTGTCCAGTTTTATAATTAACCTCAACATAAACATATCCCCACTTCAAAAACCCTTGCCACGTCACTCATGTGCTCACATGATAAACCCTTGCTACACACTTTTGGGGATACTGCCAAAACCAGCCAGAGAATCAACCATCCAGATACAAGCTTACATTTTAAGCTTTGTTTGAGCCCTTAGATCAAATTCCAACAGCTATCTACTTCACATACGTCCAAGAATCAGTCACATGAAGCATATGAGTTCAAATTCAAGAGGGCATTTTTGGGACTTCAACCGTTAGGGTTTTTAGTTTTTAGCTGTAACTTAGCTCATTGTATGCCTATATAAAGGCTTAGGGTTCCAACATTTAGTCTTTGCTTTTGATTTTTCCTTGGTTCAAGTTTCTGTAAATCCTATTTCTAAGTTAATGAAATTGAGTTTGAAATCTTGAAGAAAAGTCATTGGCCAATCTTATTTACTGCTTTCATTTGTTATATGCTTGTTATTTTTTGAAGTTCAAAACCTGTTTTCGAAAGACGAGTGTGCAAAAGTTTGCATATTTCCTCATTTTCTTGATATTTTGCTAAGTCTTGTTCCAATCTTGGAATTCTTGGGCTATAGGGCTGATCATAGCATCCTAACTGAGTTGGTTAAGGTGTGGTGAGGCTTATAACTTGGGGATAATCAAGTGTGGGGTAACAAGTTTGCATTAATCAAGTTTTTCAAAGTTTCTGATTTTTATGATATTGTGCTTAACCCTTGTTCAATCTTAGCAGGCTTATTGTGGAAGCTTGTGCTTGTTCTTTCTAGAACATAAGCTCAAAATTCGTGGGTGTGGATGTACATCCATGAGGTTTGCATACTTAATCTCAAAATCTGCTTAAATTGTCATTTTTGGTGATATTTGTATGAAACTGTTGTTCTTGTGAATTTTGTGGCTTGTTCTTGCTTGAATCTGTTTATTATACTTGTTTGAGTGTTAATTGATGCTTGGTTGGCCTGAAATCTCATTGTGCTTTTGAAAATTTTGATTTGAAAAAGTTAAAGGGGTGTTTGGGTCTACTGGTTTATGCTTGTAACTTGTTATTGTGTTAAGGGAAGTTGTTGTTTATGCTTTGTATCTGCTATACCTTTGTTTGAGAGTGTTTTGCTGCAAGTTTTTGGGTTTGAACACTTGGATTAAACAATCTGCTATATGGACCTTGTTTCTGCTTGTTTTGACCTAGGATTTTCGGAACACTTAGTGTGTATGCATGCTGATGTAGTATTTTTGTATATACTTTATTTTAGGAAAAACAAAGCACACACAAATGTCGTGGGTAAGTATTAGTACTTACGTTTTAGGAAAAACGTAAATACCGACAATCGAGTTCGTTCTCGAGGAGGTATGGTGTTTGAGCCATCAATATAGACGCTATTTATTTGAGTTATTATGCTTTTGGAAAGTTAAAAGAAAAGAAAACGTAAGACGAATTAAGCTAAAAACGACCTACAACGTAAAACGCGTTACGCGCGAATCGAGACGAAAAATCGATTTTTTATTTATTTTTTATTATTTTTTTTTTTTGAAAACTTAACTAAAAATAAACTAAGGGAAAGCATAAAAAGGCATCGGGAAACCTAAAGCGTCTACGGGGACAAAGCAAAGGCAAAAAGTAATTAACGTTAAAACGTAAAAACGCGACATAAAACGCAAATAAATAAATTTTAAATCCTACCAAAGCAAATATATTTTTCTTAAGTCCTAAATAACAAAAAAAAATGAAAAAATTAGAAAAAAGATTTACATCTTTTTTTTTTTACTTTTATATATATATTTTTTTTCTTTTTTTTTTTAAAAGAGATGATTAAAGCTTAAAAACCAAATTTGAAATAAAACATTTTTTTAAACTATTTTAAAGCATAAAAGAAACGGACTAACTTAACTTTTCATAAAACTAGTACTTAACTAAACATATTTTATTTAATTAAAAAGCTTGTAATTAAAAATTAGTCTTAAACAAAACAACCTATATTAAAGTGTGAAAACAAATCTATAACAAAAAGATGAAGTAGAACAAATGGTAAAGTTGGGTGGAGTTGAGGCGCAGTGTTGGTGTGTTGTGGACGAGGGTTCGAGTCCCCACTCTTCCCCTTTTTGCAAACATCTTTTTTTCATCAATATTGTACACACAAATAAAATAAAAATATGATGAACTTTGAGAAGTAAAGGACAACAAGCTAATCACCTATTGAGGCAAAAACTGTATCAAATATTGTTTGTGCACAAGCTTATCAACACTGCCTATTATAGCTAAATTTCCAACTGGTACCTTGCAAAAATTTATTAGGCAGCCTAAGACTTTTATTTTCAACGCTTTGGTTCTTAACCTACTGTTGGATACTAATACCAAAATCCTTTTTTATACTAAGATTAAGATTCACTGCCAAACATTGAATATCAAAATAACAGTTTTTAAAAGGATATTCAGTAGTTCAAATGAAAGCATAAAAATCAAAAAGTGCACCACCTTCCTAAAAGTATTAGCAACAAGATGAAAAAAATATCTTAATAAATAATCAAAGTTAAAAATCAAAGCAGAAGCAAACATTAATATAAAAAAAGAACAGTTGTACTACTTAATGTCGTAAACATCATTCAATCATAAAAAAAAATTATAAATGAAATAAGTAGAACCTGGAATCCAAACAAATTTCGAAACAACATCACTACAAATCGAACCATACTCTATACCCGAATCCATTTTCTTCTTGTTGATAATAGAAACTTGAATAAATCCAACCAAAACACTTTCCTTCCGTCGAACAGTACATCACACACCACCTAATTTATTCCTTTTTCTAACAGCAACCAAAATAAAACTCTTAATCTTTTTCTTCTATTTTAAACCCTCTTTTTTTTATTTCGGCAACGTCAACAACAAGATACAGATTTTTCTTTTGGTAACGAACAATAACAAAAATATCTCCCCTCCTTTTTTTTTTCTTTCGAACACAGTAACACAACAAGTTTCACTCTCTTTTTTTTCAACAGTCCAACAATTAAAAAAAAAAAAACTTTCAGATAAATAAACTTTAACCAAATTAAAAATACCTTGAATTTAAATAACAAAATTTCTTAAACAAGAATAATGGAACTCAGATTTAATCAAACACCAACTTTTTCCTTAAAAAAGGGATTTACATTCATAGAAAATCTGGAACAAGAAAAATAAATAAAACCTAAGCCCTTTATATATAGGGTCACAAGATTTCTTAAAAAAATAAAATAAAATAAAAATACTAACCCTAATATTGACATCTTTTGTCTCTGAGACAATCTTGACCCTTGGATCGAATTCTAGAACCATCCATGTGATTTCTATGGCTGTGATTCACACTTGTATGTCGACATCCTTTGTGAGCCCTTGGATTGGTCTTGTATCTTGACTGAGATATCACATGTTCTTGTCTTGTACTAGTCTTCACGTGATGTGGGGTTTGATGGATAGTGACTGGTGATTAAATTGGGATTAGGGTTTGAGATTAGATTATCAATGGTGGCTGATGAGAAAGAGAAAGAACCCTATGGCTGTTTGTTTAGTCAAAAACGTGACCCCCTTTTTTTCTTTTTAACCGTTGCAACAAAAATAATGGGCTGGTGAGAGTTGTTTTGGGCTCGGGGGTTGTTGGTTAAATAAAGTGAGGCCCATTTTGAATTTGCCAAAACATAGCAAAATTTCATTTTGCATTAAAAACAAACGTGGGGTGGTGTTGTTATTGTTATTTTAACGGGCCAACTCGGCCCGTTAAACGGGTGCGGGTCGGTTCGTTAAATAACAAGTACATTTCAGGATCGGTTTTTCGTGCTTAATTCATTGTCGGGTCTCGGGTTTGACTTTGACTTCTTTTTTTTTTACTGGTAAATCTTCCAACTTTATCGAGTCGAACCGAATATATCCATTTTTATTCCGTTAAGTGCAATCTCAGCTTTGGTTTCTTTTGTAATTCTCCATTCTTGTGTAAAATGATTCTTAAGGGACCAAATATGACAAATCTTCAAAGATGAAGGACCAAACTTGTACAATCATCGATTCTTCAAGGGTATTTTTGGAAAATCAACATTCGGGTCTGGTTCATTGTGCGGCTTCATTTCCCGTGTTCGTTTTTTATTGATTCTTGTGATCTTTTGTCATTTTCTCGATATCCGTACCTAAAATACACATTGAACAAACACAAGCATATATATGGCACTTTTAATGATATTTTAAGCATTTTAAGCCTGATTTGGACGATGAGACTATGTATAATTGCAGTCTCATCACTCCCCCATACTAAACCATTGCCGTGTCCCTACGCAATGCTAGAATTAAGTATCGTAGCATTTCCAAAATTCATTTTATGATGACATTTATTGAAGACATAAATTTAAATAAACTACTACATGTGTTCTAGACATAATGTAATGTTTTCATCACGAGAACGTGACTTTTAGAGTCAAAGAATAAGAACACGTGAATGCCTCAAAGAGATAAGTTCGTCATCCTCGATTTTCACTTGATTCCATGCTAAGCGTGTAACGAGATCATTGTTATTATAAGTTAGCAACACAATCATATCTCATGAGTGTTAATTACGAACCTAGACTCCCTTATTCCTACTTGGTATCTCTTATATTTTATTTTTGTCTTAACGATCACGAGGATACATCATTGACTTATGCGTGAATAGAGATTAAGTCTAAAAATAGAGTCTTAACGGTGTAACCAAAATCATCGAATTAATAATTCACCCTAATAGACAACGATGTCAAAAAATTAAGTCAACAAGAAGGATCGATAAACACGGTTTTATAACGGTTTTGAACATGAGACTTATTACCATGACTTTTATTATCCGCCATCATCGGTGGTTTTATTATCATGGTTTACCTCCATCTTTTATTCAACTTCGCCATGAAGCTTTTATTATGACTTCGGTCTTGCCTTGCCTTTTATTATCCGCCTCATCGGTGGTTTTATTAGCCAAAGACGTATATCCTCACGCTAAAGCGAATTTTGGATCTTTAAAGCTTCGAAGATTAAGGCTTGATTCACTTTCAATTTGGGCATAGATTTTTCGGCCTTGTGAGCTTCAAATTTTTGCTTAATTTAGGTGAGCACTTGAAATCTTATTATTAGGTGAAGCTTTCGATTATTCGGGTGCCAATACTTCAAAACCGTGACGCTGGCGATACCTTAATGTTTTCCCAATTTAATTACATGGAAGCTACTAAAACAAATTAGAAACCAACAATAGTGACTAAACCGCTAAATCAATATTTATTAACAATTTATTATACAAAAGCGTTGGGAGAATAAGCTAATAATTACTACACATAAGATCGTGACGATTACGAGACTTATAAATAACTCTATCATTTCTCGTCCTCATTTAAGAGACTTAGCCTAAAAAGTTAAGGAATCGAAGCTGAGTGCTCAACACGCACGGTCGAGTCAAAAATTACTCTTATTCTCACCATCGGAAAACCTACATTCGTGTCTTAAACACTTATGAAAAACTAGAAAAAATTTAAAATTTGGCCATTTTTAGCCTTATTTTGCAACAAAACGATAACAAAAAGATGATTATTGGATTGCGTGTTGACGTAGGCAAGGTGAAGTATCTACTCACCCCCCTATACTAAAACTAAACATTGTCCTCAATGTTTCGAGTCTAGGGGTACAAACACCCCCATACTAGAGACGTAGTCGAATGCCTAATCTAGCATGGAAAGGGTGTAACCATTAAATTAATAGCCGTTTATGAAGTGTGCTAATAACCTATGGTTAGAACATCAAAGGATATATCATGGATATTAAGAAATTTCTCCAAAGCAAACGATCGAGTGCTCCCATAAAACGAACACGAGAGGCTCCAATCGTGAAGATCATGATCTAAAAACCACATATCACAAACAACCATAGAACAAAGGTTGGAAGGGCACAAATCCCCACACGTAAGCTACATTAGACTAAGAAAGCGATAATATGTACATAGGATAAGCATGGGAATCCCCCACGAGGCACCTTGTTTTTGATAACCGAGTCAAAAGCTCGACTCGAATCCCCATAAATGTGATCATTTAGGGATAATCAAGGTTCGGTCATTTTTTGTGGGACTTACATGTAATCAAGGCCCAAAAGCGACCGTGTATAAGGCAAAACCTCTATACCGGGATCAGAGATCGTGTCTTCGTTTTCGGATGATAAACGAAACAACACGACTTCAGGTAACAACGTCCCAAAGGGACACAAGAAAATAGCATAAGAAGAGAAGGGTGGGACATTGGTTGGGCATAAAAATCGAGTCACTCGAGGTAAACTCATACCGTAAGTGTAGAAGGATCTTCTAGTGACTACTTCGGTAAAAGACCGAGATTTTATCTTAAACGTGATACCGGGGTCAAAAATCTCGTCCTCGGTGGAGAAGTGTGAGGGAACAAATGGGGCTTCCCCCATACTAGATCCACACAAAACGTCGTCAAAAGAAGTAGACGCGTTTGTAGCAAGCTCAATTAAGCGAGGTGATGACGGAGTTAACTTTGGAAAAAATTTCAAATCAATCGTAAAATCATTCCTTTTTTCATTTTTTAACTCATTGTTACGAAAACCCAAGTTGATTAAATTGAAAATATTTGGTGTTTCCAAAACAATTCTAGGCACACTTAAAATTTTCACATTTATCTTGAAGGCGGGAGGAGGATTTGAATTTTTGAAATGTGAATCGACTAATAAAACATCCCCCTCCGGGCTAACGCAACGGTCCTCATCAAACTCGAAAATTGAAGGCGGATCATCAAGTATACGTTTGATCTCGGAAAAATCACCGTCGGGATCAAAAACGTCTTCTCTTCCTCGTGGAAGAGGTTGGGAAATCAAGTCGTCGATAATCGAGTCGCTAGCTTCAACCGTCGTGAAACTAGGAATAGAAGGCTCTTCGATTGAAGATTTTGCCTTTGTCGTTTCGACCTCGATATCGAAAAACGTATCGATGTGAGCAAGGCCATCGGCGGACTTCTCACATGATAAATCCAAAATCTCACTCGGTGTGGGATTAGGAGTAAAAGGCTCGTCTCGTGACGATTTTGCCTTGACGGTTTCAACTTTGTCCTTCGAAGGGATCGAACGTGGGTTCTCGAACATTTTAGCAAAATTACTAACACGTCCCTTCGGAATTAATTTCCGTTCATCTTGTAAAAACGAGGGTTTAACGATTTCCTTTAAAACCTTTTCACATTTTTCTTTTTTAAAATCATTTAATGGAATTTCTTCGTCAAAATTAAGCGTAAATTGATTTAGAAAATCCTCAATAATTTCATCCTCATTAGAAAAATTAGGTTTAGAAGGTACAAGATTTAAATATCCCAAGTATCCTACGAGTTTTTCCTTTGGTTTATTTTCAAAAACATTTTTCAAAACTTCGTTGGATGACGTTTTTGTTTCCTTAACGTTTTTGCAAGACGACGAAGGTTGCACGACTCTAAAATTCGAGAGATTGGGATCAATACGAGACGTACGAGTCTTAGGAGTTGAAATAACTTGAACCTCTCCCTCGAGATTAGGATTGGTGACGTTCGATGAAGAACTCGACTCATATGAAGCTACTTTTTTCTCTAAGGTCTCAATCGTTGAAAGAAGTTCATTTTGCTTAATAGTGTAAGCCTCCACAATTTTGTCAACAATTTTATCCCATCTCTCGACAACTTGGTCAAATAAACGTTCTTGTTCTTTAAAAGCGGCATCATATTCGTTTTCCAACTCGGTTCTCATGGAGGCCATTTCTTTTAAGTAAAATTCCTTTTGAGTTTCCAATTGTTTTTCGTGATGTTCCTTAAGGTTCCTAACTTGTTCTTGAATCATCATTAAGTTTGCATTATTGCGTCTCACATAGTCACTAAAGGCGTTTTGATTCATTACACCATTTTGATTTTGATCACAATTAAAAGACGAATCATATGACGAGTAGAACGAAGACGATGGGTGATCTTGGTTGTAAGATTGAAAATTGTCACCAAGACCACGTGGAGCGGAGTTATAGATATAACCCTCTCGACCTCCAATAACCTTGCAATTAAAACAATTGGCACCATCGGGCGGGCCTCCACAATATGGGCACGAATAATATCCTCCATCATTCGACATGATGCAACGAGAAAGTCGATTCGAGAATTAAACAAATTAGAGGGTTCAAGAAGAGAATTATGAATATAGAGGGAAAATGAGAAGATTATTTTTGTGTTTTTGGTTTTTTAATTTTTTTTTTTTGGAATTTTGGTGTATTACGTAGAAATTAATCTACAAAAACTATCCACTAATCAAAGGTCTCGATTAATGAATCCAAGAAGAATGAAGGTAATTACGTGAAGTAAAAACCCTCGTCGACTTTGAAACGTTGGCGGAATGCCAAAACGTTTCGAGGTTCAATAATTAAAACTCACAAAAATAGATTAATAATACTTGATTTGGCAAACCCCTAATTAATCGTCACTTTCAAAATACGCACAAGCGAGCGGAGAAAACGAGGCGGCGCGAAGCACTTAAGAGCCTTTTTTCCTTAGGTCGTGAAATACAACCGCCTTATACCCACCTTATAGTTTGTATTTATCGAGATTAAACCAATTAAGAGTATTTATCTATTTTGCCTTTGATTTCGTTTGAATTCGATACAACAATAGTGACCGGAACGCTCAACTATTGAGGTGCGATTTCTCGCGTATTTGGATAATTATTGTGTGTTAATTGTTCTACGTAAATACAATATATTATGCACAATAAAAACGAGAAAACGATTTTGTGTTAATAGAGTTCTATTTAACACTATTTACTTGTATGGCTAATAGTATTGAAAAATAAAAGGAAGTATTTACGATAAAACGTAAACACTCAAATAAACACGATAAATAAATATGGCTAAACACACCTCCCCGGCAGCGGCGCCATTTAGTGATGTAGTATTTTTGTATATACTTTATTTTAGGAAAAACAAAGCACACACAAATGTCGTGGGTAAGTATTAGTACTTACGTTTTAGGAAAAACGTAAATACCGACAATCGAGTTCGTTCTCGAGGAGGTATGGTGTTTGAGCCATCAATATAGACGCTATTTATTTGAGTTATTATGCTTTTGGAAAGTTAAAAGAAAAGAAAACGTAAGACGAATTAAGCTAAAAACGACCTACAACGTAAAACGCGTTACGCGCGAATCGAGACGAAAAATCGATTTTTTATTTATTTTTTATTTTTATTTTTTTTTTGAAAACTTAACTAAAAATAAACTAAGGGAAAGCATAAAAAGGCATCGGGAAACCTAAAGCGTCTACGGGGACAAAGCAAAGGCAAAAAGTAATTAACGTTAAAACGTAAAAACGCGACATAAAACGCAAATAAATAAATTTTAAATCCTACCAAAGCAAATATATTTTTCTTAAGTCCTAAATAACAAAAAAAATGAAAAAATTAGAAAAAAGATTTACATCTTTTTTTTTTACTTTTATATATATATATTTTTTTTCTTTTTTTTTTAAAGAGATGATTAAAGCTTAAAAACCAAATTTGAAATAAAACATTTTTTTAAACTATTTTAAAGCATAAAAGAAACGGACTAACTTAACTTTTCATAAAACTAGTACTTAACTAAACATATTTTATTTAATTAAAAAGCTTGTAATTAAAAATTAGTCCTAAACAAAACAACCTATATTAAAGTGTGAAAACAAATCTATAACAAAAAGATGAAGTAGAACAAATGGTAAAGTTGGGTGGAGTTGAGGCGCAGTGTTGGTGTGTTGTGGACGAGGGTTCGAGTCCCCACTCTTCCCTTTTTTGCAAACATCTTTTTTTCATCAATATTGTACACACAAATAAAATAAAAATATGATGAACTTTGAGAAGTAAAGGACAACAAGCTAATCACCTATTGAGGCAAAAACTGTATCAAATATTGTTTGTGCACAAGCTTATCAACACTGCCTATTATAGCTAAATTTCCAACTGGTACCTTGCAAAAATTTATTAGGCAGCCTAAGACTTTTATTTTCAACGCTTTGGTTCTTAACCTACTGTTGGATACTAATACCAAAATCCTTTTTTATACTAAGATTAAGATTCACTGCCAAACATTGAATATCAAAATAACAGTTTTTAAAAGGATATTCAGTAGTTCAAATGAAAGCATAAAAATCAAAAAGTGCACCACCTTCCTAAAAGTATTAGCAACAAGATGAAAAAAATATCTTAATAAATAATCAAAGTTAAAAATCAAAGCAGAAGCAAACATTAATATAAAAAAAGAACAGTTGTACTACTTAATGTCGTAAACATCATTCAATCATAAAAAAAAAATTATAAATGAAATAAGTAGAACCTGGAATCCAAACAAATTTCGAAACAACATCACTACAAATCGAACCATACTCTATACCCGAATCCATTTTCTTCTTGTTGATAATAGAAACTTGAATAAATCCAACCAAAACACTTTCCTTCCGTCGAACAGTACATCACACACCACCTAATTTATTCCTTTTTCTAACAGCAACCAAAATAAAACTCTTAATCTTTTTCTTCTATTTTAAACCCTCTTTTTTTTCTTTCGGCAACATCAACAACAAGATACAGATTTTTCTTTTGGTAACGAACAATAACAAAAATATCTCCCCTCCTTTTTTTTTCTTTCGAACACAGTAACACAACTAGTTTCACTCTCTTTTTTTTTCAACAGTCCAACAATTAAAAAAAAAAAAAAAAACTTTCAGATAAATAAACTTTAACCAAATTAAAAATACCTTGAATTTAAATAACAAAATTTCTTAAACAAGAATAATGGAACTCAGATTTAATCAAACACCAACTTTTTCCTTAAAAAAGGGATTTACATTCATAGAAAATCTGGAGCAAGAAAAATAAATAAAACCTAAGCCCTTTATATATAGGGTCACAAGATTTCTTAAAAAAATAAAATAAAATAAAAATACTAACCCTAATGTTGACATCTTTTGTCTCTGAGACAATCTTGACCCTTGGATCGAATTCTAGAACCATCCATGTGATTTCTATGGCTGTGATTCACACTTGTATGTCGACATCCTTTGTGAGCCCTTGGATTGGTCTTGTATCTTGACTGAGATATCACATGTTCTTGTCTTGTACTAGTCTTCACGTGATGTGGGGTTTGATGGATAGTGACTGGTGATTAAATTGGGATTAGGGTTTGAGATTAGATTATCAATGGTGGCTGATGAGAAAGAGAAAGAACCCTATGGCTGTTTGTTTAGTCAAAAACGTGACCCCCTTTTTTTTCTTTTTAACCGTTGCAACAAAAATAATGGGCTGGTGAGAGTTGTTTTGGGCTCGGGGGTTGTTGGTTAAATAAAGTGAGGCCCATTTTGAATTTGCCAAAACATAGCAAAATTTCATTTTGCATTAAAAACAAACGTGGGGTGGTGTTGTTATTGTTATTTTAACGGGCCAACTCGGCCCGTTAAACGGGTGCGGGTCGGTTCGTTAAATAACAAGTACATTTCAGGATCGGTTTTTCGTGCTTAATTCATTGTCGGGTCTCGGGTTTGACTTTGACTTCTTTTTTTTTTACTGGTAAATCTTCCAACTTTATCGAGTCGAACCGAATATATCCATTTTTATTCCGTTAAGTGCAATCTCAGCTTCGGTTTCTTTTGTAATTCTCCATTCTTGTGTAAAATGATTCTTAAGGGACCAAATATGACAAATCTTCAAAGATGAAGGACCAAACTTGTACAATCATCGATTCTTCAAGGGTATTTTTGGAAAATCAACATTCGGGTCTGGTTCATTGTGCGACTTCATTTCCCGTGTTCGTTTTTTATTGATTCTTGTGATCTTTTGTCATTTTCTCGATATCCGTACCTAAAATACACATTGAACAAACACAAGCATATATATGGCACTTTTAATGATATTTTAAGCATTTTAAGCCTGATTTGGACGATGAGACTATGTATAATTGCAGTCTCATCACATGCTTAGAGATAAAAGTGGTTTAAACAAAGTTAATATAACCTGTTTGAAAGATTTGAGGTGTTGAAATTGGCTTGTGTGTCAAATACATCAGCAAAAGTAGAAAACTGCATGTGTTAGTGTTCATCAGTAACTTTCATTGCTTGAATCTTGCTTAATTCTTTGAACCAGTGCATGAAACCTGTTTAGACTTGCTTATTGGAGTTTATTATAGCTTGTGTGTGCATTTGGTTGAATTTGGCTGGCTGATTTGTGCTAAAACTGCTCATAAGTGCTTAACTACTTATTGTTCATGTCTGTGCAATGTCTGATGAATGATTGATTAAACTGTATCAATTGGGTGTTAGTGATTGTGTTATTTTGATTGTGATAGACTCCTTTTGATCCAAAGATCATTTGGGTGCCTTTGTGAAATCTGAATCTCCAAAAAAGTCACTAAAGACAAAAGGTCAAAATAGTCAAGCAGTGGAAAAAGTTTCCACTGCTCAACATCCAAAACTAGCCCCTGCTAGTGCAATTTTGTCATCAGCTTATCAATAAGATATTCTAGCTTATTCTGACTTGCAACAACTTATTTTTTGTGATAGATCTTCATTATTTGACCCATTTAAGTAAACTGGAGCTTATTGGACTGTGACTTTGACTTTTTACTAGAAAACCAACTTGTTTGACTTTTGACGTAAGTGCTTATTTGATTTTCCAGCTTATTGAGTGTGCTTATTGAGTAGGTTTTTGATTATTAAGCTTAGTTTTGTCATAAGAAACATTTTGCAACTTGAATCAGCTTCTGAGGTGGTCTAGATCATAAAAACGACTATTTTGTCGTTTTGTGAATAAGTTTGTGAACTGTTTCTGGCTCATTAAGTGGGCTTATTTGAAAATTCTTTTTGCAGAAGTCTTTGTTAGGTCAAAAGAAGCTTGTGTGTAAAATTTTAGCTTATGGCAACAGCTTATGGCTTAATGGGCTTAAAAGCCCATTAAGAATAAGCTGCTTATTATAAGTTGGCTTATTTCACATTTTCAGCTTTTGGGCCTTTGGAAAAAGTTGTTTAAAATCAAATTTTGAGTCAACCTGTGCTTTTTGGGCTTATTTTGAACACTTTTTCTTATTGGGCCTTAATTAAGCCCAATAAGGGACTGTTTTGGGTTTGGCCCATTTTCTAGGCCCAATAAGGGTATTTAGGTAATTTCACTTTCATTTCTGAGTTATTTAGGTTAAATTAAGCTAGTTTGCAAGTTTTTAGAATTTTTTATAATTTTTGGATTTTTAATATTATTTTAATATTATTTTATTATTAAAAAATAAAAGTCTGATTTTCTAGGTTTTTATATTTTTCATAGCTTCTAAACACTTAATTAGGATTTTTACAATTTTCCAAATAATTTTTAGGTCTTTTAATTATTTTCTATAATTAATTTAAGATTTAATTGATTTTAGGAGTTTTTAATTGTTTAAAAATAGTTTTAATTGGTTTTAAAATTTTGAAAAATAGTTTTTAGCTTAATTAGAGTATTTTTGAGGTTTACAAACTTGAAAACCTTGTTTAGGGCTTTTTAATAATTAATTTTGATTTTTAGGGCTTTAATTAGCATTAAAAAGTCATTATCTAATTAATTAAAAGGTTTTTGCAAGTTTTGATTTTTTGTAAACTCTTAGAATATTATTAGGGATTTTTGGTAATTTTTAGAAATTTCTAGGTTTAAATTTTAATTTTGGAGGTTTTTATGACTTTACGTGTACACCTTTTTAGACTTAGTTTAATCCGTCTTCATAACCGTCATTCTCTTCTAATCCCTTTTCTATTTTTTCTTTCTCAAATATAATCACAAATTAATCCATATCATTATACACATAACACACTAGCCTCCTTGAGAACGAACTCACTTAGGGTCATTCACACACGGTTTTCCTAAATCGTCGTGCTCACTTGCCCTATTTATTGCTCTTTTCCTAAAGGGTGGTAAAAACTCCAACATCAAACTCAAATAATAAACACCAGCAACTGAATACAATCTCTATTGAAGACCACTGAGGTCATCTTCAAGATCCTTCCAAATAGCAGGATCTTCATCTCTTGGTCCACACATTCTCTTGAATGTTGACCACAGTTTTATTCCATTGACTGAAGTTGGTGCTTCAGTCTCATACTTGGCCTCTAACAACCTCCATAGGTCTACCAAGTCTTCTCTATCAAAACTTGCAAACAAAGATATAAGGGTGGTAAAAGTGTGAACCTCTTTTCCATACCTGCCAATCTTCCAAAACCCACATTCATCTTCTTCATAACTTATAATAGGGTTTCTGGAATCAAGTGGTAACACTTGTACCATATCTGAAGCTTCTAATGGTGAGAGCTTGAGGCTCTTTCTTATAACAGCTTCACTTGGATGTAATGGATCCATATCTTTGGGAAACTCAAGAGGGACTCCCTTTTTCACAGGTCTGGGAACAAACATTGTCTTCTTAAGCTCCATTTCCTCTGCAAGTTCTTTTTTTCTTTCATCAGAAAGAAGTCTTAAAGTGTTTTCTTCCTGCACTCTAACCCAAATGGGATAAGCTCTGCACTCCAACTCATCAAATATCAATCCAATCAACTTCTTATAAGTCCACCCTGTTCCATGACATCTAAGCAGCATGCAGTACAACTCCCTTCTATCCCTTTTCAAATTTGAGAGAACATTGCTTGCTTTGTGTTTTAGAATGACCTTGAAATCCTTTTGTACTCTGAGAAGAATCTCCAAACCCCATATCTGATCTGAAATGGTCAAATTTGGATTCTCCATACACCTATCTTCCCAAGCATGGTACATCTGAACAACCTCTGGCATATCAAAATCAACCTGCAATTTCAGCTCATTCAACTTCTCTTTTGCCAATTGATCACCATACTCAAGCCTTTCTAGTTGTTCTATGATCATAACACTTGAGTCTGAACTGGCTTCATCACTTCCTTCTTGCTCTTCTGAAGTGACAACAAAAGGTGATTCACCCACCTCCTTTCTTTCTTGTTCCACAATTTGTGCAACCAACTTTCTATCAAACTCAATTTGTGCTGCATTCTTCGGAACAACTTCTTCTACCATAATACCCTTACCCTTATCTAATGGATCAACTGTTGGTAAGGTAGATGGTAATACCTGTGAAGAAACCTCTTTGATGATGGATGATGACTGTAATACATCAACCTCATTTGCAGGTCTGTCAACGCTCACTTTTGCTTTGTCAGCGCCCAAGATACTCATGTCAGCGTTCAAATTCTGCTTGTCAACGCTGAAATTACCTGTCTCAGCGCCTCTTGCAATTTCCTCCAACATGGCTGTAAATGACAAATTTAAGTTTGTAGGAGAGACTAGAGACGTATCAAAACCTGTCTGTTTCTTCAAACTTGTTAGGGCCTCAGCAACATCCAAAGATTGACCATCATGAGAGCCCTTATCACTCACATTTATTTGTTCATCCTCCCCTTTAGAAGATTCCTCCATCCCTCTCCTTGTGCTAGCATTCTCCAAGATAACAATCCTCTCCCTCAATTGCTTGAGTTCAAGGCCTTGTGTGCTGACAACTTGTAACAACTCTGCATTTTGCTTTTGCAAGCTCATGCAGACAGCCATCAATTCCATTAGGGTCATTGGTTCCAATCTGCCCTCTTCTAAAATGGGTATTTGACCTCCCAAGTTAGATTCATTGGGCATGGATGAGGTCTTAATAATGGTAGGACTGTCTTGGCCAGCTTTTAAGCCAGAGCCAATAGTCCCAGCCTCATCCATAGCACCAACCACACTTGTGGTGGTGGTTCTCTCTGCTACATGACTAGGACCACTAGAGGAGAACACTCCAGTAGTCCTTTGGCGTTTTTGTAACCTATATTGTGTTGGGGGAGAAGAAGATGTGGATTGGGTGGATGTGGGTTGGTTTATGGGTGTTTAGGTCTGTGAAGGATTTGTGTCAACGTTTGAAATAGGCACATCAACACCAACATTTAATATGTCAGCACCGAAGGGGTCTTGGTCAATTTTCATATGCTGTGGTGAAGGTAAAGGTTCAGGTATTGGATCAATTTGGGGTTGGGGGTCTGGTTGGGGTTGTGCTGCTTCAATGACAGCAATCATAGCAGGAGTAAGGGGTAGGTCACGATGTGGGGGTGAGTTCATCTTCAAAAAAATTGCTTTCTTTTGCACAGGGATCTCATAAAAATCATCATGATCCTTTGTGCAGTAACCTTGGACATCAAAAACAATTTGTAAAAATCTAGGATAAGCTAAAGTCATTTTGTTCCCTTTATTATTACACATGCCCTCAAAAATCATTTTGGAATAATTAAACTTTTGCCCAGTAGCAATGCACACAATAGCACTAGCAATAGATCTATTGATCTCATTGTGTGCAGTGCACTTGGGACTCAAACATTGTAATAGGACATGTATTAGGTACTTCCAGGCTGGGGGAAACTCCTGTTTATGATATTTATTTAAAGTTCCTTCAGCAGGAAAAGGATAACCCAAAGCCCTTAGTCCTTGTTCTATTTCACTAATGGGAAGGGTGGTTATACCATCAGCATCATCAAGATGCAAAGCTTGGCGTACCATAGCTTCAGTAGCCACCCATGTGCGCCCATGAACAATAGAAGATAATGTAGTCACTCTATTAACTGTTGAGGAACTGACATTGTTCCAAAACTGTTTAATATGTGTGACAGGAATGAGTGGAGCATGAGAAAGAGCATACCTAAAGGGGGCGTTCAAATACGCCACCATTTGTGTGTATTGAGGAAACAGAGTATCATCAGCTTCAAGATATGCTACCATGTTGTGTTGACTTCTGAACCCCAATTCCAAATCACTTGGTTTAAACTTTGGTGCTATTGTTGAAAGCTGTTATGAAGAATTGATAAAGATGAAGGTATAGGAGAAAAATTATGTTAGACAAGAATAATAGGTACCCTGTTTAAGATAGGAGCCAAATATATAGGAGAAGAAAATGCATGTGATTAGCCCAAAAATAGGCAAGTATTTTCAAAATGCAATCATGAAAATATTGAAAAAGAATAAGTTTATCTCATACATTAAATGAAAGTTATCAGCTCCCAAAATTACGGCCTAAAAATATGTCAAAAAGTAACAACTGGGTAGGTCCCATTGAGTGTCAACGATAAAAAATAACCCATCAACGGCGAACGGCTATATTCTTGTCAACGTTTTCCAAAGCCATGTCAACGTCTAAATTGGTCACAACAACGCTTGGAAAAATACTTGTCAGCGTCCAAAAATAAAAATTTATAAAAATGAAAAATGACCTTAACAAAGTAATTTATCCTAGAGAAGATAACCAAAAAGTTGATAATTATTATAGGGCGGCAAGCACTGTCCAGTTATGCACACTTGCTTATGCAAGATAGACATAACAGTCCTCTAGTGTACCTTGCTAACCAAAATTCTTAACAACTAAGTTACCTTATAAAATCCCTTGTTACTCCCAGGTAAAACCCATGATAAAATCATTCCCAAGTCTCCCAACAGACCACAACCAATTCTAGGCCAAAAATGTCTTGGCATCATGCATAGTATATCAACTTTTCATGCTACAGTGCCTCATGATTTAGTAAAACTAACTCATACTCACCTGTGGACACAATCTAGAATTGTGATAAGAGTATCATAAGGATACCCAAAAGTCTTAAAGGTTCCTAAAACCTCCCCTTAAACTGTGATACAAATGTTACCAAAAATTTGCATGAACATAAAAAATTTATGTCAAGATAGGAATTGAAAATTCCAACCATCATCCATAAACAAAAACATGCCCAAATGCTTCTCCAATGATCCATAAGCAACTCTGTATCCAATGGTATAATGCTAACACCACCTGCACATTTAGATTGAAAACCACAAAACTAACATTGTTGCTGGCAACGCCCCGATAACACTTGTCAGCGTTAAAAAAAAAGCTTTGTCAGCGTTAGACAAATATATTGCTGACAACGTCACAAAAACACTTATCAGCGTTCAAGCAACCTTTGTCAGTGTTAGAAAAATATAGTGGAAAATCTAAATCAAAAAGACCAATAACAATGCATTATCCTGTACATACTTTTACAAAAAGACTCCAAAACACATATTATGTGAGATTGATCATTCCAATACTTGTTACCAAGTATTGAAACCTTCCAGCATCAAAAGGTTTAGTTAGTAAATCTGACACATTTTCTTCTGTGTCAACCCTATCTGGTTGTATTAAACCCTTTTCAAAACAATCTCTTATAAAATGGTGTCTAATTTCTATGTGTTTAGTTTTAGAATGATGTACAGGATTCTTAATAATGCATAATGTACTGTTATTGTCAACAAATATCTTGGTATGCATGAAATTATACCCATAGTCCAACAGCTGGTTCTGAATCCACAAAACTTGTCCACAACAAGCAGATGCAGCCACATACTCTGCTTCAGTTGTAGAATTTGCCACCACTGTTTGTTTCTTGCATTTCCAAGATATTAACCTGCTCCCAAGAAACTGACATCCACCAGTTGTGGATTTTCTATCAAACTTATCACCTCCATAGTCACTGTCTGAATATGCAATCAGCTCCAATGGTGAATCCTCTAGGTACCACAAGCCAAGACTGGGATAACATCTTAGGTACCTAATGATCCTCTTAACAGCATAAAGGTGACATTCTTTGGGAGTCACTTGATGGTGTGCACAAGCACACACATCAAACATGATGTTAGGTCTAGAGGTTGTGAGATACATCAATGAACCAATCATTGATCTATAGTGCCTGACATCAACATCCTTTCCATCTCCAATCTTTCCCCAAGGGTGTTCTCTATCCATAGGAGTAGTAGCCATCTTTTTCATGTGGAGAAAAGCCAAACTTCTTCAAGATCTCTGCCACATATTTATCCTGGGAGATGAAGATACCATCTTCTTTCTGCTGAACTTGTAACCCAAGAAAGAAGTTCATCTCCCCCATGGCACTCATCTTGAATTTGTCTGTCATAAGCTTGGAGAAATCCTCACTCATTTTTGGATCTGTGGATCCAAAAATGATATCATCAACATAGACCTGAACAAGTAGAACATCCTTACCCTTCTTCTTTCTAAACAGTGTCTGATCTATGGTACCCCTCTTGAATCCATTGTCCACCAAATAAGTAGACAAAGTACCATACCATGCTCTTGGGGCTTTGAAGTCCATACATAGCCTTCTTTACTCTATACACCTTGTCTGGATTCTCTGGATCCTCAAAACCAGGAGGCTGCATGACATACACCTCCTCAAAAATTGTTCCATAGAGGAAGGCACTCTTGACATCCATTTGATAGACAGTGAAGCCCATGCAGGATGCATAGGCTAGAAAGATCCTTATAGCTTCAATCCTTGCAACTGGTGTAAAGACCTCCTCATAGTCTATCCCCTCCTCTTGTGTATATCCCTGAGCCACTAATCTTGCCTTGTTTCTGACCACAATACCTCTTTCATCTCTCTTGTTTCTTAGAACCCATCTTGTCCCAATAGGTCTGACATATCTGGGACAATCAACCAGCTCCCAAACATTATGTATTACAAATTGGTGAAGCTCATCCTGCATTGCTTCCACCCAACTTGGTTCTTTGAGAGCATCAAATATCTTCTTGGGTTCCTGTTGTGACAGAAAACAGGCAAACAAACATGCTTGCACAAGAGGGGTATCAACCTTCTTGTGAATATTGGCAATAAATCCACCAAGACCTTGATGAAATCTTCTAGTTCGAACAGGAGTCATAATATCACCAATGATTTAAGAAGTGGGGTGATTCTTCATAGTAGAAGTGAGAACTCCTCCTTCAAAAAGTCTGGTGTCTTCAATCTCATTATCCAGGTTGCCAATATCTTCTTCTTCAGACTCTCTTTCATCAACATGAGGATGAACCTCTTCATATACATTGGAAGGTTCACCCTGTTCAAAAGTAGAAGAGAAAAGATGTGCAAAAGTGTTGTCAACGCCTGAACCTTGGTTGTCAGCGTTTGGGCTAACAACGCTTGAAATGTTGTTGTCAACGTTTGAGCCATCAACGTCTGAATTTGTCCTGTCAGCGCTAGCTTTGCCTTTGTCAGCGCCTGAAGGACCATGCATGTTGTTATCTGGTGGTACTTGGGGACCACCATTATCTTTTCCCGCAGCAGCAGCAGCAAAAGCATCTGTTCATATGGGAATTATGACATACTCTAGTATAGGAGATAACTTTTTTGCTTGTGATCCAACCTTTTCATTAACCTGTGTACCTGAAACATCAACAACTTGTTCTTCCACAACATTCAAAGTTACCTTCATAATGTTTGGATTAGTGACAGGCATATAATTTAAAGTCCTAGATAAAGGTTCCAAGTCAAACAACCAATTTGGACCACTTTTAGGATCACTAGGTTTACTCTCTAAAAACCTAACATGTACTCTCTCAAGAATATGTTTTTCCTTCTTAAGGTAAACCCTATATCCCTTTCTCTGCACTGAATACCCCATGAAATAGCCTTCATCACCTTTTGCACTAAATTTACCTAAGGCATCACTAGTATCAAGGACAACTACATGACAGCCAAAAGGTCTAAGAAAACCAATATTAGGTTTTCTTCCCCAAAGTAACTCATAAGGTGTTTTGTTCTGTATCTTGTTGACCAATGCTCTATTTTGAACATAGCAAGCTGTATTAACAGCCTCAGCCCAAAAAGCTATAGGGAAATGAGCATCAGCCAACATAGTTCTGGCTGCTTCAATTAGGGTTCTATTCTTTCTTTCTGCAACCCCATTTTGCTGAGGGGTTCTGGAAACACTAAATTGCCTAGTAATCCCTTTCCTGGCACAAAAATCATCTAACACTTTATTCCTAAATTCACCACCATTATCACTCCTAAGCATTTTAACTTCATTACCAGTCTTCTTCTCAATCTGAGTGATAAAGTCAATTAAAGTGTCAGCTGTATCACTCTTCATAGCTAAAAAGGAAGTCCAAGTAAACCTAGAAAAGTCATCTGTGATGACAAAGTAGTATGATTTACCATTCAAACTCTCTATATTGGTTGGACGAAATAGGTCCATATGAAGCAAGTGAAGTGGTCTAGTACTAGAGTGCACCTGTTTAGAATTGAATGAGACCTTGTGTTGCTTGCCTTTAAGACATGCAACACAAGAGTGGTCATTGTGGAAAGCCTTTTCAGGCAAGCCATCAACCAAGCCAAGTCTCACAAGCCTGTTTATATTCTTGAAGTTTATGTGCCCTAGTCTCCTATGCCATAGATTACTTTCATCTACTGAAGTTTTAGCATAAAAACATGACATATTGTTAGTCATCCTAATCCCATTCAGATTCACATTATATATGTCTTTATGTCTAGGTGTTCTATAGTCAACATATTTCTCATCAGGGATCTTATAATCCTTGCTTAACACCAAACATTCAGTATCAGTAAACAGAACTTATTTTTGTTATCACAAACTTGTGATACACTAAAAAGATTGTAATCAAGTTCCTTTACCAAAAATACGTTTTCAAAACGTAAGTTCTTGGTGAGAAGTGTTCCTTTGCCTGTGATAGTACCATATCCGCCTCCAAAGTAAACCTTATCACCATCCTTGATGGGAGTGAAGTTAGTTAAATAATATTCCTTCCCTGACATGTGCCTTGAGCATCCACTGTCCCAATATCCATGATCATTGACCTATTTTTGAATGCCCTGCACATAAAGAAAACAAGTAAGTTTTCTTTGGGAAACCAAGCCTTAGCAGACTTTGATTCATCTAGTTGTTCAACAAGAACAGACTTAGTTCTCATAACAACCCCATTTTCATCCTTCTTTGGATGAAATACCCAGTTAACCCCAATAGGTTTTGTAATGACCTTTGAAATGTAATTAAATCTGTTGCAGGTCATTGAAATCCCATTATCATTAGGGTTTTGATCTTTCTTAGGTCTCCATGTCAAACATGAAGAAGCTTTAGACCCCTTACCCTGTGGTTGCAAATATGTAGGTTTGGTCACGTTTCTGTCAGCGTTGGATTTGGTTTTGTCAACGCTGGAATTACCCTTGTCAGCGTTGAACCTAGGGTTTGCTACAGAAACCCATTGCCTATTAGACCAAGTATTTGTCTTTTGAAATGGTGTTTGTCCATGAGTGTTAGACCCTCTAGTGAAGAATAGGGCAGGTCTAACAGCCTGTGGACTTTGCTGCACACAAGGTTTGGGTCTGACAACGTTTGACTTTCCAACAGCGTTGACCTTGAAAGCGTTGACATGCTAAATGTGAAAAGCTACCATAAGTGTAACAGGCTTTTCTAGACACAACCCTAGATCTAGAAGAGAAGAAACCTGTTCCATCATTGCTAACTTGGCTTTTAGGTGACCTAGTATTCCTATACATTTATGCATACTTGACACTAGGTTTTCTAACAGTGTTTGAGCCAAGGTCAACAGCCTTACCAGTGATTGGGTTTGTTACCTTAATGGGGGTTGACTCATTAGGACTTTCACATAACAAGCCACCCTTAACAAATAAGGTAGGGTTAGCTTTCTTCCATTCATTCAAGTCAGTCAACTTCTGTTGATACTCTTCAATTGGGGTAATGACTCTTGGTGGAGGAATGAATTCCTCCTCTTGGAGTTCTGGTAAACCAGTCCAAGATAGGTCCTTTTGTTGGACACCATAGAAGTCACCAGCTAGTGGTGGAACCACAGAGTAGTCTTTCATCCCAATCCCAGTCATGTCCTTAGGATCCCTTTGTTTATTCACACATTCTCCTAGGGTTTGTGTGGCCTTATCAAATCTCTGAATTTTAAGGCCAACATTATCTTTATTCTTAATGGCCTCATCTAACTTAGCCTGTAGTTCACTATTAACCCTTTCCATGATGTTCCTAACATCATTACTAGCATCCAACTCATGTTTTAAGATATTTATTTTATCCTTTAAATCAAATTCCATTTTCTTGTATTAAGAAACTGTTTTCTTAGTTTGAGTGAGAGCTAATTGATAGTTAGATAGTTTGCATCTCTCAGTACTCACATCATCTAACAGTCTTACCACCTCTTTGTTAAGTTTCTTAGTATTTAACCTACAACCCTTACTACAAAAAGCATCATCGTATACCTCATTATCTGATGAAGAGGAGGAGTGTGCCATGAGAGCATATTAAACATGCTCTTCTTCTTAAAATTCAGCAACCAAAGCTTTATCCTCTTCCACATCCTTAGCCAAATATCTCCAATCCCATCCTATACCGTCAATTTCTTGAACTGCAACCATGGCCTTAGGATCCTGAGCCTTAACAATTTGACTTGAGGGTTTGCCAGCATCATATCTTCTAGGAGATCTACATTCCCTCATGAAGTTCCCCATACGATGACAATTATAGCATTCAACCTTGGATTTATCAAATCCAGCAGTGTCCTTTGCATTGAAGGTCATCTTCTTTTTAAACCTTCTATTCCACCTGTTTGCTCTTATACTAGCAAGAGCCATGTTCCACTTAATATCTATCTCTTCCAAGTGCTCATCACTTATCTGCTCAAGGTACTCATATGTAATCACTGAACCATTGGGCAAAGAAGAAATATAAGCACATACAGTATCTAGATCCAAACCAGCAGGTTTAACTCTTGGTGAGTCACTTTTGTATGTGTCAGCGTCTGAGTATGAGGCGTTGACAGGACATGTTCCAGCGTTGACACATGTTGATCCAGTAACTGGATGCATGTAAGAGTCCTTCTGATCAAATTGGCCCTCACTATGTGAGAAGAAGTCCATGTTACTAGTGGTAGGCTTACTTCCATGCTCTAGAAGAGTTTCATTCTCCAACAGCCTTAGTTTGTTGTAGATATCATCAAACGTGGAACTTTTGTGAGTGTTAATGGCAAGAATAGATCTTGCCTCAATCTTCCACGCATCACCAAGACTTTTAAGAAACGTAGCATTAATGTCAACATCACCAAGCTGTGTCCCCATGAAGGACAACTTGCTTGTAATGTCAACCAGTCTGCTTCTCACACTGCTAAGCTTCTCATTAGGTTGAGCCTTGAAAACAGCATAATCATGCATGAGTTGCTTCTTCTTTTCTTCCCTAGTATCTTCATTGCCACCATATGCAACTTCAAGAGCTGCCCAAAGGTCTTTAGCAGAGTCATAACCTCTATATTTATGCTGGTTCTCTTGTCCCAAAGAGAGTTTCAGAATATTTAGGGTTTTCATATCAACCCTTCTCTTTGCTATGTCTTCAGCAGACACAGCTCTACCATCACCAGGTTTTTCTTTCTTATCTGCTTATGGACATCCAACAATAGCAGTTCTTGTAGCAATAGCAGCAGCAACCTTTTCAGCTCTATTGTATGTGTTTCCATACTCAATGATCTCCCAGAGAGTGTAGTCATAGATCCCCAGATATTGCTCAAAATTGAATTTCCACAATTCAAAGTTAGTTGCATCAAGCATGGGAATCTTGATGTTTGGCAAAGGTGAGGAGGAAGAGGTTATTTCTGGATTTGACATGATGTTATTAGGGTTTTGAGAAAATTAAGGTTTTAGTGATTTTAGGGTTCTTGTATTCTTGGAGATCAAAAGTTCCTCAACAAGCTCTGATACCACTTGTTGATCCCAAACTTAGATCGATTTAGCTTTATGTATACGAGATTAGATCAAGTAATACACTTAGAGAAACCTTTGTATATGTATATGACAATCTAAGTGTTACGCGGAATTAACACTTAAACAAGAACACACAAGATGTAAACAAACTTTCACTTTGATTAATGATATCAAACTTGCTTACAATGAAAGTGTTAACGTATGACAAACTTATATGAACAATAACCTAAAGGTCTTCTTTTATAGACATAAGAAGCCTTGTACAATAATCTACGTATCAACTATTCTAGGTAAAGATAAAGATAGAAAATACATTGTTGTTCCTATCTTTACTAGAAGTAATCTAGAATATAATAAACGTGTAGATCATATCTTCCATCAGTGCTTGTCTTCAATGTGTCAACGCTTGACTTTGTCTTGTCAATGCTTGATCTGTCAGCGTTGTTTTACTCCTGTCAACGCTTGTTTTACTCTTGTCAGCGCTCAAGTAGACTGGCTATATTTTATTCCCAACAGGATAAGCATGATATCTCCCTCACGAGGAACCTCATTTTTTATTACCGAGTCATGAGCTCGACTCAATCCCCTCAATACTAATTATCATTGGGGAAGGTGACTTGGTCGAGGTCGTCCAAAGAAGGGACTTCCCCACCAAAGTAGTGCTTAACTCTATGACCATTAAAGTTAGGACCATCATTTTGAGCTAGCTCGATGGTCCCATATGGAAACACTTAGGTGATGGTGAACTGCCCGAACCAACAGGATTTCAACTTGCCGGAAAATATTTTCAATCTAGAATTAAAAAGCAACACTTGATCTCCAATGTTAAAAACTCGGTTTTTAATTTTAAAATCGATAAACTTTTTAATTTTCTCTTTGTTAATCAATGAATTTTCATAAGAAATGTCTCTCAATTCATCAAATTCATTTAATTTCATTTTATGGTGTTTTCCCGCGATCTAAATATCATCATTACAATGCTTTAGGGCCCAATAAGCTTTATATTAGAGTTCAATTGGCAAGCGACAATTCTTCCCATAAACAAGCTTATAAGGAGTACACCCAATGGGCGGCTTATGAGCGGTACGAAAGGCCCATAAAGCATCGTCAAGTTTTTCGGACCAAGATTGTCGGTTTTCCCCTATCGACCTTTCTAAAATCCTCTTTAAAGATCGGTTTGAACCCTCGACTTGCCCACTCGTTTGTGGGTCATAAGCTGTAGAAAGATGATGTGTAACCCTATATTTCTTTAGAACCTTTTCGAATTGGTCATTACAAAAATGGGTTCCACGATCGCTTATGATAGCAGGAGGGGTTCCAAACATAGAAAAAAATGCTTCAAAAACTTGACTACCACACGAGCATCATTCGTGGGAAATGCCTTAGCTTCAACCCACTTAGATAGGTAGTCAACGGTGACAAGGATGTACTTATTACCACGAGATGATGGGAACGGCCCCATATAATTAATGCCCCAATACGTCAAAGATCTCAAACACTTGGATGATATTTTTTGGTATTTCATCATTTTGTGAGGCTTTTCCTTGACGTTGGCATGAGTCACATGACTTGACAAGTGCGTGCGCATCTCGGTAAATAGTAGGCCAAAAGAAACCGGCATCAAAGACTTTCTTCGCCGTGAGATTAGCACCATGATGACCACCCGTGGGTCCCTCGTGATAAGCTCTAAGGATATTAGTAGCTTCCGTGCCAAACATACAACGTCGAATGATTTGATCCGCACAAGTCCGAAAGTGATAAGGGTCGTTCCCAAAATAGAACTTGACGTCACGAAAGAATTTTCATTTTTGTTGAGTCGTCATACCCTTGATTATGAAATTGCTCGCATGGTAATTTGCGATGTCCGCAAACCATGGGGTCAAGGGATCTTCCTTATAATTCACTACACCAAGAGTCTCAAGAGGAAATGTTTCAGTGATTTCCTTGTTCTCGAGCACACTTTGGTGAGGATCTTCTAATCAAGAGAGGTGATCGATCGTGAGATCTCGGCTCCTTTTTTGTCAAGTATTGTGACATCAATTCTTGTAGGAGGAGAATCCAACGAATTAATCTCGGCTTAGCATCAAGGTTAGCAAAGAGGAACTTGATAGCCGAATGGTCCGTACACACTATGCTTTTCGTCAAAAAGAGACAAGGTCGGAATTTCTCAAGGCATACCCCACGGCAAGTAATTCTTTTTCCGTTGTGGTGTATTTCATTTGAGCCTCGGTTATCGTTTTGCTAGCATAATGGATAGGAAAGAAGTGTTTTGCATGAAGTTGCCTCAAAACGGCCCCTATAGCGTAATCACTAGCATCACACATAATTTCGAAGGGGAGGTTCCAATTTGGAGCAACAAGAATGGGAGCTTCGGTTAGTTTCCTTTTAAGAGTTTCAAAGGCTCGAACACAATCTTCAGAAAAGACGAAAGGAATGTATTTCTCGAGAAGGTGTGTCCTGGGTTGAGATATCTTTTAAAAGTCTTTGATGAATCAATGATAAAAGCCCGTGTGTCCTAGGAAACTCCTAAATCCCTTGATGGTTTTGGGATGAGGTAATTTGGCGATGACATCAATTTTAGCATTATCAACCTCAATCCCCTCTTTCGAGATCTTGTGCCCTAAGACGATTCCTTCTTTACACATGAAATAACATTTTTCCCAATTAAGCACAAGGTTTGTTTCCTCACAACGTTTTAACATTTTATCCAAGTTGTCTAAACACGGCGTGAACGAATTACCAAACATCAAAAAGTCATCCATGAAAACTTCCACCGTCTTCTCGATCATATCATGAAAAATTTCCATCATGCACCTTTGAAAGGTTCCCGATGCATTACAAAGTCCGGATGGCATTCTACGATAGGGAAACGTTCCATATGGACACGTAAACTGTAGGAAATATGTTTTTATAGTTAGAAAGTATCGGTCACTCTAACAATGTAATTAAGGGCTCGTAGTATAGTTTTAGTAACATTTTAAGTAAGCCACACCCATGAGAATGTTCATAGGCCGGAGGCCCAAGTCCATTTATAGACTTGATGGAAAGGGGTGTTGGTTGTTTCACTTTTTAATACATTTTCACACATTTTCTCTCATCTTTCTCTCTCTACTTTCTCTCACTAGAAACATCAACCTCACTTGTTAGATCATAGATTACCACTATTCTACAATTGGTATCAAAGTTATGGGATGAAATAGAGGTGTGCTTTGTGTGTGTTCATGGTTGTTTAGTTGTTTTCGTGAGTTTTGATAGATTTTTACCCAAGTTTCAAATTTTTTTCGTGTTTTGGTTGTTCCAAGTGATCTACATATCTCCTACATAGTTGTGGTAGGGATTTGGGTGATTTGGATTTGTTAAAATCACGAATTTCTAAGCAAAAATCTCATTTTTATTCACTTATTACGAAATCAGTCAGATTATTACGGAATCTTGGCATAAAGTATTGTAGGTCTACGTAATCCTTGGATTATCCTAAGCTGGGAATGATCTAAAAAGAGAGAGATAAATGAAGATCTTAGAGAGAGAAACTAGAGAGAGAAAAGAGAGAATGAGAGAAAAGATGTATATTAAATAATGAAAAATAAGAACCAACCTTTCCTAACATGCTAGGAGGGGGTATATATAGCCCACCCTACAAGTGGGCTTAATGGGTTATATTGTTACATTACTGTATCATGAGCCCGTACTAGATGTCTCTCGTTGGAGTGACTGATCCTTCCTAAATACGTAAAAATGTATTTCCGACAATCTCCCCTTAAGGGAGGTCGCTCCAAGAGACAAAGTCCTAAATAGTCTATAGCTCGTGATCTATGCTAACAATGATGTGATCGAGACTTTCTTTGGAATTTCGTATTTCCAACAATCTCCCCCTAAGGGAGGTCACACCATTTTACAAAATCTTAAACCTAGCATACTATGCTTGAGTCTTTGATCTTGTTCTTGTGAATATGCTGATGTGATCTTTAATATTCGTCTTATTGTAGTTCGTTTTTCTCGACTCAATCCGAATTGATTTAACGTTTTCAAGTGTGACTTAATTGTTTTTGGTGATAGAAATTTAATGGTATTCTATGTCTACTTTGCAAGAAACATGTAAAAAGTGTAAGATAATCTCGTCTACGTAACCGTACTATTCTAAAACAACTTGCACATACCAATTACAAAGAAAAATGTACAATCAATTAATGCACAACAAGAAATAAGGACTAAATTGTAAAGCTATTAAAAATATAAGGACTGAAAATGTAAATTTATAAAGCTAAGGGACTGAAAAGGTAAAATTAACAAGCTTCTAACCAAATTATAACAAACTTAATAACTGGAATGAAACAAACTAACAAGATGAGGGACCTAAATGCAAACCCTAAGAAATTTTAACCATTGCAATTAATGGAAGTTTTTGATAAGAAAACGGGCTTAATGAGAATTAAGCAATATCAAGAGATTTACTTGACCAATTAAGCTGAAACTGGTTTCAAAAGTTTTCAAATTCTATTTAAGCTAGCCAGGTTCAAGGAATTAAGCTATAGTGGTCTAAAACTCTAATAAGCACTTTTTGAATAAGCCACTTTTAAGAGTTGTGCTTATTGAAATAAGCACAAGGTCTAATTTTCTCAAAAACTGATTAAGAGCCCAAATAAACAACACCTATCCAAGAAAATCTAAAAATCACCAATAAGATAAGCCAGAAAAGCCAATAAGCTCAAAGTGCTTATTTTGACCAGCGTTGACCAAAAGTTGACCATGGTTGACCAAGGTCAAAACTTATTTTGATGACTTATTAAACTGATTTGTGAAAGAAAATGAGGACTTTTATGAAGTGAATTAGCCAGAAATGAAAATAAGCTCTAACAAAAACATGTACTTATCATAGAGACTTTATATGGATTCTAGCTTATTCAAAACTGAGAACTATATTATATGGCTTATAGAATCAGAAAGCTAGGATGTTATACTATCCATAGAACCAAAAATACACTCTAATTCCAAGTAATGAACAATTTATGAAGGTTTGATCTTGTTTTGGACTAAAAAGTCTGATCCAAAGATTTTTCAAGCTATTTGGCTCTTAGACAAATGGTTTAACTTTGTAACTTTGCAAATCCACTCTATACTAGTTTGTGAGTGAAATAAAACTCTTTTTACCCAATATCACTAGCTGAATCAAAATATGGCTAGTAATCCAAACACTAGTTACTGGTTTAAGCAGATTTTAAGCTATGTAAAAAGATCAAAACCAACAGATTAATACTATAGACTATCAAAGCATATCAGTAAGATCTAAATGAACATTTAGCAGGCAATAGCAAGTAGAATTATACTAGGACTAAGAATTAAGCAGGCAGTCAACACTTTAGAGGAAAAGTAAACAAGTTTATGCACTTTTTAGCTAATGTAGCCACCATTGATGAAGAAGTGGAGCGCTGAGCTCACTTTTGAACTAAACAACATTTTTTCATCAACAATCAACCACCATATCAACACCAGTCACCATCATTTTCATCACTGCTAAAAGAGGTCTGAATATGGACTTCTGGCTAAAATTGGTAGAAGAAATGAAATGCAACACGTCTGATCACTCAAAAAGCTTCCAAAACAACAATCTTGCCTCAATCATTCCTGGTATAATAACATAATCAAGAACATAAAGGTATGAACAGTATGAATTCAGTAAGATAATGTAAATTGAGAATTTTAGTGAACTTGAGTTTGTTATTAATGGTGAAAGGTAGTTACAAAGCCTAACTAACTAACTTAGGGTGGTTGTCAATCACCCGAAGTAGTTTTAACTAGAGAGATATAAAAGAAAAGAGAGCTAATGCTAAGTGTGTGTGATTTTCACACTTAAGCTACAATACATGAAATGAAACTATCTAGGGGTATTATAGGCTTGAGATGTGATGCAGTTGAGTAGGGTGACGTGTCTTGGCCAATAAGAAGCTGCCAAGTGTCATAATTCTGGAAATCAGTTCTTCAGGTGTTCTTCCCAAATTGGGGATTTTTGATTCACTAGATGATTTGTTAATTGACCACTTGGGATGTGTTCGTCTTCTCAAGTCAATCCTTTTTCATGTTGAACGTTTTCCATGAAATGGCCTCTATAAGAATCCACGATCTGGGCTAAGCTTGTCCACGTGTCTTGATGGTATTGGATATGAGAAGTAAACACGGATCTTTATCCATTTAGTGAAATATGATTGGTAGAGCTGGTTATTGGGAGTCACTGTACAGATTCTTATCACTCTTCATTTATTGAGACTGAAGTGGAAATCCACGTGTAAGTTTTCTTGCCTTCTTATTGGTTGATAGCTTAGTCACTCGGATCACACTTATTTTAAGTTCCAAAATTGGCAGATTAGGTCCCTTAGCTTATGGCAGATTTCTGTTTTGATCAAAGCACTTTATAACTTGTCATCTTCAATCCTTGGACTTGTATCTTGAGCAATATTGACACTTTGACTTGATTTGACTTTCACTTGAGGTATTTTCACTTTCTTTGACTTTGGTCTTGACTTTGTTGAATTTGCACTTGAAGTCCTTCAACTTTGGTAGTTAGGCAAGAAAGGTCCTTTGACTTTGTAGACTTGTCACATTGAGTCCTTCTTTTGTCTTTTCTTCAATATAAATGCCTTGGAATCCGTGTTTGCACCAAATTGTATCTTTTTACCTACAAAATCATAAACAACAAAGAATACCCCATAATACTGCTTTTACACATAAAATCTGGTATTTTTCTTTATGTTTTAGGGTTTGATATGTTATAATTGTTATGAGATTTCACTCATATCAAATCCCCTACACTTGATCATTGCCATGGCCTCATGCAATGCCATATTTCGAAACTCTAAATTACATTTTTCTCATAATTAATCCACCTTGGCCAAGATGAAATGCTTTTACACTAGGCTACACTATATGATGCATGATTTTGATTTTACAATGCAATGCAAGGAAAACAATTTTATTTATATATTTTTGATTTTTCTTGAAATGGTTTAATAGAAATAACTCATAAAGAAATCATTGACTTTAATTAGGGATTTGGTACCATGAAACTTATCATCCTCAAGTTTCACTTTCCCCATACCAAGCTTAAATCCGAGATCATTGTTATTCATAATCGAAAGTGCATCGACTTATTCATACAAAATAATTGTGTTACTATTATACCCCCACTTATTATGCCTCTAAGACCGGTTATTATTTGAGCAAATTGCTTGAGAGAAAATTTGTCATTATTTAAATCGTGAAATATAAGAAGTGTAAAATCTAAAAATAAGGAAGCACGGTTTTAATCCTAAGTAACTATCTTATCCATTACTCGAAAAACCGCCCATAATTGATATAAGTCCGACCAAAAATAATAAGTCATTCGCCTTATGTGTAAAATTCTTATGTCATGCATTAATAAGTAGCTACACACTCGCTAAGAAAAGAAAAATAAAACTCACGCAATAATTTATATCCGCCGCCTTTTTGAGACCTTGGATCTTCAATCCCACAACCCGTCAAGGTAATTGATAGGTGTGAAAACACCCATCCTTTTACCACTTAATTATAATAATAACCAAGCCAAAACGTGTATTTTATGTCGTAAATGTCGGAATTATGGGTGGTTTGTGTTTTTATTATGTCTTAGGACCAAAAGATGAAAAAGGAAGAAAACACGGGCTTTCACGGGCTTTTATCGAAGAAAACGAGAAAAGACGAAGTCAAAAGATCAAAAGTGCAAAAAGAACGGAAGTCAAAGGCCTATTCTGAAGATTTATCGAAGAAAAATCTAAAGACGGAAGTTTAATGAAGTCGAAGAACCAAGTCTAATTAAAGAAGAAAATTATAAGACGAGTTCAATTTATATCGACAAATCCCGAGACGACGTCGAGAATGACAAATAATTTAAATCGATTCGAGACAAGAAGAAAGAAGGAAGAAATCACCAACATTTTACTCCTCCTATAAATATCCTCCTAATGTGTCATTAGGAGGTGGTTAGTTAGTTTAGATTAGGAGTAGTGTAGATTTACTTTCTCTCTCTAGTTTTCACTTTCTCTCTCTAGATTAATATGTAGAATCTTTAATCTTTATGTTTTAATTATTGAATCTTATACTATATTTCAAGCTTTTTCAATTAATCATTCTCATTCTTCCTTTCTTTATTATTAATCTTGTGTTGATTTTGATAATCATGTAGTTTAATTAATCATGTTCTTGTTTGATTGATGTTTTTGATTGATTGTGCTTATTGGTTTTTATGTGTTTGATTTTTATAGCTTATTGTGTTTGATTCTTATTGTTTGGTTTTGCTTATTTTTAATTAAGTGTTTTTATTAGTTTATTTTACAGTAAGTTGATTTTTAATTTTTAGATTTATTAGTGTTTTCAAGTTTTTAATTTGTGGTTTAATTAGTTTTTCTTAAAAGTCTTTTAGATTAAGTTTTGGTTATTTGCTTATTTGATTTTTGCTCATCCGTGGCTTATTTTCTGCTTTTTATTTGTTACTGTTTCTGTTTACCTGAATCTTTTTAATATCTTGGGATTAGGGTTTTAACATTCGGAAGATTTCCTTTTTTCTGAATTTAGTTTTCTCTGAATTACTTGTTTTTCTGAAAATCCTTGTTTCTCTGAAAAAGTTTATTATTCCGAAGATTTCTTTGAATTTTTCATTTTTTCCGAAATTATTGCTTTTCCGAATATATGTCATTTCACTGAAAATATTTGATATTCCGAAGATTAGTATTTCCCTGAAAAACTCCCTTTTTCCGAAATTATAATTTTTCCGAAGATTCTTGTTTTTTCTGAAAAAGTTAATTATTCCGAAAAATGTTCTGAAAAACAAAAAGTTCCGAAAAAATACACATTCCGAAGAAAGTTATGAAGATATGTTCATATTCTGAAAAAAGTGGAAGTTCTGAAAAAATAATTTATTCCGAAGAGCACTGTAGCTATTCCGAAATTTTTCATGAATTTGACATGCCAGCTTGCCTGGTTCCATTTTTTCGCGCCAAAAAGTAAGCAGCTAGCTTGCCTGCTTGTTTTATAATTAGTATTGTTCCGTAATTGTTTAGTTTTATCTGAATGTTGTTCCGATTTTAATTCTGAAAGTCACATATTTTTAGTTATATTTTTTTGTCAATTTTTAGTATTAGTATTTTTTCCAAAAGTTTAAGTTTGATCTTTTATGTAGTACCCGCTTTAGCTTTTCTCTCGTTTAGTTTTAAAGTACCATCTTAGTTTTATCTCTCCTTTTTCATTAAGTAAACTTTATTTTCGAGTCGATAGTTAATTTCGTCTTTTAGTTTTATTTTTATTAATTGTTTCGCTTTAATTCACGTTTTATTATTTGTTTTATTAATTGTTTCCATACAAGTCTTTTTATTAGTTCTTTTATTTTATTAGCGTTAGGCTTGCATTTACCTTTTACTTAGAAATAGATAACCATATTTTCTTTTATTAACCAAAAACAACCGAGTCGCACTTTCAACTGGTAATCAATTCGAAAAGATCGGACGATAACTTTTCATACTTGGCAAAATCTTAGTATTAAATGGCGCCCCTGCCGGCTCTTTTCGTGAAGATTAACGGTTTATTGTGAGAGACGCGTTGGATTTTGGGATCCGTTCACTTTTGAACGTTATTTTTCTTGCCCAACAATTTTCAGAAATCCTAAAAAATAAAAAAATTCAAAATTCCCAAAAACATTTGAAAAATCATAAAAAGCATTTCTTTTTCGAATGTTTTGTACCAAAAATATTTTCTTGCTTATCTATTGTGTTTAATGGATTCGTTTGTTGACTGTGTAGGGTGTGGAAGGCCATCTTCTGGTAGTCAATCCTGTCAATGGTGTTCATGCGAACGGTGTGGAATGGATATCCCTAATTACGAATTTGGCCGTTGTCTATCGTGCAATTCGATTAATTCATATTTCAATTCATTCTTCTCTTTTAATGACACTATTTCACCCTCTCCCATAGATGACGATCCATATCAACAAAATGCACCGGGTTTCTCTCAATACCCGTGTTGCAACAATTGTGGGGGCCCTCACGATACTTCTTATTGTCAACCGATGAATCACTTTGAACCAAATCCGTGCTATGATTCCGGTTTTTATAATTTCGAGCCCCCACATTACTCCCTCGATCATCAACCTTCTGTTGGAATGAGTGAAGAATAACCAGCCTTTTTTGAATACACTCCAATACGTTCAACAAGAATTAGCTAGCATACGCGAAGCAAGGGAGGAGGAAAAGCGACAGCAACAAGAGCAAGTATCTAATCTTAGTGATTATACTCCTCCTCTTGTGCGTCCATACTACTATTATGATGATGTCGAGGATGATATCTATAATCTCAACCCATCTTCTGAGATTACTAATCCTACTCTTGATATCCCTAATGCGTCTAAGGATAGTGATACATCGAGTGAGATTAGTGATTTTGGTCTTGATAAATTCTTTGATGAGGTTTGTGATGTGCTGACTTTTGAGGAGCTTACGGACGAGGTCGATCTTAATGATGATGTTTTTTCTCCATGTTACGAGAATTTCACCTTTGAAATTTCTCATTCTCCTTCAGGCGATGAAGGCAATGTCGATTTATTCTCTTCGACATACGAGAAGTTCACCACTGAACTTGGTCTTGTAGATGAGGTGGAGGTCGTTATTCTTCGCGACAAATTACTGAAAGCTCATCTTCTTATTGCTAAAATTGAAGCGTTGAATTCTGATCCTGTTTCTGAGTCTTTACCTCCGTCTATTACTTCAGTTGAGAATAATGATACAACTATGGAGGAAATCGACATTCTCTCAATACCTCCCGGTATTGATGATGATGACACGGAGGGGGATATTCTTTTTCATAATTTGTTGCATGAAGATATTGTCCCAAGTCCCCCTCCCGAGCACCTTTTATCCCAACCTTTAGAAACCATTACCGAGGATGAGTGCTTTGACCCGGGGGGTGACATTGACCATTCCATGATTGACACCTTTACGGCTTTGCCGCTCAGTGATAATCATATGTCTTTTGGGGATGCCATTTTGATTCCTTTACCCACCCCACCTCCCGTGTATCATGATTTCACATACTTTTCGTATGTTGAAAGGACTTTTCTACCCTTCAAGACTTACCCTCCGGCCTCTCCTTTATTAATGTCCTCCGGGAACGAGGACAACGTCTTTGATCCCGGTATTACATTCGAGGATAAAATGTAGCCAGTACACTTGGACGCTGACAAGAGCAATCGAGACGTTGATAAGAAGAAAACAAGCGTTGACAAAACAAGCGTTGACAAGAAGATGTTTAGCGTTGATAGGATGAAGTCAAGCACTGATAGAAAGACTTAGTCTACACGTATTATGTTTCTAGTTTGTTTCTAGTAAAGATAGGATCAACAATGTATTTTCTATGTTTATCTTTACCTAAAATAGCTGATACGTAGACTCTTGTACAAGGCTTCTTATTCTATAAAAGGAGACCTTTAGGTTTATGTTTGATATACGTTTTAACACTTTCATTGTACGCAAGTTTGTTTTATCAATCAAGTGAAAGTTTGATTTACATTGTTTGTGTGTTCTTGTTTGAGTATTAATTCCGCATAATACTTAAATTATTTTATACACAACAAAGTTTATCTACGTGTTTAACTTGATTTAATCTCGTTTACACAAGCTAAATCGATCTAAGTTTGGGATCAACAAGTGGTATCAGAGCTTGTTGAGAAACTTTGATCTAAAGAACACAAGAACCCTAAATCGGCAAAAACCCTAATTTTCACGAAACCCTAAAAACATCATGTCTACCCCAAAAGTAAACTCCTCCTCCTCCTCAACCCCCAACATCAAAATTCCCATGCTAGACCAAGAGAATTTTGAGCTGTGGAAGTTTAACTTTGAACAGTATCTACAAATCCATGACTACACCCTATAGGAAATTATTGAATATGGAAACACATTCAATAAAGCTCAAAAGATTGCAGCTGCCATCTTATAAAGAACAAATGTTCAAGGCTCTACCGAAGAGGATCAAAAAGAAAAACCTGAAGATGGTAGAGTTGTCTCAACTGAGGACATAGCAAAGAGAAGGAATGACATGAAAACCCTAGGCATTCTCAAACTCTATTTGTGACAAGAAAATCGGCACAAATATAGAAGCTATGAGTCTTCAAAAGATCTCTGGGCAACCCTTGAAGTTACTTATGGTGGTAATGTTGATACTGTACAAGAGAAAAAAAGAAACTCTTGCATGAGTATGTTGTTTTTAAAGCTCAACCAAGTGAGACGCTAAGTGGAGTGAGAAGCAGACTTCTTGACATTACAAGTAAGCTGTCCTTCATGGGAACAGTGCTTGGTGATGTTGATATTATCAACACTTTTATTAAAAGTCTTGGTGATGCATGGAAGATTGAAGCAAGGTCTATAATTGCTAATAACACTCACAAAAGTTCTACTTTTGATGATGTTTACAATAAACTGAGGCTGATAGAGAATTAAACTCTTTTGGATCAAGGAAGCAAGTCTATCAATGGAAATATGTCCTTCTTCTCACATAGTAAAGGTCAATTTGATCAAAAGGAGTCATACATGCACCCCGTTACTGGATCAACTTGTGTCAACGCTGGATCAAGCCTTGTCAACGCCTCACATTCAGACGTTGACACATACAACGTTGACTCACCAAGAGTTAAGCCTGCTGGTATTGATCTAGATACTGTGTGTACATACATTGCTTCATTGCCCAATGGTTCTGTGATTACATATGAGGACCTTGAGCAAATTAGTGATGAGCATTTGGAGGAGATGGTCATAAAGTGGAATATGGCTTTTGCAAGTATAAGAGCAAACAGATGGATCGAAGATTCAAGAAGAAGATGACTTTTAATGCTAAGGACACTGTTGGATTTGATAAATCCAAGGTTGAGTGTTATAATTGTCATCGAATGGGACACTTTATGAGAGAATGCATATCTCCAAGAAGATCTGATGCTGGAAAACCCTCAAGCCAAATCATCAAGGCTCAGGATTCCAAAGCTATGGTTGCCATGCAAGACATTAATGGTGTTGGCTGGGATTGGAGCTACTTGGCTAAGGATGAGGAAGAGAACAAAGCTTTGGTTGCAGAAAAGGAAGAAGAAGAGCACGTTCACTATGCTCTCATGACACACTCCTCATCTTCATCAGACAATGAGGTATATGATGATGCTTTTTGTAGTAAGGGTTGTCGTCTAAACACTGAAAAACTTAACAAAGAAGTTTTAAAATTGACAACAGATGTGGTTAATGAAAGATGCAAGTTATCTAACTATCAACTTGCTCTTACTCAAACTGAAAAAACTGTAGCTGAGTATAAGAAAATAGAGCTTGACCTAAAAGATCAAATTAATATTTTAAATCATGATTTAAATGCTAGTATTGAGATTAGAAACATCATGGAGAGAGTCAATGCTGATTTACAGGCTAAGTTAGATGAGGCTATCAAAAATAAGGACAATGTAGATCTTAAAATTCAGAGATTTGATAAAGCCTCACAAACCCTAGAAAAATGTGTTAGTGAACAAAGGGATTCTAGGGATATGACTGGGATTGGGATGAAAGAGTATGCTTGTGTTCCACCACCTGCTGGGAACTTCTATGGTGTCCTTAGAAAATACTTATCTTGGACTGGTTTACCAGAACTCCAAGAAGAGGAATTTATTCCTCCACCAAGAGTTCTTACCCCAGTAGAGGAATACAGGCAGAAGTTGACTGATTTTGACCAATGGAAGAAAGCCAACCCTACCTTGTTTGTTAAGGGTGGCATGCTTAGTGATAGCCCAAATGAGTCTACACCTATCAAAGTGACAAACCCAACCACTGGCAAAACTGTTGATCTTGGCTTAAACGTTGATAGAAAACCTAGTATTAAATATGCAGAAATGTATAGAAAACCTAGGTCACCAAAAAGCCAAATTAGTGATAATGGAACAGGTTTCTTTTCTTCTAGACCTAGAGTTATGTCTAGAAAAGCCTGTTATACTTGTGGAAGTTTTTCACATTTAGCCTATAAGTGTGTCAATGCTTCAAAGGTCAACGTTGACAAAAAGTTAAACACTGTCAAACCTAAATATTTTGTCCAGCAAAGTCCACAAGTTGTTAGACCAACCCCATTCTTTACTAAAGGGTCTAATACTTATGAACAAAGACCTTTTCAGAAGACCAATACATGGTCTAATAGACAATGGATTTCTGTAGCAAACCCTAGGTTCAACGCTGATAAGGGTAATTTCAGCGTTGACAAGACCAAATTAAACGCTGACAGAAACGTTGCCAGACCAAATAATGGTAGATATTTGCAACCTAAGCAAGATCAAAATCCTAATTGAGATGGGATTTCTATGACCTGTAACAGATTTCATTATATTTCAAAGGTCATAACAAAACCAATTGGGGTTAACTGGGTGTTTAATCCAAAAAGGGATGAACAAGGGGTTGTCATAAGGACTAACTCTGTTCTTGTAGAACAACCAAATGAATCCAAGTCTGCTCAGGCTTGGGTTCCCAAAGAAAACTAATTTATTTTCTTTATGTGCAGGGCATTCAAAAGCAGGTTAATGATTATGGATATTGGGATAGTGGATGCTCTAGGCACATGACTGGGAAGGAAGATTATCTCACAAACTTCACTCCCATTAAGTATGGTGACAAAGTTTACTTTGGAGGAGGATATGGAACTATCACAAGCAAAGGAACTCTTCTCACCAACAATATGTGTTTTGAAAACGTGTTTCTGGTAAAAGAACTTGACTATAATCTGTTTAGTGTATCACAAGTTTGTGATAACAAAAATAAGGTTCTTTTTACTGATACTGAATGCTTGGTGTTGAGCAAAGATTTTAAAATACCAGATGAGAAATTCATTGATTATAGAACACCTAGGCATAAGGACATTTATAATGTGAATATTAATGGAATTGGGATGAATAATAATTTGTCATGTCTATATGCTAAGGCTTTAGTTGATGAGAGTAATCTTTGGCACAGGAGATTAGGGCACATTAATTTTAAAAATATAAACAGACTTGTGAGACATAGTTTGGTTGATGGTTTGCTTGAAAAGGCTTTCCACAATGACCACTCTTGTGTTGCATGCCTTAAAGGCAAACAACACAAGGTCTCATTTAAGTCAAAACATGTGCACTCTAGTTCTAAACCACTTCACTTGCTGCATATGGAATTTTTTGGTCTAACTAATATAGAAAGCTTAAATGGTAAATCTTACTGTTTTGTCATCACTGATGATTTTTCTAGATTTACTTGGACTTTCTTTTTAGCTTTGAAAAGTGACACTGCTGATACTTTGATTAACTTTATTACCCAGATTGAAAAGAAGTCTGGTAATGAGGTTAAGATTCTTAGAAGTGACAATGGTGGTGAGTTTAGAAATAAGTTGTTAGATGATTTTTGTGCCAAGAAAGGGATTACTAGACAGTTTAGTGTAGCTAGAATCCCATAGCAAAATAGGATAGCTGAGAGAAAGAATAGAACCCTCATAGAAGCAGCCAGGACTATGTTGGCTGATGCTCACTTTCCCATTTCTTTTTGGGCTGAGGCTGTGAATACAGCTTGTTATGTTTAGAATATGGCATTAGTCAACAAGATTCACAACAAAACACCTTATGAGTTACTTTGGGGAAGAAAACCTAATATTGGTTTTCTTAAACCTTTTGGATGTCATGTAGTTGTGCTAGATACTAGTGATGCCTTAGGTAAGTTTAGTGCTAAAGGTGATGAAGGCTACTTCATGGGTTATTCTGTACAGAGTAGAGGATATAGAGTTTACCTTAAGAAAGAAAAACGTATAATTGAAAAAGTACATGTTAGGTTTTTAGAAAGTAAACCTAGTGATCCTGAAAGTGGTCCAAATTGGTTATTTGACTTGGAATCTCTATCTAGGACTTTGAATTATATGCCTGTTACTAATCCAAACATTGTGAAGGTAACTTCAAATGTTGTGGAAGAACCAGTTGTTGATGTTTCAGGTAAACAGGTTGATGAAGAGGTTGGATCACAAGCAGACAAATCAACACCCATACTTGAGTATGTTACTATTCCTATATAGACAGATGCATTTGCTGCTGCTGCTGGAAAGGAAAAAGGTGGTCCCCAAGTATCACCAGTTGACAACATGCATGATCTTTCAGGCGCTGAAAAAGGAAATTCTGGCGCTGACAAGACAAATTCAAGCGTTGATGGCTCAAACGTTGACAGCCTTGGTCCAGGCGTTGACAGATCTTTAGACCATATTTTCTCTTCCAATAATTTTGAACAAGGTGAACCTTCAAATAGAAATGGAGAGGTTCATTCAGATAATGATGGAAGAGAGTCTGAAGAGGATATTGGTAACATGGACGATGAGATTGAGGACAACACACTTATTGAGGGAGGAGTGCTTACTTCTACTATCAAAAATCACCCTCCTTCTCTAATTATTGGTGATGTGATGACTCCTGTTCAAACTAGAAGATCTCATCAGAATCTTGGTAGATTTATTGCCAATATTCACAAGAAGGTTGATACCCCTCTTGTTCAAGCATGTTTTTTTTGCCTGTTTTCTGTCACAACAGGAACCCAAGAAGATTTTTGATGCTCTCAAAGAACCAAGTTGGGTGGAAGAAATGCAAGATGAGCTTCACCAATTTGCTATCCAGGATGTTTGGGAGTTGGTTGATTGTCCCAGACATGTCAGACCTATTGGGACAAGATGGGTTCTTAGGAATAAAAAGGATGAAAGAGGCATTGTGGTCAGAAACAAGGCACGTTTAGTGGCTCAAGGATATACACAAGAGGAAGTGATAGACTATGAGGAGGTCTTTTCACCAGTTGCAAGGATTGAGACTATAAGGATTTTTCTAGCCTATGCTTCCTGCATGGGCTTTACAGTCTATCAAATGGATGTGAGGAGTGCTTTTCTTTATGGCACAATTGCAGAGGAGGTTTATGTAATGCAACCTCCTTGTTTTGAAGATTCAGAACATCCAGACAAGGTGTATAGAGTGAAGAAAGCTATGTATGGACTTCATCAAGCCCCAAGAGCATGGTATGGCACATTGTCCACCTATCTGGTGGAAAATGGATTCAAAAGGGGCACCATAGACCAGACCTTATTTACAAAGAAGACTGGTAAGGATTTCTTACTTGTTCAGGTCTATGTGGATGATATCATTTTTGGCTCTTCTAGTCCAAAGATGAGTGATGACTTTTCCAAGCTTATGAAAGACAAGTTCAAGATGAGTGCAATAGGGGAGATGAACTTCTTTCTAGGGTTACAAGTTCAGTAGAAAGAAGATGGTATCTTCATCTCTCAAGATAAATATGTAGCAGAAATCTTGAAGAAGTTTAGCTTTTCTCCACATGAGAAAAGGGCTAGCACTCCTATGGATAGAGAAAACCCTTGGGTAAAAGTTGGCGATGGAAAAGAAGTGGATGTCAGGCACTATAGATCAATGATTGGTTCATTGATGTATCTCACAGCTTCAAGAGCTGACATTATGTTTGATGTGTGTGCATGTACACACCATCAAGTGACTCCCAAAGAGTGTCATCTTCATGCTGTCAAGAGGATCTTTAGATACCTTAGATGTTATCCAGACCTGGGATTATGGTATCCAAAAGATTCACCATTGGAGCTTATTGCATATTCAGACAGTGATTATGGTGGTGACAAATTTGGTAGAAAATCCACAACTGGTGGATGTCAGTTTCTTGGGAGTAGATTGATATCTTGGCAATGCAAGAAACAAACAGTGGTGTCCAATTCTACAACTGAAGCAGAGTATGTTGCAGCAGCTGCTAGTTGTGGACAAGTCTTATGGATTCATAACCAGCTGTTGGATTATGGGTATAATTTCATGCATACCAAGATTTTTGTAGACAATAACAATACATTATGCATTATTAAAAATCCTGTACATCACTCTAAAACAAAACACAAAGAAATTCGACATCATTTTATAAGAGATTGTTTTGAAAAGGGTTTAATACAACCAGATAGGGTTGACACAGAAGAAAATGTGTCTGATTTATTAACTAAACCTTTTGATACTGGAAGATTTCAATACTTGGTAACAAGTATTGGAATGATCAATCTCACTTAATATGTGTTTTGGGATCATAGTGTAAAAGTATGTACAGGATATGCATTGTTATTGGTCTTTCTGTGAAATTAGATTTTCCACTTTATTTGTCTAACACTGACAAAGGTTATCTTAACACTGATAAGTGTTATCGTGACGTTGTCAGCAACATGTTAGTTTTGTGGTTTTTGATCTAATTGTGCAGGCGTTGTTAGCATTGTACCTTTGGATACAGAGTTGCTTATGGATTCTTGGAGCATTATTGGGGCATGTTTAAATTTATGGATGATGGTTGGAATATTTATATTCCTATCTTGACATAAATTTTTATTTACATGCATATTATTTGGAAACTTTTGTATCATAGTTTAAGGGAGGTTTAGGAACCTTTTAGGACTTTTTGGGTATTCTTATAATACTCTTATCACAATTCTAGATTGTGTCCACTGGTAAGTATGAGTTAGTTTACTATCAAGTGAGGCACTGTAGCATGCAAAGTTGATATACTATGCATGCTGCCAAGACCTTTTTGGCCTAGAATTAGATGTGGTCTGTTGGGAGACTTGGGTATGATTTATATTGGGTTTACCTGGGAAGTTACAAGTGATTTTATGAGATAACTTAACTGTTAAGAACCTTGGTTAGTAAGGGACACTAGAGGACTGTTATGACTATCTTGCATAAGCAAGTGTGCATGATTGGACAGTGCTTGCCACCCTATGGTAATTTTCAGTTTATAGGTTATCTTCACTAGGATAAATTACTTTGTTAAGGTCCTTTTTCATTTTTATTATTTTAATTTTTGGACGTTGACAGATATATTTCCAAGCGTTGTTGTGACCAATTTAGACGTTGACATGGATTTTACCAACGTTGACAAGAATATAGCCGTTGGGCGTTGATGGGTTATTTTTGACCGTTGACACTCATTGGGTCCTACCTAGTTGTTATTTTTGACGAAAATTAGGGCCGTAATTTTGGGAGTTGATAACTTTTAACTAATGCACAAGATAACTTATTTTCTTTTCAATATTTTCATCATTATATTTTGAAAATACTTGCCTCATTTTTTACCAATCACATGTGCCTATCCCTCCTATAAATTTGGCTCCTTCTTTTTAAACAGGGTACTCTCATATTCTTGTCTAACAACTTTTCTCCTATAATTCATCTTTTATAATCTTTAACAAATAGCTTTCTACATCAATGGCGCCTAAGTTTAAACCAAGTGACTTGGTATTGGGGTTCAGAAGTCAACATAATATGATTGCTTATTTGGAGGCTGATGATGCTCTGTTTCCTCAATACACACAGATGGTGGCGTATTTGAATGCATCTCCATTATGGTATGCTCTTTCTCATGCTCCTCTCATCTCTGTCACTCATATTAAACAGTTTTGGAACACTGTTAGTTCCTCAACACTTAATAATGTGACTACATTAACAGCTATTGTCCATGGGCATTCATGGGTGGTTACTGAAGCGTTGGTTTGCCAGGCTTTGCATCTTAATGATGCAGATGATATAACCACTCTACCCATTGGTGAGATAGAACAAGGACTTCAAGCTTTGGGGTATCCTTTCCCTGACGAGGGTACTTTAAATAAATATAATAAACAAGAATTCCCCCAGCTTGGAAGTACTTAATACATGTCATCCTTTAATGTTTAAGTCCCAAATGTACTGCACATAATGAAATTAACAGATCTATTGCTAGTGCAATTGTGTGTATTACAAATGGGTAAAAGTATAATTTTTCTAAACTAATTTTTGATGGCATGTGTAAAAACAAGGGTAATAGGATGACTTTGGCTTACCCACGATTTTTACAAATGTTTTTTGATGAGCAAAGGTATTGCACCAGGGATCATGATGATTTTTATGCGATCCCTGTACAAAAGAAAGCTATTTTTAGTAAGATGAATTCACCCCCTCACAGAGACTTACCCCTTACCTAAGCCATGCTTGCTGTTATTGCAGCAACACAAACTCAACCTGACCCACAACCATTGCCTGAACCATCACCTTCACCTTAACATATGGAACTTGACCAAGATTCCTTCAACGCTGACATGATAAATGTTGGCGTTGACACTTCAAATCTAGACGTTGACAACTTTTTACAACATACCCAAACACCCCTTAACCTTCAAACTACCACCCAATCCACATCATCTTCTACACCCCCTGAATTTAGGTTGGTAAAACGCCCAAGGACTACTGGAGTGTTCTCCTCTAGTGGTCCTAGCCATGTTGCAGAGAGAACCACCACCACAAGTGTGGTTGGTGATATGGATGAGGCTGGGACTAATGGTACTCGCTTAGATGCAGGCCAAGCCAGTCCTAACATCTTTAAGACCTCATCCATGCCCCATGACTCTACTTTGGGAGGTCAAATGCCCATTCTAGAGGAGGGCAGATTGGAACCATACACAATGTTAGAATTGACGGTTGTCTGCATTAGCTTGCAAAAGCAAAATGCAGACCTGGTACAAACAGTCAGTACACAAAGCCTTGAACTCAAGCAATTGAGGGAGAGGATTATTCTTTTGGAAGATGCTAACAATAGGTGTGGTATGGAGGATTCTTCCAAAGGGGGGGGGGGGATGAGCAGGTACATGTGAGTGACAAAGGCTCACATGATGGAGAATCTTTGGGTGTGGCTGAACCTCTTACTGAATTGAAGAAGCAACCAGGTTTTGATATATCTTTGGTTACTCCTACAAATTTGAACTTATACTTTACAACAATGATGGAGCAGTTCACAAGAAGCGCTGACAAGACTAAGGTGAGTGTTGACAAGCAGATTTTGGACGCTGACACACCAAGTGCTGACAAGAGTAAGTTGGGCGTTGACACACAGGATTTGAACGTTGACAGACCTGAAGATATGGTTGATGTATTCCAGTCATCAACTATCATCAAGGAAGTGTCTTCACAGGTACCATCATCATCTTTACCCATCATTGATCCATTAGATAAGGGTAAGGGAATCATGGTAGAAACAGAGGTTCCAAAGGATGTAGCACAAGTAGAGTTTGATTCAAAGTTGGCTGCACAACTTATGGAACAAGAAAAGAAGAAGATTGGTGAGTCACCATTTGTGGTTACTTCTGAGGAGCAACAAGGAAGTAATGATGAAAGTTCAGATTCAAGTGTTATGATAATTGAAGAACCAGAAAGACTTGAATATGGTGATGAGTTGGCAAGGGAGAAACTTGTAGAGTTAAAAATGCAGGTAGATTATGATATGCCAGAAGTTGCTCAGATGTACCATGCTTGGGAGAATAGGGTTATGGAGAATCCAGATATGACAATTTCAGATCAAATATGGGGTTTGGAGATTCTTTTAAGAGTTCAAAGAGATTGCAAGGTAATTCTGAAGCATAAGGCTAGCAAAGTTCTCACTGCTGAAGAGAGATAGAAGGGAGCTTTATTACATGTTACTCAGATGTCATCAAACAGGATGGACTTTTTAGAAGTTGCAGGGATTATCCTTGAAGAATTGGAGTATAAGGCTTATCCTATTTGGGCAAGTGTGCAAGAGATAAAAACTATCAGACTTCTTTCAGATGAAAGGAAAGAAGAACTTGCAGAAGAGATAGAGATTCAAAAGGATATGATTGTTCCAAGGCCTTTGAAGAAGGGAGTTCCACTTGAGTTTCCTAAAGACTTAAATAAAGTGACTCCCAGTGAAGCTGTTATTAGAAAGAGCATTAAGCTCTCACCCATGGAAGCTTCAGATATGGTACAAGTGTTACCTCTTGATGCCAGAAACCCTATCATTAGCTATGAAGAAGATGCAAGTGGGTTTTGGATGATTGGCAGATATGGGAAAGAGGTACACACATTTACTACTCTGATGTCGCTATTTGCAAGTATGGATAGGGAAGACTTGGTAGACCTTTGGAGGTTATTGCTGGCCAAGTATGAGACTGAAGCACCTACTTCAGTCAATGGAATAAAGATTTGGTCAACATTCAAGAGAATGTGTGCACCAGAATAAGAAGATCCTGTTTGGAAGGATCTTGAGGATGATATCAGTGGACTTCAATGGCGTTTGTATTCAGCAGCTGGTGTGTATTATTAGAGTTCTACAAAGTTTTCTGAATATCTTCTTGTGGATGCTGAGTATCCCATGTCCAAAGAAGTTTTTGAAAAGATGAAGACAACACAGCTGGAGATTGACTACTCAAGTGACGTGGCCAAAGATTTGATTAGGCATATTTATTACCAATGTGATAAGATTTGTAAGAATCCTCCTAGTTCTTAGTTTTTATTCAGAAACTTGATTGCTAGAGTAGATATCAGGTTTAGGGGAGAATTGTTGGGAATAAAATGTAGCCAGTACACTTGGACGCTGACAAGAGCAATCGAGACGTTGATAAGAAGAAAACAAGCGTTGACAGAACAAGCATTGACAGGAAGATGTCAAGCGTTGATAGGATGAAGTCAAGAACTGATAGAAAGACTTAGTATACACGTATTATGTTTCTAGTTTGTCTCTAGTAAAGATAGGATCAACAATGTATTTTCTATGTTTATCTTTACCTAAAATAGCTGATACGTAGACTCTTGTACAAGGCTTCTTATTCTATAAAATGATACCTTTAGGTTTATGTTTGATATACGTTTTAACACTTTCATTGTACGCAAGTTTGTTTTATCAATCAAGTGAAAGTTTGATTTACGTTGCTTGTGTGTTCTTGTTTGAGTATTAATTCCGCATAATACTTAAATTGTTTTATACACAACAAAGTTTCTCTACGTGTTTAACTTGATTTAATCTCGTTTACACAAGCTAAATCGATCTAAGTTTGGGATCAACACTTCCCCTTGGACCATTTAATTCGGGGACGAGTCAGGCTCGTGACTCGATTAACAAAAACAAGCGCTTCTCGGGAGGCAACCCGATTATCTATCCTTTTATTCCGTTTTTCTAATAAGTGTAGGGGGATACCCTAGTATGTGTTTTTTGTTTTCTTTCTTATCATGTGCAAGGATTCGAGCTTTCAAAGATCCATTCTTGATGACTTTTGACGAACCGTGTACCCGTCTTCCCGGTTTTATCCTAAACTCTTTTGATTCTCTATTTTCTATTTTCCAATATTAAAATAGGAATCACTTTAGTTGTCTCTTCCTTAGCAAGATTTAAACAACGTGCAAAATATCCTAAATGTAGGGGAGTTCACTCCCACATGCTTAAACATTAAGTACAATGTTTATATTAAGTGTAGGGGGGACTTCTATCGAAGTTAAGTGGGCTTTTCCTTGTATTTGTCCTCATTTTAACCGGAAAATTAATTTTTCGACATTTTTCAAAATTTTTAATCTATTTTGGCCTAGTAGTTTTTCCTTTGTTATAGTTATTTTCTTTCTTTGCTAGAATAAATTTTAATAAAGTGGTTTTAATTTTTAAACGTTGTGAATCTTTTGACTCAACCCGAGTTTACTTATCCAAGTTTACTCTAGCTAGTATCCTTAACGTGTTTAAGTCAAGTTTTGCTAGGTTTTTATATAGGAAACTTTAAAACGTGAAAGTCTTAACTCTCACGGGTTAAGAACAAGAACTTTTCGCAAGTTCCTATAATTGATACTAGAAAGTCGTTTATCAAGGAAACTTTAAAATGCGAATTCTAAACTTTAAAAAGTCTAAGAAGTTGCAAGATCCTATAGATGACTTGAAAACCTAAAACTTTGATTTAATTGGCTAAGCATCCACGAGTCTCATTCCTTGAGATTTTAAATTGTGGAGAACGAGAGATGATAGAGTCAATTATAAGTTTGGTATCCTTTCATGAATTTATGTGAGTTGATTATAAGCTTTTTCTCCCGTCGCTTGCTAATAAATTTAACTGCAATAAATAAGGTTGTACGATTTGAAAAGTTACTTAGCTTCTAGCCCAAGATAGTTTAAAAGTTGCTCAGTATTAATTAGAGTTCATAGCCAAGGCATAACTTATTGAAGCGGGATGCGAAGATTGGCGAGTCCGAAAAGGCCCTAACAAGGCATGAGGGCTACATTTTGTTACTAAAGATCCCAAGTGATGAGAAGAATCATTTATCAAAAATCAATATGAAGGATCGAAACACACGACGAAAAGCAAATACTCCCCTAAAGATCATGGAGAAGTCTATCAAAAAAGGCCCTAACAAGGTATGAGGATTATTAGATCCAAGTCCTAAAAGGAGGCGGATCGTTGTATATCAAAGTCCAAAATAAAGATTGGAGAAAAATGAAGAAGTCGTGGTCCAAGTTTGAAGAATCTCTCAAAAACTTCAAGTGAAGAAATTCCTATTATGAAGAGAAGACCATAATTTCAAGAACATCTCTCAAGATTTGAAGTATGAAGTCGCTGCCAAATATCGGTCCGGGAAAGGTCTCAAATCGTGAAGCAAGTTATGCCAAGATATGAACTTTATGAGGTCCCGAGAAGTAGTTTTAAAAGATTTTGTCCTTTAGCTAACTATTGATTAAATCGTCCTACTTTATTTTCAGCCTAATAACTATCGTAATAAGTCAACAATGCATCCTCGTGATCATTTAAGACAACAATAAAATATAAGAGATACACCTAGGAATTAGGGAGTCTAAGTGAATAATTGGGCCACATGAGTTTGTGTTAGTTTGCTAACTTATAATAACAATGATCTCGTTTTTAAGCTTGGTTTGGGGAACGTAAAACTTGAGGATAATAAACATTCATGACAGCCAAAACCCCAATGTAAGTATTTGATTTCTTTACTTGTTTTGTATATATTTCTATCTTTTTAGTATCCTTAATGTTTAGTATTTAATAAAGGCCAAGGTGGGTTAATTATGATGAGAAATGTAATATGTGCTTTGAAATTAATGCATTCCATGAGGGCATTGCAATGGTCAAGTGTAGGGGATTTGATAGGTGTGAAAACACCCATCCTTTTACCACTTAATTATAATAATATCCAAGCCAAAACGTGTATTTTATGTCGTAAATGTCGGAATTATGCGTGGTTTGTGTTTTTATTGTGTTTTAGGACTAATGTTTGAGTTTTTTCAATTCTTTTTAAATCTATTTTCCGTTCCTCGACTCGACTCGAATTGATATCGGAATTTGACGTAGAGATAATTGTTCTTGGTAATTAAAACTTTGTTTTGGTATTTAAAAACTAAAAACTAATTAATCTAATTAAAAGGAAAATCTTTTAATTAAAAATACTTAATTAAAATTAATTAAACTATTTGAAAACTATTTTAAATTTAAGTCTAATTTAAATCTAATTTACTCTAATTAATTTTTTTACTAAAACTTTTTAATTCAAATGAATTTCTATTTTAAAACTATTTTTATATAAAACTAAATTAATTAAAACTAATCTAAAAAACTAATTGTAAAAACAATTTAAATTTCTAAAAGTAACTAAAATATTTTTAAGTTTTTTTATTTTTTTTATTTTTTTTAAACTTTTTAAAAGAAAACTTATAAAAAACTTTTGATTAAATATAATTAAACAAAAGCTTGTATTTAAACTAATTTAAATAAACTGACAGCTAGATTAAAACTATATTAATTAAATGACTCGTAATAAAACTCAAAAGTAGGACTAGCTAAGATGGTAAACGCGTTGAGCTATTAAATGAAAAGTCACGGTTTTGAGACCCAGCATGGACAATTTTTGAATGATAATTTTTTTAATTTTTTTTTTTGAACTTTTGAACACTCAGACCAATTGGGTCTGAGGCTTTAAGCAGCTAATATCAGTAATTCAGCAAAATCGAATAAGCACATTAAACTAAAACAGAAAAAGCAGGTATACGAAATAAGCTCAAAAATCAGATAAAAAACTTATCAGCAAAGTACTAATCAAATATCAGATATCTAAAACTTAAATAAGCCAATACCAAACTAGCAGACTAAAATACAGAAAACTTAAAACTAATTCTAGCAGACTTAAAAATAAACTACCAAACAATCTTAAAGACTAAATAACCAGCAGACTAATTTAACCAGCAACCATTTAAGTTAAAAAAACAAAAACGAACTCCAATATAAGAAATCAAACTCAACTATAAGCAAAAATCAAACATAAGCAAACTCAAACATAAGCAAAAATCAGCTAAGCAAAAGCAGATAAAGATATTAAATCTAAGCAGAATACAACCAAATCAAAATAACAGATAACCCAATAAAATCAAAAAGCTTAAATAAATAAAATCAAAACATCTCAATTATCTAAATAACATAAAAACTAAGAACATGAAACTTAAAAATGAAGATGAACCTGGTGACGAAACCGTTGCGACGAAGGAAGGCGTTGAACCCCCTTTTAATCTAAACCGAGACCACCGTTTAAACGAAAAGAACCTCCAATCATCTACAAATCACGAACCAATATCTCGAACCAGATTTTTAACAAACTTCCCAGTAGGGGAAATTTTATACCAAAATTTATTTAATATTATTAATTAAAAACGGATTAAAGATTAAATTGAATTAAAATTAAAATAATTAAAGAGACAATATTAAACCGAAAGAAATTTTGTTAATAACTAAAATTGAGTACAATACTTGGAAAAAGAAAATTACAATTAACCGTAAAAACTATTTTTAATAATAAAATTAAAATAAAAAATGGCACACCCACATTACAGAAATATGGGGGTATTTATAGCCAACCCCCATGGCTTCTTCAAGAAGATTTGTGGAGAAATCTTCAGTCTTGACCGCTCTTTCTTCTCCTTCTCTCTATTTTTCTTCATCTACGGCTGATAATCATTCACCTCACACACGGATTGCCAGGCTAGAATGGTTTGTGTTTGTTGTGTTTGTTGAAAGCTGATGTGTACTCATCTGATCGGAGGAGATTTGGTGGTGATTTGTTTTGACCAATCACATGAAGGGGAAAGGCCACGTTTGATGAGGACCACCCATCTTCTTCATTTCGATAAAGATGGGTATTTATTTACCCAAGCGTGTATATCACTCACTTGAATTTAACTAAATAAAAATCCCCAATTTTTAGGGTTTGGGAGGGTGGCTACGTATTTGGTTGTGAGAGAGAGATGAAAAGTGAGGGGTGAGGGTAAACATAGGTTGTAACGAAAAAAATAATAAAGTGTGTGTGGGTGGAATTTATTAAGCGTGTGTGGTGTGGTGATAATTGGTGGGTGAATGTTTATTAACGGTTTGACCAAAATTTAAGTGAATAATTTTTCACTTTTACCGTCACTTTTTATTTTGTAAATGGGCTTGGCCCAAAACTCCCATCCGTCCATTATTTTATCAATCTTGGGCCTTGATGGGTTTTTAACCCATTAGCAAGTAATACATGTTCATCAAATGGGCTTTTGAGCCCATTAACCCAAATGTGGGACCCACAAGGCCCAACTAACTCCAATAATATTTAATCCACTAAAAACGAGCTCGATTTCGGCTTCCTTGTTCTTTACTTTAAACTTGTGTCGATTTTGCCGGTTTCGTGATCTTTGGCACACTTTGGGTTCTTTGACTTTGTCTTTGTCTCTTTCATGGACTTTTCTTCAACATTTGACTGTGAAATCCCGTGTTTTCTTTCCTCTTGATCTTTTGTACCTATTTTACAAAAAACACAAAACCACGCGTAATTCCGACTTTTATGATACTAAACACATGATTAGGTCTTGTTTTTCCTTGATTTTAGTGGCAAAAGGATAAGTGTTTACACACTTATTAAATCCCCTACACTTGACCATTGAAATGACCCCATGCAATGCATAATTTTAAAGCATAAAGTTACATTTTTCTCATAATTAACCCATCTTGGCCTTTATTAAGATATTACTATTACTACTACGATGAAAAGATAAAAACTTTAAAGGAAAAAAAAGTTATAACAATTTATTAACTTGGAAATTATTTGATGGAAGAAACTCGTAAAGAAATCTAAGACTTAGATTAGGGCTTTGGTGTCATGAATATTAATCACCCTCAAGTTTCACGTTCCCCATACCAAGCTTAAAAACGAGATCATTGTTAAGTTCTTAGGTTAAAACCACTTATATAATACAATTGTGTAATATTCTTTCTCCAATTCCTAAGTTGTATCTCTAGCTCTTAAAGGTTTGTCATTCACCCGTAGGCTCATTTGACTTATTTGATAATTATTAGTCTAAATATAAAGGCAAAACGGTGCAAACCCGACACTTAAAACCTAACCTCGTCCTCAAAAACGTTGTTATTAAAGTAAGCCCACATCAAGGATAATTTAACACGATTTGGGTAATAAATTCCCGGATCCGAAATTTGGCCAATAGTACTACTTATTATTTATTCCTCTAAAGTCATGTTGACTTTATGTGGAGTTTAGCAAATTCACATCATATACCCTTAGGCTCTTTAAAATGTAAAAATGCTCCTCATCTATTGTCCACACCCTAAGGCTCCTTGAATGATAAACAAGGGAATTGATTTTTTGATCAATTTTTATTCAACACTTACCATGCCATACACCCTAAGGCTCTAATGACAAGGTTCGTGCTACATGCCCCACACCCTAAGGCTCCTTGAGGTCATGTTTTAATATTATTCTTTCTTTATTTATGATATATATAGTAGGCCAAACTCCGCGGTCCCATGGTCTGAATACCTCCTACTTAGTGGTTATGAGCCACCTTAGTCGGAAGTCCACAATGTTGGCACCCTTAATGTGTTCATGCTTTAATTACAAGGAGATAAAAGATTTGGCTAAGAGTTAAGATATCAAATCTACACCGCAAAAATCCTCATTTATTAAGCAATTAAATATACAAGCAGGAAGAAAGAGCCAAAAAACTCATATAAACAAGAATTAACCCTTAAACTTATTATCAACTCTATCATCTCTCGTTCTCCACAATTTAAAATCTCAAGGAATGAGACTCGTGGATGCTTACCCTAATAAACCAATTAAGGTCCATATGGTTAAGGATACTAGCAAGAGTAAACTTGGATAGTAAACTCGGGTTGAGTCAAAATATTCACGACGTGCCTAATATATCAAAGATATCTAAACTTGTTAAAACCATTTTATTCATTTATTTATTTTTGACTTTATTCTTGAAATGGAATATAAATATGATTCGATGACAAAGTAAAGATAATAAAAGAAAATAAATGGAAATGCTACTAGGCCAAAATAGATCAAAAATTTGAAAAATATTGAAATTTTTTTAATTTTCCGGTTAAATGGGGTCAAATTCATGGAAAAGCCCACTAAAAATCGATTGAAGTCCCCCTACACTTAATATAAACATTGTCCTCAATGTTTAGGCATGTGGGAGAATAAACTCCCCTACACTTAGGACATTGAGTACATTGTTTAAATCGAGCTAAGGAAGACACAACTAAAGTGATTACATTTATTCATCTTATTTATATACATGTATGAATCACAATAGTTTTGATAGAACCGGGTACACGGGAACATGGGTCGCGTCAAAAACACCAAAAGTGGATCATTAAAGCACATGTCCCTGAACAACATCACAACACACAAACAGCCTACTTGGCTCCCCCTTCACTTATTGGTGGAAATGGGTGAAGGTGAAAAGGGTGGAAAGGGTAAAAATCTAACCTAGTTAAACGATTCTTGATTTATTTATCACGAGTCTCTAGATCGACTCGAATTCCCCGAATATCTTCGTTTAAAATGGGAAAATCATGGAAAAACCGAGATTTCCAAGGGAGGAAAATCTCTCCATGATATAAGGTGAAAAAAAGTCATATAAGGAATACCCTAAGAAAATCCACCCGGGTCAAACACATAATTTCCATCATGAAAGGAAATAAACCCCGAGGTGGTAAAATCACACAAGGCAAAGAAAAGTGGGGTACCCTTAGTCAAAAGTCTCTTATAAGGAAGAGTAAGGTGATTTGGCAATGAAAGCACGAAAGTCTCTATTCCGGGATCAAGCACCTGTTCCTTAACGGGAAAATAGCAATAGGTGTTGACATTTAAGATCAAAATATCATCATAATCCAAAGTGGGAAAGTCGTCCTCTTCCAAACTTGATGTGAAAACATAAGTATCATCGGAGTCATAGGAAAACTCATCCTCGTGAGGAAAATAGGTATTTAGAAAGATATCTAAATCCTCCTCAAATGGAATGTCCTCTAAAGTAGGAATGATCTCTAAGAGTGGAGGATCCTCCTCGAAAGTTATGACTTCTAAAATTGGAGTATAAAAGACAAAAGGAGTCTCCATAACGGAAGAATCACTCATAGAGATATGGGGTGCATTAAGATCATGAGGTGGGTCATCAAAAATAATGAGATCACTTAAAAAAGTGTCATCATCGTAAGTATCAAAGATTGGTGGATAAAAAATGGGTGGGTCAAAAGTGGGCGGGTCAAAAGATGGGTCGTCTAAACCGAAGATAGTGTGATCACTTAAAGGAGTGTCATCACTATAAGTATCGTAAAGAGGAGTTTCAAAAATTTGAGGCTCTAAGGGAAGGGATGAAGTTATCACAAAATCATTTTGATTAGACTTTTGAATTCCAAAAGGATTAATAAAAATATCGTCATTATCATAATTAAGAACATCAATCATATTGACCGACTCTTTTCCATTTGATTTAGTTGTGATTTTTCCCATTTTAAAAACTTGTTGTTCATCCTTAACCCTAAGAATTAACTCCCCTTCGGCCACATCAACTAATGCTCTTCTGGATCGTAAGAATGGCCTACCAAGTATTAACAGAATACGAGGATCCATCTCTGTTAGCCTCAAAATATTGAGTCAAACAAGAATGCTCAGTCATAGGTTATTATTGTAACATTAGTTAGAACGTTGTAATAGGTAGTTAATTAGTCGTGGTTTACGGGCTTGGATTTAAACTAATTAAAGTCCAAAAGACAAGCCCGGCCCAATATATAGCCCATTAAAGCCCGCATGTGGGTGGACTATATATACTACCCTCCTAGCATGTTAGGAGGGTTGGTGGTTCATTTTTCTCACTTCTAATCTAATATTCACCAAGTTAATCATCTCTTCTCTCTACTTTCTCTCACTACTTTATCTCTCTAGAATTCATCTTCTTCATCTATTTTCTTTCTTAAATTCGTGTTATATCATCTAAAAATATGGGACAACAATTGGTATCAATCGCCATGGGGTAGTTTTGTGATTGTTTGTTGTGTTTTCATTTGATTCGTTTGATTTACTCCTTATTTCATCTACGAATTCAAGATTTTTTTTAGTGTTCTTAAGTCGTATATCTTCTTTATTCGTGTACTAGTGATTTGAGTATCTTGGATTGGTGAAAACACAAATCTTTTGGTTCAAAAGTTAAGAATTTTCTTGTTTCATCTTTCTGAAATTCTAGCAATTGATTCCATCGGAAAGTACAAGTGAGTGAGGCTCGATCGCAATAACCCAAGGGTTTTACTTTGCGATCACAGGGATTCTGATACCTTATTCCGACGAGTTACTCTGATCGTTCATCGCGATCGCGGATTGAGACGGTTTTTAAGGTTTGTTGAAAAGTTACTCTGTCCAAATTTTATTGGCCATATTCCGATAGAAGGGTATTGCGATAGGAATATTCTGATAGAAGGGTCATTGCGACAGGAATATTGCGATAGGAGGGTCACATTCCGATACAATATTCCGATAGGTTATTCCGACAGATCATTCCGACAGCATTATGATAGCCTACATTTCGAAAACCTACATTCCGACAACCTACATTCCGACAGCCTACATTCCGACAGCTAACATTCCGATGGACATTCCGATGGCACATTCCGATGGACATTCCGATGACATGTTTAGCTAAATTTTGTTCAAGTATTTTTTAGACTTAGCCACCATCTAGACTAGTTTCGGAATATCGTTTACACGAAGATTAAAAAAAAAATTGGCGGGAAAACCCAAGTAAAATTTATTTTTTTCTACACCATTTTTAGGCCATTTAAGCTTTGATTTTGAATTTTGGCGATGCGAAAAAATTTTCGGACCAAAATTCAAATTTTTAGGCCAAATTTCAAATTTTTCAGGTTTTATTTTTCATTAAAATTTTCATTTTTCAAAATTTTTTCCTACTAGTTTTTGGCTATTTCTAACTCAATTTCAAAAATTAGGTGTTTCAAATTTTTGGGCTTACCGTTTTGTCGGACTGAGGAATTTATTGTCGGACTTAGAAAAATAGCAATTTTCGGAATTTCAACACCAACTCAATCACACCATATCTACTTAAGATCCAAAGTCACTTCATCCTCTAAAACACTCATTATGGATTGCGTAACACAAGATGTGCCTGCACTCAAATCCATGATGTCGGTTGCAAAAGAACGATGCATGACACACTTTAGATCACTCCAGTCACACCTTCAGGTTATTTCAAATGACAATTTAAAAGGCACTCACGTCGAACTTGGATTCAAACAGGTATTCATGTCAGTCACTCGACAAGATGTTGAGACATTCACAAGCACAATGCTATTCAATGTAGATCACCTTGAACAACAACTTGCCAACAATAAATTTCAAGAGGTTGAACCCATAGATGCCGTTTTGGTTCTCGAGAATCAGTTTCAGCAATTCTTTGACACACAGGTCTCTGTGCACTATGATCGAGAATTCATAAACAAATACTTGTTTGAATATACTCGGTTAGAAGTTCAAGAATTCAAGGAGACATTTCTTCAACATATGAGTGCAATAAGGAAGTCCATTGCTGAAAGAACACGTCATAAACTAAAAGTTGAAAGAAGGGTGAATAAAAGATTAATGCAGCAGAACGAGAGCAATGTAGATGATGGTTAAACATTGGATGCTTGTTCGATTGGCACAGAAAGGAGCGGGACAGAATCAGAAAAGCAGCATACCAGCAACAACTCAGGGAATGATCAAGAAACCGATGATGCAGATATCAGACCCATATATGATGAGGAGCCAATGGCTGAGGTACAATTAAATGTTGTGTATGATGATCATCAATATATTGATTCTAAGATTCATGAGCTTGAAACTATGTTAGTTCAAAAGACAAAAGATTTTGAGGATGCCAAACTCGAGTTTTCAAAGAAAAATGACAAATTTGAAGCTTATTTTAAAAAACTTGAAAAAGCAAACGTTGTTCTTGAATAAAAACTAGATCGTAAGATTCACGATTCTAATGCGGAAAAAGAACATTTTGTGATCAAATAAATTTGTTAGAATCAAAGTTGGCTTCTAAAAATCCAAGTCCTCCGCCTGCTTCAGTAAGTGCAATATCTGTGCAACCTATCGACACTGTAGATAGTAATGACGCGAATGCTGATAATGACATATTTGATAATATAAACATTAAGTTAGAACAACGTGTCGCTCAATTACTTCTACAAAATGAGCAATTGAAAGCTCAGATTCAGGAAAATGTTTTTGCATTAACAGCGGTGAAAAATGAATTAAGGAAGCTAAAAGGAAATAGTGTGGATACTAAGTTAGCAAATCAGTCAATCTTGGGGAAACCTCCTACTCAACCATTCAAAAACCGCTCAGTTGCTAGACAACCGAATGCGTTTAAATCTTACCGACCCAAAACATCGAACTCGAGGTTTGCATCCCAAGTTGATGTGCGTAGCAATTTGCCAAAAACAGTCACTCCACTATCTAGATCCCCCTTAACAAATTTTGCCAATGCAAAACCCTATCACACGAATGCTTCAAGCAACTCTAGAAATAGCTCCAAGAACATGCCTCAGAGTAGTTCAAATGACACGGGTCATAAAAGTTGTCTAGAGGATGCTAAGATAAAGACACAAGCAAGAGATAGGACCCAACCGAAACCTAGGAGCGCTAATCACACATCTAGGAATTCTAGACCCTTCTATGATGTGCCCAAATCAGCCTATCCTAGGAACACTAGATCCTTCTCAGATGCTAAGCATTTTGTTTGCACGAAATGTAACAAATGCCTGTTTAATGCCATTCATGATGATTGCATCACAAAAGGCTTGAACAAGGTGAACCAAACAGCTAGAGCATCTCAAAGATGGAACCCTATAGGAAATAGTTTTTCTCCAATAAAGTCTTTCGCTATGCATGAGAAAACTACGTTTCCTATACCTTGTATTTAGTGGATACCAACGGGTAGTATCTTCAAAACAACTGGTCTTAAATGGGTTCCTACTGGAAAAATATTTCCCTCTAGCACGACAAAGGTTCACTGTGAACCCCCACATGGTTCTCACAAAGATATCACTAACAAATATACAAGCATACAAACTACTGATGAAAGTGCAGGTAATCAAGTAAAGGTTTAACAAGAACATAAAAGGTTTTCCTTATTCATACCGTTCAACATAAGACACTCTCAGAGTTTGGTTGCTCAAGAAACAAATATCAGAGAAATATGTGTCTCAGGGGTTTCACAAGTAAGCAACACAATGGCACTTGAACAAAACAGTTTAAGTCCCGATCCACAAGACAAACGACTTCCGTTCACAACCGCACGGAACCCGGAACTCAAGACCACAACAATGAGCTGTCAAGTTCAACGCTGGTTCTAGAAAATGTTCCTAGAGCCGATATGACAGTTGACACGACAATTGAAGAGTTGGAAATGTTATATGGAACAATGTATGATGAATATTTCACGGAGGAGAAACAAGTTGTATCGAAGTCTTCCGCTGTCAATCATGCTAAGAATGATGATACCGATCATCGTCAACAAAAGGATACAACTTCATCTACTTCAACACCGGTTGCTGCAGATTTACCTCCTCAGAATATCACTTCAACAATCGATCCTACAACATCCACAACTACTGTCACTGCTCCAGAGAACACAAATCAAGCAGACGATGCATTATCTGACGAAGATGAATTTATCAACCCATTCGGTACACCGGTACACGAAACTAGAGAGTTTTCTACTCGCCATGTTGATCCGTCAAATATGCATACGTTTTATCAACGACATCCTTCAACACATCATTGGACCCGAGATCATCCTTTGGTTCACGTAATTGGAAACCCTTCACAGCCCGTTCGTACAAGACGTCAGCTTCACACCGATGGTGATGTTTGTATGTTCGCACTCGCCGTGAGTTCAGCTGAGCCAAAAAACATCAAAGAAGCCATGGCTGATCATGCTTGGATCGAATCGATGACGGATGAACTTCAACAATTTGAAAGACTTAAAATCTGGGAACTTGTTGACAGACCATACGATGTGATTCCATTAAATCTTTGTTGGATCTGGAAAAACAAGATGGATGAAGAGAATACGATCATCAAGAACAAATCTAGGCTAGTAGCTAAAGGGTATGGCCAGAAAGAGGGAATTTATTTTGAAGAATCATTTGCACCAGTTGCTCGTATGGAAGCGGTCAGGATTTTCCTTGCTTATGCTGCACATAAGGGATTCACTGTATATCAAATGGACGTAAAGATAGCATTTATTAACGGTCCTTTGAAGGAAGAAGTCTATGTCACGCAGCCAGAAGGATTCGTCAATCCTCATTATCCTGACAAGGTGTATCCTCTCCACAAAGCACTATATGGACTAAAGCAAGCTCCAAAGGCATGGTACGACGAGCTCTCGAAATTTCTGGTATCCAAAGGTTTCTCAAAAGGTTCCATTGATCTAACTCTGTTCACTTATAAATTAGGGGATGACATTTTGCTTGTGCAAATTTATGTTGATGACATTATTTTCGGGTCTACAAACCCAAAACTTTCAAAATGGTTTGAAAAAGTAATGCACAACAAATTTGAAATGTCAATGATGGGCGAACTAAAATTCTTTCTAGGAATTCAAGTTCACCAATCCCCAAGTGGTATCTTTATAAACCAAGCTAAGTATTGTCAAGAGATAATCAAAAAGCATGGTATGACTTCATGTGACCCCTTTGGGACACCATTATCAACCACGTCGCTAGATGCTGACTTGGAGGGAAATGCCATCGATCAAACGAGATATCGTTCCATGATCGGTTCCCTCATGTACTTGATAGCAAGCAGACCTGATATTTCACATGCAACGTGTTATTGTGCACGATATCAAGCACGACCCACTGAAAAGCACCTCAAGGAGGTTAAACGGATCTTTCGGTACCTAAATCATACCATTCATTTAGGACTCTGGTATCTGAGGGATACCGGTTTCTTTCTAACGGCCTATTCAGATTCTGATCATGTAGGGTGTCTTGATACACGAAAAATTACTTCTGGTGGTGCACAATTTCTAGGTCAAGATAAGCTTGTGGGATGGTCTTCCAAGAAGCAGGATTGCACGTCACTTTCATCAGCCGAAGCGGAGTATGTGTCTCTATCTGCGTGTTGTGCTCAAGTTCTTTGGATGAGAACACAACTCACGGATTATGGCTTCCACTTTGATAAAGTACCTATGTACTGTGACTCAAAGTCAGCCATATCCATCTCCTGCAACCCGGTACAGCATTCCCGCACGAAGCACATCGATGTCAGATACCACTTCATAAAGGAACAAGTTGAAAGAGGTATCGTTGAACTATACTTTGTTGGAACGGATTACCAATTAGCCGACTTGTTTACGAAAGCTCTGTCGAAAGATAGGTTTGAGTACCTCGTTAGGCAAATTGGTATGAGATGTTTGACTCCAGCAGACCTGGAGATTCTGGAAAAGGTGCCTGCTTGATATATCTATCAAACATCAACCTGTAAATATCTTTGAAAAAGCAAAATACAAAAATATAAAACATATAAAAACAAAACACAAAATTAAACAATCTTTCAAAATCCAAAAATATTCTTCTCGACATGTCTTTCAGTATCGATAATATGGACGTGCCTAGAAATGTCGCTCAATAACGACACGGGTGTGTACATAAAGCTCGAATGAAAGTTGTAAATATTTTTCAAAACATGTCATTCTTCTTTTAATAAAGGAAATTGTCTATTTTGGACAATATTTCCAAACAACGGGTAGAGCAATCTATCACGGGTTGAGCTTGTCACAAAGCATTCAACGTTTTGAGGTCAACACAATGTCTTGTAATCACTTTCAGATTGCAACCCGGATTCATATTCACGGGGGAGTGTACGATTTAGTGCCCTTACCCTCAGCAAAAGAAGAGAAATCTTCTTACACTTGAGTGGATTCGTCAAGACATTGAAAGTCTATGAACTCAAGTTTATGCTTTAGAAAAACAACTTCGCCAAAAAGAAATAGGATTTTTCAAAAAGCGTTGAACACAATTTTTTCAAGAATTTCTCAATGATTATTCAAAATCTTTCAAAAATTGTATGTTCAACAACTCCCATCCTCAAAAAGCGAAATGTGGATCATATCCTCACAATGACAATTCAATTGGATCAATTTTTGAGGGGGAGCATTTTAACTTCAAGCAAAAGATTAACACATCTTTCTCCCGGAGATTTTCAACACTATTTTTCAAAATATATTTTAATCAAATTTGGTATCTCTAATATCAAAAGATTTTATATATTAGAGATAGGGGAGAAAATGTGATTAAAATGTGATCTTATATAACAGTCAAGCACTTTAACTCTTACCCACATGTGCAAAATGTCTACTTAAATTCTTTCGCATTTCAATGCATATGTGAAGGGGGAGCTTTTCTAAAACGACAAAACTAGCAAGGTGTTAAATGTTTTTCAAACACTTTGTTAGAATTTAAAGTGGTTTTCATGGTTACGATCAAATACCCACAACATCTTTAATTCACGACGTTATTAGTGTCAAAAGGGTGGTTAGGTTTAAGTCCTATGATCCAACCAGAACCGGAGGGATCTTCCCAGGGACAATCCAATAGATTATTAGAAGTCCTTAGGAAAGATGGAGTAGAATGTGAACGTAGCTGAATGCCGACTAAGTACTGATGCTAGCACTGGAACAATCACAAAAAGGTGTTAGTAATGATGTCTTGGTAAGCATTGAAGGGGTTGAAAAATGAAAAAGAAATGTAAGGATAAAGGGTGTAAAGAAATTAGCCCTCCGTACAACTTAGGCAGAAACCGGGTCAACACATCATGAAGACAACTCATCATGGACCCAGTGATGTGAAGCACAACCCTTTCCTAGCTACTCAGGCTTCTCTCAAAAGAAGTTTGTTTTATTGTCACGGAGATCAACACGACTTCTATTGACTTTCTCACTCCGAGATAGTTGATATTGAATAGGTGGCATCTGCTCCAGCCTCCGACCACTAAAAGTGCACAAATCGAGTCTAGAGCCAAGAGATCAATCAAATATCGTTAGGACACACGGATGAAGATCAAGAGAGTCCTACGCTATATCTTTGTGGTATTGCTAGAACACTCAGAGTGATACTACTTAGTATTCACAATGATGAGTGGAAATCCTTCCAGTGCTAACGACAAACAGCACTGCGGTAGGTCATATGCAAGATTCTTTATCAATTAAACATGTGTATAACTGAAAAGAAACAGTGGTTTGATTCTAAATTGATTCAAACTCGTTTCAGGTTTCTACGCAATATCTTTATGGTCTTGCCAGAACATACAGAGTGATATTCATTAATATTCACAATGACGAATGGAAATCCTTCTAGCGTCAACATCAAACAGCTCTACGGTAGGTGACTTGTGAGATTCTTATGAATCAAACTTGTGTCAACTGGAAAGCAACAATGGTAAGATTCTTAATGAATCAAACTTGTTCCAGGAATTTGAATTGACGACTTTAATCAAGCGGATATTTATCCAATTGATTCACTCTTTATGTTCGCAGTCTTGCTTTGAGACGGTCGAGTAAAGAGAACGGCTAGTACCGCCGCGAAACCCTGTCAAGGAGATTCTTAATTGAATCTACCTAATCACAGGTACGATATTTAATACCGTATAACGGTCTTCACCGACCGGAGGTAAAACGCTACCGATTTAGGATGAATGTCAAAGCCATTCAGTCCGTGTTTATGTTTTGTCTCGAGAAGGTGACGTCACAGTGTACTCAGCAAAGTAAAAGATTCAAAACCACATATTCATGCCCAAAGACTTATTCAACAATTAATAGTGTGAGCATGTGGATGAAGACAGAAGATCGCGAGATGGCAAAGACAAGTCAAGAATGATTTGAAGATCTCAAGATGAAAGACTAAGTCAAAAGACAATGACAAAGGCTCAAAGATCACAGCATAAAGGAACAAAACTACTGTTACACGTTCAAGACTCATTTATGACGAGATTCATAATCTCCATTGATCTCCAAATATCAAAAGGGTATGACCTCACGTTGGGGGAGATTGTTAGCCTCAAAATATTGAGTCAAACAAGAATGCTCAGTCATAGGATATTATTGTAACATTAGTTAGAACGTTGTAATAGGTAGTTAATTAGTCGTGGTTTACGGGCTTGGATTTAAACTAAATTGTAACACCCCCAAATTTATACAATTCAATACAGCGGAAGACTCGTTGGTGTTACGGGATAGCACATTACTCACATCATAGACAACGCTTAAAAATCACGTCGTTTAATAATAAAGAATTTCCATTCATAAATATCAAAGTTACATAGGTCCCAAGTCATAATATTTCGTACAATTTTTACAAAGAATTTGAATGGAAATTGTTGTTTAAGTGCGGGCCATGAATTCTTGTTGTCTTCCCGAGAATTACCTTCAAGTACCTGAGATAAAATATGTTAAAAGAAAAGGTCAGCGATAACCCGAGTGAATTCATAGAGTTTAATAAATTCCATCAATATAACATCGGTATAAAATTATTATCGAAAATCATTTTACACAAATCTTTGTAATAGGCCACAAAATAGCCAAAGTCATTTTATACAAATTCTTATCAAAATCATAATAAAGGCTTTCGCCTTCAAAACCATTATACGAACTAATGTCGTAAAAATTCATACAATACGTTTTATAACGTTGTATAGAAATAAAAATCGTTATATGAATATGGTTATGAAAAAACAAAACACGAACATAATATCACTAGTAAGACCCCGTATTGCTAGTTAGGCAATATATCGTAATTTAGTGCGTATAGCAGTATTTCGTTATTTTGGATTATTATAAGCCGCATGACATTGTTACCTTACTACAACGAACAACGGGTAGCTAGCCCGAAACTCATTTGCCCATCTAAATTAGCGTGTCGTCACAATAATCACGCTTGTGTAAATCTTCTCATACATAAATTCGCTTACCAATCAATGTGGCACGACAGGGATCAACCGTCAAGGCGCGAACTGGGGTGATCGTCCCCAAATAGTACTATTATATGCATAAGCGTCTACCAAATCCCGGTAGTTCACAATTCATGCTAATGGGACTTTTAGTGACATAACCTAACTTTAATAATCTATTTCATTTCATCTATCGGGTCATTTAATCATTCATCGGGTCATACAATCATTCGGGTCCAAATCAATAAACAAACAATCGAGACAAATGGTGTCCTATTTTATCAAAACTAACATGTTATCTCCCTCGCGGTTTTATAAAACATTTTATAAAAACATTTAAAAGAGTGCGAGGCTATGAACTCACGTTGATGTGGGAAGGCGGTTATCGGCGATTTGGATGTACGGTACGTGCTTCAATCACGGAAACCTAGACAAATAATGCTCGTCTTAGACTCTTGTCCAATGACTTTATAAAAATAACAATTATGTATACATATGATGATTTTGTACATATGATGATGATCAAGTGGGTTTATATATTCTTATTTACTCATTTTAGTGTTTATATATTGGTAACTTTTTACTAGTTTACTAGTTTTACCTATTTACGTGTTTTAGGTCCTATAAGCCTATTATAAGTTCATTAACTTGTATTAATCCATTTTATACTTGTATTATCAGTATTTATACTTTACATGTTGATTCCAAATGGGTTAAGCCCAATAAGTAATTTTTATAAGTGTTTAACTTATTTATTTAAATTATTAGTCCAATTATGCTAATTTAGCTCGTTAATGTCCGTATGTCATATAGTTCGGGTTTTATCGGTTTTTACTTGTATTAGGTACTTATACATCAGTATATGACTTTTAAAAACTTTACATTAGATGGGTTTGATCGTCTAAGTTTTAATTGGCGAAAAACGTTAATTTTACGGTAATAGCCGAAAAAGTCGTAAAAATCATGTTTATAGTTTTTATAACTTATAAATCTTATTCAACAACCATTTTTATAAAGTGTCCATTTATTTAACCTTATACATATTTATATAAATGAAATTTATAAGTTAGTGGGTTTTAATTCACATTTTATACTATATTAGTTTGAGTGCTTATATAATACTATTAAACATTAATTCTTCAAAATCTGATTTTTAGTTTCATCTTCGCCATTTTTATCATATCTTGAGTTCTATAAGGAGATAGAAGCTCATTTTTAGATGGCATAAACTTCATATTATGTGCTACAAATAAGTTAGATATAGCTACTGCTCATTCTATGTTTAACTATTCTTAACAGTCCCTACAAAACAGACTATTCAGATTGGTACACTCATTTTGTTTTGATCATATCTCACTCATTTTAATGATTCCATTGCATGGCCAACTCTCACATGTGTATGAAATCTAACACTTACTGTAAATGGATTCCACTTTATCATTTTATCAGTTTAACCTTTGGTTACTTACTGTTTTTATACAGCCATCATATTTAGCAAGATTTTAACCATTTTACATGTGGTTTTCCATCTTTTTACCCATGTTTATCAAATCTATCAACACCAAATCCTCACATAATATTTTTAATCATCATTCATCATCATATACATATACATAAATAAAGATAATACAAGATTACATAATCAAAATAACAAGAGGATAGGAAGAACAATCTCTATACCACCATTAGTGATGAAAAGATGAGTCTTTGATGAACAACGCTTGGATTTTGATGGCAAAACTTGTGATAAACCAATATCATCTTCAAGTCTACCAACCTTTATAAACTTCTCATGTAAAATCAGCCCTATGACACCATCAAATCTTCTCCTTGGATGTTAGAATCACCTCCAATCTTCAAATCTTCAAAGTAGCATCATCATGTGTATGAGTAACACATGATTTTATGGCTAACATAGATCAAATGAGGGTTGTTTTTGATGATGGTTGGACGAATTTTAGAGAGATGAGAGAGTTTGGTGAGTGGTTTGCATGAGTTGCTAAGTGTAAATGGTATGAATGAAGTGGTTTTGGTGGTTTTGTGCTAAGTTAGCTTACATGTTAAGCTTATGCTAACATGTGTTAGCTTTCTAGCTAAAAGGGTGCCACATCTTATGATGTGGTGTCCTCTTTTGGCCATCTCTTTTGAGTGGGGTGGGATAAACTTGTTTTGTCCCATCCCACTAATTTACGGGTATTCTTCGATTCTAGTTTCCTCGATTTGCGTGCCCTCGGGTCGTTTTACGAAAAACGTTTTTATATATTATGAATCAACGGCACAAAACTAATCTAATAAAAGTTGTCTCATCAAAAACGGAGTTCGAAAACGTAAATACGTAATCCTAAGGTTTCCGGTTTAGTCGTAAAAGAAGTTAAATTAAAATCGTAAGTCCTAATCTCTTCTCGTAAATTTGTGAGTTTATGAACCAACTCAAAATTAAAATCCTAAAATAATATTCACGGATAAATTTATTTCCTGAAATGTCGGACTGTCACCAAAACGGTGTATGTAAACGTAAGCACGTAACGTAGAATCCTCCGGTTTAGACGTAGTCGATGCTACTTCAAGGCGTAAATCCAAATTTCTTCGCAGAAATAAGTGAGTTCATAATATAACATTAAAATAATGTTTTTAAATAATATTTGAGAATAAAATATAAACCATAAATTGACGGATTCTCACAGCATTTACCCCTAAACAGGATCTTTGTCCTCAAAGATCATCTTATATTACTACTCGCTTCTTATAGAGTTAAAGCCATGTGGGTATTTCCTCCACATCCGATCTTTTCTCATAAGTGTAATCCATTACGATATGCGAGTTTCATCAAACATAACTACGGGAATAAGATCAGGCTTAATGTTGACTTACTTTTTCTATCCATGATGTTCACGGGTTTTTGATGAATGCAACTTTTCGCCGATCTAAACTTTATCAAGAAGTAATCAGATTTTCACTTGATTGACATTTTATCAAGTTCGATATACGAAACATAATTCACGCAGCTCTTGAAGTCCTAGCGTAGATCCAGCTTATATGCCTTTCAAACCAATCTTTTACATCATCTCAATGGTCCCATACAACGGGGACTTATATCCCATGATCTTTCAGATCATCAATTCATTTTTCCATGGTTAAAATTTTTGGCATAACTTCGCTACCTATCTGGCACTTCAAGATCTACATTTCATATTCACATAACCTCCTGTCCACTACCGGCAGTCAATAATCGGATCCTAATTTCAACAATCATTTCAGGTCTCGCGGGTCGAGTATTTTTGAAAGGTTAGGTTTGCCATCATAGGAAACCTTAAACCTAAAAGACATGTCCAACTCACAATGGGTGTATGTCGGGTGTCTTCATCCCAACTCCTGCTTACAGATGCTCTAATATATATCCTCACAAGATTTGATCTTGATCCTAATACGATAATTATCAATGATAATCTCTCCAAAGGAAAACGATTTCACGGTTTATTACCAAAGGTCAATCATTCAAACATAAAACAACACTTATAGTATTTTGTATCGTTACTTTACCTCGTCCCTTCGATTGGGGTGGTACACAGTACTCTCTCATCAAGGTTCGTTCCCAATGACTTTTGAGCAAACCTCTAGAAATTCGATGCGAAGCGAGGATCTTGATAGAGATTATCGATACAAGCACACCATGCTTATATAACTCCTTAAGATACAAAAGAGTCAATTTCTTCATCAAGAATCTATCATTAACAGGAATGATATTAGCAAATTTGGTTAGTCTGTCGATGATGACCCAAATCGAATCTGTTAATGCAAGTAATGCCTAAAAACATTATTAGTGTTAACTAATCTTTCTTAGTTTTGATCACAACAAACCATACAACACATTTAGTGTAGAAACACAAAATGAATTATTTAACTAACACTATCATCAAGGTAATAATCATATTACTAACCTTTCTTAATTATACTTAGTGATCATCAAAATGATTATCCTTAAAACTCACTTTTGCTAATAAGACAAAAGACTTTTTAATAAACTTTCTTTTTTAGAAAATGTTTTATTAAAATGGAAAATGAAAATTTGAAAATGGCATATTCCAAATGCTGTTAGAATATCCTTTGAAGGATTTAAATACCTCAGATATTCCCACCCCACTAAAAGACAAAAAAGGGAGCGGAGTCTAGTGGCGGTACCTTAAGTACCTAGGCGGTACCTTATCGATATGGTACCGCGGGGTAAGCTAAGGTACCGCGCACAGTATCCGTTATAGATCCGTTGTAACTTTGTCTCCTTTAAATAGTGGGTCAAATCTCATTTTCCAGCAAGCCTCTTGGACGATTTTCTCAGCCCTCTTTCTATTTTCTATAACATAATCATTAGTGAATGATCACTTAATTTGTTAAGGATGTTTACATATGATTATCCTCTTGATCCCCTCCTTTACCATGTCCAATGAGAAGATCACTCACTCATTAGTTTAGTGATAAAGATGAATTTATGAGCTAGTCATATTCATCATGATACCTTTTTGTTTTAGGTCAATCCAATGTATTTATGAATACTTGGACTAGTTGTGTTCATCCAAGTCATTTGTGAATACTTGGATTTGTTGTGTACATCCATTGCATATGTGTTTGCTTGGATTTGTGTTGTGTAAATCCAAGCTACATGTCTGTACTTGGATAAGTCTAGTTGAGTTGTAATAGATTTGATTAGGAGTTCTCACTAAACTATAAAGTGATGTGGTTGTGTCTTGTGAGTTCACACTAAACTTTAAAGTGACTAGTAGTTGTGTTGTGTGAAGTTCTCACTTAGCTTCAAAGTGAAGAGTCGTGAAGATTGGTTCTAGCTTTCGATTAGAACTCGACATCTAGCCTTGTGTCGTAAAATGGTGAAGTAGGCAACGTCGTGAAGATTGGTTCTACCTTTCGATTAGAACTCGACATCTAGCCTTGTGTCGTTAAATTGTGAAGTAGGCAACGTCGTGTAGATTGGTCCTAGCTAAAGATTAGGTCTCGACATTTAGCTTAGTGTCGGAAAATAATGTAAGCAACGTTGTAAGGTTTTCTCCGCCGAGAAGGGAGCTTGTGGATATAGTGGAAATCTCGAGTAGGTGTACTCGAGGAGTGGAGTAGAAACGAGGATAGAGCCTCGTTGTCGAACCACTATAAATCTTGGTGTCTTCCCACTAGGTTGTCTCCTTCCTTGCTCTTTACTTATTTCATTATCATTATACTTGCTTATTATTGCTAGTGCATTTCAATTGAACCTAATCATTATGCAACTTAGCTTTAAGTAAAATATAGTTTTGATACAAACCAAATTGAAAGTAATTTTAATTTGGTCACCAATCGAAGAGAAACTATTCAACCCCCCCTTCTATTTTCTACAATTGGTATCAGAGTGATGGTCACTCAAGATCTTTGAAGTATATTGTACTTTAAAACTTGGATCGATCCATTGTCTCCTCAAATTAGAAGGTCTAGTTGTACTAAAGTTTCTCTTTGGTCAAAACTATGTTTTCTCTGAAAAATAGGTCCTTTAATTAAAAATATTGCATCCCACTTAAGATTAGTAGCCTTTATGCATTTTAGATATACTCTTGAAATGTATCTACTAGTTTGCATCTTGCTTTGTGTAGGTACTCATGAAGATCAATCAATTTATTGGTTATGAATTGAGTTACTTGCACTTGTAGAAGAATCATTTTCATTGATCTTTAAAATCTTTGAATAATGATACCAAGATGATTGGGAATGATACTAGTCCTTGAAGACTTAGTACTCATCATAGTCATTGATTGGGCATAGCACTTATTCATTCATGGATTGCTCTTTGTGGCCAAGGTACGCTCTCGTTCTTCCACACGCCCTTTGATCATTCTTTTGATCATTACTTGACTATGTGCTTGTTCTTGGCATCCTTGCCTTGACATTTATTTGTGGTTTGTGCTTCTTTTCTTTTATCCTCTCAAACCTTCATTGCTTGGATAATTGACTCACTATGGTGATGTAGAGTGAGTTAGTAGAAGCTTAAAGTATCAAGCATGATGTACATGGTTTGCACCCATACGGTTAGTAGGCCCTTCGTGGGAGAGAAAGTGAATTAATACTTTGCTCATATTTTAGTTTAGACTAAGACTATTATTGAAAGTGATCTTGGTTTAGACTTGAATAATTGCTTTGTGCTTATTCATTACCAAAGCCGTTTATCGTTTCGCCGGAAAGGCACGTCTTAAACCACTATATATGACACAAGCTCTTCGTTTCAACTACTTGAAGATTGTCATTAATCCCTTGAGCATTGATCCTAGTCTTGATTCACTTCTCTTGACTTCTCTCCACTTAGTCGTTTTGCTACGAGTAGTCGTTTGTCCGTTTCGGTTCTTTTCGATCTTGATTTAACTCGTAATCCTTCATTAAGGCATATTGCTTAGTGTTATGATGATCCAATGATATTCTAAAAGGCTCATGATTTAATTTTAAGTATTTTAGAAAAACTGGATTTTCAAAATTTCGCGTTTTTCAGAGATAGAAACCAGCCTCTGCCGGCGGTTCCTTATCTCCGCGGCTCAAAACCCGCGGTACCTTATCGATAAGGTACCGCGGGCAGAAACTTTTGTCAGAGCGCCAGTTTGTGCTTTTTATTCTTTTTCAAACCAAACTCTCTCTCTCCCAAAAACACACAGCCGACGGGTTTTTCATTTTCCACCATTGTTGAAGCTTCCAAAACCTTCAATCACTCAAATTAATTGATTCCAAGTTGTGGGTTTCACTCATCCATCATCTAGCATCAATTAACTGTAAGTATTTTCTTTCAATTTCATCTATTTTGTTCTAGGGTTCATCCTTTCATAATTGGGGATTTTTAAAATTGAAATTGAATTAAAACCTTAATAGGAATGTGGGTTGACATAGTTATTTTACTATGATTCCTTAGGTTCATATTCATTAAGATTTCACTAAAACCCACTTATAGAACAAATCCGAATTTAGGCTAAATGATTTTGGTTGAATTATGGATTTGAGATGAACCCATGAACAAGTAGGTAATGACATTGTTAATGCTTACCTAAAAACCTTGTTTTGAAAAACCAATGTTCTAGTCCATTGTTGATCTAACATAGATCATGTGTTCTTGGTTAATGATGGAATAGACACATTGTGAACATGAAAATGATAAGGATTCAATCCTATGTTTGTCAAGAAATTGATATAACACATTTTCATTTTTCGTTTTTCTTTTTGATTTTCATATGAGTGATTGGAGAAATATTGTCTTGTGTTTATAATTAGGTACTAATCATGCCATCACAATACCAAAAGGATCATCAACTCACCAAAAAGTATATGCCAAACCTATCCGACTTTTGTCACTCAACTCATCTTGCCCATACTTTTTCCTCTCTCCAATTCCGTTGCTTTCATGAGGGTAGAGTTGTTCAAGAGGATATCAAGAATTATGTCTACATCAAGTCCATGTTTGAACACATTGGATTTGATTGTTTGTTGAACATTAAGGAAGACATCTATCCTCGATTCCTTTTGGCGTTCTTTAACACATACTCTGTCATTGAAAACAATGATGGAATATTTGTTAGGTTCATCTTGAAAGATCAACTCATTCAATACTCTCTCGAAGTGTTTGGTCAAATTCTTGATGTACCATTTGTGGGCACTTGTCGCTTCACGGATAAATGGAAGCTTAATGCTCTCCTTGAAACCGACAATTGTCCTCTAAATGATCATGAGGAAATTGATCTTGACTTCGTTGTCGACGTTGTCTCCAAAAAGCGTAATCAACCCGTTAAGAGAAGCCTTCATACTAAGGTACGTTCGATGAAACGTTATGAGGTTCTCTTGAGCGACCTTAATGATAATATGGTTCAATGGACCAATATCCTTAGGGAAAATGTGTTTTGTCTTGGTGGAAACCGGGATCATGTTCCGGCGAGTTTAGTGCATATGTTATATTGCATCTTTACCAACACCAATTACAATTTGGCATATTTTATCGCTCAACGGATCAATTATGCTATTCACAAGCCTAAAACAAACCTCCCTTACGCAATGCTTCTCACTCGCCTTTTTAAAAGGGTTGGCCGTGATTTTCCAAATCTTGATCTTTCTCAATTTCAACCGGTCAAACGGGTCATGCTACCTATTCGAGAGGTATATAAGAGAAAGACAAGATCTGACCGTAAATCCGATCAACAAGAGTTCAGTGATGAGGACATGGACATGCCACCAAGTGATGGTGATGGCATTGGCACAAGTGCTCCCATTGACTCTTCGAGTTCTTCTCACCACTCTACAAACTCATTCGTGGATGGTTTAGATGACATTGCTTCCCCTCCCCACCATTCCTCCAGTGAAGTTCCTAATAATCTCAATTTGGAGGAACTTTACCGTCAAAATCTTCGAACCCGAGGTGATTTGCATAAACACCGGATTGAGTCAAGAAAAGGAATCAAGTATCTGGGAAAAATGATCAAGGATTTAGGCAAGGAAAGGAGGTGAAGGCTTTGAGTTGTGTCAAAGTTTGGTTATCATTTGCAGCTTAAACATTTGATTATTAACACTTTGGTTTAGTTGTTTATTTACTTATGTTGCATGTTTGAATTATTACTTATTTTGATCCTAAATGTTGCTCTTGCAATGATGTTTGTGTTTTACATAGCTTTGTGCATGCCATATGATAGTTAGCTTATTGGATTATGATCTGTAGTTAACTTTGGCTTGTAAAACCTTTGGGAAAAATCTGGGTTTATCAAAAACTGAAATGGAAAATTTTTGAAAACCTTCTGGACGCGGTTCCATATCTACCCGCGGTTCCTTATCGATAAGGTACCGCCGGTCCCAGATAAGGAACCGCCGGCCACTGTGCACGACAGCATCTTTGCTTTACACTGTTTTCTTAATTTTGTGTAAACCTTGCATGATCTTCAGTAATAAACTGTACATTTCCTAAACTAGGGTATCTAAATTCATTATTCACCTAAAATGATTTTAACCCATTACTAGTTTGGATCATCCTCTCAAACATTTAAACCCACCTTGTTTGCATGTTCTTCACACATCAAACATACTTCCCTAAACCTTAAACCACCCTAATCAACCATGGTGTGTACCAAAACCTCAAACACTTCCAAGACCTCCACACCAAGAAAAACACTCAAAATAAGGGTTAAGGTAGCTAAGCCTAACTCTTCACCTTTCCTTACACCCAAGAATGAGAATGCTCCTATCCTCATTTCTTCATCACCTTCCCCACCTCTTGCACCATGCAAGACCTCCTCCACCCATGGTACTAACCACTCCATTGGTTCTACCTCCTCTTCATTCATTTCTATAATGAATGAGCTCTCCTCATCCTTCACTCCAAGTGCACCCTTGGAAGTGACCACACAACCTCAACCAATCCAAAGCATTCCTTTTGGGAATGACTTTGATGACATTTTGGTGACTTCACCATTTACCCCTCACAAATCACCAATTTCACCAAACTTGGAGGATTTACCTCCACACTCACCCTTTTCCCCTTTGGGGAACACGCCTCCACTTTCACCCACTTCACCCTTGGAGAGCTTGCCTCCTCCTCCTCCACCCAACTCAAACATCCCCATTTTGGGTGTCCCTCTTCCCCTCCTCTTGGGTGATCCTTACTTTGGGTTTCAACAAACTCATGGTCCTAGATGTCCATGTTGTCTTTACAACCACTTCCTCATCCAAAACTTAAGGATGGATATGTATGGACTTCATAGGGGTTTGCAAGATTTCTTGCTTACTTTATTCTCCATGCCTCCTCCTAGGAGATGAATGATGGAGGTGTCTTAATAAGAGTTTTCAACAAAACGAAGCCTAAGAAAACTACTTATCTAGATCTTATGATAAGCTAGCTATTTATTAGTTAGTTTTATTTATCTTTGTACTTGTTTCCTTATTAATGAATGTTTCATGTTGTTGTGTTATGGATTTAGCTTTGTGTGATTCTATCCTTTGTGCACACTAATCAACTTCAATTTGAAATTAAAATTGAACCTAAATCTATCACAACCCCTAAACTTGACTAAAATTGGTTCAAAATGATATCTAAATTATTTTGTCACCCTTTGTCAAGACATTCTTTGTGAATGTGTTGCTTTATGCAACCCTAGCATATTTTGGTTCTAATAGAGGTAAAAATCCAAGATTTGCAATTTTTTGAAAAAGTCTTAGTTTTTCCCAAAGCCCAGGAAAAACATGGTTTAAAGTCCTCTGGACGCGGTTCCTTAAGGACCCGCGGTTCCTTAGCGATATGGAACCGCCGGCCCACATAAGGTACCGCGGCCAGAAAGTGACTTTAGATGAATTTTTGGTCAAAAACCTTTAAACCCTATTCCCAGTCAAGTTTCCTTGTTTACTCAAATTGACTAAACATTCCTTGACAATACACATTTTGTATTCAAATTCTCACCTTGATTACATTTTACTTATACCCCAACCTTGAGATTTCATTCTCACACCTTCCCAACCTTGAGAATTCATTCTCACATTACCTTGAGATATCTTTCTCACACTCTCACAATGCCTAACTCCTACATTCCTAACCTTGAAATTTCTTTGTCACAACCCCACTCACCCAAAACTTGCTCATCCAAGCTTTCAAAGAAACTGAAAATCTCGGTTCGACCCGTTTGGGTTAAGAAGAATGAACCATCTTCGTCCAAACCACCCAAAAACCCTACCTTCTCTTCAGTCAAGTATTGGAATGAGACTTATACCATAAACCCCATCACCGGAGCAAAAGAACATGTTCCACCACCACCACAATCCTTCAACACCCCCAACTCAATGACCTTTCCACCTTCCCAAACCTCACAAGGCATTGTGAAAACACTCCCAAACCCTTTACCCCACCACCACCAAACCCTAAGTTTGATGCCATACCCACATCAAACGATTTTGTGTTGCATCATGGATCCTCGTGTGATTGTTGCCGATTTCAACAAATTGAACTTGCTCGTGTGTATGAGAAGTGCAATTTTCTTGAATTCCTCCTCACTCGACCTCCTATTCAAGTTTTCGTTCCGGTGGACAAAACTTCGAATGATGCATCGTCGTCTTTTTAGTTTTATTTTTTTTAAGCAATCTTGGAAAATATCACTATTAGACTAGCTTATGCTTAGTGGTTTATTTTCCATATTTATTGCTTTTAGATACTCATACTATGTATATGACTATCCTCTTTGTTGCATTTTTTTTTGTAACTTGTGTGTTATTTGTGTGCTATCTAATTAGTTCCTTTTTTTTGAGTTGATCTTGGTTAAATTTTTACAATTGCTTATGGGTGATTCCATCAATTCTAAAGCTTTAACCCATTGACAAGCTTATCATCCTCACTTTATTGAAGTTTGATTTTGTCAATTACTTCTTTGGACATACTTAGCAAAATACTTGCTTCTAATTTGAGATTTCTTCTCTTTCTCCCTCTCAAGTTACTTAGTAGGTAGTGATCATATATACATTGGTGTTTCTTTCCTTTCTACTAACCTTTGTGTAGCATGTCACCTTAGCTCACAAACTTGGTGCCCTAAGCTAGGGGGAGCAACCACCAAGGGGGAGCTACTAGCAAAGTTCAATGCACTTCAACGACTTATGCTAACCTTTTTGCTACGAAAAAGGGGGAGAAATGATAGTGATAAACTAGTTAATAATTCCATAGTTTGTGTTTATACGTCAATGAGTTTATCGTTTGTCGTAATCAAAAAGGGGGAGATTGTTAATGCAAGTAATGCCTAAAAACATTATTAGTGTTAACTAATCTTTCTTAGTTTTGATCACAACAAACCATACAACACATTTAGTGTAGAAACACAAGATGAATTATTTAACTAACACTATCATCAAGGTAATAATCATATCACTAACCTTTCTTAATCATACTTAGTGATCATCAAAATGATTATCCTTAAAACTCACTTTTGCTAATAAGACAAAAGACTTTTTAATAAACTTTCTTTATTTAGAAATTTTTTTATTAAAATGGAAAATGAAAATTTGAAAATGGCATATTCCAAGTGCTGTTAGAATATCCTTTGAAGGATTTAAATACCTCAGATATTCCCACCCCACTAAAAGACAAAAAAGGGAGCAGAGTCTAATGGTGGTACCTTAAGTACCTAGGCGGTAACTTATCGATATGGTACCGCGGGGTAAGCTAAGGTACCACGCACAGTATCCGTTATAGATCCGTTGTAACTTTGTCTCCTTTAAATAGTGGGTCAAATCTCATTTTCCAGCAAGCCTCTTGGACGATTTTCTCAGCTCTCTTTATATTTTCTATAGCATAATCATTAGTAAATGATCACTTAATTTGTTAAGGATGTTTACATATGATTATCCTCTTGATCCCCTCCTTTACCATGTCCAATGAGAAGATCACTTACTCATTAGTTTAGTGATAAAGATGAATTTATGAGCTAGTCATATTCATCATGATACCTTTTTGTTTTAGGTCAATCCAATGTATTTATGAATACTTGGACTAGTTGTGTTCATCCAAGTCATTTGTGAATACTTGGATTTGTTGTGTACATCCATTGCATATGTGTTTGCTTGGATTTGTGTTGTGTAAATCCAAGCTACATGTGTGTACTTGGATAAGTCTAGTTGAGTTGTAATAGATTTGATTAGGAGTTCTCACTAAACTATAAAGTGATGTGGTTGTGTCTTGTGAGTTCTCACTAAACTTTAAAGTGACTAGTAGTTGTGTTGTGTGAAGTTCTCACTTAGCTTCAAAGTGAAGAGTCGTGAAGATTGGTTCTAGCTTTCGATTAGAACTCAACATCTAGCCTTGTGTCGTAAAATGGTGAAGTAGGCAACGTCGTGAAGATTGGTTCTACCTTTCGATTAGAACTCGACATCTAGCCTTGTGTCGTTAAATTGTGAAGTAGGCAACGTCGTGTAGATTGGTCCTAGCTAAAGATTAGGTCTCGACATTTAGCTTAGTGTCGGAAAATAATGTAAGCAACGTTGTAAGGTTTTCTCCGCCGAGAAGGGAGCTTGTGGATATAGTGGAAATCTCGAGTAGGTGTACTCGAGTAGTGGAGTAGAAACGAGGATAGAGCCTCGTTGTCGAACCACTATAAATCTTGGTGTCTTCCCACTAGGTTGTCTCCTTCCTTGCTCTTTACTTATTTCATTATCATTATACTTTCTTATTATTATTGCTAGTGCATTTCAATTGAACCTAGTCATTATGCAACTTAGCTTTAAGTAAAAGATAGTTTTGATACAAACCAAATTGAAAGTAATTTTAATTTGGTCACCAATCGAAGAGAAACTATTCAACCCCCCCCCCCCCTTCTAGTTTCTACAGAATCAAATTCAGATGATGACCTTTGCAATAAGTTAGACGTTTACTAATGTATGAGGCGAAGTCTACCTTCATAATTTGCCATTAGTACAACTTCTTCAGATAAAAATACATTAAATCATAAATGTCATGAATAAAATACTTATACTTACAAGATTCCAACATAATATATCTCACAATCCTCCATATTTAGACAATCACAAGTGGCCTTTTAATCATTTAGAGCCATCGGCTTCTCAATTCTAATGGTTCACATTAGCCGCGAACCCCCTTTTATTATTTATATTATCCTTCTTACAGGCATCAATTATTTCTAAATGTTCGGGCAAATTACTTTGCACCGTCATTATTAAGGAACACAATCCTAATTGATTCTTTATCCTTTCTATATTATGTGTCAGTATCTACATTCACCTTCCCTGATGAAATAATTATCATGTCCGTATTTATTCAAAAATTATTTCTTCACATTTTCTGAGTTTTAGTTTCTTCTCAACTATCATTTTTGTCCGTTATACTCAATCCGACGTCTAAAGCGTCGATAACTATTGCTAGTAATTAAATAATAGATATTTAATTTTATGAAACGTAAACGTAAAAAGTTTTAAATTTCTCGGTTCGTCCAGTTATAGGAAAATGTTCAAAAGAATAAATTTTAATTTAATTAACACAGTTTTTGTTGATTTACTGAAAATAATTATTGAGATTCGTAAATGTTCGAAAAATCTTTGTTTATACTTTGGTCACAATTTTCTTATTTGACAAGCAAAAATTGTCGTTTTAAATTTCAAGTCATGGTTTCCTCAATCCCTCGTAGGTTGTCTTGAGGCATACACAAACATTTACCCCTAAAAAGGAGTTTAGTTAAATGTTCTGGGTATAAGGGAATAATCCCTTAAAAGTTCTTTTTGATAAAACATTTGTCAAAACATATTTGCACTTTCTTTTTGGTAAAACCCAAAGTCTCAAATGGCTCAAATTTTTAAAGAGTCAATATAGATTCCATTATTTATTAATCACACGGTCAAATAATGTAAAGGATTTAGTCTTTAATCACATGTTAAATATTTAAGGTACATGTTTTCACTACTCGGCCAATTCAGGGCAGTCTATAAATAATTATTAACTCCTTCCTATTCTTACAAACAAACAGATGGTCCTTAATGATCACAAGCATGGATTTATCAAATTACAGCCTACACACGAGATTCACCAAATTTATGGATGCTACATGTGTATTAGTCCATCCAAACGACATCACGTGAAACTAATAATGTTCATCACAAGTTCTGGATGTAGTAATTGGAATAGATAATCTTTTCGCGGACGCGAAGTTGATGATAACCATGCCGTGAATCAAATTTTCGAATATACGCTAGAACCTTGTAAACGATCGAACAAATCTATCATCTTGGGTAGTGGATATAGATTTTAATCGTCAATTTACTTAGTTCACGGTAATTAATAAACATAAGAAATGATAACACCATAGCTCTTCATGATGAAGAGCTTGGTAGAATAAAAGTATTCTCCTACAACTCCCTCAGTTGTAGGGTAATTCTTTTAATTTAGATGGTGCTGACGTACAGTGCACAAGCCACAGGTGCAACACTGGGAATATAATCAATACCAATGTTCAACTTGCCTTAACGGCGAAAGTCTAGATAATTCACCAGCAAATACCTCCTAAAGTCTCAAATAACATGAACATTTTTTATTTTTTTTTACATTTACTTTAAGTTCATTCTAGATTATAATATCTATGACTAGTTCATAACCATTCACGGTATAATTTCAAGTCTAAATGCAGGATATGGTCACCCATCAAGAATTATTTAGATCACTTTTGATAATCAACATCTTATCATTTAGGGGAATTCTACTCGAGCTCCCATCAATTAAGACAATGTCGTTATGTCATAATCAATCAATCCATTCTACTGGCACTATCAACTTTCCAGTTTCATTGCCGTCGATAAGATATGAATTTCTCAAAAGACTAATAATAATTCATAATCTTTCACAAATTCAAGGATATATGGAGACACAACTACCATTAAAAGAGTAAGGTCAACGCATAATCTACGCGAGAGAATTTCAAATCAGATACAGATGAAAACATTTAATGAATATGAATATATTCCATGTTTTCATAATTTGAGTACGCATTCGAGAGCTCCTCAGATCGTTACCCAGGTCATTCAAATGAAATCAAATCAAAAGAAATGATAGGAACGTCGATACATCCAGTCGGGTATCAACACTCGGTAATCAGATACTTTTCCAAAGAATCTCACCACGGGAGAATTTGACACGAAGGGAATATCAATTGTTAATTAAGACAATATCTATAGATGAGTAAATTCGACTCAGAAGAATAAATAGTACGGGCACATATGTAGGTGTCCCTATCAATATGTCCCTATTTTTCACTTCTTGCAGATCTCATAAAATTTAATCTTTCACAACTTCAACGAAAATGTAGTGTTTATTAATCAATTTTATGGTGACTACTAATCAGTCTTGCATGGTCCCTTCTAAATTGTATGTAGGCACGCAACTATATACAATTTCAAGATTAACGATGCAATACTCAGTTCGTCAAAATTTTATCATCATGTTTATAATAAAAACATTTTCATGCTTAATTCTTAGATAAGAATCAAAAATAAATTTACAAAGATTTTCTTTGTTATGAAAACAATTAAGTTTTCCAAGGTGTTTTATAAACAACTTCATTTCGATAACGATTATTTATAAGTCTCACTTTAAATAATCCATATGGTGATGAAAATTCAATTTTTCTCAAGGGATACTGTTTTATCTTATAAAAACAATGAGTGATCTGCAAAAGAGTGATGAAAGCTTGTTCACCAAGGACTAACTACAATATGATAGGAAATGAGCTTTAGCCAAATAATCATGAGGTTCATGACCTCGATGGTACTCAGGAATAAAAATAGAATAATCCACAACGTAACTCAAATCGATATGAGTACTTGTTCAATGGTTGCATCACTAATTCAATCATTAGGATGAAGTAATAAAAGATAGATAACATCGATACATGTAGGATTTAACAATCAAATGTAGTCTTTTCATTAATCACAAACAAGTCAGAATTGTACCGTAACACATTGTGTGTCACTATGTCATACAATTCCAAGAACTCATCCTACCAACTGATGTCTCAGTTAAGTTAGGGATTTTTAAAAGATACCACAATGAATACTAATCTACAAGAGTTATTAGGTGTTTCATCTATCCCGAGAGATCCATCGGTCCCAATTTAGAAGAAGATTTCTTCAATTTATTTCTTGGACATTGGGCATCCTCATTAGTGGACAATGGCCTAGGAACAATCCTTAACACGATCTAACAATCATTTAAAACCTTATAATTCAATCACAGATCTTAACGACTTCCTCTTATCAACTCATATTCCATAAAAGTTAAATTTTACTTTATTCAAGTTTTAATCAACTTATACTCAGTTCGATATCCTACCCCATTTTCTAATACTTTCAATCTTATTCTTAGGCCTTAATAGGCAATAAAAGTTCAATATGAACAACACTTAATTTCCAATACTATAGCTCTTACAGCAATAGTTACCAAATGAGTCGCTAGTATGAAATGACTCGATTATTCAATTAGACTTCTCGGAAAGGTACTAGTGGCATGAGGCTTTTGGGTAATGGTTCCAATGACAGCCTTAAGTGCAACATTCACCCTTTCAATTTCAAATTTAAGAATTGGGTGACAACGAATCAGATGACACCTTTCCAGGTGGTATCATTTTGTCAAACTCCACTCTATAAGGAAAGATCGTCATGACATCGATATCAGATTTAATCTCGCCAATTCTTCTTCAATATCACAATCAACTAATATAAACATTTCTACGAATATCAACCATTTTGTTGGGATCATAAATATCCACAATTTGGTTTAGATCTAGGATAGCTAGAATTCCTACGGGAATAGCTTCGATTGATTTGCTAGGAGAGTTAGGGTTTGTTGTGACAATCTTCGTCGTATAAATACCTCGTATAAATATAGAAATAATCATCAAACAATCATGTAATCAAATTACATCATATGTATATATATAATCCAAGTTATATATATATATATTAAAATAACCCTTCTCAGTCTGGCCTTGTCGGTAACTCGGGAATTCTTCGGCACCGTTATAGTCAAAAGATTTTTAGACATTTTTAGAAAAATGTTTATAGTTAAAAGATTTTGAAATGTTTTATTCAAAACCTTGGTTTTAAAAATCTTTCGTTCTCTATAACGAGAGCTCTGGTACCAAACTGTAACACCCCCAAATTTATACAATTCAATACAGCGGAAGACTCATTGGTGTTACGGGATAACACATTACTCACATCATAGACAACACTTAAAAATCGCATCGTTTAATAATAAAGCATTTCCATTCATAAATATCAAAGTTACATAGGTCCCAAGTCATAATATTTCATACAATTTTTACAAAGCATTTGAATGGAAATTGTTGTTTAAGTGCGGGCCATGAATTCTTGTTGTCTTCCCGAGAATTACCTTCAAGTACCTGAGATAAAACATGTTAAAATAAAAGGTCAGCGATAACCCGAGTGAATTCATAGAGTTTAATAAATTCCATCAATATAACATCGGTATAAAATTATTAGCGAAAATCATTTTGCACAAATCTTTGTAATAGGCCGCAAAATAGCCAAAGTCATTTTATACAAATCCTTATCAAAATCATAATATAGGCTTTCGCCTTCAAAACCATTATACGAACTAATGTCGTAAAAATATCATACAATACGTTTTATAACGTTGTATAGAAATAAAAATCGTTATATGAATATGGTTATGAAAAAAGAAAACACGAACATAATATCAATAGTAAGACCCCGTATTGCTAGTTAGGGAATATATCGTAATTTAGTGCGTATAGCAGTATTTCGTTATTTTGGATTATTATAAGCCGCATGACATTGTTACCTTACTACAACGAACAACGGGTAGCTAGCCCGAAACTCATTTGCCCATCTAAATTAGCGTGTCGTCACAATAATCACGCTTGTGTAAATCTTCTCATACATAAATTCGCTTACCAATCAATGTGGCACGACGGGGATCAACCGTCAAGGCGCGAACTGGGGTGATCGTCCCCAAATAGTACTATTATATGCATAAGCGTCTACCAAATCCCGGTAGTTCACAATTCATGCTAATGGGACTTTTAGTGACATAACCTAACTTTAATAATCCATTTCATTTCATCTATCGGGTCATTTAATCATTCATCGGGTCATACAATCATTCGGGTCCAAATCAATAAACAAACAATCGGGACAAATGGTGTCCTATTTTATCAAAACTAACATGTTATCTCCCTCGCGGGTTTATAAAACATTTTATAAAAACATTTAAAAGAGTGCGAGGCTATGAACTCACGTTGATGTGGGAAGGTGGTTATAGGCGATTTGGATGTACGGTACGTGCTTCAATCACGGAAACCTAAACAAATAATACTCGTCTTAGACTCTTGTCCAATGACTTTATAAAAATAACAATTATGTATACATATGATGATTTTGTACATATGATGATGATCAAGTGGGTTTATATATTCTTATTTACTCATTTTAGTGTTTATGTATTGGTAACTTTTTACTAGTTTACTAGTTTTACCTATTTACGTGTTTTAGGTCCTATAAGCCTATTATAAGTTCATTAACTTGTATTAATCCATTTTATACTTGTATTATCAGTATTTATACTTTACATGTTGATTCCAAATGGGTTAAGCCCAATAAGTAATTTTTATAAGTGTTTAACTTATTTATTTAAATTATTAGTCCAATTATGCTAATTTAGCTCGTTAATGTCCTTATGTCATATAGTTCGGGTTTTATCGGTTTTTACTTGTATTAGGTACTTATACATCAGTATATGACTTTTAAAAACTTTACATTAGACGGGTTTGATCGTCTAAGTTTTAATTGGCGAAAAACGTTAATTTTACGGTAATAGCTGAAAAAGTCGTAAAAATCATGTTTATAGTTTTTATAACTTATAAATCTTATTCAACTACCATTTTTATAAAGTGTCCATTTATTTAACCTTATACATATTTATATAAATGAAATTTATAAGTTAGTGTGTTTTAATTCACATTTTATACTATATTAGTTTGAGCGCTTATATAATACTATTAAACATTAATTCTTCAAAATCTGATTTTTAGTTTCATCTTCACCATTTTTATCATATCTTGAGTTCTATAAGGAGATAGAAGCTCATTTTTGGATGGCATGAACTTCATATTATGTGCTACAAATAAGTTAGTTATAGCTACTGCTCATTCTATATTTAACTATTCTTAACAGTCCCTACAAAACAGACTATTCAGATTGGTACACTCATTTTGTTTTGATCATATCTCACTCATTTTGATGATTCCATTGCATGGCCAACTCTCACATGTGTATGACATCTAACACTTACTGTAAATGGATTCCACTTTATCATTTTATCAGTTTAACCTTTGGTTACTTCCTGTTTTTATACAGCCATCATATTTAGCAAGATTTTAACCATTTTACATGTGGTTTTCCATCTTTTTACCAATGTTTATCAAATCTATCAACACCAAATCCTCACATAATATTTTTAATCATCATTCATCATCATATACATATACATAAATAAAGAAAATACAATATTACATAATCAAAATAACAAGAGGATAGGAAGAACAATCTCTATACCACCATTAGTGATGAAAAGATGAGTCTTTGATGAACAAGGCTTGGATTTTGATGGCAAAACTTGTGATAAACCAATATCATCTTTAAGTCTACCAACCTTTATAAACTTCTCATGTAAAATCAGCCCTATGACACCATCAAATATTCTCCTTGGATGTTAGAATCACCTCCAATCTTCAAAGCTTCAAAGTAGCATCATCATGTGTATGAGTAACACATGATTTTATGGCTAACATAAATCAAATGAGGGTTGTTTTTTATGATGGTTGGACGAATTTTAGAGAGATGAGAGAGTTTGGTGAGTGGTTTGCATGAGTTGCTAAGTGTAAATGGTATGAATGAAGTGGTTTTGGTGGTTTTGTGCTAAGTTAGCTTACATGTTAAGCTTATACTAACATGTGTTAGCTTTCTAGCTAAAAGGGTGCCACATCTTATGATGTGGTGTCCTCTTTTGGCCATCTCTTTTGAGTGGGGTGGGATAAACTTGTTTTGTCCCATCCCACTAATTTACGGGTATTCTTCGATTCTAGTTTCCTCGATTTGCGTGCCCTCGGGTCGTTTTATGAAAAACGTTTTTATATATTATGAATCAACGGCACAAAACGAATCTAATAAAAATTGTCTCATCAAAAACGGAGTTCGAAAACGTAAATACGTAATCCTAAGGTTTCCGGTTTAGTCGTAAAGGACGTTAAATTAAAATCGTAAGTCCTAATCTCTTCTCGTAAATTTGTGAGTTTATGAACCAACTCAAAATTAAAATCCCAAAATAATATTCACGGATAAATTTATTTCCTGAAATGTCGGACTGTCACCAAAACGGTGTATGTAAACGTAAGCACGTAACGTAGAATCCTCCGGTTTAGACGTAGTCGATGCTACTTCAAGACGTAAATCCAAATTTCTTCGCAGAAATAAGTGAGTTCATAATATAACATTAAAATAATGTTTTTAAATAATATTTGAGAATAAAATATAAACTATAAATTGACGGATTCTCACATAATTAAAGTCCAAAAGACAAGTCTGACCCAATATAAAGCCCGCATGTGGGTGGACTATATATGCTACCCTCCTAGCATGTTAGGAGGGTTGGTGGTTCATTTTTCTCACTTCTAATCTAATATTCACCAAGTTAATCATCTCTTCTCTCTACTTTCTCTCACTACTTTCTCTCTCTAGAATTCATCTTCTTCATCTATTTTCTTTCTTAAATTCGTGTTATATCATCTAAAAATATGGGACAACAATTGGTATCAATCGCCATGGGGTAGTTTTGTGATTGGTTGTTGTGTTTTCATTTGATTCATTTGATTTACTCCTTATTTCATCTACGAATTCAAGATTTTTTTTGTGTTTTTATTAGTGTTCTTAAGTCGTATACCTTCTTTAATCGTGTACTAGTGCTTTGAGTATCTTGGATTGGTGAAAACACAAATCTTTTGGTTCAAAAGTTAAGAACTTTCTTGTTTCATCTTTTCGAAATTCTAGCAATTGATTTCATCAGAAATTACAAGTGAGTGAGGCTCGATCGCAATAACCCAAGGGTTTTACTTTGCGATCACAAGGATTCCGATACCTTATTCCGACAAGTTATTCCGATCGTTCATTGCGATCGCGGATTGCGACGGTTTTAAGGTTTGTTGAAAAGTTACTCTGTCCAAATTTTATTGGCCATATTCTGATAGAAGGGTATTGCGACAGGAATATTCCGATAGAAGGGTCATTGCGACAGGAACATTGCGATAGGAGGGTCACATTCCGATACAATATTCCGATAGGTTATTCCGACAGATCATTCCGACAGCATTCTGATAGCCTACATTCCGACAGCCTACATTCCGACATCCTACGTTCCGACAGCCTACATTCCGACAACTAACATTCCGATGGCACATTCCGATGGACATTCCGATGACATGTTTAGCTAAATTTTGTTCAAGTCTTTTTTAGACTTAGCCACCATCTAGACTAGTTTCGGAATATCGTTTACACGAAGATTACATAAAAAAAAAGTTTTTTGGCGGGAAAACCCAAGTAAAATTTATTTTTTCCTACACCATTTTTAGGCCATTTAAGCTTCAATTTCAAATTTTGGCGATGCGAAAAAAATTTCGACCAAAAATTCAAATTTTCGGACCAAAATTCAAATTCTTAGGCCAAATTTCAAATTTTTCAGGTTTTATTTTTCATTAAAATTTTCATTTTTCAAAATTTTTCCTACTAGTTTTTGGCTATTTCTAACTCGATTTCAAAAATTTGGTGATTCAAATTTTTTGGGCTTACCGTTTTGTCGGACTGAGGAATTTATTGTCGGACTGAGAAAAATAGCAATTTTCGGAATTTTAACACCAACTCAATCACACCATATCTACTTAAGATCCAAAGTCACTTCATCCTCTGAAACACTCATTATGGATTCTGTAACACAAGATGTGCCTGCACTCAAATCCAAGATGTCGGTTGCAAAAGAACGATGCATGACACACTTTAGATCACTCCAGTCACACCTTCAAGTTATTTCAAATGACGATTTAAAAGGCACTCACGTCGAACTTGGATTCAAACGAGTATTCATGTCAATCACTGGACAAGATGCTGAGACATTCACAAGCACAATGCTACTCAATGTAGATCACCTTGAACAACAACTTGCCAACGATGAATTTCAAGAGGTTGAACCCATAGATGCCGTTTTGGTTCTCGAGAATCAGTTTCAGCAATTCTTTGACACACAGGTCTCTGTGCACGATGATCGAGAATTCATAAACAAATACTTCTTTGAATATACTCGGTTAGAACTTCACGAATTCAAGGAGACATTTTTTCAACATATGAGTGCTATAAGGAAGTCCATTGCTGAAAGAACACGTCATAAACTAAAAGTTGAAAGAAGGGTGAATAACAGATTAATGCAGCAGAACGAGAGCAATGCAGATGATGGTCAAACATTGGATACTTGTTCGATTGGCACAGAAAGCAGCGGGACAGAATCAGAAAAGTAGCAGACCAACAACAACTCAGGGAATGATCAAGCAACCGATGATGCAAATATCCGACCCATATATGATGAGGAGCCAATGGCTGAGGTACAATTAAATGTTGTGTATGATGATTATCAATATATTGATTCTATGATTCATGAGCTTGAAACTATGTTAGCTCAAAAGACAAAAGATTTTGAGGATGCCAAACTCGAGTTTTCAAAGAAAAATGACAAATTTGAAAATTATTTTGAAAAACTTGAAAAAGCAAACGTTGTTCTTGAACAAAAACTGGATCGTAAGATTCAAGATTCTAATGCGGAAAAAGAACATTTTGTGAAACAAATAAATTTGTTAGAATCAAAGTTGGCTTCTAAAAATCCAAGTCCTCCGCCTGCTTTAGTAAGTGAAATATCTGTGCAACCTATCGACACTGTAGATAGTAATGACGCGAATGCTGATAACGACATATTTGATAATATAAACATTAAGTTAGAACAACGTGTTGCTCAATTACTTCTACAAAATGAGCAATTGAAAGCTCAGATCCAGGAAAAGGTTTTTGCATTAACAGCGGTGAAAAATGAATTAAGGAAGCTAAAAGGAAATAGTGTGGATACTAAGTTAGCAAATCAGTCAATCTTGGGGAAACCTCCTACTCAACCATTCAGAAACCGCTCAGTTGCTAGACAACTGAATGCGTTTAAATCTGACTGACCCAAAACATCGAACTCGAGGTTTGCATCCCAAGTTGACGTGCGTAGCAATTTGCCAAAAACAGTCACTCCACTATCTAGATCCCCCTTAACAAATTTTGCCAATGCAAAACCCTATCACATGAATGCTTCAAGAAACTCTAGAAATAGCTCCAAGAACATGCCTCGGAGTAGTTCAAATGACACGAGTCATAAAAGTTGTCTAGAGGATGCTAAGATAAAGACACAAGCAAGAGATAGGACCCAACCGAAACCTAGGAGCGCTAATCACACATCTAGGAATTCTAGACCCTTCTATGATGTGCCCAAATCAGCCTATCCTAGGAACACTAGATCCTTCTCAGATGCTAAGCATTTTGTTTGCACGAAATGTAACAAATGCGTGTTTAATGCCATTCATGATGATTGCATCACAAAAGTCCTAAACAATGTGAACCAAACAGCTAGAGCATCTCAAAGATGGAACCCTATAGGAAATAGTTTTTGTCCAATAAAGTCTTCCGCTATGCATGAGAAAACTACGTTTCCTAGACCTTGTATTCAGTGTATACCAACGGGTAGAATATTCAAAACAACTGGTCTTAAATGGGTTCCTACTGGAAAAATATTTCCCTCTAACACGACAAAGGTTCACTGTGAACCCCCACATGGTTCTCACAAATATATCACTAACAAATATACAAGCATACAAACTACTGATGAAAGTGCAGGTAATCAAGTAAAGGTTTAACAAGAACATAAAGGTTTTCCTTATTCATACCGTTCAACAAAAGACACTCTCAGAGTTTGGTTGCTCAAGAAACAAATATTAGAGAAATATGTGTCTCAGGGGTTTCACAAGTAAGCAACACAATGGCACTTGAACAAAACAGTTTAAGTCCCGATCCACAATGACAAACGACTTCTGTTCACAACCGCACGGAACTCGGAACTCAAGACCACATCAATGAGCCGTCAAGTTCAACACTGGTTCTAGAAAATGTTCCTAGAGTTGATATGACAGTCGACACGACAATTGAAGAGTTGGAAATGTTATATGGACCAATGTATGATGAATATTTCACGGGGGAGAAACAATTTGTATCGAAGTCTTCTGCTGTCAATCATACTAAGAATGATGATACTGATCATGGTCAACAAAAGGATACAACTTCATCTACTTCAACACCGGTTGCTGCAGATTTACCTCCTCATAATATCACATCAACAATAGATCCTACAACATCCACAACTACTGTTATTGCTCCAGAGAACACAAATCAAGCAGACGATGCATTATCTGACGAAGACGAATATATCAACCCATTCGGTACACCGGTACACGAAACTGTAGAGTCTTCTACCCGCCATGTTGATCCGTCAAATATGCATACGTTTTATCAACGACATCCTTCAACACATCATTGGACTCGAGATCATCCTTTGGTTCATGTAATTGGAAACCCTTCACAGCCCGTGCGTACAAGACGACAGCTTCACACCGATGGTGATGTTTGTATGTTCGCACTCACCGTGAGTTCAGCTGAACCGAAAAACATCAAAGAAGCCATGGCTGATCATGCTTGGATCGAATCGATGATGGATGAACTTCAACAATTTGAAAGACTTAAAGTCTGGGAACTTGTTAACAGACCTGGGAACTTGTTAACAGACCATACGATGTGATTCCATTAAATCTTCGTTGGATCTGGAAAAACAAGATGGATGAAGAGAATACGATCATCAAGAACAAATCTAGGCTAGTAGCTAAGGGGTATGGCCAGAAAGAGGGAATTGATTTTGAAGAATCATTTGCACCAGTTGCTCGTATGGAAGCGGTCAGGATTTTCCTTGCTTATGCTGCACATAAGGGATTCATTGTCTATCAAATGGACGTAAAGATAGCATTTCTTAACGGTCCTTTGAAGGAAGAAGTCTATGTCACGCAACCAGAAGGATTCGTCAATCCTCATTATCCTGACAAGGTGTATCGTCTCCACAAAGCACTATATGGACTAAAGCAAGCTCCAAGGGCGTGGTACGACGAGCTCTCGAAATTTCTGGTATCCAAAGGTTTCTCAAAAGGTTACATTGATCTAACTCTGTTCACTTATAAATTTGGGGATGACATTTTGCTTGTGCAAATTTATGTTGATGACATTATTTTCGGGTCTACAAACCTAAAACTTCCAAAATGGTTTGAAAAAGTAATGCACAGCAAATTTGAAATGTCAATGATGGGCGAACTAAAATTCTTTCTAGGAATTCAAGTTCAGGAATCCCCAAGTGGTATCTTTATAAACCAAGCTATGTATTGTCAAGAGATAATCAAAAAGCATGGTATGACTTCATGTGACCCCGTTGGGACACCATTATCAACCACGTCGCTAGATGCTGACTTGGAGGGAAATGCCATCGATCAAACGAGATATCGTTCCATGATCGGTTCCCTCATGTACTTGACAGCAAGCAGACCTGATATTTCACATGCTACGTGTTATTGTGCACGATATCAAGCACGACCCACTGAAAAGCACCTCAAGGAGGTTAAACGGATCTTTCGGTACCTAAATCATACCATTCATTTGGGACTCTGGTATCCGAGGGATACCGGTTTCTTTCTAACGGCCTATTCAGATTCTGATCATGTAGGGTGTCTTGATACACGAAAAACTACTTCTGGTGGTGCACAATTTCTAGGTCAAGATAAGCTTGTGGGATGGTCTTCCAAGAATCAGGATTGCACGTCACTTTCATCAGCCGAAGCGGAGTATGTGTCTCTATCTGCGTGTTGTGCTCAAGTTCTTTGGATGAGAACACAACTCACGGATTATGGATTCCACTTTGATAAAGTACCTATGTACTGTGACTCAAAGTCAGCCATATCCATCTCCTGCAACCCGGTACAGCATTCCCGCACGAAGCACATTGATGTCAGATACCACTTCATAAAGGAACAAGTTGAAAGAGGTATCGTTGAACTATACTTTGTTGGAACGGATTACCAATTAGCCGACTTGTTTACGAAAGCTCTGTCGAAAGATAGGTTTGAGTACCTCGTTAGGCAAATTGGTATGAGATGTTTGACTCCAGCAGACCTGGAGATTCTGGCAAAGGTGTCTGCTTGATTTATCTATCAAACATCAACCTGTAAATATCTTTGAAAAAGTAAAATACAAAAATATAAAACATATAAAAACAAAACACAAAATTAAACAATCTTTCAAAATCCAAAAATATTCTTCTCGACATGTCTTTCAGTATCGATAATATGGACGTGCCTAGAAATGTCGCTCAATAACGACACGGGTGTGTACATAAAGCTCGAATGAAAGTTGTAAATATTTTTCAAAACATGTCATTTCTTCTTTTAATAAAGGAAATTGTCTATTTTGGACATCATTTCCAAACAACGGGTAGAGCAATCTATCTCGGGCTGAGCTTGTCATAAAACATTCAACGTTTTGAGGTCAACACAATGGCTTGTAATCACTTTCAGATTGCAACCCGGATTCATATTCACGGGGGAGTGTACAATTTAGTGGCCTTACCCTCAGCAAAAGAAGAGAAATCTTCTTACACTTGAGTGGATTCTTCAAGATATTCAAAGTCTATGAACTCAAGTTTATGCTTTAGAAAAACCTCTTCGCCAAAAAGAAATAGGATTTTTCAAAAAGCGTTGAACACAATTTTTTCAATAATTTCTCAATGATTATTAAAAATCTTTCAAAATTGTGTGTTCAACAACTCCCATCCTTAAAAAGCGAAATGTGGATCATATCCTCACAATGACAATTCAATTGGATCAGATTTTGAGGGGGAGCATTTTAACTTCATGCAAAAGATTAACACATCTTTCTCTTGGAGATTTTCAAGACTATTTTTCAAAATATATTTTAATCAAATTTGGTATCTCTAATATCAAAAGATTTTATATATTAGAGATAGGGGAGAAAATGTGATTAAAATATGATCTTATATAAGACTCAAGCACTTTAACTCTTACCCACATGTGTAAACTGTCTACTTAAATTCTTTCGCATTTCAATGCACATGTGAAAGGGGAGCTTTTCTAAAACGACAAAACTAGCAAGGTGTTAAATGTTTTCAAACACTTTGTTAGAATTTAAAGTGGTTTTCATGGTTACAATCAAATACCCACAACATCTTTAATTCACGACGTTATTGGTGTCAAAAGGGTGGTTAGGTTTAAGTCCTATGATCCAACCAGAACCAGAGGGATCTTCCCAGGGACAATCCAATAGATTATTAGAAGTCCTTAGGAAAGATGAAGTAGAATGTGAACGTAGCTAAATGCCGACTAAGTACTGATGCTAGCACTGGAACAATCACAATAAGGTGTTAGTAATGATGTCTTGGAAAGCATTGAAGGGGTTGGAAAATGAAAAAGAAATGTAAGGATAAAGGGTGTAAAGAAATTAGCCCTCCATACAACTTAGGTAAAAACCAGGTCAACACATCATGAAGACAACTCATCATGGACCCAGTGATGTGAAGCGCAACCCTTTCCTAGCTACTCAGGCTTCTCTCAAAAGAAGTTTGTTTTATTGTCACGGAGATCAACACGACTTCTATTGACTTTCTCACCCGAGATAGTTGATATTGAATAGGTGGCATCTGCTCCAGCCTCCGACCACTAAAATTGCACAAATCGAGTCTCGAGCCAAGAGATCAATCAAATCTCGTTAGGACACACGGATGAAGATCAAGAGAGTCCTACGCTATATCTTTGTGATATTGCTAGAACACTCAGAGTGATACTACTTAGTATTCACAATGATGAGTGGAAATACTTCCAGTGTTAACGACAAACAGCACTGCGGTAGGTCATATGCAAGATTCTTTATGAATTGAACATGTGTAAAACTGAAAAGCAACAGTGGTTTGATTCTGAATTGATTCAAACTCGTTTCAGGTTTCTACGCAATATCTTTATGGTCTTGCCAGAACATTCAGAGTGATATTCATTAATATTCACAGTGACGAATGGAAATTCTTCTAGCGTCAACATCAAACAGCGCTACGGTAGGTGACTTGTGAGATTCTTATGAATCAAACTTGTGTCAACTGGAAAGCAACAATGGTAAGATTATTAATGAATGAAACTTGTTCCAGGAATTTGAATTGACGACTTTAATCAAGCGGATATTTATCCAATTGATTCACTCTTTATGTTCGCAGTCTGGATTTGAGACGGTCGAGTAAAGAGAACGGCTAGTACAGCCGCGAAACCCTGTCAAGGAGATTCTTAATCGAATCTACCTAATCACAAGTACGGTATTTAATATCGTATAACGGTCTTCACCGACCGGAGGTAAAACGCTACCGATTTAGGACGAATGTCAAATCCATTCAGTCTGTGTTTATGTTTTGTCTCGAGAAGGTGACGTCACGGTGTACTCAGCAAAGTCAAAGATTCAAAACCACGTATTCATGCCCAAAGACTTATTCAACAATTAATAGTGTGAGCATGTGGATGAAGACACAAGATCGCGAGATGGCAAAGACAAGTCAAGAATGATTTGAAGATCTCAAGATAAAAGACTAAGTCGAAAGACAATGACAAAGGCTCAAAGATCACAGCATGAAGGAACAAAACTACTGTTACACGTTTAAGACTCATTTATGACGAGATTCGTAATCTCCATTGATCTCCAAATATCAAAAGGGTATGACCTCACATTGGGGGAGATTGTTAGCCTCAAAATATTGAGTCAAACAAGAATGCTCAGTCATAGGTTATTATTGTAACATTAGTTAGAACGTTGTAATAGGTAGTTAATTAGTCGTGGTTTACGGGCTTGGATTTAAACTAATTAAAGTCCAAAACACAAGCCCGACCCAATATATAGCCCATTAAAGCCCGCATGTGGGTGGACTATATATACTACCCTCCTAGCATGTTAGGAGGGTTGGTGGTTCATTTTTCTCACTTCTAATCTAATATTCACCAAGTTAATCATCTCTTCTCTCTACTTTCTCTCACTACTTTCTCTCTCTAGAATTCATCTTCTTCATCTATTTTCTTTCTTTAATTCGTGTTATATCATCTAAAAATATGGGACAACAATCTCATAGTCGACGACGACAAAGTCCACGGAAAAAGTGAATGTACCAACTCGAACAAAAACGTCTTCGACAATACCAACGGGGTATGCGAGAGTTATATTAGCTAACTCGAGAGTCATGCGAGTCGGTACAAGGTCGGGTAATGATAATTGTTTCCATACCGAAAGTGGCATAAGATTGATGCTAGCGCCGAGATCCGCTAAAGCCATACAATCATAAATTTGAGGAAACGAGAAAGGTAACACGAATCGTCCAGGATCTCCTAGATTTTCGGGAAGCTCTTTGAGAAGAATCGCGAAACAATTCTCATTTAAACGAGTGTTCACGAGCTCAAACATTTTTTCTTTCTTATTAAGCAAATCTTTGAACATTTTTACAAATTTAGGCATTTGAGCAAGTGCTTCAATAAGGCTAATGTTAACATTCACGTTGGAAATCATTTTCAAAAAGTTGGAATCATGAACGTCATCTTTGGTGAGCACTTTAGCCTTGTCCAACCTAGAGGGATAAGGTATATTGGGTTTAGACTTTGAAGGTTGAGAAGGAGAAGGACTCGCTTCTTGAACAACCTTAGGGCTAGGCTCATTAGGTAATGGAGAACTAGTACTAGGAGTGGTAGTGGGAGGAATCACCGGAGGGGGAGTAGGATTACTCATTATGACCTCCGGGCCTTATCTCTCCTTTATAGGCGAAGAGATGGAAGGTCCCACTAAAGTGGCTCCACTTTAAGTAGTGATAGCACTCACATTAGCACGAGGGTTAATCTCGGTATTAGAAGGTAAGGCTCCTTGGGTCTAAGGGCTTGCAACATTTGCACGAACTTCCTATCGGTGGACTCTTGCATTTGTTTCATAGTTTTCTCATGTTCGGTCAATTTTTGGAGAACCAAGTCCATTTGAGGATTATGTATGTTCATTTGATTATACCCTTGACTGTTAAACCCTTGATTAGGAAAACCTTGGTTTTTTGAGGTTGAAAACCGTTGTTATTATAAAAACCTTAGTTGAAGTTATTATTTTGAAACCCTTGATTTTGACCATTAAAATTCCCTTGATTTGCATTCCCTTGAAAATTTCCTCTTTGAGGAGCTTGGTTCCTATTTTGGGCGGGTGGGGTGGTCTTTGTGGAGCTACAAAACCCGGGGGAGCCAAATAGTTAGTACTCTTATAAGACAAATGGTTAACATCAACATTTGGTTTGAATTGAACCCGTTCATTTCATTTTTGTTATAAGCATAAACTTGTTGTTGTTGATTGTAAACTTGTCACAATAAAAATATGAATGTGGTCCACCACAAGTCTCACACGTTTCACAAGTCTCTTTGCTATTGTTAGCGGTTTTTAGAGAAATTGTTTCAACAAGCGAAGTAAGCTTATCAATTCTCTTGTCGCTCTCACTAGTACTAGCACTTGCCATAGTAGCCCTAACACTATTGGTTTGTACTTTTTCCTTGTTTTCAATTATTACCCAAGCCTCGTTCATGGACTTCACAAGAATATTACCCCTGCGGCACTATTAAGTGAGTCTTGGTCATTAAGAGTTAAACCATTGTAAAACGTATTGATTTGATGCACTTTTGTAAAACAATGTTGTGGACATTTTCGTAAAATCTCCTTAAAACGATCCCAAGACTCACTAAACATTTCCCCATATTTTTGTTCAAAGGTAATGATGTCATTCCTTAAAGAGGTGGTCCGTGATGGTCGGAAAAAGTAGTTAATGAACTTGGTCTCTAAATCCGCCCATGTAAGAATGCTTTGGGGTGGTTCCTTATCAAGCTAAATTCGGGCTTGTCCCTCGAGGGAAAAAGGAAAGAGCAACAAACGTATTGCTTCTTGAGTCACCCCATTGTATTTCACCGTATTAGTCAAATGGATAAATCTCTTAATATGATCATGGGGGTCATCTTGGGAATGGCCCAAAAATGGTGTAGAGGAAACCATTTGAATAAAACCCGTTTTGATATCAAAATTATTTGCTCCAATTGCGGGGACAAAGATAGCGTCATCGTTTCCCTCAATGTATGATTGCAAAATCTCGATCATAGGTCGGTTATCCGTTGCCATCGTATTGTCGAAAGCGCGATTCTCGGGATCGGCTTGAAAGACGGTCTTTTTGTTCTTCTTCTTCTTTTTGGAAGAATTAGAAATATTTGGTACACCACTCGGTATGTGTGCACGCGCGCGAGTGCGCATACAACTAAACTTAAGGAATGAGGTAGGAGACCTCAGTCGACTTTGAGAGGAAAGGGATTATCCCTCTTGAGGTTCAATATTAAAAAGATACATAAAATATATACTTAATACTACTTGAGTTGGCAAAACCAATAATCGGTCGTCCCTCTCAATATACGCACAAGCAAGCGGGGAAACGAGGTGGCACAAAGCACTTAAAAACCTTTTTCCTTAGACGGCCTTTTATAGCACGTTGCCTTATACCTGTTGATCCCAAAGTCAGATCTTAAACCTTAATAGCTTGTTTAAGGGTTGTGATAGAGAGAAAGAATTCAATCTAACACTAGAGAAACTTTGCAAAGCAAAGTAACTAAACAATATGCGGAATGTAATGTTTAGCACAAGAACAAATGAGATTCAAACGTTGAACTTTAATATATCAAAGATATACGAATACCCAAAGTGGTATTAGGGTTTACAAAACCTTAAAGTAATAATAATGAAAAACGAAATGAGAAAAGACACACTTTGCATGCTAACCTAGTGAGTCCTTTTATAGATACAAGGACCCACGTACAAGATCACTACTAACAAACTATGGAAAGTATTAAGGAATAATAACTGAAATGCGTAAAAATCTATTCCATGTTTATCTTGACGGCAGGGCCTTTGACTCCAGCAGGGGAACGGATCCCACTGCCTTTGTTATTTAGCAGGGGGAACTTACTCTAGCAGGGGAATGAATAATCAACTAGCAGGGGAAACAAGTAAGCATAGATTTATTCCCAACAATCCTCCCCTAAACTTGTGCTTTCCTCTAAAAGACAAGTTTCTGAATAAATGCTAGTTGATGAGGATGCTTACAAACTCTCTGGCCAAATCTGACTATGAACCATTCTTACCAGATCATAAGCAACAGGCTTTTTGGCATCAACAATTAACTTAGCCTGTGCTAACTTCTTCAAGGTTTCCTGAGAGAAGGGATAATACCTATGATTGAGTAAATAAACACTCACACCTTCCATTACTACCTCATAAACCCCAGAATTTGTAAATAGCTTCCAATACACCAGATCTCCTTTATTCACTGCATCAAATAGAGGATCAAATAATTCATGTTCATACATTCTATGCATGCACTCCCAGATTACCCAATCCTTCTCCACACCATCCATGGTAGGAGGTTTTGCAGCAAACGTTTTCTTCAATATTTTCCACAGATCTTCTAAGTCTTCACTATCCAAAATTTGAAACATGACATCTAGGCTTAGAAATGTCTGTGCTGTATTGTCAGCCCTTGTAAGCTTCCACCAAGTTCTCCCTTTGTGTTCATAAACAGCATACTCTATAATAGCAAACTTCTTTCCAAGTTCACTAGGTGAGATTTCATCATTTTCCTGCAAAATCAGCTGTTTATCAATTTCATCATTTGATGGCCCTTGAGACTCTTTAGTGATTATGCCCACTTGCTCCATTCTCTTGAGTCTCTTTGCTGCTCTTTGTGCATTAAGTACCGACTTCTCAAGTACTTCTGGAAGACTTTCACCTGCTTGGTGTGATTCCCCTGCTTGGGATGATGCACCTGCTTGTGTAGTCTCTCCAGCTTTTCTTTTCTTTGTTGCTCTAGCTTTCTGTAGCACTTCACTTTGTCTCCTAAGATACTCAGCTTCCTCAGGAGTGTTGATGGTCATCCAATCCTCCACATCATACAACTTTAGAACTGGTCTGACTGCTCTCTTTATGGCTTCAAAGCTCATATCTGTGAAGTCACCATCCTTCCACTTTCTATGCCTTTTAAGCAGAACTTTGTAGTGATCAAGTTGCCCTTTCTCTGATGTTCTATACTTCTCACTCTGAATTTGCATTGCCCTTCTTTCCAGATATTCAGTTTGAAATTTGTAAACAAGGCAAGTCAACTCATACCTGTCTTCCAAAGGAGCATTTTTCAACTCCTTCTCCCATTGATCAAGAAACTCTCCAACATGAGGTACCCTGTCATCTAATTCCTTATGCATAATCTCAACCTGTTTTAGCATATCTTTGGGCCTCATCTTCTCCATCCTTTGATCCTGCATATCCATTTCCTCTTGTTGTAGCCTGAGAGCTACTTGTGCATCATGAGCTTCTTGGAGCTTCTGCTGCTCAGGAGTCAGATGCTTGTATTTTCTCTTGGGCTGTTGCACCATGATTCCTTTTCCTTTGTCTTTTGGATCCACTGCTGGTGCTGGTTTTGCTTTAGATGCAGGTTCTTTGATTGTTATCCCCTTCTGAGCTGGTTGCTTTCTGTTCTTCCTAACAAATGTTTGAGTAATGTTCTTAGCAGGGGATAAACTTACAGCAGTGGGATCAGCAATGGCAGGGGAAACTTTTGAAGCAGGGGCTTCTTCTTGATTGCCCATAGTGAGCAATGTTTGAGCAATATCTTTGGTTGCACTCCCCTTGTCACTTCCCTTATCAGCACTTTCTCTCTCCATTCCTTTCTTAGCACTTGTTATCTTTCCATGCTCCCCACCAGGATATGAATAATACTCAGTAGATCCTTCTTTGTGTGGAATTTCCTCCCCTTTGGAAGCATCCTCATCTGTGGAACAAATCAGTCTGGGCTTTCTCCTCCCCTCAAGAGTAGCAAGTCTGGTTTCCAGGTGAGAGATAACTAGACCTTGCTTTTTGACATCTTGTACTAGTTGTGCATTCTGCCTTTTCAGACTCATGCACATTTTCGTCAATTCCAGATTTGTCAAAGGTTTCATACTGCTCTCAATCCTAGAAGGGGATTGCTCCCCTTGTTGGATATCATGGAGTGGGGGAGAGGACTTATTGATGGTGTCACTATCCTGCTCACCCCTTGAGGATGAGACAGTAGTGGCAGCCAAACCCCCAGGTTGCTCCAAACTTTTGGAGACTCTCCTTTCTGCTGCTTGTGAAGATTCACCAGGCAAGGGAGACCTGGCAAACCTGGATTTTGAACGCCTTTCTTGTTGTGGATCAGCAGGTGGTAGGTTCCTGGCAGGGTTTTCAGCAGGTTGATTTATGGCTGTTTGATGTTTGGCTTCTTCCCTTCTGATTTGGTCTAGCATAATTGAAGTGAATGGAATGTTTCTGCCAGAAAACAAAGGTGATGGTGCAAGTAATGTGGTGAAAAGTTTGGTGGTGTGTTTGGTTGCTGAAAAATAGTTTCTGTGTGTAATGGGACCATGATCACTCATATTCAGCAGAACTTCTATAAACCTTGGATACATACAAAACTTTGAGGTGCTTGAAACATTTTTAACCATGCCTTTAAAAATCATTTGAGAAAAACAATACTTCCTTCCTATTGCAAAGCAGATCAGGGCAGAAGCTATCTCACTACCAACCTCATTAAAAGCAGTGGTTTTGGGTGACAAACATTGCATAATAGTATGAATCAAAAATTTCCAATGAGGGGCAAACTGGCCTTTAGCAAACTTTAATTTTTGATTTTCAGAAAGTTTATACCCCAATTTATCAAGACCTTCAAAAATTTCAGCCTCAGAAAAGTTGGTTATTCCATCCTCATCATCAAGGAGAAGATTCTCCCTGATGGAGGCAAGTGTGATTACCTTGGAATGACCATCAACTGTGCTTTGAATTATGACCTCTCCATTCACTGTTTTGGTCATGGCTTTAGACCAGAACTGTTGAATGTGTGAGGTATAAATGCGAGGATTGATGAGAAGGGCCACTCTGAAGTACGAAGACTTTAGAAAGGCCACAGCCTCAGCAAACTCGGCTGGTTCATCATGAAGCAAAGCAATTTGGTTATGATTAGGAGCAATTTTAAGGGTCATGATGAATTTGGAAAATAGTTTAGAGGTTTATAGAGATGGGAGGTAAGTGGGATTAGGTCGAGAGAGATTTATGGACCTGCTGGTAAAGGGAATTAAGTTTATATAGACAAATTGAAGGGCTGTGATTGGACCAAAATTTTCAAATTGCAAAAATATCAAGGATAAATCTTGATAAAAAATTAATATATTTAAAATAGAAGGAAAAGATTACCAATCAGCTAAGAAAGCGCCTTAAATATCTTTTAAAAAGAATAAAATATTCCCTAACCAAAATTGAAGCAAGCAGGCCCAACGGCTATAAGCAGGGTAACGGTATTGTCGGTCAATGGTCAAACAGGGGAATGTTGTGAAGGCAGGGGAATAAAAGATAAAAGCAGGGGAAACTTTCCTAGGGGTATTAAACTAGTCATCGAGGGACTAATGCTAACTAGCTCTGCTCTAATGCACAAACTTGTATACACAAGATAGATACATAGAATCTCAAGAGTCCTCTATTCAGCAATGGTCCCAACACAAAAAGTTAATACATAAGTCCCCCTACACCAGGTAATCCCAAGAAATCATGCATACCCCAGTCACCATCCCAACCTTGTCCCTTACCTATGGTCAGTTAGTCTTGGCAATGTGTGTCACACATCTGTATTTTGAACAGCAAGCTGCTTGAATAAAGAAATGCAAACACACACTACAGTGCCTCAAGGTTTCAGAGTTCAGACAAGCTGTACAGCAAGTCATCATTACCCTGAACCCCCACTCACCAATGGATATGATCTAGAATCATATATGAGTATCCTAAGAATACCCTGAATCCTAAAGGTTTGACCTAACCTCCCCTGAAACATAGAGTATATACCTGATCCACCAAGGAGAATAGTATGCACCATATGAACCTCTGCATTGTTAGTCTAAAACCACATAAAACCACTTTTGTAAAAAGAACACACCCAGCTTAAGAGAAAAATTCTCTTGGCAGGGGAATGAACCCCAAGAAGGGGAATCAGTGTTAAAAAGCAGTGGAATGAAAGAAATGGTAAAATTGACTAACAATTATACAACAACAGCAGTGAAGTAACCCTGATTACACATGACAAAAATAGACATCTGATTTTAAGGAGTAACCATTCCAATACCTGCAACCAGATACTGAAACCTTCCTACCTCAAAAGCTTTTGTTAAAAGATCAGAAACATTAAGTTCTGTATCAATTTTCTCAGGGACAATCAGTCCTTTTTCAAAACAATCTCTGATAAAGTGATGTCTAATTTCAATGTGTTTGGTTTTGCTATGAAAAACAGGGTTCTTTATGATGCAAATAGTGCTGTTGTTGTCAATAAATATCTTGGTTTTAAGAAAGTTGTACCCATAATCAAGCAATTGATTTTGCACCCAAAGAACTTGACCACAGCATGCAGCAGCTGCTACATACTCAGCATCAGTTGTAGATGTTGCCATGATAGTCTGCTTCTTACATTGCCAAGATATAAGCCTGCTCCCTAAAAATTGGCATCCCCCTGTTGTAGACTTCCTATCATTGTTGTCACCAGCATAATCACTATCTGAATAAACTATCAGCTCAAATGGTGACTCCTTTGGATACCAGAGTCCTAAGGTGGGATGACATTTTAGATACCTAAAAATCCTTTTCACAGCAAATAAGTGACACTCTGTTGGTGACACCTGGTATCTTGCACATAAGCAGACTGCAAACATGATGTCAGGTCTTGAAGCAGTGAGATACATAAGAGACCCAATCATAGACCTGTAATTCCTGACATCTATAGGCTTTCCAGGACCATCCTTGCCCCATGGATGATCCTTGTCCATGGGAGTGGACACCTTCTTCCCATCAGACATGCCAAACTTCTTTACAATCTCAGCTACATATTTGTCTTGTGAGATAAATATCCCATCTTTCCGCTGCTGAACTTGTAACCCCAAAAAGAAGTTTAGTTCTCCCATAGCACTCATTTGAAATTTATCCTGCATCAATTTGGCAAACTCTTTGCTAAGCATGGAGTTAGTTGATCCAAAAATGATGTCATCCACATAGACTTGTACTAGCAGAAGGTCACCCTTTTGTTTCTTTGTAAACAGGGTCTGATCAATCTTCCCCCTGCTGAATCCATTGTCTAGGAGATATTTGGAAAGAGTACCATACCAGGCTCTGGGAGCTTGGTGAAGGCCATACATGGCCTTTTTCACTTTGTATACTTTGTCAGGATGTTCTGGATCTTCAAACCCTGGTGGTTGCATGACATAGACTTCTTCATCAATGGTTCCATATAAGAAGGCACTTTTCACATCCATCTGGAAAACAGTGAAGTCCATGAATGAGGCATAAGCAAGGAATAATCTAATAGCTTCAATCCTTGCTACTGGAGCAAACACCTCTTCATAATCAATCCCTTCTTCCTGAGTATACCCTTGTGCTACTAACCTTGCCTTGTTCCTGACAACTATTCCCCTTTCATCCTTTTTGTTCCTGAGTACCCACTTGGTCCCAATAGGCCTTGCCCATTTGGGACAATCAACCAGAATCCAAACCTCTTGTATGTCAAATTGTAAGAGCTCCTCTTGCATAGCTTCAACCCAGCTTGGGTCATTTAAAGCCTGGAAAATCTTCTTTGGCTCTTCTTGTGACAAAAATGCAGTAAACAGACAACATTGCATGTTGTCATGATTGAACTTCATGGTGATGTTAGCAATGAAGCTGTGCTCCTTTGTTGTATACCTTGTATGTCTAGGGGCTTCAGGATCACCAATGATCTGAGAGATAGGATGATCCTTATTGATTCTATAGGTAGGCTGCATGATGACTTCTGTTTCATCTTCTTCCAAATCAGAATTGATGGGGCTATTTTGATTAGGAAAGAAGTCCTCAAAGGAACTTCCAAATGAGACAGCATGACCTAAAGATGGGTGCTTGTGAGCAGAATGAAGCTCTGAATAACTAGGGCCTCCACTCCTGATGATTCTGCTTCCACTGCTGGATATGATAGGACCATCATTTATGGGTGTAGATGATGAGATGAGTGGGGATTCTCTTTCTGCATCAGTAGTCTCATTAGCATCATGATCCTTTGTGAAAGAGGAATCAATTCCTCTAGCAGGGGAATCCAAGATTCCACTGCTTTCAGCCATTCCACTGCTTTCAGACATAGCAGGGGATGAGTTTGGCTGTTCTTTTCCTGAAGCAGAATTATCTTCTTGTTTATCAGCTTCACTAGGAAACAATGAGGGTACATTCATGTACCTCAGAGGTGACTTCTCAGCATCAATTGTTTCTTGAGTACCTGAAATGTTAGTGTTCTGCAAGACAACAGGTACATAATTCATGGACTTGGAAAGTACATCTATATCAAAGAACCAGTCCGGACCTGTTTGAACATCTTCAGGTTTGTCTTCAAGAAAATTCACATGAAGATTTTCTGTGATTTTGCTTGTCTTCTTGTTGAAGACCCTATATCCCTTGCTGTTTAAGGAATAACCCACAAAGTATCCATCATCACCCTTTTCACTAAACTTACCAAGATTGTCAATGGTGTTCAAGATGATAACATGACACCCAAAAGGTCTGAAAAAGTCAATTAAGGGAGGTCTTCCATTAAACAGCTGATAAGGGGTCTTGTTGTGTTCCTTGACAACCAAGGCCCTGTTTTGCACATAGCAAGCAGTGGATACAGCTTCAGCCCAAAAGATAACTGGAAGTTTGGAATCAGACAACATAGTTCTTGCAGCTTCAATGAGTGTCCTATTCCTTCTTTCTGCCACTCCATTCTGTTGAGGTGTTCTAGCAATGCTAAATTGCCTCTTGATGCCTTTGTTTAAGCAGAAAGAATCCAGCTTCTGATTTCTGAACTCACCACCATTGTCTGATCTTATGGTAACTACCTTCATGCTTTTTGACAGTTCAATTTGATTGATGAACCCAATGATTACATCAGCAGTGTCACTCTTTTCAAATAGAAAGAATGTCCATGTAAATCTTGAAAAATCATCAGTAATCACTAAGCAGTACCATTTCTTCATTATACTTGCCACAGAAGTAGGACCAAAAAGATCCATATGTAGTAGTTCCAAAGGCTTGGTGGTGGACATACTTGTTTTTGACTTGCAAGATGCTCTGTGTTGCTTCCCTTTCAGACATGCTGCACAAGTATGTTCAGTGGCAAAAGACTTGGAAGGAAGACCATGAACCAGATTATGCTTTACTAGTTTGTTCATGTTCTTGAAATTAAGATGACCAAGTCTTCTATGCCATTTCTTACATTCATCTGCTGAAGCTTTGGCAATGAAACATGTTTCATTGTCTTGGAGAGATATGTCCTTGAGATCAATTGTGTACATGTTCTTCTGTCTTGGTGTTCTGAGAACAATTGGAGTGTCTTTTGGCAAGACAAACTCCTTTCCTAATACCAAGCATTCAGTGTCAGTAAACAAGACAAAATTCTTGTTATCAGTCATCTGTGACACACTGAAGAGATTATACTTGAGTTCCTTCACCAAGTACACATTGTCAAAAGTCATCCCATTTGTGACAATAGTTCCTTTTCCTGTTATAGTTCCATGCCCATCTCCAAAAGAAACACCATCATTGTCATGCAGGGGTACAAAGTTAGACAAGTAAGCTTTGTGTCCAGTCATACTTCTTGAGCATCCACTATCCCAATATGCTCTATCATCCCTTGTCTTCTTTGTCACCTGCAAAAGGAAAAACAAATTAGTTTTTCTTGGGGACCCAAGCCATTACAGACTTGGATCTACCTCGTGTATCAATGTAGGATAGCTTATCAAAAACTAGAGATACACCATTAGATTAAGTACCCCTTTTGGGTGCCCAAACCCAACGAGCTGAGGCTTTCACAGCTTTTCCCCATCTTCCCATGTTCCTAGAATGTACAGCTTTTCTAGGAGGGGATGCCCCAGTTTTAGCAGGGGAATCCTTATGCTTAGCAGAAGGAACCCATCTTTTGTTTTGGCCTCTGTTCATGTGTTGGTAAGGTCTAGGGCCAGATCTATATGCAGTATAAGGTGTTGGGGTGGTCACAGAAGTGTTGGGCTTTGGGTGAACAACATTTTCCTTTCTAAGGGCCGGAGCAACATATTTCTCAGCTACTCTACTTCTCAAGGCAGGGGCAACATACTTGGCAGGGGAAAAGGATTTTGCCCCTGCATTTAGAAGAATGGCTTTAGGTTGCATATCCTTTAAGGGATTTGTAGCCACCATCTCCATTGGTGCCTTACACTCTTGATAAGTGTGTTCAAAACTGCCACATGTGAAGCAGGGCTTGGTATTGATCACAAAGTCTTTTCCTAATTGATGAGACTTTTGGTCATTCCAATTTCTTTGATTACCTCTGACATTCCTGTACATACCGGCATATTTAATGGTAGGTTTAGGAGACTGTGGCCTAGCCTTAGATTTGGAAGAGATGCTCTTAGAGTTTGGATTGCTGCTAGAAATTCCTTCTTTTGAAAATCTAACAGGGTTGTCAATTTGCTTTAATCCAACCTGTTCCTGTTTAACATCCCTAATGACACTAGTTTTAACTAGAGACTCTTCTGTATCAAGGTTATTAGTTATATAAGCACTCAAGTCAAACTCAATGGCATCCTGTTTTTCAAAACAAGGGAGACCAGTCCATGACAAGTCTTTTCTAGGATAGGCAGCATGGATGTTAGCAGGGGGTGGTGGTATAGTAGCATTCATATTTTTAATTCCAAACCCTGTTTTGTCCTTAGGAGATTGACCAATTTCAAATGCCTTGGTTAAATCTTTTGAAGCTTTTCCAAATTTTTCAACAGTTTCCTCATCTATCTTTTGGTTAGCTTTGAAAATTTCAAGTTCAGCAGTTAAAACATTTATAGATTGGTTATTCTCCTTGGCATCTCTTTCTAGAATCACAATGTGATCCCTATACTCACTTTCTCTTTGCCTATACTCTCTTATGGTGGACTCTAGTTGTTCTAAAGCACGTTTGTAATTATCAAGATCATTATCACAATTGATATATTCAGCTTTTACCTTTCTGATTTGATCATTTAAAGATTCAGTATTTTTCCTACAAGCTTTAGTACAGTATGAGTCATCATATACCTCATTGTCAGAGCTGGAACTTAACATGGCCATAAGTGCAAAGTCTTCTTCCTTCTCCTCAGCCATCAAAGCTTGATTTCTTTCCACACTTTCTGTCATAGCACTCCAGTCCCATCCATTTGCTCCATCTATCCCCTGCATTGCTACCATGGATTTAGCACCAGAATCCTCATCCTTTCTATGACTATTTCCAGACTTAGGTCCTCTGCATTCCCTGGCAAAATGACCCTTCTTGCCACAATTGTAGCATTCAACTTTTGCTTTATCAAACCCAGCCACATCAGATAGATTAATTGTGATTTTCTTCCCATACTTCTTGTGGAACCTGTTTGCTCTCATGCTGAGCAAGGCCATATTCCACTTGATATCCAATTCTTCTAGCGCTTGCTTACTGATTTGACTCAGATCTTCATGTAACACTGTAGATCCTTGTGGCCCTTGAGATGCTATAAAGGCACATGCAGTGTCAAGGCTGAATGTGGCTGGTCTTTCTTCATCATAGGAAGGTCCAGACCTGGTAGCAGGGGAATAAGTAGCAGGGGCTACTTCTATTCCACTGTTCTTGGAGATTCCACTGCTTTGTGATATGAATGCCATGTTAGCAGGGGAATCAGCGACTCCACTTGAGTTTGTGGGAATTGTCCCTTTTGACTTCATTTCATTGACAATAGGTTCAAAAACTTTTAAGTTATTGTATATATCATCAATATTCTTGTTGTCCAAGTCATCCTTATTCTGCCAGATTGCCTTATAGACAAACCATTCTTTCTGGAGGCTGTTAAGAAACCTGGTATTCACCTGCTCTCTTGTTACCTCAATATCAAAGAATTCCAAGTGGGCCACCATGTCTTGAAGCCTATTGTAAATAGCTCCAATAGATTCATCGCCAATTGCTTTGAAAGAAGCAAAATCATCCAGCATTTGGTTCTTCTTCTTCTTCTTTGTGGCTTCATTTCCTCCAAAGGTTGTGCCTATGGCTTCCCATAGTTCCTTAGCTGTTTTGTATTTCCTAAATCTGAGTTGATGTCTATCAGGTAGGGCCAACAGCAATGAGCTGTGAGCCCTGACATCATGCCTTCTAGCCAATATTTCCTTATCACATAGAGCAGCAGATTTCTTCTTGTCCTTACCTTTGGAACTCTCACCTTCATCCTTGCCTTCTTCAACTGCCACCATTTTGTTGAATTGATCACCAAACTCTATGATCTCCCAGAGAACATAGTGTTCCATTTTCAGGTATTGTTGGATTCTGAATTCCCATAATTCAAAGTTTTCAGGATCCAACATGGGTAACTTGAGGTTATTGTGGTTGTTGCTATTTGTGGATGAATCTGAAGACATGTTTGCTATGAGGATTTTGTTCTTGATTTAGACAAAGTTTCTCAACAAGCTCTGATACCACTTGTTGATCCCAAAGTCAGATCTTAAACCTTAATAGCTTGTTTAAGGGTTGTGATAGAGAGAAAGAATTCAATCTAACACTAGAGAAACTTTGCAAAGCAAAGTAACTAAACAAGATGCGGAATGTAATGTTTAGCACAAGAACAAATGAGATTCAAACGTTGAACTTTAATATATCAAAGATATACGAATACCCAAAGTGGTATTAGGGTTTACAAAACCTTAAAGTAATAATAATGAAAAACGAAATGAGAAAAGACACACTTTGCATGCTAACCTAGTGAGTCCTTTTATAGATACAAGGACCCACGTACAAGATCACTACTAACAAACTATGGAAAGTATTAAGGAATAATAACTGAAACGCGTAAAAATCTATTCCATGTTTATCTTGACGGCAGGGCCTTTGACTCCAGCAGGGGAACGGATCCCCCTGCCTTTGTTATTTAGCAGGGGGAACTTACTCTAGCAGGGGAATGAATAATCAACTAGCAGGGGAAACAAGTAAGCATAGATTTATTCCCAACAATACCCACCTTATAGTTTGTATAAATCGAGTTCAAACTTCTTACTAGTATTTATCTATTTTGCCTTGATTTTTTTTTGTTTTTGATTCGAATACAATAGCTAGGTGATGAAATCCCAACTAAGGTCTTATTTGAAAGTAGGTAAATTAATTGTGCTACGTAATATAATATAGTAAAAGAAAAATCTTTTTGTATTTATTTAGAAAAATATATATTATAAAAAGCGAAAGAAATCGAAATAAGGAAAATAACAATAATACGTAATATTTTTGGTGTAATACTTTAGGAAAAGTATTACTTTTGGATTTTTTAATTTTTTTGGTGCAACTCTTAAGAAAGAGTTTGCTTTTGTGATTTTTTAATTTTTTTGAATTTTTATGTTTTTGATTTTTTTTATGTTTTTGATTTTTTAACAATAAAAATTACGTTCAAAATTGAACGGATCCCAAAATCCAAAGCTTCTCACGAAAAATCGTCAATCGAAACGAGCGAAGCGGCAGCGGCGCCAATTTAATGTTTGAGTTTTTTCAATTCTTTTTATATCTATTTTTCGTTCCTCGACTCGACTCGAATTGATATCGGAATTTGACGTAGAGATAATTGTTCTTGGTAATTAAAACTTTGTTTCGGTATTTAAAAACTAAAAACTAATTAATCTAATTAAAAGGAAAATCTTTTAATTAAAAATACTTAATTAAAATTAATTAACCTATTTGAAAACTATTTTAAATTTAAGTCTAATTTAAATCTAATTTACTCTAATTAATTTTTTTACTAAAACTTTTTAATTTAAATGAATTTCTATTTTAAAACTATTTTTATATAAAACTAAATTAATTAAAACTAATCTAAAAAACTAATTGTAAAAACAATTTAAATTTCTAAAAGTAATTAAAATATTTTTAATTTTTTAATTTTTTAATTTTTTTTAAACTTTCTAAAAGAAAACTTATAAAAAACTTTTGATTAAAATTAATTAAACAAAAACTTGTAATTAAACTAATTTAAATAAACTGACATCTAGATTAAAACTATATTAATTAAATGACTCGTAATAAAACTCAAAAGTAGGACTAGCTAAGATGGTAAACGCGTTGAGCTATTAAATGAAAGGTCACGGGTTCGAGACCCAGCGTGGACAATTTTTGAATGATAATTTTTTTTATATATTTTTTTTAAACTTTTGAACACTCAGACCAATTGGGTCTGAGGTTTTAAGCAGCTAATATCAGTAATTCAGCAAAATCGAATAAGCACATTAAACTAAAACAGAAAAAGCAGATATACCAAATAAGCTCAAAAATCAGATAAAAAAAACTTATCAGCAAAGCACTAATCAAATATCAGATATCTAAAATTTAAATAAGCCAATACGAAACTAGCAGACTAAAATACAGAAAACTTAAAAACTAATTCTAGTAGACTTAAAAATAAACTACCAAACAATCTTAAAGACCAAATAACCAGCAGACTAATTTAACCAGCAACCATTTAAGTTAAAAAAAACAAAAACGAACTCCAATATAGAAATCAAACTCAACTATAAGCAAAAATAAAACATAAGCAAACTCAAACATAAGCAAAAATCAGCTAAGCAAAAGCAGATAAAGATATTAGTTCTAAGCAAAATACAACCAAATCAAAATAACACATAACCCAATAAAATCAAACAAGCTCAAAAAAATAAAATCAAAACATCTCAATTATCTAAATAACATAAAAACTAAGAACATGAAACTTAAAAATGAAGATGAACCTGGTGACGAAACCGTTGCGACGAAGGAAGGCGCTGAACCCCCTTTTAATCTAAACCGAGACCACCGTTTAAACCAAAAGAACCTCCAATCATCAACAAATCACGAACCAATATCTCGAACCAGATTTTTAATAAACTTCCCAGTAGGGGAAATTTTATACCAAAATTTATTTAATATTATTTTATTAAAAACAGATTAAAGATTAAATTGCAATAAAATTAAAATAATTAAAGAGACAATATTAAACCGAAAGAAATTTTTATTAATAACTAAAATTGAGTACAATACTTGGAAAAAGAAAATTACAATTAACCTTAAAAACAATTTTTATAATAAAATTAAAATAAAAAATTGCACACCCACATTACAGAAATATGGGGGTATTTATAGCCAACCCCCATGGCTTCTTCAAGAAGATTTGTGGAGAAATCTTCAATCTTGACCGCTCTTTCTTATTCTCTCTCTCTTTTTCTTCATCTACGACTGAAAATCAGTCACCTCACACACGGATTGCCAGGCTGGAATGGTTTGTGTTTGTTGTGTTTGTTGAAAGCTGATGTGTACTCATCTGATTGGAGGAGATTTGGTGGTGATTTGTTTTGACCAATCACATGAAGGGGAAAGGCCAAGTTTGATGAGGACCACCCATCTTCTTCATTCCGATAAAGATGGGGATTTATTTACCCAAGCGTGTATATCACTCGCTTGAATTTAACTAAATAAAAATCCCCAATTTTTTGGGGTTTGGGAGGGTGGCTGCGTATTTGGTTGTGAGAGAGAGATGAAAAGTGAGGGGTGAGGGTAAACATAGGTTGTAACGAAAAAACAATAAAGTGTGTGTGTGGGTGGAATTTATTAAGCGTGTGTGGTGTGGTGATAATTGGTGGGTGAATGTTTATTAACGGTTTGACCAAAATTTAAGTGAATAATTTTTCACTTTTACCGTCACTTTTTATTTTGTAAATGGGATTGGCCCAAAACTCCCATCCATCCATTGTTTTATCAATCTTGGGCCTTGATGGGGTTTTAACCCATTAGAAAGTAATACATGTTCATCAAACGGGCTTTTGAGCCCATTAACCCAAATGTGGGACCCACAAGGCCCAATTAACTCCAATAATTTTTAATCCACTAAAAACGAGCTCGATTTTGGCTTCCTTGTTCTTACCTTTAAACTTGTGTCGATTTTGCCGGTTTTCGTGATCTTTGGCACACTTTTGGTTCTTTGACTTTGTCTTTGTCTCTTTCTTGGACTTTTCTTCAACATTTGACAGTGAAATCCCGTGTTTTCTTTCCTTTTGATCTTTTGTACCTATTTCACACAAAAACACAAAACCACGCGTAATTCTGACTTTTACGATACTAAACACATGATTAGGTCTTGTTTTTCCTTGATTTTAGTGGCATAAGGATAAGTGTTTACACACTTATTAAGGACCAAAAGATGAAAAAGGAAGAAAGCACGGGCTTTCATGGGCTTTTTTCGAAGAAAACGAGAAAAAACGAAGTCAAAAGATCAAGAGTGCAAAAAGAACGGAAGTCAAAGGCCTATTCTGAAGATTTATCGAAGAAAAAGTCTAAAGATGGAAGTTTAATGAAGTCGAAGAACCAAGTCTATTTAAAGAAGAAAATTATAAGACGAGTTCAATTTATATCGACAAATCCCGAGACGACGTCGAGAATGACAAAGAATTTAAATCGAGTCGAGACAAGAAGAAGGAAGGAAGAAAGCACCAACATTTTACTCCTCCTATAAAGACCCTCCTAATGTGTCATTAGGAGGTGGTTAGTTAGTTTAGATTAGGAGTAGTGTCGATTTACTTTCTCTCTCTAATTTTCACTTTCTCTCTCTAGATTAATATGTAGAATCTTTAATCTTTATGTTTTAATTGTTCAATCTTATACTATATTTCAAGATTTTTCAATTAATCATTCTCATTATTCCTTTCTTTATTATTAATCTTGTGTTGATTTTGATAATCATGTAGTTTAATTAATCATGTTCTTGTTTGATTGATGTTTTTGATTGATTGTGCTTATTGGTTTTTATGTGTTTGATTTTTATAACTTATTGTGTTTGATTCTTATTGTTTGGTTTTTCTTATTTTTAATTAAGTGTTTTTATTAGTTTATTTTATATAAAGTTGATTTTTAATTTTTAGATTTATTAGTGTTTTTCAAGTTTTTAATTTGTGGTTTAATTAGTTTTTCTTAAAAGTGTTTTAGATTAAGTTTTGGTTATTTGCTTATTTGATTTTTGCTTATCCGTGGCTTATTTTCTACTTTTTAGTTGTTACTGTTTCTGTTTACCTGAATCTTTTTAATATCTTCGTATTAGGGTTTTAACATTCCGAAGATTTCCTTTTTTCTGAATTTAGTTTTCTCTTAATTACTTGTTTTTCTGAAAATCCTTGTTTCTCTGAAAAAGTTTATTATTCCGAAGATTTCTCTGAATTTGTCATTTTTTTCCGAAATTATTGCTTTTCCGAATATATGTCATTTCTCTGAAAATATTTGATATTCCGAAGATTAGTATTTCTCTGAAAAACTTCCTTTTTCCGAAATTATAATTTTTCCGAAGATTCTTATTTTTTCTGAAAAAGTTAATTATTCCGAAAAATGTTCTAAAAAACAAAAAGTTCCGAAAAAATACACATTCCGAAGAAAGTTCCGAAGATATGTTCATATTCCGAAAAAAGTGAAAGTTCTGAAAAAAGAATTTATTCCGAAGAGCACTGTAGCTATTCCGAAATTTTTCATGAATTTGACATGCTAGCTTGCCTGGTTCCATTTTTTCGCGCCAAAAAGTAAGCATCTAGCTTGCCCGCTTGAGCTAGTTGCTTGCCTGCTTGTTTTATAATTAGTATTGTTCCGTAATTGTTTAGTTTTATCTGAATGTTGTCCCGATTTTAATTCTGAAAGTCACGTACTTTTAGTTATATTTTTTGTCAATTTTTAGTATTAGTGTTTTTTCCAAAAGTTTAAGTTTTATCTTTTATTTAGTACCCGCTTTAGCTTTTGTCTCGTTTAGTTTTAAAGTACCATCTTAGTTTTATTCTCTCCTTTTTCATTAAGTAAACTTTATTTTCGAGTAGATAGTTAATTTCGTCTTTTAGTTTTATTTTTATTAATTGTTTCGCTTTAATTCACGTTTTATTATTTGTTTTATTAATTGTTTCTATACAAGTTTTTTATTAGTTCTTTTATTTTATTAGCGTTAGGCTTGCATTTAATTTTTACTTAGAAATAGATAACCATATTTTCTTTTATTAACCAAAAACAACTGAGTCGCACTTTCAACTGGTAATCAGTTCGAAAAGATCGGACGATAACTTTTCATACTTGGCAAAATCCTAGTATTAGTAATATTGGATTGGAGCGACTATTAAATCCCCGCAACACTTGTGAGAGTAATATTGGAATTCAATAGATACTATAATTAACACTTCACTGCCCCTCTTGGGAGTCTTGTATAATTATTATTATTTTTTCTTTTCTTTTTCTCATTTTTTTTCTAGCCACCCATTTTCTATAAGCCGCTCTTATTTTTCTTTTATCCTCACAAATAAAATGAAAAGAATAAAAGGAAAAACACCCGCTAAGTATTAAGCATGACATAAGTCTATTACACATAAAACGTTCTAACTTAGAATCTTAAGACGTACTTATACCAACCACGAATGATTAGTCAAAAATGCATAAGAGACTACAAACCGATTAAAACCGTTCTTGATTATTTATTAACAATATATACATGCGTTGATGAGAAAGTAAAGGTTACGAAAGGGGATATAAAATCCACAAGTAATTAATATGAGGTTTATCTAGCCCTTTACACTTAATTAAAACTCTATCATTCCTCGTTCTTTATAGTTTAAAATCTCAAAAAATAAGACTCGTGGATGCTTAGCCTAATAAACCAATAAAGGTCTACATGGTTAAGGATACTAGCTAGAGTAAGCTCGGATAAGCAAATTCGGGTTGAGTTAAAGGATTCATGGCGGGCCTAATATGTCAAAGACTCCTAAACTTGTTAAACCATATCCTTTATTATATTTTTCCTTTTTATATATTTTTGAATAACAAAAGAAGAAATATATATAATGCAAATGTGTTATGCAAATGAAAAAATGACTAATGCAAAAATTATGAATGCATATTTTTGTGGCCAAAGTAGATCAAAAATTTGAAAAATGTTTGAAAAATTAATTTTCCTAGTTATCATGAAACTAAGGCAATTGTCTAGGCAAGGTCACTTCGATAGAAGACCCCCTACACTTAAGATAAACATTGTCCGTAATGTTTAAGAGTATTAGAGTAAACTCCCCTACACTTATAACATTGATAACTTTTTTTAACTCGAGCTAAGGAAAGGTCAACTAAAGTGAATTCATGTTAGACATTATTAAGATTCAATTTTGAATCACAAAAGTATCAAAGTGAACCCGATACGAGGGCCTCCTCCATAAGCTCCAATGCATGAAATGAGAGAGAGAAACCCTACAAACACCAAGAAGACAAAAGATAGGCACCCCCTACACTTCATCTCGACTATATTAGCCTTTTATTCCTATCCTACCACACTCTATTCTAGATGATCTAATCCTAGTTATTCAAGCTTGATTTAATGAGTCTCTAGCTCGACTCTTCCCACAATGAATTAATTCATGGGGAAAATGAGGGTCTCTTGGACCATTTCAACGGAAATGTCCTCTCCAAAGTAATGCTTCACTCGATGATCATTCACTTTGAAATTTAGGCCATTCGGTTGAGATAACTCAATAGTCCCATATGGAAACACTTGAGCTATAGTGAATGGAACATACCATAGTGACTTATGCTTGCCCGCAAAAAGTTTCAACCGTGAGTTATAGAGTAAAACCGACTCTCCAACTTTGAACTCACGGTTCTTAATCTTAGCATCATGCAATTGCTTAGTCTTTTCTTTGTAAAGCAATGAGTTTTCATAGGCATCGGTTCTAAGTTCATTCATCTCATTAAGTTTGTCTTTCCTATGTGAACCGGCTTGATTAGGATCAATGTTAGCCCATTTAGGAGCCCATGAAGCCTTGTGTTCTAACTCGAATGGGAGGTGGCATGCTTTTTCATATTCAAGTCTATAAGGTGTTCAACCTATTGGTGGCTTAAATATGGTTCAAAAAGCCCACAATGCATCGTCAAGCTTATCCGACCAAGAAGCTCGATGCTCTCCCACCGTACGTTCTAAAATTCTCTTTAAACAACGATTTGTGACCTCAGTTTTCCCATTAGTTTGTGGGTGATACGCGGTAGAAAGTCTATGGTTAACACCATACTTCTTCATGACTCTTGTAAATTGATCATTACCAAAATGAGTCCTACGATCACTTATAATGGTACGAGGTACACCAAATCTAGCAAATAATTTCTTCAATAATTTTAATAGAACTCAAGCATCATTAGTAGGCAAGGTCTTAGCCTCAACGCACTTAGAAAGATAATCCACCGCTACGAGTATATACTTATTCCCCTTTGAAGATGGAAAAGGTCCCATAAAATCTGTGCCCCATACATCAAATATCTCACATTCTTGAATGAAATTTTGTGGCATCTCATCTCTTTGGTTAATGTTTCCTTTTCTTTGACAAACATCACAATATTTCACCATCTCTTGGGCATCTTTATAAATGGAAGGCCAATAGTACCCGAATCAAAGACCTTTTTTAGCCATGTATTTAGGCCCAAAATGGCCCCCCGTGGGTCCCTTATGGCAAGCCTCTAGAATCTTAAATGATTCGGGACCATCTATACAATGTCTTATGATTTGGTCCGCACATTGCCTAAAGAGGTAAGGGTCATCCCAAAAGTAGTACTTAACTTCCTCGAGAAAGTTCTTTTGTTGGGAAGTAAGACCCTCAATTAGCACATCCCCCACAAGATAGTTTGCAATATCCACAAACCAAGGGGTGGCATCCTCTTGTGAAGAGATACACATGAGTTCCTCTAGTGGAAAGGATTCATTTATTTCCTTATGAGGCAATTATCCTTGAAAAGGATGCTCAAGTCTACTCAAATGATCCGTCGCTAAATTCTTGGCTCCTTTCTTATCACGAATTTCTATGGAAAACTCTTGGAGAAACAAAACACATCTCAATAATCTAGGCTTAGCATCTTGCTTTAACATAAGTTATTTGAGAGCGGAATGGTCCTTATACACTATGGTCTTCGAAAGAACAAGATGGGGCGGAATTCTCAAAAGCATACACAATGGCTAACAATTCTTTTTTTGTGGTAGTATAATGCAATTGAGCACCCGTCATGGTCTTACTAGCATAGTTTATAGGTTGAAAGTGTTTATTTATTCTTTGCCCCAAAACGAACCCCACGGCATAATCACTAGCATCACACATGAGCTCAAAAGGCAAATCCCTATTTGGTGAAACCAAAACTGGAGCCTTAGTGAATTTTTCTTTAAGGATCTCAAAAGACTCTAAACACTCTTGTGTGAATATGAAAGGAGCCTCTTTTTCTAAGAGGTGGGTGATGCGTGTCTGGTGTATTGGATTTTGAACAAGTTTTAAATTTATAAACACGAATTATCGGATTGACTAAAAACGCACGGGCAAGTATAACCCTTTCGTTTCTGTATAACTTTTATGTGGTAATACCGAGATCGTTCATGGGGATTTGGAAAACCTATGATCATTCAAAAATAAGACTATAATCGTTGATTGTAGCAATTGTAGACAAACAAATAACAAGTAAAATGATGAGATGAATGATAAGATTAAAAGCAACACTTGGTAAAGACTAGTTTAGGCATCCGTAGTGTTATGATTGTGATGACAATTTTAACAAGTATGATTATGAAATTAGATGGATAATCCAATCTATTGTTTTCAAAAGCTTTAATCTTCGTCAAGACTTTGGTTAAAGAAAACAAGCATTAGACTCAATCACTCAATTCAAGACTTAATCCAATTTCAACATATTCGATTCACGGTCGTTTCACGAATTTGGTAACACTTATAATTATGTTTCTTGATAATCAAAACTTCTTAAGAAATGTTCAATACAAAATATAGCCAATCATAGACAAACCGGCTATAACTTATTTATAGAAAATAACCCTTTCGACCTATGAAATCATTACCAACAAATTAAGTTTTGATCACAATTGTCAAATGAAGCATAAGTACCAATGGTTCAAAGGAAAGCTTGACATTGAAATAAGCATAGATCACAATCACAACCACTACTTCATACCACAAACATCATCCTACTAAGTGTAGAATGAGATTTAGCTACTTATAACAAACAATGAAATAAACTCTGAAATAATAGTCTTACAAGTCATAATCAAGAACCTTACAAATTAGGGTAATGACCCCTAAGAGTTTCGTTATGTTAACTTTGCTTTTCGGACTCCAAAAGTGACTTTTCTTGCACCACCTTGCTCAAATCCGGGAATGGAGGTTTAGACAAGACTGAGAGAGTTATTTTGTGGTTATGAAAGATATTATGAAATGATATCAAAAGGTATTTTAGTTGTTGTTGTTGCATGACCCTAAGGGTCTTATTTATACAAATTGAAGGCATGGAGTGAATGCATGGCTTGGAGCCAAAGACAAATGCTTGGAGCCAAAGGAAGTCTAGAACTTTCTTGTATGTTCTCCCTTGAGCTTGCATGAATGTAGACACAAATTCTGCCTACAAAAATATGGGTGGCAACTTGAATCCTGATGGTGGCAACTTGGATGAGTTTTGTTGGTGGCGACTTTATTTCTGTTGGTGGTAACTTCATGTTGAGTGACTTGTATGCTCCTTGGAAATACTTGTTCTTCCCAAAATTGATCATTAAAGGCTTGGAACTTGTACACGGGTCTTGAACTTGACTAGGATTCTTCGTACTCGTACTAATCTCCATATTTACGTTGTTTTATACTCCATTCCTGCAATTGGCTACACAAATACCTGCAAACACAATTGGGCACAATTATGCACAAAAGTATCATAGATATAACCAATATACATGTACAAAAGTACGGATAACGCTCCCAAAAACATGTTGGATTTGGGCTTTACCAAATCCCCTCACACTTAAGTTTTGCTTGCGCTCAAGCAAGAAGAAAAGAATATTAAATCCAAATGTACATGTATTTTATAAAAATTGGATGCAAGTCTACCAAGTACAAGTACAAGATAAAACTCATCGACTTAAGTTTTTAAGGTTGAAAAATTGAGATATAAAGTCAATACCCATAAAAATCTAGAAAGTCTTTTATTTTTAACTACACTAATAACATATGAATTGAAGCAACATGTATCCCGAATTAGCACATTGGTTAATCGATACCTTTTATTTCTTCTTCTTCCTTCAACTTCATAACATTATAGCTCATTGGCTATTTATTTGTCTTTTTGACTTTTTCCTTTCTTTTTCTCTTTTTTTTTTCTTTTTTTTTTCTTTTTTTTTCTTTTTTTTTCCTTTTTTTTCTTTTTTTCTTTTTTCTTTGGCTAAAACTCCTAGCCATGGATCAACATACTTACAAAGTTCATGTTGTATTTACAAACATGGAAATTGCAACTTTCTCCTAATTTTTTGGATTTTTCTTCTACTATTATATGAGACTTTGACTTGGGTAAGTTTGACACAAAAATATATCTCAAATTTTCAAAAATTACCGATTGGTAAATTTCTTAATTATTTATATACATTTACTTGAAACTTTTTATTTACGAGGGCAAAAAAGAACAAGATTTTAAAATAGCCCAAAAATATGGCAATTAAGCATCTTTTTTCTCGATTTCCCTACAACCCCCTCACACTTAAGTTTAGCATTGTCCTCAATGTGATGAAATTGAGCAAAAGTATAGGGAATATGAGAAAAACCAGAATCACGAGCATATCATGTATCATACAAGAGTCTTGTCTTCGACTTCAACTTGCGGTACCTACAAAAAAAATAAAACACAAAAAAATACGAAAACACTCTATTTTTGGTTTTTATAGGTTTTTATAAAAGCGACACATGCTACGCCCCCACACTTAAGCAAAACATTGGTTAAAATTGTTGGGTGTAAGCATGAATTTATTTTGAAAAAAGAAAATAACACTTAAAATTTCTAAAAACACACGGGTTGCCTCCTGAGAAGCGCTTATTTTATTATTGAGTCATCAGCGTGACTCGTACTTCTTTTTAGTTTTCTTTATTTTTATCGAGCGTAAAATGTTCACTCCACTCATCATGGTATAGTTTAACACGGTGTCCATTAACAATGAAGCTTCCTTCATTCTTGTCATACAATTCAACATAACCGGACGGGTATCCATGTCTTACTATAAAAGAACCGTACCACTTTTATTTAAGCTTTGGAGCTTTGATTTTATATCACATATTAAACAAGAGAACTTTGTCTCCCTTCTTGAATTCTTTTAGGATTCGAAGTTTCTTGTCATGATAAGCTTTGGTACGTGCTTTGCATAATTTGGAATTCTCATAAGCTTGGAGTCTTAATTCATCGAGTTTATGCAATTGCAAGAATTGGTTTTCTCCAGCAATTTTGAGATCGGGATTACAGCTTCTTAATACCCAATAAGCACGGTGCTCAATTTCAAAGGCCAAGTGACATGTTTTACCGTACAATAAACGATAAGGTGTTGTGCCAATTGGTGTCTTATAAGCTGTTCGGAATGCCCACGTCAAGTTTCCTTGACCAAATGGAAGGATTGTCCATAACCTTTTTTCGAGTATTCGTTTTAAGGCTCTGTTGGTATTCTCAACTTGTCCACTTGTTTGTGGATGATATGCGGTGGCAAAGCGATGTGTGACTCCATAATGCTTTAAGTTTTTCTCCATTTGTTTGTTACAAAAATGGGAACCTCGATTGCTAATTAAAGCTTTCGGCATTCCATAACGAGAGAAAGGCTTTTTCAGAAAATTGATTACGGCTCGTGAATCGTTCGTGGGTAAAGCTTCGGCTTTGGCCCATTTGGACACGTAATAAATAGCGACTAAGATATATTCGAACTTATGGGATTTGGGAAAGGGTCTCATGAAATCAATTCCCCATACGTCAAATATTTCGCTAATTTGGATGTTGTTTTGAGGCATCTCATCTCTTCGTGAGAGGCTACCAGTACGTTGGCAAGCATCACAATTTTCGACTAGAGTATAAGCCTCTTTAAAAATTGTTGGCCAATAGAAACCAGCATCAAACACTTTTTTCGCGGTGGTGGAAGGACCATAATGTCCCCCAGTAGAGCCATGATGACATTCATCAAGGATCTTTCTTGTTTCCGCACCATAAACACATCTTCTAATCATGCCATCGGGGCATACCTTGAAAAGGTAGGGATCTTCCTAGAAATAGCGTTTTAGGTCGGAAAAGAATTTACATCGTTGGTGATAGGTTAAACCTTTTCTTAGAATTCTTCCAACGAGGTAATTTGCAAAATCTGCAAACCACGGAGATTCGTCCGTAGAGATTTGCATAAGTGTTTCATCGGGGAAATAGTCATCGATATCTTCGTCCCTTAACTCTTCCATGTTTGGATTTTTAATTCGCGATAAATGAGCGGCGACGACGTTTTCAGCTCCTTTCTTATTTTGAATTTCGATGTCAAATTCTTGGAGTAGTAAAATCCATCTAATAAGACGCGGCTTAGCATCTTGTTTAGAGAATAGGTATTTCAACGCGGAATGATCGGTGAATACAATCGTTTTCGATAACACGAGATAGGATCGAAATTTGCCAAAAGCAAAAACTACGGCAAGTAGTTCTTTCTCGGTGATCGTGTAGTTGAGCTGCGCGCTATTTAGAGTTTTGCTCGTAAAATGTATAGGACGGAAATGTTTTCCTTCGCGTTTTCCTAATACGGCTCCTACAGCGAAATCGCTTGCATCACACATAAGTTCAAACGGTCATGACCAATCCGGTGAAACCATGATTGGTGAATTCGTTAACTTGTCTTTAAGCTTTTCGAATGCCTTTATGCATTCTTCGTTGAAATCAAAGACTATGTCTTTTTCAAGGATTTTGGTCATCGGTCTAGCGATTTTGAAAAAGTCTTTTATGAATTGGTGGTAGAATCCCGCATGACCTAGAAAACTTCTAACGGCTTTAACGTTAGTGGGTGGGTAATTTGGATATCACTTCGATCTTGGCCTTGTCTACTTCCAATCCGGCTCCGGAGACTTTGTGTCCAAGCACAATTCTTTCAGTCACCATAACGTGACATTTCTCCCAATTGAGCACGAGATGAGCTTGTTTGCATCGGATGAGCATGTGCTCTAGATTAAAAAGGCAAGACTTGAATGAGTTTCCGAAGACTGAGAAATCATCCATGAAAACTTCCATGGATACTTCGATCATGTCTTGAAAGATCGCGATCATACACCTTTGACAAGTCGCATGTGCATTGAAAAGACCAAAAGGCATACACCCCATAAGCAAATGTTCCAAAAGGACATGTAAAAGTGGTATTGTCTTGATCAGATGGTATGATAAGTATTTGGAAATATCCGGAAAATCCATCAAGAAAACAAAAGAATTTGTTCCCCGCTAGTCGTTCCAACATTTGGTCCATGAATGGTAGAGGGAAATGATCTTTTCGTGTGACATCATTTAATTTGCGGTAATCAATGCACACGCGCCAACCGGTAATGGTTCTTGTGGGAACAAGTTCGTTATATTCGTTGGTCACAACAGTCATTCCTCCTTTCTTAGGAACACAATGAATAGGAATAACCCAAGGACTATCTTCTATGGCAAAGATGATTCTTGCTTCAAGGAGTTTGATTACTTCAGTTTTTATAATCTCTTTCATGTTTGGGTTAAGTCGATGTTGCCTCTCAATAACGGACTTGGCATCGTCTTAAAGATTGATCTTATGTTTGCAAAATTGCGAATCAATTCCTGGTATATCGGATGTTTTCCATGCAAACGCTTCTTCGTGGTTTTTGAGCATAGAAAAAGGCGTTTTTTCTCATCTTCCTCGAGTGAAGCTGAGATAATCACCAGAAGGAGTGAATCCTTCTCTAGATAAGCGTACTCGAGATGTTCGGGAAGAGGTTTCAATTCAAGATCCATCGGTAGATCATGAATAGATTTGGGAACTATAAAGTTCGACTTCGAAGGCAAAACTTCGAAGGGTTTGTTTTCCTCTTCTTCTAGAGTTACTTCAGAATCAAGGGCCATGAATTCTTCGAATTCAAGATCAAGATCGGTATCGCTAATCTTTTCCGAAGTTTTTTGGAATGGTGCGTTGTCATCAAGCAATGCATCCAACTCTTCTTCCGTTACTTCATTGATAACATCCACGCGAAAGCATGTGTCATCATTAGAATGAGAATGTTGCATAGCTTTATCGACTAAGAATGTGACTCGATCGTCACCAACTCCAAGTTTGAGTTCTCTATTCTTCACACGAATAATAACATCGGCGGTGTGCAGGAATGGTCGTCCTAAAATGAGAGGGACGTGATGGTCTTCCTCCATCAAGGATTATGAAGTCGGCGGGAAATATGAATTTACCAACTTAAACAAGCATGTTCTCAGTTATCCCGATGGAATATTGGTAGGTGTGGTTAGCCAAACATATACTCATACTTGTAGGTTTCAAAGTATTGTTTGAAAGATTTTTGTATAATGAGTATGGCATAAGATTGATACTCGCGCCTAGATCGGCCAAGGCGTGACATTCAACATTTTTGGCTAGAGTGCATGGTATGAGAAAGCTTCCCGGATCTCCAAGCTTTGGTGGAAGTTTTCTTTGCAAGGCTGCAGAACATTCTTCTTTTAGAAACGCAGCAGAGATTTTCTCCGTCTTACTATGGTTGCTCACAAGATCTTTGAGGAATTTCCCATAGTTGGGCATGCCGGTTAAGATATCAACCAGGGGAACGTTGATCTTAACTTTTTTAATCATCTTAAGGAATTTGGCATTACGAGCCTCCATCTTTTCCTTTCATATGCGTTAAGGATATGGAATTTTGGGTGTATACGCCTTTGGTGTTGGTGTTGGAATGGGTGTGGTTTGTTTTGGTTTTGGTTTGGAATGAGGAACGATTTCTTCCTTCTCGGGCTCATCGGCTTCATCTTCACTTTCATCGGAGAAAGTGGGAGCATTGGTGTTTAGGTTTTGTGGTGGATCATAACTCAGCCCACTCCTTGTGAATACGACATTCACATGTTCATTACGGGAGGAGGGTGGACGATATGGTTTATCCATAGATGGTTTTGGGTTTGTTTGAGTGTTGCTTGGCAGCGAACCACTTGGTCGATTGGCTAATTGGTCGGTGATTCGACTGATCTTGGTTTCGATATCACTAATAGTGGCGGTGTGGTGTCTTTGTCCTCTTTCAACGTTGGCTTTGAGATCGAAGAATTGGTTCTTAATGAACGTGTTTGTTGATTTATGAGATTCTATGAAAGCTAAGAACGTTTTTTTCTAAGTTCGATCCTTCGGGTTTCTTCTCGTTTGATGGAACGGAATTATCGTTCTCACGAGGTTGTGAGTTACGATTTTTGATTTTGGGGTACTCACGCCAAATGTCGGGGTTTCTAATGTAGTAGTTACCTCGATAACCACCTCCTCGGTATCCTTGGGCGTAGTTTGCTTCTTGTGGTGGTTCTCTTATTGGTGTGTCATCACACTCCGTAGATGGGTGTGGTCCTCTACAAAGAGTACATTCGCCTTGCATCTCTTTCATTTCGTCTTTGATAGTTTTGAATTGCGAGTCGAATTTAGATGTGAGAGTGTCCATCTTTTCCATGAGTTTAGAATTTTCGCTACTTTCAACGAAAGCAACGGTTTTCTTGAATGGTTTGGAACGATTATCTTTGGACCAATCTAGTTTTAAGAGAACCTGGTCCTCGAGCAATTGATATGCTTTGTTGGGATTCTTATAGAGAAAGAGTCCACCGGCGTGAAGGATTGCTTGTGTCGGTTCATTGAGACCATGATAAAAGATTTGGATGATGGTTCCTTTTAATAAATCATGTCCATGACAACTACGAAGTAGGTCTTTCATTTGGTTCCACGCATCAATGAGTGTTTCTTGTGAAATTTGGGCGAAACCTCAAATTTCTCCCATGAGTCTTTCGTACATGGCGGGTGGATAGAAACGGCTAACAAAAGCGATCTCATTTGTTCCCATGTTTCATTGGTACCGGGGGTCAACTCATTATACCAAACTCTTGCATCTCCGGACAGAGATGATGGGAAGAGTTTGAGTTTTATAGCGTCTACATTGACGTCAGCTCCATATCGGAACATGCCACATATTTCTATGAATTCGGCTATGTGCTTATGCGGATCGACCCGCGTACGGCCGTCAAATTGGCGGTCTTTGATCATTGAAAGGTGATGACCTTTCACGGTGAAGTTTTCTCCAAGCTCAACATGAACAATAGCAGCCTCGGGGGTAGGTGCTACTACTCGGTTGGCTGCCCACATGGATTGATTGTCGGCCATCGGGAATGGTAGATCATTAAATAGGTTATAGACGACAAATGCGTCTAAGAGATTATCAAAGGGTGGGTTTTTGGTTTTTGGAACTCGGTTTTCAAAAGAGACAAAGGGTTGCTTCTTGCGGTTTTTCTTTCGAGATTGATGAATATAACGTTAGGTATTGGTGTATGGACTAAGCAATTCTTGACCGGAAGAACGTGTGTTCATTCAAGTCTTGAAGAACTTTTGAAAAAGACTACAAGTAACAAAAATAAAAACAAACAAAATAATACTAATAGGAAAATAAGTAGATAAGAAATTAAATAAACCAAAAAAACTAAAAACATAAAAAAAAAATTTTTATTTATTTATTTTTGTTTATAAAATTAGGTTTTGCCGGAGGCGAAATGGGAGTGCCGGCCGGCAAAATCGGTTCTGTAAAAAAAAGGGGAGAGTTGTTGGCGGCAAGAAATCTTGTCGGGCGGCAAAATGGAGTCTGTGATGAAGTTGCCGGTGGCATAAGGGTTTTGCCGGGCGACAAAATCATTTATGTGATGAAGTTACTGGCGGCAGATCGGTTTTGCCGGTGGCGCGATGCTGCTGCAAATTCTTTTTATTTTTTTTAGTTTTTTATTTTTGGGCTTTTTGGCGACAAGATCGCTACAATCGGATTATAGGATGATTTTGGAACTAAGAACACAATTAAATCCCAGGCAACGGCGCCAAAAACTTGATGCATGTCCGGTGTATTAGATTTGGAACAAGTTTTAAATTTATAAACACGTGTTAGCGGATTGACTAAAAACGCACGGGCAAGTATAACCCTTTTGTTTTTGTATAGCTTTTATGTGGTAATACCGATATCGTTCACGGGGATTTGGAAAACCTATGATCATTCAAAAATAAAACTATAATCGTTGATTGTAGCAATTGTAGACAAACAAATAACAAGTAAAATGATGAGATGAATAATAAGATTAGAAGCAACACTTGGTAAAGACTAGTTTAGGCATCCGTAGTGGTATGATTATGATGAAAAGTTTAACAAATATGATTATGATAATTAGATGGATAATCCAATCTATTGTATTCAAAAGCTTTAATCTTCGTCAAGACTTTGGTTAAAGAAAACAAGCATTAGACTCAATCACTCAATTCAAGACTTAATCCAATTTCAACATATTCGATTCACGGTCGTTTCACGAATTTGGTAACACTTATAATTATGTTTCTTGATAATCAAAACTTCTTAAAAAATGATCAATACAAAAGATAGCCAATCATAGACAAACCGGCTATGAATTGTTGATAGAAAATAACCCTTTCGACCTTTGAAATCTTTACCAACATAAGTACCAATAACCCTTTCGACCTATGAAATTATGTTTTGATCACAATTGTCAAATGAAACATAAGTACCAATGGTTCAAAGGAAAGCTTGACATTGAAATAAACATAGATCACAATCACAACCACTACTTCATACGACGAACATAATCCTACCAAGTGTAGAATGAGATTTAGCTACTCATAACAAACAATGAAATAAACTCTGAAATAATAGTCTTACAAGTCATAATCAAGAGCCTTACAAAGTGAAAATATGTTTCTAATGATTAGGGTAATGACCCCTAAGAGTTTCGTGATGTTAACTTTGCTTTTCGGACTCCAAAAGTGACTTTTCTTGCACCACCTTGCTCAAATCCGGGAATGGAGGATTGGACAAGGTTGAGAGAGTTATTTTGTGGTTATGAAAGATATTATGAGATGATATCAAAAGGTATTTTAGTTGTTGTTGTTACATGACCCTAAGGGTCTTATTTATACAAATTGAAGTCATGGAGTGAATGCATGGCTTGGAGCCAAAGACAAATGCTTGGAGCCAAGGGAAGTCTAGAACTTTCTTGTATGTTCTCCCTTGAGCTTGCATGAATGTAGGCACAAATTCTGCCTACAAAAATATGGGTGGCAACTTGAATCCTGTTGGTGGCAACTTGGATGAGTTTTGTTGGTGGCGACTTTATTTCTGCTGGTGGCAACTTCATGCTGAGTGACTTGTATGCTCCTTGGAAATACTTGTTCTTGCACCCGAAATTGATCTTTATAGGCTTGTAACTTGTACACGGGTCTTGAGCTTGACTAGGATTCTTCGTACTCGTACTAATCTCCATATTTACGTTGTTTTATACTCCATTCCTGCAATTGGCTACACAAAGACTTGCAAACACAATTGGGCAAAATTATGCACAAAAGTATCATAGATATAACCAATATACATGTACAAAAGTACGGATAACACTCCCAAAAATATGTTAGATTTGGGCGTTATCAAATCCCCTCACACTTAAGTTTTGCTTCCCCTCAAGAAAGAAGAAAAGAATATTAAATCCAAATGTACATGTATTTTATAAAAACGCGATGCAAGTCTACCAAGTACAAGTACAAGATAAAACTCATCGACTTAAGTTTTTAAGGTTGAAAAATTAAGATATAAAGTCAATACCCATAAAAATCTAGAAAGTCTTTTATTTCTAACTACACTAATAACATATGAATTGAAGCACATATATCCCGACTTAGCACATTGGTTAATCAATACCTTTTATTTCTTCTTCTTCCTTCAACTTCATAACATTATAGCGCGTTGGCTATTTATTTGTCTTTTTGACCCTTTTCTTTCTTTTTCTCCTTTTTCTTTCTTTTTTTCTTTTTTTTTCTTTTTTTCTTTGGCTAAAACTCCTAGCCATGGATCAACATACTTACAAAGTTCATGTTATATTGACAAACATGGAAATTGAAACTTTCTCCTAGTTTTTTGGATTTTTCTTCTACTATTATACGAGACTTTGACTTGGGTAAGTTTGCCACAAATATATATCTCAACTTTTCAAAAATTATCGATTGGTAAATTTCTTATTTATTTATATACATTTGCTTGAAACTTTTTATTTACGAGGGCAAAACTGAACAATATTTTAAAATAGCCCAATAATATGAAAATTAAGCATCTTTTTCTCGATTTTCCTACAACCCCCTCACACTTAAGTTTAGCATTGTTAATGTTAGGTTTTTTGCAAACTCTTTTTATATCTATTTTCGTTCCTCGAATCGACTCGAATTGATATCCGGTTTAACGTAAGACTTAATTCATTTTTGGTAAATAAAACTTTGGTATTTTAAACTAAATCTATTTAATTAAAACTAATTTAGACTATTTAAAATTTAAATCTAATTTAATAACTTTTTAATCTAATGTAAAATCTAATTTAAACTAATTTTAATAAAAATCTATTTTAAAACTTAAACAAGATTAAAACTAATATTTGAAAACTAAAAACATTTTTAAAACTAAAATTTATTTTCACCAAAAATAAAATGAAACTAATTTAAAAGTATAAAGGAAATTAGAATTAAAATATATCTTTTTATTTTTTATGAAAACTGAATAAAGAAAACTTTGAATAAAACTTTTTAATTAAAACTATTGATTAAATTTAAATAAACTAAAAACTTTGAATTAAACTAAATAAGTAAGACTGCCTATATTAATAACCCTATATTAACTTAATAATGAGAAGATAAACACAAATAAGGGTTCAGCAGAGTTGGTTAGGTTGTTTGGCTGGTGAACGAGAGGTCCAGGGTTCGAAACCCTGGAGACCCCTTTTTTGCTAATTATATTTTTTAGACAGATTATAAACCAAACAGTTAAGCTATTTAATAAGCTGAAAAACCAAGACAATTAAGATAGAAAAATAAGAACTAAAAAAAAGGAAGTCTAACAGAAAAGCAAATAAGCTATATCTAATTAAGCTAAAAAACCAAATAAACTAAAAAGCTGAAACAAATAAGCAGATAAAATCTAAAACTAATAATAAGCAATAATCCCAACGCAGATAAGCACACAAAGCCAAATAGAAAATAAGCTATAATATCCGATTAAGCATGTGAAATGAGCAGATCTAAAAGAAACGAATAACAAAACAGTAAGCAAAAAAAATCAAATAAAAATATAGGCTAAAATGAAATAAGCAAACAATTCATACCAATTTAAACAATAAGCAGATCTAACAATTAAATACCCAAAATAAGAGCAGATAGCTAAAGCAGATAAAAACAACCGAACAAAAGCAGATAACTAAAATAATCATAAGCAGATTCTAACAACTAACAACCAAACGAAAGAAGATAACTAAAATAATCATAAGCAGATTCTAATAACTAACAATCAAACAAAAGCAGATAAATAATATAAATAAGCTTAAACAAGAAAATTAAAAAGAGATTCAGAACCTTTTGTCGAAACCGTTGTGTCGAAGGTTGGCGTTGAGCCACCTTGTGAACCGAAGCAACACCTTAAATCATCACCTCGAACCACCACTTGAGACTCTCGACCAAACAATAACCCAAAAAGCATCGAACAGTAATTCTTTAATAATCTCCCAGTGGGGAAAATTATGTTTCCACTTTCTTCTTTATTTATTTATTTATTTTTTTTTTTTATAATAGTAATAATAAAATGCGAACAGTAGTATTAAAAAGCAGTTTAAAGATTAAAAATGAATTCGACAGAAATTAAAAAGAGACAAATTAAATAAATTCAACTTTTCATTAATAAGATAAAAAAAATTACAATTGACTGAAAATAAAAATTACATTAAACGTAATATAATTTTGCAGAAATTTAAATCTAAATTAACCTACTCCTAAATTAAAAAACAGTAAATAAAATAAAGAAAATGGACTATCAAATTACAAGATGTGGGGGATTTTATAGGCAAAACCACCAAAAATTTCTTGAAACTTCTTGGTGCCCACGGCTTCGAATCATGGCCGTTCTTCCATCTTCTCTCTCTTTTTCTTGTAATCAAACGGATGAGATCAACTTGCAAGCCACGGATCACCAAAGTGGTGTGATATGATTGGAGGATTGGTATTGTGATTTTTCATAACCAATCAAAAGTGGGGATTAAAGGCCACGTAGGATAGGATTGAGGACCACAGTTGGTGTTAACACCCGTTTTTCTTGGGGTTTTTTTTGGCAAACGTGTGAATCACACGTTTATGTAAAAAGCCCCAATTTTCGATGGTAATTTTTGGTGATGGGATAAATTAGGATTTGGGTAATTGGGGTAAACTGGTTTTGTAGAAGAGAAAGAAGGGGAAGTGGGTGTGCATCGTTTGTAACGAATGAATAATGGGGATGGGGTAAAAAAACGCTTTTATTTATTTTGGGTGAGTGGGGGAAAGTTGTTGTGTGAAAACATGTGTGAGGTAAATAAATGTGGGATTTACGTTTGTTGACTGAGGTGTGTTTGACCAACTTTTGAAAAGTAATTGGATTCATCCGTCCATGTTTATTAAGTAATGGGCTTGGGCTTTAGGTTTTTGCATCAACAAAGGAATACACCATGTTTTGTGCTAAGTTATTTGGGCTTTTACCATATTTTGGACCCAAACTTTACCATCCGTGTTTCTTTAATTAGCCAAATGGGCTTGTGGGCCCAATAAGCAAATGTAGGACCCACAAGACCCGAATTCTTCGTAAATGACTAAAACGAGCTCGATTTTGGCTTTCTTGATCTTTTCTTCAATCCCGTGTTTATTTTGATGGTTTTCGTGAATTCGGCACACTTTTGGTCTTTGACTTTGTCTTTGTCTTTTTCTTGGACTTTTCTTCAACATTTGACCGTAAAATCCCGTGTTTTCTTTCCTTTTGATCATTTGTACCTATTTAACACAAAAACACAAAACCACGCGTAATTTCGACTTTTACGATGTTAAACACATGATTAGGTCTTGTTTTTCCTGATTTTAGTGGAAAAAGGATAAGTGTTTACACACTTATTAAATCCCCTACACTTGACCATTGCAATGACCCCATGCAATGCATTATTTTAAAGCATTAAGTTAATTTTTCTCTTAATTAATCCATCATGGCCTTTATTACTATTACTACTACTACTATAATGAAAAGATAAAAACTTAAAAGGAGACAAAAGTTATAACAATTTATTAACTTGAAAATTATTTGATGGAAGAAACTTGTAAAGAAATCTAAGACTTGAATTAGGGCTTTGGTGTCATGAATATTAATCACCCTCAAGTTTCACGTTCCCCATACCAAGCTTAAAAACGAGATCATTGTTTACCATAAGTCCTTAGGTTAAAATCACTTATATAAGATAATTGTGTAATACTCTTTCTCCAATTCCTACTTTGTATCTCTAGATTATATTGATTGTCATTCACCCGTAGGCTCATTTGAATTATTTGATAATTATTATTCCAAAAATGAAGGCCAAACGGTGCAAACCCGACACTCAAAACCTAACCTCGTCCTCAAAAACGTTGTCACTAAAGTAAGCCCACATCAAGGATGATTTAACACGATTTGGGGAATAAATTCCCGGACCCAAAATTTGGCCAAATAGTACTACTTATTAATTATTCCTCCAAAGTCATGTTGACTTTATGTGGAGTTTAGCAAGTTCACATCATATACCCTTAGGCTCTTTAAGATGTAAAAATGCTCCCCATCTATTGTCCACACCCTAAGGCTCCTTGAACGATAAACCAGGGAATTGATTTTTGAATCAATTTTTATTCAACACTTACCATGCCATACACCCTAAGGCTCTAATGACAAGGTTCGTGCTACATGCCCCACACCCTAAGGCTCCTTGAGGTCATGTTTTAATCTTATTCTTTCTTTATTTATGATATGTATAGTAGGCCAAATTCTGTGGTCCCATGGTCTGAATACCTCCTACTTAGTGGTTATGAGCCACCTTAGTCGGAAGTCCACAACGCTGGCACCCTCAATGTGTTCATGCTTTAATTACAATGAGAATAAAGATTTGGCTAAGAGTTAAGATATCGAATCGACACCGTAAAAATCCTCATTTATTAAGCAATTAAATATACAAGCGGGAAGAAAGAGCCACAAAAACCATATAAGCAAAAATTAACCCTTAAACTTATTATCAACTCTATCATTTCTCGTTCTCTACAATTTAAAATCTCAAAGAATGAGACTCGTGAATGCTTAGCCTAATAAACTAATTAAGGTCCATATGGTTAAGGATACTAGCTAGAGTAAACTTGGATAAGTAAACTCGGGTTGAGTCAAAATATTCACGACGGGCCTAATATATCAAAGATATCTAAACTTGCTAAAACCATTTTATTTATTCATTTATTTTATTATTGACTTTATTCTTAAAATGGAAATTATTAATACGATGCGATGACAAAAAGGAAAGAAAATAAAAATACTACTAGGCCAAAATAGATCAAAAATTTGAGAAACGTTGAAATTTTTTTAAATTTTCCCGTTAAATGAGGTCAAATTCATGAAAAAGCCCACTAAAATTTCGATAGAAATCCCCCCTACACTTAATATAAACATTGTCCTCAATGTTTAAGCATGTGGGAGAATAAACTCCCCTACACTTAGGACATTGAGTACGTTGTTTAAAATTGAGCTAAGGAAAGGACAACTAAAGTGATTACATTTATTCGTTTTATTTATATACAAGATTGAATCACAATAGCAAAAACTTATCGAAGGAACCGGGTACACGGGAAACACGGGAACACGGTTCTCGTCAAAAGTACCAAAAGTGGATCATTAAAGCACATGTCCCTGCACACAACATCACAACGCAAACAAACAACCTACTTGGATCCCCCTACACTTATTGTAGAAAATAGATAAAAGATAGATCATCGGGTTGCCTCCCGAGAAGCGCTTGTTTTTGTTAACCGAGTCACGAGCCTGACTCGACCCTGAATTAAATGGTCCATGGGGAAGCCTCGAATGTAATACCAGGATCAAAAATCTTATCCTCGGTCCCGGAGGAACATAATAAATGAGAGGCAGGAGGATAAGTCATAAAAGGTAAAAAGGTCCTCTCAACATATGTGAAATTATCGTCCACAGGAGTATCAATATTAAGAAACTCATCGATCTCGGGAATGAGAAAACCATCATCATCACTAAAAGTGATATGTGGAAGAGAATCGATGGTAGACTCAAAAGTAATTGGCGAAGAGGCAAATGTGAATTTATCAAAATCTGAGTTTTCAAAATCAATATCAATATCAAGTTTTAAAACACCATTTGCCTTCTCATCAATACCATGATCACAATTAAGCTCATGCGAGAAATCCAATAACACGGGATCATATAAAATATCCTCGTGATGGAATTTCTCAATACTCGAGGTGTAAAAGTCATCACTAAGGAGTAAAGAATCCGATAAATCATTAGTATCATGGTTTTCAAAAGTTGGTTTTGGTAAAATAGGAGAATCATCCTCATCCGAACACGAGGAATAATTGAAAATGTAGTCGGAATCACAAGATAACTCATCCCTATCTACAAACTCCTTAGGTGAAGGACAAATTAAGGGTTCTTCTTCTATGCACTCATTATAAAGTTCTTCACACTCCTCAAAATATGTCTCGCTAAGAGGATTTGAAGAAAGCAAAAAGTCATTTGAAGGAGTAGGTGAAGGAGTCATAAAAGAAATGGGGTCATCAATGGGTAATGGAGGCTCAAGTATAATCTCGGGAATTTACTCAATAGGTGAGGAAAGAGGAGAGCTAATAGTATCCGTGGGTGTCAACCCCGGAGGGTGAGTAAAACTCATGATAATCTCCGGGCCTTGTCTCTCCTTTATTGGCGGAGAGATGGAAGGATCCACAGTGGGAACATCACTACTAGTAGTGGTGTTAGTCTCAATATCAACTCTCAAAGACGGCTCAATATCACATTGAGCTTGATAGGTTTCTAAAATGAGCATGAATTTCCTATCGGTTTCCTCTTGCCATTCTCTTAGGAATCTATCATGTTCCTCAAGTTTATGAAGAATTAATTCCATTTGAGGTTGTGAAATACTCCCTTGATTATAGTTTTGAAAATTGCTTTCATTTGGAAAACCTTCATTATTTGAAAACCCTTGATTTTGAAATTCCGCATAAAACCGTTGATCATATTGTGGTGGGTCACTAGTTGTAGGAAAACTAGGGGAGCCAAAACAAGTATTAGTATCATAACACATATTTTCCTCATTATTATAAACCTCCTCATAAGTTTTGTCACAATTAAAATAAGCATGAGGCCCACCACAAGTCGTACACTCCTCGGACATAATCTTATAACGCTCTTCTTGCAATATTTCCCAAATCGGACGATTATCCATGGTAGTGTCGAAAGAAATCGAAATAACAATAATTATTTTGCTACGTAAAGAAAAATCTTTTTGTATTTTTTAGAAAAATATATATTCACAAGAAAAATCGAAAGAAATCGAATTAAGAAAAATAACACTAATACGTAATATTTTTGGTATAATACTTTAGGAAAAGTATTACCTTTTTATTTTTTTAATTTTTTTTTGGTGTAAATCTTAGGAAAGAATTTGCTTTTGTTGATTTTTTTATTTTTTTTTTATTTTTACCTTTTTAATTTTTTTTAAGTTTTTGATTTTTTTACAAGAAAATAACGTTCAAAATCGAACGGATCCCAAAATCCAAACGTCTTCACGAAAAATCGTGAATCGTACGAGCGAAGCGGCAACGGCGCCATTTTAATATAGGATTTTGCAAGGCAAATCTTTTAAAGCAACCTCGACTCAAATTGATATCCGGTTTAACGTAAGACTTAATTCGTTTTTGGTAAATAAAACTTTGGTATTTTAAACTAAATCTATTTAATTAAAACTAATTTAGACTATTTAAAACTTAAATCTAATTTAATAACTTTTTAATCTAATGTAAAATCTAATTTAAACTAATTTTAATAAAAATCTATTTTAAAACTTAAACAAGATTAAAACTAATTTTTGAAAACTAAAAACATTTTTAAAACTAAAATTTATTTACACCAAAAATAAAATGAAACTAATTTAAAAGTATAAAAGAAATTAAAATTAAAATATATCTTTTTATTTTTTATGAAAACTGAATAAAGAAAACTTTGAATAAAACTTTTTAATTAAAACTATTGATTAAATTTAAATAAACTAAAAACTTTGAATTAAACTAAATAAGTAAGACTGCCTATATTAATAACCCTATATTAACTTAATAATGAGAAGATAAACACAAATAAGGGTTCAGCAGAGTTGGTTAGGTTGTTTGGCTGGTGAACGAGAGGTCCAGGGTTCGAAACCCTGGAGACCCCTTTTTTGCTAAATATATTTATTTAGACAGATTATAAACCAAACAGTTAAGCTATTTAATAAGCTGAAAAACCAAGACAATTAAGCTAGAAAAATAAGAACTAAAAAAGGCAGTCTAACAGAAAAGCAAATAAGCTATATCTAATTAAGCTGAAAAACCAAATAAACTAAAAAGCTGAAACAAATAAGCAGATAAAATCTAAAACTAATAATAAGCAATAATCCGAACACAGATAAGCACACAAAGCCAAATAGAAAATAAGCTATAATATCCGATTAAGCATGTGAAATGAGCAGATCTAAAAGAAACGAATAACAAAACAGTAAGCAAAAAAAAATCAAAAAAAATATAGGCTATAATGAAATAAGCAAACAATTCATACCAATTTAAACAATAAGCGGATCTAACAATTAAATACCCAAAATAAGAGCAGATAGCTAAAGCAGATAAAAACAACCGAACAAAAGCAGATAACTAAAATAATCATAAGCAGATTCTAACAACTAACAACCAAACAAAAGCAGATAACTAAAATAATCATAAGCAGATTCTAACAACTAACAACCAAACAAAAGCAGATAAATAATATAAATAAGCTTAAACAAGAAAATTAAAAAGAGATTCAGAACCTTTTGTCGAAACCGTTGGGTCGAAGGTTGGCGCTAAGCCACCTTGTGAACCGAAGCAACACCTTAAATCATCACCTCGGACCACCACTTGAGACTCTCGACCAAACAGTAACCCAAAAAGCATCGAACAATAATTCTTTAATAATCTCCCAGTGGGGAAAATTATCTTTCCACTTTCTTCTTTATTTTTTTTTTACTTTTTTTATAATAATAATAATAAAATGCGAACAGTAGTATTAAAAATCAGTTTAAAGATTAAAAATGAATTCAACAGAAATTAAAAAGAGACAAATTAAATAAATTCAACTTTTCATTAATAAGATAAAAAAAAATTACAATTGACTGAAATAAAAAATTACATTAAACCTAATCTAATTTTGTAGAAAATTAAATCTAAATTAACCTACTCCTAAATTAAAAAACAGTAAATAAAATAAAGAAAATGGACTATCAAATTACAAGATGTGGGGGTTTTTATAGGCAAAACCACTAAAACTTTCTTGAAACTTCTTGGTGCGCACGGATTCGAATCATGGTCGTTCTTCCATCTTCTCTCTCTTTTTCTTGTAATCAAACGGATGAGATCAACTTGCAAGCCACGGATCACAAAAGTGGTGTGATATGATTGGAGGATTGGTATTGTGATTTGTCATAACCAATCAAAAGTGGGGATTAAAGGCCACGCATGATAGGATTGAGGACCACAGTTGGTGTTAACACCCGTTTTTCTTGGGGTTTTATTTGGCAAACGTGTGAATCACACGTTTATGTAAAAAGCCCCAATTTTCGATGGTAATTTTTGGTGATGGGATAAATTAGGGTTTGGGTAATTGGGGTAAACTGGTTTTGTGGGAGAGAAAGAAGGGGAAGTGGGTGTGCATCGTTTATAACGAATGAATAATGGGGATGGGGTAAAAAACGCTTTTATTTATTTTGGGTGAGTGGGGGAAAGTTGTTGTGTGAAAACACGTGTGAGGTAAATAAATGTGGGATTTACGTTTGTTGGCTGAGGTGTGTTTGACCAACTTTTGAAAAGTAATTGGATTCATCCGTCCATGTTTATTAAGTAATGGGATTGGGCTTTAGGTTTTTGTATCAACGAAGTAATACACCATGTTTTGTGCTAAGTTATTTGGGCTTTTACCATATTTTGGACCCAAACTTTACCATCCGTGTTTATTTAATTAGCCAAATGGGCTTGTGGGCCCAATAAGAAAATGTGGGACCCACAAGACCCGAATTCTTTGTAAATGACTAAAACGAGCTCGATTTTGGCTTTCTTGATCTTTTCTTCAATCCCGTGTTGATTTTGACGGTTTTCGTGAATTTCGGCACACTTTTGGTCTTTGACTTTGTCTTCGTCTTTTTCTTGGACTTTTCTTCAACATTTGACCGTAAAATCCCGTGTTTTCTTTCCTTTTGATCATTTGTACCTATTTAACACAAAAACACAAAACCACGCGTAATTTCGACTTTTACGATGTTAAACACATGATTAGGTCTTGTTTTTCCTTGATTTTAGTGGCAAAAGGATTAGTGTTTACACACTTATTAATTGTCCTCAATGTGATGAAACTGAGCAAAAGTATAGGGAATAAGAGAAAAACCAGAATCATGGGCATATCATGTATCATACAAGAGTCTTGTCTTCTCCTTCAACTTGCGGTACCTACAAAAAAAATAAAACACAAAAAATACGAAAACACTCTATTTTTGGTTTTTATAGGTGTTTATAAAAGCGACACATGCTACACCCCCACACTTAAGCAAAACATTGGTTAAAATTGTGGGGTGTAAGCATGAATTTATTTACAAAAAAAGAAAATAACACTTAAAAATTTTAAAAACATACGGGTTGCCTCCCGAGAAGCGCTTATTTTATTATTGAGTCATCAGCCTGACTCGTACTTCTTTTTAGTTTTCTTTATTTTTATCGAGCAAAAAATGTTCACTCCACTCATCATGGTATAGTTTAACACGGTGTCCATTAACAATGACGCTTCCTTCATTCTTGTCATACAATTGAACATAACCGGACGGGTATCCATGTTTTACTATAAAAGAACCGTACCACTTCTGTTTAAGCTTTGGAGCTTTAAATTTATATCACATATTAAACAAGAGAACTTTGTCTCCCTTCTTGAATTCTTTTCGGATTCGAAGTTTCCTGTCATGATAAGCTTTGGTACGTGCTTTGTATAATTTGGAATTCTCATAAGCTTGGAGTCTTAATTCATCGAGTTCATGCAATTGCAAGAATCGGTTTTCTCCAGCGATTTTGAGATCGGGATTACAGCTTCTTAATGCCCAATAAGCACGGTGCTCAATTTCAATGGGCAAGTGACACGTTTTATCGTACAATAAACGGTAAGGTGTTGTGCAAATTGGTGTCTTATAAGCTGTTCGGAATACCCACAGAGCGTCGTCAAGTTTCCTTGACCAAATGGAAGGGTTTTCCTAAACCTTTTTTCAAGTATTCGTTTTAAGGCTCTGTTGGTATCTCAACTTGTCCACTTGTTTGTGGATGATATGCGGTGGCAAAACGATGTGTGACTCCATAACGCTTTAAGATTTTCTCTATTTGTTTGTTACAAAAATGGGAACCTCGATTGCTAATTAAAGCTTTCGGCATTCCATAACGAGAGAAAGGCTTTTTTAGAAAATTGATTACGGCTCGTGTATCGTTCGTGGGTAAAGCTTCGGCTTCGACCCATTTGGACACGTAATAAATAGCGACTAAGATATATTCGAACTTATGGGATTTGGGAAAGGGTCTCATGAAATCAATTCCCCATACGTCAAATATTTCGCTAACTTGGATGTTGTTTTGAGGCATCTCATCTCTTCGTGAGAGGCTACCAGTACGTTGGCAAGCATCACAATTTTCGACTAGAGTATAGGCCTCTTTAAAAATTGTTGGCCAATAGAAACCAGCATCAAACACTTTTTTTGCGGTGGTGGAAGGACCATAATGTCCCCCAATAGGGCCATGATGACATTCATCAAGGATCTTTCTTGTTTCCGCACCATAAACACATCTCCTAATCATGCCATCGGGCATACCTTGAAAAGGTAGGGATCTTCCCAGAAATAGCGTTTTAGGTCAGAAAAGAATTTACATCGTTGGTGATAGGTTAAACCTTTTCTTAGAATTCTTCCAACGAGGTAATTTGCAAAATCTACAAACCACGGAGATTCGTCCGTAGAGATTTGCATAAGAGTTTCATCGGGGAAATAGTCATCGATATCTTCATCCCTTAACTCTTCCATGTTTGGATTTTCAATTCGCGATAAATGATCGGTGACGACGTTTTCAGCTCCTTTCTTATTTTGAATTTCGATGTCAAATTCTTGGAGTAGTAAAATCCATCTAATAAGACGCGGCTTATCATCTTTTTTAGAGAATAGGTTTTTCAACGCGGAATGATCGGTGAATACAATCGTTTTCGATAACACGAGATAGGATTGAAATTTGTCAAAAGCAAAGACTACGACAAGTAGTTCTTTCTCGGTGATCGTGTAGTTGAGCTGCGCGCTATTTAGAGTTTTGCTCGTAAAATTTATAGGACGGAAATGTTTTCCTTCGCGTTGTCCTAATACGGCTCCTACAGCGAAATCGCTTGCATCACACATACGTTCAAACGGTCACGACCAATCCGGTGAAACCATGATTGGTGCATTCGTTAACTTGTCTTTAAGCTTTTCGAATGCCTTTATGCATTCTTCCTTGAAATCAAAGACTATGTCTTTTTCAAGGAGTTTGGTCATCGGTCTAGCGATTTTGAAAAATTCTTTTATGAATCGGTGGTAGAATCCCGCATGACCTAGAAAACTTCTAACGGATTTAACGTTAGTGGATGGTGGTAATTTGGATATCACTTCGATCTTGCCCTTGTCCACTTCCAATCCGGCTCCGGAGACTTTGTGTCCAAGCACAATTCCTTCAGTCACCATAAAGTGACATTTCTTCCAATTGAGCACGAGATGAGCTTGTTTGCATCGGATGAGCATGTGCTCTAGATTAAAAAGGCAAGACTTGAATGATTTTCCGAAGACTGAGAAATCATCCATAAAAACTTCCATGGATACTTCGATCATGTCTTGAAAGATCGTGATCATACACCTTTGACAAGTCGCCGGTGCATTGAAATGACCAAAAGGCATACACCTATAAGCAAACGTTCCAAAAGGACACGTAAAAGTGGTATTGTCTTGATCAGATGGTTCGATAGGTATTTGGAAATATCCGGAAAAGCCATCGAGAAAACAAAAGAATTTGTTCCCCGCTAGTCTTTTCAACATTTGGTCCATGAATGGTAGAGGAAAATGATCTTTTCGTGTGGCATCATTTATTTTATGGTAATCAATGCACACACGCCAACCGGAAACAGTTCTTGTGGGAACAAGTTCGTTATGTTCGTTGGTCACAACAGTCATTCCTCCTTTCTTAGGAACGCAGTGAATAGGACTAACCCAAGGACTATCTTCTATGGCAAAGATGATTCTTGCTTCAAGGAGTTTGATTACTTTAGTTTTTACAATCACCTTCATGTTTGGGTTAAGTCGACGTTGCCTCTCAATAACGGGCTTGGCATCGTCTTAAAGATTGATCTTGTGTTTGCAAAATTGCAACTCAATTCCCGGTATATCGGATGTTTTCCATGCAAACGCTTCTTTGTGGTTTTTGAGCATAGAAACAAGGCGTTTCTTCTCATCTTCCTCGAGTGAAGCTGAGATAATCACCGAAAGGAGTGAATCCTTCTCTAGATAAGCGTACTCGAGATGTTTGGGAAGAGGTATCAATTTAATATCCGTCGGTGGATCATGAATAGATTTGGGAACTATAAAGTTCGACTTCAAAGGCAAAACTTTGAAGGGTTTGTTTTCCTCTTCTTCAAGAGTTACTTCAGAATCAAGGGCCATGAATTCTTCGAATTCACGATCACGATCGGTATCGCTAATCATTTTCAAAGTTGTTTGGAATGGTGCGTTGTCATCAAGCAATGCATCCAACTCTTCTTCCGTTACTTCATTGATAACATCCATGCGGAAGCATGTGTCATCATTAGAATGAGAATGTTGCATAGCTTTATCGACTAAGAATGTGACTCGATCTTCACCAACTCCAAGGTTGAGTTCTCTATTCTTCACACGAATAATAACATAATGGTCGTCCTAAAATGAGAGGGACGTGATGGCCTTCCTCCATTTAAAGGATTACGAAGTCGGCGGGAAATATGAATTTGCCAACTTGAACAAGCATGCTCTCAGTTATCCCGATGGGATATTGGTAGGTGTGGTTAGCCAAACGTATACTCATACTTGTAGGTTTTAAAGTATTGTTTGAAAGATTTTTGTATAATGAGTATGGCATAAGATTGATACTCGCGCCTAGATCGGCCAAGGCGTGACATTCAACATTGTTGGCTAGAGTGCATGGTATGAGAAAGCTTCTCGGATCTCCGAGCTTTGGTGGAAGTTTTCTTTGCAAGGCTGCAAAACATTCTTCTTTTAGAAACGCAGCAGAGATTTTCTCCGTCTTACTATGGTTGCTCACAAGATCTTTGATGAATTTCCCATAGTTGGGCATGTCGGTTAAGATATCAAAAAGGGAAACGTTGATCTTAAGTTCTTTAATCATCTTAAGGAATTTGGCACTACGAGCCTCCATCTTTTCCTTTCGTAGGCGTTGAGGATATAGAATTTTGGGTGTATACGCCTTTGGTGTTGGTGTTGGAATGGGTGTGATTTGTTTTGGTTTTGGTTTAGAAGGAGGAACGATTTATTCCTTCTCGGGCTCATCGGCTTCATCTTCACTTTCACCGGAGAAAGTGGGAGAATTGGTGTTTAGGTTTTGTGGTGGATCATAACTCAGCCCACTCCTTGTGAATACGGCATTCACATGTTCATTACGGGAGGAGGGTGGACGATATGGTTTATCCATAGATGGTTTTGGGTTTGTTTGAGTGTTGCTTGGCAGCGAACTACTTGGTCGATTGGCTAATTGGTCGGTGATTCGACCGATCTTGGTTTCGATATCACTAATAGTGGGGGTGTGGTGTCTTTGTCCTCTTTCAACGTTGGCTTTGAGATCGAAGAATTGGTTCTTAATGAACGTGTTTGTTGATTTTTGAGATTCTATGAAAGCTAAGAACGTTTTTTCTAAGTTCGATCCTTTGGGTCTCTTCTCGTTTGATGGAACGGAATTATCGTTCTCACGAGGTTGTGAGTTATAATTTTTGTTTTTGGGGTACTCACGCCAAATGTCGGGGTTTCTACTGTAGTAGTTACCTCGATAACCACCTCCTCGGTATCTTGGGCGTAGTTTGCTTCTTGTGGTGGTTCTCTTATTGGTGTGTCATCACACTCCGTAGATGGGTGTGGTCCTCCACAAAGAGTACATTTGCCTTGCATCTCTTTCATTTCGCGTTTGATAGTTTTGAATTGCGAGTCGAATTTAGATGTGAGAGTGTCCATCTTTTCCATGAGTTTAGAATTTTCGCTACTTTCAACGAAAGCAACGGTTTTTGTTGTCCCATATATTTAGATGATATAGCACGAATTAAAGAAATAAAATAGATGATGAAGATGAATTCAGAGAGAGAAAGTAGTGAGAGAAAGTAGAGAGAGAGAGATGATTAACTTTGGGAATATTAGATTAGAAGTGAGAATACTGAACAACCAACCCTCCTAACATGCTAGGAGGGTAGTATATATAGTCCACCCACATGCGGGCTTTAATGGGCTATATATTGGGTCGGGCTTGTCTTTTGGACTTTAATTAGTTTAAATCCAAGCCCGTAAACCACGACTAATTAACTACCTATTACAACGTTCTAACTAATGTTACAATAATAACCTATGACCAAGCATTCTTGTTTGACTCAATATTTTGGGGCTAACAATCTGCCCAATATGAGGTCATAACCTTTTGATATTTGGAGATCAATGGAGATTACGAATCTCGTCATAAATGAGTCTTGAACGTGCAACATTAGTTTTGTTCCTTCATGCTGTGATCTTTGAGCCTTTGTCATTGTCTTTCGACTTAGTCTTTTATCTTGAGATCTTCAAATCATTCTTGACTTGTCTTTGCCATCTCACGATCTTGTGTATTCATCCACATGCTCACACTATTAATTGTTGAATAAGTCTTTGGGCATGAATATGTGGTTTTGAATCTTTGACTTTGCTGAGTACACCGTGATGCCACCTTCTCGAGACAAAACATAGACACGGACTGAATGGCTTTGACATTCGTCCTAAATCGGTAGTGTTTTACCTCCGGTCAGTGAAGACCGTTATACGATATTAAATACCGTACCTGTGATTAGGTAGATTCAATTAAGAATCTCCTTGACAGGGTTTCGCGGCTGTACTAGCCGTTCTCTTTACTCGACCGTCTCAAAGCAAGACTGCGAACATAAAGAGTGAATCAATTGGATAAATATCCGCTTGATTAAAGTCTTCAATTCAAATTCCTGGAACAAGTTTGATTCATTAAGAATCTTACCATTGTTGTTGTCCAGTTGACATAAGTTTGATTCATAAGAATCTCACAAGTCACCTACCGTAGCGCTGTTTGATGTTGACGCTAGAAGGATTTCCGTTCGTCACTGTGAATATTAATGAATATCACTCTGAATGTTCTGGAAAGACCATAAAGATATTGCGTAGAGACCTGAAACGAGTTTGAATCAATTTAGAATCAAACCACTGTTGCTTTTCAGTTTTTCATATGTTCAATTCATAAAGAATCTTGCATATGACCTACCGCAGTGCTGTTTGATGTTAACACTAGAAGGATTTCCATTCATCATTGGGAATACTAAGTTTTATCACTCTGAGTGTTCTAGCAATATCGCAAGGATATAGCGTAGGTCTCTCTTGATCTTCATCCGTGTGTCCTAACGAGATTTGATTGATCTCTTGACTCTAGACTCGATTTGTGCACTTTAGTGGTCGGAGGCTGGAGCAGATGCCACCGATTCAATATCAACTATCTCGGAGTGAGAAAGTCAATAGAAGTTGTGTTGATCTCCGTGACAATAAAACAAACTTCTTTTGAGAGAAGCCTCAGTAGATAGGAAAGGGTTGTGCTTCACATCACTAGGTCCATGATAAGTTGTCTTCATGATGTGTTGACCCGGTTTCTGCCTAAGTTGTATGGAGGGCTTCTTTCTTTACACCCTTTATCCTTACATTTCTTTTTCATTCTTCAACCCCTTCAATGCTTACCAAGACATCATTGCTAGCACCTTGTTGTGATTGTTCCAGTGCTAGCATCAGTACTTAGTCGACATTCATCTACGTTCACATTCTACTCCATCTTTCCTAAGGACTTCTAATAATCTATTGGATTGTCCCTGGGAAGATCCCTCCGGTTCTGGTTGGATCATAGGACTTAAACCTAACCACCCTTTTGACACCAATAACGTCGTGAATTAAAGATGTTGTGGGTATTTGATCGTATCCATGAGTGCTTGAGTATTTAGATTACATTTTAATCATATTTTCTCCCCCTGTCTCTAATATATAAAATCTTTTGATATTAGAGATACCAAATTTGATTAAAATATATTTTGAAAAAATAGTCTTGAAAATCTTCGGGAGAAAGATGTGTCAAACTTAGCATGAAATTTGGAGCGCTCCCCCTCAAATATTGATCCAATGGAATTGTCATTACGAGGATTTGATCCACATTAAACTTTTGAGGATAGGAGTTGTTGAACACACAATTTTTGAAAGATTTTGAATATCATTGAGAAATTCTTGAAAAAATTGTGTTCAGCGCTTTTTGAAAAATCGATTCTTTTTGACGAAAAGGTTTTTCTAAAGCATAAACTTGAGTTCATAGACTTTGAATGTCTTGACGAATCCACTCAAGTGTAAGAAGATTTAACTTCTTTTGCTAAGGGTAAGAGTACGAAATCGTACACTCCCCCGTGAATATAGTTCCGGTTTGCAATCTGAAAGTGATTACAAGCCATTGTGTTGAGCTCAAAACGTTGAATGTTTTGTGACAAGCTCAACCCTAGATAGATTGCTCTACCCGTTGTTTGAAATATTGTCCAAAAGAGACAATTTCCTTTAAAAAGATAGAAATGACATGTTTTGAAAAATATTTACAACTTCCATCCGAGCTTTATGTACACACTCGTGTCTTTATTGAGCGACATTTCTAGGTACGTCCATATTATCGATACTGAAAGACATGTCGAGAAGAATATTTTTGGATTATTAAAGATTTTTTAGTTTTGTATTTTTCTTTTTCATTAATATTTACAGGTAGATGTTTGATAGATGAATCAAGCAGGCTTCTTTGCCAGTACCTCCAGTTCTGCTGGAGTCAAACATCTCATACCAATTTGCCTTACTAGATACGCAAACCTCTCTTTCGAAAGAGCTTTTGTAAACAAGTCAGCTAATTGGTAATCTGTTCCAACAAAGTATAATTCAATAATACCCTTTTCAACTTGTTCCTTAATGAAGTGATATCTGACATCAATGTGCTTCGTGCGGGAATTCTGTACCGGATTGCAGGAGATGGCTATGGCGGACTTTGAGTCACAGTACACAGGTACTTTATCAAAGTGGAAGCCATAATCCGTGAGTTGTGTTCGCATCCAAAGAACTTGAGCACAACACGCAGATAGAGACACATACTCCGCTTCGGCTGATAAAAGTGACGTGCAATCCTGCTTCTTGGAAGACCATCCCACAAGCTTATCTTGTCCTAGAAATTATGCCCCACTAGAAGTACTTTTACATGTATCAAGACACCCTGCATGATCATAATCTGAATAGGCCGTTAGAAAGAAACCGGTTTCCCTCGGATACTAGAGTCCCATGTGAATGGTATTCTTAAGGTACCGAAAGATCCGTTTAACCTCCTTGAGGTAATTTTTAGTGGGTCGTGCTTGATATCGTGCACAATAGCATGTAGCATGATGAATATCAGGTCTGCTGGCTGTCAAGTACATGAGGGACCCGATCATGGAACGATATCTCGCTTGATCTATGGATAATCTCTCCAAATCAGCATCTAGGGATGTGGTTGATAAAGGTGTCCCAACGGGGTCACATGATGTCATACCATGCTTTTTGATTTTCTCATGACAATACTTAGCTTGGTTAATGAAGATACCACTAGGGGATTGGTGAACTTGAATTCTTAAAAAGAATTTTAGTTCGCCCATCATAGACATTTCAAATCTGTTGTGCATTACTTTTTCAAACCATTTTAGAAGTTTTGGGTTTGTAGACCCGAAAATAATGTCATCAACATAAATTTGCACAAGCAAAATGTCATCCCCATATTTATAAGTGAACAAAGTTAAATAATGGAACCTTTTGAGAAACCTTTGGAGACCAGAAATTTCGAGAGCTCATCGTACCACGCCCTTGGAACTTTCTTGAGTCCATATAGTGCTTTGTGGAGATGATACACCTTGTCAGGATAATGAGGATTGACGAATCCTTCCGGCTGCATGACATAGACTTCTTCCTTCAAAGGACCGTTAAGAAATGTCGTCTTTACGTCCATTTGGTAGACAATGAATCCCTTATGTGCATCATAAGCAAGAAAAATCCTGACCGCTTCCATTCGAGCTACTGGTGCAAATGATTCTTCGAAACCAATATCCTCTTTCTGTCCATACCCTTTAGCCACTAGCCTAGATTTATTCTTGATGATCGTGTTCTCTTCATCCATCTTGTTTTTCCAGATCCATCGAAGATTTAATGGTGTTACATCGTATGGTCTGTCAACAAGTTCCCAGACTTTAAGTCTTTCAAATTGTTGAAGTTCATCCGTCATCGATTTAATCCAAGCATGATCAGCCATGGCTTCTTTGATGTTTTTTGGTTCAGCTGAACTCACTACAAGTGCGAACATACAAACATCGCCATCGGTGTGAAGCTGTCGTCTTGTACGAACGGGCTGTGAAGGGTTTCCAATTACATGAACCAAAGGATGATCTCGGGTCCAATGATGTGTTGAAGGATGTCGTTGATAGAATGTATGCATATTTTACGGATCAACATGGCGAGTAGAAGACTTTCTAGTTTCGTGTATCGGTGTACCGAATGGGTTGATAAATTCATCTTCGTCAGATAATGCATTGTCTGCTTGATTTGTGTTCTCTGGAGCAATGACAGTAGTTGTGGATGTTGTAGGATCGATTGTTGAAGTGATATTATGAGGAGGTAAATCTGCAGCAACCAGTGTTGAAGTAGATGAAGTTGTATCCTTTTGTTGATGATGATCGGTATCATCATTCTTATCATGAGTGACAGCGGAAGACTTCGATACAACTTGTTTCTCCCCCGTGAAATATTCATCATACATTGGTCCATATAACATTTCCAACTCTTCATTTTTCGTGTCGACTATCATATCAGCTCTAGGAACATTTTCTGGAACCAGCGTTGAACTTGACGGTTCATTGTTGTGGTCTTGAGTTCCGAGTTCCGTGCGGTTGTGAACGGAAGTCGTTTGTCTTTGTGGATCGGGACTTAAACTGTTTTGTTCAAGTGCCATTTCTTGTAATTCATCAAATCGAATGTGAATGATCTCGACAATCAATTTTGTTCTCTTGTTGTATACTCTATATCCCTTAGACTGAGTTGCATATCCCACAAGAATACATGCATCACCTTTCTCTTTCAGCTTATCCAAGTTTTCACCATCTCGAATAATGTAACAAGTACATCCAAAAACATGAAGGTGTTTGAGTGAAGGTTTTCGATCATGAATTATGTGATATGGTGTCTTTTCATGTCTTGGGATAATTAAGGAACGGTTTTGTGTGTAGCATGCGGTTGACACGGCTTCGGCCTAAAAGTATAGTGGAAGTTTTGAAGCGGATAATAATGTTCGAGCAGCCTCAACTAAAGTACGGTTTCGTCTTTCAACAACACCGTTTTGTTCGGGTGATCGAGCTATAGATGTTTCATGTTCAATTCCTTCGGCTTCAAAATAGTTTCTCAGTTTTGAATTCAAAAATTCTGTAACTCTGTCCGTACGAACCACTTTGACTTGAGCTTGAAGACCACGTTGTATTAGTTTAAGAAAGCTGATGAGAACTTCGGGTGTTTCTTCCTTGGAACTCAAGAAGTGAGTCCATGTGTACCTTGAGTATCATCGACAATTACCAGTATATATTTCTTTCCATTGATACTATGAACACGCATGGGACCACACAGATCCATGTGAAGAAGATCTAACCGTCCTTTAGAGCTTGGTGTGGTATTTGTTTTGAAGCTACTTCGTTTAGCTTTACAAAGTTCACAAGAGGAACAAAGATGATCTTTGATGAATTTCAAACTTGGAAGGCCTCTCACAATCTCTTTCTTGGAAAGCAGGTTGATGGTATCAAAGTTGAGATGAGAAAGACGTTGATGCCATAACCATGCCTGAGTCGATGAAGCTTTAGCCATGAAGCAAATTGGAGTTGATGAAGTTGTGTCTTGAAGTGAAATTGTGTAAAGATCAGTACCCCGTGTATCGGTAAGTAAGTCATTCCCATCATAATCACAAACAAAACATGTCTTCTTTCTGAAAGCAACCTCCAAATCCGCATCACAGAATTGACCAACCGAGAAAAGATTGTGATTGAGCCCTTCGACGTAGTATACCCTTTTGATTGTAATATTCCCCTGAACCAAATCTCCATATCCTTGGATCGGTGCAACTTGATCATTTCCGAATCGGACCGTACCCAGGAACTTCTCCACGAAGTTAATTAGAAGCTTGAGATTCCCCGTCATGTGCTTCGTGCATCCGAAGTCCAATATGAAGAGAATTATTTGTATCACCTGCAGAAGATTTAGAACACGATGAAGCATTTGCTAAATTGGATACCACAGTAGTTGTGATAGTCCTTATCAACATTTAAAGGCAAACTAACACTCGTTTTCACATTTTCTTTCCTAGCTTTCGGCATCCATTTATATCTTAGAGGACATTGATTAGCAAACCACCATTTCTAAGACTTGCTAGCGGACTCATATAATTCCTTAATTTTGCTTCTAGGGTTCTTAGTGGTGGAGTCTGATGCATTACTTTTCTTAGTGGGAGTTGCACCAGAATGGTTCACTTTGCGTTTAGGTTTACTAGCTCTAATAGGCATTGCAACTTGCTTCTTAGTACAGTATCTACGCCTTTGACTTTATTCATAGCACACATAGAATGATCAGCATTAGCACACTTTCCACATTTGACACAAACAAATTTCACATTCACAGCATTCAAATCGTTATTACATGCGATTACAGACTTTTTATTCTTAAAAACATTCAAATTCCTAAGGGTGTTCTTCTACTTCCTTCATCTTCCCTTGATTCTTGTGTTTCCAGACCTTATCATTCACTTGAGTGCGCTTAAGCTGAGGTCGGCTAACACTAGTAGTGGAAACTATTCCTGTAGTAGAAGACACGCGAATATTAGTGTTTCTAGAAGTCTGAGGCGATTGAGTAACTTTGTTTGTGGGCTTAGTGGGCATTCTATACATCCCTGGTTTAATCACATTATTGTGTTTAACGCTTGGTGCTATAGTATTCCTTATGGGTTGATTCTTTGGTAACCTTTCCTTTCCATCCATCTTGGGGGCAAACACATGTTTTGCAAACGAGGAATTTTATAAAGCAGATGGTTTTCCCAAGATAGAGGATCTATTCACTTTAGAGGCATTGGGTTATCTAACAACAGGTTGCTTAATGCTAGGTTCCACGACTTTCCCACCCATTTTAGCAACGAGTTTCTGCAAGTCTGCTATCGCTCTGTCCCTGTCTTGTAACTGAGCTTTCAACCCTTTAATTTCCAAATTCTATTCATTCATTTCTCGAAACGTTTGGGAAAGTTTTTCTTGCAATTTATTATCATGTGGAAAACTACCAACGTCTTTTTGCAAAGCAAGGTCAAGAGAATGACAATGTTTTTGAAGAAAATCAGTTTTGTGTTGAAGTAACTCAAAAGCCTTTTTATCAACATTTTCTTTACGTTTCGAAAGCTCAATTTCAAGACGTTCACATTCTTTGATCTTATCAAGATATTTGCATGCAACATCAGAATATTCATCAATATCAGCACAAGATGTAAAATAAGCACACATAACATCTTTAGAAACATATTCTTGCAAGATTAAATCATATTCATCTGAAAAATCAGACTTCTCCATTTGAAGATCATCAATGTGTTTTTCAAGAGATTCAACATATGTTAAATCATCATACATTTCAATCCGAATGAACTCCTCAAGTTGAAGAACAGTTTCTTTAATCAACGTCGTGTTTGGAATTAAGAGTTCTTTCACAAGCAAGGTAATATCTTGAGGAATCGGGCGTTGCCACTCAGCATTTTCACATTTTGCCCAATCTCTTTCAACAATAGATTTAACATTATCTATGTGGTGTTTAAGAATACCTAATGTTTTCCTACTCTTGCTTTTGGACTCATCTAGAGGGAGGTAGTTTATGTATTTGTAAATATTATATTTCTTAGGGGCAAATGCTTTCTTCCATTGAATTCTCTTTTGTTTGCATTCTAGAAACACTTCCTCACGAGTTTTCTGAGTTTTTTTTTGTTGAAAAGACCATAAAGACTATTATCATAAGCATAATTATATGGTTTTACAAACTCCTTATTGACAAGAGGTTGACTATCCTCATCCCAAAGGGCAGTTTCTTCACTATCGGCACTAACAGGCATGCAATCAAGATCGGTCCTTTCAGTCTCATCAAGATAAAGACACGGGTTCGCAGCTTGAGCTTTGGCAAGGTAATCCGGACTTGCAAAGCTAGCTTGACCCTTAAACATGGACGGAGGTGCTAACATTTTTACGGATTGAATAGAATCATGCGTTTTATAACAACTTTCTTCAAAAATTCGACTTGTTCTTCTAGTTTTGTTACTTTTTCGGTTTCTTTATCATATCTACTTTTGAAGTCTTGTTTTAACGCATCTACCTCTTGTTTCTGAACCTCAAGAATTTTAGCAGAATCGGTAGTGGTCATAGAGAGCTTTTGTTCAAGTTCATTAACTTTGGTATTGGCAAGGTACGTTTTTTTGACGTTCATCCATTAAGAAAACATTATATTGACGCTTCTCTTTGGCTAATAACTCAAGAGTTGTATTATATTTGTTTTCAAAATCGTCCTTTTGACTTTTTAACGCACTTCCCTTGTACCCCTCAAACTCTTTGGTTTTCTGAAGGAGCTCATCTCTATAGCTTTCAGTCATCTCACTCGATTTGATAAGAGCAACTTTGCATTCTTCAAAATTTTGAGTGAGCGTAGCGTTTGCCTTCTTTAATTAAATTTGACTCTTTTTATTTTCAGTGACATCTTTTTGTAAAGTAGCAATTAAATTAGCAAGCGCAATACGTTCCTCTTCATCATACTCATTTGCATGTTGATCATCCTCAGACTCATTATTGCACATGTCTGATGAATCGGGTGTGATATTGCTATCAACCGTTTCCATCATACACGTGTCATTAATGGCATTGGGTAGATCACTATGCTCATTAATATCACCAAACACATTATATTCATCAGTAGTGTGTACCTTATCGATTGGCTCAGTGTCAAAGACTGGACCGTTGTCATCTTCAGTGACTTTGAGAACTTCTTCAACCTTTGCCATGTACGAGTAATGTGCATCAAGTTCTTGATCGGAATCTTCATCATCAGTGTCATTAAGCATTGCTCCTTCCTCAGCTGACAATTTAACCCCTGCTTCCATCTTCTTGCATAGCAGCATCTTTTTCTTGTGATAGTTGGAGTCTCTAACCCTTTTCAGATTCCTGCATTCCTTTGCCATATGCCCATAACCTTCGCAATTAAAACATTGAATCCCACTTTGTTGAACCACTTGACTTCCAACAGTTTCCCTATTCCCAGTAGCAGCAGCAATCCTCTGAGTATCATACTTGGTAGTTTGTCGATCATACCTTGCAGAACCCTCAACATGTGTTGGATTATGTCTATCATACCTAGGAGGACTTTCACCACGTCGACGTGTGTCATACCTTGGAGGACTCTCAACATATCGGTTCTTTGTGTTAGATGATGTGCGAAGATTGTTGTTGGTGGGTTTGTAGATTTTCTTATAAGTCTTCATTATGAAAGCAATTTGTTGTTTCATCTCTTGATTCTTTTGAGCTTGGTCTTCATCACTATCTTCTTCAGATGATGACTCAGATGGTGGTGATGGTGCTCTTGGTACTTTACCTCAAGATCTTGTGGATGATGAAGACTTAGATGATGTGGAATATCGTGGTGAAGATGATGTAGTTGTTGATCCCAAACTTAGATCGATTAGCTTTGTGTATACGAGATTAGATCAAGTAATACACGTAGAGAAACCTTTGTATATGCTTTATGAATCTAAGTGTTATGCGGAATTTAACACTTAAACAAGAACACACAAGATGTAAACAAACTTTCACTTTGATTATGAATGTCGAACTTGCTTACAATGAAAGATGTTTACGAATGAAAACTTATATATAACTTATAACCTAAAGGCCTTCTTTTATAGACATAAGAAGCCTTGTACAATAATCTGCGTATCAGCTATTCTAGGTAAAGATAAATATAGAAAATACATTGTCGTTTCTATCCTTACTAGAAGTATTCTAGAATATAATAAACGTGTAGAATATATCTTCCATCAGTGCTTGTCTTCAGTGTGTCAACGCTTGACTTTAACTTGTCAACGCTTGAGCTGTCAGCGCTTGTTTTGTTCTTGTCAACGCTTGTTTTGTTCTTGTCAGCGCTCAAGTGATCTGGCCTTAATTTATTCCCAACAATCCTCCCCTAAACTTGATATCCACTCTTATGATCAAGTTTCTGAATAAGCATTAAGGACTAGGAGGAATCTTACAAACCTTCTCATATTGGTAATGAATAAATCTGATCAAATCTTTTGCCACGTCACTTGAATAATCTATTTCCAGCTGAGTATCCTTCATCTTTTCCAAAATAGCCTTGGATATGAAGTACTGAGCATCCACAAGTAAATACTCAGCAAACTTTGTAGAGCTCAAATGGTATACACCAGCAGCTGAATATAACTTCCATTGAAGACCACTAAGGTCATCTTCAAGATCCTTCCAAATTGCAGGATCCTCATCTTTTGGTCCACACATTCTTTTGAATGTGGTCCAAAGTTTTATTCCATTAGCTGAAGTTGGTGCTTCAGCCTCATACTTGGTCTCCAGTAACCTCCAAAGGTCCACCAAGTCTTCTCTATCACAACTTGCAAACAAAGATATGAGAGTGGTAAAAGTGTGTACCTCCTTGCTAAATCTGCCAATCTTCCAGAACCCACATTCATATTCTTCATAGCTCACAATTGGGTTCCTGGAATCTAATGGTAACACTTGCACCATATCTGAAGCTTCTAATGGGGAGAGCTTGAGGCTCTTTCTTATAACTGCTTCACTTGGATATAGTGGATCCATATCTTTTGGAAACTCAAATGAAATTCCCTTCTTCACTGGCCTGGGAATCATCATAGCTTTCTTGATTTCCATTTCTTCTGTAAGTTCTTCCTTTCTTTCATCTAAAAGAAGTCTGAGAGTGTTTGCTTCCTGCACTCTCACCCAAATGGGATAAGCCCTGTTTTCCAACTCATCAAATGTCAAATCTTTCAACTTCTGATATGTCCATCCAAATCCATGACATCTGAGCAACATAAAGTAGAGCTCCCTTTTATCCCTTTTCAACTCTGAGAGAATATTGCTTGCCTTGTGTTTCAAAATTACCTGGCAATCCTTCTGAACTCTAAGAAGAAGCTCCAAACCCCATATTTGATCTGAAATGGTCAAGTCTGGATTCTCCATACATCTGTCTTCCCAAGCATGATACATTTGAACCACCTCTGGCATGTCAAAGTCAACCTGCAATTTCAATTCTCTCAACTTTTCCCTAGAAAACTCATCACCATACTCAAGCCTTTCTGGTTCTATAATCATCACACTTGAGTCTGAGCTGGCTCCATCACTTTCTTCTTCTGAAGTCACAACAAATGGTGACTTTTCCTTTTCATCTTGTTCCATGATTTGTTCAGCTAATCTTCTATCAAACTCAACTTGAGCTGCATCCTTTGGAACAATCTCTTCTACCATTTTACCCTTACCCTTATCTGATGGTGCAATGGTTGGTAAGGTAGATGGTAATACCTGAGTAGAAACCTCCTTGATGATAGATGATGACTGGGATACATCACCTTCATGTGCAGGTTTGTCAACGCCCAAATTTGTCCTATCAGCGCCCAAAATACTTCTATCAGCGTCCAAACTTTCCTTGTCAACGCTCAAATATCTTCCCTCAGCGCCTTGTGTAACCTCTCTCAACATAGCTGTAAATGATAAATTTAAATTGGTGGGAGAGACTAAGGACATATCAAAACCTGTTTGTTTCTTCAAAGTTGTAAGGGCCTCAGCAACATCCATTGATTGACCATCCTGGCTGCCCTTATCACTCAGATTTATTTGATCTTCCTCCCCTTTGGAAGATTCCTCCATACCCCTCCTAGCACGATCACTTTCCAAAACAACAATCCTCTCCCTCAATTGCTTGAGTTCAAGGCCTTGTGAGCTGACTACTTGTACTAAGTCTGCATTTTGCTTTTGCAAGCTAATGCAGACTACCGTCAATTCCATAAGAGTCATTGGTTCCAGTCTGCCCTCTTCTAAAATGGGGATTTGACCTCCCAAGTCAGATTCATTGGGCATGGATGAGGACTTAATTATGGTGGGACTGTCTTGGCCAGTATCTAAGCCAGAACCAATAGTCCCAGCCTCATCCAGGTCACCAACCACACTTGTGGTGGTGGTTCTCTCTGCTTCATGGCTAGGACCACCAGAGGAGAACACTCCAGTAGTCCTTTGGCGTTTCATCAACCTATATTCAGGGGGTGTGGAAGAATGGGTAGATGTGGGTTGGTTAAGGGGTGTTTGGGATTGTGAAGGTTGTGTGTCAGCGTTGGAAATAGGCACATCAACGCCAACATTGAGTGTGTCAGCGTTGAAGGATTCTGAGTCAATTTACATTTGTTCAGGTGAAGGTAAAGGTTCAGGAATTGGTTCAAGTTGTGGTTGAGGGTCAATTTGAGGTTGGGGGTCTGGTTAGGGTTGTGCTGCTGCAATAACAGCAAGCATGGCTTGGGTTAAAGGTAGGTCTCTATGGGGTGGTGAATCCATCTTCATAAAAATAGCTTTCTTTTGCTCAGGGATCTTATAAAAATCATTGTGATCCCTTGAGCAGTAACCTTGATCATCAAAAACCATTTGCAGAAAATGGGGATAAGCTAAAGTCATTTTTGTCCCCTTGTTTTTACACATCCCCTCAAAAATCTGTTGGGTCAAAAAGTTGATGTGGCAGAAACTCAAAAACGAAGAAAACATGAAGAAATTGTCCAAGCGTTGTCAAGAGTTAATCAAGCGTTGACATGTACAATTTAGGCGTTGATAGCTCAAGAGTTGTCATGTACAATGTAAGCATTGTTACATGTAATTCAAGCATTGACAAAACGTAGACAAAGAAGCTTATGGAAGCTTCTATTTAGATAAACATGCAAAAGATATTCTGCATAAGTTTATTTAAATAGAAGATTTACTTGTTTATTCATCATTATCTCTTGTAAACCCTAATCCTTACACTATAAAAGGAACCAAGGGTCTTAGGTTTTATTAATTCAATTCATTCACAATGTAAACCTAAAGTGTGTGTCGACTAGGTGTGGGATTTAATGTACACACACCTAGTGGTTGTTCGTTATTAATATAATGAGCAATCCAATTGTGTTTTAATTCATGTTTTGTGCCTAAACACCTTGTTAATGGTTATTGTTCTAATTCCGCTTTGATTTGTTAATCATATGAACAATGATCATTCCTAGTAGCTTAAAAGATCCGGAAACCAAGGTTTCCACAATTGGTATCAGAGCCTCGTGGCTCGTGATGCTAGGACCAACAAGGTGTTCGTGTTTGGAGAAGAAAAGAAGAAAAATTCGTATAGAGTTTTCCTGGACGTTTTTGTGTGCGCAGCAGTATTCAGAAGGTCATAACTTTTGATTGAACCGTTGGATCGTCACGAAATTTTATATGTGTGTTCTACGTACATATATCTAAACATCCACCGGAGGGATTGTCGAGTTTTATCCCGAGGCAAAAGTTATTAGGCGTCAAATTTGGCTGCAGAGGTGAATTCCACTTTTCTGATTTTGCACAAAATAGTGATTTAGGGTTTCTAAAAACCCAAGATCGTTTCTATATCAGAAAAGGGGATGTTTGCAGCATGATTGTGTTATTAAAAGCAGCATGATTGAAGGATGTAGCAACAGTTTAAAGGTCGACATGTGTTCATTCAATTCAAAGAATTATTAGGGCTTCATTAAGAAGCTTTAATCTGCTCAAAGTTTAAAACACGTCTTGTGATCTGTGTGAGTTTTGGATCTGCTTGAATGGTCCAGGACGTACAAAAGCAGATTGTGTCTTTATTGCGCATCACATGATCTTACAAAAGGCAACAACGTTCACATGAATGAGGAAAAAGAATGATGTGATCGTGTGAACGCATGGTTAGAGAATTGTAACCATACGAAAGTGATGGGAATTATCAATAAAGAAAAGAGCAGCTAGTATTGTGTTCACACGACCATGGTGTTTGCACACGACAAAGATTCTGTTCACATGATTCCATGCATATGATTGGTTGAGAAGATTGTGTTCATACGATTGTTATCAACATAAAAAAAAGGACGTGAGTAGCTAGCGTTTATTGGTTACTTGGTGGAGTGTTCACACGGTGCTATGTTTCTTATTGGTTGAAAATTTTTGTTCACACGATGCTGGTCCCAAGATCTATCTTACTGTTGCATCAATGGAAGGAGATCATGATGTACGTGGGTTTATGCTCATTATGGAAAGAAGATCGTGGATGTTTATTGTTACGAAGCTTGCTGCCAAAGGAAAAAGAAAAGCTGCGTGATTGAAAGAGGAAAAGTGGTCCGTGATTTAAGTAAGTATATATTCTGAATACAAATTTGGGAGAATATTTTGGCTGGTCTTAAGGAAATATTCGAGGTCAAAATATTGTTCCCTAGTTCAAGATTTTAGCAGCTATATTAAGGGAATGAATTGGATTAACATGCGTGTAAGATGGCAAATTTCTAGGAGATACATGCGTGGGTAAACTTGAACGTGGATCTACAATTGGGCTGGATATTACTGAGTTTTAACTTGGTGGGCTTTATAAAAGTATTGATATTGCCAAAGTTTGAAAAACGTTTGTGCTACAAAGTTTGTTCAATATTATTACTATTCTTGGCCACTGTTGAGATTATGATCTGCTGATGACGTCAGCGTTTTGGACAAGACGCTGACAAGGTTTAAAGATGACGCTGACGTTTGAAATCCAGACGCTGACAGGAAGTATTTTGACGCTGACAGAATAAGTCAACGCTGATAGAGTTGACAGTGTCGTCCGATATATGAACTTCAACGCTGATAGGTATTGTCCGATATTGGACAATACATCTGCCAAAGATATTGGACAGAAGAAGATATTGGACAACACAGAGAAGGCTGCTGTTGAGAAAATTGGTACGTTTTTAGCACACAAAAAGGAGTTATTTACACACGAAGGTACATGGAATCTCCGTTTTAATTTAAAATATCATGTTGATATTTATGGCTCGGATACTTTTGAAAGGGATTAATGATTTTAAGGCGAGTTAGCAACCATTCATGAAGTTATTTATTAGAGTATGTAATCGGGATAGCCTTGTGAAAGAGTTATTCGTTAACAGCTTTTACATATGAAGATATTGACTTGTCATGAAGAGGTGTTAGCTTAAGGGGAAGAATTCTTATGGTAAGTTTGATGATTGAAGAAGATTTTCGCGAGTTTGTGTTCTATCATATCTTAAAGTCATGCACTTCCAGCCACTGACTTTAAAGGTAACTTGTTCATGCTTTACATGGTTGGTGATGAAGACTTGTCATAACACTTGAAGGAGTTACATTATCGTGCTCAGTGTCTCACAAAGGATGAGAATATTGACAAGGGATCGAGGTCTACTTATAATTGGTCTGATATAAGTTCTTAATCACGTGGATAGTACAAGACATGGAACACAAGGTTGGGTTATTCTACTTTTACATCAAAAATATTATATTAATTGTTCTTCAAGATCATTACATAGAGCTACATTGGGAGAATCTTCAAAGATTGCAACATTGTTTACTTCCTTGTTGATGTGACAAAAAGGGGAAGAAATACGTGCTACACTTGAGGGGAAGCAATTTGAAGATCATGTATAACTTACAAGAGATACACATAGAGTTTTGCCACTATCAACTAGGGGAAGATTGTTGGGTCAAAAAGTTGATGTGGCAGAAACTCAAAAACGAAGAAAACATGAAGAAATTGTCCAAGCGTTGTCAAGAGTTAATCAAGCGTTGACATGTACAATTTAGGCGTTGATAGCTCAAGAGTTGTCATGTACAATGTAAGCATTGTTACATGTAATTCAAGCATTGACAAAACGTAGACAAAGAAGCTTATGGAAGCTTCTATTTAGATAAACATGCAAAAGATATTCTGCATAAGTTTATTTAAATAGAAGATTTACTTGTTTATTCATCATTATCTCTTGTAAACCCTAATCCTTACACTATAAAAGGAACCAAGGGTCTTAGGTTTTATTAATTCAATTCATTCACAATGTAAACCTAAAGTGTGTGTCGACTAGGTGTGGGATTTAATGTACACACACCTAGTGGTTGTTCGTTATTAATATAATGAGCAATCCAGTTGTGTTTTAATTCATGTTTTGTGCCTAAACACCTTGTTAATGGTTATTGTTCTAATTCCGCTTTGATTTGGTAATCATATGAACAATGATCATTCCTAGTAGCTTAAAAGATCCGGAAACCAAGGTTTCCACAAAATCATTTTAGAATAGTTATATTTTTGCCCTGTTGCAATGCACACAATAGCACTGGCAATGGATCTATTGATCTTATTGTGTGCAGTACATTTGGGACTCAAACATTGAAGGAGGACATGTATGAGGTACTTCCAGGCTGGGGGAAATTCCTGCTTATGATACTTATTAAGAGTACCTTTATCAGGAAAAGGATATCCCAAAGCCCTAAGCCCTTGTTCTATTTCATTTATGGGAAGGGTGGCTATACCATCAGCATCATCAAGATGCAAGGCTTGGCGTACCAAGGCCTCAGTAACCACCCAAGATCTCCCATGAACAATAGAAGTCAATGTGGTCACTCCATTAACTGTTGAGGAACTGACAGTGTTCCAAAACTGCTTAATGTGTGTGACTGGAATGAGTGGTGCATGAGAAAGAGCATACCTTAATGGGGATGCGTTTAAATACGCCACCATTTGTGTGTATTGGGGAAACAGAGCATCATCAGCGTCAAGATAAGCAATCATGTTGTGTTGTGATCTGAACCCCAATTCCAATTCTGTTGGTTTAAACTTTGGTGCCATTGATGAAAGCTGTTAATTTTAAGTGAAGAAGATGAAGTTGATAAGAGAAAAGTGTTAGACAATAATTATAGATACCCTGTTTAAAATAGGAGCCAAATTTATAGGAGAAAAAGAATGCATGTGATTGGCCCAAAAATAGGCAAAGATTTTCAAAAATCAATCATGAAAATATTGAAAAAGTTATAAGTTATCTCATGCATTAAATGAAAGTAACAACTCCTAAAATTACGGCTTGAAAATATGTCAAAAAGTAACAACTGGGTAGGTCCCATTGAGTGTCAACGGTCAAAAATAACCTATCAACGCCCAACGGCTATACTCTTGTCAACGTTTGCCAATAGCCATGTCAGCGTCCAATTTGGTCACAACAACGCTTGGAAAATTCTTGTCAGCGTCCAAAAATAAAAATATTTTAAAAAGTGAAAAATGACCTTAACAAGTAATTTATCCTAGAGAAGATAACCAAAAGCTGATAATTATTATAGGGCGGCAAGCACTGTCCAGTTATGCACACTTGCATAAGCAAGATAGACATAACAGTCCTCTAGTGTCCCTTGCTAACCAAAACTCTTAACAACCAAGTTACCTTTTAAAATCCTTGTTACTCCCAGGTAAATCCCATATTAAAATTATTCCCAAGTCTCCCAACAGACCACAACCAATTCTAGGCCAAAAATGTCTTGGCAGCATGCACAATATATCAACTTTGCATGCTACAGTGCCTCATGATTTAGTAAAACTAACTCATACTCACCTGTGGACACAATCTATAATTGTGATAAGAGTATCATATGGATACCCAAACATCCTAAAGGTTCCTAAAACCTCCCCTTAAACTATGATACAAAAAGTTTGCTAAAATCATGCATGAACATAAAAAAAAATTATGTCAAGATAGGAATGAAACATTCCAACCATCATCCATAAATAAAAACATGTCCAAATGCTTCTCCATTGATCCAAAAGCAACTCTGTATCCAATGGTATACTGCTAACACCATCTGCACATTTAGATTGAAAACCACAAAACTAACATTGTTGCTGACAACGCCCCGATAACACATGACAGCGTTGAGGGAAGCTTTGTCAGCGTTAGACAATTATATTGCTGACAATGTTACAAAAACACTTATCAGTGTTCAAGCAACCTTTGTCAGTGTTAGAAAAATATAGTGGAAAATCTAAATCATCAATAAGACCAACAATAATAATGCATCATCCTGTACATACTTTTACAAAAAGAATCCAAAACACATATTAAGTGAGATTGACCATTCCAATACTTGTTACCAAGTATTGAAATCTCCCAGCATCAAAAGGTTTAGTTAATAAATCTGACACATTTTCCTTAGTGTCAACCCTATCTGGTTGTATTAAACCTTTCTCAAAGCAGTCTCTTATAAAATGGTGTCTAATTTCTATGTGTTTAGTTTTAGAATGATGTACAGGATTCTTAATGATGCATAAAGTACTATTATTGTCAACAAATATTTTAGTATGCATGAAATTATACCCATAGTCTAACAACTGGTTCTGAATCCACAAAACTTGGCCACAACATGCAGCTGCAGCCACATACTCTGATTCAGTTGTAGAATTAGCCACCACTGTTTGTTTCTTGCATTGCCAAGATATCAACCTGCTCCCAAGAAACTGACATCCACCAGTTGTGGATTTCCTATCAAATTTATCACCTCCATAATCACTATCTGAATATGCAATCAGCTCCAATGGTGAATCCTTTGGGTACCACAAACCAAGACTAGGATAGCATCTTAGATACCTAAAGATCCTCTTCACAGCATAAAGGTGACATTCTTTGGGAGTCACTTGATGGCGTGCACAAGCACACACATCAAACATGATATCAGGTCTGGAGGCAGTAAGATACATCAAGGATCCAATCATGGATCTATAATGCCTGACATCAACATCTTTCCCATCTCCAATCTTTCCCCAAGGGTGTTTTCTATCCATAGGAGTAGTAGCCCTATTTTCATGTGGAGAAAAGCCAAACTTCTTCAAGATCTCAGCAACATATTTGTCCTGGGAGATGAAGATACCATCCTCTTTCTGCTGAACTTGTAAACCAAGAAAGAAGTTCATCTCCCCCATAACACTCATCTTGAATTTGTCTGTCATAAGCTTGGAGAAATCCTCACTCATCTTTGGATCAGTAGACCCAAAAATGATATCATCAACATAGACCTGCACAAGCAACACATCCTTGCCTTTCTTCTTTGTAAATAGTGTCTGATCTATGGTGCCCCTCTTGAATCCATTGTCCACCAAATAGGTAGACAAAGTACCATACCATGCTCTAGGGGCTTGATGAAGGCCATACATAGCCTTTTTGACTCTATACACTTTATCTGGATGCTCTGGATCCTCAAAACCAGGAGGTTGCATAACATATACTTCCTCAACAATAGTGCCATAGAGAAAAGCACTCTTAACATCCATTTGATAGATTGTGAAGCCCATGCAGGAGGCATAGGCTAGAAAAATCCTAATAGCTTCAATCCTTGCAACTGGTGCAAAGACCTCCTCATAGTCTATCCCCTCCTCTTGTGTATAACCTTGAGCCACTAACCTTGCCTTGTTTCTGACCACAATGCCTCTTTCATCTCTTTTGTTCCTGAGAACCCATCTTGTCCCTATAGGTCTGACATATCTAGGACAATCAACTAGCTCCCAAACATCCTGAATTGCAAATTGGTGAAGCTCATCCTGCATTGCTTCCACCCAACTTGGTTCTTTGAGAGCATCAAATATTTTCTTGGGTTCTTCTTGTGACAGAAAACATGCAAACAAACATGCTTGCACAAGAGGGGTATCTACCTTATTGTGTATATTGGCAATAAACCCACCAAGACCTTGATGAGATCTTCTAGTCTGAACTGGAGTCATAATATCACCAATGATCTGGGATGGGGGGTGATTCTTCATTGTGGAAGTGAGAACTCCTCCTTCAAAAAGTCTGGTGTCCTCAACCACACGCTCCATGTTGCCAATATCTTCTTCATCAGACTCTCTTTGATCAATGTGAACTTCTTCAAGAATATTGGAAGGTCCACCTTGTTCAAAACTGGAAGAGAAAAGATGCCCATAAGTGTTGTCAACGTCTGAATCTTGGTTGTCAGCGTCTGGGCTAACAGCGCTTGAAATGTTGTTGTCAACGTCTGAGCCATCAACGTCTGAATTGGTCTTGTCAGCGCTAGATTTGCCTTTGTCAGCACCTGAAGGACCATGCATGTTTGTATCTGGTGGTATTTGGAAACCACCATTATCTTGTCCAGCAGCAGCAGCAGCAGTAGCAAAAGCTTCTGTCCAAATGGGAATTGTAATAAATTCTTGAATAGGAGATGTCTTTTCTGCTTGTGATCCAACCTTCTATTGAACCTGTGTACCTGAAACATCAACAACTTGTTCCTCCACAACATTTGAAGTTACCTTTAGAATGTCTGGATTAGTGACAGGCATATAAATTAAAGTTCTAGATAAGGGTTCCAAGTCAAACAACCAATTTGGACCACTTTCAGGATCACTATTTGAACATCAGATGTGTCACTCTCCATAGCTAGAAAGAATGTCCAAGTAAACCTAGAAAAGTCATCTGTGATAACAAAGCAATATGACTTACCATTCAAGCTTTTTATATTTGTTGGACCAAAGAGGTCCATGTGAAGCATATGAAGAGGTCTGGAACTAGTATGCACCTATTTGGACTTGAATGAGACCTTGTGCTGCTTGCCTTTAAGACATGCAACACAAGAGTGGTCATTGTGGAAGGCCTTCTCAGGCAAACCATCAACTAAGCCAAGCCTCACAAGTCTATTTATATTTTTAAAGTTTATGTGCCCTAGTCTCCTGTGCCACAAATTACTCTCATCTACTGAGGCCTTAGCATAAAAACAAGACATATTGGTATTCATTTTAATCCCATTTAAATTCACATTATATATGTCCTTATGCCTAGGTGTTCTATACTCAATATATTTCTCATCGGGAATCTTAAAATCCTTGCTTAACACCAAACACTCAGTATCAGTAAAAAGAACTTTATTTTTGTTATCACAAACTTGTGATACACTAAAGAAGTTGTAATCAAGTTCTTTTACCAGGAAGACGTTATCAAAACGTAGATTATTGGTGAGAAGGGTTCCTTTGCCTGTGATGGTACCATATCCACCTCCAAAGTATACCTTATCACCATCTTTAATAGGGGTGAAATTCGTCAGATAGTCTTCCTTCCCTGTCATGTGCCTTGAGCATCCACTATCCCAATATCCATAATCATTGATCTGTCTTTGAATGCCCTGCACATAAAGAAAACAATTTAGTTTTCTTTGGGAACCCAAGTCTCAAAAGACTTGGATTCATCTGGTTGTTCAATAAGAACAGACTTAGTTCTCACAACAACCCCATTCTCATCCTTTTTAGGATGAAATACCCAGTTAACCCCAATAGGTTTTGTAATGACCTTTGAAATGTAATTAAATCTATTGCAAGTCATTGAAATCCCATTATCATTAGGGTTTTGATCTTTCTTGGGTCTCTATATTAAGCTTGAAGAAGCTTTAGACCCCTTACCTTGTGGCTGCAAATATTTAGGTCTGGTCACGTTTCTGTCAGCGTTAGAATTTGTCCTGTCAACGCTGAAATTACCCTTGTCAGCGTTGAACCTAGGGTTTGCTACATAAACCCATTGCCTATTTGACCAGGTGTTTGTCTTTTGAAATGGTCTTTGTCCATGAGTGTTAGACCTTCTAGAAAAGAATAGGGCAGGTCTAATCACTTGTGGACTTTGCTGCACACAAGGTTTGGGTCTGACAACGTTTGACTTTCTAACAACGTTGACTTTGTTCCTGACAGCGCTGAAATTGTTCCTGTCAGCGCTGTATTTGGGAGCGTTGACACACTTGTAAGCCAAATGTGAAAAGCTACCACAAGTGTAACAGGCTTTCTTAGACACAACCTTAGGTCTAGAAGAGAAGAAACCTGTTCCATGATTGCTAACTTGGCTATTGGGTGACCTATTATTCCTATACATCTCTGCATATTTAATGGTAGGTCTTCTAACAGTGTTTGAGCCTAGGTCAACAGCTTTACCAGTGATTGGGTTAGTAACCTTAATGGGTGGTGATTCATTGGGACTTTCACATAGCAAACCTCCCTTAACAAATAAAGTAGGGTTAGCTTTCTTCCACTCATTTAGGCCAGTCAATGTTTGTTGATACTCTTCCACTGGAGTGACAACTGTTGGTGGAGGAATGAATTCCTCCTCTTGGAGCTCTGGTAAACCAGTCCAAGATAAGTCCCTTCGTTGGACACCATAGAAGTCACCAGCTGGTGGTGGAACCAAAGAGTAATCATTCATCCCAATCCCATTCATGTCCTTAGGATCCCTTTGTTTAGCTACACAGTCTCCTAGGGTTTGGGTGGCTCTATCAAATCTTTGAATTTTGAGGCTAACATTATCTTTATTCTTAATGGCCTCATCTAACTTAGCCTGTAATTCACCATTAACCTTTTTCATGATGTTTCTAATATCCATACTACCCTCTAACTCATGTTTTAAGATATTGATCTTATCTTTTAAGTCAAATTCCATTTTCTTGTATTCAGAAACGGTTATCTCAGTTTCAGTAAGAGCTAGTTGGTAATTAGACAATTTACATCTTTCAGTACTCATGTCATCTTTTAGTTTTAACACCTCTTTGTTAAGTCTTTCAGTATTTAACCTACAACCTTTGCTACAAAAAGCATCATCATATACCTCATTATCAGATGAAGAGGAGGAGTGTGCCATGAGAGCATATTCAACATGCTCTTCTTCTTCAATATCAGCAACCAAAGCTTTGTCCTCTTCAACATTCTTAGCCAGATAGATCCAATCCCATCCTGTACCATCAATTCCTTGAACTGCAACCATAGCTTTGGAATCCTGAGCTTTAACAACCTGACTTGAGGGTTTACCAGCATCAGATCTTCTAGGAGATCTACATTCCCTCATGAAGTTCCCCATACGATGACAGTTGTAGCATTCAACTTTGGATTTATCAAATCCAGCTGTGTCTTTAGCATTGAAGGTCATCTTCTTTTTAAACCTTCTGTTCCACCTATTTGCTCTTATACTAGCAAGAGACATGTTCCACTTGAACCATTGGGTAAAGAAGCAATGTAAGCACAAACAGTATCCAAATCCAAACCAGCAGGTTTAACTCTTGGGGAGTCATTCTTGAATGTGTCAGCGTCTGAAAAGGAGACGTTGACAAGACTTGTTCCAGCGCTGACATATGATGATCCAGTAACTGGATGCATATAAGAGTCCTTCTAATTGAATTGACCTTCACTATGAGAGAAGAAGGCCATGTTGCTGGTGGTAGATTTGCTTCCATGCTCTAAAAGAGTTTCATCTTCCAACAGTCTTAGTTTGTTGTAGATGTCATCAAACGAGGAGCTCTTGTAAGTATTGTTGGCAAGAATAGATCTTGCCTCAATCTTCCATGCCTCACTAAGACTTTTAAGAAAGGTAGCATTGATGTCAACATCACCAACTTGTGTCCCCATGAAGGACAACTTGCTTGTAATGTCAAGCAATCTGCTTCTCACACTACTCTGTTTCTCATTGGGTTGAGCTTTGAAGACAGCATAATCATGCAGAAGTTGCTTTTTCTTTTCTTCCTTAGTGTATGCATTGCCACCATATGCAACTTCAAGAGCTTCCCAAAGATCCTTAGCAGATTCATAGCCTCTATATTAATGCTGGTTTTCTTGTCCCAAAGAGACTTTCAGAATATTTAGGGCTTTCATGTCAACCCTTTTCTTTGCAATGTCACCAGCAGCTACAGCTCTACCATCTCCAGGTTTTTCTTTCTTATCCTCTTCAGGGCATCCTTCAACAGCTGCTCTTTGAGTAATGGCATCAAGAATCTTTTGAGCTTTATTGAAAGTGTTTCCATATTCAATAATCTCCCAGAGTGTGTAGTCATAGATCCCCAGATATTGTTCAAAGTTGAACTTCCATAAGTCAAAGTTGGTTGCATCAAGCATGGGAATCTTGATGTTTGGTAAGGCTGAGGAGGAGGAGGTTATTGCTTCAGACATGATGTTGTTAGGGTTTCTGAGAAAATTAGGGTTTTGGTGATTTTTGGGTTCTGGTGTTCTTTAAGATCAAAAGTTCCTCAACAAGCTCTGATACCACTTGTTGATCCCAAACTTAGATCGATTAGCTTTGTGTATACGAGATTAGATCAAGTAATACACGTAGAGAAACCTTTGTATATGCTTTATGAATCTAAGTGTTATGCGGAATTTAACACTTAAACAAGAACACACAAGATGTAAACAAACTTTCACTTTGATTATCAATGTCGAACTTGCTTACAATGAAAGATGTTTACGAATGAAAACTTATATATAACTTATAACCTAAAGGCCTTATTTTATAGACATAAGAAGCCTTGTACAATAATCTACGTATCAGCTATTCTAGGTAAAGATAAATATAGAAAATACATTGTCGTTTCTATCCTTACTAGAAGTATTCTAGAATATAATAAACGTGTAGAATATATCTTCCATCAGTGCTTGTCTTCAATGTGTCAACGCTTGACATTAACTTGTCAACGCTTGAGCTGTCAGCGCTTGTTTTGTTCTTGTCAACGCTTGTTTTGTTCTTGTCAGCGCTCAAGTGATCTGGCCTTAATTTATTCCCAACAGTAGTGGAATATGGCTTAGGAGCACGAGAGGGATGATCTTGAACATGTTGAGTGGTAGTCAATAAAGCAAGTGGATTAGCCGTCTTTCCAACACGTTCAACTCGAATCTCATTAGCTTCATTCTGAAATTGCTTCAAGATATCTGAAATTGAGATTTTGCTAGTTGAAAAAGTTCGTTTTCTCGGAGTCTTAACGAATTGATTTCCGGTTCAAAGTGTGACTCAGTTGTTCTTGGTGGCAAATAAAATGGTTTGGTTATCTATTCTACTTAAAAGGTAAATGCACAAAATAAAAACAATAAACTAAAAGCGATTAATTAATAAAAATAAAACAATATAAATAATAAAACGTGAATTTAAAACGAAACAATTAATAAAAATTAAACTAAAAGACGAAATTAACTATTGACTCGAAAATAAAGTTTACTAAATGAAAAAAGAGAGAATAAAACTGAAATGATACTTTAAAGCTAATCGAGGCAAAACCTAAAGCGGGTATTAAATAAAAGATAAAACTTAAACTTTACGAAAAATATTAAAACTAAAAATCGACGAAAAATTCAACTAAAAATACGTAACTTTCAAAAATAAAATTGGAACAACTTTCAGACAAAACTAAACAATTATGGAACAATACTATTAAATAAACAAGCTAGCAGGCTAGCTGCTGGAAGCTAGCAAGCTAGCTGCTGGATTGGCGCCAAACTCATAAGCATGCATGCATGCATGCATGACCATTCCATCGCACTTGTAGGGAAATAGAAAGCTTTAATGGATCGTAATATGGATCGTACTATGGAATTTTCATTAAGATAATTCCATTTGATTCCATCGCACCCAGGATTACAATGTTTGATTCCATCGCACCCAAGGATCGCACTACCAGATCGTACCCACGGATCGCACTCTATGATCGTACCCACGATCGCAACAAGTGATCGTGGTGGGGATTAAGAAGTGTGATCGTAGTGAACGATCGTACTATGGATCGCAGTAATGGATCGCAAGTAGAAACCCTCGGGGTTTATGCGATCACACTTACTGGATCGTACTGGTAAAACCCTTAAGCATTACGATGGCATACAATAAGCAAATAAGCAAATACCAAATAAGCACTTATCTAAAAACTTAACCAAATCAAATTTAAGAAAAAGCCAATAGACCAAAATTTAAAAACTTTTAAAAATACAAAATAATAAAAAATATTTAAAAACAACTTTTTATAAAACATTAACTAAAAAGCACTTAATCAAAAATAAGAAAATTAACACAATAAGCACTAAAACACTTTAAGCTATAAAAATCAAACATTAAAAGATCAATAAGCATAAATTTGAAAACTTTTAAATTACGAAGTAAGAAAACTTTAAAAAGACTAAACTTTTTAAGAAACTAAAAAGTAAATAAGCTAAATACAAAATAAGCCAATAAGATTGTCAAACTTATAGCTTAAATCATATACAAGCCTAGATGGAAATAAAAAGATGAACTTTTTAATCAAATAAGCAATATGATTAAGCAAAATCAATGCTTAATCCGAACCACAATCAAATCAATGACAAGAAAAGTAGTATGAGAATGATAAAGAAAAGCTTGATTAAAGGAAAATTAAGATTCAACAATAAAATTAACTTACTTGGAATTAAAAGGCAAGAAATTTAAGACATGAAATTAAAGAACAAGATAGTAAATGACATGAAATTAAATTTGTGCAAGTAAAGAAAAATGGTGGAAAGACTAATTGTCAGATTAGCTAACAAGTGTGAAATGAGGTGGAAGTGAACTATATATAGGGAGAAGGGAAGCATGTGTTGCTTCCTTCTTTCTATCTTTCTTTCTTTCTTTCCGTCTTTTCGTCTTCTTAATTCTTCGACTTTTTCGACGTTGTCTCGGGATTAATTAAACTCGTCTTGAAAATTCTTCATTAATAAGACTTGAGTTCTTCGGCTTTATTAAACTTCCGTCTTTAGACTTGTTCTTCGATAAATCTTCAGAATAGGTCTTGGACTTCCGTTCTTTTTCCACTCTTGATCCCTTGACTTCGTCTTTTGTCTTTTTCTTCGATATAAGCCCGTGAAAGCGCGTGTTTTCCTTCCTTTTCACATTTTGGTCCTAAATCACAACAAAAACACAAACCACGCATAATTCCGACATTTACGACATAAAATACACGTTTTTGCTTGGTTATTATTGTAATTAAGTGGTAAAAGGATGGGTGTTTTAACACCTATCAAATCCCCTACACTTGACCATTGCAATGCCCTCATGCAATGCATTAATTTCAAAGCACGGTTTACATTTTTCATCATAGATAACCCACCTTGGCCTTTATTAAATACTAAACACTAAGAAAACTTTAAAGAACAAAACAAGTAAAGAAATCGAAGACTTACATCGGGTTTTTTGGTTGTCATGAATGTTCATCATTATCAAGTTTCACGTTCCCCATACCAAGCTTAAAAACGAGATCATTGTTATTATAAGTTAGCAAACTAACACGAATTCATGTGGGTCAATTATTCACTTAGACTCCCTTATTCTTAGGTGTATCTCTTATATTTTATTTTTGTCTTGAATGATCACGAGGATGCATTGTTTGACTTATTTCCATAGTTATTTAGGCCGAAAATAAAGTGGGACGATTTAATCAATAGTTAGCTAAAGGACAAAATCTTTTAAAACTGCTTCTCGGGACCTCATAAAGTTCATATCTTGGCATAACTCGCTTCACGATTTGAGACCTTTCTCGGACCGATATTTGGCAGCGACTTCATACTTCAAATCTTGAGAGACGTTCTTGAAATTATGGTCTTCTCTTCATAATAGGAATTTCTTCACTTGAAGTTTTTGAGAGGTTCTTCATCTTTGGACCACGACTTATTCATTTTTCTCCAATCTTTATTTTGGACTTTGATATACAACGATCCGCCTCCTTTTAGGACTTGGATCTATTTATCCTCATACCTTGTTAGGGCCTTTTTGGATAGACTTCTCCATGATCTTTTGGGGAGTATTTGCTTTTCGTCGTGTGTCTCGATCCTTCATATTGATTTTCGATAAATGATTATTCATATCACTTTTAGATCTTTAGCAACAAAATGTAGCCCTCATGCCTTGTTAGGGCCTTTTCAGACTCGCCAATCTTCGCATCCCGCTTCAATAAGTTATGCCTTGGCTATGAACTCTAATTAATACCGGGCAACTTTTAAACGATCTTGGGCTAGAAGCTAAGTAACTTTTCAAATCGTACAACCTTATTTATTGCAGATAAATTTATTAACAAGCGATGGGAGAATAGGCTCATAATTAACTCACATAAATTCACGAAAGAATACCAAACTTATAATTGACTCTATCATCTCTCGTCCTCCACAGTTTAAAATCTCAAGGAATGAGACTCGTGGATGCTTAGCCTATTAAATCAAAGTTTTGGGTTTTCGAGTCATCTATAGGATCTTGCAAACTCTTGGACTTTTTCAAGTTTAGAATTCGCATTTTAAAGTTCCCTTAATAAACAACTCTCTAGGATCAATTACAGGAACTTGCGAAAAGTTCTTGTTCTTAACCCGTGAGAGTTAAGACTTTCACGTTTTAAAGCTCCCTATATAAAAGCCTAGCAAAACTTGACTTAAACACGTTAAGTATACTAGCTAGAGTAAACTTAGATAAGTAAACTCGGGTTGAGTCAAAATATTCACGACTTTGAAAAATTTAAAACCACTTTATTGCAAATTTATTCTAGCAAAGAAAGTAAATAACGATAACAAAGGAAAACTACAAGGCCAAAATAGATTAAAAATTTTGAAAAATGTCGAAAAATCAAATTTTCTGGTTAAAATGAGGACAAATACAAGGAAAAGCCCACTTAACTTCGATAGAACTCCCCTCTACACTTAAAATAAACATTGTCCTCAATGTTTAAGCATGTGGGAGTGAACTCCCCTACACCTAGGACATTGTGCAAGTTGTTTAAATCGTGCTAAGGAAGAGACAACTAAAGTGATTCCTATTTTAATATTGAAGAATATAAATTAGAGAATCAAAAGAGTTCAGGATAGAACCGGGAAGACGGGTACACAGAATCACGGGTCGTCAAAAGTCATAAAGAATGGATCTTTGAAAGCTCGAATCCATGCACATGATAAGAAAGAAGACAACAAACACATACAAGGGTCTCCCCTACACTTATTATAAAAACAGATAAAGATAGATAGATAATAGGGTTGCCTCCCGAGAAGCGCTTGTTTTTGTTAACCGAGTCACGAGCCTGACTCGTCCTCGAATTAAATGGTCCATGGGAAAGCCTCGAATGTAATACCGGATCAAAGACTTTGTCCTCGTTCTTGGAGGACATCCATGAAGGGGAGGCTGGAGGATAAGTAATGAATGGTAGGAAAGTCCGCTCAATATAAGAAAAGTAAGTGAAGTCCAGATTGACGGGAGGTGGGGTGGGTAAAGGAATCAAACTGTCATCCTCCAAAGACAATGAATGTTGACCAATTGGCAAAGCCGTAAAGTTATCAATCATAGAATGGTCCATGTCACCTCCCGGGTCAAACCATTCATCCTCATGAACTTGAATCTCTTCGATTTCTTCATAGATAGGGACTGTAGAAACTCGTTTTAAAAGATCACGATCAAGTACGAAACCATCATTCATTTGTGGGTATTTTTGATAAGTTAAATCCTCACGAATGTGGTAAACGTAATTCTCATTAGAGGAGTGTTGATTAGGTAACTCCTCGAGAATTGGATGTTTGGGCATGTGAGTTGGTTCGTCATTATTATGAAAAATAAGACATTCCAACTCATCAAGTTCGGCCTCGATATTGGAAAAATCGTCCTCACTCGTAGGTTGAAGTGGAGGTAAAAGAGCTAGCTCTCGGTCGATTATTTCCTCAATCTCGGGCTCGAAGACGAAATCATCATACTCACCACATGTTGAACTCTTGTTAGGAGAATCAATTATCGCTTGTGGATTTGTGAGTATGTGATCATTGACTAGCAAAGCGACCTCGTCCTTAAGCTCCGCAAAAGTCGGTATATCACACAAATTTTCAGGAATACCCTCGGGCCCACTTGGGATGACGACAAGTTCCTCGACACTAGAATTTGTCCGATTTCATTGCCGAAATAATGTCAAGATGCTCATCCTCCATTATGAGAGAGCCAACGGGCTTCTCGGGTGTGATAGCAATAGACAAAGGAGGAATGGGAGAAGTATTATGTTGCTTTAGAAATTCCTCCTCGTCGAAAATAACCTCAATATCGTCATCGCTCTCCTCATTACCTAAAGGGCCAATAATAAGCTCAGGGATATGAGTATTCGTCTGATCTCGCTGCTTTAAAAATGACTCCATACAAGTTTGCAGCGTGTGTAAAATCTCTTTCGTTTGTTCTTGAACAACTGTAGCAAGATCGTCAATTGGTTCTTGGTAACTCATCCCGTGATGAGGCTGATGATCAATTGGGTATTGCAGGGGTTGGTCAAAACTGGAAAGGGTATAATTATAGTAATTTTGATCCCCCATTGGACAGTGAAAACTTTCGTGAGGACCCCCACACTTATAGCACCACGGGGATGGAGAAACATCCGGTGCATTTTGAGGATAAGGATCGTCATAGACGGGAGAGGGTGAGAAGAAGAGGAGAAGTACGAATTTGTTGAATTGCAAAATGGACAAAATCCAAATTGTGTATTGGCGATATCAGAGCCGTACCGCTCACAAGTACACCATTGACATATTTGATAACCATGCCATGGTCTCCCACACCGTACGCAAGACGAATCCATGAAGAATTATAAATAAGAGGGGTAGAGAAAAGAAATAAACACAATAGAGGATAAAGAGGGATATTTTTGGCTGCAAAACTTTGAAAAAGAAATGATTTTTATGATTTTTCAAATGTTTTTGGATTTTTGAAAATTTTTGACACGAAAAATAACGTTCACGAGTGAACGGATCCCAAAATCCAACGCGTCTCTCACAAAAAACCGTTAATCTTCACGTAAAGAGCCGGCAGCGGCGCCATTTGAAATTGAGATTTTACTAGTTGAAAAAGTTCGTTTTCTCGGAGTCTTAACGAATTGATTTCCGGTTCAAAGTGTGACTCAGTTGTTCTTGGTGGCAAATAAAATGGTTTGGTTATCTATTCTACTTAAAAGGTAAATGCACAAAATAAAAACAATAAACTAAAAGTGATTAATTAATAAAAACAAAACAATATAAATTATAAAACGTGAATTTAAAACGAAACAATTAATAAAAATTAAACTAAAAGACGAAATTAACTATTGACTCAAAAATAAAGTTTACTAAATGAAAAAGGAGAGAATAAAATTGAAATGGTACTTTAAAGCTAATCGAGGCAAAACCTAAAGCGGGTACTAAATAAAAGATAAAACTTAAACTTTACGAAAAAATATTAAAACTAAAAATCGACGAAAAATTCAACTAAAAATACGTAACTTTCAAAAATAAAATCGGAACAACTTTCAGACAAAATTAAACAATTACGGAACAATACTACTAAATAAACAAGCTAGCAGGCTAGCTGCTGGAAGCTAGCAAGCTAGCTGCTGGATTGGCGCCAAACTCATAAGCATGCATGCATGCATGCATGACCATTCCATCGCACTTGTAGGGAAATAGAAAGCTTTAATGGATCGTACTATGGATCGTACTATGGAATTTTCATTAAGCTAATTCCATTTGATTCCATCACACCCAGGATTACAATGTTTGATTCCATCACACCCAAGGATCGCACTACCAGATTGTACCCACGGATCGCACTCTATGATCGTACCCACGATCGCAACAAGTGATCGTGGTGGGGATTAAGGAGTGTGATCGTAGTGAACGATCGTACTATGGATCGCAGTAATGGATCGCAAGTAGAAACCCTCGGGGTTTATGCAATCACACTTACTGGATCGTACTGGTAAAACACTTAAGCATTACGATGGCATACAATAAGCAAATAAGAAAATACCAAATAAGCACTTATCTGAAAACTTAACCAAATTAAATTTAAGAAAAAGCCAATAGACCAAAATTTAAAAACTTTTAAAAATACTAAATAATAAAAAATATTTAAAAACAACTTTTTATAAAAAATTAACTAAAAAGCACTTAATCAAAAATAAGAAAATTAACACAATAAGCACTAAAACACTTTAAGCTATAAAAATCAAACATTAAAAGATCAATAAGCATAAATTTGAAAACTTTTAAATTACGAAGTAAGAAAACTTTAAAAAGACTAAACTTTTTAAGAAATTAAAAAGTAAATAAGCTAAATACAAAATAAGTCAATAAGATTGTCAAACTTATAGCTTAAATCGTATACAAGCCTAGATGGAAATAAAAAGATGAACTTTTTAATCAAATAAGCAATATGATTAAGCAAAATCAATGCTTAATCCGAACCACAATCAAATCAAAGACAAGAAAAGTAGGATGAGAATGATAAAGAAAAGATTGATTAAAGGAACATTAAGATTCAACAATAAAATTAACTTACTTGGAATTAAAAGGAAAGAAATTTAAGACATAAAATTAAAGAACAAGATAGTAAATGACATGAAATTAAAGTTGTGCAAGTAAGAAAAATGGTGGAAAGACTAATTGTCACATTAGCTAACAAGTGTGAAATGAGGTGGAAGTGAACTATATATAGGGAGAAGGGAAGCATGTGTTGCTTCCTTCTTTCTATCTTTCTTTCTTTCTTTCCGTCTTTTCGTCTTCTTAATTCTTTGACTTTTTTGACGTTGTCTCGGGATTAATTAAACTCGTCTTGAAAATTCTTCATTAATAAGACTTGAGTTCTTCGGCTTTATTAAACTTCCGTCTTTAGACTTGTTCTTCGATAAATCTTCAGAATAGGTCTTGGACTTCCGTTCTTTTTCCACTCTTGATCCCTTGACTTCGTCTTTTGTCTTTTTCTTCGATAAAAGCCCGTGAAAGCCCGTATTTTCCTCCCTTTTCACATTTTGGTCCTAAATCACAACAAAAACACAAACCACGCATAATTCCGACATTTACGACATGAAATACACGTTTTGGCTTGGTTATTATTGTAATTAAGTGGTAAAAGGATGGTTGTTTTCACACCTATCAATATCAAAGAGTCGATGTTATGAGACCTCGTCTAACTTTTCTTGTTGTTTCACTAAAGTGACGAATCGTGTCCACTCGGGTTGAAGTTGTTGAAAAATTGAACATTGACTTGCATGGTGGAGACTTGCAGGTTATTTCTTGTCATGTCATTCATCATCTTATAAAACCTGGAGTAGTAAGAGTCAATTGATTCTCCATCCCTTGAAGTAAACTTGCCAAAATTCCAAAACAAGTTTGTTTTGACATCTTGTTTGTTGAGTGATTCACCTTGTTGCAAGCGTTCAATAACAGTCTACATTTCATGTGTTGTAGGGCATGCTTCAACCGTGGAGTAAATATCATCTCCAATCCCACTTAAAACTATATAGATGGCTTCTTTCTCCGCATCATGCCAAGCACAATTTTTGGTGTAAGATCAGCTCTTGTTTCATCACGTTCACTTGCGGGTATTGGACCAGTAGTATCTGTGGTTGGTCTTGGAGGAATTGAGATCTTCTTGAATATATATGGTCCATGAGTAATATATTTCCTCAAGGCATCACCATTAGGTCTTGTATCAAGGTATCGTATGAAACGTGATTGCCATTGAGCACACTGACCAGACACAAGCATTGGTGGTCTCTCTTTGTTACCCGCCACCATTATGTTGTTGTTCGCCACACGATATTCGGAAGTAGAATCCATCTCAAAATTCTCTGAAATGATGAAGTGAATATGGATCTTAATTAGATTTGTTGTGATTGTTGTTGTGGTTAAAATTCTGAAAAGTGCAATTTTTCTTCAGTCCGACAATAAATTCCCCAGTCCGACAAAACGGTAGACCAAAAAATTTTGTAATCGCCAAATTTTGAAATCGAGCTAGAAATGGCCTAAACTAGTATGGAAAAAAATTGAAATGTCCTAAAACTAGTCTAGATGGTGGCTAAAGCTAAAAAATACTCGAACAAAATTTGGCTAAAACAGATCTCAATATCCCATCGTAATGTTGTCTCATCGCAATGTCTGTCGCAATGTCTGTCGCAATATCCTATCGCAGTGACCCCCTGTCGCAATAACCCCTGTCGCAATGTATCTCAATCGCAATAGTGAGTCGCAATCTCAATTGGAATATCCAATCGCAATGACAGTCGTAATATCCAATCGCAATAACAGCCAATCGCAATCTCGATCTGAAACCAATCACAATCTTCAATCGCAATCTTCAATTGCAATGATAGCCAATCGCAATCTCAATCTGAATATGGATTGCAAAGAGAAACCCTTTTCCTTTGCGATGGTTTCCAATCGCAATAAGGGGCTGTTCCGAGATTTTTGCTAAAAAAAATGAGATTTTTGACAAGAAATCAGTGATTTTAACCAATCCAAAGCAACCAAATCCCTACCACAACTATGTAGGAGATCTAGATCAAGATTTAGAGCATGGAAAACACACAAAAAATGAATTCGTGAGATGAGATAGAGATTAAATCTTACGAATCAAATAAAAAACACAACAAATCACATATCCACCCCATGGCGATTGATACCAATTGTTTTCCCATATATTTAGATGATATAGCACGAATTAAAGAAAGAAAATAGATGAAGAAGATGAATTTTAGAGAGAGAAAGTAGAGAGAGATGATTAACTTTGGGAATATTAGATTAGAAGTGAGAATAATGAACAACCAACCCTCCTAACATGCTAGGAGGGTAGTATATATAGTCCACCCACATGCGGGCTTTAATGGGCTATATATTGGGCCGAGCTTGTCTTTTGGACTTTAATTAGTTTAAATCCAAGCCCGTAAACCACGACTAATTAACTACCTATTACAACGTTCTAACTAATGTTACAAGAATAACCTATGACCGAGCATTCTTGTTTGACTCAATATTTTGAGGCTAAAATTTTTTTGAAAGGTTTAGAGTGGTTATCTTTGGACCAGTTGAGTTTTAAGAGAACTCGGTCCTTGAGTAATTGATATGCTTCGTTGGGATTCTTAAAGAGAAAGAGTCCACCAGAGTCAAGGATTGCTTGCGTCGGTTCATTGAGACCATGATAAAAGATTTGGATGATGGTTCCTTTTAATAAACCATGTCCATGACAACTACGAAGTAGGTCTTTCATTCGGTTCCACGCATCAATGAATGTTTCTTGTGGAATTTGCGCGAAACCTCAGATTTCTCCCATGATTCTTTCGTACATGGCGGGTGGAAAGAAACGGCTAACAAAAGCGATTCTCATTTGTTCCCATGTTTCAATGGCACCGGGCGTCAACTCATTATACCAAACTCTTGCATCTCCGGACAGAGATGATGGGAAGAGTTTGAGTTTTATAGCGTCTACATTGACGTCAGCTCCATATCGGAACATGCCACATATCTCTATGAATTCGGCTATGTGCTTATGTGAATCGACCCGCGTACGGCCGTCAAATTGGCGGTCTTTGATCATTGAAAGGTGATGACCTTTCACGGTGAAGTTTTCTCCAAGCTCAACTTGAATAATAACAGCCTCGGGGGTAGGTTCTACTACTCGGTTGGTTGCCCATATGGATTGATCGTCGGCCATCGGGAATGCTAGATCATTAAATGGGTTATAGACGACAAATGCGTCTAAGATATTATCAAAGGGTGGGTTTTTGGTTTTTGGAACTCGGTTTTCAAAAGAAACAAAGGGTTGCTTCTTGCGGTTTTTCTTTCGAGATTGATGAATATAACGTTCGGGATTGGTGTATGGACTAAGCAATTCTTGACCGGAAGAACGTGTGTCCATTCAAGTCTTGAAGAACTTTTGAGAAAGACTACAAGTAACAAAAATAAAAACAAACAAAATACTACTAATAGGAAAATAAGTAGATAAGAAATTAAATAAACCAAACAAAATAAAAACATAAAAAAAGTTATTTTTTTATTTATTTTTTGTTTATAAAATTAGGTTTTGCCGGAGGCAAAATGGGAGTGTCTGCCGGCAAAATCGGTTCTTTAAAAAAAGGGGAGTGTTGCTGGCGGCAAGAAATCTTGACGGGCGGAAAAATGGAGTCAGTGATGAAGTTGCCAGCGGCAGAAGGGTTTTGCCAGGCGGCAAAATCATTTTTGTGATGAAGTTGCTGGCGGCAGACCGGTTTTGCCGGTGGCGAAATCGATGCTGCTGCAAAAAAAAATTATTTTGTTTTTAGTTTTTTAGTTTTGGGCTTTTTGGCAACAAGATCGCTACAATGGGATTATAGGATGATTTTGGAACTAAGAACACAATCAAATCCCCGGCAGCGGCGCCAAAAACTTGATGCGTGTCCGGTGTATTGGATTTGGAACAAGTTTTAAATTTATAAACACGTATTAGCGGATTGACTAAAAACGCACGAACACGTATAACCCTTTCGTTTGTGTATAGCTTTTATGTGGTAATACCAAGATCGTTCACGAGGATTTGGAAACCTATGATCATTCAAAAATAAAACTATAATCGTTGATTGTAGCAATTATAGACAAAAAAATAACAAGTAAAATGATAAGATGAATAATAAGATTAAAAGCAACACTTGGTAAAGAGTAGTTTAGGCATCCGTAGTGGTATGATGGTGATGACAAGTTTAACAAATATGATTATGATAATTAGATGGATAATCCAATCTATTGTTTTCAAAAGCTTTAATCTTCGTCAAGACTTTGGTTAAAGAAAACAAGCATTAGACTCAATAACTCAATTCAAGACATAATCCAATTTCAACATATTAGATTCACGGTCGTTTCACGAATTTGCTAACACTTATAATTATGTTTCTTGATAATCAAAACTTCTTAAGAAATGATCAATACAAAAGATAGCCAATCATAGACAAACCGGCTATGACTTGTTGATAAAAAATAACCCTTTCGACCTATGAAAATCTTTACCAATAAACTAAGTTTTGATCACAATTTTCAAATGAAACATAAGTACCAATGGTTCAAAGGAAAGCTTGACATTGAAATAAACATAGATCACAATCACAACCACTACTTCATACCACAAACATCATCCTACCAAGTGTAGAATGAGATTTAGCTACTCATAACAAACAATGAAATAAACTCTGAAATAATAGTCTTACAAGTCATAATCAAGAGCCTTACAAAGTGAAAATATGTTGCTAATGATTAGGGTAATGACCCCTAAGAGTTTCGTGATGTTTACTTTGCTTTTCGGACTCCAAAAATGACTTTTCTTGCACCACCTTGCTCAAATCCGGGAATGGAGGTTTGGACAAGGTTGAGAGAGTTATTTTGTGGTTATGAAAGATATTATGAGATGATATCAAAAGGTATTTTAGTTGTTGTTGTTGCATGACCCTAAGGGTCTTATTTATAAGCAAAATTGAAGGCATGGAGTGAATGTATGGCTTAGAGCCGAAATACTTGGAAATACTTGTTCTTGCACCCGAAATTGATCTTGTTCTTGCACCCGAAATTGATCTTTAAAGGCTTGTAACTTGTACACGGGTCTTGAACTTGACTAGGATTCTTCGTACTCGTACTAATCTCCATATTTACGTTGTTTTATACTCCATTCCAGCAATTGGCTACACAAAGACTTGCAAACACAATTGGGCATAATTATGTACAAAAGTATCATATATATAACCAATATATATGTACAAAAGTACGGATAACGCTCCCAAAAAATGTTGGATTTGGGCGTTATCAGTGGCTCATGGGTCTATCTATCTTAGAAAAATCTTCTATGAAACGTCTATAGAAACCCGCATGTCCCAAAAAGCTCCTAACTACTTTCACCGTGGTAGGTGGAGGAAGTTTAGCAATAACATCTACTTTAGCACGATCCACTTCTAATCCTTTCTTAGATATCTTATGCCCCAAAACTACCCGTTCTTTAACCATGAAATGACACTTCTCCTAATTTAGAACAAGGCGGGTTTCTTCATAAATTTTAAGCATACTTTCTAAATGGGAGAGACAAGAAGTGAATGAATCTCCAAACACCGACAAATCATCCATAAACACTTCCATGGTGTGCTTTATCATATCATGAAAAATTTCCATCATACACCTTTAAAAGGTCCTAGGAGCATTGCACAAGCCAAAAGGCATTCTCTTGTAAGCAAATGTGCATAGGGACAAGTGAAAGTGGTCTTTTCTTGATCTTTTGGATCAACGGGTATTTGGAAATAACCCGAGAATCCATCAAGAAAGCAATAGTATGCATTTCCCGCTAAACGTTCTAGCATTTGGTCCATGAAAGGTAATGGGAAATGGTCTTTCCTAGTGGCATCATTAAGCTATCTATAATCAATACAAACTCTCCAACCCGTGACAAGTCTTGTGGGAATCAACTCGTTGTTTTCATTCACAACAACCGTGATTCCACCCTTTTTAGGCAAATAATGCACTGGGCTAACCCATGGTGAATCGGAAATTGGGTAAATCATACCCGCATCAAGGACTTTGATAACTTCCTTTTTGATGACTTCATGTATTTTTGGGTTAACCCTTACTTTGTTTTTGAATGGAGTGTTTGTAATCATCCTCCATAAGTATTTTGTGAAATACAAAAATTAGGATCAATCCCCCTTATGTCGGATATTTTCCAAGAACTGGCCTTTTTGTGCTTCTTAAGAACTTCTATAAGCTTTTTCTTTTCATCTTCCTTCAAATCCTTAGCAATAATAACGGGTTATTTATCCTCTCCCTCTAAGAAGGCATACTTAAGGTGTGATGGAAGATCCTTAAGCTCTAAGGTAGGTGGAATCTCAATAGAAGGTTTCACTAATGAAGGATCATCATTGGTAACTTCCTTAGGAGTATGTGGAGAAGTATTATCCTCATTGAAAAGTTTCTCAATGGTACGAATATCTTCTTCCCAATCGGTGGGAGAATTGTCATATGGTAAATCCACATCTCCTAAACTTGCCTCAAATTCTTGTAGAAGAAAATCACTTGCTCCAAAAGGAGTCAAGGAAGGCGCAATGGAAGCTACGGTCTCAACATGTGGAATGTCCTCATTACTACTCTTACAAGCCTTATAAAAGTGTTCATCACATACTTCATCAAGAACATCCACAATGTTAACTGTTTCACAACCTTGAGATTTCTTAGTTAGTTTTCTCATCTTAAACACAAATTTTTCATCCTCTACCCTCATAATGAGTTCCCATTCCGCCACATCAATAAGAGTGCTTCCGGTCCTTAAGAAAGGTCTTCCTACAATGAGGGGAACTCTAGGGTCCATGTCATAGTCAACAACTACAATATCCGCGAGGAATGTGAACTTATCAACTCCTACAAAAACATCTTCCGCAATCCTCGCCGGATAAGCAATTGAACGGTTTGCTAAATCGAGTGTCATCCTAGTAGGTGTAAGCTCGAGAAAAGAGAGTTGTTTCCAAACCGACAAAGGCATCAAATTTATGCTAGCACCAATATCCGCTAGTACCATGCAATTCTCTACCCCCGGGAATTTACATGGAATTAAGAAACGACCTGGATCACCAAGTTTAATAGGTAAAGTCTTTAACAACACCGCGGAACAAATCTCGTTTAATGAAGTGTTAGGCATATCAATCAATTTTTCTTTGTTGGAGAGAAGTTCTTTAAACATCTTGGAAAACTTAGGCATGTAAGCTAAAGCCTCCGCAAAAGTTATGTTGATATTCAATTGCTTAAACATCCTCAAGAAGTTGGACACTTGAATGTCATCTTTGTTCTTAAGCTTCTCTTTTCTCAACCTAGAAGGATATGGTAGATTTGGTTTGGGTGAAGGTTGAGTAGAGGGTGTTGAAGAACTCTCTTCTTGGGTTTCTTCAATGATAGGTGTAGAATTGGAAGGTGTAGGTTTGTCACAAGGAGGAACCGTGGTAGGAGTCACCAAAGGATGTGTAGGAGGAATGGAAGGTTCCATGGTTGTTTTCCTACTTCTTGTAGTGATTTCATTGACATTTGCCCTTGGATTGGTTTGAGTGTTAGAGGGTAAAGCACCTTGAGCTCTTTGATTTAAGAGCAACATGAATTTCTTGTTTGTCTCCTCTTGCATATCCTTTAATCTCTTCTCATTGGCTTGAAACCTCCTTTCGTTATCTTGATTCATCTTGTGAAGAAGCTCAATGGTGTTAAAATCATTTGGCACATTCCCTTGAAATCCTTGGTGTTGGAAAGGTGGTGGTTGATTGTAAAACCCTTGGTTATTGCCATGAATGTTGTTCCCTTGGTTGTGAAAGTTATTAGGCCCTCTTATAATGTTATTACCTTGGTAATTTCCTCTTTGCCCTTGGTTTCTGTTGAGAAATTGTGGATTGTTTGGTTGGCTTTGGGTGGGTTGTTGGGGAGGGAAACCCGATGGAGCAAGGTAATTGTTGGACTTGTATGAAAGGTGATTAGGATTAATGTTGGGTTTAAAGTGTGCTCTTCCATCATCATTATAAGCATAACATTCTCCTTGGTAGCCTTGAACTTTGTCATATTGCAAGTATGAGTGAGGGCCTCCACATGTCTCACAAGATAGGGTGATGGCATTGACATTGTTGGTAGAAGAGTTGTTCAATTGAAGTTTCATAAACTCTTGGAATATGTCATGGGATTGGGTTAACTTTTGAAGCATTTGTTCATCAATTGACTTAGTAGCACTTCCTTGCACAACATGGACCACCTCTTCTCTATCCCTATTGCTTTGAACCATGGATTTTGTCTCAATGATATCCCAAGCATATTGAATAGACTTAGCAAGAATGTTTCCACCCACGGCCGAGTTAAGGGAATCTTGATGGTGTGGCCTCAAACCATTGTAAAAAGTGTTAATTTGGTGAACTTGGTCAAAACCGTGGTTTGGGAACTTTCTTAACAACTTTTTGAACTCTTCCCAAGCTTCACTAAAGGTTTGGTCTCTCTTTTGTTGAAATCCTATTATTTGGTTCCTTAATGCGGTGGTTCGTGAAGGTGGAAAGAACTTGTTCACAAATTTCTTTTTCAAATCCACCCAAGTGAGAATGCTATTTGAGGGTTGCTTATCTAGCCAACTCCTAGCATCTCCCTCTAAAGAGAAGGGGAATAAAATCAACTTAACCGCCTCGTAAGGTACCCCATTATACTTGATGGTATTACAAAGGGACATGAATCTCTTGATATGGTCATGAGGGTCATCCATAAGTCTCCCTAGGAAAGGTATAGAGGAAACCATTTGTATCATGAATGTCTTAAGCTCAAAATTGTTGGTGGCTATCTCGGGAATGACTATGGCATCCGCATTACCATCCATGTTGGATTGGAGAATCTGAATCAATGGTCTATTGTACATGGCTTCGTTTAAGTTGTCGAAAGCACGATGCTCATGATCGGCTTGATGGACGGTAGCGGCGCCATTTAATATTCGTCTTTTTGTAGTTCGTTTTTCTCGACTCAATTCGAATTTATTAAACGTTTTCAAGTGTGACTTAATTGTTTTTGGTGATAGAAATTAAATGGTATTCTATGTCTACTTTGCAAGAAACATGTAAAAAGTGTAAAATAATCTCGTCTACGTAACCGTACTATTCTAAAACAACTTGCATATACCAATTACAAAGCAAAATGTACAATCAATTAATGCATAACAAGAAATAAGGACTAAATTGTAAAGCTATTTAAAATATAAGGACTGGAAATGTAAATTCGTAAAGCTAAGGGACTAAAAAGGTAAAATTAACAAGCTTCTAACCAAATTGTAACAAGCTTAATAACTGAAGTGAAACAAACTAACAAGATCAGGGACCTAAATGAAAACCCTAACAAATTTTAACCAATTACCAACAAAATAACAACTAAACAAATCCCAAGGACCAGAATGTAATTAATGGAAGTTTTTGATAAGAAAACGGTCTTAATGAGAATTAAGCAATATCAAGAGATTTACTTGACCAATTAAGCTGAAGCTGGTTTCAAAAGTTTGCAAATTCAATTTAAGCTAGCCAGGTTCAAGGAATTAAGCTATAGTGGTCTAAAAATCTAATAAGCACTTTTTGAATAAGCTACTTTTAAGAGTTGTGCTTATTGGAATAAGCACCAGGTCTAATTTTCTCAAAAATTGATTAAGAGCCCAAATAAACAACACATATCCAAGAAAATCTGAAAATCACCAACAGGATCAGCCACAAAAGCCAATAAGCTCAAAGTGCTTATTTTGACCAGCGTTGACCAAAAGTTGACCAAGATTGACCAGGTTCAAAACTTATTTTGATTACTTATTAAACTGATTTGTGAAAGAAAATGAGGACTTTTATGAAGTGAATAAGCCAGAAATGAAAATAAGCTCTAACAGAAACATGTACTTATCACAAAGACTTTCTATGGCTTCTAGCTTATTCAAAACTGAGAACTGTATTATATGGCTATAGAATCTGAAAGCTAGGATGTTATACTATCCAGAGAACCAAAAATACACTCTAATTCCAAGTAATGAACAATTTATGACGGTTTGAAGTAGGCTTGTTTTGGACTAAAAAGTCTGACCCAAAGATTTTTCATGCTATTTGCCTCTTTGACAAATGGTTTGACTTTGTAACTTTGCAAATCCACTTTATACCAGTTTGTGAGTGAAAGAAAACTCTTTTTACCTATCACTAGCTGAATCAAAATATGGCTAGTAATCCAAACACTAGTTACTGGTTTAAGCAGATTTTAAGCTATGTAAAAAGATCAAAACCAACAGATTAATACTATAGACTATCAAAGCATATCAGTAAGATCTAAATGAACATTTAGCAGGTAATAGCAAGTAGAATTATACTAGGACTAAGAATTAAGTAGGCAGTCAACACTTTAGAAGAAAAGTAAACAAGGTTATGCACTTTTTAGCTAATGTAGCTACCATTGGTGAAGAAGTGGAGCGCTGAGCTCACTTTTGAACTAAACAACACCTTTTCATCAACAATCAACCACCATATCAACACCAGTCACCATCATTTTCCATCACTGCTACAAGAGGTCTGAATATGGACTTCTGGCTAGAATTGGTAGAAGAAATGAACTGCAACACGTCTTATCACTCAAAAAGCTTCCAAAATAACAATCTTGACTCAATCATTCATGGTAGAGTAACAGAATCAAGAACATGAAGGTATGAACAGTATGAATTCAGTAAGATAAGGTAAATTAAGAATTTGAGTGAACTTGAGTTTGTTATTAATGGTGAAAGGTAATTACAAAGCCTAACTAACTAACTTATGGTGGTTGTCAATCACCCTAAGTAGTTTTAACTAGAGAGAGATAACAGAAAAGAGAGCTAATGCTAAGTGTGTGTGATTTTCACACTTAAGCTACAATACAAGAAATGAAACTATATAGGGGTATTTATAGGATTGAGATGTGATGCAGTTGAGTAGGGTGACGTGTCTTGGCGAATAAGAAACTGCCAAGTGTCATAATTCTGGATATCAATTCTTCATGTGTTCTTCCCAAATTGGGGATTTTTGAATCACTGGATGATTTTTTAATTTACCACTTGGGATGTGTTTGTCTTCTCAAGGCGATCCTTTTTCATGTTGAACGTTTTTCATGAAATGGCCTCTATAAGAATCCACGATCTGGGCTAAGCTTGTCCACGTGTCTTGATGGTATTGGATATGAGAAGTAAACACGGATCGTTATCCATTTAGTGAAATATGATTGGTGAAGCTGGTTAGTGGGAGTCATTGTACAGATTCTTATCACTCTTCATTTATTGAGACTGAAGTGGCAATCCGAGTGTAAGTTTTCTTGCCTTCTCATTGGTTGATAGCTTAGTCACTCGGATCACACTCATTTTAAGTTCCAAAATTGGCAGATTAGGTCCCTTAGCTTATGGCAGATTTTTGTTTTGATCAAAGCACTTTATAACTTGTCATCTTCAATCCTTGGACTTGTATCTTGAGCAATATTGACCCTTTGACTTGATTTGACTTCCACTTAAGGTCTTTTTACTTTCTTTTACTTTGTTGAATTTGCACTTGAAGTCCTTCAACTTTGGCAGTTTGGCAAGAAAGGTCCTTTCACTTTGTAGACTTGTCACATTGAGTCCTTCTTTTGTCCCTTCTTTAATATAAATGCATTGGAATCCCTGTTTGAACCAAAATGTATCTTTTTACCTACAAACTCATAAACAACAAAGAATACCCCATAATACTGCTTTTACACATAAAATCTGGTATTTTTCTTTGTGTTTTAGGGTTTGATATGTTATAATTGATATGAGTTTTCACTCATATCAATCTTTGACTTTAGTCTTGAGCATGTTTTCTTGCCTTGACCTTGTACATTCATCACTTGTGATATTCGCCTCCTCGTGACTTCATGTTCTACATACTTATACCTTTATAAATTCTTGAAAGCTTCAGAGTTTGATACAGCGGAAGACTTGACTTTTAGGCTTTCTTGATTTTGTTGAAGTATTAAGTGTAGAAAGTATAAGCATGAGGGGACGACTTCTTTTCGGACACCGCAATGCCACTGTCTTGTTACGCTGCATAAGACAGTTAGCAACAGAAACATATACACGGATGAAATGGCTTTGAACATTTCAGCCTAATTAGGTGGCATTTTACCTCCGGTCGGTGAAGGCCATTGGACGATATTAAATATCGTACTTGTGGCAGGTTGTTTCAATAAAGAACCTCCTTGACAAGATTTCACGGGGTACCCTATTCTCTTTACTCGACCGTCCAAAGCTGACTGCGAACGTAAAGAGTGAATCATTTGGATTAAATTATCCGCATGATTGAAGCCGTCAATTCATATACCTGGAACAAGTGAAATTCAATTAAGAACCGCACCATCATTGCTTTCTAGTTGTCACGAGCTTGATTCGTATAGAATCTTGAAAGTTACCTACCAAGTGTTGTTTGATGTTAACACTAGAAGGATTTCCACTCATCACTGTAAACACTTAAGAGTGTCACTTTGAGTGTTCTGGCAAGATGGCTTGGAACGAGTTTGAATTCATTTAAGAATTAAACCACTGTTGCTTTCTAGTTATCACAAGTTTGATTCATAAAGAATCACACAAGTCACCTACCATGAGCTTTTTAATGTTCGCTAAAGAAGGATTTCCATCTTCATTGTAAATACTTTCGTATTACTTAGATGTTCAGGCAAGATCATGAAGATTTTGCGTAGGACTCTTAATATATTTCTTACTTTTCACAGTGTGTGAAGAAGAAAAGAATTATGGAAGTGTGTCCTAATGAGATTATTGATGATCTCAAATGGCTCTAGACTCGATCGTGCATTTTGTATTTTTAGTGATCAGATGCTGGAGAGGAGTGCCACCATTTCAATACCAAATTATTTGGAATGATTAAATCGGTAGATAATGTGTTGATCTCCGTGTGGTTAAAAAAAATACCTTTTGAGAGATATATGAGTTAGCTCGGATGGGTTGTGCATTGCATCATTGGGTCCATGATGTCTATCTTCAATATCGAGCATCATTAAAATGATCTCAATAGCATATGTGTTGACCCGGTTTCTGGCTAAGATTGTAAGGAGGGCTTCTTTCTTTTCACCCTTTATCATTACAATTCTTTTTCATTTTTCAACCCCTTCAATGCTTAATAATACGTCATAACTAGCACCTTGTTGTGATTGTTCCAGTGCTAACTTAAGTTCTTGGTCGGCATTCAGCTACATTCACAATCTTTCCCCATCTTTCCTAAGGTAGACTATTTCTAGCTATGGAATGTCCTTGGGAAGATTCCTCCGGTTTTGGAAGTATCATTGGACTTAACCTATCCTACCATCCTTGTGTTACCACAATCTTCATCGTCGTGAATTAAATAGGTTGAGGGTAAGAATAAATCACCATGAAATCCAATTTATATGTGGAAATCCATTTTTCTCCCCCTTAACATATGTCACGATATTCAAAAACATTTCGCACATGTTCGGATGAGCCATAACATTAATCAAACCATTATTGATCTCAATATTAAATCACATTTTCTCCTTCATATTAAAAATATTAACCCAATCGATGTTTTTAATATCAATTGATTTAATGAAGTTTTAAGAAATTTTGGGAAGAAAAATGCAAATCCAATTATCTTCATGATTTTCACAAGCTCTCCGTTAAATTATTGAGGGTGTACTTGAAACGTAGATTAAATACCTTTTAAACATAAGTGCAAGGTACTTATCACGTTCAAAGATCATATATGATAATGTATTCACAAGATTGATAATTTACAAGGTTAGACCTGAATGATGAGAACATCATGTGATAAGATCACGTGGTTCTTGTTCACGAATATTGGTCTCCCCGTAACGTCTGAAATTATCTACTCCTTTTTTAAAAGCGGTAATCTTTCATGACACCACATGTATGATTGATATCGTTGTCTTGACACCAATTTGTTAACTAGGCACTTTCGGCATCGAATATTCTAAACGCTTGACAATTGCTCCCCCTCAATTGTTGACCCGTGTTCTATCTAAAGAGTTGTAGTCGTCATTTGATTAGTCGCATCGTCGAGTATGTAGATATCAATTGTAAATTTCTACGGTATGTGGAGACGATAACTTCATAAAAACAAGATTTCTCTCGTTTTAACAAATAAATGCACTGAAACGTACATATATTCGTGTTAGATTATGTTATTATGTAAACACAATCCCTTACATGGTTATAAAGTAAACCATGCCCGAGAAAATTAATTCCCGTTGTTGAGTCAAAGCTTTTCGGTGAAATGCTTGACTTGAATATGAAAAAATGGTTACTATCTGAAATAATAGCAAGCCATATTGTGCATGTTTTTAAAACATTTGAACTTCTGCTCGAACTCTATTTACAACCCCGTGTCATTTTGAATCACATTTCTAGGATCGTAAATATTATCGATTCCAGAAGACATGCTCTTTTTGTAAAAACATTTTTGAACATACAATTTTGAAAGATTTAGAAAAATATTTTGAAAAAATTCTTGAAAAATTGTGTTCAACATTTTGAAAACAATTACTTGAGCTTAAGATTTTGAATATCTTACCAAACGAGCTCAAGTCCGAGAAGTTGTAAACTTGCCATTGTTAAGGATAAGCTACCATCGGAGATAAACTTTCCTTTTAACAAAAGAATGAGTCCTAAGTTGATATTTACTTAGAAGTCGTTTTCATGAGCTTGAAAAACTTTCGAATGTTTAACGTAAAGCTCATGAGCGAGAAAGATGAATTTCTCGTTATGAGGAAAAGTTCTATTATACACTTTCCTTTTTCTGAGCTTAAAACTTGGAATGTTTTAATACAAGCTCATGACCGACAAAAGTTAATTTCCCGTCACGAGGATAAGTTATCATTAAAGATAAGCTTTCCTAAAATTAATGTCCGAGTTACAGTCTGATATTTAACTGTAAGTCATTGTGCATGAGCTTAAAAACTTCGAATGTTTTTAATAAAAGCTCATGCCTGAGAAAAATTAATTTCTCGTTTTTAGGATAAGTTTATCATCGGTGATAAACTTTCCTTTCTTTGAAGTCTGGGGTATAATCTGAAATATAATTATACGCCATGTACACGAGCTTAAAACCGTTGAATAGTTTAAATGTAAGCTTGTGTCCGAGAAAATATAATTTCTCGTTTTGAGGTAAGTTATCGTTGACGAGATAAACATCCCTTTCTTTGAAGTTCGGGTTACAATCTGTCATGTGACTACAAACCGTTTACACGAGCTTTAAAACTTTGAATAGTTTTAATGTAAGCTCATGTCCGAGAATATTTATTTTCTTGTTTTGTGGGAAAGTTATCGTTGCATAGATAACATTCCCTTTATTTGAAGTCCGGGTCATTGTTTGTCATTTAAAAATGAACCATACATTGTAAGCTTAACTGCAAATCCCCTGAGACACTTGTTTCTTTGATATCTGCTTCTTCAGTAACCAAACTCTGAGAGTGTCCTTAGTTGAACGGTATACAAAGATCAGACCGGTTTGTTTTTGTTGATCCTTGACTTTGGTACCTGCATTCTCATTTGAAGTTTGTATGTTTTTATATGGGTTAGCGATATCTACCTTAGAACCATGCGGGTATTCACAGTTTTCTTTTCTTGTGCCAGAGGTGATCTGAGGAGATGGGTCACTAGGCTTAAGTGATTAATCATCCTTTTGAATTTCCTCCCTATTGGTCTTTGTAGAAATGGAGACTATCCTAGTTAAAGGGCACTCGTTTCCTACAAGAGTGAAAGTTCTACCAGTGGGACGCCAAACTTTCCTAATGGGTTTGATTCTAGATAACTACTTAGATTTAACTCTAGCACGGGAGTTCACCTCATTAAGGAATTTCTTGACACAAGAATCATGGTTTGCCTTAAAGTCACATTTCCTACATGTTTTACAAGTAGTATATTTAAAGTCCGAGTAAGATCTAGAATTCCTAGATGATTGATTGATGCTCCTAGGATATGACATGCTATGGTTAGCAGTGTTGGGTAATCTAGAAGGCATGTGACTAGGTTTGGAACGTATATTTCTTACTTGTGTCTTTTTCTTAGCTTCCCTTAGACCAAATTTATGGCAAACGTCATTTGAACTAGTTCGCGGCGTATTCTTTGAACTATGTCTAGGGATGCTAGATGCAATCATGTGATTAGGTCTTGCAAAAGCTGTTTTAGTCACATCGGGCCAAGTTGGTGGAGTGACTGGTCTAGAAAGATGAGCCAAATCAACTTGGGAGACAAACCGCGGTCTCGAGGATTTTTGTCACTAGGATCTAAATGCAGTCAGTTGTCTAACAGACTGATTTTGAGGCGGTTTCCCCAAGATTGATGGTTTTCCAAGCTTAATGTCCACACTAGTTCCTTTGGTTTTCCTCAACTCATATTTCAGAGCAGCTATTTCAAAAAACCTTTCTTGAACTTGAGCCTTTAGAGTCTCATTCTATTTAAGCAATTTATCTTGGGATGCCAACTTATATTCTAGAAACTTAATTTGTTTCACAAGACTATCCTTTTTAGCTTTAGAATCTAGAACTTTTTGATCCAATTTTCGTTCAAGAATAACGTTTGACTTTTCAAGTTTTTCAAAATATGTTTAAAATTTGTCCGTTTTCTTCAAAAAATCAAATTGGGCATCCTCAAGATGTTTATATTGTTGAGCTAACATAGTTTCTAGCTCTTCAATCTTAGAAGAAGCAGTCATACAACATTTATCATGATTACCTATAGCATTCTGAACAATCTCTCCCCCATTATGACTCACATCGGATGAATCAGAAATGGTATAAGTATCACCCTCTTTCATCCCATGTTTGTCATAATTAGGTTCAGAATGCTCAACATGCGGTATTTCATCGGCATATACATCATATACAACATTACAGTGTACCATAATTGTAGGCTCTTCGTCATACATGGGTATGGTGTCATCATAAGAGATATTGGTAAGATTCCCTGACGTGTTGCTGATATCATGATTTGTGGTGGATTCCATGCCCTTGCAAACTTTATTAGCCTCTAATTTGTCAACCGTATGACCATTCTCCTCTTGCATCTGCATCGTAGATTCTTGCACTCCACTATCATATGGTTGCTGAAGTCGGGATCTTTCATAAATCAATGACGAGACCGATGTCATGAATTTCAACAGTTTACCACGAAAATCTTGAACCTCGGTATGAGTGTATTGAAGAAATGACTGACATATCCCTGAATTTTCAGACTTAATGATGTTGAATTGGAAGAAGTGCGTAAGTTGTGTCGCGAGAGCTTTATATGCAGATTCTGATGCAGAGTGATTAAAGTCTTCTTTGTGAAGTTGCGCAGCTAGTTGGTTCAAGTAAAGGAATATCGAGTCGATAAATATGTAACTGTAACACCCCCAAATTTATACAACTCAATACAGCGGAAGACTCGTTGGACTTACGGGATAGCACATTACTCACATCATAGACAACGCTTAAAAATCGCGTCGTTTAATAGTAAAGAATTTCCATTCATAAATATCAAAGTTACATAGGTCCCAAGTCATTGTATTTTATACAGGTTTTACAAAGCATTTGAATGGAAATTAATATTTAAGTGCGGGTCATGAATTCTTGATGTCTTTCTGAGAATTACCTTCAAGTACCTGAGATAAAACATGTTAAAAGAAAAGGTCAGCGATAATGCCGAGTGAATTCATAGAGTTTAATAAAATCCATCAATATAATATCGGTATAAAATTATTACCGAAAATCATTTTGTACAAATCTTTGTAATAGGCCATAAAATAGCCAAAGTCATTTTTATACAAATCCTTGTCGAAAATCATAATATAGGCATTTGCCTTAAAAATCATTATACGAGCCAATGTCGTAAAAACATCATACAATACGTCTTATGACGTTGTATAAAGTTAAATAAAAACCGTTATATGAATATGGTTATGAAAGCCAAAACACGAACATAATATCAATAGTAAGACCCTATATTGCTAGTCAGGCAATATATCGTAATTCGGTGCATATAGCAGTATTTCGTTAGTTGGATTATTATAAGCTGCATGACATTGTTACCTTACTACAAAAAACAACGGGTAGCTAACCCGAAACTCAATTTGCCCATCTAAATTAGCGTGTCGTCACAAAGGTCACGCTATGTAAATCTTCTCATACATAAATTCGCTTACCAATCAATGTGGCACGACGGGGATCAACCGTCAAGGCGCGAACTGGGGTGATCGTCCCCAAATAGTACTATTATATGCATAAGCGTCTACCAAATCCCGGTAGTTCACAATTCATGCTAATGGGACTTTTAGTGACATAACTTAACTTTAATAATCCATTTTATTTCATCTATCGGGTCATTTAATCATTCATCGGGTCATACAATCATTCGGGTCCAAATCAATAAACAAACGATCGGGACAAATAGTGTCATATTTCATAAAAACTAACATGTTATCTCCCTCGCGGGTTTATAAAATATTTCATAAAAACATTTAAAAGAGTGCGAGGCTATGAACTCACGTTGATGTGGGAAGGCGGGTTATCGGCAATTCGGATGTACGGTACGTGCTTTAATCACGGAAACCTAGACAAATAATACTCGTCTTAGACTCTTGTCCAATGACTTTATAAAAATAACAATTATCTATAAATATGATGATTATATATATATGATGATCAAGTGGGTTTACATATTCTTTTACTCGTTTTAGTGTTATGTTTTGGTAACTTCTTACTAGTTTACTAGTTTTACCTATTTACGTGTTTTAGGTCCAATAAGCCTATTATAAGTTCATTAACTTGTATTAATCCATTTCATACTTGTATTACCAGTATTTATACTTTACATGTTGGGCCCAAATGGGTTAAGCCCAATAAATAAGTTTATAAGTGTTTTAGCCCATTTTGTTGTATTACTAGTCCAATAACGTTAACTTAGCCCGTTAATGTCCGTATGTTATATAGTCCGGGTTTTATCGGTTTTTACTTGTATTAGATACTTATATATCAGTATATGACTTTTAAAAACTTTACATTAGACGGGTTTGATCGTCTAAGTTTTAAATTGGCGAAAAACGTTAATTTTACGGTAATAGCCGAAAAAGTCGTAAAAATCATGTTTATAGTTTTATAACTTATAAAATTTATCAAACTACCATTTTTATAAAATTTCCATTTATTTATCCTTATACATATTTATATAAATGTATTATATGAGTTAGTGGGTTTTAATTCACATTTTATACTATTTTTATTTGAGTGCTTATATAATAATATTATGCTTTAATTTCCAAAATCTGATTTTTACTTTCATGTTCACCAAAACAGCCATATCTTGATTTCTACCAAGAGATAGAAGCTCATTTTTGGACACCATAAACTACATGATATGTGCTACAATTAACTTAGTTTTAGCTACTGCTCAATCCAAGTCTAAATATCCCCAACAGTCCGTCCAAAACTGACTATTCAGATAGGTACTCTAAACTTGTTTTAGTCATATCTCACTCATTATAATGATTCCATTGTATGGTCAACTCTCACATGTGTATGACATCTTATACTTACTGTATATTGTTTCCACTTTGCCACTTTATCAGTTTAACATGTGGTTAGTTACTGTTTTTATACAGCCAACAATTTAAGCAAGATTTTATCATTGTTTCTTATAGGTTTTCATCTTTTTAATCATATTTATCAACACCAAATCCCCACACAATACTTTTATCATCATATATTCATCATATACATATACAATAGGAAAGAAAATACATGATTACATAATCAAAATAAAAAGAGGATAGGAAGAAACAATCTCTATACCACCATTAGTGATGAAAAGATGAGTTTTGATGAACAAGGCTTGGATTTGATGGCAAGACTTGTGATAAACCAACACCACTTTAAGATCACCAAATCTTCATAAGCTTCTCATGTAAAATCAGCCCCAAGACACCAACAAAACTTCTCCTTGGATGTTAAAACTTGCACCAATCTTCATCTTTTTGAATGGAGATTAACATATGTTAATTATAACAAATGTTTGTGGTTAAAATTGATCAAATGGGGGAGTTTATGGGTGGTGGTGGACGGCCAAATGGAGGAGAAGAGAGAGTTTTGTGTGAAATTGCATGAGTGTAAATGAGATAGATGGTTTGGTTTGCTAGTTTTGATGTAGCTAAATGGTTTGGTCAAATAGGGAGGACAAGTGTCCTTCTCATGTGTAGAAAGTTGACACCTTGTGGTGTTTCTAGCTAAGCCTTGTTGCCCATTTGTATAGGGGTGGGCAAGTGTAAACTTGTCCCATCCCTATTAATTTACGTGTACTCTTGGATTCTAGTTTCCTCGATTTGCGTGCCCTCGGGTCGTTTTACAAAAAACGTTTTTATAAATTATGAATCAACGGCACAAAACGAATCTAATAAAAATTGTCTCATCAAAAACGGAGTTCGAAAACGTAAATACGTAATCCTAAGGTTTCCGGTTTAGTCGTAAAGGACGTTAAATTAAAATTGTAAGTCCTAATCTCTTCTCGTAAATTTGTGAGTTTATGAACCAACACAAATTTAAAATCTCAAAATAATATTCACGGACAAATTTATTTTCTGAAATGTCGGACTGTCACCAAAACGGTGTATGTAAACGTAAGCACGTAACATTGAATCCTCCGGTTTAGACGTAGTCGATGCTACTTCAAGACGAAATTCCAAATTTCTTCCCAAAATTAAGTGAGTTCATAATATAACATTAAAATAATATTTGAGAATAAAATATCAACAATAAATTGACGGATTGTCACAGCATTTACCCCTAAACAGGATCTTTGTCCTCAAAGATCATCTTACTACTCGCTTCTTATAGAGTAAAAGCCATGTGGGTATTTCCTCCACATTCGGTCTTTTCTCACAAGTGTAATTCATTAAAATACGCGAGTTTCATCAAACATAACTACGGGACTAAGATCAGGCTTATTGTTGACTTACTTTCTCTATCCATGATGTTCACGGGTTTTTGATGAATGCAACTTTTTGGCGATCTAAACTTCATTAAGGAATAGTCAGATTATCACTTGATAGACATTTTATCAAGTTCGATATACTTAAACATAATTCATGCAGTCCTTGAAGTCCTAAGGTAGATCCAACTTATATGCCTTTCAAACCAATCTTTTTACATCATCTCAATAGTCCTATACAACGGGGACTTATATCCCACGATCTTCCAGATCATCAATTCATTTTTCCATGGTTAAAATTTTTGGCATAACTTCGCTACCCATCTGGCACTTCAAGATCTACATTTCATATTCACATAACCTCCTGCCCACTACCGGCAGTCAATAATCAGATCCTAATTTCAAAAATCATTTCAGGTTTCGCGGGTCGAGTATTTTGTAAGGTTAGGTTCGCCATCATAGGAAACCTTAAACCTAAAAGACATGTCCAACTTACAATAGGTGTATGTCGGGTGTCTTCATCTCAACTCCTGCTTACAGATGCTCTAATTTTTAAATCTTAACAAGATTTGATCTTGATCCTAACACGATAATTATCAATGATAATCTCTCCAAAGGAAAACGATTATACGGTTTATTACCAAAGGTCAATCATTCAAACACAAAACAACACTTATAGTATTTTTTATCATTACTTTACCTCGTCCCTTCGATTGGGGTGGTACATAGTACTCTCATCAAGATTCGTTCTCAATGACTTCTGAGCAAATCTCTAGAAATTCGATGCGAAGCGAGGATCTTGATAGAGATGATCGATACAGGTACACCATGTTTACACAACTCATTTAAATATAAAAGAGTCAATTTCTTCATCAAGAATCTATCATTAACAGGAATGATATTAGCAGATTTGGTCAGTCTGTCGACGATGACCCAAATCGAATCAAATTCAGATGATGACCTTTGCAATAGTTAGACGTTTACTAATGTATGAGGCGATATCTGCCTTAATAATTTTTCATTAGTACATCTTCTTCAGATAAAGATACTTTAAATCAGAAATGACAGGAATAGAATACTTATACTTACAAGATTTCAACATAACTATATCTCACAATCCTCCATATTTAGACAATCACAAGTGGTCTTTTAATCATTTAGCGCCATCGGCTTCTCAATTCTAATGGTTCACATTAGCCGCGAACCCCTTTTATTATCTATATTATCCTTTTTACAAACATCGTTCATATTTAAATTGTTCGGAAATTTTATTTTGCACCTTCATTACTAAGGAACATATCCTAATTGGTTCTTTATCCTTTTCTACATAAGGTGTCAGTATTTACATTCATTAAAAATATCTTTCTTCACATTTTCTAAGTTTTAGTTTCTTCTCAACTATCATTTTTATCCGTTTTACTCAATCCGACGTCTAAAGCGTCGATAATTATTACGACTAATTAAATAATAAATATTCAATTTTGATGAAACGTAAACGTAAAGATTTTAAATTTCTTAGTTCGACCAATTATAATAAAATGTTCAAAACAAATTTGAATTTAATTAACACGATTTTTGTTGATTTATCAAAAATAATTAATAGGATTCGTAAATGTTCGAAAATCTTTGTTTATATTTTGGTCAAAATTTTCTTAGTTGAAAAGTAAAAATTGTCATTTCAAATTTTAAGTCATGGTTTAAAAGTTTTCCTCAATCCCTCTTAGGTTGTCTTGAGGTATACACGAACATTTACCCCTAAACAGGAGTTTAGTTAAATGTTTTGTGTATAAGGAAATAATCCCTTAAAAATCCTTTGATAAATTATTTGTCAAAACATTTGTCAAAACACATTTGCACTTTCTTTTTGGTAAAACCCAAGGTCTTAAAAGGGCTCTTAATTTTTAAAGAGTCAATATATTTCATTATCTATAACTCATACGGTCAATTAATGTAAAGGATTAAGTCTTTAATCTCATGTTAATTATTCAAGGTACATGTTTTTATTGTTCGGTCAATTTAAGGCAGTCTATAACTAATTATTAACTCATTATTATTCTTATATACAAACAATTGGTCCTTAATGATCTCAAGCATGAATTTATCAATTTACAGCCTACACACGTGATTCACCAAATTTATGAATGCTACATGTGCATTGGTCAATCCAAACGACATTACGTGAAACTCATAATGTTCATTACAAGTACCAGATCTAGTGATTGGAATAGATAATCTTTTTCGCAGATGCGAAGTTGATAATAACCATGTCGTGGATCAAATCTTTAAAACATACGCTTGAACCTTGTAAATGATCGAACAAATCTTCCATTTCGAGTTATGGATATCTTTTTCGATTGTCAATTTACTCAGTTCACAGTAATCTATAAATATAAGGAATGATAACACCATAGCTCTTCATGATGACGAGCTCGGTAGAATAAAATCTTTCTCCGACAACTCTCTCAGTTGTACGGTAATTCCTTTAATTTAGGTGGTGCTGACGTACAGTGCACAAGCCACAGGTGCAGCACCGGGAATGTAATCAATACCAATTTCAATCTGCCTTAATGGCAAAAGTCTAGGTAATTCACCAATAAATACCTCCTAAAGTGTCAGATAACAGAAACATCTTTTTAATAAATTTACTTTAAGTTCTTTCTAGATTATAATATTTTTGACTAATTCACAACCATTCACGATATAATTTCAAGTCTAAATGCAGGATATGGTCATCCATCAAGAATTATTTAGATCACTTTTGATAATCAACATCTTATCATCTAGGGGAATTCAATTCGAGTTCCCATCAATTAAGACAATGTCGTCATGTCATAATCAATCAATCCATTCTACTGGCACTATCAACTTTCCAGTTTTATTGTCGTCGATAAGATGTGCACTTCTCAAAAGACTAATAATAACTCACAATCCTTCGCAAATTCAAGGATATATGGAGACACAACTATCATCAAAAGAGTAATGTCAACGCATAATTTACGCGAGAGAATTTCAATTCAGATAAAGACGAAAACATTTAACGAATATGAATATATCCCATGTTTTCATAATTTGAGTACGCATTCGAAAGCTCCTCGGATCGTTACCCAGGTCATTCAAATAAAATCAAATCAAAAGAAATGATAGGAATGTCGATACATCCAGTCTGGTATCAACACTCGGTAATCATATACTTTTCCTAAGAATCTCACTACGGGAGAATTGGACAAGAAAGAATTGTCAATTGTCAAATAAGACAATTTCCACAGATGAGTAAATTCGACTCAGAATAATAGATGCTACAGGCACATATGTAGGTGTCCCTAACACTATGTCCCTATTTTTCACTTCTTGCAGATCTCATAAAATTTAATCTTTCACAATCTTTAAAGAAAATGTAGTGTTTATTAATCAGTTTTATGGTGACTACTAATCAGCCTTGCATGGTCCATTCCAAATTGTATGTAGGCGCGCAACTAAATACAATTTCAAGATTAACGATGCAATACTCAGTTCGTCAAAATTTTATCATCATGTTTATAATAAAAACATTTTCATGATTAATTCTTAAATAAGAATCAAAATAAATTTACAAAGATTTTCTTTGTTATGAAAACAATTAAGTTTTCCAATGTATTTCATAATCAACTTTATTTCAATAATGATCACTTATAAATCTCACTTTGAATAATCCTTATAGTGATGAAAATTCAAAAAAAAAAATTCAAGGGATACTATTGTATCTTATAAAAACAATGAGTGATCTGCAAAAGAGTGATGAAGAGTTGTTCACCAAGAACTAACTACAATATATCAGGAAATGAGCTTAGCCAAATAATCATGAGGTTCATGACCTCAATGGCACTCAAAAAGAATAATCCACAACGTAACTCAATTCGAGATGAGTACTTGTTCAATGGTTGCATCACTAACGCGAATATTAGGATGAAGCAATAAAGGATAGATAACATCGATACATGTAGAATTTAGCAATCAAAGGTAGTCTTTTTATTAATCACAAACAAGTCAAAATTGTACCGTAACACATTACGTGTCACTATGTCATACAATTCCAAGAACTCATCCTACCAACTGATGTCTCAGTTGGGATTTTTAAAAGATACCACAATGAATACTAATCTACAAAAGTCATTAGGTGTCCCACCTGTCCCGGAAGATCCATCGGTCCCAATTCAGAAGAAGATTTCTTCAATTTATTTATTGGACACTGGGCATCCTCATCATTGGACAATGGCCTAAGAACAACCCTTAACATGAATCAACAATCATTTAAAACCTTATAATTCAATCACAGAACTTAACGACTTCCTATTAACAATCTCATATTCCATACGGGTTAAATTTTACTTTATTCAAGTTTTAACCAACTTATACTCAATTCGATAATTCTACCTCATTTTTCAATACTTACAACCTTATGCTTAAACCTTGAAAGGGCAATAAAGGCTCGATATGAACAATACTTAATTTCCAATCCTATAGCTTCTTCATTAATAGTTATCAAATGAGTCACTAGTATGAAATGACTTGATCATTCAACTAGACTTCTCGGAAAGGTACTTGTGGCATGAGGCTTTTGGGTAATGGTTCCAATGACAGCCTCAAGTGCAACATTCACCCTTTCGATTTCAATTTAAGAATTGGTTGACAACGAATCAGATGACATATTTCTAGGTGGTAAAGTTTTGTCAAACTCTACTCTATAAGGAAAGATCGTCATGACATCGATATCAGATTTAATCTCGCCAATTCTTCTTCAATTTCACAATCAACTAATATCTACATTTCTACGAATATTAACCATTTGTTGGGATCATAAATATCCACAACTTGGTTTAGATCTAGGATAGCTAGAATTCCTACGAGAATAACTTCGATTAATTTACTAGGGGATTTAGGGTTCCTTGTGACAATCTATGTCGTATAAATACCTCGTATAAATATCAAAGTAATCATCAAACAATCATGTAATAAAATTACATCATATATATATAATCCAAGTTATATATATATATATTAAAATAACACTTCTCAGTCTGTCCTTGTCGGTAACTCGGGAATTCTTCGGCACCGTTATAGTCAAAAGATTTTTAGACATTTTGTGAAAAATGTTTATAGTTAAAAGATTTTGAAAAGTTTTATTCAAAACCTTGGTTTTAAAAATCTTTCGTTCTCTATAACGAGAGCTCTAGTACCAAACTGTAACACCCCAAATTTATACAACTCAATACAGCGGAAGACTCGTTGGTGTTACGGGATAGCACATTACTCACATCATAGACAACGTTTAAAAATCGCGTCGTTTAATAGTAAAGCATTTCCGTTCATAAATATCAAAGTTACATAGGTCCCAAGTCATTGTATTTTATACAGGTTTTACAAAGAATTTGAATGGAAATTAATATTTAAGTGCGGGCCATGAATTCTTGATGTCTTTCCGAGAATTACCTTCAAGTACCTGAGATAAAACATGTTAAAAGAAAAGGTCAGCGATAACGCCGAGTGAATTCATAGAGTTTAATAAAATCCATCAATATAATATCGGTATAAAATTATTACCGAAAATCTTTTTGTACAAATCTTTGTAATAGGCCATAAAATAGCCAAAGTCATTTTTATACAAATCCTTGTCAAAAATCATAATATAGGCATTTGCCTTAAAAATCATTATACGAGCCAATGTCGTAAAAACATCATACAATACGTCTTATGACGTTGTATAAAGTTAAATAAAAACCGTTATATGAATATGGTTATGAAAACCAAAACACGAACATAATATCAATAGTAAGACCCCATATTGCTAGTCAGGCAATATATCGTAATTCGGTGCATATAGCAGTATTTCGTTAGTTGGATTATTATAAGCCGCATGACATTGTTACCTTACTACAACAAACAACGGGTAGCTAGCCCGAAACTCAATTTGCTCATCTAAATTAGCGTGTCGTCACAAAGGTCACGCTATGTAAATCTTCCCATACATAAATTCGCTTACCAATCAATGTGGCACGACGGGGATCAACCGTCAAGGCGCGAACTGGGGTGATCGTCCCCAAATAGTATTATTATATGCATAAGCGTCTACCAAATCCCGGTAGTTCACAATTCATGCTAACGGGACTTTTAGTTACATAACCTAACTTTAATAATCCATTTTATTTCATCTATCGGGTCATTTAATCATTCATCGGGTCATACAATCATTCGGGTCCAAATCAATAAACAAACGATCGGGACAAATAGTGTCATATTTCATAAAAACTAACATGTTATCTCCCTCGCGGGTTTATAAAATATTTCATAAAAACATTCAGAAGAGTTCGAGGCTATGAACTCACGTTGATGTGGGAAGGCGGGTTATCGGCAATTCGGATGTACGGTACGTGCTTCAATCACGGAAACCTAGACAAATAATACTCGTCTTAGACTCTTGTCCAATGACTTTATAAAAATAACAATTATCTATAAATATGATGATTATATATATATGATGATCAAGTGGGTTTACATATTCTCTTTTACTCGTTTTAGTGTTATGTTTTGGTAACTTCTTACTAGTTTACTAGTTTTACCTATTTACGTGTTTTAGGTCCAATAAGCCTATTATAAGTTCATTAACTTGTATTAATCCATTTCATACTTGTATTACCAGTATTTATACTTTACATGTTGGGCCCAAATGGGTTAAGCCCAATAAATAAGTTTATAAGTGTTTTAGCCCATTTTGTTGTATTATTAGTCCAATAACGTTAACTTAGCCCGTTAATGTCCGTATGTTATATAGTCCGGGTTTTATCGGTTTTTACTTGTATTAGATACTTATATATCAGTATATGACTTTTAAAAACTTTACATTAGACGGGTTTGATCGTCTAAGTTTTAAATTGGCGAAAAACGTTAATTTTACGGTAATAGCCGAAAAAGTCGTAAAAATCATGTTTATAGTTTTATAATTTATAAAATTTATCAAACTACCATTTTTATAAAATTTCCATTTATTTATCCTTGTACATATTTATATAAATGTATTATATGAGTTAGTGGGTTTTAATTCACATTTTATACTATTTTTATTTGAGTGCTTATATAATACTATTATGCTTTAATTTCCAAAATCTGATTTTTACTTTCATGTTCACCAAAACAGCCATATCTTGAGTTCTACCCAGAGATAGAAGCTCATTTTTGGACACCATAAACTACATGATATGTGCTACAATTAACTTAGATTTAGCTACTGCTCAATCCAACTCTAAATATCCCCAACAGTCCGTCCAAAACTGACTATTCAGATTGGTACTCTAAACTTGTTTTAGTCATATCTCACTCATTATAATGATTCCATTGTATGGCCAACTCTCACATGTGTATGACATCTTATACTTACTGTATATTGTTTCCACTTTGCCACTTTATCTGTTTAACATGTGGTTAGTTACTGTTTTTATACAGCCAACAATTTAAGCAAGATTTTATCATTGTTTCTTGTAGTTTTTCATCTTTTTAATCATATTTATCAACACCAAATCCCCACACAATACTTTTATCATCATATATTCATCATATACATATACAATAGGAAAGAAAATACATGATTACATAATCAAAATAAAAAGAGGATAGGAAGAAACAATCTCTATACCACCATTAGTGATGAAAAGATGAGTTTTGATGAACAAGGCTTGGATTTGATGGCATGACTTATGATAAACCAACACCACTTTAAGATCACCAAATCTTCATAAGCTTCTCATGGAAAATCAGCCTCAGACACCAACAAAACTTCTCCTTGGATGTTAAAACTTGCACCAATCTTCATCTTTTTGAATGGAGATTAACATATGTTAATTATAACAAATGTTTGTGGTTAAAATTGATCAAATGGGGGAGTTTATGGGTGGTGGTGGACGGCCAAATGGAGGAGAAGAGAGAGTTTTGTGTGAAATTGCATGAGTGTAAATGAGATAGATGGTTTGGTTTGCTAGTTTTGATGTAGCTAAATGGTTTGGTCAAATGGGGAGGACAAGTGTCCTTCTTATGTGTAGAAAGTTGACACCTTGTGGTGTTTCTAGCTAAGCCTTGCTGCCCATTTGTATAGGGGTGGGCAAGTGTAAACTTGTCCCATCCCTATAAATTTACGGGTACTCTTGGATTCTAGTTTCCTCGATTTGCGTGCCCTCGGGTCATTTTACGAAAAACGTTTTTATAAATTATGAATCAACGGCACAAAACGAATCTAATAAAAATTGTCTCATCAACAACGGAGTTCGAAAACGTAAATACGTAATCCTAAGGTTTCCGGTTTAGTCGTAAAGGACGTTAAATTAAAATTGTAAGTCCTAATCTCTTCTCGTAAATTTGTGAGTTTATGAACCAACACAAATTTAAAATCTCAAAATAATATTCACGGACAAATTTATTTTCTGAAATGTCGGACTGTCACCAAAACGGTGTATGTAAACGTAAGCACGTAACGTTGAATCCTCCGGTTTAGACGTAGTCGATGCTACTTCAAGACGAAATTCCAAATTTCTTCCCAAAAATAAGTGAGTTCATAATATAACATTAAAATAATGTTTTTAAATAATATTTGAGAATAAAATATCAACCATAAATTAACGGATTGTCACAGTAACGATCTTGACCGAAGAGTGTCACAAATTCGCTTCCTCCTTGAAGCCATGAAAGGGTTAATAGATGAGACTAAAGTAGTCGAAATAAAGTTATACCACTTTCTCTAGCTTTGTCTTGCATTAGATTCAATTCTCCCTCTTGCGATTTCGAATTCAACGGTTCCATTGAAGTTCGATGAAAACTGAAAGTAAGATTACTTGTCGATCGAGCAATGAAAGAAAGTAATTGTGTTTGTTGTTGTCGAAAGAACAATACGGAGTTTTACAATTCGTGGAGAAACCGAGAAATAAATTCGCGGGATTTTACAAACCACTGAATAAACCGTAAATGTTCTTGATTCCTTGATTTGTGAAGAAAAATTGATTAAATCCCCTAATTATGTGTTCTTCTAAATCACTTTTTTTTTTTGAAAAATTTCTAACACATAATTTCGGAATGAGTTCGTGAATGATTTCGGAATACCCCTTATAGAAGATTTCGAAATATATTTTCCTCAAAGATTTCGGAATATGTTTTCCTCAAATATTTCGGAATGTATTTCCCTCAAAGATTTCGGAATATATTTTCCTCAAAGATTTCGGAATATGTTTTCCTCAAAAAATTCGGAATGTATTTTCCTCAAATATTTCAGAATATATTTTCCTCAAAAATTTCGGAATATGTTTTCCTCAAAGATTTCGGAATGTATTTTCCTCAAAAAAATCGAAATGTGTTTTCCTCAATGATTTCGGAATCATACAATTAAAATCTGGAATCCCAAACAGAGAATGATCTCGAAATACTCACTACAATCCGAAATCCCAAACCAAGGAAGGATTTCGGAATCCTAAGGACCAAATCCGGAATAATCCAAAACCACCAAATCTTGAATACAAATTCACCAAATCCGGAATCTACTAAATCCGGAATCCCTAACTAAGATTTCGGAATATGATACACCAAATCGGATTACAAAGTCACCTAATCCGGAATCTACGAAATCCGGAATCCCTAACTAGGATTTCGGAATACGATACACCAAATCCGGATTCCATTAAATTCGGAATATATCAGAATCCGGAATATTCCCAGATTTCGGAATCCCAACACTCTTAGATTTCTGAATATAACAAAGCTAAAATCCGGAATCCACCAAAGATGTTGGAATTTGCTTACTTATTCCGAAATTAAAGTGAGTCGACCCAAAAACATGTATATCGCGTTTTTACCCTAAAATCAAGCCAAAAAAATCCAAATTTTTTGTGTTTTTGACCAAAACAAATACCTTAAATCACTACCACAACTATGTAGATGATTTCTAGGAAGATTAAACCACAAATAACACAAAAAAATTGGATCCTGGGTTTTTAGATCAAAATCACACAAATTTGATGAACAAACACAAAAACAAAGCAATCATCCCATGGCTCTTGATACCAAATGTAGGTCTACGTAATCCTTGGATTATCCTAAGCTTGGAATGATCTAAATAGAGAGAGATAGATGAAGATATTAGAGAGAGAAAACTAGAGAGAGAAAGGAGAGAATGAGAGAAAAGATGTATATTGAATAATGAAAAATGAGAACCATCCCCTCCTAACATGCTAGGAGGGGGTATATATAGCCCACCCTACACGTGGGCTTAATGGGTTATATTGTAACATTAATGTTTCATGAGCCCGTACTAGATGTATCTCGTTGGAGTGACCGATCCATCCTAATCACGTAAAAACGTATTTCCAACAACGTAGTTTTTTCTTGATCACGAGGATCGATGGGGATTTGAAAGTAACCGGAAAAACCATCTAGAAATCAATAGAAGTCGTTTCCCGCAAGTCGCTCCAACATTTGATCCATGAAGGGCAAGGGAAAATGGTCTTTATGAGTGGCGTCATTTAACTTACGATAGTCAATACACACCCTCCAACCGGTCACGAGTCGAGTTGGAATTAATTCGTTGTCATCATTTGGCACAACGGTCATTCCTCCCTTTTTAGGGACAAAATGGATTGGGCTCACCTAAGGGCTATCATATATAGGGTAAATCATTCCCGCGTCTAGTAGTTTTAAAACTTCCTTTTTGATGACGTCGTGAATTTTGGGGTTTAACCTTCTTTGACATTGGATTGCGAGTTTGTAGTCTTCCTCCATTAAAATTTTGTGAGTACAAAATTTTTGGTCAATACCCTTAATGTCGGAAAGTTTCCACGGAATTGCCCCTTTGTGATCTTTTAAGACTTCGATAAGTGCGGTTTTTTCATATTGTGAAAGATATTTTGCAATAATAATCGGCAACTTATCGTTTCCTTCCAAGAATACGTATTCGAGGTGAGGAGGAAGATCTTTCAATTCGAGGGTTGGTGGTTCCTCGATTGAAGATGTTGGTTCAATACTCATAACCTCCATCGGCGGAGGAAATGGGAAATCAGTAATAAAATCCTTAATAATCAAAAAATTCTCATCGTTGTCAAGGTCTTCGTTAGAAGTTCAAGGTAAATCGAATTCTTCCAAAGTGAAACCACCTCCCTCGAATGAAGCGAGAGAAGGGGATGAATTATCAAGGATTGGATCAAACATAGTGGGATTGCCACTATTTGCAATATCGACATAGCCTAAAATTTCTTGTGAAAATTCTTCGCAAACGACATCGATTAAATTAATAAGGTTTATAGTCGTGATAGAATAAACATGAGAAAGATTGGAATTTTGAGTTGCGTTTATAACAAGTTCCTCTTCGTTGAAACGTAAAGTAATTTTACGACCATGAACGCCGATGACGGCTTTAGCCGGTGTCCAAAAATAGGTGGCCTAAAATTAGAGGAATTTGAGGATCTATCGGAAAACCTACAACGATGAACTCCATCGGGTAGTAGAATCTTCCAACTTTTACGAAACGTCTTCGGCCGTACCTTGCGCGATCTTTGTGGAACGATCCGCTAGCTCGATAGACATATTCAAATGAGTAAGAGTAGGAAGATTGAGCGATTTCTACATCAAAAAAGGCATCAAATTAATACTAGCACCAAGATCGGCCAAGGCGTAGCATTCTTCCATATCTTGAATATCGCACGAAATTAAGAATTTACCAGGATCATCGACTTTTTGAGGTATGCGGTTAAGAAAAACCGATGAACAATTAGACAATTGTTGCAATTTCTCCTTATCGTTCAACATACTTTTAAAAGTGGCGACGAATCGAGGCATCAAAAGAAAAGCGTCGGCGAAACTTATGTTAAAATTCAATTCACGAAACATTTCATAAAAATCTCAACTTGGTGATTGTTACGATCTTGCAATTTCTCTTTGTTGCGTCTCAATGGGTAAGGCAAGGGTGGTGTTGGGTGGGACATATGCATAGCCTTTGGAATCTCGGGTTCCAAAATAGGTGAAGGGTCGACCGTAGGTGTGGTTTGAGTGGTACTTTGTGGGATTGAAATATACTCCTTTTTGACCACAACCTCGGGTTCTTCCTCAATTTTCTCCGTAGGAGTAATGGGTGAGGAATAGGCTCCTTGAAATTTTTACCAATACGTGTGGTAATGGCTTTCATCTCTCCCTTTGGGTTTGATATGGTGTTGCTAGGAAGACTACCCGAAGTAGACGGTTTGTTCATCATTATAACATCCAAAAGCCTATTTTCTGACATAGCTCGTTCTTCTTTTTCAAATTTTTGGTTTTGTTCCTACCTAAGTAAACTTTGCTTGATCTCACTTTGGTCTTTTTGTATTTCGTGTTGACTTTGTTCAAGCTTTTGTTGATTTTGTTGAAGCCTTTGCACATTACCCTCGACTATGTTAGTATGGGTCCTAAGCTCATTTTTAAATTCGGTTCTTAGGCTCAACATATCACTTGCCATGTTATTAAACCTATCGTCATTTGCCTTAGCGTAAGTTAAAAAGTCATTTGGAAGATCTTTTGCATTTTGATAACCTTGATTAGTGTTTGAAAATCACGATTTTGGTTTTGATTTTGCAATTGACTATTGTTCCCCCTTGATTGTTATAATTACCCTTGTTGTGATTCCTTTGATTCCCTTGGTAACCACATTGATTTTTGTTGCGATAGTTGTTAGCATTTTGATTGTTTTGATTAGGTGGAAAACCCGATGGAGTCAATTGATTAGTGCGGGTAACTTGACCGTTTTGGTTGTAAGTTCCCGTGGCCGCGTAGGCACTCGAAGTGTTACCACCGGAGGTAATGCACTCGGAGAAATCATAAGCTCCACCATAATACACACAAGAAACCTCAACCGCTTTAACCGTAGCGGGAGTGGGGTGTTCACCAATTTTTAACTCTTTTAACAATCCCTTAAACTTATCGAACAACTTGTTTTCCAAAGTAGCCTCAATTTGTTTTACATCAATGGTAGGTGATGACGAAGACGAAGCCATGTTAACACTTGGTGTGTTACGAGGGCTATAAACGTTAGACCTATTTTCAATGATCGTCAATGCTTCTTCGACCGTTTTACACAAAAAGTTACCACCCGCGGCGGCATTAAGATAATCACGTTCATGATTGTTCAATCCATTGTAAAACGTATCGATTTGATGTAAATCGGAAAAACAATGGTGAGGACATTCATGCAACATTTCCTTAAACCTATTCCAAGCCGTTGAAAAACTATCATTATATTTTTGTGAAAACTCATAATCTCGTTTTTCAAATGCGTAGTCTTAGAGGGCGAAAACAATTGGTTCGCAAATTTGGACGCGAGATCCTTCCACGTCAATATATAATTGGGTGGTTCTTTCTCGAGCCAAATTTTGGTGGGCCCCGCGAAGAAATACGGGAAAAGCATCATCTTAATCGAGTCATTCGAGACGTCCTTATACTTGCTAGTTGCGGTGAGACGGTTGAAATGGCGAATGTGATTATGAGGGTTGTCCTTCTCGTCACGAAGAAACTGTTTCTCTTGTATCATGGACAATAAACCCGTCTTAATCTCAAAATTCTCCGCAAGGATAGCGGGAATCACAATCGCTTCTCCATAACCCTTGGTGGGTGCTTGAAGCAACTCCATCATAGTACGATTAACCATGGTGACTATTTGTTCTACAACGGGTTCGACAATTGGAGATTCTTCAATAGGAGGAGTTGGTGATCCTTCCTTTCTATTACGACGTTTACGTGCACGTTTCGCTTGAGAGCGAGTTAGCATAAACGTAACGTAAAACGTAGGGATGAGCAAAGAAGATTCTTTTTTATATTTTTACGTTTTCTAATTTTTTGTGCTTTTGATTGTTTTTAGTTTTTTTATTTTCTCGTGAATTACGTAGACAAAAATATACAAAATCTCTCATCAAGTCAAACTTTTGATTAGAGAAGCCTCAAGGAATGAAAATGATCACATGAAGTGAAAGCTTTCGATGACTTTAAAACGCTGGTGGAACACCAAAACGTTTAGGAGGGTTCACCATTTCAAAACAAGAAATTATATATGATACGTAGGTAATACTTTGGTTGGCAAACCCTTAATTAGCCCTCACTTTCTAAGTACGCACAAGCAAACGGAGGAAACGAGGCGGCGCGAAGCATTTAAGAGCCTTTTTCCTTTAGGTCGTGAAATGCAACCGCCTTATACCCACCTTATAGTTTGTACTTATCGAGATTAAGCCTCTTGAAAGTATTTATCTATTTTGCCTTTTTCTTTGTTTGAATTCGATACACTCACTAACGACTGGAACGCCCGCTAATGAGGTGCGTTTCTCGCGTATTTGGAGATACTTTGAATTTATTTATGATACAAAATACAATATAGTAATAATATTCATACAAAAAAGAACAATGATAATACGTGTGATTAGAGTGCTAACCACACAAATACTATTTACACTTGTTTTAGGAAAAACAAGTATAAGCGGTAAGTATTAAGTATACGCTTAGGAAAATGTAAACACTTATGACCCAATGTGAGAGTTCGTTCACCGAGGAGGATAATTGTGTGTGTTAAACTTGTAATGTTTTGGATTAATATTGATTAGATGAAAAAGCTCTGTAGAAGTGTGATAATCTTTGTATTTCAAGAGGGTTGATGTTTTTCTAGAGAGAGAAACAAGAGAGAGAAGTGAGAGAAACTATGTGTATTTCTTAAGAGAAATGAAACAACCACCACCTCTTTCAATGGTGGAAAGAGGTTTATATACCCAAGTCCTTAAGTGGACTTGGGCCTCCGGCCTATGAACATGCTCATGGGTCGGGCTATTCATAAATGTTACTTAAACACTACTACGAGCCTATAACTATATTGTTGGAGTGATCGAGACTTTCTTTATACGAAAAACGTATTTCCAACAATCTCCCCCAAAGGGAGGTCACTCCAAATTTACAAAGTCCTAATCTAGCATGTTAGATCTTGTTCTTGAGCTCGTAGTCCACTTTCTCTTTTCTTCTTTAACTTTTTCTTCTTTTTGTGAATATGTGTTGAATAATATCAGGCTTTTGCTTGGAGCATGTTCTTTTGGCCTTTCACGTGCAGTCTTTATCTACTTGTGATGTTCGCCTCTTCGTGACTTCATGTCCCACACACTTATCCTTTTTTGAATTCTTGAAAGTTTCAGAGTCGATACAGCGGAATACTTTTAGGTCATACTTTCTTGAATTTGTAGAAATATTTGATGCAGAAGGAATAAGTATGTGAGGACGACTTCTACTGGTACACCGCAACGCCACCGCCTTCAAATGCCGCAACATAACAAGACACGAACGAAATGGCTTAGAAAATTTCATTCTATATCGGTAGCATTTTACCTCCGGTCGGTGAAGACTGTTGGACGATATTAGATATCGTACCTGTGACGGATAGTTTCAATTAAGTAACTTCCTGACAGGATTTCACGGGTAAACCCGTTCTCTTTATTCGACGATCACTAAGTTTGATTGCGAACATAAAGAGTGAATCACTTGGATAAATTATCCTTGTGATTGAAGCCATCAATTCATGAAACCTGGAACAAGTGAATTTCAATTAAGATTTTTACCATCGTTGCTTTCCAGTTGTCACGAGCTTGATTCAAATAGAATGTTGCTTGTCACCTACCAAGTGCTGTTTGATGTTAACACTAGAAGGATTTCCACTCGTCACTGTGAACCCTAAAGAGTGTCACTCTGAGTGTTCTGGCAAGATCATATGATAATGCGTAGAGGCCTGGAACGAGTTTAAGTTCAATTAAGAATTAAACTATTGTTTTTTTCCAGTTTTCACAATATTGGTTCATAAAGAACCACACGTATCACCTACCATGAGCTTATTTGATGTTGGCTCAAGCAGGATTTCCATCTTCATTGTAGTACTTGCGTATTACTCGGATGTTCTGGGAATATTACAAGAATACTGCGTAGGACTCATAAAGATCTCTTACTTTTCACAGTGTGTGAAGAAGCAAGGAATAAATGGAAAGTGTCCTAATGAGACTTTTGATGATCTCGTGGCTCTAGACTCGATAGTGCGTTTTGATTTAGTGAGCAATGGCTGGAGAGGATTGCCACCTATTCAATATCAGTCTATTCGGAGTGAATAAACCAATAGATAACGTGTTGAACTTTGTGTGATTAAAACAAACATCTTTTGAGAGATATTTGAGTTAGTTGGGATGGGTTGTGTATTGCATCACTGGGTCCATGATGTCTATCTTCAATATCGAGAATCATTGAAAAATGATCTCAATAGCATATGTATTGACCCGGTTTCTGGCTAAGGTTGTAAGGAGGGCTTCTTTCTTTACACCCTTTATCTTTACAATTCTTTTTCATTCTTCAACCCCTTCAATGCTTACCAATACATCATAACTAGCACCTTGTTGTGATTGTTCCAGTGCTAACTTAAGTACTTGGTCGGCATTCATCTACGTTCACAATCTTTCTCCATCTTTCCTAAGGACTACTAATTCTATCTAGGGAATTGTCCTTGGGAAGATTCCATCGGTTCTGATGAATCATTGGACTAATACCTAATCCTACCACCCTTTTGTCACCACATCCGTCGTGAATTAAGTGTGTTTTGGGTAAGTATTGTCACCATGAAAAATCCTTGAAAATCACTTAAAGCACTTGTGATATTATAATCAAAGTTTTTGTGCCTTAAGTGTTTTGTTCATCAAAAACGCTCCCCCTTAACATGTGCATTACACATATTAAGTTGGTTTATCTTTTAAGCATTTTTCATTGTTAGCCAAGTATCATTAAGTCTCCTTAATCCCATTTTCTCCCCTTTCTAAAATGTTAACCATCAATATTTTGGATATTAATGGATTAACCGGTCTTTGGGTAATAAAATGAAATTAGATGCTGGCCAAAGAACATATTAATGCTCCCCCTCAAATTAATGAGGGTTAGTTGTTGTGCTCGAGTACGATATGTTTGAAAGATTTAGAATCTCGAGAGAAATTCTTGAAAAATATCATACTTTTACACTACATCATGCCAAAAAAGCTGATTATACATAAATTAACATATTCACGGTAATAGACATATGGAGTTGACCTGTTATAAGACGATCCATAATTAAATAGATCGTTCCGTGAACCTATGGTGAGCTCCATATGGTCTTCCACCTACGAATCGCTCCACACTTCGTAGCAGTCGACGCTTCCTTAAGAGTTCCTCGATCTTTTTGATCGCGTACTTAGCTCCCTTTTTGCACTGGCTCGTCCAGGTGTACTTGACTGCTGGAAGCGGTAGGTCGGCATTGAGAACCGTCAGATCATCTCGAACATGCTTGAGCGTACCATCGCTGAATTTGTGCAGTTCGGAGAATCGCATAAACTGCATGACGCCGGTCTCATTCGGATAAAATATCCCTGCTTCCGGTGTTGTGGTCCCCATGTAAGGCTTCTTGTTCTTGTGAAAATTATTGAGCGGACTTGTATGGGGACGTTGCAAGTTTAGCTGCTTTTGATAGCTCTCCACCCCAAGTTGAAAATCTTCCACCCGGTTTTGGATGACAATTTTTCTTGCATATTGATGAAGGTTGGAGCTCAATGCAATGACAATCTCAGGTAGTAAATGGTCGACTTTTTCCTGAGCCAATAACAACAGAAGATCTTCGATGTCTTCAAGTTGAAGGTACTGGAGATCACTTTCGTCAATTCGGTATTATTTCTCATCAGTACGTTTGAACACGATTACATTCAAGTAATCATAACCGAATACAGGCTGAGTGGTTACTCCTTGAATGATTTTAGTTCGGTGAGCTGAGACAATAGAAGAACCTCTCTTTGGACGATGGAAGTGATTGTAAGCTAACCTTTTCTTTGCATTCCAGTGAGAGAGGCCAAGTGATGCAAAAGTCTCATAAAACTTGAGCAGTTTCCTTCTCCATAACGCATCAGGTACTTTATCTTTGATCCATGGTACGTTCTCCAGATTAACAGCCTTGAGCATAGTAAGTGATGTGGCATATTTCTGCGCGCCTTTTTCAAGATACTCGAGATCATGAGATACAAAGTGCTCTATTGGAATCGTTGCCGAACTGGCGATGACTGTGGGTGTAAGAGGTCGTAACACTAGAGTCTGAATTCCCGTAGTCGTCGCTCTCATTGCCTTTGTAAGCTCATTTAAGTGATATTCTGCCTCATTATGGCCGATCCTCAAGGTATCAAAGAAGTCCACATCTGCGGCTGCCATTTTGATAAGATCCGGAGTCATTGTCGGTTTGCCATGATGATACCTTAAAAAGGCCGAGAAATCGATAGGATTGTTTAGGAATTGAGTGAGCTCCATTTCAGTTGCTGTGGCGAAAGGATGCTGAGGTGCTGCATTTGTAAGCCAGAGTTGCTCTTGTACCGTGTCATCGATGATAAGAGATTCAACAAACGTTGGTTCTGGCACATTTAAGTCTTCAACTTCCATATCAGAGTTGTGTTGATCTTCAGATGGTGTTGAAGGTTGCTCTTGTGTCACCGGTATATCATCATGAGGCATAGAGACTGGAATTTCGTCTTCTAGTATTGACCCTGTGGGTTCTTCTTCATGCGTAGAAACAAGAATTTCGTCTTCTTGCATATGTTCTACAGATTCATTGTGAGAAGCAGTAGTAGAAACTGGTTCAGTAGATATACCTGTGTCAATATGCTGAGTTTCTGGTACAGCAGAGTCCACCGTCTTTTCTGCGGTTTCAGCAACGCTTTCTTCAGCTTCCTCAATACCTTTCTCAGTTGCCTTATCACTTTCATCCTTATTTGACTCATCGGCATTCGTACCCGTTTTGTCATTCTTATCACCCTCGTTGGTTCCATTTCTGTCATCATTATCATCATCGTCATCCTCATCCTCATTTGTATCCTTGTCCTCATCTTCATCTTCATCCTTATCCTTATCCTTTTATTCCTCATCCTCTTCTTCCTCATCCTCTTTCTCATTTTGATGATCATTACCATCATCCTCATCACCGTTACCCTCGTTATCTTCCTCCTCTAGCTCGTCTTCATTGTCAGACTCAGAGTCGATAGTATCTGCAGGTGTATCTTCAATAGTTGCTTTGTTGAGATATTGCAGAACTTTTTGTTTATTTTTCGATTTATGAGCCCCCATATCTTTCAGTCGTGTCTACAACAATGTCATTAGTTGAAGGGTAGATAAACCAGTACCGAAAAGAGTTGGTAGCTCCTGATCAACGTATGACTTTACTTCTCGTCGAATGATCTTGGTCATATTCTCATTAATTGATCCAAGAAAGGCAGCATTCTCTTTGTCACGAGTTTTCGTCTCTCCAAGAAATGTTTTGTGTTGTTCTTTAAGTTTAAACACGCTATCGGATATTTTCTGAAGTGTAGGCTCATCAGGTTGTGGTTCCTTGAGAGTTTGTGTGTCAGGACTGGTGAATCTTTCAGTCAGTGCAGCTATTTGTTTAGCTTGATCCTCCAACTGTTTTTGAAGAGACTGGATTAGTGGATCACTGACTGTGAGGAATGGGTTGGAGGTAGATGATACTTTCTGTACTGATGGTGGAGGTGTAACCATGACTGTTAAAGTGGTGGTGGATTATACGGGTTGTTCAAGGATAGGTGATGGTGTAGATTCAGTGATTGGGGCGGTAGTTGATACAGGTTGTTCAGCTATTGATGACGGTGTAGATTCAGTCGTTGGGGTGGTAGTTGATACTGGTTGTTCAACAGGTACTGGTGTGATTGCTGGTGTTATGACATCAGTGATGACCAGGGTGGATAGTGGTGGCATGATAGTTAATGTAACAGAAGTTATAGGAACATCCACCATGTTTTCATTTGTCGATGGATCAGTATTTGTAACCTCGACACCCTCCACTTCAAAATTAAGATATTTCATAACATCATCAGAGCCGAAAGTAGACTTACTTTGAAGTTGAGTTCTAGGTATGAAAGTTACGTGAGCATCGTCGTTAATCACAGTGTTAGTTGGTTCCGGTAAAGATGTGGTGATATTGACATCTTGATACATTAAATTTGTATCTGTGTTTGCACTGCTACCACGCTCTTCACTCTGCTCACGACTTTCAAAATGGAAGTTATCAGCATCTTCATAAGCATCTTCATCGTTAGGATCTTCATAAAAGGCCATATCAGCATCAGGATTACCAAATTCCTCTAAGTCTTCAAACAGTCTTGAGCCTGATCATGTGGATGTTGCAAAAGCCTCCTCTCTGCTTTGTTGAAGAATAATACGCAGTCGTTAGGCTTCAAAAATGGTTTGTTGAGCTGGTTCATCTGAAGCAACAATTGCTTCTTTACCTTTGGTTTGCTTTGCTTTCTTTGGCCTTCTGAGTGGTACTTCTTCTTGTTCTTCCTCAGTATGGATCATCTCATCTTCATCATCATCTTTATCAACTATTTTCATTTTCCCTGTGCCTTTATGTTTGGAGGAAGCAGTCGATTGTCGCTTTGAAACTCTTTTATTTCGTTTACCTTTTTGCTTCTCTAATGGAAGTGAATTTTCTCGTCAAAACTGTGTGTCAATATCGTGGAGCATCTCTTGATATTTATCACTTTCCTTGATTCCTTGATTGATCATTGTGTCAGGTACTAGAGCTGGACGTAATGAATACTTTGTGGATTGAGTATCCGCATTCATTTGTAGGATCACATAGTCATCATCTTTTGTGTGGTAGAAGAAATTCCTGCGAGTATCAATGTTTGGGTTACTCTTCATAAAGTGATTGATGATGAGCTTGGTGAATCTTGGGAATGGAAGATGCACGGATTTCTTCTTGGTTCCAGTAAACTGATAACAAAATTCTTGCCAGATAAGGAGTTCATAGTCTACTTTAGATGCCGTGTAAAGTCCCCAAAATATGTGAGCCTGAGGTGGTCTTATTACGTCGGAGCCCCGAGTCTTTGGAGTAAGACATTTGACAATGATGGTGATAATTGCTTTCCAGGGTTGCCCTATGTGTGATGTATTGAACTGGGATAGGTTGTGGATTTCACCTTCATAATTCAGAGCACGAATGACTCGAAACAGTTCATCATTGTTTGGGTTAGCCACAAAGTGTTCACCTTTTTCTAACTTAGGAAAGTTAAACAGTTTCCTAAAAATTCTAAAGTTAAGTACCATTGGCATTTTGTTTAGTTGGAATGAGACAGTCTTTTGAGACAGTTGATTTTGTGAAAGTGTTGTAGTGTTCCAGAATTCGTGCATGTAGACTTCGGGAACAGAGGCAGTAAGTCTGAATGCATCTTTGATAGGTGAGATGTCAAGGATATTTGTGGCGATTTTGAAAGCTGCTAAAGATGGATCAAAATCCTCTTGCAAACGAGAGTTGTTCTCAACATATGGTAGCCTGTTGCTGAGTGAAACAAGTTCGAGATCACGTTGCCGCTGTTGTTCTTCTGTGATCGACATGTTCCTGCTTAGATGACATAAACACAAATGATATACACAAACATATATATCTTAAATCCATGTCAAGATGTAGCATTAGCAGTAACACACGACAAGCATTAGCGTATTACATTAATTGAACAACTATAATTTGATCACGACACATGTCTATAGGTGCCACCTATCGTAATACTAGCATGACAATCCTATAACTCATCACAATCTTATAATGTTAACATAATACTATAAGCTATCACAATGAATGCCAAAAACTACTCATCGCAATCTTTCAAATCATCAGAATTATAAGTGCATCACAATTCTAAATCCATCGCTATCAGACAATCCATCGTAATCCTACAACCATCGCAATGTTTAAGCATCGCAATCCTATCGCAATCTTACAACCATCGCAATGTGAAACCATCACAATCCTATCGCAATCCTGTCCTATTGCAATCACATAGTCATCACAATATTGGTGTTTCCATCGTAATGTTGAAAATTTATCGCAATATGTCCCCATCGCAATACTATTATGATGTCATCACAATGATGCATCGGAATGCACCATCGCAATATGCCATCGCAATGTGTCATCGTAATGGCCCATCGCAGTGAGCCATCGGAATGACCCATCGCAATAACCCATCGCAATGAGCCATCAGAATGACTCATCGCAATGACCATGCATCGCAATGTGGTGTCACAATGATCATCGCAATCCGAGAAAGGGATTCGATCTTAAGTTTGACTTTACGATTCCTGGACTTTGGCAATGTTTTAAGCAAAACTGGGCAAGACCTATGTGCATCTAGGCAATCTAAACATATCCCACTCATCAATTTACATTTTCCTCGCAAAAACTCAAGAACCCTAATTTTTGATTAATTATGATCTCGGTTTGTTTGTGTATGTTTTAAGATGAGAAATGTGATAAGAGTTATATGCAAATAACAATACCTAGAATAGATGGACGGATGCAATCAAAGAAATCAAAGATGAATGTTCAAAAATGGCGGTGTGTGGAGTGTTTTTGTGTTTGTGTATTGTGATGAAAAAGAAAGGACTGGGAAGGGGGGTAGGAATATGTTGACTTTGGTCAACTTAATGCAAAAGTTACACATTAAACCCCTTATTTGCAACATTTTCAAAAATAGTCCCCCAGTTAGTATCGTTTGTTAAGATCATTAGGATTAACCAAATAACTTAACGAAGTACTAACCCGCACACAAACACAAACATTTACACTTAACGCCTAATTTCAAATAACCTATTCCTCAAGTTATATTCTACACAAGGCACACTTAGCATTTAATGATGACGATTAACGGTTTATATTTTCTGAAAACCCTTTTTGAAGACCAATTTTAATACCAAGAAGATTTAATATTTGCTCCCCCTTAAACATGGACCCTTTTTCTATTTAAAGAGCTGTAGTCAATGATTTTAAAGAAGCAAATATACATGAAGACATTTTCCGGTTTAGTGATTTTATGGAACGATTCTGGTGGCAATAAGATTTCTCTTATTTTTACAAAATAAGTGCACTGAAACGTACACTAATTTGTGTTAGACCAAGTTATAAAGTAAACTTGGTCCCTTATAAGGTTTTAAAGTAAACCTTGCCCGAGAAAATTAATTCCCGTTTTGAGCCAACGTTTTCATAAGAAAACGTGACTTTAATGCGAAAAGCGTGTTGCAGTCCGAAATAACTACAAGCCATATGGGCATGTTTTAAAATATGTACAACTTTTATACGGACTCTATTTATGTCGCCGTGTCAATTTTAATCGACAATTCTAAGGCCGTAAATATTGCCTTACTAAAAGACATGCCCGATTTCACAATGAAAAATATTTTTGGATTTTCTTGATTTTATATTTTTTATGGTTTTTACATATGTTTTATATTTTTGTATTTTTCTTTTGGTGGTTTAAATATATACGATAATATACAAGATCACGATCAAAGGATACTCTATAATAGTTTACCACCACTATTCTTCATATTCTTCTGCCAACTCCTAAGTGTCGCTGGTGAGAATGATTTCATGCCTAGCTTTTCGATCAAAAACTCGATACGTCCTCGATCTAAGGCCTTTGTGAATATATCTGCCAGCTGATACTCAGTGTTGACGAAGTACAGTTCGATCACTCCATTTTCCACTTGCTCTTTGATGAAGTGGTAGCGTGTGTCAATGTGCTTCGCCCGGGAATGTTGAACGTAGTTGCAGCACAGAGCAATTGCACTTTCGTTATCACAGTACATCGGGATTTTGTTGAAGCCAAGACCGTAGTCAGATAATTGTGATCTCATCTAAAGAACTTGAGCACAACAACCAGACATAGCAATGTATTCAGCCTCTGTACTTGATATCGCAGCGCTTTTCTGTCTTTTAGATGCCCAACTAACAAGTCTATCTCCAAGAAGTTGCACACTGCCAGAAGTGCTACGTCTAGTATCTTGACACCCAGCATAATCCGCATCTGCATATGAGATTAGTGCAATAGAGGAATCCTTCGGATACCACAGACCACGATTAAGTGTTCCTTTAAGATACCAAAAGATTCTTTTCACAACACGTAAGTGCTTTTCGGTAGGCCGAGCCTGATACCAGGCACACATGCATATAGCAAATTGCAAATCAGGCCTGCTAGCAGTCAGATAGAGAAGGGTGCCGATCATTCCACGATAAAGTTTAAGATCGACAGCTATCCCTTCCTTATCTTCATCTAACTTGGATCTCTCCACCATTAGAGTATCCACGGGGTCACAATTTTCAAAGTGATACTTCTTTAGTGATTCAAGAGCAAATTTGGATTGATTAATAAAGATGCCTCAGGGATTTTGAGAAATTTGTAACCCTAAGAAAAATGAAAATTTTCCGATCATCGACATCTTAAAACGTGTGGACATAATTTTCTTAAAATGGTCAGACAGTCTTTGATTAGTAGCAGCAGATATTATATCATCTTCATAAATTTGTACCAGTATCATGTCGTTGTCCTCTTTGAGAATAAATAATGTTGGGTCCACTTTTCCTTTGGAGAAGCCTTTCGAGATGAGATAAGACGATAGTAGATCGTACCACACGCGTGGAGCTTGTTTCAACCCGTAAAGAGCCTTCTTGAGCTTGTACACGTGATTAGGATACTCCGAGTTGACGAATCCATTCGGCTGGCTTACGTAGACATCTTCCCTTAATTCACCATTGAGAAATGCCGTCTTAACATCCATTTGTTAGACGATCATGTTCATGTGAGCAGCATAAGCAAGGAATAGTCTAATTGCCTCCAATCGTGCCACAAGAGCAAAGGATTCTTCAAAATCAATACCCAAAGCTTGTTTGTAACCTCTAGCAACCAATCTAGCTTTGTTCTTCAGCACTCACCTAACTCATCGAGTTTAACCTTATATACCCACAACAATGTAAGGATTTCAACATTGCTGGGTAAAGGAACTAATTCCCACACTTCAAGACGTTGAGATTCATTAAGTTCCTCTTGCATGGCTTCTGGTGAGATGGCATTTATACATGATCTCATCGTTCTTTTCGGGCTTTAAATGCATAAAAATGTCATAAAATACCATATATATGCTTGTGTTTGTTTACTTGTGTATTTTAGGTATGGATATCGTGAAAAAGATAAAAGATCACAAGAAACAAGGAAAAACAGACACGAGAAACGAAGCCGTACAAAGAACAGGGCCCTAGTTCATGAAATATCCAACAAATACCCTTGAAGACTTGAAGACATGCAAGATTGATCCTCAATGAATGAAGAAATCACACTTAAAACCCTTGTGAAATCATAATTACAAGTTTGGTCCCTTAAGTTTGTCAAAATTACACAAATGGTCCTTCAACTTTGAAGAAATGGCAAGTTTAGTCCCTCAACAATTCTAAATTGCCAATTATGGTCCCTCATGAAGTCAAAGTTATATTGAAGACCTTTGAAGATCAACAATGTCCAAGATCAGTCCTTGAATTATCCAAAAATGGTAAAAACAACCCTTGTAACCCTTTTTCCAAAGTTTGGTGCCAAAAGAGTAAAGTTCTCAAAGTTTATAACAAAGGGAATGAAGTTTTGTTGGCTAAAAACGTTTTATACCTATTTTCCCAAAGAACAAGGACCCAAGTTGCCACAATGAAACATTTGAAACAAAATTGCGCCAAACACTTTCACTTCCCCCAATTTCGGATCAAAAACACCACTATTCACCTTTTCACCACCCAGATTTTACACCACTTAAAACAAAGGGTAAAAAGCAATTACCCACTCCCACGCTTGATTCACATGTGCAGAAACACATCCCACACCAAAAACCCTTAATCCCACTCACTATAGACCCCACCCCCAATTCTCGTTTAACCAATCACATGACAACTTATTCTCCAAGCTTAGCCACGTGTCAAGATCAACAGCTGACACTCATTGCTTCATTCCAAAGCTAAAATGAACATCCAGGATCACTTTGGACAACTCACACCAAGGAAACGTCTAGAAGGCTCAAGGATAGAATAGGAAATTCACTTCTAGGGTTTGTGAATAGTGCTAGCTTGACATTTGCCTATAAATAGACTCCTCAACCTGTGAGATAGATTTTGTTCCAGATTTTAGCTTTTAAATCTTTGTAATTCCTTTTTATGAAATAAAGTTTGAATTTCTGAAAATTTTGAATTCTTGTCTGTTATTTATAAAAGTTTGGTGTCTGATAAGCTAAAATCTGAGTTCCATATTCTTGTTTGAAGGTTTTTGAGGCAAGGTTTTAAGTGATAAAGCTTGTGCTTCAAAAATCAGAAAGTGTTGGTTTATTTGATCTCACCTTATTGTTTGTTCATCTTAGCAGCATTGGAAGCTGGTACTTGTTCTGCTAGTACCTCAGCTCAAACAATCCAGGGCCTGGATGTAGGTCTTGGAGGTTTGCACCTTCTTCCCTTTTCATTTCCTCTTTATTTTTCTGAATTTTGTGATTATTGCATGATTATTGGTGAACTTGTGTTTTTGTGGTTGATATTGTTAATCTGGTGTTGTTTGATGTTATTGAAGTGTTTGTGGTTTGATTTGTGGTTTGAATCTGGATAATACTTTGAAAATTTGTGAAAACAGGTTTTTAAGGGGTGTTTGGGTTAACTGTTTAAGAAGGATTTGTGGTTTGTTAAGTGTTGGATTTGTGTTATTATCTGTTAGTACATGCTTTACTGGTATACTTGGTCACTTATCTGCAATATTTGTGGTTTGAAACACCTTGATTCATAAAAAGGGTATAAAATCTTTGTTACTTGGTAAAATTGGCTAGGATTTTGAGGACACCTAGATCTAATCATAGACTAGGGATAACAAGGGTTAAATCTGGGTTAACTACACCAGGGAAAGAGATTTGAGTGCCTGAATTTGGATCTGTGGTCAAATAGATCAGCAAAACTGTCTGCATATTGTTCATGTTCTTATCAGTAACTGCTTGTGCTTGATTCTGCTTATTTACTTTGATTCAGTGTTTGATATAAGTTTATTTGTGCTTATTCATAGTTTATATAACTTGTGTATGCATCCTGTTGAGTTTGGTTTGCTTATCCAGGCTAAATCTGCTTATTTATGCATAACTGCTTATTACACATGTCTGTGCCATATCTGGTGACTGTTTGATTGATTCTGGCTTATTGTGTGAACCAAATTGTGATTTTCTTGTTGATATTGACTCCTTGTGATTCACTGATCACAAGGGTGCCCTTGTTTCCAATTGAATCCAACTAAATTTCTCTAAAAATCTTGGTTAAATAGTCAAAGCAGTGGGAACCAGTTCCTACTGAAAGTTGCCACTGCTAGTGTTAATTGGGTTTCAGCTTATCAATAAGCAATAATAGCTTATTTTAACCAGCAACAACTTGGATTTTGTAATAGGTGCTCATTATTCGACCAATTTGTTCATACTGGAACATTTGGTAGGTTGACTTTAGGGTTTGACTAGAAAACCAACTTAATTGATTTTTTCATAAGTGCTTATTGGCTTATTCTGGCTTATTGGAATTTTGTTGATTGTTTTGGCTTATTGAGTTCATTTGTGACATTTTGCAAGTTGAATCAAGTCCTGAGGTGCCTTATTTCTCAAAAACGACTATTTTGTCTTTTAGTGAAATATTACTTTGCTTATTTCTGGCTTATTGAGTGTGCTTTTTCAAAATTTCTTTTTACGGATCTCTTAAGCATCCCAAAAGAAGGTTGTGTGTCAAATTAGAGCTTATGGCATTAGCTTATTGCTTAATGGGCTAAAAAGCCCAATAAGGATAAGCTGCTTGCTTATTAAGCTGTGAGAAGCTCACTTTCAGCTTTTGGGCCCTTAGAGTTTTGTGTTTAGAATCAAATTTTGAGTCAGATTGGGCTTTTCCAAGTTAATTGGGCCAGGTTTGACTTTTTGGGCTAAAAAGCCCATTAGTGTTGACTGATTTTGGTTTTGGCCCATTTGAGGGCCCAATAGGGGTATTCTGGTCATTTCACTTTGATTTCCTGTTTATTTAGGTTAAAATAAATTAGTTTGCAAGTTTTTAGAATTTTTTTATCATTTTTGGATTTTTATAATTATTTTAATATTATTTTATTATTATTTTTCAAATCTCACATTTTTCAACTTTTTACATTTTTCTTAGCTTAAATATATTAAAATAGGATTTTTGCAACTCTTAGAATAATTTTATCACTTTTAGATTAATTTTTATAATTATTTTAAGTTTTAATAGTTTTTAAATCATTTTAAATAGTTTTTCTTAGTTTAAAAATTTCTAAAAATAGTTTTTAATCTTTTTAGGTCATTTTAGAGGTTTACCAATTGAAAAATCCTTATTTGGACTTTTTGATAATTTATTTGATTTTTAGGGCTTTAATTAGCATTTAAAAATTGAATATTTAATTATTTAAAAGGTTTGAAAAAGTTTTGATCATTGGTAAACTCTTAGTTTATTTATTTTGATTTTTGGTAAATTTTTGGTAATTTTTAGAATTAATTTTTATTTTTGTAGTTTTTACGGTTTTACGTTTTGTCGTCGTAGTATTAATTTCACGTCTTCGTCATCTTCTTTTCTCATCCCCTTCTAAACCAATTATTAATCTCAAACATTTAACAAGTTTTTCACACACATATACCTCCTTGGGAAACGAACTTCATTGGGTCATTAGTGCTTGATTTTCCTAAATCATCACTTAATACTTACTGCTTTTACGCACATTTTCCTAAAGGTCGTAATTTACCACAGTCATTTTGGCGCCGCTGCCGGGGAGGTGTGTCGTGATTAATTTGTCTTGTTGTTTTTAATATTAACCATATATAGTATTTGTATTAGTAGAAATCTACTAATACGTATTATCGATTTTCTTGGTTTTTCTTGTGAAATTATTATTACTATATTGTATTAAATATAACAATCAATACAAAGTATCTCCAAAAGTGTGAAAACACAACCTTAATTGGGATTTGATCTCCTAATTATTGTATTCGAATCTCAAACAAAAAGAAAAAGGCAAAAATAGATAAATACTTTCGTGAAGCTCGATTTTGAAAAATACAAACTATAAGGTGGGTATAAGATGGGTATTATAAAATATACCCTAAGGAAAAAGGCTCTTAAGTGCTTCGCGCCGCCTCGTTTCCCCCGCTTGCTTGTGAGTATTTTGAGATTGAAGGCTAATCGAGGGTTTTGCCGCCCAAAGTATTATTACGTATAATATATTTGCTTGGTTTTCTCTGTGATTAAACCCTCTTGAACAATTTGGTTCTCACCAAAGTTCTAAAGTCATTCGAAGGCGTTCACTCCACGTGATCGTTTTCATTCATTTGAGGCTTCTTTAATCAAGAGTTTGATTCGAGGAGAGATTTGGTAGATTGTTGTCTACGAAGATACACCAAAATCCAAAAAAATTAAAAACAATCAAAAACACAAAAAAAATTGAAAATTCACAAAACACCCAAAAAGAATCTTCTTTGCTCACCTCCCATTCTTCGTGAAGTTTATGATCACTCGTAATCAAGCAAAACGAGCTCGTAAACGTCTTCAAACGCAAGCCAGTCAAAATACGTTGATTGAAGAACAACCTCCAATTGTTGAAACTATTGTAGAACAAGAAGTCGTCATGGCTAATCGTACTATGATGGAGTTGCTACAAGCACCCACCGAGGGTTTTGGAGAGGCCATTTTGATTCCCGCTATCCTTGCGGAGAATTTCGAGATTAAGACGGGTTTAATGTCGATGTTGCAAGCTAATAAGTTTAGAGGTCATGAGAAAGACAACCCGCATTATCACATTAGGAATTTTAATCGTCTCACCGCTACTAGCAAGTTTAAGGATGTTCCACATGACGCCATTAAGATGATGTTGTTTCCATACTCGTTAGATGGACCCGCTAAAATTTGGCTTGAGAAAGAACCGCCAAATTCGATTTTGACATGGGGTGATCTCGTTTCTAAGTTTGTGAACAAGTTTTTTCCACCATCTAAAACAACACATTTGAAAAATGAGATTTCACGATTTGTGCAAAGAAATAATGAAAGTTTTTCAGTGGCATGGGAACGCTTTAAAGAAATGTTACATGAATGTCCACACCATGATTTTTCAGAATTGCATCAAATTGATACTTTTTACAATGGGCTTAATGATCATGAACGAGATTACTTGAATGCCGCCGCCGGTGGTAATTTTTTGTGCAAAACGACCGATGAAGCTTTAAAGATTATCGAGAATAGATCTAAGGTTTATAGCCCTCGTAACACACCGAGTGTTGCCAATTTGGGTTCGTCATCGTCGTCATCGTCTCGTAGCATTAATGCCTTACATGATGAAGCTAATGAGGAAAATTTGTTTTTCGATAGATTTGATAATCTTATGTCTCATTGGAAAGCTCAAGAAGCTTCAAATTCCGCTTCGGTTAAAGCGGTTGCTAAGAGTTGTTTGTCTTGTGGTGGAGCCCATGATCTTTCCGAGTGCATTACCGCGGACGGTAACACATCGAGTGCGTATGTAGCAACGGGAACTTACAACCAAAACGGTCAAGGTTCCCGCCCAAATCAAGCTCCACCAAATCAAAATGCTAATAACTATCGAAACAACAACCAAGCTGGTATTATCAAGGCAATTCACGTAACTACAACAAGGGGAATTATCAAAGTGGGAATGGACAAGTCACTAATCAAAACCAAAACCGTGATTTTTAAAACACTACACAAGGTTTTCAAAATGCTCACACTAAAAATCTTCAAGGAGAATTTTCGGATTATGCTAAAGCAAATGATGCTAAATTTGATAACATGCAACGTGAGATGATTAGCTTAATATCCGAGTTGAAAAATAAGCTTAAAAATGAACTCGCTAATGAACTTAAAACTCATGCTAATAAAATGGAAGGAAATGTCCAACGTCTTCAACAAAATCAACAAAAGATGGAACAAGGACAACATGAGATTAAGCAAGAGTTGTTAAAAGCGGATGCTAGGCAATAAAAATTGAGGACCGAATGGCTAAAATGTTTGAAGCAATCATGTGTAAACCCTCTTCCTCGGGTGTTCTTCCTAGTGATACCATTAACAACCCGAGGGGAGAAATGAAGGTTATTACTACACGAAGTGGTAAAACTTTCAATGAACGAATCTCTCGTCCAAGTACTTCTACGGAGAAGGAAATCGAGAAAGAACCCGAGGTGGTGGTCGAAAAGGAGCACATTACAATCCCACGAAGTACCGCTCAAACCACACCTACGGTTGAACCAATACCAATTGTGGAACCCGAGATTCCAAGGCCGTTGCCTAATGTCCAACCCACACCACCCTTACCTTACCCTTCGAGACGTAACAAGGAAAAGGCACAAGAACGGAATAATTATCAATTTGAGCTATTTATGAAAATGTTTCGTGATATACATTTTAACATAAGTTTTGTCGACGCTCTTATCGTGATGCCTCGATTCGCCGCAAACTTCAAAAGTATGCTAAACAACAAAGAGAAGTTACAACAATCGTCTAGTTGTTCATCGGTTTTTCTTTGCCGCATACCACAAAAACTCGGTGATCCCGGTAAATTTTTGATTTCGTGTGCAATTCAAGATATGGAGGAATGCTACGCCTTGGCCGATCTTGGTGCTAGTATTAATTTAATGCCTCTTGAGATTTTCTAATCGCTTTCACTTCCGGCTCTTACTCCTTCGAACATGTCTATCGAGATGGCCGATCATTCTATGATTTTAGCATGTGGAGTAACCGAAGATGTTTTCGTTAAAGTCGGAAAGTTTTACTATCCCGTTGACTTTATCGTTGTAGACATTCCCATCGATCAAAAAGTTCCTCTCATTTTGGATCGTTCATTTTTGGATACATCAAGAGCACTTATCGATGTTCATGCTCGGAAAATCACCCTTCGTTTCAATGAAGAAGAACTTGTCATCAATGCAACACAAAACTCCAACCTTTATCATGTCTATTCTATTGCAACTTTAAACCATGGTAATTCAACCAATGTCGTTTGAAAATAATTTTCACCAAGAGTTTTAGGAAATGTCGCCAAAAACAATTTACCATTTCCTCCGCCGGTGGAGGTTATGAGTGTAAAGCCTACAAAGAAGGAACCATCAATACTTGAATCGAAAAATCCTTCGCCTCACCTCGAACATTCATTCTTGAAAAGTGTTGATAAGTTGCCGGTTTCTACGGAAGATCTTTCGGATGACGAATATGTAGACCCCGATGGGGAGGTTTTCTTTGTCGACAAACGTTTTGAGAATTTGCCACCACCAAAACCAAAACGGTTTTCAAATGTGAGAATTTTTAGTGTGACTAACATCGTCTTAGAAACACCAAATATTTTCGACATAATCAAAAAGGGTTTTCATAAGGAGAGTTTAAAAGAAAAAGGAAAAGATTTTAAATGTGATTTAATTGATTTTTCTACAAATCTAACTCCGTCATCACCACGTGTTTTGAGTGCTACATGCTCGTCTACTCTTTTTGACGATGCTTTGTGTGGTTTTCGTATGGGGGAAGCCCCTTATGTTCCCTCATCCTAGTCTACCGAGGACGAGATATTCGATCCCGGAATTTCATGTAAAGGGAAATCTCGGTCTTCCACCGATGCAATAAATGGAAAATTTATCTATTTGCTTGGTGCGAGTCTACCTCGAGTAGCTCAAAAGTTTGTCTTACCAATTTTCCCACCCCTCTATTTCTTCTCATCTATTTTCTTGAAACCCTTTGGGTTTGTGTTGACACATGATGAAGTGGCGTTGATTTGTTTTTCCAATGAAAACGAGAATGCCATCTTCGATCCCGGTATTTTGCACCATCAAAGGACTTAGTCCTTAATACCGGTTGCTTTTTGGGCCTTGTTTATCATGTAAGCCCCATCAAAAATTGACCATACCATGATTTTCCCTAAATGCTCAAATTTTGAGGGGATCGAGTCGAGCTCATGACTCGGTAATCAAAAACGAGGTGCCTCGTGGGGGAGATCCCATGCTTATCCTTTTATGCTTACTATTCACTAATAAGGGGACTTGTACCCTTCCAACTCGTTGTCTCGTGGTTGTTTGTGATTGTGTTATCTAGATCATCATCATCATTTACGATTGAAGACTCTCGTGTTCGTTTACGTGAGCCTCCATCGTTTGCTTAAAGAAGTTTTTCACGAATCCATTGACATATCCTTTATTGTTCTAACAATTATCTTTTAGCATACTTAATTAACGGCTTTAGATATATTGTTGATCACCCTTTCCATGCTAGATCCTAAGCATTCGATTCTTCGTCTCTAGTATGGGGGTGCTCCACCTTTATACTCGAAACATTGAGGATAATGTTTACTTTTAGTATGGGGGGTGAATAGGTACTTGCTTTGCTACGCCCTCGCGTTTTCCAACTTTCAATGTTTTGTTTTGTTTTTTTTGCTAATAAGGCTAAAAATGGCCAAATTTTAAAATTTTTCTTAGTTTTTGTTGATGCAAAAGTTGGGTGATCCTTGCTAGACCCGAATTAGGCTAATTCGGGTTGGCTGGGCTCCGGCTCCTGCACCAAGTGAATCGTTTGGTTGGGATTCTGCACACTAAACAACACGCGTTAGGCTTACCGTAGGAATGTTTCCCATTTAAGGATTGCACCTCCTTCCGTGTCTGAGGGGATGGCAGATGTATCACTACGTCCGTTTTCTTTGGGCAAGGTTTGATGCCGTTTGGATCAATCAAATATCCAAGGAACATTCCCTCCGTTGCCCCAAACGTGCATTTCTTTGGGTTTAGCTTCATGTTAATCCTCCTCAGTGTGTGGAATGTCTCTTGGACATCCCGGAGAAGTGCATCCTCCGTATGACTTTTTATAACCAAGTCATCCACATACACTTCCAAGTTACGGCCTATCTGTGATTCAAAAGCTTTGTCCACAAGCCGCTGGTATGTAGCACCGGCGTTCTTTAGTCCAAACGGCATTTTCGTATAGCAATATACGCCCTGGCTTGTATGGAACGCCGTTTTTTCTGCATCTTCCTCCGCCATCTGGATCTGGTGATATCCTTTATATGCGTCTAAGAAGCATTTAAAGGGATATCCACATAGGGATTCCACCTTCTAGTCTATTTCTGGTAATGGGTAACAATCTTGTGGACAGGCTTTGTTCAGATCCGTAAAATCCACACACATGCGCCAACTTCCGTCATGTTTTTTGACCATGACCGGATTGGATAACCACTCGTGGTAGTATACCTCGCGCATGATACCTGCGTCCACTAGTTTCCGTACTTCCTCCAATATTACTCGACTGCGCTCAGGCGCTTGGCCGCACTTCTTTTGCTTGACGGGTTGGTACCCCTGGCGGATCTGGAGCTTATGTTCTGCTATCGCCCGTGGAACGCCTGTCATATGCTTTGGCTCCCATGCGAATATATCTAGGTTTGCACTTAAAAGAGAGCACATGGCCCTTTTGCCGTTATCCGAGAGTGCTCCTCCTATGGATATCTCCTGTTCCGGATAGTCGGGATGAATTGCCACCTTCCAATTGGGAGGTGGTGATCCATCCTTGGATGGAACAGGTGGAGCCGGTGTTGTCACGGTATGACACTCGGATGCTGGTACGATTGTGTTGTAAATGGTAACGATTCCTCCCTCAACAGGGAATTTGATCATTCCGTGCGCCGTGGAGGGTACCGCCCGTATAGCCAAAATATCTGGTCTGCCTATGATCCCATTGTAGGAGAATGTGAGCGTATCACCATGAAGTTCATCCACGCCGTAGTGGAGTGTTCCTCATTCCCAATGGTTACAAGCAGACGTAGTTGCCCTATCGGCCATATAGTGTCTCCACTAAAGCCGGTGAGCGGTGCCGTGGCCGGTACTAATTGGCTTCTTATTTCTGGGCATAACTGCACAAAACAGTGTTCATACAGTACCTCTACTGACGACCCTCCATCCACATACATGCGACGAACATTGTGTGTTCCAATGCTTATCTCAATAGTGAGAGGTGCATCAATCACATCGCTTGCTGTGATGGGAGGGAACGAGATTTCCCTGCCGCGTGAAAATTTTTGGCCAACTTTCTGTCTCATGCGGCGTTGTCTGGATTGGATCATGTATATGGTCGAAGGTTTGTCCTTTTGGGGATCCTTCTTATCATACTTCTTGTTGTCTTTTCCATCCTTCCAATCCTTAACTAAGTGCTTGAGTTTACCTGATTTGATCAGTGACTCAATGTGCTTCTTGAGCTGGATACACTCCTCCGTACCATGGCCCTTATCATTATGGAACTCGTAGAAGCGATTTTCTTGCCGACGTTCCAGCGGAGTTGTCATTGGGGGAGGCCTTGGAAAGTTTGCCCCTTCCGTCAGCAAGATCTCCCGGTAGGACATCTTTAGGGGGGTAAACTTATCGTCCGTCCGTCCTCCTTTGTTCTGGATCTTATAGTCTGAGCCCTTGCTATTGTTCTGATTGCCTTGACCGCCCGACTGTCTCCGAGACTGGTCGTTTGACCGGTACCCATTTCCTCTGGATGGGTAAGCCGCGGCAACAGCTGTTTCTCCTTCTATGAAATTTCTGACCCTTTCCATGAGGTCATCATATCTCTCTGGACGCTTGTCATTGAGGCGCCTGATCAATTCTCTGTCTGTTATGGCGTGCATGTAGTCAGAGATTTTCAAGAGTTCCAGCATTGTTTTTGTGCGCGTGCACTCATCATTGAAGCGTTCAGTGAAGGTTTCTGTGGACTCCCCCGGCCGTTGTTTGACAGTCGCCAATGAGACCGGATCCCTATTATACTTCTTCCTCTGAGTATAATTGTTCTTGAACGCAGTGCGTAGTTCCGTGAAACTATCAATGCTTCGTGGAGGGAGTCCCTCAAACCAGTCACGGGTATTTCCGATCAGAGTTGAACTGAACCATTTGGCACCATATAGGCACGGGCCATCGCTCAATTTTAGCCTGCGTATCAAATATTTTAAGGTGATCATCCGGATCACCAGTTCCATCATAGGTCTTGACACACGCCGGCATGCGACGTTTGGTGTCCTCGGAATAGTTCCGTATGCGGAGGGTGAATGGGTCTTCCCTGGGATCCGCCCATGGCTGGGTGAGCCTAGGGTCATCCCATGGTTCACACCACGAGCGGGAAAGATCCTCCGCTTCTGCATCTCGATAATAAGGGCCACCATAATACTCATCATTGTTTGGTGGTGGTGGAGGGGTACGCCTAGGTCGGTGACGCTTAGGCGGATGGTCATCTGAGTCTTCCCCTGACGGGTCTGGAGACGGGGGTGGTGCCCCATCCTTTGGGTGAGGACCACTTTTTTGGGACGAACCAGGAGTCCTTTTCCCAGTGTTCATCTTGTCCCACACGCTCGTGCGGCGAGCGGCTCTGGCCATCTCTCGATCTGGTCGCTCGGGTGAACCGTCAGACTTATCTCCCCTTCTCGAGACTGCATTAGTTCCTGTATGAGGCGATCTCCTATGCGCTCAAACACATTCCTAGGTTGAGGGGTTTCCTCAAAGATGCTCTGCTCTTGAGGCCGAGCTTTCCTTTTCCTCTGATTTTGGGAAGAGGTGATTGGTCCGGTGTCACCAAAGTTGAGTCTAGATTGGAGGTTCCTCCCTAGATTTAACCTTGATGCGATCCCCGGGACGATCCTATCAAAGTTTTGCGTGAGAACTCGAGTGAGATCCTCCTCGCTGAGTGGTTGGACTTCTACCTCCTCCTCCACTGATGGTCTGCGCGGCTCCTTGTTAGGAGGATTGGGCGCACTCCCTGGGTCAGGGTTATCCAGGGTTGAAGTAGGTGGGGGTGTTATGGAGACCGTGCTCGTCACCCCCAAGGGCTGAAAACCACCACGGTTACCCGGTCCGCCTGCAAGGCGGCTAGGTGATTGATTGGGGATGAGTATCCCTTCCCCTTAGGAATTCCGATTCCCAAGATTCGTGTTCCTGGGATTAGCTTGTGGATGCCCTTTCGTCATTGGAAATTCAGAATGAGGTTTTGTTCTAGCTTAGTGTAATGGGTCCCACGGATGGCGCCAACTTGTTGATGCAAAAGTTGGGTGATCCTTGCTAGACCCGAATTAGGCATAATTCGGGTTGGCTGGGCTCCGGCTCCTGCACCAAGTGAATCGTTTGGTTGGGATCCTGCACACTAAACAACACGCGTTAGGCTTACCGTGGGAATGTTTCCCACGATTAGACTCCGGCGTGAGAGTAAGTAATCGGTTAGGGTTTTATGTGAGTTGAGAGTATGGAACGTAATACCTTTGTGGAACCTTTGAGGGTTCCTTTTATAGGCAGTGACAACCCTAATGGGCTGTCACTGATACTTCGGCCCCAAGGAAGAGATAAGCACCAAAATTAGATTGGTTGTTATCTTCTAATTATGGTGAGTGAATATCTCCTCCTTTGGAGTAAATCACATTCAGAGATAGAATATAATTCTGTCTAACCCTGTACCGGTCATGCCAGGTCATGGGCCGCACACGTGTGTGCGGTTACTGTTCATCCAAGCCCATAAGCTTAAATGACATTATTCCCACCCATCCGTGATGGGCCGGATACGGGTAGTACTCGTGGGCCGGGTTCATGACCCGGCTGGGGACTATACGTCATCAGTTTTCATAAGTGTTTTTGAGACACGAATGTATATTTTCCGATGGGTAGAATAAGAGCTAATTTTTGACTTGATGGGCATTTCGAGCCATTTACATTCCTTAACCCGCTCAATTCAAGTTTTGCTAGACTTTTATATAGGGAGCTTTAAAACACAAAAGTCTTAGCTCATTCGGGTTAAGAACAAGAACTTTTCGCAAGTTCCTATAATTGATCCTAGAAAGTCACTTATCAAGAGAACTATAAAATGCATTCTCTAAGCATGAAAAAGTCCAAGAAAGTGCAAGATCCTATAGGTGGCTTGAAAACCCAAAACTTTGATTTGATATAGTCTTAATGAATGCTAATCCAAATTTGGCTTATTTTTGACTTGCATGGCTAAGTATTCACGAGTCTCTTTAATTAGAGGTCTTTATATAGTGAAAAACGAGAGATGATAGAGTTAGACAAGTGATCATGCTAAACGTAGAACAGGAAAATGTTCTTTCAAAAACTCATATGTTTTTAATTGTGGCTTTTTCTTCCCATAAGATCAATGCATTAGGAATAATCATAGTTGTAATAAGTAAGGTCGTACGATTTGAAAGTTTACTTAGCCTCTAGCGCAAGATCGTTTAAAAGTTGCTCGGGGTTGAATAGAGTTCATAGCCAAGGCATAACTTATTGAAGCGGGACGCGAAGATTGGCGATCATCCAAAAAGGCCCTAACAAGGCATGATGAGCCCTATTTTGTTGCTAAAGATCCAAAGATGATGTGAAGTATCATTATTCCTAAATCAATATGAAGGATCGAGACACACGACGAAAAGCAATTACTCCCCTAAAGATCATGGAGAAAGTCTATCCGAAAAGACCCTCACAAGGTATGAGGATAAATATATCCAAGTCCGAAAAGGAGGCGGATTGTTGTATATCAAAATCCAAAGTAAAGATTAAAGAAAAATGATGAAGTCGTGGTCCAAATATGAAGAATCTCTCAAAAACGTCAAGTGAAGAAATTCCAAATATATGAAGAGAAGACCATAATTTCAAGAACGTCTTCCCAAGATTTGAAGTATGAAGTACATGCCAAATATCGGTCCGAGAAAGGTCTCAAATCGTGAAACGAGTTATGCCAAGATATGAACTTAAGGAGATACACGAGAAGCCGTTTTAAAAGATTTTGTCCTTTGGCTAACTATCGATTAAATCGTGCTACTTTGCTTTCGGACTAATAACTACTCAAATAAGTCAATATGAATCACTTGTGATCCATGACAAATAGTTAAAAAATGCTAGTAACCCATTTCCTTTTATAATAACTAGGATTGCGAGGAGAAAAAGTATTACACAATTTGGACGTATGAGTAGTGTTAGCATTGTGACTTGTACCAACAATGATCTCCTTTTTGCACTTAGCATGGAATGTATGACAATCAAGGATGACGAAGTTGACTCTAAGGGACATTTACTTGTTTCTATTCTTTGACCCTAAAAGTCACACTCGTGATGAAAATCATACATTATGTCTTTACACATCTTCGTAGTATGTTGCAAGTCTTTTACTCTTCAATAAAGGTTAATAAAATTGAACTTTGGTGATGCTTAGATACTTTATTCTAGCATTGCGTGAGGGCACGGCAATGGCTTAGTATGGGGGAGTGATGATATGGCATTTATACATGATCTCATCGTTCTTTTCGGGCTTTAAATGCATAAAAATGTCATAAAATACCATATATATGTTTGTGTTTGTTTATTGTGTATTTTAGGTATGGATATCGTGAAAAAGACAAAAGATCACAAGAAACAAGGAAAAACGGACATGAGAAACGAAGCCGTACAAAGAACCGGGCCCTAGTTCATGAAATATCCAACAAATACCCTTGAAGACTTGAAGACATGCAAGATTGATCCTCAATGAATGAAGAAATGACACTTAAAACCCTTGTGAAATCATAATTACAAGTTTGGTCCCTTACGTTTGTCAAAATTACACAAATGGTCCTTCAACTTTGAAGAAATGGCAAGTTTAGTCCCTCAACAATTCTAAATTGCCAATTATGGTCCCTCATGAAGTCAAAGTCATATTGAAGACCTTTGAAGATCAACAACGTCCAAGATCAGTCCTTGAATTATCCAAAAATGGCAAAAACAACCCTTGTAACCCTTTTTCCAAAGTTTGGTGCCAAAAGAGTAAAGTTCTCAAAGTTTATAACAAAGGGAATGAAGTTTTGTTGGCTGAAAACGTTTTATACCTATTTTCCCAAAGAACAAGGACCCAAGTTGCCACAATGAAACATTTAAAACGAAATTGCGCCAAACACTTTCACTTCCCCCAATTTCGGATCAAAAACACCACTATTCACCTTTTCACCAACCAGATTTTACACCACTTAAAACAAAGGGTAAAAAGCAATTACCCACTCCCACGCTTGATTCACATGTGTAGAAACACATCCCACACCAAAAACCCTTAATCCCACTCACTATGGACCCCACCCCCAATTCCCGTTTAACCAATCACATGACAACTTATTCTCCAAGCTTAGCCACGTGTCAAGATCAACAACTGACACTCATTGCTTCATTCCAAAGCTAAAATGAACATCCAAGATCACTTTGGACAGCTCACACCAAGGAAACATCAAGAAGGCTCAAGGATAGAATAGGAAATTCACTTCTAGGGTTTGTGAATAGTGCTAGCTTGGCATTTGCCTATAAATAGACTCCTCAACCTGTGAGAGAGCTTTTGTTCCAAATTTTAGCTTTTAAATCTTTTTAATTCCTTTTTATGAAATAAAGTTTGAATTTCTGAAAATTTTGAATTCTTGTCTGTTATTTATAAAAGTTTGGTGTCTGATAAGCTAAAATCTGAGTTCTATATTCTTGTTTGAAGGTTTTTGAGGCAAGGTTTTAAGTGATAAAGCTTGTGCTTCAAAAATCAGAAAGTGTTGGTTTATTTGATCTACCTTATTGTTTGTTCATCTTAGCAGCATTGGAAGCTGGTACTTGTTCTGCTAGTACCTCAGCTCAAACAATCCAGGGCCTGGATGTAGGTCTTGGAGGTTTGCACCTTCTTCCCTTTTCATTTCCTCTTTATTTTTCTGAATTTTGTGATTATTGCATGATTATTGGTGAACTTGTGTTTTTGTGGTTGATATTGTTAATCTGGTGTTGTTTGATGTTATTGAAGTGTTTGTGGTTTGATTTGTGGTTTGAATCTGGATAATACTTTGAAAATTTGTGAAAACAGGTTTTTAAGGGGTGTTTGGGTTAACTGTTTAAGAAGGATTTGTGGTTTGTTAAGTGTTGGATTTGTGTTATTATCTGTTAGTACATGCTTCACTGGTATACTTGGTCACTTATCTGCAATATTTGTGGTTTGAAACACCTTGATTCATAAAAAGGGTATAAAATCTTTGTTACTTGGTAAAATTGGCTAGGATTTTGAGGACACCTAGATCTAATCATAGACTAGGGATAACAAGGGTTAAATCTGGGTTAACTACACTAGGGAAAGAGATTTGAGTGCCTGAATTTGGATCTATGGTCAAATAGATCAGCAAAACTGTCTACATATTGTTCATGTTCTTATCAGTAACTGTTTGTGCTTGATTCTGCTTATTTACTTTGATTCAGTGTTTGATATAAGTTTATTTGTGCTTATTCATAGTTTATATAGCTTGTGTATGCATCCTGTTGAGTTTGGTTTGCTTATTCAGGCTAAATCTGCTTATTTATGCATAACTGCTTATTACACATGTCTATGCCATATCTGGTGACTGTTTGATTGATTCTGGCTTATTGTGTGAACCAAATTGTGATTTTCTTATTGATATTGACTCCTTGTGATTCACTGATCACAAGGGTGCCCTTGTTTCCAATTGAATCCAACTAAATCTCTCTAAAAAGCTTGGTCAAATAGTCAAAGCAGTGGGAACCAGTTCCTACTGAAAGTTGCCACTGCTAGTGTTAATTGGGTTTCAGCTTATCAATAAGCTATAATAGCTTATTTTAACCAGCAACAACTTTGATTTTGTAATAGGTGCTCATTATTTGACCAATTTGTTCATACTGGAGCATTTGGTAGGTTGACTTTAGGGTTTGACTAGAAAACCAACTTAATTGACTTTTTCATAAGTGCTTATTGGCTTATTCTGGCTTATTGGTTTGGCTTATTGGAATTTTGTTGATTGTTTTGGCTTATTGAGTTCATTTGTGACATTTTGCAAGTTGAATCAAGTCCTGAGGTGCCTTGTTTCTCAAAAACGACTATTTTGTCTTTTAGTGAAATATTACTTTGCTTATTTCTGGCTTATTGAGTGTGCTTTTTCAAAATTTCTTTTTACAGATCTCTTAAGCATCCCAAAAGAAGGTTGTGTGTCAAATTAGAGCTTATGGCATTAGCTTATTGCTTAATGGGCTAAAAAGCCCAATAAGGATAAGCTGTTTGCTTATTAAGTTGTGATAAGCTCACTTTCAGCTTTTGGGCCCTTAGAGTTTTGTGTTTAGAATCAAATTTTGAGTCAGATTGGGCTTTTCCAAGTTAATTGGGCCAGGTTTGACTTTTTGGGCTAAAAAGCCCATTAGTGTTGACTGATTTTGGTTTTGGCCCATTTAAGGGCCCAATAGGGGTATTCTGGTCATTTCACTTTTATTTCCTATTTACTTAGGTTAAAATAAACTAGTTTGCAAGTTTTTAGAATTTTTTATAATTTTTGGATTTTTATTATTATTTTAATATTATTTTATTATTATTTTTCAAATTTCACATTTTTCAACTTTTTACATTTTTCTTAGCTTAAATACATTAAAATAGGATTTTTGCAACTCTTAGAATAATTTTATCACTTTTAGATTAATTTTTATAATTATTTTAAGTTTTAATAGTTTTTAAATTATTTTAAATAGTTTTTCTTAGTTTAAAAAATTTCTAAAAATAGTTTTTAATCTTTTTAGGTCATTTTAGAGGTTTACCAATTGAAAAATCTTTATTTGGGCTTTTTGATAATTTATTTGATTTTTAGGGCTTTAATTAGCATTTAAAAATTGAATATTTAATTATTTAAAAGGTTTGAAAAAGTTTTGATCATTGGTAAACTCTTAGTTTATTTATTTTGATTTTTGGTAAATTTTTGGTAATTTTTAGAATTAATTTTTATTTTTGTAGTTTTTACGGTTTTACGTTTTGTCGTCGTAGTATTAATTTCACGTCTTCGTCATCTTCTTCTCTCATCCCCTTCTAAACCAATTATTAATCTCAAACATTTAACAAGTTTTTCACACACATATACCTCCTTGGGAAACGAACTTCATTGGGTCATATTAGTGCTTGATTTTCCTAAATCATCACTTAATACTTATCGCTTTTACGCACCTTTTCCTAAAGGTCGTAATTTACCACAATCAGCTTCAATCCAAGATGATTTTATCACATCTTGTTGCCAATCTTTAGGTTCAGTATCGGAAAGAAATGCATCAAAGTAGCAATATGATGCATGTTCTTGGAGTTGGTGGCGTGTTAAGACTGGTCGATTGATGTCACCAATAATATTGTAGATTGGGTGATCCTTTGTCCATTTTGTGTTGTGAGTTTCAATCCGTGGTGGTCGGGAGTGAACGATTGCAGGAGCTTGCTCTGAGGTAGACGCATCGTTAGTGTCTTCAGGTATTTGTGAACCAAAGAAAGGAAGCTCTTGTAAGTGAGCAAATTCCAAATCGTGATCATAGTGATCCTCTTCAACATCATTAGGAACAAGTGGGGGTGATGATTCAGGTGTAGTTTGTAAATTGGTGGGGGGATGGCACATATGGTTCAATAGTAACAGTAGATGTCTCAGACTGATTTCTATTATCTTGAGCAACAACTTCGAGAATCGGAGCTACTGTTGCAGGTGTTGGAGAATGATTACTAGGTGGATCAAAGAATTCATCAAACATTGGTTGAAATAACTCATCCCACTCAGGCTTTGTAGGTGGTATAAATGATGGAGAAGTAGGATTGTTGGGAGTTAAACCAGAACTAATCGTACCGGTTCCCATCTCATGTAAAGCAGGTTCAGAGCTGTGTTGCTTAGAAGCCATCGCTGTCAGCTCATCAAAATCGGCATCCAAAGGTTCTACTATCTTGCCAAGACGACGGTTATAAATTCGGTAAGCTTTCTTTGTAGGTGAGTAACCAATGAAAATTCCAATATCAGCTTTCGGTTGAAGTTTGCCCAAATTCTCACTATTTGTATTTGGATAACACAGTGCACCAAACACATGAAGAAATGAAATATCGGGTTTGTGTCCATGAAGTAGCTCATATGGCGTTTACGAATGATGGAGCGATTTTGGGTATAACATGCGGTTGCCACTGCTTCAACCCATAAGAATAAAGGAGCATTCGCATAAATCAACATAGTTCTAGCAGCTTCCATAAGTGTATAGTTACGTATTTCCACGACACCATTTTGTTGTAGAGTGCGAGCAACAGAAGTTTCATGTGAAATAACGACCTTTTCATAATAGTCTCGTAGAGTGTGATTAACGAACTCAGTTCCATTATCAGTGCGAATGCGGCGAACAGTAGCATGAAGACGTACTTGGATCATCTTTAAGAAAGTAATAATATACTTTGGTGCTTGATCCTTGGATGCTAAAAATTTTACCCATGTAAACCTTGAGAAATCATCCACCATGACGAGGATGTATTTTCTACCACTCACACTAGCCGTACGCATTGGCCCGCAAAGTTCCATGTGCAAAAGATACAGTGGTTCTTGGTTGGTGTCTTCAGCCTTAGGTTTGTATGATTTCTTGGTGCTTTTCCCCAAAGAACACACGGAACATAAATGATCCTTGTCGAACTTATTTTTTGGAAGACAACGAACAAGTTCGTTTTTAGCCAAATGGTTTATAGCATCAAAGTTAAGATGAGATAACCGACGATGCCACAACCATGACTTGGTCTTGGATGCTTTGGATAGGAGGCATACAGGAGAGGCGGCCATCATGTTTTGAATGGACAGTGTGTAGAGATTATCCCCTCGAGAACCCTTTAACAAATCATTTCCTTCAAGATCGCGAATAAAGCAAGTATGTTGTCTAAAAGCCACCTCAAGGTCTGGATCACAAAATTGTCCCACTGAAAATAGATTGTGACCAAGTCCCTCCACATAATATACCCTTGAAATCGTAACATTCCAAATTTGGTATTCACCATAACCCATAATCTTCGCAATATGGTCGTTGCCGAATTTAACCGTTCCTAGAAACTTGTTGACGAAAGTTCTGAGCATGGAGCGATCTCCGGTCATATGCTTTGAGCATCCAGAGTCCAAGTACGAGAGGATGATTTGGACCACCTGAAAATATCACCAGACAAAGACAATGTATCGGAATCTAGTAGTTCCTCTGTGTTAGCAGGTACAGATATATTTATCTTAGATTTGCTAACCGAAGAATTCTTAGGCTTCCAAATTTGCTTCCTAAATGCCGGCTTAGATTCTAGTTGTCTAATATCTTGAGGTACTTCTTCACTTGTAGGCACAATAGTGGGGGCAGACCTAGTTAAAGGGCGCTTTTTCCATTTCTTAGTGCTAGTGTTCCTATTTAAAGGACGTTGAGACCTAACTTCCGTGGATGTGATCCTAGTTAAAGAGCACGTAGTTCCATTAGCAGTGAAGGTCCTACCAGTGGGTTTCCATTGCCAACCAACTTGGTTGAATTTCTTCCCCGTTGGAATCCATTCAAGATTGTTCCTAATTGCATACATTTCATTCACATGATCAACAAGGCATAAATCATGACGCCGAGAAAACATGCATTCATTACAATTCCAACATCGCAAATTCGAATTCACATTTTGCTTAGGCTTCTGCACAGATGCAGATCCTTTTGTCTTAGATACATGATTCTTTTTATTTGAAACTGAAATAACATTCCTAGGGTGAACTTCTACTTTCTTCTTGGCAGTCCTACTAGTGGAAGGCTTGATCCTATCTTTCTTGTCTTGAGATCCTTTAGCCTTAGTAGGCATAATTACTCCTGTAGAAGCCATGGGAACATTAGTGACAGATTTTAATTTAGCCTTGATGGGTGTGTTTAATATAGGCTTAGATCCTGGATTCTTATTGAATGGAGTAATGGCAATGGTGGGGGTTTGTTGTTTAAGTGGTGTAGAACCCGGTTGTCCTATGTACTTCAAGTGCTCTAAGCATTGTTGTACCCTCTCAATGTAAGCATGAGCAGAGTAATAGTGACTATTCATAGGATCAATTTCATAGAAATCATCTACCACATCCCTAGCAAGCTCCGCGTGCTTAACTGCATCTTCCATATACCACTTATATGATAGTGAGTTGTGCTTATTGTACGGGTTCTTAATGATCACCACCTTGTTGGTTTTTGCAGCACTAGAGGACGGGGCAGAGATTGGAGCTGGATTATCAACAACTTCTTGTCCTTTGAGTTGAAGTGTCTCCTTTAATTCAGCCAAAACCATGTTTTTGTCTATGAGTTGAGTATTTGAGTCAGAGATTTCCTCACACTTATGATTCAGTTGGTCAATGAGTGACTTTTGCTCTGCCGCATTAAAAGCAAAGCGTTCTTCTAACGAACCATAAATATCTGAGAAACCCTGCTTTACTTTATCAAACTCCCCTAGCATAGAAGTAATTCTATCTTCTAGGGCATGATTTTTAATCTCTGCAGCCTCTAGTTCCAATTTCTCTGCTACTGATTCTCTCTTAAGTCTCATAATTTCTTCCTCTAATGCCTAAACCACCTGAATCATCTTGTCACTAGTCTCAACGGAGTTTTCACAATCATTTGTTTTTGAAAGAGTTTCATTTTTAGATTGATTTTCAATTTCAAGAGATATACAATGTTGTTGAAGCTCATCAAAAAGTTTTGAAAGTGAGTTATAAGAATCTTGAAGCTTTAAAAATTCAGCTTTAGATTCATGACAAGAATGATTATCTACACTATTCACAGGTTCAACAATATTCATAGATATATCTTGCACATCATCACATTTATTCACAGTAGATGAAATCTCATGAGCATATTCAATAGTAACAACTTGCATAACTTCGAGAGACACTATATGTTCTAAGAATCGGTCATATTCGGATAAAATCTTTTCTTTCTCAATTAAATGTTGTTCATAAATGATAGGTGTGTAAACACCCATCCTTTTTATCACTTAACTACAATAATAACCGAGCCAAAACGTGTATTTTATGTCGTAAATGTCGGAATTATGCGTGGTTTGTGTTTTTGTTGTGATTTAGGACGAAATTGTGAAAAGGGGAGAAAACACGGGCATTCACGGGCTTTTATCAAAGAAAAAGACGAAAGACGAAGTCAAGAAATCAAGAGTGCAAAAATAACAGAAGTCCAAGACCAATTCTGAAGATTTATCGAAGAAAAAGTCAAAAGACGGAAGTTTACTTAAAGCCGAAGAACTCAAGTCTAATTTATTGAAGAATTACAAGACGAGTTTACAGAAATCCCGAGACAAAGTCATTAAAGTCAAAAGATTAAGAAGATTAAGGACTTAATGATGCAATTATGGAAAGAAGAAAGAGGGGAGGAAGCTTCCTAAGCACCTCCCTAATCCTCCCCTATAGATAGATCATTAGGATATTCATTTGTTTTTGTTAGCTAAATTGACAACTTAGCTCTCCACCTTTACTTTCATGTCATTTACTTAATTGCCATTTAATTACTTGTCTTGCACCTTAAATTCTTGCCTTTTAATTCAAGTAAGTCTTTTAATTTTCGAATCTCTTCTTTTAATCAAGTTCTTATTTTTAATCTCTCATTCTACCTTTCTTGTTTTGCTTGATCTTTATGTTTATGAGCTTATTGGTATGTTTATTTGATTGAGTGTCACGTTTTTATGTTATTGATTGTTTTGGATTATTGAATTTATAGCTTATTTGTGTTTATCTTAAAGTTTCATAAGTTTTAGTAAAAGTTATTTTTATATAAAAACTGTTTTTCGTATATCTTTTTCTTTTAAATGTTTTCAAAAGTCTTTAAATCTTAGCTTATTAGTTTTTCTTATATGTGTTTTGATTAGGTTTTTAGGCGTGTGCTTATTAGGTTTTTAGCTTATTTGTAATTGCTTATTCGTGTGTTCTTACTGTATTCCGACAAACCCTGATCGGAAAAGGGCTTCATATTCCGATCATCCAGATCGGAAAGGGGTTTTGATATTCCGACTGGGATTCCAAAGTGACATTCTGATCAAAGAGTTTTGTTTGGTATTACGAATAGGGGTTTGTGACCGATCCTGATTCCGATCGAGGATTCCGATCATCATTCCGATTTGGGGTGTTTGTGTTGATATTCCGACAGCCTGGGGTTCAAGAATTCCGATCATCATTCCGACCACCTCACATTCCGATAGGGAAGGTAAGCTACATTCCGATCGGAATGTATTCCGACGGTAGGTTTGCTTTTAGTATTTTGTTTTGTTTACATTTTTAAGTTTACATTTTAATACTTTGTCAAATTTTAATTTCTCGTCACGCTTTAAATTCCCGTCATTTATTTTAAATTAGATTTAGATTTAAATTACCTGCCTTTTACATTAAAGTCTTTGCATTTTTAATATACTAAAACGACAAAACTATTCGTTTCCACCAAAGAACGACTGAGTCGCATAGTTAAACAAGTTATCAATTCGATTAGACCACTACTTCGAACTTAATTTTTATACTAGGTAAAAGCCTTGTATCAAATGGCGCCGCTGCCGGCTCTTTTCGTAAAGATTAACGGTTTTCTGTGAGAGACGCGTTGCTTTTTGGGATCTGTTCATTCGTGAGCGTTATTTTTCTTGCTTAAAAATTTCAAAAAAAATCCATAAAAATTAAAAAATTTCAAAACTCCAAAAAGATTTTATTTTAAGTGTATATATATTCTCTTTGTGTTTGGTATCTTTTCTTTTGCCTTTGTAGGTGTATGCGTACTAGATCTTCTACTTATCAAGAGCCCGAGACTCGAGAAGATTTAGATATGGCAGGTGTGAACAACAACAATCCACCGCACCTCAACAATAACAAAAACAATGTTCTTCCACAGCCCGATCTTCGGACAATGGAGGAGCTTTGTCAACCTACCATGTTTGGACGAGGAGGACCGATTGCGCCGATGCAAATCACGGCTCCAGAGTTTTCGTTAAAGCATCACATGATCCAGCAAGTGCAAACTAATCCTTTTCGAGGAATGCCTGATGATGATGCCAACAAAACACCTCTACAAATTCATTACAATCACTCAAAGCATGAAGTTGCCCGGTGCCACAATGGATGTTCTTCGCCTACAACTCTTCCCACATACTTTATCACACCACGCCGAGAAATGGTTTGATCGTCTCCCGAAGAATTCCATTCATACTTGGGATGACATGACTCAACGCTTTTTGTCGCGCTACTTTCCACCATCCATGGTCACGAGCCTTCGCAATCAAATCAGCGGTTTCATGCAAGAACCCGATGAATCTCTCTTTGATGCTTGGGAACGATATAATGTTTTGATCGATCGTTGTCCAAACCACAACATGCTCCCTGTGACCTTAATTGATACTTTCTACAATGGTTTGACTTTTTGTGATCGTGATACGATTAATGTAGCCGTCGGTGGCACATTTATGAAAAGAAGACCCGAGGAGTGTAGAGATCTTATTGAGAACATGACTACTCATCACAAAAACTGGGATTCCTCCGCTTCTTCAAGGAACAACCCGAGAGTCAATGTTTCTTCAACTTCAGCAAACCCCGACATGACCGAATTCACCCGCATGATGGCCGAAATGAACAAAAATATCTTGATCCTCGCTACAAACCAACAACAAGTTAAAGCGGTGGCTAATCCTTGTGAGACATGCGGCGGTCCTCAATCATACACTGATTGTCCTTCTACTCAAGGAAATCCGGAAAACGTGTATGCGGCTTATGGTAATTATTCACCGGAAAATTACCAAGCCCGACCTCAAGGGGATAGAAATTTGCTGAGTTACCGGTCAAACAACTACCTTTCACCCGGTTTTTCTCCTCAAAACCACAACCCCAACAACAATTACACTAGAAGCAACCAAATCCCACCTCGAGCTTCTAATCCTTATAACCCACCCGCTCACCAAGCCCCACCCATCAATCAAGATGTTGAAGCTTTAATGAGAACTCAAGGTGAGTAAATTAAGAATCTGCAGAGCCAAATTATCAATTTGAAAGGGGATATCACCAAGCAAGGGAATGACATTAGATCTGAGCTTCGAGATAATATTCGATCCTCCTTCAGCAATCAAACGAATGACTTGAAGAATATGCTGGCTAGTTTCTTGCCCACCACTCAACCTTCTACTTCGATTTCTCTACCTTCAAACACCGTCACCAATCCGCGAGCGAATGTGAGTGCTATTACTACCCGTAGTGGAGTTACCATCGTAGGACCACCTATCCCGCCCCCATCATCTACACCTCCTCCACCACCATTTATCCCTACTCCTCCCACACCTAGTATTAGTACACCATTACCGTCTCCACCTCTTACTGACGTACCCAAGAAGAAGAACCTTTCACCAACCCCACCTTCCACCTATAAACCCAACATCCCATATCCTTCTCGCTTGGACAAGACTAACTTGCTCACTAAGGATGACACTCAAGTGTCGAATTATTTGAAGATGATCTCTCAAATGAATTTCAACATTAGCCTTGTTGAAGCACTTGTCCACATGCCGAAATTTGTCAAAGCATTCAAGGAATTGCTTAACAAGAAGGAGAAGCTGGTTGAGCTCGCCAACACACGCTTAAATGAAAACTGTTCTGCATTTATTCTTAAAGAACTTCCGGGAAAACTTGGAGATCTCGGTCGTTTTGTGTTGCCTTGCATTTTTAACAAAATCGAAGAATTTACTGCCCTAGTTGATCTCGGGGCCAGTATAAATCTGATGCCTTTAAGTGTTTGGACAGCACTATCATTACCCGACCTTACTCCAACAAAGATGACTCTTGAGCTTGCAAATCGCACTCTCGCTTACCCCATTGGTATTGCCGAAGATGTGTTCATTAAAGTTGGCACCTTCACTTTTCCGGTCGACTTTGTTGTTGTTGATTATGAAATGGACCCTCGTATTCCTTTAATACTTGGTCGGCCATTCTTGAGAACCGGAAGAGCTTTAGTTGATGTTGCCGAAGGTGAACTAATTTTAAGGGTCGCGAATGAACAACAAGTGTTCAAAATGGGGAAGCTTACAAGCAAACCCTATGGAAGAGAATCCGTGAATATGATTAATGTGCTTGATGATTTTGTCGTCCATAACAATCCTCTATTCGATTCTTGCATTAGTAATCCACTTTTTCATGATGATGTGGATGATTCTCTCTCCAATTTGGAACCTTCACCCATATATGATTCTCCACCGATCTATGATGCTTATGATGATGATTCTAGCTTCGATGGAGATGATTATGATGACTTTACTTCGGAGTATCCCGACATGCCTACTTTCGATGATTTTGATGAGGCCGATACTCTTTCGAGTGATTCTTCTCATGATGAAGATCCTCCGCCATCCATGCTTAATCCTACTTTGGATGGCTACTCATTTGAGGAAGACTTCTCTACTTTTCTCAATACATACTTCCTTCATGAGAGTGATGCTCCTCCTTTAGACTTTGATGATAATGGTCTTGATCCTACGTCGGATTTGAATAAAATTCTTTCAAAGGAGAAGCACCCGGACGACACCAATATCCGCAGCACGTATGATTTAACACCTCTTTGTCCACCTTCTGAGAACGAGGTTGTGCATTTTCTTCGCGGATCTTCTTCACATTCTGCTGAGCGTGAGTGCTATTTTCCCCTAAAGGAAAAGGTGTTCGACCCCGGTATCGATATTCTTCAGCTATCTCAGTATCCATCTGATGAAATAAAAGGAAAAAATTTTGGAACTTTTGAAGATATGCTTGCACCTCACCATACTTGCTTCCACCGTGCTCCATATTTACTTAAGGGAACCTTGCCTACTCTTCTTTGGCTTGCCTTGTTCGCCTTAAGCTTGTGTTACTTGATGGACGAAAACTATGTCTTTGATCCCGGTGGATATGTTTCATGCTTCTTCCTATGCTAATCAAGGTCGAGTCAAGCTCACGACTCGGTGAACAAAAATCAAGCGCTTCTTTGGAGGCAACCCATGTATCAATCTTTTAGCTTTCTTTATTCTAAGTGTAGGGGAGACCCGTTGGTGTTTGCTATTTCCTCTCTTCTCATATTCAGGGATTTGAGCACTCAATGATCCACTCTTGATGATTTTTGCCGACCCGTGATTCCGTGTTACCATTTTCCCGGTTCTATCCTAAACTCTTTTCGATTCATTATTTTATATTTCTCAATATTAAAATAGGAATCTCTTTAGTTGTCTCTTCCTTAGCAAGATTTAAACAACATGCACAATGTCCTAAGTGTAGGGGAGTTTACTCCCACATGCTTAAACATTGAGGACAATGTTTATATTAAGTGTAGGGGGGACTTCTATCGAAATTAAGTGGTCTTTTCCTTGTATTTGTCCTCATTTTAACCAGAAAATCAATTTTTCGACATTTTTCAAAATTTTTGATCTACTTTGGCCTATTTGTTTTTCCCTTTGTATAGTTATTTTCTTTCCTTGCTAGAATAAATTTTTAATAAAGTGGTTTTAATTTTCAAAAGTTGTGAATATTTTGAGTCAACCCGAGTTTACTTATCTAAGTTTACTCTAGCTAGTATCCTTAACGTGTTTAAGTCAAGTTTTGCTAGGCTTTTATATAGGGAGCTATAAAACGCGAAAGTCTTAACTCTCACGGGTTAAGAACAAGAACTTTTCGCAAGTTCCTATAATTGATCCTAGAGAGTTGTCTATCAATGGAACTTTAAAATACGATTTCTAACTTGAAAAAGTCTAAGAGTTTGCAAGATCTTATAGATGACTCGAAAACCCAAAACTTTGATTTAATAGGCTAAGCATCCACGAGTCTCATTCCTTGTGTTTTTAAACTGTGGAGAACGAGAGATGATAGAGTCAATTATAAGTTTGGTATCCTTTCGTGAATTTATGTGAGTTAATTATAAGCTTATTCTCCCATCGCTTGCTAATAAATTTATCTGCAGTAAATAAGGTTGTACGATTTGAAAAGTTACTTAGCTTCTAGCCCAAGATCGTTTAAAAGTTGCTCGGTATGGATTAGAGTTCATAGCCAAGGCATAACTTATTGAAGCGGGATGCGAAGATTGGCGAGTCCAAAAAGGCCCTAACAAGGCATGAGGGATACATTTTGTTGCTAAAGATCCAAAGTGATGTGAAGAATCATTTATCAAAAATCAATATGAAGGATCGAGACACACGACGAAAAGCAAAAACTCCCCAAAAGATCATGGAGAAGTCTATCCGAAAAGACCATAGCAAGGTATGAGGATAAATAGATCCAAGTCCAAAAGGAGGCGGATCGTTGTATATCAAAATCCCAAATAAAGATTGGAGAAAAATGAAGAAGTCGTGGTCCAAATATGAAGAATCTCTCAAAAGTTCAAGTGAAGAAATTCCTATTATGAAGAGAAGACCATTATTTCATGAACGTCTCTCAAGATTTGAAGTATGAAGTCGCTTCCAAATATCGGTCCGAGAAAGGTCTCAAATCGCGAAGCGAGTTATGCCAAGATATGAACTTTATGAGGTCCCGAAAAGCAGTTTTAAAAGATTTTGTCCTTTAGCTAACTATTGATTAAATCGTCCCACTTTATTTTCAGCCTAAATAACTATCGAAATAAGTCAACAATGCATCCTCGTGATCATTCAAGACAACAATAAAATATAAGAGATACACCTAGGAATAAGGGAGTCTAAGTAAATAATTGGCCTACATGAGTTCGTGTTAGTTTTCTAACTTATAATAACAATGATCTCGTTTTTAAGCTTGGTTTGGAGAAAGTGAAAAGTTGAGGATGATGATCATTCATGACATTTCCAAAACCCGAAGGTATGTTTTTGATATCTTTACTTTGAATGTTTATAATTTTCTATCTCTTTAATAAAGGCCAATATGGATTGATTATGATGGAAAGTGTAATCGTGCTTTGTAACTAATGCATTGCATGAGGACATTGCAATGGTCAAGTGTAGGGGATTTGATAGGTGTGTAAACACCCATCCTTTTTACCACTTAACTACAATAATAACCGAGCCAAAACGTGTATTTTATGTCGTAAATATCAGAATTATGCGTGGTTTGTGTTTTTGTTGTGATTTAGGACGAAATTGTGAAAAGGGGAGAAAACACGGGCATTCACGGGCTTTTATCGAAGAAAAAGACGAAAGACGAAGTCAAGAAATCAAGAGTGCAAAAAGAACGGAAGTCCAAGACCAATTCTGAAGATTTGTCGAAGAAAAAGTCAAAAGATGGAAGTTTACTTAAAGCCGAAGAACTCAAGTCTAATTTATTGAAGAATTACAAGACGAGTTTAAAGAAATCCCGAGACAAAGTCATTAAAGTCAAAAGATTAAGAAGATTAAGGACTTAATGATGCAATTATGGAAAGAAGAAAGAGGGGAGGAAGCTTCCTAATCACCTCCCTAATCCTACCCTATAAATAGATCATTAGGATACTCATTTGTTTTTGTTAGCTAAATTGACAACTTAGCTCTCTACCTTTACTTTCATGTCATTTACTTAATTGCCATTTAATTACTTGTCTTGCACCTTAAATTCTTGCTTTTAATTCAAGTAAGTCTTTTAATTTTCGAATCTCTTCTTTTAATCAAGTTCTTATTTTTAATCTCTCATTCTACCTTTCTTGTTTTGCTTGATCTTTATGTTTATGAGCTTATTGGTATGTTTATTTGATTGAGTGTCATGTTTTTATGTTATTGATTGTTTTGGATTATTGATTTTATAGCTTATTTGTGTTTATCTTAAAGTTTCTTAAGTTTTTATAAAAGTTATTTTTATATAAAAATTGGTTTTCGTATATCTTTTTCTTTTAAATGTTTTCAAAAGTCTTTAAATCTTAGCTTATTATTTTTTCTTATATGTGTTTTGATTAGGTTTTTAGGCATGTGCTTATTAGGTTTTTAGCTTATTTGTAATTGCTTATTCGTGTGTTCTTACTGTATTCCGACCAACCCTGGTCGGAAAAGGGTTTCATATTCCGATCATCCAGATCGGAAAGGGGTTTTGATATTCCGACTGGGATTCCAAAGTGACATTCCGATCAAAGAGTTTTGTTTGGTATTCCGATTAGGGGTTAGTGACCAGGATTCCGATCCTGATTCCGATCGAGGATTCTGATCATCATTCTGATTTGGGGTGTTTGTGTTGATATTCTGACAGCCTGGGGTTCAAGAATTCCGATCATCATTCCGACCACCTCACATTCCGATAGGGAAGGTAAGGTACATTCCGATCAGAATGTATTCCGACGGTAGGTTTGCTTTTAGTATTTTGTTTTGTTTACATTTTTAAGTTTACATTTTAATACTTTGTCAAATTTTAATTTCTCGTCACGCTTTAAATTCACGTCATTTATTTTAAATTAGATTTAGATTTAAATTACCTGCCTTTTACATTAAATTCTTTGCATTTTTAATATACTACAACGACACAACTATTTGTTTCCACCAAAGAACGATTGAGTCGCATAGTTAAACCAGTTATCAATTCGATTAGACCACTACTTCGAACTTAATTTTTATACCAGGTAAAAGCCTTGTATCAATAAACATCATCCATTTCATAGAAAAGTTTTTGAACTTCACCCATTTCGAAACTAGATTTCCCGCGAGATAATAAACTCCATTTTTAATATTGTTTACAAACGGAACGATCTCTTTCTCAAACACTGTTTTCATGTGTTCGAAAGCCCATTCTCCAGCGGTTTGAGCCATTGAAGTCGTACAATCCAGGATGACCTTGTCAAACTCGGTAAGGTATCGCTCAATCTCTTCCAAGCTTAGCAATACCGTACTTACCGGTGGAAGATTCTTAGGTATTTCCTTAGGTTCGTCCGAATTAACAAGTGTAGGAAGTATACTAAGGCTTTCTCTAGTAGGCATGTAATCCGGTGTATGGATAAATTCCTTTTGCATATTAAAGCGAGTTCTAAGATCTATTTTTGCATATGATGCATTCATTTGTGCATAATCATACTCAGGATATGTAGGAAGTAATTTTGACCATTCTCTTCATGTAGTGACATGCTCTCAGATTCACTTAAAAACACAATCGGATCTAAGACCAATCCTAACTTGGTAGCATCATAAAGTCGTGGGTTGTGGTTAAATGCTTGCTTTGCATACCCCATCTTAGGTGGTAGGTCTAATAGACGCGATAGGTTGAACTCTTGAAAAGCAGAATGAAACAAGTGTACTAAATGTGAAGCAGAGTATTGTTTTAAAAGAAAAATTTCAGTCTTTTTAACTTTCTCAGACTCCTTAATTTCTGTTTCAACCCTTTTAGACTCGAGAATTTCGAAATCTATTTGTAGTTTTTGAAAATTATTAACGACTGACTCTTTTTCTTTAAGTTCTTTCGAAAGATTTGCTCTTAAACTCTCAATTTCTAGCAGATTATCCATTTGGACTTGCCTAAACCTATCAAATTCAGGATTGGTTAAGGTAGTGGACACTGGAGTTAATTCCAAGGTTTTAATTTCCTTATGCAAAGCAAGCTCGACAGATAAAGACTGATTAACACTGAGGGTTTCAAGGACCGCATTATTCATTTGGCTAAGCATAGATGCCGACACCATAACCAAATCAGGTTGAGCAAACGGATTTGTAGTCGTAATAGCTCCCGGTTGTGGTTCCCTCAAAGTCTGGGGACTTGCATTGATATTGCTATCATTGTTTGTCTCCTCGACTGAGTTACTAGCCACCGGAGGCTGTTCCAGATACTCAGACACTTGCTCAACTTGATAAGGTACAATACTAGTATCCGTGGCAGTATTTGGTACCTCAGAAGTTGTATCAGCTCCATAAAGTGAAAGATTTGCCATGAGAGCTGCCTTGGCGGTATTGTAATCATCACAGTCAGAGTCGTATGCATCCATATCATCACATTGGTATGCGGCATTGTTTGTGATGGCTGTTGTGAGACCGTCAGTGTCCGCGACTCCTGGATCTGCGAGAAATGCTAACTCTTCTTCATCGAGCTCACGTCCTTGGGCTTGAGCATTCACCAAGTAGATCTTCTCTTGAAACCATGTGCTATCCCTTTTCCTCTTGGGCTGCTTGCACTCTCGAGCCATGTGCCCTTCCCCTTTGCAGTTATAACATATAATCATCTTCATTTTGTCAGTGTTATTATCCCTTGTAGCAGCAGTGTTAGATGATCGTGCACCAGCAGTAGATGAACTGGGTCTCCCCTGAAGTGGTTGCACCATTACTCTGCCATCTTGAATTGTAGCTTGTTGTCGAGAGTTAGAAGAGTTCCTTAACTGATTGTTTGTTGGAGCTGGTCCTCTGTAACCTCGTTTGTTCAATGTTTGAGTGAGATAAGCAGACATTTGAGCAAGTATATTAGTAGGACTATCCCCTTGTCTAAACTCAGGGACAGGAATCTCATCATCACAATAGAATGCTGGTGCTGATTGAGCAACAAGCTGATTTAAGGGAACACTACCATGTTGTGAGTAATGGGGTTGAGGAGCCTTAAGTTGTTGATAGGTAAGATCAGGGTTTGTTGGAGGTTGATAAGGTGAATACTGTTGTGAAGCATAAGGTAACTGATGTGAGTCTCCTTGTGATGATGTTGCTGGTTGCTTGAATTGTTGGTGATAAGATATAGGCGGTTGTGGCAAGATCGAATACTGTGGGAAGCTTGGTGTTTGATACAATGGTTGATAGGAAGATTGGTGTCCCAAAACAAATGGAGAGTTGTGATATGACAATGTTGGATGGTTTTCCATTAATGCCAATGGTTCTTGATAAGATCCGTGAGAGATTCGTTTTTGGATTACATGCTTCTCGTGTTGTTGCAAGAAAGCATAGAGTTGATCTAAATTTGACTTGTGTAAATCTCGAATCATCTTAACATCGGTGACATATTGACTCTATTCGTAGGGTAACGTGTTCAAGAACTTTGTGTTTAGTTGAAACTGAGAAATCCTTAGATTATACACGTTCATATCATTCATCAAAGTAGTGAAACGCCAATATAATCGTGAAGAGTCTCCCCTGGAATGTATGTAAACCTATCAAACAAGTCATACAATTGACACTCTCGTTCTTGCTTAGTTAGAGAGGTACCTTGTAACAAAACAGCTAATCGATCCCAAAGATCCTTTGCCACTGTGTGTTCACTTACCATTCTATAGATATCGGGTGGAAGGGCTTGAAGTATTGTCTGAACGGCCCTTTCATCATTGTTGACAGTAACTTCTCCCCAATCTAGTGGACCTTTTTCAATAGATTGAAGCATAAGTCTACCATTGGGTTTGCCCATGATGTAAGTTTTCATGCGACCTTGCCATGCTTCAAATAAATCTTTGATGATCAACTATGGGCGAGTGTCGGTACCCGAGATGATTGAGATATCGGTAAGCGAAGTCATTGTTGGCATATATGAATTTGAATTCATTTTATGATCCCTTGAATAAAGATGATCAAAAATGATCGAGCAATGAAATAAGGTTATATGTATTTGTATTGTTGAATGAAAGATGTTGTTATCTTTTTGTTGTGTGTGTTTTTGAAAATTACCAAATTAATGCACAATAGAAAAATCCTCTAAGTTATGCAACTTTTATCCCAAAAAGCAAGTTCTATCGGAATGTCCTTATATCAGAATGTCCTTCTATCTGAATGTAGGTTCTCTCAGAATACCCTTTCTATCAGAATGACTTAAGTATCAGAATGTAGGTTCTGTCGGAATACACCTTCTATATGAATGTCTCAAATATCGGATTGTTGGTTCTATCGGAATGCCCCTTCTATCGAAATATCTTTCTATCGGAATGTCCTTCTATCTGAATGTAGGAATTGTCGAAATGCAACAAGTATCAGAATTTGACACTGTCGAAATCCACGATCGCAATATCGCTGATAAGATTTGGACAGAGTAACGTCTCAATAATACTTAAAACCCGTCGCAATCCACGATCGCAATGAGCGATCGGAATAATCGTCGGAATAAGGTATCTGAATACTTGTGATCGTAAAGTAAAACCCTTGGGTTATTGCGATCAAACCGTACTTACTTGTACTTTCCGATGGAATCAATTGCAGTGAATTTCGCAAAGATGAAGCAAGAAAATTCTTAACTTTTGAGCCAAAAGATTTGTGTTTTAACCGAAACCAAGATACCCAAATCACTAATACAAGAATGAAGAAGGTATACGACTTAAGAACACTAAAAACACGAAAAAATTTTGAAGCTTTGGTAAAAAACAATCAAAAACACACGAAATGCTTAAATAAGCATGAACAACACAAAGACCAACCTATATTTTATCCCATGCTCTTGATAACAATTGTAGAAGTGTGATAATCTTTGTATTTCAAGAGGGTTGATGTTTTTCTAGAGAGAGAAACAAGAGAGAGAAGTGAGAGAAACTATGTGTATTTCTTAAGAGAAATGAAACAACCAACACCTCTTTCCATGGTGGAAAGAGGTTTATATACCTAAGTCCTTAAGTGGACTTGGGCCTCCGGCCCATGAACATGCTCATGGGCCGGGCTATTCATAAATGTTACTTAAACACTACTACGAGCCTATAACTATATTGTTGGAGTGACCGAGACTTTCTTTATACGAAAAACGTATTTCCAACAAGCTCTAAAAGAAATGACGGATTACGCTAAAAATTAATCTACGATGTACAAAACGTAAAATCGTAAAAATCGACGAAATAAAAACTTTATCTAAAAATTAACCAAAATTCAAATTAAAACCCTAAAAATATGTCTAAGGTTTACAAATAAGTAAAACTTCTTGTAACTTTTTAAATTAATTAATACTTAATTTTTAATTGCTAATTAAAGCCCTAAAAATTAAATAAATTAACAAAAAACCCAAACCAAGATTTTAAAACTTGTAGACCTCAAAATTTTATAACTAAACTAAAAAGTATTTTTGCAAAAACTTAAACTAATTAATTCTATTTTTAAACCCTTAAAAAAAATTTGAATTAAAAACGTAAAAACAAAAAACGTAACGAAAAATGAAATTGATCTAAAAATTAATAAAATTCACCAAAGATTATTAAATAATATAATTAAGATATAAAAACCAAAAAAACTTTTTTGAACCTTTTAAATAAATTTATATTAACTTTTAAAGATTAATTAAAACCTTAAATATCAAACAAAATGTTAAAAAGTCCAAACCAAATTTTTTAGTTTGTAAACCTTTATTATACTAAATAAAGACTAAAAAGTATTTTTTACGAATTTTTAAAACCCTAGGGGCCGTTTGGTTGGGGGAAGTTTGGGGATATTGGGGGATATTCAAAATATTTACATTTTAATATCCCCAAATATTGTGTTTGGTAAGCCTAACAAAGGAATTTAAAATTCTCGAATTCCAAAATAGAGGATATTAGAATTACTTCAATAAGTGAGGAATTTTAATTTACTTGAAAATTATTTTTTATAAACTTTTTTCTAGTCGTTTTTATTCGAGTTTTTATGTTTTTATAAAAAGTTATAAATAAAAAAAATATAGAATTTTTTTTAATAAAATTTATATAAGTCTTAAATAAAAATTTATATCAATTTTTATAAAATTTATAGAAATTTTTATAATATAAATATATATATATATATATATATATATATATATATATATATATATATATATATATATATATATATATATATATATATATATATATATATATATATATATATATATATATATATATATATATATATTGTATAAAAAATTTATTGAAATTTTTAAAAAAATTTATAATTTAATGAATTATTTTTTAAAACTAATATAATTTTTTCTATAAATTTAGATAAATTTTTTATAAATGTTCTATAAGATTTATATAAATATTTTTATAAAATTCAGATAATTTTTTTATAAAATTTATATAAATTTTTTATAAAATCTATATAAATTTTTTAATAAAAATTTATATAAATTTTTAATAAAGTTTAATGCATTTTTTCATAATATTTATATAAGTTTTTTATAATTTTATGATTTTTTAATAAAATTTATATAAACTTTTTATAAGATTTATATAAATATTTTTATAAAATTTATATAGATTTTTAATAAAATTTATATAAATTTTTTTAAAATTTTTCTATAAAAATGTAAAAAATATTTATATAAATTTTTTATACAATATATATTTTTTATCAAATTTATATAAGAAGTAAAAATTTGATTTTTACTCTTTTAAATAGAAATTTATATAAAAAATATTTATTCGTTAACTGGTTCAAACCAAAATCAAGATTTCAAAATATTATAAATTTTTGCGAACCAAACAGGCGTAGACATTTTAAATTCTAGAATTTTAAATTATGAAGAATTTTAATATACTAGAATTTAGAATTCTAAAATTTTAAAATCTTGAACCAAACAGCCCCTAAATCTATTCTTTATAAGCTAAAAATTAAATTCGTATCAAAATTAATCCTAGAAAATAATTAAACAATGAGAAAAATAAGAAACTTTCCTTAAAAGTCTAAATAGATGTACAAAGGCTGTAAAAAATGAAATAAGCTAAAATCTACTAACCAATAAGCTGTAATAAGCTCTAACAGTCACGGCTTATAATAGATAAGTCAAAAACAAAACGTGTTTAAATAACAAACACTTCCCCCTTTGGACAGTAAAGTTCCTAGGGCGGAGTGGTAGTGTGTGTGGAGAATAAGTAGTTCAAAGGTTGAACTAGGGTTGAGGTCGAGGGTTCGAACCTCACGGGGATCCCCTTGACCTCCCCTTGATCCCTTTTTTTTGTTTTTCTTGATTCTAACACTTAAAATATGCTTCTTTTCACTTTTTGTTTAACTTGATATTATCAAAGATTAACACACAACTTCGAATCAAAAGAATGCAGTAACCAAAAATGAAGAACAAGTAAATGTTTAATAGTTAAGCAAAGAAAAAGGGTTTTTTGGATGCCCGTTCTTGGTTTAGTGATGTTTTGATGGGCAACAAGGCACCCCCACACAAATTGCAGTATGGGGAGTCAACACAAACTCTACGACAATGCAACACATTCACACCAATTGAGCACTACTTATACCAAAGAAAAATAAAAATGCAGGCAGATTTGGACTTGCTGATATATGGACAAGACAATGAGCTAATGGAGCTTAAATCTAGATCCTAAGCACCCTAAATCCACAATGCAAGTATGCAAAAACCTAAACTAAGCCTAAAGCTTACACTTGACTAAGTTTTAAGGCTAATTACACACTAAATCAAGTCAAAATGCCCTTTATGCAGTAAGATGACTATCTGGTGGGCTTTTGTGCATACAGTTGGGGCTACAATAGCTAGCTTAGGCTACCACAAACATTCAAAATCCAACAACCAGGTGATGCACACTTAGAACACCCTAACACCTAACTATTAAGCTAAAATCCAAACCACAACACCCAAAATTGAGGTCAAAAACCCTGCTGGTATGATTATGTGGACAGAAAGATGACTTAACTGATTTCTAGACCAAAAGTTGGATTTTAAACAACAAAATCTTGATTTAGAACAATACCAAAAATAAACTTTACCTATCTCTAGATTACCCAATATCCTAACTGTTGACTAATTATAAACTTACAAACCTCAAATTTAAACCAAGAATGGCCAACTAATGAACTTTGGTAGATTTCTATCAAAATTCTCAAAACTTTACCAAAAGCTGATAAACTTGAAAACCATGCAGAAAACCATCTAACAAGTATTACGAAGAGTGTCTAAATCTATGATTTACATGAAGTGTCACTCTAATGCCTCTAATATACCTATCCAAACACCCTTTTAACTTATGAAAAACCAAAAGATTCAAAGAACCAGCCTTTAAACACTTAACAAATTTCGTTAAACTATCATAATTATGCATAATAAACAAAAATATTACCAAAACTATCAAGATTATCAGGTATGAACAAGTTCTTGTAGCATGCAATTTTTTTTCTTCAGAAAAAGTAAAAAAGAAAAGGTAAAAGTTGAGCACCTCCCTCACTTACATCCAAGTGAGGGTCAACAAATCTCCCCTAGGGGCTCAATCACAACTGAAAGGTCCTAGGGGTATCTTGGATGAGCTTGAAATGCAAACCTTGACTACAACAGCCAAGAGGTTTGATCCACAATGGGTTATGGTTATCTTTTGAGATGGCTGCTAAGAACAACAAAACAAAACCTCAAACTTTGTGAAGGACTCCACAAGCTAGACAAAACCTAACTTATGGGCAGCTTTACAAGAGTGAGGGGGGTTAGCACATAGTTAAGAAGGCAACAAGAGATTATGGTGACAAAATGAATATGCTTATGAAAGAGTTTAGTTCCCACTAACCTAATCTCACTCTTTATCACCTCACTACTCCTTGATTAGTTAAAATCAGAAAGCTATGATCAATGATAAAGCAAAGAAACCAAGTTGTTTGAACCTAAAATACTTAGCATAAAAACTAGTTAAGAGCTTTTTGAAAAAGTCTTTACTTAAAATATAAACTTGAAACAATTAAAGGTAAACTTGCAAACACAAACAATGAAAGTAAATTGGGACTTGCTTTCTTCACAACAACATTACCAAATTTCTTATTAACAAGAAAAGGAATTACATGAGAGTGAACTAGGAAAACAAGAACAAAAAGTATGCTAGCTATTCTAATGCCTTATATAGGCTACATTTCATTCTAGAAGCTTAAAGAAAGAAGTAAAACCCTAATGACTGATCTTCCAAACTTGCCTTTGTTGAATAATTTGAATCTTTGTCAAATGCTAAATTTTGGCAGCTTGTTTGCCACCCATGTGATGCTAGCTGTTGTAGAGTAATCATAGACGTTGGTTCTTCATTGTAGAACAAGTAAAGCCTTATGACCATTGGATTTCTTGCTTACTTTGTCTTCTTACCCAAAATGGAGTTTACTTTGATGCATGGGAGGTCTATACAAGGGACTATGGGAACGTGGCATCAAAACGGTGGGTGGGGATATGCTTAAAAAATACTCAATTAACCATCCGGAAAAGTACAAGTAAATCCCCTTTGGTTTGATTATCAATTGAGCTTAGGGTTCATGATAGCTATAGTAACCCGGTTTGATGTGGATTTGGTGATATAATTATGTTTGGCGCCAATATTAGTATTAATTTAATCTGTTTAAAACAGATTAAATATAATAATGGGGGTTAGTGCAAAGTTACATGGATGGTGGGGTGAGGTGGTGAAGGCTCATTGTTGGGGTGTGGTGAGTTGGCAAGGGTTAAGTGGATTGGGTATTAATTGGTTGTTAGATGTTTAGGGTTCAATAAGTTAAGATAATGGTAGAAATAGCCCTTCTCCGTTATACACTCATTTGTAACACTTTGCATCTTCAATCCTTTTGTCTTTGCATTGTTAATCCTTTGGCATTTGCATTTTTAGTCCTTTTGTTAACAAAAGGATAAAACATGTAACTTTTATTAACTTCAAGGGCTGATTATAGAATATCTTCAAACATGAAGGTCATATCTTGCACAAAATGATTCTTAGAGGGTCATTTGTGACAAGTCTTCAATAGTTGAGGGACTAATCTTGACAATCATCAATTCTTCAATTATCTTTTGGAAAATTTGTTGGGCCAATGAAAGTTTGAACTATGGCCCAGTCTAGATTTGTTTAATTAGACTAAGTGTTACTGATCGCTGAGAGGACCAGCGACAGAGACCAGACCAGTGGAAGGCAAAGCCTCAGCTGGCACACCAGGAACATTCAAGTCAAAGACAACGTCAGAGAAGTCGAAGACAATCTAAAGTCATACTCACCAGAAATTATGGATAGCTGGGATGTAGAAGGAATGTGCTGGTGTTCAAGGATCTCTGAGTTGACAATGCTCAGAGATCACTTAAGAACCCTAGAAGTCTAGGACAAGCAAAGCTTGTCCAATCCTTTATAGTTCAGGCGGGAGAATCTACCAAGTGTTTTGAGCGGGACAAAACAAGAGATTCAAGATAAAGCCTAGTACGACCTAGTGGGACAAAAGGTGAATAGTTGGCAGAACTGTTCACCTAAATTTGTTTAAAGGTATGTCTCGATTTGGACATGCATTTAATACGTTGTACTCTTCCATTCAGAAGGTGACAAATATCAACTACTCCCACTAAGGAAGCAACCTCGTACCACTATAAATAGGAGTGAGAAAGGAGAATTAATCAACCCTTGTGCTTGGATAATTTATCTAAGTTCTTTCTCACCTTGGAACCCTTGAGCCCTCAGCTGTCTACCAGCGTCTCATTGGTTCCCTTGTAAACTTGAGTCTCGAATCTAGTTTACTTGTTCTAGGGTTCATTCCTTGTTGTCATTCAACGAGTGTATTCATAGCACTTTGTAATACTTTGTTTATAACAGTTAATAAAGCATTACGCGTTTGATAAGTATTTCATTGTGTTTTTCGTGGTTATAAGAGTTATGGTTATCAACAATTGTCATATAAAGGGACTTTCAATTGGTATCAGAGCGGTTTGATTTATAAAACTTTTCATAACCCGTTCTTGTTTTTAAAATCAAGATCTTAATATGGCTGATACTATACCTCCTCCACCCTTTGGTCAAACCAGTCAAGGTACAACTTCGACCACCGCACCGGCCACCACATCTACTACCATGCCTACACCAGTTGTAAGCACTGGTAATAATGATGATGACCTTCCTCAACTACTTGATGTTCGAGGGGGGTCACATGTGTCCAATGTTCCAGCATTCGATGAAGAAGATTTTTCAAGTTGGAAAAGTGAATTTCTTATATATTTAGATGGCTTAGAACCCTTCTTGATAGAAATCTTAGAAAATGGTCCCTATGTACCACTGGTCATTTCCTCTACCCCTGAGAGACCCATTAAGAATCTTGTTAATCAATGGTCTCCAGCGGATAGACGTCTAGCTAACCAGGACAAGAGACTCAAAAGTATCATAGTCTCTTGCCTACCCAAGAACATTATGAAGTCCATCATTAAATGCAACTCTGCTAAGGAGATGTGGACTGAGTTAGTTCTAGGGTATGAAGGTCCAGAGGAAACAAAAGAAACCAAGATCCAAGCCCTTAGACTTAAGTTTAATGCTTTTAAAGCGTTGGAAACAGAAACTGTTGCACAAACTTATACTAGGCTTAAGATTTTGTTGAATGATTTGGAAACAATGGAGTTGTTCTACCTAAGGCTGAGGTTAATGTAATACTATGTTTTTTGTTCAATTAAGTTCCTTTTTCCTCGAATCGACTCGAAAATGATATCCGGTTAAACGTAAGACTTAACTTTGTTTCTGGTGACTAAAACTTTTGGGTAATTTAAACTAAAAGACTATTTAATTAAAAACTAATTTTAATAATCTAATTTAAACTAATTTAAATAAAATCTATTTTAAAATTTAAACAAAACTAAAATAAAGACTTTTTTAATGAAAACTATTTTTAAAACAAAACTAAAAAAAAATCTATTGAAAACTAAATCAAAATTATAAAAGTAATTTAAATAAAATATATATATATATTTTGTTTACTTTTTATATTTTTATCACTGAAATAAAACTTTCATATAAATTTAATTAAACTTAAAAAACTTGAATTTAGAATAATTTAAATAAACTGCCAGATTAGAAATTCCTATATTAATTAAACTGTAAGAAAATAAACACAAGAAAGAGCCTAGCACTAGTGGTTAAGCCGTATGGCCCCTGAACAGGAGGTCCAGGGTTCGACCCTAAGCAGAGATGAAATTTTTGCTAAAATAATATTTTTTTGGATTTTTTTTTAGAATAAAGAAATCTCAGACAAAGTGTGTCTGAGAGTTTATAAGCAGCAGTAATAAGCTAATAAAACGATTCAAAAAAGCCAAACAACCAAGACAAAGAAGCAGTAAAGTCTAATAAGCCAAGTAGCAGTTTAAACAAATAAGCTAAAATGAAATAACAGAATAAGCTAAACAAACTATCAATAAGCAACCAAACGATCCTTAAACGAGCAGATAAGCAATAATCAGATAAGCTAAACAAACTTAAAACTACTATTACTCTATCCAAACCGAAACATAAACAATCAGATCTAAAAAAATTTAAACAAAATTCTAACAATCCAAAAGAACTATTTAAACGAGCTTAAGCAGACACAAACTAAAACATAAGCAGATCCGAACAGCCCCAAGCCAAACAGATACTTAACCCGAAAACTGAATAGCAGATCAAAATCCAAACATGTAGCTATTACTAAGCAGATGCAAAGTAATGAAATAACCCAAACAAAATTCATAAAATGAACAAATAACTGAAACCTAAGCAGATTCAGACTCAAACCAGTTAAATACTAAACAAACTAAGATGAACTGAGCAGATTTAATATAACTGATAAACCAAATAAGCAGATTAAATAAAAATAACATAAACTAAATAAACATTTAACATAAAACAAATAAAAGAGGAACAAACCATATGATGATTCCTTTGAGTAGAAGGTTGGCGCTGAGCCACCTTGTGAACCGAAATCAACCGAACAAACACCTCCTTATTTACCCAAATTCCATCATCATAGCCAACAGTATCATGAATAGTAACCGTAACAGTATCCAATCGATCCAAACTATTGTTTATAATTTTCCAGTAGGGGAGATTATCTCTTATCTTTTTAATCCAATAATTATTTAATCAAAAATAAATTCAAGATAATAAAGCAATAATATTAAACGGAACACTAAATTAAACTGAAACTTTAATTTTCATTAATGAAATTCAGAGTATAATACTTTTTAAAAAGAAATTACATCAAATCCTAAATCTATTTTTCAGAAAATAAATATTAAACTAAAGAGAAAAGGTGCCCCAAATTACAGATATGAAGGGGTTTTTATAGGCAAACCCCTTAGAAACCCGCTTGTTAGCTTCCATAGTAAGAATCCAATCTGAGCCGTATAATCCATCTTTCTTCTTCTCTCTCTTCTTTTTCTTCAATCTTGCGGTGGAAAAACGTCCTTGCATCACTTGGATTGCCAGCATGGCACTTTTGTGCTAGCTGTGCTTGTTTGAGGGTGAGGTGGATGAATTTGATTGGTGGGAGGGTTTGTGGTGATGTGGGATATCCAATCACAACACAAGCATTGGCCACGTAGATGATGGGAGAGGACCACAAGTGAGTGCATGATCCGAAAACTATGGGGATTTAATCCCAATCCGTGTGAATCACACGAATTAGGTAAAACCCCCAATTTTGGGTGAGTTAATTGGTGATAGTAAAAATTAGGGTTAGGGTAACTGGAGGTTGCGTTTTTTGGGGAAGAAAGAGAAATGGGTGAGAGTTTCACCTCGTTTGTAACGTATTGTGTGAGTGGGGAGGGTAACTGTTAGCCCTATATTTTATATAGTCGAACAAGAATGTAATAGGTCATCTTAGTCATTAGTGGTCTTGTATTGTAATAGGTTAGTCGGGTTAACCGGGCTTGGACTTTAAGCTAATATTGTATAAGTTAGGGGCGTAAGCCCAAAACAAAGCCAAGCCCGGCCCAAGATGAAGCCCACAAAGGCCTTAGAGCCGTGGGGTATATAACCCTCTTTCACATGTGAAAGAGGGTGTTGGTTCATTTCATTAAACACATAGTTTTAGTGTAAACCTTCCACTTCTCTCTCTACTTTCTCTTTCTACTTTTCTTCTCTTTCTCTCTCTAAGAATCTTGTGTTATGGATTAAACGGGAACAACATTTGGTATCAAGAGCCTATAGTGGATAGGTGATTGAAGATTCGTGTGTGGTGTTCTTGATTTTTCGTGGCTTTCTTGATCCATATCTCACGTCCCATTTTTCTTTTTGTGTTTTTATAGTCTTTTCTTGATACAAATCATCTACATACTAGTAGTAGTGATTTGGGTATCTTGGTTTTGGCTAAAACACAAATTTTTTGGATCAAAAGTTGCGAAATTTCTTGTTTTTCTTCATTCCGAAATTCAAGCAAGTGCTTCCATCGGAAAGTACAAATTGTACTTGGGCTTCCATCGCAATAACCTTACCATCGGAAAGGGTTTGGTTCTACATTGCGATCGTTGGATTTTATTACTTATTCCGATATGGCATTCCGATCGTACTTTGCGATCTGGATTCCGACGGGTATAAGGAAGTACTTTATGTCGTTACTCTGCTTGAATTTTGTCAGCCACTTTGCGATCTGAGCATTGCGATCTGAGTATTCCGATAGACTTTGCGATCTGAGTATTCCGATAGACTTTGCGATCTGAGTATTCCGACAGGCTTTGCGATCTGAGCATTGCGATCTGAGCATTGCGATAGAGCATTCCGATCTGAAAGTGCATTGCGATAAGACATTCCGATCTGAACATTGCAATAGAACATTCCGATCTGAACATTCCGATGGACATTTCGATGGATATTTTGTTTGAGTAATTTTTAGACTTAGCCACTATCTAGACTAGTTTCGGAACGTAGTTTACACGAAGATTAAAAAAAAAAAAAAAAAAAAAAAAAAAGAGTTAAAATTTTTAGGTCAAGTAAATTCAAATTTTTTCCCTACTAGTTTTTGGCTATTTCTAACTCAAACTCAAAATTTGGCGATACAAAATTTTTCGGCTTACCGTTTTGTCAGACTGAGGAATTTAATTGTCGGACTGAGAAAATTTTTTTGAATTTTCGGAATTTTAATTTTAACCACACATCATCACAACAAATCCACTAAGATCTGCAATTCATCCACAAGTATTCACCATGTCTAACAACAACATCAACATTGCAACTGCTAATCAAATTCGTTTGGAACAAGGTGGCAACGGTAACCCACCTGTGCTCACTGCCGGTTGCTACGTTCAATGGAGATCTCGTTTTCTTAGATTTCTCGATGGAAAAGAAAACCGAACTGCTCTTCGTCACTGCCTTGAGAACCCACCTCCAGTTTTTGAATTCAAACCAATTACAACACAGGCAGAGGATGGTACTTCATCAACTATACGAGCTATGGAGGATTTTGACACATGTTTTGCTGAGAAAAAGAAACTCCTCCAAGTTGAAGCTGATGCTGTAAATTTCATACTCACTGGAATTGATAACGATATCTATTCCACAGTTGATGCATGTCCTAATGCTATGGAAATGTGGAATGCAATTCATCGATTGAAGCAAGGTGAGTCAATCAATGTTCAAGATCTCGAGACTAATCTACTTTGGGAGTTTGGAAAATTCACATCTGAAGATGGTGAATCCATTGACTCATATTACTCGAGATTCTACAAAATGATGAATGAGCTTGTAAGAAATCAGTGCACCATCTCCAATCATCATGCCAATGTTCAGTTTCTACTTCAACTCAAACCGGAATGGCAAAGGTTTGTGACTTTGGTCAAACAAAGGGAGGATATCAAGACTATATCTTACCACAAACTTTATGATATCTTGAAACAACATCAAAATGAAGTGAATGAACTAAGGGCTGAAAAGGCAGAACGGTCTGCTAATTCTATTGCTTTTGTGGCTGCTACTTCAACAAAACCCGTTCCTCGTCAACAACCACCTAATCATTCCTCGAAGTCATCAAGCTCATCCACCAAACCTCTAGCTGCTGCTAAACACAAAGCAAAAGCAATTTTCCCCACTCCACCTCCAAAGTATGACACCGAGTCAGATGGAGACAGTGATGATGAACAAACTTCAAGGGACAAGAAGATTGAAGAACTCATGTCTTTACTCACCACAACTTATAAGAAGATCTACAAACCTACCAACAACAACCTCAGATCATCATCCAATGCTAGATATAAGGAAGTTGATCATGCACCTAGGTATGATCGTGATGCTAGGTATGATAATCAGAGGATGCTGAATCAAGTTGGGGCTAGAGATACTGTAGGCACTCCGGTGGTGCAGAAGACTGAGATTCAATGCTTCAACTGCAAGGGATTTGGACACATGGCTAGGGAATGTAAGAAGCCAAAACGGGTTAAGGATTCGGGATATCACAAGGAAAAGATGTTGCTGTGCAAGAAAGAAGAAGCAGGAATTCCACTCACAACAGATGAAGTTGACTGGCGTGATGACACTGATGAAGAAGCCGATGATCAAGAGCTAGAGGCACATTATGTGTACATGGCAAAGATTCAAGAAGTGCTTCCAGAGACTGCTGATACTTCTGGACCTATCTTTGATACTGAGCCAATTGAAAAGGTACCAACAAATGATAACTATAATGTGTTTGCTAATGAACGACGGCATCCTGAGCAACCCGAAAGCATCAATGACACATATGTAATGGACACGGAGGATAGCAATATCTCTACGGATTCACAGCATATGTGTAATGATGAAGGTAATGCTGCTCAGGATACTGACTCGGATGAGGACCGTGATTTGCTTGCGTCTATAATTGATTCTTTAAAACATGAAATTGAGATAAACAAAGATGCTAATAAACGTTTGAAGCAAGCAAACACATCCTTAGCCGAGGAGATAGACAGGCTTAAAGAGTGTGATTATGTAAAAGAAGCTGATCGACGGGTTGCAATAGCTAATGGTTTGGCATATGAACGTAAGGTGCTCAACGAACAATATTGTTCTGAAGTAACACACGAAATTCATATGTCAAAACAGAAGATATCAGAACTTGAAGAACAACTGCTGCTACATAAACTCCAAATTACTGAATTAGAGTCGGTTAACAAAGAACAAACTGAGCTTTATAAAACTCGTGAAGAAAAGGATATTGAAAAAATTCTTGCTTTGGAAAAGAGAGTCGACACGTTAAACAACATTGTTTACAAAACGGGTCAGTCTATTCAAACTATGAATATGCTCAATAGAAATATGAAAACGAGTTTTGTCAAGCCTGAATATCTCAAGAAAGTTCAAAGTACCAAGCCTGCTCTTTATGATATCGGTTGTTATGTTGATAATCTTGCTCTTATGCTTTCCCCTAACTGCGACGAAATCATTCGTCAACAAGAAGAAAGTCGATCAAACTTAAGTGATTTAATAAACCTTTCTGATTCTAACAATCATATTAAGTTTGTCCCTCAAAAAGAACTTTCAAAAGAACAAAAGATGTATAATAGTGTTCCACCACCAAGTGATGAACCACAAAAGAAAGTTTCTTTAAAAAGGAGTTTCAAAAAGCAATCAATTTTGTTAGAAAAGCGAATTTTGGATGAAAAACGTAAATGGGATGAGAAAAGCAAAAGTGTTCAACAATTTGAGTTTATAAAACAAGGGGTTTTAAATTTGTACAAAGGTGTCGTCGACTATGAAAAAGTTTCTAGGGATACCATTTGGAATATTAAACCTAACCCACAAGTAGAAGTCGTCATCCAACAATGTATTGTTCCAACCATTGATGATCTTTCAAAAAATGTGGAAATGTTTTATAATGCTTGTTAGATGATAGGCTCAAGCCCGTGGCTTGTGGCCCATTAGGTTTAGGGTTTTGTGAATGTTGCTTATTGTCAAAGCTATGTATTTAGTATAAATACATATACTATCTCATGTGTAAGTGATTCAATCAATACAATATATTTGCTATTTTACATGGTATCGGAGCTTTAGGTACAACCCATCACACAACAGTTATCCTCCGGTCATCGGTCACTCGCCGATGATTCGGAGGGATCCCGCTTACTTTCTTCCGCTTTATTGATTTCAATAATTTCTTTTTATCAAATAAACCCTAGCAACTAAAACCCTAGCCGTCATAACACATCTCTTGTTTTTTTCTCATCACCATTGTTTTTTGTTTTGCCGTCGGAGATCATTGCCATTTTTCGAACATAGTTGGTAAAAAATGCTGCTCCTACCTAAAGGCAAAGCAAGCCACACAAAGGAGGAAGCCGCAAGCAACAAACAACTATGCCGTAGAATACAATTATATTTTCGCTCAAACAGACAAAGAAGATGAAGAAAAGAAGAAGTGTTTCTATTCCAGCTTGTACGTTCGGAAGCCTCCCGTTCAAACTGCGGGGGAGTGTTAGACGATAGGCTCAAGCCCGTGGCTTGTGGCCCATTAGGTTTAGGGTTTTGTGAATGTTGCTTATTGTCAAAGCTATGTATTTAGTATAAATACATATACTATCTCATGTGTAAGTGATTCAATCAATACAATATATTTGCTATTTTACAATGCTCTCACTGAGGAAATGTTAACTGATTTAAGCTATGTCAAATCTCTTGAAGATGAAGTTGATTTTCTTCAAATTAAATTAAAGACACAAGAACACCAACTTTCTAACGAAATTGATCGACTTTCCAAGGAATATTTTTATGCTGACCATATGAATGCTATACTTGGTGTGTATACCGATCTGGATCAATATTGTCATGTAGCATGTCTAGTGTCAGAATCGGACGCGAAATGTCGCAATCTTGAAGTAGAGCTTTCGAAACAAATTCAGTCATATAAAAAACTTTCGAAAAGTTTTTCTCAACTTGAGAAACACTCCATTTCTCTTGAACTTGCTTTACAAAAAGGTGAAAAATCTCATAATCATAAAAAGTGTCAAGAAATGTCAGCTTCTTCGTTTCGTCTACTAAATGAAAAAGATTTCGAAATAAATGATTTGAAAGCTCAGCTAAAAGAAAGGGACATTGCCATAAGTGAGTTACAGAAACTCATTGAGAAAATTAAAGGAAAGTCTGTTTTGGGTAAACCATCTGCCGTTCGTCAACCGAATGCGGTTAAATGCCCTAAAACATCTATTTTGGGACAACCCCCACAGACTTTTCCTAAGATAGGAAATGATAAGAGCACTAATGTGATAGCACCTGGAATGTATAAGATGAACACTAGGTCCACTCAAACTGGAACAACGCAGTTACCTCAGAATACTAGGAAAACTAATCAACGTGTGTCTTCTTCTACAGGAGTAAATCCCACTACTAGTGTTAGCGGACCACAGCTTAAGAGCACTAGAGTTGAAGATAGAGTCATGCCTAACAATAGTCAAGGGAAGAAGAATGAAGTAGAAGATCACCGTAGGAATTTTAAGTTTTCTAAGAATAAAACGTCTGTAACTGCATGTAATGACAGTTTAAATGCTAAGACCTCGAATGTTGAATTTGTTTGTGTTGAATGTGGCAAATGTGTTCGTACTTTCAATCATGATGCTTGTGCTCTTAATTATAATGGCGTGAATACTAGAACTAGGAAGCTTATTCGTATGCCCACTAGTACTAGTAAACCCACAAGAACTTTGAACCAATCCACTGAGCAACCACTTAAGAAACTAAGTGCGTTAGAATCCACTACTCTACGTAAACAAAGCAGGTTAAAGAAGCTTTATGAGAACATGATTAGGACATGTACACGGGGGTATTCAAGATTTACACCACCTGGATACAAATGGGTACCTAAGACAACCCCCATTCTAATTGGGTCTATGAATGTTAGCTTGCCTTTAGAATCTAGGTCCACTACTATTTTGGAACCCGTTTCTATCAAGGGCTCCCATTTGTCAAATGCTACATTGTCTTCTAATTCTTCTGCAGCTCGTCGAACTCATCCTATTCATAATGGACTCCGGGTGCACAAAGCACATGACGGGCAATCTCAAGCTTCTCATTAACTTCGTGGAGAAGTTTCTGGGTACGGTACGGTTTGGAAATGATCAATTTGCACCGATACTCGGATATGGAGACTTGGTTCAAGGGAATATCACTATAAAACGGGTTTATTACGTCGAGGGACTGAATCACAATTTATTCTCGGTTGGTCAATTTTGTGATGCGGATTTGGAAGTGGCTTTTCGGAAATCTACTTGCTATGTTAGAGACTACGATGGGAATGACCTTCTTATAGGTTCTCGTGGTTCTGATCTCTACACAGTAACTCTTCAAGACACATCTTCAACAAATCCAATTTGCTTAATGGCTAAAGCGTCATCATCTCAAGCATGGTTATGGCATCAACGATTGTCACATCTCAACTTTGACACCATCAACCTGCTTTCTAAGAATGATATTGTGACCGGTCTTCCTAAGTTGAAATTCGTCAAAGACCATCTTTGTTCTTCTTGTGAGTTGGGGAAAGCAAAACGGAAGTCTTTCAAAACAAAGACTACCCCTAGCTCAAAAGGACGATTGGAACTTCTACACATGGATTTATGTGGTCCCATGCGTGTAGAGAGTATTAACGGGAAAAAGTATATTCTAGTAATTGTTGATGATTACTCTAGATACACATGGACTTTCTTCTTAAGGTCCAAAGATGAAACCCCAGAGGTTCTAAAAAACTTTCTCAAGATGATACAACGCAATCTTCAAGCTCAAGTCTTAACCGTAAGAACGGATAGGGGTACTGAATTTTTGAACAAGAACTTGCAATCTTACTTTCAAGAAGAAGGCATCGAACATCAAACGTCTATTGCTCGAACTCCTAAACAAAACGGCGTTGTCGAAAGGCGGAACCGTACTTTGGTTGAGGCTGCTCGAACAATGCTTTCTGCTTCAAAATTACCGCTATTCTTCTGGGCTGAAGCCATTGCAACTGCCTGTTATACTCAGAATCGTTCTCTCGTCATCCCTAGACATGAAAAGACACCTTACCACATCATCAATGGCAGGAAACCTACTGTCAAATTCTTCCACGTATTTGGATCTTTATGCTACATCCTTAAAGACGGTGAAAATCTCGACAAGATGAAAGAAAAAGGTGATGCATGTATTTTTGTGGGGTATGCTACATTGTCGAAAGGATATCGAGTCTATAACAAGAGAACAAAGATCATTGTCGAAACAATTCATGTGAACTTTGACGAATTGCCACAAATGGTACTTGATCACAACAGCTCAAGTCCCGCACCTCAATGTCCAACAATGGCACCTACACAAAACAGTGTACGTCCCGTGCAAGAATGTCAACAAAGTACTCCTACAGCAGACTCGCCGGATACGACACATATGAATGAGTTGGTTGACTTATATGATCCTATGTTTGATGAATATTACTATGGAAACAATCAAGTTGTGTCAAAGCCTTCCGCTGTCAATACTGCTGATGCACCTGAACAAAATCAACAAGACACAACTGCATCTACTTCAGCAACCGTTGCTCAAGAAACAATTCCAGTGGATACTCAACAAACTCCAGAAACAGTCATACAACCAACATCACCAACCGTCAATGCTGAAGGAGGTAACAACAATCAAGCAGTCGATGCACAACCTGACGATGAAGAATTTATCAATCCGTTCGGTACACCGGTACACGAAGTCGGAGAGTCTTCTACTCAACATGTTGATCCGTCCAACATGCATACATTCTACCAACCATATCCATCCACTCACCATTGGACACGTGATCATCCATTGGAGCAAGTCATTGGAAATCCTTCACAACCGGTTCGAACACGTAGACAACTCGAAACCGATGGCGATGTGTGTATGTATGCACTCACCGTGAGTTCAACTGTACCTACAAACATCAAACAAGCCATGACTGATCATGCGTGGATTGAATCAATGCAAGACGAAATTCATCAGTTTGAACGCCTAAATGTTTGGGAACTTGTTGACCGACCCTATGGAATGTCAATTTTAGATTTCAAATGGATCTGGAAAAACAAACTGGATGAAGAACAAACCATCATCAAAAACAAATCTCGTCTTGTGGTTAAGGGATACCGTCAACAAGAAGGCATAGACTACGATGAATCATTCGCTCCAGTCGCTCGTTTGGAAGCAGTCAGGATATTCCTTGCTTATGCTGCACATAGGGGCTTCACGGTTTTTCAGATGGACGTCAAAACAGCTTTTCTCAACGGTCATTTGAAGGAAGAAGTGTATGTGAATCAGCCGGAAGGATTCGTCGATCCTCATCATCCTGACAAAGTCTATCGTCTCAAGAAGGCTGTATATGGACTTAAACAAGCTCCAAGGGCATGGTACGAAGAACTTTCAAACTTCTTGGTGTCCAAAGGATTCTCCAAAGGTTCTATTGATCCTACTCTCTTTACTAATAAATATGGGGATGACATAATGCTGGTGCAAGTTTATGTTGATGACATTATTTTTGGTTCTACGAACCCAAAACTTTCAAAACGTTTTGAAAAATTAATGCACAGCAGATTTGAAATGTCAATGATGGGGGAGCTAAAATTCTTTTTAGGCCTCCAGATTCATCAATCCCCACGTGGTATCTTCATTAACCAAGCTAAGTATGCTCAAGAGATACTTAAAAAACATGGTATGACCTCATGTGCTCGCGTTGGTACACCATTGTCGACCACATCCCTAGACGCTGACTTGTACTCATATCCCGTAGATCAAACGCGATATCGCAGTATGATCGGGTCACTTATGTACCTTACAGCCAGCAGGCCTGATATTCATCATGCCACATGCTATTGTGCACGATATCAAGCCAGACCTACTCAAAAGCACCTCAAAGAGGTTAAACGGATCTTTCGATACCTTAAGAATACCATTCACATGGGACTCTGGTATCCGAGGGAAACCGGTTTTCATCTAACGGCTTTTTCAGATTCTGATCACGCAGGTTGTCTTGATAGTCGTAAAAGCACTTCTGGTAGCATACAATTTCTAGGGGAAGACAAGCTTGTCAGCTGGTCGTCAAAGAAGCAGGATTGCACTTCGCTCTCATCAGCTGAGGCAGAATATGTGGCTCTATCCGCGTGTTGTGCTCAAGTCCTCTGGATGAGAACTCAACTCACGGATTATGGCTTCCACTTTGATAAAATACCTATGTATTGTGACTCAAAGTCGGCCATAGCCATATCTTGCAATCCGGTTCAGCACTCCCGCACCAAGCACATCGATGTCAGATATCACTTCATCAAGGAACAAGTGGAACGCGGCATCGTGGAATTATACTTTGTCAGAACTGAGTACCAGCTGGCAGACTTGTTTACAAAAGCTCTATCGAAAGATAGGTTTGCGTATCTCGTTGGCCGTCTTGGTATGAAGTATATGACTCCAGAAGACTTGGAGGTTTTGGCAAATGAAGCTGCTTGATTTTTCTCTCAAAATGACTTCTAGGCGCATCACAACTTAGAACTCGGACCTCAACTAAGGAAAGTTTATCTCGGACGATAACTTATCCTTCTCAACGAGAAATTCATATTTCTCGGTCATGAGCTTCTCATAAAAACATTCAAAGTTTTTAAGTTCATGAAAAACGATTTCTAAGTAAATGTCAGCTTAGAACTCGAACTTCAACTTAAGGAAAGTTTATCACGGATGATAACTTATCCTTCACAACGGGAAATTTATTTTTCTCGGTCATGAGCTAGTCACAAAACAATCAAAGTTTTGAGCTCATGAAAAACTGACCCGAAAGGGGAGTGTACGTTTAAGTGCGCTTTCCCTCATCAATAGAAGAGAAGTCTTCTATCCTGATTATTTTAAAACCGTTGAACACAATTTTTCAAGAATTTCTCAAAAGGTTTTTCTAAATCTTTCAAAATTGTGTGTTCAACACTCCCTTCCTCATAAGTGGTTTTTATATCTCAAAATTGTCATATGTTATTTTGATCAATTTTTGAGGGGGAGCGTTTTAAAATCAAGCCTTTTAATGTTGTTGGGTACATCTCTAAAATTGTCATATTTTATGTATCCAACACATTCCGAAAATGATAATAAATCTGTCATATATATATTATCGGTAAAGGCATCTCAACTCCGTACCTCAACATATTTTGTGGTGTCGTTTTTTTTCTAAAATTTTGTCAAATTTTGTCTCAAGACACACATACATTGTTGAGGGGGAGCAACCCGACTGAAAATGTTCCATGATTCATGCGTACACACATGTTTCTCTCCCATCGATTTTTCGGAAAATGTCATATTTTAATCAATTGGTATCTCCCATCGTTTGTAACGTATTGTGTGAGTGGGGATGGTAACTGTTAGCCCTATATTTTATATAGTCGAACAAGAATGTAATAGGTCATCTTAGTCATTAGTGGTCTTGTATTGTAATAGGTTAGTCGGGTTAACCGGGCTTGGACTTTAAGCTAATATTGTATAAGTTAGGGGCGTAAGCCCAAAACAAAGCCAAGCCCGGCCCAAGATGAAGCCCACAAAGGCCTTAGAGCCGTGGGGTATATAACCCTCTTTCACATGTGAAAGAGGGTGTTGGTTCATTTCATTAAACACATAGTTTTAGTGTAAACCTTCCACTTCTCTCTCTACTTTCTCTTTCTACTTTTCTTCTCTTTCTCTCTCTAAGAATCTTGTGTTATGGATTAAATGGGAACAACAGTAACATTTTATTTATTTATTTGTATTGGGTGAGTAAATATGGTTGATACGTGTGATGAGGTTGACCGGGTTTTGATATGTTGACCATTTAATTGACCAAGTGAAAACATAGCATTTAATCGTTTCCTATTTGTGCACACGTTTGGGCTTGGCCCAATGATAACTTTCGTCTTATGATATAGCAAAAAGGGCTTGGGCCAAAATAACTCCCATCCGAGAATAAGTTTGTAAATGGGCTTAGTTGGACCCTTTTAATCCAATGTGAATAACTTATACTCCATAATGGGCTTTTGGGCCCAATTCCCAAATGTGGGACCCACAAAGCTCCAGTGTCTTCAAAAAGATTTAATCCGCTAAAATCGAGCTCGATTTCAGCTTCCGTGATTGTTTCTTCAGAAACGTGTCGGTTTAGCCGGTTTTCATGAACTTGGGCACACTTTTGGTCTTTTTATTTTGTCTTCGTCTCTTTCTTGGACTTTTCTTCAACATTTGACCGCGAATCCCGTGTTTTCTTTCCTTTTGATCATTTGTACCTATTTAACACAAAAACACAAAACCACGCGTAATTCCGACTTTTACGACATTAAACACATGATTAGGTCTTGTTTCTCCTTGATTTTAGTGGCAAAAGGATAAGTGTTTACACACTTATTAAATCCCCTACACTTGACCATTGCAATGACCCCATTTAATGCATTATTTTAAAGCATAAGTTACATTTTTCTCATAATTAATCCATCTCGGCCTTTATTACTATTACTACTACTACTATGATGAAAAGATAAATACTTTAAAGGAAACAAAAGTTATAACGATTTATTAACTTGGAAATTATTTGATGGAAGAAACTTGTAAAGAAATCTAAGACTTAGATTAGGGCTTTGGTGTCATGAATATTAATCATCCTCAAGTTTCACGTTCCCCATACCAAGCTTAAAAACGAGATCATTGTTTACCATAAGTCCTTAGGTTAAAACCACTTATATAAGACAATTGTGTAATACTCTTTCTCCAATTCCTACTTTGTATCTCTAGATTTTATTGATTGTCATTCACCCGTAGGCTCATTTGACTTATTTGATAATTATTATTCCAAAAATGAAAGCCAAACGGTGCAAACCCGACACTCAAAACCTAACCTCGTCCTCAAAAACGTTGTTACTAAAGTAAGCCCATATTAAGGATGAATTAACACGATTTGGGGAATAAATTCCCGGACCCAAAATTTGGCCAAATAGTACTACTTATTAATTATTCTTCCAAAGTCATGTAGACTTTATGTGGAGTTTAGCAAGTTCACATCATATACCCTTAGGCTCTTTAAGATGTAAAAATGCTCCCCGTCTATTGTCCACACCCTAAGTCTCCTTGAACGATAAACGAGGGAATTGATTTTTTTTGATCAATTTTTATTCAACACTTACCATGCCATACATCCTAAGGCTCTAATGACAAGGTTCGTGCTACATGACCCACACCCTAAGGCTCCTTGAGGTCATGTTTTAATCTTATTCTTTTTTTATTTATGATATATATAGTAGGCTAAATTCCGCGGTCCCATGGTCTGAATACCTCCTACTTAGTGGTTATGAGCCACCTTAGTCGGAAGTCCACAACGTTGGCACCCTCAATATGTTCATACTTTAATTACAAGGAGAATAAAGATTTGGCTAAGAGTTAAGATATCGAATCTACACCGCAAGAATCATCATTTATTAAGCAATTTAAATATACAAGCGGGAAGAAAGAGCCACAAAAACCATATAAGCAAAAATTAACCCTTAAACTTATTATCAACTCTATCATTTCTCGTTCTCCACAATTTAACATCTCAAGGAATGAGACTCGTGGATGCTTAGCCTAATAAACCAATTAAGGTCCATATGGTTAAGGATACTAGCTAGAGTAAACTTGGATAAGTAAACTCGGGTTGAGTCAAAATAATCACGACGGGCCTAATATATCAAAGATATCGAAACTTGTTAAAACCATTTTATTCATTTATTTATTTTTGACTTTATTCTTGAAATGGAAAATATAAATATGATGCGATGACAAAAGAAAAGAAAATAAATGGAAATACTACTAGGCCAAAATAGATCAAAAATTTGAAAAAACTTGAAAAAATTTTAAATTTTCCGGTTAAATGGGGTCAAATTCATGGAAAAGCCCACTAAAATTCGATAGAAGTCCCCCCTACACTTAATATAAACATTATCCTCAATGTTTAAGCATGTGGGAGAATAAACTCCCCTACACTTAGGACATTGAGTACGTTGTTTAAAATCGAGCTAAGGAAGGGACAACTAAAGTGACTACATTTATTTGTTTTATTTATATACAAGTATGAATCACAATAGTTTTGATAGAACCGGGTACATGGGAAACACGGGAACACGGGTCGCGTCAAAAGTACCAAAAGTGGATCATCAAAGCACATGTCCCTGCACAAAATCACAACACACAAACAACCTACTTGGCTCCCCCCTACACTTATTGGTGGAAATGGATGAAGGCGAAAAAAAGTGGAAAGGATGGTAAAGGTAAAAATCTAACCTAGTTATACGATGCTTGATTTATTTATCACGAGTCTCTAGCTTGACTCGATTTCCCGAATTAATTCAAGGGAAATGTGGAGAGGGATGGAATCATCTCGTGAGAGATGTCCTCTCCATAGTACAACTTAACCCGTTGGCCATTCACCTTAAAATTGGGCCCATTTGGTTGAGATAACTCAATGGTGCCATAAGGGAAGACTAGGGCCACGGTGAATGGACCGGACCAACGGCTCTTAAGTTTACCCGAAAAGATTTTCAACCGAGAATTAAAGAGTAAAACTTGGTCACCAACATGGAACTCTCGGTTTTTAATCTTGGAATCATGAATGAGCTTAGTCTTCTCCTTGTAGATTAATGAATTTTCATAAGCCTCATTCCTAAGTTCATTAAGTTCATTGAGTTGGATTTTCCTATGATCACCGGCTTTGTTTATGTCAAAATTAGCCCATTTCAAGGCCCAATAAGCCTTATTCTCCAACTCAATGGGGAGGTGGCACGCCTTTCCGTACACAAGGCGATAAGGGGTACAACCTATAGGTGTCTTATAAGCGGTACGGAAAGCCCACAAAGCATCATCTAATTTATCGGCCCATGAGACACGATGCTCTTCCACGGTTCGCTCTAAGATTCTCTTAAGACCACGGTTGGAAACCTCGGCTTGACCATTAGTTTGAGGATGATACGCGGTGGAAAGTCGGTGATTGACACCATACTTAGCCATGACTCGTGCAAATAGATCATTGCAAAAATGAGTCCCGCGATCACTAATAATAGCACGAGGCACACCGAATCGAGCAAACAATTGTTTCAAGAAGTTAACAACCACCCTCGCATCGTTATTAGGTAAAGCCTTTGCTTCAACCCATTTTGATACGTAGTCAACGGCTACGAGGATGTACTTGTTTCCTTTGGATGATGGAAATGGCCTCATAAAGTCGATGCCCCATACGTCAAAGATTTCACACTCTTGGATGAAATTTTGAGGCATCTCACCTTTATGTGTGATCTTGCCTTGCCTTTGGCAAGCATCACAATGCTTAACCATTTCATGCGCGTCATGATAAATGGTGGGCCAATAGAATCCGGAGTCTAAAACTTTTTAGCGGTGAAATTAGGACCAAAGTGACCACCGGTAGGTCCTTTATGGCAAGCTTCAAGGATTTGTAAAGCTGCCGGCCCATCAAAACATCTACGAATGATTAAATCCGCACATTGCTTGAAAAGATAAGGGTCGTCCCAATAGTACGTTTTAACGTCCTTGAAGAATATTTTCTTTTGTTGGGACGATAACCCTTCGATAAGAACACCACCCGCCAAATAGTTTGCAATGTCCGCAAACCATGGGGTATCATCAAGATTGGAATTAATAGACATTAAGGTCTCAAGGGGAAAAGATTCATTAATCTCTTGATTTGGAGATGCCCCTTGATAAGGATCCTCAAGTCTACTAAGATGATCCGCGGCTAGGTTTTCCGCTCCCTTTTTATCACGAATTTCGATTTTAAATTCTTGTAGGAGCAAAACCCAACGAAGGAGTCTCGGTTTAGCATCTTGCTTGGTCAACAAGTATTTTAAGGCGGAATGGTCGGTGTAAACGATGGTGTTGGAAAGCACAAGATAGGGGCGGAATTTCTCAAAAGCATACACTACGGCTAAAAGCTCTTTTTCGGTATTGGTATAATGCAATTGAGCCCCCGTCATTGTCTTACTAGCATAATGAATGGGTTGGAAATGTTTGTTAACTCGTTGACCTAAAACCGCTCCTACCGCGAAATCACTAGCATCGCACATGAGCTTGAAAGGTAACTCCCAATTTGGAGAGACTAAGACCGGTGCCTTAGTTAATTTACCTTTAAGAAGCTCGAAAGAGTCGAGACATTCTTGAGAGAAGATGAAAGGAGCATCCTTTTCTAACAGATGAGTCATTGGACGAGCTATTTTGGATAAATCTTGGATGAAACGTCGATAAAATCCCGCATGGCCTAAAAAACTTCTAACTCCTTTGACGGTGGTAGGTGGAGGTAACTTAGCAATGACGTCAACTTTAGCACGGTCGACTTCGATACCGGCTTTGGAAATTTTATGACCGAGGACGATGCCTTCTTTTACCATGAAATGGCATTTTTCCCAATTAAGAACGAGACGAGTGTCTTCACACCGTTGGAGCATACGTTCTAAATTAGCAAGGCAAGAAGAGAAAGAATCACCATATACCGAGAAATCGTCCATAAAGACTTCCATAGTTTCTTCAACCATGTCATGAAATATCGCCATCATACACCTTTGGAAAGTCCCGGGAGCATTGCGTAAGCCGAAAGGCATTCGTTTGTAAGCATATGTTCCATAGGGACAAGTGAATGTGGTTTTATCTTGGTCTTTTGGATCGATAGGGATTTGAAAATATCCGGAAAAACCATTTACGAAACAATAGAAATCATTACCCGCTAAACGCTCGAGCATTTGATCCATGAAAGGAAGAGGGAAATGATCCTTACGAGTGGCATCATTGAGCTTACGATAGTCGATGCAAACTCGCGAACCCGTTACGAGTCGAGTAGGAATCAACTCGTTGTTTTCATTGGGAACAACGGTGATTCCGCCTTTCTTAGGCAGACAATGGACGGGACTAACCCATGGCGAATCCGAGATAGGGTAAATCATTCCGGCATCGAGAAGTTTGATAACTTCTTTCTTAATGACTTCATGAATTTTTGGATTAACCCTTCTTTGATTTTGGATTGCGGGTTTAAAGTCATCTTCCATGAGAATTTTATGAGTACAAAAATTAGGATCAATTCCGCGGATGTCGTAGATTTTCCAAGCAATTGCTTTCTTATGATTCTTAAGCACATCGATAAGTCGGGATTTTTCATCTTCTTTTAAGTCCTTAGCAATAATGACGGGTAACTTATTATCCTCCTCTAAGAAAACGTACTCTAAATGACGGTAACTCTTTAAGCTCTAAATCCGGCAGATTTTCAATGGAAGGCTTAGTCAAATTAGGATCATCGTTTGTAACTTCCTTAGGGGTAGCTGGAGAAATATGGTCCTCATTGAGAAGTCTCTCAATGGTACGAATGTCTTCTTCCCAATCGGTGGGAGAATCGTCATATTTTAAATCCACATCCCCTAAACTCGCTTCAAATTCTTGTAAAAGAAAGTCACTTTCTCCAAATGGAGTCAATGAAGGAGCAATAAAAGCTACGGTCTCAACATGAGGTAAAGGAGAAATCCCGCTCGTACAAGCCTCGTGAAAATGTTCTTTGCATGCTTCGTCGAGCACATCGATGTAATTCACGGATTCGGGCTCATCGGGAAGTTTGGAAAGGTTACCCATGTTAAAGACGATTTTGTCATCCCCGACCCTCATGATAAGTTCACCCGCAGCTACATCAATTAATGTACGCCCGGTTCTCAAGAAGGGTCGTCCCACAATTAAGGGAACACGGGGATCCATTTCATAGTCGACTACGACGAAATCAGCGGGAAAAGTGAATTTGTCGACTCCTACAAAAACATCCTCGCCTATCCCCACCGGATAAGCAACCGTACGGTTAGCTAATTCTAATGTCATACGAGTGGGGACTAGCTCGGGTAAAGATAATTGTTTCCACACGGACAATGGCATAAGATTAATACTCGCTCCGAGATCCGCCAAGGCCATACAATTCTCAACACCCGGAAAATTACAAGGAATAAGGAATCGACCGGGGTCTCCTAACTTAACCGGTAATTTTCTCAAAAGAACCGCGGAACAATTCTCATTCAATTGGGTATTGGAAATATCAAGCAACTTTTCCTTATCACTTAAAAGATCCTTAAACATCTTAGCGTACTTAGGCATGTGAGCGAGCGCCTCGGCAAATGTGATATTAAAATTCAATTGTTTGAACATTTTTAGGAAGTTCGAAACTTGAATATCATCCTTATTCTTCAATTTCTCTTTCCGCAACCTTGAGGGATAAGGTATATTGGGTTGAGATGAAGGCTTTGGAGTGGATTGCTCACTCACATCCTTTGGTGGAGGAGGAGGAATAGAAATGGAAGGTGAAGGAACCGGTTTGGGAACCGAAGGTGTGGTAGAAAATTTAGGTATCGATGGAACATAAGGTGTAGATGAATGCATAACGGGTGGTATGTCACAAGTGGAAGAAGAAGGAGGTTGTGTCGAAGAAGAAGGTATCTCGGGTCCTTGGTTAGATGGGGGATAGGAAGGTTCTACGGTGGTCTTACCGCTCCTAGTAGTAATAGCATTAACATTAGCCCTAGGATTGGTCACGGTGTTCGAAGGAAGGGCACCTTGGAGACGAAGGTTTTGAAGCATAGTCAAAAATTTCTTATCGGTCGATTCTTGCATCTCTCTCATAATTCGTTCATGGTCGGTCAATTTTTTTAGAACCAAGTCCGTTTGAGGGTTATGCATGTTCATTTGATTATACCCTTGATTGTTAAAACCTTGATTAGGAAAACCTTAGTTTTGATATTGATTATAACCTTGATTAAATCCTTGATTTTGAAAACCTTGGTTATTAAATCCTTGATTTTGGTTATTAAACCCTTGGTTTTGCCCTTGATTTTGATTAAAACCCCGTTGATTAGAATTTCCTTGGATTACCCCGTTGAGGACCTTGGTTCCTATTTTGGGCGGGTGGGGGTGGTCTTTGTGGTGCTACAAAACCCGGGGGAGCCAAATAGTTATTAGACTTGTAAGACAAATGGTTAACATCAACATTTGGTTTGAAATGAATCCGTTCATTTTCATTGTTGTTATAAGCATAAACTTCTTGTTGATTATTGTAAACCTTGTCACAATTAAAGTATGAATGCGGTCCACCACAAGTCTCACACGTTTCACAATTTTCTTTCACGACATTCACATGTGTAGTGGGAGGGTTATCTCTTAAAACAAGGTGTTTCACAATTGAAGTAAGCTCCTTAATTTGATTAGTCACCTCATTATTACTAGTACTAGCACTTGCCATAGTAGCCCTAACACTCTTGGTTTGCACTTTAGCCTTGTTTTCAATTATGGCCCAAGCCTCGTTCATTGATTTCACAAGAATATTGCCCCCTGCGGCACTATTAAGTGAGTCTTGGTCATTTAGAGTTAAACCATTGTAAAACGTATTAATTTGATGCACTTTAGTGAAACCGTCTTGTGGACATTTTCTCAAAAGTTCTTTAAATTGATCCCAAGACTCACTAAACGTTTCCCCATATTGTTGTTCAAAGGTGATGATCTCATTCCTTAAAGAAGTAGTCCGTGATGGTGGGAAAAAGTAGTTTATGAACTTGGTCTCTAAGTCGATCCATGTGGTAATACTTTGGGGTGGTTCCTTATCAAGCCAAATCCGGGCTTGTCCCTCGAGGGAAAAAGGAAAGAGTTGCAAACGAATAGCCTCTTGTGGCACCCCATTGTATTTGACGGTGTTGGCTAATTGTATGAAACGTTTGATATGAGCGTGTGGGTCATCATTAGTACGGCCTAAAAATGGTGTAGCGGAAACCATTTGAATAAAACCCGTTTTAAGTTCAAAATTATTAGCTCCAATATCCGGCACCACTATCGCGTCATCGTTTCCTTCAACGTGAGACTGTAGAATCTCTCATTGGTCGATTATCCGTTGCCATCGTATTGTCGAAAGCTCGATTCTCGGGATCGGCTTTAATGATGGTCTTTTTTTTTCTTCTTCTTCTTCTTTTTGGAAGAATTAGAAGAGTTTGGTACACCAATCGGTATGTATGTATGCGCGCAAGTGCGCATACAATTAAAAATTTGGAATGAGGTAGGTGACCTCGGTCGACTTTGAGAGGAAAAGGATTTTCCCTCTCGAGGAGCAATATGAAAAATCTACAAAATATATACTTAATTACTAATTGAGTTGGCAAACCAATAATCGGTCGTCCCTCTCAATATACGCACAAGCAAGCGGGGAAACGAGGTGGCACAAAGCACTTAAAAATCTTTTTCCTTAGACGGCCTTTTATAGCGCGTCGCCTTATACCCACCTTATAGTTTGTATATGTCGAGTTCAAACGTCTTACTAGTATTTATCTATTTTGCCCTTTTTATTTCGTTATGGATGCAAATACAATAGCTAGGTGATGAAATCTCAACTAAGGCTTATTTGAAAAGTATGTAAATTATTGTGCTACGTAATATACTATAGTAAAACAAAAATCTTTTTGTATTTTTTAGAAAAATATATATTCCCATTAAAAACGAAAGAAATCGAACTAAAGAAATAACACTAATACGTAATATTTTTGGTGTAATACTTTTAGGAAAAAGTATTACTTTTGGATTTTTTAATTTTTTGTTGCAAATCTTAGGAAAGAATTTGCTTTTGTTGATTTTTTAATTTTTTTTTGTATTTTTAAGTTTTTTATTTTTTTGTGTTTTTGACTTTGTTAACAAGAAACGTAACGTTCAAAGCGAACGGATCCCAAAATCCAAACGTCTTCACGAAAAATCGTCAATCGTACGAGCGAAGCGGCAGCGGCGCCATATTAATACTATGTTTTTGTTCAATTAAGTTCGTTTTTCCTCGAATCGACTCGAATTGATATCCGGTTAAACGTAATACTTAACTTTGTTTTTGGTGACTAGAACTTTTGGGTAATTTAAACTAAAAGACTATTTAATTAAAAACTAATTTTAATAATCTAATTTAAACTAATTTAAATAAAATCTATTTTAAAATTTAAACAAACTAAAATAAAGACTTTTTAATGAAAACTATTTTTAAAACAAAACTAAAATAAAATCTATTGAAAACTAAATCAAAATTATAAAAGTAATTTAAATAAAATATTTTTTTTTTTTTACTTTTTATATTTTTATCACTGAAATAAAACTTTTATATAAATTTAATTAAACTTAAAAAACTTGAATTTAGACTAATTTAAATAAACTGCCAGATTAGAAATTCCTATATTAATTAAACAGTAAGAAAATAAACACAAGAAAGAGCCTAGCACTAGTGGTTAAGCCGTATGACCCCTGAACAGGAGGTCCAGGGTTCGACCCTAAGCAGAGACAAAAATTTTGCTAAAATAACATTTTTTTGGATTTTTTTTGGAATAAAGAAATCTCAGACAAATTGTGTCTGAGAGTTTATAAGCAGCAGTAATAAGCTAATAAAACGATTCAAATAAGCCAAACAACCAAGACAAAGAAGCAGTAAAGTCTAATAAGCCAAGTTGCAGTTTAAACGAATAAGCTAAAATGAAATAACAGAATAAGCTAAACAAACTATCAATAAGCAACCAAACGATCCTTAAACGAGCAGATAAGCAATAATCAGATAAGCTAAACAAACTTAAAACTACTATTACTCTATCCAAACCGAAACATAAACAATCAGATCTAAACAAATTTAAACAAAATTCTAACAATCCAAAAGAACTATTTAAACGAGCTTAAGCAGACACAAACTAAAACATAAGCAGATCCGAACAGCCCCAAGCCAAACAGATACTTAACCCAAAAACTGAATAGCAGATCAAAATCCAAACATGTAACTATTACTAAGCAGATGAAAACTAATGAAATAACCCAAACGAAATTCAATAAAATGAACAGATAACTGAAACCTAAGCAGATTCAGACTCAAACTAGTTAAATACTAAACAAACTAAGATGAACTGGGCAGATTTAATATAACTGATAAACCAAATAAGCAGATTAAATAAAAATAACATAAACTAAATAAACATTTAACATAAAACAAATAAAAGAGGAACAAACCTTATGTTGATTCCTTTGAGTAGAAGGTTGGCGCTGAGCCACCTTGTGAACCGAAATCAACCGAACAAACACCTCCTTATTTACCCAAATTCCATCATCATAGACAACGGTATCATGAACAGTAACCGTAACAGTATCCAATCGATCCAAACTATTGTTTATAATTTCCCAGTAGGGGAGATTATCTCTTATCTTTTTAATCCAATAATTATTTAATCAAAAATAAATTCAAGATAATAAAGCAATAATATTAAACGAAACACTAAATTAAACTGAAACTTTAATTTTCATTAATGAAATTCAGAGTACAATACTTTTATAAAGAAATTACATCAAATCCTAAATCTATTTTTTAGAAAATAAATATTAAACTAAAGAGAAAAGGTGCCCCAAATTACAGATATGAAGGGGTTTTTATAGGCAAACCCCTTGGAAACCCTCTTGTTAGCTTCCATAGTAAGCATCCAATCTGAGCCGTAGAATCCATCTTTCTTCTTCTCTCTCTTCTTTTTCTTCAATCTTGCGGTGGAAAAACGTCCTTGCATCACTTGGATTGCCAGCATGGCACTTTTGTGCTAGTTGTGCTTGTTTGAGGGTGAGGTGGATGAATTTAATTGGTGGGAGGGTTTATGGTGATGTGGGATATCCAATCACAACATAAGGATTGGCCACGTAGATGATGGGAGAGGACCACAAGTGAGTGCATGATCCGAAAACTATGGGGATTTAATCCCAATCCGTGTGAATCACACGAATTGGGTAAAACCCCCAATTTTGGGTGAGTTAATTGGTGATAGTAAAAATTAGGGTTAGGGTAACTGGAGGTTGTGTTTTTTGGGGAAGAAAGAGAAGTGGGTGAGAGTTTCACCTCGTTTGTAACGTATTGTATGAGTGGGGAGGGTAACATTTTATTTATTTATTTGTATTGGGGTGAGTAAATATGGTTGATACGTGTGATGAGGTTGACCAGGTTTTGATATGTTGACCATTTAATTGACCAAGTGAAAACATAGCATTTAATCATTTCCTGTTTGTGCACACGTTTGGGCTTGGCCCAATGATAACATCCGTCTTATGATACAACAAAAAGGGCTTGGGTCAAAATAACTCCCATCCGAGAATAAGTTTGTAGATGGGCTTAGTTATACCCTTTTAATCCAATGTGAATAACTTATACTCCATAATGGGCTTTTGGGCCAAATTCCCAAATGTGGGACCCACAAAGCTCCAATGTCTTCAAAAATATTTAATCCGCTAAAATCGAGCTCGATTTTGGCTTCCTTGATTGTTTCTTCAGAAACGTGTCGGTTTAGCCGGTTTTCATGAACTTGGGCACACTTTTGGTCTTTTTATTTTGTCTTCGTCTCTTTCTTGGACTTTTCTTCAACATTTGACTGTGAAATCCCGTGTTTTCTTTCCTTTTGATCATTTGTACCTATTTAACACAAAAACACAAAACCACGCGTAATTCTGAATTTTACGACATTAAACACATGATTAGGTCTTGTTTTTCCTTGATTTTAGTGGCAAAAGGATAAGTGTTTATACACTTATTATAATGCTACATTTGTCAATAGTTTACCTAGAAAATGGCTTAGCCTAAATCAGACCTTAAGAGCCAACAATGCTATAAAAAATGATACTTTAGCCCAACTGTTTGGTAGATATAACTATGAAGAAGGGCTAATTGACTTCATTTAAAAATCAGAGACTGACAAGTTTACCATCAATATCACTGGTCAAAAGCTCTTGTTGCTAACCATTCCTTTCAGGACACCGACTCTGACATAGAAGAGGACACCAGAAGTAGTCAAGAATTTCTTGATGAATTACATGCTGAGTTCCATGACAGAGCCCTTCTAGCTGACCAAAAGAGGTACTACAAGAGATCTGGTAGAGTTGGAGCTGCAAAGGTTTATAAATCCAAGGTGTCATGCTACACTTGTGGAAAGACTGGTCACTTTCAGAAGGATTGTTGGTCAAACAAAACCTCCTCTCCAAGCTTTCCTTCATCCAGCAACAACAACAGCAAGAAGAAGTTCTCCACCTCACCTTTCAAGCAAACTTCTCACTCTGACTCAGAGGGGAAGAAGGACTACAAAGTTAAGTACAAAGCCTTGAAAGCTGAGTTGTTAAAACTCAACCAGAAAGCTGATGATGCAGCCAAGAAGAAAGATGTTAAGAAGACTGAAAAAGGTCTGATTGCTGCCTCATTCGACTGGGATGATGAACCCCTCACATCTGAGGATGAAGGTACCACTACCGTCAGAGCCTTTATGGCTGTCGCTGATGAAGAACCCGCTGTGGGTAAAAGTGAAGCAAGATCTGGTCAATGGGTGGACATCACCATGAAAAAGGTACAAAGAATGTTATCAATGGCTGAAGGTCCTGATAGAGACCATGTCAGCGACTATACCTTGGTTGAACTCCACTTTATGGAAGAGCAAAGAAAAAACCTGTTAAACAAATTTCATAGTCTTAAAACAGAGTTAAACCTTTACCAATCTGAATTAACAAATCTTAAACCATTTGTGAATCTTGCTAATCAACTTCAAAATGAAGTAAGCAAATTATCCATTGAGAATGAGTCTCTATCTGATGAAAACTCAGAACTCAGAAAAACCATTGAAAAACTGAATTTGGCTCAATCCACAGTAGAAGAAATAGTCGCTGAATCCATACCTGGTGATGTGGTTCAGGCTATTGGGGGAAAGGGTAGATACAAAAACCATATACCTGTTCCCAGTGTTAAATTTGTCCCTTCAGATGTTTCTTCTCCATCTTCCACCTCTGTGGATGAGAAAAACTCTGACAAGAAATCAGAGGTACCAGCCCTACCAAGACTCGTTGGTGCTAACCCATCTGATTCCTTGCTTGGTCCAAAACCTCAAACCAAAACCCCTGGGAATTCAATTCTCAAAGTCGTTGATAAAGCGAACAAAAAGGTTTTTGTGGCCAAGGACTCCAACAAACCCACTCCTCCCCCTGAAGAGCTTTCACCCACCAATCAACTTCTCCTCACCTTGATGGAAGAAGTAAAGGGGTTGAAAGAACAAATCAACCCTAGAGTTAATAGTCCATCTGTTAACTCTCTTGGTGAAGGATCCAGTAGCTCTAAGGGGAGAGCTTTGTTCGGACCTTGCAAGCATTATGGTTTCAAGAATCATTCCTTTGAGGATTGCTCAAAGAAACCAAAATGTATCACATGTGAGTCTACTGAACACACTTCTAGAGAGCATGAAGAGGTCATTGCGGTTCAAAGAACCAGAACTCAAATGAGATCAAAAACTCCTCACAGGCCCTCAAGAAGAGCTGAGCCTAAACCTAGAGACAATTCTCAGGGTTACAGACCAAATCCCCCATGCAAGTACTGCGGATTCTTTGACCATCACTCTGATGAGTGCGAACATTATCTCGGATGTGACATCTGTGGAAGTATGCGTCATGAACCCATAGATTGCAACCAAAGAGGGGGAGGAAAACAGAGAAGGACCAATGTCGCTGGTCAGCGACAGCATGGACCCACTGGAAAGTGGGTTCATCATAGAAACTAATCTGGTTTTGTTATATCTATGCAGGAATATCTAAAGAAATCTGTTTGGTATTTGGATAGTGGGTTCTCCAGACATATGACATGGGTTAAACAATATCTACATAGATATAAAAAGGAGTATGGTCCAAAAGTAGTCTTTGGAGATGACTCCTCAGGGGCTACTGAGGGTTATGGCTCTGTGGATTGTAATGGAATAACCTTCACTAGGGTCGCTTATGTTAATGGACTGAAGCACAACTTAATCAGCATTAGTCAACTCTGTGATGTTGGCTTCAAAGTTCTGTTCACTAAGACCAAGGAACAATCTTCAATCAAAATGATGATGTTGTTCTAATTGCACCCAGAAGAAGGGATGTGTATGTCATCGACATGACATCTTGTCCAGAAGGGACAAACACTTGTCTCTATGCCAAAGCATCTGATAGTGAAAATTGGCTATGGCATAAGAGACTCCCATCTCAACTTCAAAAACATCAACAAACTGGCCAAGAATGATTTAGTAGTTGGGCTTCCCTCTCTGACCTTCACCAAAGACAGACCCTGCTCAGCCTACGAGAAAGGGAAGCACCACAGAGCCTCATTTAAGACAAAACAATCATTCTCCATAAATAAGTGCCTCCATCTTCTTCACATGGACTTATTTGGACCAGTAAAACCTCAATCCCTTAATCACAACAAGTATACACTATTCATTGTAGATGAATTCTCTAGATTCACATGGGTATTCTTTCTCAAAAGAAAGAGTGACGCTGCTGAAAGAATAATGTCCTTCATCAGAGAAATAGAGAACCTCAATGACTGTAGAGTTAAGGCTATCAGAAGTGACAATGGCACTGAATTCAAGAATCATGCCATAGAAGCCTTTTTGATGAAAAAGGAATATCACAAAACTTTTCTAACCTAGGCACCCCTGAACAAAATGGTGTCGCTGAAAGAAGAAACAGAACCCTCATAGAGGCTGCTAGAACCATGCTCAGCGAATCAAGATTTCCAAAACAATTTTGGGGTGAAGCTGTGAACATAGCCTGTTATACACAAAACAAATCCATTATAGTGAAGAGACATGGCAAGACCTCTTATGAAGTGTATAGGAAGAGAGCCCCTGATGTAAGCTACTTCCATGTCTTTGGTTGCCCTGTTTTCATTCACAACTACATAGATCACCTGGGAAAATTTGATGAAAAGTCTGATGATGGATTCTTCGTTGGCTACTCTCCCACCTCCAGAGCCTATAGAGTATTCAGCATCCGTAGACAAGAACTAGAAGAATCTATCCATGTCACCTTCAATGAAGCAGATGCTGTCATTAATCACACCAATACAGAAGAATGTGACAATGACTTCAATGAAGTTAAATCATATCCAGAGGATGATTTCTCAAATCCCAAGGAATCATCTAATTCCTGTCACAAGGACTTCCCTTATGTTCATGCATTTGATCCTCATTCAACCTCTGACATCACTCTAGAGGTTGAAAATGTTGAACCAATCACTCCACCCACTACATTGAATGCTGATCTCATCGAACCAATCTTTCCTCTTGATGAAGAGATTATGGATGAAGAAATAATATGTGAAGATCCCCCAGCATTCATTGAACCTGCTGTGACTCCTGAACCTACAGAGACCCCTGCTCCTCAATCCAAATGGAGTAGGAACCAAGATATTCTTCTGGTGAATATTCTTGGTGAACCCTCTCAGGGAGTCACCACCAGAGGCAAATTGAGATCTCTGGAAACCGCCTCAGCGAATGAATACCTTTTCGCTGATGTTCTCTCTGAGGATGAACCTAAGAATGTGGCTGTTGCGCTTCTAGATGAAGGGTGGGTTGTTGCCATGCAATATGAGTTGAATTAGATTAAGAGGAACAAGGTGTGGACTCTAGTAAAAGCTACAGCTGGGAAGCAAGTGGTTGGAACTAAATGGGTCTACAGAAATAAGAGGGATGAAGTTGGCATGATTGTCAAAAATAAGGCTAGGCTTGTGGTGCTGGGATATAATAAATATGAGGGGATTGACTATGATGAAACGTTTGCACCAGTAGCCAGATTGGAAGCTATCAGAATCTTCCTAGCCTTTGCAGCTTATAAGGGGTTTACTGTATACCAGATGGATGTGAAGAGTGCTTTCCTAAATGGCAAGCTTGCAGAGGAAGTATATGTCTATCAACCCCCAGGGTTTGAAAGCAGTAAGTATCCAGTTCACGTCTGCAGACTTCACAAAGCACTCTATGGGCTGAAACAAGCGCCTAGAGCCTGGTATGAAACCCTATCAAAATTCTTACTTGAAAATAAATTTGTCAAAGGTACCATTGATCAAATCCTGTTCACTTTTAGGTCCAAGGGTGATGTCATTTTAGTACAGATTTATGTGGATGATATAATTTTTGGTTCAACCAATATTACATTGAGCAAACAGTTTGCCAAACTAATGACCAAAAAATATGAAATGAGCATGATGGGGGAATTAACTTTTTTCTTGGGTTTTCAAATTAAACAAAATTCAAAAGGAATTTCCATTTTTCAAGAAAAATATGTTAAGGATTTGCTCAAGAAGTATGACCTGTCTGATTGTGCATCAGTGAAATGCCCCATGCTTCCTCCCAACAACTTGGGAGCTGATGACTCAGGGTTCTCTGTTAATGAGACCTTATATAGAGGCATGATTGGGTCACTGATGTATCTCACAGCAAGCAGACCAGACATACAATTTGCCGCATGTCTCTGTGCTAGGTACCAAGCTAACCCCAAGGAAGCCCACCTTGTAGCTGTCAAAAGAATTTTTAGGTACTTAAAAGGATCTCCCACATTGGGTCTCTGGTATCCTAATGGATCAAGCTTCGACCTCAAAGCCTACTCAGACTATGACTACGCTGGGTGTTGTCTTGATAGAAAGAGCACCTCTGGGAGTTGTCAAATCCTTGGAGGAAAGTTAGTATGTTGGAGTGCTAAGAAACAAAACTCTGTGACCATGTCATCAGCTGAAGCTGAATACGTAGCGGCCGCTGGTTGTTGTGCTCAAGTTCTCTGGATGAAAAGTCAGCTGGCTGATTATGGGATCATTTATGAAAAGGTTCCCATATTCTGTGACAACACAAGTGCTATAGCCATCTCCAATAATCCGATACTTCATTCCAGAACTAAGCATATTGACATCAGGTATCACTTTATCAGAGTCCATATTTTAAAAGATGATATTGAGCTTCATTTTATACCCACTGAATACCAGCTCGCTGATATATTCACCAAGCCTCTGGTTGAGCCAAGTTTTACTAGGTTGGTTGCTGAGCTGGGTATGCTCAATATTGGTAAACAAATCTGATAAATGATCTCTGTCTCTGGGCATTAAAGGGAATTGAATGTAACGAGGTAGTTACATTCCAATGGGAGTTAATATATTCTCATATTTAATTCAAATGATTATCTTTTACTGTTAACAACTTTCCCGCTTTCCAAGGGACAGAAAAATCACATGAAGAGTCAAGGGGTCCCACTTTTCCTAAAAGGTAAATTTTTGCATTAAATGCTTTAATTGAAACGGCTAAACCTTTTATCAAAACCCTTGACTCATTTTTCAAACTTCACATTACTCATTACTTTCACACACACATACTATTCATCTTCTCCAAAACCTCCATTTCTTCCACACTTCAACAATGGCGTCTTCATCAACAAACACAGCTTTCACCGTCCTGGCCGCCTCGAACGTAGATTTTGGGATACACGATGGTAAGATTGCCCTGAACAACTGTGTAGCTCTCTTGGAACACAACAATTCCCTCTACCAACCATTGTTCTCCTTCCTCAAGAACTCCACCATTTTTGAAGCCATTACCAGAGTACCTTCCACATGCTACCACCAATATTTGAAGGAGTTCTGGTATAGCGTCGAAGTTGATCAAACCTCTTCACACATCACCTTCAACCTTTCCACACATCCCCAACCTCTCACTTTTGATCTTCACACCTTTGCCAAAGTCATTGGACTTCCAGTCAATGAAGGCATGTCCGCTGTGCCTGCCAGCGCCACGGTAAAGAAGGCTCTGGCTACCCTTCGTCCTTATGACGACAATGATAAACCTTTCACCACCCAAGGTTTCCAGAACAAATCACTGATCAAAGTGAACTACTTTTCACCCATCTGGAGGACGCTGATGCTATACATCGTGAAATGTCTGGGTGGAAACCAGGGGTCTCATGATCAACTTAATGGAGCCCAGCAAGCAATTGCTTATAGCTTAATCTGGGGGCAAGATATAGGGATCGCTCACATACTTTACTTTGACCTCATTGCTAAGCTGGAAAACAAAGGGAAGAAGAATAGACTAGCCACCATCTGCTACACAAGATATCTCTCTCTTCTCTTAGAAAATATGCTGGGTGAAGGCTACACAAATGATGAACTTCTCTCCTTCTCTCCTTATCACATCACTGCTGCTTCACTAAAGACTCCCTTGGAAGATGAAGTGCCTCTCAGCAGGCACATGATGCAGGTCGTTGGGCTACTCGTTGCTGATGGAGAGCCCTTGATCCCTCACAATGAGGTGAATGCTGAAAGACTAATTGACAAGTCTCTGTTAAAGACCTCTGTGCAGTCTTCTTCTCAGCCCAAGGTGCCCAAGGTAAGAAGAAGAGGAAAGACATCCCCCTTTCCTCTGAAACCCCTTCTGTTAATCCTTCCAAGACTAAGAAGACTAAGAAGAACCCATACCCTTCTCTGGAGGATGTGGTTGAAGAGCCCACCGCTGACAAACAACCTGAGTCTAGCGTCTCCCAGTCAGCAGAGACGACTAAGAACCTTCTCAACGCTGATATCTCTCAGGTATTAGTTTGCCATTTTACTCTCTTGGAGGTTCACATACAATCACTCTCAACATTCTGTAGGAGAGAGTGATGAAGTCTTAGGGTTTGCCACAACCCATAGAGTGTATGTGTCAGCACCTAGAACTCTTAGGATTATATGTACACTCTGTCTTAACACAAGGATATGATTCATTTGTGCTCATAACGCACCCCGATGATCCTTCACCCTCTGGAATGTGCTCTTGTCCATAACAACTTGAGCATGCTATAGGTCCCGACCCAAAGTCTCTGCACTTCACGTAGTCTCTAGGTCCCCTTATATGAAATGAGTCCCAAATAATTTATTCTTTTGGGGGGACTGAATAATCACCCTCAGTCTTCCTAGGGGCAGCGATAAAAGGCGACCATTACCTTCAAATATGTCACAACTAAAAGAGTCCCAAAGAATTTATTCTTTTGGGGGGACTGAATAATCACCCTCAGTCTTCCTAGGGGCAGCGATAAATGGCGACCTTTAACTTCCATGAATTCACAATTAAAAGAGTCCCAAGGAGCAATCCTTCAGGGGGAGCTGGATAATCACACCCAGCTATCCTAGGGGCAGCGAACGGCGACCATTCACCGCATAATTTTCACAAATCAAAAGAGTCCCAAGGAGTAATCCTTATGGGGGAGTTGGATAATCACACCCAGCTATCCTAGGGGCAGCGAATGGCGACCCTTCAACATAATTGTTTCACAATTAAAAGAGTCCCAAGGAGAAATCCTTAGGGGGGGGCTGGATAATCACACCCAGCTTTCCTAGGGGCAGTGAATGGCGATCTATAACTTCATATTTTTTCACATTGGTTACTAACAAATGTCATAACAGGCTCATAATCTTCATGAAGAACAGCAAAATGATGATGCCTATCCAATTGCTGGTGATGAAAATGCTGAAGCCCCCCACATAGATCTCGATGCCATGTCAGACATTGATTCCATGCCAGAGGATGAGGTCTTCATTATTGAAGATGACTTGACCATTTCAGACTATGCTGATATGGATGCTGATGATGACCAAGTTACATCAGAGTTAAAACCCATCTCCTTCCTATCAATGAAAAATGTGCAAGAACTGGCTGCAAAGCAGCTATTGGACCAGAGGCTCTGTACACCAACCCCAGTTCCCTTCCTAACTTTACCAAACTTCATGGAACTAGGGGCGAAGCAACACTTAGAACACTTACAAAACCTCACGCTTGTCCATGTTACTCGAATGAAAGATGTTCAGGAACTCGCCGCTGAGGATCTCTGGGTCAAGAGGGGTGACATCAGTAAAACCAAACCCAAAGTCACAAATGATGTCATCCTCTCTGAATTGCAAACACTCACCCATGCTGCTGAGGAACTCACCACCACCCTAGAGACTTCACTAACTTCATATGTGGAGTCCTCTATGACTGTACTGCTTCCGCAACTACTGGGAAATGCCTTGCAAACTCACCTCCCAGCTGTTCTAGACCAGAGCCTTCAGTAATACATACCATCAGTCCTCACAACTGCTGTCAAAGAAAATGTTGCAGCTATTGCCAAGGCGTCTAAGCCTTCAAGAAAACTTCTTCATGAGCTCTTACAAGAGGAACTTAAAGAAATCTGCTTATTTGTCCATCAAGAATTTGTTAAGTTCCTCAAACCTGGATCAGGCACAGCTACTACCGGCGCTATGCCTGAGGGGGAGAATTCAGCAACCTCCACCTCTGAAGAAGAAGCAGACACCGCTCCACCTAAGGGGGAGTAATCACTTAAACAACCAACACCTTCAACAGGGATTCCAACACCAAAACCTCTAGATCCTTCAACCCCATCACTGAAGCAGCAAAGGACAAGGGAAAAGGGATTTCCATTGAAGAACCTGAAGTAACCCTGCACTCCTTCCAATAAGAAGGCGGATCCATAGCCAAGCTCTCCAAACACTCTGACCTGAACAAATTTAAGAGCGCTGATGAACCACCACTTACCCCAGAGCAGGCAAAGGCTCAAATCTTGGAACACAAAAGGCTTGTAAACATTAGAGCAGCTGAACTCAAGAGCAAAGAAGCTCTGAAAAAACTCTCTCCTGCTGTAAAGGAAGCTCAGTTGGTTAAGCTCAAAGAACTGGAATTTAAAAGGAGCAACCTTCAAAAGGAATATGAAAGAATTATGGACCAAAGAGCTGAACCCGGTCAAATCACCAAGTATGCATGTTACACTGACAAAGACAAAAGAGTGGTGATGACCCTTTACAGAGAAAACCAACTAACCAACTACAAAGTCTTCAGTGACTTTAAACTCAGAGATCTGGGGCTCTCTGAATGGTTAAAAATGTTGTCTCTTGCCTAAAAGAAGACTGGGCCTGGTGCTGCCCAAATGATGAAAAACATTCAAGCAAAGCTGAATTAGGTAAGAGACACGGCAAAGAAGCTGAAGGTACCTCTGCCTCCTCAACTTTCACAATAACAACCTTCTCAAGGACAAAGGAAAAGAAAAACCCAAATGGGGCCTCTGGTGGAGAAGTTGGTCACTGAGAATATTGTTGTAGATGGGATGCACAGAAACTTGGTACTGCCCAAAGATATCACTAAACCAGTAGGGGGCCAAGTATACTCAGAACCAGAGACAGGTATGGTCTTCATGAATGGTAATTGTGAGTATTGCTTTCAGCGGATGAATGAACTACATCTGGCATCAACCATCCAGCTCATCAGACTCAAACAGGGCATCCTAAGGAATTGCAAATTAGCTGAGGATTTTGAGTTTGAAGTTGAGCTAGTCATCAACTCTAGAAGTGACAAAGTTGAAGCTCAGAGAATCTGTGATCAAGGCCTCGATCGCTGAAGAACCTTTTATTTTTGTTTATGTTTACACCACTAGGTGTTCTTGTAATAGACTAGGTTCTTTATGCTTAATAAAACTCTGAGGTATGTTTGTTAAATTATGTGTAAGAAGAAGCTGTGTACTCACTTACAATAATTTTAGACTTAGTATAATTTATAAACAAATAGGGGGAGATTGTTGGGCCAATGAAAGTTTTAACTATGACCCAGTCTAGATTTGTTTAATTAGACTAAGTGTTACTGATCGCTGAAGGACCAGCGATAGAGACCAGACCATTGGAAGGCAAAGCCTCAGCTGGCACACCAGGAACATTCAAGTCAAAGACAACGTCAGAGAAGTCGAAGACAATCTGAAGCCATACTCACCAGCGATTATGGATAGCTGGGATGTAGAAGAACTGTGCTGGTGTTCAAGGATCTCTGAGTTGACAATGCTCAGAGATCACTTAAGAACCCTAGAAGTCTGGGACAAGCAAAGCTTGTCCAATCCTTTATTGTTTAGGCAGGAGAATCTACCAAGTGTTTTGAGCGGGACAAAACAAGAGATTCGAGATAAAGCCTAGTACGACCTAGTGGGACAAAAGGTGAACAGTTGGCAGAACTGTTCACCTAAAGTTGTTTAAAGGTATGTCTCGATTTAGACATGCATTTAATACGTTATACTCTTCCATTCAGAAGGTGACACGTATCAACTATTCCCACTAAGGAAGCAACCTCGTACCACTATAAATAGGAGTGAGAAAGGAGAATTAAATCAACCCTTGTGCTTGGATAATTTATCTAAGTTCTTTCTCACCTTGGAACCGCTGAGCCCTCAACTGTCTACCAGCGTCTCATTGGTTCCCTTGTAAACCTGAGTCTCGAATCTAGTTTACTTGTTCTAGAGTTCATTCCTTGATGTCATTCAACAAAAAAAAAGTGTATTCATAGCACTTTGTAATACTTTGTTTATAACAGTTAATAAAGCATTGCGCGTTTGAAAAGTATTTCATTGTGTTTTTCGTGGTTATAAGAGTTATAGTTATCAACAATTGTCATATAAAGGGACTTTCAAAATTCAACACTCGGGTCCGGTTCATTGTGCGACTTCGTTTCCCGTGTTCGTTTTTGCTTGATTCTTGTGATCTTTTGTCTTTTTCTCGATTTTCGTACCTAAGATACACATTGAACAAACACAAGCGTATATTTGGCACTTTTTATTATATTTTAACCGTTTTAAGCCCGATTTTGATGACGAGACCATGTATAAATGCAGTGTCATCAATAGACTACATGCTAACAAAGTTATATACATAAACCTGCATGATATGAAACATGGGTATACTCCCATGATCTCTTGAAGAATAGGTAAACCAGGAACTAGTAAACCAACGTGTGAAATTCCTAGTCCACTGCATACAATCGGTACTTATCAACTCTTATCTTCATACACAACTTGGCCCACAAACTGGCCCATAACTTCTGACCCGTAAGCCATCAAGATTGAACCCAACATACACCCAACACCAATAGAGGATCAAAAATCGATTTTTGGTTGCACCCCACTTGTTTTTAACAATATTTATCAACCTTTAACACTTCTCAAGCATAAAATTCCGATTGCATCACCATTGATGATAATCTAGTTTTTCTAAAATACATGCATCATGTTAAATTGGTAGTGGGATTTGATTAGGAATGATAGATGAATGATTTTTGATGATTTAATTGTATTTTTATTGAAGATTTTTGATGATGGCGATGATGGTCGTTGTTTCTGAGTCGAACCAGAGAGAAAGAAGAACAACGACTCATTTTTTTTCCTTAAAGTTATTGTAAGTGTATGTTTGTGTTTTTGTTTTTAAGTAGTGATAGTAATGAGTAAGGGGGTGTTTGGCAACATGTTTTGCTAGATATAATAAAAATAAAATAACGGTGTGTTTGGCTTAGTGTTGGGCCGCAAGTACGAACCAAGACAAAAGGGCTTCAGCCCGGTTTTTACCAACTAAAATTCACTAAAATTAAATATCGAACTCGATAACTAAATTAATGCACAACGAGTTATAAAAACACGTTTTCGACTCGTTTTCAACCAAATACGACCATAAGTTGAAAAACACTAAAAATAAAAATAATAGCGCTCACGGCTAGAATATGGCATTCGTCGAATTCTCGATTATTTAACGGATAAATTTCATTCGTAAGATTCGCGAAAAATTATTATTTTAACGGTTTTCATCAAAATCAACCGTAATAAATCCAATCAAATTTTTTAAAATTAAATTATAAATTAAAATAAAATATGACCTTATTTTACGGGGGTTTACATCATAATTAGGACAAAATAGTGGTCTTAAGTTAGAGGTTTCACATGAGGGGAGGGGTTTTGATGATGAGAATGTCTATTATGATGGAATGGAGTATTATATGGATGATGATGTGGTGGCAGAACATGTACAACACGAAAATCCGCAAGAACCTCCACAAGAAGAAAATTCATTCTTAAGTGAAGAATTGGTTGCTACGGTTCAAACTCCATAAAAGGCAACTAATAATGTGGAGACTTCTATTTTGGATATGAATCAAGTCCAGCAGAGTCAACATGTAAAACCCGCATGCTTTTACCATGAATAGTACTTTTATGATCGTACGTACATGATTAGAACTTTCCTTTTATAGCATGTTTACATTTCACGAACAAGATTTACAAGTATTACGTACGTGTTATATCACGATAAGTATTTAATACGTATTAAGACACGATAATTAATTCAATAATAATTATAATCACGAACATACGAACATGAAATCATGAACGTAAATAATCACGAGCTTAGTATTACGTATTTATGTATATTTATTACGATCATGAATAAATATAATAAAACACGAACGATAACTATTAAATCATGAAAACACGAACACGAGAACACACTTATTATTAGACACGAGAAAACATTCGGGTTACCCCATGTGGGCCCTCTTACCCACGGCAAGAAACAAGACAAAGGGCCAAGCCCATGCAATTTTTACTAAAACAAGATTAAGGGAAAGATATTTTTCATAATAACAAATATTGGAAAAACAAGAAAACCCTAAAATCTTTTCTCTTCTCTTGTTCTTCTTGGCCGCCGGGTACAAACACACACCAAGGGGGTGTTGGTTGATTTTGGTGATTGATTTCTTGCAAGTGTGTTAGTGTGTTCATCTTCCTTTGTCTCACGTAATCGGTATATCCTTAAACCTCTTTTCCTTTAAGTTTTTTTTTCAATCAAGAACACATGAATCATGAATGGTATAAAAAAAAGTAAATACATGTTAATAAAATCATGAGGGTAAATTTATTTGGGTTTAAGGGGTGTTTGTTTGTGGCTGATGCAAGGAACCGAGCCCCAAGGGGGTCTCGGCTTGTTTTGATTCGCACCAACCGAGACCTCAAGGTCTCGGTGTGGGTTGTGTGTCTCTGTCGTAGGAACCAAGGGAACCCCGACCATGTCGGGGGTGTGTTTTGGCTCGGGTGGGTCTCGGCTAAGGACAAGAACCACCACCGGCTTATTCAGGTGGCTAAATAAGGAAAGCAGGGGGGACCCCATGCCGCGGCAGCAAGGGGAACCACCGGCTAGCCGGTGGGAACTTTGCTAGCAGGCGGCTAACCAAGGCTAGGGGTGCGTTTGGTTGCCGGCTCACGGGTTAAAACCGGTCCGGTTCACACATGTTTAGATTAAAACACGGGTTCGGTTCATGGTTGATTTTTGGAAGTTAATTATTTTACAAGTTTAATTATTTTTACAAGATTAAATTAAATTAATTAAAATATGTACATGATTAATTTAATTTATACATGACTTAGGTTATTAATATTATTATTAATACATGAATTATAACCTAAGTAACTATCTTTTTAATTAGACTATATAATTAATTAATTATTGAAATCATGATTTATAATTAATTAATTTGCATGACTTAGGTTATATTATTAATAGATAATAATACATGTTTAACCTAAGTATTTTTAACTTTATTTAATTAAATCATGTTATATTTAATTAAATACTTTAACCTATAGTTTATTTAATTCACATGAAATAATTAATAAACTATACTATTTAATTACATGACTTAGAATATTAACCAGTAAACACTTAAGCTTATATAATTAGCTTAATAATCCAGCTTATTTCTATTTATGCAAACTTTCTATTTTTAGAAACTTATTTAATTAAGGCAGCTAATCTGTTTATGGAAACTTTCTATTTTTAGAAACTTATCTATTTTAAGCAGTAAATCTATTTTTTGGAAACTTTCTATTAAACTTTCTATTTTTGGAAACTTTCTATTTTAGGAAACCTACTATTTTTAGAAAGTTACTTATTATTACACAATAAGTATAATAATACATGAAATACAAGAAATACTTAAACAGAATAGACAGAATACATGATAAACACAGTATAAAGCTTAAATCAGTAAAACATGACATGAACATATAAAACAAGCTAAGACGTGATATAAAACCAGTTACGTACTCGGTAATCAGATACTTATACACGTATGTATTTATGTAGCATTAGTGATACCGAAGTAGGCCTCTCTTCCGTTCGTCTTCTTCGTTCACTGGACACAATGTACAGATTCTCCGTCCTTTCAGTATGGACATTCTTCCTTATTAGGATTCCCCGTATGCAGCTAACTGTTTTCCCCAGTATATGTTTTATATGTTTTTGAATTACTTATGTTTATTTAGATACCTAAAGCCATATACATGCATGACCAGTTTCACCTAGTTATGGAGGTACCATAACCATAACACTAGAGGCACCAGTGTTATGACTCCACCACGACGGAGTGATAGCTCGTGGCGTCCCTTCAGCTTTTGGCCATATTATTATTATCAGGTGGAGCGTATGGGTGCATCCTAGTTTACATGTTTTCATCAGATTATTCAGGTGAATGTGGTGTGTGCCTTGCATCCTTCACAAGGAGCTGATCCCTCCTACCCAAACCAGTATATTAAATTAGAGGCAGCCCCTCTAGTTTGCATGACGAGGTCACCCCTCCAAGTATTCATGCATGTTGATATTTCATGATCTATATTGGCTAATAGTAAACATGTTAAACAATTTTTATAAGATAAACATAAGGCTTTTCAAACTATAAAACCAGTTTTAATAAGATATGCCAGGTTATTCAGGACTTAGTCTTTTCTGCTGCTTCATGCTTATATGCTTATATTATTCATGCTTTACTTGTATATCCGTGCACTGAGCGTTATGCTCAGCCGTTTTCCTTTTCACGTTCCAAAAACGGCAGGTACCCAGGGACGCTCATAGACTCTAAGCGTACGTGCATATGGATTGGAAGCTTCCTAGCCTTCTTTACTTTATGCATTTCTTTATACTTTGATACTCATTTCCATGGACATTGTTTAGTCCTTTACATTTACAGTACTTATGTTTGTGTGTGATGAGTTCTAATTTTGGGGTACCGATGTTTGATTCCGGTATTTCCTTTATGGTCATGTGATGTTTTATACATTTATCCTTGTATGCTTTGATGACATGCCATAATCACGCGTGACATTCCATTTACAAAAATGGGGTGTTACACAACACCTAGAGCAACCACAACAACAATCACCGTAGTCTGATCAACATGAGCAGAATTTGGAAGCATTAATGAAAGAGTTAGCTCAGATTAGACATGATACAGTTCAAGAAAAGGTTCAGTCACATCCAACTGAAGAGTTAAAAAGAGATGATGAACCTGAAAACACTGGAAAGTTGAATGTTGAAGACTCTACGGAACAAAAGGTGTCTGGTGATACCTTAGTTGTCGAAGAAAAGAACAGTAGTGTGTCAAGTACCAATGCTGCAGAAAGTACCGAAAAGCATGAACCTAGTACCGCCAAGCCAACTGCAAGTACTGTTGAGAAAGAAGGTTCAAAACCAGCTTCAGAAAAAAGTGCAACTCCATCATTTGGAGAGGAAGCCACTTTGGCAAAACTTTTGCTAAGTTTGAAGGAAAAGACATCAGCAGAGAAAGCCAAACAAAAGGAAGTTGGGCAAAGACACATGCTGATAACAATCAAGTTGTGGATATGGGTATATGTGACGGAGAAGCAGAACCAAATGATCCAGAACCATAAAAACTTGATGAACAGGTTAAAGAGCCACAAATTCAAACATAACCACAAGTAGAGCAACCTACAACTGCCATTGAAGCTCAAGAACCAAAAGACAGACAAAAAGAGGTTCAAGCTTCTAAACCAAGTACCAGAGGTATTGTTATTCCAGGTCAACAACCACAAGCAAGTAAAGAAGAGCAACCTCTTAGGTTTAAGAGAAAGCTCCCTAAAATTGACCCTAAAGGATAAAGGTAAGAAGCCATTGGAATCTTAGTCAGAAGAAGGAAAAAGTGACCCAGATAGCATTGAATGAGCTACGAAAAAATTCCAACAGGTGGACCATGATGAGGAAGTAGCTTGGAGAATGCAAGCTGAATTGCATGAAGAATAGATGCAAGAAGCTCTTGAAGCAAAGAGACTACAAGAAGAATTGTACATATGGGAATATAATGAAATTCAAGCTCAAATGGCAGCATATGATCTTCTAGCTAAAGCTATATAGGTGAAGAAAAGGATGCTTATGATGAAGAAGAAAAAAATAGGCTGATTATGGAGTTGGTAAGAGAACAACAAAGGTTCTTTGCTGAGAAGAGGAGAAAGGAAAACAATCTAAACCACCTACTACAACACAACTCAGGAATCAAATGGTTGCTTATCTAAAGCAGATAGGCTCTTTCAAACATGCACAACTAAGGAATAAGAATTTTGAAGAAGTCAAAGCTTTGTATGAAAAACACAAAATGAGCTTTGAACAATTTGTGGGCATTAGATTTGAACAAGATCAAAGAGATATGGAAGCTCATAGATTGAGACAAAGACAAAGGAGATGTAGAAGTACCCCAAGGATTGTTGAACCAACCATTGCTGATAAACCAGGAGGTAGTGCTCATAAGAAGATGACTACATATGTTAGAAAGCATAAAGAGACAAAGGAGATGCCAAAGGTGACACAAACACAAGGTCTGGATAAGGGAACCAAAATTCCAAGTGTTGAATAAATTGTCAACGTACAGGAAGTACATAGACAGCAAACGGTACATACAAATGAAAGAACGGTATATACACCCCAAGGAGAAAATGTTGAAACATAATCAGTACCTAAGGAAGGTACATCAGAAAAAGGGGAAGATAAACTACCTAGGAAGGAGGAAGGAAATTATGAAGGTAAAGGTTTGAAGAGAAAGACATCAACTCGCAAGATAACTCTAGCAAGAAAAAGGGTAAGAATTGCTGATGATGAAGGTTATGACATTGATGAAGACCATAGGAAACACCTAAAAATGATAGATTTTGATGATCAGTTGATAGACACTAAGGTAATGGGAAGGAAGTCTTCTATAACTCGTTGGAAAATTTCAATGACTAATGAGAGGGAAGCACATGGTGTGTTTAGAGCTGATAGATCTTACAGGTTGTTTCCTTTGTTGGAGGAAGTATTACACCTCTTTGATAGACAAGATATTCAAGAATTATATGAAGCTATCAGAACTAGATGTAATGGAAGAACAAAAAAAGTTATTTTACATAAGGAGTTAAAATTCATGTATGAGACTCCATACAAGTATGATGAGAAGTTCTGGAAAGGATAAGAAAAGTGGATTCCCACCCAATGGAGGTATTATAGGTCATGTGGAGTTCATACCATAGAGACCAATAAGGTTACTTTCTATCTTCTAAAAGAAAGAAGATATCCACTTGAGAGAAGAGTGCTAGAAAGGTTGTTGGATCTTCAATTAGAAGTTTCAGAAGAATCCACATGTGCTTTAGAGTTGATAAGGTTAACCAAACAGCAAATCAAGGATCTTGAGAGAGAAGAAGAATCTGAAAGAGAACTTCAAGTGTTTGGATTTCAGCCACACTTCATAAATAGTAATCAGTTCACCATGTCTAATCAACATAAGAACTGGCTAGTCCATAGGCAAACGGTTTATGGTATAGACTTCTCAAATCCATTGATAGCTGGTAGTTTGCTAAAAACTACATGGTCATTGACTCACCATGCTTTATTGCAAAGAGTTGGCTAGTCTAGGAGAAAACAGCTTTAGGTAAAGACATCTCAAATCCGTTCATGGTTGACAGTTTACCAAAAACTTGTATGGTAATCAGTACACCCTATATTTAATGAATAAAGTATTGACTATTCCAGAGCAAATGGAAAACTGGTTAAGAATAATCAAATTCGTTGATGGTTGGTGATTTGCCAAAAATCATGTTGCTGATACACATTGATTTATTGTTAACTGTCTTATGCAGGTGAGTTGAATACAAGATGCTGCAACAAAGATTCAAAAACTTTGAAGTCTAGATATTGAGAGACACTCTCTTTGCATCAATTGTGAAGTCAAAAATGTTGCAAGAAGATAAGAATGTTGATGATTCATTGCATAGAAGATCATACTTTGAAGACAAAGATCAAGTTCATGAAGAAGACGGAAGCTCATTACACCAGAAGAAGATCTACAAGGTGTTTGAATGCATTCGATTAGTATAAGATTAAAGACTGCAAGTCCTACCCAAAAAAACAATGAGCTGTATAAGCTATATCTGAAGACATGAAGACGCATACATTCAAGACAGAGAAACAAGAATATAACAAGTGATCATTCATGTTTAGGGGAGGATTGTTGGGAATTATTTGTATTTGTACCAAATACCTTTAGTATTATACCAAGTACTGTTAGTTATAGCAAGTACTGTTAGTAATAGCGCGGTACATGCAAGTACCATTGGTTGTAATGTTAAGTACTACTAGTTTGATAGGATAGTTATATCTTAGGTCAGGATATGTTCTAGTTATTATAGGAGTATATCGTTTCTGATATGCGTATGCTAATAGAATATTTTAGAGTTCCTTGCAAGTATAAAAGGAACATAGGGTCGTTGAGTTTATTTTACCTCAACACAAAGTTTATAATTAATAAAGAATTGAATAGTTAGTAGAATCCTTGTTCTTCTTAGTTTTGATAAGTTAGATTTCGCATAAATTATCTAGGTTTAGTAAGAGTTTCTTTCGTGCTCTAGTTTGTTTACAAGCTATAAGTACAATCCTTAACAGTATTACGATCTATTCATTGGGATCAACATCTCCGATCACCACCATCGCATCCCGGATCATAACCGCATCTCCGATCATCACCGTTGCATCCTCGAACATCACCGTCGCATCCCCGATCATCACCGTCGCATCCCCGATCATCAACATGAATCACGAATCGGTATAAAATCTCTCTTTACGTTTTGATCATAATTTATATAACTAAATGTGTAAACTGAATATAAAATGTATAAGTATGTAGTTTATAGCTTGATTATCTTAACTTATATATATTTGTAGTTGATTTCTTAAGGATTTGTTACAACTGAAATGTTAGTGATTGTGTAGATGAGTTAATGTAGGTGAAAATATGTGATTTGTGTTAGTTTAGTGTAGATGTAGAGATTAGACTATTACAAACCTATAATTGAAAGAATATAATATGATACGATTATATGTAATAGCGTTATGAGTTAATGTAGGTGCAAATATGTGCATTTTGTTACACTTTACGTTTAATTGAGTGTTGTTAGTGAGATTATGAAATGTGATTGGCTAAACAAAGTTGTAATGCGAGAAATGGTCTAATAGATGTATGATAAATAGTGGTGTTACGTGGATGTTGATTATTTCCATATTGGTTTAGGTTTTAGATTGTCGAGGCAAATAGGCCGAATTACCACTATTGATCTTTTTTTAGATCAGCGTGCAAAAATACTACCCTCTAGGAATGGAATTTGCTGTCATTATTGTTACTTGTATGTGCGAATGCTACCTACTCAGTAACTCGCAAGGCACAAATGTATGTCTCTTTCTGTTTATCGTCTTTGTGATTGACTACTCGCTTGATATTTGATGATTATCTTAGTTTATATGTAAGTTTTTTCTGCGCACATTGTACAATGCCGTATTAATGTTTGATAAAATGATAGTGATGATACTAAATATCCCTTTTGTTTGTAAACTTGTGTAAGATCCGGAGATGTTAATAGTATTTTCTTTTTAACATAATTGTGGCTATATGGCTCTTAGCCTAGAAGGCGTAACGAGCTCACACAACCAGGTTGGGTCCAGTCCAGAAGGCAATGGCACCCTTCTCTTTACACACGCAAGAGGAAACCCTTATCGTCCTAGGTAAGACTCGAACTTGAGACCTTGTTTAGAGGGAAAAACCTCCAAACTGCTAGACCAGAAGGCTTTGGTTTTAATAGTATTTTATTATTTTATAGGTTTAGCATGACTACTTAAGCACACGTGGGAGTATAACATAACTTTGATCAGGACATCTAGTTTAGGGTTTAGCGCGAATGCATTTGTGTTTACTCCTTAAATAATTTAATTGGACTGATCCGATTATATAATGGTGTAGATTTGTTATTTTCGGTACTGCTTGGATCTGGAAATATACATTAGGTTAAAGCACTAATGCAGTTTATTTTATTACTCATAATTAGTTTTATTAGATTGGTTTATTATAATTTACATAATATGGTACTAATGTACTTGGATCTGGACATTACATAGTCCGTGAGATAGCAGTAGTGTTGTATTACTTTGTTATGTTAGGATAAACATGGAAGTGACTTGGATAGTGCCATATTTTTTTGTGTTCACGCTATTAATTTGCTTCTTTTATTACTAATGATTATGTTGGACAAAGCAGCTATAATGGTGGCCGAGGGAAAGATGTTGGACAGAGCAGCTGCAACATTATGAATACTTATTTTGGACAAAGAGCTATAGTTGGTGGTCGAGGAAAAAGTGTTGGGCATAGCACGCATTATGTTAAGAAAGTTTATGTTCCCGTAGTTTACGCATCTCAATCACCAAATCTAACACATTATTCTCCATCTACTAATGCATCGACACCTACAGTTGATTCCCTAACAGCCCATGAGATTGAGACAAATAGCGGTATTTATAGAGGTAATTCCAACACAAATAAAATTCCACGAATACTTTTTGGATTAACTTATACTTGTGTTACTCGTTAAATTGGTTATTAAAATAAAAATTTTAATTCAAATAGATCGAGAGTCGCTTGTAGCGCAAAACGGAGCTAGTGGAGAATAGTTGAGCAAAAATATCCCAACAAATGCAACTGGCAAGAAAATTATTGACATCAATGATAGAAAGTTAGTTCGAACTTTGTTATTAGTTTCTCTATTGATTTATAAGCTTATATGATCTTGTGGTCTAAATAATGTAGCTACTTGGAACAATTTGTTGCAAGAGCAATTTGTATACAGAGGATTTCAAGGCACATTTTCATGGAAAACAAAGTCACTAGCACCGTCTTGATAGTTAGTTGGTAGAACTTTGTTACAAATGCAATCTGGTTATTTATTTTAAACTTTATTCTAGTATCAAGTAATCACGAAAAGTAAATAATTTACTGTTTGATGTCATTTGTAGGATCGTTTTCAGTATGAAGCAACTGAAACACTAGAATTGGCAAGAGACATGTGGCAAGGGCATATAGTGACACATATTTTAATGACACACAAAAATAAGTGTAAGTGAAAATGTATATTTACTTACACTTTTAAAAAAAATATAAGTAAAAGTTTAACTTTCACTCATATTTTTCGAAAAGTGTGAGCAAAAGGCTAATTTTCACCTACACTATTTAAAAAGTGTGGGCAAAAGGTTAACTTTCACCTATACTTTTTAAAAAGTGTAGGCAAAAGTCTAAGTTTCACCTATACTTTTTTAAAAAGTGTAGGCAAAATTCTAACTTTCACCTACACTTTAAAAAAGTATGGGCAAAAGTCTAACTTTCACCTACACTCGGTAAAAAGTGTGGGCAAAAGTCTAATTTTCACCTACACTTTTTAAAAAGTATGAGCAAAAGTCTAACTTTCATCTACACTTTTTAAAAAGTGTGAGTAAAAATCTAACTTTCACCATATTTTTTAAAAAATGTGAGCAAAAATCTAATTTTAAAAAAACGTTTTTTAAACAAAACCATCAAGATAGGGTATATTAAGTTAAGTTTGTTTTTACTCCTCAAACTTTACATAAAATATTTTGCAAAAAAATTTACATGGTCCACAACTAGTTTTAATCCGATCAGATCCTTAGTCTGGTTTTATTTACGAACTAGCTTTCTATAGAGAGTACTTGAAAGCATTGAGCATTTCTGACCATGAACCGGCCCAAACACATAAATCAACTAGAGGTCGAACTTGACTGAACCTATTTCAGTCCGGTCCGCAATCCATACTTTATTTAATGTTTAATTTTTAATCCATTTCGTTTAGGTTGGTCCGGTCTTACAAACAACTTACCATTATGCTTTGGACTGAATCACGGTTAAACCGGTCCGGATCAAAAACATTCAGTGTCGTCCTCGATTCGATGTTTTGAGCCAAATCGTTCTCGATCCGTTCTAATTTTTAAAGTACCTTTCCAATTTCAAATCGTGACAAATCGTTTCAAAATCAATGTTTTTAGATTCGGGTCAACTGGTTGACCCTGTTCAGATAAAAAACCGACTCATATTAACCCGATTTCACAATTTCTAAAATATTCTTTTTATAAACTAGGTTGACCAGAATCAACATAGATTGACCTAAACCTGACAAATCAACTGAATCGATTTAAAAATCGGTTTTCAAAACATTATCCAAAACTGGTCACCGAAAAAAAACAACTATAAACAGAAAATGTACAGAAAAATTATACAAATACAAAATTTTCCCCAAAAAGTTACACAAACAATACTCCCATCCCAACTTTCGCAACACAAAATCCCCCAATTCCAATCAAACTCACACACTCCATCCTAACTCAGTCGATACGCACATACATTTAATCGTTCCTCATCTCTATTAGGGGTTCGTTGAATCGTTGAATCGTAGAATCGTTGAATCGTTGAATCGATTTAATTAGGGGTTTGTTGAATCGTTGAATCGATTTAATTAGGGTTTTGTTGAATTGTTGAATCGATTTAATTAGGGTTTTGTTGAGTCGTTGAATCGATTTAATTAGGGTTTCGTTGTTAGTTAATCAGTTTCGGAGTTGTTATTGTAGCTCGGATTCGACGTCCGGTTTGAGGTCGGTTTCGAAACAGTTGAAAGTAAGTCCTCAATTATTTTGATTGTTATGTATTAATTTTTTATATTGTTTGATTGAATGTTTTTAGACCTGTTAGATTTAGTTTTAACACTTATTGTTATAGTCTGTTAGTTTTACAATTTAGTGTTTTTTGATAGGTTTCGAACATTAAGAGGTTTGTAAATGTATGATTGTGCGAAAGTAGACAATGCATGGGTATTAGTTAAATGATTTGGAATTGTATGTCATATAAACGAGGTTGAGGCGTAGTTTTTGTAGTAGACGGTAAACTGCTTGTTTCTGTGTGTGTGTGCACGTAATATGGTTAAGGGTCAAAATGTTGACTTTATAGAGGCAAAATGTGTATTTTATTGTTGTTACAGGATTGTGATAATAAGCGTCTTAAGCTGTAGTTTAGGTGAAGATAATATGGATAAGAATTAGGGATATGTAAAATGAGGTAGGGGCGTTTGTGAATGTTTTCTCGTTGTGTAAAGATAGCCGATATTATCAAACTAAGTTTGAATTAATACGTTGGTGTTGATACTTGTTTGCAAGGTGAACGACATTATCTGAATGGTAGTTTTTGTATTAGAGCGTAAAGTAGGTCTCTAAATGGTTAAGGGTCATAGTGATGAGTAACTTTTTTCTTGTGTGCAAGACATGTATGCAAGCTTTCATAAATTTGTTTTTGTTCTGCATGAACGTATAATAACGCGAATACGAGAATCTGTATGTTTGTGGTTACATGAACTGACTTTGTAAAAACTATTGAACCACCAATTGTTAACTCTATTCAAATCTTGATAGATTTTAAAGTCGGTTCAGTGGGTCACGGGTTAGTGGGTAGTCAACAATTCATTTGTAGTGCTAGTATATTTAATTGTTGTGTCTTTTTTCAATGCAATGCTTTTGCTGGTGGTCTAATTCATACTGTATCTTCATTATATTCTTTGCAATATTTCCAGCTGATACTTTCCTGTCATGTGGGTATATTGCCATACCTGCATCTTTGAAATTCTAAAACTATTCTATTATTTTTATAAAAACTTTCCAAAATGAGTGTAACCAAGGTCTCTGTGGTATGCAGGTTTTATCATGGAATCCAGTTTTAAATCCTTTGGCGCCTTGGGAGTGACCACCTCTGAAGAATATCTTCTGTATATATATGACGTAGATTCAAGGACAGAGGTACTAACTATAAATCTTCATCTAAACATTGATTCATTAAATCATAGACTACATAGCAATTAGTAAATGAATAAGTTATTGTCAAATAGATTGGTTACTGTTTTGCACCTAGTGCCAAGCCTTATCCTGACAAATTGATTATGACTGATCTCGTATACGAGTTTGAAGGATCCTTGTACAGTAGGTAATACTCTGTTTCACCATAGGACTTGAGGGTCAATATTGACTCTTTTCAATGCTTATATTTTGGAACTGAATGATAACTTGCATATCATGGCTATTCTGATTCAGTATAGCATCACTTTTATTATGATATCCGATGAAGTCATTGAAACACCGATATGAATTTACTTTTCTTCTTTCATACAGGTGTGGGAACATAAATTTGCTTGCATGTACCATATAATTCTCTGTTCCTATCGATGTTTTACTTGTAGCATAACCTTGAAATTAACAAACATAATTTTGCTTACAAGTATACAATTCTGTTTTTTATTGCAAGAGTTGGCTAGGACAGAAAATTAATATAACAAGAACTCCTCAGGTATCATGCGTTAATGTGCAGTTAGTATGTTAACAGTCTAATTGTTTCTTGCTTGTCAAATGTTTCTCATATTTCTAATTTTTTAGTAGTATTTAGTTAAATCTGGTCAAACTCTAAAATGAACGCATGAAGTCATTTAACTGATTGTAAAATATGGGTGCAGGTATGTTTTTGGAGATGTCCACATGGGTCATAGTCCAAACAACTCTGGGGTATCTAGATCCCCTGGTCTCGGCATAGGACTTTAGCCAAATTCACAGTAGTACTATCCTTAATAACCCCGATAGCTTTTCGACACAAACGTAAAATGGTACTATTAGCTGACTAGTAGTCATACAAAAACAAAAAGCTGTTAGGATAACGTATTTTGGTCTTAGGTTCAAACGCTACCAAGTAGACAGATGGAACGATTACACTGATAGGTTATTGGTCTTGAATATTACCTTACTTCCAGCAGCTATATATGGTAATCTATTGATTTTTTTGTTATATTATTATCATGATTACATATTCTTTACAGGAACCGATGGAAATTTAAAGCGACGTGACGATTGTGAAGCCCGAGAATATGCCCAGTTTTTTCTTGTTTGAACTCAGTTGTATTTCAATGAATTGTGATAATCATACTTACATTTCACACTTGATAAAGTTCGTTTCTTGTTTGTGGTTTGGTATACGTTATGTACTATTCACTTGTGAATTGGGTAAATATGTCATTTTGAGTTTCATATTTGACTCGATTTTTTTGTTATTAATTATTAGTTTTTGTGTGCCAATTAGAATAAAATATCTATAGCATTTCTATAGCAGAACATAGTAACACCTATAATGTCATATTGTGTGTGTCAGAAATAGTTTCATCCTGTCCTGACACTTTCAAGTGTCAGAAAAGGGTGTCACTATATACTTTTACCAGCAGGACTTTAACCCACACATTTTATAAGTGTAGGTGAAAAATAAAGTCTTTTAGTGACACTTTTTTGGACATTTACCGACACTTTTTGTCTGTCATTAAAAGACCTTTTTCTTGTAGTGTGGGAAGAGAGAGCAAGCATAAGATGTCGAGGTACATGGGCATGCATCAAGAGACGATGCAAAAAGATGAGTGGTAGTACAAACCCTTTGATTTGAAAGCATGTCATCCTGTTTTTGTACACCAAAAAATTTGGGAAAGGATGGTGATGATTTATAAAGTTCATAACAATTATATAATAATAACCAAAGATTAAAGCACGTAATATCGGAAGCGATTTAATAAGATCATGATAATACAATTATAATTAATCGAATTAGGTTACATATCTTTATCCTAGGGAAGATCCACAAGATCACCAATTAGGGTTTATGAAGAACAGTACCAAGATATAGTTTAATGTAAAATTATACTACGCTCTTGTACACACGTAATGTGACGGGCTAACCGTGAGTCTAGCACGTATAAACGAAGCTTCAACGCTTGTGGAATAATCTATCCAACAACCCTAGAGAGGGGCTAGGACTAGATTCAAGAAATCAAAACCAAAAGGTTAAAAGGAACCATTAAAAAGGTGTTTGCCTTTTGGTTTGATCGCAGGAAAGAAGAGAGAGGGGTGGGAAAAATTATAAGGCCTAAAGGTTGTTTATATAGGCTAGCAAAATTAAACAATTTAGGAAAGAAAAATAAAAATTTCTTCTCCTTTTGCCCTTGTAGCCGCCGGCCTAAGCCCACCTAAATGAGGCTTCCGGAATTTTCAGTCTCCTTCTTTTCTTCTATTTAATTCCATAACGATCGTTTAACTTAACTCTTAATTTATTTAACGATCGTTAGTTAAGCTTGGTTTAATTTAATAAATATATTAAATACATTTATTAAATAAAATTAACCCTTTACGTATTGTGTGCAATCTCGTAATCTCGAGTTCGATCCTATCACAAGACTATTAATTTTATGTCCATAAACTTTCAGCTCCCACTTGTACAAAATTCGAATATCGTGATTACATTGACTAGCGTCTAGTTACACTAGCAATGTCACTATTACAACTCGAGTAAGGTCTCCTGAACAAGACCTTTTAATGATTCATCATTATTATTATCCTTTCATTTCAAATACAATGTTAATAGGATATGGATCTCAGTCATTCCTTCATTAACCATTTTGTTTCTCGTTTACGGATATAGCAAGATTATCAAAACAAATTTGGGTGTGGCCACACAAACATCTTACTACTCCCCCGAGGGGCCCAACTGTATTATATTTCAAAATAATTTGAAGGAAACAAATCCCATTTTGACTACAAGCAAAACTTACGAACTTTGCAACACTTCTGAAAATAACCCTTATAGCTACCAGTTACGTTTAGCATTAGGTCACCTTACAGAAATGCACTACATTCAATTCAGTTTCCTGGTATCTCAGGTCTAAGGATAACTATTTATGATTTACTTAATGACAAAGATCCATAAAGTAAAATCATATAGTTGGGATAAGTCCAATATTTGATTCATCATATATCATCCAAAATTGACCAATATACTTTCAAGTATACTCTGTCGCTATTTTGGATTGTCTTAGTTTAATAATATTCCCATATTATTAATCGACAACGGACATTTAAAACATAAAAATTATTCATGGATTAAAACATGTAAAATAGGATACAAAATCAAATAACAGAAAATAAACGAAAACCAATCTTTATTTCATCAATTCAATAATGTTTTAACATCCTTTATCCAAATACTAATCACAGATTTATTGCATGAAATCGCTAGCTAGTTGCAGCCCAATAGCCTTGGCATGCTTAACTACCTTTGGTCTAGGCAAAGCCTTAGTAAAAGGATCAACTACGTTATCGTCTGTGTGAACTTTTATTAATTTTATTTCATGAGCTTCAACTTGTTCTCGTACGTAGTGATATCTATGTTTAAAGTGTCTGACGCCTTTCATGACTCCAGAATCATTGGCGAATATTATTGCAGCAGAATTGTCACAATATATATCAATAGGTTCTTTAATTGAAGGCATCACTCCAAGATCTCCAATAAACTTTCTAATCCAAACAGCTTCCATTGCAGCTTCTGAAGCGGCCATGTACTCCGATTGAGTCGCATGCATAGCAATGGTTGTCTGCTTTTTGGTCTTCCAGTCAACTGCTCCTCCATTGATGACAAACACGTAACCCGTCTGAGACTTCGTATCGTCTTTATCACATTGCCAGGACGCATCACAGATACCTGTAACATTCAGATCTGTGTCTGGTTTACCCCCAAAAACCAAAAACATATCTTTCATACTCCTCAGATACTTTAGTATATGTTTAGCAGCAGTCCAGTGAAGCTTCCCTGGATTCTGTTGGTAACGACTGACCAAGTTCTGAGCAAACGCCACATCAGGCCTTGTGCATCTTACAACATACATAATAGATCCTACAGCCGAAGCATAAGGCACCTTCTGCATGTAAGCCACCTCTTCAGGTGTTGATGCATCTAACTCATGACTTAATTCATGTTTAACCTCCATAGGTTGAAAACCTTTCTTGGAGTTATGCATGTTCTACTTCTTCAATATCTTATCAATATAAGCATCTTAACTAAGACCAATTAACCGTCTTTTCCTATCTCGATAGATTTTAATTCCCAGAATATATGCACAATCTCCCAAATCCTTCATAGAAAAACAATTACTAAGATAATCCTTAACTTCCTGAAGTCTTGGAATGTTACTTCTCATGATTAATATGTCATCGACATATAAAATTAGGAACACTACATTACTCCCACTAGCTTTGCGATATACACATGGCTCATCACGATTTTGAATAAATCCGAACTTTTTGATTTCTTCATCAAATCATTTATTCCATTGACGTGATGCTTAATTTAAACCATAAATAGATCTTTGAAGTTTGCATACGCGTTTTGGATATTTAGGATCAACGTACCCTTCCGGTTGTTGCATATAGATGTCCTCATCTAAGCGACCGTTCAAGAAGGCAGTTTTAACATCCATTTGCCACATCTCATAGTCATATTATGCTGTTATAGCTATGAGAATCCTAATATCTCGTAAGTCTGCTACCGGAGAAAATCCCTCCTCGTAGTCTACGCCAAAAGTTAGAGTAAAACCTTTAGCTACTAAACGTGCTTTATAGGATTGTACTTTACCATCCATGTCGGTTTTCTTCTTGAAAATCCACCTATTTTACACTACTTTAGCATTTTTAGGCGCATCTACAAGAATCCAAACATCATTGATTTCCATGGATTTCATTTCCTCATTCATCGCAACTATCCATTTTGACTTTTCTGGATCAAGCATTGCGGATCGATAGTTAGCAGGTTCACCAAGATCCCCTACTTCCTCCTCATCATTCTTTATGTTAAGACATAGTTTGCTTGGCGCACGTATAGTCCTTCCAGACCTACGTGGAGGAACTAATTCCGGTGGAGCTCCCAGACTTTCTGGCTCTATTGGAATTTCTTCGCTGGTATTTTCAGAAGGCAATGTATCTTCTTGAATTGCTTCAAAATCATAATTTCTCCCACTGAATTCTTGATTTACAAGATCATTTTCAAGGAAGTCTCCATACCTAGCAACAATAACTTTGTTCTCAGGTGGATAATAAAAGTAGTAACCCATAGTTTCCTTAGGGTAACCTACAAAGATACATTTTACTGAGCATTGTTGGAGTTTATCTCCAGCGTCACGTTTCACATACGCCTCACAACCCCAAATCTTTAAATAAGACAAATATGGCTTTTTTCCATGCCATAGTTCATATGGTGTCTTATCAACTTCTTTGTGGGAACCATATTCAGAATGCGAACAACAGATTCTAGAGCATAATCTCAAAAGGATAAAGGTAAAGTTGTAAGATTAAACATAGATCGCACCATATCTAATAATGTACGATTTCTCCTTTCGGATACACCATTTTGTTGTGAAGTATATGGAGATGTAAGTTTCTGAACAATTCCGTTCTCACTTAAATAATCTTTAACTCTTGACTTAAATATTCACCACCTCGATCGGAACGAAGAGCTTTAATCTTTTTTCCTAGTTGCAATTCTACTTCCGTTTTAAACACTTTGAATGTTTCAAATACCTCATGTTTATGCTTAAGTAAATTAACATAACCATAACGGCTATAATCATCCGTAAATGTTAAGAAGTAGCTAGCACCTTTCCTTGACACATGTCTAAGTGGTCCACACACATCAGTGTGTATCAAACCAAGTAGTTCAGTAGCCTTTTCAATATTGCTATTAAAAGGTTTCTTGGTCATCTTTTTCTAGAGATACAAGACTCACATTTATCAAATGATTCATCATTGATATTTTCCAAAAGACCATCACGTTGAAGCTTTTGTATGCGAGTCTTTCCAATATGGGCAAGTCTACAATGCCAAAGATAAGAAGAGTTCTTGTCTAACTTTCTCTTCTTATTCAAGCTAAAAACAGAATTATTTTTTCTCTTGGAATTATTATCATGCATGTTAATTTCAAAAACACCATTCACAGAAATTGCATCAAAATAGAATAAACCATCTTTGAAAACAGAAATTCTATTATTATTAATAGTGTGAATAAATCCAAGATCTAAAATACACGAAAAGGAAATAACACTCCTACCAATTGTAGGTGCATAATGACGATTATTTAAACGCATTACTAAACCCGAAGGTAAAACTAGATTAAATGTTCCTATGGCTTCAACCGTTGCTTGTGCATCATTGCCCACTTGCAGAAATTGTTCCCCATAGGTAAGCTTCCTCTCCAACTCAAATTCGTACAGTGTATTACAAATGTTAATACCGCATCCCATATCATATACCCGGGAATTTGATTTGTATGTAAGATTACATAACTCTATCACAAATAAGTTACCTGAAGATGCTGCAGCACTAAGCTCAGCCTTCTTCTTTATTTCTCGCAACTCATCGAGATAAAGAGGGTAGTTCCTCTTCTAGTGACCACTTGCTTTGCAATGGTGACAAGTCTCATCCTTCTGAGGTTGATTCTTCTTGACAAAGTTTTGCTTAGGTTTAGAATAAGTCACAACTTGTTTGACCTTATCACCCTTGCCTTTGCCTTTCTTCTTGTTCGCTTGCGGTTTTAGCTTATTCACTCTACCCTTTGGTACATAAAGCACAGGAGGAGTAGAAGCAGATGCCTTGTCCTTTAACCCCTTTTCATAGTCAATGAGCATTGCATGCAAATCATTAACTGTATTCCCCGTGCAATGCATATTATAGTTTTGAACAAAATCATTGAAGTCCTTGTTAAGGGACCTATTAATCAAGTTGATAGCCATATTATGATCATAGGGTTGTCCTAGTGCAATGAGTTGTTCCATATAACCCCTCATTTCCATATAATAGGCACTTACAGACTTTCCAGGAGCTTGCTTGCAACTATGCAAAGCATCTACCAAGTCGTAGATCTCCACAGCTTGCGGCTTTTCAAACATAGCCTTGAGCTCATCAAGCATTCGCTTAGGTGAAAATAGCTCATACTTCTGTTGAAGTGGAGGAGCCATTTTCCCTAACATTAAAGTAGCCACCTCAGAGTGCTTCTTAACATTAGAAGCGTGTTCAAGCCTTTGCTCATTAGATGCTCCTTCAGCAAGATCCTCCAGATAAGGAGTAGTCAAGATATCGATAGTACCCGCAACTCTCAAGACAATTCTTAGTGAGCGATACCAATCATTGAAGTTTGGGCCAGTAAGTTCAGGATGATCAAAAAAGATTTGAATGCAGAACTTATAGTCATATTGTTTTCGGGTTGAGCCATTTCTACAGAAATAAGTTCAAATATTAGTATTTTCGATAATACCATTTAAGAAAATAAAATTACCCTGGTAATAAAAAACCATAGTATTTCCTTGAAACTATAATCCATATTGACATAAACTTATCACATCAGTTGATCTGCTAGTGACAAATGTATTCAACACGGTAACTTGTCGAACAATAATTGACAGACAAATTTGCAATTTCTATATATTTTAGGGATTTACATTGCCAAAAGTCATTTTGCATTGTAAACATGTTTTATCCCTACTTTACGCCTTAAGCTTCCAGATCTCACTGAGTAACTCAATTAAGTCAACTAATCTAAAGAACGTAAAAACCTTCATGTGCAATCTTATTCACTCATGAAGTTTTCTCTCCATTACAACATCGTCCAAAATCTCATATGACGACAATTGTAACTTCAAGTGTTCGTCAATTAGATGGCATAAGACTTAAATTTAAGGTTATAGATTTTGGTGTCAAAATCATGTATGGATAAGCATGCATACATCTCCATAGCATAAGTTTAATAAAACTTTTAGTAAACCTTTTGGTGAGTCAAAAATTTCGCCATAAATCACAAGTTGAGGTATTGTTTAAACCAATTAAAGACTTTACCCACAACAATTCACAACGTACTTTTTCTAGAACTCGGCTAAAGCACAAAGCAATAAACTTATTCATTGTGTTTTGGATGTGAATTTGTGGCAAATCAACCTTAAGATATAATGCAAAAGATAATTGTAGGTAATTTCAATTTTGACGCACAGGCGAGCCGGGAATTCGGTCAGCGACTAATGGCATAGCACCTCCTTCCTTAACCGGGTACAAGATCAGCGGTGCGTTATACCCACTTTATAGTTTGTCAAAAAGAGTAGATCGTTAAATTATCATTGCAAATTATCAATCAACGTAATTCTATGTAATTTAGATCTCAAAACAATTCATAAATTTGATTATGATTTAGTCCATATTATTTTCCTTGGAAAAAGTTAGCCTTGTTTACAACATACAAAAAAAAAACGCATGAAAACAAGTAGATACAAAAAAAACTAAATCAAATAGCCACATGCATAACAATTTATTCAAAGAACATCAAATCTAGGGTTTTATAAACATAAAAGTCTTCCCTAATTTTAAAAACTTTGAATCAAATAAAGCAAATAGCATATAAAATCATATGATCCGTGAAAAACATGCATGTTCATCACGGATCTCCCACATACTCTTAACAATTAAAATACTACGGATCGTAACCATACATGACATAACAATTAATCCATGCGAACATCTAAATATTATACCATGTAATTTTAGGGTTTACAAAATTATTATTTTTTTTAATAAAAATTCGGCTATGCCAATTTTTTAAAACAAAAAAAAACAAAACCCTAATTTTGTTAAAACCTAAAAAATAACATGTAATTTTAACTCAAATCATCATTAGTTAAAAAAAGCTTTAGATCTCGATAATTATAACATGTTAAAACGGTTCTCGATGCCACTGATGATTTATAACGTTCATAACAATTATATAATCATAAGCAAAGATCAAAGCACGTAATAGCGGAAGCGATTTAACAATATCATAATAACACAATTATAATTAATCGAATTAGGTTACATACCTTTATCCTAGCGAAGATCCACAAGATCACCAATTACGGTTTGTGAAGAACAGTACCAAGATGAAGTTTAATGTAAACCTATACTACGCTCTCTTGTACACACGTAATGTTATGGGCTAACCGTGAGTCTAGCACGTATAAATGAAGCATCAACGCTTGTGAAATAATATACCCAACAAACCTAGAGAGGGGCTAGGACTAGATTCAAGAAATCAAAACCAAGAGGTTAAAAGGAACCCTAAAAAAGGTGTTTGCCTTTTGGTTTGATCACAGGAAAGAAGAGAGAGGAATGGGAAAAATTATGAGGCCTAAGGGTTGTTTTATAGGCTAGCAAAACTAAACAATTTAGGAAAGAAAATCTTTTTTTTTTCCTTCTCCTTTTGCCCTTGTAGCCGCCGGCCTAAGCACACCCAAAGGAGGCTTCCGGAATTTTCCGTCTCCTTATTTTTTTCTATTTAATTCCATAAAGATCGTTTAACTTACCTCTTAATTTATTTAACGATCGTTAGTTAAGCTTGGTTTAATTTAATAAATATATTAAATACATTTATTAAATAAAATTAACCATTTACGTATTGTGTGCAATCCCGTAATCTCGAGTTCGACCCTATCACACAGAGGCGGAAGCAGAGAGGGGGCACGGTGGACACGTGCCCCCTTCCCAAAAAAATATCGTGTGTATTTTTTCTGAGTTTTAGAGGTTTTTTTGTGAAGTGCCCCCTCAAAAATGATTTTGTCTATATGGTAAAGAAGAAGAGAAAAAATTGAAGACGAAGAAGATGTATCAGAAAGAGAAACTGAGAAAGAGATATTTGTCCTTTTGTTTAGTTGTAGGCTTGTAGCAGTGGGTTGGGTGAATATGTGAAATAAAGCAATATTATTTCTTTATAAATATTTTTAATTTTTAATATTTAATTCTTTTTCACATAGTAAGTAACGTAGTAATGTGAACTCAATTTGTATCCTAGTGTTTACACGGTGTATTTCATCTTTTTATTGCAAAATGTGTAGTGTTTTTCATCTTTCATATATTATTGAAAAATGTGTAGCTGTCATTAGTAGCTGTGAGCAGAAGCTGTTATAGTTCATCGCTCATTTTTTCACCGCTCTTTAAAAGAATCATTGAAAAGCTAGCATTCCTAAAAAGTAGCACCGCTCACCGCTTTTTTACCAAACGACTAAAAAAATCACAACGCTCACCGCTCATTTTGCCAAACAAGCATTAAAAATCAAAATCCTCTTCTTCACCGCTCACTACTCCAAAAAGTTTCACCACCGCTCGTTGCCAAACACAACCTATTATACTTTTACTTCTGGCTTTTTAAAACGTAAACTGCAAAAATCGTTTTTATGATTTGAGAAAATTATATTGCAGTCTAATCTTGACAAAAACGAAAGCATTGTTTTTTGGGAAACTTTTGGTCGGATAACAAGATTAGCGCCTCTTATTTGATCAAAACAAAATATATTCTAGTTTTAATAAGGCGTCACGTCATTTTGGTCTTTTAGTTTTCAGTTTAACGGCAAAAAAAAAAGTTGTGCCCCCTTATGAATTTTTTCTGGCTCCGCCCCTATTATCACACGACTATTAATTTTATGTCCATAAACTTTCAGATGATTAGATCTTTGATGACAAAAGAGTGGAGGAGCCCATCAGTGAATGGAACCACAAATAGGAAAAAGGTTCCTAGCGAAAATGAGGGGAGTTGCATGTATGTGAGACACACCGGAGGCTCTATGAACTTTGGCATACACTCTCAACGAATGGTATGTACATTAAACCTCTTTATATCTTGTTTATAAATATGATTCTTGCTTTATACAGGTTCTGAGCATTTATAGTCAATAAAGCCTGACTCCGAATTATAACTTTTGATGTCTACATTACGGTCCTGCTATTAATACTCCTACTATTTAAAAAAAGTACAAAAAATACAAAAGTTTATACTTTTTTCCCCTTTTTCCCTACTTTACAGTTCTGCACAGTTTTTTTATTAGTTTCGGTTCCGTATTTTTATCTGTTTGTTACTTTAGACCTATTAAACTTTATAATTTTTATTACGTATTTTCAGGATATCAGTTTTATAACATAAATAAAATTATAAAAATAAAAAAAATTCAAAAAAATTCAAAAAACAGGAGGGTACCAACTGTATTTTTGAGGGGTCTTTATAACATGAGCCCTACATTACTCTATGTGACACATGGTTATGCGTATACAAGTCTCAAATCATTAATATCGTAGTTCTCGTTCTTATTTTGCTAACTTCAATATTATAAATATTATACTAAAACTGTTACTTTCTTATAGAGTAAATAGTATAATAGTTTTTGGGATTCTATTACTAGTACTACTTATTTGCCATTACGAATTTGTGATGCATTCTTTGAAAATTATGGAATTAATTAACTAGTTTTTCTACTTTGATTTATAAATTTCGTGATATGATACTAGAATTTAAATTGTGCTCTAATTAGATGATTAATTTAAGAATAATCTTATATTCGCACTGATCTTATACAAGAAGCATGTATGAGTTTAGTGATAAATCTCAGGTTTTGGTTGTTCCATTTAAGATTTTTGTATCTGATTATGAGCTTGGTAATTTGCTTTTATTTTTTTCAGAATCATTGACAATTGTTGTACTCAATGCAGGAAACTATATTAGGAAAAAGACCAAATTAGATCGAACTTTTTGAAAGAGTACAGAGTAAAGCCAAGGGTATAAGTGAATGGTGTAATAGTTCTGTGTGTTAAGAAAGCGGAGGTGATCGGACGATGCAAGAACATATGCTTAAAATGTTTCAGTCATGTGGAATCTTAGAAGTAGTTTGTTTGGAACTTTAAAGACCATCTTAAGTAACTTTTAATTTTCATTTCTTAGAAATAATTGCATTTTAATAATGGTGTAAAAGAACAATATACACCTTAGGATACTTGAGCAGTTTGTTTGTACTCGATAACAAGTTAACAATTGTATTCGCTTTGTTATACGATTTTTTCCTAAAATCTTCTAGTAATAGATGTTGAATAGGTTGTTATGTTACCAAACGGATTATTGTTGCTTATTTTATATATTTTAGTTTTACAGAAATTACCAATGCAAAATTTAACTCTGATGCAAAATGGATAAACTTTTACAAAACTTACCAATGCAAATGTGCGTAAAATTGCAACTAAGCATTTGTCCATTGCTAAACTTTGAATTTCCGTTGCTAAGTTCATCAAGTTACCAACGCTACTAAATCTACCAACGAAAAGTTTCAATTACGAGCGGCTTTTTCTGTTGCTAAATAACAACGGATTCTATGTATTCTGTTGCTAACTGAAATTAGCATTGGGCCAAATTTCAACGCCATGTTTTCGTTGCTAATTCCGTTGGTACTTGCATTATCAACGCAACATACATTGTTTTGCAACGAATTTTGGGGCGTTGCTAATTGTCGTTTTTCTAGTAGTGAGAGAAAGAAAAGAGGAAAAGTGATTTTAGGGATTACAAGTGAATAATGAGGTATCCAAGACCTCCTTGTATGCTTGTAATAACTTGGTGATCAATTAGCCAAGCCCCAAAAGCCTCATGGTTTTTTATTTCCTTTTTCTTGATTTTCATTTCTTGGTTTATGATACGACTACATTCAAGCTTGTCGATGTCAAAGCAGGACCAAGTCAAGAGTAGACATCAAAGGCTAAAACAAGTTATTAAAACAATGAGTTTGAAGAAGTCTCGGGTTGTTTGAACGTGTAGTAGTAGTGTAGTCATGCATTTAGGAGAAATAAGTGGTTTCCACATTGTATTAGTTTCGCACGTTTACACTTTCCAGTCAAGTATTTCCTAGAGTTTAGGTTAGTGGTTGCTTTCTGTTATCAGTATTTATATTATATTGTTTTGCATGAGATGGAATATAAGAAAATTGTCCCAAGTCTTCTTCTTCTCCATTGTTATTCTGAGTCTAACCCGCTGAAGGGTATATCAATTGGTGCTTTCATCGACGATCTCACCATGCCTCCCCGAAAAGACGCATCCAACGAAAATCCACCAGCAAGTTTTCAAGACCAATTATCAGCCCTCGATGCAAAAGTTGACGCCCTCGTCAATAGCATGACGAACTTTTTCCAAACCCCACTGTCACCGCCACCACCACCCCCCACCCCCACCTAACAATCCGCTTCATAAATCACCAAAGATTATGTTACCCACGTTTGATGGCACCTCCCTGTTGGATTGGCTTTTTCAAGCCGACCAATTATAACATTCCGTTTGACCAACGTGTGGCACTTTCATCCTTCCACTTTCAAGGAGATGTGTTAAGTTGGTACAAACATATGCATAACAACCAGCTCTTAGGTGACTGGGCACCATTTACACGTGCTCTTGAACTTCGTTTCGGCCCCTCCTCATTTGAAAACCACCAGGCCACACTCTTTAAGCTCAAGCAAACCGGTTTCGTAGCCGCTTACCAAACTCAGTTTGAACGACTCAGTAATTGTTGGTTGGATTACCCACCACGGCCCTCCTAAATTGTTTTATATCGGGTCTCCGTTTCGATATACAACAAGAAATCGTCGTCTACAAACCCACCACCCTTCACCAAACATATGGCCTCGCCAAACTTATTGAAGATAAGTTAGCCGCGACACAATCGTTATTCACATCCTCGACTCGTCCCCCATTCATACCTCCTGCCACCCACACAACCACCATTCTACATGTTACAACCCCACCTGCTATCCTCCCAAAACCTATGACATAAACAACGCCTTTACCAACACGACGCCTCTCACCTGAAGAAATACAAACTCGACGTAACCAAGGTCTTTGCTTCCGTTGTCCTGTACGGTTTTACCCGGGACACCGTTGCAGTCCACCCCAGTTTCTCTTGCTTGGAAATGATGAACCAGTGCCATTAACTATTAACACTGAGACCCTCGCCAACCTAGAAGATCATGCATATGACATACAACCGCCTCAGTACTTAGCCCTTTCTACTGCGGCGTTGCATGGTACAACATGCCCACTCGCGCTTCGCATTACCGGTCACATCAACGGACACTCCGTCACCGTGCTTGTAGACTCTCGTAGCAGCCATGATATTATCAAACCTTGTCTCGTTTCAACACTAAACTTACCATCCGATTCCAAAACCTCATTTCCCGTTATGATTGTTGATGGTACATTTCTTCATTGCACGGGACAATGTCCTAACGTCAAACTTCGGCTTTCGGAAACCCCGTTTTCTATTTCTCCATATGTTTTTCCGATTGAAGGTGTTGATGTCGTATTAGGCATGTCATGTCTAAGTAGCCTTGGGCCACTCAAAGCAGATTTTTCGGTGCCACAACTTACCTTCAATCACCTCGATAAAGAAGTTACCTTGCATGGGGAGTCCTCGCCTAAGTTGGGAACAAGCACCGACCTTAAGGACAAGGTAATAGTTCAACCGGAGGGTATTGATACGACTACATTCAAGCTTGTCGATGCCAAAGCAGGACCAAGTCAAGAATAGACATCAAAGGCTAAAACAAGTTATTAAAACAATGAGTTTGAAGAAGTCTCAGGTTGTTTGAACGTGTAGTAGTAGTGTAGTCATGCATTTAGGATAAAGAAGTGGTTTCCACATTGCATTAGTTTCTCACGTTTACACTTTCCAGTCAAGTATTTCCTAGAGTTTAGGTTAGTGGTTGCTTTCTGTTATCAGTATTTATATTCTATTGTTTTACATGAGATGGAATATAAGAAAATTGTCCCAAGTCTTCTTCTTCTCCCTGGTTATTCTGAGCCTAACCCGCTGAAGGGTATATCAGTTTATTTGTTTAACTATAATTAATATTTAGTATAATATTAATTATATATTGCTTAATAATTTACGCGTGCGTCTCTTTAGACTCGAGACGACTTCTAAACATATATTATTTTGATAGTTACGAGACAATGCCTAATATGGTTTATGGCGTCGTGGGCTCAACAGGTACCGCAAGCTCTTAGAATTAATATTCTTGTCACCTCTTCTTATCTTTCCAAACAAAGGTTTTGCCAAACTCAAACGAAACGCGAATATCATAAAACCTAAATTCTATTTTTTTTTCTTTTTACCAAAATTCCATTTGTATTACATAAAACTCTGGGATCTTTTATTAAATCGCTAACAATATTTCATCTAGAGGTTTGCTAAATTGTCACTTTTATTTTACTTTTTAGACACCAATTAAACTATAATTATTAAAATAGTTAATGTTTATAAAAACAATGTAAGACTAGCAATAAATGACATCAATAAATATAATTATTTAATATTAAACTTAATATAACTAAGATTAGCAATACACGATATAAACAATTTTTTTATTGTTTTCTTAATCTTTTTATTTTTTTTAAATGATAATAATTATCTAATACCAACTTAGTTATTGACGTTAACTTGCTATATTTTCTAATTTTGATGTACAAGTATATGAAATCTTTTATTTATTTTTTTTTTTGTGATTTTGTAAACATATGAGTGAGTATCCAAACGAAAAAAAAATCACAAATCATGAAAGCATTACAAAATTGCATTAAGTTAAATATATGAGTCACCATCCAATGCATCGTCAAATTGAATATCTTCATTTTCTATCGGTTTTGACAATTAAACGTTTAGCGTCCCTCAAAAGATATCAATTGAATTCAAAGGAAAATTTTCGCATGTAGCAAAATAAAGATAATTATTTTGAAGTTTATGTAAAACAAGACCTTAAAAGTTATCAACCGAAGCCAAAGGAATAACTTGCGTGAATAATATGATTTATAAAAATAAGTCGGAAGTTGAGATACTATTTGAGCCCCCATTCTTCTAGTAGCAAAACAAATCTTATTAAAAATATGACTAACGGTAAAGATCGTGATAACTATTAAAGAATTTAAAAATCGATGTTGTGAAAAAATTAAATAAATTTATAAATTAATTTTTTGAAATCAAACAGTAAGTGTCTTTTTTGGAAACGGCAAATAATTCAACGGACGCCTACTCGTAATATTTCAACGAGCACCCCGAGTTCGAGCACCGCATAGCGGGCAAACCCAGCCCCCAAAGGGATCTCCAGGGAGAATTCCCCACGTGTGTCCGTGTGAGGTATGAGTTACATTACGCTAATGCGACGACCACAAGGATCGAACTCACAACCTGCAGCCCACAGTGGTTGTAAACCCAGTGCATCAATATGCAAAACTTAATACATATAAATTAGTTGGACATTAATGATGATAAAATAATTAATGATAGATAAATTATGCACCAATGCTAAACATTTATTTATTTGAATGCACAAATTTAATGTAATACATGTATTTCATTATCCAATGCGTGGTAGTTATACCCTTGGAATACATGTGGTTTATAATTGAAATACACAATATGTAAGACTTTAACATAGGGTTGCAATCAAGCCAAGTTTTTATCAGGCAACTCGAGTCGAGCTTGAGTTTGACTCGATCAAGTCAAGTTTTTATCAAACTCAAGCTTAAACTTAAGCCCAAAAAATAGTTCGAAACTATATCAAGCTCAAGCTTAAACTTTTGATAGCAGTTCTTATCAAGCTTTTTCAAGGTCTATTAAAAATATGTTTTTATGATGAATTTATATAAGCAACTAATTGTTAAATTGAGTATTAACTTAATTTTAAAGGCTAACTTCATAAATAAATAATATAGTTTAGAAGGACTTTTAACTGTCATTATAATTATATTTTAGTTCTTGGTAATAATTTTTTATTTTTCTAAATTTAATTATTGTATTTACTCGGTACTTGGTGGAATACAACAAATATTTTTTGTACTTTTCTTAATACTAAACACAATGTGTCTAAATTGCACTCACACTCACATCATGCAATGGTCTTTGAGACTTTAATCGTATTAGAGCACAAAACACATTTTGAAACCAAGGGTGTACAATGATGTTATTATTGGTTTTATTTGTTAAATAAATCAAATTTGTTTTAAGTAATGATTTTTTTTTTCATTTTATACATATGTTTATTGATGAGTTTTATTATAAAAAAATAAATTTATATACATTCAAGCTTTTCAAGCCAAGCTCAAACTTTTATCAAGCCTTATCAAACCAAACTCAAGCCTGGATTGTTAAAGCTTAACAAGCTATTAAGCCAAACTCAAACTTATAATTTTTGTATCAAGCCAAGCTCAAGCCTTATCAAGCTTGAGCTCGGCTCAGCTCAGCTCAGCTCAATTACACCCTTACTTTAACAAAACAAAGGACACACGTTTAATTATAGATCTGTATATTTTTTAGCGAATTATTATTAAACCACAAATGGGTCTATTATTAAATTAATGGATCTAGATCTATTACTGTATTCAACCACAAATCTCAGTTTCCGATACATGTGTTCCATTAAGTCTTTTGTTGAACCAATTAAATATAACGACTTGGATTTGGACTTCTAATTTGGAGCTCTCGCTCTCTTCTTAGCATTTTGAGATTTTATTCTTCATAAAAAATGATGTTTTGATGGAATAACGTAGTTTCGATTTGTAAAAATAATATTTTTAACGGTAATTGTTAATAATATCAATCAAATCCATTCATCACCTATTAGTATTATTTTATTAGACATACATAAGTTTTTAAGAAGAAATATAAAATGATGTACATAAGTTTAATTTCTACGAAATCTAATGAAAAAACAATCGAACACAAAATATTCACCAGAAAATATGGTGTTTCCGAGAAGATGTCGTTGGAATTTGGGATTAATGGCAAAGAAGATGAAGAACGTAAGAGTATTTTTTTAGAAATCACTTGAAAAATCATTTTAAATCACTTAAAAAGTTATTGATAGCCGTAATATAAATGTTTATCGCGTGGAATGGTAGTACATGAAGAGTATTTCTAAATTTAAAATAAACTATGAAATTTTAGGTGAAATTACATATTTAAATTTTTTGAGAAAAGATTTTCATGAAATATATATACTAATTGTTAACGAGACAAATTTTAAAATCTTAAAAAATTTAAAGCGAAACGATCATGTATATGACTCTCTACTACGTACCTTGGTACATTTGTAAGAAAGGATCAGAGGAGTCAAAGAAGAGATGCCCTACCGGGGGGTGGCGGGCTATAATTAGTTTAGAATATAGAAAGCAAGTAAATGAGGGAATTCTCCACTTTGACTGGTACCAGACCTTTTTTTGGCGCACCTTTGCCTCACAGGTCGATCTCGCATATGGTAGGCGTTGGGCCCTATAGAACTTTCAACGAAAGAAGTTCTCCACGCCTTTTCTGGTGCTTCGTGCCTGCTATGATTGCTTGTCTCTTCGATTGCCGGACCTATCCCACATATTTTATTAAATTAAGTGGCAAAGGTTGATGCATCTTAATATATTTTTTTATTGGGTGAGAAACGGATTTATGTGTTAAGAGTATTTAAAAATTTTGAGCTCACCTTCATCTAAATTAACTACGTTTCTTTAACAAAGAAAAAAACACCTCTTTAGTTACGTTTCCTTGACCTTTTACCTAAAAAAATGGAAGTATACTTCTAAATGTAACTTTGTTAGTTTACAATATGTACGATGATATGCAAGTGTAAAAATTTTCTTTGATCATTACGCAAGTTCTAATAAACCATATTTATACCTTAAGTTATTTGGATTGACGTTAAGTCTAAAATTTGTTTACATAAATTTGCACTTAGTATGTCCATATCTAAAAGATTATTAAGTATTACTGGATTAACGTATACCTTAGAGGGCACGGTACAATGCAATGGCTGGCCGGTTGGCTGGCAATGATGACGCGAGCCGACGGCGCAGCCAACTGTACCGTGACTCGCGTTATGGAGGTTTGCGTCGTAGGTACCAGCTGACGTCATGCCTGATGGCTCGAGTCCACGGTACGATAACTGCACCGTAGCTCGCGCTGTCGGTCGTGTTATCAAATTTTATTTTTTTTGAATATTTGAATTTCTAGCCGTTGGGTAACTGGCATTTTTTAAGGTAAATTTTGATCGTTTGTAGGGTGTGAATACCCACTTTTTCAACTATTTTAATTATTTTTTGAGCAAACTATTTTTATTATAAATACCCTATTTAACAATCAAAAAATATATACAATTTTCTACAATATATTCACACACTAGTTTCTAAATATAAATGCCGGATGTTCCTATTTGTCCGCGATTTATGAAAGTATGATCAAGATGATATGGAAGATTATGCACGATATCTTCAATATTGTGAATAAATAGAAATGTTAGATGATGAAGAGCAAGAATGTAGGGTTAATACCGGTACGTTCGTTAGAACGTACATCCCACGTGAACGAGAAGATGCGGAAAAAAAACTTATGGCCGATTATTTTGGTGATCTTGAAACTCCGCCTAAGTATCCGGAAGATCGTTTTCGCCGAAGGTGTCGTATGAGTTTTACGCTTTTTAGACAAATAGTTTATAATATAACAAGTTACAGTGTTCAACCACTACCCTTACTTTTATTTTTTTTAAACAACGTCGTGATGCAAGGGGTCGTTTAGGTTTTAGTGCTACTATGAAATGCACATCGGTAATACGTCAATTAGCATATGGTACGACACTCGATTTACTAGATGAATACTTGCAAGTAGCCGAACGTTGTTCACGTGAATGCTTATGGAACTTTACCAAATGCATTTACATATAATATGTAGAAAAGTATATTAGAACGTCTACTTTTGATGATATAGAGCATATTTATGATTTGCACAATAGGAAGCATAAGATAGCGGGTATGCTCGGGAGGATAGATTGTATGCATTGGGAATGGAAAAATTGTCCTGAAGCCTTACATGGTCAATTTAAAAGGCGTGATAAAAAAATACTCAACAATTATGCTCGAGGCTGTTGCAGACCAACAATTTTGGATATGGCATTCTTATTTGGGGTGTCAGGGGCAAATAACGACCTTAATGTTTTATATGGTTCATCGTTATTTGATAAGCTTCTTTTGGACGAGGCTCCAGATTCTGAATTTGTTGTAAACGGTAAAACTTACAAGAAAGGATATTATTTAGGAGATGGAATTTACCCTCAATGGGCTTCGTTTGTTAAGTCGTATACAATTACAACGGACAAAGAAAATGAAATTTAAAAGAGTTCAAGAAGATGCAAGAAAAGATGTTGAGCGAACGTTCGGGGTATTACAAGGTCGATGGGTGATTATTCAACAACCAGCACGAAGTTACCAAGTCAGCACGACTAAAAGAATCATGTATTGTTGCATCATACTACATAACATGATATTGGAAGACCAAAGTTCGACATTAGTGAATACGCTAATATGTACGCTCCGCCTTAAGCGAATATTGAACGTATTTGGATAGAACGATGTGAGACACATAGAAGGAAAACAAGGAACTTCGGGATAGGAGAGTTCACGATAACTTTCGACATAATCTAGTTGAGCATTTGTGTAATATTAATCATTGATATTTTTAAATTATTGTTATTTATTTTAAGTTGTAATTTTTTCCGTGTATTTTATTTTAAAATTTGTATTTGTATTTTTATTATTAATAAAATGTTAAGTTCTTAGTTTAAAATAAATTGTTGAATAAAAAAAAAAAATAGTGAGGTCACGATAACGCGAAAAAATGTGGTGCTAACTAGGAGGGCGTTTTTGGTGTTATAAAGGGTTTTGATGTTATAGAAAAAAGTGGTAATGTTCACCTTTTGTCTATGGCTTGAGCTAACGACTCCAACTGTACCGTGCGCTCTAGCTAAAAGCTTAATACAAAAGTTCAAAACGCCAAAACGGATTAAAATTAATTTGACTTAAATTACACTCGCTCCTTATTAATACACCAGCTTGCAGCCAATTACAGTATCTCTTATGTCTGAAAAAAGTTTGGAAGTATTTCTATCCATCAAATTTCTTTATCATATTCTCTACGTCCACATCTAACCAGTATCCTACAGGTATACACTGTCTTTGTAATCATGGCGTGCAAGGTTTCTTTCATTAGTGTTAAGGTGTTTTATTCTATGATTCCTTGTAGCTAGTTTGCATCGTCTATTATTGCTTATGGACTATTCTGTTGCCTAAAATCAGAGACATACAGATGAGTTGAGGATTAACTAACAAATTAAAGATATGTTTGCAAGATAGCGCATATTCGTAGGAATTTGACTCTGCTGGTCACATTTCTAATGGACTAATGGTGCTTATTCTGGTGTTACTTATGTGTGTTTATTACAGGGTTATAATATATGGCTGATGGTATTCAAACTCTCGTTATCGATAATGGAAGCGGAATGATTAAGGTAAGCAAACCGTGATCTTGAGATTTTCCTCTGACATGCATCATCACGCCTTTATCATATCCTACATTCTACATAGAATTCACCAACAAGAAATTAACATAACGATATAATTTCATGCATTATATACAATTCAATTAGCTTTTTAAGCTCTGTCCCTCTTCTGATTTAAAGAATACTTAGTTCTGTAACATGTTAACTTAACTGTTGCTTTTGTCCTAAACATGAAGGCTGGACTTGCTGGCGAGAAACAACCATCTGTTGTGTTTCCTAGCGTAGTTGGGCGACCATTACACCCTAGTGCAATGGTTAGATCTCACCAAAAAAATGCTTATGTTGGTCATGAAGCAGAATCAAAAAGAGGTATTCTCAGATTAACACATCCAATAGAGCATGGAATAATAAAAGATTGGGATGACATGGTAGCGATATGGGATCATACCTTTAAAAACGAGCTCCGTGTTCTCCCCGAAGAGCATCCTATCTTACTAACAGAAGAACCTCTCAACGCTAAGCATTATAGGGAGAAGATGACCCAAATTATGTTTGAGACGTTCGACACTCCTGCATTCTATCTTGCAATGGAGACAGTGATGTGCCTTTATGCAAGCGGTCGTATCACAGGTTTGTAAAATATATGAAAAAGCATTGGATATTTCCATCTTGATAAACTACTAGACGAGTACCCGCGCATAGCGGCGGAAATTGTCTAGCAACAGATAATTAACACGATGCGATATTGTGGTAAGTGTTTCGGTGACGTTCAAAATATAACGTCAAAAGATTAAACTTTTATTGCAAAGCGCGTTGTAACATGTTATAATTCAAAATATCTTATAAGTATGTTTCAATTGGATGAAAGGGTGCCATTTGTTTAATTAACCAAAGTTTATATCTTTTTTAATGAATAAAATTTGCATGTAGTAGTTTTTAGTGGGACCCACATTTTTCAAGCATTCAACATTTTCAACTTTCAACCAAAGGGATACACCCTTTATAATGTAGTATAGATATAGATTAGTGGGACCCACATTTTTCAACCATTCAACATTTTCAACTTTCAACCAAATGGATACACCCTTTATAATGTAGTATAGATATAGATTAGTGGGACCCACATTTTTCAACCAGTCAACATTTTCAACTTTCAACCAAAGGATACACCCTTTATAATGTAGTATAGATATAGATTAGTGGGACCCACATTTTCAACTTTCAACCAAATGGATACACCCTTTATAATGTAGTATATATATAGATTAGTGGGACCCACATTTTTCAACCATTCAACATTTTCAACTTTCAACCAAATGGATACACCCTGTATAATGTAGTATAGATATAGATTAGTGGGACCCACATTTTTCAACCATTCAACATTTTCAACTTTCAACCAAAGGGATACACCTTTTATAATGTAGTATAGATATAGATTAGTGAGACCCACATTTTCAACTTTCAACCAAATGGATACACCCTTTATAATGTAGTATAGATATAGATTAGTGAGACCTACATTTTTCAACCATTCAACATTTTCAACTTTCAAGCAAAGGGATACACCCTTTTTAATGTAGTATAGATATAGATAAGTGGGACCCACATTTTCAACTTTCAACCAAATAGATACACCCTTTATAATGTAGTATAGATATAGATTAGTGGGACCCACATTTTTCAACCATTCAACATTTTCAATTTTCAACCAAAGGGATACACCCTTTATAATGTAGTATAGATATAGATTAGTGGGACCCACATTTTTCAACCATTCAACATTTTCAACTTTAAATCAAATAGATACACCCTTTATAATGTAGTATAGATATAGATTAGTGGGACCCACATTTTTCAACCATTCAACATTTTCAACTTTCAACCAAAGGGATACACCCTTTATAATGTAGTATAGATATAGATTAGTGGGACCCACATTTTTCAGCCATTCAACATTTTCAACTTTCAACCAAAGGGATACACCCTTTATAATGTAGTATAGAAGTATAGATATAGATTAGTGGGACCCATATTTTTCAACTATTCAACATTTTCAACTTTCAACCAAAGTGATACACCCTTTATAATGTAGTATAGATATAGATTAGTGGGACCCACATTTTTCAACCATTCAATATTTTCAACTTTCAACCAAATGGATACACCCTTTATAATGTAGTATAGATATAGATTAGTGGGACCCACATTTTTCAACCATTCAACATTTTCAACTTTCAACCAAAGGGATACACCCTTTATCAATGTTGCAAAACAAGGTCTACAAGGATGATTAATCGCCGATTAATCACTACAAGGCCCTCTACCTTGCCGATTAATGAAAAGGCGATTAGTGGTGGTCAATTGTGGTCAACGATGGTCAAGGGAGGTCACACTTGCCGAAAACTTGCATTTTTTGCCGAAAATACCGAAAACTCATTGTAAACATGTATTTATCACTTATATTAACTATTTGTATGTATGATATGTTGTATTTCAAGAAGAATATTGCCTAAAATAACTAAAACTTGTTAAAAATACCAAAAACTTGTCGAAAATACTAAAAGTTTGCTAAAAATTCCAATCCGATTAATCGCCGATTAATACCGCCTAGAACGATTACAAGCTACAAGGTGGTCGACCGGCCGGCTAGCGATTCACGATTTTTGCAACATTGCCCTTTATAATGTAGTATAGATATAGATTAGTGGGACCCACATTTTCAACTTTTAACCAAATGGATACACCCTTTATAATGTAGTATAGATATAGATTAGTGGGACCCACATTTTTCAACCATTCAACATTTTTAACTTTCAACCAAAGGGATACACCCTTTATAATGTAGTATAGATATATATTAGTGGGACCCACATTTTCAACTTTCAACCAAATGGATACACCCTTTATAATGTAGTATAGATATAGATTAGTGGGACCCACATTTTTCAACCATTCAACATTTTCAATTTTCAACCAAAAGGATACACCCTTTATAATGTAGTATAGATATATATTAATGGGACCCACATTTTTCAACCATTCAACATTTTCAACTTTCAACCAAATGGATACACCCTTTATAATGTAGTACAGATATAGATTAGTGGGACCCACATTTTTCAACCATTCAACATTTTCAACTTTCAACCAAATGGATACACCCTTTATAATGTAGTATAGATATAAATTAGTGGGACCCACATTTTTCAACCATTCAACATTTTCAACTTTCAACCAAAGGGATACACCCTTTATAATGTAGTATAGATATAGATTAGTGGGACCCACATTTTTAACTTTCAACCAAATGGATACACCCTTTATAATGTATTATATATATAGATTAGTGGGACCTACATTTTTCAACCATTCAACATTTTCAACTTTCAACCAAATGGATACACCCTTTATAATGTAGTATATATATAGATTATTGGGACCCACATTTTTCAATCATTCAACATTTTCAACTTTCAACCAAAGGGATACACCCTTTATAAAGTAGTATAGATATAGATTAGTGGGACCCACATTTTTCAACCATTCAACATTTTCAACTTTCAACCAAATGGATACACCCTTTATAATGTAGTATAGACTATAGTTACTGTTGTTCGATCTCCATAAACTGCTGAAATTCTTTGCAGAAAGCAAGAAGATTATTTGTGCCTACCACACCTGGCATGGCTGAAATAATCACAACTGCTTTTTTCAGCCACGATGAAATATACAAACAGCTCCGAATACTCTCAAATATACAAGTGCATGCTTTTGATTTAATATTAGAAACCCTTTATTTATCAGGTCCACTTCAAAACACTTGAACATTCTGTTTTTCAGTGAATGTTCACGTGATGAAGACTCATAAAACAAGTGTTGTATATTTCGGATTGTGTTAATTGTGTGTGGTTGGCTTTTCTAACTCCTGCTGGCTAATCTTGTTTAAATTAATTATATAAAGGTATAGTCCTGGATTCTGGTGATGGATTCAGCCACGCTGTGCCTATCTATGAAGGGTATGCCCTCCCACATGCTATCCTTGAACTTAAGCTAGGGGGCCGTGATCTTACTGAGTCATTAATGAGGATCCTTACCGAAAGAGGGTACTCTTTTAAAACAACATCTGAACAGGAAATCGTCCGCGATATGAAGGAAAAACTTGCCTATGTTTCCCTCGATTACGAAGGGGACTTGCAGACTGCCGAAACAAATGCTTCCCTTGAAAAAAACTACGAGTTACCAGATGGACAGGTGATCACAATTGGGACAGAGAGGTTTCGTTGTCCAGAAGCCCTATTCAAACCATCACTAGTTGGCAATACGTCTGCTGGAATCCATGAAACGATTTATAACTCAATTGAGAAGGTTGATAAAGATATTAGAAAAGATCTTTATGGGAATATTGTACTTAGTGGCGGTACAACTATGTTCCCTGGAATTGTGGATCGCATAAACAAGGAAATCACTGAACTTGCTTCTAGCAGCACGAAAGTTAAGGTGGTAGCCCCTTCTCAGGATAGTGCATGGGTTGGAGGCTCCATTCTAGCTTCCTTAAGCACCTTCCAAAAGGTAAGTCTTATTGAAAGTTTAAGCTACATATACATGTTGTAAGTCAATCCATTTACGATTGAATAAATGATTAAAACAATATTTTAAAACCAGCTTAATATAAGAAAACATAAAACATGAGACAGATGGAATAATAATTTGACTAAAAAGCGCTTGGTCATTGGTCAACCTCTGTATATTTACTTTTTATCGTACATGCATATTACAACATCCACGTTTATTTGATAACCTACTGATAAATAAAAGGGTTAACACTGATTTTATAACCTTTACAGAGTTGGATTACCAAGGGTCAATACGATGAATGTGGTCCATCTATTGTCCACATGAAGTGCTTCTAGCTTCGTCGCAGTTAAAGATTTATGTATGATATGAGGCGGTATGAGGGGCGTAGGCACGTAGCCAATAATTTGTGTTTAGCGAGGCTGTAACTAATTTGTATAATTCGTTTCAAATTCAAATAAATATGTAACTTTTTGTTTCAACCAATTATAAAGAATTCTAAGAAGAATTTATGATACATTTGGTTTCCTTTCACCTGAGGCGGTGGAGCTACTTACGAGAATACAACGTGTTATGAATAGTAATGTTTTGACTCCTAAATCCACAAACGTTATATTTAATAGACTTGGTTTTGCTATACAAAAAGGGCTAGCGGCGCAGCTTGTTGCCCGTTTGCCTTCTCCTAAATCTAATATTTGATCTATTTATTATTTGTTTATTTGTTTGCATTGCCAAAAGTTTTCTAAGAGCATCATATTGATATTCCTTATGATATTTAATTGATGAGTATTACGATTATTAGTGGAAAATGTTTACACTTTTGTAAAAAAAAAATTGAACATTTATTTTGCTACAAAAGATGTTTTTTAACAGCATTTTATTAAAAGAAAGAGCCCTAGCAAGGAGCTACAGGCTTATCAAAGCATTACATGGGTTACAATACTATTCTATCAAGTTAACCGAGTCTTTCCTACATCTATTTGAAATCCATGTATAAGTGAAAAGCTTGATGTCATTGAGGATGAGGCTTTGCTTTGGACGTTTTAAGTTAAACGTGGACTCGTTGCGGAAGCGCCAAAGGATCCAAAGAGTTGACTGGACATCAGCATCAAAAAGCCCAGCATTTGTTGCAGAAAAGTATGTTTTGTTGCAGAAAAGTATGTTTGATTTGCGAGCGTGAGGACATCCGTCAGGTTGTTGATTTGAGTGTTTGGGACTTTCCACCATTTGAGAACCTCCGACCAGGTAGTCTTTGCAACGGAGCAGTTCACAAGCAAGTGTTCTTCTGTTTCGAGATCATCGTTACACACCGGGCACCTGATTGAGTGTAAGTCGATACCTCTCCGATCAAGGTTGACTCTGGTAGCTAGGAATTCTCAATCTTTCAATCCTCTATGAAGCAATATTAACTTTCAAAGGAACAAGTTTGTTCCATCTTGTGGGAGTAAAGTTCAACGGGGCGCAAGAATTGGTAATGTAATTTCGCATGCCTTTTACAGTGAAACATCTACATGGATCCGACACACACTCCCACTTATCTTGGCTTGATGAGAGGGACATGTTCGAGAGCAAACTTTTTGGAGGTCCTGGAGCTCAATCAATTCAGCAGAAGTCCTTAAATGTCTTTGCCATTGCCAATGAAAGGAAAGACCAGGAGGTGAAGTAGGATTTGGACCACTTGAAGGGTTGGGCTGATTAAGATGCCCATACGAAATTAATGGAACAAGGGCGTTTCCAGGATCATCAACATAAGGGGTTGGGGCTCTAACACATACATGACATTCTTTGATGGATTCAAGACGAAATGAACGAGGGTAAGATTCTTTAAGAATTGAGTTCCCAACGCAAACGTCTAACCAAAAGCGTGTGTCTTCACCATTTCCGATCTTCTTTTTGAACATCAAAGGGAGATCTATCCCAAACTCACTTAAATCATTCTTTAATCTCGCGATTCTAAACCAAGGCCCCGCTTTACTTCTTATAAAAGAAGGATCGTCTAAACCTCCATGAGCGCCATGAATTGATCGAATAACTTTACACCAAAGGTGTTTATCTTCAGAAAGAAATCTCCACAACCATTTAGCAAGCATGCTAAGGTTGCTAACCCTTAGACTACTAATGTAGGAATTTTTCAATTCTTTTTATTTCTATTTTTCGTTCCTCGACTCACTCGAATTGATTTCCAATTTTAACGTAAGATTAATCGTTCTTAGTTGATTAAACTTGCTTGGTATTTAAAATTTAAAAAAACTCTTTAGAAAAAAAATATTTAATCTAATTTAAAAGGAAATATTTAATTAAAACTACTTTATCAAATTTAAACAAAACTATTTACAAATCATAAACTAATTTAAACAAAAACTATTTTGAAACTAATTAAAACTATAAAACTATTTAAACTAATTTGAAAACTATTTAAAAAGAAATTACTCTTTACTTTTAATTAAACAAAATTTATTTAAACTAATTTTTATATAAAACTAAATTAATTAAAAACAAATTTTAAAAACTAACTTTAAAAGCAATTGAAATTATTAAAAGTAATAAACTATTTATTGTGTTTGTTTTTTTTTTATACTTTAAAAACTAAATTAATTAAAAAACATTTAAAAAAACTAATTTATAAAAACTACTTAAATGTCTAAAAGTTAATTTAATTAAAATAAAACTTATATTTAAACTATTTAACAAATCTTACAGTCTAAATAATCCTATATTAATTAAATAAGGCGTAATAAAAATCAAATAAGAGCCTAGACGAGATGGTAAACGGTTTGGACAATTATACTAAAGGTCACGGGTTCGAGTCCATGCAAGGACTTTTTGTTTAAATTTTTTTATGCATTTTAAAATCTGTCAGATTAAATGAATCTGATAGCTTAAGAAATCAGCTAAACGAATATCAACAACAAAGTAATACTATCAGCAAATACTAAACTCAACTAAATCAAATAAGCTAATAGACTTAAACAGAAAATAACCAAATAAATTTTAAACTTAAAATAAGCAAATCTAAATTTATCAAAAGCAGTAAAGTTAACTATTAAACCAAATACCTATAATCCAACAGATTTAAACAAGACTTAAAGCAAATCACAATCACCTATATCAGCAACTCTACTAAATCAGCAGACTATTCAAAGGACCTCAAACTTTACTAGTACTAAACAAAAGCAGTAAAACAAAACAATTTAGATAAGTAAATCAAAGATAACATCAACTATTTAAACCAAAGTATTATAACCAGAAATTAGATTTAAACTCAAAATAAAAAAAAATAACTAAGCAGTTCTAAACATCAATATTAGATCTCAAATAAACCCTAAACTAAATCTCAGATATCAAAAACTTTCTAAATCACTTAAGCATATAAAACTTCAATAAAAACAGATTAATCAAATACTCAAATGAATTCGAACAGTAAAATCAACTAATCATTAAACAAATAACAAATTATAATAGATAAACTTAAACTTGTAAATAAAAAGAAATTAAAACCTGATGATGAAACCTTTGAGTAGAAGGAGAGGCGCTGAGCCCCCTTTTAACCAAAGACGAGACCACCTTTCACCCCAAACGTCACCATCATTCGATCCACAATCATCTACTCATGAACCAGCTTTAAATAAACTTCCAATGGGGAAGTTTTTTTATCCACTTTTGTTTAATTTATTTAACATAAATTATTAATTAATTTGATTAAATTAATTTTATTATTATTATAACTAACAATTTAAAGATAAATTTGCAATAATAATAAATTTTAACAGAAAAGTAAATAGACACAATTTAAATGAAAATAACTTTATTAATATTAAAAAAAAGATTACAATACTGGAAAAGAAAATTACAAATTCCTAAAAACTATTTTGCATAATAAAATTAAAAATAAAAAATGGCCCGAAAAAGATTACAATAATGGGGGTTTTATAGGCAAACCCTAAAACTTCTTGAGGAAGGATTGTTGAGCAGGAAATTAATCTTGACCACTCTTTCTTCATTTTCTTCTTCTCTCTTTTGTTCAACGGTTGAAATGACACCCATTGCACACGGATTACCAACGTGTCAAGGGGTTGTGCTTGTTGTGTTTCTTTGATGCCGAGGTTGTAAGAACTTGAAATTTTCGCGTCTTACTTTATTATAATGACGTGTCTTCTTATAACCATTTGATATGTATGAATGACGTTAAACGTACTATCGGTTTGTGCCGGGTATAATGTATTTTAAGTATCGAGAATACGTAAGTCCACTTCCTTGTTGGTCACGACATTGTGTAGTCGTGTGCGTACTAAAAACTTCAAATTAAACCAATTATGTTAGTTGAGTTACTAGCCGGAGTCGAGTATCAACATTTTAACAAAACAAACTTGTTAAGTCGTGAGGACTCGGGCCAAACCTGCCTATCATGGACCGAATGCCACTTTATATACCCTTGTGGGCCGAAATTGGACAGTGAATGCAAATACAAACTAATAAAGGAACTGAAATGCTTAAAAACATCATATTTGTAAAGTCTGTGAATTCAAAATTGGTCAACCCAAGTCAACTCCACAAACTAGAAAAATCATTTTTATACAAACCCACTGAACATATCAGTCCAGCACACAGGCCGAAATTGCCGATTATGGGCATGTCACCAGCATACCAACACCAGAACTGGGCAAACCCTATACCAAAAGTACTGATTAAATACCCACACTCTTTTCACAGTCCAGATTACAAAACATCATCTATCAAAATAAATCTGGGTTAACAAAAGTGTTCTGGGAGAAATCTTTAAGCAACAACCAAGGTCTTGTTTGTCATCCGAGCCACACCCCAACACCCTTGTCCGAATACACAAGCAGAAACCAAAACCCCATTGTAAGTCTTTACATCCTTCTCCTTATTTTCGTGCATCCATGTAGTTTGTGCTTGGTCAAACCCACCTGAGAAACATAACAAAAGTGTTAGAAACTTAGAAACCATCCTATATTATACCAAAGAGACTAGTACATATAAAACAAATAAGTTATAGTCGTGTATGTCACAATCGAATGTATGGCCGAGACCCCCTCACTCACTTCTATCGTTAATAATGGTAAATAATGGTAACCAATTAGCAAATTGTAACAGTAAGAACCAAGAACACTAATTGAATACCATAAAAACAAATCGGCCGACACCCTAACTTTTAATTAACAACCAAAAACACGAAAGTAATACAATACCTTTTTAGAAACATTAATTAAACCCTAGTTAAGCCACGTATACGAAAATCCCCAAATTTGTCAAACCCTAATTTTTATAAATCAGTTTTATGATGAAATTAACATGCTTATATACCCGAAAACACTAGTTAACTGTAATGGGATACTAGATTTAGAAAAGCCCCAATTTATTCGAAACCCTAAATTTTTCAAAACATGTTTTATTAGATAATTAACCCTAAGAGAAGTCTAAAGACATAGTTTAATTATGATAGAACTCAAGACTTAGAAAACCCCCAAATTCTGTTATAACATGGATTTACATACCAAATCGTTAGTTGATGTTGATAAACCCACGAATTGAGAAAAACCTCAATATTTCGAAATCATAGTTTACTATTAAATCTTTTCAAAAGAATGATCCAAGAGTTTTAAAATATTTTTTTAGAAAGGAAAAGGAGATTAAACTTATCTTTTGATGAGACCCCATCAAATCATCCACATGAGCCCCCGAAATCAATTAAGTGCGACATAAGGATGATACCCCACGTCCCACAACTGATAAAGCATGCTAGGATCCGAGTTTATTAATGATGATAATAGATCAAAATATGATCTTGGTTATGATTGATAAATCTGGATAATTAAAAAGAAAGGTTTAAAAAAAAGGTTTTACCGTATTCGTGGATCAAAAGGGTGAAGAACAAACACGAACAAACAATAGATCAACAAGATCCAAGATCAAGAATCACCTTGTTTGGTGACTTGAAGGTGGCGGCACAAAGAGAGGAGAAAGAGAGATTTTAGGTTTTCTTGAAATCTTCTGTAAAAGTGATTTTTGAGTAGTAAAAATCTATTTAACCCCCTATTAGTAAAATTGGTAATGGGCTTGGCCCATTACCCTTGTTTGGCCGCGGGTAGGACTCCCCTGTGGAGTTCCCGTACCTCGTTTCGTGTCTTGTTATTTAATACTCGTTTATGTTTAATTATGTTCGTGTTTTAAATGTTCTCGTTACGTAAATACCATACTCTTATATATTTAATTACGCTCGTATTAAATATATATACGTAATTAATAATAGTTCGTGTTTTAATTACGTTCGTGATTTCGTGATCGTATGTTCGTGATTAATTATTGCTAAATAATTATTACGTGATCGTGCATATAAATACTTATCGTGTTCTAACACGTACGTAATACGTAAACTCCTAATACGTAATTGTAATCTTGCTATATTAGGAAAGTTTTTAACTAGTACGTACGATCCTAAGGGTACTATGCATGGTAAAAGCATGCGGGTTTAATATATGGATTTTACTAGTTTGAAAGTTCGTTCTCGGAATCCTCTCGAATTGATCTCAGTTTAAAGTGGAAGGTTTGTTCTTGGTGACAAAAATGGGTTTGGTTTTCTAATCTACTAAACAGGGAAATGAATAACGTAAAGAAAGATTTAAGCTTAAAACAATTAAAAAGTAAAACTAGACTTAACAATTTAAATCAAACAGTAAACAGTAACTGGAAAAATACCCGAACAGAAACTACCTTATTCGGAATAAAATCCTTATGCTGAATAATTCCCTTGTGCTGAATGTAGTCCTATTCGGAAAAACAAGCTATTCGGAAAGTCGAGTCTATTCGGAATAATTCAACCCTACGCGGAATAAATTCCCTATGCGGAATAAAATGCAATTCGGAAAAACAGGCTGTTCGGAAAAATATGTGCTATGCGGAAAGAAGGTCCTATTCGGAAAAAAGTTCCCATTCGGAATAACAATCCTATTCGGAATATTATCTCTGTTCGGAATAAATGTCCAATTCGAAAAAAAACAGCCTATGCGGAAAAAGGGTCCTATTCGGAATGTATGGTCAATTCGGAATATGTAAAATATTCCGAATGAGGGTAAAATAAACACACTATTCGGAATGCATGAACTTTCCGAGTAAGAGAATAAGAAAAAGAGCTATTCGGAATATTTCTGGGCTGAAGAACAGTAACAGTTACGGCAAAATCGATTTTTAATCCAAATCACCAAAATACTCAAAAAGGTTTTGCCAAATTAACCAATAATCATTCAAATATCATAACCAACAAATCCCAACAATAAAAAACACTAAATCAACAACTTTCAAAAGATAAAAATTAATCAAACAAGAACTTGAAAACTTTGAATAGAAAAGGAGATGAACAAGATGAATAGAAAGATTGGATTGAAAGATTAATGTAAAAGTTAACAATAGTAATGATCAAACACTTACAAGATTGAAGGAAAAATGAAAAATCACCAAACACCCTAATGGTGTTGGTGATGCTACGAACCAAAGAACTGGGAAAGAAAAAAACAAAAACTAACTCCCTAATTGTGTGAAGGAAAAATCCTTTTATAGTCCTAGTGGTTGGTTGGTGAGTGGGATATCTCCCTTTCTTCTTGTCTTCTCGTCTTTTCAGAAAAGTTGACGTTTTCGATTCTGATTCGGGATTTGTCGACGATTAAATCCAACTCGTCTTTTAATTTCTTCGTTAAATAGACTTGAGTTTCTTCGACATATGTAAATCTTCCATCTTTGGCCCTTTTCTTCGATAAATCTTAAAATAGGCCCATTGACTTCAAATCTTTTGCATCTCTTGGACAATAGACTTCGTCTTGAGTCTTTTTCCTTGATAAAACCCGTGCAATCCCATGTTTTCTTTAATATTCATCCGGTTAGCTCTGAAAACACAATAAACACAAAAACCACGCATAATTCCAAACAAATGATATTAAATACGTGTTTTGGTCTTGTTTTAGCCAGAATTAAGTGGTAAAAGGATGGGTGTTTACACACCTATCAAATCCCCTACACTTAACCATTGCCATGCCCTCATGCAATGCTTAGTGATAAAGCAATTTTACACTTTTCTCATAATCAATCAACCTTGGCCTTAATAAAAATTAAAGTACTAAGAGGAATTAAAACTTTAAAGCAAACAAAAGGATAGAAAACCACTTTCACTTGAAAATAGCTATATGGAAATAACTTGCCAAGAGATCAAGTACTTACATTAGGGCTTTGGTGCTGCGAAGATTTATCACCCTCAAGTTTCACTTTCCCCAAACTAAGCTTGAAAACGAGATCATTGTTATTATAAGTTAGCACATCAAACACTTACACACATGGCTTAATTATATGCTTAAACTCCCTTATTCCTAGGTGTATCTCTTATATTTTATTTTTGTCTTAGAATGATCATGAAGATGCATTTTTGGACTTATTTCGATAGTTTATTTAGGCTGAAAGCAAAGTGGGACGATTTGATCAATAGTTAGCTAAAGGACAAAATCTCTTAAAACTGCTTCTCGGGATATCAAAAAGTTCATATCTTGGTATAACTTGGTTCGCGATTTGAGACCTTTCTCGGGCCGATATTTGGCATGTACTTCATACTTCATATCTTCGAGAGACGTTCTTGAGATAATGGTCTTCTCATCATAATAGAGTTTCTTCACTTGGAGACTTTTGAGGGGTACTCCAACTTTGTTGACCACGACTTCATGATTATTTCTTCAATCTCTAATTAGGATTTTGAGATACAACGATCCGCCTCCTTTTCGGACTTGGATCTATTTATCCTCATACCTTTTTAGGGTCTTTTCGGATCGACTTCTCCATGATCTTTATGGGAGTTGATTGCTTTTCGTCGTGAGTCTTGATCCTTCATATTGATTTTGGGAATAATGCTTTTCACATCACTTTGGATCTTCAGCAATAAAATTGAATCCTCATGCCTTGTTAGGGCCTTTTCGGACTCGCGCCCCGCTTCATAAGTTATGCCTTACCTATGAACTCTTATCATTACCGAGCAACTTTTAAACGATCTTGGGCTAGAAGCTAAGTAACTTTTCAAATCGTACGACCTTACTTATTGCAGATAAGTTATTAGCAAGTGATGGGAGAATAGGCAAATAATTACACCAAGTGAGCTTGCGCAAGAATACCGACTTATAATTGACTCTATCATTTCTCGTTCTCCACAATTTAAAATCTCAAGTAATGAGACTCGTGGATGCTTAGCCTAATAAACCAATTAAGGTCTACATGGTTAAGGATACTAGCTAGAATAAACTTAGACAAGTCTATTCGGGTTGAGTCAAAATAATCGCAACGGGCCTAATAGATCAAAGACTTCTAAACTAGCTACACCACTTTATTGTGGAATATATACATATGAAAGCAACGATAAAAATTTAAAAATTACAACTAAATGGCCAAAGTTAATAAAAAATTTGAAAAATGTTGAAAAGTATGATTTTCCGGTTAAATGAAGGCATTTTCATGGAAAAGTCCACTTAAAACTTCGATAGAAGTCCCCCCTACACTTAAGATAAACATTGTCCTCAATGTTTAAGCATGTGGGAAAAGTCTCCCCTACACTTATGACATTGTGCACGTTGGTTAACTCAAGTTAAGGAAGAGACGACTAAAGTGATCAATTTCAAATGTGAGTATGAAGAAAATTGAATCACGATAGTTGAGAGATAGAACCGGATTTCGGATAACACGGGAGCACGATTCTTCAAAGATTCCAAGAGTGCACTTATCCCTGTAATCACATCACCACACAAAGAGAAAGACCTATAGAGGCTCCCCTACACTTAGGAGGTTAAAATATAAAAGGATAGATACTCGGGCTGCCTCCTGAGGAGCGCTTGTTTTTGATAACCGAGTCACGAGCCTGACTCGACCCTAAATTAGTTCATGGGGAACGTGGTGAGGGATGGAATCACCTCCTGAGAGGTGTCCTCACCAAAGTACAACTTCAGACGCTGGCCATTCACCTTGAAATTGGGCCCATTTGGCTGAGAAAGCTCAAAGGTGCCATAGGGAAAAACATTAGCGATGGTGAATGGACCAGACCAGCAGCTCTTCAACTTGCCTGAGAAGATCTTCAACCGAGAGTTAAAGAATAAGACTTGATCACCAACGTGGAACTCTCGGTTCTTGATTTTAGCATCGTGGATCATCTTGGTCTTCTCCTTGTAGATCAATGAGTTCTCGTAAGCTTGATTCCTTAATTCTTGTAGCTCGTTGAGTTGAATCTTGCGAAAATCACCGGCTTTGTTGATGTCGAAGTTAGCCCACTTCAAGGCCCAGTATGCCTTATGTTCCAGCTCGATAGGGAGGTGGCAAGCTTTCCCGTACACAAGACGATAGGGCGTACAGCCAATCGGGGTCTTGTAAGCAGTACGGAAAGCCCACAGAGCATCATCTAACTTATCGGCCCACGCGGCGCGATGCTCTCCCACAGTACGTTCCAAAATTCTTTTCAATCTACGGTTGGATATTTCGGCTTGACCGTTGGTTTGAGGATGATAAGCGGTGGAAAGACGGTGATTGACACCATACTTCGCCATGACTCTTGCAAATTGATCGTTGCAAAAATGAGTCCCGCGGTCACTGATAATAGCACGAGGAACACCGAATCGAGCAAACAATTGTTTCAAGAATTTACAAACCACCCTCGCGTCGTTAGTGCGTAAAGCCTTGGCTTCAACCCATTTGGAAACGTAGTCAACAGCGACAAGGATGTATTTGTTGCCTTTAGAAGAAGGGAATGGCCCCATAAAGTCCATGCCCCATACATCAAAGATTTCACATTCGTGTATGAAATTTTGAGGCATCTCATCTTTATGTGTGATCTTGCCTTGTTTTTGGCAAGAATCACAATGTTTAACCATCTCGTGAGCATTACGGTAAATGGTGGGCCAATAAAATCCCGAATCAAACACTTTTTTGGCAGTGTAGTTGGGACCAAAGTGACCACCGGTGGGTCCTTTGTGGCAAGCCTGGAGAATGTCCAAAGTGGCCGGTCCGTCAACACATCAGCGAATAATCAAGTCAGTGCATTGATTGAATAGAAAAGGGTCATCCCAAAAGTAAGTCTTAACATCGTTCAAAAACTTCTTTTTTTGTTGGGATGTTAACCCTTGGATGAGAACACCACCCGCTAAGTAGTTTGCAATATCCGCAAACCACGGGGGTGCCATCGAGATTGAGATCTATAGACATTAAGGTCTCAAGGGGGAAAGAGTCATTGATCTCTTTGTTCGGATGATCCCCTTGATATGGATCCTCAAGTCTGCTCAGATGATCCGCGGTCAGGTTTTCTGCTCCCTTCTTGTCACGAATTTCAATGTTGAATTCTTGAAGGAGTAAAACCCAGCGAAGAAGTCTTGGCTTAGAATCATGCTTTGTCATCAAGTACTTCAACGCGGAATGGTCCGTGTATACGATAGTGGTGGAAAGGACAAGATAGGGGCGGAACTTTTCAAAAGCATAGACAACAGCTAAAAGCTCTTTTTCGGTTGTCGTATAATGCAATTGTGCCCCCGTCATTGTCTTGCTAGCATAGTGGATTGGTTGGAAGTGTTTATTCACTCTTTGGACCAAAACCGCACCAATAGCAAAGTCGCTAGCATCGCACATCAACTCGAAAGGCAGCTCCCAATTCGGGGTAACTAAGACGGGTGCCTTAGTAAGCTTATCCTTAAGCAAGTTGAATGCTTCAAGGCACTCTTTGGAGAAGATAAAAGGAGTATCTTTTTCTAAGAGGTGGGTCATCGGGCGAGCGATTTTAGAGAAATCCTGAATGAATCGACGATAGAAGCCCGCATGACCCAGAAAACTTCTCACACCCTTCACGGTTGAAGGTGGAGGTAATTTGGCTATGACATCAACTTTAGCACGGTCGACTTCAAGACCGGCTTTAGAGATTTTGTGTCCTAGCACAATGCCTTCTTTTACCATAAAATGGCATTTTTCCCAATTCAGAACAAGGCGAGTGTCTTCGCACCGCTTAAGCATACGTTCCAAATTGGCAAGGCAAGAAGAGAAGGAATCCCCAAAGACCGAGAAATCATCCATGAAGACTTCCATGGTTTGTTCAACCATGTCATGGAAGATAGCCAACATGCACCTTTGGAAAGTCCCGGGGGCATTACATAAGCCAAAAGGCATTCTTTTGTAAGCAAATGTGCCATAGGGACAAGTGAATGTTGTCTTCTCTTGATCTTGGGGATCGATGGGTATTTGGAAGTAACCCGAGAAACCATCAAGAAAGCAGTAATATTCATTACCCGCTAAACGTTCAAGCATTTGGTCCATAAAAGGTAGAGGGAAATGATCCTTTCTCGTGGCATCATTGAGTTTGCGGTAGTCTATACAAACTCTCCACCCAGTGACGAGACGGGTAGGAATCAACTCGTTGTTTGCATTGGGCACAACGGTGATGCCGCCTTTCTTAGGCACACAATGGATTGGACTAACCCATGGTGAATCCGAAATAGGGTAAATCATACCCGCATCAAGAAGTTTGATAACCTCTGTTTTGATGACTTCATGGATTTTTGGATTCACCCTTCGTTGGCTTTGAATTGTGGGCTTAAAGTCGTCCTCCATGAGAATTTTGTGTGTGCAGAAGTGGGGATCAATTCCACGAATGTCGGAGATTTTCCAAGCGATACCTGTTTTATGCTTCTTCAACACGGCGACAAGTCGGGCTTTTTCTTCTTCTTTTAGGTCTTTTGCGATGATGACGGGCGACTTCTCGTTGTCTTCAAGGAAAGCGTACTCAAGATGAGGAGGTAGGTCCTTAAGCTCAAGAGTGGGAGGATCCTCAATAGATGGTGAAACTAACGATGGATCATCATTAGTCACCTCTTTAGGAGAAGGAGGATCAATAGCAGTAACCGTCGGAGATAGAGGAGAAAGATTGTCTTCTTTGAGAAGGTTTTCAATGAGGCGTAGATCTTCATCCCAATTGGTAGTAGAATCGTCATTGTCTAAATTCACATCTCCCATGGTGGCTTCCAAATCTTTCCAAAGGAAATCACTTTCTCCAAATAGAGATACTGATGAGTCGATAGAGGAAACGGTCTCAACATTGGGAAGAGAGGTAGGAATACTTTTACAAGCATCTTTGAAGTGTTCTTCACAAGCCTCACCAAGAACGTCAATACAATTAACACTCTCGTATGAATAAGGCTGTTTAGAAAGCTTTCCCATGTTGAAGACGATCTTATCGTCACCCACTCTCATGATAAGCTCACCGGCTTCAACATCGATTAGAGTGCGACCGGTCCTCAGGAATGGACGACCAACGATCAATGGCACACGAGGGTCCATGTCGTAGTCAACAACAACAAAATCAGCAGGGAAGGTGAATTTGTCGACTCCTACAATGACGTCTTCGGCTATCCCCACTGGATAAGCAACCGTACGGTTAGCTAATTCCAAAGTCATTTTGGTGGGGACTAGCTCTGGGAGAGATAATTGCTTCCACACACTTAAAGGCATTAAGTTGATACTGGCACCTAGATCGGCTAGGGCCATGCAATTCTCTACTCCTAGGAAATTGCAAGGAATTAAGAAACGACTCGGATCACCAAGCTTGGTTGGCAATTTCCTTAAGAGCACTGTGGAGCAATTCTCATTAAGTTGGGTGTTGGCAATATCGAGGAGCTTTTCCTTGTCGCTCAGAAGATCCTTAAACATTTTCGCATATTTAGGCATGTGAGCGAGAGCCTCAGCGAAGGAGATATTGAAATTCAATTGTTTGAACATTTTAAGGAAGTTTGAAACCTGAATATCATCCTTGCTCTTTTGCTTCTCTTTCCTCAACCTTGAAGGATAAGGTATATTGGATGAAGAAGAAGGCTTTAGGGGAATAGGATCACTCACAACCACTGGTGGTGGGGAAATGGGGGTAGAAGGTGAAGGATGCGGAGAAATTGGGGAAGTAGAAGGATGAGGAATAGTAGCAGGTGACTCGTTCTCCTTAGTCACAACCACCGGTGGAGGTATAGGAAGCTCGGGTTCCTTGGTACCTTTGCCACTTCGAGTGGTGATTGCTTTCATCTCCCTCTTGGGTTCGCAACGGTGTTACTCGGAAGAGTACCCGAAGAAGAGGGTTGATTACCTTGGAAGAAACTAGCCATCATGTTTTTCAAATCATTAGTTTGGCTATCCAACGTATTTCTCATGTCGGCTCTCAAATCGTTCCCTTGCTTGACCAAATCTGCTTTAAAGTTGAGCACTTCTCTCTGAAGATTTCCCACTATCACATCGTTAGTCCTCATATAAGTTTCCACTTCTTGGTGAAGAGCGGTGGGTTGGTTGGGAGGAGCATTGTATGCGGGTGGTTGGTAAGCAGGTTGTTGGTATACTTGGTTGTTTCGTTGAGGTGGTTGTGGCTGCTTGTGAGGTGGGACGTATGGTGTACGAGGTTGTTGTTGTTGTTGAGGAGAGCGATTGAGATTTTGTTGTTGGTTTGGGTTGGTAGGAGGAAAACCGGGTGGTGAAAGATAATTGTTGGAGCGGTAGCTAAGCAAATTACGGTCACCTTGAGGTCGAGCTTGATAAGTAGGTTGAGGATAGGTGCCATATGCCGCATTCACATTCTCAGCAGGGTAGTCTTGTGTGGCGGTACAAGTGGTGTAAGAATGAGGACCACCGCATATCTCACAAGGTTGGCTAACAGCACTGACTTGAGCGTTTTAGCGTTGTTGCTGTTGTTGTTGCTGACGGTGTGGGTAACAAGCGATTCAAGAAGCGTAGTGATTTTGTCCAGTCGCTTGTCGCTGTCACTAGTGCTAGCACTAGCGACATTGGTCCGAACACTCTTGGTTTGCACACGAGACTTGTTCTCAATGATATCCCAAGCAGCATTGGAAGTCTTAGCCAAAAGATTACCCCCCGAGGCACTGTTTAGTGAATCTTGGTCACTCATGCTTAAACCATTGTAAAAGGTATTAATTTGATGTACTTTGGTAAAACCATGTTGTGGGCATTTTCTTAAAAGATCTTTGAAACGATCCCAAGATTCACTGAACGACTCATCGTACTTTTGTTCAAAATTTATGATTTCATTCCGCAAAGCGGTAGTACGAGAGGGTGGGAAAAAGTAATTGATAAATTTGGTTTCCAAATCCGTCCATGAGAGAATACTCTGTGGCGGTTCCTTAGCAAGCCAATGCCGGGCTTGTCCCTCTAAAGAAAAGGGAAAAAGTTGTAACCTGATAACCTCTTGTGGAACACCATTGAACTTGACCGTGTTAGTGAGTTGCAAGAATCTCTTGATGTGGTCGTGTGGATCATCAATGGTACGTCCCAAGAAAGGTTGAGCGGAGACCATCTGGATAAAGCCTGATTTTAGCTCAAAGTTGTTGGCTGCAATTGTTGGTATAACAATTGGACCAGTGTTGCCATCTACATGAACTTGCAGTAGTTCGATCATCGGGCGATTATCCGGAAGGGGCTCATTGTTGTTGTTATTGTTCATGTTGTTGAAAGGCGGGTTGTTGTTGTTATTATTGTTTGGAGGTGGTACACCGGCCATGTCTAAGTGATCGAGAGGCCCGGGCTCTTGATAAGACGTGGATCGAGTGCGCATACACCTGCAAAAGAACTAACAAGGCAAAAACAATACAAAAATATTTTTGGTTTTTTTATGGTTTTTTAATTTTTTGGATTTTTTGAAAATTTTATATTTTTTAGTGTTTTTGAAAATTTTTGTGAAAAATTAACGTTCACGGGGAACGGATCCCAAAATCCAAGTTCTCACAAAAAACTTTTGATCTTAACGAGAAGAGCCGGCAGCGGCGCCATTTAATATATGGATTTTACTAGTTTGAAAGTTCGTTCTCGGAATCCTCTCGAATTGATCTCAGTTTAAAGTGGAAGGTTTGTTCTTGGTGACAAAAATGGGTTTGGTTTTCTAATCTACTAAACAGGGAAATGAATAACGTAAAGAAAGATTTAAGCTTAAAACAATTAAAAAGTAAAACTAGACTTAACAATTTAAATCAAACAGTAAACAGTAACTGGAAAAATACCCGAACAGAAACTACCTTATTCGGAATAAAATCCTTATGCTGAATAATTCCCCTGTGCTGAATGTAGTCCTATTCGGAAAAACAAGCTATTCGAAAAGTCGAGTCTATTCGGAATAATTCAACCCTACGCGGAATAAATTCCCTATGCGGAATAAAAAGCAATTCGGAAAAACAGGCTGTTCGGAAAAATATGTGCTATGCGGAAAGAAGGTCCTATTCGGAAAAAAGTTCCCATTCGGAATAACAATCCTATTCGGAATATTATCTCTGTTCGGAATAAATTTCCAATTCGAAAAAAGAACAGCCTATGCGGAAAAAGGGTCCTATTCGGAATGTATGGTCAATTCAGAATATGTAAAATATTCCGAATGAGGGTAAAATAAACACACTATTCGGAATGCATGAACTTTCCGAGTAAGAGAATAAGAAAAAGAGCTATTCGGAATATTTCTGGGCTGAAGAACAGTAACAGTTACGGCAAAAAGGATTTTTAATCCAAATCACCAAAATACTCAAAAAGGTTTTGCCAAATTAACCAATAATCATTCAAATATCATAACCAACAAATCCCAACAATAAAAAACACTAAATCAACAACTTTCAAAAGATAAAAATTAATCAAACAAGAACTTGAAAACTTTGAATAGAAAAGGAGATGAACAAGATGAATAGAAAGATTGGATTGAAAGATTAATGTAAAAGTTAACAATAGTAATGATCAAACACTTACAAGATTGAAGGAAAAATGAAAAATCACCAAACACCCTAATGGTGTTGGTGATGCTACGAACCAAAGAACTGGGAAAGAAAAAAACAAAAACTAACTCCCTAATTGTGTGAAGGAAAAATCCTTTTATAGTCCTAGTGGTTGGTTGGTGAGTGGGCTATCTCCCTTTCTTCTTGTCTTCTCGTCTTTTCAGAAAAGTTGACGTTTTCGATTCTGATTCGGGATTTGTCGACGATTAAATCCAACTCGTCTTTTAATTTCTTCGTTAAATAGACTTGAGTTTCTTCGACATATGTAAATCTTCCATCTTTGACCCTTTTCTTCGATAAATCTTAAAATAGGCCCATTGACTTCAAATCTTTTGCATCTCTTGGACAATAGACTTCGTCTTAGTCTTTTTCCTTGATAAAACCCGTGCAATCCCATGTTTTCTTTAATATTCATCCGGTTAGCTCTGAAAACACAATAAACACAAAAACCACGCATAATTCCAAACAAATGATATTAAATACGTGTTTTGGTCTTGTTTTAGCCAGAATTAAGTGGTAAAAGGATGGGTGTTTACACACCTATCAGGGTTTTACAACTCTTCCCCCCTAAAAAGAATAATTCGTCCCCGAATTATAGATAAAGTAAACTGGAAAAGAAGAACATACCCGAATTCAAAATATGAAATGAGGGTAAGAAGCCCGGATAGACTCCTCCGTTTCCCAAGTGGCTTCCCGCTCGGTATGATCCCTCCATAGAATTTTGACGAATGGAATCGTCTTCTTTCTCATGACTCGTTCTTGCCTGTCAAGAACTCTGTAGAAACTAGAAGGAGGGGTTGAATAGTTTCTCTTCGATTGGTGACCAAATTAAAATTACTTTCAATTTGGTTTGTATCAAAACTATCTTTTACTTGATGCTAAGTTGCATAATGATTAGGTTCAATTGAACTACACTAGCAAGGATAATAAGCAAGTATAATGATAATGAAATAAGTAAAGAGCAAGGAAGGAGACAACCTAGTGGGAAGACACCAAGATTTATAGTGGTTCGACAACGAGGCTCTATCCTCGTTTCTACTCCACTCCTCGAGTACACCTACTCGATATTTCCACTATATCCACAAGCTCCCTTCTCGGCGGAGAAAACCTTACATCGTTGCTTACATTATTTTCTGACACTAAGCTAAATGTCGAGACCTAATCTTTAGCTAGGACCAATCTACACGACGTTGCCTACTTCACAATTTAACGACACAAGGCTAGATGTCGAGTTCTAATCATAAGGTAGAACCAATCTTCACGACGTTGCCTACTTCACCATTTTACGACACAAGGCTAGATGTCGAGTTCTAATCGAAAGCTAGAACTAATCTTCACGACTCTTCACTTTGAAGCTAAGTGAGAACTTTACACAACACAACTACTAATCACTTTAAAGTTTAGTGAGAACTCACAAGACACAACCACATCACTTTATAGTTTAGTGAGAACTCCTAATCAAATCTATTACAACTCAACTAGACTTATCCAAGTACACACATGTAGCTTGGATTTACAAAACATAAATCCAAGCAAACACATATGCAATGGATGTACACAACAAATCCAAGTATCCACAAATAACTTGGATGAACACAACTAGTCCAAGTATTCATAAATACATTGGATTGACCTAAAACAAAAAGGGTTATCATGATGAATATGACTAACTCATAGATTCATCTTTATCACAACACAAGTGAGTGAGTGATCTTCTGATTGGACATGGTAAAGGAGGGGATCAAGAGGATAATCATATGTAAACATCCTTAACAATTTAAGTGATCATTTACTAATGATTATGCTATAGAAAATAGAAAGAGGGCTGAGAAAAACGTCCAAGAGGCTTTCTGGAAAATGAGATTTGACCCACTATTTAAAGGAGACAAAGTTACAACGGATCTATAACGGATACTGTGAGCGGTACCTTATCTCACCCCGCGGTACCATATTGCTAAGGTACCGCGTAGGTACTTAAGGTACCGCCACTAGACTCCGCTCCCTTTTTTGTCTTTTAGTGGGGTGGGAATATCTGAGGTTTTTAAACCCTTCAAAGGATATTCTAACAGCATTTGGAATATGCCATTTTTAAATTTTCATTTTCCATTTTAATAAAACATTTTCTAAAAAAGAAAGCTTATTAAAAAGTCTTTTGTCTTATTAGCAAAAGTGAGTTTTAAGGATAATCATTTTGATGATCACTAAGTATGATTAAGAAAGGTTAGTGATATGATTATTACCTTGATGATAGTGTTAGTTAAATAATTCATTTTGTGTTTCTACACTAAATGTGTTGTATGGTTTGTTGTGATCAAAACTAAGAAAGATTAGTTAACACTAATAATGTTTTTAGGCATTACTTGCATTAACAATCTCCCCCTTTTTGATTACGACAAACGATAAACTCATTTATGTATAAACACAAACTATGAAATTATTATCTAGTTTATCACTATCATTTCTCCCCCTTTGTCGTAGCAAAAAGGTTAGCATAAGTCTTTGAAGTGTATCGAACTTTGCTAGTAGCTCCCCCTTGGTGGTTGCTCCCCCTTGCTCGGGGCACCAAGTTTGTGAGCTAAGGTGACATGCTATACATAGGTTAGTAGAAAGAAAAGAAACACCAATGTATATATGGTCATTACCTACTAAGTAACTTGAGAGGGAGAAAGAGAAGAAATCTCAAATTAGAAGCAAGTATTTTGCTAAGTATGTCCAAAGAGGTAATTGACAAAATCAAACTTCAATAAAATGAAGATGATAGGCTTGTCAATGGGTTAAAGCTTTAGAATTGATGGAATCACCCATAAGCAATTGCAAAAATTTAACCAAGATCAACTCAAAAAATAGAACTAATTAGATAGCACACAAATAACACAAAAGTTACAAAAAAATACAACAAAGAAGATAGTCATACACATAGTATGAGTATCTAAAAGCAATAAATATGGAAAATAAACCACTAAGCATAAGCTAGTCTAATAGTGATATTTTCCAAGATTGCTAAAAATAAAATAAAACTAAAAAGACGACGATGCATCATTCGAAGTTTTGTCCACCGGAACGAAAACTTGAATAGGAGGTCGAGTGAGGAGGAATTCAAGAAAATTTAACTTCTCATACACATGAGCAAGTTCAATTTGTTGAAATCGGCAACAATCACACGAGGATCCATGATGCAACACAAAATCGTTTGATGTGGGTATGGCATCAAACTTAGGGTTTGGTGGTGGTGGGGTAAAGGGTTTGGGAGTGTTTTCACAATGCCTTGTGAGGTTTGGGAAGGTGGAAAGGTCATTGAGTTGGGGGGTATTGAAGGATTGTGGTGGTGGTGGAACATGTTCTTTTGCTCCGGTGATGGGGTTTATGGTATAAGTCTCATTCCAATACTTGATTGGAGAGAAGGTAGGGTTTTTGGGTGGTTTGGACGAAGATGGTTCATTCTTCTTAACCCAAACGGGTCAAACCGAGATTTTCGGTTTCTTTGAAAGCTTGGAAGAGGAAGCTTTGGGTGAGTGGGGTTGTGACAAAGAGATGTCAAGGTTAGGAATGTAGGAGTTAGGCATTGTGAGAGTGTGAGAATGATATCTCAAGGTTATGTGAGAATGAATTCTCAAGGTTGGGAAGGTGTGAGAATGAAATCTCAAGGTTGAGGTATAAGTAAAATGTAATCAAGGTAAGAATTTGAATACAAAATGTGTATTGTCAAGGAATGTTTAGTCAATTTGAGTAAACAAGGAATCTTGACTGGGAATAGGGTTTAAAGGTTTTGACCAAAAATTCGTGAAAGGCCACATTCTGGCCGCGGTACCTTATATGGTCCGGCGGTTCCATATCACTAAGGAACTGCGGGTCCTTAAGGAACCGCGGCTAGAGGACTTTAAACCATGTTTTTCCTGGGTTTTGGGAAAAACTAAGACTTTTTCAAAAAAATTGCAAATCTTGGATTTTTACCTCTATTAGAACCAAAATATGACAGGGTTGCATAAAGCAACACATTCACAAAGAATGTCTTGACAAAGGGTGAAAAAATAATTAGATATCATTTTGAACCAATTTTAGTCAAGTTTAGGGGTTGTGATAGATTTAGGTTCAATTTTAATTTCAAATTAAAGTTGATTAGTGTGCACAAAAGGATAGAATCACACAAAGCTAAATCCATAACACAACAACAAGAAACATTCATAAATGAGGAAACAAGTACAAAGATAAATAAAGCTAACTAATACATAGCTAGCTTATCATAAAATCTAGATAAATAGTTTTCTTTGGCTTGTTGTTGAAAACTCTTATTATGAAATGACTCCATCATTCATCTCCTAGGAGGAGGCATGGAGAACAAAGTAAGCAAGAAATCTTGCAAACCCCTATGTAGTCCATACATATCCATCCTTAGGTTTTGGATGAGGAAGTGGTTGTAAAGACAACATGGACATCTAGGACCATGAGTTTGTTGAAACCCAAAGTAAGGATCACCCAAGAGGAGGGGAAGAGGGACACCCAAGATTGGGATGTTTGAGTTGGGTGGAGGTGGAGGAGGCAAGTTCTCCAAGGGTGAGTGTGGAGGAAAACTCTCCAAGGTTGGTGAAATTGGTGAGTTGTGAGGGGTAAATGGTGAAGTCACCAAAGTGTCATCAAATTCATTCCCAAAAGGAATGCTTTGGATTGGTTGAGGTTGTGTGGTCACTTCCAAGGGTGCACTTGGAGTGAAGGGTGAAGAAAGCTCATTCATTCTAGAATTGAATGAAGAGGAGGTAGAACCAATGGAGTGGTTAGTACCATGGGTGGAAGAAGTCTTGTGTGGTGCAAGAGGTGGGGAAGGTGATGAAGAAATGAGGATAGGAACATTCTCATTCTTAGGTGTGAGGAAAGGTGAAGAGTTAGGATTAGCTACCTTAACCCTTATTTTGAGTGTTTTTCTTGGGGTGGAAGTCTTGGAAGTGTTTGAGGTTTTGGTACACACCATGGTTGATTAGGGTGGTTTAAGGTTTAGGGAAGTATGTTTGATGTGTGAAGAACATGGCAAACAAGGTGGGTTTAAATGGTTGAGGGGATGATCCAAACTAGTAATGGGTTAAAATCATTTTAGGTGAATAATGAATTTAGATACCCTAGTTTAGGAAATGTGCAGTTTATTACTGAAAATCATGCAAGGTTTACACAAAATTAAGAAAACAGTGTAAAGCAAAGATGCTGTCGTGCACAGTGACCGGCGGTTCCTTATCTAGGACCGGCGGTACCTTATCGATAAGGAACAGCGGGTCGATATGGAACCGCGACCAGAAGGTTTTCAAAAATTTCCCATCCCAGTTTTTGATAAACCCAGATTTTTCCCAAGCCAAAGTTAACTACAAATCATAATCTAATAAGCTAACTATCATAAGGCATGCACAACGCTATGTAAATCACAAACATCATTGCAAGAGCAACATTTAGGATCAAAATAAGTAATAATCCAAACATGCAACATAAGTAAATAAACAACTAAACCAAAGTGTTAATAAGCAATTGTTTAAGCTGCAAATGATAACCAAACTTTGACATAACTCAAAGTCTTCACCTCCTTTTCTTGCCTAAATCCTTGATCATTTTTCCCAGATACTTGATTCCCTTTCTTGACTCAATCCGGTGTTCATGCAAATCTCCTCGGGTTCGAAGATTTTGACGGTAAAGTTCCTCCAAATTGAGATTATTAGGAACTTCACTAGAGGAATGGTGGGGAGGGGAAGCAATGTCATCTAAACCATCCACGAATGAGTTTGTGGAGTGGTGAGAAGAACTCGAAGAGTCAATGGGAGCACTTGTGCCAATGCCATCACCATCACTTGTTGGCATGTCCATGTCCTCATCACTGAACTCTTGTTGATCGGACTTACGGTCAGATCTTGTCTTTCTCTTATACACCTCTCGAATAGGTAGCATGACCCGTTTGACCGGATGAAATTGAGAAAGATCAAGATTTGGAAAATCACGGCCAACCCTTTTAAAAAGGCGAGTGAGAAGCATTGCGTAAGGGAGGTTTGTTTTAGGCTTATGAATAGCATAATTGATCCGTTGAGCGATAAAATATGCCAAATTGTAATTGGTGTTAGTAAAGATGCAATATAACATATGCACTAAACACGCAGGAACATGATCCCGGTTTCCACCAAGACAAAACACATTTTCCCTAAGGATATTGGTCCATTGAACCATATTATCATTAAGGTCGCTCAAGAGAACCTCATGACGTTTCACCGAACGTACCTTAGTATGAAGGCTTCTCTTAACGGGTCGATTACGCTTTTTGGAGACAACGTCGACATTGAAGTCAAGATCAATTTCCTCATGATCATTTGGAGGACAATTGTCGGATTCAAGGAGAGCACTAAGCTTCCATTTATCAGTGAAGTGACAAGTGCCTACAAATGGGACATCAAGAATTTGACCAAACACCTCGAGAGAGTATTGAATGAGTTGATCTTTCAAGATGAACCTAACAAATATTCCATCATTGTTTTCAATGACAGAGTATGTGCTAAAGAACTCCAAAAGGAATCGAGGATAGATGTCTTCCTTAATGTTCAACAAACAATCAAATCCAATGTGTTCAAACATGGACTTGATGTAGACATAATTCTTGATATCCTCTTGGACAACTCTACCCTCATGAAAGCAACGGGACTGGAGAGAGGAAAAAGTATGGGCAAGGTGAGTTGAGTGACAAAAGTCGGATAGGTTTGGCATATACTGTTTGGTGAGTTGATGATCCTTTTGGTATTGTGAAGGCATGATTAAGTACCTAAATACAAACACAAGACAATATTTCTCCAATCATCATATGTAAATCAAAAAGGAAAACGAAAAATGAAAATGTGTTATATCAATTTCTTGACAAACATAGGATTGAATCCATATCATTTTCATGTTCAGAATGTGTCTATTCCATCATTGACCAAGAACACATGATCTATGTTAGATCAACAATGGATTAGAACATTGGTTTTTCAAAACAAGGTTTTTAGGTAAGCATTAACAATGTCATTACCTACTTGTTCATGGGTTCATCTCAAATCCATAATTCAACCAAAATCATTTAGCCTAAATTCGGATTTGTTCTATAAGTGGGTTTTAGTGAAATCTTAATGAATATCAACCTAAGGAATCATAGTAAGATTACCATGTCAACCCACATTCCTATTAAGGTTTTAATTCAATTTCAATTTTAAAAATCCCCAATTATGAAAGGATGAACCCTAGAACAAAATAGATGAAAATGAAAGAAAATACTTACAATTAATTGATGCTAGATGAAGGATGAGTGAAACCCACAACTTGGAATCAATTAATTTGAGTGATTGAAGGTTTTGGAAACTTCAACAATGGTGGAAAAGGTAAAAACCCGTCGGCTGTGTGTTTTTGGGAGAGAGAGAGTTTGGTTTGAAAAAGAATAAAAAACACAAACTGGCGCTCTGACAAAAGTTACTGCCCGCGGTACCTTATCGATAAGGTACCGTGGGTTTGAACCGCAGAGAAAAGGAACCGCCTACAGAGGCAGGTTTCTATCTCTGAAAAACGCCAAATTTTGAAAATCCATTTTTTCTAAAATACTTAAAATTAAATCATGAGCCTTTTAGAATATCATTGGATCATCATAACACTAAGCAATATGCCTTAACGAAGGATTTCGAGTTAAATCAAGATCAAAAAGAACCGAAACGGACAAACGACTACTCGTAGCAAAACGACTAAGTGGAGAGAAGTCAAGGGAAGTGAATCAAGACTAGGATCAATGCTCAAGGGATTAATGACAATCTTCAAGTAGTTGAAACGAAGAGCTTGTGTCATATATAGTGGTTTAAGACGTGCCTTTCCGGCGAAACGATAAACGGCTTTGGTAATGAATAAGCACAAAGCAATTATTCAAGTCTAAACTAAAAACACTTTCAATAATAGTCTTAGTCTTAAACCAAAATATGAGCAAAGTATTAATTCACTTTCTCTCCCACAAAGGGCCTACTAACCGTATGGGTGCAAACCATGGAAATCATGCTTGATACTTTAGGCTTCTACTAACTCACTCTACATCACCATAGTGAGTCAAGTATCCAAGCAATGAAGGTTTGAGAGGATAAAAGAAAAGAAACACAAACCACAAATAAATGTCAAGTCAAGGATGCCGAGAACAAGCACATAGTCAAGTAATGATCAAAAGAATGATCAAAGGGCGTGTGGAAGAACGAGAGCGTACCTTGGCCACAAAGAGCAATCCATGAAGGAATAAGTGCTATGCCCAATCAATGACTATGATGAGTACTAAGTCTTCAAGGACTAGTATCATTCCCAATCATCTTGGTATCATCATTCAAAGATGTTAAAGATCAATGAAAATGATTCTTCTACAAGTGCAAGTAACTCAATCCACAACCAATTAAGTGATTGATCTTCATGAGTACCTACACAAAGCAAGATGCAAACTAGTAGATACATTTCAAGAGTATATCTAAAATGCATAAAGGCTACTAATCTTAAGTGGGATGCAATGTTATCAATTAAAAGACCTATTTTTCAAAGAAAACATAGTTTTGACCAAAGAGAAACTTTAGTACAACTAGACCTTCTAATTTGAGGAGACAATGGATCAATCCAAGTTTTAAAGTACAATATACTTCAAAGATATTGAGTGACCATCGCTCTGATACCAATTGTAGAAACTAGAAGGGGGGTTGAATAGTTTCTCTTCGATTGGTGACCAAATTAAAATTACTTTCAATTTGGTTTGTATCAAAACTATCTTTTACTTGATGCTAAGTTGCATAATGATTAGGTTCAATTGAACTACACTAGCAAGGATAATAAGCAAGTATAATGATAATGAAATAAGTAAAGAGCAAGGAATGAGACAACCTAGTGGGAAGACACCAAGATTTATAGTGGTTCGACAACGAGGCTCTATCCTCGTTTCTACTCCACTCCTCGAGTACACCTACTCGAGATTTCCACTATATCCACAAGCTCCCTTCTCGGCGGAGAAAACCTTACATCGTTGCTTACATTATTTTCTGACACTAAGCTAAATGTCGAGACCTAATCTTTAGCTAGGACCAATCTACACGACGTTGCCTACTTCACAATTTAACGACACAAGGCTAGATGTCGAGTTCTAATCATAAGGTAGAACCTATCTTCACGACGTTGCCTACTTCACCATTTTACGACACAAGGCTAGATGTCGAGTTCTAATCGAAAGCTAGAACCAATCTTCACGACTCTTCACTTTGAAGCTAAGTGAGAACTTCACACAACACAACTACTAATCACTTTAAAGTTTCGTGAGAACTCACAAGACACAACCACATCACTTTATAGTTTAGTGAGAACTCCTAATCAAATCTATTACAACTCAACTAGACTTATCCAAGTACACACATGTAGCTTGGATTTACACAACACAAATCCAAGCAAACACATATGCAATGGATGTACCCAACAAATCCAAGTATCCACAAATAACTTGGATGAACACAACTAGTCCATGTATTCATAAATACATTGGATTGACCTAAAACAAAAAGGGTTATCATGATGAATATGACTAACTCATAGATTAATCTTTATCACAACACTAGTGAGTGAGTGATCTTCTCATTGGACATGGTAAAGGAGGGGATCAAGAGGATAATCATATGTAAACATCCTTAACAATTTAAGTGATCATTTACTAATGATTATGCTATAGAAAATAGAAAGAGGGCTGAGAAAAACGTCCAAGAGGCTTTCTGGAAAATGAGATTTGACCCACTATTTAAAGGAGACAAAGTTACAACGGATCTATAACGGATACTGTGCGCGGTACCTTATCTCACCCCGCGGTACCATATCGCTAAGGTACCGCGTAGGTACTTAAGGTACCGCCACTAGACTCCGCTCCCTTTTTTGTCTTTTAGTGGGGTGGGAATATCTGAGGTTTTTAAACCCTTCAAAGGATATTCTAACAGCATTTGGAATATGCCATTTTCAAATTTTCATTTTCCATTTTAATAAAACATTTTCTAAAAAAGAAAGTTTATTAAAAAGTCTTTTGTCTTATTAGCAAAAGTGAGTTTTAAGGATAATCATTTTGATGATCACTATGTATGATTAAGAAAGGTTAGTGATATGATTATTACCTTGATGATAGTGTTAGTTAAATAATTCATTTTGTGTTTCTACACTAAATGTGTTGTATGGTTTGTTGTGATCAAAACTAAGAAAGATTAGTTAACACTAATAATGTTTTTAGGCATTACTTGCATTAACAAACTCGTTCGGGTTCTTCTATAAAAGTGAGATCTTCACGTATCTGTTCCAGTGGATATTGAACTATGTGAAGGGGATGATATTGGTACCCTCTGAGTAAGGACACATGAAACACATTGTGCACATGCGAAAGCTGCGGAGGTAACGCCAATCGGTAAGATACTTTACCAACTCGTTCAATGATATCAAACGGTCCGATGAAACGAGGACTGAGCTTCCCTTTAATCCCGAAGCGTCTAACACCACGTGCCGGCGAAACCTTAAGGAAGACGTGATCTCCTACGTTAAAGTGTAAATCCCTACGATGCTTGTCGGCGTAACTCTTTTGACGTGACCGTGCCTCCTGAATTTTCTGCCTAGCTACTGCGATCTTCTCATTTGTCATCTCTATGATTTCTGGTCCTTCGATTGTTCGCTCGCCAACCTGATCCCAGCAGATTGGGGCGCGACACTTCTTGTCGTACAACATCTCAAATGGAGCACACTTGATGCTTGCGTGCCAGCTGTTGTTGTACGCCAACTCCACCAAACAGATGTATTCGTCCCAATCACCCGTCCATTCCAACGCACATGACCTCAACATATCCTCCAATGTCTGAATGGTTCGCTCCGACTGTCCGTCCGTTTGAGGATGAAAAGCCGTGCTAAGCTTAAGTTGTGTACCCCAAGCTTTCTGCAGACTTTTCCAAAAGCGCGAAGTGAATCGAGGATCTCTGTCTGAGACGATGCTGGATGGTGCACCGTGGAGTCTCATGATCTCTCGTCTATACGTATCTGCGAGTTTACTTACCAGATCTTCCTTGCGGATCGGTAAGAAATGAGCTGATTTGGTAAGTCGGTCAACGATAACCCAAATTGCATCGTGCTTCCTTTTGGTAGGCGGAAGACCGGTAACAAAATCCATGGTGATTTTGTCCCACTTCCACTCTGGAATATCTAACGGTTGAAGGAGACCGCCAGATCGCTGATGCTCGATCTTAACCTGCTGGCAGGTAAGACATTTGGAGACGTAAGTGGCCACATCCTGTTTCATACCACTCCACCAAAAGTATTGTTTGATGTCATGGTACATTTTAGTTGAACCAGAATGTATCGAGAATGGGGAGCTATGAGCTTCAGCTAGCAAAGCTTCCCGGAGTTCTTGGTCATCAGGAACACAAAGTCTAGTGCCCTGCCATACACCATCTGCATCTACTCTGAATTCTGTCTGCTTCTCCAAATTCTGTACTATCGCCCAAATTTCTCCGTCATCCTTCTGAGCTTCCTTGATCTTAGATAGTAACTCGGGTTCTACTCTAAGATTAGCCCAGTAACCGTGCTGTCCACGTAACATGTACTCGATGTCTAGTCGCTCCAAGTCTCTGATGATTTCTTCTTCAATTCTAATGCTGTTGATCATTCCGGACTTCCTGCTAAGGGCATCTGCTACTACATTTTCCTTCCCGGGATGATAATGTAGATTAATGTCATAATCCTTCAATAGCTCTAACCATCTCCTCTGCCTCATGTTCAACTCACGCTGAGTGAAGATATACTTCAAGCTCTTGTGGTCCGTGAAAATGTCACATGATTCTCCATATAAGTAGTGTCTCCATATATTCAATGCAAACACGACTGCAGCAAGTTCCAGATCGTGCGTGGGGTAATTCTCTTCATAAGGCTTAAGCTGCCGTGAAGCGTACGTGATCACTTTCCCATGTTGCATGAGAACACAGCCATGTCCCTTCCCCGATGCATCGCTGTAGATTTGAAATCCACCCGTACCAGATGGTAGAGTAAGAATAGGTGCAGATACTAGCTTCTGCTTCAGGTCTTCAAAGCTCTTCTCTCGATCTTCAGTCCATACGAATTTCTCCCCTTTCCGCATCAGTTTGGTCAATGGTAGTGCTAGGCGGGAAAAGTTCTCCATGAACCTACGGTAATAGCCAGCTAAGCCTAAGAAACTGCGGACTTCCGTCGCTGATGTCGGCCTCGGCCACTTAGTAATGGCCTCAACCTTCGCTGGATCCATAGTGATTCCTTCTGCTGATACAATGTGACCTAAGAATGCCACCTTGTCTAACCAGAACTCACACTTGGAGAATTTAGCATACAACTGCTTCTGGCGAAGAATCTGTAGTACTGTACGAAGATGGTCTTCGTGCTCCTCCTTGGACTTAGAGAAAATCAGGATGTCATCGATGAAAATAATGACGAACTTGTCCAGAAATTCATGGAAGATTCTGTTCATCAGATCCATGAACACTGCTGGAGCATTTGTCAGGCCAAATGGCATAACTACAAACTCGTAGTGGCCATAACGAGTACGAAAGGCAGTCTTAGCAATATCCTGCTCCTTGACTCGTAACTGGTGATAGCCTGACCTAAGATCGATCTTGGAGAAGTGTTTGGCCCCTTGGAGTTGGTCAAACAGATCGTCAATACGTGGCAGTGGATACCTATTCCGAATAGTAATCTTGTTGAGCTCGCGATAGTCTATGCAAAGACGCATACTGCCGTCCTTCTTATTAACAAACAAGACCGGTGCGCCCCATGGAGATGCGCTCGGTCGAATGAAACCTCGCTCAAGAAGTTCTTGCAATTGATCCTTCAGCTCCTTCAGCTCTATGGGAGCCATGCGATAGGGAGCCTTGGAGATTGGTTCAGCTCCTAGAACCAGTTCGATACTGAATTCCACTTCTCGTGCAGGTGGTATGCCCGGAAGTTCTGCTGGAAACACATCTTGGAATTCCGACACTATTGGTTGATCCTGAATCGATGGAGATTCAATATCCATGTCGTGAACCGTAGCTAGATAACCCTCGCAGCCATGTGACAGTAGTGCACACGCTTGCAGGGTTGATATGACTTGTACAGACCGTCCGGGTATGAACCCATTATGAATGTACTCTGGTGCATTGACATCACCGAAAATAACTCGATATGAGTGGCAGTCTATGGTAGCATGATATTTGGATAGCCAATCCATGCCCAAAATCATGTCGAAGTCATTCATGTCCAGCGGAAGTGCGTCGACAGGTCGAACCTTATCACCAAATTCTAGGGAAAGACTCTTGTATACATGGGTGATTAATACAGAGTCCCTCAAAGGCGTGGAAATAGTAAGCCTATTTTCTAGTGGCAAGGGAGGCATCCTATTGTTCTTAGCATAAGCAGTAGAAATAACCGAGTGAGTAGCACCCGTATCGAAAAGAACACATGCTGCGCGACCATACATATACAAGATTCCAGTGATGGTACCTGTAGACTTGTTGGCCTGGTCTCGAGATGTCGTGTAGACACGCCCGGCAGTAGGAGGCGGCTTGGTATCAGCATGTCCTGATGTACCTTCCATCTCGCCCTTACGGCAATCCTTCATAATATGGCCAGGAAGACCACTCTTGAAGCACGCATCAGTATTACGGCGACATGGTCCTGGGTGCCTACGGTGGCAAGTAGAGCAAAGAGGATGAGTGTATCCTCCAGCAGGTGCTCTGGCTGGCTGAGGGCCTGATAAAACATTATACATAAGACATAATATTTGGGTATAAAAGACGAAGCGGATAATCGTAAGATTGAATACCAGTGATAGCTGGACGGCTAGGCTGCGAACCTCTCTGGTTCTGGTCCCTACCGTTTCCATGGTTCCTGGTAGAAGTATGCTAAAGTGTTAGAATATGAGTTATAACATAAACATAAGGAATTTCGTAAGTATCAGGACCTGCTGTTGCTGGATTGCCCGGCGTTGTTACGGTAATTGTCATTACCGCCACGCCTATCCGTAGCAGATCGGTCATTAGTCTGACCGTTTCCCTTGGGCTGATGAGGCTTTTGCTGAGTAGCCGGCTGAGACCGGTCCCCAGTTTTCTGCCTGGAAGATACATTTAAAGAGATGAATAATTGACATATGGAAAGTATACGGATTAGTCACCGCTTGAATACAAAGGTTTACCTCTTGTCGGGTCTTTCAGCTTCCCCGAACTCATCCTTCTCCTGCAGCATCTCCATTCTACATGCTGCATCAGCTACTTGTGCTACCGTATCCAATGGAGCACCTGACAAGTTATTTGCAATCCTTGGATTTAGAGCCCAACGAAAATGTATTGCTTGTTCTTCAGTGGTGCCCGCAGCTGCTCTCAGGACACCAGTGTAGCGAAGGAAACGCTGCATGAAGTCATTGCTGTCTTCTTCAGGTCGCTGTCTGAGGCTATAGTATTCCCTCATGAGCCGATTCCTTCCTTCCATAGGAAAGATGTTAGGCGGAGGAGGATAACCGTCGTTATGAAGAAGAGCGTCTTGCATCTCTGCATCAACAGCTGCAAATATTGCCCAGATATCGTTTGCGTTTGCCATCTGACAGTATGACATAAAACGTATAATTAAATAGTTCAAAATATAAAATATAAATTATATACATGAAAAAAAATTTATACTAAAAATTTCACGAGAAAAATTTTATGCAAGAAAATTTTTGTGTATGAATGCATGATGCAGTTTTATGAAAACTTTGTATGCTTGAGAGTGAACGCCTCTGGTCAGTTCACTCAAAACAAAAACATTATCGAGGGGACGCCTATGGGTCGGTCCCAAATCTAAAAGTTTCGATAAAACACATGCGACTAAATAGGGCCAGTCCTGTACCAACCATTACTTAGTCAAAAACCCTGTATCAATGACATATATAGGTATGCTTAAAATGATGAATGCATGAAAACAACTGTCAGTTCTAGGAAGACCGTAGTGACTACCCACTAATCACAGGTCATATTTGAGAGCCTACAGGTCGAAGCCTTGGCTCTGATACCATAATTGTAACACCTCATTTTAGAAATGGAAATATCACAGTAATTATGGCGTGTCATCAAAGCATACAAGGTAAAATGTTTAAACATTACTTGGACATATAAAGGAAAATACCGGAATCAAACATCGGTAGTCCAAAAGTAAAGCTCATCACACACAAACATAGTATAGTAAAGGAAAAGGACTAAACAATGTCCAAAGCATAAGTATCAAAAGAAAGGAAATGTATAATGTAAAGAAGGCTAGACAGCTTCCAGTCCATATGCACGTACTCTTAGCGTCTACGAGCGTCCCTGAGTACCTGCCGTTTTGGGAACATAGAAAAGGAAAACGGCTGAGCAATACGCTCAGTGCACGGATGTACAATAAAGCATGAATAGGATAAGCATATAACATAATAACAGCGGAAGAAACTAAGTCCCGAGTAACCTGGTTAAGTCTTAGTAAAACTGGTTTTATAGTTTGAAAGTCTTATGTTTATCATATAAAAACTGTTTGTCATATTTACCATTAGCCAATATAGGTCATGAAAATCCACCGTGCATGAATAATTGGAGGGGTGACCTCATCATGCAAATTAGAGGGGCTGCCTCTAATTTAATATACTGGTTTTATGGGTAGGAGGGATCAGCTCCTTGTGAAGGATGCAAGGCACACACCACATTCACCATGTAATCCTGAATAAAAACGTGTAACTAGGATGCGCCCATACGCCCCACATGATAAATATATGGCCAAAAGCTGAAGGGACGCCACGAGCAATCACTCCGCCGTGGTGAAGTCATAACATCAGTGCCTCTAATGTTATGGTTATGGTACCTCCATAACTAGGTGAAACTGGTCATGCATGTATATGGCTATAGGTAAGCTTACTTAAACATAAGCAATCAAACACGTAACTTATACTACGGGAAAACAGTTGGCTGCATACGGGGAATCCTAATAAGGAAAGAATGTCCATACTAAAAGGAAGGGAATCCGTACCTTATGTCCAGTGAACGAGAACGATGAACTGCGAGAATCCTACTTCCGAAACACTAGTGTTACATAAATACGTACATGAAATAAGTATCTGCTTACTAAATACATAGCTGGTTTTATGTCATGTCTTAGCTTATTTTATGTGTTCTTACTATATTTTACTGTTTAAAGCCTTAAACTGTATTAAATCTTATACTCTGCTTAATCTGATTAAGTATTTCTGGTATTTCATGTGTTATTATACTTACTATGTAATAATAAGTAACTTTCCAAAAATAGCAGGTTTCCTAAAATAGAAAATTTCCAAAAATAGAAAGTTACCAAAAATAGAAAGTTTCCAAAAATAGAAAGTTTCCAAAAATAGAAAGTTTCCAAAAACAGAAAGTTTCCAAAAATAGAAAGTTCCAAAAATAGAAAGTTTCCAAAAATAGAAAGTTTCCAAAAATAGAAAGTTTCCAAAAATAGATTTTCCGCTTAAAATAGATAAGTTTCTAAAAATAGAAAGTTTCCATAAATAGATTAGCTGCCTTAATTAAATAAGTTTCCATAAATAGATTAGCTGCCTTAAATAAATAAGTTTCTAAAAATAGCTGGTTTCCATAAATAAAATAGCTGCCTTATTTAATTAAGTTTCTAAAAATAGAAAGTTTCTATAATTAGAAATAAGTTGGTTAAATAAGCTAAGTAAATAAGCCTAAGTGTTTTCATGATTATTTTCTAAGTCATATGATATATTGTATAGTTTAATAATTATTTTATGTAATTTAATTAAACTATAGGTTATAATATTTAATTAAAGTATGACATGTTTTTAATTAAATATATTAAATACTTAGGTTAAAATATGTATTATTAAATATTAATAAAATAACCTAAGTCATGTTAATTAATTAATTATATCCATGGTTTTTAAATAATTAATTAATTATAAGTCTTAATAATATAAATACTTAGGTTAAAATAATTTCATGATCATTTATAATTAATTAACCTAAGTCATGTTATTAAATTAATTACATCATTATTAATTTAATTTTAACCTAAGTTTATAACATAAACAAAACTAACATAACCATGATCCGGATCTAAGCTTAAAAACATGAACCGGACATGAATCGACACCGTACCCCGACCCAAATCGAGGTACCCCTTGCTGCCGTGGGACCCACACGCACCAACCAAGACCAAAAGGTCTTGGTGGTGGTCGGCTAAAACAAACCGAACCCCCCTAGGGGTCGGTTGCATCCTGCGGCCCAAAAACAAACACCCCTTAATCGACCCTCTGATTTAATTAATGATCAAAACATGTTAGATCTATGTTTAATTAATGTGTTTTTATAAAAACATCACGTGTTCATAATTAAATAAAAGATTAATTAAAAAGAAAGGTTTAAAAAAAAGGTTTTACCGTATTCGTGGATCAAGAGGGTGAAGAACAAACACGAACAAACAATAGATCAACAAGATCCAAGATCAAGAATCACCTTGTTTGGTGACTTGAAGGTGGCGGCACAAAGAGAGGAGAAAGAGAGATTTTAGGTTTTCTTGAAATCTTCTGTAAAAGTGATTTTTGAGTAGTAAAAATATATTTAACCCCCTATTAGTAAAACTGGTAATGGGCTTGGCCCATTACCCTTGTTTGGCCGCGGATAGGGACTCCCCCGTGGAGTTCCCGTACCTCGTTTCGTGTCTTGTTATTTAATACTCGTTTATGTTTAATTATGTTCGTGTTTTAAATGTTCTCGTTACGTAAATACCATACTCTTATATATTTAATTACGCTCATATTAAATATATATACGTAATTAATAATAGTTCGTGTTTTAATTACGTTCGTGATTTCGTGATCGTATGTTCGTGATTAATTATTGCTAAATAATTATTACGTGATCGTGCATATAAAATACTTATCGTGTTCTAACACATACGTAATACGTAAACTCCTAATACGTAATCGTAATCATGCTATATTAGGAAAGTTTTTAACTAGTACGTACGATCCTAAGGGTACTATGCATGGTAAAAGCATGCGGGTTTTACATTTTAGGTCCTTTCTTTTGATGGGGTTGCAAATGAAGTTAGGGTAAATAATTGTGTATTTGCCACAGTTCTTCAATAAGATGCATAGGCATATAGGGATAGAAGCGTTTTTGGAGTGCAAGTTCACTGGTGGGTCAGACCGCAAGTCTTATAATATGGGTTGTCAATCTAGAAAAAAGATCATCACAAAAATTTCCGACTATTAATATACAGCATTGAACATCTTATTCAAGAACTTTAAGAGCACAACTGCACAAGGAGTCATCACTCCAAGTGAGTCGATTTTGGGGTGCCACGTCAGCGAAACTCACTCACTCACTCACATAAAAAAAACAGGGGAGTCATCACTCCAAGTGATTTCCAGTTTTTCAGAATTTTACAAAACACCCCCTAAACAAACTTAAATATTTAAAAATAGTATACGTTACGAATTTTCTTATTTTATTTAATAATTTTAATTATATACTTTATATAATTTATACACATGTTATGAATTTTCTTAAATTCATTTAATTATGAGTACTACAATTAGAGACCATACTCGTAACAAATACTTGTTGGATACAACGAAATAACTGGCCCATTTAAATAAAAGCCCACTAGGCAAACTAATAAAAACAAAACCCTATCTTCATCAATTTAGTCCGCCGCTTTATTTTTTTATCCTTAATCTTCATCTCTTACCTCCTTTATAGCACACCATAACAGCCACCACCACCACCCCTTCTACCGCCATCAACAACCACCACCACCACAGCCACCAAAACACAACACAAAACAAAAAAAAGGGCTGGTTACATATTTATATACCTTGGGGGTTGAACGAAATTTTTTTTTTAAAAAAACTTTTCACGCCCGTGGGTAGACCCACGCCACAGGCTCACGCCGTGGTTTTTTTCCTTTCCCGGAATCATCACGCGGCCAACGCCGTGGGTTTGGCACCCCACGGCGCCACCACTCCCAACCCTCTAAAATGGTTGTGTGAGGTGTTAACATTTCAATTAGTCACTCTTAATTATTTGAACATTCCATTATTCACTCTTAATTATTTGAACATTCCATTATTCACTCTTGATATAACTGTATGGGGGGCCCATTTGCCAATATTCGTAAGAGGTACTTAAAGTTTTGTTCACTTTAGGCAATGTACTTGCACTATTTTATGCATAATAGCAACATACTTTATAATATGGGTTCAGGAAATAAATGTTGCTGCCTAAAATTTTCCGAAAGATAAGTCATTTTGTCCATTTGACCCCTTTTGGAAATAAAATTTGGCTTACAAAACAATTTAGCTTACAAGAATCGGGAATTTGTGCGTTCTCTAAGTTCTATGATATATTGGAATAATTTCAGGAGCTTAGAGATGAGAAGAACGCAAAATTGGCACAAGAAGAAATAACAAGTTTAAGGGTGATGCTAGAGCATAAGAAAACTAAGACTGAGACCAGAATCACAGAAGCTGAAAACCTACTACAGAATGGTGGAAAGATGACACAGGTCCATAGGTCTTGGAAAGATTTGAGCAAGCAAATTAAGAAAGAAAGAGCAAAGACTGATAAAATCATTGCAGAGTTGCAGAACGTTAAATACACATTAGCAAAGCTGTCTATAACAAAGAGGGCTGAGATGCAAGAATGTTTTGCTACTTTGTGCACAGTGGCATATGATGTAGTGAATAAAATAATAGATCTAGTGAAGATCCTATGTGACATGATGTTGGAAAATATACCGGAAACAATACTTTGTATTGAGAATGATTAACACTTTATTCATGCTTATTGGAATGGGATACAAGTCATTATATAGGCAACAAAACATAAACAAGAATTCAACTTACAAGAAGTTGAAAAACTAAAAGACACAAAGTAATTATGACATTTATTAAGGAGAACTTGTAACATATGAATATGAATCACTTTGAATCACTTTCAACACACCCCCTTGATTCAAAGTTGCAAATCCGCAAATGAGCTCGAAGTTCTTCAAATCTTGCTTTTGGCAACGCTTTAGTGAATAGGTCTGCTAATTGATCCATAGACCTACAAAGCTCCAATCTTATTTTTCCTCCCGCTACTAACTCTCTTATGTAGTGATATTTTATCTCGATATGCTTGGTCCTTCCATGCATGATAGGGTTCCTAGTCATTGCAATAGCAGAGGAGCTGTCACAATAGATTAATGTTGCACCTTGTTGCACTTGTTTTAGATCACATAGCATCCTTTGTAACCATACTGCTTGAGTTGCAGCAATTGATGCCGCTACGTACTCAGCTTCAGCTGAGGAGAGTGCTACAGTAGCTTGTTTTTTCGAGAGCCACGATATGGGACCTGAACCAAGGCTGAAACAATTTCCGGATGTGCTCTTTCTATCATCTTGAGAACCAGCCTAATCACTATTAGTGAAACCTTTCAACGTGAAGTTTTCTGTTTTGAGATACCATATTCCATAGTCCTTAGTACCAGCAATATATCGAAGGATTCTTTTAGCTGCACCAAAATGTTGTTTGGTGGCACAATGCATAAACCTTGAGACTACTCCCACCGAAAATGCCAAATCTGGCCTTGTATGTGTGAGATAGATTAGTTTCCCTACTAAACTTCTATACTTTCTTGCATCTGCCATATCCGTGCCATCCACAACCTTCAACTTTTCGTTTGCATTCATAGGAGTTGCTTCAGTTTTGCAATCAACCATGTTAAACTGTTTAAGTAGCTCAGTAGCGTACTTTTGTTGAGATACAAATATACCATGATCGGTTTGCTTAATTTCCAAACCAAGAAAGTAGTGCAACTATCCCATATCAGTCATCTCAAACATGCTCATCATAGATGCCTTAAATTCAGACATAAGCTCATGAGATGAACCTGTATATATCATATCATCAACATACAAACTAACCACCATCATATCTTTTTTACCTTGACCCTTGTAGTATAGAGTAGGCTCATTTGGGCTTCTTTCAAAATTGTGTTCAAGAAAAATCGATCAATTTTGCTATACCATGCCCGAGGGGCTTGCCTTAGACCATACAAAGCCTTCTTGAGTCTATAAACTTTGTTTCCTTCATCGTTTTTTTATGAATCCCGACGGTTGTTCAACATAAACCTCTTCATTCAGCTCCCCATCTAAAAAAGCGGACTTAACGTCGAACTGATATGTGGTCCATTGATGTTGAGCTGCTAATGCAAGAATCATTCTCACTGTTTCAAATCTCGCCACAGGAGAAAAACATTCATCAAAATCTACTCCTTGCTCCTGAACAAATCCACGAGCCACAAGTCTTGCTTTGTGTTTTTGAATACTCCCATCCGAATGAAACTTGGTCTTAAAAATCCATTTAAGACTTATCACTTTCTTACCGTCCGGTAAATCAACTAGTTCCCATGTTCCATTCCTTTCGATAGTTGATATCTCATCACACATAGCCTTTATCCATACTTCATTTTGTAGAGCATGTAGAAACTAGAAGGGGGGGGGGGGGGGGGGTTGAATAGTTTCTCTTCGATTAGTGACCAAATTAAAATTACTTTCAATTTGGTTTTATCAAAACTATCTTTTACTTGAGGCTAAGTTGCATAATGATTAGGTTCAATTGAAATGCACTAGCAAGGATAATAAGCAAGTATAATGATAATGAAATAAGTAAAGAGCAAGGAAGGAGACAACCTAGTGGGAAGACACCAAGATTTATAGTGGTTCGACAACGAGGCTCTATCCTCGTTTCTACTCCACTCCTCGAGTACACCTACTCGAGATTTCCACTATATCCACAAGCTCCCTTCTCGGCGGAGAAAACCTTACATCGTTGCTTACATTATTTTCCGACACTAAGCTAAATGTCGAGACCTAATCTTTAGCTAGGACCAATCTACACGACGTTGCCTACTTCACAATTTAACGACACAAGGCTAGATGTCGAGTTCTAATCTTAAGGTAGAACCAATCTTCATGACGTTGCCTACTTCACCATTTTACGACACAAGGCTAGATGTCGAGTTCTAATCGAAAGCTAGAACCAATCTTCACGACTCTTCACTTTGAAGCTAAGTGAGAACTTCACACAACACAACTACTAATCACTTTAAAGTTTAGTGAGAACTCACAAGAAACAACCACATCACTTTATAGTTTAGTGAGAACTCCTAATCAAATCTATTACAACTCAACTAGACTTATCCAAGTACACACATGTAGCTTGGATTTACACAACACAAATCCAAGCAAACACATATGCAATGGATGTACACAACAAATCCAAGTATCCACAAATAACTTGGATGAACACAACTAGTCCAAGTATTCATAAATACATTGGATTGACCTAAAACAAAAAAGGTATCATGATGAATATGACTATCTCATAAATTCATCTTTATCACTACACTAGTGAGTGAGTGATCTTCTCATTGGACATGGTAAAGGAGGGGATCAAGAGGATAATCATATGTAAACATCCTTAACAATTTAAGTGATCATTTACTAATGATTATGCTATAGAAAATAGAAAGAGGGTTGAGAAAAACGTCCAAGAGGCTTGCTGGAAAATGAGATTTGACCCACTATTTAAAGGAGACAAAGTTACAACGGATCTATAACGGCTACTGTGCGCGGTACCTTATCTCACCCCGCGGTACCATATCGCTAAGGTACCGCGTAGGTACTTAAGGTACCGCCACTAGACTCCGCTCCATTTTTTGTCTTTTAGTGGGGTGGGAATATCTGAGGTATTTGAACCCTTCAAAGGATATTCTAACAGCATTTGGAATATGCCATTTTCAAATTTTCATTTTCCATTTTAATAAAACATTTTCTAAAAAAGAAAGTTTATTAAAAAGTCTTTTGTCTTATTAACAAAAGTGAGTTTTAAGGATAATCATTTTGATGATCACTAAGTATGATTAAGAAAGGTTAGTGATATGATTATTACCTTGATGATAGTGTTAGTTAAATAATTCATTTTGTGTTTTACACTAAATGTGTTGTATGGTTTGTTGTGATCAAAACTAAGAAAGATTAGTTAACACTAATAATGTTTTTAGGCATTACTTGCATTAACAATCTCCCCCTTTTTGATTACGACAAACGATAAACTCATTTACGTAGAAACACAAACTATGGAATTATTAACTAGTTTATCACTATCATTTCTCCCCCTTTGTCGTAGCAAAAAGGTTAGCATAAGTCTTTGAAGAGCATCAAACTTTGCTAGTAGCTCCCCCTTGGTGGTTGCTCCCCCTTGCTTGGGGCACCAAGTTTGTAAGCTAAGGTGACATGCTACACAAAGGTTAGTAGAAAGGAAAGAAACACCAATGTATATATGATCACTACCTACTAAGTAACTTGAGAGGGAGAAAGAGAAGAAATCTCAAATTAGAAGCAAGTATTTTGCTAAGTATGTCCAAAGAGGTAATTGACAAAATCAAACTTCAATCCAATGAAGATGATAAGCTTGTCAATGGGTTAAAGCTTTAGAATTGATGGAATCACCCATAAGCAATTGTAAAAAATTAACCAAGATCAACTCAAAGTAGAACTAATTAGATAGCACACAAATAACACAAAGGTTACAAAAAAAAATACAACAAAGAAGATAGTCATACACATAGTATGAGTATCTAAAAGCAATAAATATGGAAAATAAACCACTAAGCATAAGCTAGTCTAATAGTGATATTTTCCAAGATTGCTAAAAATAAGATAAAACTAAAAAGACGACGATGCATCATTCGAAGTTTTGTCCACCGGAACGAAAACTTGAAAAGGAGGTCGAGTGAGGAGGAATTCAAGAAAATTTAACTTCTCATACACATGAGAAAGTTCAATTTGTTGAAATCGGCAACAATCACACGAGGATCCATGATGCAACACAAAATCGTTTGATGGGGGTATGGCATCAAACTTAGGGTTTGGTGGTGGTGGGGTAAAGGGTTTGGGAATGTTTTCACAATGCCTTGTGAGGTTTGGGAAGGTTGCAAGGTCATTGAGTTGGGGGGTATTGAAGGATTGTGGTGGTGGTGAAACATGTTCTTTTGCTCCGGTGATGGGGTTTATGGTGTAACTCTCATTCCAATACTTGATTGGAGAGAAGGTAGGGTTTTTGGGTGGTTTGGACGAAGATGGTTCATTCTTCTTAACCCAAACGGGTCGAACCGAGATTTTCGGTTTCTTTGAAAGCTTGGATGAAGAAGCTTTGGGTGAGAGGGGTTGTGACAAAGAAATGTCAAGGTTAGGAATGTAGGAGTTAGGCATTGTGAGAGTGTGAGAATGATATCTCAAGGTTATGTGAGAATGAATTCTCAAGGTTGGGAAGGTGTGAGAATGAAATCTCAAGGTTGGGATATAAGTAAAATGTGATCAAGGTAAGAATTTGAATACAAAATGTGTAGTGTCAAGGAATGTTTAGTCAATTTGAGTAAACAAGGAATCTTGACTGGGAATAGGGTTTTAAAGGTTTTGACCAAAAATTCATCAAAAATCACTTTCTGGCCGCGGTACCTTATAGGGGTCGGCGGTTCCATATCATTAAGGAACCGCGGGTCTTTAAGGAACCGCGTCCAGAGGACGTTAAACCATGTTTTTCCTGGGTTTTGTGAAAAACTGAGACTTTTTCAAAAAGTTGCAAATCTTGGAATTTTACCTCTATTAGAACCAAAATATGCTAGGGTTGCATAAAGCAACACATTCACAAAGAATGTCTTGACAAAGGGTGACTAAACAGTTTAGATATCATTTTGAACCAATTTTAGTCAAGTTTAGGGGTTGTGATAGATTTAGGTTCAATTTTAATTTCAAATTAAAGTTGATTAGTGTGCACAAAAGGATAGAATCACACAAAGCTAAATCCATAAGTCAACAACATAAAACATTCATTAATGAGGCAAGTACAAAGATAAATAAAAACTAACTAATACATAGCTAGCTTAACATAGAATCTAGATAAGTAGTTTTCTTAGGCTTGATTTTGTTGAAAACTCTTATTAAGACAACTCCATCATTCATCTCCTAGGAGGAGGCATGGAGAACAAAGTAAGCAAGAAATCTTGCAAACCCCTATGTAGTCCATACATATCCATCCTTAGGTTTTGGATGAGGAAGTGGTTGTAGAGACAACATGGACATCTAGGACCATGAGTTTGTTGAAACCCAAAGTAAGGATCACCCAAGAGGAGGGAAAGAGGGACACCCAAAATTGGGATGTTTGAGTTGGGTGGAGGTGGAGGAGGCAAGTTCTCCAAGGGTGAAGTGGGTGATAATGGTGGCATGTTCCTCAAAGGGGAAATGGGTGAGTGTGGAGGTAAATCCTCCAAGGTTGGTGAAGTGGGTGAGTTGTGAGGGGTAAATGGTGAAGTCACCAAAATGTCTTCAAAGTCATTCCCAAAAGGAATGCTTTGGATTGGTTGAGGTTGTGTGGTCACTTCCAAGGGTGCACTTGGAGTGAAGGGTGAAGAAAGCTCATTCATTCTAGAATTGAATGAAGAGGAGGTAGAACCAATGGAGTGGTTAGTACCATGGGTGGAGGAGGTCTTGCATGGTGCAAGAGGTGGGGAAGGTGATGAAGAAATGAGGATAGGAGCATTCTCATTCTTAGGTGTGTGGAAAGGTGAAGAGTTAGGCTTAGCTACCTTAACCCTTATTTTGAGTGTTTTTCTTGGGGTGGAGGTCTTGGAAGTGTTTGAGGTTTTGGTTACACACCATGGTTGATTAGGGTGGTTTAAGGTTTAGGGAAGTATGTTTGATGTGTGAAGAACATGGCAAACAAGGTGGGTTTAAATGGGTGAGGGGATGATCCAAACTAGTAATGGGTTAAAATCATTTTAGGTGAATAATGAATTTAGATACCCTAGTTTAGGAAATGTGCAGTTTATTACTGAAAATCATACAAGGTTTACACAAAATTAAGAAAACAGTGTAAAGCAAAGATGCTGTCGTGCACAGTGACCAGCGGTTCCTTATCTAGGACCGGCGGTACCTTATCGATAAGGAACCGCGGGTCGATATGGAACCGCGACCAGAAGGTTTTCAAAAATTTCCCATCCCAGTTTTTGATAAACCCAGGATTTTCCCAAAGGTTTCACAAGCCAAAGTTAACTACAGATCATAATCTAATAAGCTAACTATCAAAAGGCATGCACAAAGCTATGTAAAACACAAACATGAAGGCATAATTAACATTAAGGATCAAGATAAATGATAATTCTAACATGCAATCACAAGTTAATACATATCCAAGATAAAATAAAATTGTTCAACAATACATGTTTACCAACATGTATTCTTTGAAAAGCTTCAAAGCTTTCACCTTCTCTTCTTCCCCAATCCCTTGATCATATTCCCCAAGAACTTGAAACATTTTCTTGATTCAACCCGGTGTTTGTGCAATTCCCCTCGAGTTCTAAGGTTTTCACGGTAAAGATGCTCCATATTGTGATCTTCCGGTACTTCACTAGAATGATGAGGAGGAGGAGCTAAGTCTTCAAATTCATCCTCGAATGGGTTTAAGGATGGATGGGAATTACTCGAAGAGTGGAAATGAGAACTAGTACCTATGCCATCACCATCACTTGTTGGCATGTCCATGTCCTCATCATCCATCTCTTGATGAACAGATTTTCTCGATCCTCGATCAATTCTTGTCTTTCTTGCATATGTCTCTTGAATAGGCAACATAACCCGATGAACCGGGTAGAAGTGAGAAAGATCAAGGTGGGAAAAATCATGAGCAACCCTTTTGAAAAGGCGAGTTAGAAGCATAGCATAGGGAAGATTTGTCTTGGGCTTCGAAAGGGCATAATTGATTCGTCGAGCGATATAGAATGCCAAGTTGTACTTGGTGTATGTAAAGATGCAACTCAACATATGCACCATACACGCCGGGATATGATCTCGGTTTCCACCAAGACAAAAGACATTCTCCCTAAGGATATTGGCCCATTGAACCATAAAATCCTTAAGGTCGCTAGAGAGCACTTCATATCGATTCACATTTCGTACATTTTACTGAAGGCTTCTCACAATGTTACCATCACGCTCTTTCGAGATGATTTCAAGAATGAACTCTAGATCAATTTCGGTGAGGTCATTTGGAGGTTTATCGAAGGATTCTGAGAGAGCATCAAGTCTCCATTTATCCGTAAAACGACAAGTGCCTTCATATGGCACACCGAGAATTTGACCAAAGTCTTCAAGAGAGTATTGAATTAATTGATCATTCAATACGAAACGAATGAAGATTTCTCCATTGTATTCAATCATCGAGTAGGTGCTAAAGAATTCAAGAAGGAATAAGGGGTAAATATCTTCTTCTATGTTGAGCAAGCAATCAAACCCCGAAAGCTCAAACATAGATAGGATATAGACATAACCCGTTATTTCCTTGTCAACGACTCTACCCTCATGGAAACAACGAGTAGAAAGGTATGGAAACGCGTTTTGAAGTTGGGGGAAGCATAGGTTTGGGAGATGTCGGGCATATAATCTTTAGTGAATTGATGATCTTTTTGATATTGAGAAGGCATGATTAAGTACCTAAATACAAACACAAGACAATATTTCTCCAATCACTCATATGAAAAATAAAAAGGAAAACGAAAAATGAAAATGTGTTATATCAATTTCTTGACAAACATAGGATTGAATCCATATCATTTTCATGTTCACAATGTGTTTATTCCATCATTAACCAAGAACACATGATCTATGTTAGATCAACAATGGATTAGAACATTGGTTTTTCAAAATAAGGTTTTTAGGTAAGCATTAACAATGTCATACCTACTTGTTCATGGGTTCATCTCAAATCCATCATTCAACCAAAATCATTTAGCCTAAATTCGGATTTGTTCTACAAGTGGGTTTTAGTGAAATCTTAATGAATATCAACCTAAGGAATCATAGTAAGATTACCATGTCAACCCACATTCCTATTAAGGTTTTAATTCAATTTCAATTTTAAAAATCCCCAATTATGAAAGGATGAACCCTGGAACAAAATAGATGAAATTGAAAGAAAATACTTACAATTAATTGATGTTAGATGAAGGATGAGTGAAATCCACAACTTGGAATCAATTAAGTTGAGTGATTGAAGGTTTTGGAAGCTTCAACAATGGTGGAAAAGGTAAAACCCGTCGGCTGTGTGTTTTTGGGAAAGAGAGAGTTTGGTTTGAAAAAGAATAAAAAACTCAAACTGGCGCTCTGACAAAAGTTACTGCCCGCGGTACCTTATCGATAAGGAACCGCGGGTTTGATCCGCGGAGATAAGGAACCGCCTACAGAGGCAGGTTTCTATCTCAAAAAAACGCAAAATTTTGAAAATCCAGTTTTTCTAAAATACTTAAAACTAAATCATGAGCCTTTTAGAATATCATTGGATCATCATAACACTAAGCAATATGCCTTAATGAAGGATTACGAGTTAAATCAAGATCGAAAAGAACCTAAACGGACAAACGACTACTCGTAGCAAAACGACTAAGTGGAGAGAAGTCAAGAGAGGTGAATCAAGACTAGGATCAATGCTCAAGGGATCAATGACAATCTTCAAGTAGTAGTAACGAAGAGCTTGTGTCATATATAGTGGTTTAAGACGTGCCTTTCCGGCGAAACGATAAACGGCTTTGGTAATGAATAAGCACAAAGCAATTATTCAAGTATAGACTAAGATCACTTTCAATAATAGTCTTAGTCTAAACTAAAATATGAGCAAGGTATTAATTCACTTTCTCTCCCACAAAGGGCCTACTAACCGTATGGGTGCAAACTATGGAAATCATGCTTGATACTTTAAGCTTCTACTGACTCACTCTACATCACCATAGTGAGTCAAGTATCCAAGCAATGAAGGTTTGAGAGGATAAAAGAAAAGAAACACAAACCACAAATAAATGTCAAGGCAAGGATGCCGAGAACAAGCACATAGTCAAATAATGATCAAAAGAATGATCAAAGGGCGTGTGGAAGAACGAAAGCGTACCTTGGCCACAAAGAGCAATCCATGAAGGAATAAGTGCTATGCCCAATCAATGAATATGATGAGTACTAAGTCTTCAAGGACTAGTATCATTCCCAATCATCTTGGTATCATCATTCAAAGATGTTAAAGATCAATGAAGATGATTCTTCTAAAAGTGCAAGTAACTCAATCCATAACCAATAAATTGATTGATCTTCATGAGTACCTACACAAAGCAAGATGCAAACTAGTAGATACATTTTAAGAGCATATCCAAAATGCATAAAGGCTACTAATCTTAAGTGGGATGCAATATTATCAATTAAAAGACCTATTTTCAAAGAAAACATAGTTTTGACCAAAGAGAAACTTTAGTACAACTAGACCTTCTAATTTGAGGAGACAATGGATCGATCCAAGTTTCAAAGTACAATATACTTCAAAGATCTTGAGTGACCATCGCTCTGATACTAATTGTAGAAACTAGAAGGGGGGTTGAATAGTTTCTCTTCGATTGGTGACCAAATTAAAATTACTTTCAATTTGGTTTGTATCAAAACTATCTTTTACTTGAGGCTAAGTTTCATAATGATTAGGTTCAATTGAAATGCACTAGCAAGGATAATAAGCAAGTATAATGATAATGAAATAAGTAAAGAGCAAGGAAGGAGACAACCTAGTGGGAAGACACTAAGATTTATAGTGGTTCGACAACGAGGCTCTATCCTCGTTTCTACTCCACTCCTCGAGTACACCTACTCGAGATTTCCACTATATCCACAAGCTCCCTTCTCGGCGGAGAAAACCTTACATCGTTGCTTACATAATTTTCCGACACTAAGCTAAATGTCGAGACCTAATCTTTAGCTAGGACCAATCTACACGACGTTGCCTACTTCACAATTTAACGACACAAGGCTAGATGTCGAGTTCTAATCTTAAGGTAGAACCAATCTTCACGACGTTGCCTACTTCACCATTTTACGACACAAGGCTAGATGTCGAGTTCTAATCGAAAGCTAGAACCAATCTTCACGACTCTTCACTTTGAAGCTAAGTGAGAACTTCACACAACACAACTACTAATCACTTTAAAGTTTAGTGAGAACTCACAAGACACAACCACATCACTTTATAGTTTAGTGAGAACTCCTAATCAAATCTATTACAACTCAACTAGACTTATCCAAGTACACACATGTAGCTTGGATTTACACAACACAAATCCAAGCAAACACATATGCAATGGATGTACACAACAAATCCAAGTATCCACAAATAACTTGGATGAACACAACTAGTCCAAGTATTCATAAATACATTGGATTGACCTAAAACAAAAAGGGTATCATGATGAATATGACTAGCTCATAAATTCATCTTTATCACTACACTAGTGAGTGAGTGATCTTCTCATTGGACATGGTAAAGGAGGGGATCAAGAGGATAATCATATGTAAACATCCTTAACAATTTAAGTGATCATTTACTAATGATTATGCTATAGAAAATAGAAAGAGGGCTGAGAAAAACGTCCAAGAGGCTTGCTGGAAAATGAGATTTGACCCACTATTTAAAGGAGACAAAGTTACAACGGATCTATAACGGCTACTGTGCGCAGTACCTTATCTCACCCCGCGGTACCATATCGCTAAGCTACCGCGTAGGTACTTAAGGTACCGCCACTAGACTCCGTTCCGTTTTTTGTCTTTTAGTGGGGTGGGAATATATGAGGTATTTGAACCCTTCAAAGGATATTCTAACAGCATTTGGAATATGCCATTTTCAAATTTTCATTTTCCATTTTAATAAAACATTTTCTAAAAAAGAAAGTTTATTAAAAAGTCTTTTGTCTTATTAACAAAAGTGAGTTTTAAGGATAATCATTTTGATGATCACTAAGTATGATTAAGAAAGGTTAGTGATATGATTATTACCTTGATGATAGTGTTATTTAAGTGATTCATTTTGTGTTTTACACTAAATGTGTTGTATGGTTTGTTGTGATCAAAACTAAGAAAGATTAGTTAACACTAATAATGTTTTTAGGCATTTCTTGCATTAACAGAGCAGATTCCACACATGTCGGGTCGTCAGCAAACAATGAAAAAGCGATTGTATAAATATCATTTAGGGACCTGAATTTGTGATTCTGAGGAGTAGACTCAACGGATGTAGACGAAGATGGCGTTGTTGAAGTGACACCTTGAGGAGTTAATGGAGTTCGAGGGCTTGTTGGAGATAGAGGAGTTTTAGGACTTGGTGAAAGATCTTTTTCCGTTTCTTCTATGTTGCCTTCGTTGTTTATGTTGTCTAAGAAAACGTCTGAACCATTTTCTTCACAAGTCCATCTTTTCTGCTCATCAAACATAACATCACGACTGATTATAATTTTTTTGCTTTCGGGATCGAATAATCTATATGCTTTTGAGTTAGAATAGTAGCCGACAAAGATATACTTCTTTGATTTTTGATCAAACTTATGCCTGTATGATACGACTAAAGCATAGCATAACGATCCAAAAACTCTTAAATGACTTACTGATGGCTTACTATCATACCAGGCCTCATAAGGAGTCATATTCCACACAGCTTTCGTAGGAGAGATGTTCAATATATAAACTACAGTAGCAACCGCTTCAGCCCAAAACTCATCAGAAAGGTCTTTTGTTTTCATAATTGATCGGGCCATTTCAACCACCGTTCTATTTTTGCGCTCCACTACACCATTTTGCTCAGGTGTGTAGGGAGCCGTCAACTGTCTTTTGATTCCTTCCTCTTCACAGAAAGTAACAAACTCTTTTGACATGAACTCCCCTCCTCGATCTGTCCTAAGAGCCTTTATATTTCCATTGGATTGATTTTCTATCAAAGCTTTGAACTTTCTAAAACAGTCAAAAGCTTCTGATTTCATCTTAAGGAAATAAACCCAACACATCCGTGTACAATCATCAATGAAAAGTAGGAAATACTTACTTCCCGCAAGTGACGCAGTTCTCATGGGACCGCAAATGTCTGCATGTATCAACTCCAGTTTTGTGAAGGATCTTTGGGCTTGATTTTTGGGAAACGATTTTCTTGTTTGTTTACCCAAGGCACATCCTTCACACACATGGTCCACCTCCTGAATTGATGGTAAGCCATTTACCATTTGTTTGTTGACAAGCAACTGTAGACCTTTGACATATAAATGCCCATATCGTTCGTGCCATAAACTCGAGTCTTCCAACTTGATACTCATCATTGCCTGCTTCTCTTGATAAGATAAATCAATATGGAACATTTTGTTTTCTGTCATTTTAGCACACAATACTTCCCTAGCTCCTTTCTTGACAAAGCACATTTTATTTTCAAAAATGGCTGTAAAGCCATTGTCAATTAACTGACCCACACTTATAAGATTGTGAGCAAGACCTAGAGCGTAGTTAAAATTCTTGATTAACCTTTCTTTATCGCCAACATAAATTGAAACAGTACCTTTGCCTTCAATTTGCACTAGCTTGTCATTTCCCAATCTAACTTGAGATTTGTGAGTCTCGTCCAACTCCTTAAAGTAGTGCCTTGCTCCTGTCAAATGGTTTGAACAACCACTATCGAGATACCATACTTCTTGGGAAGTTTTTCGAGGACTTGCATAAGTCATGAACAAGAATTCTTCGTGATCAGATTCTCCTTCAACATATTTCGCTTAATCTTCTTTGCTCCAACAGTTTTCTTCCTTGTGACCAGGCTTGTTACAATACGTGCATTGAACCCAATTGTTCCGTCCTCGGCCTCGACCTCTTCCTCGAAAACTTCCTCTGCCTCGTCCTCCTCGATTTTGGGTGGATCTTTCTTGCCCCCCTGAACTTGAAAAGCTTGCTCATCTTCTTTTGCCACATTTCTATTGATTCTTGCCTCGTGAGCTTGCAATGAACCCATAAGTTCATCAAATGAGAGAGTAGTTATATCTTTGGACTCCTCTATAGCAGCAACAACATGGTCGAATTTAGGAGGAAGACTTCTCAATATTTTTGCTACCACAACTTCATCAGTTATTTTATCGCCATATGCACGCATTTGACTAACAATCATTGAGACTTTAGCCAAAAACCCTTGCACGGTTTCATCATTTTTCATACTTGCTGTTTCAAAATTCCTGCGCAGGGACTGAAGTTTCACTAAAATTACCTTGGCAGAGCCTTGGTATTCAGTTTTTAGAGTATCCCACGCATGTTTTGAAGATGTTGCTGCTGCAATTCTAGAAAATATTGACTCGTCAACTACTTGTTTGATGAAAAACAATGCTTTTGCGTCTTTCTTCATATTCTGTCGAGCATTGTCTGAACTTTCTTCTTCTGGAGCGCCACTCTCAACAAAGACCCAAAGATCTTGAGACTTAAAGAGAGTCTTCATCTTGATGCTCCAGAATTCGTACGAGTCGCCTTTGAAAATCGGAATCTGTGGTTGAGAAACATTCACTGCTGTGTTGTTCGACATTATTTAGTGGGGAAACCAAGATTGCAACCTGGCTCTTGATACCACAAATGTTGGAAAATATACCAGAAACAATACTTTGTATTGAGAATGATTATCACTTTATTCATGCTTATTGGAATGGGATACAAGCCATTATATAGGCAACAAAACATAAACAAGAATTCAACTTACAGGAAGTTGAAAAACTAAAAGACACAAAGTAATTGGGACATTTATTAAGGAGAACTTGTAACATACGAATATGAATCACTTTGAATCACTTTCAACACATGAAGGTAAGCCATTTTCGTGTCTACTTTGATGAATTTTCTGCAATATCAGAACCGTCGTCTTAGCAAATTGTAAGTTCATGATTTCTTTTGTACTCACAAGTTATAACTATTATGAAAATGCTAAGTGTTGGTCTCATATTGTATCACTGTTTTTTATTTCAGGTTCCTGCTTTCATTACTATTACGCTAAGGCAATAGTAAACAACCCGCCTGGGCAACTTGGAATGGTAATGTGTCAAACTTGTCTTTATTTCTGGCACAACTAGTCAAGACTTTTCTTTTTTCTGTTACTATCATGTTGAACTATGACGATGGACTTATTTGGGTGTTACTGGTGTAGTATCTCCAACTTGTTGCTTGCGTATAAGAAACTTGTGCTGAACTTGGAACATGTTATTTATATCGTCTTTGTATCTGCCAATTCTTCTTATTTCATTCTCACCATTGATAATGATCATAAATCAATAAATTACAATCACGGAATACTTCAAATGTCTTAATGCTCTTAACGATTCTTAGGTTCCTTAACAGTTTTTAGAGAGTGTGTTAAAGACAAATAGCTTTATGCTTTTACTGATTCAACTTCTTTGGTAGATTGTCTTTTGTCTTGTTGAGAATTACCGCTTTTCCACGATTATAGAGACTTTAATCTCTCTTTTGGCATAAAAGACAAATAACTTCAACCCTGGAACCACTAAAGATTAGCATGTTAGTACTACGTATATGTTTATTTTGCTTCATATCTAATGGAAATATTTATTTTATGGTATTAATATAAGCCCCTAGTACATGTAAAACAAATCTTTTACCAAAGGCCTCTTGGTCTAGCGGTATGTGAGTTGCCCTCTAACCTTAAGGTTGTGGGTTCAAGTCTCGGTGGAGACATGTGAGATAGAAATTGTGTTGTGTGAGTTGTAAAAATTGCCGTTCTAAAAAAAAACAAATCTTTTCTGCGACGAAGTTAGAAGCACTTCATCTGGACAACAGATGGACCAGATTCTTCGTATTCATCCTTGGTAATCCAACTCTGTAAAGGTTATAAAATCAGCGTTAACCCTTTTTATCAATAAGTTATCATATAAACCTGGACGTCATAATTTGCTTTCATGCTTAAAAAAAATTAAATAAAAAGCAGTAGCATTTGTCACTGTAAAACATTAATACAGAGGGTGACCAAGTGCTTTTTATCGAAATTACTACTCATTTAAAATGATATAGCAGCATTTACTCATTAAAAATACATTTTTGGTAGCTTAAGATTAAATGGGTCCTTTCCCCATTTGACCTGTTTCTGTTAAGCAGATACGTTTTGTTATTGACGAAAGACGGGTGACTTTCTTGTATTCAGTTGACCCGTTTGATAAAAACAGGTGAAGTCTTGTATTTATTTGATCCATTTATATTAAGCTGCTTTTCAAATATTTTGTAATCATTGTGTTCCTTTAGTTTAGAGATATACATAGACCTTAATTGAACCATTTAATAGTAAATGGGTTGACTTGAAACATGTAGTTTTAGTAAGACTTACCTGTTGGAAGGTGCTTAACGAAGCTAGAATAGATCCTCCAATCCAGGCACTATACTTACGTTCAGGAGGGGCAACGATCTTGATTCTCGTGCTGCTAGGAGCAAGTGCAATGATTTCCTTGTTTATACGATTAGCAGTTCCAGGGAACATAGTCGAACCTCCACTAAGTACAATATTCCCATAAAGATGCTTTCTAATATCATTATCACCCTTCACAATGGAGTTATAAATTGTTTCATGGATTCCAGCAAACTTCATGCCAACTAGCGATGGTTGGAATAGGGCTTCTGGACAACGAAACCTCTCTGCCCCGATTGTGATCACCTGTCCATCTGGCATCTCATAATTTTTTAGAATGGAAGTACTTGTCTTGGCAGTCTTTAACTCCCATTCATAATTGAGGGAAACATAGGCAAGTTTTTCTTTCATATCACGGACGATTTCCCGTTCAGCTGTTGTTGTAAAGGAGTGCCCTCTCTCGGTAAGGATTGTCATCAAAGAATCAGTAAGATCACGCCCCCCTAGGTCAAATTTAAGGATAGCATGTGGGAGGGCATACCCTTCATAGATAGGCACAGCATGGCTGAATCCATCACCAGAATCCAGGACGATACCTTCAAATATTTTAAACAAGATTAGCCAGCCGGAGGTAGAAAAGACGACCACACACAATTAACACAATCTGAAATATACAATACTGTTTTTTATGAGTGTTCGTCTCGTGACCTTGCTTTTGTATATGATCACTGAAAAACAGAATGTTAAAGTATTTTGATTTGGACCTGAAAAAGTAAATTGACTTAAAGCATGCACTTATATATTTCAGATGATTGGAAGATGTTTTGTACATTTAATTGTGGCTAAAGAGAACAGTTGTGATGATTTCAGCCATGCTGGGGTGTGGTAGACACAAATAATCTTCTTGCTTTACGCAAAGAACTTTAGCAGTTTGTGGAGATCGAATAACAAGAACTTTAACAGTTAATATCTCGAATGCTTTTTACTAAACTTTACAAACCTGTGGTACGACCGCTTGCATAAAGAGACATCACTGTCTCCATAGCAAGATAGAATGCAGGAGTGTTGAAGGTCTCAAACATAATTTGGGTCATCTTCTCTCTATTAGCCTTGGGGTTGAGAGGTTCTTCTGTTAGTAAGATAGGGAGCTCTTCAGAGGGAACATAGAGCTCGTTTTGAAAGGTATGATGCCATATCATTTCCATGTCATCCCAATATTTTATTATCCCATGCACTATTGGATATGTTAATTTGAGGATGCCTCTTTTTGATTGTGCTTCATGACCAACATAAACCCTTTTTTGTTCCAATCCAACCATTGCACTAGCGTGTGATGGTCGCCCAACCACGCTAGGAAACACAACCGATGGTTGTTCCTCCCCAGCAAATCCAGCCTTCATGTATAGGAAAAGAGTAAAAGTTATGTTAACATGTTATAGAACTACGTATTTGAAAGTTTATGGACTTAAAATTAATAGTCGTGAGATAGGATCGAGCTCGGGATCACGGGATTGCACACATAACGTAAAGGGTTAATTTATTTATTAAATATATTATATATATATTTATTAAATCAAACCAAAGCTTAACTAATGATCGTTAATAAATAATAGTTAAGTTTTAACGGAATTAAATACAAGCCAAAAAGAAAAGGAAAAATTACACAAACACCCCTTGGGGGGTGTTAACCGCCGGCTACAAGAAGGGGCAAAGGGAAACTTTTGTTTCCTTTTTCGTTTATGACTTGGAACCCAAGGTTTGTCAAGCCTATATAAACAAACCCCTAGCCTCATAATTTTTCAATCCCTCTTTCTTTTCTTGCTCTTTGATCGCCGGCCACACCTCTCCCACATTAGGGTTTCGTTTGGTTTTCGATCAAGTCTATTTATCTAGTCCTAGCCCCTCTCTAGGGTTGTTGGGTAGATATTACATAAGCGTTGAAGCTCGGTTTGTTCGTGCTAGACTCACGGTTAACTCGCCGTATTACGTGTGTACAAGAACGTGATATAGTCTTACTTTAGACTATATTCTTGGTAGTGTTCGTGATCAATCCTAGTTGCCGTTCGTTCCGTCGTCTTGTGGATCTTGCTAGGATAAAGGTATGTAACCCCAATCTTGATTAATTATAATTGTGTTAAATTAATGATCTTGTTAATTTGCTTCCGCTGTATGTGCTTTGATCCATATTAGGGTTTTTAAATAATTGTTATGAACTATATAAACCATCAGTGGCATCGAGAGCCGTTTTAACATGATTATAATTATCGAGATCTAAAGATTGTTTTTAACTAATAATTGTTTTGAGTTAAAAATACATGTTTTTTTAAAAGAAAATCTAGGGTTTTGATGTTGTTTTTTTATTTAAAAAAAAACCGATTTAAAAAAAGGGTCGGTTTGTTTTGTTTTTTAGCCGATTAAAAAAAATAGTTTTTTTGTGAAACCCTAAAATTGCATGTTTTGATCTTTAGATAATTACATGATTAATTGTTATGTCATGTATTTATGGTTACGATCCGTAGTGATTTAATTAATTGTTAAGTGATTTGGGTGGAATTTTGATGAATTGCATGATTAATTGTTATGTTGTGTGAATTCATGTTTCGATCCGTAGAGATTTAATTGTTAAGTTATGTGGAAGATCCGTGATGAACATGCATGTTTTCCATGGATCATATGTTTTATGTGGTAATTGTTACGTTTTTTGCTACATGCTTTATTTGATTCAATAAATCTAAAATTAGGGAAGACTTTTATATGAATATAAAAACCTAGATTTGATATTATTTAGTGAATAAATCGTATGCATGTGGCGATTATTTATTGCACATATAAATTGTTATTATGTGTTTATGATTTAGTTTTTTTTTGTACCTACTTGTTTTCATACCGTTTTGTTTTAATTGTATGTTGTAAACAAGGGTAATTTTTACAAGAAAAATTAATATGGACTAAATCATATTAAAATAAATGAATTGTTTTGAGATCTAAATTACATATGATTTGCGTTGATTAGAATTGCAATAGCAACTTAACGACCTACTCAATTTTGACAAACTATAAAGTGGGTATAACGCACCGCTGGTCATGTACCCGGTTAAGGAAGGAGGTGTTATGCTTCAGCGCTGACCAAATTCCCGGCTCGCCTGTGCGTCAAAATTGGAATTACCTACGGTTGTTATTGGTATAATTCTTTAAGGTTGATTTAACTACATTAATTCACATCCGAAACACAATGAATAAGGTTATTGCTTTTTGCTTTAGCTGAATTCTAGAAAAAGTACGGTGTGAATTTAGTTGTGTGTAAAATCTTTAATTGGTTTAACCAATACCTCAACGTGCAAATATATGATGAACTTTTAGTCTCACCAAAAAGTTTACTAAACGTTTTATTAAACTTATGTTATGGAGATGTATGCATGATTATCCATACATGATTTTGACACCAAAATCTATACCCTAAAAATTTAAGTCATATGCCCTCTAATTGACGAACACTTGAAGTTACAATTGTCGTCATATAAGATATTGGACGATGTTGTAATAGAGAGAAAACTTCATGACTGAATAAGATTGCACATGAAGGTTTTACGTTCTTTAGATTAGTCGACTTAATTGAGTTACTCAGTGAGATCTGGAAACTTAAGGCATAAAGAAGGGATGAAACATGTTTACAATGCAAAATGACTTTTGGCAATGTAAATCCCTTAAATGTCTAGAAATTGCAAATTTGTTTGTCAATCATTGTTCGACAAGTTACCATCTTGAATACTTTCATTGCTAGCAGATCAACTGATGTGATGAAATTATGTCATTTTGGATTCTAGTTTTCAAGGAAAATACTATGGTTATTATTACTGGGGTAATTTTATTTTCTTGAATGGTATTATCGAAAATACTAAAACTGGATTTTGTAAATTCTTTTACAAATGTATTAATGCAACGTTACACCGTAAACGTGGTTTATTCATTTATTGATCTACAAACCGATGGTTGAGGATAGAGTCAATTCACAATGAAAAGATAAACCTAAACTCTTTTCCATGAGTGAAGAAGGAGTTATAAGGATTTTAGAAATGTCAAATTCAAATCCCTAACTCATAGCAAACTTTAATAGTTAAGAAAAGTACATATTTTGAGTTATTAAAAGTTACCGCTAATTGGTTATAAGGCAAACTCGCATATTTGTCTAGTAGTTGTGCTTTGACCATTTATAGGCACTACATACCATTGTGGGGTTGGTAGACCTATTAAGGAAGAAATTGCATGTCAAGTCTTTCAAGTTAAAAACAATTGATGGATAAGTCATCATTTACGAAGTAGAGTACACTCTTAAACACTATAAGTAATTGTTGCGAATGTGCTTTTCAAAAGTGTAAGAAAGTAAACACAACACTAATTATTTTCACCGATTATGAAACATTTTCAATGTTGTCAAGTTCAGTGGGAGAATTGTGTTGTATTACTGATTTTGAGTCTATTAAAACATTCTCTAAGTCAGTGGGAGTTACAAGCTTTGTTGTCTTGGTAATAACCCATGTTATCTTTAGTATGTCCTAAGATAATTACTTTCGAATTGTTGACACTAATATCTTCAAAGATAGTTATGTACTGATTCTTGTTGATTAAAGTGGTTCTACATATACTTGTAAAAGCTAATATATGTGGCACAATCATATTTTGTATAGACGAACGTTAGACGTGATGTTTATCTTATATATAAGGTTGTCCCATGCACAAGTGGGAGAAATGAACATTGTGTGCAAGAAACAACTCATAAAGATATGATTCTCTTGTCTTTATGATAAGAGACTAACAATCTAATTAATGTTTAAATCATGTGTCAATATGATTAAAAGACTACTTAAATATATATATATCATTCACATTAAGAAACACTTGTTGTTTTGATTAAGTCATGTAAGAGCTTGGACTAAATTGTAAACACAAGGGTGAAATATCCACATGTCGTAAGATCGGGCGTGAAATGTTTTGTAGTTTCTTAAAATGGACAAATTCCTGGAATGACATAAGATACATAGAGTAATCTTATACTACTAATGAAACATAGTGGTGTTCATATCGTAGTATAGTAGTAATTAACTTGAAAAGATTAATGAAACCTAGTGGTGTTCATGATTACTTTAGTTATACATGTTTATGATTTATTGAATAAAGTCACAAACATAAAGTCTTGAAAGACGTATAATATAAAGTAAGACGTTAATGTATTGTCTCTATTTCACTAAAGACATATACATGTAACGTGTAATGGACTTATAACTTTTATGAAGTGACTTTGTATTAAAAGTACTTGAGTTATAAAGCATGCAAAATGGTTAGGAAATCTATTATACCATTAGGATGATTTAGTTGGTATATAGGTAAGCCTAAAGATATATATTTATCTTAAATATTGTTAAGATTGACTTACAATATTTCCCTAAATGAAATACATCATTGTTATGGTATGTTCATTAGGAGAATCAAAATTCTCAATTTGATGGTGATGATTGATTCAAGATAACTATATCTTCTTTTTCTTCCAAAAAGATATCAAGATTAGAAAGTTGAGTATGACTTGAGCTAAGAAGATTAATAAGATACCATTATATATGGAATGTGATGAATCACGTTATATCTTAAATGAAGTTCGGATTTTGCTAAACTACTTATGAAGTGGATTGTTTAGAAAATAAAGAGTATGAAACTGTCATTGTGTTTTGTAATGTCCCATATAGATAACGTTGGAGTATTGATCTATTTGCTATGTATTTAAAGAGTAATTTTAAGTTACTAAAAGCAAGTGGGAGTTTTGATCTTGAAAGATAAAATTACAAGATACATAATCTTCTAAAAAAACACTAGTAATTATCATGAGGTAGGCTTGTAAAAGCTAACTCTCAAGATAAAGGAATTTACGTCATAGGTCCGTAAGGATATCTCGGATATGCGATTTATATGCTGAGAATTATGAGTTACAAATAATTGTTGTGATTTGTTACCAAATATTATTTTGGGTAAACTACTCATACTATGATTGTTATAGATGTTGTCCAACAAGATAATCAAATTTCGGTTTTGGTTTATCTTAAATAGTTTCACTAGAAATTGGAGATGAGTTTCGTCAAAGGAAGAAAAACGCCAATTGTGGTGGTTTAATCTTTGTGTCGAAATTATATGGACAAAATTGTACACATATTTAATTATGTATTATGAATAGATTATTAATCATAATTAAGTAATTAATTGTGATTGAGTATTCTTTCCTAAACACATTAAATGTATAAAGATTTTGATGGTCATATTTTAAATTGACAAATTTGGATATGTATGAACTATTTCTTGAATGACTACTTGAGAAAGGACTTAAGTAATCGAAATGAGTTTATTACTTCAAAATAAATCTTTGGAAAAGTACAAAATGCAATTATCCATGAATGGATAAAAGCATGCATCTAGGAGATTATTCTTATGTTTAATTTGAAATCCAAGATTGGATTTAAATTTAAATAAGATGATTTCTAAGTATTCCTAAAAGCTAGTGGGAGTATTATGGTTATTTTCTTAAAATTATATGTGTCAAATAGACATGTAAGAAAGTAAGATTTCATTCAAATTAAATGTTGATTTGGTTTATATTTGAGATGAAACTTTGCCTTGGAGAAAATAAAATATACATAACCTTGGAACAAATAAATTTATTTATTTATGCGGTGGAAATACAACGTAATATGCCATGTAGTAAGTTTACATGGATATTTAGGACATGAAGAAATCAAAATCTGGTTTGAGAAATTTTCATGTGTGTCGTGTTGTATTTATATCATGCTCAAAATACATGATGATTTGAATATATTAATCTATTTAAGAAGTTATTAAATAACTTGTGTAATGAATATTCTGAAGGAATATGTTTGGAAATAGAATAACATCCTAAATCTTGGATCGACTTCCATATTCTATAGATGAATAATTTGTCAATCGTTGTGTAAATTATCATAGCCAACAAACTTGGAGGTTTGGTTGGAATCAAACATTACATAATAGATATTAAAGGTAACGTATTTATATCTTTTATGACAAGTTGTAAAACTTGAAAAGATATAATTGAGGTAACACTCAATATTAGTCATGAGATCTTTGGAGATGACATGTTGATTAAAGTTGCATTAGACATTAAAGAATAAGAATACTTTGAACTTCAAATATGTTTTGGAAGTTTAGGAAATTGGTGATCAAGGATGTTTCACAATTTTGATACTGTAAAACCCGCATGCTTTTACCATGAATAGTGCCCTTAAGATCGTACGTCCTAGATTAAAACTTACCTCATTAGTATTGATCACATTCATGTGCTAATAATCAAGCAAGTGCATACGTGTATGACATGACAAGTATCGATTACGTACGAACTCATGATAAACAGTTAATAAATATGTCACGTGAACATAATTAAATCATGATCACCATTTAAAATACGAACTAGAATAATTACGTAAATACATATAATATAATTACGAGCGTTAAGATTACGATAAACGACATGATAAAATAAACAGAAACACTTTAAACACGAGCACGTTTAACCACGAACGAACACGAAACATCAGGACACGAGAAAGGTACGGGTACCCCATGTGGGGCCCCCATACCCACGGCACATATACCAAGGTGGGCTTAGCCCATGAACTTTTACAAGTAAAGGGGGGTAAAGAGTAAAACTAGTTTTCATTTTTCACTTTCAAGAAATAAACACAAAAACCCTAAAAGAGTTTTCTCTCCTCCTCCTTGTTCTCTCTTTGTGCCGCCACCTTAGCATCACCATAGGAAGGTGATTGGTTGATTTTGATCTTAAAAACTATTGCTATAATCAGTGTTTGTTCATCCTTTTCCAAGCTACATAGTGGTATACCGTTTTAAACCCTTCTTTTTAATTCTTTTGAATCTTTGTTTATGTTCATGAATATGTTATTGTTTTCTTATTTAAACATAATAATTAAACATTGATCTAACATGTTTTGGTATTAATTAAAATCAAAAAATGATTTATAAGGGTGTTTGTTTTTAGCCGCCTAGCAAAACAAACCCGAGGGGGGGTTTGGTTTGCTTATTGCCGCCACCACCAAGACCATTTTAGGTCTTGGTTGGTGCTTGTGGGACCCACGGCAGCAGGGAGGCACATGTGCCCCGGGTTTGGCTCGGGGTACGGTGTCGAATTCATGCCCGATTCATGGTTCGTTGGTTAAATCATGATCTATGTTACATGTTAATTTTTATGAATCATGAACTTAGGATATAAATTAATTAATAACATGAGATATTAATTAAATCATGACTTAGGTTATTCTAATTATTAATTTAGCATGATATTAATTTAACCTAAGTATTTTATGTTATAAGTTATAATTAATTAATTATCTAAAACATGCCTATAATTAATTAATTTAGACATGACTTAGGTTATATTATTAATAATAATAATACACATTTTAACCTAAGTATTTCATTTCATTTTAATTAAAACATGTTATACTTTAATTAAAATGTTTAACCTATAGTTTAATTAAAATACATGAAATGATAATTAAACTATATACTATATCATATGACTTAAGAAACAAGCTTATAAACACTTAGACTTATATGTTAGCTTATGTAACCAGCTTAATTCTAAATATGGAAACTTCTAATTATAGAAACTTAATTAAATAAGGCAACTAATCTATTAATGGAAACCTTCTATATATGGAAATCTATCTATTTCAGGCAGCTAATCTAATCATGGAAACCTTCTATATATGGAAACTTATTTAATTAAGGCAGCTGATCTATTTTTGGAAACTTTCTATTTTTAGAAACTAATCTATTTTAAGCAGTAAATTCTATTTTAGGAAACTTTCTATTTTTGGAAACTTCCTATTTTTGGAAACTTTCTATTTTTGGAAACTTTCTATTTTTGGTAACTTTCTATTTTTTGAAACTTTCTATTTTTGGAAACTTTCTATTTTTGGAAACTTTCTATTTTTGGAAACCTGCTATTTTTGGAAAGTTACTTATTATTACACGGTAAGTATAATAATACATGAAATACCAGTAATACTTAAACAGATTAATCAGAATACAAGATAAACACAGTTTAAGGCTTTAAACAGTGAACCATGACCTAAAACATACCAAGTCAGCTATAATGAGACATAAAACCCAGTACGTAATCAGTGAATCGATACTTATACACATGTGTATTCATGTAGCTTTAGTGATCCAGAAGTAGGAGTCTTTCTTCCGTTCATTCACTGGACTTGAGGTACGGATTCCCGTCCTTTCAGTATGGACATTCTTTCCTTATTAGGATTTCCCCTTATGCAGCCAATTGTTTTCCCCAGTATTTGTTTTATTGTTTTGAACTGCTTATGTTTAATTAGCATAATCTATAGCCATATACAAGCATGACCAGTTTCACCTAGTTATGAAGGTACCATAACCATAACATTGGAGGCACCAATGTTATGACTTCCCCACGGCGGAGTGATTGCTCGTGGCGTCCCTTTCAGATTTGGCCATATTATTATATCAGGTGGGGCGTATGGGTGCATCCTAGTTACATGTTTTATTCAGTATTTCATGGTGAATGTGGTGTGTGCCTTGCACCCTTCACAAGGAGTTGATCCCTCCTACCCAAACCAGTATATTGATTAGAGGCATCCCCTCTAATCAGCATGATGAGGTCACCCCTCCAAGTATTCATGCACGTGACCTTTTCATGACCTATATGGGCTATGGTATATATATGTTAAAACAGTTTTCACAAGATAAACATAAGGCTTTTCAAACTATAAAACCAGTTTTCTTGATACTTAACCAGTTTTCTCAGAACTTAGTCTTCCGCTGTTATATGTTACATGTTTACTCTTTTTCATGCTATATTGTACATCCGTGCACTGAGCGTCTTGCTCAGCCGTTTTCCTTTTCATGTTCCCAAAACGGCAGGTACTCAGGGACGCTCGTAGATCTCAAACGTTCGTGCATATGGATTGGAAGCTTTACTGTCTTTCTTTACTTTATGCATTTCCTTTACTTTGATACAGTTGCTATGGACATTGTTTCGTCCTTTCCTTTACAGTATTTATGTTTGTGTGTGATGAGCTTTACTTTGGGGTTACCGATGTTTGATTCCGGTATTTCCCTTTTATGGTCGAATAATGCTTAGACATTTATCCTTGTATGCTTTGATGACACGCCATGATTATGCGTAATATTCCATTGCCAAAATGGGGTGTTACAATTATGGTATCAGAGCCAAGGTTTCGACCTGTAGGCTCTCAAATATGACCTGTGATTAGTGGGTAGTCACTACGGTCTTCCTAGAACTGACAGTTGTTTTCATGCATTCATCATTTTTAAGCATACATATACATGTCATTGTTACAGGGTTTTTGACTAAGTAATGGTTGGTACAGGACTGGCCCTATTTAGTCGCATGTGTTTTATCGAAACTTTTAGATTTGGGACCTACCCATAGGCGTCCCCTCGATATGTCTTTTATTTTGAGTGAACTGACCGGAGGCGTTCACTCTCGAGCATCAAAGGTTTTCATAAAACTGCATCATGCATTCATACAAAGATTTTCTTGCATAAAATTTTTCTCATGAAATTTTTGGTATAAATTTTTTTTTTTTATATTTTATGTTGGAACTGTTAATCATATGTTTATGTTATACTGTCAGATGGTTCTCACACGCGAGCAAGAGCAGCTCAATGCTGCAATTCAGGCTGCCATGCAAGCCTTACTTCCTCAACTGAGGAATGACATTCGTGCTGAAGTCCAAGCTGCCAACAATCAGCAGCAGCAGAATCAGGCACCTCCTCCCCCTCCTCCCCCAGTGACACTAGCGGTATGGTTGGAAAGATTTAACAAGCTCCGTCCTAGAGCTTTTGAAAAGACTGATAGCCCCAGCGATGCTGAAAGCTGGCTGACTCACATTAAGAAAATCTTCAATGCTATGGGATGTGACCCCGCCTTCAAGGCGAGATTGGCATGCTACCGGTTTGAAGGCGATGTACTCAACTGGTGGCTAGCTTTGACGCAGTCAGAAGGAGGTGATGAATGGGTCGCTGGTTTGACATGGGCCCAATTCAAGGAGAGAGTGATGGAGCAGTTCTTTCCTAAGGCAGAGCAGGACAAACTCAAGCGAGAATACCATGGGATACGTCAGAGAGCGGGCGAGAATAGCAACGAATTCATGCAGCGCTTTCTTCGCTTGGCTGGTTTTCTGGGAGTAGCGGCTGGTACTCCTGAGGAGCAGGCACACCATTTTAGGTGGGCACTTCGCACCTCGGTCGCGAACAATCTGGTATGTGCTACGTTCAATACAGTAGCACAAGTGGCCGACGCAGCAAGGAAGCTTGAGATGTTGCAGGAACGCGATGAGTTCGGGGAAGCTGAAAGACCCGACAAGAGGCAAAAAACTGGGGACCGGTCTCAGCCGGCTACTCAGCAGCAGCCTAATCAGCCCAAAGGAAACGGTCACACTAACGACCGTTCTGTTGTGGAAAGGCGCAACGGTAATGATAATTACCGTAACAATGCGGGACACTCCAACAACAGCAGGTCCTACTATTTACGCATCTTATTATGATTTCATGTTATATCTCTCATACTGACACTATATTAACCTCTACCAGGAACCACGGTAACGGGAAGGACCAGAACCACAGGGGTTCTCAGCCTAACCGTTCAGCTAACACTGGTAAACATCTTATGACGCTTACGTCCTATACTCGTGCATATACTTAATTCTTAACACGTTTTGTCATCAGCAGGCCCTCAGCAAGCAAGGACTCCTGCTGGAGGATTCACTCATCCTCTTTGCAATACTTGCCATCGCAGACACCCTGGCCCATGTCGTCGTGATTCCGACGCGTGCTACAAATGCGGCCTCCCTGGCCATCGTATGAGAGATTGCCGTAAGGGTGAAATGGAGGGTACTTCGGGTCATGCTGATACTAAACCGCCTCCTACCACTGGGCGTGTCTACACGACATCGCGCGATCAGGCAAACAAATCTACAGGTACCATTACTGGAATTTTGTATATGTACGGCCAGGCTGCATGTGTTCTTTTCGACACGGGTGCCACTCATTCAGTTATTTCCACTACTTATGCTAAGAACATCAGGACACTTCCCTTGTCATTAGAAAATAAGCTTACCATTTCCACGTCTCTGAGGGACTCTGTATTAATAACTCATGTATACAAGAGTCTTCCTCTAGAGTTTGACGATAAAGTTCGTGCAGTAGATGCACTTCCCCTAGACATGATTGAGTTCGATATGATTCTTGGCATGGACTGGCTATCCAGGCACCATGCTACCATAGACTGCCACTCATATCGGGTGATTTTCGGCGACATTAATGCACCAGAGTACATCCATAACGGGTTCATACCCGGACGGTCTGTACAAGTCATATCTACCTTGCAAGCACGTGCATTACTGTCACATGGTTGCGAGGGTTATCTCGCTATGGTTCATGACATGGATGCTGAATCCCCATCGATTCAGGATCAACCAGTAGTTTCGGAATTTCAAGACGTCTTCCTAGATGAACTTCCAGGCATACCACCTGCAAGAGAAGTGGAGTTCAACATCGACCTTGTTCCAGGAGCTGAGCCAATCTCTAAGGCTCCGTATCGTATGGCTCCCATAGAGCTAAAAGAACTGAAGGACCAACTGCAGGAACTTCTTGAACGAGGGTTCATTAGACCAAGTGCATCTCCATGGGGCGCACCGGTCTTGTTCGTTAAGAAGAAGGACGGCAGCATGCGTGCATTGACTACCATGAACTTAATAAGATTACCATCCGCAATAGATATCCACTGCCACGTATAGACGATCTGTTTGACCAACTTCAAGGAGCCAAACACTTCTCAAAGATCGATCTAAGGTCAGGCTACCATCAGCTGAGGGTTAAAGAGTAGGACATTGCTAAGACTGCTTTTCGTACCCGCTATGGCCATTATGAGTTTGTGGTCATGCCATTCGGCCTGACTAACGCTCCAGCAGTATTCATGGATCTGATGAACAGGATCTTCCATGAATTCCTTGATAAATTTGTCATTGTATTCATCGATGACATCCTGATTTTCTCAAAGTCCATGGAGGAACACGAAGACCATCTTCGTACGGTACTACAGATTCTTCGTCAGAAACAGCTGTATGCGAAATTCTCCAAGTGTGAGTTCTGGTTAAACAAGGTGGCATTCCTAGGTCACATTGTATCAGCAGAAGGGATCACTATGGACCCAGCGAAGGTTGAGGCTATCACTAAAAGGCCAAGACCAACGTCGGCGACAGAAGTCCGCAGTTTCTTAGGCTTAGCTGGATATTATCACAAATTCGTGGAGAACTTTTCCCGCTTGGCACTACCTCTCACCAAACTGATGCGAAAAGGAGAGAAATTCGTCTGGACGGAAGATCGAGAGAAGAGCTTCGAAGACCTAAAGCAGAAGTTAGTATCTGCACCTATTCTTACTCTCCCATCTGGTACAGGTGGATTTCAGATCTATAGCGATGCATCGGGGAAGGGACTGGGCTGTGTTCTCATGCAACATGGGAAAGTGATCGCGTATGCTTCACGGCAGCTTAAGCCCTATGAAGAAAACTACCCTACGCATGACCTGGAACTTGCTGCAGTGGTGTTCGCATTGAAGATATGGAGGCATTACTTATACGGAGAATCATGCGACATTTTCACGGATCACAAGAGCTTGAAGTATATCTTCACACAACGAGAATTGAACATGAGACAAAGGAGATGGTTGGAACTGTTGAGGGATTATGATATTAACCTACAGTATCATCCCGGGAAAGCTAATGTAGTAGCAGATGCACTCAGCAGAAAGTCCGGAATGATCAACGACATTGAGATCAAGGAACAAAACATAAGAGACTTGGAGCGGCTAGACATCGAAATCATGGTACGTGGGCAGCACGGATACTGGGCGAATCTTAGAGTAGAACCTGAGTTACTGACTAGGATCAAGGAAGCGCAGAAGGATGATGGAGAGATTTGGGCGATAATTCAGAATTTAGAGAAGCAGACGGAATTCAGAATGGACGCAGACGGTATCGTTTGGCAGGGCACGAGACTTTGTGTTCCTGACAATCAAGAACTCCGGGAAGCATTGTTAGCTGAAGCTCACAGCTCCCCATTTTCTATACATCCTGGGTCGACAAAAATGTACCATGACATCAGACAGCACTTTTGGTGGAGTGGTATGAAACAGGATGTAGCCACTTATGTCTCCAAATGTCTTACCTGCCAGCAGGTTAAGATTGAACATCAGCGATCGGGCGGTCTCCTTCAACCGTTGGATATTCCAGAGTGGAAGTGGGACAAAATCACCATGGATTTTGTTACCAGTCTTCCGCCTACCAAGAAGAAGCACGATGCTATTTGGGTCATTGTTGATCGACTCACCAAATCAGCTCATTTCTTACCGATACGCAAGGAAGATCCGGTAAGTAAACTCGCAGATACTTACAGAAGGGAGATCATAGACTCCACGTACTCCCTCCAGCATCGTCTCAGACAGAGATCCTTGTTTCACGTCACGGTTCTGGAAAGGTCTGCAAAAAGCTTGGGGTACACAACTTAAGCTGAGTACGGCCTTTCATCCTCAAACGGACGGACAGTCGGAGCGAACAATTCAGACATTGGAAGATATGCTAAGGTCGTGTGCGTTGGAATGGACAGGTGATTGGGACGATTACATCTGTTTGGTCGAGTTTGCATACAACAACAGCTGGCACGCAAGTATCAAATGTGCTCCTTTCGAAATGTTGTATGGCAGAAAGTGTCGCGCTCCAACTTGCTGGGATCAAGTGGGAGAGCGAACACTCGAAGGACCAGAGATTATAGAAATGACCAATGAGAAGATTGAGGTAGCTAAACAGAAGTTGCAAGAAGCACGGTCACGTCAGAAGAGTTACGCCGATAAGCATCGTAGGGACATACATTTTAATGTGGGAGATCACGTCTTCCTCAAGGTTTCGCCGGCACGTGGTGTTAAACGCTTCGGGATCAAAGGAAAACTCAGTCCTCGTTTCATCGGACCTTTTGATATCATTGAACGAATCGGTGAAGTATCTTACCGATTGGCGTTACCTCCTCAGCTTTCGCACGTCCATAACGTGTTCCATGTGTCCTTACTCAGAGGGTACAATTATCATCCCCTTCACATGGTTCAGTATCCACTGGAACAGATACGTGAAGATCTCACTTTTATAGAAGAACCCGAACGAGTACTCGACAGGCAAGAACGAGTCATGAGAAGGAAGACGATTCCTTTCGTCAAAATCTTTTGGAGGGACCATACCGAGCGGGAAGCCACTTGGGAAACAGAGGAGTCTATCCGGGCTTCTTACCCTCACTTCATATTTTGAGTTTGGGTATGTTACTTCTTTTCAGCTTACTTTATCTATAATTCGGGGACGAATTATTCTTTTTAGGGGGGAAGAATTGTAAAACCCGCATGCTTTTACCTTGAATAGTGCCCTTAAGATCGTACGTCCTAGATTAAAACTTACCTCATTTAGTATTGATCACATTCATGTGCTAATAATCAAGCAAGTGCATACGTGTATGACATGACAAGTATCGATTACGTACGAACTCATGATAAACAGTTAATAAATATGTCACGTGAACATAATTAAATCATGATCACCATTTAAAATACGAACTAGAATAATTACGTAAATACATATAATATAATTACGAGCGTTAAGATTACGATAAACGACATGATAAAATAAACAGAAACACTTTAAACACGAGCACGTTTAACCACGAACGAACACGAAACATCGGGACACGAGAAAGGTACGGGTACCCCATGTGGGCCCCCCATACCCACGGCACATATACCAAGGTGGGCTTAGCCCATGGACTTTTACAAGTAAAGGGGGGTAAAGAGTAAAACTAGTTTTCATTTTTCACTTTCAAGAAATAAACACAAAAACCCTAAAAGAGTTTTCTCTCCTCCTCCTTGTTCTCTCTTTGTGCCGCCACCTTAGCATCACCATAGGAGGGTGATTGGTTGATTTTGATCTTAAAAACTATTGCTATAATCAGTGTTTGTTCATCCTTTTCCAAGCTACATAGTGGTATACCTTTTTAAACCCTTCTTTTTAATTCTTTTGAATCTTTGTTTATGTTCATGAATATGTTATTGTTTTCTTATTTAAACATGATAATTAAACATTGATCTAACATGTTTTGGTATTAATTAAAATCAAAAAATGATTTATAAGGGTGTTTATTTTTAGCCGCCTAGCAAAACAAACCCGAGGGGGGGTTTGGTTTGCTTATTGCCGCCACCACCAAGACCATTTTAGGTCTTGGTTGGTGCTTGTGGGACCCACGGCAGCAGGGAGGCACATGTGCCCCGGGTTTGGCTCGGGGTACGGTGTCGAATTCATGCCCGATTCATGGTTCGTTGGTTAAATCATGATCTATGTTACATGTTAATTTTTATGAATCATGAACTTAGGATATAAATTAATTAATAACATGAGATATTAATTAAATCATGACTTAGGTTATTCTAATTATTAATTTAGCATGATATTAATTTAACCTAAGTATTTTATGTTATAAGTTATAATTAATTAATTATCTAAAACATGCCTATAATTAATTAATTTAGACATGACTTAGGTTATATTATTAATAATAATAATACACATTTTAAACTAAGTATTTCATTTCATTTTAATTAAAACATGTTATACTTTAATTAAAATGCTTAACCTATAGTTTAATTAAAATACATGAAATGATAATTAAACTATATACTATATCATATGACTTAAGAAACAAGCTTATAAACACTTAGACTTATATGTTAGCTTATGTAACCAGCTTAATTCTAAATATGGAAACTTCTAATTATAGAAATTTAATTAAATAAGGCAACTAATCTATTAATGGAAACCTTCTATATATGGAAATCTATCTATTTCAGGCAGCTAATCTAATCATGGAAACCTTCTATATATGGAAACTTATTTAATTAAGGCAGCTGATCTATTTTTGGAAACTTTCTATTTTTAGAAACTAATCTATTTTAAGCAGTAAATTCTATTTTAGGAAACTTTCTATTTTTGGAAACTTTCTATTTTTGGAAACTTTCTATTTTTGGAAACTTTCTATTTTTGGAAACTTTCTATTTTTGGTAACTTTCTATTTTTGGAAACTTTCTATTTTTGGAAACTTTCTATTTTTGGAAACTTTCTATTTTGGAAACCTGCTATTTTTGGAAAGTTACTTATTATTACACGGTAAGTATAATAATACATGAAATACCAGTAATACTTAAACAGATTAATCAGAATACAAGATAAACACAGTTTAAGGCTTTAAACAGTGAACCATGACCTAAAACATACCAAGTCAACTATAATGAGACATAAAACCCAGTACGTAATCAGTGAATCGATACTTATACACGTGTGTATTCATGTAGCTTTAGTGATCCAGAAGTAGGAGTCTTTCTTCTGTTCATTCACTGGACTTGAGGTACGGATTCCCGTCCTTTCAGTATGGACATTCTTTCCTTATTAGGATTTCCCCGTATGCAGCCAACTGTTTTCCCCAGTATTTGTTTTATTGTTTTGAACTGCTTATGTTTAATTAGCATAATCTATAGCCATATACAAACATGACCAGTTTCACCTAGTTATGGAGGTACCATAACCATAACATTGGAGGCACCAATGTTATGACTTCCCCACGGCGGAGTGATTGCTCGTGACGTCCCTTTCAGTTTTGGCCATATTATTATATCAGGTGGGGCGTATGGGTGCATCCTAGTTACATGTTTTATTCAGTATTTCATGGTGAATGTGGTGTGTGCCTTGCACCCTTCACAAGGAGTTGATCCCTCCTACCCAAACCAGTATATTGATTAGAGGCATCCCCTCTAATCAGCATGATGAGGTCACCCCTCCAAGTATTCATGCACGTGACCTTTTCATGACCTATATGGGCTATGGTATATATATGTTAAACCAGTTTTCACAAGATAAACATAAGGCTTTTCAAACTATAAAACCAGTTTTCTTGATACTTAACCAGTTTTCTCAGAACTTAGTCTTCCGCTGTTATATGTTACATGTTTACTCTATTTCATGCTATATTGTACATCCGTGCACTGAGCGTCTTGCTCAGCCGTTTTCCTTTTCATGTTCCCAAAACGGCAGGTACTCAGGGACGCTCGTAGATCTCAAACGTACGTGCATATGGATTGGAAGCTTTACTGTCTTTCTTTACTTTATGCATTTCCTTTACTTTGATACAGTTGCTATGGACATTGTTTCGTCCTTTCCTTTACAGTATTTATGTTTGTGTGTGATGAGCTTTACTTTGGGGTTACCGATGTTTGATTCCGGTATTTCCCTTTTATGGTCGAATAATGCTTAGACATTTATCCTTGTATGCTTTGATGACACGCCATGATTATGCGTAATATTCCATTTCCAAAATGGGGTGTTACAGATACTATGTGGCAATATCAAATTGTTTGAATGCACATGTACAAGAGTTTCAATGAATTGAATTCTTGAAGAAAGTATTCTCAAAATTCCAATAGGTCAAGATTGGTTATTTTATCCTTTGCCAAACAAGTATGAATGTCATTACTAGAGGCATGATGCATGTACCAGTTTTATGCATTGATCTATTTTTAGTATTTCGATAAAGGATGTAAGACATTATTGAATTGATGAAATAAAGATTGGATTTCGTTTATTTTTCTGTTATTTGATTTTGTATCCTATTTTACATGTTTTAATCCATGAGCATTATGATGTTTCTAAATGCCCGTTGTCGATTAATAATATGGGAGTATTATTAAACTAAGACAATTCAAAATAGTGACAGAGTATACTTGAAAGTATATTGGTCAATTTTGGATGATATTTGATGGATCAAATATTGGACTTATCCCAACTATATGATTTTACTTTATGGATCTTTGTCATCAAGTAAATCATAAATAATTATCCTTAGACCTGAGATACCAGGAAACTGTCGTGAATCTAGTGCATTTCTGTGGAATAATCTAACACTAAACGTAACTGGTAGCTATAAGGATTATTTCCGGAAGTGTTGCAAAGTTCATAAGTTTTGCTTGTAGTCAAAATGGGATTCGTTTCCTTCAAAATTTATTTTGAAGTATAATACAGCTGGGCCCCTCGGGGGAGTAGTAAGATATTTGTGCGGCTACACCCAAATTTGTTTTGGTGATCTTGCTATATCCGTAAACGAGAAACAGAATGGTTAATGTAAGGAATGACTGAGATCCATATCCTATTAATGTTGTATTTGGAATGAAAGGATAATAATAATGATATAATCATTAAAAGGTTCTTGTCCATGAGACCTTACCCGGTTTGTACTAGCGACATTGCTAGTGTAACTAGACGCTAGTCAATGTGATCACGATATTAGAATTTTGTCCAAGTGGGAGCTGAAAGTTTATGGACTTAAAATTAATAGTCGTGAGATAGGATCGAACTCGGGATCACAGGATTGCACACATAACGTAAAGGGTTAATTTATTTAATAAATATATTTTATATATATTTATTAAATCAAACCAAAGCTTAACTAATGATCGTTAATAAATAATAGTTAAGTTTTAACGACCGTTATGGAATTAAATAGAAGCTAAAAAGAAAAGGAAAAATTACACAAACACCCCTTGGGGGGTGTTAACCGCCGGCTACAAGAAGGGGCAAAGGGAAACTTTTGTTTACTTTTTCGTTTATGACTTGGAGCCCAAGGTTTGCCAAGCCTATATAAACAAACCCCTAGCCTCATTATTTTTCAATCCCTCTTTCTTTTCTTGCTCTTTGATCGCCGGCCACACCTCTCCCACATTAGGGTTTCGTTTGGTTTTCGATCAAGTCTATTTATCTAGTCCTAGCCCCTCTCTAGGGTTGTTGGGTAGATATTTCATAAGTGTTGAAGCTCGGTTTGTTCGTGCTAGACTCACGGTTAACTCGCCGTATTACGTGTGTACAAGAACGTGATATAGTCTTACTTTAGACTATATTCTTGGTAGTGTTCGTGATCAATCCTAGTTGCCGTTCGTTCCGTCGTCTTGTGGATCTTGCTAGGATAAAGGTATGTAACTCTAATCTTGATTAATTATAATTGTGTTAAATTAATGATCTTGTTAATTTGCTTCCGCTGTACGTGCTTTGATCGGGTTTTTAAATAATTGTTATGAACTATATAAACCATCAGTATTCTCTAAATCAGAAGAGGGGTAGAGCTTAAAAAGTTAGTAATTGATTTGTGTAAAATGCATGAAATTAATATAGTTATGTTAATTTCTACAGTAGTTGGTATAGTATGTGTAGAATGTGGGATATGATAGATGATGCATGTCAGAGGCAAATCTCTCATTTAAGATCATGGTTTGCTTACCTTAATCATTCCGCTTCCATTATCGATAACCAGAGCTTGAATACCATCATCCATATATTATAATCGTGCCTATAAATACATATAAGTAACACCAGAATAAGCACCATTAGTCCATTAGGGATGTAACCAACAGTGTCAAATCCCTATGAATCTGCTATCTTGCAAACATAGTAGTTAATTCGCAACTCGTATGTATGTCACTGATTTTAAGCAATAGAAGAAGAAGCAAACTAGTTAAAAGGATCATAGACTAAAGAGACATTAACAATAATGGAAGAAACCTTGCACGTCATGACTCATGAGTACAAAGGGAGCGTATACCTGTAGGATATGGTTAGAATGTTAGATGTCGATGTAGAGAGTGATAGATCTGTTGGATAGAAATACTTCCAAACTTTTTCCAGACGTAACACATAATAGCCTTCAAACTGGTGTATTAATAAGAAGCGAGTATAATTTAAGGCTAATTAAGTATAATCTGTTTTGAACTTTGTAACAGCCTTTTGCTCTAACATGCGAGTAAAGTCAACTTCTGGGTGTTTTGAACATGAAAAAATTGCAAATATCATTAAGATATCAAAAGTTGCCGCCCCTTTCACCATAACTAGATTTTGCATCGTAGTTCTTATTTGGCCTTGGTATGAATCATAGCTATAGGAAACAATTTGTGTACCATTTGGGCTGGGTCGTTTGCTGAGGTGGCGGTATAGTAGTCTGTTATCTTGTGTTGCCTTCAGGCTTATTGGATGCCCTTTAGTGAAATCAAAGCCTAAGACAGGCTTCAGTACATGGTGTACTCAAGTTTGGGTCATCAAGTTGGTTGAATTAGGGGTTGATTATGAGCTCCGCAGTTTACTTATAATGAACTTTTATTAGACGGTAAATGAGCCAAAACCCACTACCTGGCTTGGCCGCCCAAGCCCAGTTGTAGGTTTTAGGACATTTACCGTTTAATACTGTTAAAGTGAAATGTTAATTAGCTGATGCTAGTATATAGTAGAGTATATTACTATATACGGAGTATAACCATTTTCAATTCGTACGCTATAAGTCGCCCCCATTTTGCAAAAATAGAACGCATCCCCACACATCACATAATTTATTTAGTCGGTCTCCATTTTTTCCATTTACTCACATGACAGACCGAGTAAATAAAAAAAATGAGTGTATTTTTTTTAAATTTATTTTTGTAGGGTTATTTTTGGTTGTGTGTACGGTCTCTTTGCTATGAGCATAGGGATGACAACGGGTAAGAAAAAACCCATAACCCACGGGTACCCACACGTAAATGGGTGGGTATTTTCGTCATTTTACACCCACGGTAGGTCGTGGGTATAAATCAAAACCCATTAATGGATGGCGGGCGGGTGACGGGTATGCTATACCCGTCATGGGTAAACCCATGATACCATCACGGGCAAACCTATGAAACCCATTTGATATACCTACATGTGTATCCATCAATATACTTATGGGTGTTCTTATAATCTCATTTAAAATAAGATGAAATTCATTATACCTCTTAAATAGTTGTACTTAGATAGTTGTGACTTGTGAGACTATTATAAGTTATAATTGCAACCGCTGTCAAGAAAACACATTGAACTAAAAAGACTATTCGATTTGCTAGACTAAAAAGTGAAGATCAAATATTACATCGTCAAATATATATACATAGATAATCTAGTTTGTCTCTTCTTGTGCTACCAAACATCAATTCGTCCATACTAATACATATATGATACTATTTTTTTTACACTTCTAGTATATTTTATTCACTCTACAAGGTACACGACACACTTCTAGTCCTCAAACACATCTATATAATTATTCACTTATTCTAGTTTTGTTGTTTTATTGTTATTGTCTTTAATTCAGTTTTTTGAAATGCACTTACATAATTGCTTTTCATATAAGATTGTGTGATTTTGTTTTATTGCATTAACCTATGGTTTACCCACGGGTAACAAATACTCACGGGTATGGGTATGGGCATCAAATTATACCTACTAATGGGTAACGGGTGGGGGTGGGTATGAAAATATTTACGTTGGTGGGTGACGGGTTTGAGATACCCATACCCATTACCCACGGGTGCCATCCCTATATGAGCATTTAATTTCGATGAGATCTAGCATAGAGAAAACTAAAATGACGTTGAGACGAAGGTAGCATGTGCTATCACTGTTACTATACAGTTAGTTATCAGTGTTCCATTTAGAGCATGTACAATGAGATAAGTCTTCGATGACTTTTCACATTAAATGCCATCATTGCATACTACATGTATACATAGAACTTTCATAAAACTTTGAAGAAGACTTGGAGTATGACAAGTCTTCTTAAAAAGCTTTAAGAAAAGCTATGCTTGCAATGCTAAAAAACTCATTCAAAAGACTTTTGAAAATTGTAAAAAGCTATTGTTGTTTTTAGCATTATGGATGCTTTGTTGGGTTATTTTACAGACGACAAAAGTTTAAAATTTGTAGTTGGTCAATGGTCAATGTGAAAAACGAGGATTGTAAGCTTGCGCTTTGCATGTAGTAGTTTTTAGTTACCTAATAAAGTTTTAATGTAGATATGTATAAACATTAGATTTAAGTTCATTTAGATTCTAAAATATTTTATTTAGATATCAATGAACTAATATTTATTTTTCATATCTATTTTAATCTATTTTAACTCAATGGATGAGATTAATCAAAAAATCTGTTTTCATCATCGTTTTTCAAACATTAATACATCTTAAACCGTTAATCATTATGTGACAAAAAAACATATAGTTACGAAAATCATTTAATTATCTTTCTATAGATATGCTATATGATACACTTTCGACCAAAAAAAAGTTTCGTTTTTTACGTTTTTTTATTGTCGAAAATTGTCATATATGATGCTAATATCATATATGATGTAACACCAGTATCATATATGATGTAACACCAGTATCATATATGATATTACTTATCATATATGATATAAACCAATATCATATATGATTTAATAATAATTTATGATTTTGTCGGGTCAGTATTGACTGACCCTGAAGTAACTCTAGGATTTGAATATACCCCCCCCCCCCAAGTGTTTCATGTTCAGCAGAAAGGTGGTTCTGCTGAGGAACAAAGATTCCTACTAAAGAATGTTTTGCTGAAGGATGTTCAACTTTCCTCTTCCTGATAACTTAGAAGACAAAGGAGTCTTTGCTTCAAGAACTAGGCGGTCTAGTTGCTGAAGAACAAGTCTTGAAGAAGAGCTTTAAGTTTAGTTTGGCTTGACAATACCAAACTGAATGATGACGATCTCCTCTAGGATACTGAAGACACTTCAGTATTCTGACGGTTTACATTAGGCGAGAAAAGATTTATTTTAAGTCAAAAGTAGGAAAAGGTTTCTTGTATTGTTAGCTATAAGTACAACCTTTATCTTTTCTTAGATTAGTTTATTTATACTATGCACTGTTTATCCAGCATGGGCATCAACCACCCACTGGATAAACACATGCATGGAAACATGTGAATGTAAACCCTAATATGCTTCTCCTATAAATGGAGTGCATATGGTAGGAAAACAGTCAACCTTTGGATTAGAAAGATAGCAATCTTCTAACAACCATTTCTCTCAACATTAACCAAACCATATAGCTAAAAGCATATGAACGTTTTGGTTAAGACTTGAACTCTTAACTTTGGTTAGAAGTTTAAGTAGAGGAGATCACCCTACATTGTCATTCAACCGCTTTGTTATTCCACAAACAAAGTGGGTTATAGATTCTTTATTGAGTTTTAATAAAAGTCAATACGTTGAAAAGTATTTGGTATTGTTGTTTTATTTGTTCTTAGTTCTTATTAATTGATAAAACAACGCACTTGAATCTTATTAACAAGTTACTACTTAAGGTTGATAAGTAGTAACAAGTTAAGCGGGACCAACAAGTGATATCAGAGCAGTTTGATTTATAAAACCTCTTATTTTCATTAAACTGTTCATTTTAAGTTTTTAAAATCAGATCCAACATGGTTCAAGTTATACCACAAACCCTAGAATATAGGGGTGGCGCACTTAATGCTACTCCTGTTCTAGAGGTGGCAAACTTCACAAATTGGAAGAAAAGGTTCTTTGTCCACATGGTTAGAATCAAAACCCAATTCCATGGAATTATTGAAAATGGTCCTTTTGTTCCCATGATTGGGGACAATATAAAACCTGAGGTATAATGGACTGTTGATGAGAGAAAGCTACTAACCTAGATCAGTGACTCAAAAATCTCATCATGTCCATACTTCCAGATGACCAAATACATTCTGTTGTGAATTGCAAAACAGCTAAATCTACATGGGAGGACCTTATATTGTAACATGAGGGACCCTCTGATGTGAAAGAAACAAGAATAATGGATTTAAAGCTTCAATACAACACCTTCAAAAACAAAGAAGGGGGAACCCTTACTTAAACTTTCACCAAATATAAAGCTCCGATAAATGAATTAGTAAATGATGGTGTTAAACTTTCAAAACTAGAAATCAACACAGTTTTTGTTAATGCATTGCCAAAGAAGTGGCTCAATTTTTGCCAAAGCTTGAGAAATGCTAATCACATTAAAGATTGTGATCTAGCTTCTCTTTTTGGAAAACTCAAATATGCAGAAAACCTAGTTGATAGGATCTATGAAGGCTCCAACAAGAGTAAGACATTAACAATTGCTACACCCTTGTCAACAGCCTTCTTAAGTGAAGCTTTCATTCAAGACTACCAAGAAATCCTGATGATGAAGAAGACACAAGAACTAGTGAGGAATATCTGAATGACCTCCAAGAGGAATTTCATGAAAGAGATCTTCTTGTCAAGTCTAGAAGGTTCTTTAATAAGGGAGGAAGTTCTCCAGCACAACAAAAGCCATAGTTGACACGGTGTGTTTTTAAATGTGGAATGCATGGTCACGTTGCCAAGGATTGTTATTCCAAAACATCCATCCCTTCTTATCCTTCACCAGCTCAGTACCGACCATCTGGTTCATCTCCATTTCAGCAAAAGAAAATTGCTTCATCTTCTTTTCAGCAAAGCAGGGCTGAACTTAGGCCAGCTAAAGACTTTGAGGCAAGTATAGAGAAATCAAGGAGTGACTGGCTCTCATGAGTACTGAAAGTTCATCTTCACACCAAGCAAGAAAAGAACAAGGGACTCATTGCTGAATCTTATGAATGGGATGAAGAGGAAGTGTCTTCAGATGATGATGAAATGGTGAATGTGAAAGTGTTGATGCCACTTGTTGATGATGAAGGGCCAAATTCTAATCTGGTGGCCAAAGAAAGTGCTCGAAATGGTGAATGGGTCAATATCACAATAAAAAGGGTACAAACTCTTCTTGAATTAGAAGATAAGGATGACATTAAATTTGTCTTCGATTACCTGTGTATTGATCTAAAATTTGTTGAAGAACAAAGAAACAATCTTCTTGAAGAATATCATAAAATTGTTCTTAAACTTGAAGATCATGAAAGTAAGTTAATGGAGATTGTAGAAACTAGAAGGGGTGGTTGAATAGTTTCTCTTCGGTTTATGTCCTAATTAAAATTCCTTTCAATTAGGTTTGTCTTAAAACTACCTTTTACTTGAAAGCTAGTTGCATAATGATTAGGTTCAATTCTAATGCATTAAAAATGACAAGTAATAGATGTGAATGATATGATAGTAAGGATAATTAAAGAGTAAGGAAAGAAACAACCTAATAGGAAGACACCAAGATTTATAGTGGTTCAGCAACGAAGCTCTATCTTCGTTCCTACTCCACTCCTCGAGTACACCTTACTCGAGATTTCCACTATGTCCACAAGCTCCCTTCTTGGTGGAGAAAACCTTAAGACGTCGCTTACATTATTTTCCAACACTAAGCTAAATGTCGAGACGTAATCTAGCTAGGACTAATCTACACAACGTCGCCCACTTCACCATTTTACGACACAAGGCTAGATGTCGAGTTGTAATCGAAAGATAGAACCAATCTTCACAACGTTGCCTACTTCACCATTTAACGACACAAGGCTAGATGTCGAGTTCTAATAGAAAGGTAGAACCAATCTTTACAACGTTTCCTACTTCACTATTTAACGTCACAAGGCTAGATGTCGAGTTCCAACCGAAAGGTAGAACCAATCTTCACAACTCTTCACTTTGAAGCTAAGTGAGAACTTCACTAGACACAACTACATCACTTTAGAGTTTAGTGAGAACTCACAAGACACAACCACATCACTTTATAGTTTAGTAAGAACTCACAAGACACAACCACATCACTTTATAGTTTAGTGAGAACTCACAACTCTTCACTTTGAAGCTAAGTGAGAACTTCACAAGACACAACTATATCACTTTATAGTTTATTGAGAACTCACAACTGATACCTATTACAACTCAATAAAACACATATCCAAGTATACACATGTAACTTGGATCTACACAACACAAATCCAAGTATACACATATACAATGTATTTACACAAGATTAGATCCATGTATTCACAAATACATTGGATCTACACAAGACTCAAATAACACAAATGATGAACATGACTAGATCTTTAGAAGAGTATCTTCATCAAGGCTTCATCTTTAATCACATCACAAGTGTGTGAGTGATCTTCTCTTTGGACAAGGTAAAGAAGGAGATCAAGGGGATAATCATAAGTAAACATACTTGACACATTAAGTGATCATTTACAAATGATTAGGAATTACAAAAGAGAAAGATGGCAGAACGAGTGTCCAAAAAGGGTTGTGGAAAATGCAGATTTGATCCACTATTTATAGAAGACAAAAGCCAACGGCTCCCTGAGCGCGGTTCCTTAATTGTGCCTGTGGTGCCTTATCACTAAGGGACCGCATAGGTATTTAAGGATCCGTGGTCATAGACTCCGCTCTCTGTTGTCTTTTAGTGGGGAAGTAATATCTGAGGCAAGTTTTTACCTTCAAAGGATATTCCTATGGTATTTGGAATATGCCATATTCAAATTTTCATTTTTCATTTTAATAAAATATTTTCTAAAAAATAAAGTTTAGTAAAAAATCTTTTGTCACATTTGACAAAATTTAAGTTTAGGTCTAATCACTTTTATGATCACTAATCATGATTAAGATATGTTAGTTCAATACTTAAATGATTACTACCTTGATGATAGTGTTTTTTAGACAATTCTTCTTATGATTGTATTTGACAATAAATGTCTTTTTGAATTGTCGTGATCAAAACTAAGAAAGATTAGTTAACACTAATAATGTTTTAGGCATTACTTTGCATTAACAATCTCCCTTTTTTGAATACGACAAACTAGAAACTCATTTATGTAAAATCCAAAATTGTTCGAATTATTAACGAGTTTATCACTATCATTTCTCCCCCTTTGTCGAAGCAAAAAGGTTAGCACAAGTCTTTGAGGAAGAGAAGAAGTGACTTTGTTGAAAGCTCCCCTTTGGTGTGTACTCTCCCTTGCTTGGGGCACCAAGTGAATGATTTAAGGTGACATGCTACACAAAGGTTAGTAGAAAGAAAAGGAACACCAATGTATATATAGTCACTACCTACTAATTAAGTAACTTGAGAGGGAGAAAGAAAAAAAATCTCAAATTAGAAGTATGTATTTGCTAAGCATGTCCAAAGAGAGTGTTTTGACAAAATCAAAGTTCAATTGGTGGAATAGAGGTAGAAAAGAAACATCCATACCAGTTGAAGTGATAATATGTCAAAGGGTTAGAAACTTACAATTGCTGGAACCACCCAACAACAATTGTAGGTTTTAACCATGATCTACTCTAAACAATTTGTTAAAAAATTGAAGAGAAAGGGAATAACACACATAACATTCATATTATAAAAATATGAAGGAACAAACAATAAAAATATTCATACACACAATATGAATATTAAAAACAAAACATAATCAACATAAGCATAAACTACTCTAGTAGTGATAATCTTCCAAGATTTGCTTAAGTTTTTATTTGACTCAAACAACTAAAACACAAAGTATGCTTTAATTGGAAAAATAAGACGACGAGGCATCATTCGAAGATGTGTTCGTAGGAACAAATACTTTGAGAGGAGGTCGAGTGAGAAGAAATTCAAGAAAATTTAACTTGTCATAAACATGAGCAAGTTCAATTTGTTGAAATCGACAACAAGCACACGAGCTTCCATGATGCAAAACAAAGTCGTTAGATGAGGGAGGACCATCAAGATGAGAAGGTGGTGGTGGAGAGGGAGACAATGGATAAGAAATGTTTTCACAATGCCTAGTAAGATTTGGAAAAGAAGAAAGGTCATTGAGAGGTAGAATGTTGCAAGGTTTAGGTGGTGGTGGAAGAACTTCTCTTTCTCTGGTAATTGGGTCAATTGAGAAAGTCTCATTCTAATAAGCAATAGGAGAAAAAGAAGTCTTGCAAGATTTGGAAGAAGAGGAATCATGATGATCCTTGTTCATCTTGATCCAAACGGGTCGAACTGAGATTTTTGGTTTCTTGGAAAGCTTAGAAGAAGAAGCTTTAGGTTTAGAAATTTGTGATAAAGATATGTCATTGTTAAGGTTAGAAGAGTTAGACATTGTGAGGGATGAGAAGAAGAGCTCCCAAAAGAAGAGAATTTAAAGAAAATAGACAAGGCAAAGATTTGAAATGAAAACAAAATGTTCCAAGAAATGTTTAGCCAAAATTGGCAAACAAGGAATCTTGAAAAAGACTATGGTCAAAGTAGAAAGACCCAAAACAAGCCAGAAAATGGCATGTTGTCCGCGATTCCTTAAAAGAACCGGTGGTTCCTTAAATATAATGGACCGTGCGATCTTTGGGGATCCGCATACAGTAGACGTGAAAATTCTATTTTACATGGTTTTGAGAGAAAATAAGACATTTTCAAAATATTGCAAATCTTGGATTTTTACCATTTTCAACACTAGATTATGCTTTGGTTGCAAAAAAGGAAACACACTCACAAAGAATGTCTTGACAAAGGGTGACAAAATATTCAGATAACATTTTGATCTAATTTTAATCAAGTTTTAAAGGTTGTGATAGATTTAGGTTCAATTTTAAATAAAAATCGAAGTTAATTAGCGTGAGTAAATAGGTTAAAACACACAAATACTAAATCTACATCTTCATGAAAACTCATGAAGGAAAGGAAATACAAGAAATAAAACAACAACTAACTATTACAAAGTTAGCTAAACTAGATCTTGATAGATAATCATCATTGGCTTGATTTTTCATTTAAAAGCATTTGTTAAGAAAATCATCATTCATCTCCTAGGAGGTGGATCCATGGAAAACAAGGTAAGCAAGAAGTCTTGCAACCTCCTATGAAGTCCAAACATCTCCATTTTTAGGTTTTGAATGATGTAGTTGTTATAGAGGCAACATGGACAATTAACACCATGAGCTTCTAGAAACCCAAAAAAATTATGGATCACCCATGAAATGGGAAATAGGAACATTCAAAATTGGAGTGTTTGAGGGAGGAGGAGGAGGCATGGTGTCCAATGGTGAGTTATGTGAATTTGGTGGAGTGAAAGATGAGGTGACCAAAGGCTCAACAAAGTCATTCACAATGGGATTGCTTTGAAGAGGTTGAGGGTTCACATCCAAGGGAGGACTAGGAGTGAAGGATGAGGACAACTCATTCATTCTAGATTAGAATAAAGATGAGGTAGAACCATAAGAATGGTTGGTACCATGAGTTTAATTTGTCTTGCATGGTGCAAGAGGTGGTGAGGGTGATGAAGAGATGAGTATGGGAGAAATCTCACTCTTGGGTTTGTGAGTAGAAGGAGAGCCAAGTTTAGGAAACTTGAATTTGTTCTTGAGGTTTATTTTGGATGTGGATTGTTTGGAGGAACTAGATGATCTTGTGGACACCATGGTTGAGTGTCAAGGTTTGGAAGAAGGTTTGAAGGATGAAGAACAAGATCAAAAAAGGAAGGTTTAAAAAGGGAAGGAGGTGATCCAAACTAGTAATAGGTTAAAATTCATTTTGGTGAATAATGAAAACAGATAGGCTAGTTTAGGAAAAAGCTGGTTTATAAGCAAAAATTTCATCAAAATTTACAGAATTTTAGAGAAAACAATGTAAAGTAAATATTCTATCGTGACTAGAGCCCGTGGTTCCTTAAATAGGAATTCGGTTCTTTATCACTAAGGAATCGCAGGTATTTAAGGTACCGTGGGCAGTGGTCTTAGAAAAGTGATGTTCTTGTAATTTTCAAACCCCCAGATTTTTCACAAGTCTATATCAAGCCAAAGTGGATTATAAGCCAAAATCTAGAGAGCTAACTAACATATAAAATGCACAAAGATATGTGAATCGCCATAACGATCACATAAACATCTTAGGATAAAACTTCTAAACAATCCAACACAAAGTATTAGTTAGTTAAAAACCAAATTCTAAAAACAAGAAACATAAAAAGTCTAAAGAGAGGAAATTGTTCAACATATCACAACATGTTAATCCTTGTACCATTACCATTTCTTCATCTCTTCTTCTTACCAAAGCTCTTGATTATTTTACCAATGCTCTTCAGTGCTCCCCTTTGCTCTGATATAAAATCATGTAACTCATCACTGGTTTGAAGGTTTGAACGATAAACATGCTTAAGTGAGAGATTTTCCGGAAGTTCACTAGTGGCATAGTGAGGTGGAGGAATAAGAGGGTCTAACCCGTCCATGAAAGTGTTCATAGATGGGGTGGAGTCACTCGAAGAGCCAAAATGAGCACTAGTTCCTTTGTCACCACCATCACTTGGTGTCATAGGAGTGTCCTCATTATCGGACTCTTGTGGTTCATTCCTTCTCATACCATGATCACTTCTCGGCTTTCGTGGTTGTACCTCTCGAATAGGCATCATGAAACGATTGACCGGATGAAAGCGAGAGAAATCGAGCTCGGGAAAGTCTTCACCAACCTTATTGAAAATACGATTGAGGAGCATGGCATATAGGAGATTTGTGGTTTGTCGAGAGAGAGCATAGGTAATCTGTCGAGCAACGTAAAATGCAAGATTGTACTTGGTGTTGGTAAAGATGTAACACATCATGTGTGCCATACACACCGGGATATGATCCCGGTTTCCACCAAGACAAAATACATTTTCCCTAAGAATGTCGGTCCATCGGACCATGCAATCATTAAGGTCGCTTTCGAGTATCTCATGACGATTTAAAGATCGCTTAGAAGAATGGATACTTCGAGCAACGGTTAAGCTACGCTCTTTGGTAATGGCATCAATGATGAGGTCAAGGTCTAGTTCATCGTCATCATTTGGAGCACTATCGGAAGACTCAGCATCAAGTATCCAAGCATCCGTGAACCAACAAGTACCATGAAATGGCACACGAAGAGTGATGAGACTTCTTTTATACATAGTCTCATCGTCCAAAATGGGCTTAAAATGCATAAAATATCATGAAATATGCCAAATCTATGCTTGTGTTTGTTCCATGTGTATTTTAGGTACGGATATTGAGAAAATGGCAAAAGATCACAAGAAACAAGCAAAAACGAACACGGGAAACGAAGCCGCACAATGAACCGGGCCCTAGAGTTGATTTTCCAAGAATTACCCTTGAAGAATTAAAGATTGTACAAGAAGGGTCCTCCAATATTAAAGAATTAACACTTTAAACCCTTGTTTATTCATAATTACAAGTTTGGTCCTTAAAGTTTGTCAAATTGCAAAAAAGACCCTCTACTTTGAAGAATTGACAAGAATGGTCCCTCATTTATGAAAACTTGTCATTTTTAGTCCTCCAAGAAGTCAGTCATACAAGTCAAGACCATGAAGAATAAAGAAATGCCAAAAACAACCCTTGAAACATCATCAAATGGCAAGAAATACCCCTGAAATTACTTTTGGAAACTTTTTGGGCAAACGTCTGAAAAATGAAACTTACTTAACAAAGGAATTCGGATTTAATCAAGTTTCAAACACAAGTGAAAGGGTTAAAGAAGGTAAGGGAGTCAAACATTGGAACTTACCTAGACCAGTAACCACCCACCACGTGTCCCACTCACCTTTTCCACCAATCAAAACACCCCTTTATGCTATGTCACATCCCACTCAGCTGAGTTATAACTAACTTAATTAATTAAGTTAAAGAAAAAATTTCACGTTTGGTCCCTATCGTTTACCCCAAATATCAAGTTTAGTCCCTATCTCAAACTAAGTGCACAGATAGTCCCTATCGTTTACACTTTGGATCAGAATTGGTCCCTAACTCAAACGGGAGTTACTTTTGCTCGTTAAGTCTTGTAAGTAGAAGGGTATTTTGGGGCATTCACTTTTTTCCCATGCATTAATTATCACCAAACCCAATCTTTACACACACACACAATACACGAACACCTCACACACAATCACACCTACCTTTTCATCAATCCAGTATCAAAACCCTAAAATCAAAAAGAAGAAATGGTTTTCTGCTCATGTGGTCACGTTGCTACAGTCAAGACTTCTTGGTCAGATCGTCATCCAAGTCGTCGTTTCTATGCTTGCAAATTCCAAGGACCAGCATGTAGGTGGATTTATTGGTTTGATCCACCAATGTGTCCTCGAGCTGTTCAAATCATACTTGGGTTGCTTAGGGCTAGAAATAGGCATGAAGATTCCATCAAAAAACTTAGTAATGAAGTTTGTTTTCTAAAAAATACTTGTTGATTAGTTGGCTAGGGTTTGGTTTAGTTTTATTTTTTTCCAGATTTGCCTAAGAAAATTGTAAAGGCTAATCTGATGAACATGTAAGATGGATTTTGGGGTTATCAATGAAAAATCTTTTCTATCTCTTCTAGAAGTTCTTGTTTTGTCTTGTTCATTTACTAAGTTCTGTTACTAACTCTGTTTTGCAGACTCATTTACTAACTCTGTTTTTGCAGATAAGTAGTTGAGGAGTTGAGGGGTTGAGGGCATTGAATGGTTAAGAGTAAATACCCCACCCCCTTCATCTACTTGCTTATAAAACCCAACGCCACACACATCACTTCTCCATCACCATTTCTATCTTTCTAATCCTATGTGAAATTAAAAAAATGTCAAAAAAGAGGTCATTGTGTTGAGTGAAACTAGCAGTGAGGCTGTCTATTGTCCAAGTGGTGATGCTGAGTGGAAAGATGATGATAAGGGCTGTGAAGGATCATCTAGGAACAGAGCACTTCCTCTTCCTCCCATTGGATCCAGTTCAAGGCCTAGGACTTATGTTACCAAGGCTGTTGCAGAAAGGTTCAGGAATGGGTCAATCACACTTAAAGCCCTAAAATTCTATGGCTATGTGGATGAGGCTGAGTATCATGCTGATAAGGATTACTGGGATACATGGGATGAGGATTTTGGTAGCCCTTTTGTTGATTCTGAGGATACTAATGATGATGAAAGCTCTGAGTCACTAGAGTTTTATGAGGACACTTTGGAAGGCAAAAAAGTCATCTAGAAAAAGCAAGGCCCTGATGTTACCTATGTTGCCACAAACATCATCAAAAGCCCAACTCCTATCTACAATGATGTGCTCGGACTTCCCAACAAGGCCACTTGGGAGCAGATTGTCACTAAGATGGGAAAGAGAGGGGCTGCTGGTAACCAAGGGAAGGGGAAGGGGAAGGGGAAGGCTGTTGTTTGAAGCTTGTGGTGTTGATGGTTGGTTGTTGTCTTCATGGTTGTTAGTTTTTTCATGTATTGTGTTATTTTCATCTGCTTTCTTGTTATGTAATCCTTGAACATCAAATTGACCACAGATGATGGTGTGGTCAATTAATTTTGGCTAATGGAATGGAGTTCAAGTTTAGTATGTATTCCCTAATGTATTCTAAGGCTGTGATTATTGGTGCATCCCTAGCATCTAAAATCTTACCATTGAAGCACTCACATAAATTGTTCAACAAGATGTCTAATTTTGCTCTACCTGTTATCATTATAATGGGGAGTAATTAGTGTCTGTTTAACTACATATTAAGCTGAAAGAATATTAAACAACATGGCTTTTAACCTGAGAAATGTGATCTAGCCCAACTATGAGCTGGTATTTTAGCCAACCATTCAAAAGCTTCTTTGTCAAACTCTTTCAATTCTTCCATTGCAGTATCAAAGTATGGAACAGTTGTTGTAGAAGCACATCTCCACAAATGCTCTTTATAAGCTAGTCCACTCCACTGTTTTTTCATGTTTTCATGGATATGCCTAAGGCAATATCTATGCTCTGCACAAGGAAAAACATTTGCAATAACAATGGATAAACCCTGTAGAAAAAAGATAGAGTATTGGTGAGTTAAAATCTTAGGGACCACAAGATTGAATAAAAAAGTCAAATGTAGTAAAATGACAAAATACCTTTTGTCTATCACTGATAAAGGTGAAATTTGATTCCTTTATCAACCCAAGATCATCACCTAGGCATTCTAAAAACCATGTCCAAGAACATGTTGTTTCTTTCTCAACAATGGCATATGGAAGTGGATAAATGCCATTGTTTGCATCTAACCCAATAGTAGTGAGTAGTTGGCCTGGATATGGTCCCTTCATAAATGCACCATCTAGTCTCAACAACTCTCTACCACAAGATCTGAAACCTTTCTTTAAGGGGCCTAGACAAACATAGATCCTCTTGAAAATTCTTGTGTTATCATCAGTAGTTGCATCTCTTTCAACTTCAATCCTTACTGTTGTATCTGGATTAGCCCTTCTTAATTCTAGACAGTAATCCCTCAACATGGTATACTAGTGCTTATAATCACCTTTGACTTGATTTACAGCTGCTGTTTTAGCTCTACCTGCTTTTTGAATAGACACACCTAACTCATACTTCTTTTGCAGTTCATCTTGAAGAGCTCTTAAGGGTATGTTTAGGTTTTTTTCAACTTGGTCAATGATGCCTTTGCTCAAGAACTTGGAAGTACAAGCACTTACTATCCTTGTCTTCAAGCAGCTATGGACATTATTATATGTCCTGACCTCCCATGACTCTGTGTTTTTAACTTTGGTAACCTGCAAAGCCCATGGACATTCATCTGGTGCAAGTTGTTTGGGCCTTCCTCTACCACCTACTTTCTTATTAGGCCCAACATCTGTTTGACCTTTACCACTTGCACCAATATCTGTTTTACCTTTACCTACTTTCTTATTAGGCCCAACATCTGTTTGACCTTTACCACTTGCACCAACATCTTCAGTGTTACTAGCCCCTTCACCCTCTAGTAAAAAGACATGATTTTTTCCAACACACTTTGCTCTAATTCTCTGTTTATCATTCTTTGCCAACCACAAATTCCTTCTAGTTTCAATAGAGTGAAGTTTAACCCTTTCTTTTACAACATTTGCACTTGAGAAACATTAGCCAACATAGAAAAAATGTTTGAAGACAGTGTTATTTTCACTCTCATTTTCTTTTTTGACCTCTCTAAGCTTCTTTCTCCTAATATGCTCAATCCCTTCACCCTCTGAATCTGTTCCACTATCAAACTGGTCATTATCAATTACATTTACCTCACTAGGATCTAATTCAGTAACAACTTGTACCTCCTTATCATGCCTAACCCACTCTACATCTGCATCTATGTTAAAGTGATAATCATCCATGTCTACATTTACCTCTTCTAAAAATGTGTCTTCATCTACAAAGTAATCCTCATCATCCTCTGAATCACTATAATCATTGTCTGTACTACTGCCCTCCTCATCTCCAACCATTGTTTGCCCCTCAAACAATGTTTCTGTTGGTTCATTGTTGACAACCATATCACTTTCTGGTTCATTTACCACCCTATCACTTTCTGCTTCATTCACCACCATATCACTTTATGCTTCATTCACCACCCTATCAATCTGTGGTTCATTCACCACCCTATCACTTTCTGGTTCATTCACAGCTATATCCTCAAATGGATCAAACTCATACTCCATGTTCAACAACTCTTCATATATTGTTTCCACAGTCTCATGGTGTGTAGGCAAAGACTCATTGTTGGAGAGTGTGGGAGTTGAGGTAACATGCTGTTGAGGTGAGGGTGTAGGAGTTGAGCTAGAAGGCTGATGAGGTGAGGGTGTAGGAATTGAACTAGAAGGCTGTTTGGTGGAGGGTGTATGTGTTGAAGTAGAAGAGTGTTGGTTGGGGTATGTTAAATACAAAACATTCTTAGGGATCAAACTAGGGTTTATCTCCTCAATAACAACACTACTAGAAGGAGGGGGCAAGCATAGGTGTCTACCACAGACTCTAAGTGTTCACAGTAGACCATAATTAGTTTGTTGTTGGGGATATACTTAGCTAACCCAATCACATCTTGATCATTACCTAAAGCTCTCAATCCCACATCAAGGTCAGTCCCAGGAATCATATAATGATAGTATATAGGTTCCTGTTTAACATATCCTAATTCCCACATTACAACATTCAACTCATGAACTAAAAACCTATCTATATCAACCCATTCGACATAACTAACTAACCCATTTACATATCTCCTTCTATTCTTAACACAAATGATCTTACCAGCATGATGGATTTTTAGGGAAAAAAGAGCAGGGTCCTTTTCTGCAAAATGCAATTAAAAAAACCTTTAAATATGCTTAATTACATCAATTACATTCTTAATTAATTAATGAAAAAAATTAGGGCAAATAGATCAATTAGTATTACCGTATTCAATAGGCATCTTATAAGGTCCAAACCCCTCTTTAATCTTCCAACCAGAACCATCCATTTTGGGGGATATAAGAAAAAACAGTGATTGAATTGGGGGTTTTTGTTTCCAGGTTTAATGGAGGGAGGGAGTGTTTTGATTATGAGTCGTGATCGAATGTGAAGAAATGGAGCAAGTGTTTGTATTTAATGCATGGGAAAAAAGTGAATGCCCCAAAATACCCTTCCACTTACAAGACTTAACGAGCAAAAGTAACTCCTGTTTGAGATAGGGACCAATTCTGATCCAAAGTGTAAACGATAGGGACTATCTGTGCACTTAGTTTGAGATAGGGACTAAACTTGATATTTGGGGTAAACGATAGGGACCAAACGTGAAATTTTTTTCTAATTTAAATTATGACGCTTAACAACAATTCAAATCCTAAACCAGATTAAACCACTCACTATTCATCATATGAACACTTTTGGGGATTTTTTAATTACTTGTAATTAAACCTCCAAACCTTCCAGATTTAAGATTAGGGTGGTTATAAACATAACCCAACTCTTAAACCACCTGCCACATCATCACAAGACTCACATGAATAGCCCCATGCATACGTTTGTGAGGAAGATGCCAAAACATGCCAGCCATCCAATGTCCCGCAAACCTGCTTTAATCCTAAGCTCAATATGGACACCTTGATCAATTGATAACACTTTTACACCTCCACAAACAGGCAAGAAGTCTTCACATGATCATACAAAATTCAAACTGCAAGGGCATTTAAGGGACTTCATCATTAGGGTTTACACTTTATTTTCAGCTTTCTTAGTCTCATTGTAGCCTATATAAGGCATAGGACTCACAACATTGTAGCTTGCTCTTGGTTTTTCCTTGTTCAACTTTCTGTAAATCCTTCTTTCAGTTTAATGAAAAAGTGTTTGAATGTGTTGAAGAAATCCAAGTGCCAATCTTAATTTATGCTTGTTGTTGTTTCTTGTTTATGATTTTGAAGTATCAAAACCTGTTTTCAAACCTTGTGCAAGAAATTGCCAAGTTTTCTCAAAACTAATATTTTGCTAAGTTCTTTGGTACATCCTTGGATTTTTTGGATTACAATTGATCATAGAACCCTAATAAGAAGATTATCAAGGTGTTGTGAGCTTTTGGTTTGGGGATAATCAAGGAGTGGGTACAAAGGTTGCATTAATCAGCTTTGTTTTTCAATTTTTCAGTTTTATATATTGCTTTTTCTAACCTTGTTACTCTTAGCAGCTTTATGGAATCTTGTGCCTTGTTAAGCTAGGCACATAAGATCAAAAATTCGTGAGTGTGGATGTACATTCATGAGGTTTGAGCCTTCTTACCCAAAATCTGTTAAAAATACTTGATTTAAGTGATTTGGTATTCTGCTGGTGTATGTGTTGTTTTTTATGCTTGAATCTTGTTGATTATGCATGAGAATGATGTTATGATGCAAATCTAAGCTTGGCTTGACCTGAAATACACATTTACTTTGTTAAATCTTGGATTAAAAAGTTTAAGGAGTGTTTGGGTCTACTGTTTTAAGTTGCTTGTTTGATTTTGAGTAGGGTATAAGTGTTTGTAAGTGTTGGTATCTGTTATACAAGTGCTTGTGTTCTGATATTTTCCAAGTTTGCTCTTTGAAACATCAAATCTGATTGTGTGTTATATCTTGCTTGATTTTGCAAATTTTGACCTTAGATTTTGGAAACACATAGAGTGTATGCATGTTTAGGATTAGAAAGTGTTAAATCAAAGTTTGTTTAACCTGTTTAAGAGATTTGAGTGTTTGAAATTAGATCTGTGGTCAAGTATATCAACAACCTCATTTGTGTTCTTCATTTTGTTCATCAGTAACTTTGATTTGCTTGAATCTTTGTCTAATCTTTAACCTAGTGTATGAAACAAGTTTATTTATGTTCATTTGAATTATTTATAGCTTGTGTATGCATTTGGTTCATTTTGGTTGGCTGAATCTTGCTAAATTTGCTTATCTTGTTCATAACTACTTATTTTCATGTATGTGCAATATCTGGGCATGTTTTGATTAAACTGTATCAATTGGCTGTTAGAATTTGTGTTTATTTGATTGTGATTGACTCCCTATAACCCAATGGTTATAAGGGTGCCTTTTTGTGCCTTGAATCCAACAAAAATCCACAAAAGACAAAAAGTCAAGTTGGTCAAGCAGTGGCAATTTTTCCCACTCATGGACACCCAAAACTAGCCCCTGCTAGTGTTAATTTTCAAACAGCTTATTCATAAGCTATTTTAGCTTATCCAGACTTGCAACAACTTTGATTTTGTAATCAGTCTTCCTTATTTGACCCATTGAACTAATATAGAGCTTTTTAGGGTTTGACTTTTAGGTTTGACTAGAAAACCAACTAAGTTAACTTTTATCATAAGTGCTTATTGCTTATTCCAGCTTATTCATTGTTCTTTTTGGAAATCTTTTTGATTATTAAGCTTAGTTTTATCATTTGAAACATTTTGCAACTTGAATCAGCCCTTGAAGTGGTCTAGAACTAAAAAACGACTATTTTGTCGTTTTCTGTAGAGAGCTTTTGCTTATTTCAGGCTTATTTCTTGGGCTTATTCCAAATTTCTTTTTACAAACAGCTTAAATAGGTCAAGAGAAGGTTGTGTGTCAAATTTAAGCTTATGGCATCAGCTTATAGCTTAATGGGCCAAAAAGCCCATTAAGAATAAGCTGCTTTGAAATAAGCTGTGGTAAGCTCACTTTCAGCTTTTGGGCCTTTGAAATTTTGTGTCTAAAATTGGATTTTGAGTCAGATAGGTGATTTTGGGCTTATTTGGACTACTTTTTTCTTATTGAGCCAAAAAGCCCATTTAGGTGGACTATTTTTCATTTCAGCCCATTTGGAGGCCCAATAGGGGTATTTTTGGTATGTCAAGTTCGTTTCTATGTTATTTAGGTTAAAATAAACTAGTTTGCAACTTTTTTGAATTTTTTATAAATTTTGGATTTTTATTATTATTTTATTATTAAAAATTAAATTTAATATTTTTTGCAAGTTTTTCATTTTTCATAGCTTAAATACATTAAGTTAAGAATTTTAAAACTTTTAGATTAATTTTATTGTCATTAAATTAATTTTTAGAATTATTTTAAGGTTTTTATAGTTTTTATAGTTTTTAATCATTTTAAATAGTTTTAATTAATTTTAAAATTTTCAAATTTAGTTTAGTTAAGTTATTTTAGAGGTTTACAAGTTGAAATATCTCATTTTGGGCTTTTTGTTAATTAAATTGATTTTTTTGGGCTTTAATTAGCATTAAAAAAATTAATATTTAATTAAATGAAAGGTTTGAGTGATTTTTGATTTTTTGTAAACTCTAATTACATTTTTTAGGATTTATTGGAATTTTCTAGGAATTTTTAGGTCAAGTTTTAAATTTCGTCATATTTTACGGTTTTACGTGCACGACTTTTCGTCTTAGTGTAATTTTAATTCGTAACCGTCATCCTTTTCTATTTTCTTTCCTCATAATCATAATCACAAACATTAATCATTTCTTACACAACACACTAGCCTCCTTAGGAAACGAACTTTCACCTTTAAGGGTCATTAGTGCTTGGTTTTCCTAAACCGACACTTAATACTTGCCGCTTTTACGCCTTTTTCCTAAAAGTGTATAAAACACCTACAATCATTTTAGCGCCGTTGCCGGGGAGGCGTGTTGTGTTTTGATTTGAACAATTGTTGTTTTTGTATTATCCATAAATATAATTGTATTAGTAGAACTCTACTAATACGTATTATCGGTTTTTCGTTTTTGTGTGAATATTATTACTATATTGTATACGTAAAACAATAAATTCACAAGTACTCCAAAAGAGTGAAAACACAACCTTGATTCAGGATTTCATCACTCGATCATTGTATTCGAATCTCAAACAAAGAAAAAAGGCAAAATAGATAATTACTTTCGTGAAGCTTAATTTTGAAAAACACAAACTATAAGGTGGGTATAAGGCGGGTATTAGAAAATATACCCTAAAGAAAAAGGCTCTTAAGTGCTTCGCGCCGCCTCGTTTCTCCGCTTGCTTGTGCGTGTTTAGATAAAAAGGGCTAATCGAGGGTTTGCCAACCAAAGTATTATCTACATATCATATATATTTTCTTGGTTTCAATTGATTAAACCCTCTTGAACGTTTTGGTGTTCCACCAACGTCCTAAAGTCATCGAAGGCGTTCACTTCACGTGATCGTTTTCATTCCTTGAGGCTCCTTTAATCAAGAGATTTGATTTGAGGAGAGATTTGTAGATTTTTGTCTACGTAATACATCACCAAAACCCAAAAAAGTAAAAACAATCAAAAACCACAAAAATATTGAAAAAGTCAAAAACTCCAAAGAATCTTCTTTGCTCATCCCCACGTTGTACGTGACGTTTATGCAAACTCGTAACCAAGCTAGACGTGCAGGTAAACAAAGAAAACGAAAATAAACCACACCTAACCTTTCAAGTGAGGAGTCTCCTATTGACGAACCTATCGTAGAACAAAAAGCAACCATGGCTAATCGTACTATGATGGAGTTACTTCAAGCACCCACCGAGGGTTATGGAGAGGCTATTGTGATTCCCGCCATCCTTGCAGAGAATTTTGAAGTTAAGACGGGTTTGTTGTCGATGATCCAAAACAACAAATTCCATGGAGATGAAAAGAAAAACCCGCACAACCATATCCGCCAATTCAATCGTCTTACCGCCACTTGCAAGTTTAAGGACGTTGCTAATGACTCGATTAAGATGATGCTTTTTCCGTATTCCTTAGTGGGGCCCGCTAAAATTTGGTTAGAGAAAGAGCCACCCAATTCTATATTGACGTGGAAGGATCTCGTTTCAAAGTTTGTGAACCAATTTTTCCTGTCCTCTAAGACTACGCATTTGAAAAACGAGATTTCAAAGTTTTCACAAGAGTTTAATGAGAGTTTTTCTACGGCTTGGAATCGGTTTAAGGAAATGTTGCACGAGTGTCCTCATCATTGTTTTTCCGACTTGCATCAAATTGACACGTTTTACAATGGATTGAACGATCATGAGAGAGATTATCTTAATGCCGCCGCGGGTGGTAATTTTTTGTGTAAAACCGTCGAGGAAGCGTTGTTGATTATTGAGAATAGGTGTAAGGTCTATAGTCCTCGTAGCACATCGAGTGTTTGTAAGGCTTCGTCTTCGGCTTCACCTTCATTGTCTCATACCATCGATGCTTTCCAAATCGAGGCAAATTTGGAGAACAAAATCTTTGATAAGCTTAAGGGTCTTTTGACTGAATATAAAGTTGGTGAACAAAGTACTACCGCTACGGCTAAAGCGGTTGAGGTTTCTTGCATGTATTGTGGTGGAGGTCATGATTTCTCCGAGTGCATTACCAACGGTGGTAACACTTCGAGTGCCTACGCGGCCACATGAACTTAGAACCAAAACGGCCAAGTTACCCCCTCTAATCAAATGACTCGACCGGGTTTTGCACCCAATCAAAATGCTAACAACTATCGAAACAATCAAGTTGGTTACAAAAACAATTACAAGGGTAACAACTATGGGAATCAAGGGGCTAATAAACAAGTTTCAAACAAAAATCAAAACAATGATTTTCAAAATAACAACAAGAGTTTGCAAAACTTGAAAGATCTTCCAAATGAATTTGTTGAATACGCAAATGGAAATGATTCTAGGTTCAATAATATACAAAGGGAGATCATTAGTCTAAGATCCGAGTTTAAGAATGACTTGAAAAAGGAGTTGAAAAATGAGTTAGCAAATGAGCTTAAGATCCATAGCAACAAAATGAAGGGTAATGTAACTAGGTTACAACAAAACCAACAAAAGATAGAACAAGGGCAACATGAAATAAAACAAGAGATGCTTAAGGCCGATAAGAGGCAATCTATGTTTGAGGATAAAATTCCATCCATGTTTGAGGCTATAATGTGTAAACCGTCTTCGAGTAGTCTTCCTAGCAACACCATATCGAACCCTAAGGGAGAGACGAAAGTGATTACCACACGAAGGGGTAAGACACTTAAGGAACCGACTCCTCAACCAATTACTCTAACGGTGGAGGAAATTGAGGAAGAATCCAAGGTGTTGGTCAAAAAGGAGCATATCCCAATCCCACGAAGTACCGCTCATGCCACACCTACAGTTGACTTATTACCACAATTCGAACCCGAGATTCCAAAGGCTATGCCTATGCCTCAACCCACACCACCTTTGCCCTACCCATCGAGACTTCGTAAGGAGAAACGACAAGAACGTGATAATTACCAATTCGAGCTTTTTATGAAAATGTTTCGTGATGTGCATTTCAGTGTAAGTTTTGCCGACGCTTTGTTCATGATGCCTCTGTAAAACCCGCATGCTTTTACCATGCATAGTACCCTTAGGATCGTACGTACTAGTTAAAAACTTTCCTAATATAGCATGATTACGATTACGTGTTAGGAGTTTACGTATTACGTACGTGTTAGAACACGATAAATATTTTATTTGCACGATCATGTAATAGTTATTTAGAAATAATTAATCACGAACTTACGATCACGAAATCACGAGCGTAATTAAAACACGAACTATGATTAATTACGTATATATATTTAATACGAGCGTAATTAAATATATAAGAGTATGGTATTTACGTAAAGAGAACATTTAAAACACGAACATAATTAAACATAAACGAATACTAAATGACAAGACACGAAACGAGGTACGGGAACCCCACGAGGGAGTCCCTACCCGCGGCCAAAACAAGGTAATGGGCCAAGCCCATTACCAATTTTACTAAGAGGGGGTTAAATAGATTTTTACTACTCAAAAATCACTTTTACAGAAGATTTCAAGAAAACCTAAAATCTCTCTTTCTCCTCTCTTTGTGCCGCCACCTTCAATCACCAAACAAGGTGATTCTTGATCTTGAATCTTGTTGATTATTTGTTTGTTCGTGTTTGTTCTTCACCCTCTTGATCCACGAATACGGTAAAACCTTCTTAAACCTTTTCTTTTAATTAATCTTGTATTTAATTATGAACACGTGATGTTTTTTTATATAAACACATTAATTAAACATAGATCTAACATGTTTTGATCATTAATTAAATCAGAGGGTCGATTAAGGGGTGTTTGTTTTTGGGCCGCAGGATACAACCGACCCCAAGGGGGTTCGGTTTGTTTTTAGCCGACCACCACCAAGACCTTTTGGTCTTGGTTGGTGCGTGTGGGTCCCACGGCAGCAAGGGGGGTACCCCGATTCGGGTCGGGGTACGGTATCGATTCATGTCCGGTTCATGTTTTTAAGCTTAGATCCGGATTATGGTTATGTTAGTTTTTTTATATGTTATGAACTTATGTTAAAATTAAATTAATAATGATGTAATTAATTTAATAACATGACTTAGGTTAACTAATTATTGATAATCATGAAATTATTTTAACCTAAGTATTTATATTATTAAGACTTATAATTAATTAATTATTTTAAAAACCATCGATATAATTAATTAATTAAACATGACTTAGGTTATATTATTAATATTTAATAATACATATTTTAACCTAAGTATTTAATATATTTATTTAAAAACATGTCATACTTTAATTAAATATTATAACCTATAGTTTAATTAAATTACATGAAATAATTATTAAACTAAATAATATATCATATGACTTAGGAAATAATCATGAAAACACTTAGGCTTATTTACTTAGCTTATTTAACCAGCTTATTTCTAATTATGGAAACTTTCTATTTTTAGAAACTTAATTAAATAAGGCAGCTATTTTATTTATGGAAACCAGCTATTTTTAGAAACTTATTTATTTTTGGTAACTTTCTATTTTTGGAAACTTTCTATTTTTGGAAACTTTCTATTTTTGGAAACTTTTTATTTTTTGAAACTTTTTATTTTTGGAAATTTTCTATTTTTGGAAACTTTCTATTTTTGGAAACTTTCTATTTTTAGAAACTTTCTATTTTTGGAAACTTTCTATTTAAGGAAACCTGCTATTTTTGGAAAGTTACTTATTATTACACAGTAAGTATAATAACACATAAAATATCATAAATACTTAATCAGAATGAACAGAATATAAGATTTAACACAGTTTAAGGCTTTAAACAGTAAAACATAGTAAGAACACATAAAATAAGCTAAGACATGACATAAAACCAGCTATGTAGTTAGTAAGCAGATACTTATTTGATGTACGTATTTATGTAGCACTAGTGTTTCGGAAGTAGGATTCTCGCAGTTCATCGTTTCCGTTCACTGGACATAAGGTACGGATTTCCGTCCTTTCAGTATGGACATTCTTTCCTTATTAGAATTTCCCCGTATGCAGCCAACTGTTTTCCCGTAGTATAAGTATGAGTTTGATTGCTTATGTTTAAATATGATTACCTATAGCCATATACATGCATGACCAGTTTCACCTAGTTATGGATGTACCATAACCATAACATTAGAGGCACTGATGTTATGACTTCACCACGGCGGAGTGATTGCTCGTGGCGTCCCTTCAGCTTTTGGCCATTTATTTATATTTATCATGTGGGGCGTATGGGTGCATCCTAGTTACATGTTTTTATTCAGGATTACATGGTGAATGTGGTGTGTGCCTTGCGTCCTTCACAAGGAGCTGATCCCTCCTACCTATAAACCAGTATATTAAATTAGAGGCAGCCCCTCTAATTTGCATGATGAGGTCACCCCTCCAATTATTCATGCATGATGGATATTCATGACCTATATTGGCTAATGGTAAAATATGACAAACAGTTTTTATAAGATAAACATAAGACTTTCAAACTATAAAACCAGTTTTATTAAGACTTAACCAGGTTACTCAGGACTTAGTTTCTTCCGCTGTTATTATGTTATATGCTTATCCTATTCATGCTTTATTGTACATCCGTGCACTGAGCGTATTGCTCCTCCGTTTTCCTTTTCTATGTTCCCAAAACGGCATGTACTCAGGGACGCTCGTAGACACTAAGAGTACGTGCATATGGACTGGAAGCTGTCTAGCCTTCTTTACATTATGCATTTCCTTTCTTTATGATACTTATGCTTTGGACATTGTTTCGTCCTTATTCCTTACTATACCATGTTTGTGTGTGATGAGCTTTACTTTTGGACTACTGATGTTTGGTTCCGGTATTTTCTTTTATATGGTCAAGTAATGTTTAGACATTTTACCTTGTATGCTTTGATGACACGCCATAATTACTGTGATATTTCCATTTCCAAAATGGGGTGTTACAATTATGGTATCAGAGCCAAGGCTTCGACCTGTAGGCTCTCAAATATGACCTGTGATTAGTGGGTAGTTACTACGGTCTTCCTAGAACTGACAGTTGTTTTCATGCATTCATCATTTTTAAGCATACATATATATGTCATTGTTACAAGGGTTTTGGCTAAGTAATGGTTGGTACAGGACTGGCCCTATTTTGTCGCATGTGTTTTATCGAAACTTTTAGATTTGGGACCGACCCATAGGCGTCCCCTCGATATGTCTTTTGTTTTGGGTGAACTAACCAGAGGCGTTCACTCTCGAGCATACAAAGTTTTCATAAAACTGCATCATGCATTCATACACAAAAATTTTCTTGCATAAAATTTTTCTCGTGAAATTTTTAGTATAATTTTTTTTTCATGTATATATGTTATATTTTATGTTTTGAACTTTTTAATCATATGTTTTATGTTATACTGTCAGATGGTTCTCACACGCGAACAGGAGCAGCTCAATGCTGCAATTCAGGCTGCCATGCAAGCCTTGCTTCCTCAACTGAGGAATGACATCCGGGCTGAAGTTCAAGCTGCCAACAATCAGCAGCAGCACAATCAGCCACCTCCTCCCCCTCCAGTGACATTAGCAGTATGGCTGGAGAGATTCAACAAGCTCCGCCCTCGAGCTTTTGAGAAGACAAATAGCCCCAGCGATGCTGAAAGCTGGTTGGCTCACATCGAGAAGATCGCAGTAGCTAGGCAGAAGATTCAGGAGGCACGGTCACGTCAAAAGAGTTACGCCGACAAGCATCGTAGGGATTTACACTTTAACGTAGGAGATCACGTCTTCCTTAAGGTTTCGCCGGCACGTGGTGTTAGACGCTTCGGGATTAAAGGGAAGCTCAGTCCTCGTTTCATCAGACCGTTTGATATCATTGAACGAGTCGGTGAAGTATCTTACCGATTGGCGTTACCTCCGCAGCTTTCGCATGTGCACAATGTGTTTCATGTGTCCTTACTCAGAGGGTACCAATATCATCCCCTTCACATGGTTCAGTATCCACTGGAACAGATACGTGAAGATCTCACTTTTATAGAAGAACCCGAACAAGTTCTTGACAGGCAAGAACGAGTCATGAGAAAGAAGACGATTCTAGTCGTCAAAATTCTATGGAGGGATCATACCGAGCGGGAAGCCACTTGGGAAACGGAGGAGTCTATCCGGACTTCTTACCCTCATTTCATATTTTAAATTCGGGTATGTTCTTCTTTTCCAGTTTACTTTATCTATAATTCGGGGACGAATTATTCTTTTTAGGGGGGAAGAGTTGTAAAACCCGCATGCTTTTACCATGCATAGTACCCTTAGGATCGTACGTACTAGTTAAAAACTTTCATAATATAGCATGATTACGATTACGTGTTAGGAGTTTACGTATTACGTACGTGTTAGAACACGATAAGTATTTTATTTGCACGATCATGTAATAGTTATTTAGAAATAATTAATCACGAACTTACGATCACGAAATCACGAGCGTAATTAAAACACGAACTATGATTAATTACGTATATGTATTTAATACGAGCGTAATTAAATATATAAGAGTATGGTATTTACGTAAAGAGAACATTTAAAACACGAACATAATTAAACATAAACGAATACTAAATGACAAGACACGAAACGAGGTACGGGAACCCCACGAGGGAGTCCCTACCCGCGGCCAAAACAAGGTAATGGGCCAAGCCCATTACCAATTTTACTAAGAGGGGGTTAAATATATTTTTACTACTCAAAAATCACTTTTACAGAAGATTTCAAGAAAACCTAAATTCTCTCTTTCTCCTCTCTTTGTGCCGCCACCTTCAATCACCAAACAAGGTGATTCTTGATCTTGAATCTTGTTGATTATTTGTTTGTTCGTGTTTGTTCTTCACCCTCTTGATCCACGAATACGGTAAAACCTTCTTAAACCTTTTCTTTTAATTAATCTTGTATTTAATTATGAACACGTGATGTTTTTTTATAAAAACATATTAATTAAACATAGATCTAACATGTTTTGATCATTAATTAAATCAGAGGGTCGATTAAGGGTTGTTTGTTTTTGGGCCGCAGGATACAACCGACCCCAAGGGGGTTCGGTTTGTTTTTAGCCGACCACCACCAAGACCTTTTGGTCTTGGTTGGTGCGTGTGGGTCCCATGACAGCAAGGGGGGTACCACGATTCGGGTCGGGGTACGATATCGATTCATGTCCGGTTCATGTTTTTAAGCTTAGATCCGGATTATGGTTATGTTAGTTTTTTTATATGTTATGAACTTATGTTAAAATTAAATTAATAATGATGTAATTAATTTAATAACATGACTTAGGTTAACTAATTATTAATAATCATGAAATTATTTTAACCTAAGTATTTATATTATTAAGACTTATAATTAATTAATTATTTTAAAAACCATGGATATAATTAATTAATTAAACATGACTTAGGTTATATTATTAATATTTAATAATACATATTTTAACCTAAGTATTTAATATATTTAATTAAAAACATGTCATACTTTAATTAAATATTATAACATATAGTTTAATTAAATTAAATGAAATAATTATTAAACTATATAATATATCATATGACTTAGGAAATAATCATGAAAACACTTAGGCTTATTTACTTAGCTTATTTAACCAGCTTATTTCTAATTATGGAAACTTTCTATTTTTAGAAACTTACTTAAATAAGGCTGTTATTTTATTTATGGAAACCAGCTATTTTTAGAAACTTATCTATTTTTGGTAACTTTCTATTTTTGGAAACTTTCTATTTTTGGAAACTTTATATTTTTGGAAACTTTCTATTTTTGGAAACTTTCTATTTTTGGAAACTTTCTATTTAAGGAAACCTGCTATTTTTGGAAATTTACTTATTATTACACAGTAAATATAATAACACATGAAATATCAGAAATACTTAATCAGAATGAACAGAATATAAGATTTAACACAGTTTAAGGCTTTAAACAGTAAAACATAGTAAGAACACATAAAATAAGCTAAGACATGACATAAAACCAGCTATGTAGTTAGTAAGCAGATACTTATTTCATGTACGTATTTATGTAGCACTAGTGTTTCGGAAGTAGGATTCTCGCAGTTCATCGTTTCCGTTCACTGGACATAAGGTACGGATTTCCTTCCTTTCAGTATGGACATTCTTTCCTTATTAGGATTTCCCCGTATACAGCCAACTGTTTTCCCGTAGTATAAGTATGAGTTTGATTGCTTATGTTTAAATATGATTACCTATAGCCATATACATGCATGACCAGTTTCACCTAGTTATGGAGGTACCATAACCATAACATTAAAGGCACTGATGTTATGACTTCACCACGGCGGAGTGATTGCTCGTGGCGTCCCTTCAGCTTTTGGCCATTTATTTATATTTATCATGTGGGGCGTATGGGTGCATCCTAGTTACATGTTTTTATTCAGGATTACATGGTGAATGTGGTGTGTGCCTTGCATCCTTCACAAGGAGCTGATCCCTCCTACCCATAAACCAGTATATTAAATTAGAGGTAGCCCCTCTAATTTGCATGATGAGATCACCCCTCCAATTATTCATGCACGGTGGATATTCATGACCTATATTGGCTAATGGTAAAATATGACAAACAGTTTTTATAAGATAAACATAAGACTTTCAAACTATAAAACCAGTTTTATTAAGACTTAACCAGGTTACTCGGGACTTAGTTTCTTCCGCTGTTATTATGTTATATGCTTATCCTATTCATTCTTTATTGTACATCCGTGCACTGAGCGTATTGCTCAGCCGTTTTCCTTTTCTATGTTCCCAAAACGGCAGGTACTCAGGGACGCTCGTAGACACTAAGAGTACGTGCATATGGACTGGAAGCTGTCTAGCCTTCTTTACATTATGCATTTCCTTTCTTTATGATACTTATGCTTTGGACATTGTTTCGTCCTTATTCCTTACTATACCATGTTTGTGTGTGATGAGCTTTACTTTTGAACTACCGATGTTTGGTTCCGGTATTTTCCTTTATATGGTCAAGTAATGTTTAGACATTTTACCTTGTATGCTTTGATGACACGCCATAATTACTGTGATATTTCCATTTCCAAAATGGGGTGTTACAGCCTCGATTTGCCGCTAACTTTAAGAGTATGTTAAACAACAAGGAGAAATTGCAACAATTGTCTAGTTGTTCATCGGTTTATCTTAACCGCATACCTCAAAAATTCGGCGATCCAGGTAAATTCTTGATTCCATGTGCAATTCAAGATATGGAAGAATGCTATGCCTTGGCCGATCTTGGTGCTCGTATTAACTTGATGCCACTTGCAATCTTCAATTCGCTCAATCTTCCTAATCTTACTCCTTCACTAATGTCTATCGAGTTGACCGATCATTCCACTATTCCCGCATGTGGATTGGCCGAAGTCGTTTTTGTGAAAGTGGGTAAGTTCTATTATCTGGTAGACTTTATCGTTGTCGATATTCCCACGGATCCTTAAGTTCCTCTTATTTTAGGTCGTTCGTTTTTGGATACGTAAATGGCGTTGATTGATGTGCATGCTAGAAAAATCACCTTACATTTCAACGACGAGGAACTTGTTATAAACGCAACAGAAAACTCTCTAATTTTCATGTTTATTCCGTCGCGACCATAAACCTCGTTGATATGATCGATGTCGTTTGCGAGGAATTTTCACAAGAAGTTCTTGGTTTTGGTGACGATGAAAATAGTGGCAATCCCACTATGCTTGATCCCATTCTTGATAATTCGACACAATCCTTCACTCCATTTGAAGGTGGTGGTTTTACGTTGGAATAATTTGATGTTCCTCGTACTTGTAACGAAGACCTCGACAACGATGAGGACTTCTCGATTATCAAGGATTTTCTCAACGATTTCCCATTTCCTCCACCCGAGGAGGTTACGAGTATCGAGCCCAAATCTTCACTTGAGGAACCACCGATCCTCGATTTGAAAGATTTACCTCTTCATCTTGAATACGTATTCTTGGAAGGAGACGATAAGTTGTCGGTGATTATTGCGAAAGATCTTTCGAATGATGAAAAAACCGCACTTATCGATGTTCTAAAGGATCACAAAGGGGAAATTGCGTGGAAATTATCCGACATTAAGGGGATCAATCCCAAACTTTTTACCCACAAATTCTTAATGGAGGAGGACTACAAACCCGCAATCCAATGTGAAAGGAGGGTGAACCCCAAAATTCACGACGTCATCAAAAAGGAAGTCCTTAAACTCCTTGACGCGGGAATGATTTACCCTATTTTCGACAGCCCTTGGGTGAGTCCTATTCATTGTGTCCCTAAGAAGGGAGGAATGACCGTTGTGCCAAACGATGCCAACGAGTTAATTCCAACTCGACTCGTGACCGGTTGGAGGGTGTGTATCGATTAGACGCCACTCGTAAAGACCATTTTCCCTTGCCCTTCATGGACCAAATGTTGGAGCGTCTTGCGGGAAAAAATTTCTATTGGTTTTTAGATGGTTTTTCCGGTTACTTCCAAATCCCCATCGATCCTCGTGATCAAGAAAAAACTACGTTTACGTGTCCATATGGAACGTTTGCCTATCGTAGAATGCCATTCGGACTTTGCGATGCACCGAGAACTTTTCAACGGTGTATATGGCTATTTTTCATGACATGAACGAGTAGACGATGGAAGTCTTTATGGATGATTTTTCCGTGTTTGGTTGTTCGTTCACTTCGTGTTTGTCGAATCTTGAGAGAATGTTGAAACGTTGTGAGGAAACCAACCTTGTTCTCAATTGGGAAAAATGTCATTTTATGGTTAAGGAAGGAATCGTCTTAGGTCACAACGTCTCGAAAGCGGGGATTGAGGTAGAAAAAGCTAAGGTAGACGTCACCGCTAAATTACCTCATCTCAAAACCGTTAAGGGAGTTGGGAGTTTACTAGGCCACGCGGGCTTTTATCGTCGATTCATCAAGGATTTTTCAAAGATTTCTCGACCTATTACACATCTCCTCGAAAAAGATGCTCCTATTATCTTTAACGAAGATTATGTACGAGCCTTTGAAATCCTTAAGAGGAAACTTACCGAAGCTCCCATTCTTGTTGCTCCCAATTGGAACCTCCCCTTTGAGCTCATGTGTGGCGCAAGTGACTACGCTATTGGGGCTGTTTTGGGGCACCGCCATGATAAGCATTTCTTGCCTATTCACTATGCTAGCAAGACGATGACCGAGGCTTAACTTAACTATACTACAACGGAAAAGGAATTCCTTGCCGTGGTGTATGCATTTGAGAAATTCCGACCTTACCTCATCTTGACCCAATGCATAGTGTATACAGATCACTCGGCAATCAAGTATCTCATGGCAAAACAAGATGCAAAGCCGAGATTACTTCGTTGGATTCTCCTCCTACAAGAATTTGATGTCGAAATCCTTGACAAAAAAGGGGTCGAGAATCTAGCGGCCGATCATCTTTCTCGTTTGGAAGATCCTCACCAAAGTGTGTACGAGCCAAAGGAAATCACCGAAACATTTCCTCTCGAGACACTTAGTGTGGTGAATTCTAAGCTTGACTCATCCACCCCATGGTTCACGGACATCGCAAATTACCATACGGGAAACTTCATAATTAAGGGTATGACGACTCAACAAAAACGAAAATTCTTTCGTGACGTCAAGTTCTACTTTTGGAACGATCCGTACCTCTTTCGGACTTGTGCGGATCAAATTATTCGACGTTGTGTATTTGGCACCGAAGCTTCTAATATCCTTAGAGCTTGTCACGAGGGACCCACGGGTGGTCACCATGGTGCTAATCTCACGGCGAAGAAGGTCTTTGATGCTGGTTTCTTTTGGCCTACTATTTACCGAGATGCACACGCACTTGTGAAGTCATGTGACTCATGACAACGATAAGGAAAATCCTCACAAAACGATGAAATGCCACAAAACATCATCCAAGTGTGTGAGATCTTTGACATTTGGGGAATTGATTTTATGGGGTCGTTCCCATCATCTCGTGGTAATAAGTACATCCTTGTCGTCGTTGACTACCTATCCAAGTGGGTGGAAGCTAAGGCTTTGCCCACGAACGATGCTCGTGTGGTAGTCAAGTTTTTGAAGAGTTTGTCTTCTCTGTTTGGAACCCCTCATGCGATCATAAGCGATCGTGGAACCCATTTTTGTAATGACCAATTCGAAAGGGTCCTAAGGAAATATGAGGTTACACATCGGCTTTCTACGGCTTATCACCCACAAACGAGTGGGCAAGTCAAGGTTTCAAACCGAGCGTTGAAGAGGATCTTGGAAAGACCGATTGGAGAGAACCAACAATCGTGGTCGGATAAGTTAGACGATGCTTTATGGGCCTTTCGTACCGCTCATAAGACGCCCATCGGGTGCACTCCTTACAAGCTTGTGTATGGGAAGAATTGTCACTTGCCAAATGAACTCGAACACAAAGCTTATTGGGCCCTTAAGCATTGTAATGAGGACATTGAGACCGCAGGAAAACACCGTAAAATGCAATTGAATGAATTGGATGAATTGAGAGACATTGCTTATGAAAATTCATTGATTTACAAAGAGAAAACGAAAAAGTCTCATGATTCTAAAATTAAAAACCGGGTTTTTAACATCGGAGATCAAGTGTTTCTTTTTAACTCACGTTTGAAAATCTTTTCCGGCAAGTTGAAATCCCGTTGGTCGGGTCCATTCACCGCTACCCAAGTTTTTCCTTATGGGACCATTGAGCTAACTCAAAATGATGGCCCCAATTTTAAGGTGAATGGACATAGGTTGAAGCACTACTTTGGTGGGGAAGTTCCCTTTTTGAACTACCTCGACCAAGTCACCTTCCCTAGTGATAATTAGTATTGAGTGGATCTAGTCGAGCTCATGACTCGGTAATCAAAAACGAGGTACCTCGTGGGGGGGTCCCATGCTTATCCATGTACATATTATCGCTTTCTAATGTAGTAACGTGAGGGGATTTGTGCCCTTCTGTAGAATAATGATAATCTTTATGAATCAAGAGGGTTGATGTTTTTTCTAGAGAGAGAAAGTTAGAGAGAGAAGTGAAAGAAACTTGTATATTGAAATGTAAGAAATGAAAAACCAACACCTCTTTCCATGGTGGAAAGAGGTTTAAATACCCCAAGTCTTTAATGGACTTGGGCTTCCGGCCCATGAACATGCTCATGGGTCGGTCTATTTAATAATTGAAACTAAACATAAATTTGAGCCTATAACTACATTGTTGGAGTGAACGAGACTTTCTAAATGCGTAAAACGTATTTCCAACAATCTCCCCCAAAGGGAGGTCACTCCAAATTTACAAAGTCCTAATCTAGCATGTTAGATCTTGTTCTTGAGCTCGTAGTCTTCTTTTCTTTCTTTTTCTTTTCTTTGGTGAATATGTGTTGAATGATATCAGCCTTTTGCTTGGAACACGTTCTTATGGCCTTTGACGTGCAGTCTTTATTTTCTTGTGATGTTTGACTCTTTGTGACTTCATGTCCCACACACTTATCCTTTGTTGAATTCTTGAAAGTTTCAGAGTCGATACAGCGGAAGACTTTTAGGTCATACTTTCTTGAATTTGCAGGAGTATTTGATGCAGAAGGAATAAGCATGTGAGGACGTCTTCAACAGGTACACCGCAACGCCACCGTCTTCAACAGGTACACAACAACGCCACCGTCTTCAACAGGTACACAGCAACGCCACCGTCTTCGAATGCAGCTACATAATAAGACACGAATAAAATGGCTTTGACATTTTATTCTAATTCGGTAGCGTTTTACCTCTGGTCGGTGAAGACCGTTGGACGATATTAGATATCGTACCCGTGACGGATAGTTTCAATTAAGTAACTTCCTGACAGGATTTCGCGGGTAAACCCGTTCTCTTTATTTGACCGTCCAAAGCTGACTGCGAACATAAAGAGTGAATCATTTGGATTAAAAATCCTTATGATTGAAGCCGTCAATTCATGAAACCTGGAACAAGTGAATTTCAATTAAGATATTCACCATCGTTGCTTTCCAGTTGTCACAAACTTGATTCAAATTGAATCTTGCTTGTTACCTACCAAGTGCTGTTTGATGTTAACACTAGAAGGATTTCCACTCGTCACTGTGAACACTAAAGAGTGTCACTCTGAGTGTTCTGGCAAGATCATACGATTATGCGTAGAGGCCTGGAACGAGTTTAAGTTCAATTAAGAATTAAACTACTGTTTCTTTCCAGTTGTCACAAGATTAGTTCGTAAAGAACCGCACGTGTCACCTACCATGAGCTTGTTTGATGTTGGCTCAAGCAGGATTTCCATCGTCACTGTAATACTTGCGTATTACTCGGATGTTCTGGAAATATTACAAGACTACTGCGTAGGACTCATAAGAGATCTCTTACTTTTCACAGTGTGTGAAGAAGCAAGGAATAAATGGAAAGTGTCCTAATGAGACTTTTGATGTTCTCGTGGCTCTAGACTCGATAGTGCGTTTTGATTTAGTGATCGATGGCTGGAGAGGAGTGCCACCTATTCAATATCAGTATATTCGGAGTGAATAAACCAATAGATAACGTGTTGAACTCCGTGTGATTAAAACAAATACCTTTTGAGAGATATTTGAGTTAGCTGGGGAGGGTTGTACATTGCATCACTGGGTCCATGATGACTTTTTTCAATATCGAGAATCATTAACTAATGATCTCAATAGCATATGTATTGACCCGGTTTCTGCCTAAAGTTGTAAGGAGGGCTTCTTTCTTTACACCCTTTATCTTTACAATTCTTTTTCATTCTTCAACCCCTTCAATGCTTACCAATACGTCATCACTAGCACCTTGTTGTGATTGTTCCAGTGCTAGCTTAAGTACTTGGTCGGCATTCAGCTACGTTCACATTCATTCTCCATCTTTCCTAGGACTTCTAGTTCTATCTAGGGAGTTGTCCTTGGGAAGATTCCATCGGTTCTGATGAATCATTGGACTAATACCTATACCTACCACCCTTTTGTCACCCCATCCGTCGTGAGTTAAGTGTGTTTTGGGTTGATATAGTCATCATGAAAAATCTTTGAAAATCACTTAAAGCACTTGTGATATTAAAATCAAAAATTTTGTGCCTTAAGTGTTTTGATCATCAAAAACGCTCCCCCTTAACTTGTGCATTACACATGTTAAATTGGTTTATCTTTTAAGTCTTTTTCATTGTTTAGCCAAATATCATTAAGTCTCCTTAATCCCATTTTCTCCCCTTTCCAAAATGTTAACCATCAATATTTTGGTTATTAATGGATTAACCGGTCTTTGGGTAATAAAATGAAATTAGATGTTGGCCAAAGAACATATTAATGCTCCCCCTCAAATTAATGAGGGTAAGTTGTAATGCTTGAGTATGATTTGTTTGAAAGATTTAGAATCTCGAGAGAAATTCTTGAAAAAATATCATACTTTTACACTACAACAAGCCACAAAAGACACAATATTCACAATATATACATATTCACAAATTAGACAATATGGAGTAGACCTGAGAGAAGACGATCCATAATTAAATGGATCTTTCCGTTTGCCTGTGGTGAGCTCCATATGGCCTTCCACCTACGAATCGTTCCACACTCCTTATTAACCGGCGCTTCCGTAATGTTGCCTCGATCTTTTTGATCGCGTAGTTGGCACTTATCTTGCATTGATATGTCCATGTGTACGTGACGACTGGAAGTGGTAGTTTTGCATTGAGAACTAGCAGGTCATCACGAACATTTTTTAGTGTTCCATCACTAAATTTATGCAGTTCAGAAAATCTCATATATTGCATCACTCCCGTTGCGTTCGGATAAAAAATTCCTGCTTCAGGTTTCAGAGTTCCCATGTAAGGCAATTTACCCTTGTGGTATTGATTGAGTGGGGTTGTGTGAGGACGTTGCAAATTTAGTTGCTGTTGGTAACTCTCAACACCTAGTTGAAGATCTTCTACCCGGTTTTTGATGACAATCTTGCATGTAAATTGACGAATGTTGGAACTTAGTGCTATTACTTCGTCAGTGTCCAAGTGAGCAACCTTTTCTTGAACCAGTATCAGAAGAAAGTCTTCAATGTCTTCAAGGCGAAGGTAATGTAGGTCGCTTTCTTCGATGCTGTATTCTTTCTTGTCAGTGCGTTTGAACCGGATTTGAGTCAAGTAATCATAACCAAGTATTTTCCTAGTGGTGACTCCTTGGATGCTCATAATTCTATGATCTGAGATGATAAGAGACCCGGGTTTTTCTTTGTTGAAGTGTTTGCACGCTAATCGCTTCTTTGAATTCCAATGAGAAACTCCCAGTTCTGCGTAGGGATCGTAGACCTCTATGAATTCTCTTCGCCAAATAGCATCAGGTACTTTGTCTTCAATCCACGGTACATTCTCCAGATTTATAGCCTTAACCATGGTAAGTGAGGTAGCGTATTTCTGTGCCCCGTTTTCTAGATACTCCAGATCATGACATACGAAATGTTCCATAGGAATAGTCGTAGAACTGGCAATTATTGTAGGTGTAAGGGGCTGTAACACTGGAGTTTGAATCCCGACAGTAGTCGCTTTCATGGCTTTTGCTAGCTCATTCATGTGATATTCAGCCTCATTGTGACTGATCTTCATTGAATCAAAGAAATTGACATCTGCGGCTGTCATTGTGATAAGATCCGGAGTCATTGTGGATTTCCTGTGAGTGTGCCTTAGAAAAGCTGAGAAATCGATTGGATTGTTGAGGAAATTAGTAAGCTCGATCTCTGTTGCTGAATCGAAAGGATGTTGTGGAGCTGCATTGGTAAGCCATAGTTGCTCATGTACACTCTCATCTATCATAAGAGATTCAGCAAATGTCGGTTCTGGTGCACTGAAGTCCTCAACTTCCATGTCGGAAGAATGTTGATCTACAGAAGGTGTGGTTTGTTGTGCTTCTGACACTGGAATTTCATCTTCAGGCATATACATAGTAGGTTCTTCTTCCTGCATTGGTTCTACATGTTCTATAATAGAGACAGTAGTAGAAACCGGTGTAGTAGTCATACCTATATCTGTATTATGAGGTTCTGAGACAGTAGCATCCACAATCTTCTCTGATGTTCCACCGACACTTTCGTCTTCATCCTTATCACCTTTCTCAGTTTCTTTATCACCTTCACCCTTGTTAGACTCATCACCACTTTTACCCGGATCGTCAATCGTATCTCCCTTTCCAGTTCCATTCCCGTCACTATCCTCATCATCATCATCATCCTCATCCCCATCAGTATCTTCATCCTCGTCGTCGTCCTCCCTGTTATCCTCAACCTCTTCGTCTTCGTCCTCGTCCTCTTCCTCTTCATCCTTTTCATCCTCCTCTTCTTCTTCATCCTTTTCATCCTCCTCTTCTTCTTCATTTTTCTCGGAGTATTCTTCCTCTTCCTCATTCTCTTCCTCTTCTTCCTCATTGTCTGCCTCATCTTCATTTGCAGTCTCCTGACGGTCAGATTCTTCTACTGGTGATGTGTTGGAAGCTTCCATTATGACCTTACTAAGAGCTCTTTGTAATTCGTGTTGAGCTTCTGTTATTGGTGACTCACTGTTGGTTAACCGAGTCTCCAAAGTCTGCATTAACTGTAAGTTAGTAAGGCCATTTGTGAATAATGCTGGAAGCTCCTGATGTACACATGACCTAACTTCACGCTGAATGATGTTAGTCATGGAATCATTGATGGAATTGAGAAATGCAGCATTTTCTTTGTCACGTGCGTCCTTTTCAGCAAGAAACTCTTTGTGTTGCTTTTGAAGTCTTATGACATTTACGAATGTTTCTTGAAGTTTGGAGTCATCACGTTTTTGTGCTCTTTCTTCACGTGACTTACTATGATTTATCCTTTTCTCCAATGACGCAATATGTTTTGACTGTGATTCCAGTTGTGTTTGGAGATGCTGAATGAGTGGATCATTGATTGTGAGAAATGGAATGGGAGTGGATGATAGTTGTACTGCTGTTGTTGTTGGTGGAGGAGTTACTGCAATTGCTAACGAGGTTGTGGATTGGATGGTGGTTGGTACAAGTTGTTCGAGGATAGGTAGCTGTATAGGTTCAGATGTTTGGGCGGTAGTTGGTATAGGTTGTTCAACAGGTTCAGGTGTGGGTGTTGGTGTGATGGCCGGGAGGGTTAATGGTGGAATGGTAGTTGTCGTAACTGAAGTTATGGGAACGTCCACCATATTTTCATTTGTCGATGGATCAGTATTTGAGACTTCGACGCCCTCCCCTTCGAAATTAAGATATTTCATGACATCATCAGAACCAGAAGTAGACTTACTTTGGAGTTGAGTACATGGTATGAGAGTTGCATGAGCGTCATCGTTGATCACAGTGCAAGTTGGTTCCGGTAATGATGTAGTGATATTGGCATCATGGTATAATGTTGCTATGTCTGTATTGTCACTGCCACCACTCCCCTCAGTATGCTCACTGGTTTCAAAGCTAAACGGTTCATAGTGTTCATCATTAGGGTCTTCATAAGTTTCAAGGTTTTTGATTCCTTGGGTTTGTTCTTCCTCAGTTGTAGTAGCTTTATCAAGAAGGTGGATGTCGTCATCAGGTTCACCAAATTCGTCTAAGTCGTCTGCTGGTTTGGAACCGGAACCCTTGGATTTCGCAAGGGACTCCTTTTTGCTTTTCCTAAGGATGAGTCGCGGTTGTTTGGCTTGAGAAATATTTTCCGGAGTAGGTTCATTCTCAACAACAAGTGCTTCTTTACCTTTATCTTTCTTTGCCTTCTTTGCAGGTGACTTTGGCTCAATCTGTTTAGATGATCTCTTCTTCCTTTTGCCTTTAGGTAAGTCTGAAAAATCCCCAGATGCAACTCGTTTCCTCTGAATTTCAATTTCTGTCAAGACTTCACGATATGCATCACTGTCCTTAACACCTTCATTCAACATGCATTCTGGAATAAGAGCGGGAACCTTCTTATATTTACCCACTGATTCTTGCTTCATGGAATCCAAGATGTAATCATGATCGGCAGTGTGGTAAGAAAAATTTCCACGTCGACTAATAGTTGAGGGATTTGCCTTCATGAAATGATCTATAATCAGCTTTGTGAATCTTGGAAAGATCAGATGATTGGACTTTCTTCTGTTGTTTTTGAAACCTTGAAAGTAAAATTCTTCCCATAGAAGACCACCATAGTCAATTGGCTGTCCATTGACAATCCCCCAGAGGATAGAAGCTTGAGAAGGTCTAAAAGTGTCTGCTCCCCTTGACTTTGCAGAAAAACATTGAGTGATGATGCTAATAATTGCTTTCCAAGGTTGTCCAATGTGTGCTGTATGAAATGAAGACAGGTTGGATAATTTACCATCATACCCAAGATTTATTAACATCTCGATCAGTTGTTCCTTAGTCGGAGGGGTAGCATATTCAGTGCCACTTGCAGGAGGAGGAAAGCCCAATATAGTCCGAAAGAGATCAAGACTAAGTGTCATTCGTTGACGATCTAGGGTGAAATCAATCGTATTGACTGAAGTAGAAGCCGCTGATCTCCAGAATTTATGCATGTATATTTTTGGTACTGACTTTGTGACCCTAATGATTTTGCTGATTGGTGAATTGTCAAGGAGATCCGTTGCTAATTTGAATGCTGGCTTAGGTGGATCAAAATCTTCCCTTAGTCAGAAATTGTTCTCTGCGAATGGAAATCGTTCTCCTTTTGGAACAAGTGCTTCATCAAGTGCTCTTTGTTGCTCTTTGGAAATCGACATAATTCCTGCTCATAGATACAATTTGAAATATACAAACATATACATCTCATTATTCATAGAAATCCATAGCATAGCAAATATATCACAACACATGTCCCCATATGGAATTAAATCAAGCAAGATGATACAAACACACGTCATATGAAATACAAGCATGCATTTAGATGAAGTTCTAAACACATGGTAGTATAACACTTAGCGATATATTCTAAAGAACATGACGACCTAGAATAATCCAAGAAATCATTTAAGACGAATGTATTCTAATTGAATGTATAACCTTAACTAAAGTCTAATCCGAGAGTTGCAATCACACAAAGTATATAGTTACACAACCATATTAGGTATATAATTCCTCAATCACATAAACACCATGATTTCGCAATCATATAACATATATGATTTTGCAATCACATGGTGTACATGATTTCGCAATAACATAACCAATATAATTCCGCAAATTCCTAATGCGCAATCTAAGAATGGATATCATTTCGCAATCAAATACTTGATATGATTACGCAACTAGTCTAAACTTATAATGCCGCAATAGTCACATATACTAAATCCGCAACTAGTGTAACAAGGATAATTCCGCAATTTAAGCTGAAACAACATAATTTCGCAACTTGGGAAACTGGCAAGATTTCGCAATTTAACTAAACAGGCAAGATTTCGCAACTTTTGCAGATGTCAAAATTTCGCAATTCAGAATAAATCAAGATTTCGCAACTTGGGAGTGTCATGATTTCGCAACTTGGCGAAATGCATGATTTCACAACTTGACACATCCAAGATTTCGCAACTCTAAGGAACTGTGAGAATTCGTAACTTAAGCAAGAATTTCGCAACTTATCACCCAATTAGATTCCGCAACTTTTAGAGGGACATGATTTCGCATCTTAGTGATAGACATGATTTCGCAACTGGGCCACAAGGCAAGAATCCGCAACTTTCAAGCAACAAGATTTCGTAACTCAAATAGGTCAAGATTTCGCAACTGGTTATAGGTCAAGATTTCGCAACTAGGCAATAACACAAGATTCCGCAACTTTTATAGGTCAAGATTTCGCAATTAATTTTCTATGCCTAATTCCGCAACTGGCGGATATACCAATGAAAATCATTTTGGTTGAATGATTTCGCAACTTGCAGACATGTAAGATTCCGCAATTGGCGGAGATAACAAGAAACATCTGGGTTTCCTGATATCGCAACTAGGAGAGGGCATAATTCCGCAACTATGGCGGGTTGACCAAAAAGAAATCTTGGTTTTCGTCTATAACCGTTTTTCGGGCCATTTAAATGCAATCATAAGCTTTTATTTAGAAAAACCTATGAATCTAAGCCCTATGAGATCATAACCCATCATCTTATAGCAGCTTAAACTAAACCTAAAATTAGACTAACCCTAATCAGAAACAGTTGGTAATCGGGGTTTACTAATAGAGTAAAGATCGAGATATAGATAAGAAACAAGTCTTAAATTAGCATTGATCTAATACCTGTCTTAGCAGAATGAATCGTGAAGGGTAAATAATCAACAATGGTGATTTGAGGGTTTGGTATGTGTGTGCGTTTGTGTGGAACAAAAGAGAGGCAGAGGAAACACTTTGACTCAGTCAAAGTATTTTGACTAATTGCCAAATATCCCCCTTCATTTTCTATTTATTTTCTTTTTGTTCTGAAAATTAAAATACAACACACTAATTAACTATCCTCTAACAATCGTTAACTATTTCTTCCTTTTTCTTTAAGGTTGACCTTAACCGCACTAACCTTAACGATCGTTAACTACTCGTTCATAACAAACAATTGAGGCATACTTGTCACACACTCAATATGTCCGAATATCACTTATATCACAAAGCATTAAAAAATAACCGTTTAATTTTCGTTGAAACCTTTCGAAGACCGATTTTCTTTTGAGAATGATTAAAAGGTTGCTCCCCCTTAAACACAGACCCAGTTTCTATCTAAAGAGCTGGAGTCGATGTTTAAGGAAGTAACTACCCTTGAAAACATTTGCCGGTTTTAGGTTTGTGAAACGATTCTGGTGGCAATAAGATTTCTCTTATTTTGACAAAATAAGTGCACTGACACGTACACTAATTTGTGTAAGACCAAGTTATAAAGTAAACTTGATCCCTTACAAGGTTGTAAAGTAAACCTTGCCCGAGAAAATTAATTCCCGTTGTGAGCCAACGCTTTCAAAAGAAATACGTGACTTTAATGCGAAAAACGGGTTGCAGTCTGAAATAACTACAAGCCATTATGGGCATGTTTTAAAACTTGTACAACTTTTATACGGACTCTATTTATGGCGCCGTGTCAATATTAATCGACATTTCTAAAGCTATAAATATTACCGTACTAAAAGACATGCCCGATTTGAAAATAAAAATAACAATATTTTTCGATTTTCTTGATTTTATATTTTTTATGGATTTTCTATGTTTTATATTTTTTATGGATTTTCTATGTTTTCTATTTTTGTATTTTGCTTTTGATGGTTTAAATATGTACGATAATATACAAGATCACGATCAAAGGATACTCGAGAATAGTTTACCATTACTATTCTTCAGATTCTTCAGCCAACTCCTTAAGTGTCGCTGGTGAAAATGATTTCATGCCTAGCTTTTCGATCAAAAACTCGATACGTCCTCGATCTAAGGCCTTTGTGAATATATCTGCCAACTGATACTCAGTGTTGACGAAGTACAGTTCGATCACTCCATTTTCCACTTGCTCCTTGATGAAGTGGTAGCTGATGTCAATGTGCTTTGCTCGAGAGTGTTGAACGTAGTTGCAGCATAGAGCGATTGCACTTTTGTTATCACAGTACATCGGGATTTTGTTGAATCCAATACCGTAGTCAGTCAATTGTGACCTCATCCAAAGAACTTGAGCACAACAACCGGACATAGCAATGTATTCAGCCTCTGTACTTGATATCGCATCGCTTTTCTGCCTTTTTGATGCCCAACTAACAAGTCTATCTCCAAGAAGTTGCACACTGCCAGAAGTGCTACGTCTGGTATCTTGACACCCGACATAATCTGCATCTGCATATGAAATTAGTGCAATAGAGTAATCCTTCGGATACCACAGACCACGATGAAGTGTTCCTTTTAGATACCGAAAGATCCTTTTCACAACATGTAAGTGCTTTTCAGTAGGCCGAGCCTGATACCGGGCACACATGCCTATAGCAAATTGCAAATCAGGCCTGCTAGCAGTCAGATAGAGAAGGGTGCCGATCATTCCACGGTAAAGTTTAGGATCGACAGCTATCCCTTCCTTATCTTCATCTAACTTGGATCTCTCCACCATTGGAGTATCCACGGGGTCACAGTTTTCAAAATGATATTTCTTTAAGGATTCAAGAGCAAATTTTGATTGATTAATGAAGATGCCTCTGGGATTCTGAGAAATTTGCAACCCTAAGAAAAATGAAATTTTTCCCATCATCGACATCTTAAAGCGTGTGGACATAATTTTCTCAAAATGGTCAGACAAACGTTGATTAGTAGCAACAAATATTATATCATCAACATAAATTTGTACCAGTATCATGTCGTTGTCCTCCTTGAGAATGAATAATGTTGGGTCCACTTTGCCTTTGGAGAAGCCTTTGGAGATGAGATACGATGATAAGAGATCGTACCACGCGCGTGGAGCTTGTTTCAACCCGTAAAGAGCCTTTTTGAGCTTGTACACGTGATTAGGATACTCTGAATTGACGAATCCATTCGGCTGGCTTACATAGACATCTTCCCTTAATTCACCATTGATAAATGCCGTCTTAACATCCATTTGGTAGACAGTCATATTCATGTGAGCAGCATAAGCAAGGAATAGTCTAATTGCCATCGTGCAACAGGAGCAAAGGATTCTTCAAAATCGATACCCAAAGCTTGTTTGTAACCTCTAGCAACCAATCTAGCTTTGTTTTTCAGCACACTACCTAACTCATCGAGCTTAACCTTGTATACCCACAACAATGTCAAGATTTCAACGTTGCTGGGTAACGGAACTAATTCCCACACTTCAAGACGTTGGAATTCATTAAGTTCCTCTTGCATGGCTTCAATCCATGATGATTTGGTCATGGCTTGTTGCCAGTTTTTAGGTTCAGTGTCTGAAAGAAATGCATCAAAATAGCAATATAATGCATGTTCTTGGAGTTGATGGCGTGTTAAGACTGGTCGATCGATGTCACCAATAATATTGCGGATTGGGTGATCCTTTGTCCATTTAGTGTTGTGAGTTTCAATCCGTGGTGGTCGGGAGTGAACGATTACAGGAGCTTCCTCTGAGGTAGACGCACCGGTAGGGTCTTCAGGTATATGTGAACCAAAGAAGGGAAGCTCTTGTAAGTGAGCATATTCCAGATCATGATCATTTAGGTCCTCTTCAACATCATTAGGAACGAGTGGGGGTGATGATTCAGGTGTTGTTTGAGAATTGGTGGGGGATGGGACATCTTGTTCAAGAGTAACAGTAGATGCCTCGGATAGATTTCCATTGTCTTGAGCAACAACTACGGGAATCGGAGCTACTGCTACAGGTGCTGGAGAATCATTACTCTGTGGATCGAAGAATTCATCAAACATAGGTTGAAATAACTTATCCCACTCGGACCTTGTTGGTGGCTTGGTTTAAAAATGCGTTTTGTGATCCATTGCGCTAAAGGTCCCAAAAGCTATTGCGTAATGCGTGATGCGATTGCGAGCGCAATTTGGAGGCGATGCGTTTAGCATAAATTAAAGTTAAAAATTATTTAGAAATAGTATAATCTATCAAGTACGACGTATGTGAAGTAAAGTTACAAAATAAGTTACTAACATACTGAGATTCGTCCTATAATCCCTTTGTAACACAAATAAGTCGAAAGTATAGGTTGAAAAAAAAACACTTAGTAAACACAAGGTACTATATTTTCTTTATTGTGTTTGTTTTAGATGTTTTTTTAACAAATTTTATCTTTAACGATCCATTAAAATACGTAGGTATCTTTTATATGCTTAGAATTTGACAAAAATGACATACGTACTAGATTGCGACAATTGATACCATTGCTTGCATTACACAAATGCGGTAAATTGAGGTTTAATGCGAACGCAATCTGGGATGGCAATGCATTAGACACCTCGTTGCGAAATTTTAAATGCAATGCATTAATGCGTGCAATTTGCGCAATGATGCGCGCATTTTTAAACCAAGGTTGGTGGTATAAATGATGGAGAAGTAGGATTGTTGGGAATTAACCCGGAACTGATTGTACCGGTTCCCATCTCGTGTAATGCGGGTTCAGAGCTGTGTTGCTCAGAAGCCATCGCTGTCAGCTCATCAAAATCGACATCCAAAGTTTCTACGATCTTGCCAAGACGACGGTTATAAATCCGGTAAGCTTTCTTTACAGCCGAGTATCCAATGAAAATTCCAATATCAGCCTTCGGTTGAAGTTTTCCCAGATTCTCACTATTTGTATTTGGATAGCAAAGTGCACCAAACACATGAAGATATGAAATATCGGGTTTGTGTCCATGAAGTAGCTCATATGGAGTTTTACCATGACGTTTGCGAATGATGGAGCGGTTTTGGGTATAACATGCGGTTGCCACTACTTCTGCCCATAAGAATAAAGGAGCATTCGCATAAATCAACATAGTTCGAGTAGCTTCCATAAGTGTACGGTTACGTCTTTCAACGACACCATTTTGTTGTGGAGTGCGAGCTACAGATGTTTCATGAGAGATACCAACATTTTCATAATAATTTCGAAGAGTCTGATTAACGAACTAAGTGCCGTTATCAGTCCAAATGCGGCGAACAGTAGCATTACGACGTACTTGGATCATCTTTAATAAAGTAATGATATACTCTGGTGCTTGATCCTTGGATGCTAAAAACTTTACCCATGTAAACCTTGAGAAATTATCCACTATAATGAGGATGTATTTTCTACCACTCACACTAGCTGTACGCATTGGCCCGCAAAGATCCATGTGCAAAAGATACAGTGGTTCTTGGTTGGTGTCTTCTGCTTTAGGTTTTTAAGATTTCTTGGTGCTTTTCCCCAATGAACACGCGGAACATAAATGATCCTTGTCGAACTTAAGTTTTGGAAGACCACGAACAAGTTCGTTTCTAGCCAAATGGTTAATAGCATCAAAGTTAAGATGAGATAACCGTCGATGCCACAACCATGACTTGGTCTTAGATGCTTTGGAGAGTAGGCAAACAGGAGAGGCGGCCATCATGTTTTGAATAGACAAAGTATAGAGATTATCCCCTCGAGAACCCTTTAACAAATCATTTCCTGCAAGATCGCGAATGAAGCAAGTATGTTGTCGAAAGGCCACTTCAAGGTTTGAATCGCAAAATTGTCCTACTGAGAATAGATTGTGACCAAGTCCCTCCACATAATAAACCCATGAAATCGTGACATTCCCAATTTGGTATTCACCATAACCCATAATCTTTGCAATATGGTCGTTGCCGAATTTAACCGTTCCTAGAAACTTGCTGACGAAATTTCTGAGCATCGAGCGGTCTCCAGTCATATGTTTGGAGCACCCCGAGTCCAAATACCAAAGAATAATTTGGACGACCTGAAAATATTACCAAACACAGACGATGTATCGGATTCTAATTGTTCTTCTGAGTTAGCAGGTACAGATATAATTATCTTAGATTTGCTATCAGACGAAACTTTAGGTTTCCAGATTTTCTTACTAGTGGTTGGCTTAGATTCTAGTTGTCTAGTATTCTGAGGTACTTTTTGACTGGGGACATTACCACTGGTAGGCACAATAGTGGGGGCAGACCTAGTTAAAGGGCGCTTTTTCCATTTCTTAGTGCTAGTGTTCCTATTTAAAGGATACTTAGACCTAACTTCCGTGGATGTAATCCTAGTTAAAGGGCACTTAGTTCCATTTGCAGTAAAGGTCCTACCAGTGGGTTTCCATTGCCACCCAACTTGGGTAAATTTCTTCCCTGTTGGAATCCATTCAAGATTGTTCTTAATAGCATACATTTCATTTATGTGATCAACAAGGCATAAATCATGACGCTGAGAAAACATGCATTCATTACAATTTCAACATTTCGCATTAGAATTCACATTTTGCTTAGGTTTCCACTCATAAAGAGAACCTTTTGTCTTAGCTACATGATTCTTTTTATTTAAAACTGAAATAACGTTCCTAGGGTGCACTTCTACTTTCTTCTTCTCAGTCCTATTAGTGGAAGGCTTGATCCTATCTTTCTTGTCTTGAGATACTTTAGCCTTAGTGGACACAGTTACTCCTGTAGAAGTCAAGGGAACATTAGTTACAGATTTTGACTTAGCCTTGATGGGTGTGTTTAAAACAGGCTTAGCTCCTGGGGTCTTATTGAATGGAGTAATGGCAATGGTGGTTTGTTGTTTAGACGGTACAGATATCGGTTGCCCAATGTACTCTAAGTTTGCTAAACAATCCTGAACGCGATCCACATATAATAAAAGCTCATATACACTATGACTTGTGGGATCACGTTCACGCATTTCATCAACAATCTCTCTAGCTAGATCAGCATGTTCTAAGGCATTTTTCATATACGTGGCAAACTTAGTGGGACTCTTCTTAAATTTTGGATCCCGATATAGCACACGTGAATTGGGTTTGGGAGCACTAGAGGTCGAGGCAGAGACAGTAGCTGGATTATCAACACTTTCTCGTCCTTTGAGTTGAAGTGTCTCCTTTAATTCTGCTAGAACCATGTTTTTGTCTATGAGCTGAATTTTTAGGTCAGAGGTTTCCTCACATTTCTTGTTCAGTTTGTCAATTAAAGACTTTTGCTCTGTCGCATTAAACACGAGGTGTTCTTCTATTGAACCAGAAATTTGTGAGTCTCCCTGCCTTACTTGTTCATGCTCTCCTAGTATAGAATTAATTCTATTTTCTAGGACATGATTCTTAGTCTCTGTAGCCTCTAGTTCCGTTTTTGTTTCTAGTAATTCTCTCTTAATTCTCATCATCTCTTCTTCTAAATTCTGAACCATCTGAATCATCTTGTCACTTGTCTCAAAGGAGTTTCCACCATCATTTAGTTTTGAAAGAGTTTCATTTTTAGATTGATTCTCAATTTCAAGAGATATAGAATGTTGTTGAAGCTCATTAAAACTTTTTGAGAGTGTATTATACGAATCTTGAAGCTTTAAAAATTCAGCGTTGGATTCATGACAAGAATGATTTTCTACAGTATTCACATGTTCAACAGTATTCACAGATTCATGCACATCATCACAAATATTCACAGTAGATGAAATTTCATGAGTATATTTAACAGTAACAACTTGCATCACTTCGAGAGACACCATATGTTCTAAAAAGCGGTCATATTCTGATAAAATCTTTTCCTTTTCAATTAAGTGTTGTTCATAAGCATCATCCATGTTATTGAAAACTTTTTGAACTTCACCAATTTCAAAACTTAAATTACACGCTAGATCATAGACTCCTTGTTTAATATGGTCCACAAACGGAACGATCTCTTTCTCAAACACCGTTTTCATGTGTTCGAACGGCCATTCTCCAGCGGTTTGAGCCGTTGAAGTCGTACATTCCAAAATGACCTTGTCAAAATCGGTAAGGTATTGCCCAATCTCTTCCAAGCTAAGCTTTACCGTACTAACCGGTGGAAGATTCTTAGGAATTTCCTTTGGTTTGTCCGAATTGACAAGTGTAGGAATTATACTAAGGCATTCTCTAGTTGGCATGAAAGTGGATGTTTGGAGAGTTCTCTTTTTCATATTAAAACGAATTCTAAGATCTATTGTGGCATTTTTTGCATTCATTTGAGCATAATCATATTCAGGATATGTAGAGAGTAATTTTAACTGCTTTTCATCATATGGTGTCATAGAATCATTTGAGAACACTATCGGATCTAATACCAATCCTAACTTTGTTGCATCATAAAGTCGTGGGTTGTGGTTAAGCGCTTGCTTTGCATACCCCGGGTTAGGTGGTAAGTCTATAAGACGCGATAAATTGAACTCTTTAAATGATGCATGAAACAAGTGTACTAGATGTGAAGCAGCATATTGTTTTAAAAGCTTAATTTCCGTTTCTTTTATTCTTTCAGACGTCTTAATTTCCAATTCAAGCTGTTTGGACTCAAGAATTTCAAAATCCGTTTGAAGTTGTTGAAAATTAGTAACGACTGACTCTTTTTCTTTAAGCTCATTCGAAAGATTTGCTCTTAAACTTTCAATTTCTAGCAGATTGTCCATTTGAACTTTCCTAAACCTATCAAATTCAGGATTGGTTAGGGTAGTGGACACAGGAGTCATTTCCAAGGTTTTAACCTTGTCCTTATGCAAAGCAAGCTCGGTAGATAAAGTCTGATTAGCATTAAGGGTTTCAAGGACCACATTATTCATTTGGCTAAGCAAAGATGCAGGGACCATAACCAAATCAGGTTGAGCAGACGAATTGATAGTCGTAAGAGCTCTCGATTGTGGTTCACTCAAAGTCTGAGGACTTGCAATGTTATTGCTATCATTGTTTGTCTCGTCGATTGAGTTACTAACCACCGGAGGCAGTTCCGAATACTCAGACATTTGCTCAACTTGATAAGGTACAATACTAGTATCTGTAGCAGTATTTGGTACCTCAGAAATGGTATCAGCTCCATAGAGTGAAAGGTTTGCCATAAGAGCTTCTTTGGCGATGTTAAGATCATCACAATCAGAGTCATATGCATCCAAATCATCACATTGATATGCAGCATTGTTGGTGATGACTGTTGTGAGACCATCAGTTTCCGCTACTCCCGGATCTGCAAGGAATGCCAATTCTTCTTCATCAAGCTCACGACCTTGGGCTTGAGTATTCACCAGGTAAATCTTCTCCTTAAACCATGTGTCGTCCCTTCTCCTCTTAGGCTGCTTGCATTCTCGGGCCATGTGCCCTTCCCCTTTGCAGTTGTAGCAAATAACCACCTTCATTTTACCAGTGCTGTTTGCCCTTGTAGCAGTAGTAGTGGATGAACGTGCACCAGCAGTAGACGAATTTGACCTCCCTTGAAGTGGTTGCACCATGACCCTTCCGTCCTGAATTGTTGCCTGTTGTCGAGAGTTAGACGAGTTCCTTAACTGATTGTTAGTTGTTGCTGGACCTCGGTAACATCGTTTGTTCAAAGTTTGACTTAAATAAGCAGACATCAGAGCAAGGATTTCAGTAGGGCTATCTCCTTGTCTAAATTCAGGGACAGGGATGTCATCTTCACAGTAGAATGCTGATGCTGGTTGAGCAACAAACTGATTGGTTGGAGCACTTACTTGATGTGAGTAATGAGGTTGAGGAGCCTCAAGTTGTGGATAGGTACTAGCAAGGTTGGTGGGAGGTTGATACGGTGAATACTGGTGTGAAGCATAAGGTGATGGGTGTGAATCTCCTTGTGATGATGATGTTGCTGGTTGGTGATAAGATGTTGGCGGCGGTGGCAGAATCGAGTACTGTGGAAAGCTTGGTGTTTGATACACAGGTTGATATGAAGATTTGTGTCCTAAAGCAAGCTGAGAGTTGTGGTACGACAGTGTAGGATGGTTTGCCAATAATGCCATTGGTTCATGATAAGGTCCTTGAGAAATTCGGTTTTAGATCACATGCTTCTCATGTTGTTGTAAGAAAGCATAGAGTTGATCTAAATTGGACTTGTGTAGATCACGAATCATCTTGACATCAGTCACATATTGACTCCATTCAGGGGGTAGTGTGTTCAAAAACTTGGTGTTTAACTGAAACTGTTCAATCCTTAGATTATAGACATTCATGTCATTCATCAAAGTGGTAAAACGCCAATAAAAATCATGAAGTGTCTCTCCTGGAAGGTATGTGAACCTATCAATCAAATCATACAGTTGACACTCTCGTTCTTTCTTAGTGAGAGATGTCCCTTGTAGCAAAACCGCAAGTCGATCCCAAAGATTCTTTGCTACTTTATGTTCACTCACCATTCGAAAGATATCGGGTGGAAGGGCTTGAAGAATTGTCTGAACAGCCCTTTCATCGGCATCTGCAATGATTTTATTTGCATCGGTTAACTCATGATACTCCCTTGGTGTAACACCCCCAAATTTATACAACTCAATACAGTGGAAGACTAGTTGGTGTTACGGGATAGCACATTACTCACATCATAGACAACGCATAAAAATCGCGTCGTTTAATAATAAATCATTTCCATTCATAAATATCAAAGTTACATCGGTCTCAAGTCATTATATTTCATACAAAGTTTTACAAAGTATCTGAATGGAAAAATATTGTTTAAGTGCGGGCCATGAATTCTTGTCGTCTTCCCGAGAATTACCTTCAAGACCCTGAGATAAAACATGTTAAAGAAAAGGTCAGCGATAACGCCTAGTGAATTCATAGAGTTTAATAAAATCCATCAATATAATATCAGTATAAAATTATTACTGAAAATCATTTTGTACAAATCATTTTAATAGGCCATAAAATAGCCAAAGTCATTTTATACAAATCCTTATCGAAAATCATAATATAGGCATTTGCCTTAAAAATCATTATACGAGCCAATGTCGTAAAAACATTATACAATACGTCTTATGACGTTGTATGAAAATAAAAACCGTTATATGAATATGGTTATGAAAACCAAAACACGAACATAATATCAATAGTATGACCCTGTATTGCTAGTCAGACAATACATCGTAATTCGGAGCGTCTAGTAGTATTTCGTTAATTTGGATTATTATAAGCCGCATGACATTGTTACCTTACTAAACCAACAACGGGTAGCTAACCCGATACTCAATTTGCCCACCTAAAGTAGCGTGTCGTCACAAAGGTCACGCTATAGAAATCTTCTCATACATAAATTCGCTTACCAATCAATGTGGCACGATGGGGATCAACCGTCAAGGCGCGAACTAGGGTGATCGTCCCCAAATAGTACTATTATATGCACAAGCATCTACCAAATCCTGGTAGTTCACAATTCATGCTAATGGGACTTTTAGTGACATAACCTAACTTTAATAATCCATTTAATTTCATCTATCGGGTCCTTTAATCATTTATCGGGTCATACAATCGGGTCATTCAATCATTCGGGTCCAAATAAATAAACAAACAATCGGGACAAATGGTGTCCTATTTTATAAAAACTAACATGTTATCTCCCTCGCGGGTTTATAAAAAATTTCATAAAAACATTTAAAAGAGTGCGAGGCTATGAACTCACGTTGGTGTGGGAAGGCGGGTTGTCGGCAATTCGGACGTACGGTACGTGCTTCAATCACGGAAACCTAGACAAATAATACTCGGTCTTAGACGTTTGTCCAATGACTTTATAAAAATATCAATTATGTATACATATGATTATATATATATATATATATATATATATATATATATATATATATATATATATATATATATATATATATATATATATATATATATATATATATATATATATATATATATGATCAAGTGGGTTTACATATCCTCATTTACTCATTTTTGTGTTATGTGTCGATAACTTTTATAACAGTTTTCTCGTTTTATCTATTTACGTGTTTTAGGTCCAATAAGCCTATTATAAGTTCTTAACTTGTATTAATCCTTGTTATACTTATATTATCAGTATCTACACTTTACAAGTTGGGCCTAAAAGGGTTAAGTCCAATAAATAAGTTTATAGGTGTTTTAGTCTATTTTGTTGTTTTATTAGTCCAATAACGTTAACTTAGTCCGTTAATGTCCGTATGTCCTATAGTTCGGGTTTTTATCGGTTTTTACTTATTATACATGTTTATATATCAGTATATAAGTTATAAAAAGTTTACATTAGACGGTTCCAACCATCTAAGTTTTATTTAACAAAAACGTTAATTTTACGGTATTAACCGAAAAAGTCGTAAAAATCATGTTTATAGTTTTATAACTTATAAAACTTAACAAGTTACCATTTTTATAAAATGTCCACTTATTTACCATTGTACATATTTATATAAATGTATTATATAAGTTAGTGAGTTTTAACTTATATTTTATACTATTAAATTTTGAATGCTTATATAATAGTATTATTCTTTAATTTCCAAAAATCTAATTTTTATCTTCACTTTCACCAAAACTGCCATATCTAGAGTTCTATATGGAGATAGAAGCTCAAATTTTTATCACATAAACTACATGATATGTGCTACATTTAACTCTACTATAGCTACTGTTGAATCATCCTCTAAATATTTTCTAAAAATCGTCCAAAACAGTGAACTCAGATTTGTACCTTAAACTTGTTTTGATCATATCTCACTCATTACAATGATTCCATTGCATGGCCAACTTTCACATGTGTACAAGACATATAGCTTACTGTAAATGGATTCTACTTCATCATTTTATCAGTCCATGACCTGTTTCTTTACTGTTTTATACAGCCATCACTTTTAAGCAAGATTTTAGCCTTGTTCTTTATAGTTTTTCACCTTTTTAATCATATTTATCAACACCAAATCCCCACATAACATTTTTATCATCATATAATCATCATATACATATACAATAGGAAATAAAATACATGTTTACATAATCAAAATAACAAGAAGATGAGGAGGACAATCTTTATACCACCATGATGATGTAGGTTGTGATCAAAACATGGATTTTGATGGAGAAACTTGTGATGCACCAAGACCATCTTCATGACCACCATTCTTCATGAACTCCTTGTGGAAAATAAGCCTCTAAACTTCATGGAAACTCCTCCTTGGATGTTATAACTTACACCAATCTTTATCTTTTTGAATGGAGATTAACATATGTTAATTATAACATATGTTTGTGGTTAAATTTTGTATGAATGGTGGTGTTTTGTGGAGAAAGGGGACGGACAAAATGGGGAGTAGAGAGGAAATGTGAGTTGTTTGCATGGTGAGAATGAGAGCTAGTTGTTTAGTGGAGTGGTTTTGTTGTGTATGTAGCTTAATGTTTAAGCTTAAGTGACAAGTGTTATGTCACTTGTTAAAACTTGCCACCAAATGGATGTTGTGGCTTACTTTGGCCGCCCATATTGAGTAGGGTGGGGCAAGATTTATCTTGTCTCATCCCACTAATTTACGGGTATCCCTCGATTCTAGTTTCCTTGATTTGCGTGCCCTCGGGTCGTTTTACGAAAAACGTTTTTATAAATTATGAATCAACGTCATAAAACGAATCTAATAAAAATTGTTTCATCAAAAACGGGGTTCGAAAACGTAAATACGTAATCCTAGGGTTTCCGGTTTAGTCGTAAAGGATGTTAAAATAAAATCGTAAGTCCTAATCTCTTCTCGTAAATTTGTGAGTTTATGAACCAACACAAATTTAAAACTCCAAAATAATATTCACGGATAAATTTATTTTCTGAAATGTCGGACTGTCACCAAAGACGGTGTATGTAAATGTAAGCACGTAACGTTGAATCCTCCAGTTTAGACGTAGTCGATGCTACTTCAAGACGTAAATCCAAATTTCTTCCCAAAAATAAGTGAGTTCATATTGTAACATTAAAATAATGTTTTCAAATAAATATCGAGAATAAAATATCAACCATAAATTGACGGATTGTCACAGCATTTACCCCTAAACAGGATCTTTGTCCTCAATCATCTTACTACTCGCTTCTTATAGAGTTAAAGCCATGTGGGTATTTCCTCCACATTCAGTCTTTTCTCACAAGTGCAATTCATTACAATACGCGAGTTCTATCAAACATAACTACGGGAATAAGATCAGGCTTAATGTTGACTTACTTTCTCTATCCATGATGTTCATGGGTTTCTGATGAATGCAACTTTTCGCCGATCTAAGCTTTACTAAGAACAATCATATTTTCACTTGATAGATATTCCATCAAGTTCGATTTACGAAACATAATTCACGCAGTTCTTGAACTCCTAGGGTAGATCCAGTCTATATGCTTTTCAAACCAATCTTTTACATCATCTCAATGGTCCCATACAACGGGGACTTATATCCCATGATTTGTCAGATCATGGATTCATTTTTTTCCAAGGTAAAAAATTGTGGCATAACTTCGCTACCCATTTGGCACTTCAAGATCTACATTTTATATTCACATAACCTCCTGCCCACTATCGGCAGTCAATAATCAAATCCTAATTTCAACAATCATTTCAGATCTCGTGGGTCAGGAATTTTGCAAGGATAGGTTCGCCATCATAGGAAACCTTAAACCTAAAAGACATGTCCAACTCACAATGGGTGTTTGTCGGGTGTCTTCATCTCAACTCCTGCTTACAGATGCTCTAATATTTAGATCCTAACAAGATTCGATCTCAATCCTAGTATGATGATTATCAATGATAATCTCTCCAAAGGAAAACGATTATACGATTTATTACCAAAGGTCATTCATTCAGACATAAAATAGCACTTATAGTATTTTGTATCGTTGCTTCACCTCGTCCCTTCGATTGGGGTGGTACATAGTACTCTCATCAAGGTTCGTTCTCAATGACTTCTGAGCAAATCTCTAGAAATTCGATGCGAAGCGAGGATCATGATAAAGATGTTCGATACAGGCACACTATGTTTACATAACTCTTTTGCATTTATCATTAACGGGAATGATATTAGCAGATTTGGTCAGTCTGTCGACGATGAACCAAATCGAATCAAATTCAGATGATGACCTTTGCAATAGCTAGACGTTTACTAATGTATGAGGCGATGTCTGCCTTCATAATTTGCCATTAGTACAACTTCTTCAGACAAAGATACTTTTAGTCATAAATGACATAAATAGAATACTTATACTTACAAATTCCAACATAACTATATCTCACATTCCTCCATATTTAGGCAACCACAAGTGGCCTTTAAAACATTTAACGCTATTGGCTTCCTAATTTTAATGGTTCACATTAGCCGCGAACTCCTTTTGCTATCTATATTATCCTTTTTATAAGCATCGGCTATATTTTAAATTGTTCGGCAATTTATTTTGCACCTTCATTATTAAGAAACACATCCTAATTGGTTCTTTATATTTTCTACATAATGTGTCAGTATTTATATTCATTTTTCCTGATGATATAATTATCATGTCCGTATTCATTCAAAGTTTCTTTCTTCATATTTTCTATGTTTTAGTTTCGTCTCATCTATCATTTTTATCAGTTTTTCTCAATCCGACGTTTTAAGCGTCGATAAGTATTACAAGTAATTAAAGGTTAGATATTTAAATTTTTATGAAACGTAAACGTAAAATTTTTAAGTTTCCTAGTTCGACTAATTATATAAAATGTTCAAAATAAATTTGAATTTAATTAACAAGATTTTTGTTGATTTATCGAAAATAATTAATAAGATTCGTAAATGTTTGAAAAATCTTTATTTATACTTTGGTCAAAGTTTTCTTAGTTGAAAAGCAAAATTTTCGTTTTAAGTTTTCAGGTTATGGTATAAATGGTTTTACTCAATCCTTCTTAAGTTATCTTGAGGTATACACAAACATTTACCCCTAAAGAGAAGTTTAGTTAAATGGTTTGTGTATAAGGGAATAATCCCTTAAAATCCTTTGCTAAAACATTTGTCAAAATATATTCTCACTTTCTTTTTAGTAAAACCCAAAGTTCTAAATGACTTCTAAATTTTTGAAGAGTCAATTTATATTCCATTATCTATTAATCACATAATCAAATAATGTAAAGGTTTAAGTCTTAATTCACATGTTAAATATTTAAGATACAGGTTTTCATGGTTCAGCCAATTCAGGTCAACTTATAAATAATTATTAACTCATTCTTATTCTTATAAACAAACATATAGTCCTTAATGATCACAAGCATGAATTAATCAAATTACAGCCTACACACGTGATTCACCAAATTTATGAATGCTACATGTGTGTTAGTCAATCTAAACGACATCACGTGAAACTCATAATGTTCATTACGAGTACCGGATGTAGTGATTGGAATAAATAATCTTCTCCACGGACGCGAAGTTGATAATAGCCATGCCGTGGATCAAATCTTTAAAACATACGCTAGAACCTTGTAAATGATCGAACAAATCTTCCATTTCGAGTTATGGATATCGTTTTCGATTGTCAATTTACTCAGTTCACAATAATCTATAAATATAAGGAATGATAACACCATAGCTCTTCATGATGACAAGCTTGGTAGAATAAAATCTTTCTCCGACAACTCTCTCAGTTGTACGGTAATTCCTTTAACTTAGATGGTGCTGACGTACAGTGCACAAGCCACAGGTGCAGCACCGGGAATATAATCAATACTAATTTCAACTTGCCTTAATGGTGAAAGTCTAGGTAATTCACCAACAAATACTTCCTAAATTTCAGATAACATAAACATCTTTTAATACATTCATATTAGGTTCTTTCTAGATTATAATATCTATGACTAATTCATAACCATTCATGGTATAATTTCAAGTCTAAATGCAGGATATGGTTATCCATCAAGGATTATTTATATCACTTTTGATAATCAACATCTTATCATTTAGGGGAATTCAATTCGAGTTCCCATTAATTAAGACAATGTCGTCATGTCATAATCAATCAATCCATTCTACTGGCACTATCAACTTTCCAGTTTTTATTGCCGTCGATAAGATGTGAACTTCTCAAAAGACTAATAATAACTCATAATCCTTCACAAGTTCAAGGATATATGGAGACACAACTATCATTAAAAGAGTAAGGTCAACACATAATCCACGCGAGAGAATTTCAAATCAGATACAGACGAAAACATTTAACGAATATGAGTATATTCCATGTTTTCATAATTTGAGTACGCATTCGAAAGCTCCTCGGATCGTTACCCAGGTCATTCAAATGAAATCAAATCATAAGAAATGATAAGAACGTCAATACATCCAGTCGGGTATAACCACTCGGTAATCAGATACTTTTCCTAAGAATCTCACTACGAGAGAATTGGACAAGAAAGAATTGTCAATTGTCAAATAAGACAATTTCCATAGATGAGTAAATTCGACTAAGAAGAATAGATAGTACGGGCACATATGTAGGTGTCCCTAACACTATGTCCCTATTTTTCACTTCTTGCAGATCTCATAAAAATTTAATCTTTTCACAATCTTCAAAGAAAGTGTAGTGTTTATTCATTAGTTTTATGGTGACTACTAATCAGTCTTGCATAGTCCATTCCAAATTGTATGTAGGCGCGCAACTATATACAATTTCAAGATTAACGATGCAATGCTCAGTTCGTCAAAATTTTATCATCATGTTTATAATAAAAACATTTTCATGCTTAATTCTTAAATAAGAATCAAGAATAAATTTACAAAGATTTTCTTTGTTATGGAAATAATTAAGTTTCCAAATCGTCTCTTAAACAACTTCATTTCGATATCGGTCACTTATAAATCTCACTTTGAATAATCCTTATTGTGATGAAAATTAAATTTTCTCAAAGGATACCGTTTTAACTTTATAAAATAATGTGTGATCTACAAAAGAGTGATGAAGAGTTGTTCACCAAGAACTAACTACAATATGATAGGAAATGAGCATTAGCCAAATAATCATGAGGTTCATGATCTCGATGGCACTCAGAAAGAATAATCCACAACGTAACTCAAATCGAGATGAGTACTTGTTCAAATGTTGCATCACTAATGCGAACATTAGGATGAAGCAAAAAAAGATAGATATCATCGATATATGTAGAATTTAGCAATCAAAGGTAGTCTTTTTCATTAATCACAAACAAGTCAAAATTGTACCGTAACACATTACGTGTCACTATGTCATACAATTATCAGAACTCATCCTACCAACTGATATCTCAGTTAAGTTAGGGACTTTTAAAAGACACCACAATGAATACTAATCTACGGGAGTCATTAGGTGTTCCACATGTCCCGGAAGATCCATCGGTCTCAATTCAGAAGAAGATTTCTTCCATTTATTTCTTGGACACTGGGCATCCTCGTTAGTGGACAATGGCCTAGGAACAACCCTTAACACAAACTAACGATCATTTAAAACCTTATAATTCAATCACAGAACTTAACGACTTCCTCTTATCAATCTCATATTCCATACGAGTTAAATTTTACTTTATTCAAGTTTCAACAAATTTTATACTCAATGCGATATCCTACTTCATTCTCCAATACTTACAACCTTATTCTTTGGCCTTATAAAGGCAATAAAAGCTCAATATGATCAACACTTAATTCCAATCCTATAGCTCTTACAACAACAATTATCAAATGAGTCATTAATATGAAATGACTTGATCATTCAACTAGACTTCTCGGAAAGGTATTAGTGGCATGAGACTTTTGGGTACTGGTTCCAATGACAGCCTCAAGTGTAACATTCACCCTTTCGATTTCAATTTAAGAATTGGATGAAAACGAATCAGATGACATCTTTCTAGGTGGTAACGTTTTGTCAAACTCCACTCTATAAGGAAAGATCGTCTTGACATCGATATCAGTTTTAATCTCGCCAATTCTTTCTTAATATCACAATCAACTAATATCTACACTTCTACGAATATCAACCATTTGTTAGGATCATAAATATCCACAACTTGGTTTAGATCTAGGATAGCTAGAATTCCTACGAGAATAACTTAGATTAATTTACTAGGGGATTTAGGGTTCCTTGTGACAATCTATGTCGTATAAATACCTCGTATAAATATCAAAATAATCATCAAACAATCATGTAATAAAATTACATCACATACATATATATAATCCAAGTTATATATATATATATATATTAAAATAACACTTCTCCGTCTGGCCTTGTCGGTAACTCGGGAATTCTTCGGCACCGTTATAGTCAAAAGATTTTTAGATATTTTTAGAAAAATGTTTATAGTTAAAAGATTTTGAAATGTTTTATTCAAAACCTTGGTTTTAAAAATCTTTCGTTCTCTATAACGAGAGCTCTGATGCCAAACTGTAACACCCCCAAATTTATACAACTCAATACAGCGGAAGACTAGTTGGTGTTACGGGATAGCACATTACTCACATCATAGACAATGCATAAAAATCGCGTCGTTTAATAATAAATCATTTCCATTCATAAATATCAAAGTTACATCGGTCCCAAGTCATTATATTTCATACAAAGTTTTACAAAGTATTTGAATGGAAAAATATTGTTTAAGTGCGGGCCATGAATTCTTGTCGTCTTCCCGAGAATTACCTTCAAGTACCTGAGATAAAACATGTTAAAGAAAAGGTCAGTGATAACGCTGAGTGAATTCATAGAGTTTAATAAAATCCATCAATATAATATCAGTATAAAATTATTACTGAAAATCATTTTGTACAAATCATTTTAATAGGCCATAAAATAGCCAAATTCATTTTATACAAATCCTTATCGAAAATCATAATATAGGCATTTGCCTTAAAAATCATTATACGAGCCAATGTCGTAAAAACATTATACAATATGTCTTATGACGTTGTATGAAAATAAAAACCGTTATATGAATATGGTTATGAAAACCAAAACACGAACATAATATCAATAGTATGACCCTGTATTGCTAGTCAGGCAATACATCGTAATTCGGAGCGTCTAGTAGTATTTCGTTAATTTGGATTATTATAAGCCGCATGACATTGTTACCTTACTAAACCAACAACGGGTAGCTAACCCGATACTCAATTTGCCCACCTAAAGTAGCGTGTCGTCACAAAGGTCACGCTATGGAAATCTTCTCATACATAAATTCGCTTACCTATCAATGTGGCACGACGGGGATCAACCGTCAATGCGCGAACTGGGGTGATCGTCCCAAAATAGTACTATGCACAAGCGTCTACCAAATCCCGGTAGTTCACAATTCATGCTAATGGGACTTTTAGTGACATAACCTAACTTTAATAATCCATTTAATTTCATCTATCGGGTCCTTTAATCATCTATCGGGTCATACAATCGGATCATTCAATCATTTGGGTCCAAATAAATAAACAAACAATCGGGACAAATGGTGTACTATTTTATAAAAACTAACATGTTATCTCCCTCGCGGGTTTATAAAAAATTTCATAAAAACATTTAAGAGAGTGCGAGGCTATGAACTCACGTTGGTGTGGGAAGGCGGGTTGTCGGCAATTCGGACGTACGGTACGTGCTTCAATCACGGAAACCTAGACAAATAATACTCGGTCTTAGACGTTTGTCCAATGACTTTATAAAAATATCAATTATGTATACATATGATGATTATATATATATATGATGATCAAGTGGGTTTACATATCCTCATTTACTCATTTTTGTGTTATGTGTCGATAACTTTTATACTAGTTTTCTCATTTTATCTATTTACGTGTTTTAGGTCCAATAAGCCTATTATAAGTTCTTAACTTGTATTAATCCTTGTTATACTTATATTATCAGTATCTACACTTTACAAGTTGGGCCTAAAAGGGTTAAGTCCAATAAATAAGTTTATAGGTGTTTTAGTCCATTTTGTTGTTTTATTAGTCCAATAACGTTAATTTAGTCCGTTAATGTCCGTATGTCCTATAGTTCGGGTTTTTATCGGTTTTTACTTATTATACATGTTTATATATCAGTATATAAGTTTTACAAAGTTTACATTAGACGGGTCCAACCATCTAAGTTTTATTTAACAAAAACGTTAATTTTACGGTATTAACCGAAAAAGTCGTAAAAATCATGTTTATAGTTTTATAACTTATAAAACTTAACAAGTTACCATTTTTATAAAATGTCCACTTATTTACCATTGTACATATTTATATAAATGTATTATATAAGTTAGTGGGTTTTAATTTATATTTTATACTATTAAATTTTGAGTGCTTATATAATAGTATTATTCTTTAATTTCCAAAAATCTGATTTTTATCTTCACTTTCACCAAAACTGCAATATCTAGAGTTCTATATGGAGATAGAAGCTCAAATTTTTATCACATAAACTACATGATATGTGCTACATTTAACTCTACTATAGCTACTGTTGGATCATCCTCTAAGTATTTTCTAAAAATCGTCCAAAACAGTGAACTCAGATTTGTACCTTAAACTTGTTTTGATCATATCTCACTCATTACAATGATTCCATTGCATGACCAACTCTCACATGTGTACAAGACATATAGCTTACTGTAAATGGATTCTACTTCATCATTTTATCAGTCCATGACCTGTTTCTTTACTGTTTTATACAGCCATCACTTTTAAGCAAGATTTTAGCCTTGTTCTTTATAGTTTTTCACCTTTTTAATCATATTTATCAACACCAAATCCCTACATAACATTTTTATCATCACATAATCATCATATAAATATACAATAGGAAATAAAATACATGTTTACATAATCAAAATAACAAGAAGATGAAGAGGACAATCTTTATACCACCATGATGATGTAGGTTGTGATCAAAACATGGATTTTGATGGAGAAACTTGTGATGCACCAAGACCATCTTCATGACCACCATTCTTCATGAACTCCTTGTGGAAAATCAGCCTCTAAACTTCATGGAAACTCCTCCTTGGATGTTATAACTTACACCAATCTTTATCTTTTTGAATGGAGATTAACATATGTTAATTATAACATATGTTTGTGGTTAAATTTTGTATGAATGGTGGTGTTTTATGGAGAAAGGGGACGGCCAAAATGGGGAGTATAGAGGAAATGTGAGTTGTTTGCATGGTGAGAATGAGAGATAGTTGTTTAGTGGAGTGGTTTTGTTGTGTATGTCGCTTAATGTTTAAGCTTAAGTGACAAGTGTTATGTCACTTGTTAAAACTTGCCACCAAATGGATGTTGTGGCTTACTTTGGCCGCCCATATTGAGTGGGGTGGGGCAAGATTTATCTTGTCTCATCCCACTAATTTACGGGTATCCCTCGATTCTAGTTTCCTCGATTTGCGTGCCCTCGGGTCGTTTTATGAAAAACGTTTTCATAAATTATGAATCAACGTCATAAAACGAATCCAATAAAAATTGTTTCATCAAAAACGGGGTTCGAAAACGTAAATACGTAATCCTAGGGTTTCCGGTTTAGTCGTAAAGGACGTTAAAATAAAATCGTAAGTCCTAATCTCTTCTCGTAAATTGTGAGTTTATGAACCAATACAAATTTAAAACTCCAAAATAATATTCACGGATAAATTTTTTTTCTGAAATGTCGGACTGTCACCAAAGACGGTGTATGTAAATGTAAGCACGTAACGTTGAATCCTCCGGTTTAGACGTAGTCGATGCTACTTCAAGACGTAAATCCAAATTTCTTCCCAAAAATAAGTTAGTTCATATTGTAACATTAAAATAATGTTTTCAAATAAATATCGAGAATAAAATATCAACCATAAATTGACGGATTGTCACACTTGGTCTTGTCACATTGTTGACGGTAACCTCTCCCCAATCTAATGGTCCTTTATCAATTGATTGAAGCATAAGTCGACCATTTTGTTTTCCCATGATATATGTTCTCATACGGCCTTGCCATGCTTCAAATAGATCTTTTATGAGCAAAGGCGGGCGAGTATCGGTACCCGAAATGATCGATATATCGGTGAGTGAAGTCATAGTTGGCATAAATGAATGTGAGTTCATTTTGTGATCCCTTGACAAAAGATTATCAAAGATCGTTCGATGAAATAAAGTTGTGACAATTGTATTAGTAACGTGAGAAATCTTTAAACAAATGATGCCTAAGTCCAATACATATAAGTAACAAGTCCTCAATGTCCAAAGCAAAGTAACACAATTCCTCAATGTGCTAAAAGGATTCAATTTCGCAACTTGCAAAAAAATTGATTTCAATGTCGCAATGTCAGAGATTGATTCAATTTCGCAATTGTGCTAAAAAAAGGATTCAATTTCGCAATTGTGCCAAATGTCGCAATATGAATCAGAAATATAATTTCGCAATACGAATCAGAGAGACAATTCCGCAATACGAATCAGAGACACAATTCCGCAATACGAATCAGAGACACAATTTCGCAATACGAATCAGAGACACAATTTCGCAATATGAATCAGAGACACAATTTCGCAATACGAATCAGATGTTGCGATTTCTTCCTAAAATTGTGGAACACGGATGTACTTGTTAATTTTCGAGACTTTAGGCAAAAAATGAAGCCAAACACCCAAAAATTTTGCGTTTTTGACCAATCCAAGTATCACAAATCTCTACCACGGCTATGTAGACGATTTATGAACTATCTAAACACCACAACACGCAAAAATTTTTGATGATTCGATCTCTATAAGAATGAAAACTCACGAAACCAATAAAGAATCAAGAACACTAATCAAGACGACTTTATTTCACCCCATAGCTACCAATTGTAGAATAATGATAATCTTTATGAATCAAGAGGGTTGATGTTTTTTCTAGAGAGAGAAAGTTAGAGAGAGAAGTGAAAGAAACTTGTATATTGAAATGTAAGAAATGAACAACCAACACCTCTTTCCATGGTGGAAAGAGGTTTAAATACCCCAAGTCTTTAATGGACTTGGGCTTCCGGCCCATGAACATGCTCATGGGTCGGGCTATTTAATAAATGAAACTAAACATAACTACGAGCCTATAACTACATTGTTGGAGTGACCGAGACGTTCTAAATGCGTAAAACGTATTTCCAACACCTTTCAACCTTTGTTTCGTGGTTGTTTGTTATATGAGGTTTTTAGATGATCATGATCTTCACGATTGGAGCCTCTCGTGTTCATTTATGAGAGCACTTGATCGTTTGCTTTGAATAAATTCTCGATATCCACACATGATATATCCTTATTTTTTCTAACCTTATGTTTATAACACACTTCATAAACGGCTTTAAATTTAACGGTTCCACCCTTTCCATGCTAGATTAGGCATTAGACTTCATCTCTAGTATGGGGGTATCCTACCCTTAGACTCGAAACATTGAGGACAATGTTTAACTTTAGTATGGGGGTGAATAGATACTTGCCTTGTCAAACCTTAACGTTTTCCAAAGTTTATCTTTTTGTTTATCGTTTTGTTGCAAAATAAGGCTAAAAATGGCCAAATTTTAAAAAGTTTCTCATGTTTTATAAGTGTTTGAAGACACGAATGTAGATTTTTCGATGGCGAGAATAAGAGTAATTTTTTACTCGACCGTGCGTGTTGAGCACTTAGCTTCGCTTCCTTAACTTTATATTAGGCTAAGTCTCTTAAATGATGACGAGAAATGATAGAGTTAATTATAAGTTACTAGGCTAAACGTAGAGTACTCATATTCTTTCAAAAACTCATGTGTTCTCGTTGTTTGCTTATTCTCCCTTCGCTTGTATATATATTTCGCTTAATAAGTATTGGCGTAGCTGTTTAGTCTTGATTGTTGGTTTCTAGTCTTTTCTAGTAGCTTCCATGTAATTAAATTAGGAAGACATTAAGGTATCGCCAGCGTCACAGTTTTAAAGTATTGGCAACCTGAATAATCGAAAGCTTCACCTAATAATAAGATTTCAAGTGCTCACCTAAATCAAGCAAACAATTTGAAGCTCACAAGGCTGAAAATCTAAGCGAAATTGAAAGTGAATTATGCCTTAATCTTTGAAGCTTTAAAGATCCAAAATTCGCTTTTAGCGTGAGGATATACGTCTTTGGCCATAATAAACACCTCATGGCGAGGTTAAATAAAAGGCAAGGCAAGACCGAAGTCATAATAAAAGCTTCATGGTGAAGTTGAATAAAAGATGGAGGTAAACCTATGATAATAAGGCCCATCCGTTAGGGGGCGTATAAAAGTCTTGGTAATAAGTCTCATGTTCAAAACCGTTATAAAACCGTGTTTATCGATCCTTCTTGTTGACTTAATTTTTTGACATCGTTGTCTATTAGGGGGGGTTATTAATTCGATGGTCTTGGTTACACCGTTATGACTCTATTTTTAGACCTAAATCTCTATCATCGCATAAGTAAAAAATGTATCCTCGTGAACATTCAAGACAAAAATAAAATATTAGAGATACCACTTAGGAAATGGGAGTCTAAGTACGTGATTAGGGCATATGAGTAGTGTTAGCATTACTAACTTATAATGACAATGATCTCGTTGCACGCTTGGCATGGAATTAGGGTGAAAATCGAGGACGACGAAATTATTTCTAACGAAGCATTCACGTGTTCTTGTTCTATGAACCTAAACGTCCCATATTGCGATGAAAATCATACATTATGTCTAAAACGCAAGTAGTAGTAGTAGTGGTAGTGTAGCAAGTTTATCATTCAATAAAAGTGCATAAAAATGAATTTTGGAGATGCGGATACTTTATTCTAGCATTGCGTGAGGGCACGTCAATGGTTTAGTATGAGGGAGTGATGAGACTGCTTTTATACATAGTCTCATCGTCCAAAATGGGATTAAAATGCATAAAATATCATGAAATATGCCAAATATATGCTTGTGTTTGTTCCATGTGTATTTTAGGTACGAATATTGAGAAAATGGCAAAAGATCACAAGAAACAAGCAAAAACGAACACGGGAAACAAAGTCGCACAATGAACCGGGCCCTAGAGTTGATTTTCCAATAATTACCCTTGAAGAATTGAAGATTGAACAAGAAGGGTCCTCCAATATTTAAGAATTGACACTTTAAACCCTTGTTTATTCATAATTACATGTTTGGTCCTTAAAGTTTGTCAAATTGCAAAAAGGACCCTCTACTTTGAAGAATTGGCAAGAATGGTCCCTCATTTATGAAGACTTGTCATTTTTAGTCCTCCAATAAGTCAATCATACAAGTCAAGACCATGAAGAATGAAGAAATGCCAAAAACAACACTTGAAATATCATCAAATGGCAAGAAATACCCCTAAAATTACTTTTGGAAACTTTTTGGGCAAAAGTCTGAAAAATGAAACTTACTTAACAAAGGAATTCAGATTTAATCAAGTTTCAAACATAAGTGAAAGGATAAAAGAAGGTAAGGGACTAAAGCTATCAAACATTGGAACTTACCTAGACTAGTAACCACCCACCACGTGTCCCACTCACCTTTTCCACCAATCAAAACACCCCTTTATGCCATGTCACATCCTACTCAGCTGAGTTATAACTAACTTAATTAATTAAGTTAAATTATGGCGCTTAACAACAATTCAAATCCTAAACCAGATTAAACCACTCACTATTCATAATATGAACACTTTTGAGGATTTGTTAATTACTTGTAATTAAACCTCCAAACCTTCCAGATTTAAGATTAGGGTGGTTATAAACATAACCCAACTCTTAAACCACCTGCCACATCATCATAAGACTCACATGAATAGCCCCATGCATACGTTTGTGAGGAAGATGCCAAAGCATGCCAGCCATCCGACATCCCACAAACCTGCTTTAATCCTAAGCTCAATATGGACCCCTTGATCAACTGATAACACTTTTACACCTCCACAAACAGCCAAGAAGTCTTCACATGATCATACAAAATTCAAACTGCAAGGGCATTTTAGGGACTTCACCATTAGGGTTTACACTTTATTTTCAGCTTTCTTAGTCTCATTGTAGCCTATATAAGGCATAGGACTCACAACATTATAGCTTGCTCTTGGTTTTTCCTTGTTCAACTTTCTGTAAATCCTTCTTTCAGTTTAATGAAAAAGTGTTTGAATGTGTTGAAGAAATCCAAGTGCCAATCTTAATTTATGCTAGTTATTGTTTCATGTTATGATTTTGAAGTATCAAAACCTATTTTCAAACCTTGTGCAAGAAATTGCCAAGTTTTCTCAAAACTGATATTTTGCTAAGTTCTTTGGTACATCCTTGGAATTTTTGGATTACAAGTGATCATAGGACCATGATAAGAAGATTATCAAGGTGTTGTGAGCTTGTGGTTTGGGGATAATCAAGGAGTGGGTACAAAGGTTGCATTAATTAGCTTTGTTTTTCATCTTTTAGTTTTATATATTGCTTGTTCTAACCTTGTTACTCTTAGCAGCTTTGTGGAAGCTTGTGCCTTGTTAAGCTAGGCATATAAGCTCAAAAATTCGTTAGTGTGGATGTACATTCATGAGGCTTGAGCCTTCTTACCCAAAATCTGTTAAAAATACTTGATTTAAGTGATTTGGTATTCTGCTGGTGTATGTGTTGTTTTTTATGCTTGAATCTTGTTGATTATACATGAGAATGATGTTATGATGCAAATCTAAGCTTGGCTTGACCTGAAATACACATTTACTTTGTTAAATCTTGGATTAAAAAGTTTAAGGGGTGTTTGGGTCTATTGTTTTAAGTTGCTTGTTTGATTTTGAGTATGGTATAAGTGTTCGTAAGTGTTGGTATCTGTTATACAAGTGCTTGTGTTCTGATATTTGCCAAGTTTGCTCTTTGAAACATCAAATCTGATTGTATGCTATATCTTGCTTGATTTTGAAAATTTTGACCTATGATTTTGGAAACACATGGAGTGTATGCATGTTTAGGATTAAAAAGTGTTAAATAAAAGTTTGTTTAACCTGTTTAAGAGATTTGAGTGTTTGAAATTGGATTTGTGGTCAAGTATATCAGCAACCTCATTTGTGTTCTTCATTTTGTTCAGCAATAACTTTTATTTGCTTGAATCTTTGTCTAATCTTTAATCCAATGTAGGAAACAAGTTTATTTATGTTCATTTGAATTATTTATAGCTTGTGTATGCATTTGGTTCATTTTGGTTGGCTGAATCTTATTAAATCTGCTTATCTTGTTCATAACTGCTTATTTTCATGTATGATCAATATCTGGGCATGTTTTGATTAAACTGTATCAATTGGCTGTTAGAATTTATGTTTATTTGATTCTGATTGACTCCCTATAACCCACTGGTTATAAGGGTGCCTTTTTGTGCCTTGAATCCAACAAAAATCCACAAAAGACAAAAAGTCAAGTTGGTCAAGCAGTGGCAATTTTTCCCACTGTTGGACACCCAAAACTAGCCCCTGCTAGTGTTAATTTTCAAACAGCTTATTCATAAGCTATTTTAGCTTATCCATACTTGCAACAACTTTGTTTCTGTAATCAATCTTCCTTATTTGACCCATTGAACTAATCTAGAGCTTTTTAGGGTTTGACTTTTAGGTTTGACTAGAAAACCAACTAAGTTGACTTTTATCATAAGTGCTTATTGCTTATTCCAGCTTATTCATTGTGCCTTTTGGAAATCTTTTTGATTATTAAGCTTAGTTTTTTCATTTAAAATATTTTGCAACTTGAATCAGCCCTTGAAGTGCTCTAGAACTCAAAAACGACTATTTTGTCGTATTCTGTAGAGAGCTTTTGCTTATTTCAGGCTTATTTCTTGGGCTTATTCCAAATTTCTTTTTACAAACAGCTTAATTAGGTCAAGAGAAGGTTGTGTGTCAAATTTCATCTTATGGCATCAGCTTATAGCTTAATGGGCCAAAAAGCCCATTAAGAATAAGCTGCTTTGAAATAAGCTGTGATAAACTCACTTTCAGCTTTTGGGCCTTTAAAATTTTGTGTTTAAAATTGAATTTTGAGTCAGATAGGTGATTTTGGGCTTATTTGGACAACTTTTTGCTTATTGGGCCAAAAAGCCGATTTAGGTGGATTATTTTTCATTTCAGCCCATTTGGAGGCCCACTCGTGGTATTTTTGGTATTTCAAGTTCGTTTCTCCTTTATTTAGGTTAAAATAAACTAGTTTGTAACTTTTTAAAATTTTTTATAAATTTTGGATTTTTATTATTATTTTATTATTAAAAATTAAATTTAAGATTTTTGCAAGTTTTTCATTTTTCATAGCTTAAATACATTAAGTTAAGAATTTTAAAACTTTTAGATTAATTTTATTGTCATTCAATTAATTTTTAGAATCATTTTAAGGTTCTTATAGTTTTTAATCATTTTAAATAGTTTTAATTAATTTTAAATTTTTCAAATTTAGTTTAGTTAAGTTATTTTAGAGGTTTACAAGTTGAAAAATCTCATTTTGGGCTTTTTGTTAATTAAATTGATTTTTGGGCTTTAATTAGCATTAAAAAATAATATTTAATTAAATAAAAGGTTTGAGTTATTTTTGATTTTTTGTAAACTCTAATTACATTTTTTTTAGGATTTATTGCAATTTTCTAGGAATTTTTAGGTTAATTTTTAAATTTCATCATATTTTACGATTTTACGTGCACGACTTTTCGTCTTAGTGTAATTTTAATTCGTAACCGTCATCCTTTTCTATTTTCTTCCTCATAATCATAATCACAAACATTAATCATTTCTTACACAACACACTATCCTCCTTGGGAAACGAACTTTCACCTTTAAGGGTCATTAGTGCTTGGTTTTCCTTAACCGACACTTAATACTTGTCGCTTTTACGCCTTTTTCCTAAAAGTGTGTAAAACACCTACAATCAAAGAGCCGTACCAAAAGCCTCGAGAGAGTATTGGATGAGTTTACCATTTAAGGTGAACCTAACAAATACTCCATTATCATTCGAGATAAGGGAATATCCGCTAAAGAACTCCAAGAGAAATTCGGGGTAAATATCTTCTTTGATATATAGCAAACAATCAAACCCAATTTGAGCAATCATTGATTTGATGTAAGCATAACCCCCAATGTTCTCTTCGACAACTCTACCCTCATGAAAGCAACGGTTTTAGAGTGAACGAAAGGTATTGGTAATGGTTGGTGAGGGACAAAATTCAGCAAGGTTTGGCATATAAGCTTTAGTATTTTGGTGGTCTTTATGGTATTCCAAAGTCATGATTAGTTACCTATAACCACAAAAGAAAAATATTTTCCAATCACTCATATGTTACATAATTACCAAAAACCAAAATCATGAAAATGTGTTTGATCAAATGATTTGTCAAACGAAGGATTAATCTTTAACATTTCCATGTTCACAATGAACTAAATTCATCATTGACTATAACATATGAACAATGTAAAATCAACCATGAATTTTGAACAAAGGTTTTTCAAATGCATTTTTGGGTAAGCATTAACAATGCAATTATCAATTTGTTTATGGGTTCCTATCAATTCCATCATTCAACCAAAAAGATTTAGTCAAAATCCGGATTGTTCTACAAGTAGGTTCTAGTGAAATCTCAATGAATTCAAACCTAAGGAATCATAGTAGAATAACTATGTCAACCCACATTCCTAGCAAGGTTCAAATTCAATAATAATTTTAAAAATCCTCAATTATGAAAATAAGAACCCTAGAACAAATTAATTGAATTTGAATGAAATTACTTACAGATAATTGATTTTGGAAGAGGGATGAGTGAAACCCACGACTTGGAATCAATTAATCTTGAGTGATTTGGTGTTTTTGGAGGTTCAACAATGGTGGAACGAAGGGAACCCGTCGCCTCTATGGAGAAGAAAGGGAGGGTTTGTTTAAAAAGTTGTTTTTAATTAAAAACTGATTACTTTAGTCGCCTAGTGGGGCCGCGATGCCTTATCGATATGGCACCGTGGGTTATCACCGTGACAATTGAGGATCCGCGCACAGTGACGGGTTTTTAACAAAGAAACAAAAATAATTTTTCAAAACCAAGTTTTTCTAAAATACTTAAAATATATCTTAAACCTTTTGAAAATCATTGGACCACTTCAATACTAGATTATAATGCCTTAATGAAGGATTACGAGTTAAATCGAGACCAAAAAAGATCGAATGTGACCGAAACGAAAGAACGACTACTCGTAGCAAAGAAGCAAAGAAGAAAGAAACCAAGGGGAGTGAATCAAGACCAAGGTTAATGATCTAGAGACAAGTAACAATCTTCAAGTGATAGAAACGAAGAGCTTGTGTCATTTATAGTGGTTTAAGACGTGCCTTTCCGGCGAAAGTCTAAACGGCAATTATACTAAGTAATTTATAGAAATAGTTTAAGATTATTTTCAAAAGTAGTCTTAATCCTATTTCAAGTAATGAGCAAAGTATAGATTCACTTTATCTTTCACATGATCGGACAATTATTACTGATAGGATTTACAATAACAACATCCTTGGAATATTACAATTCCAAATGTGGTAATATCCTAACTACAACTTATGGAGTAGTTTGGTACCTCAAGGGATTAATCAATCATCCTAGAGATGAGCTCAATTGCACATATTACGCATGATAAAGGGCCTACTAACCGTATGGGTGTTGATGAGACTGCAATTATACATAGTCTCATCGTCTAAATCGGGCTTAAAACTCTTAAAATATCATCAAAATACCCCTATATATGCTTGTATTTGTGTCTTGTGTATTTTAGGTACGGATATCGTGAAATCAACAAATGATCACAAGAATGAAGCAAAAACGAACACGGGAAATGAAGCCGCACAAAGAACCGGACCCAAATCATGGATTTTCCTAAAAGACCCTTGAAGAATTGAAGAATATCAACTTTGGTCCCTCTACTTTGAAGAAATGTCTTTATACCCCTCAACAATCCTTAAGTACTTTGGGGTCCCTAAAGTTTGGAGAAATATCATGAATAGCCCTCAAGGTTTGAAGAATCCACATGATAAGTCCTTATTCTAACAAAGGACTATGTTTGAAATTTGTGGAGGACTAACAGTGCAAATGCCAAGGACTATGTGAGCAAAGTTTTCAAAGGACTGCAGTTAACCAGGGGGGACATTCTTGCCAAAACCCCAAACTTTTTAATCAACAATCCCATTACACTTAACCCCCCGACAACCTTAATCCCCTCATCCACTCCCAGGCCACCACCTCATCCTCCACTCACCCTCCCACCAATAAGATTACTCTCATTCTCCACGTTATAACCCACCAACAATTGAATAAAACTGAATAAATCAGTTTTAATATTCCCTCCACAACACTTATTTAAACTTTACCGTTCCCTAATCCTGATTAAACGCCCTTAAAACCATTAAGAACACCCCATGAACCCTAATCTACCATTTCATCAAAACAAAGGGTTAATGGACAATTACTTGCAGAATGTTAATTACCCATCATACAAACAAAACCCACAACCCAGATTCCCTTCACACTCATCCAAATGGGACCCCCATGGTTCCCCTGCCCCGTCTCTTTCACACAAAACCCCAAAATGGGACAAGATGAACGGCTATGCTCCTATACTTGGACCAAAAGCTATAATAAACGTCCAAGATCACTTGTACCTTGCTGGCATTCACAAGACTCCAACAAAATCACATGGGATGATCCTTGACTGAAAATTCAAATTGAAGACCAAGGGCAAATCTGGAAATCTCTTCCTAGGGTTTTTACATTGTTTAGCTAATCTAGAATCTTCCTTAGACTACTATAAAAAGAGGGCCAAACCAGTTGGTGCCCTTTGTTCCAGAATTTTTGTAGAATTTTAATTATTGATGAAAATGAATTTTAATCTTTTGCAATAATATGAGTTCCAATTGTTCTACTTTATTTGTTTAAGTCATATTCAATGTTTGAAATTAGTTTTGAGTAAGAAAGTTTTCAATTTTATCAAAAGATTTCAAGAAATCCGTTTGAAAACCATTTTTTTCTTATAAGCTAAAAGCTGATAAGTTGGCTTAACTAATAAGCCAGTCTTATACACTTATAAGCTTTGTCATCCAGGTCATCTTTTTCTCTTCTTGTTCAGTCTTAGCAGGTACAAATCCAGCATATTAGATGTGGTGGTCTTCTCTTGGGTCATCATCATCATTATCTCACATACCACAAGCTCTTTTCTTAAATTGATCAGCTCAAGCCCGAACTTGATGGAGAAGGCTTAAGCTAAGCCTTTGTGAAGCTTGGATGTAAGCTCACTAGGTAAGGAAGTATTATGCTCTCTATACTTGTTTGGAGTTCATGTTTTTGAGCTATGGTGATTTATAGAATTAAGCTGTTAGATGTTAGATCAAATGCTAGATATTGTTAACTTCTTGGATTGAGACATGTTAGAGCAAGATTGAGTGGATTTGGTGCATGTTAGAATAAATTTTCTTTGTTAAATATTCAGTTTTCTATTTTAAAGGAGTGTTTGGGTCAAGGTTTTTAGCTTCACATTTGATAAGTTGTTGGCTTAAAGATGGACTAAACTCACTTTGTATGCTAGCATTAGGTTAATTTCAGCTTTGGTTTTCAGTTTGGATAGGATTTAGAGAGTATTGCATGATATTTGCTTGAAAAGATGATAGAAAATAAGTAAACCACCTTTCTGCCTTTATTTGGTGAATATTGTGCTCTCAATTTTTGTAACATGTTAAGATTAGTGGTTACTAGGCTTTGGTTATTGTTTCTTGTGATTTATTGAGTTAGGGAGTGAGATTTGGATAGCCAAATCTCACCCATTGGCCAATTGCATCAGCAACTTCCATCAGACCCCTAAAGAGCCATTTACAGTAACTGATTAGTGCTAGGTGTGCTTATTTTTAGTATACAAGCTTGTGATTTTCTTGTTTGTTTGACTCCCCACAACCCAACTGGTTGTGGGGGTGCCTTTGTTTACCAGCAAAACCTTAAAACAAGCAAGTTATAACCCAAAAAGTGCCCAGACCTGAATTCTATTGAAAGCAGTGGGAACCAAGTTCCCACTGACAGTACAAAACTTGGTACTGCTGAGCATACAGACAAAAAGTAGTCAACATGTCACTATCAGATTCTAGTTTTTTTGTCTTTAGTGGTCTAAAATAGGATTTAGAACTTGACTTTTGTTTCATTATTTTTCTTATTTATTTTCTGATTTTTCTGTTTAATTTATTCTCTTGTTACTGTTCATTTCCTATTTTTTAGATTAAATTGCATTTTAAATGACTTTTTAAGTTTCTGTTTTTGTCTTTTAGTGTGAAAAATTTATATTTTTTAGTTTTACAAATTTTCTTAGATTTAGAAAAACATTTTAAGATTTTTAGTCCAAAAAGATTTCACTGTTCACTTTTTAATTAATTTTTAGAATTAATTTAGTTTAATTAGGGTTTTAATTATTAACTATTTTGTCTTTTAGTGAAAATTTTTACTTTTTTCAAACTTTTTCATTTTTCTACTGTTCATTAGTATAATTTAGGATTTTTAAAATATTCAAATATTTTTTAGCATTATTTTATTATTTTTAATGATTATTTTAGTCTATAAATAGTTTTTAGTGTTTTAAAAATAGAAAAATAGTATTTAAAATTTAGGAAAAATATGTTTTAGTTTTTAAATAATATAAGTGAGTTATTTGTTCAGTAAAATAATATTTTGGGCTTTTTCTTAATTATATTTAATTTTTGGGCTTTAATTAGCATTAAAAATTGAATATTTAATTAATAAAAGGTTTTAAAATTTATTCATTGGATTTTTATCCTTTTTTATATTATTTTAGACTTAGTTTTAACTTTTAATTAATTTTTAGGTTAAAACTTTTAATTTTTCACGTTTTACGTATTTACGTTCGCGTTTTACGTCACTCGTCGTAGTTTAATTGTAGTCGTAGCTCGTCTTTATTTTTCTTTCTTTTCTCATCCAAAAACGACACTACCCCAAACTTTGTTATTTATTTTTGGCATCTAATACACACACCTCTTCGATAACGAACCCGCATTTATTCGATTCGTCGGTTTTCCTAAATCGTCGAGTTTAATACTTGCCCATTATACGCTCTTTTTCCTAAAAGACGTATTTCTACGACTATCAAAATGGCGCCGCCGCCAGGGAGGTGTTTTTAGTGTGCCATTATTAGTATCGTATTTGTGTGAGTGGTGCGTTTTTGCTTTTCAAATTTTGGAAAGCGTGAATATCGTACATACTCATTTTTGTTATTTTTCCTTATTATATTATAGTATCCAAATAAATTGTCTTTAGTTTTCCTAAACTAAACACACAATAATTATTTACTATATTGTAGATATCCCATTATTGTTTTCGTTTTTCTTTGTGAATATATTACTATATTGTACTTACGTAGAACAATAAATATACAAGTACTCCAAAAGCGTGAAAACGCAACCTTGATTCGGGATTTCATCACTCGATCATTGTATTCGAATCCAAAGCAAAAGTGTAAAGGCAAAATAGATAAATACTTTCGTGAGGCTTAATTTCATATAACACAAACTATAAGGTGGGTATAAGGCGGTTGTATTTCACGACCTAAGGGAAAAAGGCTCTTAAGTGCTTAGCGCCGCCTCGTTTCCCCCGCTTGCTTGTGCGTGTTTTGAGAAAGAGGGCTAATCGAGGGTTTGCCAACCAAAGTATTATCTACGTATATATATTTGCTTCTTTTCAATATTAAATCCTCTTGAACGTTTTGGTGTTCCACCAACGTTCTAAAGTCATCGAAGGCGTTCACTTTACGTGATCGTTTTCATTCCTTGAGGCTCCTTTAATCGAGAAAGTCTATTCGAGGAGAGATTTGTAGATTTGAGTCAACGTAATACAACAAAAATCCAAAAAAAACTAAAAACAATCAAAAATCAAAAATATTCTTCTTACCCTTATCCATTAATTCTATTTCTAACCCTCTAGTGTTTAATTCTCGTAACACCATTCTCGTTGCATCATGTCAAATAATGGTGGATATTATTCGTGTCCATATTGTGGAGGCCCGCCCGATGGTGCCAATTGTTTTTATTGTGAGGTTATTGGAGGTCGAGGGGGTTATATCTATAACCCCGCTCCACGTGATCATGGTAACAATTTTCAATCTTACGACCAAGGTCACCCATCGTCTTCGTTTTATTCGTCGAATGATCCGTATGTTAATTGCAATAATGAGTCTATTCATAATGCCTTTAATGATTTTATGAGACGAAATAATGAGAAATTAACGATGATGGAAGAACAAATGACAAGCCTTAAGGAAACGTGTAATAAACAAATGGCAACCCAAAGGGAAACTTTAAAAAAATGGAAAACGATTATGATACCCTTTTTGAAGAGCAACAACGTTTGTATGACCAAAGTCAAGAGATGTGGAAAGGATACGTGGATAAAATTAAGGAAAATCATGCTAATGAGAGAGATAAAATTCTTTTAATAGTCGAGGGCTTAATGGAAAAATTCAATTCTTCGTCAAAAGACACCAGTCCTAATTCCGAGGGAGAGGTTAAAGCCTTATCGACTCCTAAGACTTGTACGTCTCGTATTGATCCATATCTCTCGAATTTTAGAGTCGTGCTACCTTCGTCGTCTTGCAAAAACGTAGAGGAAACGAAAACTTCATCCAACGAAGTTTTGAAAAATGTTTTTGAAAATAAACCAAAGGAAAAACTCGTAGGATACTTAGGAACGTTGCATCTTGTACCTTCTAAACCTAATTTTTCTAATGAGGATGAAATTATTGAGGATTTTCTAAATCAATATACACTTAATTTTGACGAAGAAATTCCATTAAAAGATTTTGAAAAAGAAAAATGTGAAAAGGTTTTAAAGGAAATCGTTGAACCCTCGTTTTTACAAGATGAACGAGAATTAATTCCGAAGGGATGTGTTAGTAATTTTGCTAAAATGTTTGAAAACCCACGTTCGATCCCGTCGAAGGACAAAGCTGAAACCGTCAAGGCAAAATCGTCACGAGACGAGCCTTTCACTCCTAATCCCACACCGAGTGAGATTTTGGATTTATCATGTGAGAAGTCCGCCGTTGGCCTTGCTCACATCGATACGTTTTTCGATGTCGAGGTCGAAACGACAAAGGCAAAATCTTCAATCGAAGAGCCTTCTTTTCCTAGTTTCACGACGGTTGAAGCTAGTGACTCGATTATCGCCAATTTTATTGCTCAACCTCTTCCACGAGGAAGAGAAGACGTTTTTGATCCCGATGGTGATTTTTCCGAGATCAAACGTATTCTTGATGATCCGCCTTCTATTTTCGAGTTTGATGAGGACCGTTGCGTTAGCCCAAATGGGGATGCTTTATTAATCGATTCACGTTTTACAAATTCAAATCCTCCTTCCACCTTCAAGATAAATGTGGAAATTTTAAGTGTGCCTAGAATTGTTTTAGAAACACCAAATATTTTCAATTTAATCAACTTGGGTTTTCGTAACAATGAGTTAAAAAATGAAAAAGGGAATGATTTTAAAATTGATTTGAAATTTTTTCCAAAGTTAACTCCATCATCACCTCGCTTAATTGAGTTTGCTACAAACGCGTCTACTTCTTTTGACGACGTTTTGTGTGGATCTAGTATGGGGGAAGCCCCGTTTGTTGCCTCACACTTCTCCACCGAGGACGAGATTTTTGACCCCGGTATCACGTTTAAGATAAAATCTCGGTCTTTTACCGAAGTAGTCACTAGAAGATCCTTCTACACTTACGGTATGAGTTTACCTCGAGTAACTCAATTTGTTTGCCCACCCAATGTCCCACCCTTCTCTTCTCATTCTATTTTCTTGTGTCCCTTTGGGACGATGATGTTGAAAGTCGTGTTGTTTCGTTTATCATCTGAAAACGAAGACACGATCTTTGATCCCGGTATAGAGGCTTTGCCTTTATACACGGTTGCTTTTGGGCCTTGATTACATGTAAGTCCCACCGAAAATGATCGAACCATGATTATCCCTAAATGATCACATTTATGGGGATTTGAGTCGAGCTTTTGACTCGGTTATCAAAAACAAGGTGCCTCATGGGGGAGACCCATGCTTATCCATGTACATATTATTGCTTTCTAATTAGTTTAATGTGAGGGGATTTGTGCCTTTCCAACCTTTGTTCCGTGGTTGTTCGTGATTGTGATTCATTAGGTACATCGAAGCCTCTCGTGTTCGTTTTACGTAGCACTTGAGCTTCGATCATTGCCTTTGGAGATTCCGATATCCGATGATATCCTTTTTTGTTCTAACGTTTATCTTAATAGCATAATTCATAAACGGCTTTTAGGTTATTCGTTTTACCCTTTCCATGCTCGAGATTAAGCATTCGACTACGTCTCTAGTATGGGGGTGTTCCACCCCTAGACTCGAAACATTGAGGACAATGTTTAGTTTTAGTATGGAGGGGTGAGTAGATACTTCACCTTGATTATGTCAACACGCAATCCAAAGTTCATCTTTTTGTTTATCGTTTAGTTGCAAAATAAGGCTAAAAATGGCCAAATTTTAAAAATTTTCGTACTTTTCATAAGTGTTTAAGACACGAATGTAGGTTTTCCGATGGTGAGAATAAGAGTAATTTTTGACTCGACTGTGCGTGTTGAGCACTTAGCTTCGATTCCTTAACTTTTTAGGCTAAGTCTCTTAAATGAGGACGAGAAATGATAGAGTTATTTATAAGTCTCGTAATCGTCACGATCTCATGTGTAGTAATTATTAGCTTATTCTCCCCACGCTTTTGCATAATAAATTGTTAATAAATATTGATTTAGCGCTTTAGTCACTATTGTTGGTTTCTAATTTGTTTTAGTAGCTTCCATGTAATTAAATTGGGAAAACATTAAGGTATCGCCAGCGTCACGGTTTTGAAGTATTGGCACCCGAATAATCGAAAGCTTCACCTAATAATAAGATTTCAGTTACTCACCTAAATTAAGCAAAAATTTAAAGCTCACAAGACCAAAAAATCTATGCCCAAATTGAAAGTGAATCAAGCCTTAATCTTTGAAGCTTTAAAGATCCAAAATTCGCTTTAGCGTGAAGATATACGTCTTTGGCTAATAAAACCACCGATGAGGCGGATAATAAAAGGCAAGGCAAGAACGAAGTCATAATAAAAGCTTCATGGCGAAGTTGAATAAAAGATGGAGGTAAACCTATGATAATAAGGCCCTTCCGTTAGGGGGCGTATAAAAGTCTTGGTAATAAGTCTCATGTTCAAAATCGTTATAAAACCGTGTTTATCGATCCTTCTTGTTGACTTAATTTTTTGACATCGTTGTCTATTAGGATGATAATTAATTCGATGATTTTGGTTACACCGTTAAGACTCTATTTTTAGACTTAATCTCTATTCACGCATAAGTCAATGATGTATCCTCGTGATCATTAAGACAAAAATAAAATATAAGAGATACCAAGTAGGAATAAGGGAGTTTAGGTTCGTAATTAACACTCATGAGATATGATCGTGTTGCTAACTTATAATAACATTGATCTCGTTGCACGCTTAGCATGGAATTGGGTGAAAATCGAGGAAGACGAAATTATTTCTAACGAATCATTCACGTGTTCTTGTTCTATGATCCCAAAAGTCACTTTATCGTGATGAAATCATACATTATGTCTAAAACACGTGTAGTAGTTTACGTTTTCAATAAATGTCATCATAAAATGAATTGTGGAGGTGCTAAGATATTTAATTCTAGAATTGCGTGGGGACACTGCAATGGCTTAGTATGGGGGAGTGATGAGACTGCAATTATACATAGTCTCATCGTCCAAATCGGGCTTAAAATGCTTAAAATGTCATCAAAATACCCCTATATATGCTTGTATTTGTGTCTTGTGTATTTTATGTACGGATATCGTGAAATCAACAAATGATCCCAAGAATGAAGCAAAAACGAACACGGGAAATGAAGCCGCACAAAGAACCGGACCCAAATCATGGATTTTCCAAAAAGACCCTTGAAGAATTGAAGAATGTCAACTTTGGTCCCTCTACTTTGAAGAAATGTCACTTTATACCCCTCAACAATCCTTAAGTACTTTGGGGTCCTTAAAGTTTGGAGAAATATCATGAATAGCCCTCAAGGTTTGAAGAATCTACATGATAAGTCCTTATTCTAACAAAGGACTATGTTTGAAATTTGTGGAGGACTAACAGTGCAAATGCCAAGGACTATGTGAGCAAAGTTTTCAAAGGACTGCAGTTAACCAGGGGGCCATTCTTGCCAAAACCCCAAACTTTTTAACCAACAATCCCATTACACTTAACCCCCCCGACAACCTTAATCCCCTCATCCACTCCCAGGCCACCACCTCATCCTCTACTCACCCTCCCACCAATCAAATTACTCTCATTCTCCACGTCATAACCCACCAACAATTGAATAAAACTGAATAAATCAGTTTTAATATTCCCTCCACAACACTTATTTAAACTTTACCCTTCCCTAATCCTGATTAAACGCCCTTGAAACCATTAAGAACACCCCATGAACCCTAATCTACCATTTCATCAAAACAAAGGGTTAATGGACAATTACTTGCAGAATGCTAATTACCCATCATACAAACAAAACCCACAACCCAGATTCCCTTCACACTCATCCAAATGGGACCCCCATGGTTCCCCTGCCCCGTCTCTTTCACACAAAACCCCAAAATGGGACAAGATGAACGGCTATGCTCCTATACTTGGACCCAAAGCTATAATAAATGTCCAAGATCACTTGTACCTTGCTGGCATTCACAAGACTCCAACAAAATCACATGGGATGATCCTTGACTGAAAATTCAAATTGAAGACCAAGGGAAAATCTGGAAATCTCTTCCTAGGGTTTTTACATTGTTTAGTTAATCTAGAATCTTCCTTAGACTACTATAAAAAGAGGGCCAAACCTGTTGGTTCCCTTTGTTCCAGAATTTTTATAGAATTTTAATTATTGATGAAAATGAATTTTAATCTTTTGCAATAATCTGAGTTCCAATTGTTCTACTTTATTTGTTTAAGTCATATTCATTGTTTGAAATTAGTTTTGAGTAAGAAAGTTTTCACTTGTATTAAAAGATTTCAAATATCCGTTTGGAAACCATTTTTTCTTATAAGCTAAAAGCTGATAAGCTGGCTTAACTAATAAGCCAGTCTTATACACTTATAAGCTTTGTCATCCAGGTCATTTTTTTCTCTTCTTGTTCAGTCTTAGCAGGTACAAATCCAGCATATTGGATGTGGTGGTCTTCTCTTGGGTCATCATCATCATTATCTCACATACCACAAGCTCTTTTCTTAAATTGATCAGCTCAAGCCCGATCTTGATGGAGAAGGCTTAAGCTAAGCCTTTGTGAAGCTTGGATGTAAGCTCACTAGGTAAGGAAGTCTTATGCTCTCTATACTTGTTTGGAGTTCATGTTTTTGAGCTATGGTGATTTATAGAATTAAGCTGTTAGATGTTAGATCAAATGCTAGATATTGTTAACTTCTTGGATTGAGACATGTTAGAGCAATATTGAGTGGATTTGGTGCATGTTAGAATAAATTTTCTTTATTAAATATTTAGTTTTCTGTTTTAAAGGAGTGTTTGGGTCAAGGTTTTTAGCTTCACATTTGATAAGTTGTTGGCTTAAAGATGGACTAAACTCACTTTGTATGCTAGCATTAGGTTAATTTCAGCTTTGGTTTTCAGTTTGGATAGGATTTAGAGAGTATTGCATGATATTTGCTTGAAAAGATGATAGAAAATCAGTAAACCACCTTTATGCCTTGATTTGGTGAATATTATGCTCTCAATTTTTGAAACCTGTTAAGATTAGTGTTCACTAGGCTTTGGTTATTGTTTCTTGTGATTTATTGAGTTAGGGAGTGAGATTTGGATAGCCAAATCTCACCCATTGGCCAACCATCAGCAACTGCCATCAGACCCCTAAAGAGCCATTTACAGTAACTGATTAGTGCTAGGTGTGCTTATTTTTAGTATAGAAGCTTGTGATTTTCTTATCTGTTTGACTCCCCACAACCCAACTGGTTGTGGGGGTGCCTTTGTTTACCAGCAAAACCTTAAAACAAGCAAGTTATAACCTAAAAAGTGCCCAGACCTGAATTCTATTGAAAGTAGTGGGAACCAAGTTCCCACTAACAGTACAAAACTTGGTACTGCTGAGCATACAGACAAAAAGTAGTCAACATGTCACTATCAGATTCTAGTTTTTTGTGTTTAGTGGCCTATAGTAGGATTTAGAACTTGATTTTTGTTTAATTATTTTTCTTATTTATTTTCTGATTTTTCTGTTTAATTTATTCTCTTGTTACTGTTCATTTCCTATTTTTTAGATTAAATTGCATTTTAAATGACTTTTTAAGTTTCTGTTTTTGTCTTTTAGTGTGAAAAATTTATATTTTTTAGTTTTACAAATCTTTTTAGATTTATAAAAACATTTTAAGATTTTTAGTCCAAAAAGATTTCACTGTTCACTTTTTAATTAATTTTTAGAATTAATTTAGTTTAATTAGGGTTTTAATTATTAACTGTTTTGTCTTTTAGTGAAAATTTTTACTTTTTTGAAACTTTTCATTTTTCTACTGTTCATAGTATAATTTTGGATTTTTAAAATAGTTAAATAATTTTTAGCATTATTTTATTATTTTTAATGATTATTTTAGTCTAAAAATAGTTTTTAGTGTTTTAAAAATAGAAAAATAGTATTTAAAATTTAGGAAAAATACTTTTTAGTTTTTAAATAATATAAGTGAGTTATTTGTTCAATAAAATAATATTTTGGACTTTTTCTTAATTATATTTAATTTTTGGGCTTTAATTAGCATTAAAAATTGAATATTTAATTAATAAAAGTTTTTAAAATTTATTTATTGGATTTTTATCCTTATTTATATTATTTTAGACTTAGTTTTAACTTTTAATTAATTTTTAGGTTAAAACTTTTAATTTTTCACGTTTTACGTATTTACGTTCGCGTTTTACGTCACTCGTCGTAGTTTAATTGTAGTCGTAGCTCGTCTTTATTTTTCTTTCTTTTCTCATCCAAAAACGACACTAACCCAAACTTTGTTATTAATTTTTGGCATCTAATACACACACCTCCTCGAGAACGAACCCGCATTTATTCGATTCGTCGGTTTTCCTAAATCATCGAGTTAATGCTTGCCCATTATACGCTCTTTTTCCTAAAAGACGTATTTCTACGACTATCAGGTGTAAACCATGAAAATCATGCTTGATACTTTACGCTACTACTAACTCACACTACATCTCCTAAGTGAGTCAAGTATCCAAGCAATGAAGGTTTGAGATAGTATAAGAAAAGAATCACATACCACAAACAATTGTCAAGGCAAGGAAGCCAAGAGCGAGCATATAGTGAAGTAATGATCAAAAGCATGATCAATAGGGCGTGTGAAAGGACGAAAACGTACCTTAGCCGCAAAGAGCATTTCAAGACTTCAAGGAGCCAATGCGAACCCCAACCATGACTAAAATGACTACTAAGTCTACAAAGACTAGTATCATTCTCATCCATCGTGGTATCATCATTCAATGATGTTGAGAATCAAAGAAGATTTGTCTTCTACAAGTGTAAGTCACTCAATTCACAATCACTCAAGTGATTAATCTTCATGAGTACCTACACATAGCAAGATACAAACTAGTAGATACATTTCAAGAATAAATCTAAAATGAATAAACTCTAGTAATCTAGATGGGATGCAATATTACCAATTAAAATGCCTATTTTCAATGAAAAAATAGTTTTAACAAAAGATAAACTTTAGTACAACGAAACCTTCTAATTTGAGGAGACAATGGATCGATCCAAGTTTTAAAGTACAATATACTTCAAAGACCTTGAGTGACCATCGCTCTGATACCAATTGTAGAAACTAGAAGGGGGGGGGTGAATAGTTTCTCTTTGGTTTATGTCCTAATTAAAATTCCTTTCAATTAGGTTTGTCTCAAAACTACCTTTTACTTGAAAGCTAGTTGCATAATGATTAGGTTCAGTTCTAATGCATTAACAGAGATAAAAGAGGCTAAACTTGATTTACTTACTTTTCAACAGTTAAACACTGAATTCATTAATGAAAACAAATCTTTAAGAGTTGAACTAAAAGAAGCAAAAGATATTGTTAAATCATGGCTTAGAAACTCTAATAGGGTTAATCAGTGCATCAATGAACAAATTCCTGCTCAAAAAAGGAAAATGCTTGGTGTTGAAGGATCCTCCAGCACCAACTCTCATGATATTGTCTTTGTCAAAGCCTCTAATGAGGCTCGATCCCTGACATTTAAGGTCGGGTGAAGAAAATTTACCAAACCATGACACTAGACGTATCCTTCTCCCTGAGTTTCATGCAAGTGTTGATTCATTAGCACCTGTTGAGTCTTTAGTTACTGAAAATGAGTTAGATGATGATATAGAGACTTTATTAAGCACCTCGTTTCCTCCTCTGGAGAAACTAGATGGTGCTGAACCCTCTACTGGTCCAAAATCAATCCAGTCAATCATCAAGTCTCACACAACATACAAAATTAGTGCTCCCAAGCATGTCAAAATTGACACATCAAATAATTCTTCAACTCCTGCTAAGAGCTTACATATGGGAACTACTTCTTTAGTTACATCAAATAAACTGAAGAATGCTAGATCTAAGGAAGATGAGAGAATGTATCTTGTCATGCAAGAGATCAATGATCTTAAATTACAACTCAGGAAACAACAAACACCAAATCGATTCAGAGATGGACCCTCAAACTCCTCACAATATAGATACAAGATTCAATTCAAGAGGGCTTGTGAGTTATGTGATATAAACAACCATCTCACTAAAACTTTCCTTAAAGTGATTTATTGTACCAAATGTAAAAGAACTGACCATCGCACTTGTGAACATACTGAGTATATGCTTGCTAAAACTAGTGTTGATGCTCATAACATTGGGGCATCTCAGTCCAGGCAAAACATGCCTTTCCCACCATGTATTAATTTTGGTATGAACAATCATCATTCAGATGACTGTTACTATTACCCTACATGTAACATTTGTGGAAGTTGTGACCATGACACTCATGGTCATCATCGAGTAATCTCTCTCAGGCGAGGCATAAAATCAAGGAACCCAAACTCAATTAGCAATTGTTGTGAAACATGTGGAAGCAATGTCCACAATATATCTGATCACAATCATATAGAGTGGTTCAGAAGAGGTGAAACCCTTCAGGCTAAAAAGGCAAATGCTGTTCAAAGCTCTCCTTCTTCTGAGCAATCCTATTCATCATCCTCATCAAAAGGATCCTTCAGATCTAAGACACCCACCCATCAAAGGTGGGTTTCTAAACAAAACTGACCATTTCCTTAACTTGTGCAATGTGATCCCAGGAAGCCTATTTGGTACCTGGATAGTAGTTGATCAAGGCATATGACTAGAACCAAAAGTCATATGCACAAGTATAAGGAGGGACCAGGTCCTAAAGTAGTATTTGGTGATAACTCATCAACTTCTACTAAAGGATTTGGTTTAGTGAAATGCAATGGTATAGTTTTCTCAAGGGTAGCATATGTCAATGGATTGAAGCATAACCTCACTAGCATCAGTTAATTTTGTGATGCAAAATACCTATTCATGTTTAATGATAAAAAAGGTACAATATTCAATTCCAATCATGAAATTGTGATGATTGCTCTCAGAGTCAAAGATGTTTATGTCATGAACATGAACTCTACTCAGGAGACATGCTTCTTTGCTAGAGCTTCAGATATCACCAACTGGCTTTAGCATAAGAGGCTCTCACATATTAACTTCAAAACAATCACTCAGCTGGCAAAACAAAATCTTGTTATTGGTCTCCCTTCACTTGTTCATTCTAAGGACAAACCATGCTCAACATGTGAAAAAAGGAAGCACAATAGAGCTAGTTTCAAGACAAAATAAACTTTCTCAATCAAAGAAAGTTTTCATCTACTTCACATGAACTTATTTGGCCCAGTATCACCTAGGGCTATTTGTCATGAAAAATATACACTTGCCATTGTTGATGAGTACTCTAGGTACACCTGGGTATATTTTCTGACAAAGAAAAGCCATGCACCAAATGCCATCATGTCCTTCATCAAAATAGTTGAAAATCAAAATGACACTCATGTCAAACAACTTAGAACTGACAATGGCACTGAATTCAGAAATCACACACTAATCAAGTTCTGTGATGACAAAGGAATTTCACAAACACCTAAACAAAATGGTGTGGCTGAAAGAAGGAACAGAACTTTGATTGAATCAGCAAGAACAATGCTTGCTGGACTGATGTTGTAGCCACTGCTTGCTACACTCAAAATAGATCCATAATTGTGAAGAGACACATAAAGACACTCTATGAAGTCTTCAGGGGGAGAATTCTAAACATCACATTCTTACATGTGTTTGGGTGTCCAGTATTCATTCACAATCACAAGGATCACCTTGGTAAGTTTGATGAAATATCTGATGATGGTTACTTCCTTGGATACTCACTAGTATCTAAAGAATATAGAGTCTTCAACACAAGAAGACAATTTATTGAAGAAACTTTTCACATCAACTTCAATGAAAGATCAAAAGCTCTCAAGTTTACAAATCCATCAGTGTATGAACTTCATATTCATGAATCTTACAACTATCCATCTGATAAATTTCAACCTTATGAGCCCTCTCAGAGATATCAAACAAAAAATCCAGTTCCTCATATTGATTCATTTGAAGATATGACAAGTTCTACAAAAGGAAATCCTTCAGTTTCTAATATTGATGGCTGTGAATCAAAGGATCAAAATGATCAGTCTCAAAATGACCAAAATGTTCAGTCTCAAACAAATGACCAAAATGATCAACAAGCTCACACAAATGATCAAAATGATCAATCAAATGAAGCTACTAATGAACTACCTGAGCCTTGTGTCCAAAACCCTCCAGTTGTCTCAAGAGAACTAGGTCTTGGGGATTCTCCTTCTAAGCAAGAAGATAGTCCTCCACTGATTGAACTTGCTTTGCAAAACAAAATTGGAAAATTTCCAACTGATAGTAATTTGCAAGTAAAACTCTCTGAATCATTTCTAGAATTGAATGAAAAGAGAATGGAAATCACTGATTTGAAAGTGTAGTTGCAAGACAAAGACATAGCAGTAAGTGAGTTGAAGAAACTCCTTGGAAACATGGGTGGGAAAACGGTGGAAACTAATGTTGCGAAACCTGTTATTCGACAACCCAGTGCGTACAAGGTTCCAAATCCAACTATCTTAGGAAAACTGACTCCTTTCTCAAATTCTTCTCATGTGAAATCTAGGTTACCTCCTACGATTGATGTGCAACCTAGTGTACCAAAACCAGTAATTTCACCCTATGTTCCACCATTTAGAAAACTCACTTTTTCTAAAAACAACCATATGAATGCACCTTGCACTATTCCTAAGAGTACTCAAAAGCATGTGACTCTTACGTCCACAAAGGAATCTAAAGGTTCAAACGATGTTGTTCAAAACAACAACCTAGAGGATGGTAAGCCAAAAGGGAAAATTCAGAAAGTAAACCCTATGTATTCAAAACCTAGTAAACAACAACCGCTAGAGTTCAACACAATCCTAATGGTAGTCAACCAAAACCTAGGATCCCTTACCAACAACCTAGGAATTGGAAACCATCAATGAGTAGTCATGTTCCAAACACTGTGATTGAACGATCAACAAAACCTAGGTACACAGGGACTTTTGTGAATTCCAAATTCCCTGTATGCCCCACGTGCAAAACGGACATTCACCATGGAAATCATGACCATTTCATTCTGCAATACCTCTATGAGGTTAAATCTCGTGCCTTTGCATGGATAACGAATGCAGAATCACATAAGACAACAAGGAGATACACACCCGTCGCAAAGAAAAGCAATGGCAAGAAACCTGCAAGGCAGATCAATGTAGGACGTAGTTTCTCCCAAAATAAGTCTTTCGCTGTGCAAGAGAACACTAATCCTAGATCTAGTCTTCAATGGAAACCAACGGGTAGGATCTTTAAGGAAGTTAGTCTTAAGTGGATTCCCATCAAGAAGAGTGTTGAAACCTGCTCCAGCACTAATGCAAGTGTCCTGAATGTTGAAAATAAATGTGTTATTCTAACACTAGTATTTGTGCAAACTCTTCTTCTATCATTGCAGGTACTTCATCGGATTCTGAACATACTTCTTCTTTAAAGGGTTCCAATTCTGTACATACGATATCACCTTCTTCTGTTGTACAAAAGTCTATTTTGAATTATTTTCAAAAAAACTTGAAAAAAAATACAAAAATAAAATAAAATGTAAGTATCATAGAAAAACAAAATTAAAAAACCAAAAAATCTTTGAAAATAGAAATGTCGCTCAATAACGACATGGGTGTGTACATAAAGCTCGAATGAAGGTTCAAACGTTTTCGAAACATGTCATTTCTACTTTCTTCATATGATTTACAATTACTTCAGATTGTGACTCGTGCCTCAAAGAAAGGAAAGTTGATCCCGGATAATAACTTATCCTTTACAGCGAGAAAATAAAATTTTCTCGGTCATGAGCTTTCGATAAAAACATTCAAAGTTTTTAAGCTCATGTAATGGCTCACATTTATATTTCAGACTGTGAACCGGACTTTAAATAAAGGAAAGTTTATCTTCGATGATATCTTATCCTTAACAAAGAGAAATTAATTTATCTCGGTCATGAACTTTTATAAAATATTCAAAATTTTAAAGCTCATGAACAATGGCTTATAGTCACATATCAGATCATAACCGGTTCCCCAAAGAAAGGAAAGTCTATGACTTATCCTCAACAACGGGAAATTCACTTTTCTCGGTCATGGGCTTATATCAAACATTCAAAGTTTTAAGCTCATGAACACAAGGAAAATGTTCATTTATGTACAATATTCCTCAACAATGGGAAATTAAATTTTCTTAGTTTTGAGCACAACTTTTCAAGATATTTTCAAATTCTTTCAAAATTTTGTGCTCATATACTCCCCTAGTTTAAACAGAAATTTTTTTGGGGGGGAGTATAAATAATCTCATAACATATACATTATTCTCTCCATGTTACATCACTAGTATATCAAAAATTTCACAAACACATGCAATTTATGAGGGGGAGTATAGTGATAAAAATATGTGATCAAAATCTTTCATTTTTGGATAAGATCTTTGATATAAGTACTTTCTCGTCCTACTATGTGCAAATACTTTTCATTTATGATGCACATACGTAGGGGGAGTGTTTTTGGTGATATAGAAAACTATCAACGTGTAAACATAGATTTCATCAACACCTTGATTGCTCTTTCAATTGTTTTTTGGTTACGATATCTATACCCTTCAACACATCTATTCACGACGATATTGGTGTCAAAAGGTAGTTAGGTATTCGTCCTATGATCTAACTAGAACCAGAGGGATCTTCCCAGGGACAATCCATTAGAACTTAGAAGTCCTTAGGAAAGACGGAATAGTTGAGTGTATGGGAAAAATGTCGACTAATGATTTAAGCTAGCACTGAAACAATCACAACAAGGTGCTAGTTATGACGTCTTGGTAAGAATTAAAGGGGTTAAAGAATGAAAAGAAATGTAAGGATAAAAGGTATAAAGAAAGCAGCCCTCCATACAACTTAGGCAGAAACCGGGTCAACACATATACTATCACAATCACTTAGATGATTTTGGTATTGAAGACAAAGCATCATGGACCCAGTGATGCAATACACAACCCTTCCCAGCCTACTCAAGCTTCTCTCAAAAGAAGCTTGTTTTATTGTCATGGAGTTCAGCTCATTTCTATTGACTTTCTCACTCCGAGATAGAAGATATTGAAAAGGTGGCAGTCTGCACCAGCCTCCGATCACCAAATAAATGTGCACTTATAGAGTCCAAAGCCAACAAGATTCATCAAAAATCTCATTAGGACACTTATTCCATATATCAATTGTCGTTCATCATTAGAACATAAGCGATAATTTATAGAGTCCTACGCTTTATCCTTGTGATATTGTCAAAACATTCAGAGTGATACTCTATAGCATTCACAGTGATGAATGGAAATCCTTCCAGTGTTAACATCAAACAACACTGCGGTAGGTCATATGTAAGATTCACTTGAATTGAACACATGTTAACTGGAAAGCAACAGTGGTTTGATTCTTTCTTAATTCAAACTCGTTCCAGGTATCGACGCAATATCTTTATGATCTTGCCAGAACATTAAGAGTGATACTCATTAGTATTTACAGTTACGAATGGAAATCCTCTAAGTGTCATCATCAAACAGCACTGCGGTAGGTAACTTGTGAGATTCTATATGAACCAAACTTGTGTCAACTGGAAAGCAACAATGGTTTGATTCTTAAATGATTCAAACTTGTTCCAGGAAATAAATTGACGACTTATTCAGAAAATGGAACCGCATGATTCACTCTTTAGTGTGAATTATCTTTCGAGATGTTCAAGTTTTGAGAACGTCTACCATAGCCAGAAACCCTATCAAGGAAGTTCTTTGAACTTACCTAATCACAGGTACGGTACTTGTACTGTATAACGAGAAACCGGAGGAATTAAATGGCGGCGTAACCCCAAGATTCGTGATTCAAGACCACATACTCATGTAAATGAAGAAAGCTCAAGAACGTCTAAAGACAAAGACTTCTGCTACTTTGATTATCAAGGGAGATTGTTAGCCAGCTTTCAACACTATGCAAAGTATAAGTATGTGGGGAAAGACACAAGAACACAAGTTGGCAAAATTTCAAGATCAAGTCAAGGCAAAGATCAAAGATCCAAGATCACAAGTCATGAAAGGAACTATGAAGGAACTCTCAAGACAACGAGCTTCAAAGTCTGCAACATCAAAGAAGTGAAGTCACATATTACATGACCACCCCTTAGAGGGAGATTGTTAGCCGTATTTAAAGTGATGGTCACGTATATAATATACCGTTGTGAAGCTCGTGGAAAATGCTATTCAACCGTGTCAAGAGTTCTAAGATAATGTTATGTATGTAACGAGAATTACTCCAGAACACACAAATGAGGAAGGCCTCCTACTCATGTACGCCTTAGTATAAAAGGCAAAACCAACCTCATTTGTGTGTGTGCTTTTCCCATTTGTTAGTTGGTAGAGAGAGAAAGTTCTTTGTTCGTTCTCTCACAAGAAAAAACACACTTTTTATCTTTCTTCCTTTATTCTCTCTAATCTAATCCTTATTTCTTTGTTTTAATCTTTCTTATTCATCTATTTACCTTCTACCCATGTCATATATCCAGATCTATCAAATCCGTGTTTGGTTTTCGTGTGTAACGCTGTAACACCCCATTTTGGTAAATGGAATATCACAGATAATTATGGAGTGTCATTAAAGCATGCAAGGTAAATGTCCAAAAACATTAAATGACCATGAAAGGAAATACCGAAAACAAACATCGGTAGTCCAAGTATAAGCTCACACACATGAATATAAGTACTGAAATGGAAAAGGACTAAACAATTTCCAAAGAAATAAAGTAACATAATGTATGGAAATACATAAAGTAATGAAGGCTAGATAGCTTCCATCTGTATGCACATACTCTCAAAGTCTACGAGCGTCCCTGAGTACCTGCCGTTTGGGAACATGAAAGCAAAACGGCTGAGCATAACGCCCAGTGAACGATTATACAAGCATAACATGAAATGACATAAACATAATAAGACTAATAGCAACGGAAATGTATAAGTCCTGGATAACCTGGAACATGTTCATAAAACTGGTTTTATAATTTGAAAAGACTTATGTTTTTATATGAAAACTGTAATAATTAGCCAATACCCATAGAGGTCATAAGGTTCCACCGTGCATGAATACTTGGAGGGGAGACCTCATCATGCAATTAGAGGGGTTGCCTCTAATTAATTAGTCCGGGTAAGAGGGATCAACTCCTTGTGAAGGATGCAAGGCACACATCGCAGTCACCATGAAAATCCTGTAAAACATGTAACTAGGATGCACCCATACACCCCACGTGATAATATAAATATAAGGCCAAAACTGTAAAGGGACGCCACGAGCAATCACTCCATCGTGGGGAACTCATAACATTGGTGCCTCCAGTATTATGGTTATGGTACCTCTATAACTAGGTGACACTGGTCATGCATGTATATGGCTTAGGCATTTAAAACTAAACATAAGTAATCAAAACATATACTTGGGAAAACAGTTGGCTGTAAACGGGGAATCCTAATAAGGAAAGAATGTCCATACTGAAGGACGGAAAATCCGAACCTTGTGTCCAGTGAACGAGGAAAGATGAAAGGATGAATAGTACTAATCCGACCTCACTAATGCTACAAAGGCACATGTATAAGTTTTCTGATTACTGAGTACGTTACTGGTTATAGCATGTTCTTAGCTTGTTTTATATGCTCTTGTCTTATTTTACTGTTTTAAATGATATACCGTATTATTCATGTATTTCATGTATTCTAATTATGTATTATCTTGTATTATTATACTTGTAGTGTATTAATGAGTAACTTTCTAAAAAAGCAGGTTTCCAAAAATAGAAAGTTTCCAAAAATAGAAAGATTCCAAAATAGAAAGTTTCCAAAATATATCATTTTCTAAAAATAGGAAGTTTCTAGAAACAGTAAGTTTTCTGAAATAGAAAGTTTCCATAATTAGAAATAAGCTGAATTAATAAGCTAATAATATAAGCTAGTGTTTGTTGATTAAAAGTCATAAGTCATGTAATTAATTGTATAGTTTATTAATTAAAATACCATAGATTATAACTGATTATTAATTAATAATTATAGTACATGCTTTATTAATTAATAATATACCATGGTTAATTAGTAAACTATAGATTATACAAATTTAATTAATTCATAGTTTAATTAAATTAAGTCTAGTAAAAAACTTAGGTTAACATGTTTTATTAATTTTAATTAATAAACCTAGTCATGAATTATTAACTAATTATAAGTCCATGTTTTAATAACTAATTAATAAACTATAGTCCAAAATAAATGACAACATACTTAGACTAAAACATGTATTATTTAATAAAATAAATATAACCTAAGTTCATGATTAAATTAAATTAATTATTATAGCATGTTAATTAATTTAATTATCCTTGTAAAAATAACTTGTAAATAATCCCGAGCCTGAAACAAAAACCAAAAACCCGACACCATCCACCACCCACAGCCGCGGCTACGGAGGCGGCGGGTGGCTGCGCTGCCACGGCGGCGGTTGCTGCTGCTGCTGCGCTGTGGCTACCCACTGCCCGAGAAAAGTTCCCACCGGTAGTAGGCCGGTGTTTCCCCTTTTTGTGCTCGTTTTCTCCCCTGCTCGAACCAAACAGCCACCGGAAACAACCGGTGGTGCCTGCTGTTGGACCGAAACCCACACCGAGCCCCTTAGGGGGGTCTCGGCTGTGGACCAAGTGCACCTAGAGTCTCATGAATCTCGGTTTGGGGGCTGCCGAACAAAACAACAACCAAACGAACCCTTTTCCCATGTTTTATTTAATTCCTGACATGTTTTTATCAATAGTTTTAGGATTAAAACTCATGTGTTCATGTATACATTAAAAGAAAAATTAAATAAAGATGAAGGTTTATGAATATACCGATCACGTGAATGAAAAGGGTTTAGGAACACGAACACAAACACGTATATATCAAAGATCAAAGACCAAAAATTCTCCTTCTTGTCTCTTGGGTGTGTCGCGTCTAGGAGGAAGAAAAGGACTAGGGTTTTATCTTTTTTTGTAGAAACTATGTGAATGATTTTTCCTGTGTTTGGTTTTTCACTAGTCAAAGTTTAAATAGCTGCCCACCCCCCCTTTTCTTCCTTGTCCGCGGCTACCAAAAGGCCCAAGGCAAGCCCGTGCCTTTTTCTTAATTAACGTAAAACTCGTGTACATTCATGTTTATTATTCGTTTTAGTTCGTGCTTAATGTTCGTGTTGTTTATACTTCGTATTCATATCGTGTTCTAATAGTCGTGTTATAATTATTATACGTAATAATTGTTGTGTTATACATGTTCGTGATCACACATTCGTGATTATAATTATTATACTTAATAATTATCGTGTAATATTACGTACTTAATAGTTATCGTGCATTAACACGTACGTAGTTTCTGAATTTAATGTTCGTGACACGTGTACATGACATAAATGGAAAGTTTTAATTGGTTTGTATGATTACGTAGTGTACTGTTCATGGTATTTATATGCGGGTTTTACAACTCTTCCCCCCTAAAAAGAATAATTCGTCCCCGAATTATAGATAACGTAAACTGAAAGAGGAACATACCCGAATCAAAACTTGAAATGATGGTAACAATTCTGGATAGACTCCTCTGTCTCCCAAGTGGCTTCCCGCTAGGTGTGGCCCCTCCAAAGGATTTTGACGAATGGAATCGTCTTCTTCCTCATGACTCGTTCCTGACGATCAAGAAATTGTTCGGGTTCCTCAATGAAGGTAAGATCTTCACGAATCTGTTCAAATGGATATTGAACCATGTGAAGGGGATGATAATTGTACCCTCTGAGTAAGGACACATGGAAAACGTCATGAACGTGAGAAAACTGCGGAGGTAATGCTAAACGATACGATACTTCACCGACTCGCTCGATGATATCAAACGGTCTGATGAATCGAGGACTGAGTTTTTCCTTGATTCCAAAACGTCTAACTCCACGCGCCGGTGATACCTTAAGAAAAACATGATCTCCCACATTGAAATGCAAATCCCTACGATGCTTGTCGGCATAACTCTTTTGACGTGCAAGAGCTTCTTGTAGTTTCGCCTTAGCTACAACGACTCTCTCGTTGGTCATCTCTATCATCTCCGGACCTTTAAGTGTTCGCTCATCAACCTAATCCCAGCAGATTGGGCACGACACTTCCTATCATACAACATCTCAAACGGTGCACACTTGATGCTGGCGTGCCAACTGTTGTTGTATGCAAATTCTACCAAGCAGATATAGTCGTCCCAACTTCCTGTCCATTCTAAAGCACACGCTCGAAGCATGTCCTCTAATGTTTGAATGGTATGCTCCGAATGTCCGTCTGTTTGAGGATGGAAAGTTGTGCTAAGCTTAAGTCTGGTGCCCCAAGCTTTCTGCAGACTTCTCCAAAATCACGAAGTAAACCGAGGATCTCGTCCGAGATGATACTGGATGGAGCACCATGAAGTCTCATGATGTCCTTATGATATAAGTCAGCGAGTTTACTAACCGCATCATCCTTGCGTATCGGTAAGAAATGAATCGGTCAACGATAACCCAAATGGCATCATTCTTCTTCTTGGTCTGCGGAAGTCCGGTGACAAAATCCATGGTGATCTTGTCCCACTTCCACTCTGGAATGTCTAATGGTTGTAGTAGACCACTAGATCGTTGATGCTCGATCTTAACCTGCTGGCAGGTAAAACATTTGGAGACATAGGTAGCAACATCCTGTTTCATACCACTCCACCAGAAATACTGTTTGATGTCGTGGTATATCTTGGTGGAACCGGGATTAATGGAGAATGGGGAGCTATGAGCTTCAGCCAATAACGCCTCCCTGAGTGTAAGATCATCAGGAACACAAAGTCTAATGCCCTACGTTAAGATACCGCCGTCATCTAACCGAAACTCCGTCTGCTGATCTAAGTTCTGAATAATTGCCCAGATTTCACCATCATCCTTTTGAGCTTCTTTGATCCTAGAAAGTAAGTCAGGCTCCACTCTAAGATTAGCCCAGTAGCCATGTTGTCCATGTACCATGATCTCAATATCCAGTCGCTCCAAGCCTCGTATAATCTCTTCCTCTATCTTAATGTCGTTGATCATACTCGACTTTCTACTAAGGGCATATGCCACTACATTTGCCTTGCCGGGATGATACTGCAGATTAATGTCATAATCCTTCAACATCTCAAACCACCTTCTCTGCCTCATGTTCAGTTCACGCTGAGTGAAGATGTATTTTAGGCTCTTGTGATTTGTGAAGATTTCACATGATTCGCCATACAAGTAGTGCCTCCATATCATCAGTGCAAACACGACTACTACAAGTTCCAAGTTGTAAAACCTCTTATTTTACCTTATTGACTTTGTCAACTGTTGTACTCTTTATTTTTAGAATCTCCATATTTCCACTTTCATATGATTAATTAAGTATCACCTTCATTTGTCATACTATCATTTCATATTTATTTTTGATATATATATGAACCTTTAGTCTCTTCTGACTACTCTGGCAATTGACTGGCCACATATTAAACAAAGACTCACCACCTTAGTACGCACTTTTGGAAAACCATGATCACTTACTTATCTTACTAAGTAACTGGATTTAATATTATATGTATATATTTACATATACTTTATACTATGAGAAATCATATGACATCATAAAACAATATCCATTATCTCACTTGACATTTATTTATTTTCTTCAAGTGTAATATTTATAATATTATACACATTATATACTTTCACCAAATGATCTAAAGGTTTAACCAAAATACCTAGAAACCTTACAAGTACCTACATTATATTACATGGACTAATGTTAACTTCTAATTTTAGACAAATCAACACATTTTTACCCTACAATGTATAAGTAGCCGTGTATATATACATACACACTCTTTCAATCATACAAAATTACAAGTAAACTATCACAAAGTCAAATGTTACACTATGCAACCATACACATCTCACTATTTGACACATACCTTCTCTCCTTTGACCTTAAACCACACGACAAGACACAAGTGGGGGTGGGAAAATTGGTTTCTAAATTTGGACATAGTACATGCAAATCCTAAACATATCTATTCGTATTTCACCAAGATACCATAGTACTTCAAATAGATACATCAAATCCTTCCTCTTTCCTTTTTATATCTGAATATTACTAGATCCACAACACAAAACATTTCAAGTCCATCCTCACTCTCTCTCTAAAACTCTCGGCTTATTTTTGTTCTTCACTAAGATCCACCAAAAGCTTCCATTAATACCTTAATATTTGACTTTTAAGATCGTAATTCCCAACTCAAAACGAATTGATTGTCCAAATGATTTCAAGTTCACAAATTGTTTTTGGTTTTAGATTTTATAAAAGTTTTGGTAATCTAGGTGTATTTCAACAAAGCACGTAAGAAATGGTAAAATAGTATATCTATGTATCCATACTATTCTAAAACAAAGTGCATTTACCACAATTAAAGCAAAGTGTACAAGTTTTTAATGCACAAATGGTAAAATTACTCAAAATGTAAAGTATGAAAAATATAAGGACTGAAAATGTAAATTCTAAAATTAAAAGGACTAGAAGTGTAAATTTTAACAAACTATAACAAACCTATAACAAACTTGCAAAACTTCCTAACCAATTTGTAACTAATTCAAATTCTAGGGACTGATTAGTGCAAACCTTAAAAAAATAACTTTATAAAGCTGATTACACTAATCCCTAAAGATTAGGGACTTAAATGCAATTAAACTAACTATTATAGTGAAAACGAGCTAGCAATATTCAATAAGCTCGTATGAGCTTATTACTAAAGCTTATCAGTTCTAGTTTTTTCCAAACAACTTAAAATTGAATCATACCTAGACAGCTTTAAGGAAATCAGCTAAAACAACCTAATTCTCAAGTTAGCTTATTTGAATAAGCTCAAAATAAGCTATCAGCTTATCTAGACAGGCACTATTTGATTTCTTAATGAAAATGATTAAGCTAGCTGATATGAGCTAAAACTCATATCAATTTATCAACAAATAACCCTAAAACATGAAGCAAAATACCAATTTATCTTGTAAAAACAGTATTATGTGGTATGTTTGTGTTTGTGTACACTTGTGTAGGTAAAAGGATGCATTTTCAAGCAAACAAGGAATAATCAAGCTTAATTTGATGAAAAGACAAAGAAGGATCAAAAGTGACAAGACTTTAAAGTACAAGGACCTATCTTGACAAACTGCCAAAGATGAAGGACCAAAGTGTAAATATTGTAAAAGTCAAGATCATAGTCAAATTTGGTCAACATTCAAGTCAACTCAGTCAAAGGACCAATTTTGTTCAAGAATGAAAGTTGAAGGACCAAATATGCCAAAGAAATGAAGCTGCTAGCCTTTAAATACAATCTACCAAAGTTCAAGGGTCAAATTTGCCTATTTTGGAAAGTTATACTAGTTCAATCCATGTGCTATATTGTGAACCAATGAGAAGCCAGAATTTAGTAGACATGGATTGCCACATATGTGCATTAAATATCCACTACAGCTGCCTCATTAAATGAGCGTATCAAAACAGTGTGATCCGTGTGCATTCTATTCAGCCAGTCATATTATGACACGTGTCATCTTCAAACATTCAAAGTTTTCCAGGAACGATTTGAAGCTAGAGTGGATTTCATGGAAAGTTATAAACATCAAACCTGCTTATTTTTGAGAGACGAATTCATTGATCATGATCAATTAACATGAAATCAACTCAATCAAGAAACCCCAATTCAAGTTTATACCTGCAAATTCAATGGAGCAGAATTTCGACACGTGGAGACCTGGGATTGGTCCCAACACGTCACCAACCCCAGCTGACCTCCTTCTCAAGTCTATAAATAGTTTGTTTAGGCTTCATTTGTAAAGTGTAGTTGTAAGTGTGAAAACACACACATTTACTTTTTCCTCTCATCATTTTCTCCTTTTTAGCTAAACTACTCAAGAGTTTGACACACTCTTGAGTTAGTTAGTCAGTTAGTTACCTTTTTAACAGCTTTGTAACAAATCTCCATTAATAAAATTCAAATTCAACTTTTCCCGCCAATTCTTCTCCTCATTCTTACTGTTCATTCCTTGCATCTTGGATACTATTGTTGCTGAATTGAGTTTGTTATGATCATTCATTGATCATAACTGACTTTGAAGGAAGATAGAAGCTGTTTGATTGATTTCAGTTCAAGTTCATAGTAGATGTGATGAATTCAGGCCATTTTGATGATTCTAGTTGATGAGTAGCTGTTTGTTGATTGTAGATAGGTGATTCTAGTGCTAAGGTGGTGGTTAGCACTAGACTAGAGAGTTCAGCACTCCTCTACTGCTCAAAGGTTCCTTCACAAGGTGTAAGTTTCTGATTTTTGGTTCCACTCAAATTGTCAAATGCATGCTTCATTTTTAGCTTAAATCTTTGATGAATGCATGATAAAACTTGTTAGCCTGGTTGTGGTTTGATTCTAGTTAGTTGGTAGCTTAAGTGTTGCTTATCTGCTTTTTGATTTGGATTGTGTTCTAGTTTATAGCTTAATACAGTCATTTTTAGACTACTACCTTAATTGAGTTCTAGTTGCTTTCAAAACTTGCAAATAGCTTTAATACATCTCTTTTTGATCACTGAATTCAGGTTGCTATAGCTTTTCATTCAGCTCAAACTTGTGCTTATAAAGTCTTCACAAATTCTCTAAAAGTTCAGATAATGGGTGTTTGGCATTAGATGATAATTGATTTTCAAGTGTTGATTTTTGGCAATCTTATGCTCATTTCTAGTTAATAGGTCATTATAAAAGGTTTTAAACCATTTTCAAGTCAAGTATAAGGTCAAAAAGGCAATTGGCATAGAAAAAGTTTGGGTCATAGTTCATTCAGTTTTGCTTAAAAAAGTTGTCAATTTCATTAGCTTGGCATTTGTTTGTTTCTTGATGAAATTCTACCAAACAAGCTTTCATTTGTAGTTCAATATATGAAGTTTCATATTCCATAAGCATTTGATACAGTATTCATTAAGCAAAGAGATATAAGCAAAAATCTGAACACATAAGCAAAATGAAGTTTCTGTAAATCAAAATTGATTTTTCATATCTCTTGATCCTATTCATAAACCTGGCAATTTTCTTTCACAATATCACTTAGTAGGTGTTGTTGGTTGATTTTTGAGAATTTCAGCTTTTTGGAAAAAATCTTGGTCAACGCTTGGTCAACATAAGCCAAATTCAGCTTAATTCGATTTTCAAGCTTATTTCTTGATGAATTTTGATAAGACTTGATTTCCCATTCTTGTTTTGAGCTCATTAATCAATTTTAGTACAAAAATCTAATTGTGCCGGTCTAGATTCGTGTAGAGCTTATTTTGAGCTTATTTGAAAGTGCTTATTTGCTTATTAGGCATTTTTAGCTAATTTGCTTTTACAAACCTAGCTTATTTTCAATTTTAAACATTTTGCAATTGGTTTGACTGATTTTGGTTCAGTAATAAGCTCAAACGAGCTTATTTGTTTGTGTAACCCGTTTTGGCTTTAAAACATTTCAATATTGCACTTTAGTCCCAGTGAATTAAAATGGTTTCAAACCTGGCTAAACTTACACCTTTTTAGGGTTTGCACTAAACAAGTCCTTTAAGTTTGGAATTTGTTAAAATTCAGTTAGTAGTTTTGGAATTTGTTACAAATTGGTTAGTTTGTTACATTGTTTACATTTTTGATCCTTTTGGTTAACTGTTTTACCATTTCAGTCCTTATACTTGTTAGATTTACACTTTGAGCATTTAATTTTCATAGAATTTACATTTTCAGTCCTTTTAGTTTTAAAATTTACATTTTGAGTTTTACTTGAATAGAAACTTGGTAATTGCACGATGTTTTACATATAAGTAGATAATATTTTTTTTCAATTTTGCAAGTCATTGTTTGAATTAGCAAATAGAATATCCAAAAAAATATTAACAACCAAAAACAGTTAAAAACCCGATATTGTTAGGACTTTCAATTAGCAAGAACTGAGAAAAACGAACTGCATTATATACAATTTCAAATGGCGCCGCTGCCGGTTCTTTGACTTTACGAGAGACTATCGATTGACGGTTTTCATTGGCTTTTGGGATCTGTTCACCTTGTGAACGTTATTTTTACGTATCATAAATCAAAAACAAATAAAAAATCAAAAATATAAAAATATATAAAAACTAAAAAATTAACAAAACAATTCTTTTCCTAAAGAATTGACCAAACAAATTAAAAAATCCAAAAAGCAATCTTTTTTCCTAAGAGATTGCACCCAAAAATATATATTATTGGATTCTCTCGGTTTTTATGTACATATAGTATTTTCTCTTAAAAATTCATAAATACAAAAATATTTTCCATATATTATAAGTAAATACGTATACGTATAAGAACAACCAATCTACATATTCTCCATAAGTATTGCCAGGGCAATACACCGTGTTGAGGGGCGTTCCGGTCTTTGACACGTGTATCGATCAAACAAAATAAAGCAAGAATAGATAAATACTCTCAATAAGCAACAATTCGAAGAATACGAACATTTAAGTGAACAGAAAGGCGATGTGCTATAAAATGCCATCTAAGGGTCAATAGGTACTTAAGTGCTTCGCGCCACCTAACCCCCTGTTCACTTGTGAGTATTCTAAGAAGGAAGGCTTCATTGGGGGTCTTGCACCCAAGTAGTACATACATATATTGTTATTTTCTTGTGGATATTTAATATTGAAACTCGAAGAGGATAATCCATTTCTCTTCAAAGTCACACGAGAGCTTCTCTCTCATTCCTCGTATTGAGTTGCATGCTCACTCGCGGGCGTGCACAAATATCGATTGGTGTACAACCTCTTCCTCCGAAAAGGAAGAAAAAGAGAAAGAGTAAGACCACCACCGTCCATCAAACCGATCACGAGAATCGTGCTTTGACTCCTCCACCACAAGAAGCCATGGCTGTTGATAATCGTTCTTTGATGGAACGTATGCAAACCAATGTTCATGGATATGCTAGTGCTATTAGGATTCCCGACATTCCCGCAAATACATTTGAGCTAAAAACGTCTATGATTACTATGGTTTCACAATCACCTTTCTATGGTAACAAGAATGATGATCCTCATGCTCACCTTAAGAGATTCCTTTCTCTTTGCAATACCATTAAGCACAATGGAGTTCCACATGATGCTATTAAATTGATGTTAGTGTCATTTTCACTTGAGGGACAAGCTAAGCATTGGTTAGACACCCAACCACCCGATAGTATCACCACATGGGATGGTTTCACCACTAAGTTTTTGAACAAGTTCTTTCCTCCATCTAAGACCATGGCCTTGAGGAACTTAATTATAGGCTTTCAACAAAAACCTAGTCAATCCTTTAGTGATGCTTGGGAAGAGTATAGTGAGTTATTGAGGCGATGCCCTAACCATGGATTGGATGACGTTCACCAAATCAATACCTTCTATGATGGCCTTAAACCTCATCACCAAGATTCACTCAATGCTTCCGCGGGAGGGAATATTATTCTTAAATCCATGCAAGAGGCCTTGGACATCATTGAGACTAAAGCAATGGTTCAAACAAACAATCAATTTGAAGAAAGGGTTCATGTTATCCAAAACACTTCTCAAACACCTTGTGATAACCAATTCCTTAAATTTCAACAAGAGATCCTTCAACAAGTCAAACAAGGACAACAAGAAATGCTTCAAGCTCTTAAGACCATTTCATTGAACAATTCTTCAAATGATGTGAATGCCATTACTCTTTCTTGTGTAACTTGTGGAGGTCCCCATTCTTATGAACAATGTGATAAGGTGCAAGTTTATCAAGGGGAATGCTATGCTTACCAAGAGGAACATCGTGAACACTTCAAGCCAAATATCAATCCAAATAACCTTTCTTACAAATCCCAAAACTACCTTACTCCACCGGGATTCCCACCCCAACCACCCACCCAAATTCAACAAAATCCTCCTCAAGTTTTACCAAGGAATCAAGGGCAAAGACCACCTTATCAAGGAAATAACTACAAGGCACCCAATCAATTTCAACCTCAAGCAAATAACTTTTATCCACCAAATCAAGGATTTAATGCTCAACCTCTACCTTTCCAACCTCAAGGTTTTCAAGGAAATGTGTCACAAGATTATAACACAATGGATTTCTTGCACAAAATGAATCAAGAGAATGAAAGGAGGTTCCAAGCTATTGAGAAGAAAATGAATGACCAAATGAAACGTACAATGGAGGAACAAACCAATAGGTTTTTAATGGCATTAAATCAAAGACCACAAGGGGCTTTACCTTCCAACACACAAACTAATCCAAGGGCAAATGTCAATGCTATTACAACAAGAAGTGGAAAGTCAACAAAGGATCCTTCACCTCCTAAACCTACTATTGTTCAACCCACTTGTGCTCCTACTTGTGACAAGCCTTCTACCTCTACTTAAACTCCTCAAAATGCTCCTATTCACTCAAACACACCTTCTCAACCTATTCATACTTCTCCTTTACCTTCCACACTTCCCAATGAAGAAGCTAACAAAGACAAATCTTCCACTACAACACCTGTTCCACCTACACCAAAACCTACTCTTCCATATCCTTCAAGGTTGAAAAAGGACAAGTTAAAGAACAAGGATGACATCCAAGTCTCCAATTTCTTAAGGATGTTCAAGCAACTCGACATCAATATATCCTTTGCGGAAGCTCTTGCTTATATGCTAAAGTTTGCTAAGATGTTCAAGGATTTACTCTCAAACAAAGAAAAATTGGTTGATTTGCCCAACACATCCCTTAATGAAAATTGTTCCGTCGTGTTACTTAAAACCTTACCTACAAAACTTGGAGATCCGGGGCGCTTCTTGATACCTTGTAATTTTCCCAGTGTTGAAAATTGCATGGCTTTGGCGGATCTAGGGGCAAGCATAAACCTCATGCCTTTATCGGTTTGGAAAAAACTCTCTCTTCCCGAGCTCACTCCCACTAGGATGACTCTTGAACTAGCCAACCGAACCATAGCTTACCCCGTAGGTATAGCGGAGGATGTGTTTGTAGGTGTGGATAAGTTTACGTTTCCGGCCGACTTTGTAGTGGTTGATTATGACATGGATCCTAGAGTGCCTTTGATTGTTGGTAGACCGTTTTTGAGAATGGGTCGTACTTTGATAGATGTGGCGGAAGGAGAACTAATTATGAGAGTAGAAGATGAGAGAGTGGTGTTTAAGTTAGGGAAAGTTTGTGATAGGAAAGAGGCTAAGGATTCTAGACCTTGTGAGACTATTAACATTGTTGATGTGTTTGATGAGGTGTGTGATGAACACTTTCATGATGCTTGTAAAAGTACTAGTGATGAGATGCCCCATGTTGAAACCGTGGCTTCAATTGCTCCCTCTTTAACACCTTTTGGAGAGAGTGATTTCCTCTTGGAGGAATTTGAGTCAAACTTTCTTGGTGATGATGATTCTCCCATTAATTGGGAAGAAGATATTCTTACAATCCAAAAGTTGCTCAATGAGGACCCTATCCCTTCTCCTATTCCACAAGAAGTTACCATTGAGGAACCTTCCATAGTAAAACCTTCCATAGAGAGTCCACCTCCTATTGAACTTAAGGACCTTCCATCTCACCTAGAGTATGCTTTCTTAGAGGGCAAAGACCAATTACCTGTGATCATTGCTAAATAGTTGAAAGAGGATGAGAAGGAGCAACTTATTGAAGTCCTTAAGAAACACAAGAAAGCCTCAGCATAGAAAATATCCGACATAAGGGGAATTGATCCACATTTTTATACACACAAAATCCTTATGGAGGATGACTATAAACCCGCCATTCAAAATCAAAGGAGAGTTAACCCAAAAATCCATGAGGTTATTAAGAAAGAAGTGATTAAACTCTTAGATGCGGGTATGATTTACCCTATTTCCGACTCTCCATGGGTTAGCCCGGTTCATTGTGTTCCAAAGAAGGGTGGAATCTCCGTGGTGCCTAATGAGAACAATGAGCTTATTCCCACGAGACTTGTGACCGGTTGGAGAGTTTGTATTGATTATAGAAAACTCAATGAGGCAACTAGGAAAGACCATTTCCCATTACCTTTTATGGATCAAATGCTTGAACGCTTAGCGGGAAATGAGTACTATTGTTTTCTTGATGGCTTTTCGGGTTATTTCCAAATTCCTATTGACCCTAAGGATCAAGAAAAGACCACATTCACTTGTCCCTATGGTACATTTGCTTACAAGAGGATGCCTTTTGGTTTATGTAATGCACCGGGGACGTTTCAAAGGTGCATGATGGCGATTTTCCATGACATGATAGAGCAAACCATGGAGGTTTTTATGGATGACTTTTCCGTCTTTGGAAATTCATTTACCTCATGTCTCACCAATCTTGAGAGAATGCTTAAGCGTTGTGAGGAAACACGTTTAGTGCTTAATTGGGAGAAATGTCACTTTATGGTGAAAGAGGGGATTGTTTTAGGACATAAAATATCCAACAAAGGTTTGGAAGTGGATCGAGCTAAAATTGATGTGATTGCTAAGCTTCCCCCACCCACCTCGGTTAAAGGTGTGAGGAGTTTCTTAGGTCATGCGGGATTTTATAGGCGCTTTATACAAGATTTTTCTAAGATAGCTAGACCGATGACTCACCCCTTGGAGAAAGAGGCTCCTTTCGTTTTTAACCAAGATTGTTTGGACTCTTTTGAGACTCTTAAGAAGAAATTGACTAAGGCTCCCGTTTTGGTTTCTCCAAATTGGGAATTACCTTTTGAGCTTATGTGTGACGCTAGTGATTATGCGGTGGGGGCAGTCTTAGGACAAAGAGTTAATAAGCATTTTCAACCTATACACTATGCGAGTAAAACCATGACCGGTGCACAACTTCACTACACTACCACGGAAAAAGAGTTGCTTGTTATAGTATATGCTTTTGAGAAGTTTAGACCATACCTTGTGCTTTCCAAAACCATAGTGTATACGGATCATTCTGCTCTCAAGTATCTTATGACAAAACAAGATGCTAAGCCTAGGCTTTTGAGATGGGTTTTGTTGCTTCAAGAGTTTAAGATAGAAATTCGTGATAAGAAAGGGGCCGAGAATTTAGCGACGGATCACTTGAGTAGACTTGAGCATCCTTTTCAAGGAGATTTGCCACATCAAGAAATCAATGAATTCTTTCCATTAGAGGAGCTCATGTCTATCTCTTCCCAAGAGGATGCCACTCCTTGGTTTGCGGATATCGCAAACTATCTTGTGGGCAATGTGCTTATTGAGGGTCTTACTTATCAACAAAAGAAGAAGTTTCTTAAGGAAGTTAAGTACTACTTTTGGGATGATCCTTATCTTTTTAGGCAATGTGCGGACCAAATCGTTAGACGGTGTGTAGATGGGCCCGAGGCATTTAAGATCTTAGAAGCGTGTCATAAAGGACCTACGGGTGGACATTTTGGGCCCAACTATACCGCCAAAAAAGTCTTTGATTCGGGTTACTATTGGCCTTCTATTTACAAAGATGCCCATGAAATGGTGAAATTTTGTGATGTGTGTCAAAGACAAGGAAAAATTACGCAACGTGATGAGATGCCACAAAATTTTATTCAAGAGTGTGAGATATTTGATGTGTGGGGCATTGATTTCATGGGACCTTTTCCATCCTCTAAGGGAAACAAGTATATACTTGTGGCGGTTGATTATGTGTCCAAATGGGTGGAGGCTAAAGCCTTACCTACCAATGATGCTAGAGTTGTTGTGAAGTTTTTGAAACAATTGTTTGCTAGATTTGGTGTACCTCGGGCCATCATAAGTGATCGTGGTACGCACTTTTGTAATGATCAATTCACGAGAGTTATGAAGAAATATGGAGTTAATCATAGACTTTCTACCGCGTATCACCCTCAAACAAATGGTCAAACCGAGGTCACAAATCGTGGTTTGAGGAGAATTTTAGAGAGAACGATGGGAGAGCATCGAGCTTCTTGGTCGGATAAGCTTGATGATGCTTTGTGGGCGTTTAGGACGGCTTTTAAAACACCAATTGGTTGTACTCCCTATAGGCTTGTCTATGGAAAAGTGTGCCACCTCCCATTCGAGTTAGAACATAAGGCATCTTGGGCTCTCAAGTGGGCTAACTTTGATTTAAACCAAGCCGGTTCCCATAGGAAAGATCAACTCAATGAGATGGATGAATTGAGAGCCAATGCCTATGAAAATTCTTTGCTTTACAAGGAAAAGACTAAGAAATTGCATGATTCTAAGATCAAGAATCGTGAGTTCAAAGTTGGAGAGCCGGTTCTCCTCTTTAACTCAAGGTTGAAACTTTTTGCGGGCAAGCTTAAGTCGAGATGGTTCGGTCCATTCACTATTACTCAAGTGTTTCCATATGGAACTATTGAGTTGTCACAACCCGATGGTCCAAATTTTAAAGTGAATGGTCACCGTGTTAAGCATTACTTTGGGGAGGACATTCCCGTTGAAATGGTCCAAGAGATCCCCATTTTCCCCATGAATTGATTCATTGAGGGACGAGTCGAGCTAGAGACTCATTAACTCAAGCATCGTATAACTAGGTTTAGAGTGTTGTAGGTTAGAAATAAAGGGATAGACTTGGAGATAAGTGTAGGGGAGACCTTCTTTTGTCTTCATGATTGTTTGTAGGGTTGCTCACTCATTTCATGCTTTGGAGCTTAAGGAGGAGGCCCTTGTATCCGGTTTACTTCGTTACTATAGTGATTTTTCATTGACACCTTGTGCTTAAACATGATTTCACTAATAGTTGTCCTTTCCTTAACTTGGGTTAAGCAAAGTCTATTCATTGTCATAAGTGTAGGGGAAGTTTTTATACTTCTATGCTCTTAAACATTGAGGGCAATGTTTAGCTTAAGTGTAGGGGGGTCTTCTATCGAAGTGACCTTACCTAGAACTTGTCATTGTCTTTCATGATAACATGGAAAATTGGATTTTCAACATTTTTCAAATTTTTGATCTACTTTGGCCACCAAAAATATGCATTCATAATTTTTGCATTAATCATTTTTCATTTGCATAACACATTTGCATTGTATATATTTCTTCTTTCATTTTTCATCAAAAAGATATAAAAAGAAAAAATATAATAAAACATGGTTTTAACAAATTTAGACTTCTTTGACATATTAGGCCCGCCATAGATATTTTGACTCAACCCGAGTTTGCTTATTCAAGCATTCTCTAGCTAGTATCCTTAACCATGTAGTCCTTCATTGGTCTATTAGGCTAAGCATTCACCAATCTCATTCTTTGAGATTTTAAATTTGTGGAGAATGGGAAATGATAGAGTTGAAGCAAGTATAAAAGGGCTAGATAAACTTCATGATAATTACTTGTGGCTAAACCATTCTCTTCTTTACCTCTATTTTCTTCGCATGTATATAATTGTTAATAAATAATCAAGAACGGTTTTAATTGGTTTGTAATCTCTTATGCATTTTTGGCTAATCATTCATGGTTGGTATAAGTACGTCTTAAGATTTTAAGTTAGAACGTTTTATGTGTACTAGACTTATGTCATGCTCAATATTTAGCGGGTGCTTTTCCTTTTATTCTTTTCAAATTTCTTAGTGAGGAATAAAGAAAAATAAGAGCGGCTTATAAAAAAAATGAGTGGCTAGAAAAACAAAAGAAAAAGAAAAGAAAAAAAAATATATACAAGACTCCCAAGAGGGGCAGTGTGGTGTTAATTATAGTGACTATTGAGTTCCAATATTACCTTGACGGGTTGCGGGGATTCAATAGATTGCTCCAATCCAATATTACCTTGACAGGTTGCGGGGTTGAAGATCCAAAGTCTCAAAAAGATGGCGGATGTAAATTATTGCGTGAGTTTTATTTTTATTTCCTTAGCGAGTGTGTAGCTACTTATGAAAGCATGACATGAGGATTTTACACATAAGGCGAATGACTTATTATTCTTGAAACGGACTTGTATTAATTGTGAGCGGTTTTTCAAGTAATGGATGAGAGGATTACTTAGGATTAAAACCGTGCTTCCTTATTTTTGGATTTTACACTTCTTATACTTCACACTTGAATAAATGACAAATTTGCCCACAAGCGATTTGCTCAAATAATAACCGGTTCCACATTTAATTGTCATGAATAAGTTGATGCACTTTTTACTTGTGAATACAATGATCCAATTTTTAAGCTTGGTATGGGGAAAGTGAAACTTGAGGGTGATAAATGTCCATGGTACCCAAGCCCTAATCAAAGCCATTGAATTCTTTATGAGTTATTTCCATCATAACCATTTCAAGAAAAACCAAAAAGATATAGATAGAATTGTATTTTGTTCATTGCATTGTTGAAAGTCAAAATCATGCATCATGTAGTTTAGAGTAGTGTAGATGCATTCCATATGGCCAAGGAGGATTAATTATGAGGAGAATGTAAATTTGTGCTTTAAAATATATAGAATTGCATGAGGACATGACAATGTTCAAGTGTAGGGGATTTGATATGAGCTAAAACTCATATCAATTTATCAACAAATAACCCTAAAACATGAAGCAAAATACCAATTTATCTTGTAAAAACAGTATTATGTGGTATGTTTGTGTTTGTGTACACTTGTGTTGGTAAAAGGATGCATTTTCAAGCAAACAAGGAATAATCAAGCTTAATTTGATGAAAAAGACAAAGAAGGATCAAAAGTGACAAGACTTTGAAGTATAAGGACCTATATTGACAAACTGCCAAAGATGAAGGACCAAAGTGTAAATATTGTAAAAGTCAAGATCATAGTCAAATTTGGTCAACATTCAAGTCAATTCAGTCAAAGGACCAATTTTGTTCAAGAATGAAAGTTGAAGGACCAAATATGCCAAAGAAATGAAGCTGCTAGCCTTTAAATACAATCTGCCAAAGTTCAAGGGTCAAATTTGCCTATTTTGGAAAGTTATACTAGTTCAATCCATGTGCTATATTGTGAACCAATGAGAAGCCAGAATTTAGTAGACATGGATTGCCACATATGTGCATTAAATATCCACTACAACCGCCTCATTAAATGAGCGTATCAAAACAGTGTGATCCGTGTGCATTCTATTCAGCCAATCATATTATGACACGTGTCATCTTCAAACATTCAAAGTTTTCCAGGAACGATTTGAAGCTAGATTTGATTTCATGGAAAGTTATAAACATCAAACCTGCTTATTTTTTAGAGACGAATTCATTGATCATGATCAATTAACATGAAATCAACTCAATCAAGAAACCCCAATTCAAGTTTATACCTGCAAATTCAATGGAGCAGAATTTCGACACGTGGAGACCTGGGATTGGTCCCAACACGTCACCAACCCCAACTGACCTCCTTCTCAAGTCTATAAATAGTTTGTTTAGGCTTCATTTGTAAAGTGTAGTTGTAAGTGTGAAAACACACACATTTACTTTTTCCTCTCATCATTTTCTCCTTTTTAGCTAAACTACTCAAGAGTTTGACAAACTCTTGAGTTAGTTAGTCAGTTAGTTACCTTTTTAACAGCTTTGTAACAAATCTCCATTAATAAAATTCAAATTCAACTTTTCCCGCCAATTCTTCTCCTCATTCTTACTGTTCATTCCTTGCATCTTGGATACTATTGTTGCTGAATTGAGTTTGTTATGATCATTCATTGATCATAACTGACTTTGAAGGAAGATAGAAGCTGTTTGATTGATTTCAGTTCAAGTTCATAGTAGATGTGATGAATTCAGGCCATTTTGATGATTCTAGTTGATGAGTAGTTGTTTGTTGATTGTAGATAGGTGATTCTAGTGCTAAGGTGGTGGTTAGCACTAGACTAGAGAGTTCAGCACTCCTCTACTGCTCAAAGGTTCCTTCACAAGGTGTTTAAGTTTCTGATTTTTGGTTCCACTCAAATTGTCAAATGCATGCTTCATTTTTAGCTTAAATCTTTGATGAATGCATGATAAAACTTGTTAGCCTGGTTGTGGTTTGATTCTAGTTAGTTGGTAGCTTAAGTGTTGCTTATCTGCTTATTGATTTGGATTGTGTTCTAGTTTATAGCTTAATACAGTCATTTTTAGACTACTACCTTAATTAAGTTCTAGTTGCTTTCAAAACTTGCAAATAGCTTTAATACATCTCTTTTTGATCACTGAATTCAGGTTGCTATAGCTTTTCATTCAGCTCAAACTTGTGCTTATAAAGTCTTCACAAATTCTCTAAAAGTTCAGATAATGGGTGTTTGGCATTAGATGATAATTGATTTTCAAGTGTTGATTTTTGGCAATCTTAAGCTCATTTCTAGTTAATAGGTCATTATAAAAGGTTTTAAACCATTTTCAAGTCAAGTATAAGGTCAAAAAGGCAATTGGCATAGAAAACGTTTAGGTCATAGTTCATTAAGTTTTGCTTAAAAAAGTTGTCAATTTCATTAGCTTGTCATTTGTTTGTTTCTTGATGAAATTCTACCAAACAAGCTTTCATTTGTAGTTCAATATATGAAGTTTCATATTCCATAAGCATTTGATACAGTATTCATTAAGCAAAGAGATATAAGCAAAAATCTGAACACATAAGCAAAATGAAGTTTCTGTAAATCAAAACTGATTTTTCATATCTCTTGATCCTATTCATAAACCTGGCAATTTTCTTTCACAATATCACTTAGTAGGTGTTGTTGGTTGATTTTTGAGAATTTCAGCTTTTTGGAAAAAATCTTGGTCAACGCTTGGTCAACATAAGCCAAATTCAGCTTAATTCGATTTTCAAGCTTATTTCTTGATGAATTTTGATAAGACTTGATTTCCCATTCTTGTTTTGAGCTCATTAATCAATTTTAGTACAAAAATCTAATTGTGCCTGTATAGATTCGTGTAGAGCTTATTTTGAGCTTATTTGAAAGTGCTTATTTGCTTATTAGGCATTTTTAGCTAATTTGCTTTTACAAACCTAGCTTATTTTCAATTTTAAACATTTTGCAATTGGTTTGACTGATTTTGGTTTAGTAATAAGCTCAAACGAGCTTATTTGTTTGTGTTTTTGGCTTAAAAACTTTTCAATATTGCACTTTAGTCCCCAGTGAATTAAAATGGTTTCAAACCTGGCTAAACTTACACCTTTTTAGGGTTTGCACTAAACAAGTCCTTTAAGTTTGGAATTTGTTAAAATTCAGTTAGTAGTTTTGGAATTTGTTACAAATTGGTTAGTTTGTTACATTGTTTACATTTTTTATCCTTTTGGTTAACTATTTTACCATTTCAGTCCTTATACTTGTTAGATTTACACTTTGAGCATTTAATTTTCATAGAATTTACATTTTCAGTCCTTTTAGTTTTAAAATTTACATTTTGAGTTTTACTTGAATAGAAACTTGGTAATTGCACGATGTTTTACATATAAGTAGATAATAGTTTTTTTCAATTTTGCAAGTCATTGTTTGAATTAGCAAATAGAATATCCAAAAAAATATTAACAACCAAAAACAGTTAAAAACCCGATATTGTTAGGACTTTCAATTAGCAAGAACTTAGAAAAACAAACTGCATTATATACAATTTCACTAGCTATAAGAAGATTGGAATATCAAGAATCACCAAAAACCATCCAGTAAATAAGCTGGAATATGGATTTAAGCAAAATGAGCTTATGGTTGACTTTCGTTGACCAGCTTTTTGTCCAAAAGTGAAAAGTTCCAGAATTGCTTAAAATGTGTTTGTAAACAAGAATGTGCAATAAAATGGAATGTTTTATGAAAGGGATTGATGGGAATTTCTAAACAGTTAAGTCCTCATTACAGAAACTTAACTTGGCTAAGCAACTTATTCAAAAGCTTATCCCTAGCTTATTTCTAAAAATTGTATTGTCTACCTTAGTTCTATGGAAAGCTTATACTATAAAATTTACTCATAATAAAAAATCAACTCCTAAAACATACTAACAAATAAATGGCAACTGATTGAATCAAGCATGTTTTAGACTGATGAAAATGACCCAAAGTATTTTATGGCAAATAACCTGTTTGACTATGTGGTTGACTATAAAGGCTTACAAAGTTACTTGTATAGGTCCAGTGAATGAGTATAAGCTCAAAACAACTAATTACAACAACTGAATCAAGAAATCTATACTGATCCAAACACTGGTTTAGAAACTCAAATGGAAATTAACAAAGGCTTGCTAGTCAACAGCTTATAGAATCATTAGGAAACTATCTAAACATATTAGGCTGCTGAAAAGGAACACAAACTAGCCAAGAACAATCAAGTTTACACTATGGAACACAGATTGGCAAACTCATGGCAGTTATGAAGTAGAAAATGCAGATTATCAAAGCTAACAAATTATAAGCTAATGAATTAACTACACAAGTATCAAAACATAACAAGTAATCTAAATGATCATCAAAGCAGGCAGATTCAATCAATTATACTATGTATCTAAGAATTTAGCATGCAGAACAATTGAGAGGAATTTAAATGGATAAATAAGTGCCTTTTAGCTTGACGCCTCCTTTGATGGAGTATTGAGGCGTTGAGCCTACTAAAAACAACACCCAGTACCAACAATCATCAATCAACACCCATCAAATCATCACCAATACCAAAATTGTGATCAATCTACTCAACTCTACAACAACTGCTACCAATGGCTATGAAACTGAACTAGGCTGCTACAAATGAACTGAGATGCTATCCAAATCTTCAAACAAACTCCATTGATCAAGTTTGATCAATGGAATCAAAGTATAACAGCAGTTTAGGATAATGCAGTAAAGAAGGAGAAGATTGAAGTAAATTGAGTGTTTTATTAATGGAAAGGTAGTTACAAGTTTGTTACAAGGCTAACTAACTCTCTCAAGTGTTTTTCAGACACTTGAGAGTAGTTCTAACTGAAAAAGCTAACTAAAAAATGAGAGAAATTAAGAAGTGTGTGTGTTTTCACACTTCAACTACAATATACTAAATGAACTACATCTGGGGTATTTATAGAGTGCATTTGAGTTGAAGTGAGGATGAGTGACGTGTCTTGGCCAATTGCAGACTTCCACGTGTCCTAATTAAGTTAATTGAGTTTTGTCGATGAAGAACAAATTTGGGCTTTTCTTGTTGGATGGATTTCAGTTAGATTGGTCAACTGGGATAGACTCGTCTCTTGATTACGCACACTTTTGATGTTGAACGTTTGTTCTGAAATCGTCTAAATCTTCTTCTTCGATTTGGGCTCGTCTTGGCTATGTGGCGTATGTTTATTTGGTGAGAGAGAAACACACGGATCGTTATCCTTAAAGTGAAATTTGATTGGTTGGGAAGTACTGTTGAGATATTCCACTTAGTCTCTCTAAATATTCATTGAGGGTGATGAGGTGGTGATCCGAGTAACTCAAATGGAAGCCTCTCATTGGTTGAAAGCTTTAACACACAGATTAAACTTGAAAATTCTTTCCTTTTTGGTAGAATTAGTCCTTGTGTTTAGCAGATTTGTGTTTTAAGCTTATATCTTCATAAACTTGTCATTTTTGGTCCTTTGATCTTCATGCTTGCACACAAATGATCCCTTGACTTGTTGACTTGACTTTTGACCATGTTTGACTTTGTTCTTGACTTCTCCATATTTGCACTTTAAGTCCCTCTACTTTGAAAGTTGTCAAGAAAGGTCCTTTGACTTTGATTGACTTGTCACTTTTCATCCTCCTTTTGTCTTTTCTGCATCAATAAAGGCTTGATTTCCTTGTTTGCTTCATATTTATATCTTTTTACCTACACAAGCACAAACAACAAAATATACCCATAATATTGCTTTTATAAATCAAAATTAGGTATTTTGCTTTGTGTTTTAGGTTAATTATGATTGAATTGATATGAAATTTCACTCATATCAAATCCCCTACACTTGATCATTGCCATGACCTCATGCAATGCCACATTTTAAAGCACCAATTTACACTTTTCTCATAATTAATCCACCTTGGCCAATATGGAATGCTTTTACACTATAGTACACTATATGATGCATGATTTTGATTTATACGATGCAATGCAAAAGGAAAACATATCTATTCATATATTTTGATTTTTCTTGAAATGGTTTTGATGGAAATAACTCATAAAGAAATTAATGACTTTAATTAGGGCTTTGGTACCATGAACACTTATCATCCTCAAGTTTCACTTTCCCCATACCAAGCCTAAAAAACAAGATCATTGTTATCCATAAGTGAAAGTTCATCAACTCATTCATAAAGATTAATTGTGTTACCATTATACCCCCACTTATTATGTCTCTAAGACCGATTATTATTTGAGCAAATTGCTTTTGGGCAAATTTGTCATTATTTAAAGCGTGAAATATAAGAAGTGTAAAATCTCAAAATAAGGAAGCACGGTTTTAATCCTAAGTAACCATCTTATCTATTACTAGAAAGACCGCCCACAATTGATATAAGTTCGACTCAAAATAATAAGTCATTCGCCTTATTTGTAAAATCCGTATGTCATGCATTAATAAGTAGCTACACACTCGCTAAGGAAAGAAAAATAAAACTCACGCAATAATTTATATCCGCGGGCCTTTTTGAGACCTTGGATCTTCAATCCCGCAACCCGTCAAGGTAATATTAGATTAGAGCAACTATTAAATCCCCGCAACCCTTGTGAGAGTAATATTGAAATTCAATAGCTACTATAATTAACACTTCACTGGCCCTCTTGGGAGTATTGTCTAATTATTATTTTTTTCTTTTTTTTTTTTTTTTTTTTCTAGCCACTCATTTTTTTATAAGCCGCTCTTATTTTTCTTCATTCCTCATAAAGAAAATTGAAAAGAATAAAAGGAAAAACACCTGCTAAGTATTAAGCATGACATAAGTCTTGTACACATAAAACGTTCTAACTTAGTATCTTAAGACGTACTTATACCAACCACGAATGATTAGTCAAAAATGCATAAGAGACTACAAACCAACTAAAACCGTTCTTGATTATTTATTAACAATATATACATGCATTGACAAGAAAATAAAGGTTACGAAAGGGGATATAAAAGCCACAATTAATTGATATGAGGTTTATCTAGCCCTTAACAGTTACTTCAAACTCTATCATCTCTTGTTCTCCACAGTTTAAAATCTCAAATGATGAGACTAGTAGATGCTTAGCCTAATAAACCGATAAAGTTCTACATGGTTAAGGCTACTAGCTAGAGAATGCTTAGATAAGAGAACTCGAGTTGAGTCAAAGTATATCCATGGCGGGCCTAATATGTCAAAGAAGTCTAAACTTGTTAAACCATACCTTTATTATATTTTTTATTTTTATATATTTTTGATGAAAGATAAAAGAAGAATATATACAATGCAAATGTGTTATGCAAATGAAAAATGATTAATGCAAAAATTATGAATGCATATTTTTGGTGGTCAAAGTAGATCAAAAATTTGAAAAATGTTTGAAAAATTAATTTTCAAGTTATCATGAAGTCAATGACAATTTTCTAGGTAAGGTCACTTCGATAGAAGACCCCCTACACTTGAGATAAACATTGTCCTCAATATTTCAGAGTATTAGAGTAAACTCCCCTACACTTATGACATTGATAACTTTGCTTAACCCAAACTAAGGAAAGATCTACTATAGTGAATTCATTTTAAGCACAATGTGGTTTGAAAATTACAATAGTAACAAACTGAACCCGATACAAGGGCCTCCTCCATAAGCTCTGATGCATGCAATGAGAGAGAGCAACCCTACAAACATCAGGAAGACAAAAGAGAGGCATCCTCCTACACTTATGCTCATGTATATACCATTTATTCCTATCATACCACACTCTATTCTAATAGATCTAAGCCTAGTTATTCAAGCTTGATTTATGGAGTCTCTATCTCGACTGATGGGGTGGGAAACCGGGTGGAGAAAGGTAATTGTTTGACTTGTAAGAGAGATGGTTAGGGTTGATGTTAGGTTTAAAGTTCTCTTTTTGTTCATCTTGATAAGTATAGCATTCACCTTGAAAGCTTTTAACTTTTTCACATTGTAAGTAAGAATGAGGACCTCCACATGTCTCACAACTTAAGGTGAAGGCATTCACATCATTGGAAGAATTGTTCAAGGAAACACTCATAAGGGCTTGAATCATCTCTTTTTTATACTTGTCAATTACTTGAAGTATTTCATTGTGACTGTTAGGACCATTGGAATAGTTATTTGTAATAGGTAGACTAGGAGGTATGTAGTTCCTCCTGGTCATAGTAGTAGTAGGAGCAAGTCGTGCTCCTGGTCTTATAGAAAGTCAAACTTTATTATTTAGATATTATTCTGTTAGGATATGCATGAGATATATTAGGAAAGGATATGCATATCAGTTTTACACGTTTTGATTAATGATGTATTAGGGTTTCCTTGTAGTATAAAAGGAATCTTAGGCAGAAAGGTTATAGACACCTTCATCAAATATAATTCTAGTTCTTATTAATATTAGAAATCCTTAGAAAAGGATCAAGTCGTTATAGTTATTTTGTTCTTCTTATTCATAGTATTTGTATTCCGCACTTATACTGTGTGATTTGTATAGAGTCTCTCTGTGAATAGACTTGTGATTACAGAATTCGTTCATCGTTCCTGACAGGCTGCAAGATCCACATCTAGTGGACCCAACAAGTGGTATCAGAGCTTGGGAGAGTCTCTGTACAAGTAGAATTAATTTTTCTCATTACTAACATCTTTGTTTAATCATGTCTGCCTCAAGTTCTACACAAACAGGAGAAGATAGTACCCCTAAAACACAACAACCTCAGCAGATCGTTGCTACGGTTTCCAGCACAAATGGTAAGTTTCCTCTTCTGAAAAAGGACGAGTATGATAGCTGGGCGATGAAGATGGATGTTGGATCACCAACACTGATCAAGACCTTTGGAAGATTATTCTGAATGGAAACAGCAGGAAGTTGACTGGAAGAGACAAGAATGGTAATATTACTCTTCTTGACCCTAAAACTTATGAAGAAATCATAGCTGTTCAGAAGGAGATCAAAGCAAAAACTATTTTGCTTTAGTCTCTTCCTGATGATCACATGGGTGAATTCTATCATCTGGATGATGCTAGAGAAATATGGAATGGAATAAAAGCAAGGTTTGGTGGGAATGAGGAGTCAAAGAAAATGCGAAGATCCATGATGAGAGATGAATTCACATACTTCAAGATCTCAGAAACTGAAGGTATCCATCAAGGGTATGACAGGTTCCAAAAGATACTGAGCCAGTTGAATCAACTTCCGTCGAAACCTGACGATGGTGATATCAATGCAAGGTTTCTTAGAGCCTTACCCTACTCATGGAATCAGATGGTAATCTCTCTCAAAGCAAAAGGTGGGCTTGACTATCTTAATTTAGATGATTTGTTTCATAAGCTCAAAACCTTTGAGCCCAATGTGAGGGGATACTCAAGTGATTCTTTTCCTACTCTTGCTAACTCTGTCTTTGTGAGTTCTATGGGATCCAGTCCCATGTCTTATGCTAGTAGCCTAAGCAATATTGTGTCTTCTCAGCATACTTTTCAGCATACGTCTACTCCTGAACCAAAAGCCAAGTCTGGTAGCATGATAGAAGCTGTTCTTCACTCTTTTGTTGCTGACGTTGATGCTCAACAGCAACTTGCTTTTGATGACTTCAATCAGGTTGATAAACTTGACCTGGATGAAATGGATCTCAAATGGCAGATGGCCATGCTCACTCTTAGGGTTCACAAGTTTGAGAAGAAAGCCGGTCGAAAATTTAATTATAACCCAAGAGAGCCAGCAAGGTTTGACAGAAGCAAGGTTAGATGCTATAACTGCCAGCAGCAAGGTCACTTTGCAAGGAAATTCCCTAGCAAGCATGACCAGGGGAAGAGCATATATTCAGCTTTCAAGATTCAGGAGGTAAAGGATGACAAGAAGGCGTTGGTGTCTGTTGACTCTATCATCAACTGGAATGATCATCAGAATGCTACCCTGGAAACAACTGAACCTTCTACTGACGTGTTTGCAATGATTGCTGGGAATCTGTCTGATGCTGAGGAAGCAGAAGAGTTTGCTCTTATGGGCATCTCACCTCAGGTACAACATTGTCCTCTTGGTTGTCATGATAAATATTCATAATTGTTGTCTCAATATAATGACTTAAATGATCAGAATGATAAGTATTTTTTAGAAGTTCAAGCATATAAGGCTTCTTTAAAAACATTGGAACAACAAAAGAGGTGGCTTCAAGATACTCAACGAGAGTACGAGGATAAAATTAGGATACTGAACATTGATTTAGAAAACACAACAAATATGCTTAAATACACTGAAAAGGTAAAAGATGACAGTATCAAAGATAAACAAGATATGAAGGAAAAATTAGATGCTACTCTTTTAAGATTTGAAAAATGGCAAAAGGCACCAAAGAATCTTTAAAAATTAATTGATAGTAGTATGTCTGGTAGGACTAAAATAGGGTTAAGATTTGATAAATATATTGATTCAGAAGATGTGTTTGATTTATCTTTTTCAAGTGTATTTGATCCTGATAAGGAGGAAGAGGGAACACCTAGCTACAATAGGTTTAAACCAGCTGCAGAAATGCATGTTGTCCCTCCACCTCTTTCAGGAACCTTCATGCCCATTACTAGGCATAATGACTTGGATGGATCACAGATGCATGAGTCCCCAAAAAGTTATACTAATACTAATGACTTTGTCTCGTGTACTTTCAGTGACAAAGCCAGTGACTCTGCATCATGTGCTTCAAGTGAAGAGTCGAGACCTGCAAGTTCCAAGTCAAATGACCATGCTGCTACTAGTGCTAGGAAGAGTAAAGAGAGAGTTGTTTTTACTTCAACAGTGTCTAGTCCTGGTTTATTGAGTCCTAGGAAGAATGTTTCTCCTAGAATTGTGTGTAATAAAGTTAGCAGTATGAAACAATTTCATTCTAATAAAAGGTCGTTTAAAACATGTTTTGTTTGTGGGAGTGAATTTCATTTGATTAAAGATTGTGATTTTTATGACAAACATTCTTCTGTATATCAAGCATTTCCTGCTCCTGGTCCACCAGGAGTTGTTCCATATTCTTCTAGAAGACTAAACCCATGTGCTCAATCTTTTTCTTCTTCTAGAAGGATCTCTCCATTAGCTTCTGATCATTGGAGAAACACTAGATTCATACCAAATAGACCAACCAGTAACTATTTTCAGAATTTTAATCCAAATTATGCATTTAATTTTGACCACATGTATTTTGGGTTGGGAAATCTGGGAACTGCTGTTAAGCCCTCAGCAGGTTGTTCTTGGTCAAACAATAACACCCATATGATGAATAGGCAACCTAAGAACAAAGTTGGATCTCATTAATCTTCTTGGCTATCTACTAAAGATCCACAAGGCAGGCTCAAACCTGAAAAGGTTTGGGTCCCCTTAAGACACTAACTTTTGCATATTTCTTTTCTTGTTATTGTAGGTTACTCCATACCAAGATCCTACTCTAGGAATTGTTGATAGTGGATGCTCTAGGAGCATGGCAGGAAATAAAAGTCTTCTATCTAACTTTGTACCATTTCAAGGCGGAAAGGTCTATTTTGGAGGAGGTGAAGGAAGGATCACTGGCAAAGGAACGATTTAGACGCCTAATCTTAATTTTGAGCAGGTCTACTATGTGGAAGCACTTCAACACTTCAACTTGATATCTGTCTCTCAGATTTGTGACAAGAAGCAGTTTGTCCTCTTTACAGATACTGATGCACTAGTGTTATCCAAAGACTTTAAACTCCCGGATGACTCACAGGTTCTGCTCAGAATCCCTAGAAGACACAACCTCTATAGTATCAAGCTGAATGAAGTCAATCCTACTGGTCAACTAGCATGTTTGGTTGCTAAAGCCTCAGAAGATGAAGCCACTAAATGGCACCGAAGGATGGGACATGTGAACTTCAAGACCATTCAAAAACTAGCAAATCTGAATTTGGTCTCTCGTTTACCTCCCAAGTCATTCAGAAATGATATCAATTACCTTGCATGCAGCAAAGGCAAACAACATAAAGCATCCTTCAATACCATTACTGCTCTCAGCCTTATAACTGAACCATTGCATCTACTACACATGGATTTATTTGGTCCTACCTCTATTAGGAGTATTGACCACAAACAATTTTGCCTTGTGGTAACTGATGGGTATAGCAGGTTCACGTGGGTTTTCTTCATAGCTGCCAAGAGTGAGACCTACTCAGTTCTCAAGGACTTTATTACACTGATTGAGAATCAGTTGTCCAAGAAGGTTAAAGGTATTCGATGTGATAATGGAACGGAATTCAAAAATGCAGACCTCATAGCAATTTTTAATTCTAAAGGCATCAAAAGAGATTATAGTGCAGCAAGAAATCCTCAACAGAATGGCGTGGCAGAAAGAAAGAACAGGACTCTAATAGAAGCTGCGAGAACAATGCTTACCGATTCCAAGCTTCCAACCATGTTCTGGACAGAAGCTGTAAATACTGCAAGTTATGTTTTGAATAGAGTTTCTATTACTAATCCTCACAAGAAGACTCCCTATGAGCTACTAACAGCTAAAGTACCAAACATTGCTCATTTGAAGCCATTTGGGTGTCCTGTCACCATTCTGAACACTAGTGACTATTTGGGGAACTTTGATGGCAAGGCAGATGAAGGATACATTGTGGGATATTCAGCTCACTCTCGGGCTTATCGTGTCTACAATCTCCAAGCCAAGCGAGTATTTGAAACTATAAATCTCAGGTATTTTGAGGAGAAGTCAAACATACAAGGCAAGGGGCCGGAATGGTATTTTGATCTTGATTATCTTAGTGATTCATTGGGATATTTTCGTTTCAAAACTAACCATGATGCAGGTCCACAAGTGTTTGCAACTTCTAATGCAGGTGCTCATTCTGGTCTTTCAGACTCAGATGACGAGGATGATATTTTTGTTGTTCCATCCTATTCCACCACAGTCTCTCCCACTACTCCTAGTGATGCTACTCCATCAGATATTTTGGATTCACAAGGAGCTCTTGACACATTTCTCAAGCAACAACTAGAGGCTACTACAACAGCTGCTCAAGGTGGCTTTGAGTTTCCTTTGAATACTTCTGCTGACAAAGCTACTCCTAGTACTCCAACTGTTACTCCTAGTGCTAGTTTAACACCTATTGGTAGTCCGGCTAGTGGTTCCACTTCCTCTACTAGATTCTCTAGTCCTTATGACCGGGGAAACTATCAAAAGAAGTCTTCTACCAAGCTGGATGATATTCATAAGCAACCAATAGATGGCATTTTTGACTCTACTTCATATGATGATGACTTTGTTAGGGATCTTAATAACTTGGCACCAGAAGTGGAAGTAGCTTCCAATCCAGTGTTGCGGTCACACAAAGACCATCCTACTACTCAAATCATTGGAGATCCTAGTTCTACTTTCAAGACTCGCAGAATGCATAAGAAAGCAACGTCTGATCATCATGCTCTTGTGAGCTATATTGAGGACCAAAAGCGTAATAATCATACGGACTTTCAACATTGTTTGTTTGCTTGTTTTCTTTCATAGGTGGAACCTAGATCAGTCTCTCATGCTCTTGAGGATCAAAGTTGGGTGGAGGCTATGCAGGAGGAGATGCAGTAGTTCTTGTTTCAGAATGTTTGGATTCTAGTTGATTTGCCAAATGGAAAAACGGCCATTGGTACCAAATGGATTCTCAAAAACAAGAAAGATGCAAGAGGTATTGTGGTGAGAAATAAGGCAAGGCTGGTTGCACAAGGTCATACACAACTTGAAGGCATTGACTACAATGAAATTTTTGCTCCTGTTTCTAGGATTGAGGCTATTCGTCTGTTTTTTGCTTTTGCTTCTTATGTGGGCTTTACAGTTTTTCAGATGGATGTCAAGAGTGCATTTCTCTATGGCAAGATTGATGAGGAAGTTTATGTCACTCAACCCAAGGGCTTTGTAGATCCACTTCATCCCAAGAAAGTTTACAAGGTGGTCAAAGCTCTCTATGGACTTCATCAGGCTCCTAGAGCTTGGTATGAGCGTCTTTCCACTTTCTTGTTGAAACATGGCTATAGAAGGGGCACAATTGACAAAACACTATTTCTTAAGAGGAATACCAAGGACATTATCCTTGTTCAGGTTTATGTGGACGATATTATCTTTGGTTCTACTAAAAAGGAATGGTGTGATGAGTTTGAACAACTGATGAAGGGCGAATTTCAGATGAGTGTTATGGGAGAGCTCACATTTTTCCTTGGTCTTCAAGTCAAGCAAAAGTCAGATGGAATCTTCATAAGTCAAGATAAATATGTTCATGAGATCCTTCAAAAGTTTGATATGGATCCTCTTAGACCAGCAGCAACACCTTACGAAGTTGCTAAAGTCAAACTCAAGAATGAGCCAGATCCTCCGGTTAATGTTCACATGTACATGTCAATGATTGGCTCACTCATGTATTTGACTACATCACGTCCGGATATTATGTTTGCAGTCAGTGCTTGTTCTAGACATCAGGTGGCTCCAACGGTTTCTAACTTGAATGCAGTCAAGAAGATTTTCAAGTACATCAAGGCTCAACCCAAGTTAGGCTTGTGGTATCCTAGAGAATCACCTTTTGTTCTTGAAGCATATAGTGATAGTGACTATGCAGGTGCTAATAATGACAGAAAACTACTACTGGTGGTTGTCAGTTTTTGGGTCGACGGCTTATCTCATGGCAATGTAAGAAACATACGATAGTAGCTACTTCTTCAACAGAAGCTGAATACGTAGCTGTTGCTAGTTGTTGTGGACAAGTTTTGTGGATACAAAATCAGATGCTTGATTATGGGTTCAACTTTCTAAACACCAAAATTTTCATTGACAACCAAAGCACTATCTACATTGTGAAGAATCATGTTTTTCATCAACGTACAAAACATATTGAAATTTGGCACCACTTTATCCGGGATGCCAATGAGAAGAAGTTGATACAGGTGCTTAAGGTTCATACGGATGATAATGTTGTTGATCTGTTGACTAAAGCCTTTGATGGTCCTCGGTTCAACCACTTGGTGGTTCACATTGGAATGGTCAATCCTTGAGACCTAGGATTGAGGGGAGGCTAAGCCTAAGGGGAGGCTTAATGTACATATTTACTTGCACAGATTAACATCTTGGTAGTTTTTAACATCAGATTGTATGGGTATTCGCGGTGTGTGCTACTTCTAGTGGAGGATTTTGCTCACTTCTAGTGGTAGTCTTCAACTTCTAGTGGATAAAAATCCTTACTTATCATTAATGGTTGGCTTCTAGTCTTGGTTTGGAACACTGTTCACTTCGTTGACTTCTGTTGACCACATTGTGCTTCTAGTGTTGACCCTTATGCGTTTTGACTTTTAGCCAACGCAAGCTAATTCTGGTATATATCATATTATTTAACTTTGGTAAACTAGGATTTGCAAATAAAGTTATAAGGGGCAAGTGGTTACTTTTGCATTAACTGCCTAATTTGAAAGGGCAACCCACATTATTAGGGGTCAATGAACAGCTACAAGACCATTATTTATGGTCAATTACCCCCTTTGACTCATTCATCACAACCATAACACACACACGCTCCTACTCTTTCAATCTCTAATCAATCACCTTCCATCACTTCCAATCATCATCAATGGCTGCTCTGTTCTACAAACCCGATCACAATAAGGTCGCCTATCTGGGAGATGGTCCTAAACATGACAAATTCACAGACATCCTAGATTTTATTGAGGCTTCTAACCTCAGGTATGCTTTTACTGTTTGCCCAATTGTCTATGATAGTGTGATTCGCCAGTTTTGGGATACTGCTGAACTTGTGGCTGTTTTGGGTCGCCCACTTGAACTCCATGCTACCATTGATGGACGTCCTTATGTGGTTACTGAAGCTTCTATTAGGAGTTCCCTTCATCTTCAAGATGAAGGTGGTGTTGTTTCCATCCCCAATGCTGAGGTTTTGGAGGGGATGGCTGATATTGGTTATAACCATGGGGGGAAGTTTAACTTCCAAAAGAATAGGTTTTCCCCCCAATGGAAGCTTCTAGTGCACTTCTTGATTCACTGTTTAAGCCCCAAGTCTGGGAGTTGGGATGCCTTTCCCATTCCTTTGGCTACTGGTTTGATCTGCATAGCACAGGTCGGATGTTTAATTTGTCTCGCTATTTGTTTGATGGGATGGTTAGCAATTTGACTAGTACTGGATCTAGGAAGAAATTTTTAATGTATCCTAGGTTTTTGCAGCAGATACTTGTGTGTATACCTCGTAATAGGGAAGAGTATGAGACCTCTAAGCTTAGTTCTAAAGTTTACTCCAATATGGCTCTAGGGTTTAAAGGGGATTGGAGGCCCCTTACTGATGCAATGCTGGGCCTTGCCCAAGGTCCTCCTGATGTTGTTCCTCTGGCTGTCGAAGCCGAGGAGGAACTTCCATTAGGAGATGATCCTATGGAGGAGGAGCATCTTGCTGGTGGTGCACCTCATGTGGTGGTGGAAGAGCCAGTTGAGGAAGTGGTGGTTGAAATGCCATCCACTTCCAAGGCTGCCCCCTCTTCTATGCCACATCCGTCTCCATTTGTGGATACTCCCCCTCCTAGTCCAGCACCTCACTCTGTTGAGAAGCCCTCTGGTTCTCGTGCTCATGATGATGACCCCTTTATTGCTTCTGGTTCCAATGAAGCCTTCCCAGATCCAAGTCCTCTTGGTGGGAAAGCGGAGGAACCTGCTACACTGACTTCTTTGCTTGATCTCATGTACAGGTACCATGAAAGGATTCTTTCTTTGGAGGCAGATTTGAATCAACATCGTAAGCTTACCAGGGAATTTGTTCTTCCAATGGCGTACCGGATTAAAGCTTTGGAGACACAGCAGAGGAGGAGGAAGAAGCATGTTGTTCAGTCCGATTCTGATGAGGAAGTTGAGGATCTTGTGGAGGATGGCTTGAATTTGCTGGCGAAGGATGCATTTGCTGACAAGCCATATGCTGATTTGCCTATTCCTCCTACTTCATCAAGCATCCCTCCTACTGCTGCTACACCAAGAACAAAGGAGGATATTGTTGGATCTTCTGCTGGTACTGCTGTTAGTCCTACTGTTGGATCGTCTCATGATCCTAATGGGAAAGCCCCTATGACTGATTCACCCTCACCCCCTCGCAAGCGTACTCGCAGACAACTTGAGGAGGACAGGTTGGGGGAGGAGGCTGCACACCGAATGCAGGCGGAGATTGATCAAGCTGCTAGGGCTGAGGAAGAAGCTCTTCAGAAGCAAAGGCGTGAACAGATGCAGCATGATGCTATGCATTGGGATGATAATGATTGGATGCGGGTGCTCACTATTCTTACATCTGATTATTCGCAGTTTACTGATCTCTTGGGTGCTGATGTGAATGAGCAGAATTGTATTCCCCGAGCAATGGCATTAATGCGTAAGTAACAATTATCTCTGCGTAAAAAGCGTCGGAACAGGCCTTTGACAAGAACCGAGGAGAGAAAGTTAATGCAGAGGTATGTCAAATATCAGTCGGGTTCTCACTTTACTATTGGTTGGACATGGGATCGGGTTAGGGCATTGTCTTTTGACGAGCTTAAGGATCTATACCAAAGAATGATCAAGCGTCAGAACACACCGGTTCCGGGGTGTTTCATCTATCCTCCTCCTCCACGAGTGGTTCCTATTTCTCAGCCTGCTGTTGCTCCTGGTTCTTCATCTGATGTTCCTCTTGGTTCTACTGGTATCCCATCTGTTGTTGATGTTTCTACTGCTGGTACCACACCCACACCTTCGGTTGCTCATCCTGTTTCATCTTTGGGTCCTACTACCACCACCTATGCTTCTACTACCACCACCACTGCTACTCCTGTTATGGCACAAACTTCACCCCCAGTGACTAATCCTCAACCTACCCCTTCTCCTGGTGCAGCCACCGTTGATCCTTTGGTTGGTCAACGTGTTGATTCTACTCCTGTTGATCCTATTGCTGCTACAAAGGTAAAGGTTGAAACCTCGCCTGGTGTTCCAACTCCTCGTTGTTCCATTCGCAAGAAGATGTCTAGACGTGGCAAGTCTGTTCCTTATGAGAAGTGTGCTCCTGAGAATCTTATTGATGCAGCTTCAGACAGTGTTTCAGAGTTGCCAATGGGTACGGGGTTTATTACTGCTTGGACGGTTAAGCCATCCACGACTATTCCTGGTACTTTCACCCATAGGATTTCCATAAGTGATGGTTATGTTCGTTATGCTTCGGGTTTGCAAGGTGTTTTGACTTGGGTAGATCGTAGGGATCTTATGTCGTTGTATGGGTTCGTGGATGCTGGTATGCCTACTCATCCTAGTGAGGTGGCCACCTGGCCTGGTCTGACAATGTGGGCCGACTTGAAGATGATGCTTGATTCTCCTCCACATGCTCCACATTCTGGTGTCTGGAAGGACCAGCCACGTTGGGTAATCAAGAGATGGAAGTTGTATGCTGGCTGTGGAGTGCATATCTTGGAGTTGGAGTCTGGTGCCATGGTATTCATGCTTACGGATATGGACTATCCGTTAACTATTGCTACTATGGAGGCCATGCTCGCATGTCACTTGCAGATCTCCAATGCCCTTCAAGGAATGAGACTTCCATGGCTACTGCTCTAGTGGAAGGGATACAAGCTCGGTTGCAAGCTGAAAAAGTGGCAGCGTCTGGTATGTGATGGGTATGTTTGTATGTTTTTATGTTTTTGTGTTTATACTGACATTCTTTTCACCAATATGAACAGTGATTGGTGACTTACATTCTAGATAGTTAAAAAAATACTTTTTATATAGTATCTGCTTATACTTTAACCAAATGATGGATTTTACACTTGTGAATAATATAATATCTGCTTATACTTTTCCAAACTTTGGGTTCCTTTTGACTGTTTCACACTTGTACTGGTTTGGAGTTTCATCTAGTGTTGGACCTGGTCCACACAACAAATGGTGCTCAACTTACCATGTCTCAGAGACAAGAAAGAGTTGATTCACCATGAGGGTACGGCTCTGGTGTGATTCTCAAATCCGTTGATGGTTGCCAGGTTACCCAAAACTGGATGGTTTTCACTTGCCATGGTCCTAGACTGAAAAGTGGCTAATCCAAGGGGGTACGGCTCTTGGTAAAGATTTTATCAAATCCGTTGATAGCTATAATAGCTTGCTAAAAGCTATAGGGTTTTCAACTCACCGATGCTTCATTGCTAAGATTTGGCGAGTCCAGAAGGGTACGGCTTCTGGTAAAGACATATCAAATCTGTTGACGGCTGTGATGGTTTGCCTAAAATCATCAGGGTACCCCCACTCACCATTGATTCACGTTCTAAGAGTTGGGCTGGATTCTGGTCTCCCATGGTGATGCTTATTCCACCATAAAGACTGGCTAGCCCAAGAGCGAGCAGCTACTTGGTAAAGGCTCATAAAATCTGCTCATGTTGCTATAAAGATTCAACACGATGCAGATTTGTTTCAAGCTTTAAAGAAGCTTCTGGTGTTCATTGTTGCAGTGGTTCTTATGTTCTTTATATTGCTGGTTATGCTGTTGCTGTTTATTTTGTTGTTCCAATCCTCAAGCTTTGTTGCACGATTTACCAGAAAATTTGAACTCAACAGGTCAAATTCAAGTTTAGGGGAGGATTTTTAGGACCATTGAAATAGTTATTTGTAATAGGTAGTCTAGGAGGTATGTAGTTCCTCCTAGTCATAGTAGTAGTAGGAGCAAGTCGTGCTCCTTGTCTTATAGAAAGCCAAACTTTATTATTTAGATATTATTCTGTTAGGATATGCATGAGATATGTTAGGAAAGGATATGCATATCAGTTTTACACGTTTTGGTTAATGATGTATTAGGGTTTCCTTGTAGTATAAAAGGAACCTTAGGCAGAAGGGTTATAGACACATTCGTCAAATATAATTCTAGTTCTTATTAATATTAGAAATCCTTAGAAAAGGATCAAGTCGTTATAGTTATTCAGTTCTTCTTATTCATAGTATTTGTATTTCGCACTTATACTATGTGATTTGTATAGAGTCTCTCTATGAATAGACTTGTGATTACAGAAGTTGTTCACCGTTCCTGACAGGCTGCAAGATCCACATCTAGTGGACCCAACAGTGACTCTTGAGGAGTTGATTATCAATGGTTGTATGAGCACTCTCTTGAACAACATGGACTACCTCATCTCTTTGGTTATTTGTTTGAACCATGGATTTTGTCTCAATGATATCCCATGCATCTTGTGTGGATTTTGAAAGAATGTTCCCACCCGCGGCCGAGTTAAGGGAATCTTGATGGTGAGGTCTCAAACCATTATAGAAGGTGTTGATTTGGTGAACTTGCTTAAAACCATGGTTTGGGCACTTTCTCAACAACTCTTTGAACTCTTCCTAAGCCTCACTAAAGTTTTGGTCTTGCCTTTGTTGAAAACTATTGATTTGGTTTCTCAAGGTGGTGGTTCATGAAGGAGGAAAGAACTTATTCACAAATTTCTTCTTTAAATCGTCCCAAGTGACAATGCTCCTAGAAGGTTGTCTATCTAGCCAATACCTAGCATTACCCTCTAAGGAGAATGGGAATAAGATCAACTTATTAGCATCATGAGGGACCCCATTATACTTAAGTGTATTGCAAAGTGACAAGAACTTCTTGATGTGATCATGGGGGTCATCCATGGGTCTCCCTAGGAAGGTGGTAGAAGAAACCATAGTGATCATATGTGTCTTAAGCTCAAAAGTGTTTACCGGTATCTCGGGTATAACAATAGCATCCGTAGATCCCTCAACATTTGATTGTAGGATCTCCATCAATGGTCTATTATCGACGGTGGCCATGACTTCGTTTACGGGGTCGAAAGCACGATGCTCGTGATCGGCTTGATGGACGGTGTTTTTCTTGTTCTTTTTCTTCCTTTTGGGAGGAAGGGGTTGTACACCAAATGGTATATGTGCACGTGCTCGAGTGCGCATGCAGCTCAACTCGAGGAGTGAGAGAGGAGCTCTCGATCGACTTTGGAAAATAAGGGATTATCCTTTCCGAGGTTCAATAAGTAATATCCACAAGAAAGTATAATATATGTAAGTAACACTTAGGCGGAAAAACCCCCAACAAGCCTTCCTTCTTAGAATACTTACTAGTGAACGCGAGGAATGAGGTGGCGCGTAGCTCTTAAGTGCCAGTTTCCCTTAGGCTTGCATTTTATAGAAAAGCCGCCTTTCTATTCACTTAATAGTTCGTATTCTTCGAATTCTTGCCTATTGGAAGTATTTATCTATTTTTGCCTTTAATTTACTTTGATCGATACACAAACTTAGGACCGGAACGCTCCCAAGCACGGTGTATTGCCTCGGCAATACTTATGGAAGTAGATGTATTGGTTGTTCGTAGTACGTATATGTATTTACATATAATAATATATCAAAAATATTTTTGTATTTATTGGGTTTTTAAGAAAATACTATATGTACGTAAAAACGATGGAAACCGATATATATACAAAATATTTTGTTGTAATCTTTTAGGAAAAATATTACTTTTTGCATTTTTTTTTTATTTTTTTGGTTCAATTCTTTAGGAAAAGAATTGATTTTGTGAAACTTTTTTTATATTTTTATATTTTTTATTCTTTTATCTTTTTGATTTATAATACGTAAAAGGAACGTTCACAAGGTGAGCGGATCCCAAAATCCAATCAAAACCGTCAATCAATCGTCAATCATAACGTAATGAACCGGCAGCGACGCCATTTAATATTTGACTTTTAAGATCGTAATTCCCAACTCAAAACGAATTAATTGTCCAAATGACTTCAACTTCACAAATTGTTTTTGGTTTTAGATTTTATATAAGTTTTGGTAATCTAGGTCTGTTTCAACAAAGCACGTAAGAAATGGTAAAATAGTATATCTATGTATCCATACTATTCTAAAACAAAGTGCATTTACCACAATTAAAGCAAAGTGTACAAGTTTTTAATGCACAAATGGTAAAATTACTCAAAATGTAAAGTAGGAAAAATATAAGGACTGAAAATGTAAATTCTGAAATTGAAAGGACTAGAAGTGTAAATTTTAACAAACTATAACAAACCTATAACAAACTTGCAAAACTTCCTAAACAATTTGTAAATAAATCAAACTCCAGGGACTGATTAGTGCAATCCCTAAAAAACTAACTTTATAAAGTTGATTACACTAATCTCTAAATATTAGGGACTTAAATGCAATTAAACTAACTATTATAGTGAAAACGGGCTAGCAATGTTCAATAAGCTCGTATGAGCTTATTACTAAAGCTTATCAGTTCTAGTTTTTTTTAAACAACATAAAATTGAATCATACCTAGACAGCTTTAAAAAATCAGCTAAAACAACCTAAATCTCAAGTTAACTTATTTGAATAAGCTCAAAATAAGCTATCAGCTTATCTAGACAGGCACTATTTGATTTTTTTAATGAAAATGATTAAGCTAGCTATAAGAAGATTAGAATATCAAGAATCATCAAAAACCATCCAGTAAATAAGCTGGAATATGGATTTAAGCAAAATGAGCTTATGGTTGACTTTCGTTGACCAACTTTTTGACAAAAAGTGAAAAGTTCCAGAATTGCTTAAAATGTGTTTGTAAACAAGAATGTACAATAAAATGGCAAGTTTTATGAAAGGGGTTGATGGGAATTTCTAAACAGTTAAGTCCTCATTACAGAAACTTGACTTGGCTAAGCAGCTTATTCAAAGGCTTATTCCTAGCTTATTTCTAAAAAATGTATTGTCTACCTTAGTTCTATGGAAAGCTTATATTATGAACTTTACTTAGAATCAAAAATCAACTCCTAAAACACACTAACAAAGAAATGGAAACTGATTGAATCAAGCATGTTTTAGACTGATGAAAATGACCCAAAGTGTTTTATGGCAAATAGCTTGTTTGACTATGTGGTTGACTACAAAGGCTTAAAAAGTTACTTGTATAGGTCTAGTGAATGAGTATAAGCTCAAAACAACTAATTACAACAACTGAATCAAGAAATCTATACTGATCCAAACACTGGTTTAGAAACTAAATTGGAAATTAACAAAGGCTTGCTAGTCAAAAGCTTATGGAATCACTAGAAAACTATCTAAACATATTAGGCTACTGAAAAGGAACACAAACTGGCCAAGAACAATTAAGTTTACACTATGGAACACAAATTGGCAAAATAATGGCAGTTATGAAGTAGAAAATGCAGATTATCGAAGCTAACATATTATAAGCTAATGATATAACTACACAAGTATCAAAACATAACATGTAATCCAAATGATCATCAAAGCAGGTAGATTCAATCAATTATAGTAAGTATCTAGGAATTTAGCATGTAGAACAAATAAGAGGAATTTAAATGGAGAAATAAGTGCCTTTTAGCTTGACGCCTCCTTTGATGGAGTAGTGAGGCGTTGAGCCTACTAAAAACAACACCCAATACCAACAATCATCAATCAACACCCATCAAATCATCACCAATACCAAATTGTGATCAATCTACTCAAGTCTACAACAACTACTACCAATGGCTATGAAACTGAACTAGGCTGCTACAAATGAACTGAGATGCTATCCAAATCTTCAAACTAATTCCATTGATCAAGTTTGATCAATGGAATCAAAGTATAACAGCAGTATAGGATAATGCAGTAAAGAATGAGAAGATTGAAGTGAATTGAGTGTTTTATTATTGGAAAGGTAGTTACAAGTTTGCTACAAGGCTAACTAACTCTCATAAGTGTTTGTCAGACACTTGAGAGTAGTTCTAACTAAAAAAGGTAACTGAAAAATGAGAGAAATTATGAAGTGTATGTGTTTTCACACTTCAACTATAATATACAAAATGAACTAAATCTGGGGTATTTATAGAGTGAATTTTAGTTGAAGTGAGGATGAGTGACGTGTCATCCATGTGTCCCAATTCAGTTAATTGAATTTTGCTGGTGAAGAACAAATTTGGGTTTTTCTTGATGGATGGATTTTAGTTTTGTAGAAACTAGAAGGGGGGGGGGGGGGGGGGGGGTTGAATAGTTTCTCTTTGATTGGTGACCAAATTAAAATTACTTTCAATTTGGTTTGTATCACAACTATCTTTTACTTAAAGCTAAGTTGCATAATGATTAGGTTCAATTGAAATGCACTAGCAATAATAATAAGCAAGTATAATGATAATGAAATAAGTAAAGATCAAGGAAGGAGGCAACCTAGTGGGAAGACACCAAGATTTATAGTGGTTCGACAACGAGGCTCTATCCTCGTTTCTACTCCACTCCTCGAGTACACCTACTCGAGATTTCCACTATATCCACAAGCTCCCTTCTCGGCGGAGAAAACCTTACATCGTTGCTTACATTATTTTCCGACACTAAGCTAAATGTCGAGACCTAATCTTTAGCTAGGACCAATCTACACGACGTTGCCTACTTCACAATTTAACGACACATGGCTAGATGTCGAGTTCTAATCGAAAGGTAGAACCAATCTTCACGACTTTGCCTACTTCACCATTTTACGACACAAGGCTAGATGTCGAGTTCAAATCGAAAGCTAGAACCAATCTTCACGACTCTTCACTTTGAAGCTAAGTGAGAACTTCACACAACACAACTACTAATCACTTTAAAGTTTAGTGAGAACTCACAAGACACAACCACATCACTTTATAGTTTAGTGAGAACTCCTAATCAAATTTATTACAACTCAACTAGACTTATCCAAGTACACACATGTAGCTTGGATTTACACAACACAAATCCAAGCAAACACATATGCAATGGATGTACACAACAAATCCAAGTATCCACAAATAACTTGGATGAACACAACTAGTCCAAGTATTCATTAATACATTGGATTGACCTAAAACAAAAAGGTATAATGATGAATATGACTAGCTCATAAATTCATCTTTATCACTACACTAGTGAGTGAGTGATCTTCTCATTGGACATGGTAAAGGAGGGGATCAAGAGGATAATCATATGTAAACATCCTTAACAAATTAAGTGATCATTTACTAATGATTATGCTATAGAAAATAGAAAGAGGGTTGAGAAAATCGTCCAAGAGGCTTGCTGGAAAATGAGATTTGACCCAGTATTTAAAGGAGACAAAGTTACAACGGATCTATAACGGATACTGTGTGCGGTACCTTATCTTACCCCGCGGTACCATATCGATAAGGTACCGCCTAGGTACTTAAGGTACCGCCACTAGACACCGCTCCGTTTTTTGTCTTTTAGTGGGGTGGGAATATCTGAGGTATTTAAACCCTTCAAATGATATTCTAACAGCATTTGGAATATGCCATTTTCAAATTTTCATTTTCCATTTTAATAAAACATTTTCTAAAAAAGAAAGTTTATTAAAAAGTCTTTTGTCTTATTAGCAAAAGTGAGTTTTAAGGATAATCATTTTGATGATCACTAAGTATGATTAAGAAAGGTTAGTGATATGATTATTACCTTGATGATAGTGTTAGTTAAATAATTCATTTTGTGTTTCTACACTAAATGTGTTGTATGGTTTGTTGTGATTGATGTGTCGTGGATAGTATATGTGATAATTAGATACGTTATAGAGTAAATTAGACAATTACCTTTAGGAAAAAGTAATAATCTAATAATACCAATGACGAATTCAATTAAACACGTGAGTGAACCAAGTTCGTTGTACACGAAGATCAAGTGAATTTGAGACGTTTCGTTTTGATTTGGACAATTGATTTGAATGTGTCGTTGGTTTTTAAACTACCATTAAACTCTACGAATTTTAAGCTAATTAAAATTATCCTAAAGTGCATGAATCGTTAATCCCGCTATTTTAAAAATCTAAATCAATTAATTACTTAAAAATAAACACTATTAAAAATTAAGCTAATTTATAATCTATAAAAATTAATTCTACTTAAAAACTATAACTTCTACTTTAAAATTTAAACTAAATTAATTATCTATGAAAAATTAAGTCTATTAAAAAAAATCTAATTAAACTTTTTAAATCTAATTAAAAACTTTATTTAAAATTTACTTAAAACAAAACTTATGTAAAAATAATTTTTAATTAAAACTAATATTATAAAATTCTAATTAATTAAGAATTAAACTAATTAAACTTTTTAAATAAAAACATTTTTCTATATTTTTATTTTATTATTTTTTTTATATTTTATTTATTTTATAAACTGAAACTAATTTTATATTAAAAATTAACTTTAATAAAAGTTAAAAGAAAATAAAACGTGACAATTGATTAATAACCAAAACAAACACAGCCTAACAGAATTACACTTTATTAAAGAAATAAAAGAAACTAAAATCAAAAGAGCCTTTGGCTCAGATGGTTATCACGTTGGGTGTGTGAAGTCTAGGTCTCGAGTTCGAAACCCATGGAAGACATAATTTTTGGATTATTTTTCTTTTTGACAGGAAAGTAATTCCCAGTCACATGAGTGACTTTTTGTGAGCTTATTTGCTCAAAAGCTGAGAGGACACAGCTTTGTGAGCTTATCAGATTGGTAGAAACTGATAAGCAGAAAGTTACCCAACATAAACATGACATATAACAATCAAAAATAATCTTTATGATCAGCTGACAAAATTAAGACAAACTATGCAGAAAATTACACAAACTAATCATATTATGAGAAGAGCAGACTTTCAAAACGAAGCAGTAACAAATCCTAACCCAAAACTCACCTAGATCTATCAACTGAAACAAGCTATCAACGTTATTATAACAATCAATCTTACTTGATCTAAATTTAGCATAAAAACTGTCTAGAAATTAATGAGTAAAAACATGCAAGTAACTCAGTTTTAGTACCAAATCAAAACGACAGTTCCTACTACTAAGTAGTAATGCCTTATTCAAACAGAAAACAGAAACTTTGCAACGAATCGAAATACCAGTTATCCCACACAATTAAATGCCAATCAACTATCATTTTTTACACATCAACACTTTATGCATATCATTTAACAACCTACTGACTCACACTCAAGATCTTAACGCTACTAACCTTAAATCAACACAGACTTCAACTGGTTACCTTAAATGCACTTCACAAGTAACTTTTCTAACAAAATACCAGGTTTACCCTAACATTCAAAGATATAGCTACAAATAATCGAGCAGATTCAAACATCTATCACAACTAAATAATTAAGCAGATTTAATCCAGCAACAAGCAGATTCATTAATAAACATAACCGTTAAAAAGAAACGAAAATAGAACCTTTTGGAGTATCCTTTGAGAAGAAGGTAAGCGCTGCGCTTCCTTTAGAACCGAGTCGACATCGACACCACCATTAAATTCAACGAGCCATCAACGAAGACACCATCAACAATCGAACCGAGAACAGTATTCGAACCAGTAGAATCATTTAACTTGATGTTTATCAGTGGATAAACATTTATCATATCCCTAATCTTACTCTATTATTCACAATAGCTATTGATCCAGCTTACATGAACAATATTAAATCATAACATCAATTCATAAATTCAGATTGCAAAAATTTCTCAATAAAAGTAAATAAAAACGTGAGATAAAAACTGGAAGATCAATTTTATTAAAGTAATTCAAACATTACAACTTTTTAAAGAAAATTACAATTCCTAAAATCAAACTAACATTATAACTCTAAGTAAAAGAAGGGATGAATACATGATAATTTTCGGGGGTATTTATAGCCTCCCCAGGGCTTTGTTGGTGCGAATATGCGCATCTTCCAAGGGATATTCCCTTTTCTTCTTAGCCTTTGATCATCCTTCTTCTCTTTCTCTCTCTTTTCAGTTTGGATCCAAGGGTTATGATTAGTCTCTCCACACACGGATTGCCAAGGTGGCAATCCTTGTGTTTGTTGTGCTTGTTTTAAGCCCTATGATTGGCTGAATTAGGAGGATGAGGTGTTGCAACCTATAAGAAACGGCCACGTAGCTTTGTTCTTCCACTCTCTCTTCCGAAATCATTGGGGATTTTATTCCCAATCACGTGTGATTCACTCGTGTGCCAAAACCCCCATATCAATTTGATTTTTTTACCCATTCTAGGGTTTTGGTGAATAGTAGATTTTTAGCAGGCTTTGGGGTTAAAAACTTTGGGGAAGAAGGGTTGACATAGGGAGTAAAGGAGAGTATTTTTAATGTGTGAAAAACAAGTGGGTGAAAAAGGACGGTTGGATATTTTATATGGGAAGTGACGTGGGGTAAAAACGAGTGGGTGCAATATTTGTTTATTGAGTGGGTGGGTATTTGTATGGTGGGGAGAAGGTTCGTTTTAAAAAAAATGTGTGTGTGACAATAATAAAACGAAGGGAAAGATTATAACATAGCTGAAACCCTAGAAACCCATTTAATCATTCATTTTATTTCATTGCTGGGCCTTGGGCCTGATACACAATTAATTCCATCCGAGTGTAAAACCTTTTTGGGCCAAATGGGTTTTTAAACTCCTCAATGATTTAATTTGAAACTTAAATGGGCTTTTGAGCCCATTTTCCAAATGTGGGTCCCACTTGGCTCGTAAACTCGACAAATGATTAAATCCGCTAAAGTCAAGCTCGATTTTGGCTTCTAAGATCTTTTTCATCAATCTCGTGTCGGTTTTCGTCGGTTTTCACGAACTTGGTACCTACACACATTCAAACAAGAAACAAGCATTTCCAAGGCATATATGATACATCTCATGCAATATTTTAGTGTTTTAAGCTACTAATGATATGAGTAATTAAGCTCATATCAAACTCCCCCATGCTAAGCAATTGCCGTGTCCTCACGCAATGATAAAATTAAACTATGTCTACACCATTATTCAACATTATTTTGTAAGGAAATAAAATAACTTTAAATATCATAAAAAACTCAAATAGATTCATCGTCCCCGACTTTTCACTTTTCCATGCCAAGTGCAAAAACAAGATCATTGTTATTATAAGTTGGTAGACAAACACGAATTCATGTGGGCCAATTACTCACTTAGACTCCCTTATTCCTAGGTGTATCTCTTATATTTTATTGTTGTCTTAAATGATCACGAGGATGCATTGTTGAATTATTTCGATAATTTATTAGGCCGAAAATAAAGTGAACGATTTAATCAATAGTTAGCTAAAGGACAAAATCTTTTAAAACTGCTTCTCGGGCTCTCATAAAGTTCATATCTTGGCATAACTTGTTTCGCGATTTGAGACCTTTCTCGGATCGATATTTGGCAATGACTTAATACTTCCAACCTTGAGAGACGCTCACGAAATAATGGTCTTCTCTTCATAATATTTTTTCACTTGAAGTTTTGAGAGATTCATACTTGGACCACGACTTCTTCATTTTTCTCCAATCTTTACTTGGGATTTTGATTAACAACGATCCGCCTCCTTTTTGGACTTGGCTTCATTTATCCTCATACCTTCTTTTTGGTCTTTTTGGATAGACTTCTCCATGACTTTTTGGGAGTATTTTGCTTTTCGTCGTGTGTCTCGATCCTTCATATTGATTTTTGATAAATGAGTCTTCACATCACTTGAGATCTTTAGCAATAAAACATAGCCCTCATGTCTTGTTAGGACCTTTTTGGACTCGCCAATCTTCGCATCCCGCTTCAATAAGTTATGCCTTGGCTATGAACTCTAATCCATACCGAGCAACTTTTAAACGATCTTGGGCTAGAAGCTAAGTAACTTTTCAAATCGTTCAACATTATTTATTGCAATTAAATTTATTAACAAGTGATGGGAGAATAGGCTCATAATTAGCTCACATAAATTCCCGAAAGAATACCGAACTTATAATTGGCTCTATCGTCTCTTGTTCTCCATATTGTAAAATTTCAAGAATGAAATCAATGGATACTTAGCCTATTAAATCAAAGTTTTGGGTTTTCAAGTCATCTATAGGATCTTGCAACTTCTTAAACTTTTGCAAGTTTTAGAATTTTCGTTTTAAAGTTCCCTTGATAAACGACTTTCTAGGATCAATTATAGGAGCTTGCGAAAAGTTCTTGTTCTTAACTCATATGAATTAAGACTTTCGCGTTTTAAAGCTCCCTATATAATAGCCTAGCAAAACTTAATTCAAATACGTTAAGGAAAAGCTAAGGTTAAAAACCGAGTCGAGTCAAAAACTATTCTTATTGAAAACTTACATTCGTGACAATAACACAAAAAATTTTAAAATTTTATTGAAAAATGAGAAAAACAACACGTTTGGACACGACAAAAGCAATTGCAAGCGATTATATCGATTGACTCCCCCATGCTAAAACCAAACATTGTCCTCAATGTTTCTTAGCTCAAGAGTAACACCCCCTTGCTAAAACACGAAGAGTCTAATGCAAACTCCTAGCATGGAAAGAGTACGCAAATCTATAAGCCGTTTATTAATTATGCCTCAAGATAAAACGTTAATCAATAAAAATCAAGGGTAAGAAAGTGTGCCCCTTTATGGCATTCAAAGAATGGAAGATCAAGTGGACCGGCAAAAACCGAACACGAGAGTCTTCAAATATAAGGGTCGTACCTAAGATTACAACACAACAAAACACGAGCACGAGCTTGAAAGATCAAGCCTTATTAGGTGTTAGAAAATAGAAAGAAGATAGAATGTATGGGACTCCCCCACAAGGCACCTCGTTTTTGTTAACCGAGTCATGAGCTCGACTCAATCCCCGCATTCATTGGTCCTTAGGGAAAATGGTGCAAACCGGCATATTGTAATAAAATCTAACATAAAGCACGATGTCGGGGTCAAAGATCTCATCCTCGTTGTCGAATGACAAACGAAAGGAAAAACTCCAACACGAATCTCTAACAAGAGATGGTAGTCACAACTAATGGTATGGATGTAGCATGCTCCCCGAGATAAACTCGCACCAAGATGATTAAAAAGTCTTTCAATTATTGCATCGGTGAAAGTCCGAGATTTCCCTAAATAAACGATTCCGGGATCGAATACCTCGTCCTCAGTGGAGAAAGGAAAGGACAACACGGTGTCGTCCCCCCATGCTAATTCAAGATCATAGAAAGCACATGGAAATGGTGGGATAAAAGTTTCATCCATAGTGGTTTCAACTTGCATGACTTTGTTGACCTTTTCACTCTTAGGAATGTGAAGAAAGGGGTCATGGTACTCAAAACGAGTCGCATGAAAAACCCGCACATTAAGATCAAAGCGAGTGGGAAGGATAATTGGATCAAAAGTAATTTCTCCCTCCGGGTCAATATTGTCATCATCATAAATCGGGTGATTAAACCAAGAGTCTTCATCACCTTCATTAGACTCTTCCTCAAATTCCGAAGGAATGTCTATATAAAGACACTCATCATCCTCCTTAAAGAAAAGCTCATCATCACAACGGTTGTGAGATGTAGGAGGTGTGATGTTCTCAAAATCCTCTTGAAACAACGGATTATTGGTCATTGAAACTTCAAATAGAGGATTTGAGTAAGTCACGAAAGTGTCGTCATCCTTGTCATCACAAGAAATATCCGACAAAGTATCGAGTGTGTCACATTCGGATACTAGATCATCATTCTCATTTGAAGGCAATTCATCGGCGAATTCCTCGAGAATGGTAGGTAAAACACTAGAATCACGTTCGATCTCGAGATCGGAAACGTCTTCACTTCCCCGTGGAAGTGGATCAAGGATAGCAAAAAGTTCATCGATGAACTTATCACATGAATAGTCACTAACCTCACTCGGTGTGAAGTTAGGAATCAAAGGCTCTTCAAATGAAGATTGTGCCTTGGGAACATCAACATGATCCATAGAAGAGAGTGAAAATGAGTCCATTTTCAAAGATTGTTCAATTAAAGCAATGTCACTCTCGAGATCAAAATTCTCATTAACAAACTCACTAGCATCAAATGGCTCACTCAAGTAGTCATCTATTTGTTTTTCAATCTTAGCATCCTCGTGTGAAGTGAGTGAAGATGAGGAAAGGTTACAACAAGTTTCAACAAAGCAAGCTTCTTCATTTGATTTTAACTTTCCTTTATCACAATTAAAAGTTTCCAAAATGGGAAAAACACCTTTATCAAAAATAGCTTTTTTATCATTTTCAATTGCTTCAACAAGCTTAACACTTTCAACTTTCTTAGCAACAAATCGTGGAAACCTTTCCGGTTTAAAAACAATGCTTTTATCTCCATAAAACAACTCAATTTCCTCTTTCCTCATATCAACTAAAACATTGGCCGTGCACAAAAATGGTCGTCCTAAAATAATTGGCACACGAGGATTGGTCTCATAATCGACTATAGCAAAATCGGCTAAGTACAAGAAATTCCCCACTTTCATTATGACACTTTCCGCTATACCAACCGGTCGAGTGGTGGTTCCATTAGCAAGCTCAATGATCATACGAGTGGTACTAAGAGGTGCATAATCAATGGTCTTCCAAAGGGCTAGGGGCATGATGTTTATGCTAGCTCCTAGATCGGCTAGGCCTTTGCAAACCCCAAGCTCATTGAAAACACAAGGTATCAAGAATTAACCCGGATCTTTATACTTCTCGGGAAAGAAATCAAAGAAAACCGAGGTACTAATCACATTCAAAGTAGCCTTAGTAACTTCTAGGAAAGTTTCCTTAGGTGGAGGCTTAAACTCAATCACTTCAACTTCATCTAAATTCTCACAATCATCATAAACGGTAACGGCCTTAAGTTCTCCCTTCGGTTTTGGAATGGTATTGCTAGGTAAGCAACCCGAAGAAGATGACGGTTTAGACATAAATCCCTCAAACATCGAAAGCAACTTATTTTGACTTTGTTCCAAACTTTGGTGCATATGATTTTGACTTTGTTCTAGCCTTTGTTGATTAAGCTCAATCTTGTTATTTTGCCCTTTAATCGTATTTTGAAAATCAAGTCTCAAAGTATTAATTTGCCCTTGAATGTTATTTTGAAAATCTTTCATGTTTGCCTCATTTGATTTCATGTAACTTGACAAATCATTTTGATTATTCCCTTGAAAACCTTGATTGTTTTGACTAGCATTAAACCCATTTCCTTGATTATAATTCCCTTGGTTACCACGGTTAAAATTATTCCCATTGTTTCCATTGTTGTACCTATTTTGAACCGGTGGAAAACCCGGTGGAGCAACATGATTTTGACGAGGAACTTGACCGTTGGAGCCATAAGTTCCCGTCGCGGCAAAAGCACTAGCTTGATCAAACCCCGCGTTCAAACAAGCATAATTAGGATCTGCTCCACCACATGATACACAAACATTCTCAACCATATTAATGGATCCATGAGGATTCTTCCTAAGCTCATTCAAAATTGTGTCAATCTTAGAGTCCAATCTAGAAATCTCGTGATTAGATGAATTCACATTAGAAACACCCGGTGTGTTTCGTGAATATTGTGCTCTAGACTTATCCTCAATTATTCCCCACGCGTCTCTCGGTGTTTTTCTTAAAAGATTACCACCCGCGGCGGCATTTAAAGAATCTTGTTCAATCATATTAAGCCCATTATAGAAAGTATTTATTTGATGTAATTCCGAGAAACCGTGGTGTGGACATTGTCTTAACAAATCTTTAAATCTTTCCCAAGCAACCCCAAACGATTCATGCACTTTTTGTTCAAATATAGTTATCTCATTCTTAAAATGTGTTGTTTTGGACGGTTGAAAGAAATAATTCATGAACTTAGACACTAAATCATCCCAAGTTAAGATCGAACCCGGTGGTTCTTTCTCATACCAAAGCTTAGCATTACCCTCGAGCGAGTACGGAAAAAGCATGAGCTTAATCACGTCATTCGGCACATCTCTAAACTTGAGAGTCGAGGTAATTCGATTAAAATTCCGAATGTGAGAATGCGGGCTATCGGCCTCATTGCCACGAAATTGGTCGGCACGAATGAGCGATAAAAGACCCGTCTTAATCTCAAAATGATCCGCCAAAATAGCCGGCACAACGATTGCTTCCCCATACCCTTCGGTGGGTGCACGGAGCAATTCCTCCATTGTACGGTTATCGGCCATCTCTACAACAAATAGGTGGAAGCTCGGGTTCCACTATTCGTTGTTGACGATTTCTATTTCTACGAGGAATATTTTCAAGCCTATTAAAATCAATCACAAGACGAGAAGAACGTAATTGCATACACTACAAAGACGAGAATTTAGAGGATTGAAGAAAAGAAATTAGACAAGAAAGAAGATTATTTTTGGTATTTTTTTTTGGTATTGCTCAATCAATAATGATCGATAAAAAACAAGGAATAAGGATAACTACTATGGAAGTAAATTACCCTCGGTCGACTTTGAAACGATAGGTGAAAACCTAAACGTCTCGAGGTTCAATAAGTAAACAAAAAAAAATAAGATTTATTACTACTTGAGTCGGCAAACCAATAATAGGTTGTCCCTCTCAATATACGCACAAGCAAGCGGGGAAACGAGGTGGCACTAAGCACTTAAAAACCTTTTTCCTTAGACGGCCTTTTATAGCACGTCGCCTTATACCCACCTTATAGTTTGTATAAATCAAGTTCAAACTTCTTATTAGTATTTATCTATTTTGCCTTTATTTTTGTTTTGGGTTCGAATACAATAGCTAGGTGATGAAATCCCAACTAAGGCTTATTTGAAAAGTATTTAAAATTATTGTTCTACGTAATACAATATATTATTCACAAAAAACGAGAAAGCCGATACATACTACTTAATAGAAAAATAACAAAACTTTCCGAGGACGGAAAGGGTCTTCAAATCCACGATCAACAAATCTCCACAAAGACGAATCGTACACAAGATCCCCGGCAGCGGCGCCAAAATTTTTGATGTGTCGTGGATAGTATATGTGATAATTAGATACGTTATAGGGTAAATTAGACAATTACCTTTAGGAAAAAGTAATAATCTAATAATACCAATGACGAATTCAATTAAACACGTGAGTGAACCAAGTTCGTTGTACACGAAGATCAAGTGAATTTGAGACGTTTCGTTTTGATTTGGACAATTGATTTGAATGTGTCGTTGGTTTTTAAACTACCATTAAACTCTACGAATTTTAAGCTAATTAAAATTATCCTAAAGTGCATGAATCGTTAATCCCGCTATTTTAAAAATCTAAATCAATTAATTACTTAAAAATAAACACTATTAAAAATTAAGCTAATTTATAATCTATAAAAATTAATTCTACTTAAAAATTATAACTTCTACTTTAAAATTTAAACTAATTTAATTATCTATGAAAAATTAAGTCTATTAAAAAAAATCTAATTAAACTTTTTAAATCTAATTAAAAACTTTATTTAAAATTTACTTAAAACAAAACTTATGTAATAATAATTTTTAATTAAAACTAATATTATAAAATTCTAATTAATTAAGAATTAAACTAATTAAACTTTTTAAATAAAAACATTTTTCTATATTTTTATTTTATTTTTTTTTATATATTTTATTTATTTTATAAACTGAAACTAATTTTATATTAAAAATTAACTTTAATAAAAGTTAAAAGAAAATAAAACGTGACAATTGATTAATAACCAAAACAAACACAGCCTAACAGAATTACACTTTATTAAAGAAATAAAAGAAACTAAAATCAAAAGAGCCTTTGGCTCAGATGGTTATCACGTTGGGTGTGTGAAGTCTAGGTCTCGAGTTCGAAACCCATGGAAGACATAATTTTTGGATTATTTTTCTTTTTGACAGGAAAGTAATTCCCAGTCACAGGAGTGACTTTTTGTGAGCTTATTTGCTCAAAAGCTGAGAGGACACAGCTTTGTGAGCTTATCAGATTGGTAGAAACTAATAAGCAGAAAGTTACCCAACATAAACATGACATATAACAATCAAAAATAATCTTTATGATCAGCTGACAAAATTAAGACAAACTATGCAGAAAATTACACAAACTAATCATATTATGAGAAGAGCAGACTTTCAAAACGAAGCAGTAACAAATCCTAACCCAAAACTCACCTAGATCTATCAACTGAAACAAGCTATCAACGTTATTATAACAATCAATCTTACTTGATCTAGATTTAGCATAAAAACTGTCTAGAAATTAATGAGTAAAAACATGCAAGTAACTCAGTTTTAGTACCAAATCAAAACGACAGTTCCTACTACTAAGTAGTAACGCCTTATTCAAACAGAAAACAGAAACTTTGCAACGAATCGAAATACCAGTTATCCCACACAATTAAATGCCAATCAACTATCATTTTTTACACATCAACACTTTATGCATATCATTTAACAACCTACTGACTCACACTCAAGATCTTAACGCTACTAACCTTAAATCAACACAGACTTCAACTGGTTACCTTAAATGCACTTCACAAGTAACTTTTCTAACAAAATACCAGGTTTACCCTAACATTCAAAGATATAGCTACAAATAATCGAGCAGATTCAAACATCTATCACAACTAAATAATTAAGCAGATTTAATCCAGCAACAAGCAGATTCATTAATAAACATAACCGTTAAAAAGAAACGAAAATGGAACCTTTTGGAGTATCCTTTGAGACGAAGGTAAGCGTTGCGCTTCCTTTAGAACCGAGTCGACATCGACACCACCGTTAAATTCAATGAGCCATCAACGAAGACACCATCAACAATCGAACCGAGAACAGTATTCGAACCAGTAGAATCATTTAACTTGATGTTTATCAGTGGATAAACATTTATCATATCCCTAATCTTACTCTATTATTCACAATAGCTATTGATCCAGCTTACATGAACAATATTAAATCATAACATCAATTCATAAATTCAGATTGCAAAAATTTCTCAATAAAAGTAAATAAAAACGTGAGATAAAAACTGGAAGATCAATTTTATTAAAGTAATTCAAACATTACAACTTTTTAAAGAAAATTACAATTCCTAAAATCAAACTAACATTATAACTCTAAGTAAAAGAAGGGATGAATACATGATAATTTTCGGGGGTATTTATAGCCTCCCCAGGGCTTTGTTGGTGCGAATATGCGCATCTTCCAAGGGATATTCCCTTTTCTTCTTAGCCTTTGATCATCCTTCTTCTCTTTCTCTCTCTTTTCAGTTTGGATCCAAGGGTTATGATTAGTCTCTCCTCACACGGATTGCCAAGGTGGCAATCCTTGTGTTTGTTGTGCTTGTTTTGAGCCCTATGATTGGCTGAATTAGGAGGATGAGGTGTTGCAACCTATAAGAAACGGCCACGTAGCTTTGTTCTTCCACTCTCTCTTCCGAAATCATTGGGGATTTTATTCCCAATCACGTGTGATTCACTCGTGTGCCAAAACGCCCATATCAATTTGATTTTTTTGCCCATTCTAGGGTTTTGGTGAATAGTAGATTTTTAGCAGGCTTTGGGGTTAAAAAGTTTGGGGAAGAAGGGTTGACATAGGGAGTAAAGGAGAGTATTTTTAATGTGTGAAAAACAAGTGGGTAAAAAAGGACGGTTGGATATTTTGTATGGGAAGTGACGTGGGGTAAAAACGAGTGGGTGCAATATTTGTTTATTGAGTGGGTGGGTATTTGTATGGTGGGGAGAAGGTTCGTTTTAAAAAAAATGTGTGTGTGACAATAATAAAACGAAGGGAAAGATTATAACATAGCTGAAACCCTAGAAACCCATTTAATCATTCATTTTATTTCATTGCTGGGCCTTGGGCCTGATACACAATTAATTCCATCCGAGTGTAAAACCTTTTTGGGCCAAATGGGTTTTTAAACTCCTCAATGATTTAATTTGAAACTTAAATGGGATTTTGAGCCCATTTTCCAAATGTTGGTCCCACTTGGCTCGTAAACTCGACAAATGATTAAATCCGCTAAAGTCAAGCTCGATTTTGGCTTCTAAGATCTTTTTCATCAATCTCGTGTCGGTTTTCGTCGGTTTTCACGAACTTGGTACCTACACACATTCAAACAAGAAACAAGCATTTCCAAGGCATATATGATACATTTCATGCAATATTTCAGTGTTTTAAGCTACTAATGATATGAGTAATTAAGCTCATATCAGTGATCAAAACTAAGAAAGATTAGTTAACACTAATAATGTTTTTAGGCATTACTTGCATTAACAATCTCCCCCTTTTTGATTACGAAAACAATAAACTCATTTACGTATAAACACAAACTATGAAATTATTAACTAGTTTATCACTATTATTTCTCCCCCTTTGTCGTAGCAAAAAGGTTAGCATAAGTCTTTGAAGTGCATCGAACTTTGCTAGTAGCTCCCCCTTGGTAGTTGCTCCCCCTAGCTTGGGGCACCAAGTTTGTGAGCTAAGGTGACATGCTACACAAAGGTTAGTAGAAAGGAAAGAAACACCAATGTATATATGATCACTACCTACTAAGTAACTTGAGAGGGAGAAAGAGAAGATATCTTAAATTAGAAGCAAGTATTTTGCTAAGTATGTCCAAAGAGGTAATTGACAAAATCAAACTTCAATAAAGTGAAGATGATAGGCTTGTCAATGGGTTAAAGCTTTAGAATTGATGGAATCACCCATAAGCAATTGTAAAAATTTAACCAAGATCAACTCAAAAATATAACTAATTAGATAGCACACAAATAACACACAAGTTAAAAGAAATACAACAAAGAGGATAGTCATACACATAGTATGAGTATCTAAAAGCAATAAATATGGAAAATAAACCACTAAGCATAAGCTAGTCTAATAGTGATATTTTCCAAGATTGCTAAAAAAATAAAAATAAAATTAAAAAGACGACGATGCATCATTCGAAGTTTTGTCCACCGGAACGAAAACTTGAATAGGAGGTCGAGTGAGGAGGAATTCAAGAAAATTTAACTTCTCATATACACGAGCAAGTTCAATTTGTTGAAATCGGCAACAATCACACGAGGATCCATGATGCAACACAAAATCGTTTGATGGGGGTATGGCATCAAACTTAGGGTTTGGTGGTGGTGGGGTAAAGGGTTTGGGAGTATTTTCACAATGCCTTGTGAGGTTTGGGAAGGTGGAAAGGTCATTGAGTTGGGGGGTATTAAAGGATTGTGGTGGTGGTGGAACATGTTCTTTTGCTCCGGTGATGGGGTTTATGGTGTAAGTCTCATTCCAGTACTTGATTGGAGAGAAGGTAGGGTTTTTGGGTGGTTTGGACGAAGATGGTTCATTCTTCTTAACCCAAACGGGTCGAACCGAGATTTTCGGTTTCTTTGAAAGCTTGGATGAGCAAGCTTTGGGTGAGTGGGGTTGTGACAAAGAAATGTCAAGGTTAGGAATGTAGGAGTTAGGCATTGTGAGAGTGTGAGAATGATATCTCAAGGTTATGTGAGAATGAATTCTCAAGGTTGGGAAGGTGTGAGAATGAAATCTCAAGGTTGGGGTATAAGTAAAATGTAATCAAGGTAAGAATTTGAATACAAAATGTGTATTGTCAAGGAATGTTTAGTCAATTTGAGTAAACAAGGAATCTTGACTGGGAATAGGGTTTAAAGATTTTGACCAAAAATTCGTCAAAAGCCACATTTCTGGCCGCGGTACCTTATATGGTCCGGCGGTTCCATATCACTAAGGAACCGCGGGTCCTTAAGGAACCGCGTCCAGTGGATTTTAAACAATGTTTTTCCTGGGTTTTGGGAAAAACTAAGACTTTTTCAAAAAGTTGCAAATCTTGGATTTTTACCTCTATTAGAACCAAAATATGCTAGGGTTGCATAAAGAAACACATTCACAAAGAATGTCTTAACAAAGGGTGACAAAATAATTAGATATCATTTTGAACAAATTTTAGTCAAGTTTAGGGGTTGTGATAGATTTAGGATCAATTTTAATTTCAAATTGAAGTTGATTAGTGTGCACAAAAGGATAGAATCACACAAAGCTAAATCCATAACACAACAACAATGAACATTCATTAATGAGTAAACAAGTACAAAGATAAGTAAAACTAACTAATACATAGCTAGCTTATTATAAAATCTAGATAAATAGTTTTCTTTGGCTTGTTGTTGAAAACTCTTATTATGAAATGACTCCACCATTCATCTCCTAGGAGGAGGCATGGAAAACAAAGCAAGCAAGAAGTTTTGCAACCTCCTATGTAGCTCATACATGTCCATCCTAAGGTTATGGATGATGTAGTGATTGTAAAGACAACATGGGCAAGTAGGACCATGAGTTTGTTGAAACCCAAAGTAAGGATCACCCAAGAGGAGGGAAAGTGGGACACCCAAAATTGGGATATTTGAGTTGGGTGGACGTGGAGGAGGCAAGTTCTCCAAGGGTGATGTGGGTGAAAGAGGAGGCATGTTCCCCAAAGGGGAAATGGGTGAGTGTGGAGGTAAATCCTCCAAGGTTGGTGAAATGGGTGAGTTGTGAGGGGTAAATGGTGAAGTCACCAAAATGTCATCAAAGTCATTCCCAAAAGGAATTCTTTGGATTGGTTGAGGTTGTGTGGTCACTTCCAAGGGTGCACTTGGAGTGAAGGGTGAGGAGAGCTCATTCATTCTAGAGTTGAATGAAGAGGAGGTAGAACCAATAGAGTGGTTAGTACCATGGGTGGAGGAGGTATTGCATGGTGCGAGAGGTAAGGAAGGTGATGAAGAAATGAGGATAGGAGCATTCTCATTCTTGGGTGTATGGAAAGGTGAAGAGTTAGGCTTAGCTACCTTAACCCTTATTTTGAGTGTTTTTCTTGGGGTGGAGGTCTTGGAAGTGTTTGAGGTTTTGGTACACACCATGGTTGATTAGGGTGGTTTTAGGTTTAGGGAAGTATGTTTGATGTGTGAAGAACATGCAAACAAGGTGGGTTTAAATGGTTGAGGGGATGATCCAAACTAGTAATGGGTTAAAATCATTTTAGGTGAATAATGAATTTAGATACCCTAGTTTAGGAAATGTGCAGTTTATTACTGAAAATCATGCAAGGTTTACACAAAATTAAGAAAACAGTGTAAAGCAAAGATGCTGTCGTGCACAGTGGCCGGAGGTTCCTTATCTAGGACCGGCGGTACCTTATCGATAAGGAACCGCGGGTCGATATGGAACCGCGACCAGAAGGTTTTCAAAAATTTCCCATCCCAGTTTTTGGTAAACCCAGATTTTTCCCAAAGGTTTCACAAGCCAAAGTTAACTACAGATCATAATTTAATAAACTAACTATCATATGGCATGCACAAATCTATGTAAAACACACTCATGATGGCATAATAAACATCTAAGGATCAAAATAAATGGTAATCCAAGCATGCAACACAAGTTAATAAACAGCTAAACCGAAGTGTTAATAACCAAATGTTAAACCATCAAATCCAAACTTTGACACAACTTCAAAGTCTTTACTTCCTTTTCTTTCCTAAACCCTTGATCATCTTTCCCAAATAATTGAACCCTTTTCTTGACTCCACTCGGTGTTCATGTAATTCTCCCCGGGTTCTAAGATTCTGAAGGTCTACGAGATCATTGGCCTATTCTACATGATGGATTTGATGGATTAATATGGTTGATTGATTGATAAATAAAGAAGAAGATGAAGGAATGAGATGAGGGATTAGAGAGAGAAAGGAGAGAGGGGAGAAAGTTAGAGAGAGAAAGTTAAGATGGAAAAATGATTAAGTGTGAAATGACAATCAATAACCCCTCCTAACATGCTAGGAGGGGATATATATAGCCCACCCTACATGTGGGCTATATGGACTATACATAAGATAAATAGATCACGAGCCCATTACATAATTATCGTTGGAGCGACCGATCCTTCATAAATACGTAAAACGTATTTCCAACAATCTCCCCCTAAGGGAGGTCGCTCCAAGTTACAAAGTTCTAAATAGTCTATATCTCGTGATCTATGCTAACTAAGATGTGACCGAGACTTTATTAGGAAAAACGTATTTCCAACAATCTCCCCCTAAGGGAGGTCACATCTTTTTACAAAATCTTAAACCTAGCATCTATGCTTGAGTCTTCGATCTTGTTCTTGTGAATATGCTTGATGTGATCTTTGACTTTAGTCTTGAGCATGTTTCCTTTCCTTGACCTTATGCATTCTTCACTTGTGATATTTGCCTCTTTGTGACTTCATGTTCCACATACTTATACTTTTAAATTCTTGAAAGCTTCAGAGTTTGATACAGCGGAAGACTTGACCTTCAGGCTTTCTTGAATTTGTTGAAGTACTAGTTGTATGTAGTATAAGCATGTGGTGACGACTTCTTCTGGATTGTACACCGCAATGCCACCTTCTTGTTACGCTGCATAAGACAGTTAGCAACAAACAATATACACGGATGAAATGGCCTTGAACATTTCATTCTAATTCGGTAGCATTTTACCTCCGGTCGGTGAAGACCGTTGGACGATATTAAATATCGTACTTGTGGCAGGTAGTTTCAATAAAGAACCTCCTTGACAAGATTTCGCGGGTAAACCCGTTCTCTTTACTCGACCGTCCAAAGCTGACTGCGAACGTAAAGAGTGAATCATTTGGATAATATTATCCGCATGATTTGAAGCCGTCAATTCATGTTCCTGGAACAAGTGAAGTTCAATTAAGAACCGCACCATCGTTGCTTTCCAGTTGTCACTAGCTTGATTCATATAGAATCTTGCAAGTTACCTACCAAGTGCTGTTTGATGTTAACACTAGAAGGATTTCCATTCGTCACTGTAAATACTTAATAGTATTTACTCTGAATGTTCTGGCAAGATCACTAAGATATTGCGTAGAGGCCTGGAACGTGTTTAAATTCATTTAAGAATTAAACCACAGTTGCTTTCCAGTTATCACAATTTTGATTCATAAAGAATCGCACAAGTCACCTACCATGAGCTTTTTGATATTCGCTCAAGAAGGATTTCCATCTTCATTGTAAATACTTTCGTATTACTCGGATGTTCAGGCAAGATCATGAAGATTTTGCGTAGGACTCTTAAGATCTTTCTTACTTTTCACAGTGTGTGAAGAAGCAAGGAAATATGAAAGTGTGTCCTAATGAGATATTTGATGATCTCAAATGGCTCTAGACTCGATCGTGCATTTTGGATTTTTAGTGATCGGAGGCTGGAGAGGAGTGCCACCTTTTCAATACCAGTCTATTCGGAGTGAATAAACCAATAGATAATGTGTTGATCTCCGTGTGATTAAAACAAATACCTTTTGAGAGATATTTGAGTTAGCTGGGAAGGGTTGTGCATTGCATCACTGGGTCCATGATGTCTTTCTTCAATATCGAGAATCATTAACAAAAATGATCTCAATAGCATATGTATTGACCCGGTTTCTGCCTAAAGTTGTAAGGAGGGATTCTTTCTTTACACCCTTTATCTTTACAATTCTTTTTCATTCCTCAACCCCTTCAATGCTTACCAATACGTCATCACTAGCACCTTGTTGTGATTGTTCCAGTGCTAACTTAAGTACTTGGTTGGCATTCAGCTACGTTCACAATCTTTCTCCATCTTTCCTAAGGACTACTATTTCTAGCTATGGAATGTCCTTGGGAAGATTCCTCCGGTTCTAGAGGAATCATTGGACTTTAACCTATCCTACCATCCTTATGTCACCACAATCTTCATTGTCGTGAATAGATATGTTTTGGGTAAGTGTATGTCACCATGAAATCCATTTTGAAGTGCAAATCCATTTTGCTCCCCCTTAACATATGCCACGATATCCGAAAACATTTTGCACATGTCGGGATGAGCTATGACGTTAAGTCAAACCATTTATGATTGATCATATCCCATATTAAATCACATTTTCTCCCCCATATTAAAAATATTAACCCAATCGATGTTTTTAATATCAATTGATTTAATAGCATTTTAAGAAAATTTGGGAAGAAAAATGCAAATCCAATTATCTTCATGAATTACACAAGCTCCCCCTCAAATTAATGAGGGTGTGCTGAAACGTAAATTAAATACCTTTTAAACACAAGTGAAAGGTATTTATCACGTGCAAAGATCATATATTATAATGAATTCACAAGATTAACAATTTACGAGGTAGAACCTGAATGATGGAGAACATCATATGAAAGATTCACATGGTTCTTGTTCACGAATGTTGGTCACCTCGTCACGTCCCTGAGAAAATTAATTCCCGTTGTTGAGTCAAAGCTTTCCGGTGAAATGCTTGACTTGATTATGAAAAGCGGGTTGCTATCTGAAATAATAGAAAACCATTTTGAGCATGTTTTAAAAGTTTGAACTTCTGCTCGAACTTTATTTACAACCCCGTGTCATTATTGAATGACATTTCTAGGTTCGTAAATATTATCGATTCCAGAAGACATGCTCTTTTTATGAAAAACCAATTACTTGAGCTTAAGATGTTGAATATCTTATGAAACGAGCTCAAGTCCGAGAAGTTGTAAACTTCCCGTTTGTTAAGGATAAGTTTATCATCGGCGATAAACTTTCCTTTTATCTGAAGAACGAGTCCTAAGCTGACATTTACTTAGAAGTCGTGTTCATGAGCTTGAAAACTTTGACTGTTTTAACGGAAAGCTCATGACCGAGAAAGGTTAATTTCTCGTTACGAGGAAAAGTTCTCTTATTTAAAAGATACACTTTCCTTTCTGAGCTTAAAACTTTGAATGTTTTAAGACAAGCTCATGACCGAGAAAGGTGAATTTCTTGTTAAGAGGATAAGTTATCTTAAAAGATAATCTTTCCTTTATTTAAAGTTCGAGTTACAGTCTGACATTTAACTGTAAGTCTTTGTGCATGAGCTTAAAAACCTCGAATGTTTTTAATTTTAGCTCATGCCCGAGAAAACTTAATTTCTCGTTGTTAGGATAAGTTTATCATCCGCGATAAACTTTCCTTTCTTTGATGCACGGGTTACCATCTGATATTTAATGATAAACCATATACACGAGCTTAAAACCTTTGAATGGTTTTAGGATAAGCTCGTGTCCAAGAAAACTTAATTTCTTGTTAAGAGGGTAAGTTATCGTTGCGTAGATAAACTTCCCTGTCTCTGAAGTCCGGGTCGTCGTCTGTCATTTAACGAGGAGCCATTATGCATGAGCTTAAAAACTTGGAATGTTTTTGATATAAGCTCATGCCCGAGAAAAATGAATTTCTCGTTGTTAGGATAAGTTTACCATCGGCGATAAACTTTCCTTTCTTTGAAGAGCGAGTTATAGTCTGTGATGTGACTATAAGTCCTTGTGCAAGCTTTAACCATGAATCCCCTGAGATACTAGTTTCTCCGATATCTGCTTCTTCAGCAACCAAACTCTAAGAGTGTCCTTAGTTGAACGGTATACAACGATTGGACCGCTTCGTTCTTTTGGAACATCAACTTTGGTACCTGCATTCTCATTAGGAGTTTGTATACTTTTGCATGGGTTAGAGATATCTATTTTAGAAGCACGTGGGGGTTCATGGTTTTCTTTTCTTGTGTCAGAGGTGGCCTGGGGGGATGATTCACTTGTCTTAGTTGGCAAACGTTTCCTTTTATATAAAATCTTAAGTTCAGGCTTAAGTGATGTATCATCCTTTGCAATTTCCTCCCTAGTAGTCTTAGTAGAATCGGAGACTATCCTAGTTAAAGGGCACTCGTTTCCTACAAAAGTGAAAGTTCTACCAGTGGGGCGCCACATTTTACCAGTGGGTTTGATTTTAGCGACCCATTGGGATTTAAGTCTAGCACGGGAGTTCACCTCATTAAGCAATTTTTTGATACAGGAGTCATGATTTGCCGTAAAAGCCACATTTTCTACATGTTTTACAAGTAGCATATTTAATGTCCGAGTAATTCCTAGATGATTGATCGATGCTCCTAGGGTACGTCATGCTACGGTTAGCAGTGTTGGGTAATCTAGAAGGCATCTGACTAGGTTGGACATTGCTATCTCTTACTTGTGTCTTTTGTTTAGCTTCCCTAAGATCAGATTTATGGCAAACGTCATTTGAACTAGTTCTAGACGTGTTCATTGAGCTATTCTTAGAGAAACTAGGGGCAATCATGTGATGAGGTCTTGCTAAAACTGATTTAGTCACATTAGGCCTAGTTGGTGGAGTGACTGTTCTAGAAATATGACCCAAATCAACTTGGGAGGCAAACCGCGGTCTCGAGGATTGTGGTCGCTCGGATCTAAATGCAGTAGGTTGTCTGACAATCGGTTGTCTGACGAACTGATTTGTAGGCGGTTTCCCCAAGATCGATGGTTTTTCAAGCTTAGTATCCAAACTAGATCCTCTATTTTTCCTTAACTCGTTTTTCAACGCGGCTATAGCAAAGACCTTTTCCTGTACTTGAGCCTTTAATGTTTCATTTTCTTTGAGCACGTTATCTTGGAATGCCAACTTAGATTCAAGCAGTTGAATTTGTTTCAAAAGATTATCCTTTTCAGCTTTAGAATCTAGAACAGTTTGATCCAATTTTCTTTCAAGAACAACGTTTGACTTTTCAAGTTTTTCAAAGTATGTTTCAAATTTGTCCGTTTTCTTAGAAAATTCAAGTTTGGTATCCTCAAGATCTTTTGATTGCCGAGCTACGATCGTTTCGAGCTCTTTAATCTTGGAATCAGAATCAGTTAACGAGGCAGTTGTAAAGCATTTATCATGATGTACTATAGCATTTTGAACACTTTCTCCCCCATTATGACTCACATCGGATGAATTAGAAGTGGTATTTCTATCACTCTTTTCCATCCCATGTTTGTCATAATTAGGTTCAGAATGCTCAATATGCGGCATGTCATCAGCATATACATCATAAACAACATTACATTGTACCATGTTTGCAGGCGCTTCGTCATAAACGGGTAAGGTGTCAGCAAAAGAGATCTCGTGAACAGTCCCTGACGTGCCACTGGTATCATGTTGTCCTCCTGATTCCGTGCTCTTGGCATCGATAGGCTCTAAGTTTTCAACCGTATGACCAGTTTCCTCTTGCATCGAAGAGTCTTGCACTCCATTATCATACCCTTGCTGAAGTCGAGATATTTCATAAATCGAAGACGAGACCGATGACATGAGTTTCAAAATTGTATCACGGAAAACTCGAAGCTCGGTATGTGTATCTCGAAGAAACGATTGGCAAATCACTGAACTTGCAGACTTGATGATATTGAATTGGAGGAAAGGCGTGAGTTGTATCACAAGAGCCTTATAAGCAATTGACGATGCAGAGTGATTAAAGTTGTCACGGTTGAGTTGCTCGGCGAGTTCGGTCAAAGTGGTGAACATTGAGTCCATGAATATATGACGATCTTGACCAAAGATTGTCACAAATTCGCTCCCTCCTTGAATCCTCGAAAGAGTGACCAGATGAGACTGAAGCATTTGAAATGAAGTGATGCCACTTTCTCTAGCGTTGGCTTGCACTTGATGCAATTCTCCCTTGTTCGATGTCGAATTCAAGAAATCCATTGAAAATCGAGGAAAGATAAAGAAAAATGATGTGGAAGTTGTTGTTGTCGGGTTTTTACAATACGACTCGGCTCAAAAAGTGTTGTCGGCTCAAACGATTATGAATTAAACCCGATCAAAAATCCGTATTTGCTAAAAATATATCTCGTCACGTTGCCTTGTCCCGATTATAACTTAATAGTACAAAATTTTCAAAATAAAATTTTGAATAAGAATAAAAATATCAATGGATTATTAAAAAGTGAAAAGTTAATATCCAAAAAAAATGAAAATTTTCTAAAATAAGAATTAATTCAATCTTAAAAAAACTTTCTAAAATTAAAAAAATAAAAAGATCTGATTTTGAAATTTTGAGATGAAGCTAGACACGTTTGACAATTATCATTTACCAAAACTTTGTAAAACAAAACGTTTATTAAACTAACATTTTAAAAATGACAAAAAAAACAAAAGAAATGTAACTAAAATTTAGAAAGTAACGTGGCTAGGATAAATGACAAAAGTCAAAAAAAAAAAAAAAAAAAAAAAAAAAAAACTTTGTAAGATCCGCCTCACACGTGGACTATTTCTTCAAATGACACACTATTTCGTTTATTAAATAAATACTCCCCAAGCCTTGTTTACTCCGCCCTTTGACCTTATACCTCAAACAAATCTCATCAAAAACTAATCTCACTAAATCTCTCTCTCTCTCCTCCTCTAAAACTCCTCCGTCCCTGTTATCTCACTCTCTCCTAACAAAGATCAGCAAACCCTCCACTTAAGGTTTGGAGTTCACACCAAAGATTATGCAACAATAACTCCTTAAATCACTTTATAGTAAACCCACCAATAACATATGAATTGCATCCCATTCAATCTGTTAAACTGAACCAACAACCCGTCTTTAATTATGTACAAGAAACTGATCAAGAAACTTCTACAAGATCTTTAATTAGGTCTCGGGTAGGTGTGTTTATCGTCTAATCAAAGTCTTCTCTCATCTGTCGAGTCTTTCTTGTCTAGTGTCGAGTCTTTGGTGATTGTGGTGATTGCGAGTCTGAGTGAGAGTGTTGTGAGTGAGGGTGTTGTGAGTGAGGGTCGAGTCTAGCTGATTCGAGTGGTTGTGGTCTAGATGAGAAAAAATGTGAGTTGGTTTTTCGAAAGAAGTTATTTTGTCTGAGGGAGTCCAGTGAGATGAGTAGTCGTGTGAGTGTGTCGAGAGACGAGAGGGTTTGGGTTGGGAGATTTCGAGGGCGAGGGTGAGTCATGTCTGATTTTGTGGGCGAGGTTTTGGTTTCGAGTCGAGAGAGGAGAGGTGAGGTGAGGTGAGGGTTGGTTTCGAGTCGAGTCTGTTGGGTCTAGATGATGTGGGTCGTCGAGTGATATTCTAGTCTTGGGTTGAGTCAAGGGTGTGTTAGTTTGAGCCTGGTTTCGAGAGGTGTGAGGTTGAGGGGGGCTAGTCTGATGGGTTGGGTGAGGGAAAGAAAAGTCGAGAGGTGTGACGAGAGGTGAGTCTGTGAGTTGTGAGAGGTGTGTGTTGTGATGGGTTTGGGTTTGGGTTTTGTTTTGTTTTAAGACCCGTTGAGTTTGAATTTGGATGCTTCGTTCGGAAGAGTTCTGAATCGGAACTTGTTCGTTCGGAACAGTTTCGTTCGGAACTTGTTCGTTCGGAACTGTTTCGTTCCGAACAGTTTCGTTCGGAACTAGTTCGTTCGGAACAGTTTCGTTCGGAACTTGTTCGTTCGGAACAGTTTCGTTCGGAACTTGTTTCGTTCGGAACTTGTTTCGTTCCGAACTTGTTTCGTTCGGAACTTGAGTTTGATTCGGAACTTGAGTTTGATTCGGAACAATGAGTTTGATTCTGAACTTTAGGATTAGTTTTGATGGGACTGAGATACTTGGACAAATGGACAGAAGATAACTGGACAAAACTTGACAATTCGACCAAAAATTAAGAAAGTCCAAAAAAAAAAGATAAAACTGATAAACGAAAAAATGATAACAGATATCTGACAAACGACACAACTGATTAAAAAAATTTATATAAAAAACTGATTAAAAAAAATTAAAAAATAAAAAGGATGAAATTGATAAAAAATTTAGAAAACTAATAATAGAAAAATTAAAGTGGTAAAGTTGATTAAAAAAATAAAAAAAGGACAAAATTAAAAGTTCAATTTAAGAAATTCAAACAAAAAAGGCAATCAAAATAGAAGGATTTAATCAAAAAAATACAAAATTAAAAAGAGAAAAACACAAACTTTTATAAAAAAACACCAACTTTTTATAAAAACACAAACTTTTTAAGATTTGATAAAGAAATTTTTGATTTTTATATAAAAATTTGTGATTTTTTATCTAAAAAGTAAGTAAATTTGAAGATTTGATATGATTTAACACATAAAAACACAAACTTATAAAAAATACAAATTTTTTAATATTTAAGCATGATTAAATCAAAAACCCACCAAAATAAAAAAGAAATAAAAGCAAGAATAAACCAATCAAACCTTGGCTCTTGATACCAATTGAAGGTCTACGAGATCATTGGCCTATTCTACATGATGGATTTGATGGATTAATATGGTTGATTGATTGATAAATAAAGAAGAAGATGAAGGAATGAGATGAGGGATTAGAGAGAGAAAGGAGAGAGGGGAGAAAGTTAGAGAGAGAAAGTTAAGATGGAAAAATGAATAAGTGTGAAATGACAATCAACAACCCCTCCTAACATGCTAGGAGGGGATATATATAGCCCACCCTACATGTGGGCTATATGGACTATACATAAGATAAATAGATCACGAGCCCATTACATAATTATCGTTGGAGCGACCGATCCTTCATAAATACGTAAAACGTATTTCCAACAGATTCTCACGATAAAGATGCTCCATATTGAGATCTTCAGGAACATCACTAGAAGGGTGAGGAGGAGGAGATAAGTCTTCAAAATCATCCTCGAATTGATTTGAGGATGGATGGGAGTTTCTCAAAGAGTCAAAATGAGAACTAGGGCCGATGCCATCACCATCACTTGGTGGCATATCGGTGTCCTCCTCATCCGGCTCTTGATGGTCGGATTTTCTCGAGCCACGGTCACTTCTTTGCTTTTGTTGATACGCCTCTTGAATAGGCAACATACCCGTTGAACCGGGTGAAAGCGAGAAAGATCGAGTTGAGGAAAATCTTGACCAACCCTTCTAAAGAGGCGAGTAAGAAGCATAGCATAAGGGAGGTTTGTTTTGGGTTTGGAAAGAGCATAATTTATACGTCGAGCGATGTAATATGCAAGATTGTACTTGGTGGAAGTAAATAGGCAAAACAACATATGCCCCATGCAAGCCGGGATATGATCCCGGTTCCCACCAAGACAAAACACATTTTCCCTAAGGATGTTTGCCCATTGGAGCATATAATCCTTAAGGTCGCTTGAGAGCACTTCATACCTATTCACATTTCGCACATTTGTATGAAGGCTTCTCACAACGTTTCCACTACGCTCTTTCGTGATGATTTCAAGGATGAAATTTAGATCAACTTCGGTGGTGTCATTTGGAGGTTTGTCGTTTGACTCCAAGAGAGCATCTAGTCTCTACTTATCCGTGAGGCGACAAGTGCCTTCAAATGGCACACCAAGAATATCACCAAAGTCATCGAGTGAATATTGAATGATTTGACCATTCAACAAGAAACGGATAAAGATTTGGTCGTTGATTTCAAGCATGGAGTAAGTACTAAAGAACTCAAGAAGGAACAAGGGATAAATTACCTCGTCTATGTAAAGCAAACAATCAAACCCAATTAGCTCGAACATAGAGTTGATATAATTATCTCCCGCTATTCTTGAGTCTACAATCCTACCCTCATGGAAACAACGAGAGGAAAGGGATGGAAAAGCGTTTTGGAGTTAAGGGGAAACAAAGGTTTGAGAGATGTCGGACATATAATCTCTAGTTAATTGATGATCTTTGTGAAATTGAGAAGGCATGATTAAGTACCTAAATACAAACACAAGATAATATTTCTCCAATCACTCATATGAAAAATAAAAGGAAAGCGAAAAATGAAAATGTGTTATATCAATTTCTTGACAAACATAGGATTGAATCCATGTCATTTTCATGTTCACAATGTGTCTATTCCATCATTGACCAAGAACACATGATCTATGTTAGATCAATAATGGATTAGAACATTGGTTTTTCAAAACAAGGTTTTTAGGTAAGCATTAACAATGTCATTACCTACTTGTTCATGGGTTCATCTCAAATCCATAATTCAACCAAAATCATTTAGCCTAAATTCGGATTTGTTCTATAAGTGGGTTTTAGTGAAATCTTAATGAATATCAACCTAAGGAATCATAGTAAGATTACCGTGTCAACCCACATTCCCATTAAGGTTTTAATTCAATTTCAATTTTAAAAATCCCCAATTATGAAAGGATGAACCCTAGAACAAAATAGATGAAATTGAAAGAAAATACTTACAATTAATTGATGTTAGATGAAGGATGAGTGAAACCCACAACTTGGAATCAATTAATTTGAGTGATTGAATTTGGAAGCTTCAACAATGGTGGAAAAGGTAAAACCCGTCGGCAGTGTGTTTTTGGGAGAGAGAGAGTTTGGTTTGAAAAAGAATTAAAAAAACACAAACTGGCGCTCTGACAAAAGTTTCTGCCCGCGGTACCTTATCGATAAGGTACCGCGGGTTTTGAGCCACGGAGATAAGGAACCGCCTACAGAGGCTGGTTTCTATCTCTGAAAAACGCGAAATTTTGAAAATCCAGTTTTTCTAAAATACTTAAAATTAAATCATGAGCCTTTTAGAATATCATTGGATCATCATAACACTAAGCAATATGCCTTAATGAAGGATTACGAGTTAAATCAAGATCGAAAAGAACCGAAACGGACAAACGACTACTCGTAGCAAAACGACTAAGTGGAGAGAAGTCAAGAGAAGTGAATCAAGACTAGGATCAATGCTCAAGGGATTAATGACAATCTTCAAGTAGTAGAAACGAAGAGCTTGTGTCATATATAGTGGTTTAAGACGTGCCTTTCCGGCGAAACGATAAACGGCTTTGGTAATGAATAAGCACAAAGCAATAATTCAAGTCTAAACTAAGATCACTTTCAATAATAGTCTTAGTCTAAACTAAAATATGAGCAAAGTGTTAATTCACTTTCTCTCCCAGAAAGGGCCTACTAACCGTATGGGTGCAAACCATGGAAATCATGCTTGATACTTTAAGCTTCTACTAACTCACTCTACATCACCATAGTGAGTCAAGTATCCAAGCAATGAAGGTTTGAGAGGATAAAAGAAAAGAAACACAAACCACAAATAAATGTCAAGGCAAGGATGCCAAGAACAAGCACATAGTCAAGTAATGATCAAAAGAATGATCAAAGGACGTGTGGAAGAACGAGAGCGTACCTTGGCCACAAAGAGCAATCCATAAAGGAATAAGTGCTATGCCCAATCAATGACTATGATGAGTACTAAGTCTTCAAGGACTAGTATCATTCCCAATCATCTTGGTATCATTATTCAAAGATTTTAAAGATCAGTGAAAATGATTCTTCTACAAGTGCAAGTAACTCAATCCATAACCAATTAATAGATTGATCTTCATGAGTACCTACACACAGCAAGATGCAAACTAGTAGATACATTTCAAGAGTATATCTAAAATGCATAAAGGCTACTAATCTTAAGTGGGATGCAATATTTTTAATTAAAAGACCTATTTTTCAAAGAAAACATAGTTTTGACCAAAGAGAAACTTTAGTATAACTAGACCTTCTAATTTGAGGAGACAATGGATCGATCCAAGTTTTAAAGTACAATATACTTCAAAGATCTTGAGTGACCATCGCTCTGATACCAATTGTAGAAACTAGAAGGGGAGGGGGGGTTGAATAGTTTCTCTTTGATTGGTGACCAAATTAAAATTACTTTCAATTTGGTTTGTATCAAAACTATCTTTTACTTAAAGCTAAGTTGCATAATGATTAGGTTCATTTGAAATGCACTAGCAATAATAATAAGCAAGTATAATGATAATGAAATAAGTAAAGATCAAGGAAGGAGACAACCTAGTGGGAAGACACCAAGATTTATAGTGGTTCGACAACGAGGCTCTATCCTCGTTTCTACTCCACTCCTCGAGTACACCTACTCGAGATTTCCAGTATATCCACAAGCTCCCTTCTCGGCGGAGAAAACCTTACATCGTTGCTTACATTATTTTTCCGACACTAAGCTAAATGTCGAGACCTAATCTTTAGCTAGGACCAATCTACACGACGTTGCCTACTTCACAATTTAACGACACAAGGCTAGATGTTGAGTTCTAATCGAAAGGTAGAACCAATCTTCACGACTTTGCCTACTTCACCATTTTACGACACAAGGCTAGATGTTGTGTTCTAATCGAAAGCTAGAACCAATCTTCACGACTCTTCACTTTGAAGCTAGGTGAGAACTTCACACAACACAACTACTAATCACTTTAAAGTTTAGTGAGAACTCACAAGACACAACCACATCACTTTATAGTTTAGTGAGAACTCCTAATCAAATTTATTACAACTCAACTAGACTTATCCAAGTACACACATGTAGCTTGGATTTACACAACACAAATCCAAGCAAACACATATGCAATGGATGTACACAACAAATCCAAGTATCCATAAATAACTTGGATGAACACAACTTGTCTAAGTATTCATAAATACATTGGATTGACCTAAAACAAAAAGGTATAATGATGAATATGACTAGCTCATAAATTCATATTTATCACTACACTAGTGAGTGAGTGATCTTCTCATTGGACATGGTAAAGGAGGGGATCAAGAGGATAATCATATGTAAACATCCTTAAAAAATTAAGTGATCATTTACTAATGATTATGCTATAGAAAATAGAAAGAGGGCTGAGAAAATCGTCCAAGAGGCTTGCTGGAAAATGAGATTTGACCCACTATTTAAAGGAGACAAAGTTACAACGGATCTATAACGGATATTGTGCGCGGTACCTTATCTTACCCCGCGGTACCATATCGATAAGGTACCGCCTAGGTACTTAAGGTACCGCCACTAGACTCCGCTCCGTTTTTTATCTTTTAGTGGGGTGGGAATATCTGAGGTATTTAAACCCTTCAAAGGATATTCTAACAGCATTTGGAATATGCCATTTTCAAATTTTCATTTTCCATTTTAATAAAAGATTTTCTAAAAAAGAAAGTTTATTAAAACGTCTTTTGTCTTATTAGCAAAAGTGAGTTTTAAGGATAATTAGTTTGATGATCACTAAGTATGATTAAGAAAGGTTAGTGATATGACTATTACCTTGATGATAGTGTTAGTTAAATAATTCATTTTGTGTTTCTATACTAAATGTGTTGTATGGTTTGTTGTGATCAAAACTAAGAAAGATTAGTTAACACTAATAATGTTTTTAGGCATTACTTGCATTAACAAGTTTGATTGGTCAATTGGGATAGACTCGTCTCTTGATTACGAACACTTTTGATGTTGAACATTTCTTCTGAAATCATCAAAATCATCTTCTTCGATCTGGGCTCGTCTTGGCCACGTGGCGTGTGTTTATTTGGTGGGAGAGAAACACACGGATCGTTATCCGTAAAGTGAAATTTGATTGGCTGGGAAGTACTGTTGAGATATTCCACTTAGTCTCTCTCCATATTAATTGAGGGTGATGAGGTGGTGATCCGAGTAACTCAAATGGAAGCCTCTCATTGGTTGAAAGCTTTAATACACGGATTAAACTTGAAAATTCTTTCCTTTTTGGCAGAATTAGTCCTTGTGTTTAGCAGATTTGTATTTTAAGCTTATATCTTAATAAACTTGTCATTTCTGGTCCTTTGAGCTTCATACTTGTACACAAATGATCCCTTGACTTATTGACTTTACTTTTGACCATGTTTGACTTTGTTCTTGACTTTTCTATATTTGCACTTCAAGTCCCTCTACTTTGAAAGTTGTCAAGAAAGGTCCTTTGACTTTGATTAACTTGTCATTTTTCATCCTCCTTTTGTCTTTTCTTCATCAATAAAGGCTTGATTTCCTTGTTTGCTTCATATTTGTATCTTTTTACCTAAACAAGCACAAACAACAAAATATACCCATAATACTGCTTTTATAAATCAAAATTAGGTATTTGCTTTGTGTTTTTGGGTTAATTATGATTTAATTTATTTGAAATTTCACCCATATCATACCTCATTTACTATCCTAAAAATATGTCTCTTACTACATAAATACTAATCATTAGTCATTACTACACCAAACTTACATTACAAGGTAACAAAAGAAACCCTAGAAGCACCAAAGGAGGTCACGGCTTAATATTGTCCAAGGGTTTCACCATTGTTGATCAAGCTTAAGTCCTTCCTTAGTTCACTTGTTTCTCCTTAACTTCACTTAACAAGTAAGTACCATGAAAGCTTATCTTTTTCTTACTTACTATCATTTTACGTTCATTTGAGCATTCAAATGAAACTCCTAGTATAAACTTGTTATAAACTCAAATCTAGAAAACCTAGACCCATATTAGGTCACGGCTAAAAATGGTGTTTCATAAAAGATGATGAAAAGTTTAGATAACTATGGCAAACATGAACATGTAACCATGCTAACCTAGAAAAATCATTAAAACTTCCATGCATATATATAGCCGTGGGCTATATATATGGTTTTTTAGTTGATGGATAACTTGGTTATATTGTATAGAATCACCAGATCTATGTTTTTCCTCATATTATATCTAGTTTCCCTTAATGGACTTGTAAGCCAAATGAATAGTAACCAAGTTAGGTTAGGCCCATTAAGCCCAAAATATAAGCCAAATAAGACTAGGAGACCATTAGGCCTATTTATGCTCAATGAGCCCATTTAATATATTTGTATTTAAAATAAACTCTGTATGTGTCAAATATATAAGTTATAAAACTTTTGTGCCAAAATTGTGATTTATAAAACTCTCAGATTAAAAAGGTGATTTATAAAACTTTTTGACTAAAAATGTAATTTATAAAAATCCTAAGGTTTAAACCGTGACTTTTGAAACTTATTTTGACAAAATACCAAAGATAAGGACCAATATTGTTTTTATCCGAAAGTGTACGGGTTGAAACAACCCTATTCGAGACTTAATAAAACATAGGGACTGTTTTTGTAAATCCTTAAAAGTTAAATACACATGTTATACCCTAATAGAACTCTAGGGATCATTTATGACATTAGCCAAAACCCTTAGAAACCCTAGGGACTGTTTTCGTCACTTAGAGAAAGTTGTAAACCCTAACTTTAAACCTAGGGACTAAAATTGACACAAGCCGAAAGTTATTCAAGCCCTAGGGGCGGTTTTGTAAATTCCTTTATACTTTAAACCTTAGCCGAAAACTAAAGGGACATAAAGTGACTTTTTGCCAAAGTGTTACAAGCCCTAATCTATATATAAACCTAAGGGACTTATTTTTCCATAACTTGAAACTTGTATAAACCCTAGGGGTATTTTAGGAAAATGCCGCAGGTATTATTAAATGTAAAGGGACTAATTTGCAAAATTCTTAAAACTAATCTAAACCCTAATTACATATATATTCCTAATATTAAAAAGCGTAATTTAAATTAATCCATAAGTACTAAAATCGTCATTTTCTCAAACTTATAACTTAAGGACTATTTGATAAATTATAGAAACTTCGAGGACTTTAATTTAAATTAAATAAAATGTTATACATTTTATAAACGTCATTTATATAAGTTATATAAATTGAATACGATTAAGTTATGAAAGTAAATATATTAATTATAATTAATATTTTTCCTATCCTTTTAAATATATATAAAACTTTCTTTTATAAATATTTAAACCAATTTACGACAGTACAAGTACGGGATATTAAGTAACTAATTAATTACTTAACTATATTATTGATGAGACTGCTTTTATACATAGTCTCATCGTCCAAAAAGGGCTTTAAATGCATAAAATATCATGAAATTGGCCAAATATATGCTTGTGTATTTTAGGTACGGATATTGAGAAAATGACAAAAGATCACAAGAATCATACAAAAACGAACACGGGAAACGAAGCCGCACATTGAACCAAGTCCCTAATGAAGAATTTTGACAAGACTAACCCTTGAAGATTTGAAGATTTATGAAGAAGGGTCCTCCAATATTGAAGAGTTGACACTTTATACCCTTGTATCTTCATAATTACAAGATTGGTCCCTAAAGTTTGTCAATATTGCAAAAAGGGCCCTCCACTATGAAGAATTGGCAATTTTAGTCCCTCAACAAAACTAAAATGTCAATATTTATCCTCCTCAAAGTCAAACATACCATAAAGGACTTCAAGTTACAAGAAATTACAAATTTGGTCCTTTAAATATGTCAAAATTACCAAAAGGACCCTTGACTTTGAAGAAATGGAAAAAATGGTCCCTCATTAATCATGACTTGGCAAATTCAGTCCTCCAAGAAGTTAAACAAACAAGTCAAGACCATTATCTATGAAGAAAATGCCAAATCAGTCCTTCAAGAATCAAGAAATGGCAAGAAATACCCTTGAAAATACTTTGGAAAACTTTTTGGGGCAAAAGTGTGAAAAAGGAAACTTTATTTACAAAGGAATACAAGTTTTGGATAGATTATTTGCAAATGGAAAGAGTTATAAAGATGGAGGGTTAATCATGGCAGACAACATAGTTACCTTAACCAGTGTCATGGTGACACGTGCCCCACTTAACCAAAACAACCAATCAGAACTCACCCTGGTGCCACATCACTTCCCACTTATAACTAACTCTGATTAGTTAATTAAGTGGCGCTAAACACCACTTTTAAACATAAATCCGGATCAAACACACAACTATTCACCTCAAGAACACAATTGGGTTTTCTTAATCCTGTTGTAATTAGGCCATAGGATTGTGTAGATTTATGATTAAGGGTATTATCAACATAACCCAACCTTAATCTTGGCCACCTCATCACCCAATAGACCCACACAAGATTCCCCTGCTACAAAAAAAGAAGAAGCTGCCAAAACTACACCAGTCATCCAACGTGCATGATTCTAGCTTACTTTCTAAGCTCATTGTAAGCCATTGGATGCATTTTCACCATGCCAACTCACACAACCAGCCAAGAACTTGTCACATGATCTTCAAAGTATTCAAACCCTCAAGGGTATTTTTGGGACTTCACCAGCAATTAGGGTTAAGTTTTTTAGCTTTTCACTAGTTCATTGTAGCCTATATAAAGGCCTTAGGGTATCACTTTGAGCCCTGCTCTTGAATTTTCCATTGTTCACAAATCTGTAAATCATATATTCAGTTAACGAAATGTGTTTGAATTTGGTGAAGAAAAATCAAGTGCCAACCTTATTATCTGTTTATTATTGTTTGATGTTAACTGTTCTTGAATCTTAAAACTTGTTTTCAAAGGAGTGTGCAAAAGTTTGCATATTTTCCTATAATCTTGATATTTTGTTAAGTCTAGTTCAAACCTTGGAATTCTTGGGCTATAAAGTTGATCATAGCATCCTGATATTGAGTTATCAAGGTGTTGTGAAGCTTATAACTTGGGGATAATCAAGTGTGGGGAACTAAGGTTGCATTAATCAAGGATTTTTTCACTTTTCTATTTTGATATTTGTGCTTCTAACCTTGTTAAATCTTAGCAGGCTTTATTGTGGAAGCTTGTGCTTGTTCTTGCTAGCACATAAGCTCAAAATTCGTGGGTGTGGATGTACATCCATGAGGTTTGCACCATTCTACCTCAAATCTGTTAAAAATTTGGATTTTTGGTGAATTTGTGTGTTGCTTGTGTTCTTGTGAAATTTGTGGCTTAATCTTGCTTAGATCTGCATATTACATCTGTTATTGTGTTGATTTGGGCTTAGGTAACTTTGGAATACACTTTTGATTTGAAAATTTTGATTTGAAAATTTAAAGGGGTGTTTGGGTTTACCTGTTTTGAATCATAGGGTGTTATTGTGTTGTTGGAAGTTGGTGTTTGTGCTTTGTATCTGCTAAATACTTGTTTGTGTGCTATTTGCTGCAAGTTTTCAACTTTGAAACACCAAATCAAAGATTGTGCTATAATCTGCTTGTTTTGACTGTTTTTGACCTAAGACTTTGGGAACACCTAGAGTGTATGCATGCTTAGGGCTAAAAAGTGTTTAAACATAGTTAATATAACCTGTTAACAAGATTTGGGGGTTTGAATTTGGCTTGGTGGTCAAATACATCAGCAAGTGTGCATAACTGCTTGTGTTAGTGTTCATCAGGAACTTATTGTGCTTAAATCTTGATCTATACTTTGTACCATTGCATGAAACCTGTTTAAACTTGTTCATTTAAGTTTATTATAGCTTGTGTATGCATTTGGTGAAGTTTGGCTGGCTGAATTGTGCTATAAGTGCTTATTGAACCATAACTACTTATTTGTTCATGTCTGGGTAATATCTGATGCTTAATTGAATTAACTGTACAAATTGGCTGATTGTGATTGTGATTTCTTTGTTGTTATTGACTCCTTATGATCCACTGATCATTTGGGTACCTTTGTGTAACTTGAATCCACAAAAAAGTTATATAAGACAAATAGTCAAACAAGTCAAGCAGTGGAAAATGTTTCCACTGCTCAGACACCAAAACTAGCCCCTGCTAGTGTTAATTTTCAGTTAGCTTATTAATAAGCCATATTGGCTTATTTAGACCTGCAACAACTTACTTTTTGTGATCAATCTTCCTCATTTGACCCATTTGTTTGAACTGGAGCTTATCAAACTTTTACTTTGACTTTTTGCTAGAAAACTCATAAAGTTGACTTTTAATTAAGTGCTTATTTGCTTATTCCAGCTTATTGAGTGAACTTATTTGAAAACTTTTTATTGATTAAGCTTAGTTAAGTCATTTAAAAGCTTTTGAAACTTGAATCAGCTCTTGGGGTGGCCTAGAACTCGAAAACGACTATTTTGTCGTTTTGTGAAGATAGCTTATTGCTTTTTCAGGCTTATTCCTTGTGCTTATTTCAAATTTCTTTTTACAGAAGTCTTAGGTAACTCAAAAGAAGCTTGTGTTTTAATTTTAGCTTATGGCATCAGCTTATAGCTTAATGGGCCAAAAAGCCTATTAAGAATAAGCTGTGGTGAAATAAGCTAACTTAAGGGCATTTTCAGCTTTTGGGCCTTTGAAAAATTGTGTTCAGAATCAAATTTTGAATTGGATAGGAGCTTTTGGGCCATTTTATAAACTTATTGGGCTTATTTTGGCCCAATAAGGGTATGTTTTGGACTTTGGCCCATTTGAAGGCCCATTAGGGGTATTTTTGTAATTTCAACTTCATTTCTACGTTTATTAGGTTAAAATAAGCTAGTTTTCAACTTTTTAGAATTTTTTATAAATTTTGGATTTTTAATATTATTTTATGATTATTTTATTATTAAAAATTAAAATTTAGATTTTTCAAGTTTTTATATTTTTATTAGATTAAATACATTAAGTTAGGAATTTTACAACATTTAGAATATTTTTAGTGTCATTAGGTTAATTTTTATAATTATTTTAAGTTTAAATAGTTTTTAATTATTTTTAAATAGTTTTTATTAATTTTAAAATTTTAAAAAATAGTTTTAAATTAAGTAAGTCATTTTAGAGGTTCACAATTGAAAAAATCTCATTTTGAGATTTTTGTTAATTAAATTGATTTTTTAGGCTTTAATTAGCATTAAAAAATTATTATTTAATTAAATAAAAGGTTTGAGTGATTTTTGATTTTTTGTAAACTCTAATTACATTATTTAGGACTTATTGCAATTTTCTAGGAATTTTTAGGGTAAATTTTTAATTTTGCTACTTTTCACGGTTTTACGTGTACGACTTTATCGTCTTAGTTTAATTTGTCATCGTAACCGTCATTCTCTTCTTATCTCATTTCTATTTTCATTTCTCATAAATATAATCACAAAGTTAATCATCTCTTAACACAACGCACTTGCCTCCTTGGGAAACGAACTTGAACCACATTGGTCATTAGTGCTTGGTTTTCCTAAACCGACACTTAATACTTTCCCTATTTTGCTCTCTTTTCCTAAAGGGTAGTAAAAACTCTCATCAATTTTTGGCGCCGCTGCCGGGGAGGCGTGTTGTATTTTGATTTGGCAATTGTTATTTTTATATATAGCCATAATATTTATTTGTATTAGTAGCACTCTACTAATACGTATTATCGGTTTTTCGTTTTTTGTATGAATATTATTAATATATTGTATACGTAGAACAATAAATTCACAAGTACTCCAAAAGTGTTAAAACACAACCTTGACTTGGGAGGTCATTACCCAATCATTGTATTCGAATCTCAAACAAGAAAGAAAAGGCAAAAATAGATAAATACTTTCGTGAAGCTCGATTTTGAAAAATACAAACTATAAGGTGGGTATAAGGCGGGTATTATAAAATATACCCTAAGGAAAAAGGCTATTAGGTGCTTCGCGCCGCCTCGTTTCCCCGCTTGCTTGTGAGTATTTTGAGATTGAAAGCTAATCGAGGGTTTTGCTACCCAAAGTATTATTAAGTATCATATATACTTTCTTGGTTTCGTTTGATTAAACCCTCTTGAACGTTTTGGTGTTCCACCAAGGTTCTAAAGTCATCGAAGGCGTTCACTTCACGTGATCGTTTTCATTCCTTGAGGCTTCTTTAATCAAGAGATTTGATTAAGGATGAGATTTGTAGATTTTGGTCTACTTATACAATCACAAAAATCCAAAAAAAGTAAAAACAATCAAAAACCACAAAAAAAATTGGAAAAATACAAAACACCAAAAAGAATCTTCTTTTCTCATCCCCTCATTGTACGTGACGTTTATGCAAACCCGCAACCAAGCAAGACGTGCACGTAAACGAAGAAACCGAAAGGAGTCAACACCTACTCCTAATCTTTCTAGTGAGGAGTCTCCTATTGACGAACCCATTGTAAGAGAGGAACCAACCATGGAGAATCAAACTATGATGGAGTTAGTTCAAGCACCCACCGAGGGTTATGGAGAGGCTATTATAATTCCCGCTATCCTTGCGGAGAATTTTGAAGTGAAAACGGGTTTGTTGTCGATGATCCAAAACAACAAATTCCGTGGTGATGAAAAGGACAACCCGAACAACCATATCCGCCAATTCAATCGTCTTACCGCCACTTGCAAATTTAAGGATGTTGCTAATGACTCGATTAAGATGATGCTTTTTCCATATTCCTTAACGGGGCCCGCTAAAATTTGGTTAGAGAAAGAGCCATCCAATTCTATATTGACGTGGAAGGATCTCGTTTCTAAGTTTGTGAACCATTTTTTCCGCCCTCTAAGACTACGCATTTGATAAACGAGATTTCAAAATTTTCACAAGAATTTAATGAGAGTTTTTCAACGGCTTGGAATAGGTTTAAGGAAATGTTACATGAGTGTACTCATCACGGTTTTTCCGACTTGCATCAAATTGACACGTTTTACAATGGACTTAATGATCATGAAAGGGATTATCTAAATGCCGCAGCGGGTGGTAATTTTTTGTGTAAAATGGTTGAGGAAGCTTTTGTGATAATTGAGAATAGATCTAAGGTGTATAGTCCTCGTAGCACGTCGAGTGTTCGTAAGGCTTCGTCTTCGGCTTCACCTTCTTTGTCTAATACCATCGATGCTTGCCAAATTGAGGTGAACTTGGAAAAAAAATCTTTGATAAGCTTAAAGGACTTTTAATTGAATTCAAAGTTGGAGAACAAAGTGCTCCCGCTACGGCTAAAGCGGTTGAGGCTTCATGTATGTATTGTGGCGGAGGTCATGATTTCTCCGAGTGCATTACCAACGGTGGTAACACTTCGAGTGCCTACGCGGCCACGGGAACTTACAACCAAAACGGTCAAGTTACCCGCTCTAATCAATTGACTCCACCGGGTTTTGCTTCAAATCAAAACGCTAACAACAACTATCGAAACAATCAAGTTGGTTTCAAAAACAATTACAAAGGAAACTATGGGAATCAAGGGGCTAATAATCAAGTTTCAAACAAATTCAAAGTGATTTTCAAAACAACAACAAGCGTTTGCAAACTTTGAAAGATCTTCCAAATGAATTTGTTGAATACGCTAATGGAAACGATGCTAGGTTTGACAACATTCAAATAGAAATCATTAGCCTAAGATCCGAGTTTAAGAACGACTTGAAGAAGGAGTTGAAAAATGAGTTAGAAAATGAGCTTAAAATCCATACAAACAAAATGGAAGGAAACGTAACTAGGTTACAACAAAACCAATAAAAAATGGAACAAGGGCAACATGAAATTAGGCAAGAAATGATTAAGGCCGAGAAGAGGCACTCCATGTTTGAGGACAAAATTTCATTTATGTTTGAGGCAATTATGTGCAAACCGTCTTCGAGTAGTCTTCCTAGCAACACCATATCGAACCCTAAGGGAGAGATGAAAGTGATTACCACACGTAGTGGTAAGACACTCAAGTAACCGACTCCTCAACCAATTGCTCCTACGGAGGATGCAATTGAGGAAGAACCCGAGGTGGTGGTCGAAAAGGAGCATGTCCAAATCCCACGAAGTACCGCTCATGCCACACCTACGGTTGACCCATTACCACATTTGGAACCGAGATTCCAAAGGCTATGCCTATGCCTCAACCAACACCACATTTGCCCTATCCATTGAGACTTAGAAAGGAGAAACGTCAAGAGCGCGACAATTACCAATTTGAGATTTTTATGAAAATGTTTCGTGATTTGCACTTTAATGTGAGTTTCGTCGATGCTTTGGTCATGATGCCTCGATTTGCCGCTAACTTTAAGAGTATGTTGAACAACAAGGAGAAATTGCAACAATTGTCTAGTTGTTCATCGGTTTATCTTAACCGCATACCTCAAAAAGTCGGTGATCCCGGTTGTAACACCCCAAAATGTGATATGCGGAAGCGGTGAAGCTCGGGGGCTGTTACGTCATTGTATCATAGTTCAAGGTACAAGAGAACGACTCTAAATGAGACGTTTTATAAAAATACCTCGTTGAATTTAAATTAAAAAGCATCACAGTACAAATGGTCTCAGTTTCAAAAGATAGTGCAGCGGAATGTAAAAGTTTTAAACATCAACGAGATAATAGTTCAAAAGCATAAGTAACAAATGTCCGAAGATAGCCAAGAAATGCATGCGGAATCTAAGTACTTCACACAGCGGATACAACTCATCATCAATTACCTGAGATAAATGCTAAATTGGGTCAACATAAAGTTGGTGAGAATATAGGTTTCAAGTAAAAGTTCATAGTATTTCAATTTCAGATTTCATTTCAAGTACACGTGCAACTATAGGAGATATAGTGCCAAGTGTAGGATAAATTGGGTGTTCACAATATTTATGATAGCTAAGCTCGTGACATCGAAACTAGTGATCCAGTGCATACAATAGATTGCATACATAAATTTTTGCCCCAATGGAGTACCTAGCCAAGATGACTCCGTTCATACAAATGGTACACACTCGTCCGGCGTCAGAATGCCCGAGTGGAGGTTGTCAACCCTCAATAGATCTATCCGTAACATAAGAGCTTACTCCAGCCGAGTAACTAACGATTCACGATAGTGGGGACTATGGCTAAAGCAACTTAAGCTATCTCATAAATAGTGTTCACAAAGCGTTCACAGAAATCAAGTTTTACTTGCGTCCAGAAGCAAGCATCAAATCATTTATCACATCCCAAAACATTAAACATAGAAAGCAGTTTAATAGGGAATCTATAAACTCACCTCAAGCAACGATTCAAACCGCACAAGTAAGATCAAATAGTAGCGACCAACTCTAGCAACAACCTAAATATAATACTATAGTTTAGGCGCTAGCAAATAAATCACAATAGTTCGTCATGTACGTTACTCATCAGTCATATGTATATATTGTTGTTAAAATCGTGACTTGTAAATGTTATATCGTTATAAACATTATAGTATATATATACTTAGGAAAAAAAATATTTATTTTTGACTCGACGAAATTTCGACAGCCTTTCGGCGTAAATTTTAATTTACCAAAATTTATCTTAATAAATTTTCCAACACGATATCTAACGAAAATTCGGCAGCCTTTCGGCGTCACATAAAAATTTGCCATTTTTAGTAAGTACTCAATTCTCGGCCTAAACCCCCTATTTTCAACAATTTCTCAATCGCCAATATTTCAACAAGTCATTTTCCGCAATAGTATCAATTTCCACTTTCAACGCTCAAACTTTTAACGATACACCAAGTATTCACATTTCACGCTAACACCCTTTTTACAAAACAAGTCCAACGTTCATATAAAACTTTTAGTAACCATTTCGACACTTAAAACATCTCCGTTTGACTTGAAAACGTCGTTTCGACCACTTTAAAAATCTAGACAGCAACCACTTATAGTGTTTTTCACAAAAATTAAGTTTTCCGACAACGAAATTTAAACGACCATATCTTACTCATTTTAGCTCCGTTTTTGGCCCATAATATATCGAAACGAAGGTATTAACTTATATTTTCATAATATCGTAGTAAACTAGTGTCAAAACAATTTGTACGACCCTCTACGCCTCTTATAAAAATCGAACAGATTGTATGTTTTTCGTAAAAACTCGTTTTCGACCATTTTCAAACGTAACCACTAGTAGTAACACTACTAGTTCCCTCCAATTATTCATAAACACCAACAAAATCAAAGATTTTTCTTCAAGTTCACAAATCTAAAATATACATACTTATATTTTTCACAAATCTTTCAATTAAACCATTTTCATGTATGGATCTAATAGATCCACACATAATTTCCATAGATCTTAAAATATTTCATTACAAAAAATAGTTTTTATCATTTTATTTCAAGAAAATACTTGATGAGTAACATGCATGCATAGATCTACAAATATTATGCATGGAAAATGAAAAGATGAAAAAGGTTTAAGAAGTAACCTTGAGTAACGACTCTACGTAATCACAACGACCCGATCTACGCTCTAACCCACTAATAATCAACAAGAACTCTACTTCTACAACTTCAACCCAAAAACTACTCAAATCAACAAACCAAGAATAACCATTCTTCTTTATGCTTGTACAAACTCTAGGGTGTATTTATTTTGTGTTAATTCTTCTTAAAATGAAGCTTTAAGAAATCAACAATGGTGGAAAATGTGTGTGTTTGTGCCGTGAGTTTTGAGAGAGAAAGAGAGAGATGTGTGTTTTTTTGTGAAGTGAAAAGTGAATAATGTGTGAATTATTTGAGGTGGTTTTGGTTAATAGGTTAAATGTTGTAAGAAGTGTAAGTCTAAGCTTAATATGGTAAAGAGTGAAATCTTGGTGCATCATGCACATGGTGTTGGTTTTGGCCGGTTATGGGGGTCCCATATGGGGGTAAATTATTCAAAATTTTTACTATGGTAACTAGTTAAAAGGTTTAAGGTAAAAAGGTTAGTTAGTTTTAAGTAAATATCAAAAAGTATATAGTTAAGTTTAAAATTATGTAAAACTTAAAAATTTGACGAAATATATTAAATTTACGATTTTTCGACGAAAACTGACATTTTATAATTGGAAAAGTATTTTATGCATGTTAACGACGGTTAAACGTAAAAACGACGTAAAATACGAAAACGCGATACGTTAATTTAATATTCACAGTAAATACGATTTATTACTATAAATAGCAAAAATACTAAAATACAGGCATATATAAACATATTCAGAAATATTTAAATACGCTGCTCAAGAAAATACGATCACACTGTTAAAAACTAAACAGTTAAGCACATAATTCACAGATAACGAATAATCTCATGGATTATCGTCAATTCATTGACCGTCTCAGCACTTTGGTCAGGTTCACAGAAAATGTTCAGAATAATGACTGAGCACAGTGTCAAGTCATTACTCGTCATCAAACAGTTTTTCAGAAAACGCGGGATAACTTCCCGGTTCCAACACAGTTAAATCACATAGTTGACTAAATAAAAAGTCAAAGGGTAAAATAGTCATTTTACAAAGTAGGGAAAATTAACAGGTGTTACATCATCCCCTTGATAGAGAAGCTTTGTCCTCAAAGCTTAGGAGTGTCACGGTTTCTAGAGTTGTCAAAGAGTTGCGGATATTTCTTGCGAAATTGATCCTCACGCTCCCAAGTGAATTCAGGTCCACGTTTAGAATTCCACCTCACCTTGATGATTGGAATACGACTCTGTTTCAATCGTTTGACCTCACGGTCCATGATTTCAACAGGTTCTTCGACAAATTGCATCTTGTCGTCGATTCGGAGTTCCTCCAACGGTATAACGAGTGTCTCATCAGAAAGGCACTTCTTCAAGTTCGACACATGAAAAGTGTTGTGCACGCGGCTCAACGCTTGCGGTAATTCGAGACGATAGGCTACAGTTCCAACCTTTGCCAGAATTTTGAAAGGTCCAATATAACGGGGGTTCAGCTTTCCTCGCTTGCCAAAACGTACCACACCTTTCCAAGGCGATACTTTTAGCATCACTTTGTCTCCCACTTGAAATTCGAGAGGCTTACGTCGAACGTCGGCGTAACTCTTTTGACGATCACGGGCTGCTTGAATTCGGCTCTTGATTTGAACAATCTTCTCAGTTGTTTCATGGATGATTTCAGGGCCAGTGAGTTGACTATCCCTAACCTCACTCCAACACACAGGCGAGCGACATTTACGACCATACAACGCTTCAAACGGTGCGGCCTTAATACTGGTATGATAACTATTGTTGTAAGAGAATTCCACTAGAGGCAAATGTCTGTCCCATTGCTTTCCAAAGTCAAGCACACAAGCACGTAACATGTCCTCCAGCGTTTGAATAGTTCTCTCACTCTGTCCGTCAGTTTGCGGGTGATAAGCAGTACTCATGTCCAATTGCGTACCCAACGCTTTCTGAAGTGATTTCCAGAATTCCGAAGTAAATCTACCATCTCTATCAGAAATTATCGAGATCGGTATCCCATGTTTTGCGACTACTTCCTTCAGATAAAGTCTCGTAAGCTTATCCATTGAATCATCTTCCTTCATAGCCACAAAGTGTGCAGATTTCGTAAGTCGATCCACAATTACCCAAATTGTGTCGTATCTGTTTGTCGTTTTAGGCAGCTTAGTTATGAAGTCCATGGTTATGTTTTCCTATTTCCACATAGGAATTATAGGTTGAACAAACAATCCAGATGGTTTTTGGTGTTCTGTTTTCACTCTAGCGCAAGTCAGGCACTTCCCTACATAAGTAGTAATTTCAGCTTTCATATTTGGCCACCAATATAGCTTCTTCATATCCTGATACAATTTCTCAGATCCTGGGTGAATCGAATACTTAGATTTATGCGACTCGTGCATAATCACGTCCCTTAGTCCTCCAAACCGTGGTAACCAACTTCTACCATTCAGACATAGCGTTCCATTAGTGCTAGTCTCCAATTTCTTTGTAACCATTCCTCCTAATTTCTCAGCTTCAACGTGTTCAGGCTTAAGGGCTTCGGTTTGTGCTTCACGAATTTGCAGAGGTAAGTTCGGAATGATAACCATAGCTAACGATCTAACTCTACGTGTCATCATTTGTTCCTTTCTACTTAGCGCATCCGCCACTACATTGGCCTTCCCAGGGTGGTAGCGGATTTCACAGTCATAATCGCTGAGCAACTCGATCCATCGACGTTGTCTCATGTTCAGTTCCTTCTGATCAAGAATATGTTGTAAACTCTTGTGATCGGTATAGACGACAAACTTGGTTCCATACAAGTAGTGTCTCCACAATTTCAAGGCAAATACTACCGCTCCTAGCTCCAAGTCGTGCGTAGTGTAGTTTTTCTCATGCGTTTTCAATTGTCGCGACGCGTAGGCGATAACTTTCTTCCTCTGCATCAACACAGCTCCCAATCCTTTTGCTGATGCATCACAGTAGACCACAAAGTCTTCCGATCCTTCTAGTAACGATAGAATAGGCGCACTACACAACATTTGTTTCAACTTCTGGAATGCTAATTCCTCCTTATCCCCCCATTAGTATTTCACCTTCTTTTGAGTCAACTTCGTCAATGGTTTCGCGATCTTCGAGAATCCCTCGATGAACCTTCGGTAATATCCGGCGAGTCCTAAGAATTGGCGAATTTCAGTCGGTGTCGTAGGAGCAGTCCACTCCCTAATTGATTCAATCTTGGCAGGATCAACATGAATCCCCTTGCTATCAATAACGTGACCTAGAAATTGTACTCTTGGCAAACAAAAATCACACTTCGAGAACTTAGCGTACAATTCCTCCTTCTTAAGCAATTCCAGTATTATCTTAATATGTTCCTCATGTTCCTTCTCATTCCTTGAGTAAATCAGTATGTCATCGATGAACACAATGACAAACTTGTCCAAATACGGTTTACACACCCGGTTCATGAGGTCCATAAACACAGCAGGTGCGTTTGTCAAACCGAACGACATCATTTGGAACTCATAGTTTCCATACCTAGTCCTAAAAGCAGTCTTTGCAACATCTTCCTCACGGACTCTTAATTGATGATAACCAGACCTAAGGCCAATCTTCGAGTAAACGCTCGATCCTTGCAACTGATCAAACAGATCATTGATCCTAGGTAACGGGTAACGGTTCTTGATGGTAAGTTTGTTCAACTCACGATAGTCGATACACATCCGAAAACTCCCATCCTTCTTCTTCACAAATAAGACTGGAGCTCCCCAAGGTGAAGAACTCGGTCTTATGAATCCTTTATCAGTCAACTCTTATAGTTGCGTCGCTAGTTCTTGCAATTCCGACGGTGCTAAACGGTAAGGCGCTCGAGCAACAGGTGCAGCTCCTGGTATTAAATCGATCTGGAATTCAACTTGTCTAGCCGGCGGTAATCCAGGCAAATCTTCAGGAAAGACTTCCGGAAAATCCTGTATGATAGGTACATCTTCCAACCGTTTTTCTTCCGTCTGCTTTTCAGTAACACAGGCTAAAAATACGCGGCAACCTACCAACAACAACTTCTGAGCCTTGACACGCGAGATAATGTTCAGTCGTGACTTCCCTTTTCCGTTTCTTGTATCCCCTTGTACCTCTAAAACTTCATCACCAAATGGTAAACGAACGATCTTCTCGTCGCATACAATCGTAGCACGATATCTCGACAACCAATCCATTCCGACAATCACGTCAAAACTCCCTAACTCAACAGGCATAAGGTCTATTACGAAAGGATGACCTAGAAGATTTAAAGTGCATCCACAAAGTATAGTGTCGGCTTCTATCAACTTCCCATTAGCTAACTCAATAGTGTACTTAGTGTCTAAGGGCGAAGGGGTCACATCAAGTAAAACACTAAAAATAGTCGACACAAAACTCCTATCGGCTCCAGTATCAAATAAAATAGAAGCATAACGACCATTGAGAAGAAACGTACCCGTCACGACGTCAGGGTTTTGTTGCCCTTCTCCTCCTCCTATCACATAGACCCTTCCACGAGCTTCCCCAGCTTTAGCAATTTTTCCTTGGTCCTTGTTCTTTTTCTTAGGGCACTCATTGCTATAGTGTCCCTTCTGCTGACATTCAAAGCAAGTGATGTTGGATTTCGTGTTGGGTGGTGACTTACAATCTCTAGCAATGTGTCCAGTTTTCTTGCAGTTGTGACATTGTACATTGCATTGTCCATTATGGTGACGCTTGCATCGATTGCACAAAGGTAACGTCCCATTGTATACTCCCTTTTCCCCAGTACCAGCAGTGTACGCTTTCACGGTGTCTTGCCTCTTATTTGGATAGTTCCCATGGTTGTTCCTTTGGTTATTACCCCATTTTCTCTTGTTGTCCGCGACATTCCCAGCATTTGCTCGAACAACTTGGTCCATTAAACTGTGAGCCATCCTTATAGCATCACTAACTTTTGTCGGTCCAGACGATGTCACATTCCCTTGAACTCTACCAGGTAAACCCCAAATATATCGCTCAACCTTCTTTTCTTCATCCGGAACCATTCCAGGACATAGCAAACACAATTCTTGGAACCTCCTTGTGTACGTCCCAATGTCATTGTTCTTCACAGTCAGGTTCCACAGTTCAATTTCCATTTTCTGAATCTCATTACGAGGACAGTACTCCTTAGTCAACAACTTCTTAAGTTCCTCCCAACTCATTCCATACGCCTCCTCGGCTCCAGCCTTCTGCACATGGGTGTTCCAATATGTCAACGCTCTAGCAGCTAAAGTACAAGTAGTTTAAGTCACTTGGTTTTCAACAGCACATCCACTAACACGGAACACAACTTCCATCTTTTCAACCCAACGAGCTAATCCGACAGCTCCTTCAGTACCATTAAAATTCAAAGGTTCACAACTCCTAAAGTCCTTGTAAGTACACGACTTAGGCGGTCGATTGTCAACATTGTTCGGTGGTGCTTCGTTCACGTTGTTGTTAGCTTGAACGTTTGCCAGTGCAGCAGTCACTCGTTGCGTAATCAGTGCTTCCAATTGTGCGCCAGTCATTCCGTTACGTATGTTCACCATTGTTTCTCTGCGTTAAGACAACAATGAAAATAAGGTTCAAGCACGAATATACATGTTATGTATTTCTTATGCTAAAATAGAATGCATAATTTAACAGTACAACAACATAAAAAGGATAGTCACTGGTCAAGGTCATAAAGTTAAATTCCCATTCATAATCAAAATATCGAGTACATAGTCATAAAATAAGAGTATGATTACATCTAGTCTACTCCAACTAACCGAGTACTACTCTAGTTTAGTGGATACAATACCCAAAAGATAAAGATGTCGATCTACTCTAGAATTAAGCACAATAACGATGAATCTCTAAGTGCGACGACGACGATCACACTCAGCACATCTCAGTGAATCACTCCTCGGGTCTCCATCTGCAGCTCGGTCTCCTCCACGAACTGACTCCAACTCACGCCTCAACGTAGCAACCTCCTCAAGTGTGGTATCCAACAAGTCACGGGTATCCTCGTTATCCTCTAACAATCCAAACACCGCATCCTCAAGTAGACGAAAACGAACAACATCTGAATCCCTAACAGATCCTATCATAACAACACATGACCTAGGTCTAGAGGGCTCTCCAACATGATGAGTAGGTGGTGTAGAAACAGTAGTAGCAACTCGACTCCCATGAGTAGGCGATGCCTCAGGTGTAGTGTGTGAATCAGACATACGAACCTTCTTCCGTGGGCATGACGAATCAGAATCGGACAAAGCTCGAGATCTAACACCGGATGGTCCAGCTCCATCAGCAGGTGGTACAGTATCATCAGAATCAGTATAAACCTCAACTGGTGGCGTACCCTATAAAGCTTCCCTCTCCTCTCTAAACCGCTGACATGGAACAGTAGGCTTCTTCCTCAAGTTGGACGTCTTCCTAATCTCACTCCTCCTACTAGCCTCAACTCTCTCAGGTACAACAGTCAAAGCATCAACCCTACTATCATCATCAGCCTCAGCACCCTCGCTATCACTACTAGCCACAACCATCCTAACGTCAGTATCACTCTCAATCTCATCATCCATGTCCTCATCATCCTCACGATCTACCTTATATCCATCCATATCATCATCACCCTCACGATCTACCTCAACACCATCCATATCATCCTCATGATCTACCTCATGTCCATCCATACCCTCATCACCCTCGTGATCTACCTCAATACCATCCATGTCATCCTCATCATCCTCGTCGTCCTCACTACCACTAACCCACTCGATCAAAGTACGATGCACAACAGGTGGCATCCCATCAACAACATCGGAAGTATCAGACAACACATCAGGCTCACCCTCATCACCCTCCTCCGGATCCTCGTCAGGGTCATACTCCGCACCTTCCTCCTCAGGATCAGCCTCCTCTGGGTCATTCTCCGGCTCAACATGATCTGGTACCATCTCAATCTCGTCTTCCCACTCTTCGTCGGCAGAGTCGGGCTGGTAAGAAACAGTAGATGACGAAATAACCTGCAACAACCAAAATGCATATTAAAGCAGTTGTAGGGTATGCATGAAATAACCATGTATAGAAATTAAAGTATGCAAATCAACGAAATGCATATGTATATAATACATATTACGTATTACATAATATATATTACATATTACTTATAGTGTTATCCTACGTAATACATTACGTAGTACACATATATATACAGAGTAACAAGTAGCCACATCGGTTATAGTCTAGGCCTAAGATGCAAACCTAGTTCTCTATAACCAAGGCTCTGATTACCATATCTGTAACACCCCAAAATGTGATATGCGGAAGCGGTGAAGCTCGGGGGCTGTTACGTCATTGTATCATAGTTCAAGGTACAAGAGAACGACTCTAAATGAGACGTTTTATAAAAATACCTCCTTGAATTTAAATTAAAAAGCATCACAGTACAAATGGTCTCACTTTCAAAAGATAGTGCAGCGGAATGTAAAAGTTTTAAACATCAACGAGATAATAGTTCAAAAGCATAAGTAACAAATGTCTGAAGATAGCCAAGAAATGCATGCGGACTCCAAGTACTTCACACAGCAGATACAACTCATCATCAATTACCTGAGATAAATGCTAAATTGGGTCAACATAAAGTTGGTGAGAATATAGATTTCAAGTAAAAGTTCATAGTATTTCAATTTTAGATTTCATTTCAAGTACACGTGCAACTATAGGAGATATAGTGCCAAGTGTAGGATAAATTGGGTGTTCACAATATTTATGATAGCTAAGCTCGTGACATCGAAACTAGTGATCCATTGCATACAATAGATTGCATACATAAATTTTTGCCCCAATGGAGTACCTAGCCAAGATGACTCCGTTCATACAAATGGTACACACTCGTCCGGCGTCAGAATGCCCGAGTGGAGGTTGTCAACCCTCAATAGATCTATCCGTAACATAAGAGCTTACTCCAGCAGAGTAACTAACGATTCACGATAGTGGGGACTATGGCTAAAGCAACTTAAGCTATCTCATAAATAGTGTTCACAAAGCGTTCACAGAAATCAAGTTTTACTTGCGTCCAGAAGCAAGCATCAAAGCATTTATCACATCCCAAAACATTAAACATAGAAAGCAGTTTAATAGGGAATCTATAAACTCACCTCAAGCAACGATTCAAACCGCACAAGTAAGATCAAATAGTAGCGACCAACTCTAGCAACAACCTAAATATAATACTATAGTTTAGGCGCTAGCAAATAAATCACAATAGTTCGTCATGTACGTTACTCATCAATCATATGTGTATATTGTTGTTAAAATCGTGACTTGTAAATGTTATATCGTTAAAAACATTATAGTATATATATACTTAGGCAAAAATATTTATTTTTGACTCGAGGAAATTTTGACAGCCTTTCGGCGTAAATTTTAATTTACCAAAATTTATCTTAATAAATTTTCCAACACGATATCTAACGAAAATTCGGCAGCCTTTCGGCGTCACATAAAAATTTGCCATTTTTAGTAAGTACTCAATTCTTGTCCTAAAACCCCTATTTTCAACAATTTCTCAATCGCCAATATTTCAACAAGTCATTTTCCGCAATAGTATAAATTTCCACTTTCAACGCTCAAACTTTTAACGATACACCAAGTATTCACATTTCACGCTAATACCTTTTTTACAAAACAAGTCCAACATTCATATACAACTTTTAGTAACCATTTCGACACTTAAAACATCTCCGTTTGACTTGAAAACGTCGTTTCGACCACTTTAAAAATCTAGACAGCAACCACTTATAGTGTTTTTCACAAAAATTAAGTTTTCCGACAACGAAATTTAAACGACCATATCTTACTCATTTTAGCTCCATTTTTGGCCCATAATATATCGAAACGAAGGTATTAACTTATATTTTCATAATATCGTAGTAAACTAGTGTCAAAACAATTTTTACGACCCTCTACGCCTCTTATAAAAATCGAACAGATTGTATGTTTTTCGTAAAAACTCGTTTTCGACCATTTTCAAACGTAACCACTAGTAGTAACACTACTAGTTCCCTCCAATTATTCATAAACACCAACAAAATCAAAGATGTTTCTTCAAGTTCACAAATCTAAAATATACATACTTATATTTTTCACAAATCTTTCAATCAAACCATTTTCATGTATGGATCTAATAGATCCACACATAATTTCCATAGATCTTAAAATATTTCATTACCAAAAATAGTTTTTATCATTTTATTTCAAGAAAATACTTGATGAGTAACATGCATGCATAGATCTACAAATATTATGCATAGAAAATGAAAAGATGAAAAAGGTTTAAGAAGTAACCTTGAGTAACGACTCTACGTAATCACAACGACCCGATCTACGCTCTAACCCACTAATAATCAACAAGAACTCTACTTCTACAACTTCAACCGAAAAACTACTCAAATCAACAAACCAAGAATAACCATTCTTCTTTATGCTTGTACAAACTCTAGGGTGTATTTATTTTGTGTTAATTCTTCTTAAAATGAAGCTTTAAGAAATCAACAATGGTGGAAAATGTGTGTGTGTTTGTGCGGTGAGTTTTGAGAGAGATGTGTGTTTTTTTTTTTTTGAGAAGTGAAAAGTGAATAATGTGTGAATTATTTGAGGTGGTTTTGGTTAATAGGTTAAATGTTGTAAGAAGTGTAAGTTTAAGCTTAATATGGTAAATAGTGAAATCTTGGTGCATCATGCACATGGTGTTGGTTTTGGCCGGTTATAGGGGTCCCATATGGGGGTAAATTATTCAAAAATTTTACTATGGTAACTAGTTAAAAGGTTTAAGGTAAAAAGGTTAGTTAGTTTTAAGTAAATATCAAAAAGTATATAGTTAAGTTTAAAATTACGTAAAACTTAAAAATTTGACGAAATATATTAAATTTACGATTTTTCGACGAAAACTGACATTTTATAATTGGTAAAGTATTTTATGCATGTTAACGACGGTTAAACGTAAAAACGACGTAAAATACGAAAACGCGATACGTTAATTAAATATTCACAGTAAATACGGTTTATTACTATAAATAGCAAAAATACTAAAATACAGGCATATATAAACATATTCAGAAATATTTAAATACGCTGCTCAAGAAAACACGATCACACTGTTAAAAACTAAACAGTTAAGCACATAATTCACAGATAACGAATAATCTCATGGATTATCGTCAATTCATTGACCGTCTCAGCACTTTGGTCAGGTTCACAGAAAATGTTCAGAATAATGACTGAGCATAGTGTCAAGTCATTACTCGTCATCAAACAGTTTTTCAGAAAACGCGGGATAACTTCCCGGTTCCAACACAGTTAAATCACATAGTTGACTAAATAAAAAGTCAAAGGGTAAAATAGTCATTTTACAAAGTAGGGAAAATTACCAGGTGTTACACCGGTAAATTCTTGATCCCTTGTGCAATCCAAGATATGGAAGAATGTTATGCCTTGGCCGATCTTGGTGCTAGCATTAACTTGATGCCACTTTGAATCTTCAAGTCGCTCGATCTTCCTAATCTTACTCCTTCACTAATGTCTATCGAGTTGGCCGACCATTCCATGATTCCTGCATGTGTTTTGGCGGAAGACGTTTTTGTGAAAGTGTGAAAGTTCTATTATCCGGTAGACTTTATCGTTGTCGATATTCCCACGGATCCTTAAGTTCCTCTCATTTTAGGTCGTTCGTTTTTAGATACGTCTATGGCTTTGATTGATTTTCATGCTAGAAAGATCACCTTACGTTTCAACGACGAGGAACTTGTTATAAACGCAACTCAAAACTCTCAAATTTCTCAGGTTTATTCCGTTGCAACCATAGACCTCGTTGATATGATTGACGTTGTTTGCTAGGAATTTTCACAAGAAGTTCTAGGTTTTGGTGATGATGAAAATAGTGGCAATCCCACTCTGTTAGATCCCATTCTTGATAACTCGACACCAACCTTCACTCCATTTGAAGGTGGTGGTTTTACGTTGGAAGAATTCGATGTTCCACGTACTTGTAACGAAGACCTCGACAATGATGAGGACTTCTCGATTATCAAGGATCTTCTTAACGATTTCCCATTTCCTCCACCCAAGAGGTTATGAGTATCGAGCCCAAATCTTCAATTGAGGAACCACCTATCCTCGAGTTGAAAGATTTAACTCCTCATCTCGAATATGTCTTTTTGGAGGAGGACGACAAGTTGCCGGTTATTATTTTGAAAGAACTTTCAAATGATGAAAAACCGCACTTGTCGATGTTCTAAAGGATCACAAAGGGGCAATTGCGTGGAAGTTATCTGACATTAGGGGGATCGATCCCAAATTTTGTACCCACAAAATCTTAATGGAGGAGGATTACAAGCCCGCAATCCAATGTCAAAGGAGGGTGAACCCCAAAATTCATGACGTTATCAAAAAGGAAGTCCTAAAACTCCTTGACGCGGGAATGATTTATCCAATTTCCGATAGCCCTTGGGTGAGTCCTATTCATTGTGTCCCTAAAAAGGGAGGATGGAAGTTTTCATGGATGACTTTTCCGTGTTTGGTAGTTCGTTCACTTCGTGTTTGTCGAATCTCGAGAGAATGTTGAAGCGTTGTGAGGAAACCAACCTTGTGCTTAATTGGGAAAAATGTCATTTTATGGTTAAAAGTGGAATCATCTTAGGGCACAAGGTCTCGAAAGCGGGGATTGAGGTAGATCAAGCTAAGGTAGACGTCATTGCCAAATTACCTCATCCCAAAACCGTTAAGGGAGTTAGGAGTTTCCTAGGCCACGCGGGCCTTTATCGTCGATTCATCAAGGATTTTTCAAAGATCTCTCGACCTATTACACATCTTCTTGAAAAAGAGGCGCGTTTTGACTTTGACGAAGATTGTGTACGAGCCTTTGAATTCCTTAAGAGGAAACTTACCAAAGCTCCCATTCTTGTTGCTCCCAATTGGAACCTCCCCTTTGAGCTCATGTGTGATGCTAGTGACTACGCTATTTGGGGCGTATTGGGGCAACGTCATGAAAAGCACTTCTTGCCTATTCACTACGCTAGCAAGACGATGACCGAGGCTTAAATAAAATACACTACAACGGAGAAGGAGTTCCTTGTCGTGCTGTATGCATTTGAGAAATTTCGACCTTATCTCCTCTTGACGAAATGCATAGTGTATACGGATCATTCGGCTATCAAGTATCTTATGGCTACACAAGATGCAAAGCCGAGATTACTTCGTTGGATTCTCCTCCTGCAAGAATTTGATCACAAAATTGTTGACAAAAAAGGAGCCGAGAATCTAGCGGCCGATCACCTTTCTTGTTTGGAAGATCCTCACCAAAGTGTTTACGAGCCCAAGGAAATCACGAAAACATTTCCGCTCGAGACACTTGGTGTAGTGAATTCTAAGCTTGATTCTTCCACCCCATGGTTTGCGGACATCGCAAATTACCATGCGCGTAACTTCATCATCAAGGGTATGACGACTCAAGAAAAATGAAAATTCTTTCGTGACGTCAAGTTCTATTTTTGGAACGACCCTTACTTGTTTCGAACTTGTGCGGATCAAATTATTCGACGTTGTGTCTTTGGCACCGAAGCTTCTAACATCCTTAGAGCTTGTCACGAGGGACCCATGGGTGGTCACCACGGTGCTAATATCACGGCTAAGAAGGTCTTTGATGCCGGTTTCTTTGGCCTACTATTTACCGAGATGCACATGAACTTGTGAAGTCGCGTGACTCATGCCAACGACAAGGAAAAGCCTCACAAAAAGATGAAATGCCACAAAATATCATCCAAGTGTGTGAGATCTTTGACGTTTGGGAAATTGACTTTATAGGGTCGTTCCCATCATCTCATGGTAATAAGTACATCCTTGTCGTGGTTGACTACCTATCTAAGTGGCTGGAAGTTGAGGCTTTGCCCACCAATGATGCTCGTGTGGTAGTCAAGTTTTTGAAAAGCTTTTTTTCTTGGTTTGGAACCCCTCGTGCGATCATAAGCGATCGTGGAACCCATTTTTGTAATGACCAATTCGAAAGGGTCCTAAGGAAATATGGGGTTACCCATCGGCTTTCTACGGCTTATCACCCACAAACGAGTGGGCAAGTCGAGGTTTCAAACCGAGCGTTGAAGAGGATCTTGAAGAGATTCGTTGGGGAAAACCGACAATCTTGGTCGGATAAGTTGGACGATGCTTTATGGGCTTTTAGGACCGCTCATAAGACGCCCATCGGGTTCACTCCTTATAAGCTAGTGTATGGGAAGAATTGTCACTTGCCAATTGAACTCGAACACAAGGCTTATTGGGCCCTAAAGCATTGTAATGATGACATGGAGACCGCGGGAAAACACCGGAAAATGCAATTAAATGAATTGGATGAATTAAGGGATATTGCGTATGAAAATTCATTGATTTATAAAGAAAAGACTAAAAAGTTGCATGATTCAAAAATTAAAAACCGGGTTTTTAACATTGGGGATCAAGTTTTGCTTTTTAATTCTCGTTTGAAAATCTTTTCCGGTAAGTTGAAATCCCGTTGATCTGGTCCATTCACCGTGACTCAAGTTTTTCCATATGGGACCATCGAGCTAGCTCAAAATGATGGCCCCAATTTCAAGGTGAATGAACATAGGTTGAAGCACTACTTTGGCGGGGAAGTTCCATCCTTGAACTACCTCGACCAAATCACTTTCCCCAATGATAATTAGTATTGAGGGGATCGAGTTGAGCTCATGACTCGGTAATAAAAAACGAGGTGCCTCGTGGGGGAGTCCCATGCTTATCCTATGTACATATTATCGCTTTCTAATGTAGTAACGTGTGGGGATTTGTGCCCTTCCAACCTTTGTTCCGTGGTTGTTTCTGATTTGTGGTTTTTAGATGATCATTATCTTCGCAATTGGAGCCTCTCGTGTTCGTTTTATGGGAGAACTCGATCGTTTGCCTTGAAGACTTTCTCAATATCCATGATATATCCTTTGATGTTCTAACCTTAGGTTTATAGCACACTTCATAAACGGCTTTAAATTTAACGGTTACACCCTTTCCATGCTAGATTAGGCATTCGACTACGTCTCTAGCATGGGGGTGTTTGCACCCCTAGACTCGAAACATTGAGGACAATGTTTAACTTTACTATGGGGGTGAATAGATACTTGCCTTGCCAAACCTTCACGCTTTCCAAAGTTTATCTTTTTGTTTATCGTTTTGTTGCAAAATAAGGCTAAAAATGGCCAAGTTTTAAAAATTTTCTCATGTTTTATAAGTGTTTGAAGACACGAATATAGGTTTTCCGATGGCGAGAATAAGAGTAATTTTTTACTCGACCATGCGTGTTGAGCACTTAACTTTGATTCCTTAACTTCACATTAGGCTAAGTCTCTTAAATGAGGACGAGAAATGATAGGGTTAATTATAAGTTACTATGCTAAACGTAGAGTACTCGTATTCTTTCAAAAACTCATGTGTTCTCTTTGTTTGCTTATTCTCCCTTCGCTTGTAAATATTTTTTGCTTAATAAATATTGACTTAGCGGTTTAGTCTTGATTGTTGGGTTTCTAGTCTTTTCTAGTAACTTCCGTGTAATTAAATTGGGAATACATTAAGGTATCGCCAGCGTCACGGTTTTGAAGTATTGACACCCGAATAATCGAAAGCTTCATCCAATAATAAGATTTCAAGTGCTCACCTAAATCAAGAAAACAATTTGAAGCTCACAAGTCCGAAAAATCTATGCAAAATTGAAAGTGAATCAAGCCTTAATCTTTGAAGCTTTAAAGATCCAAAATTCGCCTTAGCGTGAGGATATACGTCTTTGGCTAATAAAACCACCAATGAGGTGGATAATAAAAGGCAAGGCAAGACCGAAGTCATAATAAAAGCTTCATGGCGAAGTTGAATAAATGATGGAGGTAAACCTATGATAATAAGGCCCTTCCGTTAGGGGGCGTATAAAAGTCTTGGTAATAAGTCTCATGTTCAAAACTGTTATAAAACCGTGTTTATCGATCCTTCTTGTTGACTTAATTTTTTGACATCGTTGTCTATTAGGAGGGGTTATTGATTTGATCGTCTTGGTTACACCGTTAGGACTCTATTTTTAGACCTAAATCTCTATCATCGCATAAGTCAAACAATGTATCCTTGTGAAACATTCAAGACATAATAAAATATAAGAGATACAACTTAGGAAAATGGGAGGATAAGTACGTGTTTAGGGCATATGAGTAGTGTTAGCATTACTAACTTATAATGACAATGATCTCGTTGCACGCTTGGCATAGAACTGGGGTGAAAATCAAGGACGATGAAATTATTTCTAACGAAGCATTCACGTGTTCCCTTAAGATCGTACGTATTAGATTTTGGAGGTTCTACGATACTTTATTCTAGCATTGCGTGAGGGCACGACAATGGTTTAGTATGGGAGAGTGATGAGACTGCTTTTATACATAGTCTCATCGTCTAAAAAGGTCTTTAAATGCATAAAATATCATGAAATTGGCCAAATATATGCTTGTGTTTGTTGCTTGTGTATCTTAGGTACGGATATTGAGAAAATGACAAAAGATCACAAGAATCATACAAAAACGAACACGGGAAACGAAGCCGCACATTGAACCAAGCCCTAATGAAGAATTTTCCAAGACTAACCCTTGAAGATTTGAAGATTTATGAAGAAGGGTCTTCCAATATTAAAGAATTGACACTTTATACCCTTGTATCTTCATAATTACAAGATTAGTCCCTAAAGTTTATTAATATTGCAAAAAGCGCCCTCTACTTTGAAGAATTGGCAATTTTAGTCCCTCAACAAAACTAAAATGTCAATATTTATCCTCCTTAAAGTCAAACATACCATGAAGGACTTCAAGTTATAAGAAATTACAAATTTGGTCCTTTAAATATGTCAAAATTACCAAAAGGACCCTTGACTTTGAAGAAATGGCAAAAATGGTCCCTCATTAATCATGACTTGGCAAATTCAGTCCTCCAGGAAGTCAAACAAACAAGTCAAGACCATTATCTATGAAGAAAATGCCAAATCAGTCCTTCAAGAATCAAGAAATGGCAAGAAATACCCCTGAAAATACTTTGGAAAACTTTTCGAGGCAAAAGTGTGAAAAAGGAAACTTTATTTACAAAGGAATACAAGTTTTGGCCAGATTATTTGCAAATGGAAATAGTTATAAAGATGGAGGGTTAATCATGGCAGACAGCATAGTTACCTTAACTAGTGTCATGGTGACACGTGCCCCACTCAACCAAAACAACCAATCAGAACTCACCCTGGTGCCACATCACTTCCCACTTATAACTAACTCTGATTAGTTAATTAAGTGGCGCTAAACACCACTTTTAAACATAAATCTGGATCAAACACACAACTATTCACCTCAAGAACACAATTGGGTTTTCTTAATCCTGTTGTAATTAGGCCATAAGATTGTGTAGATTTATGATTGAGGGTATTATCAACATAAACCAACCTTAATCTTGGCCACCTCATCACCCAATAGACCCACACAAGATTCCCCTGCTGCAAAAAAAGAAGAAGCTGCCAAAACTACACCAGTCATCCAACGTGCATGATTCTAACGTACTATCTAATCTTATTGTAAGCCATTGGATGCATTTTCACCATGCCAACTCACACAACCAGCCAAGAACTTGTCACATGATCTTCAAAGTATTCAAACCCTCAAGGGCATTTTTGGGACTTCACCAGCAATTAGGGTTACGTTTTTTAGCTTTTCACTAGTTCATTGTAGCCTATATAAAGGCCTTAGGGTATCACTTTGAGCCCTGCTCTTGAATTTTCCATTGTTCACAAATCTGTAAATCATATATTCAGTTAATGAAATGTGTTTGAATTTGGTGAAGAAAAATTAAGTGCCAACCTTATTTCTGTTTATTATTGTTTGATGTTAACTGTTCTTGAATCTTAAAATTTGTTTTCAAAGGAGTGTGCAAAAGTTTGCATATTTTCCTATAATCTTGATATTTTGCTAAGTCTAGTTCAAACCTTGGAATTCTTGGGCTATAAAGTTGATCATAGCATCCTGATATTGAGTTATCAAGGTGTTGTGATGCTTATAACTTGGGGATAATCAAGTGTGGGGAACTAAGGTTGCATTAATCAAGGATTTTTTCACTTTTCTGTTTTGATATTTGTGCTTCTAACCTTGTTGAATCTTAGCAGGCTTTATTGTGGAAGCGTGTGCTTGTTCTTGCTAGCACATAAGCTCAAAATTCGTGGGTGTGGATGTACATCCATGAGGTTTGCACCATTCTACCTCAAATCTGTTAAAAAATTGGATTTTTGGTGAATTTGTGTGTTGCTTGTGTTCTTGTGAAATTTGTGGCTTAATCTTGCTTAGATCTACATATTACATCTGTTATTGTGTTGATTTAGGCTTGGGTAACTTTAGAATACACTTTTGATTTGAAAATTTTGATTTGAAAATTTAAAGGGGTGTTTGGATTTACCTGTTTTGAATCATAGGGTGTTATTGTGTTGTTGGAAGTTGGTGTTTGTGCTTTGTATCTGCTAAATACTTGTTTGTGTGCTATTTGCTGCAAGTTTTCAACTTTGAAACACCAAATCAAAGATTGTGATATAATCTGCTTGTTTTGACTGTTTTTGACCTAAGACTTTGGAAACACCTAGAGTGTATGCATGCTTAGGGATAAAAAGTGTTTAAACGTAGTTAATATAAACTGTTAACAAGATTTGGGGGTCTGAATTTGGCTTGGTGGTCAAATACATCAGCAAGTGTTCATAGCTGCTTGTGTTAGTGTTCATCAGTAACTTATTGTGCTTGAATCTTGTTCTATACGTTGTACCATTGCATGAAACCTGTTTAAACTTGTTCATTTAAGTTTATTATAGCTTGTGTATGCATTTGGTGAAGTTTGGCTGGCTGAATTGTGCTATAAGTGCTTATTGAACCATAAATGCTTATTTGTTCATGTCTGGGCTATATCTGGTGCTTAATTGAATTAACTGTACAAATTGGCTGATTTTGATTGTGATTTCTTTGTTGTTATTGACTCCTTATGATCCACTGATCATTTGGGTACCTTTGTGTAACTTGAATCCACAAAAAAGTCATATAAGACAAATAGTCAAACAAGTCAAGCAGTGGAAAAAGTTTTCACTGCTCAGACACCAAAACTAGCCCCTGTTAGTGTTAATTTTCAGTTAGCTTATTAATAAGCCATATTGGCTTATATAGACCTGCAACAACTTACTTTTTGTGATCAATCTTCCTCATTTGACCCATTTGTTTGAACTGGAGCTTATCAGACTTTGACTTTGACTTTTTGCTAGAAAACTCATAAAGTTGACTTTTAATTAAGTGCTTATTTGCTTATTCCAGCTTATTGAGTGAACTTATTTGAAAACTTTTTATTGATTAAGCTTAGTCAAGTCATTTAAAAGCTTTTGAAACTTGAATCAGCTCTTGGGGTGGCCTAGAACTCAAAAACGACTATTTTGTCGTTTTGTGAAGATAGCTTATTGCTTTTTCAGACTTATTCCTTGTGCTTATTTCAAATTTCTTTTTACAGAAGTCTTAGGTAACTCAAAAGAAGCTTGTGTGTTTAATTTTAGCTTATGGCATCAGCTTATAGCTTAATGGGCCAAAAAGCCCATTAAGAATAAGTTGTGGTGAAATAATCTAACTTAAGGGAATTTTAAGCTTTTGGGCCTTTGGAAAATTGTGTTCAGAATCAAATTTTGAGTCAGATAGGAGCTTTTGGGCCATTTTTATAAACATTTTTCTTATTGGGCTTATTTTGGCCCAATAAGGGTCTGTTTTGGACTTTGGCCCATTTGAAGGTCCATTAGGGGTATTTTGTAATTTCAACTTCATTTCTGTGTTTATTAGGTTAAAATAAGCTAGTTTGCAACTTTTTAGAATTTTTTATAAATTTTGGATTTTTAATATTATTTTATTATTATTTTATTATTAAAAATTAAAATTTAGATTTTTCAAGTTTTTATATTTTTCTTAGATTAAATACATTAAGTTAGGAATTTTACAACTTTTAGAATATTTTTAGTGTCATTAGGTTAATTTTTATAATTATTTTAAGTTTAAATAGTATTAATTGTTTTTAAATAGTTTTTATTAATTTTAAAGTTTTCAAAAATTGTTTTAAATTAAGTTAAGTCATTTTAGAGGTTTACAATTGAAAAAATCTCATTTTGGGCTTTTTGTTAATTAAATTGATTTTTTGGGCTTTAATTAGCAATTAAAAATTATTATTTAATTAAATAAAAGGTTTGAGTGATTTTTGACTTTTTGTAAACTCTAATTACATTATTTAGTATTTATTTCAATTTTATAGGAATTTTTAGGGTAAATTTTTAATTTTGCTACTTTTTACGGTTTTACGTGTACGACTTTATCGTCTTAGTTTAATTCGTTATCGTAACCGTCATTCTCTTCTTATCTCATTTTTTTTTTCATTTTTGATAAATATAATCACATAGTTAATCATCTCTTAACACAACGCACTTGCCTCCTTGGGAAACGAACTTGAACCACATTGGTCATTAGTGCTTGGTTTTTCTAAACTGACACTTAATACTTTCCCTATTTTGCTCTCTTTTCCTAAAGGGTAGTAAAAACTCCACATCAATTATTAACTACGTATTTAAAAATAAATACTTCTATTACTTGTACAACGATAAATTAAATTACAGAGATCGTAATAAAATGCTTAAAACGAGTATAAGCATGCACACATTTGTTCAGAGACTTTTATGCATTATGTTATGCAGTTACTGAGACTGTATAATAGGTTGTTGACTGTGTCGTGAGCATTACGTTGGATTTCTTGTGACTTATTGTTGTACTACTTAGGTGAGTTCATAGCCCCATATTATATATTGACTAAATTTTAAACCTTTTATGGGGGAGAAAACATGCAACATATTTCTTATGGACATAAACTGAACTACGATAACTTTTGATTACATTTGCCTATCGTAGAATGCCTCCCTTACCCGGGAACTGGAATTGTTTAAATTATTGAATTGCTTGAATGTATAAATAGATCTATTTGGGATTGACCATCTCCATCTGGGTGAGTATCGCTCACTGTGCCTAGGCCAGGGCAACAGATGTTTATCATGTCGGAACGGAATATTGGTGCATTTTTATTAATGCGAAGAGTCCTCATTTGTTGTGGGCTTAACGTGTCAAGTGTCAGTTCCGGGCAATAGGAAATGTAGTTACCTTTAAGTATTGATTCTATGTGCATTACTACTTCAGTAAATGTTTATTGTCCAAACTTAATTTATTAAACCTGTGAATTCACCAACTTTAAGTTGACTCTCTAAGCATGTTTTTCTCAGGAAACTGAAGCATGTATTTGATGTGCATGGAGTCAAGCATCATGATAGGCTGCATTTATAGAGCTCATCTGGGGTTTTATAAACGGGGAAATTATCCAAACTGTTGAATAATGTTTAAGACAATTTTTCTAACATTTGCACTTTAATTCATGTAATAATTGTATGGATAATCTTTTATCTGTTGCTCTACATACTATCTGCTATTGATCCACCTACGTGACACCCAAATATTATTTCCGCTGCATTTGACCAATTTGGGGGTGTCACGGAATGGTATCAGGGCGATAGTTATAGAGAACCAGACCAAAAATTAATTAAATATGAAAATAAAATTTTTATATAAACTGGACTATAACTGCTTAAAAATCTTTTGGGATTTTCAGGACTAGAATAGTTGAGCATGTAGAGTGTAGAGCATACATTTATTATGTGGATTAACTGTGCATTGATTATTAACATCTGGTTGATTAATATTATAAGTATTAACGTAACCTTTAACTTGCGATGTTAAATGGCACTATCATATAATTTACAACTATGATTTCTAAAAATTTTAACTTGAGTAAGCTTATACTTACGTCAATTAAAAATGATATTATTTTCAGATTCATGACATCACCAGCTGCATCTCCCGTTGATTTATCACCGACATCAGTATTACCGGGTTGGTTATCGGCTAGCAAATCCGATGACAGTCACTCTACCGGTGATGCCGCACTCGTCGATACTCTCATTGTCTCTCCACCTGATACACCTGTATCCCCTATTGGGGAAGAGGACCAGTCGACTGCAGCCCTACCACCTCTACCACCAGCTTCCTCACTTCAGGGCTACGCACCCGGGTCTCTGTCACCTCGTAAGAGGAGGTATGAGGCTCCTCCCGATTCTACATTTGAGATCGGTGAGGGTTCTAGGGCAGGACGTGTTGACCCCGTCTAGGCCCAGATTGCTACTCTAGTCGCATGCCAGGCTCAGGATATAGCAGATTTCCATACTCTGCTATCAGCTGGACAAGCTGGACGCTCTGTCCTACAGGAGCGTTAGGACCTACTGTCTTGGACTGTCAGTGCCGAGGCATACGCTGCTCGGGGAGCATGGTCTATGACCTACCACTCCCTACATTGGCTGATGGAGGAGAACCATTTTCTCCGCCAATGGATCTATACCTTGGAGGGTCAGTAGTATGAGACCCATGTGGCTCTCATGTCTATGGAGCAGACACTCTCGATCTTCTACGATCTACAGGAGGTTCGCCACCAGGGTTTGACTGTAGAGACTGCCCATCTCAGAGGAACCGACGACACCTTCAGAGCTCAGATTCTAGAGGCACTCAGACTCCTTAAGGAGACTCGAGTCGCCATGATCTCGATGCAGGAGGCTATGCAGGCACCAGCTGTCTCATCACCACCAGTAGCACCGGACATCTCTGAGGAGTCTGTTAGGCATGAGTAGACTAGATGTACTAGATCTTTTTTACATCATGATAAGCTTTTGGGTTGCATCCCAACTATCATGATATAGGACCTCATGTATTTTATTTCCTTTCAGCATTTGTATCCTATCCTTGTACTGTACTATCTTATATAGGTGTTTGTAGACGATGTACTTTAGATTATGTGTACCACTATCACAGACAGGCATGTTGTGCTCTGTCTTGGATTGGTTGTGCATTTTGTTATTGTTGTTCTACCATAGAAATGACATGTACTCATTATCTTTTGTCATATTATGTGTTGTATTATATTATGAACTCTTGACAGGTTATCCAATTTGTTGTGAATTCTATGCATGGACTTCTTTTCATGTATTTAAATATAAAATTGTACTAACGCCTAAAACTTATGATTTCATTTTTTCTGTATGACTATACATAAATGGCAATCACTAGAACGAACCCCAACAATGCCGACGCTACCCAAAACGTCACTGCCGCCCAACTAAGGGAAATGATTGATCAGGGCATCGAAACTGCGATGGCTGCTAGTAGGAACATTGACGATAGCCAAAACTCCAACGCCCGCAGAAATAACCAGACCACCAGGGGTTGCTCTTATCCTGACTTTCTGAAGTGTAAGCCCTCATACTACAAAGGCAGAGAGGATGTTTTGGAGCTGATGCAGTGGTTTAAAAGGTTGGAGACTATGTTCCGCATCAGCGATTATGCAGAGGAGAACAAAGTCAATTTTGTCACCTACACCTTACTCGAAAGTTCTCTTACTTGGTGGAACTCTGTAGTTGCTACTCTTGGACACGATGATGCCTATACTCTCAACTGGACTGATCTGAAGGAGAGGATGACGGAGAAGTACTGTCCAAGGGGTGAAATGAAGAAACTGGAAATCGAATTGTGGGATCTCAGATGCAGGAACAGTGACATCGTGGCATACAACCAGAGATTCCAAGAGTTGACCCTGATGTGTACCAGAATGTTCCCTGAGAAAGATGAAAAGATTGAGAAGTATATTGGTGGACTTTTAGACGCCATTCATGATAGCATGCTTGCATCTCCACTCACTACTGTCGAGAATGCCATTGAGTTCGCTACTGAATTGATCAACAAAAGAGTCTGTACCATGTTTGAGAGGCAAACTGAAAACAAGCGGAAGGCAGATGAAAATTTTTGTAGTCAGCACCAGCAGCCTCCCAAAAGGCAAAATGTTGGACAGGTTTACAGTGCTACCACCACAGGAGCTAGGCCATATGAGGGTGCAAATCCCTTGTGCTCAAAGTGCCGCTATCATCATACTGTTGATAGTCCATGTCTGTAAAACCCGCTTTAAAATACCATGAACAATACACATGAACAGTACATGCACGAAAATACGATAAAATTAAAACTTTCCATTTATAATATAATTCCCGAGTCATGATATTTAATAACATGTACTTATGTATATATTATAAATGTATTACGATCACGACATATAAAATGCACGATAACTAAACATGAACGATCACATAAATAATTTAACTCGAGAAAAACTACGGGTTTCCCCGTGGGCTCCCTTTAGGTCGCGGCTAAGAAAAGAGAAAGGAGAAAGATGGGCTTGGCCCATGACCCAAATTAAACCTATGTTAAACAAACTCCAGGAAAGTTTCATCATAATATTAGGTTACAGAAAAGTTCACCCTTGCCTCCCTTTGTCCTCTCTTGCCACCGGCCATATACCACCAACAAGGACGATCCGGACGATTTTTGCTTATTGATTTTTATGTGTACGTGATCGTGATCTTAACCTTTTCTTCTACGAGTTCGGTATAATCAAACACTTACTTTTCTTTTTAATTCTTTTGTGAATTCATGATTATTATTTAATTAATCTTAAAAACAAATCAAGAAACATGTGGGGTTAATTAAAAACATGAATTAAGGGGGTGTTTGTTGTTGCTTTGTTTGGCCGAGCACCAAACCGAGAGCATTGAAGCTCTCGGTGGTATTTGTTTTGCCCAGCCGAGACCTCAAGGTCTCGGTGTGGGGGTTCGTTTGGTTTGAACGCAGGCCAGGGTACCCGACCGCGAGTCGGGGGTATGGTTTTAGGCTTGGATCAAGTGCCAACCGAGACCAATAGGGTCTCGGTGGGGCTTTTATGCTAACAGTGGGAACCGAACAACAAAACAGGGGGAACCGGTCATGAACCAGTGGGAACCGGTGTGAACCAGGCTCGGCAGTGGCTGTCGTGGCTCGGCAATGGGAACCGAGAGCCACCAGTGGCAACCGGCTAGCGATTTAGCCACTGGTAGGGCTGTTTTGGCTCGGCTTATATGTGATCACGGGTTTCGGGCTCAGGTTAATTTGTATAACACGGGTTCGAGATACGGGAAAATATTAAAATCAGAAAATATATTTAATTAAATTATATCTAGATTATTTAAATTAATTAAATGCATGACTTAGGTTAAATATTAAAATAAATATTTCATGTATAACCTAAAGTATTTTACTTAGCTTAATTTAATTTAAACATGTATTTTAAATTTTTAATTAAATTCTTATAATGTATGGGTTATCAATTAACCAAGTTATTTAATTAATAAGTTATAATACTTGAACCAAGACTTGTATTATACTAATTAACGTTACTTATTATTAATAATCCAACTTATTTCTAATTATAGAAACTTACTATTTTGGGGAACTTTCTATTTTTAGAAACTTTCTATTTATGAAAACCTGCTATTTTTAGAAGGTTACTTAGTATTAAAATACAAGTATTATAATACATTAGTTCATGCATAATACACTACAGAACATTAGTATAACTACAGATAACACAGTAAAACACTAAAACATGACAGAATAAGTATAACAAGCTAATAACACAGAACCAGTAAGACACATGTAATTTAGACACCTCATACACGTTCCCATTCTTATGTAGTATTATCCGTCAAGGCGGAGTAGGTTCTTCAGCGTTTCCGTTAGCTTCTATCGGACACAAGGTACGGATTTTCCGTCCTTCAGTAAGGACAACCTCTTCCTTTATTAGGATTTCCCGTATGCAGCCAACTGTTTTCCCCAGTAGTTACAGATTAAATGCTTATGTTTTATTAGTTACCTTATCCATATACATGCATGACCAGTTTCACCTAGTTATGGAGGTACCATAACCATAACACTAGAGGCACCAGTGTTATGACTTCACCTCAGCGGAGTGATATCTCATGGCGTCTCTTTCAGTTATTTGGCCACTATTATATTATTATTATTATCATGTGGGGCATATGGGTGCATCCTAGGTTCAGTTCAGTCAGGATTTCATGGTGAATGTGGTGTGTGCCTTGCATCCTTCAATTCCCATTACCATTTAATTAGAGGCAGACCCTCTAATTTGCATGACGAGGTCACCCCTCCAAGTATTCATGCACGTTGTTGACCTCATGACCTATATTGGCTTTTGGTATATTAAACTAATACAGATTTTTCATATGTAACATAAGCTATGTTTTCAGTATTAAAACCAGTTAACATGTTATACGCCTAGGTTTTCTCTGGACTTATTCATTTCTACTGCAATTCATGCTTTATATGCTTTATATGCTTTCATTCCTTTATGTCTTTATGTTATGCTATATATTCGTGCATTGAGCATTATGCTCAGCCGTTTTCCATTTCCATGTTCCCAAACGGCAGGTACCCAAGGTCGCAAGTAGGATCTCCAGAGTATGTGCATTCGGATGGAAGTTATCCAGCCTCTTTTACCTTATGCATTTATTCATACTTTCTCATACTTACTTCATTTGGACATTGTTTAGTCCTTTCATTTATAGTACTTAATATTACTTGTGTGTGAGTTACTTAGACTACCGATGTTTGATTCCGGTATTTCTATTTAAGGTCATGAATGTTTAGACATTTACCTTGCATGCTTTGATGACACGTCATATTTTATTGTAGCATTCCATCTTAACAAATGGGGTGTTAAAATTATGGTATCAGATCCAAGGTTTCGACCTGTAGCTCTATAAAACATGACCTGTGACTTATGGTACTCACCAACGTCTTCCTAAAACTGACAGTTGGTTTTCATGCATTCATTCAATTTCATTTCATTTCATGCATTCATATCATTGTCGCAGGTTTATGACTAAGTAATGGTTGGTACAGGACTGACCCTATTTAGTCGCATGTGCTTTTATCGAAACTTTTAACTTTGGGACCGACCCATAGGCGTCCCCCGCTATGTCTTTTGTTTTGGGTGAATTGACCATAGGTGTTTACCATCACGCATATAAAAGTTTTTATAAACTGCATCATGCATTCTACAGTGTTTCATGCATTATAAACTGCTTCATTGATTTATACATTGTTCATGCATTTTTATGATCATCTCATTTCAGACTTATCATTTATGTTGCATTTTGTTTTAAACTATCAGATGGTAAACACACGCAATCCTCAAGAGTTGGTTGCAGCTCTACAAGCCATCCTTCCCTAACTTCGCAATGAAATCAGGGACGAAGTTCATGCTAAAATTCAAGCTCAGGGCGTTCAATTTGGCCCTCATCCTGAAAACCACTATAGCAACGACAATCCTCCACCACCACCACTTGTGACTCTTATGCCTTGGTTGGAGCGATTCAAAAAACAACGACCCCGTTCGTTTGAACAGACTGACAACCATAATGAGGCTGAGGCTTGGATTTCTCACATCGAGAAGATATTCGATGCGGTGGGTTGTGACGGTGTCTTCAAGACAAGACTGGCTTGCTATAAGTTTGAAGGTGATGTGTTACGGTGGTGGAAGTCTGTCAAGCAGTCCAATGGTGGTGATAATTGGGATGCACTTCTGACATGGGACCAGTTTAAGGATATCTTCCTTAATCAGTACTTTCAACATGCTGAACAGGAGAATCTTAAGCGGGATTATCCTAATATCCGACAGGTTGTTGAGGAGAATAGCAACGAATTCATGCAAAGGTTTCTCCGTTTGGTTGGTTTCTTGGGAGCAGCAGCTGGTACATCTGAGGAGCAAGCTAAGAAGTTTCGTTGGGATCTTCGCACTTTGGTTGCCAATAGTTTGGTTTGTACTACGTTCACTACAGTAGCACAGGTGGCCGATGCATCTCGTAAGCTTGAGATGCTTCAGGAACGAGAGGAGTTTGGTGATGTGATAAGTATGAAAACACTCATCAATAATGATCCATAAACCACTCAAAACACAGTCAAATACATAATATTTAACTTTAAAATACCAGAATTACGCGTGTATTTGTGTTTTGTGTGTTTTCAGATAAATAAGATACAATTTGAAGCAAACATGCGTTTTCAAGGGATTTATATCACAAAAGACGAAGAAAAAGACGAAAGATGCTTTCAAGGACTTTACTTATCATCATTTACCAAGATCGAGGGCTTAAGTTGATTTCAACAAGATGAAGGATGAAAAAAAGAAATTGCTTAAAAGTATGTATAACTTTTGGAAAAAAAACAAAGAGAAGGGATCAAAAGCAAGGTGAATGAAAAGAAGTATTAACTTCTAGTATTTACTTGGTCAAAAGACCAAGTCATGGTCAATCAACACTCACAAGACGCGTCTTCTTCAACGTGAAGAGAGAGAGAAATAAAATGCCTTCATCTTTCTTCTATCCTCCCAAAACCTGCAAGATCAAATCACAAGAGATCAACAAGGATTCATACAAAAATCAAAACAGCAAAAATCATCCTCTCCTTCTCCTCTACAAGATGATATCACTTAATTAGATCAAGACTGAAGAACGAAGAAACCCCCAAATGTGATGAAGAATGAAGAACGAGCTTATCCTCGTATTTTACACGTGGCGATTATTGACTGGAGGACACACGTCATCCCACCTCCCTCGACGGCTATAAATAGAGACGAAGACCTTCAGTTTCGACGGTTAGCTAGGAGTAGATTCACACATAGTTAGTTAGGAGTAGTTCGTTAATCTTGTTTACTTTTCTGTTAAAAACTTTCAGTTTTCAGTTGTATCAATCTTCTTGTTCGCCATTAATGAAACGTTAAAGCTTTCTAATTTCTTCCTTCTAATTAGTTCTAAAGTTAGTTAATTCTTGTTAATATGTTCAAGTTTTCTAGTGATCAGTTGAAACCGGTTTTACTTAACTGCCATTAACGGAAGTTGTAAGATTTTCAATTTTCTATCTTTTTGCCCTTGTTAATCTTGCATTCATTTAGATTACTGTTTTTCTTTACTGTTACTATTCACGTGATATAATTTTGTTCATTTTACTCGAGATGTTGATGGAAGTATGATATCAGTTTTTGTTTTAGTCAGTTAGAAGTTAGTTAATTCGGTTTTCAGCGGAATTATTCTTAAGCGTTTGTCTTCATTTTGTTCATAACCTAGTTATGAGATCAAAAACTCAATAATGTTACAGTTACAGCGATTCAGTTCGAGTCAATATAGTTTTTTTTGCAGATTGAATTGATTAGAAGATAATGATTGAATCAAGTAGCAGATTAGTTAAAAAAAGGTTTCAGTCTGTATTTTATTTGATCAAGTTGAAACAAGATGTTTAGTTTGTAGAAATCATTCGATACAGATCAGAACTGTAGGATTCAGAATCGTAGGTCTTGTTTGGTGTTTCTGTGCCTTGTTTGTTTTGCAGGTTTATTGTGGATGTATGCAGGATTTGGATGTACTGTATGGAGGTAGCAGTGTAAGCGTAGATTTGGATTCAGTCTCGGTGGTGTTTGGTTTTAAGCCGGCTCAGTGCCGAGCTTCGACATCAAAGGGCAGGTCTGGAAGAAAATGGTTAAGCACAATTTTTATTCTGAAAATCTTAGTGTAATATGCTAGTTGCTATTCGTAGTGTAATTGTAGTTTAATACTTGCTTGAAATAATTTTGATCATATGATTTTGATACTAGTTCCTTTCACGCTTTAATTTTTCTTGATACTGCTTAGGAAATGTTGTATGTTTCTGTAGTGGAGTGTTTGGTTTCGTAGAACTAGTAGCCTAATCTCGACACTTGTTCTAGAGTTGTAATAGTGGTATTAATTGGTTAACTGATAGTATAGGAATTTAGCTCGTAATTGCGTTAGTTATTTTGCGAGTTGTGATTGAGCAGTCTTAGTTCCAGCTTGTTTGTATAGATGTCATTTAGTAAAACCAAAATAGAATTTGGCTTCCCAATTACTTCATTTTATTTTCGAAACTTTGACTGATTATAGGTGTAGTGTTCATCTTAGTTAATCTTTGTTTGGAATTCAGTTTTAGTCAAGCTTTTAATTTGATCCGTGAGTCGAATTGTGTTAGTTGTTTGGCAACCTCATTAAGTCAGTTAAGATATTTGATTTTTGCGTTAATAGTTCATGTAAGTTTGATAATCAGGATTAGAGTTTGGTTTATAGCTCTAGATGTGAATACACTGCCATAAGTAGTAATTGGTACTTTGATTTACAGATTTCTAATACGACTTTTGGTTTTGATTTTTTGAGCAGTTTACATTCTTTGTTTTGAAAAAGTTTTCTTTTATTCGTTTTTCTTATTTGATCTGTAGAGTGTGTAGTATTGTAGGTAGATAGAAGTAGTGAAGTGATCACAGATATCTCATTTTAATCAAGTTTAACCATTAAACAGTTTTAGTCCTTCACTTTGAATGATAGTATTACACCCACAGTCCACGTTTAACATCAGTTAGTGCTATTTCGTTAGTCACTGTTACTGGAGAGTTAAATTCTCTTGGGTTTTCTTACTGGGCTTTTTATACTTGGGCCATTTGAACTTCATTTCATTTTAAAAAACGTCACTCCTATTCTTTTTGTGGATAAATCAATTTTAAGTTTTAATATTGCATTTCTTAGTTTGATAAAATTCACTGTTAGATTTATATTCTGAAATTTTGTATTTTTACTTGAATTTGTGTTGTAAATTGGCATTTTACATTTTATACTTTGTGCAATTAAATGTTGTACTTGCTAAATGTTTTTAGAATAGTACGTATATGTAGATAGTATAATATTTTCCATTTTTTACTTGCTTTGTGCAAAATAGAAATAGATACCAAATAAACTCTCTTTAACCAAAAACAATTAAGTCTTTGCTTGAAAAGTTAAATCAATTCGGATTGAGTCGAGAAAAACGAACTAAAAAGACAAATATCAAATGGCGCCGCTGCCGGTTCTTTTCGTGAAGATTAACGGTTTCGAGTGAGACGGTTGGATTTTGGGATCCGTTCACTTTGTGAACGTTATTTTTACGTATTATAATCAAAAAGATAAAAATATCAAAAAGATAAAAATACAAAAAAATACAAAATAACAAAAATCAATTCTTTTCCTAAAGAATTGAACCAAAAAAATAAAAAATCCAAAAAGTAATCTTTTTCCTAAAAGATTACACCCAAAAATATATTATATCGGTTTTCATTGTTTTTACGTACATATAGTATTTTTCTTTAAAAAATCAAATAAATACAAAAATATTTTTTTTATATATTATTATATGTAAATACGTATACGTATATGAACAACCAATACACATATCTTCCATAAGTATTGCCGAGGCAATACACCGTGTTAGGGGGCGTTCCGGTCCTTGACACGTGTATAGATTGAATTTAATTAAGCAAGAATAGATAAATACTTCCAATAGGCAATAATTCGAAGAATACAAACTACAAAGTGAATAGAAAGGCGATGTGCTATAAATTGCCATCTAAGGGTCAATAGGTACTTAAGTGCTTCGCGCCACCTAACCCCCCGTTCACTAGTGCGTATTCTAAGAATGAAGGCTTTATTAGGGGTCTTGCACCCAAGTAGTAATTATATATATTATACTTTCTTGTGGATATTTCATATCAAACCTCGAGGGAGATAATCTCTTCTCTCTCAAAAGTCGACCGAGGGCTACTCCCTCACTCCTCGAGTTTACTTACACGTGTACTCGAACACGTGTAAACATACCACCTTTGGTGTGTTACTTCCTTCCCCGAGGAAGCTTTTAGACGTCATTTCACTTGTATATACATTCGACCATTTTCCACACATGGATAATGGTCCTATTTTGGAGATATTACAAGAGGAGCATTATCGAGCTGTGTATGGGCCTTGTGCGACTTGTGGAGGACCGCATGGTACAAATAATTGTCATCTATACGCGAGCGATTATGATCAAGGGTTTAATGAGGATTTTCAAAATCAAGAATTTTTAAATCAAGACGATTTTCAAAATGAAGAGAATTTTCAAAGTCATAATCAAACAACCTTTCACAATCAAGGCATTTTTCATTTCTTGAGTAAAGACGCTTTTAAATTTGTAATGCAAGCACTTGAGACAATGAAAGAGGCAACTGATCCGAACATCTTAGGTTTGCGAACATACGTCTTGCGACTCATGAGACCTGACGATGCTTTACCTGATGATGAGCCTTATTTGAGACTAGATGTTGAGGATGATACACTTAGTGATGTTCCTATTATAGACCCTTCCATCTCTCTACCGACTATACTTGAGCCATACACACCTTCAACACCTTTACCTCACATGGGACCCACCGACTCTTTAACCATGGGGGACGAGCCTCTTAGCACTAATACAAACACCAATTCGGATGAATTAACCTCTTCTAGTGTTGAGAACCTTATCCCAATCCAAAGAGAGCTTGAGAGGGTTTCCAATGAACCATGTGACGAGCTTTGTATTGATACTTCTTCTCCTCGTGATCACATTGAGATTTCATCACATATTGACCTTCATGCTACTACTAGTGATTTTGGTGACTTTGATCTTGATGAATTGTTCAAAGAAAGGGATAATGAGATTGAGGAACAGTTTGTGCACGACTTGCCACAAATGGAGGATGATGATTGTGATTCTAGTGACGCATCTTATGCTATATCATCCGATGACTTGTCTTGTCAAGATAACATTCCTAATTTGGATGAAGAGTTTGCTCCTATAGGAAAAGTGGATCCTTCTCCTCTACCACCTTATGATTCTTGTGATGAAACCTTTGATGATCCTTATGATAGTGATGAATCCTTTACTTCTGATGATGATGAATCCATTTCTTATATGACTCCTTCACTTATTCCTCTAAGTGATTTTGTGATATATTCTAATCCTCTTTTTGAGACATGTTTTGATAACCCACTTTTTGAGGAGTGTGAAGAACCTAATAATGAGTCTATAGAAGAAGAACCCTTGATTGATCATCCTTCACTGGTTTTTGAGGATACACCTATTGATTTTTATGATCATATCATCCCTTTGAGTGATTCTCTCATTAATACACCTCCTTTTGAGCCTTATGTTCCCACCCTCCCACCCTTGAAGTTGGTTATTGATGAAGATCCTTTCCTCTTAGAGATTGATACTTTTTCATCTAAGGCACCTTTAGAACCCAAAACCTTTGATATGGACTTTTTTATGGAGATTGATACCACCATAGAGGATACTCTTGCACATTTTGATATAGAGGTCGATGATAGTGATTCTAATTTAGAAGAGGAGGTTCGTCTTATTACTACATTGCTTTTTGGGAATATAGAGCCTACACCTCCTCCACAAGACACTATTAATTTTGATCCTCCTTTCACTATGCCTTCTAGGGAAGATTACCCACCTTTTGATGATGATGACCAGCCTAATATGGACATAATAGTTATGAATGTTTTGATACCTACACCTTCGTTGTCTCATGATGCTTTGATCACTAAGGGGGAATCTTATATGGTTGATATGAGCTCATCTTCTTATTTTCCCATGAAGGGAAAGGTTTTTGATCCTGGGATACGTATGTTTGGGAAAAATTGGTTTTCATCTACTCCACTTAAGAGTGTGACTTCTATCGAGATGGAATTCTTGTATGAGCTTACTTTGGTGATATTACCTACTTTGGAGTTGTTCACTTGTCGAGATGGAAACTATGTATTTGATCCTAGGGTGATTTCTATATGAGAGCTTTCGTATGTTGGACAAACTTGAGACACGTTGGACCGTTCCATTTATCGAGGCGGATATTGTAAATCTTATACTAAATGGCAACGTGCTAAGTTTGAGTGTATCATGTGAGACGTGCTTCAAAGTGATATCCTTTATTCTCCATGATGGTTTCCCCAAGGAAAACTTAATTCGGGGCCGAGTCGAGCTAGCGACTTAGGGTTAAAAAACTCAAGCATTGAATAACTAGGTTAGAAAACGTAGAGTAGATTTTCAATAGGTTAGGTTTAATTAAAAGGATGTTATAGTAGAGTTGAAGTGGAGGGGTGCCTTTCTTCGTCTTTTGGTGTTTGTTTCAAGGGTTGCTCTCTCACATTTCATGCTTGGAGCTTATGGAGGAGGCCCGTGTATCTGGTTCACTTCGATTAGTTTTTGCTATCGTGATATTAAACACTTGTGCTTAAAATGAATACCCTTTAGTTGTCTCTTCCTTAACTTGGTTAAGCAAAGTAATCAATGTAATAAGTGTAGGGGAGTTCACTCCAATACTCTTAAACATTGAGGACAATGTTTATCTTAAGTGTAGGGGAGACTTCTATCGAAGTGACCTTACCTAGACCATTGCCTTAAATTCATGATAACTTGAACATTTACTTTTCAAACATTTTTCAAATTTTTGATCAACTTTGGCCACCAAAAATATGCATACATAATTTTTGCATCAATCATTTTTCATTTGCATAACACATTTGCATTGTATATATTTTTTCTTTTGTTCTTCATCAAAAAAAATATATAAAAAGAGAAAAAATATAATAAGGACATGGTTTAACAAATTTAGACTTCTTTGACATATTAGGCCCGCCATGGATATTTTGACTCAACCCGAGTTTGCTTATCTTAGCATTCTCTAGCTAGTATCCTTAACCATGTAGTCCTTCATTGGTCTATTAGGCTAAGCATCCACCAATCTCATTCTTTGAGATTTTAAATTTGTGGAGGATGGGAAATGATAGAGTTGAAGCAAGTAAAAAAGGGCTAGATAAACTTCATGATAATTACTTGTGGCTAAACCCTTCTCTTCTTTACCTCTAATTTCTTCGCATGTATATATGTTAATAAATAATCAAGAACGGTTTTAATTGGTTTGTAATCTCTTATGCATTTTTGTCTAATCATTAATAGTTGATATAAGTACGTCTTAAGATTCTAAGTTAGAACGTTTTATGTGTACTAGACTTATGTCATGCTTAATACTTAGCGGGTGTTTTTCCTTTTATTCTTTTCAACTTTCTTTGTGAGAAATAAAGAAAAATAAGAGCGGCTTATAAAAAATTGAGTGGCTAGAAAAAAAAAGAAAAAATAATTATACAAGACTCCCAAGAGGGGCAGTGTGGTGTTAATATAGTGACTATTGAGTTCCAATATTACCTTGACGGGTTGCGGGGATTCAATAGATTGCTCCAATCCAATATTAGCTTGACGGGTTGCGGGGTTGAAGATCCAAAGTCTCAAAAAGATGGCGGATGTAAATTATTGCGTGAGTTTTATTTTTCTTTCCTTAGCGAGTGTGTCGCTACTTATGAAAGCATGACATGAGGATTTTACACATAAGGCGAATGACTTATTACTCTTGAAACGGACTTATATTAATTGTGAGCGGTTTTTCAAGTAATGGATGAGAGGATTACTTAGGATTAAAACCGTGCTTCCTTATTTTTGGATTTTGCATTTCTTATACTTCACACTTGAAATAAATGACAAATTTGCCTTCAAGCAATTTGCTCAAATAATAACCGGTTCCACATTTAATTGTCATGAATAAGTTGATGCACTTTTTACTTGTGAATACAATGATCCCATTTTTAAGCTTGGTATGGGGAAAGTGAAACTTGAGGGTGATAAGTGTCCATGGTACCCAAGCCCTAATCAAAGTCATTGAGTCTTTATGAGTTATTTCCATCAAACCTATTTCTAGAAAATATAAAAAGATGTAAATAGAGTTGTTTTTCTTTGCATTGCATTGTATAAAATCTAATGCATCATATAGTGTAGAGTAGTGTAAATGCATTCCATAATGGCCAAGGTGGGTTAATTATGAGAAAAGTGTAACTTGGTGCTTTAAAATGCTGCATTGTATGAGGTCATGGAAATGGTCAAGTGGAGGGGAGTTGATAAGTGTGAAAACACTCATCAATAATGATCCATAAACCACTCAAAACATAATCAAATACATAATATTTAACTCTGAAATACCAGAATTACGCGTGTATTTGTGTTTTGTGTGTTTTCAGATAAACAAGATACAATTTGAAGCAAACATGCGTTTTCAAGGGATTTATATCACAAAAGACGAAGAAAAAGACGAAAGATGCTTTCAAGGACTTTACTTGTCATCATTTACCAAGATAGAGGGCTTAAGTTGATTTCAACAAGATGAAGGATGAAAAAAAGAAATTGCTTAAAAGTATATATAACTTTTGGAAAAAAATACAAAGAGAAGGGATCAAAAGCAAGGTGAATGAAAAGAAGTATTAACTTCCAGTATTTACTTGGTCAAAAGACCAAGTCGAGGTCAATCAACACTCACAAGACGCGTCTTCTTCAACGTGAAGAGAGAGAGAAATAAAATGCCTTCATCTTTCTTCTATCCTCCCAAAACCTGCAAGATCAAATCACAAGAGATCAACAAGGATTCATACGAAAATCAAAACAGCAAAAATCATCCTCTCCTTCTCCTCTACAAGATGGTATCACTTAATTAGATCAAGACTGAAGAACGAAGAAACCCCCAAATGTGATAAAGAACGAAGAACGACTTATCCTCGTATTTTACATGTGGTGATTATTGATTGGAGGACACACGTCATCCCACCTCCCTCGACGGCTATAAATAGAGACGAAGACCTTCAGTTTCGACGGTTAGCTAGGAGTAGATTCACACATAGTTAGTTAGGAGTAGTTAGTTAATCTTGTTTACTTTTCTGTTAAAAACTTTCAGTTTTCAGTTGTATCAATCTTCTTGTTCGCCATTAATGAAACGTTAAAGCTTTCTAATTTCTTCCTTCTAATTAGTTCTAAAGTTAGTTAATTCTTGTTAATCTGTTCAAGTTTTCTAGTGATCAGTTGAAACCGGTTTTACTTAACTGCCATTAACGGAAGTTGTAAGATTTTCAATTTTCTATCTTTTTGCCCTTGTTAATCTTGCATTCATTTAGATTACTGTTTTTCTTTACTGTTACTATTCACGTGATATAATTTTGTTCATTTTACTCGAGATGTTGATGGAAGTATGATATCAGTTTCTGTTTTAGTCAGTTAGAAGTTAGTTAATTCGGTTTTTAGCGGAATTATTCTTAAGCGTTTGTCTTCATTTGTTCATAACCTAGTTATGAGATCAAAATCTCAATAATGTTACAGTTACAGCGATTCAGTTCGAGTCAATATAGTTTTTTTTTTGCAGATTAGTTAAAAAAGGTTTCAGTCTGTATTTTATCTGATCAAGTTGAAACAAGATGTTTAGTTTGTAGAAGTCATTCGATACAGATCAGAACTGTAGGATTCAGAATCGTAGGTCTTGTTTGGTGTTTCGGTGCCTTGTTTGTTTTGCAGGTTTATTGTGGATGTATGCAGGATTTGGATGTACTGTATGGAGGTAGCAGTGTAAGCGTAGATTTGGATTCAGTCTCGGTGGTGTTTGGTTTTAAGCCGGCTCAGCGCCGAGCTTCGACATCAAAGGGCAGGCCTGGAAGAAAATGGTTAAGCACAATTTTTCTTCTAAAAATCTTAGTGTAATATGCTAGTTGCTATTCGTAGTGTAATTGTAGTTTAATACTTACTTGAAATAATTTTGATCATATGATTTTGATACTAGTTCCTTTCACGCTTTAATTTTTCTTGATACTGCTTAGGAAATGTTGTATGTTTCTGTAGTGGAGTGTTTGGTTTCGTAGAACTAGTAGCCTAATCTCGATACTTGTTCTAGAGTTGTAATAGTGGTATTAATTGGTTAACTGATAGTATAGGAATTTAGCTCGTAATTGCGTTAGTTATTTTGCGAGTTGTGATTGAGCAGTCTTAGTTCCAGCTTGTTCGTATAGATGTCATTTAGTAACACCAAAATAGAATTTTGCTTCCCAATTACTTCATTTTATTTTCGAACTTTGACTGATTATAGGTGTAGTTTAATACATGTGTTCATCTTAGTTAATCTGTGTTTGGAATTCAGTTTCAGTCAAGCTTTTAATTTGATCCGTGAGTCGAATTGTGTTAGTTGTTTGGAAACCTCATTAAGTCAGTTAGGATATTTGATTTTTGCGTTAATAGTTCATGTAAGTTTGACAATCAGGATTAGAGTTTGGTTTATAGCTCTAGATGTGAAATACACTGCCATAAGTAGTAATTGGTACTTTGATTTACAGATTTCTAATACGACTTTTGGTTTTGATTTTTTGAGCAGTTTACATTCTTTGTTTTGAAAAAGTTTTCTTTTATTCTTTTTTTTATTTGATCTGTAGAGTGTGTAGTATTGTAGGTAGATAGAAGCAGTGAAGTGAGCACAGATATCTCATTTTAATCAAGTTTATCCATTAAACAGTTTTAGTCCTTCACTTTGAATGATAGTATTACACCCACAGTCCACGTTTAACATCAGTTAGTGCTATTTCGTTAGTCACTGTTACTGGAGAGTTAAATTCTCTTGGGTTTTCTTACTGGGCTTTTTATACTTGGGCCATTTGAACTTCATTTCATTTTAAAAAATGTCACTCCTATTCTTTTTGTGGATAAATCAATTTTAAGTTTTAATATTGCATTTCTTAGTTTGATAAAATTCACTGTTAGATTTATATTCTGAAATTTTGTATTTTTACTTGAATTTGTGTTGTAAAGTCGCATTTTACATTTTATACTTTGTGCAATTAAATGTTGTACTTGCTAAATGTTTTTAGAATTGTACGTATATGTAGATAGTATAATATTTTACATTTTTTACTTGCTTTGTGCAAAATAGAAATAGATACCAAATAAACTCTCTTTAACCAAAAACATTTAAGTCTTTGCTTGAAAAGTTAAATCAATTCGGATTGAGTCGAGAAAAACGAACTAAAAAACGAAATATTATGATGACAGAGCAGTAAAGAGGTACCTTCAATCACCAATTGTAAACCACTCATTTCCCATCAGTATTTTCATGTTCATATCATCCTCTGCTCAACTTTATATTTCAGGCAGAAGACTGATGACAGTAAGCCTACGGCTGTTCAGCAGCAAGCATCTAAGGGAAACGGTCAGACCAACGACCGTTCTGGTTCAGAGAGGCGTGGCGGTAATGATAATTACCGTAAGAATTACCGTAACAACGCTAATAACTCGAAAAACAGCAGGTCCCTACATTAACCTTCTTTCATGTTAAATTATCTTATGTTATGGTATTTTGACACTCCAACGATCTTAATTCAGGAACAATAACAACGGTAGGGATCAGGACCGTAGAGGTTCACAACCTAACTGTTCTACCTCATCTGGTAATTTTTAAACCTTCTATGTATTCATGTTTATGTTCCATGATCATGTCTCATGCATGTAATCCTGAAACGGGCTCTCAGCTAACAAGGACGCCTGCTTAAGGATTCACGCATCCTATCTGTCCTACTTGTTCGCACAGACATTTTGGTGTTTGTCGCCGAGGTACTGGTGGTTGTTTCAAGTGTGGCCAACAAGGACATCAGCAGAAGGATTGTCGCCAAGGTGAGATAGAAGGCACCTCTGGACATGTTGACTCTAAGCCACCTCCTACTTGTGGTCGCGTGTTCACTACTACTAGAGACGAGGCGAACAAGACTTCAGGTACCATCATCATAAATCTCTTTATAAATGGTTTGGCAGCATGTGTTCTGTTTGATACTGGAGCGACTCATTCTGTCATATCCGTTACTTTTGCTACACGTGTTAGGATTTCCCCTATGCCATTAGATAATGCCTTATGCATTTCCACGCCACTTAGGGACTCTTTACAAATCACTCAGGTGTACAGAGATCTTCCCCTAGAATTTGATGATAAGATCCGCAGAGTTGACGCACTTCCTTTGGACATGTGCGATTTTGACTTTATTTTGGGCAGGAACTGGTTATTTAAACACCAGGCTACGATTGACTGCCACACTTATCGGGTTATCTTCGGTGATGTTAAATCCCCAGAGTACATACACCGTGGTTTTCTGCCAGGGAGGTCAGTACAGATTATTTCATCCATGGAGGCGCGTGCATTACTAACACACGGCTGTCAGGGCTTTATAGCCAATATTCATGACATTACTGTCGAGTCTCCATCGATCCAAGATCAGCCTTTTGTGTCAGAATTTCCTGATGAACTTCCGGGCATACCACTTGTTCGGGAAGTCGAGTTTAGAATCGAGCTCATCCCAGGTGCAGAGCCAATTTCCAAAGCTCCTTATCGCACGACTCCTATAAATCTTAAAGAACTGAAAGATCAGCTGTAGGCACTTCTGGAACGAGGTTTCATTCGTCCCAGTGCATCGTCATGGGGTGCACCGGTACTTTTCGTGAAGAAGAAAGACGGCATCATGCGTCTGTGTATAGACTATCGTGAGCTGAATAAGTTCACGATCAGGAATCGTTATCCTTTTCCGCGAATTGATGACCTGTTCGATCAACTTCAAGGCGCCAAGTATTTCTCCAAGATCGATATGAGGTCCGGCTACCATCAGTTACGGGTTAAAGAGCAGGATATCTCTAAGACTGCTTTCCGTACACGTTATGGGCACTACGAGTTCCTAGTCATGCCATTTGGACTAACAAATGCACCAGCAGTCTTTATGGATTTAATGAACAGTGTCTTCCATGAGTTTCTGGACAAGTTTGTTATCGTGTTCATTGATGACATCCTGATTTTCTCCAAATCGAAGGAGGAACATGAGGAACACCTTCGTATAGTCTTGCAGATTCTTCGTCAGAAGCAGCTGTATGCCAAGTTCTCCAAGTGTGAGTTCTGGTTAAGCAAGGTGGCATTTCTAGGCCATATTGTATCTGCAAAGGGGATCACCACGGATCCTGCAAAGGTTGAAGCTATCACCAAATGGCCGAGACCTACATCTGCAACAGAGGTCAGAAGTTTTCTGGGTTTAGCTGGCTACTACCGCAGGTTTGTAGAGAACTTTTCACGGTTAGCCTTACCTTTGACTAAGCTGATGAGGAAAGGAGAGAAATTCATCTGGACGGAAGAACGGGAGAAGAGCTTTGAAGATCTTAAGCAGAAGTTAGTGACTGCACCTATTCTTACTCTCCCATCTGGCTCATGTGGATTTCAGATATATAGTGACGCTTCAAGAAAGGGTTTAGGCTGCGTTCTCATGCAACATGGGAAGGTTATTTCATACGCATCATGGCAGCTGAAACCTTATGAAGAAAACTATCATACTCACGATTTGGAGCTTGCAACAGTTGTTTTCACGTTGAAGATCTGGAGACATTATTTGTATGGTGAATCATGTGACATATTCACCGATCACAAGAGTCTCAAGTACATCTTCACCAAGAAGGAAATGAACATGAGACATAGGAGATGGTTAGAGCTATTGAAGGACTATGACACCAACATTCAGTACCATCCTGGTAAGGCGAATGTGGTGGTAGATGCTCTATACAGAAGGTCGGGTATGATTGTTGGCATCTGGATTGCAAAGGAGATCATCCGTGACCTAGAGATGACTGATATTGAGTTTTGTGTACGTGGACAGCATGGTTACTGGGCAAATCTTAGAGTGGAACCAGACTTACATTCTAGGATCAAGGAAGCTCAGAAGGACGATGGTGAAATTTGGGCTATCATTCAGAACCTCGATCAATAGACGGAGTTTCGATTTGATAATGACGGTATCTTATGGCAGGGCACTAGACTAGTGGTTCCAGATGACTCTACACTCAGGGAAGCTGTGCTGACGGAAGCTCACAGCTCTCCATTTACCATACATCCTGGTTCTACCAAGATGTACCACGACATCAAGCAACATTTTTGGTGAAGTGGTATGAAGCAGGATGTTGCCACCTTCGTTTCTAAATGTATGATCTGCCAACAGGTTAAGATCAAACACCAGCGAGCTAGTGGTTTACTACAACCACTAGATATTCCAGCATGGAAGTGGGATAAAATCGCCATGGATTTTGTTACTGGTCTTCCTATGACTCAGAGGAAGAACGACGCTATCTAGGTTATTGTTGATAGATTGACTAAATCTGCTCATTTTTTGCCGATCCGCAAGGAGCATCCGGTCAGCAAATTAGCAGACACTTTTCAGAAGGAGATCATGAGACTGCAGGGTACTCCATCAGAAATCATCTCTGACAGAGATCCACGTTTCACATCACGTTTCTGGCAGAGTCTGTAGAAAGAATGGGGCACCAGACTTAAGCTCAACACTGCCTTTCATCCTCAGACTGACGGACAGTCGGAACGTACCATTCAGACATTTGAGGACATTCTGCGAGCGTGTGCTCTAGAGTGGTCAGGGAGCTGGGATGATTATATATTTCTAGTAGAATTTGCATACAACAATAACTGGCACGCTAGCATCAAGTGTGCTCCTTTTGAGATGTTGTATGGTAGGAAGTGTCGCGCCCCAATCTAATGGGATCAGGTGGGCGAACGACTGCTTGAGGGTCCAGATATGATTGAGGTGACTAATGAGAAGGTCACCGTTGCCAAGGCAAATCTTCAAGAAGCTCGTGCTCGTCAGAAGAGCTATGCTGATAAACGTCATAGAGATGTCTCATTCAATGTAGGTGATCACGTTTTCCTCAAGGTATCACCTGCACGAGGAGTTAAACATTTTGAAATCATAGGGAAGCTTAGTCCCTACTTCATCGGACCGTTTGACATCATATAACGCGTTGGTAAAGTGTCATATCATTTAGCATTACCGCCTCAGCTATCACACGCTCACAACGTGTTCCATGTGTCATTAGTCAGAGGATACAACTACCATCCAGTTCATGTTGTCTAGTATCCGCTTGATCAGATTCGAGAGGATCTTTCATATGTCGAAGAACCCGAGAGAGTTCTTGAACAACAAGATCGTGTCATGCGGAGGATGTAACACCCCACTCAGATAAGTGGACCGTTACGTGTATTTATGGTGTGTCATCAAAGCATAAGATAAATGTCCTAAAACATTAACTTCCCATAAAGGAAATACCGGAATCAAACATCAATAATCCAAACATAAGCTCAAAACATGAAAAGTAAATACTGAAAGAAAGGACTAAACAATGTCCAAATAAGCAAAATAATGTAAGAAGTGCATAAAGTAAGAAGTCTGGATAGCTTCCATCCAAATGCACATGCTCTTAGAATCCTAAGAGCGTCCTGGTGTACCTGCCGTTAGAACATGAAAAGAACTACGGCTGAGCATAACGCCCAGTGAACGGATATAAAGCATGATAATAAATACTGAAATGAAGCAAATGATAAGACACTGAATCTGTAAGACTGACAAATAAGGTTGCAGCGGAAATCTGTGTATAATTTGGAGAGTCTGATTTACAAATAATAAAGCTGAATTGTTATCTGTTAAATCTGAAAACATGCATTTACTGTATTTTAATTACCAAGAGCTTATATAGGTCATGTGCTGTAACAACTGTTGCATGAATAAATGGAGGGTTGACCTCGTCATGCTGTAGAGGGATGACCTCTAAATAATGTGCTCGGTGGAGGGATCAGCTCCAATCTGAAGGATGTAGAGCACACATCACATTCACCTGATAAACTGTAAACTGATAGCCTAGGATGCATCCATTCGCCCCACTAATAATACTGATAAAATGGCCAAGCTGAGCTGAATGGGACGCTGCAGGATATCACTCTCCTACAGGTGAGTCATGACACCGGTGCCTCAAGTGTCATGGTAACGGTACCTCCGTAACTAGTACAACTAACTGGTCATGCTTGTATATAAGGCTTAAGCAATATCTTAGTTATTAAAATAATTTCTGATAAGTTATAACATATACTGGGGAAAACATTTGGCTGTAGACGAGGAATCCTAATCATGCATAAAAAGGAAGTCCTTACTGAAAGACGGGAAATCCGTACCTCGTATCCAGTAATGATTATGCTATGATTGATAACAATACGGCTTTGCCGCTTTCTCAGCATCCATTGTTTTTGGGGGATGACAATGTGATTACTTTACCCACCCCACCTCCCGTCGACCTTGATTTCACATACTTTTCGTATGTTGAAAGGACCTTTCTCCCATACAAGACTTATCCCCCCGCCTCTCCATTGTTGATGTCAACCGGGAACGAGGACAAGGTCTTTGATCCCCGTATTACATTCGAGGCTTCCCCATGGACCATTTAATTCAGGGACGAGTCAGGCTCGTGACTCGGTTAACAAAAACAAGCGCTTTTTGGGAGGCAACCCAATTATCTATCTATCTTTACCATAAGTGTAGGGGGAGCCCCGTGGTGTTTCTTGCTTTCTTTCTTATCAAGTGCAGGGATTAGAGCTTCAAAGACACACTCTTGATGACTTTTGACGAACCGTGATTCCGTGTTCCCTTCTTCCCGGTTCTATCCTAAACTCTTTTGATTTACTATTTTATATTTCTCAATATTAAAATAGGAATCTCTTTAGTTGTCTCTTCCTTAGCGAGATTTAAACAAAGTGCACAATCCTAAGTGTAGGGGAGTTTACTCCCACATGCTTAAACATTGAGGACAATGTTTATTTTAAGTGTAGGGGGACTTCTATCGAAGTTAAGTGGCCTTTTCCTTGTATTTGTCCTCATTTTAACCGGAAAATTTGATTTTTCGACATTTTTCAAAATTTTTAATCTATTTTGGCCTAGTTGTATAGTTGTATTTTCCTTGTTAGAATAAATTTTCAATAAAGTGGTTTTAAATTTTTCATAGTCGTGAACATTTTGACTCAACCCGAGTTTACTTATCTAAGTTTACTCTAGCTAGTATCCTTAACGTGTTTAAGTCAAGTTTTGCTAGGCTTTTATATAGGGAGCTTTAAAACGCGAAAGTCTTAACTCTCACGGGTTAAGAACAAGAACTTTTTGCAAGTTCCTATAATTGATCCTAGAGAGTTGTTTATCAAGGGAACTTTAAAATGCGATTTCTAAACTTGAAAAAGTCTAAGAATTTGCAAGATCCTATAGATGACTCGAAAACCCAAAACTTTGATTTAATAGGCTAAGCATCCACGAGTCTCATTCCTTGAGATTTTAAGCTGTGGAGAACGAGAGATGATAGAGTCAATTATAAGTTTGGTATTCTTTCGTGAATTTATGTGAGTTAATTATAAGCCTATTCTCAATTCGCTTGTTAATAAATTTATCTGCAATAAATAAGGTTGTACGATTTAAAAGGTTACTTAGCTTCTAGCACAAGATCGTTTAAAAGTTGCTCGGTACGGATTAGAGTTCATAGCCAAGGCATAACTTATTTAAGCGGGATGCGAAGATTGGCGAGTCCGAAAAGGCCCTAACAAGGCATGAGGGCTACATTTTGTTGCTAAAGATCCAAAAGTGATGTGAAGAATTATTTATCGAAAATCAATATGAAGGATCGAGACACACGACGAAAAGCAAAAACTCCCCAAAAGATCATGGAGAAGTCTATCCAAAAAGGCCCTAACAAGGTATGAGGATAAATAAATCCAAGTCCTAAAAAGAGGCGGATCATTGTATATCAAGATCCCAAATAAAGATTGGAGAAAAATGAAGAAGTCGTGGTCCAAATATGAAGAATCTCTCAAAACTTCAAGTGAAGAAATTCCTATTATGAAGAGAAGACCATAATTTCAAGAACGTCTCTCAAGATTTGAAGTATGAAGTCGCTGCCAAATATCGGTATGAGAAAGGTCTCAAATCGTGAAGCGAGTTATGCCAAGATATGAACTTTATGAGGTTCCGAGAAGCATTTTTAAAAGATTTTGTCCTTTAGCTAACTATTGATTAAATCGTTCACTTTATTTTCGGCCTAAATAACTATCGAAATAAGTCAACAATGCATCCTCGTGATCATTCAAGACAAAAATAAAATATAAGAGATACACCTAGGAATAAGGGAGTCTAAGTGAATAATTGGCCCACATGAGTTCGTGTTAGTTTGCTAACTTATAATAACAATGATCTCGTTTCCAAGCTTGGTTTGGAGAAAGTGAAAACTTGAGGATGATGTTCATTCACGACCTTTCCAAAACCCAAAGGTATGATTTTGATTTCTTTACTTTGTATGTTTATAATTTTCTATCTCTTTAATAAAGGCCACCGTGGATTGATTGTGATGAAAAATGTAAACGTGCTTTGTAACTAATGCATTGCATGAGGACATTGCAATGGTTAAGTGTAGGGGATTTGATAGGTGTGAAAACACCCATCCTTTTTACCACTTAATTACAATAATAACCGAGCCAAAACGTGTATTTTATGTCATTTATGTCGGAATTATGCGTGGTTTGTGTTTTTGTTGTGATTTAGGTCGAAAAGGTGAAAAGTGGAGAAAACACGGGATTTCACGGGCTTTTATCGAAGAAAAAGACGAAAGATGAAGTCGAAAGATCAAGAGTGGAAAAAGAACGGAAGTCCATGACCAATTCTGAAGATTTATCGAGGAAAAAGTCAAAAGACGGAAGTTTACTAAAGGCCGAAGAACTCAAGTCTTATTTATGAAGAAATGTCGAGACGAGTTTGAAGAAATCCCGAGACAAAGTCATTTAAGTCCAAGCATTAAGAAGATCAACAAAGGATTAAGAAGATCAAGGACCTAAGCTTGCAATTAAGGAAAAGAAAAGAGGGAGGAAGCTTCCTAAGCTCCTCCCTAATCTCTCTATATATAGTTTCATCTCATTTCATTTCATGTTGTTGGGTGGCTTGACAAACCATCTCTTCCACCATTTTAATATTGCACTTTAAATTTATGTACCTTTAATTCATTGTCTTGCACCTTTAATTCAATTAATTTCCAAGTAAGTTGTCTTTTATTGTTCTTGAATCTTTACTTTTCTTGTTTAATCTCTCATCTTCCTTTCTTGATTTTAGTTTACTTTTAGTGCGAGATATATTTGATCCGTGTTGATCTTAATGTTTTCGTGCTTAAAGAGTTCATCTTTTTATTCATCCATGAGTTTTTATATGGATTAAGCTTTGAGCTTGACATGCTTATTGGCTTAATTTGTGTTTAGCTTATTTACTTTTTAAAAGTTTTCTTAAAAAGTTTCATTTTTTATGGTTTGATTTAAAAGTTTGATTATTTTAAGTTTGTATAAGTTGTTATTTGTGCTTATTTAGTCCTTTTTCATTATAGATTCGTTCAAGTTTTAGTTTGAGCTTATTCCTTATAGCTTATAGCTTTGCTTATTTCGTATCAATAGGAAATCGGAAAAGGTAAACCCTTTTCCGATCAACACATTCCGATTACACCCCTCTTTCCGATCTCCAAATCGGAAAAGGGTTTATAAACATTCCGATTGGGTTTGTTTCTAAACATTCCGTTCGGAATCTCTTTCGTACATTCCGATTTGACTAGATTTTATACTATTCCGATTGGACTTGGTTCTTAGACATTCCGATTGCTTCTATTCCCATTATTCCGATTGCCTCCTTTTTCTTTATTCCGATTGAGCTTTCCGACGATAGTATTCCGATTAGTGTTATTTTTAATATTCCGATCATGTCCCTTTTTAACATTCCAATTAGCACTTTCCGATGGGGTACATTCCGATCGGATTCCGATTGGATTCCGATCAGGTGTATTCCGATTGGTTGTTTTGTTTTGTTTTAATATTTTGTTTTAGTTAAAGTGACAATTTTACTCGTTTTGTTTTTAGTCTATTTTGATTTCGTTTTGCATTTTTATTTGATTGTCAATTTACTTTTCGTTAAGTTTTAATTTTACGTCATTTAATTTCTCGTCATTTACTTTTAAAGTTTTAAATATTGCACCATTTACGTTTCAACTAGATTTAGTTTTAATTACCCGTCCTTTATTTCAAAGTCTTGCTCATTTATTTTACCACAACCAAAAATATTATTCTTTACCAAAAACGATTGAGTCACACTTTAAACCGGAGATCAATTCGAGAAGATACCGAGAAACGAACTTTCAACTAGTAAAATCTCTTGTATTAAAAATATTATTCTTGTATTAAACGAACTTTCCCGGCTCTTTTCGTGAAGATTTACGATTTTTTGTGAGAGACGCGTTGGCTTTTGGGATCCGTTCACTTGTGAATGTTATTTTTCGTATCAAAAAATTTCAAAAATCCCAAAAACATTTGAAAAATCATAAAAAGCATTTCTTTTTCAAAGTTTTGCACCAAAAATATTCTTTTTGCTTATCTATTTTTCTTTATGGATTTTTATGTCCATTGCTTCGGGTGTGGGAGACGATTGTACGGGAACGACTCATGTCAATGGTGTACATGTGAGCGGTGCAGAAACGATATCAACAATACACAATTCATATGCGGATTTTGTCCTTTGTGCAACTCAACTAATTCGTCCTTTTTGAACCCACCTTCTATTCCCCCATGCATCTATTGTGGAAGCGATTCTCATTGGCATGTTTCGTGCCCGGTTCAATACCCGTATGGTCACGGACAAGAACCGGGGTACAATTATGACAATGATAATAGCTATCCACAAGACGCACCCGATTTTTCTCCCGACCCATGTTGCCAAAATTGTGGGGGTCCTCACGATACCTATTATTGTCAACCAATGAATTATTATGAGCAAAATCCGTGTCCTCAGTTTTCTTCACCAATGGATTATTATGAACCAAACCCGGTTTCTAATTCTTCTCAACCGATGAAGTACTATGAGCCACAACCATGCTATAATTCAGGTTTTCAACATTTTGAGCCCCCACAACACCCCATCAATCATCAACCCTATTGTGCATTTCCTCCTGAGCAAATGGCCGCATTTTTTAACCGCTTTCAAAAAGTTCAAGAAGCTTGCAACAAGATCATCGAAAAATATCAAGGGGATCAACGGCCTGAGCAAATATCGAATATCGAGACTTATACTCCTCCTCCGGTGTATCCATACTACTATGATGATGATGACGATGAGCCTACTATTTCTTGGAATGATCTTACTGCTCAATGTCCTAGTGCAATTGTCATCCCTTCGTTCGATATCCCAAACGTATCTAAGGATTGTGATACTTTGAGTGAGCTGAGTGATTTTGGTCTCGACAAATTATTGGATGATGAGGTTTGTGACTTACCTGCTATGGAGCATGAGGACGACGTTGCTCTTACGGAAGAGGTCGATCCTAGTGATGACGATTCTTCTCTCCGCTATGAGAATTTCACTTTTGAAATTTCTCAATCCCCACCGGGAGATGCGGGTGATGACGATTTATTCTCTCCGGCTTACGAGAAGTTCACCGTTGAACTTGATCTTGTGGATGAGGTGGAAGACGTGCTTCTTCGCGATAGATTACAGAAAGTGCACCTTCTTATTTCTCAAATCGAAGAGTTGACTTCTCCTCCTCTCTTCGAGTCTTTGCCTCCATCTATTCCTCCCGTTGAAGATAATGACCCATTGTTGGAAGGAGTCGACATTCACTCCATACCCCCAGGTATTGATGATTATGACACGGAGGGGGATATTATTTATGATAATCTGCTGCAGGAAGATATTCACCCAAGTCCCCCTCCCGAACACCTTTCATCCACTACGTTAGAGACCATCACGGAGGATGAGTGCTTTGACCCGGGAGGTGACATTGATTATGCTATGATTGATAACAATACGGCTTTGCCGCTTACTCAGCATCCATTGTTTTTGGGGGATGACAATGTGATTACTTTACCCACCCCACCTCCTGTCGACCTTGATTTCACATACTTTTCGTATGTTGAAAGGACCTTTCTCCCATACAAGACTTATCCCCCCCCCCCGCCTCTCCATTGTTGATGTCAACCGGGAACGAGGACAAGGTCTTTGATCCCGGTATTACATTCGAGGCTTCCCCATGGACCATTTAATTCAGGGACGAGTCAGGCTCGTGACTCAGTTAACAAAAACAAGCGCTTTTTGGGAGGCAACCCAATTATCTATCTATCTTTACCATAAGTGTAGAGGGAGCCCCGTGGTGTTTCTTGCTTTCTTTCTTATCAAGTGCAGGGATTAGAGATTCAAAGACACACTCTTGATGACTTTTGACGAACCGTGATTCTGTGTTCCCTTCTTCCCGGTTCTATCCTAAACTCTTTTGATTTACTATTTTATATTTCTCAATATTAAAATAGGAATCTCTTTAGTTGTCTCTTCCTTAGCGAGATTTAAACAAAGTGCACAATCCTAAGTGTAGGGGAGTTTACTCCCACATGCTTAAACATTGAGGACAATGTTTATATTAAGTGTAGGGGGACTTCTATCGAAGTTAAATGGCCTTTTCCTTGTATTTGTCCTCATTTTAACCGAAAAATTTAATTTTTCGACATTTTTCAAAATTTTTAATCTATTTTGGCCTAGTTGTATAGTTGTATTTTCCTTGTTAGAATAAATTTTCAATAAAGTGGTTTTAAATTTTTCATAGTCGTGAACATTTTGACTCAACCCGAGTTTACTTATCTAAGTTTACTCTAGCTAGTATCCTTAACGTGTTTAAGTCAAGTTTTGCTAGGCTTTTATATAGGGAGCTTTAAAACGCGAAAGTCTTAACTCTCACGGGTTAAGAACAAGAACTTTTTGCAAGTTCCTATAATTGATCCTAGAGAGTTGTTTATCAAGGGAACTTTAAAATGCGATTTTTAAACTTGAAAAAGTCTAAGAATTTACAAGATCCTATAGATGACTGGAAAACCCAAAACTTTGATTTAATAGGCTAAGCATCCACGAGTCTCATTCCTTGAGATTTTAAACTGTGGAGAACGAGAGATGATAGAGTCAATTATAAGTTTGGTATTCTTTCGTGAATTTATGTGAGTTAATTATAAGCCTATTCTCCCTTCGCTTGCTAATAAATTTATCTGCAATAAATAAGGTTGTACGATTTAAAAGGTTACTTAGCTTCTAGCACAAGATCGTTTAAAAGTTGCTCGGTACGGATTAGAGTTCATAGCCAAGGCATAACTTATTGAAGCGGGATGCGAATATTGGCGAGTCCGAAAAGGCCCTAACAAGGCATGAGGGCTACATTTTGTTGCTAAAGATCCAAAAGTGATGTGAAGAATCATTTATCGAAAATCAATATGAAGGATCGAGACACACGACGAAAAGAAAAAACTCCCCAAAAGATCATGGATAAGTCTATCCAAAAAGGCCCTAACAAGGCATGAGGATAAATAAATCCAAGTCCTAAAAGGAGGCGGATCGTTGTATATCAAAATCCCAAATAAAGATTGGAGAAAAATGAAGAAGTCGTGGTCCAAATATGAAGAATCTCTCAAAACTTCAAGTGAAGAAATTCCTATTATGAAGAGAAGACCATAATTTCAAGAACGTCTCTCAAGATTTGAAGTATGAAGTCGCTGCCAAATATCGGTCCGAGAAAGGTCTCAAATCGTGAAGCGAGTTATGCCAAGATATGAACTTTATGAGGTCCCGAGAAGCAGTTTTAAAAGATTTTGTCCTTTAGCTAACTATTGATTAAATCGTTCACTTTATTTTCGGCCTAAATAACTATCGAAATAAGTCAACAATGCATCCTCGTGATCATTCAAGACAAAAATAAAATATAAGAGATACACCTAGGAATAAGGGAGTCTAAGTGAATAATTGGCCCACATGAGTTCGTGTTAGTTTGCTAACTTACAATAACAATGATCTCGTTTCCAAGCTTGGTTTGGAGAAAGTGAAAACTTGAGGATGATGATCATTCACGACCTTTCCAAAACCCAAAGGTATGATTTTGATTTCTTTACTTTGTATGTTTATAATTTTCTATCTCTTTAATAAAGGCCAACGTGGATTGATTGTGATGAAAAATGTAAACGTGCTTTGTAACTAATGCATTGCATGAGGACATTGCAATGGTTAAGTGTAGGGGATTTGATAGGTGTGAAAACACCCATCCTTTTTACCACTTAATTACAATAATAACCGAGCCAAAACGTGTATTTTATGTCATTTATGTCGGAATTATGCGTGGTTTGTGTTTTTGTTGTGATTTAGGACGAAATGGTGAAAAGTGGAGAAAACACGAGATTTCACGGGCTTTTATCGAAGAAAAAGACGAAAGATGAAGTCGAAAGATCAAGAGTGGAAAAAGAACAGAAGTCCAAGACCAATTCTGAAGATTTATCAAGGAAAAAGTCAAAAGATGGAAGTTTACTAAAAGCCGAAGAACTCAAGTCTTATTTATGAAGAAATGTCGAGACGAGTTCGAAGAAATCCTGAGACAAAGTCATTTAAGTCCAAGCATTAAGAAGATCAACAAGGGATTAAGAAGATCAAGGACCTAAGCTTGCAATTAAGGAAAAGAAGAAAGAGGTAGGAAGCTTCCTAAGCTCCTCCCTAATCTACCTATATATAGTTTCATCTCATTTCATTTCATGTTGTTGGGTGGCTTGACAAACCACCTCTTCCACCATTTTCATATTGCACATTAAATTTATGTACCTTTAATTCATTGCCTTGCACCTTTAATTCAATTAATTTCCAAGTAAGTTGTCTTTTATTGTTCTTGAATCTTTACTTTTCTTGTTTAATCTCTCATCTTCCTTTCTTGATTTTAGTTTACTTTTAGTGCGAGATATATTTGATCCGTGTTGATCTTAATGTTTAAATGCTTAAAGAGTTCATCTTTTTATTCATCCATGAGTTTTTATATGGATTAAGCTTTGAGCTTGACATGCTTATTGGCTTAATTTGTGTTTAGCTTATTTACTTTTTAAAAGTTTTCTTAAAAAGTTTCATTTTTTATGGTTTGATTTAAAAGTTTGATTATTTTAAGTTTGGATAAGTTGTTATTTGTGCTTATATAGTCCTTTTTCATTATAGATTCGTTCAAGTTTTAGTTTGAGCTTATTCCTTATAGCTTGTAGCTTTGCTTATTTCGAATCAATAGGAAATCGGAAAAGGTAAACCCTTTTCCGATCAACACATTCCGATTACACCCCTCTTTCCGATCTCCAAATCGGAAAAGGGTTTATAAACATTCCGATTGGGTTTGTTTCTAAACATTCTGATCGGAATCTCTTTAGTACATTCCGATTTGACTAGATTTTATGCTATTCCGATTGGACTTGGTTCTTAGACATTCCGATTGCTTCTATTCCCATTATTCCGATTGCCTCCTTTTTCTTTATTTCGATTGAGATTTCCAACGACAATATTCCGATTAGTGTTATTTTTAATATTCCGATCATGTCCCTTTTTAACATTCCGATTAGCACTTTCCGATGGGGTACATTCCGATCGGATTCCGATTGGATTCCGATCAGGTGTATTCCGATTGGTTGTTTTGTTTTGTTTTAATATTTTGTTTTAGTTAAAGTGACAATTTTACTCGTTTTGTTTTTAGTCTATTTTGATTTCGTTTTGCATTTTTATTTGATTGTCAGTTTACTTTTCGTTAAGTTTTAATTTTACGTCATTTAATATCTCGTCATTTACTTTTAAAGTTTTAAATATTGCACCATTTACGTTTCAACTAGATTTAGTTTTAATTACCCGTCCTTTATATTAAAGTCTTGCTCATTTATTTTACCACCAAAAATATTATTCTTTACCAAAAACGATTGAGTCACATTTTAAACCGGAAATCAATTCGAGAAGATACCGAGAAACGAACTTTCAACTAGTAAAATCTCTTGTATTAGATAACATTACTGATTAGTGTGTATCTCGTACTTCTGACTACTGTATATTATAATGTATTCTAATTATTGTATTATACTGTATTCTGGTATTATAATACTGATATTAGTAACCTGCTAAAAATAGAAAGTTTCCTCAATTAGAAACTTTCCCCAAAATAAAACGTTTCCAAAATTTTTTGTATGAGATTTAAATCATTTATATAAACCAACATGTTTCTAAATAATTAAAAAGGATTTAACTGATGTCAAATTAATTCTATTAATTAAATTAGTGAAACAACCATTTGATTTATTATTTATAAAACTAACTAGATAAAATGATTTAATCTTAATTAAATAGCCTCGTATTTTATCATTGTCCGTGACCCTAAAATCCGAGTCAAAATCTTCCCCGAGATGCCCATGTCTCGGGTTAATCAAACCGTGCCCACCGCGTGGACCACTACTGTCGTCACCAAGCAGCAGCCACTACTGCTCCTTGGGTTCCCACTGTTCTGTTTAAGTTCCCACTGTTAGTTATGTTATTCCCACTGTTCTGGTTATATTCCCACTGCTAATGCAGTGGTTCCCACTGCCAATGTAGTGGTTCCCACTGCTTGTACACCCAAACACCCCCTTTTTTGTGTGTTAACCCCAAACACCCCCTGAGTCGTTTTTCCCACTGTTTGTACATAAACGAACACCCCCTGGTGGGCTGTTGCTGTTGTTCGAAAAGCCAAACACCCCTTGTTTGGACTTTTTGGGGCTACGGTCAACATCAAACCCACCATACTCCACCTGTGGTCACGGCTGGCCAAAAGAAAACCCACACCGAGACCAATAGGTCTCGGTTTTCCTGATTTCACACAAAAACCCCCTTTTGTTTCGTTACATTAGATTTAAAATACCAACATCATTTTATTTTATTCTTTTTTGATCAAATACATCATAATTCGTGATTTAAGGAAAAGAAAACAAGTGATTACCGTTTGTTGTGGTTTGAGTAGTTACACCATGACTCTCGAATCCAAAACCCCCCGATCTCCCTTTCTTCTTTTTTTTTTGTCTTTTCTGTCAGCTGCCCCCAAGAAACCCTACGTCCTTTTTTTTGTTCTACTGATCGTGGCAGTGAGATGGGGTTTACCCCATTTTTTTGTTTACTAGAGAAGTGGGCTCAAAGCCCAATTATTCCTCCTTCTTTTTTTTAAAAAACGCACCCCACAACAACACTTGCATACTTTTATATTTCATTTCGTGTTTTATTATTTAACGTGCGATCTTGTTTTAATTCTGGTATTTAATTCTGACGTGTAATATTTATTTGTCTGAATAAATAATAATTACATAGTACTTGAATGTTAACGTTACTTAATCTTAATACATGTCGTGTGTTAATTTCGGTAACTTTTGATTAAATCTGTGTTGACGTGGAATTACTGTTCATGGATTTAAATCGGGTTTTACAATTCTTCCCCTCTAAAAAAATAATTCGTCCCTGAATTAAGGATGCGATAATATCGTGGTTTTACAATTCTCCCTCTCTAAAAGAAAATGTGTCCTCGAATTAAAAGTAATTTAAGCTGATGAGGTTTATATAAGCTGAAAGACACATAGACTGAAAGGACATGAAAGCTGAAAGACATATAAGCTGAAAGACCATTCGTCCTTGATTTAGAGCATACTGCTGCTGAAAGGGTATAACGTGACATGACTGAAGTAAACATGGAACGTGACATGGCTGAAGAGAACATGGAACTTACCATGTCTGGAAGAACTTAGCTGAATCATTGAAGGAAAATGATGAGAGGTCCGGATGGACTCCTCCATTCCGAGTGGCTTCCCGCTCGAAACGACTCCGTCAAAGGTCTAAACACAATGAAAATCTTGGTCCTGCTGACCCTGTCCTGATGATGCTGAATAGTTTCTGGTTCCATACTTAAGATGGATTTCCTAAATTTGATAAAATGAAGAGCCATAGCATGTAGGATACATGAAACGATACGTATAAATATTCTGAAAAGATAACATTTATATCTCTAAGCAATCTGCTGAAAATATATAGGGACGAACTACGTGAAAAATTGCGAACTACTTAAGCAATTGTGAACGTGGTTCATGATCATTTCATGAATGCTGGGCATGGAATATATCATGAACGTATGCTGACTGAGGAAGAATGCCAAACGATACGGCCTGAGACGTGAAACGTCTGCCTGAGTATGGCAAGGTTGTGCTAAACTTGAGTCTGGTTTCTTAAGCTTTCTGTAATTGTATTCGGTAACAAGCTGTGAAACATGTATCGCGAGATGGAACATGAACCTGAACACGAACAATATCATGAATGTGGGCGTGAATTTAAATCATGAGATGGTACCAAAATATGGACTGAAGCAACATCATAATTGTGAACGTGAGACGTAAACGTAAAGATGAACGTAAACATGAAGGTGAACGTGATCGTGAACGTGAATTTCTATCTACCATGATTTTTGATGGGATACCGTGAAATTGTACGATCTATTGCTAAATTTCCTACAGATCTGCTACTGCGTAATCCTTTCGGATGAAAGAACACGTATAGGCTGGTTTAAATGGTCGACAATGACTTAGATAGCATTATTCTTTTCTGAGTTTGTGGTAACTGATAACAACCTTCATGAAATCTTATTTCATTTCTGTTCAGAATTTCTAATGGTTGTAATAACTCACTAGTATGTTGGCATTCTATCTTGAACGTGAGGTATGTCAGGTATTTAGATATGAACATAGCTTTATCAATTGTGTTATAATGCTTCTATCAAAATTCTGCCTGGGATTATGGTACATTCTGGTAGAATCTGGTGAATAGTCATGAAAGAATTTTGAGTCTAGGTAAAATAGGTCTCTCCTAGCGTAGGATCTTATGTGATACAAAATTTTAGTGTAGGTCATCTCCTTTATGCGTAAGCTTAGCAATGGAAGGCTAATCGTGGGAACTGTCCGCAATTTCTGCGGTATCAGTCAACTGAGTTCTAGGAAATTTTGTACTTTAGTCACATGCATCGATCTTGACCATCTGGTGATGGCCGTCATATTCGCAGGACTGTCTGAAATTTCTTTCTGCTGAAATAGGGTGGCTCAGAAATGCCACCTTGTTCATCTGGAACTCACATCTGGAAAGCTGCGTATATAATTTTCTCCTATCGAAGAATCTATAGGATCGTGAAAAGATGATCTCGCGTTCTTCTTTAGGATTTAGTAAATCAGAAAGTGATCAATGAATATACTGACGATTTTGTCTGAGAATTCATGAAAAAGATTATTCGTAAATTTCATCATATAGCTGGAGCATTAGGGAGCTCAGAAGTATAATTCAAAATTTTAGAGAGACTATAACATGTGCAACAACAGTCTGGAAAACATTAGGTTCTTTCTCTCACCACTGATGGTGGCATGATCGTGAATTATTCTGGAAGATATATAAGACATTGTAGCAGATCAGATAAACTTGATATTCACGGAATGGACATTGACTAAGAATGGTGATCTTGTAAAAATTTTCAGTGGTCGATATATGATATCATGATACCGGCCTTCTTCCTGATAGACAGAAGAAAGTACACCTCTTGGTGTGCGTTAGGGCGAAATAAGCCTCGTTCCGGTAACTCTGCCTGTTAAGGCTGCAACTCTTTTAACTCAACTGAAGTCTGGCGATAAAGAGTTCTGAAAACAGGTTATGTCCTTGAGATAAGCTCTATGTTAAACTCTGTCTCGTGGTTAGGAAGGGATTTATGGAAAACCTTCTGAAATGACCTTTGGAAACTTTGGGATAATATGCTGATCATGAATTTAAAGAATTTCAGAAGTGAATTTATAACTGGTAGCTAAAAGTCTTCGTAGTTTTGGAATAATAAGTCACTTGCTGTAAAGTATAACAACTTGTACTGATTTTCTGGCGGAAAATCAAATGACTATATTTGGGATTTAGTAAGACGGATCTTGTCTTTAATTAAAAGGAAAACTTTAATATTTATGGGTGGTACTGTGGAGTCTTTTCTGGCTGGGAAGTAGGTAATACCTGACTTAAATAAAGCTGTCATAGGAACACGTGAAGTAAACGTGGCGACTTTCACTGAATGTGTTCGCCTGTAACCTCACCGAATGAATACTGCGTGTCTAACCTGAATAATACACCAGTGGTGGTGACTAAATCTATAAGGGTCTGATTTATGCGTGGCATGACGCAACGGGTATACCCCCTTGGATGGTACCCTGGATTTCTGAGGGTCTGGTTTAGAAAACATATGGATTTATGAGTTCTGACTCGTACTTTGAGAAGAGATTCGTATGACGTGTACCATGACTGGTGTCCTGATATGTGTCTTTCGAAATGATACCTGAGACCTGTGTCTCGATTGATGTCTTGACATATGTTTTAGTAGATGAATCTGAACAAGGCTGAAAATTTTTGGTAACTGTTAGGGTTGGCGGACCGGTTAGACTACTGACCTCTGTATTTCTGGTCACGTCCGTTCCGGAGTTCCGATGGTTACTGACTGATTAATTATTAGCACGGTGGTTGTCACTACTGCTTTGTCTTTCAATTTCATGACAGTCATTACCATGACCGTAATTCATGTAACTATTTATGTTGAGTGGCCGGCTGAGTATCGGTTCCGACTCTTCTGACTGCGAATGTAGTTGGGTGACGTGTGGCATCTTAACTGAGGAGGTAAAAGCATGGATGAGAATGGTAGTGTCTGATGGTTGTAGTTTATTCTTGTCAGAATTTCAAATTTATAGTTTTCGTCCTTGTTTTAGAAAGTCTTCGTAGTATAAACAACACCCGCATCTTGAGAAATCTCCAAAGTATTTGGAAGCATCAGCATTTGTGAGGTCTTCAAAGTGTTAGCAGCATCATTATCTGGTAAAATCTTCAACTAACGAGAAACATCAGCATCTGGTAGAATATCGACAAGTGGAAATGCCTGAGATGATTGAGAATCGATTAGTAATATCCATGGAGTAAGGTATATGGAGTACACCTGAATACTGTACGTAAAGTACACGATGAATATTGTTCGTGTAGTACACCTGAGATACTGTTCATAGGGTACACATGAAATACTGTACATGGCTCCGATGGAAAATTTCTTGAGATGATCGATACTGGTGTCAACCGTCTGACATGGTCAATGGAAGACTTGATTTAACTGTTTAGCAAACTGAACTGAAACATGATAGGCCAACAATTCTTGCGTAGACTTAATGTTGGTTGTATAGAGGCTCAAAAGTATGATTAAACGAAGTTTCATCAATGGTTAGCAGGAAGACATGATTGATGAAGACCAAACATGATTTATCGTGAAACAGAGTTTTGTTGTAATTCTTGTATATCTTCGCATGAAAACATCATTACTTTGCTGAAAACATAATCCTCGTAAGAAGACATGACACTTATTCAGCATGAAAACGACATTCACGTGAGAGCATGAAATATGACTGTTACAAAGAGTCATGAAAAGATAATCAACTGAGGTTTAACATCAACTAGTGTGGATGACTATGGTTCAATCCACAAAATTCAAAGGAGAAAACATGTGACTAAGTATGGGCGATTCTGGTTCGGTCCATACTTGTCAAAATTTTATGAAAGCTGATGATAGGTGTGTAAACACCCATCTTTTCTACCACTTAATTACAATAATAACCGAGCCAAAACGTGTATTTTATGTCTTTTATGTCGGAATTATGCGTGGTTTGTGTTTTTGTTGTGATTTAGGACAAAAAGGTGAAAAGTGGAGAAAACACGGGAATTCACGGGCATCTACGGACTTTTATTGAATAAAAAGATGAAAGACGAAGTCGAGAAATCAAGAGTGCAAAAGGAACGGAAGTCCACGACCAATTCTGAAGATTTATCGAAGAAAAAGTCAAAAGACGGAAGTTTATCAAAAGCCGAAGAATTCAAGTCTATTTTATTGAAGAATTTAAAGACGAGTTCAAAGAAATCCCGAAGCCAAAAGTCCCTTAAGTCCAATTTTAAAGAAGATTAGAAGAAAAGGACTAAGTATGCAATTAAGGAAGATTAAAAGAAGGAGGGACTTAATGACGCAATTAAGAGAAAAGGAAAGAGGGGAGGAAGCTTCCTTAATCCTCCCCTATAAATAGTCATTAGTTGTAATCTTTTCATGTTGTTGGCTAAGTGTGACAATCAGTCTTCCACCATTTACTTTCCTTGCACCTTTAATTACCTTGTCAATTTAAATACTTGTCAAATTTAATTACCTTGTCTTGCACTTAATTACCATTTAATTTCAAGTAAGTTTTTCTTTTAATTCTTGTTAATCTTTATCTTTATCTTGTTAATCTCATTCTACCTTTCTTTAATCTTTGTTTTGATTTGTTTATGTCCATGTTCTTAATTTTAGTTGATTTATTTAAGTGGGTTTTGATTATTTTAATTATCTTGTTTCGTTTTATTGTTTTGGATTGATTGTTTATACTTTATAGTTGTTTATTTACTTGTTTGATTTAATCTTGTGGTTGATTTAGCTTGGTTTTATTTAGATTCGTGCTTTATTTTCTTTTCCTTGTTCTTCGGTTTATTGTTACTGATCTTCCCCAGGATTCGAGCCCAGCCGTTATTCCGAATAGAGGCTTTGTCAATTTGTGCTTTATTCGGAATATTTAATATTCCGAGTAAGGGTGATTTTCCGAATAGACAACTATTCCGTATAGGGGTTTATTCAGTATAGCCCTGATATTCCGAATAGGCAAAGATTCCGCATAGAGCTGATATTCCGAATAGCCACTATTCCGCATAGAGTATTTATTCCGAATAGGGACAGATATTCCGGATAGAGACTTTATTCCGCATAAGTCTATTATTCCGAGTAGAGGGTTTTATTCCGAATAGACTTGAGGATTCCGCATAGGCCATTATTCCGAGTAGGGTATTATTCAGGATAGGTGACATATTCCGAATAGCCATTTATTCCGAGTAGGGGTTTATTCCGGATAGAGCTTATTTTCAGTTTCTTTAAATTTAGTTTTTAATTTTCTGCCCTTTTATTTTAAGCTTTATTTTTCCCGCCTTTTTCCTTAATCGAACTTTAAGTTTATTTGCCTTAGTTTAAGATTTAATTTTAGTTGCGTTTTAAGTTTGCCTTAGTTAGATTTAAGTTTGCGTTATTTTCATTTAGTGCCCTTTAATTTTAGTCGCGCTTTAAATACTTGCACTTTACTTTAAGATAGACTTAGATTCACTTTAATTGCACTTTTACTTTAATTGTTTTTGTACATTTTTATATACTACAACGACACCACTTTTGTTTCACCAAAGAACAGCTGAGTCACATAGAACCTAGATCAATTCGATTAGACCACCACAACGAATTTAATTTTTATAGGGGGTGTCAAAAGCCTTGTATTAAATGGCGCCGCTGCCGGCTCTTTTCGTTAAGATTAACGGTTTTCTGTGAGAGACACGTTGCTTTTTGGGATCCGTTCACTTGTGAGCGTTATTTTTCTTGCATTAAAAATTCAAAAAAAAAACTCATAAAAATTAAAAATTGATAAAAATACATAAAAATTAAAATTTTCAAAAATCCAAAAAGATTTTATCTTTATTGTGTATATATATTGTTTTTGTGTTTGGTTTTGTTTTATTTTGCATTTTCAGGTGTATGCGTACTAGATCTTCTAATTATCAAGAGCCCGAGCCTCAAGAAGATTTAGATATGGCAGGTGTCAACAACAACATTCCACCACACCTCAATAATAATAATAATAACAACAATGCTCTTCCACAGCCCGATCTTCGGACCATGGAGGAACTTTGTCAACCAACAATGTTTGGACGAGGAGGACCGATTGCGCCGATGCAAATCAACGCTCCTGAGTTTTCGTTGAAGCACCACATGATTCAGCAAGTACAAACAAACCCATTCCGTGGATTGCCTGATGATGATGCCAACAAACACCTCGACAAGTTCATTACAATCACCCAAAGCATGAAGTTGCCTGGGGCCACAATAGATGTTCTTCGCCTACAACTCTTCCCACATACTTTATCGCATCATGCCGAGAAATGGTTTGATCGTCTCCTGAAGAATTCTATTCACACTTGGGATGATATGACTCAACGCTTTTTATCGCGCTACTTTCCACCATCCATGGTCACGAGCCTTCACAATCAGATCAGCGGTTTCATGCAAGACCCTGATGAATCTCTTTTTGACGCTTGGTAGAGATATAATGTCTTGATCGATAGATGTCCAAACCACAACATGCTCCATGTGACCCTAAATGATACTTTCTACAACGGATTGACTTTTCGTGATCGTGATACGATTAATGCAGCCGCCGGTGGCACATTCATGAAAAGGAGACCCGAGGAGTGTAGAGAGTTAATTGAGAACATGACTACTCACCACAAAAACTGGGATTCCTCTGCTTCTTCTAGGAACAACCCGAGAGTCAATGTTTCTTCTACCTCAGCAAACCCTGAGATGACCGAACTCACCCGCATGATGGCCGAAATGAGCAAAAGTATTACGCTTCTCGCTTCAAACCAACAACAACAAGTTAAAGCGGTTGCTAATCCTTGTGAAACATGTGGCGATCCTCACTCATACACCAATTGTCCTTCGACACAAGGAAATCTGGAAAATGTGTATGCAGCTTATGGTAATTATTCACCAGAAAATTACCAAGCTAGACAACAAGGGGATAGAAATCTGCTGAGCTACCGATCCAACAATTACCTTTCACCCGGTTTTTCTCCTCAAAACCAAAATCCCGCCAACAACTACAATAGAAGCAACCAAATCCCACCAAGAGCTTCTAACCCTTATCAACCACCCACCCAACAACACCCACCCATAAACACCGATGTTGATGCCATCATGAGAACTCAAGGTGAGCAAATCAAGAATCTACAGAGCCAAATAATCAATTTGAAAGGAGATATCTTGAAGCAAGGAAATGACATCAGAACCGAGGTTCGTGATAATATCCAATCTTCCTTCAGCACTCAAACGACTAAATTAAAGAATCTATTGGCTAGTTTCTTGCCCGAAGCTCAACCTTCTTCTTCAGGTTCTCTACCTTCAAACACCGTCACCAATCCGCGAGCTAATGTGAGTGCTATAACTACGCGTAGTGGAATTACCATTGTCGATCCACCTATCCCACCACCATCATCTACACCTCCTCCACCACCATGTATCCCTACTCCTCCTACACCTAGTAGTAGTACACCATTACCGTCTCCGCCTCGTCATGACGATGTATCTCGAAAGGACCCTTCAACATCACAACCTTTACCAACTACACCTTCACCTTCCCCTTATAAACCTAGAATCCCATACCCTTCTCGCATAGGCAAGACCAATGATCTAACCAAGAATGACTGCCAAGTCTCAAAATATGTGGATATGTTATCTAAAATGACCATCAACATTAGCCTTGTTGAAGCACTTTGCCACATGCCGAAATTTGTCAAAGCATTCAAGGAATTGCTTAGCAAGAAGGAGAAGCTGATTGAACTCGCCAACACACGCTTACATGAAAACTGCTCAGCAGTTATTCTTAAAGAATTACCAGAAAAGCTTGGAGATCCCGGTCGTTTTGTGTTGCCTTGCGTGTTCAACAAAACTGAAGAATTTACTGCCCTTGTTGATCTCGGGGCTAGTATTAATTTGATGCCACTGAGTGTTTGGAAACACTATCATTACCCGACCTCATTCCAACAAAGATGACTCTCGAACTTGCAAATCGCACTCTCGCTTACCCCGTTGGTATAGCCGAAGACGTGTTTATAAAAGTTGGCACATTTACTTTCCCGGTCGATTTTGTCGTAGTTGATTATGAAATGGACCCTCGTATTCCTTTAATACTTGGTCGGCCATTCTTGAGAACCGGACGAGCTTTAGTAGATGTGGCCGAAGGTGAGTTAATCTTACGAGTCGGGGATGATTCAAAAGTTTTTAAAATGGGGAAGCTTACAGGCAAATCTTTTGGACGAGAATCAGTGAATATGATCAATGTGCTCGATGATTTTGTCGTCTACGACAATCCTTTATTTGATCCTTCCACTGATAATCTACTCTTCGAAGATAATGTGGATGATTCTCTCCCTACTTTGGACGCTTCTCCCATTTATGATTCTACACCGGTCTTTGATGCTTATGATGATGATTCTAGCTCAGATTCGGATGATTTTGATTGTACTTCTGAGTATCCCGAGCTGCCTACTTTTGATGATTTTGATGAGGCTGATACTCTCTCGAGCGATTCTTTACATGATGAAGATCCTCTGCCATCACTCGATCCTACTTTGGACGATTATTCATTTGAGGAAGATTTCTCTGAATTTCTCAACACATACTTCCCTCATGAGAGTGATGCTCCTCCTTTGGACTTTGAAGATTATCGTCTTGATCCTACTTTGGATTTGAAGAGCATTCTGTCAAAGGAGAAGAAACCGTTTGACACCAATATCCGTTGCACATATGATTTGACACCTCTTTGTCCCCCTTCTGAGGACGAGGTTGTGCTTCTTTACGGATCTTCTTCACACTCGGCTGAGCCTGGGTGCTATTTTCCCTTAAAGGAAAAGGTGTTCGACCCTGGTAATGAAGTCTTTAAGCCATCTCAGTATCCACCTGATGAAATAAAAGGAAAAATCTTTGGAAATTTTGAAGACATGCTTGCACCGCTTCCTACTTGCTTCCACCGTGCTCCATCGCTGCTTAAGGGAACCCTGCCACTTCTTCTTTGGTTTGCCTTGTTCGCCTTAAGTTCGTGCTTATTGATGGATGAAAACTATATCTTTGATCCTGGTGGATATGTTTCATGCTTCTTCCGTTGATGATCAAGGTCGAGTCAGGCTCACGACTCGGTTAACAAAAATCAAGCGCTTCTTGGGAGGCAACCCATGCATCTATCTTTTTGCTTTCTTTACCATAAGTGTAGGGGGACCCTTTGGTTTGTTTTCCTCTCCTCACTTCTTGATCAGGGATTCGAGCTTCAATGATCCACTCTTGATGATTCTTGACGACCCGTGATTCCGTGTTCTACTTCTTCTCGGTTCTATCCTAAACTCTTTTCGATTCACTATTTTATATTTTCTCAATATTAAAATAGGAATCTCTTTAGTTGTCTTTTCCTTAGCGAGATTTAAACAACGTGCACAATGTCCTAAGTGTAGGGGAGTTTACTCCCACATGCTTAAACATTGAGGACAATGTTTATCTTAAGTGTAGGGGGACTTCTATCGAAGTTAAGTGGTCTTTTCCTTGTTTTTGTCCTCATTTTAACCGGAAAATCAATTTTTCGACATTTTTCAAAATTTTTGATCTATTTTGGCCTATTAGTTTTTACCTTTGTATAGTTATTTTCTTTCCTTATTTGAATAAATGTTTAATAAAGTGGTTTTAATTTTCAAACGTTGTGAATCTTTTGACTCAACCCGAGTTTACTTATCTAAGTTTGCTCTAGCTAGTACCCTTAACGTGTTTAAGTCAAGTTTTGCTAGGCTTTTATATAGGGAGCTATAAAACGCGAAAGTCTTAACTCTCACGGGTTAAGAACAAGAACTTTTCGCAAGTTCCTATAATTGATCCTAGAGAGTCGTTTATCAAAGGAACTTTAAAATGCGATTTCTAAACTTGAAAAAGTCTAAGAATTTGCAAGATCCTATAGGCGACTCGATAACCCAAAACTTTGATTTAATAGGCTAAGTATCCACGAGTCTCATTCCTTGAGATTTTAAACTGTGGAGAACGAGAGATGATAGAGCCAATTATAAGTTCGGTATTCTTTCGTGAATTTATGCGAGTTAATTATGAGCCTATTCTCCCATCGCTTGCTAATAATTTATCTGCTAATAAATAAGGTTGTACGATTTGAAAAGTTACTTAGCTTCTAGCCCCAGATCGTTTAAAAGTTGCTCGGTATGGATTAGAGTTCATAGCCAAGGCATAACTTATTGAAGCGGGACGCGAAGATTGGCGAGTCCGAAAAGGCCCTAACAAGGCATGAGGGCTATGTTTTGTTGCTAAAGATCCAAAGTGATGTGAAGAATCATTTATCAAAAATCAATATGAAGGATTGAGACACACGACGTAAAGCAAAACTCCCCAAAAGTCATGAAGAAGTGTATCCGAAAAGACCCTAACAAGGTATGAGGATAAATAGATCCAAGTCATAAAAGGAGGCGGATCGTTGTATATCAAAGTCCAAAATAAAGATTGGAGAAAAATGAAGAAGTCGTGGTCCAAGTATGAATCTCTCAAAATTTCAAGTGAAGAAATTCCTATTATGAAGAGAAGACCATTATTTCATGAACGTCTCTCAAGATTTGAAGTATGAAGTCGCTGCCAAATATCGGTCCGACAAAGGTCTCAAATCGCGAAACGAGTTATGCCAAGATATGAACTTTATGAGGTCCCGAGAAGCAGTTTTAAAAGATTTGGTCCTTTAGCTAACTATTGATTAAATCGTTCACTTTATTTTCAGACCTAATAAACTATCGAAATAAGTCAAACAATGCATCCTCGTGATCATTCAAGACAATAATAAAATATAAGAGATACACCTAGGAATAAGGGAGTCTAAGTGAGTAATTGGCCACATGAGTTCGTGATAGTTTACTAACTTATAATAATAATGATTTCGTTTTTAAGCTTGGTTTGGAGAAAGTGAAAACTTGAGGATGATGAGTATTCATAACTTTTTCAAAACCCAAGGTATGCTTTTGATTTCTTTACTTTGTATGTTTTTGATTTTCTATTTCTTTAATAAAGGCCAACGTGGATTGATTATGATGAAAAGTGTAATTTTGCTTTGTAACTAATGCATTGCATGAGGACATTTCAATGGTCAAGTGTAGGGGATTTGATAGGTGTGTAAACACCCATCTTTTCTACCACTTAATTACAATAATAACCGAGCCAAAACGTGTATTTTATGTCTTTTATGTCGGAATTATGCGTGGTTTGTGTTTTTGTTGTGATTTAGGACAAAAAGGTGAAAACTGGAGAAAACACGGGAATTCACGGGCATTTACGGACTTTTATTGAATAAAAAGATGAAAGACGAAGTCGAGAAATCAAGAGTGCAAAAGGAACGGAAGTCCATGACCAATTCTGAAGATTTATCGAAGAAAAAGTCAAAAGATGGAAGTTTATCAAAAGCCAAAGAATTCAAGTCTATTTTATTGAAGAATTTAAAGACGAGTTCAAAGAAATCCCGAAGCCAAAAGTCCCTTAAGTCCAAGTTTAAAGAAGATTAGAAGAAAAGGACTAAGTATGCAATTAAGGAAGATTAAAATAAGGAGGGACTTAATGACGCAATTAAGAGAAAAGGAAAGAGGGGAGGGCGCTTCCTTAATCCTCCCCTATAAATAGTCATTAGTTGTAATCTTTTCATGTTGTTGGCTAAGTGTGACAATTAGTCTTCCACCATTTACTTTCCTTGCACCTTTAATTACCTTGTCAATTTAAATACTTGTCAAATTTAATTACCTTGTCTTGCACTTAATTACCATTTAATTTCAAGTAAGTTTTTCTTTTAATTCTTGTTAATCTTTATCTATATCTTGTTAGTCTCATTCTACCTTTCTTTAATCTTTGTTTTGATTTGTTTATGTTCATGTTCTTAATTTTAGTTGATTTATTTAAGTGGGTTTTGATTATTTTAATTATCTTGTTTAGTTTTATTGTTTTGGATTGATTGTTTATACTTTATAGTTGTTTATTTACTTGTTTGATTTAATCTTGTGGTTGATTTAGCTTGGTTTTATTTAGATTCGTGCTTTATTTTCTTTTCCTTGTTCTTCGGTTTATTGTTACTGATCTTCCCCAGGATTCGAGCCCAGCCGTTATTCCGAATAGAGGCTTTGTCAATTTGTGCTTTATTCGGAATATTTAATATTCCGAGTAAGGGTGATTTTCCGAATAGACAACTATTCCGTATAGGGGTTTATTCAGTATAGCCCTGATATTCCGAATAGGCAAAGATTCCGCATAGAGCTGATATTCCGAATAGCCACTATTCCGCATAGAGTATTTATTCCGAATAGGGACAGATATTCCGGATAGAGACTTTATTCCGCATAAGTGTATTATTCCGAGTAGAGGGTTTTATTTCGAATAGACTTGAGGATTACGCATAGGCCATTATTCCGAGTAGGGTATTATTCAGGATAGGTGACATATTCCGAATAACCATTTATTCCGAGTAGGGGTTTATTCCGGATTGAGCTTATTTTCAGTTTCTTTAAATTTAGTTTTTAAGTTTCTGCCCTTTTATTTTAAGCTTTATTTTTCCCGCCTTTTTCCTTAATCGAACTTTAAGTTTATTTGCCTTAGTTTAAGATTTAATTTTAGTTGCGTTTTAAGTTGGCCTTAGTTAGATTTAAGTTTGCGTTATTTTCATTTAGTGCCCTTTAATTTTAGTCGCACTTTAAATACTTGCACTTTACTTTAAGATAGACTTAGATTCACTTTAATTGCACTTTTACTTTAATTGTTTTTGCACATTTTTGTATACTACAACGACACCACTTTTGTTTCACCAAAGAACAGCTGAGTCACATAGAACCTAGATCAATTCGATTAGACCACCACAACGAATTTAATTTTTATACGGGGTGTCAAAAGCCTTGTATTAGCTGACATGTATAGAAATTTATAATCTGGGACTAAATATGGTTGGCTGTAGTCCGATGCATACTTGTCAAAGTTTATGAAATGTCATGATATGACAAAGGTGAACAATTGTGGATCGGTTCACAAAACATTATTCGATTGAATAGCATGAATATTTGACCTGAAAAATGGAACGTATATGGGTCAGTTCACCAAATAGCATTTGACTTAAAAAAAACATGAATGTGACATGAGTAAGGGTAAACGCCTATGGGTCGGTTTACCAATACAAAATTCGAATGAAAAGCACATGCGACTAAATATGGCCAGTCCTATACCAACCTTTTACTTAGTCAAAAACTATAAGAAAGCTGACTGATAAATGAAGAAAATTGACTGATAAATGCATGAGAAACATAAAAGATAACAACGCCAAAATCTGGGAGGTTCCTGGTGACTACCCACTAGTCACAAGTCAAGTTTTAGAGCCTACAGGTCGAACCTATAGCTCTGATACCATAATTGTAACACCCCACTTGGATAAGTGGACCGTTACGTGTATTTATGGCGTGTCATCAAAGCATAAGGTAAATGTCCTAAAACATTAACTGACCATAAAGGAAATACCATAATCAAACATCGGTAATCCAAACATAAGCTCAAAACATGAAAAGTAAATACTGAAAGAAAGGACTAAACAATGTCTAAATAAGCAGAATAATGTAAGAAGTGCATAAAGTAAGAAGTCTGGATAACTTCCATCCAAATGCACATGCTCTCAGAATCCTAAGAGCGTCCTGATGTACCTGCCGTTAGAACATGAAAAGAACTACGGCTGAGCATAACGCCTAGTGAACGAATATAAAGCATGATAACAAATACTAAAATGAAGCAGATGATAAGACACTGAAGCTGTAAGACTGACAAGTAAGGTTGCAGCAGAAATCTGTGTATAATCTGGAGAGTCTGATTTATAAATATTAAAGCTGAACTGTTATCTGTTAAATCTGAAAACATGCATTTACTGTATTTTAATTGCCAAGAGCTTATATAGGTCATGTGCTGTAACAACTGTTACATGAATAAATGGAGGGGTGACCTCGTCATGTTGTAGAGGGGTGACCTCTAAATAATGTGATGGGTGGAGGTATCAGCTCCAATGTGAAGGATGTAGAGCACACACCACATTCACCTGATAAACTGTAAACTGATAGCCTAGGATGCATCCTTACACCCCACTAATAAATACTGATAAAATGGCCAAGCTGAGCTGAATGGGACGCTGCAGGATATCACTCTCCTACAGGTGAGTCATGACACCGGTGCCTCAAGTGTCATGGTTACGGTACCTCCGTAACTAGTACAACTAACTGGTCATACTTGTATATAAGGCTCAGGCAATATCTTAGTTATTAAAATAATTTCTGATAATTTATAACATATACTGGGGAAAACATTTGGCTAAAGACAGGGAATCCTAATCATGCATAGAAAGGAAGTCTTTACTGAAAGACGGGAAATCCGTACCTCGTGTCCAGTAATGAAATAAGAATGAAAGCTGAAGGATCTACTCTGACTTCACGACTACTACATAGATAAAGGACGCTAAGATGAGTTGTCTGATTACTATTTACTGTTACTGATTTTTATCTATTCTTAATTTAATTTATTTTATTCTTGTGTTACTTTATATAATCTGATAAGTTCTGACTGTACGATAACATTACTGATTAGTGTATATCTCGTACTTCTGACTACTGTATATTATATTGTATTCTAATTATTGTATTATACTATATTCGGGTATTATAATACTGATATTAGTAACCTGCTAAAAATAGCAAGTTTCCTAAATTAGAAAGTTTCCCCAAAGTAAAACATTTCCAAAATTGTTTCTATGAGATTTAAATCATTTATATAAACCAACATGTTTCTAAATAATTAAAAAGGATTTAACTGATGTCAAATTAATTTTATTAATTAAATTAGTGAAACAACCATTTGACTAACTAGATAAAATGATTTAATCTTAATTAAATAGCCTCGTATTTTATCATTGCTCATGACCCTGAAATCCGAGTCAAAATCTTCCCCGAGACGCCCATGTCTCGGGTTAATCAAACTGTGCCCACCACGTGGACCCCTGCTGACGTCACCAAGCAGTAGCCACTGCTGCTCCTTGATTCCCACTGTTCTGTTTAAGTTCCCACTGTTAGATATGATATTCCCACTGTTCTGGTTATATTCCCACTGCTAATGCAGTGGTTCCATCTGCCAATGCAGTGGTTCCCACTGCCAATGCAGTGGTTCCCACTGCTTGTACACCCAAACACCCCCTTTTTGTGTGTTAACCCCAAACACCCCCTGCGCTGTTTTTCCCACTGTTTGTACATAAACGAACACCCCTGGTGGGCTGTTGCTGCTGTTCGAAAAGCCAAACACCCCTTGTTTGGACATTTTGGGGTTGCGGTCAACATCAGACCCACCACACTCCACCTGTGGTCACGGCTGGCCAAAAGAAAAACCACACCGAGACCAATAGGTCTCGGTTTTCCTGATTCACACAAAAACCCCCTTTTGTTTCGTTACATCAGATTTAAAATACTAACATCATTTATTTTTTTATTTTTTTTATCAGATACATCCTAAAAGAAAACAAGTGATAACCGTTTTCTGTGGTTTGAGTAGTAACACTATGACTCTCGAATCCAAAACCCCCGATCTCCCTTTCTTCTTTTTTTGTCTTTTCTGTCAGCTACCCCAAAGAATCCTACGTCCTTTTTTTGTTCTATTGATCGTGGCAGGGAGATGGGGTTTACCCCATTTTTTGTTTACTAGAGAAGTGGGCTCAAAGCCCAATTATTCCTCCTTTTTTTTTAAAAAAACACAGCCCACAACAACACTTGCATACTTTTCTATTTCGTTTCATGTTTTATTATTTAACGTGTGATCTTGTTTTAATTCTGGTATTTAATTCTGACGTGTAATATTTATTTGTCTGAATAAATAACAATTACATCGTACTTGAATGTTAACGTTACTTAATCTTAATACATGTCGTGTGTTAATTTCGGTAACTTTTGATTAAATCTGTGCTGGCGTGGAATTACTGTTCATGGATTTAAATCGGGTTTTACAAAGGAAGACGATCCCTTTCGTCAAAATCCTCTGGAGGGATCATCCTGAGCGGGAAGCCACTTGGGAGACGGAGGAGTCTATACGGGCTTCTTACCCTCATTTCCAGTTCTGATTCGGGTATGTTTCTTTCAGTTTATGTTTTCTCCAATTCGAGGAAGAATTGTTAATTTAGAGGGGAAGAGTTGTAAAACCCGCATTAAATACCATGAACAGTACATACACGAAAATACGATAAAATTAAAACTTTCCATTTATATTATAATTCCCGAGTCACGATATTTAATAACATGTACTTACGTATATAATATAAATGTATTACGATCACGACATATAAAATGTACGATAATTAAATATGAACGATCACGTAAATAATTTAACTCGGGAAAAGCTACGGGTTTCCCCGTTGGCTCCCTTTAGGCCACGGCTAAGACAAGAGAAAGGAGAAAGATGGGCTTGGCCCATGACCAAAATTAAACCTATGTTAAACAAAACTCCAGGAAAGTTTCATCATAATTATAGGTTACAGAAAAGTTCACCCTTGCCTCCCTTTGTCCTCTCTTGCCGCCGGCCATATACCCCAACAAGGATGATCCGGACGATTTTTGCTTATTGATTTTTGTGTGTACGTGATCGTGATCTTAACCTTTTCTTCCACGAGTTCGGTATAATCAAACACTTACTTTTCTTTTTAATTCCTATGTGAATTCATGATTATTATTTAATTAATCTTAAAAACAAATCAAGAAACATGTGGGGTTAATAAAAGACATGAATTAAGGCGGTGTTTGTTGTTGCTTTGTTCGGCCGAGCACCAAACCGAGAGCATTGAAGCTCTCGGTGGTGTTTGTTTTGCCCAGCCGAGACCTCAAGGTCTCGGTGTGGGGGTTCGTTTGATTCGAACGCAGGCCAGGGGACCCGACCGCGAGTCAGGGGTATGGTTTTGGGCTTGGATCAAGTGCCAACCGAGACCAATAGGGTCTCGGTGGGGCTTTTGTGCTAACAGTGGGAACCGAACAACAAAACAAGGGGAACCGGTTACGAACCAGTGTGAACCGGTGTGAACCAGGCTTGGTAGTGGCTGTCGTGGCTTGGCAGTGGGAACCAAGAGCCACCAGTGGCAACCGGCTAGTCGGTCTAGCCACTGGTAGGGCTGTTTTGGCTCGGCTTACATGTGACCACGGGTTTCGGGCTCGGGTTAATTTGTATAACACGGGTTCGGGATTCGAGAAAATATTAAAATCAAAAAATATATTTAATTAAATTATTTCTAGATTATTTAATTTAATTCAATGCATGACTTAGGTTAAATATTAAAATTAATATTTCATGTATAACCTAAAGTATTTTACTTAGCTTAATTTAATTAAAACATGTATTTTAATTAAATTCTTATAATGTATGATTTATTAATTAACCAAGTTATTTAATTAATAAGCTATAATACTTGAACCATGACTTGTATTATACTAATTAAACATTACTTATTATTAATAATCCAGCTTAATTCTAATTATTGAAACTTACTATTTTTGGAAACTTTCTATTTTTAAAAACTTACTATTTATGAAAACCTGCTATTTTTAGAAAGTTACTTAGTACTACAATACAAGTATTATAATACATTAGTACATGCATAATACACTACAGAACATCAGTATAACTACAGATAACACCGTAAAACACTAAAACATGACAGAATAAGTATTACAAGCTAATAACACACAGAACCAGTACAACACATGTAATTTAGACAACTCATACACGTTCTCATTTCTTATGTAGTATTATCCGTCAAGGCGGAGTAGGTTCTTCAGCGTTTCTGTTAGCTTCTACTGGACACAAGGTACGGATTTCCCGTCCTTCAGTAAGGACAACCTCTTCCTTATTAGGATTTCCCGTATACATCCAACTGTTTTCCCCAGTAGTTACTGATGATGTATAGTCCCTAGTTGGGTTGGACAGTCCAACTCACGGGTACTACCCGCATCCATCTGGAATGGATTGAATGCTTGTGCGATGCGCGCGCGCAGCCCAGGAGGCCCGGTAAGCCGATGTCGCACATAAGGCTGATTACTTAGCCAGGTCCTTGTCGCAGCGCGACAGGATCAGACAAGAATATAATCTATCATATAGATATATTCGCCTAAAGGGAAGAGATATACACTTGCCTTGGTTATGTGATAAAGATCAAACTATTTTAGGTCATTATCTCTTCCTTTGACCGCAAGAGTAGGAGAGCCCAATCAGGACTCTCTCGGGTATAAAAGGAACCCCATAGATTCCACAAAGGTACGACACACAATACCCTAAAACACTGTATACTCGAATCTATTACTTACTCTCACGTCGGAGTCTAATCGTGGGTCACAAACCCACGGTAAGCCTAACGGTGTCAGTTTAGTGCGTAGGGTCCTCAAAACAAGTTTCACTTGATGCAAGAGCCGGAGTCCACAAGACCTCGAATTAAGCCTACTTCAGGTCAAGCTCGGTCCATCCAACTTTTGTATCAACAAGTTGGCGCCATCCGTGGGCCCCACACTAAACTCTAGCTAATGACGAAAAGCGGCATGAATGAAGGTCGTCAAGGATCCTCAACGGTAGATGGTCGCACAACATCCGTGAATGTTGCTACGGGATCTACCAGTGAAGCAAACACCCGGGATGTAAACAACCCCCCAATCATAATAACAGGCGGCCTGTTCTCAACTCCCCTACCCGCTGTGGAGGAAAAAGGCGCAGAACAAGAGTCAACTCAGCCTCCTCCTAATAAACAAAAAAGAAGGACGCTCCAAGATGAGGGCGGGGAAGTCGTTGCTACGGAGGCACGCATAATGGAGGAGTACGTAGCCAATAACCTATAAACCCTCATTCCTTTGGTTGCTAAACACGAGAAGATAATGAAAGAAGCGAAGAGCGCGAAACACGCTGAATCCTCCGAAAGCAACCTGTCAGGGTCGAGTGATAACCTCCTGGAAAAACACATGCGTGAAAGTTACTCCTCGGATGACCAAAGCTTCTCGCAGCCGTGGAGAAGAGACAGGAAAAACGCTTTTACAAGGCGCATACAGTATTACGCAGATACAAGGAAGCGCCGCATGCCATCAAACGTGAAAACTTATGATGACACTTCAGATCCAGAAGACCACTTAAAGGTCTTTGAATCCCAGGCAGGTATTGAACAATGGCCAGAGCCCGTATGGTGCAACATGTTCAACTCTACACTCATAGGTAACGCGCGGATGTGGTTCGACAGACTCCCGCCACGAACAATCAGTGGGTACGAAGTGTTGCGGAAAGCATTCAAAAGAAACTATGTGCAACAGAAAAGGCATGATAGAAGTGTTGTATCACTCGCCAGAGTAAAGCAGAACCAGGGCGAATACCTAGAAGACTTCCTGGAACGTTTCAAGAGCGAGTGTCTTCAAATATAAGAGTGCCCAGAGATTTTGAAAGTATCTTGCTTCATGGCGGGTATATGAAATAGTGATCTAATAAAGAAGCTGAATGGAAAAACGCCTGAAACCTTCGATGGAGTACTAAAGCGGGTAAAATCCTTTATACAGGGAGAATCAGCTGCTTCAGAAGTAACACGAAATACTTATAACTACAGATCTGTCAACGCGCCCAGTGAAGGGCCCAACAGGAAAGGCAGACCTCTAGGTCTTGATTACTTAGGAAGGAGAAGAGAGGGACGAGCTAATAACTTTAGGTTCACTCCCCTTAAGTTATCCCCAAGAGAAATCCTCATATCAGAAGGTGCGAATTTTTCAAGGCCAACACCAATGACCACCCCGGTCGAAAAACGCATCAGAAATCGATATTACGAATACCATGATGAGAGGGGGCATGCTACGAATGAATGTATTCAATTGCAAAACTATATCAAAAATATGGTAAAGAAAGGCGAGCTGAAAAACCTTGTCAAGGAAACCGCTAAAGACGAAATACAAAAAACCTTTAGCGCGAATATTTACATGGTGGAATCATGGCAGTGAAGGACCAAACAAAAGTGAGGAATCCTAAGATTCCGGATCTTTAAGCTACTAGGAATGCATCATGCTCATATGATTGAATAATCAAATCGGAATTAGAACATGACACATTAACAAGGTGTTTAGGGCACAAGAACACATGAATTAAACAATTGGGTTGCTCATTATATTAATAACAAACAACCACTAGGTGTGTGTACATTGAATCCCACACCTAGTCGACACACGCTTTAGGTTTACATTGTATATGAAAGTTATGAATAAACCTAATACCCTTGGTTCCTTTTATAGTGTAAGGAATAGGGTTTACAAGAGATAATAATGAATAAACATGTAAATCTTCTATTTAGATAAAGATATACATAATATATCCTGCATGTTTATCTAAATAGAAGCTTCCATAGGCTTCTTGTCTACGTTTCTGTCAACTCTTGAATTGCATGTGACAATGCTTAGATTGCACATGACAACTCTTGAGTAATCAACGCTTAGTTTGCTCTTGTCAACGCTTGGATTTCTCTTGACAACGCTTAGACAATATCTTCATGTTTTCTTCGTTTTTGAGTTTCTGCCACATCAACTTTTTGACCCAACAATCTTCCCCTAGTTGATGTCGGCAAAACTCTTTGTGTATCTCTTGTAAGTTGTACATGATCTTCAGATTGCTTCCCCTCAATTGTAGCATGTATGTCTTCCCCTTTTTGTCACATCAACAGGGAAGTAAACAATGTATGCAATCTTTGAAGATTCTCCAAATGTAGCTCTATGTAATGATCTTGAAGAAAAATAAATAGAATATTCTTTATGTAGAAGTAGAATAACCCAACCTTGTGTTCCATGTCTTGCACTATCCATGTGATGAAGAACTTATATGAAAACGTAAAGTATAAACAGACCTCAATCTCTTGTCAATATTCTCATCCTTTGTGAGACACTGAGCACGATAATGTAACTCCTTCAAGTGTTATGACAAGTCTTCGTCACCAACCGTATAAGCATGAACAAGTTACCTTTAAAGAATAATGTTGACTAGGCACCATCTTTAAAGATATGATAGAACACAAACTTGCGAAAATCTCCTTTGAACATCAAACTTACCATAAGAATTCTTCCCCTTAAGCCAACACCTCTTCATGACGAATGTTAATGGAATAACATCTTCATACCATATGTAAAAGCTCAAATATGGATAACTCTTTCACAAGGCTATCCTGATTACATAGTTTAAAATATCCATCAAATTCTCCATGAATTGTTGCTAACTTACTTAAAAAATCATTTACTCCTTGTAAAAATATCTGAGCCATAAACATCAACTTTATATTTTAAATAAAAACGGAGATCCCATGTACCTTCGTGTGTAAATTCCTCCTTTTTGTGTGCTAAAAACTACCAATTTTCTCAAACAGCAACTATTCCCTTTGTTGTCCAATATCCTTCACTGTATAAGATATCAACACTGTGTGTTGTCCAATATCAGACAACACTTGTCAGCGTTTGAAAATGTATATATCGGACAACAAGTGTCAGCGCTTCCCAACAGCGCTTAACTTATTCCTGTCAGCGCCAACTTTGTACCTGTCAGCGCCTGGCCATCAACGTCTCATCCATGCCTTGTCAGCGTCACACCAACATCTATCAGCATCACACCAACATCTACCAGCGTCTAAATAACACATGTCAGCGGGTAATAGATCTAGGGTTTTATAAACCCTAAATCATGATTTTATGTGAAAACCATAAACTGCAGTGAACTTCGACATCAAATAACTTCTTCATGAGAGCTCAGATCGAAGATCCCTTCAATGAGATCCTAGACACAAGTGTCAAGAACCTACAGATCGAATTTCACGACGATCCAACGGTTAACGAAGGAGAAATTGCGTTTTTACTATTACTGTTCACAGAAAACAGCATATGACCACTGCTGACTTTGACGCTTAATAAATTTTTTTGGGGGATTGATCTCGACAATCCCTCCAGTGGATATCTAGATATATGTGTGTAAAACACACATAAAAAATTTCGTGGCGATCCAACGGTTCAATAAAAAGTTATGGCCTTCTGAATACTGCTGCGCACACAAAAACGCCCAGAAAAACCTATACGGATTTTTCTTTTCTTCTCAAAACACGAACACCTTGTTGGTCCTAGCATCACGAGCCACGAGGCTCTGATACCAATTGAGGAATCCTAAGATTCTGGATCTTTAAGCTACTAGGAATGCATCATGCTCATATGATTGAATAATCAAAGCGGAATTAGAACATGACACATTAACAAGGTGTTTAGGGCACAAGAACACATGAATTAAACAATTGGGTTGCTCATTATATTAATAACAAACAACCACTAGGTGTGTGTACATTGAATCCCACACCTAGTCGACACACGCTTTAGGTTTACATTGTATATGAAAGTTATGAATAAACCTAATACCCTTGGTTCCTTTTATAGTGTAAGGAATAGGGTTTACAAGAGATAATAATGAATAAACATGTAAATCTTCTATTTAGATAAAGATATACAGAATATATCCTACATGTTTATCTAAATAGAAGCTTCCATAGGCTTCTTGTCTACGTTTCTGTCAACTCTTGAATTACATGTGACAATGCTTAGATTGCACATGACAACTCTTGAGCAATCAACGCTTAGTTTGCTCTTGTTAATGCTTGGATTGCTCTTGACAACGCTTAGACAATATCTTCATGTTTTCTTCATTTTTGAGTTTCTGCCACATCAACTTTTTGACCCAACAAAAAGGTGAGCCAGAAATTCTCGAAGGGAAAAGACATTTCCTTCCCCCCACTCGATACGAGGAACGTCGCAGAGGGCCCGTTAGTTATAGAAGTAAGCATTGGTCAGCACAGCATACATCGCATGTATGTGGATGGAGGTTCATCAGCAGAAATAATGTATGAGCATTGCTTCCTGAAGCTTAGTGCAGAGTTACAGAGCCAAATGATACCTGCAACCTACCCGCTCATCGGGTTTAGTGGAGAAGCGATGTGGTCTTTGGGCCAACTAAAGCTAGTAGTGAAAGTAGGAGACGATGAGCACTCAACAAAAGTCTCCATGAACTTCCTGGTCATACGGTCGCCATCGCAATATAACGGGATTATAGGGCGACCAACTATACTAGCAATGCGAGCGGTACCTTCCACAGCTCATGGCATGATAAAATTCCCAGTGGATGGAGGAATCGTAACGATCTTCAACACATCGATAACTCCCCCGGAGTACAACGCAATCACTGAACCTCCACGGGTCACAATAGAACCTAAGGTAAACTCACCGCCAAATCTAAAGGTAGTAGTGCATCCGCAGTATCCGGATCAAGAGATAAAAATCGGAGGAACATTGTCTGACAAAGGAAAGATGGACATGTGTCGCCTTTTAAAGAACAACCTAGACATCTTCGCATTGGAACCCAAAGATATGACAGGGGTACCAAGGTCAATAGCCAAACACAAACTCCAAATCCACGAAGGGTACCCTTCAATTAGGCAAAAGAAAAGAGGACAGGCCCCATAACGCAACAAGGTGATACTCGAGGAGGTGAAAAAGATAGTAGACACAAGAATCATGAGGGAAGTTTACTATCATGACTAGCTCGCTAACCCAGTAATGGTGAAGAAACATGATGGTAGTTGGCGCATGTGCGTTGATTTCATAGACCTCAATAAAGCTTGTCCCCAAGATTGCTATCCACTCCTAGAGATAGATTGGAAGGTAGAATCGTTGTGCGGGTACCCCTTCAAATGCTTCCTGGACGCGTACAAGGGATACCGCCAGATACAAATGGCAGAAGAGGACGAAGAAAAAACAGCATTCCACACCAGCCAGGGTGTGTACTACTACAAAAAAATGCCATTTGGACTCAAAAATGCAGGGGCCACGTGTCAACGGCTGGTTGATAAAGCGTTTGAAAGCTAAATAGGGCGAAACTTGGAGGTGTATGTCGACGATTTGGTAACCAAAAGTCACACAGAGAGCGAGCTTATCCGGGATATAGAGGAAACATTCTCAACACTCAGGAGAATAAACATGAAGTTAAATCCTAAGAAGTGCACTTTTGGGGCAACAGAAGGCATGTTCCTAGGATACATGATTGACCCTAATGGCATCAAACCTTTTCCGGAAAAAATAGACGCGGTCATTTAACTCCAAAGCCCAAAGACAAAAAAAGAAGTACAGTCGTTGAATGGGAAACTCGCAGGGCTGAACAGGTTCCTGTCCAAGTCAGCGGAGAAGTCGCTCCCTTTATTTAAAACGCTCAAAAGGTGCATTAAGAAAGGGGACTTCAATTGGACGAAGGAAGCGGAAAAGGCCTTCGAGGAATTGAAAACACATTTGGCTTCGCTCCCTATGTTAGTCGCGCCATGACCTAACGAGGAGCTGATAATGTATTTGTCTGCTACACATGGAGCGATCAGTGCAGTGCTAATGATGGATAGAGAAAATGTGCAAACTCCAGTATACTTCATAAGTAGAGCGTTGCAAAGCTCGGAGCTAAATTATACCCCCAATGGAAAAATTAGTACTCGCACTGGTATTTGCGGCAAAGAGGTTGCGTGGATACTTCCAAACGCACCCAATAATGGTGATAACTGATCAGCCCATAAAGCATGTAATATCAAAACCAGAGGTCGCAGGTAGGTTCCAGAAATGGAGTGTTCTACTAGGGGAATACAACATTACTTACAGACCGTGCAATGCCGTAAAGGGGCAAATTTTGGCACATTTCATCATTGAAAAACCAGAAGAAGGAGTTCAGGGGCTACATCAAAAGGAATGTAGGATATAGTAAATCTTGCTTATGTTTAGAGAGAGAAAGAGATAGAGAGATGGTAAGAACACACACACACACTTGAGAGAGAAAGTGTAGAAAAACACACTTAACAGGGTGTAAATTATGTGAACCAACCACCCTCTCCAACTAAGGAGAGGGTTTATATACCCAAGCCTTGTGATGGGCTTAGGCTTACATAATGGGCCGCCGGCCTATACAACTCATGGGCTTGGCATGGCCTTGTTTGTTTAATATAATGATAACTAAACTATGAGCTATAACTTAATCTATTGTTGGAGTGACCGAACCTTCCTAATACGTAAAACGTATTTTCAACAATCTCCCCCTAAGGGAGGTCACTCCAAACAAGGGCGTTACCTAAGTTACAATAATAAAATAAATCTAGCATTCTATGCTTGTCTTGAGCTCGTAGTCTTCATCTTTCCTTTCTTTTTGTTTTTTGGTGAACATGTTGATGTAATCTTAGATATCAATCTTGAGCATTAATCTTTTGCCTTGATCTTGTGCATCCTTCACTTGTGATATTGGCCTCCTCGTGACTTCATGTCCCACATACTTATACCTTCGTAATTCTTGAAAGCTTCAGAGTTCGATATAGCGGAAGACTTGACTTTTAGGCTTTCTAGAATTAGATGAAGTATTAAGTGCATAAAGTATAAGCATGCGGGGACGACTTCTTCTCGGATTCTGCAACGCCACCGTATTCAAATGCCGCAACATAAGTAGACACGAACGAAATGGCTTTGAACATTTCATTCTAATTCGGTAGCATTTTATCTCCGTCCGGTGAAGACCGTTGGACGATATAAAATATCGTACTTGTGGCAGGTAGATTTAATTAAAAATCTCCTTGACAAGATTTCGCGGGTAAACCCGTTCTCTTTACTCGACCGTCTAAAGCTGACTGCGAACGTAAAGAGTGAATCATTTGGATAAAATTATCCGTATGATTGAAGCCGTCAATTCATGTTCCTGGAACAAGTGAAATTCAATTAAGAACTACGCCATCGTTGCTTTCCAGTTGTCACGAGCTTGATTCGTATAGAATCTTGCAAGTTAGCTACCAAGTGTTGTTTAAGGTTAACACTAGAAGGATTTCCACTCATCACTGTGAACACTAGGGTGTCACTCTGAGTGTTCTGGCAAGATCACTGAGATATTGCGTAGAGGCCTGGAACGTGTTTAAATTCAATTAAGAATTAAACCACTGTTGCTTTCCAGTTATCACAAGTTTGATTCATAGAGAATCGCACAAGTCACCTACCATGAGCTTTTTGATATTCTCTCAAGAAGGATTTCCATCTTCATTGTAAATACTTGCGTACTACTCGGATGTTCAGGCAAGATCATGAAGATTTTTTGTAGGACTCTTAATATCTTTCTTACTTTTCACAGTCTGTGAAGAAACAAGGAAATATAGAATTGTGTCCTAACGAGATATTTGATGATCTCAAATGTCTCTAGACTCGATCGTGCATTTTGGATTTTAGTGATCGGAGGCTGGAGAGGAGTGCCACCATTTCAATACCAATTTACTCAGAGTGAATAAATCGATAGATAATGTGTTGTCTCTGTGTGAATAAAACAAATACCTTTTAAGAGATATATGAGTTAGCTAGGATGGGTTGTGCATTGCATCACTGGGTCCATGATGTCTATCTTTAATATCGATCATCATTAAAATGATCTCAATAGCATATGTGTTGACCCGGTTGGGAAGATTTTTCCGGTTTAGGAAGAGTCATTGGACTTAACCTATCCTACCATCCTTTTGTCACCACAATATTCATCGTCGTGAAATAAATGGGTTGAGGGTAAGTATAAATCACCATGAAATCCATTTTGATATAGCAAATCCATTTTGCTCCCCCTTAACATATGCCATGATATTCGAAAACATTTCGCACATGTTGGGATGAGCTATCACGTTAAGTCAAACCATTTTTGATTAATCATTTCCCATATTAAATCACATTTTCTCCCCCATATTAAAAATATTAACCCAATCGATGTTTTTAATATCAATTGATTTAATGAAGTTTTAACGAAGTTTTGGGAAGACAAATGCAAGTCCGTTTAATCTTCATGAGATCAACTTGTGAGATATGATACCGATTTGTAACATGATCACATATTCACCATATTAGAATGAATTGACAAGGTTGGACTTGATTGATGAGAACATCATATGATAAGATCAAATGGTTCTTGTCGGCAAATGTTGGTCGCCTCGTCACGTCTGAAGTCATCTCTTGACACCACATGTACGATTAGTATTGTTGTCTTGACACCAATTTGTGAACTTGGCACGTTCGACATCAAAGATTCAGAATGCTTGACAATTTCTCCCCCTCAATTGTTGACCCGTGTTTTATTGAAAGAGTTGTAGTCGTCGTTTGAGTAGTCGCATCGTTGAGTATGTAGATACTAATTGTAGAGTGCTATGGTTGTAGAGATGATAGCTTCATAAAAAGAATATTTATCTTGTTTTAACAAATAAATGCACTGATCGTACATATATCCGTGTTAGATTGTGTTATAACGTAAACACAATCCCTTACATGGTTATAAAGTAAACCATGCCCGAGAAAATTAATTCCCGTTGTGAGCCAAAGTTTTCATAAGAAATATTTGACTTTAATATGAAAAGCGGGTTGCAGTCTGAAATAACTACAAGCCATTTAGGCATGTTTTATGAAATATTTACAACTTTTGTACGAACTCTATTTATGGCGTCGTGTCAATATTAATCAACATTTCTAAGGCCGTAAATATTATCGTACCAAAAGACATGCCTTTGGAAAATAAAGTAAACATATTTTTGGATTTTTATGAATTTGTCAATTTTTAAGGTTTTTATAAGGTTTTATATTTTTTTATTTTGCTTTTGTGGATAAAAATATAAACAATATATACAGATGATCACCAAGGATACGGAGAATAGTTTACCATCACTATTCTTTTGCTTCATCTGCCAGTTCCTTAAGAGTCTCAGGCGAGAAAGTTCTCAAACCCAGCTTGTCGGCCAAAAATTCCATTCGAGCGCGATCTAAAGCCTTTGTGAAAATATCTGCCAATTGATACTCAGATCGGACAAAGTAAAGCTCGATCACTCCATTTTCCACTTGCTCCTTGATGAAGTGGTAGTGAATGTCAATATGCTTCGACCGGGAGAACTGAACATTGTTGCAGCATAAGGCAATTGCACTTTTGTTGTCGTAATACATCGGAATTTTGTTAAAACCCAGACCATAGTTGGTTAATTGCGATCTCATCCAAATAACTTGAGAACAACAACCGGACATAGCTATGTATTCTGCTTCCGTACTTTAAATAGCAGCGCTTTTCTGCCTTTTCGATGCCCAACTGATTAGTCGATCTCCTAGTAGTTGCAAAGTTCCACTCGTGCTACGCCGTGTATCTTGACAACCCGCGTGATCCGCATCTGCATATGCCATGAGTGCAATCGAAGAGTCCTTCAAATACCAAAGTCCCTGATTAATGGTTCCTTTAAGATACCGAAAGATCCGTTTAACAGTAGCTAAGTGTAACTCAGTAGGCCGAGTTTGATACCGAGCACACATACATATAGCAAACTGAATATCAGGTCGACTAGCTGTGATATACAGAAGGGTAACGATCATTCCACGATAAAGTGTCGGATCAACGACAACTCCATGTGGATCTGCATCAAGCTTAGTTCGTTCCACCATTGGAGTATCCACGGGGTCGTAAGATTCCATCTTATATTTCTTAAGTGATTCAAGGACATACTTGGATTGATTGATAAAGATGCCTCTGGGACTCTGAGATATCTGAAGACCTAAGAAGAATGATACCTTGCCCATCATTGACATCTTAAACTTGGAAGACATGAGTGTCCCAAACTCGTCGGATAAGGTTTGGGTCGAGGCAGCAAATATAATATCATCAACATATATTTGTACCATAATCATATCTTTACCTCGTTTCTGAATGAACAGCGTGGGATCTACCTTGCCTTTAGCGAAGCCTTGCATAATGAGGAATTGTGAAAATAGATCATACCATACGCGTGGAGCTTGCTTCAACCCATAGAGAGCCTTCTTAAGCTTATACACATGATTAGGATATTTAGAATTCACAAAATCATCCGGCTGTTGAACATAGACCTTTTCCTTAATTTCACCATTAAGAAATGCCGTCGTCACATCCATCTGATAGACGATCATATTCATGTGGGCTGCATAAGCAAGGAATAGTCTAATTGCTTCCAAACGGGCAATAGGTGCAAAGGATTCCATAAAGTCGATGCCCAATAATTGCTTGTATCCACGAGCTACTAGTCGAGCTTTGTTCTTCAATATTCCGCCTAACTCGTCGAGTTTCACCTTGTAAACCTATTTCAAAGTGAGTAACTGCACTTGATCCGAGCATGGGACAAGTTCCCATACATCAAGACGTATAAATTCATTAAGTTCTTCTTGCATAGCTTTATTCCAACAAGATTGGGTAAATGCTTGTTGCCATGTCTTAGGTTCAACTTCACTGAGAAAAGTATCAAAATGACAAAACATTGCACTTTCTTGTAAATGAATTCGTGTGGATACCGGATGATTAGGGTCACCAATAATAGAATCAATAGGATGATCCTTTGTCTACTTGCTGTCATGTTCATGAATCCGTTGATTGGAGTAGACCGTAGTAGGAGCTTCCTCTGAGGTGGACGACCCGGCTTGATTAGAGTCAGGAAATGGTACACCAAAGAATGGAAGTTCACGCATTTGAGCGAATTCCAAGTCGTGATCATCATCATCCTCTTCATCATCAATAGGCATGACATGGGTAGTTGATTCGGGTGTTGGTTGAGAATTACTCGTTGAAGGTATATCTTGACCAATTATAGGTGTAGACGTATCTGATTGTGCTTTGGTTGCTGGAGCGACAACTTCTGTTACCGGAGCTATTACCTCAGGTTCAGGAGAAACAATACTTGGAAAAGTAAAGAATTCATCAAAGAACGGTTAAAACAGCGTATCCCATTCATTCCTAGAAGGTGGTGTAAATGATGATGAAGTAGGGTTGTTTGGGACAAGACCAGAGCTAATGTTATTGGGTCCCATTTCATGAAGTGCGGGTTCAGAGCTGCTTTGCTCAGAAGCCATAGCCGTCAGCTCATCAAAATCGACATTCATAGTTTCAAGGATCTTGCGAGAATTACGATTGTAGATTCGGTATGCCTTCTTTATGGGTGCATAACCAATGAAAATACCAATATCAGCCTTGGGTTGAATTTTTCCCAAATTGTCACCATCATTATTTGGATAGCAAAAAGAACCAAATACATGAAGATATGATAAATCTGGTACTTTTCCATGTAGAAGCTCATAAGGTGTTTTACCATGGCGTTTACGAATTAGTGACCGGTATTGGGTGTACACTGTTGTAGTTACTGCTTCTGCCCATAAAAATAATGGAGCCTTTGCGTAAATTAACATCGTTCGAGCTGCTTCCATAAGGGTGCGATTTCGCCTTTCAACGACACTGTTTTGTTGTGGAGTGTGAGCAACGGATGTTTCTTGAGATATGCCAACTTCTTCATAATACTTACGCAAAGTTTGATTCACAAATTCGGTTCCATTATATGTACGAATGCGTCAGACAGTAGTGTTGAGACGCACTTGAATCATCTTGAGAAAATCGATAATGACTTTAGGTGCCTCGTCTTTTGTTGCAAGAAATTTCACCCATGTAAACCGAGAGTAATCATCCACCATGACGAGGATGTACTTTTTACCACCAAGACTTTCAACACGCATTGACCCACAAACATCCATATGCAACAAATAAAGTTTCTCTTGGTTGGTGTCTTTAGTCTTGGGTTTGTATGATTTCTTAGTGCTTTTCCCTATTGTACACGCGGAACATAAATGGTCCTTGTGAAATGTAAGTTTAGGAAGACCACGAACAAGTTCGTTTTTAGCCAAATGATTAATAGCGTCAAAGTTAAGATGAGATAACCGTTGATGCCATAACCATGACGTAGTCTTCGATGCTTTGGAGAGAAGACATACGAGAGAAGCGGCCATCATATCTTGTAGAGACAAAGTGTACAAATTATTCCCTCGAGTACCTTTCAATAAATCAACCCCTTCCAAATTACGAATGAAGCAGGTATGCTCCCGAAAAGCAACTTTTAGGTTTACATCACAAAATTGTCCCGCATAAAATAAATTGTGACCGAGACCTTCCATATAATAAACTCTTGAAATTATAACATTCCCAATATGATATTCACCGTAACCCATTATCTTTGTAATATGACCATTTCCAAATTGAACCGTATCAAGAAACTTGCTGACGAAATTTCTGAGCTGAGAGCGATCTCCGGTCATATGTTTAGAGCAACCGGAGTCCAAATACCAGAGAACAATTTGGACCACCTGTTTTCAACAACAACAGTAGACAATGCAGGGAAACTATTGGTTCCGAAGTGTTAGCAGATACAGATATAATATTATCAGAATTGCTAACATTTGTGTGACCCTTAGATTTCCTGCGTTTTCTAATGTGAGTTTTACCACTAACAGGTTTTATTGTTCTAACTATCTGAGGTTTTGGAGTATTAGCGGGCACTACAGTAGAAGTAGACCTATTTAAAGGGCACATTGTTCCTACAGTAGTGTCGGTGTTCCTAGTTAAAGGACACGCTTGTGTTTTGGTAGCCTTGGTACTCCTAATTAAAGGGCACGCTTTCTTCGCTTTAGTGGGAGTGATCTTAGTTAAAGGGCACGCATTTCCTACTATAGTGGAAGTTCTACCAGTGGGACGCCACATCCAACCAACTTGGGTTAACACTTTCCCAGTCGGTTTTTATTCTAAACCATTTTTTCGGGCATTCATCTCATTTACATGGTCAATAAGGCAAGAATCATGACGACTATAAAACATACATTCATTGCAATTCCAATATTTCTGATTAGAATTCACAGTAGGCTTAGAACGCTGCACAACCGCAGAGCCTTTAGGTTTAGCTGCATGAGTCTTTTTATTCAAAACAGAAATAACATTCCTAGGATGGGCTTCTACTTTCTTCTTCACTTGACTACTAGATGGGGGCAAGATCCTATCATTCTTCTTGTTTCTTTTAAGCTTAGATCTTTGAGCCTTAGTAGTGGTGCTTACTCCTGTAGAAGGCAACACGGGAATATTAGAAGCTGGTTTTGATTTTGCCTTATCTTTAGTGACTAATGTTTGAGATGGTTTAGTCCTAGTGCCCTTGTTAAGTGGTGTGATGGCGATGAGGTTCCTTTTTATTGCACTAGAGGTCGATGCTGAGACAGTGGTTGCGTTATCCACAACATTCTTACCTTTTAAGGTACGAAGTGTTTCCTTTAACTCAGTCAAAGCCAAATTTTTATCAAAAATTTGTTCCCTCAAATCAGATATTTCCATCGACTTTCGATTCAACCGTTCAATCAATGATTGATTCTGTGCAGTGGTGTTAGCACATGCGGGCTTTACTGAATTGAAGAGTTGTGTATTTTTCTGTTTTAAGTTATCAACTTTGGACAAAATCTTGGAAACTCGATTATCTAGATCAAGTTTAATATTCTCAGCGGCCTCAAGTACGTTCACACAGTTAATCTCCTTAGATTTCTCTGTGTCTATCGGCAATAGCAACCTTGTCACTTGGCTGACGCTGTTTTGATTGTAACTTCAATCGAAAATTCTTTTCAAAACTTACATCATCGATATTAACACCTTCGAATGACGTTTCAAAGATTTCTTGAATAAATTGTTGCTTGCATTCAAGCGAAATACAATGTGTTTGAATCTCATCAAAACGTTTTGAAAGCGAAGAATACGAATCTTGAAGCTTTAATAATTCAGCGTCAGATTTGTGACAAGTACTATCTACCACATTATCCACAGATTCAACATTATGCATAATAGAATCATTATCAACACTTTTATTCACACAGACGGAGACAATATCATGCGACATTACTTGCTTCAGAAGCTGATCATTTTGACGTGAAATTCGTTCAATTTCAATTAAACCGTTTTCATAAGCATCATCCATTTCATTGAAAACACATTTAACTTCATCTATTTCTAAAACCAAATCTTGATCAATATTGCTAAAACAAGCTTTAATATTGTTTACAAACGGAACAATTTCGTCTCGAAATGCAGCTCTAGTGTGCTCAAAATTCCATTCACCATAACTTTATGGCTGAAGCCGTCAGACGTTCCTTAATGACCTTGTCAAAATCGGCAAAGTGTTGGTGCAACGCATTTAATCTGTCTGACACCTTACTTGTCGGTGGAATTAACTTAGTTAAATCCTTTTTTACAAGTGTAGGAGACGTACTAGGAAAGTTTTCATTGCAAAACTTTGGGGCACAACAAGTGATAATTGAGCTAATTCCGTTTGTAATCGAATACGTGTCTTTTTATTAAATTGATCTTTATTATGCTGAACATAATCAAGCTTATGGAATTTTGAAAGCATTTTAGATTGAGTTTCTTCCGCAAGTGACTGTGTCTCATCAGTACTACGAACATAAGGTGCTTCTTTCGATTTGCCAATTAGGGTCACATCATAAAGACAATGAATATATTCCTGAGCTTGTTTTGCATAACCGGGATTAGGTGGTAAATCTTGAAGATGCTTAAGTTCGAGTTCTTTAAACGATTTAGTTAAAAGATGAACCTTTTCTGTGGAAGCGTATTGTTTAAAAGTTGTTGTTCCTTGAATTTAAGAAGTTTGGTAGCATTAATTTCTGATTCAAACTTTTTAGACTCGAGAGTTTCGAAATCTATTTTAAGTTTCTGAAAATCATATACAACCGACTCTTTTTCTTTTAATTCATTGGAAAGATTAGATTTTAATGATTCTATTTCTTTTAAGTGTTCAATCTTTTCAAAACAAAATTGGTCAAATTCAGAATAAAGTTATTTTCTCTGCTTGAGGGACCATTTCAAAAGTTTTGACCTTTTCCTTATACAACACAAGCTCAGCGGTTAGGTTGGCATTCATATCTATGGTTTGTCGAACAGCCACATTCATGTTATCAATAATATGTTTAGGCACCATTACTAAATCACGTTGATCATAAGATTCCATACCCGTCGTAGCATTTGGTTGGGGTTCACTCAGATGTGTTGGATTGGATACCACATCATTTGAGTTACTAGTTCCCGAATGTTGTTCGAGGTGGTCATTTTGATGCTCAACATGATGTGGATTATCATGAACATTATTAGATGTGGTTGGTACCTCACTGACGACATCAGAACCGTAGTGAGAAATATTAGCAACAAGAGTAGCTTGGGCAGAGTGAAAGTCATCACAATCCGAATCATATGCATCAAGATCATCTGCTTGATATGATGCATTAGAAGTAGAGACGACTGCAATGCCTTCATTATCTGTTGCCCCTGGATCTACAAGAAATGCTAATTCCTCTGAATCCAAGATCTTTCCCTTAGATTGAGCATCGACCAAATACATCTTCTCACAAAACCACGTGGCATCCCTTCTCCTTTTTGGCTGAGTGCATTCCCTAGCCATATGACCTTATCCTCTACAATTGTAGCAAGTCACAACCCTTTGTGGACCAATAGGGCTTCCATTTCCATTAGCTTGAGAAGTCACAGCTTGAGCGTTCACGGTCCTTGTAGGAGGTCCATATGAATTTTTCCTTCCTTGAATGGTTTGCACCATCACTTGACAATCTCGAATAGTGGCTTGTTGTCGAGGATTTGAAGAAGTGTGGAGCTGATTGTTCGTTGGTGGATAACCTCTAGTTGCAACAAGTTTTGACAAGTAGGCAGTGAGATGGTTTAAGACATCATTAGGTGTATCATTTGGAGTAAAGACCGGTCCCCTTGAACTGGTGGAAGTTCATTGGAGTAGAAGGCTTATGCTTGTGGTGCTTCAATTGGAAAATATCCTTGATGAGGATTATAGCGCATTAGAGAAGTGATAGCTTGTGATGGTGATGACTGATGTGTTGGTTGCTGTGGATAGGGATGTTGAAGAACACTTTGTTGAAATGCTTGCTGTGGCATCATTAGTGGTTCATAAGATGGATGTTGTGGTTGTTGATAGGTGTGTGGTGATGACTACTGCAAGTATGATGGTTGTTGATAAGTGTAAGCCATGTTTTGTTGGGGAGTCATTTGTTGAGAAGCATACATGGCAAGTGGATCACGAACTTGTGGTGTAGACAACCGAGCCTCGATCACATGGCATTCGTGTTGTTGAAGAAAAGCTTGAAGTTGATCCACGTTGGTTTGATGCAAATCCTTAGCCAATTTAACAACCGCCACGTACTTGCTCCATTCAGAAGGAAGAGTGTTCAAATACTTGGTGTTTAATTGAAACGTAGGAATTGCCAGGCCATAGATGTTAAGCTCATTCATCAAAAGAGTGAATCTCAAGTAGTAATCATTGAGAGTTTCCCGGGGGACATAGGCAAACTTATCAAACGTATCATATAGCTTACACTCTCGTTCTTGTTTAGTTAACGATGTACCTTGCATCAAAACACGAATTCTATCCCATAACTCTTTGGCAACTTTATGTTTACTCACAAGTTTGTAGACATCTGTAGGAAGGGCTTGAAGAATGATGTTAGTTGCTTGTTTATCACACTTGTCTTGAATCTTAGCATCTCCGGTTAACTCACCCGTTATGCGAGGACGAGTAACAACACCTTCCGTCACAGTACCATCTACCAACGGTCCATTTAGCACCGATGCCCAAATGAGATGTCCATTCTCTTTTTTCAACATATAAAGTTCCATTCGGGAAGCCCAATCCTCGTACATGGTTTTCTCCAACATTGGTGGGCGATTATCCATACCCGGGAGGATGGACTTATCCGTAAGATAGATGTACTCCATTTCGATAAGTTAAGATTTACAAACGTGTATCGAACAATGAGAGAAAGTAAATGTGTTTGTTGTTGTATGTTAAATTCGAGAAAATAATGTTGAAATCCCCTAATAATTGTTCTTGATAAACCAAAAATTCCAAGACAAAATTACACACGATTTGTTAAAAAATTTCAAAAACAAGTTTTTTAAAAAATCTTGGAATACTTGTCACTCTATCGGAATGCTATCGCAATGTTCAGATCACAATATTCAAATCGTAATGTTCAGATCGCAATACTCAGATTACAATGTTCAGATCGCAATATTCAGATCGCAATGTTCAGATCGCAATGTTCAGATCGTAACTTTAGATCGAAATACTTGATCGTAAGATTAGATTGCAATACTTGATCGTAACTTTAGATCGTAATACTTGATCGTAAGTTTAGATCGCAATACGTGATCGTAACTTTAGATCGCAATATACGATCGTAACTTTAGATCGTAATAAGCTATCTGAATATTTGATCGCAATGTAGAAACCCTAGGGTTTTTGCGATCACAATATTCGGATCGGAATATAAAACCATTCAAACTTTGCGATGGAGAAAATTCCCACTGTTCTCGGACAGAACACAACAAATTCGAGATTTTTAGCCAACAAATGAATCAAATACCCAAAAATTTTGTGTTTTTAACCAAAGTAACAATACTAAATCACTACCACTAGTATGTAGATGATTTGTATCAAGATTAAACCATAAAAACACAAAAAAAAATTGGTACGTATGATTTAGATCAAAATAAGCACAAAAATCAAGAACACAAACACATAAACAATACAATCATCCCATGGCTCTGATACCATTTGTAGGATATAGTAAATCTTGCTTATGTTTAGAGAGAGAAAGATATAGAGAGATGGTAAGAACACACACACACACTTGAGAGAGAAAGTGTAGAAAAACACACTTAACTATGTGTAAATTATGTGAACTAACCACCCTCTCCAACTAAGGAGAGGGTTTATATACCCAAGCCTTGTGATGGGCTTGGGCTTACATAATGGGTCACTGGCCTATAAAACTCATGGGCTTGGCATGCCTTGTTTGTTTAATATAATGATAATTAAATTACGAGCTATAACTTAATCTATTGTTGGAGTGACTGAACCTTCCTAATACGTAAAACGTATTTCCAACAAGGAAGAAGACCCAACCCCGTGGGTCTTGTTCACTGATGGGTCCTCTTGCACCGATGAATCAGGAGCGGGCTCATACTCACCAACCTCGAAAGAATGGAATTCACATACGCATTGCGTTTTGAGTTCACAGCGACAAATAATGAGGCAGATCATGAAGCGCTAATAGCAGGGCTTGAGAATTGCCGCACGAATGGGTGTGCACAATCTCAAAGCAAACGTAGATTCTTGACTGGTAGCAAACCATATACTTGGTGAATACGGGGCGAAAGAAGATAACATAATGCAATACTTACAAAAAGCCAAAGCATTGATTGAAGGATTCAATAAGTTCCAAATACGCCAAGTACCCAGGGGGAGAACAAGAAAGCAGATGCACTTAGTAAAATAGCATCCACCAGCTTTGCACACCTATCAAAACAGGTCCTGGTAGAGATTATTAAGGACAAGTCGATAAAAGAGCAAGAGGTCATATCGATAGTAGAGGAGGAAGGCCCTACATGGATGACACCGATTGTGGATTATTTGACGAAAGATTCACTCCCACATGACGAAACCGAATCACGACGTATACAGAGACGTTTGAGGAAATTTGAAGTCAGAGACGGGGTTCTTTACAAACGATCGTTTCTCCAGCCATGGCTCAGACGCGTAGGGCCGCGCCAGGTGCATTACATCATTAGTGAAATCCACGAGGGGTCATGCGGCATGCACGCAGGACCAAGGTCCGTGGTAGCAACAACGTTGAGCAGCGGGTACTACTGGCCAACCATGCATACGGACGCGCGAACGCTCATTAATAAATGAAATGACTGCCAGGTGCACATGCCAATACCTCGGCAACCCCAATAGGAGCTCACGTTGATCACTTCCCCTTGGCCATTCTTCAAGTGGGGAATAGATATCACGGGACCTCTTCCCGTTGCCGCAGGTGGGATTAAGTTCCTCATAGTCGCGATGGATTACTTCACGAGATGGATTGAAGCGAAGGCAGTCGTAACAATCACAGGGAACCAGGTGAAGAGGTCCGTATAGGACAATATAGTATGTCGTTTCGGACTACCCGGTAAAATAGTTTCTGATAATGGAAAACAATTCGCGGAGAACCCATTCAAGGATTGGTGCGCAAAAAATGAAATACACCAACGGTTCGCAATGGTAGCCCATCCATAAACGAATGGACTTGTGGAAAGAGCAAACAGGAGTCTGGGAGATGGCATAAAAGCACGATTGGGGGAACACAACAGGAAGTGGGTCGATGAGTTGTCGCACGTCTTGTGGGCGCATCACACGATGATCAAGACAGCTACGGGTGATACCCCTTTCTCCCTAACATATGGTGCAAAGGCAGTCATCCCAACTGAGATTGGATTGCAAACACTCCGCACAACGGAGGTAGACATGGTCACTAACGACGAGTAGTTGCGATTCAACTTAGACATAATCGAGGAGCGGAGAGAGTTGGCAGCAATCCATGAAGCTAAATCAAAAGCAAAAATGAAAGGCTACTACGATGCTAGGGTGCGAAAGACCTCCTTCAGGCCAGGTGACTTCATGTATCGCTCAAACGCAGCCAGCCGCGCTGAGAATACAGGAAAACTTGGACCTAAGTGGGAGGGACCTTATATAGTGACATATGCACTAGGGAATGGCGCGTATCGGCTACGTGACATGGATGGTCGCGACCTACAAAGGCCTTGGAACATATGCCATCTAAAGAAGTGCTACCTTTAGCGGCAGACTTTTTGAATAAATGTATTGTTTTTTCTTTCATTTCATGTGTTAAATCTTGCAAGTATTAATAAAACTGTCGTGGTACCTAGCTAGTTCCATGACGCATTCTCAAAACATTTCTTTTTGTCATACATATTTCCTTTTTTATGTATTATATATTGCCTAATGGCGCACGCGTGCACAACGTTTCCAGGCGAAATAAGAGCAATGAGCCTACCCTACTAATTAGACTCGTCGAGTAAGTGGGATGCAACCCCATCAACCATGGATCGCTTATCCTTGTTAGGCCCCTTGCTATTCGTGACGTCGTAGCAAGTTATGCAGCCAGTAAACTCTGAGACTGTTAAGACACAATCGTGTGCACCTAACAATTGGTCAGCCTCACCTGGTCGTCCTTATGGTAGTAGCGGTATACCGCACGTAATGAGCTTCTCAAACCCATATGGACCATTTATGAGTTTACATTAACTCATTATGCTAAATTGTGTTATCAACATTAAACACATTTATCATAAACAGTGTTCGTTACAAACGAGAGCGAACATTTGAGCATCACAAATAAGAAAAATATTTACAAGTCAGTAACGCGGTTGGAAAGCAAATGGGTCTTGGATGAGGACCTCTTCAATTTTAGCAACGGTGGGCAGTAAGAAGTGGCGCGATGATCCCTCAAGCTCTTCTCCATTCGGTCCAGCATGCGTGAGTCCCTCTCTAGCAGTGGTAATGGTAGTACATGAATGGAGGGTGCATGGTGGGCCGCGCCAACGGATGGTGCAGCCTCTATGTTTAGAAGGACCTTCTTGGCAGCAGCGCGGCTCTCATAGGCTGTAAGCACCTCGGACAATGGAACTTCCTTCTCAATTATGAATAGATCAAGTGCGTCCCTAATAAGTGTGAAAACACTTATCCTTTTACCACTTAATTATAATAATAACAAGACCAAAATGTGTATTTAATGTCGTAAAAGGCGGAATTATGCGTGGTTTGTGTTTTTATTGTGTTTTAGGACAAAAATATGAAAAAGGAAGAAAACACGGGCGTTCACGGGCTTTTATCGAAGAAAAAGACAAAAGACGAAGTCAAAAGATCAAAAGTGCAAGAAGAACGGAAGTCAAAGGCCTATTCTGAAGATTTATCGAAGAAAAAGTCTAAAGACGGAAGTTTAACGAAGTCGAAGAACCAAGTCTACTAAAAGAAGAAAATTAGAAGACGAGTTCAAGTTATCATTCGACTAATCCCGAGACAAAGTCGAGAAAGACAAGTTATTTAAAAAGACGAGAAGACAAAAGAAAGAAGGAAGAAACAACACCCTCCCCTTCTCCTATAAATACCCTCCTAATATGTCATTAGGGGGAGTTAGTTCATTTTTTTTAGTTTTTAGTAGGTAATTAGGAGTATGTGTTTTACTTTCTCTCTCTAGAATTTTCTTTCAAGTTTTGCTTAATCTTTCATCTTTTTAATCTTGTAATTGAATCTTAATCATTTTAATTTAATCAAGATTTTTAGTTAATTCTCATTATACCTTTCTTAATCATAATCTATTGTTTTGCTTTATTAATTATGTAGTTGGTTTAATCTTGTTGATTGTGTGATTGATTTGCTTATTAGTTTGTGCATATTGATTTGGTGTGTTTGATGTTTTAGAGTATTGTGCTTATTGCTTATTTTTTATGTTTCTCTAGTTTTTAAATAAGTTGATTTGGTAGATTTATATTTTTATAAAAAGTTGATTATTAATATTTTGATTATTTAGTATTTTAGAAGTTTTTGAATTGTGGCTTGTTATCTTTTTCCTAAAATTAGTTTGGTTGAACTCTTGGTTAAGTGCTTACTAGTTTTTAGCTAATTTTTGGTTTTTGCTTATTTGCATTTTTAAGTTATCCGGGTTTTAAAACCCTTTTATTCCAAACAGTATCATTTTCTAGTATTCCGAATAGTGGAAACCCTTACATTCCAGATTAGCTCTTTCATGTTATTCCGGATTAGCCTTTTACTACATTCCGGATAAGTACAAGTTACTTATTCCGGATTACGGTGCGTTTCTTTTTATTCCGGATAAGGGCATGTAATGGATTCCAGATAACAAGTCTTCAACATTCCGAATAGCATAGAGTTTCAAGTATTCCGGATAAGAAGGGTTTCGAACATTCCGGATAAGCCAAAGTTCAGATTCTGGATAACAAGTCTTAAACACATTCCGAATTAGCATACAAATACATATTCCGGATAGTGACCAACACACGAATTTCGGATAGCATCAATTTCTATCTATTCCGGATAAGGCTTTTACTCATTCCTGATTGCTGCTAGTAAATACATTCCCGATAAGGGGCTAATCAAGTATTCCGGATATAGCTTATTTATTTATTATTCCGGATTGTGTACTTATCACACATTCCGGATTGGATAGGACTTAGGGATTCCGGATAAGCATTTTCTTGTGATTCCGGATAAAGGTAAGTTTAATGTTTTCCCGAATTAGATTTTTATTAATTTCAAACTTTATTTTTTCCCACCATTTTTACTTAGTTTATTTTCAAAAGTGTTTTGTCCTAGTTATTTTCAAGTTTACATTTTTATATAGTTTAAAGTTTTTAGTTTACATTTTAAAAGTCTTAATTTTTAGTTTAATCTTTTAAAGTTTTTAACTTTATATTAAAATAGATAATTACCCTTTCTTTATTTTCACCAAGAACAACTGTGCAGCGTTCATTCCGGATAAGCAATCAAGGTTAGATATCTTTCTTTTACATTTATGTTTAATAATTTTGTCGTTTATATTACTAGTAGACATAGATAATCAAAAGCTCCCCCTTTTAGTGACCAAAAACAATAAGTCCACCCTAAACCATGATAAATTCGAATTGAATCGAGTACGAACAACACAATCAACAAAGAACCCCACAATCAGTCATATTAAAATGGCGCCGCTGCCGGCTCTTTTCGTAAATATTAACGGTTTTTTGTGAGAAAATTTGGATTTTGGGATCCGTTCTCTTGGGAACGTTATTTTCAGAGCATAAAAATTTCAAAAAAATCCTAAAAAATATAAAATTTACAAAAATCAAAAAAATTTAAAAAAGATAAAAAATCAAAAATATTGTTTTGCATTTTTAGTGTATGCGTACTCGATCTTCGTCTAATCTTGAGCCCGAGACTCGTAAAGACCTAGATATGGCCGGTGCGCATAATAATAATAATCCACATCACCCCGTTGTGAATAATAACAACCATCACCCTCAACCCGATCTTCGCACGATGGAGGAGTTATGCCAACCGACAATGAATGGACGTGGAGGACCGATTGCGCCGATGTAAATCATGGCTCCCGAATTTTCATTGAAGCATCACATGATCCAACAAGTTCAAAATGCTTGTCCATTTCGCGGATTACCGGATGATGATGCCAACAAACACCTCGATAAATTCATAACCGTCACTCAAAGCATGAAATTGCTCGGTGTTACCATGGATTTTCTCTGCCTTCATCTTTTTCCACACACTTTATCCCACCATACCGAAAAATGGTTTGATCGTCTTCCTAAAAACTCAATTCATACATGGGACGAGATGACTCAAAAAATTTTGTCAAGATATTTTCCACCATCCATGGTAACTAGTCTTAGGAATCAAATCAGTGGTTTCACTCAAGAACCCGATGAGTCTCTTTTCGATGCTTGGGAACGTTATAATGTCTTGATCGATCGTTGTCCTAACCATAATATGCTCCCCGACACTCTAATTGATACTTTCTACAATGGTTTAACTTTTCGTGATCGTGATACGATTAATGCAGCCGCCGGTGGTACATTTATGAAAAGAAGACCCGAGGAGTGTAGAGAGCTAATCGAGAACAAGACCACTCATCACAAAAATTGGGATTCATCCGCATCTTCAAGAAATAATCCGAGGGTCAATGTTTCTTCTACTTCCTCAAACCCCGAACTCACCCAACTCACCCGCCAATTAGCCGAGATGAACAAAAATTTCTTAACCATGGCTACGAACCAATTTCAACAAGTTAAAGATGTAGCACTTTCTTGTGAGACTTGCAGCGGTCCTCATTCATACACTGATTGTCCTTCTGCTCTTGACAATCCGTAAAACGTGTATGCGGCTAACGGTAACTTTTCTACGGGAGGCTATCAAGCACGTCCTCAAGGTGATCGTAATTTAAGTTATCGTTCAAGAAATTTTCTCTCACCACCCGGTTTTACTCCTCAAAACCAAAACAACCTCAATCAAAACAATCAAAACCAACCTCGAGCTCCTAATCAATATCAAACCCAAAGAAACCCATATACACCTCAAGGAAATAATCAGGTTTACCAACCACCCACTTATCAACCACCCGTTTACCAAGCTCCCCTTCCCAACCAACCCACGACATTTAATCACGAGGTCGAAACCTACATGAGGACTAATGACGCACTGGTGAAGAATCTTGAGAGCCAAATTATTAACTTGAAAGGTGACATTGCTAAACAAGGGAATGATCTTCGAGCCGAGCTTAGGAATGACATGCGAAACTCTTTAAGCAATCAAACAAATGATTTAAGCGATATGATGGCTAGTTTCTTCCAAAGTAATCAACCCTCTGCTTCGGGTTCTCTTCCGAGTAACACCATTGAAAATCCAAGAGGGGAGATGAAAGAAATCACCACCCAAAGTGGAAAAGGCTATAAGGAACCCGAGATTCCTAAACCTACTCCGGTGATTGTGACAAAGGATAACGAACAACCTTCACCAATTCCTCCACCTTCTACTTCTACCCCTCCTCCACCAAAGGATGTGAGTGAGCAATCCATTCTAAAGCCTTCATCTCAACCCGACATACCTTATCCTTCAAGGTTGAGGAAAGAGAAGTTGAAGAACAAGGATGATATTCAAGTTTCAAACTTTCTTAAAATGTTTAAACAATTGAATTTCAACATCTCCTTTGCCGAGGCGCTCGCTCACATGCCTAAATATGCTAAAATGTTCAAAGATCTTCTAAGTGACAAAGAAAAACTTCTTGATATTGCTCAAACCGAACTTAATGAGAATTGCTATGTGGTTCTCTTAAGTAAATTACCAACCAAACTTGGTGATCCGGGTCGCTTTCTCATTCCTTGCAACTTTCCCGGGGTAGAGAATTGTATGGCCCTAGCCGATCTAGGTGCTAGTATCAACTTAATGCCATTAAGCGTTTGGAAACAATTATCTCTACCCGAGCTAGTCCCCACACGAATGACATTGGAGTTAGCTAACCGTACGGTTGCTTATCCGGTGGGGATACCCGAAGATGTCTTCGTCGGTGTCGAAAAATTCACCTTTCCGGGGGATTTTGTTGTCATTGACTACGAGATGGATCCCCATGTTCCATTAATTGTTGGATGTCCATTCTCGAGGACCGGTCGCACTATTATTGATGTAGCCGCGGGCGAATTAATCATGAGAGTTGGTGACGACAAAATCGTCTTTAACATGGGTAAACTTTCTAAGCAACCTTATGAACACGAGAGCTTAATTTCATTGACGTACTTGATGAGGCTTGTGAATAACATTTCAAAGACGCTTGTAAAAGTGGTTTTTCTTCTCTACCCATTGTTGAGACCGTTGCCTCTATTGCTCCCTCATTGACTCCATTTGGAGAAAGTGATTTTCTTTTAAAAGAATTTGAAGCAACTTTAGGGGATGTGGACTTAAATTATGACGATTCTCCCTTCGATTGGGACGAAGACATTCGTACCATTGAGAAACTTCTCAATGAGGACCATATTTCTCCACCTTCTCCTAAGGAAGTTACGAACGATGATCCGAATTTGACTAAGCCTTCAATCGACAATCCTCCGGATTTAGAGCTTAAGGATTTACCGTCTCATCTTGAATACGTTTTCCTAGAAGACAATAAGAAGTTACCCGTCATCATTGCAAAGGACTTAAAAGAGGATAAAAAATCTCGACTTATCGATGTGCTCAAAACTCATAAGAAAGCAATTGCTTGGAAAATTTCCGACATCCGCGGAATTGATCCTAACTTTTGCACTCATAAAATTCTCATGGAAGATGACTTTAAACCCGCAATCCAAAGCCAAAGAAGGGTTAATCCAAAAATTCATGACGTCATCAAGAAAGAAGTTATCAAACTTCTAGATGTCGGAATGATTACCCTATTTCAAGATTCTCCATCGGTTAGTCCCATCCATTGTGCGCCTAAGAAAGGCGGAATAACCGTTGTTCCCAATGAAAACAACGAGTTGATTCCTACTCGACTTGTCACGGGTTGGCGAGTTTGAATAGACTATCGTAAGCTCAATGATGCCACTCGTAAGGATCATTTTCCTCTTCCTTTCATGGATCAAATGCTCGAGCGTTTAGCGGGTAATGACTATTATTGCTTCTTAGACGGTTTGTCCGGGTATTTTCAAATTCCTATCGATCCAAAAGACCAAGAGAAAACCACATTCACTTGTCCTTATGGAACATTTGCTTACAAAAGAATGCCTTTCGGCTTATGCAATGCTCCCGGGACTTCCCAAAGATGTATGATGGCTATATTTCATGACATGGTTGAAGAAACTATGGAAGTCTTTATGGACGATTTCTCGGTCTATGGTGATTCTTTCTCATCTTGCCTTACCAATTTCGAACGTATGCTTATACGGTGTAAAGACACTCGTCTCGTTCTTAATTGGGAAAAATGCCATTTCATGGTAAAAGAAGGCCTTGTCCTTTGTCATAAAATTTCCAAAGCCGGTATCGAAGTCGACCGTGCTAAAGTTGACATCATTGCTAAGTTGCTCCACCTACCACCTTCAAAGGAGTTCGAAGTTTTTAGGTCATGCGGGATTTTATCGACGTTTTATCCAAGATTTCTCTAAGATAGCTCGTCCTATGACTCACCTTTTAGAAAAGGATGCTCCTTTCATATTTTCTCAAGAATGTCTCGATTCTTTCGAACTTCTTAAAGGTAAATTAACTAAGGCACCGGTCTTAGTCTCTCCAAATTGGGAGTTACCTTTCGAGCTCATATGCGATGCTAGTGATTTCGTGGTAGGGGCGGTTTTAGGTCAACGAGTGAACAAACACTTCCAACCAATCCATGATGCTAGAAAGACAATGACGGGGGATCAATTGCATTATACCACTACCGAAAAAGAGCTTTTAGCCTTAGTCTATGCTTTTGATAAATTCCGCCCCTATCTTGTGCTTTCCACCACCATTGTTTACACCAATCATTCCGCCTTGAAATACTTGTTGACCAAGCAAGATGCTAAACCGAGACTCCTTCGTTGGGTTTTGTTCCTCCAAGAATTTAAAATCAAAATTTGTGATAAAAAGGGAGCAGAAAACCTAGCCGCGGATCATCTTAGTTGACTCGAGGATCCTTATCAAGGGGAACTTCCAAATTAAGAGATTAATGAATCTTTTCCCCTTGAGACCTTAATGTCTATTAACTCCAATCTTGACGATACCCCATGGTTTGCGGACATTGCAAACTATTTAGCGGGTGGTGTTCAAATGGAAGGGTTAACGTCCTAACAAAAGAAAAAATTCTTTAAGGATATTAAAAACTATTATTGGGACGACCCTTACCTTTTCAAGAAATGAGCGGATCTTGTTATTCGTCGGTGTGTTGATGTCCTGGCAGCTTTACTAATCCTTGAAGCTTGCCACAAAGGACCCACTGGTGGTCACTTTAGTCCTAACTATACCGCGAAGAAAGTTTTCGACTCTGGATTTTATTGGCCCACCATTTATCATGACGCTCATGAAATGGTTAAGCATTGTGATGCTTGCCAAAGACAAGGCAAGATCACACATAAAGATGAGATGCCTTAAAATTTCATCCAAGAATGTGAAATCTTTGACGTATGGGGCATCGACTTTATGGGGCAATTTCCATCATCTAAAGGGAACAAGTACATCCTCGTAGCCGTTGACTACATATCCAAATGGGATGAAGCAAAGGCTTTACCTACTAACGATGCGAGGGTGGTTGTGAACTTTTTGAAACAATTATTTGCTCGATTTGATGTTCCTCGTCCTATCATTAGTGATCGCGAGACTCATTTTTGCAATGATAAATTTGCTCGAGTCATGGCTAAGTATGGTGTCAATCACCGTCTTTCAACCGCGTATCATCCACAAACTAATGGTCAAGCTGAGATCTCTAACCGTGGACTTAAGCGAATCCTAGAGCGTACTCTGGGAGAGCATCGTACCTCATGGGCCGATAAGTTAGATGATGCTTTGCGGGCTTTCAGTACCGCATATAAGACACCTATTGGTTGTACTTCATATCGTCTTGTGTACGGAAAGGCTTGCCACCTCCCCATTGAGTTGGAGCATAAGGCTTATTGGGCCTTGAAATGGGCTAATATTGATATCAACAAAGCCGGTGATCTTAGGAAAATACAACTAAATGAACTTAATGAACTGAGGAATGAGGCTTATGAGAATTCATTGATTTACAAGGAGAAAACCAAGCTCATTCATGATTCCAAGATTACGAACCAAGAGTTTCACATAGGTGATCAAGTTTTACTCTTTAACTCTCGGTTGAAAATCTTTTCGGGCAAGCTTAAAAGTCGTTGGTCTGGCCCATTCACCGTTGCTAAAATCTTCCCTTATGGCACTCTTGAGCTTTCTCAACCAAATGGGCCAAACTTTAAAGTGAATGGCCAACGTGTTAAGTTGTACTTTGGTGAGGACATATCTCACGAGATGATTCTATCCCTCGCCACGTTTCCCTTGAATTAGTTCTGGGTCGAGTCAGGCTCGTGACTCGGTTAACAAAAACAAGCGCTTCTCGGTGTTGGGAATAAAATGTAGCCAGTCCACTTGGACGCTGACAAGAAGAAAAATGGCGTTGATAAGAAGAAAACAAACGCTGACAGATCAAGCGTTGACAGGAAGAAGTCAAGCGTTGATAGATTGAAGACAAGCACTGATAGAAAGATATGGTCTACGCGTATTTTGTTTCTAGTTTGTTTCTAGTAAAGATAGGATCAACATTGTATTTTCTATAATTATCTTTACCTAGAATAGTTGATACGTAGACTCTTGTACAAGGCTTCTTATGTCTATAAAATAAGACCTTTAGGTTATGTTTCATAAAACGTTTTTCATACGTTAAAACACTTTCATTGTAAGAAAGTTTGTTATTATCAATCAAGTGAAAGTTTGTTTTACATCCTTTGTGTGTTCTTGTTTAAGTTTTAATTCCGCATAACACTTAAATTGTTTCATACATAAACAAAGTTTCTCTACGTGTATAACTTGATCTAATCTCGTTTACACAAGCTAAATCGATCTAAGTTTGGGATCAACAAGTGGTATCAGAGCTTATTGAGAAACTTTGATCTAAAAGAACACAAGAATCCTAAATCACCAAAACCCTAATTTTCACAAAACCCTAAAAACATCATGTCCACTCCAAAAGTAACCTCCTCCTCCTCAAACCACAACATCAAGATTCCCATGCTAGATGCAGACAATTTTGAGCTATGGAAGTTCAACTTTGAGCAATATCTGCAAATCCATGACTACACTCTCTGGGAGATTATTGAATATGGAAACACATTTAATAAAGCTCAAAAGATTGTAGATGCCATTGCTACAAGATCAGCTGTTCAAGGATGTTCTTAAGCAGATAAGAAAGAAAAACCTAAAGATGGTAGAGCTGTGTCTGCTGATGACATAGCAAAGAAAAGGGTTGATATGAAAACCCTAAGCATTCTGAAACTTTCTTTGGGACAAGAAAATCAGCACAAATACAGAGGTTATGAGTCTGCAAAAGACCTTTGGGCAGCCCTTGAAGTTGCATATGGTGGTAATGCTGATACTGTGGAAGAGAAAAGGATGCAACTCTTACATGAGTATGTTGTTTTTAAGGCTCAAACTAATGAGAAGTTAAGTAGTGTGAGAAGCAGACTTCTTGACATTACAAGCAAGCTGTCCTTCATGGGGACAGTAATTGGTGATGTTGACATTATTGCCACTTTTCTTAAAAGCCTTGGTGATGCGTGGAAGATTGAGGCAAGATCTATAATTGCCAACAACACTCACAAAAGTTCTACTTTTGATGATGTTTACAACAAACTGAGGCTGTTGGAGAATGAAACTCTTTTGGATCATGGAAGTAAGTCTACCAATAGTAACATGGCCTTCTTCTCACATAGTGAAGGCCAATTTGATCAGAAGGAATCATACATGCACCCAGTTACTGGATCAACATGTGTCAACACTGGATCATATCCTGTCAATGCCTCACATTCAGACGCTGACACGTACAAAATTGACTCACCAAGAGTTAAGCCTGCTGGTTTGGATCTGTATACTGTGTGTGCATACATTGCTTCATTGCCCAATGGTTCAGTGATTACATATGAGGACCTTGAGCAAATAAGTGATGAGCACTTGGAGGAGATGGATATAAAGTGGAACATGGCTCTTGCAAGTATAAGAGCAAACAGATGGAATAGAAGGTTTAAGAATAAGATGACCTTTAATGCAAAGGACACTGCTGGATTTGATAAATCCAAGGTTGAGTGTTACAATTGTCATCGTATAGGGCACTTTATGAGAGAATGCAGATCTCCAAGAAGATCTGATGCTGGAAAACCCTCAAGCCAAATTGTTAAGGCTCAGGATCCTAAGGCCATGGTGGCAGTGTAAGAAATTGATGGTATTGGATGGGACTGGAGCTATTTGGCTAAGGATGAGGAAGAGGATAAAGCTTTGGTTGCTGAGATAGAAGAAGAAGAGCATGTTCAATATGCTCTCATGGCACACTCCTCATCTTCATCAGACAATGAGGTATACGATGATGCTTTTTGTAGTAAGGGTTGTCGTTTAAATACTGAAAGACTTAACAAAGAGGTTTTAAGATTGTTAGGAGATGTGAGTACTGAGAGATGCAAGTTGTCTAACTATAAACTTGCTCTCACTCAAACTGAAAAGACAGTTTCTGAGTATAAGAAAATGGAGCTTCACCTAAAAGATAAAATAAATATCTTAAAACATGATTTAAATGCTAGTAATGATATTAGAAACATCATGGAAAGGGTCAATGCTGAATTACAGGCTAAGTTAGATGAGGCTATCAAGAATAAGGATAATGTAGACCATAAAATTCAGAGATTTGATAAGGCCTCATAAACCCTAGGAGAATGTGTTAGTAAACAGAGGGATTCTAGGGACATGACTGGGATTGGGATGAAAGAGTATTTTGGTGTTCCACTGATGAGATGGCATTTATACATGATCTCATCGTTCTTTTCGGGCTTTAAATGCATAAAAATGTCATAAAATACCATATATATGCTTGTGTTTGTTTACTTGTGTATTTTAGGTATGGATATCGTGAAAAAGATAAAAGATCACAAGTTACAAGGAAAAACGGACACGAGAAACGAAGCCGTACAAAGAACCGGGCCCTAATCATGGAATACTCAACAAATACCCTTGAAGACTTGAAGACAAACAAGATTGATCCTCATTTATTGAAGAAATGACACTTAAAACCCTTGTATATTAATAATTACAAGTTTGGTCCCTTAAGTTTTTCAAAATTACACAAAAGGTCCTTTAACTTTAAAGAAATGGCAAGATTAGTCCCTCAACAATTTCAAATTGTCAATTATGATCCCTCATCAAGCCAAAGATACATTGAAGACCTTTGAAGATCAAGAATGTCCAAGATCAGTCCTTCAAATATGCAAAAATGTCAAAAATAACCCTTGTAAACCTTTTTCCAAAAGTTTGTGCCAAAACTGCCAATGTGTGAAAGTTATTAACAAAGGAAAAAACGTTTTAGGGCTGAATTGCTTGATTTACCAAAAATCCCAAAACACAAGGGCCAATTGTGTGCATTTGAAACATTTGAAACGAAATTGCGCCAAACACATTACTTTCCCCCAATTTCGGATCAAAGTTACTACTATTCACCCTTCTTCACCCCCAGATTTTACACCACTTAAACTTGGGGTAAAAACCAATTCCCTTTGCACACACTTGATTCACATGTGCAGAAACCTATCCCACACCAAAAACCCTCACTCCCACTCACTATGGACCCCACCCCCAATTCCCTTTCCACCAATCAGAATGCTACTTGCCCTCCAAGTTATCTGACGTGTCTAAATCAACAGCTAAGGATCAATGCTTCATTCCAAAGCTAAAATGAACATCCAGGATCACTTTGGACAGCTCACCAACAACAAACGCACTCAAGGACTCAAGGGCATTTTAGAGAAATTACATCTAGGGTTTATGAATAGTGTAGCCAGGCATTTGCCTATAAAAGGAGACACCAACATGTGAGAGTCCCTTTGTTCCAGATTTTAGCTTTAAATCTTTGTAATTCCTTTTTATGAAATAAAGTTTGAATTTCTTAAAATTTTGAGTTCTAATCTATTATTTATAAAAGTTTGGTGTTTGATAAGCTAAAATCTGAGTTTCATTATCTTGTTTGAAGGTTTTTGAGGCAAGGTTGTAAGTGATAAAGCTTGTGCATCAAAAATCAGAAAGTTGGCATTATTTTGATCTCACCTTATGGTTTGTTCTTCTTAGCAGCTTGGAAGCTGGTACTTGTTCTGCTAGTACCTAAGCTCAAACAATCCAGGGCCTGGATGTAGGTCTTGGAGGTTTGCATCCTTCTCCCTTTTCATTTTCTCTTTTATTTTTCTGAATTTGGTGATTATTGCATGTTTATGCTTGAATCTGTGTTATTGTGGTTGATTATTGTTAATTTGGCTTGGTTTGATGTTATTGAGGTGTTATTGATCTGATTTGTGGGTTAAATCTTCATAAGCCTTTGAAAATTTGTGGAATCAAGTTTTAAAAGGGTGTTTGGGTTTACTGCATAAGTTAGGATTGTGGTTTGTTAAGTGCTTGTTTTGTGTAAGCAAGTGTTGGTATCTGCTTGTTAGGTGTATTTGTTCATCTGTTTGCAGGTTTTGTAGGTTTGAACACATAGATTCATAATTTGGCTATAAAATCTTAAAAACTTGGTAAAATTGGCTAGGATTTTGAGGACACCTAGATCTAAGCTTAGGCTAGGGCTAACAAGTGCTAAATCTTAGTTAATCACATCAGGGAAGAAGGATTTGAGGCTTGAAATTGGATCAAGTGTCAAGTATATCAGCAAACTTGTTTCTGCATATGTTCATTGTTCATCAGTAACTTTTTGTGCTTTGATCTTGTTGATTACTTTGATTCAGTGTTTGATTCTTGTTGCTTTGTGTTTGTTCTTAGTTTATATAGCTTGTGTATGCATCCTGTTAAGTTTGGCTGGCTTATTGTGGCTAAATCTGCTTATTAAGTGCTTAACTGCTTATTTCTATATCTGGTGCATATCTGGTGACTGTTTGGCTTATTGTGGCTTATTGTGTGAACTAATTTGTGATTTTATTGTTGCTATTGACTCCTTGTGATTCACTGATCACAAAGGTGCCTTTGTTTCCAATTGAATCAAACCAGAACTCTCAAATAAGCTTGGTCAAATAGTCAAAGCATTGGGAACTCCTTTCCCCTGCTAGTTGCCACTGCTAGTGAAAAACTGGTGTCAGCTTATCAATAAGCTATAATAGCTTATTCCAACCAGCAACAACTTTGTTTTTGTAATAGGTTCTCATATTTTGACCCATTTGTTCATACTGGAGCATTTGGTGGGTTGACTTTAGGGTTTGACTAGAAAACCAACTCCATTGACTTTTTCATAAGTTCATTTGTGCTTATTCTGGCTTATTGGTTGTGCTTATTGGATTTTTGTTGATTGATTTTGCTTATTGAGTCCATTTGAAAGCTTTTGCAAGTTGAATCAAGTCCTGAGGTGCCCTAAATCTCTAAAACGACTATTTTGTCTTTTAGTGAAATTTTTCTTTGCTTATTTCTGGCTTATTTAGTGAGCTTTTTCAGAAATTCTTTTTACAGATCTCATAAGCATCCCAAAAGAAGGTTGTGTGTTAAATTAGAGCTTATGGCATTAGCTTATGGCTTAATGGGTGAAAAGCCCAATAAGGATAAGCTGTTTGTTAAATAAGCTGTGATAAGCTCATTTTCAGCTTTTGGGCCTTTAGAGTTTTGTTCTTAGAATTGAATTTTAAGTCAGATAGGGCTTTTCCAAGTCAATTGGGCCAAGTTTGACTTTTTGGGCCCAAAAGCCCAATTTGGTTGACTGTTTTTGGTTTTGGCCCATTTGAGGGCCCAATAGGGGTATTTTGGTAATTTCACTTTGATTTTCTGATCATTTAGGTTAAAATAAACTAGTTTGCAAGTTTTTAGAATTTTTTATAATTTTTGGATTTTAATATTATTTTATTATTATTTTATTATTATTTTTAAAATTTCACATTTTCCAACTTTTTACATTTTTCTTAGGTTTAATACATTAAAATAGGAATTTAGCAACTTTTAGAATAATTTTATCTCTTTTAGATTAATTTTTATAATTATTTTAAGTTTTAATAGTTTTTAAATCATTTTAAATAGTTTTTATTAGTTTAAAAATTTCTAAAAATAGTTTTTAATCTTTTTAGGTCATTTTAGAGGTTTACCAATTAAAAAATCTTTATTTAGGCTTTTTGATAATTTATTTGATTTTAGGGCTTTAATTAGCATTTAAAAATTGAATACTTAATTATTTAAAAGGTTTGAAAAAGTTTTGATCATTGGTAAACTCTTAGTTGATTTATTTTGATTTTTGGTGAATTTTTGGTAATTTTTAGAATTAATTTTTATTTTTGTGGTTTTTAAGGTTCTACGTTTTAACTTTCTAGTAATATTAATTTTTATTTTTACGTCTTCGTCATTTTCTTTTCTCATCTCCTTCTAAACCAATTATTAATCACAAACATTTAACAAATTTCTCACACACATATACCTCCTTGGGAAACGAACTTTCATACCTTAAGGGTCATTAGTGTTGATTTTTCTAAATCATCACTCGATACTTACCACTTTTACGCCTTTTCCCTAAAAGGTGTAATTTACCACAATCATTTTGGCGCCGCTGCCGGGGAGGTGTGTCGTGATTAAATTGCATTGTTGTTTTTAATATTAACCAAAATAGTATTTGTATTAGTAGAACTCTACTAATACGTATTATCGGTTTTCTTGGTTTTTCTTGTACAAATATTATTAATATATTGTATTAAGTATCACAATAAATTCACAATATCTCCAAAAGTGTGAAAACACAACCTTAATTAGGATTTTATCACTCAATTATTGTATTCGAATCTCAAACAAAAAGAAAAAGGCAAAAATAGATAAATACTTTCGTGAAGCTCGATTTTGAAAAATACAAACTATAAGGTGGGTATAAGGCGGGTATTATAAAATATACCCTAAGGAAAAAGGCTCTTAAGTGCTTCGCGCCGCTTCGTTTCCCCGCTTGCTTGTGAGTATTTTGAAATTGAAGGCTAATCGAGGGTTTTGCCGCCCAAAGTATTATTACGTATAATATATTTTCTTGGTTTCTTTGTGATTAAATCCTCTTGAACAATTTGGTTTTCACCAAAGTTCTAAAGTCATTCGAAGGCGTTCACTCCACGTGATCGTTTTCATTCCTTTGAGGCTTCTTTAATCAAGAGTTTGATTCGAGGAGAGATTTTGTAGATTGTTGTCTACGAAGATACACCAAAATCCAAAAAAATTAAATATCATCAAAAACACAAAAAAAATGAAAATCCACAAAACACCCAAAAAGAATCTTCTTTGCTCACCTCCCATTCTTCGTGAAGTTTATGATCACTCGTAATCAAGCAAAATGAGCTCATAAACGACTCCAAAAGCAAGCCAATCAAGAGACGTTGATTGTAGAAGAACCTCCAATTGTTGAACCTATTGTAGAACAAGAAGTCGTCATGGCTAATCGAACTATGATGGAGTTGCTACAAGCACCCACCGAGGGTTTTGGAGAGGCCATTGTGATTCCCGCCATCCTTGCGGAGAATTTCGAGATTAAGACGGGTTTAATGTCGATGTTGCAAGCAAATAAGTTTAGAGGTCACGAGAAAGACAACCCGCATTACCAGATTAGGAATTTTAACCGTCTCACTGCCACTAGCAAGTTTAAGGATGTTCCACATGACGCCATTAAGATGATGTTGTTTCCATACTCGTTAGATGGACCCGCAAAAATTTGGCTTGAGAAAGAACCGCCAAATTCGATTTTGACATGGGCCGATCTCGTTTCTAAGTTTGTGAACAAGTTTTTTCCACCATCTAAAACAACACACTTGAAAAATGAGATTTCACGATTTGTGCAAAGAAATAATGAAAGTTTTTCAATGGCATGGGAACGCTTTAAAGAAATGTTACATGAATGTCCACACCATGATTTTACGGAATTGCATCAAGTTGATACTTTTTATAATGGGCTTAATGATCATGAACGAGATTATTTAAATGTCGCCGCGGGTGGTAATTTTTTGTGCAAGACGACAAATGAGGCTTTACAAATCATTGAAAATAGATCTAAGGTTTATAACCCTCGTAACACACCGAGTGTTGCCAATATGGGTTCGTCATCTTCGTCACAATCGTCTCGTAGCATTAAGGCCTTACATGATGAAGCTAATGAGGAAAATCGGTTTTTTGATAGATTTGCTAATCTAATGTCCCATTGGAAGGCTCAAGAAGCTTCCAATTCCGCTTCGGTTAAAGCGGTTGCTAAGAGTTGTTTGTCTTGTGTGGGAGCTCATGATCTTTCCGAGTGCATTACCGCGGATGGTAAAACTTCGAGTGCTTATGTAGCAACGGGAACTTATAACCAAAACGGTCAAGGTTCCCGCCAAAATCAAGCTCCACCAAACCAAAATGTTAACAATTATCGAAACAACAACCAAGGTAATTACCAAGGCAATTCACGCAATTACAACAAGGGGAATTATCAAAATGGGAATGGACAAATTTCTAATCAAAACCAAAACCGTGATTTTCAAAACACTACACAAGGTTTTCAAAATGCTCACACTAAAAATTTGCAAGGAGAATTTTTGGATTATGCTAAAGCAAATGATGCTAAATTTGATAATATGCAACGTGAGATGATTAGCTTAAGATCCGAGTTGAAAAACAAGATAAAAAATGAACTTGCTAATGAACTTAAAACTCATGCAAACAAAATGGAAGGAAATGTCCAACGTCTTCAACAAAATCAACAAAAGATGGAATTAGGACAACATGAGATTAAGCAAGAGTTATTAAGCGGATGCTAGGCAATCAAAATTTGAGGACCGAATGGCTAAGATGTTTGAAGCAATCATGTGTAAACCCTCTTCCTCGGGTGGTCTTCCTAGTGATACCATTGCAAACCCGAAGGGAGAAATGAAGGTTATTACTACACGAAGTGGTAAAACTTTCAAGGAACCAATCTCTCGTCCAAGTACTTCTACGGAGAAGGAAATCGAGAAAGAACCCGAGGTGATGGTCAAAAAGGAGCACATTGCAATCCCACGAAGTACCGCTCAAACCACACCTACGGTTGAACCAATACCAATTGTGGAACCCGAGTTTCCAAGGTCGTTGCCTAATGTCCAACCCACACCACCTTTACCCTACCCTTCGAGACGAAACAAAGAGAAGTTGCAAGAACGTAACAAACAACAAATCGAGCTTTTTATAAAAATGTTTCAACAAGTGCATTTTGATGTGAGTTTAGCCTACGCGTTGTTATATATGCCTCGTTTCGCTTCCACTTTTAAAAGTATGATGAGCGATAAGGAAAAGCTTTCAAAGCTTGCTAATTGTTCTTCGGTTTATCTTAACCGCATACCAGAAAAAGTTGGTGATCCCGGAAAGTTTCTCATTCCTTGTGACATACAAGATATGAAAGAATGCCTCGCCTTGGCCGATCTTGGTGCGAGCATTAATTTGATGCCATTTTCCATTTGGAAATCGCTTTCGCTTCCAGCTCTCATTCCTTCGAACATGTCCATCGAGATGGCCGATCATTCTACGATTATGGCATGTGGAGTTGCCGAAGATGTTTTCGTGAAAGTAGGGAAGTTCTACTATCCCGTTGATTTTATAGTAGTTGACATCCCCGCGGATCCTCAAGTTCCTCTAATTTTAGGTCGTTCATTTTTAGACACTTCGAGATCGCTTATCGATGTTCATGCGAGAACTATCACTTTGAGATTCAACGAAGAGGAACTTGTTATAAACGCTACTCAAAACTCGAAACCTTCTCATGTTTATGCAATCGCTACCATCAATCACATTGACATCGTTGATGTGGTTTGCGATGAGTTTTCACAAGAAGTGTTAGGTTTTTCCGATAGCTCGTCAAGTGGCAATCCCACTATTTTGGATCCGATTCTTGCTAATTCCACACCAAATCTCACTCCATTCCAAGGAGGCGATCTCACTTCAAATGAAATCGACAATGAAGATGAGGTGTTGGTTAGTGATGATATTTCTATTCCACCATTTCTTTCGCCGATGGAAGTTATGAGTGTTGAACCAAAATCTTCAATCGAGGAACCACCTATCCTTGAATTGAAAGATCTTCCTTCTCACCTTGAATACGCATTCTTGGAAGGTGATGACAAGTTGCCGGTTATTATTGCAAAAGGTCTTGCTAATGATGAAAAAACCGAGCTCTTGAAAGTTCTTAAGGCTCATAAAGGGGCAATTGCGTGGAAAATATCCGACATTAAGGGTATTGACCCAAAATTTTGTACTCACAAGATTTTAATGGAGGAGGACTACACACCCGCAATTCAAAGTCAAAGAAGGGTGAATCCCAAAATTCACGATGTCATTAAAAAGGAGGTCCTTAAACTCCTTGACGCGGGAATGATTTATCCTATATCCGATAGCCCTTGGGTGAGCCCAATCCATTGTGTCCCTAAAAAGGGAGGAATGACCGTTTTGCCTAATGAAAACAACGAGTTAATTCCCACTCGTGTTGTGACCGGTTGGAGGGTGTGTATTGACTACCGAAAGTTAAATGACGCCACTCGTAAAGACACTTTCCTTTGCCCTTCATGGATCAAATGTTGGAGCGACTTGCGGGAAATGAATTCTATTGCTTTTTAGATGGTTTTTTCGGTTACTTTCAAATCCCTATCGACCCTCGTGATCAAGAGAAGACTACTTTTACGTGTCCTTTTGGAACGTTCGCTTATCGTAGGATGCCTTTCGGACTTTGTAATGCACCGGGTACGTTTTAACGGTGTATGATGGCGATTTTTCACGATATGATCGAGAAGTCGATGGAAGTGTTTATGGATGACTTCTCGGTGTTTGGTAATTCGTTCACGTCATGTTTATCTAATCTCGAGCAAATGCTAAAACGTTGTGAAGAAACCAATCTTGTGCTTAATTGGGAAAAATGTCATTTTATGTGTAAACAAGGAATCGTCTTAGGACATAAGGTGTCGAAGGCGGGGATTGAGGTCGATAAAGCTAAGGTAGACGTCATCGCCAAGTTACCTCATCCCAAAACCGTTAAGGGAGTTAGGAGTTTCCTAGGCCACGCGGGCTTTTATCGTCGTTTCATCAAGGACTTTTCGAAAATCTCTCGACCTATGACACACCTTCTCGAGAAGGATGCTCCTTTTAACTTCAATGAGGATTGTGTTAAGGCTTTCGAAACTCTCAAAAGGAAACCTACCGAAGCTCCCGTTCTTGTTGCTCCTAATTGGGAATTACCCTTTGAAATCATGTGCGATGCAAGTGATTATGCTATAGGGGCCGTCTTAGGGCAACGTTATGACAAGCATTTTCGTCCTATCCATTATGCTAGTAAGACGATGACCGAGGCTCAATTAAAGTACACCACAACGGAAAAGGAATTCCTTGCCGTGGTCTATGCTTTTGAGAAATTCCGACCTTATCTCGTCTTGACTAAAAGCATCGTGTATACCGACCATTCGGCTATCAAGTATCTCTTAGCTAAGCAAGATGCTAAGCCGAGATTTCTTCGTTGGATGCTCCTCCTCCAAGAATTTGATGTCACCGTGCTTGACAAAAAAGGAGCCGAGAATCTAGCGGCCGATCATCTCTCTCGTCTAGAAGATCCTCACAAAGATGTTTTCGAGAACAAGGAAATTACCGAAACATTTCCTCTTGAGACTCTCGGTGTAGTGAATTCTAAAGACACCACCCCATGGTTTGCCGACATTGCAAATTACCATGCGGGCAATTTCATAATCAAGGGTATGACGACACAACAAAAACGAAAATTCTTTCGTGACGTCAAGTTCTATTTTTGGGACGACCCTTATCTCTTTCGAGTTTGTGCGGATCAACTCGTTCGACGTTGTGTTTTTGGTACCGAAGCTTCTAATATCCTTAGAGCTTGTCACGAGGGACCCACGGGTGGTCACCACGGTGCTAATCTCACGGCTAAGAAAGTGTTCGATGCCGGTTTCTTTTGGCCTTCTATCTATCGTGATGCACACGCACTTGTAAAGTCGTGTGATTCGTGCCAACGTCAAGGAAAATCGTCTCAACGTGATGAAATGCCGCAAAACATAATTCAAGTGTGTGAGATTTTCGACATATGGGGAATAGACTTTATGGGGCCGTTCCCATCGTCTCATGGCAACAAATATATCCTCGTCGCGGTGGACTACCTTTCTAAGTGGGTGGAAGCTAAGGCTTTGCCTACTAATGATGCTCGTGTGGTAGTGAAGTTTTTGAAGCAACTATTCTCTCGGTTCGGAACCCCTCGTGCTATTATAAGCGATCGTGGAACCCATTTTTGTAATGACCAATTCGAAAAGGTTCTAAAGAAATATGGAGTTACTCATCGTCTTTCTACGGCTTATCACCCGTAAACGAGTGGGCAAGTCGAGGTTTCGAACCGAGCTTTGAAGAGGATTTTAGAGAGGTCAATTGGAGAAAACCGTGCTTCATGGTCCGACAAACTTGAGGACGCTTTATGGGCCTTTAGGACCGCTTATAAGACACCTATCGGTTGCACTCCTTATAAGTTAGTCTATGGGAAGAATTGTCATTTGCCCATTGAGATGGAGCACAAGGCATATTGGGCCCTTAAGCATGCAAACTTTGACTTGAAGACCGCGGGAGATCACCGGAAAATACAATTGAATGAATTGGATGAATTAAGAGATAATGCTTATGAAAATTCATTAATTTTTAAAGAAAAGACTAAAAAGTTTCATGATTCAAAGATTAAAAACCGGGTTTTTAACGTTGGTGATCAAGTGTTGCTTTTTAACTCTCGTCTTAAGATATTTTCCGGGAAATTGAAATCTCGTTGGTCGGGTCCGTTCACCATTACACAAGTGTTTCCTTATGGGACCATAGAGCTAGCTCAAGATGATGGTCCTAATTTCAAGGTGAATGGACATAGGCTTAAGCACTACTTTGGTGGGGAAATTCCTTCAATGGTTGCCCTCGACCAAGTCACCTTCCCCAATGATAATTAGCATTGAGGGGATCGAGTCGAGCTCATGACTCGGTAATCAAAAACGAGGTGCCTCGTGGGGGAGATCCCATGCTTATCTTTACGCTTACTATTCACTAATAAGGGGACTTGTACCCTTTCAACTCGTTGTCTCGTGGTTGTTTGTGATTGTGTTATCTAGATCATCATCATCAACGATTGAAGACTCTAGTGTTCGTTTACGTGAGCCTCCATCGTTTGTTTGAAGAAGTTTTTCACGAATCCATGACATATCCTTTATTGTTCTAACAATTATCTTTTAGCATACTTAATAAACGGCTTTAGATATATTGTTGATCACCCTTTCCATGCTAGATCCTAAGCATTCGACTCTTCGTTTCTAGTATAGGGGTGCTCCACCTTTAGACTCGAAACATTGAGGACAATGTTTGCTTTTAGTATGGGGGGTGAATAGGTACTTGCTTTGCTACACCCTCACGCTTTCCAACTTTCAATATTTTGTTTTGCTAATAAGGCTAAAAATGGCCAAATTTTTAATTTTTTTTTTTTTTAGTTTTCATAAGTGTTTTTAAGACACGAATGTATATTTTCCGATGGGTAGAATAAGAGTTAATTTTTGACTTGATGGGCATTTGGAGCCATTTACATTCCTTAACCCGCTCAATTCAAGTTTTGCTAGACTTTTATATAGGGAACTTTAAAACGCGAAAGTCTTAATTCATACGGGTTAAGAACAAGAACTTTTCGCAAGTTCCTATAATTGATTCTAGAAAGTCACTTATCAAGGGAACTATAAAACGCATTCTATAAACTTGAAAAAGTCCAAGAAAGTGCAAGATCCTATAGGTGGCTTGAAAACCTAAAACTTTGATTTGATATAGTCTTAATGAAAGCTAATCCAAATTTGGCTTAAGTTTGACTTGCATGGCTAAGTATTCACGAGTCTCTTTAATTAGAGGTCTTTATATAGTGAAGAACGAGAGATGATAGAGTTAGACAAGTGATCATGCTAAACGTAGAACATGAAAGTGTTCTTTCAAAAACTCATATGTTTTTAATTGTGGATTTTTCTTCCCATAAGATCAATGCATTAGGAATAAATCATAATTACAATAAGTAAGGTCGTACGATTTGAAAAGTTACTTAGCCTCTAGCGCAAGATCGTTTTAAAGTTGCTCGGGGTTGAATAGAGTTCATAGCCAAGGCATAACTTATTGAAGCGGGACGCGAAGATTGGCGATCATCCAAAAAGGCCCTAACAAGGCATGAGGAGCTCTATTTTTGCTAAAGATCCAAGATGATGTGAAGTATCATTATTCCTAAATCAATATGAAGGATCAAGACACACGACGAGAAGCAATTACTCCCCTAAAGATCATGGAGAAAGTCTATCCAAAAAGACCCTAACAAGGTATGAGGATAAATATATCCAAGTCCGAAAAGGAGTCGGATCGTTGTATATCAAAATCCAAAGTAAAGATTGAAGAAAAATGATGAAGTCGTGGTCCAATATGAAGAATCTCTCAAAAACGTCAAGTGAAGAAATTCCAAACATATGAAGAGAAGACCATAATTTCAAGAACGTCTTCCCAAGATTTGAAGTATGAAGTACATGCCAAATATCGGTCCGAGAAAGGTCTCAAATCGTGAAACGAGTTATGCCAAGATATGAACTTAAGGAGATACACGAGAAGCCGTTTTAAAAGATTTTGTCCTTCGGCTAACTATTGATCGAATCGTGCTACTTTGCTTTCGGACTAATAACTACTCAAATAAGTCCATATGAATCACTTGTGATCCATGACAAATAGATAAAAAATGCTAGTAACCCATTTTCCTTTTATAATAACTAGGATTGCGGGGAGAAAAAGTATTACACAATTTGGACGTATGAGTAGTGTTAGCATTGTGACTTGTACCAACAATGATCTCGTTTTTGCACTTAGCATGGAATGTATGACAATCAAGGATGACGAAGTTCACTCTAAGGGACATTTACTTGTTTCTATTCTTTGACCCTAAAAGTCACTTTTTGTGATGGAAATCATACATTATGTCTTTACACATCTTCGTAGTATGTTGCAAGTCTTTTACTTTTCAATAAAGGTTAATAAAATTGAACTTTGGTGATGCTTAGATACTTTATTCTAGCATTGCGTGAGGGCACGGCAATGGCTTAGTATGGGGGAGTGATGAGATGGCATTTATACATGATCTCATCGTTCTTTTCGGGCTTTAAATGCATAAAAATGTCATAAAATACCATATATATGCTTGTGTTTGTTTACTTGTGTATTTTAGGTATGGATATCGTGAAAAAGACAAAAGATCACAAGTTACAAGGAAAAACGGACACGAGAAACGAAGTCGTACAAAGAACCGGGCCCTAATCATGGAATACTCAACAAATACCCTTGAAGACTTGAAGACAAACAAGATTGATCCTCATTTATTGAATAAATGACACTTAAAACCCTTGTATATTAATAATTACAAGTTTGGTCCCTTAAGTTTGTAAAAATGACACAAAAGGTCCTTTAACTTTAAAGAAATGGCAAGATTAGTCCCTCAACAATTTCAAATTGTCAATTATGGTCCCTCATCAAGCCAAAGATACATTGAAGACCTTTGAAGATCAAGAATGTCCAAGATCAGTCCTTCAAATATGCAAAAATGTCAAAAATAACCCTTGTAAACCTTTTTCCAAAAGTTTGTGCCAAAACTGCCAATGTGTGAAAGTTATTAACAAAGGAAAAAACGTTTTAGGGCTGAATTGCTTGATTTACCAAAAATCCCAAAACACAAGGGCCAATTGTGTGCATTTGAAACATTTGAAACGAAATTGCGCCAAACACATTACTTTCCCCCAATTTCGGATCAAAGTTACTACTATTCACCCTTCTTCACCCCCAGATTTTACACCACTTAAACTTGGGGTAAAAACCAATTCCCTTTGCACACACTTGATTCACATGTGCAGAAACCTATCCCACACCAAAAACCCTCACTCCCACTCACTATGGACCCCACCCCCAATTCCCTTTCCACCAATCAGAATGCTACTTGCCCTCCAAGTTATCTCACGTGTCCAAATCAACAGCTAATGATCAATGCTTCATTCCAAAGCTAAAATGAACATCCAGGATCACTTTGGACAGCTCACCAACAACAAACGCACTCAAGGACTCAAGGGCATTTTAGAGAAATCACATCTAGGGTTTGTGAATAGTGTAGCCAGGCATTTGCCTATAAAAGGAGACCTCAACATGTGAGAGTCCCTTTGTTCCAGATTTTAGCTTTAAATCTTTGTAATTCCTTTTTATGAAATAAAGTTTGAATTTCTTAAAATTTTGAGTTCTAATCTGTTATTTATAAAAGTTTGGTGTTTGATAAGCTAAAATCTGAGTTCCATTATCTTGTTTGAAGGTTTTTGAGGCAAGGTTTTAAGTGATAAAGCTTGTGCATCAAAAATCAGAAAGTTGGCATTATTTTGATCTCACCTTGTGGTTTGTTCTTCTTAGCAGCTTGGAATCTGGTACTTGTTCTGCTAGTACCTAAGCTCAAACAATCCAGGGCCTGGATGTAGGTCTTGGAGGTTTGCATCCTTCTCCCTTTTCATTTTCTCTTTTATTTTTCTGAATTTGGTGATTATTGCATGTTTATGCTTGAATCTGTGTTATTGTGGTTGATTATTGTTAATTTGGCTTGGTTTGATGTTATTGATGTGTTATTGATCTGATTTGTGGGTTAAATCTTCATAAGCCTTTGAAAATTTGTGGAATCAAGTTTTAAAAGGGTGTTTGGGTTTACTGCATAAGTTAGGATTGTGGTTTGTTAAGTGCTTGTTTTGTGTAAGCAAGTGTTGGTATCTGCTTGTTAGGTGTATTTGTTCATCTGTTTGCAGGTTTTGTGGGTTTGAACACATAGATTCATAATTTGGCTATAAAATCTTAAAAACTTGGTAAAATTGGCTAGGATTTTGAGGACACCTAGATCTAAGCTTAGGCTAGGGCTAACAAGTGCTAAATATTAGTTAATCACATCGGGGAAGAAGTATTTGAGGCTTGAAATTGGATCAAGTGTCAAGTATATCAACAAACTTGTTTCTACATATGTTCATTGTTCATCAGTAACTTTTTGTGCTTTGATCTTGTTGATTACTTTGGTTCAGTGTTTGATTCTTGTTGCTTTGTGTTTGTTCTTAGTTTATATAGCTTGTGTATGCATCCTGTTAAGTTTGGTTGGCTTATTGTGGCTAAATCTGCTTATTAAGTGCTTAACTGCTTATTTCCATATCTGGTGCATATCTGGTGACTGTTTGGCTTATTGTGGCTTATTGTGTGAACCAATTTGTGATTTTATTGTTGCTATTGACTCCTTGTGATTCACTGATCACAAGGGTGCCTTTGTTTCCAATTGAATCAAACCAGAACTCTCAAATAAGCTTGGTCAAATAGTCAAAGCAGTGGGAACTCCTTTCCCCTGCTGGTTGCCACTGCTAGTGTAAAACTGGTGTCAGCTTATCAATAAGCTATAATAGCTTATTCCAACCAGCAACAACTTTGTTTTTGTAATAGGTGCTCATATTTTGTCCCATTTGTTCATACTGGAGCATTTGGTGGGTTGACTTTAGGGTTTGACTAGAAAACCAACTCCATTGACTTTTTCATAAGTTCATTTGTGCTTATTCTGGCTTATTGGTTGTGCTTATTGGATTTTTTTTGATTGATTTTGCTTATTGAGTCCATTTGAAAGCTTTTGCAAGTTGAATCAAGTCCTGAGGTGCCCTAAATCTCTAAAACGACTATTTTGTCTTTTAGTGAAATTTTTCTTTGCTTATTTCTGGCTTATTGAGTGAGCTTTTTCAGAAATTCTTTTTACAGATCTCATAAGCATCCCAAAAGAAGGTTGTGTGTCAAATTAGAGCTTATGGCATTAGCTTATGGCTTAATGGGCTGAAAAGCCCAATAAGGATAAGTTATTTGTTAAATAAGTTGTGATAAGCTCATTTTCAGCTTTTGGGCCTTTAGAGTTTTGTTCTTAGAATTGAATTTTAAGTCAGATAGGGCTTTTCCAAGTCAATTGGGCCAAGTTTGACTTTTTGAGCCCAAAAGCCTAATTTGGTTGACTGTTTTTGGTTTTGGCCCATTTGAGGGCCCAATAGGGGTATTTTGGTAATTTCACTTTGATTTTCTGATCATTTAGGTTAAAATAAACTAGTTTGTAAGTTTTTAGAATTTTTTATAATTTTTGGATTTTAATATTATTTTATTATTATTTTATTATTATTTTTAAAATTTCACATTTTCCAACTTTTTACATTTTTCTTAGGTTTAATACATTAAAATAGGAATTTAGCAACTTTTAGAATAATTTTATCTCTTTTAGATTAGTTTTTATAATTATTTTAAGTTTTAAGATTTTTTAAATCATTTTAAATAGTTTTTATTAGTTTAAAAATTTCTAAAAATAGTTTTTAATCTTTTTAGGTCATTTTAGAGGTTTACCAATTAGAAAATCTTTATTTGGGCTTTTTGATAATTTATTTGATTTTTAGGGCTTTAATTAGCATTTAAAAATTGAATATTTAATTATTTAAAAGGTTTGAAAAAGTTTTGATCATTGGTAAACTCTTAGTTTATTTATTTTGATTTTTGGTGAATTTTTGGTAATTGTTAGAATTAATTTTTATTTTTGTGGTTTTTAAGGTTCTACGTTTTAACTTTCTAGTAGTATTAATTTTTATTTTTACGTCTTCGTCATTTTCTTTTCTCATCTCCTTCTAAACCAATCATTAATCACAAACATTTAACAAATTTCTCACACACATATACCTCATTGGGAAACGAACTTTCATACCTTAAGGGTCATTAGTGTTGATTTTCCTAAATCATCACTCGATACTTACCACTTTTACGCCTTTTCCCTAAAAGGTGTAATTTACCACAATCATCCACCACCAGCTGGGGACTTCTATGGTGTCCAAAGAAAGGACTTATCTTGGACTGGTTTACCAGAACTCCAAGAAGAGGAACTTATTCCTCCACCAAGAGTCCTAACCCCAGTAGAGGAATATAGGCAAAATTTGACTGATTTGAATGAATGGAAGAAAGCCAACCCTACCTTGTTTGTCAAGGGTGGCATGCTTTGTGATAGTCCAAATGAGTCGACCCCTATAAAAGTAACAAACCCAATCACTGGCAAGACTGTTGACCTTGGCTCAAACACTATTAGAAAACCTAGCATTAAGTATGTAGAAATGTATAGGAATACTAGGTCACCAAAAAGCCAAGTTAGTGATAATGGAACAGGTTTCTTTTCTTCTAGACCTAGAGCTGTGTCTAGAAAAGCCTGTTACACTTGCGGTAGCTTTTCACATTTAGCCTATAAGTGTGTCAACGCTTCCAAGGTCAACGCTGACAAAAGTTCAAACACTGTCAGACCCAAAACGTTTTTGGAGCAAAGTCCACAAGTTGTTAGACCAACCCCATTCTTTACCAAAGGGTCTAACACTCATGGACAAAGACCTTTTCAGAAGACCAATACATGGTCTAATAAGCAATGGTTTCCTGTAGCAAACCCTAGGTTCAACGCTGATAAGGGTAATTTCAGCGTTGACAAGACCAAATCCAACGCTGACAGAAACGTTGCCAGACCTAAATATTTGCAACCACATGGAAAAAGGTATAAAGCTTCTTCTAGCTTGACATGGAGACCTAAGCAAGATCAAAACCCTATTTCTAATGGGATTTCTATGACCTGCAATAGATTTAATTATATTTCAAAGTTCATCATAAAACCAATTGGGGTTAACTAGGTGTTTCATCCAAAAAGGGATGAAAAAGGGGTTGTTATAAGAACTAAGTCTGTTCTTGTTGAACAACCAGATGAATCCAAGTCTGCTCAGGCTTGGGTTCCCAAAGAAAACTAATTTGTTTTCTTTATGTGCAGGGCATTCAAAAACAGGTGAATGATTATGGCTATTGGGATAGTGGATGCTCTAGGCACATGACTGGGAAGGAAGACTATCTGACAAACTTCACTCCCATTAAGGATGGTGATAAAGTTTACTTTGGAGGCGGATATGGAACTATCACAGGCAAAGGAACTCTACTCACCAACAACTTACGTTTTGAAAATGTGTTTCTGGTAAAAGAACTTGATTATAATCTTTTTAGTGTATCACAAGTTTGTGATAACAAAAATAAGGTTCTTTTTACTGATACTGAATGCTTGGTGTTGAGCAAGGATTTTAAAATACCAGATGAGAAATTTATTGACTATAGAACACCTAGGCATAAGGACATTTATAATGTGAATCTTAATGGTATTAGGATGAATAATAATATGTCATGTTTTTATGCTAAAGCTTCAGTTGATGAGAGTAATCTATGGCACAGGAGACTAGGGCACATTAACTTTAAAAATATAAACAGGCTTGTGAGACTTGGTTTGGTTGATGGTTTGCCTAAAAAGGCTTTCCATAATGACCACTCTTGTGTTGCATGCCTTAAAGGCAAACAGCACAAGGTCTCATTTAAGTCTAAACAGGTGCACTCTAGTTCTAAACCACTTCACTTGTTGCATACGGGCCTGTTTGGTCCAACTAATATAGAGAGTTTGAATGGTAAATCATACTATTTTGTCATCACATATGACTTTTCTAGGTTTACTTGGACTTTCTTTTTAGCTATGAAAAGTGACACTGCTGATACTTTAATTAACTTTATTAACCAAATAGAAAAGAAAAGTGGTAATGAAGTTAAAATGCTTAAAAGTGATAATGGTGGTGAGTTTAGAAATAAACTATTAGATGATTTTTGTGCCAAGAAAGGGATTACTAGGCAGTTTAGTATTGACAGAACCCCACAGCAAAATGAGGTTGCTGAGAGAAAGAATAGAACCCTAATTGAAGCAGCCAGGACTATGTTGGCTGATGCTCACTTTCCCATAGCTTTTTGGGCTGAGGCTGTGAATACAGTTTGTTATGTTCAGAATAGAGCATTGGTCAACAAGATACATAACAAAACACCTTATGAGTTACTTTGGGGAAGGAAACCTAATACTGGTTTTCTTAAACCTTTTGGCTGTCATGTAGTTGTGTTGGATACTAGTGATGCCTTAGGTAAATTTAGTGCTAAAGGTGATGAAGGCTATTTCATGGGTTATTCAGTGCAGAGTAAGGGATATAGGGTTTACCTTAAGAAGGAAAAACGTATACTTGAGAAAGTACATGTTAGGTTTTTAGAGAGTAAACCTAGTGATCCTGAAAGTGGTCCAAATTGGTTGTTTGACTTGGAACCTCTATCTAGGACTTTGAATTATATGTCTGTTACTAATCCAGACATTGTGAAGGTAACTTCAAATGTTGTGGAAGAACCAGTTGTTGATGTTTCAGGTACACAGGTTAATGAAGAGGTTGGATCACAAGCAGACAAGTCATCTCCCATACTTGAGTATGTCACTATTCCCATATGGACAGATGCTTTTGCTGCTGCTACTGGAAAGGAAAATGGTGGTCCCCAAGTATTACCAGTTAACAACATGCATGGTCCTTCAGGCGCTAACAAAGGAAAATATGGCGTTGATAGGACAAATTCAGGCGTTGATGGCTCAAACGTTGACAACACCATTTCAGGCGTTGATGGAACAAACGCTGACAACCTTGGTTCAGGCGTTGACAACTCTTTTGAGCATATTTTCTCTTCTAATTTTGAACAAGGTGAACCTTCAAACAGAACTGAAGAGGTTCATACAGATATTGATGGAAGAGAGTCTGAAGAAGATATTGGTAACATGGATGATGGGATTGAAGACAACAGACTTTCTGAGGGAGGAGTTCTTACTTCTACAATGAAGAATCACCCCACTTCTCAAATTATTGGAGATGTGATGTCTCCTGTTCAGACTAGAAGATCTCATCAGAGTCTTGGAGGATTCATTGCCAATATACACAAGAAGGTTGATACCCCTCTTGTTCAAGCATGTTTGTTTGCCTGTTTTCTGTCACAACAGGAACCCAAGAAGATTTTTGATACTCTCAAAGAACCAAGTTGGGTGGAAGCAATGCAGGATGAGCTTCACCAATTTGCTATTCAGGATGTTTGGGAACTGGTTGATTGTCCCAGATATGTCATACCTATTGGGACAAGATGGGTTCTAAGAAACAAGAAAGATGAAAGAGGCATTGTGGTCAGAAACAAGGCACGTTTAGTGGCTCAGGGATATACACAAGAGGAAGGGATATACTATGAGGAGGTCTTTGCACCAGTTGCAAGGATTGAGGCTATAAGGATATTTCTAGCCTATGCTTCTTGCATGGGCTTTACTGTCTATCAAATGGATATGAAGAGTGCTTTTCTGTATGGCACAATTGTTGAGGAGGTGTATGTCATGCAGCCTCCTGGTTTTGAAGATCCAGAATATCCAGACAAGGTGTATCGAGTCAAGAAAGCTATGTATGGACTTCATCAGGCCCCAAGAGCATGGTATGGCACATTGTCCACTTATCTGGTGGAAAATGGATTCAAAAGGGGCACCATAGACCAGACATTATTTACAAAGAAGACTGGTAAGGATGTCTTACTTGTTCAGGTTTATGTGGATGATATCATCTTTGGCTCCACCAATCCAAAGATGAGTGAAGACTTTTCCAAGCTTATGACAAAAAAATTCAAGATGAGTGCAATGGGGGAGATGAACTTCTTTCTAGGGTTACAAGTTCAGCAGAAAGAAAATGGTATCTTCATCTCTCAGGATAAATATGTGGCAGAAATCTTGAAGAAGTTTGGCTTTTCTCCACATAAAAAGAGGGCTACTACTCCTATGGATAGAGAACACCCTTGGGGAAAAGTTGGAGATGGAAAAGATGTGGATGTCAGACACTATAGATCAATTATTGGTTCATTGATGTATCTCACAACCTCAAGACCTGACATTATGTTTGTTGTGTGTGCATGTGCACGCCATCAAGTGACTCCCAAAGAATGTCACCTTTATGCTGTCAAGAGAATCTTTAGGTACCTCAGATGTTATCCAGACCTTGGATTTTGGTATCCAAAAGATTCACCATTGGAGCTTATTGCATATTCAGACAGTGACTATGGTGGTGATAAATTTGATAGAAAATCCACAACTGGTGGATGTCAGTTTCTTGGGAGTAGGTTGATATCTTGCAATGCAAGAAACAAACAGTGGTGGCCAATTCTACAACTGAAGCAGAGTATGTAGCTGCAGCTGCTTGTTGTGGACAAGTCTTATGGATTCAGAACTAGCTGTTGGATTATGGGTATAATTTCATGCATACCAAGATTTTTGTTGACAATAACAGCACTTTATGCATTATTAAAAATCCTGTACATCATTCTAAAACAAAACACATAGAAATTAGACATCATTTTATAAGAGATTGTTTTGAAAAGGGTTTAATACAACCAGATAGGGTTGACACAGAAGAAAATGTGTCTGATTTATTAACTAAACCTTTTGATACAAGAAGGTTTCAATACTTTGTAACAAGTATTGGAATGATCAATCTCACTTAATATGTGTTTTAGGATCTTATTGTAAAAGTATGTACAGGATAATGCATTGTTATTGGTCTTTTTGAAAAGTTAGATTTTCCACTATATTTGTCTAACGCTGACAAAGGTTACCTTAACGCTGACAAGTGTTATCGTGACGTTGTCAGCAACAATGTTAATTTTGTGGTTTTTGATCTAAGTGTGCAGGCTTTGATAGCATTGTACCATTGGATACAGCGTTGCTTATGGATCCTTGGAGAATCATTTGAACGAAGAAAACATGAAGGCATTTGTCTAAGCGTTGACAAGTGTATTCCAGGCGTTGTCAAGAACAAATCAGGCGTTGACAGAAGCAAGCATTGTCAAGAGTAATCCAAGCATTGTCACATGCAATTCAAGCATTGACAGAAACATTGACAAGAAGCCTTTGGAAGCTTCTATTTGGATATATATGCAGGATATATTCTGTCTAAGTTATTTAAATAGAAGATATTCATGTTTATTTGATATTATCTCTTGTAAAACCCTAGTCCTTACACTATAAAAGGAACCAAGGGTTATTAGGTTTTTCATAACTTTCATATACAATGTAAACCTAAAGCGTGTGTTGCACTAGACGTGGGATTAAATATATACACGTCTAGTGATTGTTTGTTATTAATATAATGAACAATCGTTGAGTAATTTATGTGTTTTGTGCCCTAAATACCTTGTTAATGTGTTGTGTTCTAATTCCGCTTTGATTATCTAATCATATGAGCATGATGCATTCCTAGTAGCTTAAAAGATCCGGAATCTTAGGATTCCTCACTCGGGAGGCACCCCGATGATCTATCCTTTACCCGTTTTCATAATAAGTGTAGGGGGAGCTACATAGGTGTTTGTTGTCTTGTTTCTTATGATGTGTAGGGATTAAAGCTTTCAAAGAGCACTTTTGATGATATTTGACGACCCGTGATCCCGTGTTCCCGTCTTCACGGTTCTATCCTAAACTTTTGTGATTCCATATTTCATATCTTATGATTGACATTGAAATCACTATAGTTGTCTCTTCCTTAACAAGACTTAAACAAAGTACACAATGTCCTAAGTGTAAGGGAGTTTACTCCCACATGCTTAAACATTGAGGACAATGTTTATATCAAGTGTAGGGGGGCTTCTATCGAAGTTAAGTGGGCTTTTCCATGAATTTGTCCTCATTTTAACCAGAAAATTTAATTTTTCGACGTTTCTCAAAATTTTTGATCTATTTTGGCCTAGTAGTATTTTTCATTTATCTTCTTTTATGTTCTTTCCTTTTGTCATCGCATCGTATGTATATATTTCATTTCAAGAATAAAGTAAAAATAAAAATAAAGTAATAAATTTGTTTTAATGAGTTTAGATGTCTTTGATATATTAGGACCGTCATGAATCTTTTGACTCAACCCGAGTTTACCTATTTGAGATTACTCTAGCTAGTATCCTTACCGTGTTTAAATCAAGTTTTGCTAGGCTTTTATAGGGAACTTTAAAACGCAAAAGTCTTAACTCTTACGGGTTAAGAACAAGAACTTTTCGCAAGTTCCTCTAATTGATCCTAGAAAGTTGTTTATCAAGGGAACTTTAAAATGCGAATTCTAAGCTTGAAAAAGTATAAGAAGTTGCAAGATCCTATAGATGACTTGAAAACCCAAAACTTTGATTTAATTGGCTAAGCATCCACGAGTCTCATTCCTTGAGATTTTAATTTGTGGAGAACGAGAGATTATAGAGTCAATTATAAGTTTGGTATTCTTTCATGAATTTATGTGAGTTAATTATGAGCTTTTTCTCCCATCACTTGTTAATAAATATAATTGCAATAAGAAAGGTTGTACGATTTGAAAAGTTACTTAGCTTCTAGCACAAGATCGTTTAAAAGTTGCTCAGGATTAATTAGAGTTCATAGCCAAGGCATAACTTATTGAAGCGGGATGCGAAGATTGACGAGTCCGAAAAGGCCCTAACAAGGCATGAGGGCTACATTTTGTTGCTAAAGATCCAAAGTGATGTGAAAAATCATTTATCAAAAATCACTTATCAAAAATCAATATGAAGGATCGAGACACACGACGAAAAGCAGATACTCCCCTAAAGATCATGGAGAAGTCTATCCGAAAAGACCCTAGCAAGGTATGAGGATAAATAGATCCAAGTCCAAAAAGGAGGCGGATCATTGTATATCAAAATCCAAAATAAAGATTAGAGAAAAATGAAGAAGTCGTGGTCCAATTATGAAGAATCTCTAAAAAAATTCAAGTGAAGAAGTTCCTATTATGAAGAGAAGACCATTATTTCAAGAACGTCTCTCAAGATTCGAAGTATGAAGTCAATGCCAAATATCGGTCCGAGAAAGGTCTCAAATCGTGAAGCGAGTTATGCCAAGATATGAACTTTATGAGTTTTCGAGAAGCAGTTTTAAAAGATTTTGTCCTTTAGCTAACTATTGATTAAATCGTCCAACTTTATTTTCAGCCTTAATCAATTATCGAAATAAATCAACAATGTATCCTCGTAATCATTCAAGACAACAATAAAATATAAGAGATACACCTAGGAATAAGGGAGTCTAAGTGAATAATTGAGCCACATGAGTGAGTGTTAGCTTACTAACTTATAATAAAAATTATCTCGTTTCTAAGCTTGGTGTGGGGAACGTGAAACTTGAGGGTGATAAACATTCATGACAACCAAAGCCCTAATGTAAGTCTTCGATCTCTTTACTTGTTCTTCCTTCAAGTATTTTGTACTTTTCCATTTTTATTTAGTTTCATTATTGTCTAGTATTTAATAAAGGCCAAGGTGGGTTAATTATGATGAAAAATGTAATTCGTGCTTTGAAATTAATGCATTGCATGAGGGCATTTCAATGGTCAAGTGTAGGGGATTTAATAAGTGTGAAAACACTTATCCTTTTAACACTTAAATATAATAATAACAAGACCAAAACGTGTGTTTAATGTCGTAAAAGGCGGAATTATGCGTGGTTTGTGTTTTTATTGTGTTTTAGGACAAAAATATGAAAAAGGAAGAAAACACGGGCGTTCACGGGCTTTTATCGAAGAAAAGGACAAAATACGAAGTCAAAAGATCAAAGGTGCAAGAAGAACGGAAGTCAAAGGCCTATTCTAAAGATTTATCGAAGAAAATGTCTAAAGACGGAAGTTTAACGAAGTCGAAGAACCAAGTCTACTAAAAGAAGAAAATTAGAAGACGAGTTCAAGTTATCATTCGACTAATCCCGAGACAAAGTCGAGAAAGACAAGTTATTTAAAAAAGACGAGAAGACAAAAGAAAGAAGGAAGAAACAACATCCTCCCCTTCTCCTATAAATACCCTCCTAATATGTCATTAGGGGGAGTTAGTTCATTTTTTTAGTTTTTAGTAGGTAATTAGGAGTATGTGTTTTAATTTCTCTCTCTAGAATTTTCTTTCAAGTTTTGCTTAATCTTTCATCTTTTTAATCTTGTAACTGAATCTTAATCATTTTCATTTAATCAAGCTTTTTAGTTAATTCTCATTCTACCTTTCTTAATCATAATCTATTGTTTTGCTTTATTAATTATGTAGTTGGTTTAATCTTGTTGATTGTGTGATTGATTTGCTTATTAGTTTGTGCTTATTGATTTGGTGTGTTTGATCTTTTAGAGTATTATGCTTATTGCTTATTTTTTATGTTTTTCTAGTTTTTAAATAAGTTGATTTGGTAGATTAATATTTTTATAAAAAGTTGATTATTAATATTTTGATTATTTAGTATTTTAAAAGTTTTTGAATTGTGGCTTACTATCTTTTTCCTAAAATTATTTTGGTTAAACTCTTGGTTAAGTGCTTATTAGTTTTTAGCTTATTTTTGGTTTTTGGTTATTTGCATTTTTGAAGTTATCCGGGTTTTAAAGCCCTTTTATTCCGAACAGTATCATTTTCTAGTATTCCGAATAGTGGAAACCTTTACATTCCGGATTAGCTCTTTCATGTTATTCCGGATTAGCCTTTTACTACATTCTGGATAAGTACAAGTTACTTATTCCGAATTAGGGTGCGTTTCTTTTTATTCCGGATAAGGGCATGTAATGGATTCCGGATAACAAGTCTTCAGCATTCCGAATAGCACAGAGTTTCAGGTATTCTGGATAAGCAGGGTTTTGAATATTCCGGATAAGCCAAAGTTCAGATTCCGGATAACAAGTCTTAAACACATTCCGGATTAGCATACAAATACATATTCCGGATAGTGACCAACACACGGATTCCGGATAGCATCAATTTCTATCGGTTCCGGATAAGGCTTTTACTCATTCCTGATTGCTGCTAGTAGATACATTCTGGATAAGGGGCTAATCAAGTATTCCGGATATAGCTCATTTCTTTATTATTCCGGATTGTGTACTTATCACACATTCCGGATTGGATAGGACTTAGGGATTCCGGATAAGCATTTTCTTGTGATTCTGGATAAAGGTAAGTTTAGTGTTTTCCCAAATTAGATTTTTATTAATTTCAAACTTTATTTTTCCCGCCATTTTTACGTAGTTTATTTTCAAAAGTGTTTTGTCCTAGTTGTTTTCAAGTTTACATTTTTATAAAGTTTAAAGTTTTTAGTTTACAATAAAAGTCTTAAGTTTTAGTTTAATCTTTTAAAGTTTTCAACTTTATATTAAAATAGATAATTACCCTTTCTTTATTTTTACCAAGAACAACTGTGCAGCGTTCATTCCGGAATCAAGGTTAGATATCTTTCTTTTACATTTATGTTTAATAATTTTGTCGTTTATATTACTAGTAGACATAGATAATCAAAAGCTCCTCCTTTTAGTGACCAAAAACAATAAGTCCACCCTAAATCGTGATCAATTTGAATAGAATCGAGTACGAACAACACTCAACAAAGAACATCACAATCAGTCATATTAGTCCCTGGGATGCGCAAATATGGGTATTGTCAGCTGCTCTATGGACGGTTTTAGGTGGAAGTCCGGCAATGCTTCTGCGCCCTCGGCCTTGTGGCGTGCCAGCGTAAGGCCCTCCATCACGATTTCTAGGGGTACCTCATGGTCCTTATCCTCTAAACCAAAGGATAGCAGTGGACAAGCTTTCATATCTTGCAAGGCTGTTTATAAGTTTGGAATCGGCCTTCGGATCATAAACGACACCTCTGCTAATTATTTGTTCAGTAACTTTGCCTTGTGTGTTGTCACCAAACCCCTGGAAGTACCCTTGTTAACCGCAACTATGACAGACTTGGAGAAGGAAGTTCGCAAGTTGGGGTCTACCAAAGCACCCATAGCGGCTAAGCGTAAACCATGGCGCACTAGCCACCGCTTCTCGGCTACTTCCTTCATTAGGCGAGGATACAAATCTTCATGCAGCTCTATGCTCAGCCTCTTTAATTGACCGTTGAGGTCGCTTACATCCTCCTTCACCCTGGCGCCCAACGCGTCAACATCAGCCACAAACTTATTCTTTCCCTCTTCAAATGCCCCCATAGCAACCTGGTTGGAGGCCTTTAGCTGGTTGAGTTGGGCGCGCTCTTCATCGAGAGCGAAGGATAGCTTGTTCCTCTCATCTGTCAATGAATGGAGAAGGGTTGCATCCTTTCTTCCTCTCTCGATCTCTTGGTCGATTTTTTCTTGCATATCCCCTAGAGCGATGGATTTCTCTTCAGTGACCTACCTCAGTCTTTCCTCCGTAGTGCGGACTTTGGCAGACAACTCTAGGTATCTCTTCTTAAGATGTGACATCAATGTCACATGCTACGCTGCTAAATAGCTGGACTCATCGGCCAGGACGGTGTCACTCATTCCTTCCAGAATTTCCGCTCGGCCAGGGGGTACAATGTTATCCAGAAAACTTGAGCAGTCAAACGCGCTTGTTAGATCAGAAGATGCAGGCAGTTCCCAGTTGGGAGCAAAGACAGGGTCTTGTAGAAACGCACTTCCCCCTACTGATGAAGTCTTCTTGTGGGGGGAAGGCCTGGTCTCAGCTTTCGCAGAGGACTTCTATGGGTCGTCACTGATACATAAGAATGGCGGTGAGGTAGACGTAAAAAACATGAGAACAAGAACTACCATGTGTGGGAAAGCAATTACCTTAGGTTGATGGTGACTTGAGGAGTGCGAGGGGGAGTCTTCGCAAGGTTCTCCTCGAACTCTTCCTCAGTTGTGCGCACCTCTGTCCAGGAGGGACCGTCCCCAGTGCGCGCAGCTTTGCGTGAAGACAATGGGGGGCTCCTTTGTCTTTTCCCCAAGGTAGAAGTGTCCTCTTCGTCAAATCCTTATGCACCTTTCTTAGCGTCCTCGGTAAGATTATCCAAAGACAGCGAGGAGCTGAGGAAGGGCGGTGGTAGCTGTTGTACTATTGGTTGTTGTTGTGTTAGGGATGGCTGTTGTAGCTGTTGTGCTGGTGGTGAGGGTGGTGGCTGATCCGCGCCTGTGTCGTCATTCTCTTGGGTGGTATATGCCTCTCCGACTTCCAGGTCCATTGTGTTCTTTTGGGCACGGTCTTAGAGGGACTCTTCATTTTCCCTCTCAGGACGAGAGTATACCATCAAATCTTTCGGGAACGCACCACGAACGAGGTCAAGAACATCCATAACTGCGCAGAAAGCAAACAGACAAACAGAAAGATAAAATTTAGTTTCTTGGCACAAGAAGGTACTTACAGAATGCTACGGTGGATGGGGGAAAGAACCACTAACCCTGGCTATCCTAGGTGCAAAAGACGGGTATCCTGTGCGCGCCACAGATCACTGCGCGACTTAGTCCAAGGGTGACCAGCACACTCTCTGGATACGGTTGTACGGGGATACGATTGTTGTTTAAGGTCTCCGCGTCCTTGGAGTTATAGGAGTTGCGGCCAGGTAAGGGGTCCTTTCCCACCATTCCAGGGGTCAAAAAAGGAAGTGAAAGGGAAGGCGGCGGCGTCAAGCCAGAAGAATCTATCATTCCGGTCCCTTAGGGAATCTATTTTTCCGTCGTAACATTTCATCCCGCCTTTTCGCTTAACGAAGGATACCCAGCCATTGGCTAATTTTCGTTGATAGAAAACGCAGAAAAGGTCTACGGTGGGCTCTATGTCTAGGGTGCGGCAGTTTATTTCGAAATTCCAAATTTTAGCCACCCCTATGCAATGCAATTGAGAGACGTGGGTCTCATAATGCATAAATACACTAAGAAGGAAGCGTGACATGGGTATACGCTAGTTTACGTAGTCGAAGAACCGGGTGTACACCCCTATCTTTCCTGCTGGGGCCTGGCTTATATTGTGTCGAGGATTAGGAACCTATGGGTGCAGATAATTGGGTATGTAGAAGTCAGTGGTAAATTGATCTAACTCCTCTATGGTCAAGTTTGACGTAATGCTGGATAACTGTTTCACCATGGTGTTATATATGCAATAAGGTGGTCGCGCAGATTACCTTAGCATAGATCTGGTGATAATGGTGTGTGTTGGAGGCGTTAATAGAGGTTTGAGAGTTTTGTAGTTGGTAAACAGTCAAAAGGAGGCGTCAAGGGTATATATATATACCTACTAATTTACTGTTCACGGTTAGATATGTGCCACGTGTTTCCCACTTGCTAGATCCGATGGTAGAAGTTGAAGGGGTAACTATGACGTGGCAGGCGCTTTTCCCGGGTACCGAGTAGGTTAGGTAAAAGGGGAATGAATGCCTTCTTGGCGGGAATGTTTGAAATCTTTGTTCATATATGGACTATGCGAGTGTTCAGATTGATTTGTAGTCTAGTAGCCGCGGTTAGAACCTGTGACCACTAGACTGGGGGGACATTATGACGTATAGTCCCTTTTCAGGCTGGATAGTCTGACTCATGGGTACTACCCACATCCATCAGGAATGGATTGAATGCTTGTGCGATGCGCGCGCGCAGCCTAGGAGGCCCGGTAAGCCGTTGTCGCACATAAGGCTGATTACTTAGCCAGGTCCTTGTCGCAGCGCGACAAGATCAGACAAAAATATAATCTATCATATAGATATATTCTCCTAAAGGGAAGAGATATACACTTGCCTTGGTTATGTGATAAAGATCAAACTATTTTAGGTCATTATCTCTTCCTTTGGCTGCAAGAGTAGGAGAACCCAGCCAGGACTCTCTCGGGTATAAAAGGAACCCCATAGGTTCCACAAAGGTACGACACACAATACCCTAAAACACTATATACTCGAATCGATTACTTACTCTCACGGCGGAGTAAAATCGTGGGTCACAAACCCACGGTAAGCCTAACGGTGTCTGTTTAGTGCGCAGGGTCCTCAAAACAAGTTTCACTTGGTGCAAGAGCCGGAGTCCACAAAACCTCGAATTAAGCCTAATTCGGGTCAAGCTCGGTCCATCCAGCTTTTGTATCAACAGTTACAGATTAAATGCTTATGTTTTATTAGTTACCTTAGCCATATACATGCATGACCAGTTTCACCTAGTTATGGATGTACCATAACCATAATACTGGAGGCACCAGTGTTATGACTTCACCATGGCGGAGTGATAGCTCGTGGCGTCCCTTTCAGTTATTTGGACATTATTATATTATTATTATCATGTGGGGCGTATGGGTGCATCCTAGGTTTAGTTCAGTCAGGATTTCATGGTGAATGTGGTGTGTGCCTTGCATCCTTCACAAGGAGCTGATCCCTCCTACCCATTACCATTTAATTAAAGGCATCCCCTCTAATTTGCATGACGAGGTCACCCCTCCAAGTATTCATGCACGTTGTTGGCCTCATGACCTATATTGGCTTTTGGTATATTAAACTAATACAGATTTTTCATATGTAACATAACCTATGTTTTCAGTATTAAAACCAGTTAACATGTTATACGCCTAGGTTCTCCCAGGACTTATTCATTTCCGCTGCAATGCATGCTTTATATGCTTTCATTCCTTTATGTATTTATGCTATGCTATATATCCGTGCACTGAGCATTATGCTCAGCCATTTTCCATTTCCATGTTCCCAAACGGCAGGTACCCAAGGTCGCAAGTAGGATCTCCAGAGTATGTGCATTCGGATGGAAGCTATCCATCCTTTTTTACCTTATGCATTTATTCCTACTTTCTCATACTTACTTCATTTGGACATTGTTTAGTCCTTTCATTTACAGTACTTAATATTGCTTGTGTGTGAGTTACTGGGACTAACGATGTTTGATTCCGGTATTTCTATTTAAGGTCATGAATGTTTAGACATTTACCTTGCATGCTTTGATGACACGCCATATTTTACTGTAGCATTCCATCTTAACAAATGGGGTGTTACAATGTCAATCCTGCCACAAATGTGGACAAGTTGGCCACTTTGCTCGTACTTGTCAAGTTAATGTTGTCACTCAGGTCCGACCCAACCACAACAACAGGGGCGGATACAATGCCCGTGGGAACGGGAACAGACAGTAGGGAAACCGCAATACTGCCAGAGGAAATGGCAATGGACCTAGGAAGGGAGTTGTGTGCTATGAGTGTGGAGAACTAGGGCATGTGCCCAAGTTGGCCAACCAGAATAAGAATATTGGAGGAGCTTCATCAAGAGTGTACGTGGTGGGCAATGCAAAAGTCAACCCCAATTCTAATGTTGTTACTGGTACGTTCCTACTAAACAATCGTTATGCATCTATTTTGTTTGATACTGAAGTAGACCAAAGTTTTATATCCACTGAATTTAGCAGTGTATTAGAAGTCGTCCCATCAATTTTAGATCACCACTACTCCGTAGAATTAGCTGACGGTAAAACTGTAGAAGCTAACACTATCATTAGAGGTTGTACCTTAAATCTTTCTAAACATCCCTTCAACATTGACCTTATCCCAGTAAACCTTGGTAGTTTTGACGTTATTATTATCATGGATTGGTTGGCAAGATACCACGCAGTCATTGTTTGTGATGAATAACTAGTCTGTTTAGACATTTAACTTGCATGCTTTGATGACACGCCATATTTTATTGTAGCATTCCATCTTAACAAATGGGGTGTTACAATGTCAGTCCTGCCACAAATGTGGACAAGTTGGCCACTTTGCTCGTACTTGTCAAGTTAATGTTGTCACTCAGGTCCGACCCAACCACAACAACAGGGGCGGATACAATGCCCGTGGGAACGGGAACAGACAGCAGGGAAACCGTAATACTGCCGGAGGAAATGGCAATGGACCTAAGAAGGGAGTTGTGTGCTATGAGTGTGGAGCACTAGGGCATGTGCCCAAGTTGGCCAACCAGAATAAGAATAGTGGAGGAGCTTCATCAAGAGTGTACGTGGTGGGCAATGCAAAAGTCAACCCCGATTCTAATGTTGTTACTGGTACGTTCCTACTAAACAATCGTTATGCATCTGTTTTGTTTGATACTGAAGTAGACCGAAGTTTTATATCCACTGAATTTAGCAATGTATTAGAAGTCGTCCCATCAATTTTAGATCACCACTACTCCGTGGAATTAGATGACGGTAAAACTGTAGAAGCTGACACTATCATTAGAGGTTGTACCTTAAATCTTTCTAAACAACCCTTCAACATTGACCTTATCCCAGTAAACCTTGGTAGTTTTGACGTTATTATTAGCATGGATTGGTTGGCAAGATACCACGCAGTCATTGTTTGTGATGAATAACTAGTCTGTATTCCATGGGGAAACGAAACCTTGATCATTCGACGAGACGGTAACACCGACCTTACTGACACTAGACTTAGTGTTATCTCATGTACTAAAGCCCATAAATATTTGTTGAGATGAGGTCCTATCTTCTTGGCTCATATTTCCCAAATAGATGAAGAAGACAAACCCGAGAAGAAACAAATCAAGGACGTACCTATCGTCCGAGATTTTCCTGAGGTCTTCCTGATGAGTTGTCAGGCTTACCACTAACCCGAAAAGTGGAATTTCAAATTGATTTGATTCCCGGAGCTGCACCTGTGGCTAAAGCTCCATACCGGTTGGCACCATCAAAAATGAAAGAGCTAGCTGAACAACTTCAGGAATTATCTGACAAAGGATTCATCCGACCCAGTTCCTCTCCGTGGGGAGCTCTTGTTTTATTTTTCAAAAAGAAAGATGGTTGCTTCTGTATGTGCATCGACTACAAAGAACTGAATAAGTTAACTATGAAGAATCGTTATCCACTTCCTCGCATTGACGACCTATTTGACCAACTGCAAAGTTCAAGTGTGTATTCTTAGATTGACCTGAGATCTGGATACCATCAATTAAGAGTCAGGGAGGAAGATATTCCAAAAACAGCTTTCAGAACCCGTTACGGTCATTACGAATTCCAGGTTATGCCATTTGGGTTTACCAATGCACCACCCATTTTCATGGATCATATGAACCGCGTGTGTAAACCCTACCTGGATAAATTTGTGATAGTCTTCATTGACGATATACTCATTTATTCCAAGAACGAACAAGAACATGGGGAACACCTTGCACAAGTACTAAAGGTACTCAAGGAGGAACAACTTTATGCTAAATTCTCCAAATGTGAATTCTAGATTCCCAGAGTGCAATTCCTCGGTCACATTATTGATTGTGACGGTATTCACGTAGATCCAGCAAAGGTCGAATCTGTAAAAGATTGGGTATCCCCTAAGTCGCCGACGGAGATCCGCCAATTTCTAGGCCTTGCCGGGTACTACCGCAGATTTATTGAAGATTTCTCCAAAATAGCCAAACCGATGACTAAACTCACTCAGAAAGGAATAAAGTTTGATTGGGGAGAGAAGGAAGAATCAACTTTTTAGCTGATCAAGCAGAATTTGTGTAGTGCACCTATTTTAGCCTTACCTGAGGGCAACGATGACTTCGTTGTATATTGTGATGCTTCACACAAAGATTTGGGTGTAGTACTGATGCAGACAATGAAAGTGATCGCCTATGTTTCAAGCCACAGACAACTGAAGAAGCACGAGAAGAACTACACCACTCATGATCTAGAGCTTGGATCCATAGTATTTGCTCTCAAAATCTGGAGACATTACCTATACGGAACAAAGTGTACCGTGCATACTGACCACAAAAGTTTGCAACACATACTGGATCAAAAGGATCTGAACATGAGACAACGTCGTTGGATTGATTTGTTAAGTGACTACGACTGTGAGATCAAATACCACCCCGGTAAAGCAAATGTGGTTGCTGATGCTCTAAGCCGTAAGGAAACGGACCCTCCTATGAGAGTCTGAGCACTAGTTATGACAATCAGCTTAGACCTACCCAATCAGATATTGGAAGCTCAGACCCAATCCCAAATACCTGAAAACCTCGTGAAGGAAGACGCCAGGGGAATGCTTAGAACCGACCTTACCAAGGAGAAGTTAGAACCAAGAGCAGATGGAATCCTGTGTCTTCACGGGAGGAGTTGGTTACCTTGTTATGGAGACTTGAGAAACGTGATCATGCACGAATCTCATAAGTCTAAGTATTCTATACATCCCGGATCTGAAAAGATGTATCAGGATATGAAGAAGTTATACTGGTGGTTAAACATGAAAGCTGACATCGCCACCTATGTTCAAAAGTGATTGACATGTTCACGTGTCAAAATTGAGCACCAAAGACCATCGGGTTTACTTGTACAGCCCGAGATACCAAAATGGAAGTGGGACAACATCACCATGGACTTTGTTACCAAACTCCCAAAGTCATCTCACGGTTACGATACTATCTGGGTAATCGTCGACCGACTCACCAAGTCTGCTCATTTCCTACCAATTAGGGAGAATGATTCCCTGACAAAGCTAGCAAAGATGTACCTTAAGGAGATAGTGACCAAACATGGAATACCAGTCTTAATAATCTGTGATCGATACGGTATGTTCACATCAAACTTTTGGAAGGCTTTCCAACGAGCCTTAGGTACAAATTTGGACATGAGCACTGCTTATCATCCACAGACCGACGGTCAAAGTAAACGAACCATCCAGACTCTAGAAGACATGCTACGAGCATATGTGATTTACTTTGGAAATGGATGGGTTGACCACATTCCTTTAGTGGAATTCTCCTACAACAACAGCTATCATGCCAGCATCAAGGCTGCCCCTTTTGAAGCACTATATGGTCGAAAGTGTCGTTCACCTGTGTATTGGGCAGAAGTAGGTGAATTTCAACTCACTGGACCCGAGTTAATCCAGGAGACTACCGACAAGATCGTCCTCATAAAGCTAATAATTCAAGCTGCTCGCGATCGACAAAAGAGCTACGCGGACCAGAAGCGTAAACCTATGCAATTTGAAGTAGGTGACCGCGTCATGCTCAAGGTATCACCTTGGAAGGGTGTTGTACGCTTTGGTAAACGTGGAAAACTGGACCCACATTATGTCGGCCCTTTCAAAGTGATAGCTAGGATCGGGGAGGTAGCGTATCGTTTAGAGTTACCCCAGCAATTGAGTCGGGTACACTCTACCTTCCACGTGTCTAATCTGAAGAAGTGCTATGCTGAAAAACCATTAGCTATGCCATTAGAAGGAGTTCAGTTTGACGACAAACTCTAGTTCATAGAAGAACCAGTAGAAATCATGGAGAGAACGGTTAAGAAATTGAAACGCAGTCGCATCCCATTGATCAAGGTACGTTGGAACTCGAGGAGGGGTCCTGAGTTCACATGGGAACGAGAAGACTCGTTCAAAACCAAGTACCCACATTTGTTCACCTGACCAGTGACTTCATCTTAAGCTTTGACAAAGCTAAAATATCGAGAATGTGCTGTAAAACCTATGATTTTACCTTATTGACTTTGTCAACTGTTGTACTCTTTATTTTTGGAATCTCCATATTTCCACTTTCATATGATTAATTAAGTATCACCTTCATTTGTCATACTATCATTTCATATTTATTTTTAATATATATATATATATATATATATATATATATATATATATATATATATATATATATATATATATATATATATATATATATATATATATATATATATATATATATATATATATATATATATATATATATATATATGAACCTGTAGTCTCTTCTGACTACTCTGGCAATTGACTGGCCACATATTAAACAAGGACTCACCACCTCAGTACACATTTTCGGAAAACCATGATCACTTACTTATCTTACTAAGTACCTATTATATGTACATATTTACATATACTTTATACTATGAGAAATCATATGACATCATAAAACAATATCCATTATCTCACTTGACATTTATTTATTTTCTTCAAGTGTAATATTTATAATATTATTCACATTATATGCTTTCACCAAATGATCTAAAGGTTTAACCAAAATACCTAGAAACCATACAAGTACCTACACTATATTACATGGACTAATGTTAACTTCCAATTTTAGACAAGTCAACACATTTTTACCCTACAATGTATAAGTAGCCATGTATATATACATACACACTCATTTAATCATACAAAACTTATAAGTAAACTATCACAAAGTTAAATGTTACACTATGCAACCATACACATCTCACTATTTGAGACATACCTTGTCTCCTTTGACCTTAAACCACACGGCAAGACACAAGTGAGGGTGGGAAGAATTGGTTGCTAAATTTGGACATAGTACATGCAAATCCTAAACATATCTATACATATCTCACTAAGATACCATAGTACTTCAAATATATATATCAAATCCTTCCTTTTTCCTTATTATATCCGAATATTACTAGATCCAAAACACAAAACATTTCAAGTCCATCCTCATTCTCTCTCTAAAACTCTCGGCTTATTTTTGTTCTTCACCAAGATCCACCAAAAGCTTCCATTAATACCTCATTTACCATCCTAAAACTATGTCTCTTACTACATAAATACTAATCATTAGTCATTACTACACCAAACTAACATTACAAGGAAACAAAAGAAACCATAGAAGCACCAAAGGAGGTCACAGCTTAATATTGTCCAAGGGTTTCACCATATTGATCAAGCTTAAGTCCTTCCTTAGTTCACTTGTTTCTCCTTAACTTCACTTAACAAGTAAGTACCATGAAAGCTTATCTTTTTCTTACTTACTATCATTTTACATTCATTTGAGCATTCACATGAAACTCCTAGTATAAACTTGTTATAACCTCAAATCTAGAAAACCTAGACCCATATTAGGTCACGGCTAAAAATGGTGTTTCACAAAGTATGATGAAAAGTTTAGATAACTATGGCAAACATGAACATGTAACCATGCTAACCTAGAAAATCATGAAAACTTCCATGCATATATATATAGTCGTAGGCTATATATGTGGTTTTGGAGTTGATGGATAACTTGGTTATATTGTAGAGAATCACTAGATCTATGTTTTTCCTCATATTATATCTAGTTTGCCTTAATGGACTTGTAAGCCCAATGAATAGTAACCAAGTTAGGTTAGGCCCATTAAGTCCAAAAGTATAAGCCAAATAAGACTAGGAGCCCACTAGGCCCATTTATGCTTCATGAGCCCATTTAATATATTTTTATTTAAAATAAACTTTTTATGTGTCAAATATATAAGTTATAAAACTTTTATGCCAAAAATGTGATTCACAAAACTCTCGGATTAAAAAGGCGATTTATAATTGACTAAAAAAGTAATTTATAAAAAGTCTAAGGTTTAAACCGTGAGTTTTGAAACTCATTCTGACAAAACACCAAAGATAAGGAAAAATATTGTTTTTATCCGAAAGTGTAGGGGTTGAAACAACCCTATTCAAGAATTAGTAAAACATAGGGACTGTTTTTGTAAATCCCTATAAGTTAAATACACATGTTATACCCTAATAGAACTCTAGGGATCATTTATGACATTAGCCAAAACCCTTAGAAACCCTAGGGACTATTTTCGTCACTTAGGGAAAGTTGTAAACCCTAACTTTAAACCTAGGGACTAAAACTGACACAAGCCGAAAGTTATTCAAGCCCTAGGGGGCGGTTTTGTAAATTCCTTTATACTTTAAACCTTAGCCGAAAACTAAAGGGACTAAAAGTGACTTTTCGCCAAAGTGTTACAAGCCCTAATCTATGTATAAACTTAAGGGACTTATTTTGCCATAACTCGAAACTTGTAGAAACCCTAGGGGTATTTAGGAAAATGTCGTGGGTATTATTAAATGTAGAGGGACTAATTTGCAAAATTCCTAAAACTAATCTAAACCCTAACTACATATATATTCCTTAAAAAGTGTAATTTAAATTAATCCATAAGTACTAAAATCATCACTTTCTCAAACTTATAACTTAAGGACTATTAGATAAGTTATAGAAACTTCGAGGACTTTAATTTAAATAAAATAAAATGTTACACATTTTATAAACGTCATTTATATAAGTTATATAAATTAAATACGATTAAATTATGAAAGTAAATATATTAATTATATTTATTATTTTACCTGTCCTTTTAAATATATATAAAACTTTATTTTATAAATATTTAAACCAATTTATGACTGTACAAGTATAGGAATATTAAGTAACTAATTAATTACTTAACTATATTATTAACTACTTGTACAACGATAAATTAAATTATAGAGATCGTAATAAAATGCTTAAAACCAGTATAAGCATGCACAGATTTGTTCAGAGACTTTTATGCATTATGTTATGTATTTACTGAGACTGTATAATTATTTAGGTTGTTGACTGTGTCGTGAGCATTACGTTGGATTTCTTGTGACTTATCATTGTACTACTGAGGTGAGTTCATAGCCCCACATTATATATTGACAAACTTTTAAACCTTTTATGGGGGAGAAAACATGCAACATATTTCTTATGGACATAAACTAAAGTACGATAACTTTTGATTACATTTGCCTATTGTGGAATGCCTCCCTTACCCAGGAACTGGAACTGTTAAAATTATTGAATTGCCTGAATGTATAAATAGATCTATTTGGGATTGATTATCCCCATCTGGGTGAGTAGTGCTCACTGTGCCTGGGCCAGTACAACAGATGTTTATCTTGTATGAATAGAATATTGGGTGCATTTTTATTAATGTGAAGGGTCCTCATTTGTTGTGGACTTAACGTGTCAAGTGTCAGTTTCGGGCAATCTGAAATGTAGTTACCTTTAAGTATTGATTCTATGTGCATTACTACTTCAGTGAATGATTATTGTCCAAACTTAATTTATTAAACCTGTGAATTCACCAACTTTAAGTTGACTCTCTAAGCATATTGTAGAAACTAGAAGGTGGGGTTGAATAGTTTCTTATATTTACTTGTTAAAAGATGATTTTAAAAAAAAAATCCTTTTTCAAAAACTTAGACTTGAGAAAATATGTGAAATCTTCATATGCACAATATAAACAATGATAGTGTAACTAAACTAATACTAACTAATGTATATGCAAAAAGAATAAAGAATGTAAAGAGTTAAGGGTAAAGAAAGATCAAACCAAACACCAAGGATTTATAGTGGTTCGGCAACGAAGCTCACTCCTCGTTCCTACTCCACTCCTTGAGTACTCCTTACTCGAGAGTTCACTACACAACAAGCTCCTTATGGTGGAGAAAACTGTACACGTTGCTTAACCAATTTCCGACTCTAAGCTAAAAGTCGAGCCCTAATCATAGCTAGGACCCATCTACACAACTATACTTAGTGCATACACAACTTCCAAATAGACACAACTACTTGGATCTTCACAACTATGACACAACAACAAATGTATAAGATTTGATCTTCAAAGGATCTTTGGTGGTGGACTCAACACTTAACAAGAATAGTGTTCTTCTCTTTGCACTTGAAGAGGAAGGGATAGATGGGATAGATTCACTTCTAAACAAGTAGTAATCAATCAAATGATCAAGGATTTGAGTGATTTATGAAGTATGTTTGAATCTTGAAATTTATGTGCAAAAGAGGTGAAGAGAAAATCTGAGAATGGTCCACTATTTATAGGACAAAGGGCCAACGGCTATATCTGCCCGCGGTTCCCTATCTTAGCCGGCGGTACCTTATCGATAAGGAACCGCCTAGGCACTAGGGAACCGCCGGAGTAGACTCCGCTCCCTTTTTGTCCTTTAGTGGTGGAGGTCTTATCTGATTATAAAATATCCTGAAAGAATATTCTAAATCAAAAAATAATATGCCATTTTCAAATTTTCAAATATTTAATTTAATAAAACATTTTCTTAAAAAGAAAGTTTAATAAAAAAACTTGTCACACTTAATAAAAGGTGAGTTTTAAGAAAATATTAAATCACTTGATCACTTGATTAAGAATAGTACTTGTTTATTCATACCTTAAGTGAAAATGGGTAAAATGAAAAATACTTGAACTCAAGAATTTGTTTTTTGTTGTTTTCGTAAATGCTTGTTTTTACATATTGTCGTAATCAAAACTAAGCGAGACCGAAAAATGAAAGTAACGTTTTTAGGCATTATTGCATTAACAATCTCCCCCTTTTTGATTCCGACAATAGATAAACTCAATCACACAAAAACAGCATCTTCGAAGACGAGTTTATTCATTTCTCCCCCTTTGTCGAAGCAAAAAGGTTGCACAAGTCGATGTTGAAGAGACAGACTTTGCAAAGACTCCCCATTGGTGCTTACTCCCCCTTCCTTGGGGCACCGAGGAATCGAGATATGGTGACAAGCTACATAGAAGGGTTAGTTGAACAAAAGAGACAACCAACAAGAGATAGCTATAGGTCACAACAAAAAATAAAATAAAAAGAGAAGAAAACACAAAGACTAAGATCCAAGTGAAGTCATATAAAATAAAAAAAATCATACAAAGATGTATGAAAAAGGAAACAAGCCAAAAGCATAAATCTAATCCTAGTTAATCTAGAATTCTAAGATTTGCTTGAATTAGGTGTCTTGTGGATAAGCAACCAATGCTTATATGAAAGACAAGGTAGTGGCGGAAGGTGGTGGTGGTGGCTTGGTGGAGATCTCATAATCAAAGTGAAGATGAGGCTTGATTAAGAGACTCTTGATGTAGCTCAACTCCTCATAGATGTGTGCCATAGCAAGATGTTGATATTGACAACAATGACAATATGTCCCATGGTGCATGACATTATCATGAGAAGGAGGAAGAACACTAAAGGGTGGTGGTGGAAGAAAAGATGTTCCACAATCAACATTCTTGGTAGGAGAGATGTGATTTAGAGTGTTCTTGGGTGAATTTGGATTGAAAGTGTTCTTGGGTGAGTTTGGATTGAAAGCAATTGGGGAGAATGAAGCAGAATCAAGGCTTTCATTAGGAGAATAAGACATTTTGGGATGTGAAGTATGGCAAAATACTTATGGTTAAATAGGGAAGGCTCAAGGTATTTTTGGGGTGGTCAAAGGGTTGAAACAAAGATTCCCAACAGTGTTGGAACAAATTTGGAGTTTCAGAAATACCCGAAAAAGGAAGCACTGTACGCGGTTCCTTATCTCTTCTGGCGGTTCCTTATCTCTAAGGGACCGCGGTTCATATATGGAACCGCCTACAGAGGCTGTGTTTTGGTGGTGAAGGAAGATTTTTCAATTCAGCAAATTTTATTTAACTAGTCTAACTAATCATAGGGATATGCTTAAAATCAAAGATAGACAAAGAGAACACATACGAACTCACCAAGTAGAGATTTGACCAAAATACATGGATTTTAAAATAAAAATCGATTTAGGAGGTGTGTAAGACAAGACCTTAACTCACAACACAATGATCCTCCATGATTCTATCTTGTTCTTGCTATGTTTGAGAGAATCATACATATGAATTATGTAAGCTCGAGATTAATAGCAAGAATCTATGAAAAACATTTTTAGATTGAATTAACAATGTCAAAACATTTCTCGACCACTTTCGAAAGAGACTTTGAGAATTTTGAAAAAGAGAAGATAAGATTTTCATGAAGAGTTTAGGAGACTCAATGACTCATCGTGATAAAAGACTCAAAAGAAAATAAGAGAGTAAAAAAAAGGAAAGCAATTAAGGAATATGTTCCATTAATCCTAGACCTAGACGCAAGTAATTAAAAGGTTCCCTCTTAAGTGGCTTAGTGAAGATGTCGGCTAAGTTATCCTCGGAGGGTACCTTCTCAATTGAAATGTTCCCCTTTTGAACATTATCCCTAAGGAAATGGTGGCGAATTTCTATGTGCTTGGTTCGCGAATGTTGCACGGGATTCTTGCTAAGGTCTATAGCACCTTTATTGTCGCACATGATGGGAACATCATCAAGAGAAATCCCGTAATCAACAAGCACTTGCTTCATCCATAGAGCTTGTTGGCATGCTCTTCCGGCACTCACATACTCGGCTTCCGTGGTGGATATCGCAAGAGTGGTTTGTTTCTTGGAGAACCAAGTAGTTAAACAACAACCCATGAAGGTACAAACTCCACTAGTGCTTTTCTGGTCCACATAGTCTCCCGCGTGATCCGAGTCTGCGTAGACAATGGTTTCTACGTTGGTCCCTTTAGGATACCATAATCCTAAATGTATAGTGCCATTAATGTATCGGAATATACGCTTAACCGCTTAAAGGTGAGAGGTTTTGGGAGCCTCTTGGAAGCGAGCACAAAGGCAAACACTAAACATGATATCCGGTCGACTTGCCGTTAGGTACAACAAAATACCAATCATACCTCTATATTTGGTGTTGTCTACCGACTCACAATCATCATCTACGGTGAGTTTAGTATCCGAGGCCATTGGGGTCTTCATTGGTCTAGATTCTTCTAATCCAAATTTCTTTAGCATTTCTTTAGCATACTTAGATTGACTAAAGAAAATACCATCGTCCATTTGTTTAATTTGGAGTCCTAAAAAGAAGTTAAGTTCTCCCATCATACTCATTTCAAATTTATCATGCATGATTTTGGCAAAGTCATCACACATTTCTTGACAAGTTGAGCCAAATATAATGTCATCAACATATATTTGCACGATTATGAGGTGAGAACCTTTCTTCTTTGTAAAGAGCGTGTTGTCTACCATCCCCATGGTATACTCATGTTTAACAAGAAACGCTTTAAGTCTATCATACCAAGCTTTGGGTGCTTGTTTAAGACCATAAAGTGCCTTCTTAAGCTTGTAAACATGATACGGTTTCTCAAAATCAATGAAGCCGGGAGGTTGAGCTACATATACCTCCTCATTGATCAAACCGTTAAGAAACACACTCTTTACATCCATTTGTTGAAGCTTAAAGTCTAAGGCACAAGCGTAGGCTAAAAGGATTCTAATGGATTATAATCTTGCTATCGGTTCATATGTCTCGTCATAATCATTCCCTTCTTGTTGATTATAGCCTTGAGCTACAAGTCTAGCCTTGTTACGAGACACAACACCATTCTCGTCTAACTTATTCCTATAGACCCATTTGGTTCCTATAATGGTATAACTTCTATGTGGAGGAACAAGTTCCCAAACATCATTAGCAACGAATTGATTCAATTCTTATTGCATCGCAATGACCCAACTCTCATCCGTCAAAGCTTCTTTAACATTCTTTGATTCAATCAAGGCGACGAAACAAAAGAAGTTGCTTTGGTTTTGGACTTGAGATCTTAGGGTCCTTTGATTTAATTTACCAATGATATTATTGAGAGTATGATCCTTAGACTCCTTAATGTTTACTTCCTTTTCAACACTAAGGTCTTCAACTCCTATTTTTCTAACCTCTTTGGCTTTAACTACTTCTATTTCATCCAAGTCATCATCAACCAATGGTGGTGTCTTGGGTAAAGGAGGGGTTTCATCAAAAGTCACGTTAAGTGATTCTTCAATTACGCCCAAGGTTCTATTAAGAACAATGTAGGCTTTGCTATTTTGGGAATAACCTAAAAAGATACCTTCGTAAGACTTTGGGTCGAACTTGGTAAGGTAGTATTTGGTGTTGAGGATAAAGCACTTGCTTCCAAACACCCTAAAGTATTCCAATGAGGGTTTCTTACCTTTAAGAATCTCATAGGGGGTCTTTCCTAGGAAAGGTCGAATAAGAATTCGGTTGAGAATATAAGTCGATGTGTCCACGGCATTGCACCAAAACTTTTGAGGCAAAGATTGCTCATTTAACATCGTCCTACTCATCTCTTGGATGGTCCTATTCTTCCTTTCAACTACCCCATTTGATTGTGGAGTGCAAGGAGCCGAGAAGTTATGGGTAATACCATGAGCTTCACAAAAGGCACCAAATTGCACTTCATTATCAAATTCCCTACCATGATCCGTCCTAATAGAGACAATTGGACATCCTAGTTGATTTTGAATTCTTCGACTAAATATTTCGAAATGATCGAAAGCTTCATTCTTAGATGCCAAAAATCTAGTCCAAGTGAATCTAGAATAGTCGTCAACTATAACTAGGGTATAAAGGTTACCTCCATAACTCCGTATGGCGGAAGGTCCAAAGAGATCCATATGTAGGAGTTCTAAGCACCGAGAGGTTGAAACTAAATTCTTGGCTTTGTGACTTGAGTGAACTTGCTTTCCAACTTTGCAAGCATCACAAAAGTGACTATCAAACTTCATCTTGGGGAGGTGTCTTACCAACTCCTTAGAGACTAAAGATTGAATTAAACGCATATTAGCGTGACCTAATCTCCTATGCCAAAGAGTATAACTATCATCTATAGTCGCAAGACATATGTTGTCTTTTGACTTCTTATTGACCTTCATGACATAAAGCCCATGCTTTCTAACACCTTTTCCAATGACCTTTCCATCTTTTACGATTTCACTGTCATGTTCCGAAAAGATGACCTTACACTTATTGTCACAAATTTGACCTATACTTAAAAGGTTAAACCCTAAATTATCTACGTGCTCAACATTTTCAATGGTCATGGAGTCAAGAGAAACCGTACCTTTGCCAATGATATTACCACGTAGACTACTAGCGAAGGTGACGTTACCTCCATCATATGCTTTGTAGTGCGAGAACAAACTTCGACTACCCGTCATGTGTTTAGAACAACCACTATTCTTAATCCACTCGTCGCGTTCCAAATCAATTCCCAAGCATATCTAGGTAACAACACACACGATCAAACATTTGGTCCCCAACATCTCATGGGTCCAAAATTGTTAGTTCCAAACATCCCTTGCATTTGGTTGGGATACATGAATGGAGGAGGGTGTTGATCCCAAACTTAGATCGATTTAGCTTGTGTAAACGAGATTGAATCAAGTTTAACACATAGAGAAACTTTGTTGTGTATAAAACAATTTAAGTATTATGCGGAATTAATACTCAAACAAGAACACACAAATAATGTAAAACAAACTTTCACGTGATTGATTAGAACAAACTTGCTTACAATGAAAGTGTTAAACGTATGGAAACTTATATTGAAACAAAACCTAAAGGTCTTCTTTTATAGACTAAGAAGCCTTGTACAAGAGTCTACGTATCAGCTATTATAGGTAAAGATAAATATAGAAAATACATTGTTGATCATATCTTTACTAGAAATAAACTAGAAACATAATACGCGTAGACTAAATCTTCTATCAGTGCTTGACTTCATCCTATCAACGTTTGACTTCTTCCTGTCAACGCTTGATTTGTCAACGCTTGTTTTCTTCTTATCAACGCTTGTTTTCTTCTCGTCAGCGTCCAAGTGTACTGACTACATTTTATTCCCAACAATCCTCCCCTAAACTTGATATCTACTCTAGTAATCAAGTTTCAGAATAAAAACTAAGAACTAGGAGGATTCTTACAAATCTTATCAAATTGGTAATAAGCATGCCTAATCAAATCTTTGGCCACGTCACTTGAATAGTCAATCTCCAGCTGTGTTGTCTTCATCTTTTCCAAAACTTCTTTGGAAATGGGATACTTAGCGTCTACAAGAAGATACTTAGCAAACTTTGTAGAACTTAAATAATACACACCAGCAGCTGAATATAAACGCCATTGAAGTCTACTGATATCATCCTCAAGATCCTTCCAAACAGTATCTTCTTCTTCTGGTGCACACATTCTCTTGAATGTTGACCAAAGCTTTATTCCATTGACTGAAGTAGGTGCTTCAGTCTCATACTTGGCCATCAACAACCTCCAAAGGTCTGCCAAGTCTTCCCTATCCATACTTGCAAAGAGAGACATAAGAGTAGTAAATGTGTGTACCTCTTTCCCATATATGCCAATCATCCAAAATCCACTTGTATCTTCTTCATAGCTAATGATAGGGTTTCTGGCATCAAGAGGTAACACTTGTACCATATCTGAAGCTTCCATGAGTGAGAGCTTAATGCTCCTTTTAATAACAGCTTCACTGGGATTCAGTTTATCCATATCTTTAGGGAGCTCAAGTGAAACTCCCTTCTTCAAAGGCCTTGGAACAATCATTGCCTTTTGAATCTCCATCTCTTCTGCAAGTTCTTCTCTCCTTTCATCTGAGAGAAGTCTGATAGTATTCATTTCCTGCACTATTGCCCAAATGGGATAAGCCCTACACTCCAATTCTTCAAAGGTTAATCCCTGCTATTTCTGAAATGTCCATCCTGTTTGATGACACCTGAGCAACATGTAATAAAGCTCCCTTCTATCTCTCTTCAGAAGTGAGAAAATATTGCTAGCCTTATGCTTCAGAATTACCTTGCAGTCTCTTTGAACTCTTAGAAGAATCTCCAATCCCCAAATTTGATCTGAAATTGTCATATCTGGATTCTCCATAACCTTATCTTCCCAAGCATGGTACATCTGAGCAACTTCTTGCATATCATAATCTACCTGCAACTTTAACTCTCTAAGTTTCTCCCTTGCCAACTCATCACCATATTCAAGTCTTTCTGGTTATTCAATTATCATAACACTTGAATTTGAACTCCCTTCATCACTTCCTTCTTGTTCCTCAGAAGTAACAACAAATGGTGATTCACCAACCTTCTTCATTTCTTGTTCCACAAGTTGTGCAGCCAACTTTGAATCAAACTCTACTTGAGCTGCATCCTTTGGAACTTCTTTTTCTACCATGATTCCTTTACCCTTATCTAATGGATCAATGATAGGTAAAGATGATGATGGTACCTGTGAAGACACTTCCTTGATGATAGCTGATGACTGGAATACACCAACCATATCTGTAGGTCTGTCAACGCTCAAATTTTGTGTGTCAGCGCCCAACTTACTCTTGTCAGTGCTTGGTGTGTCAGCGTCCAAGGTCTGCTTGTCAACGCTCACCTTACTCGTCTCAGCACCTCTTGTGAACTGCTCCATCATTGCTATAAAGGACAAGTTCAAGTTTGTAGGAGTAACCAAAGATGTATCAAAACCTGGTTGCTTCTTCAATTCAGTAAGGACTTCAGCAACACCCAAAGATTCTCCATCATGTGAGCCTTTATCACTCACATGGATCTGCTCATCCTCCCCTTTGGAAGAATCCTCCATACCACGCCTATTGTTAGCATCCTCCAAAAGAACAATCCTCTTCCTCAATTGCTTGAGTTCAAGGCCTTGTGTACTGACTGTTTGCACCAGGTCTGCATTTTGCTTTTGCAAGCTAATGCAGACAGCCGTCAATTCCAACATTGTGTATGGTTCCAATCTGTCCTCCTCTAAAATGGGTATTTGACCTCCCAAAGTAGAGTCATGGGGCATGGATGAGGTCTTAAAGATGTTAGGACTGGCTTGACCTGCATCTAAGCGAGTACCAATAGTCCCAGCCTCATCCATAGCACCAACCACACTTGTGGTGGTGGTTCTCTCTGCAACATGGCTAGGACCACTAGAGGAGAACACTCCAATAGTCCTTGGGCGTTTAATCAACCTATATTCAGGGGGTGTAGCAGATGATGTGGATTGGGTGGTAGTTTGAAGGTTAAGGGGTGTTTGGGTCTGTGAAGGAAAGGTGTCAACGTTTGGATTACTAGTGTCAACCCCAACATTTAACATGTCAGCGTTGAAGGATTCTTGGTCAAGTTCCATGTGTTGAGGTGAAGGTAAGGGATCTGGTATTGGGTCAAGTTGTGGTTGTGGGTCAGGTTGAGGTTTTGCTGCTGCAATAACAGCAAGCATAGCTTGGGTGAGGGGTAAGTCTCTGTGTGGGGGTGAGTTCATCTTACTAAAAATAGCTTTATTTTGCATAGGGATCTCATAAAAATCATCATGATCCCTTGTGCAATACCCTTGGTCATCAAAAATCATTTGTAAAAATCTGGGATAAGCCAAAGTCATCTTATTACCCTTATTTTTACACATGCTATCAAAAATCAGTTTAGAAAAATTATACTTTTGCCCATTTGTAATGCACACAATTGCACTAGCAATTGATCTGTTAGTTTCATTATGTGCAGTACATTTGGGACTCAAACGTTGAAGGATGACATGTATTAAGTACTTCCAGGCTGGGGGGAATTCTTGTTTATGATATTTATTTAAAGTACCCTCTTCAGGGAACGGATACCCCAAAGCCTGAAGTCCTTGTTCTATCTCATTAATGGGGAGAGTGGTTATACCATCTGCATCATCAAGATGCAAATCCTGGCGAACCAAGGCTTCAGTAACCACCCAAGTACGCACATGAACAATAGCTGTTAATGTAGTCACATTATTAAGCGTTGAGGAACTAACAGTGTTCCAAAACTGTTTATATGAGTGACATGGATGAGAGGAGCATGAGAAAGTGCATACCTAAGTGGAGATGCATTCAAATACGCCACCATCTGGGTGTATTGTGGAAACAGAGCATCATCAGCCTCCAAATAAGCAATCATATTGTGCTGACTTCTGAATCCCAATACCAAGTCACTCGGTTTGAACTTAGGCGCCATTGATGTAGAAAGCTGTTTGTGAAAGATTGTAAAAGATGAATTATAGGAGAAAGGTTGTTAGACAAGAATATAAGACTAACTTGTTTAAAAAGTAGGAGCCAGATATATAGGAGGGATAGGCACATGTGATTGGTCAAAAATAAGGCAAGTATTTTCAAAATATAATGATGAAAATATTGAAAAGAAAATAAGTTATCTTGTGCATTAATTAAAAGTTATCAACTTCCAAAATTACGGCCCCAATTTTCGTCAAAAATAACAACTGGGTAGGACCCAATGAGTGTCAACGGTCAAAAATAATCCATCAACGCCCAACGGATACATTGTTGTCAACATTTGGAAAAGCCATGTCAACGTCTAAATTGGTCATAACAACGCTTGGAAATATATCTGTCAGCGTCCAAAAATAAAAGTAATAAAAATGAAAAAGGACCTTAACAAAGTAATTTATCCTAGTGAAGATAACCTATAAACTGAAAATTATTATAGGGCGGCAAGCACTGTCCAATTATGCACACTTGCTTATGCAAGATAGACATATCAGTCCTCTAGTGTCCCTTGCTAACCAAAATTTTTAACAGTTAAGTTATCTCATAAAATCCCTTGTAACTCCCAGGTAAACCCAATATAAATCATACCCAAGTCTCGCAATCATACCACATCCAATTCTAGGCCAAAAAGGTTTTGGCAACATGCATAGTGTATCAACTTTGCATGCTACAGTGCCTCATGAGATAGAAAATTAACTCATACTCACCAGTAGACACAATCTAGAATTGTGATAAGAGTATTATAAGAATACCCAAAAAGTCCTAAAGGTTCCTAAAACCTCCCCTTAAACTGTGATACATAAGTTGCCAAATAATATGCATGTAAATAAAAATTTATGTCAAGATAAGAATATAAATATTCCAACCATCATCCATAAATTGAAACATGCTCCAATGATTCTCCAAGGATCCATAAGCAACTATGTATCCAATGGTACAATGTTAACAAGGCCTGCACACTTAGATCAAAAACCACAAAACTAACATGTTGCTGACAACGTCACGATAACACTTATCAGCGTTAAGATAACCTTTGTCAGCGTTAGACAAATAAAGTGGAAAATATAACTTCTCAAAAAGACCAATAAAAATGCATATCCGGTACATATTTTTACACTAAGACCCCAAAACACATATTAAGTGAGATTGATCATTCCAATACTTGTTACCAAGTATTGAAATCTTCCAGTATCAAAAGGTTTAGTTAATAAATCAGACACATTTTCTTTTGTGTCAACCCTATCTGGTTGTATTAAACCCTTTTCAAAACAATCTCTTATAAAATGATGTCTAATTTCTATGTGTTTTGTTTTAGAGTGATGTACAGGTTTTTTAATAATGCATAAAGTGTTGTTATTGTCTACAAAAATATTGGTATGCATGAAATTATACCCATAATCCAACAGCTGGTTCTGAATCCATAAGACTTGTCCACAACAAGCAGCTGTTGCTACATATTCTGCTTCAGTTGTAGAATTGGCCATCATTGTTTGTTTCTTGCATTACCAAGAGATCAATCTGCTCCCAAGAAACTGACATCCACCAGTTGTGGATTTTCTATCAAACTTGTCACCACCATAATCACTGTCTGAATATGCAATAAGCTCCAATGGTGAATCTTTTGGATACCATAATCCCATGTCTGGATAACATCTAAGGTATCTAAAGATTCTCTTGACATCATGAAGATGACACTCTTTGGGAGTCACTTGATGGCGTGCACATGCACACACAGCAAACATGATGTCAGGCCTTGAAGCTGTGAGATACATTAATGAACCAATCATTGATCTATAGTGCCTGACATCCACATCTTTTCCATCTCCAACTTTTCCCCAAGGGTGTTCTCTATCCATAGGAGTACTAGCCCTTTTCTCATGTGGAGAAAAGCCAAACTTCTTCAAGATTTCTGCTACATATTTATCTTGAGAGATGAAGATACCATCCTCTTTCTGCTGAACTTGTAACCCTAGAAAGAAGTTCATCTCCCCCATTGCACTCATCTTGAACTTGTCTATCATAAGCTTGGAAAAGTCTTCACTCATCTTTGTTCTTGAAGAGCCAAAGATGATATCATCCACATAAGCCTGGACAAGTAAGAAATCCTTACCAGTCTTCTTTGTAAATAAAGTCTGGTCTATGGTGCCCCGTTTGAATCCATTTTCCACCAGATAGGTGGACAATGTGCCATACCATGCTCTTGGGGCTTGATGAAGTCCATACATAGCTTTCTTGACTCTATATACCTTGTCTGGATGCTCTGAATCTTCAAAACCAGGAGGCTGCATTACATAAACCTCCTCTACAATTGTGCCATATAGAAAAGCACTCTTCACATCCATTTGATAGACAGTAAAGCCCATGCAGGAAGCATAGGCTAGAAATATCCTTATAGCCTCAATCCTTGCAACTGGTGCAAAGACCTCCTCATATTCTATCCCTTCCTCTTGTGTATATCCTTGAGCCACTAAACGTGCCTTGTTTCAACCACAATGCCTCTTTCATCCTTTTTGTTCCTAAGAACCCATTTTGTCCCAATAGGTCTGACATGTCTGGGACAATCAACTAACTCCCAAACATCCTGGATAGCAAATTGGTGAAGCTCATCTTGCATTGCTTCCACCCAACTTGGTTCTTTGAGAGCATCAAAAATCTTCTTGGGTTCCTGTTGTGACAGAAAACAGGCAAACAAACATGCTTGAACAAGAGGGGTATCAACCTTCTTGTGAATATTAGCAATAAATCCTCCAAGATTCTGATGAGATCGTCTAATTTGAACAGGAGACATCACATCACCAATAATTAGAGAAGAGGGGTGATTTTTGATTGTAGAAGTAAGCACTCCTCCCTCAAAAAGTGTGTTGTCTTCAATCTCATCTTCCATGTTACCAAGATCTTCTTCAGACTCTATTCCCTCAATATCTGAATGAACCTCTCCATTTCTGTTTGAAGGTTCACCTTGTTCAAAATTGGAAGAGAAAATATGGTCAAGAGAGCTGTCAACGCCTGGATCATGGCTGTCAACGTTTGAGCCATCAATGTCTGAAGTTGTCTTGTCAGCGCCAGATTTTCCTTTGTCAGTGCCTGAAAGATCATGCATGTTGTAAACTGGTGATACTTGGGTACGACCATTTTCCTTTCCAGCAGCAGCAGCAGCAAATGCATTTGTCCATATGGGAATAGTAACATACTCAAGTATGGGTGCTGATTTGTCTGCTTGTGATCCAACCTCTTCATTAATCTGTGTACCTAGAACATCAACAACTGGTTCTTCCACAATATTTGAAGTTACCTTCACAATGTTTGGATTAGTAACAGGCATATAATTCAAAGTCCTAGATAGAGGTTCCAAGTCAAATAACCAATTTGGACCACTTTTAGGATCACTAGGTTTACTTTCTAAAAACCTAACATGTACCTTTTCAAGTATACGTTTTTCCTTCTTAATGTAAACCCTATATCCTCTACTCTACACTGAATAACCCATGAAGTAGCCTTCATCACCTTTAGCACTAAATTTACCTAAGGCATCACTAGTATCCAACACAACTACATGACAACCAAAAGGTTTAAGAAAACCAATATTAGGTTTCCTTCCCCAAAGTAACTCATAAGGTGTTTTGTTATGAATCTTGTTGACTAATGCTCTATTCTGAACATAACAAGCTGTATTCACAGCCTCAGCCCAAAAAGCAATAGGAAAGTGAGCATCAGCCAACATAGTCCTGGCTGCTTCTAGGGGGTTCTATTCTTTCTCTCATCAACCCCATTTTGCTGTGGGTTCTGGCTACACTAAACTGTCTAGTAATCCCTTTCTTGGCACAAAAATCATCCAACAGCTTATTTCTAAACTCACCACCATTATCACTTCTAAGCATCTTAACTTCATTACCAGACTTCTTTTCTATTTGGGTAATAAAGTTAATTAAAGTATCAGCAGTGTCACTTTTCAAAGCTAAAAAGAAAGTCCAAGTAAACCTAGAAAAATCATCAGTGATGACAAAACAGTAAGATTTACCATTCAAGCTTTCTATATTAGTTGGACCAAACAGGTCCATATGCAGCAAGTGAAGTGGTTTAGAACTAGAGTGCACCTGTTTAGACTTAAATAAGACCTTGTGTTGTTTGCCTTTAAGGCATGTAACACAAGAGTGGTCATTGTGGAAAGCCTTTTTAAGCAAACCATCAACCAAACCATGTCTCACAAGTCTATTTATATTTTTAAAATTAATGTGCCCTAATCTCCTGTACCAAAGATTACTCTCATCAACTGAAGCCTTAGCATATAGACATGACAAGTTATTATTCATCCTAATTCCATTAAGATTCACATTATAAATGTCATTATGCCTAGGTGTCCTATAATCAATGAATTTCTCATCTGGTATTTTAAAATCCTTGCTCAACACCAAGCATTCAGTATCAGTGAAAAGAACCTTATTTTTGTTATCACAAACTTGTGATACACTAAACAAATTATAGTCAAGCTCTTTTACCAGAAACATGTTTTCAAAACGCAAATTGTTGGTGAGAAGAGTTCCTTTGCCTGTGATAGTTCCATATCCGCCTCCAAAGTAAACTTTGTCACCATCCTTAATGGGAGTGAAGTTTGTGAGATAATCTTCCTTCCCAGTCATGTGCCTAGAGCATCCACTATTCCAATAACCATAATCATTAACCTGCTTTTGAATGCCCTGCACATAAAGAAAACAAATTAGTTTTCTTTGGGAACCCAAGCCTGAGCAGACTTGGATTCATTTGGTTGTTCAACAAGAACAGACTAAATCCTCATAACAACCCCTTGATCATCCCTTTTTGGATTAAACACCCAGTTAACCCCAATTGGTTTTGTTATGACCTTTGAAATATAATAAATCTGTTACAGGTCATAGAAATCCCATCTGAATTAGGGTTTTGATCTTGCTTAGGTCTCCATGTTAAGCTAGAAGAAGCTTTAGACCCCTTTCCCTTTGGTTGCAAATATTTACCATCATTTGGTCTGGCAACGTTTCTGTCAGCGTTTAATTTGGGCTTTTTGACGTTGAAATTACCCTTATCAGTGTTGAACCTAGGGTTTGCTACAGGAACCCATTTCTATTAGACCATGTATTGGTCTTCTAAAAGGTCTTTGTCCATAAGTATTAGACCCTTTAGTAAAGAATGGGGTTGGTCTAACAACTTGTGGACTTTGCTGAACAAAAGTTTTGGGTTTGACAGTGTTTGGCTTTTTGTCAGCGTTGACCTTTGAAGCGTTGACACACTTATAGGCTAAATGTGAAAAACTACCACAAGTATAACACGCTTTTATAGACATAACTCTAGGTCTAGAAGAAAAGAAACCTGTTCCATTATCACTAATTTGGCTTTTTGGTGACCTAGTTTTTCTATACATTTCTACATATTTAATACTAGGTTTTCTAACAACGTTTGAACCAAGGTCAACAGTCTTGCCAGTGATTGGGTTAGTCACTTTGATAGGTGTAGACTCATTTGGGCTATCACTAAGCATGCCACCCTTAACAAACAAGGTAGGGTTGGCTTTCTTCCATTGGTCCAAATCAGTCAACTTCTGCCTATATTCTTCTACTGGGGTAAGAACTCTTGGTGGAGGAATAAATTCCTCCTCTTGGAGTTCTGGTAAACCAGTCCAAGATAAGTCCTTTTTCTGGACACCATAGAAGTCCCCAGCGGGTGGTGGTACACTAGCATATTCTTTCATCCCAATCCTAGTCATATCCCTAGAATCCCTTTGTTCACTAACACATTTTTCTAGGGTTTGTGAGGCTTTATCAAATCCCTGAATTTTAAGGTCTACATTATCCTTATTTTTTATAGCCTCATCTAACTTAGCCTATAATTCAGCATTGACCCTCTCCATGATGTTTCTAATATCAGTACTAGCATTTAAATCATGTTTTAAGATATTTATTTGATCTTTTAGGTCAAGCTCCATTTTCTTATACTCAGCTACAGTCTTTTCAGTCTGAGTAAGAGCAAGTTGATAGTTAGACAACTTGCATCTTTCATTACCCACATCTGTTGACAATTTTAAAACTTCTTTGTTAAGTCTTTCAGTGTTTAGACGAAAACCCTTACTACAAAAAGCATCATCATATACCTCATTGTCTGATAAAGATGAGGAGTGTGCCATGAGAGCATAGTGAACATGCTCTTCTTCTTCCATTTCAGCAACCAAAGCTTTATTATCTTCCTCATCCTTAGTCAAATATCTCCAATCCCATCCAACATCATCAATTTCTCGCATTGCAACCATTGCTTTGGGATCCTGAGCCTTAATGATTTGGCTTAAGGTTTTTCCAGCACAGATCTTCTTGGAGATCTACATTCTCTCATAAATTGTCCCATACGATGATAATTGTAACACTCAACTTCGGATTTATCAAATCCAGCAGTGTCCTTGGCATTGAAAGTCATATTCTTCTTAAATCTTCTATTCCATCTATTTGCCCTTATGCTTGCAAGGGCCATATTCCACTTTATGTCCATCTCCTCCAAATGCTCATCACTAATTTGCTTAAGGTCCTCATATGTAATCACTGAACCATTGGGCAATGAAGCAATGTATGCACACACAGTATCTAGATCAATACCATCAGGCCTAACTCTTGGTGAGTCAATTTTGTATGTGTCAGCGTCTGAATGTGAGGCGTTGACAGGATTTGATCCAGCATTGACACAAGTTGATCCAGTAACGAGGTGCATGTATGACTCCTTTTGATCAAATTGACCTTCACTATGTGAGAAGAAGGCCATGTTTCCATTGGTAGACTTGCTTCCATGATCCAAAAGAGTTTCATTCTCTATCAGCCTCAGTTTATGTAATAACCCGAACTTGACGTCATTATTTTATCCTAATTATATAACGGATTTTTAATTTCTAAGTAATGATGAGTGATAGGTGTGTAAACACCCATCCTTTTTACCACTTAACTACAATAATAACCAAGCCAAAACGTGTATTTTATGTCGTAAATGTCGGAATTATGCGTGGTTTGTGTTTTTGTTATGATTTAGGACGAAAATGTGAAAAGGGGAGAAAACACGGGCATTCACGGGCTTTTATTGAAGAAAAAGACAAAAGACGAAGTCAAGAAATCAAGAGTGCAAAAAGAACGGAAGTCCAAGACCAATTTCGAAGAAAAAGTCAAAATAGGAAGTTTACTTAAAGCCGAAGAACTCAAGTCTAATTTATTGAAGAATTACAAGACGAGTTTAAAGAAATCCCGAGACAAAGTCATTAAAGTCAAAGAATTAAGAAGATTAAGGACTTAATGATGCAATTAAAGAAAGAAGAAAGAGGGGAGGAAGCTTCCTAAGCACCTCCCTAATCCACTATAAATAGGATTCATTTTCATTCCATTTGTTTTTGTTGGCTAATAGTGACAATTAGTTCTTCCATTTTATTTTCCTTGCACTTTAATTTCATGTCATTTAAATACATTGTCTTGCACCTTTAAATACCTTTAATTCAAGTAAGTTTCCTTTTAATTATTTTCAATCTTTACTTTTATTGTCAATCTTCTATCTTCCTTTCTTATTTGATCTTTAATCTTTATGCTTTATTGTTTATGTTCATGTTTATGTTTTTGATGTTTTATTGATTTGATTAAAGTGGGTTTTGATTATTTTGATTATTATTGTTGGTTTGATTGATTTGAATTGTTTGTTTATGATTAGTAGATGTTTATTGATTAATTTGACTTAATCTTTTGGTTGATTTGATTAAGTTTTGTCTAGATTCGTAGCTTCTTGTTCCCCGTGTTCTTCGTGATTTCTGTTTCCAGGATTATTCTGAACCAAGCTGTTATTCCGGATAAAGGTGGTGTTGTGATTGTTCCGAATAAAGCACTATTCAGGATAAGTGACATATTCCGAATCAGTGCAATATTCCGACTCAGTGGATATTCCGAACCAACCAGTTACTCCGGATAAAGGGTCGTTCATTCGGAATATTAAATATTCCGGATCAAGGCTTTGTGAAGAAAAAATTCTGAATCAGAGGATATTCCGGATCAGTAGTGTTTATTCGGAATAATTTATTATTCCGAGTGAACGTGCTCATTCGGAACATTCCGAGTGAAGGAGTTTATTCAGAACATTCCGAATCAAGACAGCATTCCGAGTCAAGGAAAACATTCCGAACCAAAGGAGTTCATTCGGAATATATTCCGGATCAAGGTGATATTCCGAATAAAGAGTTTATTGCGGATAAAGTGACATATTCCGAATAAAGGATTTATTCCGGATGAAGCATTTTTCCAAGTGAAGAAGAATCATTCCGAACGAAGGTGACATTCCGGATGAGTGATTATTCCGAATGAAGGACTATTCCGAATGAGCTATTTTCAGGTTATTTTAAGTTTATGTTTTTAAGTTTTAAATTTTTATTTTCAAGCTTTACTTTTCCCGCCTTTTTCCTTAGTTGCACTTTAAGTTTACTTTCCTTAGATTTATTTTAGCCTTGCCTTAGTTTAAGTTTTAGTTGCGTTTTAAGTTTGCCTTTAGGATAGTTTTAAGTTTGCGTTATTTACTTTAATTGCCTTTTAATTTTCGTCACGCTTTAAATTCTCGTCATTTATTTTAAATTAGATTTAGATTTAAATTAAGGTCATTTTCATTTACGTCTTACACATTTATTTTAAAACAACCAAAAATATTCTTTTTCACCAAAAACTATTGAGTCGCATTTTGAACCGGAAATCAATTCGAGAAGATACCGAGAAACGAACATTCATTGTTTAAATAGGATTGCAAAAACCTAACATTAATGAGTATTCCTATATTTGACGGTTTTAGTTGAAACCGATAATGTGTGACTATATTTAATTGTTATGACGATTCAAGAGTACTAATAGTGATCGCGATGCCAATGGATGCCCAAATATTATATTTTAGTATCGATTATTTCGATATTTAATATTTCTGAAATTTTTATTTCATTACGTATTAAGTCGAGTCGAACTTTATTATTTCATTTTGTGTGCGTTTAATTATTAAAACGGTCGATTTAACAAACGAGATTTATATTTTTATGAACCCGGGACAAAAGCCGACTCTCGTAAACATTTATAAAATTGACTAATAGTCATTTCCCGCTTTTTAACTAATATTTACACTTTGGTCCACAAGAATGCACCAATTGCAAAACAAACCTTCCTCCACCATATAAAAGGCCTCAATAAACACACACATGCATTTTAACTAGAAAAACTTTCTCTCCCCTCTTTTCTTTCTCTCTATGTCGTGACCTCCTCAACCAAAAACACCCCTTGGATTTGATTTTCTAGCTTGATTCACTTGAAACTAAACAAAGACCCATGTTTAAAATTCAATGGTGATTCTATTGGTATGATTTTTACTTACATGCATTCACTTTTACTTTTAAAAGATTTTTACTCAAGAACAATGGTGTTTGATCCATTTCATTGTTGTAGTAGTGTGTTATTATTATTATAATTGATTTTAAAAGTGTTGCATGTTATATTTTTTATATGGGTTTTGAAAGGATGGATCATGCAAGTGATTTAGGAATGAATGAAGATGTTGTAGATGATGGGTATAGCATATTTGAAGTGTTGATGTTGATAAAAATGGGTCAAAATGGTTGTTGGTATGATTTTTTAAGAGTCATTTTACATCAGTAGGTTTACGGCCGTTTTTCATACAGTGAATGTTGGATAAAGTTTGATATTATTAGATATTATTGTAGTAGTCGTCGAGACGCTCGTTTTGATATAAGATAGAGATTTTAACTCCTAGTGAGTCAAAAGTTATGTTAGTTTGAATATTCGTGTACCGGAAGACGAGTATTGACACAATACGAAATTGTTGTCAATATTTGGATCGAATCTCGGGGACTATAAGTTGAGTTTTAAAATTGATCAAAGGCTGTTGTTAGGCTCTAAACTTATCATTTTGAGTCTATTTTCAAAGTCAAGTGGTGATTTTATAAATGGAAATGTTTAACAAGGTCAAAATGGTTTTACAATGCAAGTGTGCAAAACTGTCCGGTTTTTAATGTCTAAAGATGTATCGAGCAGGTGGTTCTAAAATGTGAATCATTTGATGAAATTTAAACTGAGTCTTTACAGATATTAAGTGAGTTTGTCACCAAGTTTCGTCGAAAACGGAGTTGATTAGGTATGGTAAAACAGCGTGTACTTTTGGTATGTACCGGCTGAGTATTTTTGGGAGGTACTTAACCTCGCGTCATAGTTTGAGACGAGAGGCTAATCTATTAGCTTCTCAAAGTTCTAAAAGAATATAAGTAATGTGTGAGAGTGTATATTCTGAGATTGGAGACCCATTTAGGGTACTTGAACCGTATTGATTTGGCATCTTGAGATGGATCAATATCGAAGGTGCTAGTCTTGGAAAGCTAGTACTTGTCGTGGAGTTAGAAGGAATCACTTGCATTGATTGATCATGTCTATGTACATACTATTTTGAGTCGATGATTTTATTATATTAAGTATGTTTTGAAATACTTAAGTATGTGGCTAAGCGCGCACCTTATTTGTTAGGTGACGTCTTTTGATGTGTATATATTTGGGAGGCATCTTCACTTCGGTGATCATTACTACTACTAGCTTCGTATCCCATCTAAGGTAAGTCTATAGCCTCGCTTTTACACTATTTTGTAAATGGATTTTAAACCCGCGAGGGGGAATACATGTTTTTCATAAACTTAGAACACAAGTCTTTTATGGTATGCTTGTCCCTCTATGAATGGACCCGTGGTTGCCTTTAAATTGCATTAGGTGACTGCCTTTGTTAAAGCCTCAATTATGGACCGTTAACTAGCTTATGATGGGCTAGCCGCTAGTACAATTAATAGATCTAAGGGGGAAGCCGCCCCGGTTCAGTTTGTGTGGACTTGTCACAGAAGCTTAGGCCCGACCTCCACACTGTTTGAGCATATTGTATTGAGAAGTCAGGTATACGGCAATGTACCAATAATCTGGAGGTAACCGACAACTAATAAATCTCCTGTCTTATCAGACCTATAAAGGGAGTGTCTAAGGGCTCGGTTCCATGAGCTTATTGTAATTTATGCTATATACAATTATCATTGTTGATGCAAATTATTATTCGATGCTTGTTAAGCATGCCACATACTTATAATCTTTACTTGTGTTCAAATGATTTGTAAAACCTATAGACTTGCTCAACCTTTGTGTTGATAATTTTACACATGTATTTCAGGTAATCTAGATGGATAGCAGCGGAGCATGTGAGGAGGAAGTTGATGCTTACCTGTCTAAATCTTTGTTTACTTTTCCATCCTATAAATGAATAAACTGCTTTTAAGCATTTAATGTATTGTGATTGGTAACGGTTTTTAGGACTAAACGCTACTCTGATTTTATATATATATATATTGGGATGGGAAACTTTTGGACAAGGTTGTATATTATTTTAACGTCTCTTTTGAGGTCGTTGTCTATGATTGTGTGCGATGTGCTATGAGTAGAGCCCCAAAGTGTTATTCCGCTGCGTAGTAATTTGGCGGTGTTACAAATTGGTATTCAGAGCCACAAGTTATAGAGAAGTAGGTCGATTTTGAAACTGTCCTAAACTATAACTTTTGGTGTGTTGTAAAAGGTTTTAAGCATGCAACTACTCCGCATGGCTCCGGTAAGGCTATTCTTGTATTACTTTTTACTGATTGTGATTATATGATACTATGTGTATGTAAGAATGGTAATATGTATATTTATGAATATACTATGGTATTTAAAGGCATTGCACGTGAAGCAATGTTCCTTGAATGATTGTCGTACATTTTATAATACGGTTTTGTATCAGAATTGGTTTCACTGCCCATCACCGATCTTGATAATTATGTATTATCTGAATGCGAGTATGAAACTCGTTTGATACTTTGAGTATGTATATATGGTTTCGTAACCTATCGCATATCAACTTGTTTATGTTCGATTGTTATCATCGTATCGTGATGTGCCAATGTTGGACATCTCCTTTCGAAACGTAATTGATAAATGCGATGTTCGTGTTTTCGTTACTCTTACTGAAGGTCTACGAGATTAATGGCCTATTCTATATCATGTATTTGGTGGATTTAGATGGTTGATTGATTGATAATTAAAGAAGAAGATGAAGGAATGAGATGAGGGATTAGAGAGAGAAAGGAGAGAAAAGGGGAAAATAGAGAGAGAAAGTAAATATGAATAATGATTAATGTGTGAAATGGTAATCAACAACCCCTCCTAACATGCTAGGAGGGGATATATATAGCCCACCCTACATGTGGGCTATATGGACTATACATAAGATAAATAGATCACGAGCCCATTACATAATTATCGTTGGAGCGATCGATCCTTCATAAATACGTAAAACGTATTTCCAACAATCTCCTCCTAAGGGAGGTCGCTCCAAGAAACAAAGTTCTAAATAGTCTATAACTCGTGATCTATGCTAACTAAGATGTGACCGAGACTTTATTGGGAAAAACGTATTTCCAACAATCTCCCCCTAAGGGAGGTCACATCTTTTTACAAAATCTTAAACCTAGCATCTATGCTTGAGTCTTCGATCTTGTTCTTGTGAATATGCTTGATGTGATCTTTGACTTTAGTCTTGAGCATGTTTCCTTGCCTTGACCTTGTGCATTCTTCACTTGTGATATTTGCCTCTTTGTGACTTCATGTTCCACATACTTATACTTCTAAATTCTTGAAAGCTTCAGAGTTTGATACAGCGGAAGACTTGACCTTCAGGCTTTCTTGAATTTGTTGAAGTACTAATTGTATGTAGTATAAGCATGTGGTGACGACTTCTTCTGGATTGTACACCGCAATGCCACCTTCGTGTTACGCTGCATAAGACAGTTAGCAACAAAACAATATACACGGATGAAATGGCCTTGAACATTTCATTCTAATTCGGTAGCAATTTACCTCCGGTCGGTGAAGACCGTTGGACGATATTAAATATCGTACTTGTGGCAGGTAGTTTCAATAAAGAACCTCCTTGACAAGATTTCGCGGGTAAACCCGTTCTCTTTACTCGACCGTCCAAAGCTGACTGCGAACGTAAAGAGTGGATCATTTGGATAATATTATCCGCATGATTTGAAGCCGTCAATTCATGTTCCTGGAACAAGTGAAGTTCAATTAAGAACCGCACCATCGTAGCTTTCCAGTTGTCACTAGCTTGATTCATATAGAATCTTGCAAGTTACCTACCAAGTGCTGTTTGATGTTAACACTAGAAGGATTTCCACTCGTCACTGTGATCAATAAAGAGTCACTCTGAGTGTTCTGGCAAGATCATATGATAATGCGTAGAGGCCTGGAACGTGTTTAAATTCATTTAAGAATTAAACCACTGTTGCTTTCCAGTTATCACAAGTTTGATTCATAAAGAATCGCACAAGCCACCTACCATGAGCTTTTTGATATTCGCTCAAGAAGGATTTCCATCTTCATTGTAGATACTTTCGTATTACTCGGATGGTCAGGCAAGATCATGAAGATTTTGCGTAGGACTCTTAAGATCTTTCTTACTTTTCACATTGTGTGAACAAGCAAGGAATAATGAAAGAGTGTCCTAATGAGATATTTTACGATCTCAAATGGCTCTAGACTCGATCGTGCATTTTGGATTTTTTAGTGATCGGAGGCTGGAGAGGAGTGCCACCTTTTCAATACCAATTTATTCGGAGTGAATAAATCAATAGATAATGTGTTGATCTCCGTGTGATTAAAACAAATACCTTTTGAGAGATATTTGAGTTAGCTGGGAAGGGTTGTGCATTGCATCACTGGGTCCATGACGTCTTTCTTCAATATCGAGAATCATTAACAAAAATGATCTCAATAGCATATGTATTGACCCGGTTTCTGCCTAAAGTTGTAAGGAGGGCTTCTTTCTTTACACCCTTTATCTTTACAATTCTTTTTCATTCTTCAACCCCTTCAATGCTTACCAATACGTCATAACTAGCACCTTGTTGTGATTGTTCCAGTGCTAACTTAAGTACTTGGTCGGCATTCAGCTACGTTCACAATCTTTCTCCATCTTTCCTAAGGACTACTATTTCTAGCTATGGAATGTCCTTGGGAAGATTCCTCCGGTTCTAGAGAAATCATTGGACTTTAACCTATCCTACCATCCTTATGTCACCACAATCTTCACCGTCGTGAATAGAGATGTTTTGGGTAAGTGTATGTCACCATGAAATCCATTTTGAAGTGCAAATCCATTTTGCTCCCCCTTAACATATGCCACGATATCCGAAAACATTTTGCACATGTCGGGATGAGCTATCACTTTAAGTCAAACCATTTATGATTGATCATATCCCATATTAAATCACATTTTCTCCCCCATATTAAAAATATTAACCCAATCGATGTTTTTAATATCAATTGATTTAATAGCATTTTAAGAAAATTTGGGAAGAAAAATGCAAGTCCAATTATCTTCATGAATTACACAAGCTCCCCCTCAAATTAATGAGGGTGTGCTGAAACGTAAAATAAATACCTTTTAAACACAAGTGTAAGGTATTTATCACGTGCAAAGATCATATATGATAATGAATTCACAAGATTAATAATTTACGAGGTAGGACCTGAATGATGGAGAACATCATATGAAAGAATCACATGGTTCTTGTTCACGAATGTTGGTCACCTCGTCACGTCCCCGAGAAAATTAATTCCCGTTGTTGAGTCAAAGCTTTCCGGTGAAATGCTTGACTTGATTATGAAAAGCGGGTTGCTATCTGAAATAATAGCAAACCATTTTGAGCATGTTTTAAAAGTTTGAACTTCTGCTCGAACTTTATTTACAACCCCGTGTCATTATTGAATGACATTTCTAGGTTCGTAAATATTATCGATTCCAGAAGACATGCTCGTTTTATCAAAACGTTTTTGAACACACAATTTTGAAAGATTTAGAAAAACCTTTTGAAAAATTCTTGAAAAATTGTGTTCAAAGTTTTGAAAACCAATTACTTGAGCTTAAGATTTGGAATATCTTAGGAAGCTCAATTCCGAGAAGTTGTAAACTTCTCTTTGTTAAGGATAAGTTTATCATCGGCGATAAACTTTCCTTTTATCTGAAGAACGAGTCCTAAGCTGACATTTACTTAGAAGTCGTGTTCATGAGCTTGAAAACTTTGATTGTTTTAACGGAAAGCTCATGACCGAGAAAGGTTAATTTCTCGTTACGAGGAAAAGTTCTCTTATTTAAAAGATACACTTTCCTTTCTGAGCTTAAAACTTCGAATGTTTTAATACAAGCTCATGACCGAGAAAGGTGAATTTCTCGTTAAGAGGATAAGTTATCATAAAAGATAATCTTTTCTTTATTTTAAGTTCGAGTTACAGTCTGACATTTAACTGTAAGTCATTATGCATGAGCTTAAAAACTTGGAATGTTTTTGATATAAGCTCATGCCCGAGAAAAATGAATTTCTCGTTGTTAGGATAAGTTTACCATCGGCGATAAACTTTCCTTTCTTTGAAGAGCGAGTTATAGTCTGTGATGTGACTATAAGTCCTTGTGCATGAGCTTAAAAACGTGGAATGTTTTTAACATAAGCTCATGCCCGAGAAAAATGAATTTCTCGTTTTTAGGATAAGTCATCATCGGGATGAGCTTTCCTGTCTTTGGAGATCGAGTTACAGTCTGTTATGTGACTGTAAGTCCTTGTTTGCAGCTTAACCATGAATCCCCTGAGACATTTGTTTCTCTGATATCTGCTTCTTCAGCAACCAAACTCTAAGAGTGTCCTTAGTTGAACGGTACACAACGATTGGACCGCTTCGTTCTTTTGGAACATCAACTTTGGTACCTGCAATCTCATTAGGAATTTGCAAGCTTTGACGTGGGTTAGCGATATCAATTATAGAAGCACATGGGGGTTCACAGTTGGCTTTACTTGTGTCAGAGGTGGCCTGAGGGGATGATTCACTTGTCTTAGTTGGCAAACGTTTCCTTTTATAGAAAATCTTAAGTTCAGGCTTAAGTGATGTATCATCCTTTGTAATTTCCTCCCTAGTAGTCTTAGTAGAATCGGAGACTATCCTAGTTAAAGGGCACTCGTTTCCTACAAGAGTGAAAGTTCTACCAGTGGGGCGCCACATTTTACCAATGGGTTTGATTTTAGCGATCCACTGGGATTTAAGTCTAGCACGGGAGTTCACCTCATTAAGCAATTTTTTGATACAGGAATCATGATATGCCGTAAAGACACATTTTCTACATGTTTTACAGGTAGCATATTTAATGTCCGAGTAATTCCTAGATGTTTGATCTATGCTCCTAGGAGATGACATGCTACGGTTAGCAGTGTTGGGTAATCTAGAAGGCATGTGACTAGGATTGACATTGCTATCTCTTACATGTGTCTTTTGCATAACTTCCCTTAGACCAGATTTATGGCCAATGTCATTTGACCTAGTTCTAGACGTGGTCTTGGTATTTTTAGGGAAACTAGGGGCAATCATCTGATTAGATCTTGCTAACGCTGTTTTGATCACATTGGACCTAGTTGCTGGAGTGACTGGTCTAGAAAACTGAACCAAATCAACTTGGGAGGCAAACCGCGGTCTCGAGGATTGTGGTCGCTCGGATCTAAATGCAGTAGGTTGTCTGACAATCGGTTGTCTGACGAACTGATTTGTAGGCGGTTTCCCCAAGATTGATGGTTTTTCAAGCTTAGTGTCCACACTAGGTCCTCTAGTTTTCCTTAACTCGTTTTTCAACGCAGCTATAGCAAAAACCTTTTCCTGTAAATGGGCCTTTAATGTTTCATTTTCTTTGAGCACGTTATCTTGGGATGCCAACTTAGATTCAAGCAGTTGAATTTGTTTCAAAAGATTATCCTTTTCAGCTTTAGAATCTAGAACAGTTTGATCCAATTTTCTTTCAAGAACAACGTTTGACTTTTCAAGTTTTTCAAAGTATGTTTCAAATTTATTCGTTTTCTTAGAAAATTCAAGTTTGGCATCCTCAAGATCTTTTGATTGCCGAGCTACGATTGTTTCGAGCTCTTTAATCTTGGAATCAGAAGCAGTCAATGAAGGAGTTATAGGATAATTATCATGATGTTTAGCATTCTGAACAATCTCTCCCCCATTATGACTTACATCGGATGAATCAGAAGTGGTATTGCTATCACTCTTTTCCATCCCATGTTTGTCATAATTAGGTTCAGAATGCTCAATATGCGGCATGTCATCAGCATATACATCATAACCAACATCACATTGTACCATGTTTGCAGGCTCTTCGTCATAAATGGGTAAGGTGTCATCAAGAGAAATCTCGTAAACATTCCTCGACGTGCCACTGATATCATGTTGTCCTTCTGAATCCGTGCTCTTGCCATCGTTAGGCTCCAAGTAGTCAACCGTATGACCATTCTCCTCTTGCATCTGCGGCATTGATTTTTGCACTCCATTATCATACGTTTGCTGAAGTTGTGATTGTTGATAAATCGAAGACGAAACCGATGTCATGAGTTTCAATATTGTATCACGGAAAACTCGAAGCTCGGTATGTGTATCTCGAAGAAATGATTGGCAAATCACAGAACTTTCAGGCTTAATGATATTGAATTGGAGGAAAGGCGTGAGTTGTGTCACAAGATCCTTATAGGCAAGTGCCGATGCAGAGTGATTAAAGTTTCCATGGTTGAGTTGCTCGGCGAGTTGGGTCAAAGTGGTAAAAATGGAGTCGATGAATATATGACGATCTTGTCCAAAGATTGTCACAAATTCGCTCCCTCCTTGAATCCCCGAAAGAGTGACAAGATGAGACTGGAGCATTTGAAATGAATTTATACCACTTTCTCTCGCGTTGGCTTGCACTTTATGTAATTCTCCCTTGTTCGATGTCGAATTCAAGAAATCTATTGAAAGTCGATGAATGACAACTCAATTGGCAGCTCAAGAAATTTTTTGTCGACTCAACCGTTTGATAAAACAAATCGGAATCCAATACTCCCTAACACGTCACTTTAACACGTCACTTTAACACGTTGCGATTATAACTTAATATCAAAAAGTTTTTTGAAATAAAAATTTAAAAAAAAAATAAAATAAAATAAAATAAAATAAAATAAAATAAAATAAGAAATAAAAAAAAATAGAAAAATAATAAAAATATCAATTGATTATTAAAATAACAGTTAATAAAAATTTTCAAAATAAAATCAAAATAAAATAAAAAAGATAATCGAAAATGAGTAAACAACAAACAATATTAAAATAACGTTAATAACGTGTTCCCATGAACATAAAATGAAAACATTTTCCCATGAACAGTTAATGAAAACATTTTCCCATGATTATTAAAATAACGTGTTTGATATAAAGATTTCTTGTAAACTCCGTCCCAACTACTGTTGTTGCCTCGTTGTATCCGCCCAACTTAAATAAGCTTGTCTCCTCATTTCTTGTTTGACTATATCACATAAACCAAAAACACACTTTTCTCTCTCTCACAATTCGTCTTCACCCTTCTCTGTTTCTCACAAACACTCAAATCTCTCTCTTATCTCTCAAACAAAAACAAATCTATCACAAAAAAACTCCGCCCCTTCTTACTCTTCTGAAACCCAGTTACCAAAACCCTGATCAAGAACAAAAACCCGGATCAAGAAAATCTTAGTCGGCTTCAAGATCTTGCAAAAGGTCTCGGGTAGGTTTATTTTAATGTTTTTGTTGAGTCCCTCTTCTTCTGTAGCGTCTTTCTGTGTTGGTTGTTGAGAGGGTTTTCAAGAGAGTCGGATGGGAGATGTGAGTTTGAGAGGGATTTGTGTGAATGGGTTTTGTTGGTGATACGAGAGAGTGTCTGGTGAGGCTGTGTGTGTCGAGGGTGTTTGTCTGAGTCGAGGGTGTTCTGGTGAGGGTGGGTCGAGAGGAGATGAGGATGAGTCGAGGGTGGGGGGGTCAGAAAGATGAGACGAGGGTGTAAGGGGTGTTAAGTGTGTCGAGAGTTTGTGAGTCTAGTCGAGAGTTGTTTGTGGGTCTTATCGAGGGTGGGGTAAAGAAGTTGTTTTTGTGTGATGTTGGGTCTGTTTAGGTTAAGGGTCGAGGGTGTGTGAGTGGTTCGTGATAGGGGAGTGACGTGAGTGGAGTCCGAGAGGGTGGGTCGAAGGGGAGTCGAGATGGTTGAGGGTGTGAGGGTCGACGAGGTGATGTTGTTTTAAAATAGAGGTGATGTGCGAGGGTGTCGAGGTTGAGGGTTTGGGATTCTGTTGAGTCGTTTATGAAGTTTGAGACAACTTTTCAAACCGAAACAAAATGAATTGTGGGAGGGTCTTGGGTCGAGAGGGTGGGAAACTTTTGATTTTGGTTTTTGGTTAAAGACCCGTTATGTTTGAATCAAAACTTCATTCGGAAGTGTCATTCATTCGGATGTTTTGTTCATTCGGATGTTTTGTTCATTCGGATGTTTTGTTCATTCGGATGTTTTCTTCATTCGGATGTTCTTGATTCGGATGTTTTGATTCGGATGTTTTGATTCGGATGTTGTTGATTCGGATGTTGTTGATTCGGATGTTGTTGATTCGGATGTTCTTGATTCGGATGTTCTTGATTCGGATGTTCTTGATTCGGATGTTGTTGATTCGGAACTTTTGGCTCACTCCAAAAAAAATTCTTCACCCGGAACTTTTGTATCAGTATTGTTGGACAAAATTTGGACAGTTTTGATGGACCAAGATGGACAGAAAGGTTTGACAGATTAGGTAGTTTGACCAAAAATTAAGAAAGATCCAAAAATAAAAAAAAAAACGGATAAACGAAAATGATAACTGATTAAAAAAATAACAGGACGCAACTGATTAAAAAAAATTTAAATAAAAAACTGATTAAAAAAATAAAAAAAAAGATAAAATTGATAAAAAAATTTAGAAATTGATAAACTTGATAGATTAAAAAAACAAGAAGAAATATAAACTTTTTATAGAAATTGATGATTAAATTTGTGATTAAAAACAATTAAAAATACAAACTTTTTATAAAAAAAAACAAACTTTTTATGAAAAAATACAAACTTTTTATGATCTAAAACATAAAAACACAAACTTTTTATAAAAAAATACAAACTTTTTAATATTTAAGCATAATTAAATCAAAACCCACCAAAATCAAAAAGAAATAAAACAAGAATAAACCAAACTAACCATGGCTCTGATACCAATTAAAGGTCTACGAGATTAATGGCCTATTCTATATCATGGATTTGGTGGATTTAGATGGTTGATTGATTGATAATTAAAGAAGAAGATGAAGGAATGAGATGAGGGATTAGAGAGAGAAAGGAGAGAAAAGGGGAAAATAGAGAGAGAAAGTAAATATGAATAATGATTAATGTGTGAAATGGTAATCAACAACCCCTCCTAACATGCTAGGAGGGGATATATATAGCCCACCCTACATGTGGGCTATATGGACTATACATAAGATAAATAGATCACGAGCCCATTACATAATTATCGTTGGAGCGATCGATCCTTCATAAATACGTAAAACGTATTTCCAACACTTACGATTTTGAAGAATCATTTATCCGTGGCGACATCTTCTATGTAATGCGACGTGTGATATGATTTTATATATGACCACGTTTTATTGGAGAAAAGGAGGATGCCAATGTTGGACTTAAGATATATATATCCTAATCAAATATATATAGTTTGGGTATAACAATGATATGCTTGTAGTAGTCATTCGGTTGAGTGACTTAATATTGTGTATCTAACTGGAACGGGACATTTAGATTTATAGATTTTAACTCGCCCAACTAAGAGTCGTTTGAGGTTGTCTTATTTAAATGGATTAGGACATTTGAATAAGAAAATTTTAAACCACTAGACCTTAGATTGTCGTGTTTTCCTTATTCAGGTGGAATGGGACGTTTGAATACCGAAATCATGATGTAAGTTTATTTACACCTTGTATTTACTATGGTATTTTGATACGATATCGTGTTGAGAGGTAGTAATACTTTAGTAGGTTGACTTATAATCGTTTTGTTGAATTGGATTGGGACGCCTTTTCATTTGAACAAGAAAGTTATAAGTTCCCGAACCGTAAATTTATAAACTCTTGTATACCTGAAAGGGGACGCCTTTTGATGTAGACAAGGAGTTATAAATGAGTGGACCCAAGTATGTCTGGCTCGATTTGTGGATGTTTGGTGTGCGTACGTCTTCCTTCGAATCGTATTTAGTTGGTAAGAATCGTTCAGTGCCATTGTCATTATGATGATCGTCGATTATCTTCTATGTACGAGTAACCCGTTGGACTTCTTTCGAGTTATGAGTTACTTCTATGGATCATTTCTGATGTGTCTCGATGATCGTGAGCTTTATGAGCAGATTGTTAAGAACCGTTGACCGTTCTGAAAATAGGCGACTTGTTTAAGTGTCACCAGGATTTATGTGTGTATTTTTGGATTAATTAAGGATCAAGTTATCAACAGAAACTCATCATGGATATGAAGATCTTGTAATTCTACTTTCTATTATCGAAGGGTAACCGAAGACTTTTCTTGATGACAAAACTCTTGGGGGCTAGTATGACGAACTAAACAAGGAATATGATGCATCACCTTGAGCACTGAAGTAGAAACTATTAGGACACCTCTGTATGATGAATGATGAAGTAGAAGGATGCTTTTGTATGATGAACACTACAGTAAAAATTATTGGGATGCTTTTGTATGTTGAACACTGGAGCAGAAGTTTATGGTATGCCCGATATGTTGCGAATCTTCGCCAATGGACCGAATTTCTTAATGATTGGAATTAATAAATTCGTTATCACTCGAGGACTATATTGTAACCGACACCGCAAGTGGAAAGATTTTGGAGATCAAGTCGTATTATCAAGGCTTCGTTCAAGGTTTTCTCGATGACCAACGATGGAGATCTATATTGGATGTTTATGTTCGACCTTTTCTTTTATGTACATATATGGTGTGTGATCTACTCTAATGATCGTAAGTTGTGAGAACTTGAGACGGCATCATTCGATGACGTCCGATCATGGAGAACACATATTATGTAATATCTTTTTGACTTTCAACGGCGATGTTTATTGAGACTCTAATGTGCGTGAGCGGAAGTGAGATGGTGTCTTCGTATTATCTTTTGAGTAAGGATCCGCGTGTGAGCACCCTCTGATGACGAAAATGTATTTCTTGTCAGTTCTTTTTGATGTGTCTCCATGGCTATCCGGCCAATGGATATCCGTTAATTTGAAACCTTCCTTTTGACTGGACTTACCCGAAAATCCTGTCATTTGTTCTTGTCATTGAATAAGCTTCGTGTAATTCATAAAATTTTCATGTGTCGAGCTTGAAGGAGTGATTGGTGGATAAGGAATTATTCATCCTCTTCAGTAGAACCTTGAACATTTGTTCTTTTAAGATGGCAGCTGCAATCTTTTGAGCTTTATTGAATGTGTTTCCATATTCAATAATTTCCCATAGGGTGTAGTCATGGATTTGTAGATATTGCTCAAAGTTAAACTTCCATAGCTCAAAATTGTCTGGGTCTAGCATGGGAATCTTGATGTTGTGGGTTGAGTAGGAGGAGGAGTTTACTTCTAGGGTAGACATGATGTTTTTTGGGTTTTGTGAAAATTAGGGATTTTGGCAATTTAGGGTTCTTATGTTCTTTAGATCAAAGTTTCTCAACAAGCTCTGATACCACTTGTTGATCCCAAACTTAGATCGATTTAGCTTGTGTAAACGAGATTGAATCAAGTTTAAAACGTAGAGAAACTTTGTTGTGTGTAAAAAAATTGAAGTATTATGCAGAATTAATACTCAAACAACAACACACAAACAATGTAAAACAAACTTTCACTTGATTGATTGGAACAAACTTGCTTACAATGAAAGTGTTAAACGTATGAAAACTTATATTGAAACAAAACCTAAAGGTCTTCTTTTATAGACCGAGAAGCCTTGTACAAGAGTCTACGTATCATCTATTATAAGTAAAGATAAATATAGAAAATACATTGTTGATCATATCTTTACTAGAAACAAACTAGAAACATAATACGCGTAGACTAAATCTTCTATCAGTGCTTGAATTCATCCTATCAACGTTTGACTTCTTCCTGTCAACGCTTGATCTGTCAACGCTTGTTTTCTTCTTATCAACGCTTGTTTTCTTCTTGTCAGCATCCAAGTGTACTGGCTACATTTTATTAGCAACAGAGGGGTTCCCCATAGGGAACAAAAAGGAGGAGGATAATAATTCATATAACCAATTTGTTGATCATTATTTCTCCTAGGTTTATTTGATCTTGGTTTAGAGTTGTGGTCATTCCTTCTAGGTGTTGGAGTTTTACTTTTAGGTCGTGAATTGCTTTGACTATCTCTTCTAGGTGTTGTCGTTCTACTTCTAGGCCTAGACTCATTCCGTACTCTTGGTAGAGTAGAGGATGGTCTTGATAAACTTCTATTTCTCATTAGGGGTTTACTCAAGGGCTTATAGAACTTATCAACGGCATTGTCGTCAAGTATGGGTAATTTGACCTTGTTAAAAATAAGATGCTTTGGTCGTTCACCTAAATTTGACTTTTCAGAAAATTCAAGATTTTTAGCAAAAACTCTTTCTGGTCGTGGTTCCTTATCTAGGGCGACGGTTCCATAGTGATAAGGAACCGCCCCATACAATTTGGGATCGCGTACAGCAGACAGTTTTTCTGAAAATCTGACTTGTTTAGGTTCATTGGTTGATGCTTCATTTGAGTTAAAACCTACACCAAGTCTTTCCTTAGAATGAATTTGTTTGTTTAACATATCATCAAGAGCACTAGTACCTTTTATGAACTTTTCCAGTTTAATGGAGGTGCTCTTGAGATCTTCATTCTCTAATCTAAGTTTCTCAAAACTTACGCAACCTAAATCAACTTCTTTATTTTTCTCAAGCTTGGCTAATTTTTCCCTAAGTTCATTGATCTCATTTTCAAGCTTAGTTTTGGTTGATTTTAAGGTTTTGTTCTTTTCTATGAATTTAAGGCTAAGTTTGTGTAAATTATCATATTGGCCTTCTAATTCAATATCATATAAGGTGGAGCTATCATTGCTATAATATTCGGTTTCGGAATGTACCTCTTTAGAAGTGTGAGCCATAAGACATTTCTCCTCTTTGGGGTTGTCATCAACATCTTCACCGTTATCGCTCCAAGAACCACTAACGAATGTCGTGTGATTCTTATCGCGTGAGGCTTTGGACACTCACTAATGAAATGATTTGGATCACCACATCTAAAGCAATTCCAATCACCTTTTTCGTTCTTGGCAAACCGATTCTTTGAGAATGGTTTCTTGTCATTGTTGGGTTGCCTCACGTGTTGACCTCGTCTTTTGAAGAACCTCTTGAAATCTCTCACCGCTAATGCATACTCCTCGTCGTCGCTATCCGAGGAACTATCATGATCGTTTTGTGCCTTCTTGGCTTTGAGTGCAAGAGACTTCCTTTCACTCTTGGTTTTCACCAATTCCTAGTCCTTCAAAATTATCATCTCATGAGCCTTCAAGATGCCTATGAGTTCATCGAGTGATAAAGTTGAGAGATCTTTCGATTCTTCAATCGCCGTGACTTTTGCTCTCCACTTCGGATGTAAGGCCCTTAGACACTTCCTATCATTGTTCTTGCTATAAAAACCTTCATCAAGTGCTTTTAGACTAGTAATAATAGTGTTAAATCTAGCAAAAGCACTATCAATAGTTTCATCTTTTAAGATGACAAATTGTTAATATTGTTGGACAAGAAGATCGATTTTGCTTTCTTTGACTTGGCTATTACCTTGGTGGGTTACTAAAAGAGTGTTCCAAATATCTTTAGCGGTTTCACACATAAAAATCCTTTCATACTCTTTCTTAGGTAAAGCATTATAAATCACCATTTTAGCCTCATTATTTTTCGAAAGTTTCTTTTTAGTATCGTCATTAGCTTTGTCAAAAGTGACCAATTATTTTGTTTTAGATACTTCATTAAATGATAAGGTAAAAAAATCACCATTGGTAATAACATGCCAAAGATCTAAATCTTTTGATTTCACATAAGTCTTAAATCTATTTTTCCAATAAATAAAACTATCGGTTTCAAAAAGTGGTGGTCTTTGCATAGATTGCCCTTTTAGGTACTTGTTGGAATCCATAGATCGATTCAAGTTTTAAAATACAATATACTTTAAAATTTCTTGAGCAACCTCGCTCTGATACCAATTGTAGAAACTAGAAGGGGGGTTGAATAGTTTCTTATATTTACTTGTTAAAAGATGGTTTTAAAAAAATCCTTTTTCAAAAACTTAGACTTGAGGAAATATGTGAAATCTTCTTATGCACAATATGAACAATGATAGTGTAACTAAACTAATACTAACTAATGTATATGCACAAAGAATAAAGAATGTAAAGAGTTAAGGGTAAAGAAAGATCAAACCAAACACCAAGGATTTACAGTGGTTCGGCAACGAAGCTCACTCCTCGTTCCTACTCCACTCCTCGAGTACTCCTTACTCGAGAGTTCACTACACAACAAGCTCCTTATGGTGGAGAAAACCGTACACGTTGCTTAACCAAATTCCGACTCTAAGCTAAAAGTCGAGCCCTAATCGTAGCTAGGATCAATCTACACAACTATACTTAGTACATACACAACTTCCAAATAGACACAACTACTTGGATCTTCACAACTATGACACAACAACAAATGTATAAGATTTGATCTTCAAAGGATCTTTGGTGGTGGACTCAACACTTCACAAGAATAGTGTTCTTCTCTTTGCACTTGAAGAGGAAGGGATGGATGGGATAGATTCACTTCTAAACAAGTAGTAATCAATCAAATGATCAAGGATTTGAGTGATTTATGAAGTATGTTTGAATCTTGAAATTTATGTGCAAAAGAGGTGAAGAGAAAATCTAAGAATGGTCCACTATTTATAGGACAAAGGGCCAACGGCTATATTTGCCCGTGGTTCCCTATCTCAGCCGGTGGTACCTTATCGATAAGGAACCGCCTAGGCACTTGGGAACCGCCGGAGTAGACTCTGCTCCCTTTTTGTCCTTTAGTGGTGGAGGTCTTATCTGATTATAAAATATCCTGAGAGAATATTCCAAATCAAAAAAGAATATGCCATTTTCAAATTTTCAAATATTTAATTTAATAAAACATTTTCTTAAAAAGAAAGTTTAATAAAAAACTTGTCACACTTAATAAAAGGTGAGTTTTAAGAAAAGATTAAATCACTTGATCACTTGATTAAGGTTAGTACTTGTTTATTCATACCTTAAGTGAATATGGGTAAAACGAAAACTACTTGAACTCAAGAATTTGTTTTTCGTTGTTTTCGTAAATGCTTGTTTTTACATATTGTCGAAATCAAAACTAAGCGAGACCGAAAAATGCAAGTAACGTTTTTAGGCATTATTGCATTAACAATCTCCCCCTTTTTTATTTCGACAATACATAAACTCAATCACACAAAAACAAGATTTTAGAAGACGAGTTTATTCATTTCTCTCCTTTTGTCGAAGCAAAAAGGTTGCACAAGTCGGTGTTGAAGAGACGGACTTTGCAAAGACTCCCCCTTGCTTGGGGCACCGAGGAATCGAGATATGGTGACAAGCTACATAGAAGGGTTAGTTGAACAAAAGAGACAACCAACAAGAGATAGCTATTGGTCACAACAAAAAATAAAATAAAAAGAGAAGAAAACACAAAGACTAAGATCCAAGTGAAGTCATATAAAATAAAAAAAATCATACAAAGATGTATGAAAAAGGAAACAAGCCAAAAGCATAAATCTAATCCTAGTTAATCTAGAATTCTAAGATTTGCTTGAATTAGGTGTCTTGTGGATAAGCAACCAATGCTTATATGAAAGACAAGGTAGTGGCGGAAGGTGGTGGTGGTGGCTTGGTGGAGATCTCATAATCAAAGTGAAGAGGAGGCTTGATTAAGAGACTCTTGATGTAGCTCAACTCCTCATAGATGTGTGCCATAGCAAGATGTTGATATTGACAACAATGACAATATATCCCATGGTGCATGACATTATCATGAGAAGGAGGAAGAACACTAAAGGGTGGTGGTGGAAGAAAAGATGTTCCACAATCAACATTCTTGGTAGGAGAGATGTGATTTAGAGTGTTCTTGGGTGAATTTGGATTGAAAGTGTTCTTGGGTGAGTTTGGATTGAAAGCAATTGGGGAGAATGGAGGAGAATCAAGGCTTTCATTAGGAGAATAAGACATTTTTGGGATGTGAAGTATGGCAAAATGCTTATGGTTAAATAGGGAAGGCTCAAGGTATTTTTGGGGTGGTCAAAGGGTTGAAACAAAGATTCCCAAAAGTGTTGGAACAAATTTGGAGTTTCAGAAATACCCGAAAAAGGAAGCACTGTACGTGGTTCCTTATCTCTTCTGGCGGTTCCTTATCTCTAAGGGACCGCGGTTCATATATGGAACCGTCTACAGAGGCTGTGTTTTGGTGGTGAAGGAAGATTTTTCAATTCAGCAAATCCTTATTTTTCTAGTCTAACTAATCATATGGATATGCTTAAAATCAAAGATAGACAAAGAGAACACATACGAACTCACCAAGTAGAGATTTGACCAAAATACATGGATTTTAAAATAAAAATCGATTTAGGAGGTGTGTAAGACAAGACCTTAAGTCACAAAGCACAGATCATAATTATATGATTTTTGAAATACAACTGATGTGAACATTGATTTGGTACAATCATTTAAATCGTTGAATAACATTTGTTATGAATATCCCATTAAAAGATAATCCCCCGTCATTTTTATGCTTCTAAATGATGCTCAATCCATGCTCAAATAATCTTGCTAAATAACCTGGGAAAAACATGCTTAAAATGGCCATCATAAAGTTGGTGAATTCATAGAGTTTTGTAAAATCTTCGTTTAGGATTTTAAGTTGTCCTACATGGTGTTATTCAGTATTTGATATAAAAGTCAAATTTAAAGCTTCCAATTATTCCATACCTTAATGTACTAAGCAGTAAAAATCAAGATCAGTAAGTGTTACTAAGCAGAGCAAGATTAGGTTCAGTACTTCCTATATTTCCCTTTCAGTATTTTACTAAGTAGTGTAAAATAATCAAGTTTAGTATATTTAATACTACCATTACAGTATTTTACTAAATAGTGTAAAATAATCAAGTTTATTATATTTAATACTACCATTACAGTATTTTACTACATAGTGTAAAATAATCAAGTTTAGTAAGTTTTACTAAGCAGTGTAAAGTAACCAAGTTTAGCATTTCCATGATTCCCATTTTAGTGTTTGCTAAGTAGTATATGAGTAAGTTTAGTAACGCAAACCTTATAGATAGTACCAATGCACAAAGAATATATACAAAAGATAATTACATTTTCTATTAATCGAAACTGAAGCTTAACCTTCCATAGTTCTCAACAGATGAGAACCCGGGGCCTTACAAAAAGGCGCCTGTAACACCCCATTTTGATAATGGAAATGTCACGCGTAATTATGGCGTGTCGTCAAAGCATACAAGGATAAATGTATAAAACATTACATGACCATAGGGATAACCGGAATCAAACATCGGTTCCCAAACATAAGCCCAAAACATAATAAAGCAAAAGAAATGAATGAAAGACTACACAAGCATAAATATATGAAGGCAACAGGAAAAGAAGTCTCTTGCAGCTTCCATCCGATGCACGTCCTCCAAATGCTCGAGTCTTTCCTAGGGTACCTGCCGTTTTGGGACATGGAAAGGAAAGTAACGGCTGAGCAAAACGCTCAGTGCACGGATATAGACATAGTATAAATGACTAAAACATAATAAAGACTTAATAGCAGCGGAAATGTATAAGTCCTGGAAAACCTGGAACATGTTCATAAAACTGGTTTTATAGTTTGAAAAGCCTTATGTTTATCTTACGAAAACTGTTTAACATATTTTACCATTAGCCAATATAGGTCATGAAAAACCATCGTGCATGAATACTTGGAGGGGTGACCTCATCATGCAAATTAGAGGGGCTGCCTCTAATTTAATATACTGGTTTTTGGGTAGGAGGGATCAGCTCCTTGTGAAGGATGCAAGGCACACACCACATTCACCATGTAATCCTGAATAAAAACGTGTAATTAGGATGCACCCATACGCCCCACATGATAAATATAAATAAATGGCCAAAAGCTGAAGGGACGCCACGAGCAATCACTCCGCCGTGGTGAAGTCATAACATCAGTGCCTCTAATGTTATGGTTATGGTACCTCCATAACTAGGTGAAACTGGTCATGCATGTATATGGCTATAGGTAATCTTAATTAAACATAAGCAATCAAACTCATACTTATATTACGGGAAAACAGTTGGCTGCATACGGGGAATCCTAATAAGGAAAGAATGTCCATACTGAAAGGACTGGAATCCGTACCTTAGGTCCAGTGAACGAGAACGACGAACTGCGAGAATCCTACTTCCGAAACACTAGTGCTACATAAATACGTACATGAATAAGTATCTGCTAACTAAATACATAGCTGGTTTTATATCATGTCTTAGCTTATTTTATGTGTTCTTACTATGTTTTACTGTTTAAAGCCTTAAACTGTATTAAATCTTATACTTTGCTTAATCTGATTAAGTATTTCTAGTACTTCATGTGTTATTATACTTACTGTGTAATAATAAGTAACTTTCCAAAAATAGCAGGTTTCCTAAAATAGAAAGTTTCCAAAAATAGAAAGTTTCCAAAAATAGAAAGTTTCCAAAAATAGATTTACTGCTTAAAATAGATAAGTTTCTAAAAATATAAAGTTTCCATAAATAGATTATCTGCCTTAATTAAATAAGTTTCTAAAAATAGCTGGTTTCCATAAATAAATTAGATGCCTTATTTAATTAAGTTTCTAAAAATAGAAAGTTTCCATAATTAGAAATAAGCTGGTTAAATAAGCTAAGTAAATAAGCCTAAGTGTTTTCATGATTATTTCCTAAGTCATATGATATATTGTATAGTTTAATAATTATTTCATGTAATTTAATTAAACTATAGGTGATAATATTTAATTAAAATATAACATGTTTTAATTAAATATATTAAATACTTAGGTTAAATATGTATTATTAAATATTAATAATATAACCTAAGTCATGTTAATTAATTAATTATATCCATGGTTTTTAAAATAATTAATTAATTATAAGTCTTAAATATTAATACTTAGGTTAAGATAATTTCATGATTATTAATAATTAATTCCTAAGTCATGTTATTAAATTAATTACATCATTTATTAATTTAATTTTAAAATAAGTTCATAAGCATAAAAAAAACTAGCATACACCATGAACCGGATCTAGGTTTAAAAACATGAACCGGACATGAATCGACACCGTACCCCGAACCAAATCGGGGTACCCCTTGCTGTCGTGGGACCCACACGCACCAACCAAGACCATATGGTCTTGGTGGTGGTCGGCTAAGCAAACCGAAACCCCCTTGGGTCGGTTGCAGCCTGCGGTCTAAACAAAACACCCCTTAAATCGACCCTTTGATTTAATTAATCATCAAAACATGTTAGATCTATGATTAATTAATATGTTTTTATAAAAACATCACATGTTCATAATTAATAAAAAGATTAAATTAAAAGAAAAGGTTTAAAAAGGTTTTACCGTATTCGTGGATCAAGGGAACGAAGAACAAACACGATCACCAACTTAATTTCCAAGATCCAAGATCACAAACCACCTCCTTGTGGTGTTCTTAAGGTGGCGGCACAAAGAGGAGAAGGAGGAGGGTTATTGTAGAACAATGATAATCTTGTGAAACAAGGGGGTTGATGTTTTTCTAGAGAGAGAGAGTTAGAGAGAGAAATGAAAGAAAACACATATATTGAAATGAGAGAATAAAACAACCAACACCTCTTTCCATGGTGGAAAGAGGTTTAAATACCCCAAGTCCTTAAAGGACTTGGGCTTCCGGCCCATGAACATGCTCATGGGTCGGGCTATGTAATAAATGACATTAAACTTAACTACAAGCCTATAACTACATTGTTGGAGTGACCGAGACTTTCTAAATGCGTAAAACGTATTTCCAACAATCTCCCCCAAAGGGAGGTCACTCCAAATTTACAAAGTCCTAATCTAGCATGTTAGATCTTGTTCTTGAGCTCGTAGTCTTCTTTTCTTTCTTTTTCTTTTCCTTTGTGAATATGTGTTGAATGATATCAGCCCCTTTTTGTTTGGAACATGTTCTTTTGGCCTTTCACGTGCAGCCTTTGCTTTTCTTGTAAGGTTCGCCTCTTTGTGACTTCATGTCCCACAAGCTTATCCTTTGTTTAATTCTTGAAAGTTTCAGAGTCGATACGGCGGAAGACTTTTTAGGTCATACTTTCTTGAATTTTCAGGAGTATTTGATACTAAAAGAATAAGCATGTGAGGACGTCTTCAACAGGTACACCGCAACGCCACCGTCTTCAACTGGTACACAGCAACGCCACCGTCTTCAACAGGTACACAGCAACGCCACCGTCTTTAACAGGTACACAGCAACGACACGAATAAAATGGCTTTGACATTTTATTCTAATTCGGTAGCATTTTACCTCCGGTCGGTGAAGACCGTTGGACGATATTAGATATCGTACCCGTGACGGATAGTTTCAATTAAGTAACTTCCTGACAGGATTTCGCGGGTAAACCCGTTCTCTTTATTCGACCATCCAAAGCTGACTGCGAACATAAAGAGTGAATCATTTGGATTAAAAATCCTTATGATTGAAGCCGTCAATTCATGAAACCTGGAACAAGTGAATTTCAATTAAGATATTCACCATCGTTTCTTTCTAGTTGTCACAAACTTGATTCAAATTGAATCTTGCTTGTTACCTACCAAGTGCTGTTTGATGTTAACACTAGAAGGATTTCCACTCGTCACTGTGAACACTAAAGAGTGTCACTCTGAGTGTTCTGGCAAGATCATGTGATAATGCGTAGAGGCCTGGAACGAGTTTAAGTTCAATTAAGAAATAAACTACTGTTTCTTTCCAGTTGTCACAAGATTAGTTCGTAAAGAACCGCACGTGTCACCTACCATGAGCTTGTTTGATGTTGGCCCAAGCAGGATTTCCATCTTCACTGTAATACTTACGTATCACTCGGATGTTCTGGCAATATTGCAAGAATACTGCGTAGGACTCATAAAGATCTCTTACTTTTCACAGTGTGTGAGAAAGCAAGGAATAAATGGAAAGTGTCCTAATGAGACTTTTGATGATCTCTTGGCTCTAGACTCGATTGTGCGTTTTGATTTAGTGAGCGATGGCTGGAGAGGAGTGCCACCTTTTCAATACCAGTCTATTCGGAGTGAATAAACCAATAGATAACGTGTTGATCTCCGTGTGATTAAAACAAATACCTTTTGAGAGATATTTGAGTTAGCTGGGAAGGGTTATGCATTGCATCACTGGGTCCATGACGTCTTTCTTCAATACCGAGAATCATTAGCAAAAATGACCTCAGTAGCATATGTATTGACCCGGTTTCTGCCTAAAGTTGTAAGGAGGGCTTCTTTCTTTACACCCTTTATCTTTACAGTTCTTTTTCATTCTTCAACCCCTTCAATGCTTACCAATACGTCATCACTAGCACCTTGTTGTGATTGTTCCAGTGCTAGCTTAAGTACTTGGTCGGCATTCAGCTACGTTCACAATCTTTCTCCAACTTTCCTAGGACTTCTAATTCTATCTAAGGAATTGTCCTTAGGAAGATTGCATCGGTTCTGATGAATCATTGGACTAATATCTATACCTACCACCCTTTTGTCACCTCATCGTCGTGAGATAAGTGTTGTTTTAGGTTGATATAGTCACCATGAAAAATCCTTGAAAATTACCTAAGGTACTTGTGATATTGAAATCAAAAGTTTTGTACCTTAGGTGTTTTGTTCATCAAAACGCTCCCCCTTAACACGTGCTCTGCACATATTAAGTTGGATTATCATTAAATCTTTTTCATCTTTTAGCCAAGTATTATTTAAGTCTCCTTAATCCCATTTTCTCCCCTTATCCAAAATGTTAACCATTAATATTTTGGATATTGAATGGATTAACCGGTCTTTGGGTAAAAATGAAATCGATGTTTGGCCATAGAACATGTTAATGCGCCCCCTTAATTTAATAAGGGATAGTTGTAGTGCTTTAATATGATATATTTTGAAAGATTTAGAATCTCGTGAGAAATTCTTGAAAAATTATCATACCTTAACACTACAACAAGCCACAAAAGCTGATAAAGTAAAAAGATAACATATTCACAATAATATACATATGGAGTTGACCTGTAAAGAGACGAACCAAAATTAATTGGTGCGTTCCGTAAGCCGATGGTGAGCTCCATATGGTCGTCCACCGACGAATCGTTCTATGCTTCGTAGCAACCGGCGCTTCCTTAGCACTTCCTCAATCTTCCTGATTGCATACGAAGATCCTTTTCTGCACTGGGTTGTCCAGGTGTATGTTACTGCCGGAAGAGGTAAGTTGGAATTGAGAACCGACAAATCATCTCGAACATTCTTTAGCGTTCCATCACTGAATTTGTGTAGTTCTGAGAATCGCATATATTGCATGACACCAGTCTGATTCGGATAAAAGATTCCTGCTTCCGGCTTGGTAGTCCCCATGTAGACTTTCTTGTTCTTGTGGAAGTTACTGAGTGGAGTCGTATGGGGACGTTCCAGGTTTAGCTTCTTCTGATAGCTTTCTACCCCAAGTTGAAAATCTTCCACCCGGTGTTGAATGACAATTTTCCTGGCATATTGACGAAAGTTTGAACTCAAGGCTATGACAATATCAGGTGATAGATGGTCAACTTTCTCTTGAGCCAAAAGCAGCAATAGATCTTCTATGTCTTCAAGTTGAAGGTACTGGAGATCACTTTCGTCAATGCGGTATTCTTTCTCATCGGTACGTTTGAGCAAGATTACATTTAAGTAATCGTAACCGAAAACCGTCTGAGTAGTTGCCCCAAGGATACTTTTGATTCTGTGAGAAGAGACAATAGAAGCACCTCTCTTAGGACGATGGAAGTGATTATAGGCTAACTTCTTCTTTTTGTCCCAGTGAGATATGCCAAGTGAAGCATAGGTGTCATAAAATTTGAGCAGCTTCTTTCTCCATATTGAGTCAGGCACTTTGTCTTCTATCCATGGAACATTTTCCAAGTTGACAGCCTTGAGCATTGTTAGTGACGTGGCATACTTCTTTGCTCCATTTTCAAGGTATTCAAGATCGTGAGAGACAAAATGCTCGATTGGGATAGTGGCAGAACTAGTGATGACTGTTGGTGTAAGAGGTTGCAATACGGGAGTTTGAATTCCTGTAGTTGTCACTCTCATTGCTTTAGTAAGCTCATTCAGGTGATATTCTGCTTCATTATGGGTGATCTTTAATGTGTCAAAGAAGTCCACATTTGCAGCTGCCATTTTGATCAGATCCGGGGTCATCGTTGGTTTCCCATGAGAGTACCTTAGAAAAGCCGAGAAGTCGATAGGGTTGTTGAGGAATTGAGTCATCTCCATTACAGTTGCAGTTTCAAATGGATGATGTGGTGCTGCGTTTGTTAGCCAAAGTTGTTCTTGTACCGTATCATCAATGATAAGAGATTCAGCAAATGTCGGTTCTGGAACATTTAAATCTTCAACTTCCATGTCATCATCATGCTGAGCTGTAGATGATGTTGAAGGTTGAGTTTGCGTCACTGGAATATCATCGTGAGGTTCTTCTTCAAGCATTGTGTCTGTCGGTTCTTCTGCTTGCATGTATTCTACAGATTCAATATGAGAATCAGTAGTGAATTCTGGTGCAGTAGATATACCTGAAGCAACCTGCTGAGTTTCTGATACTGTTGTCTCCAGTGGCTTATCTGTGGTGTCAGCAACCGTTTCTGCAATGTCCTCGAGACCTTTCTCGGTGTTCGTTTCATTGTCATCCTTGTTTGTGTCGTCAGCATTTGTACCAGTGTTGTCCTTCTTATCACCCTTGTTGACTTCATTACCCTTGTCATTATCGTCATCGTCATCCTGATCATCATCTGTATCCTCGTCCTCGTCCTCATCGTCATCAACATTCTTATCCTTTCCTTGTTCATCCTCTTCATCCTCTTCATCGCCTTCCTTATCCTTATCCTCATTCTCATCATCCTTTTCACCATGTTCCTCGTCATCTTCCTCTTCTAACTCATTCTCATCATCTGTAACACCCCACTTGGATAAATGGACCGTTACGTGTATTTATGGCGTGTCATCAAAGCATAAGGTAAATGTCCTAGAACATTAACTGACCATAAAGGAAATACCGGAATCAAACTTCGGTAATCCAAACATAAGCCCAAAACATGAAATATAAAATACTGAAAGAAAGGACTAAACAATGTCCAAATAAGCAGAATAATATAAGAAATGCATAAAGTAAGAAGTTCGGGTAGCTTCCATCCAAATGCACATGCTCTTAGAATCCTAAAAGCATCCTGATGTACCTGGCGTTAGAACATGAAAGGAACTACGGCTGAGCATAACGCTCAGTGAACGGATATAAAGCATGATAAGAAATATACTGAATGAAACAGGTGATAGAATACAGAAACTGTAAGACTGATATGAAACATGTGGTAGAAACTCTGCATAAAATCTGAGTAATCTGGTTCATATATACTGATACTGAAATATAACTATTAATTCTGAAAACATGCATTTACTGTATTTTATTTGCCAGAGCTTATATAGGTCACGTGCTGTAACAACCGTGCATGAATAACTGGAGGGGTGACCTCGTCATGCTGTAGAGGGGTGACCTCTAAATAACTGTGCTGGGTGGAGGGATCAGCTCCAATGTGAAGGATGTAGAGCACACACCACATTCACCCTGATAACATGAAACACTTATAAGCCTAGGATGCATCCATACGCCCCACTAATAATACTGATAAAATGGCCAAGCTGAGCTGAGTGGGACGATGCAGGATATCACTCTCCTGCATGTGAGTCACGACACCGGTGCCTCTAGTGCCGTGGTTACGGTACCTCCGTAACTAGTACATAAACTGGTCGTGCTTGTATATAATGCTCAGGCAATTTATTTCGTTATTAACATGATTACTGATAAACTTAAACATATACTGGGGAAAACATTTGGCTGCAGACGGGGAATCCTAATCATGCATAAGAAAGGAAGTCCTTACTGAAAGGACGGAAAATCCGTACTTCGTGTCCAGTAATGAAATACGAATGAAAGCTGAAGGATCGACTCTGACTTCATGGTTACTACATAAATAACGGACGCGTAAATAAGTTTATTTATATCTGTTTATTTACTGATCTTACTGTACTTAGTTTAGTTTATTTGTTCTTGTATTACTGATCGTATAGATCTGATAAATCTGATGGTTCTATAATATTACTGATAAATGTGCTTTCCTGAATTTCCTGATTACTGTAGTGTATAATTCTGATAAATCTGATTAAGTATCTCTGGTATTCCATGTATTATTATGCTTACTGAACAATATTAAGTAACTTACCAAAATTAGCAGGTTTCCTAAAATAGAAAGTTTCCAAAAATAGAAAGTTACCAAAATAGTTATAAACTGGCTAAATAGGCTAATAAATAAGCTTAAGTGTTTACTGATTAATATAACACTTATTCTGATATTTACGATATTTCTATAAGTAGTAACCTGCTATAAATAGAAAGCCTCTTAAATTAATAGGTTTCCAAAATAGTTCTTTTACATTAAATCCTTGATAAATCCTATGTTTTAAACAATTAACATGACAAAACGATATCGATAAAATTTTATTAATAAAATAATAAAATCGACAATTTAATTTTATTTAATTATAAATCTCTTTTAAAATGATTTAAAGCATTTAAAATAATCCCGTGCAATAATTAATATAAGCGATTCCGAAAACTCGTGCCAAGTTTTTTTTAAAATAAGTCTAGCCAAACAGCCCCTTAATGTATTTTAAACTGTTAACCAAACACACCCTTAATCTGTCCTTAAACCCGCTGCCAAACGCACCCATAACTGCCAGTTTTCCCACTGGCAGTTATTTGTTTCCCCTGCCCGTATAACATTCCCACTGGCCGTATAACATTCCCACTGGCCGTATAACATTGATTTCCCCATGCTTGTTCGCTGGGTTTCCCCTGCTTGCTCGTGGGTTTCCCCTGCTTGCTCGTGGGTTACCCCTGCCAGACCAAAAATCAAGCCGGCACCCCTATTCTAGGGTTGCGGCTGGTGATTGTTTGACCACCGAGACTCTTATGAGTCTCGGTTTGGGTGCCTTACGAACACTACCACAACCAAACGAAAAACCCCTCTTTTAATTCTTGTTTATTACGTTTTAAATCTACATAAATTAGGGTTTTAACCCAATCACGAAATCAAAAGGAAGTACAAATAAGGTTCGAGTTTCTTACATGCTATAAGGGTTTTACACACGAACCAACCTTGATCTTCAGGGTTAGAGGGCGATTGATTTCTTGTTTGTGGTGTTGAAGACTCACGGCAGAGGAGGAAGAAAAGAAAAAAAAAAACTGGCGGCTGTTGATTGTTTTAGGGTTTTGGTATGTTTTGTGTTTGTTTCCAAAAGCAATACTACTCCCCCCCCCCCCCCCCGTCTATAACTATACACGGTTCAAAAAATAAACTTGGGCTTTGGGCCCAAGTCCCACTTCTTTTCACATTTTCTAAAACAGCCCCAAAACACTTGTATGTTTATTTTAAATCGCGTTGTGTTTAAATGGTACGCGTAAATTTACTGTTAACGTCTAATTATTTCTGTATTATAAATAATACATATGTAATATTTCTAAACTCAATAATTATTTTCTAAATAATTATTTTACTGTCGTAATTAAATTTCTGCGTTTTATCTCTGTTTAATAATTAATACCTATATAGATTATAAAAAAATTAAACTGCGTATTTAAATTTCTGATTTTTAAATACGGGTTTTACAATTCTTCCCCTCTAAAAACAATAATTCGTCCCCAAATTAAAGATACGACCATACTGGGTTTTACAATTCTTCCCCTCTAAAAAGACGAAATTCGTCCTCGAATTAAAGGAAATAAGCTGAGGAAGTTATAAGAGCTAAAAGAATACGTAGACTGAAAAGACAAATAAGCTGAAGGATGAATTATCTTCTAGTTAAGACATAATGCTGCTGATAGGTATAAACTTGTCATGACTGAAATGATCATGTAATGTGACATGGCTGAAGAGAACATGGAACGTGACATGACTGAAAGAACTTAACTGGATTTATTGAAGGAAAAGGAAGATGAGAGGTCCGGATGGACTCCTCTGTTTCGAGTGGCCTCCCGCTCGAACGATCCCTTCAAAGGTCTAACATAATAAATAAAATCTTGGTCCTGTTGACCCTGTCCTGCTGATGCTGAATAGTTTCTGGTTCTATATTTAAGATGGATTTCTAAATCTGATAGACTGAATAACTATAGTATGTATGATATATGAAACGATACGTGTAAATATTCTGAAAAGGTAATATTTATATCTCTGAGAAAGCTGCTGAGAGTATATATAGGGACGAACTACGTGAACAATTGTGAACATGCTAAGTGAGCAATTGTGAACGTGGTTCATATTTATATAAGAAGCGCTGGCATGGAATATAGAATATGATAAGTGAATCATACTGTGAACGTGATACTAGAACATATCATGAACGTATGCTGACTGAGGAATGATTGCCAAACGATACGGCCTGAGATGTAAAACGTCTGACTGGTTGTGGCATAGTTGTGCTAAACTTGAGTCTAGTTTCTCAAGCTTTCTGTAACCGTACTCGGTAATAAACTGAGAAACGTGTATCGTGACATGGCACACGAATTTGAACGTGAACAACGTTATGAACGCTAACGTGAGCTTAAATCAGGAGATAGCATAAAAAGATGAACTGAAACAGCATCATACTGCGAATGAGACGTAAACGTGAAAGTGGAAATAAACATGAACTTAAAGTGGACGTAAACATACACTTGATCGTGAACATGTGTTCTGTTTGATATGATGGTCGATAGGATGCCTTGACTTCGTACGATTTACTGCTGAATTTTAAAATTTTTGCAGATCTGCTACTACGTGCTCCTTTCGGATGAAAGAGACGCGCAGGCTGATTACATGGTTGATGATAACCTAGATAGCATCATACTTTCTCTGAGTCTGTGGTAAACTGATTACAATCTCCATGGAGTCTTGTCTCTTTTCGGTCTAGAATTTCCACTTGTAGTGATAGCATGTCGGTGTTCTATCTTGAGCCTGCAGTAGGTCAGGCATCTAGATATGAACATAGCTGCATTAATGTGTGATGCGAATTTTATCAGTGTTTTGTCTGGGATTATGAAACATTCTGGTAGAAATCTTGTTGAATAGTCATAAAAGAATTTCTAGTGATGACTGTCGGCAATTTCTGCGGTAGCAGTCAATTGAGTTCTAGAACTTTTATACTACGTTCATAGTCGTCAGTCGGGACCATCAGGTGATGGCCTTCACCTACGCCGGATTGTCTGAAATTTCTTTCTGCTAAAATAGGGTGGCTCAGAATTGCCACTCAGTTCAGGCGAATTTTATATCTGGAAAGTTGTGTATAAAATTTACTCCTATTGACGCTTTGTGCAACTGTGAGGAGATGAGTCTCGTGTTCTCCTCTAGCATTGGGCAGATCAGACTATGACCAATGAATGTACTGATGATATCGCCTAAGATTTATAGAAAATTTTATTCATGATTTCATAATATAGCTGAAGCATTAGGGAGCTCAAAAGTATAAAATTAAAATTTTGGAGAGACTGTAGTATGTGCAACATTAGTCTGGAAACGTCATGTTCTTTCTCTCACCACTGATGGTAGCATGATCGGAAATTTGTTTCCAGAAAGTGTTTAGGACATCGTAGCAGATCCGATAAACCTGCTATTTATGGAATGAACATCGATTAAGAATGGTGATCTATAAAATATCTTGTGGTCGATACATGGTGTCATGATACCGGCCTTCTTTCTGCTAGACATAACACGGTGCACCTTCTGGTGGTGCGTTAGGGCGAACAAAGCCTCGTTCTGGTAGCTTTTGCAGCAATTGATGCAGCTCATGTAAATTAGCTGAAGCCCTGGAATAAGGAGTTTTGGAAACAGTTTATATTCCTGAGACAAGCTCGACGTTAAATACTGTCTCATGGTCAGGAAGGAATTTCTGGAATGACATTCTGGAAATTTCTTCTGGAAATGCTGAAAGAAATCTGTTGATCATAACTTTAATGAACTTCAGAAAAAGGTTATAACTGGTGGCTAGATAGTCTTCGTAGCTATGGACTGATAAGTCACGCGCTCGTAGGGCAGGAACAATTTATACTGATTTTTCTGGCAGAAAATGATGAATGTATTGGGATTTAGTAAGACGGATCTCGTCGTTAATTGGAAGGAGCACCTTAATAAACATGGTGGTTCTCTGGAGTCTTTTCTGGCTGGGAGGTAGGTAAATACCTTATTTAAGATAAAGCTGACCTATGAATACGTGGAGTAAACATGGCGATTTTCACTGAATGTGTTCGTCTGTAACTTCACAAGATGGACTCTGCGTGTTTAATCTGAATAATAATCTGGTGGTGGTGACTGAGTTTTTAATGATCTGATATATGCGTGACATAATAGAATGAGTATACCCTTTTCTGAAAGATACCCTGAATGACTGAGGGTCTTGCTTGGAACATACTGGAATTAGGGGCTCGGACTCGTACTCTGAGAAGATATTCGTATGACGTGTATCATGACTGGTGCCCTGATATGTGTCTTCCGAAATGATACCTGAGAACTATGTCTTGACTGATGTCTTGGCACGTGTTTTAATAGATGAGTATGAACAAGGCTGGAAATTTTGGTAACTGCTAGGATTGGCGGACCGGTTAGACTGCTGACCTCTGTATTTCTGGTCACGTCCGTTCCGGAGTTCCGATGGTTACTGACTGATTAATTATCAGTACAGTGGTTGTCACTACTGCTTTGTCTGTCAGTTATGACGGTCATTATCATGACCGTGATTCATGTAACTATTCTGCTGAGTGGCCGGCTGGTTGCCGGTTCCCGCTCTTCTGACAGAAAGATTAGCTGAGTGGTGTGTGACATCTAACTGAGGAAGTAAAAACATAAAATAAAATGGTAGTGTCTGATGGTTGAATTTATTCTTGTCAGAAATTTCAATTTTATAGTATTCGTCCTCGTTCTGCAGTCTTCATAGTATAAACGGCATCAGTAGCTTGAGAAATCTCCAAGGTTCAGCAGCATCAGCATCTGTGTGGTCTTCAGAGTGTTACCAGCATCAGCACCTGGTAAAATCTTCAACTCACGAGCAGCATCAGCACCTGGTAGGATATCGACAAGTGGAAACGCCTGAGATGGTTAAGGATCGATTAGCAATATCCATGGAGTAGGGTACCTGGAGTACACCTGGTCTATTGTACATGAAGTACAAAATGAATACTGCACATGGAGCATATTTGAGACGCTGTACGTGGAGTACACATGAAGTACTGTATATGGATTATAACTGAGACACTGTACATGGGGTACATATGGAATACTGTACATGGCACTGGTGGAAATTTTCTGGGAGGATCGATACTGGTGTCGCTTGTCTGACATTATCAAGGGAATAAATTGGTTTAAACGGTAGTAAACTGGACTGAAACGGTTAACATGATAGGCTGATAATTTCTGCGTAGACTTAATGCTGGTTGTATAGAGGCTGAAAAGTATGATTAAACGGAGTTTCATCAACGTTCAGTATAAAGACATGATTGATAAAGACCTGAACATGAATTATCATGAAATAGTATTTCATTGTAATCTTTATGAATCTTAGCATGAAACATTATCATTCTGTTGAAAACATAATCCTTGTAAGGAATCACGCAACTGAATCATCATGTAGATGACATCAACGTGAGGGTATGAAAATTTGACTGTTACAAGGAACATAAAAAGTCAAATTAACTGAGGTGTAATATCAACTGATGTGGACGGCTATGGTTCAGTCCACGGAATTCAAAAAGAAAACATGAGACTAAATATGGGCTATTCTGGTTCGATCCATACTGGTCAAAATTTATAGAATGTCATGATATGACAAATGTGAACAACTATGGATCGATTCACAAAACAACATTTGACTGAAGAGCATGAAATTTGACTTGAGAAATGGTGAACGTTTTATGGCCGGTTCACCAAGTAATATTTGACTGAAAACATGAATTGTCATGGGTAAGGGTAAACGCCTATGGTCAGTTTACCAATACAAAATCTGAACGGGCAAGAGTGAACGCCTATGGTCAGTTCACCAAAACGAAAGCTCGCTAAAAGCACATGTGACTAAATATGGCCAGTTATGTACCAAACTTTTACTTAGTCAAAACTGTAAGAAAACTGACTGATAAATGAAGAAAACTGACTGAATAGTCCATGAGAAACATGAAAGATAACAACGCCAAAATCTGGGAAGTTCCTGGTGACTACCCACTAGTCACAGGTCAAGTTTTAGAGCCTACAGGTCGAACCTGGCTCTGATACCATAATTGTAACACCCCACTTGGATAAATGGACCGTTACGTGTATTTATGGCGTGTCATCAAAGCATAAGGTAAATGTCCTAGAACATTAACTGACCATAAAGGAAATACCGGAATCAAACTTCGGTAATCCAAACATAAGCCCAAAACATGAAATATAAAATACTGAAAGAAAGGACTAAACAATGTCCAAATAAGCAGAATAATATAAGAAATGCATAAAGTAAGAAGTTCGGGTAGCTTCCATCCAAATGCACATGCTCTTAGAATCCTAAAAGCATCCTGATGTACCTGGCGTTAGAACATGAAAGGAACTACGGCTGAGCATAACGCTCAGTGAACGGATATAAAGCATGATAAGAAATATACTGAATGAAACAGGTGATAGAATACAGAAACTGTAAGACTGATATGAAACATGTGGTAGAAACTCTGCATAAAATCTGAGTAATCTGGTTCATATATACTGATACTGAAATATAACTATTAATTCTGAAAACATGCATTTACTGTATTTTATTTGCCAGAGCTTATATAGGTCACGTGCTGTAACAACCGTGCATGAATAACTGGAGGGGTGACCTCGTCATGCTGTAGAGGGGTGACCTCTAAATAACTGTGCTGGGTGGAGGGATCAGCTCCAATGTGAAGGATGTAGAGCACACACCACATTCACCCTGATAACATGAAACACTTATAAGCCTAGGATGCATCCATACGCCCCACTAATAATACTGATAAAATGGCCAAGCTGAGCTGAGTGGGACGATGCAGGATATCACTCTCCTGCATGTGAGTCACGACACCGGTGCCTCTAGTGCCGTGGTTACGGTACCTCCGTAACTAGTACATAAATTGGTCGTGCTTGTATATAATGCTCAGGCAATTTATTTCGTTATTAACATGATTACTGATAAACTTAAGCATATACTGGGGAAAACATTTGGCTGCAGACGGGGAATCCTAATCATGCATAAGAAAGGAAGTCCTTACTGAAAGGACGGAAAATCCGTACCTCGTGTCCAGTAATGAAATACGAATGAAAGCTGAAGGATCGACTCTGACTTCATGGTTACTACATAAATAACGGACGCGTAAATAAGTTTATTTATATCTGTTTATTTACTGATCTTACTGTACTTAGTTTAGTTTATTTGTTCTTGTATTACTGATCGTATAGATCTGATAAATCTGATGGTTCTATAATATTACTGATAAATGTGCTTTCCTGAATTTCCTGATTACTGTAGTGTATAATTCTGATAAATCTGATTAAGTATCTCTGGTATTCCATGTATTATTATGCTTACTGAACAATATTAAGTAACTTACCAAAATTAGCAGGTTTCCTAAAATAGAAAGTTTCCAAAAATAGAAAGTTACCAAAATAGTTATAAACTGGCTAAATAGGCTAATAAATAAGCTTAAGTGTTTACTGATTAATATAACACTTATTCTGATATTTACGATATTTCTATAAGTAGTAACCTGCTATAAATAGAAAGCCTCTAAAATTAATAGGTTTCCAAAATAGTTCTTTTACATTAAATCCTTGATAAATCCTATGTTTTAAACAATTAACATGACAAAACGATATCGATAAAATTTTATTAATAAAATAATAAAATCGACAATTTAATTTTATTTAATTATAAATCTCTTTTAAAATGATTTAAAGCATTTAAAATAATCCCGTGCAATAATTAATATAAGCGATTCCGAAAACTCGTGCCAAGTTTTTTTTAAAATAAGTCTAGCCAAACAGCCCCTTAATGTATTTTAAACTGTTAACCAAACACACCCTTAATCTGTCCTTAAACCCGCTGCCAAACGCACCCATAACTGCCAGTTTTCCCACTGGCAGTTATTTGTTTCCCCTGCCCGTATAACATTCCCACTGGCCGTATAACATTCCCACTGGCCGTATAACATTGATTTCCCCATGCTTGTTCGCTGGGTTTCCCCTGCTTGCTCGTGGGTTTCCCCTGCTTGCTCGTGGGTTACCCCTGCCAGACCAAAAATCAAGCCGGCACCCCTATTCTAGGGTTGCGGCTGGTGATTGTTTGACCACCGAGACTCTTATGAGTCTCGGTTTGGGTGCCTTACGAACACTACCACAACCAAACGAAAAACCCCTCTTTTAATTCTTGTTTATTACGTTTTAAATCTACATAAATTAGGGTTTTAACCCAATCACGAAATCAAAAGGAAGTACAAATAAGGTTCGAGTTTCTTACATGCTATAAGGGTTTTACACACGAACCAACCTTGATCTTCAGGGTTAGAGGGCGATTGATTTCTTGTTTGTGGTGTTGAAGACTCACGGCAGAGGAGGAAGAAAAGAAAAAAAAAACTGGCGGCTGTTGATTGTTTTAGGGTTTTGGTATGTTTTGTGTTTGTTTCCAAAAGCAATACTACTCCCCCCCGTCTATAACTATACACGGTTCAAAAAATAAACTTGGGCTTTGGGCCCAAGTCCCACTTCTTTTCACATTTTCTAAAACAGCCCCAAAACACTTGTATGTTTATTTTAAATCGCGTTGTGTTTAAATGGTACGCGTAAATTTACTGTTAACGTCTAATTATTTCTGTATTATAAATAATACATATGTAATATTTCTAAACTCAATAATTATTTTCTAAATAATTATTTTACTGTCGTAATTAAATTTCTGCGTTTTATCTCTGTTTAATAATTAATACCTATATAGATTATAAAAAAATTAAACTGCGTATTTAAATTTCTGATTTTTAAATACGGGTTTTACATCATCAGACTCAGAGTCGGTAGTGTCTGCAGGATTTTCTTCATCAATTGCGTTGTTGAGATATTGCAGAACTTTGCGTTTGTATTTTGATTTATGAGCTCCCAAGTCTAGCAGACGTTTCTGAAGCAATGTCATGATTTGAAGAGTAGATAGACCATTACCGACAAGATGTGGTAGTTGTTGATCAACATAAGACTTGACTTCGCGTCGAATGATCGCGGTCATCTGCTCGTCAATTGACCCGAGAAAAGCAGCATTTTCTTTATCCCGAGTTTTCTTCTCTTTACGAAATGCTTTATGTTGTTCTTTGAGCTTTGACACTTTGTCTGATAGTTTTTGAAGAATGGGCTCATCAGGATGCGGTTCCTTTGGAGGAGTAGCAAACCTTTCTGTCAACGTAGCTATTTGGGTAGCTTGAGCCTCTAGCTGTTGTTGAAGAGACTGGATCAACGGATCATTGATTGTTAGAAAAGGGTTTGATGTAGATGATGCTTGTGGTTCTGTTGGTGAAGGTGTAACCGAAACCGTTAAGGTGGTCGTGGATGATACTGGTTGTACCGGGATAGATGTTGATGTAGATGCGGTGGTTAGGACGGTGGTTGATACAGGTTGTTCAACTGTAGATGCCGGTGTAGATTCCGTGGTAATGGTGGTGGTTGATACTTGTTGTTCAACAGTTGCGGGTGTGATGGTGGTGGTCGGGACCTCACTGATAATTGGGGTTGAAAGTAGGGAAGTGGTGGTCGATGTAATAGTGGTTATAGGGACATCCACCATTTGTTCGTTTGTTGACGGATCAGTGTTGGTGACCTCAACACCCTCCCCTTCTAAATTGAGATATTTCAAAACATCATCAGAGTTTGATGTAGACTTACTTTGAAGTTGTGTGTCTGGAATGAAAGTTGCATGAGCATCTTCATTTAGTACCATGTGAGTCGGTTCAGGCAGAGATGTGGTAATATTTTCATCTCGATACATCATACTTGTATCTGTGTCAGCACTGCTCTCACGTTCTTCACTTGGTTCCCGACTTTCAAGTTGAAAAGTAGCAGCATCTTCATACTCATCTTCATAGGTATCTTCTTCGTCGAATAATTCCGTATCATCATCAGGATTACCAAAATCTGCTAAGTCATCAAATACCCTTGAGCCTGATCCACCAAAGGCTTCCTGTCGACTTTGTTGAAGAATAATACGAAGTCTTTTTTCTTCAGAAAGTTGTTGTTGAACAGGATCAGTTTGAGCAACACTTGCCTCTTTACCTTTAGCTTTCCTTGCTTTCTTAGGCCTGCGGAGTGGTACTTCTTCTTCTTGTTCTTCTTCAGTGTGGATCAGCTCATCTTCATCATCTTCATCATCTTCATCAACAATTTGCAGTTTTTCTGAGCGTTTATCTTTAGGAGCAGCTGGTTGACGTTGTGAAACATGTTTCTTGCGTTTACCTTTTTGCTTCTCTGAGGGTGGTAAATTTGCCCGCTTGAATTTTGCGTCAATGTCTCGAAGCATTTCTTGGTATTTATCACTCTCCTTGATTCCATCATTAATCATCGTGTCAGGTACTAGTGCAGGAAGTAATGCATACTTTGTGGAATTTGTGTCTGCATTCATTGAGAGAATCACATAATCATCATCTTTGGTGTGATAAAAGAACTTCCCGCGAGTGTCAATGGTTGGGTAATGCTTCATAAAATAGTGGATAATGAGCTTGGTGAATCTCGGGAATGGAAGATGCACGGATTTCTTCTTTGTTCCAGTAATCTGATAACAAAATTCTTGCCAGAGAAGAAGTGCGTAATCGACTTTTGATGCAGTATACAATCCCCAAAATAAGTGAGCCTGTGGTGGTCTCATTGCATCGGTACCCCTAGTTTTACCAGTGAGACACTTGACGATGATAGTGATAATTGCTTTCCAGGGTTGCCCTATGTGTGAGGTGTTAAATTGTGATGGACTGTTAATTTCACCCTCATAATTCATGGCACGAATGACTCTAAGCACTTCATCATTCTTTGGGTTAGCCACAAATTGTTCTCCTTGTGCCAACCTAGGGAGCTTAAACAATTTTCGAAAAATGCTCAAGTTGAGTACCCTGGGAGTTTTGTTCAGTTCGAAAGATATAGTCTTGTTAGAGAAAGATGCAGTATTCCAGAATTCATGGATGTAGACTTCGGGAACAGATGCAGTACGTCTGAGTGTGTCGCTGATGGGTGATATGTCTAGGATATCCGTGGCAATTTTGAAAGCAGGTAGAACTGGATCAAAATCATCTTGTAATCTAGAGTTGTTCTCAGCATATGGAAGCCTATTACTGAGCGGGACAAGTTCAAGATCACGGAGTCGTTGTTCTTCCTCGGTGATTGACATTTTCCTGCTTTGATGACATATTCACAAATGATATACACAACATATGTAGATATATTCAATCTATGCCATTTTTAAACACAGTAAAAATATCATTACACTTATTACCACAACAGTCACACATACATCAGATGAACAAGGTCCTTACAAATAGCAATGCACTTAGGAAAATGGCATGAATGCCAGTGACAATTTTATTCTAAGGAGATACCGTCCTAGCCTTAGTTCTTACAATATTTGGATTTCTTGGAGGTCATGACCAAAACCTCAGTAGGTTTAGGTTTGATGTCTACTAACACCTCAGTAGGTCTTGGTTTGATTTCAACCAAAACTTCAGTGGGTTTTGATTTAGTTTCAACCACTACGTCAGGAATTGTAGGATTACCCTCAACCCAAAAGATAGTGGGCTTGAACAAAGATGAAGCTTTGTCTGCCATAGCCTGGAAACACAAACCCAAGACATTGAGTAAGTAATTTGTATCTCTTTTATTTACATAGGAATCAACTTATTAAATAAGATGAACTTCTGTAATAAGAAACCGTTCAAGTATTCTTATGAGATAAAAATTGGCTTATTTCAACAACACTTGGTTTTGTTTAAATGACCCTAAAGAACTTAAAGCTAAAGAAGGATAAGTGCAAGCTAGGCCGAACTCATGGTATATCCTAAGGCAATAGCATAAGAATAAGAGACCTAATTCCATCGCAATGTAGCAAACCATCGGAATCCTAGCCATACCATCGCAATGAAACAATCATCGGAATCCTAATGAAATACCATCCTATCGCAATATCTAAGGCTATCGCAATCTGTGTATTTCTATCGGAATAACTGAGAAGTCATCGCAATATACCCCATCGCAATACATAGTGCGACTCCATCGCAATGACACATCGGAATGTGCCATCGCAATGAACCAACGAATGGCCATCGCAATGAGCCTGTCGCAATGAACCATCGTAATGACTCGTCGCAACGACCCATCGCAATATAACCATCGCAATGACTCATCGCAATGAGCATCGCAATGAGTCATCGTAATAACTCATCGCAATAGCCCATCGCAACGAATCATCGAAATGACTCATCGCAATGATAGCATCGCAATGCTGTATCGCAATCTACATCGAAATCCGTGACAGGGATTCGATCTCATATTTGACTTCACGATCTGGAGTTTTAGGCAACGTTTTAAGCGATTCTGAACAAAACCATTGTGTAATAGTGTATCCTTAACAAATCCCAGCACTTAAAATACATGTTCATGGCAAAAATTAAAACCCTAAATCGAATAACTTGAAACTGTGGTTTCTGTGTTTGATTAATGATGATGAAACATGTATGACGAATTTAAATAAGCCATAGATTTAATACCTAGATAATGAAGCAATCAAGAAATAATTAATCAATCTTGAATCAATATGAAGCTTTGAGTTCCTTAACAATGGCAGAAAAGAGTGTTTGTTGTGTGTGTTGCGAATGACGACGGGAAGGAGGGGGGGTTGGCTTTTGACTTGGTCAAAATTGCTTCAATCCCCCACCATTATTGCAAAGTTGCAAAACTGGTCCCCCTATTTGTAAGTTAAATGAAAGTTCATAATAAACTCATTCCCAAGCACAAACACAAATACTTGACGCCAAAATGTTAATGACCTATCCAAGATATACTTAATTCACACATGGCACACATAGCGTAACTGAAGATGATGGGTAGCTAATATTTTCTGATAATCCTTTTGAACGACCAAATTTGTTAACTTTAAAGAATTAATATTTGCTCCCCCTTAATCCCTGACCCGTTTTCTATTTAAAGAGCAGTAATCAAAGATATTAGGAACACAACTATTAATGAGGACATTTGCCGGTTAAGTGATTGTATAGAACGATTCTGGTGGAAATAAGATTTCTCTTATTTAAACAAGATAAGTGCACTGAAACGTACACGAATTTGTGTTAGACCAAGTTATTAAGTAAACTTGGCCCCTTACAAGGTTTTAAAGTAAAACCTTGCCCGAGAAACTTAATTCCCGTTGTGAGCCAACTTTTCAAAAGAAATGCGTGACTTTAATACGAAAAGCGGGTTGCAGTCAGAAATAACTACAAGCCATAATGGGCATGTTTTAAAACTTGTACAACTTTTATACGGACTCTATTTATGGCGCCGTGTCAATAGTAATCGACATTTCTAAAGCCGTAAATATTACCGTACTAAAAGACATGCCCGAGTTGAAAAGAAAAAATATTTTTGGGTTTTCTTGATTTTATATTTTTTATGGATTTTCTTGGTTTTATATTTTTGTATTTTGCTTTTGATGGTTTAAGTATGTACTATAATATACAAGATCACGATCAAAAGGATACTCGAGAATAGTTTACCAGTACTATTCTTCAGACTCTTCTGCCAACTCCTTAAGTGTCGCTGGTGAAAATGATTTCATGCCTAGCTTTTCGATCAAAAACTCGATGCGTGCTCGATCTAAGGCCTTTGTGAATATATCTGCCAGCTGATACTCAGTGTTGACGAAGTATAGTTCGATCACTCCATTTTCCACTTGCTCCTTGATGAAGTGGTAGCGGATGTCAATGTGCTTTGCTCGAGAGTGTTGAACATAGTTGCAGCATAGAGCGATTGCACTTTTGTTATCACAGTACATCGGGATTTTGTTGAAACCAAGGCCGTAGTCAGTCAATTGTGATCTCATCCAAAGAACTTGAGCACAACAACCGGACATAGCTATGTATTCAGCCTCAGTACTTGATATCGCAGCGCTTTTCTGCCTTTTTGATGCCCAACTGATAAGTTTATCTCCAAGGAGTTGCACACTGCCAGAAGTGCTACGTCTTGTATCTTGACACCCGGCATAATCTGCATCTGCATATGAAATTAATGCAATAGAAGAATCCTTCGGATACCACAGACCACGATTAAGTGTTCCTTTTAGATACCGAAAGATCCTTTTCACAACATGTAAGTGCTTTTCGGTAGGCCGAGCCTGATACCGGGCACACATGCCTATAGCAAATTGCAAATCAGGCCTGCTAGCAGTCAGATAGAGAAGGGTGCCGATCATTCCACGGTAAAGTTTAGGATCGACAGCTATCCCTTCCTTATCTTCATCTAACTTGGATCGCTCCATCATTGGAGTATCCACGGGGTCACAGTTTTCAAAGTGATATTTCTTTAAGGATTCAAGAGCAAATTTGGATTGATTAATAAAGATGCCTCTGGGATTCTGAGAAATTTGCAACCCTAAGAAAAATGAAATTTTTCCCATCATTGACATCTTAAAACGTGTGGACATAATTTTCTCAAAACGGTCAGACAAACGTTGATTAGTAGCAGCAAATATTATATCATCAACATAAATTTGTACCAGTATCATGTCGTTGTCCTCCTTGAGAATGAATAATGTGGGGTCCACTTTGCCTTTGGAGAAGCCTTTGGAGATGAGATACGTCGATAAGAGATCATACCACGCGCGTGGAGCCTGTTTCAACCTGTAAAGAGCCTTCTTGAGCTTGTACACATGATTAGGATACTCTGAATTGACGAATCCATTCGGTTGGCTTACATAGACATCTTCCCTTAATTCACCATTAAGAAATGCCGTCTTAACATCCATTTGGTAGACGATCATATTCATGTGAGCAGCATAAGCAAGGAATAGTCGAATTGCCTCCAATCGTGCAACAGGAGCAAAGGATTCTTCAAAATCGATACCCAAAGCTTGTTTGTAACCTCTAGCGACCAATCTAGATTTGTTTTTCAGCACACTACCTAACTCATCAAGCTTGACCTTGTATACCCACAACAGTGTCAAGATTTCAACGTTGCTGGGTAACGGAACTAATTCCCACACTTCAAGACGTTGGAATTCATTAAGTTCCTCTTGTATTGCTTCAATCCATGATGATTTGGTCATGGCTTGTTGCCAGTTTTTAGGTTCAGTGTCTGACAGAAATGCATCAAAATAGCAATATAATGCATGTTCTTGGAGTTGATGGCGTGTTAAGACTGGTCGATCGATGTCACCAATAATATTGCGGATTGGGTGATCCTTTGTCCATTTAGTGTTGTGAGTTTCAATCCTTGGTGGTCGGGAGTGAACGATTGCAGGAGCTTCCTCTGAGGTAGACGCACCTGTAGGGTCATCAGGTATATGTGAACCAAAGAAAGGAAGCTCTTGTAAGTGAGCATATTCCAGATCGTGATCATATAGTTCCTCTTCAACATCAGTAGGAACGAGTGGGGGTGATGATTCAGGTGTTGTTTGAGAATTGGTAGGGGATGGTACATCTTGATCAAGAGTAACAGTAGTTGCCTCGGATTCATTTCCATTATCTTGAGCGACAACTACGGGAATCTGAGCTACTGCTACGGGTACTGAAGAATCATTATTCTGTGGATCAAAGAATTCATCAAACATAGGTTGAAATAACTTATCCCACTCGGACCTTGTTGGTGGTATGAATGATGGAGAAGTAGGGTTGTTGGGAATTAAGCCGGAACTGATTGTACCGGTTCCCATCTCGTGTAATGCGGGTTCAGAGCTGTGTTGCTCAGAAGCCATCGCTGTCAGCTCATCAAAATCGACATCTAAAGTTTCTACAATCTTGCCAAGACGACGGTTATAAATCCGGTAAGCTTTCTTTGCAGGTGAATAGCCAATGAAAATTCCAATATCAGCCTTTGGTTGAAGTTTTCCCAGATTTTCACTATTTGTATTTGGATAGCAAAGTGCACCAAACACATGAAGATATGAAATATCGGGTTTGTGTCCATGAAGTAGCTCATATGGAGTTTTACCATGACGTTTGCGAATGATTGAGCGGTTTTGGGTATAACATGCGGTTGCCACTGCTTCTGCCCATAAGAATAAAGGTGCATTCGCATAAATCAACATAGTTCGAGCAGCTTCCATAAGTGTACGGTTACGTCTTTCAACGACACCATTTTGTTGTGGAGTGCGAGCCACAGATGTTTCATGAGAAATACCAACCTTTTCATAATAAGTGCGAAGAGTCTGATTAACGAACTCAGTGCCGTTATCAGTCCGAATGCGGCGAACAGTAGCATTACGACGTACTTGGATCATCTTTAAGAAGGTAATGATATACTCTGGTGCTTGATCCTTAGATGCTAAAAATTTTACCCATGTAAACCTTGAGAAATCATCCACTATGACGAGGATGTATTTTCTACCACTCACACTAGCTGTACGCATTGGCCCACAAAGATCCATGTGCAAAAGATACAGTGGTTCTTGGTTGGTGTCTTCTGCTTTAGGTTTGTAAGATTTCTTGGTGCTTTTCCCCAATGAACATGCGGAACATAAATGATCCTTGTCGAACTTAAGTTTCGGAAGACCACGAACAAGTTCGTTTCTAGCCAAATAGTTAATAGCATCAAAGTTAAGATGAGATAACCGACGATGCCACAACCATGACTTGGTCTTAGATGCTTTGGAGTGTAAGCAAACAGGAGAGGCGGCCATCATGTTTTGAATAGACAAAGTATATAGATTATCCCCTCGAGAACCCTTTAACAAATCATTTCCTGCAAGATCGCGAATGAAGCAAGTATGTTGTCGAAAGGCCACTTCAAGGTTAGAATCGCAGAATTGTCCTACTGAAAATAGATTGTGACCAAGTCCCTCTACATAGTAAACCCTTGAAATCGTGACATTCCCAATTTGATATTCACCATAACCCATAATCTTTGCAATATGGTCGTTGCCGAATTTTACCGTTCCTAGAAACTTGCTGACGAAATTTTTGAGCATCGAGCGGTCTCCAGTCATATGTTTGGAGCACCCCGAGTCCAAATACCAAAGAATAATTTGGACGACCTGAAAATTTTACCAAACACAGACGATGTATCGGATTCTAATTGTTCTTCTGAGTTAGCAGGTACAGATATAGTTATCTTAGATTTGCTATCAGACAAAACTTTAGGTTTCCAGATTTTCTTACTAGTGGTTGGCTTAGATTCTAGTTGTCTAGTATTCTGAGATACTTTTTGACTGGGGACATCACCACTGGTAGGCACATTAGTGGGGGCAGACCTAGTTAAAGGGCGCTTTTTCCATTTCTTAGTGCTAGTGTTCCTATTTAAAGGACGCTTAGACCTAACTTCCGTGGATGTGATCCTAGTTAAAGGGCACGTAGTTCCATTTGCAGTAAAGGTCCTACCAGTGGGTTTCCATTGCCATCCAACTTGGGTAAATTTCTTCCCTGTTGGAGTCCATTCAAGATTGTTCTTAATAGCATGCATTTCATTCACGTGATCAATAAGGCATAAATCATGATGCTTAGAAAACATACATTCGTTACAATTCCAACATTTCGCATTAGAATTCACACTTTGCTTAGGTTTCCACTCATAAAGAGGACCTTTTGTCTTAGCTACATGATTCTTTTTATTTAAAACTGAAATAACGTTCCTAGGGTGCACTTCTACTTTCTTCTTCTCAGTCCTATTAGTGGAAGGCTTGATCCTATCTTTCTTTCTTCGAGATCCTTTAGCCTTAGTGGACACATTTACTCCTATAGAAGCCAAGGGAACATTAGTTACAGATTTTAAAGGTGCCTTACTTGATAGTGTCAATGACGGTTTTGCTCCTGGAGTCTTATTGAATGGAGTGACAGCAATGGGTCGAGTTGTTAGTAGTGCAGAACCCGGTTTGCCTATATATTGCAAATATGCTAAGCAATATTGAACACGCTTAATATATTCATGAGCTGTGTAGTAGTAACTGCTTGAGGGATCTAGCGCATATAAATCGTCTAAAATATCCCTAACCAGATCTACGTGCTTAGTTGCATTCCTCATATAGTCATCGTAGGTAACCGGGTTTTTCTTATGTAGCGGGTTCTTATAAAGCACTACTGACTTGGTTGTAGGAGCACTAGAGGACGGTGCAGAATGGCTAGCTAAGTTATTAACAACTTCTTGTCGGGTGAGAAGAAGTGTCTCCTTTAACTCGGCCAAAACCATGTTTTTGTCTATGAGCTGAATTTTTAGGTCAGAGGTTTCCTCACATTTCTTGTTCAGTCTGTCAATTAAAGACTTTCGCTCTGTCGCATTAAACGCGAGGTGTTCTTCTATTGAACCAGAAATTTGTGAGTCTCCCTGCCTTACTTGTTCACGCTCGCCTAGTATAGAATTAATTCTAGTTTCTAGGACATGATTGTGAGCCTCTGCAGCCTCTAGTTCCGTTTTTGTTTCTACTAATTCTCTGTTAAGTCTCATCATCTCTTCTTCTAAATTTTGAACCATCTGAATCATCTTGTCACTTGTCTCAACGGAGTTTCCACCATCATTTAGTTTTGAAAGAGTTTCATTTTTTGATTGATTTTCAATTTCAAGAGATATAGAGTGTTGTTGAAGCTCGTTAAAACTTTTTGAAAGTGTATTATATGAATCTTGAAGCTTTAAAAATTCAGCGTTGGATTCATGACAAGAATGATTTTCTACAGTATTCACATGTTCATTAGTATTCACAGATTTATGCACATCATCACAAATATTCACAGTAGATGAAATTTCATGAGTATATTGAATAGTAACAACTTGCATCACTTCAAGAGACACCATATGTTCTAAAAAGCAGTCATATTCTGATAAGATCTTTTCCTTTTCAATTAAGTGTTGTTCATAAGCATCATCCATGTTATTGAAAACTTTTTGAACTTCACCAATTTCAAAACTTAAATTACACGCTAGATTATAGACTCCTTGTTTAATATGGTTCACAAATGGAACGATTGCTTCTTCAAACACCGATTTCATGTGTTCGAATGCCCATTCTCCAGCGGTTTGAGCCGTTGAAGTCGTACATTCCAAGATGACCTTGTCAAAATCGGTAAGGTATTGCCCAAGCTCTTCAATACTGAGCCTTACCGTACTAACCGGGGGAAGATTCTTAGGAATTTCCTTTGGTTTGTCCGAGTTGACAAGTGTAGGAATTATACTAAGGCATTCTCTAGTCGGCATGAAAGTGGATGTTTGGAGAGTTTTCTTTTTCATATTAAAACGAGTTCTAAGATCTATTGTGGCATTTTTTGCATTCATTGAAGCATAATCATATTCAGGATATGTCAAAAGTAATTTTAACTGCTTTTCATCGTATGGTGTTATAGAATCACTTGAGAACACTATCGGGTCTAATGCCAAACCTAACTTTGTTGCATCATACAGTCGGGGGTTGTGGTTAAGTGCTTGCTTTGCATAACCCGGGTTAGGTGGTAAGTCTATGAGACGCGATAAGTTGAACTCTTTAAATGAAGCATGAAACAAGTGTACTAGATGTGAAGCGGCATATTGTTTTAAAAGCTTAAGTTCCGTTTCTTTTATTCTGTTAGACGTCTTAATTTCCATTTCAAGCTGTTTGGATTCCAGAATTTCAAAATCTGTTTGAAGTTGTTGAAAATTAGTGACGACTGACTCTTTTTCTTTAAGCTCATTCGAAAGGTTTGCTCTTAAACTTTCAATTTCAAGCAGATTGTCCATTTGAACTTTCCTAAACCTATCAAATTCAGGATTGGTTAAGGTAGTGGACACAGGAGTCATTTCCAAGGTTTTAACCTTGTCTTTATGCAAAGCAAGCTCAGCAGATAAAGTCTGATTAGCATTAAGGGTTTCAAGGACTGCATTATTCATTTGGCTAAGCAAAGATGCAGGGACCATAACCAAATCAGGTTGAGCAGACGAATTAATAGTCATAGGAGCTTCCGGTTGTGGTTCACTCAAAATCTGAGGACTTGCAATGTTATTGCTATCATTGTTTGTCTCATCGATTGAATTACTAACCACCGGAGGCTCTTCCGAATACTCAGACATTTGCTCAACTTGATAAGGTACAATGCTAGTATTTGTAGCAGTATTTGGTACCTCAGCAATGGTGTCAGTCCCATAGAGTGAAAGATTTGCCATAAGAGCTGCTTTGGCGGTGTTAAAATCATCACAATCCGAGTCATATGCATCCAAATCATCACATTGATAAGCAGCATTGTTGGTGATGACTGTTGTGGGACGATCAGTTTCCGCTACTCCTGGATCTACAAGGAATGCCAATTCTTCTTCATCAAGCTCACGACCTTGTGTTGATCCCTATGATCGTTGGGCTCAATGGTTATGAACCATATATCTAGGTTTGATCATCGTTCATATGATAACATAGCGGAAAAGAACAATGATCATGACAAGGTGTTTAGGACACAAAGAACACGAATTAAAACAACGATTGGGATGTTCATTATATTAATAACAAACAACCACTAGACGTGTATACATTGAATCCCACGTCTAGTGCGACACACACTTTAGGTTTACATTGTGAATGAATAATATGATATAAAACCTACGGTCTATGTTTTCTTTATATAGTAGAAAACATAGCTTACAAAGAAAGCTAAAGTAATAAAAAGACTCCAACGGCTTGTTCTTTTGCAACTTGTACTTTTTAGCCCTTGTCTTCTTATTTTGTTGTGTTTTGACTTATCAACTCAATAATTGGACCCAACAATCTTCCCCTAGTTGATGATGTCAAAACACTCTTCTTAAGCATGAATCCTTTGTATGTAGTACATGATCTCCAAGAAGCTTCCCCTTAAGTATAGCACATATTCTTCCCCTTTTTGACACATCAATAGGGAATATGTGAAAGTATGCAATCTTGAAGATTCTCCAGAAGTAGCTCTATGTAATGATCCTGAAGAAAAATAAATAAAGTAGTCTTGATGCAGAAGTAGAATACCACAAACCTATATTCCATGTCTTGTTTATCCATGTGATGAAGAACTTATACCAGATTGAAAAAATATAAGTAGACCTCGATCCCTTGTCAATATTCTCATCCTTTGTGAGACACTGAGCACGATAATGTAACTCCTTCAAGTGTTTATGACAAGTCTTCATCACCAACTATGTAAGCACGAACAAGTTACCTTTAAAGTCAGTGCTGAGGACCACGACTTTAAGATATGATAGAACACAAACTTACGAAAATTTCCTTCAATCATCAAACTTCCCATAAGAATTCTTCCCCTTAAGCTAACACTTCTTCATGATGAATTTGAATGAAATAACATCGTCATACCATATGTAAAAGTGTAATGCTGAATAACTCTTTTGCAAGGCTATCCCGATTACATAGTTTAAATATCCATCAAATTCCCACGAATAATTGCTAACTCACTTTAAAATCATTAATCCTTTTAAAAATATCCGAGCCATAAATATCATCATGATATTCTATATTAAAACGGAGATTCCATGTACCTTTTGTGTGTCTTTCCCTTCTTTTTGTGTGCTTAAAACGTACTAGTTTTCTCAAACAGCAGCTATCCATGTGTCATCCAACATCTCTTCTGTCCAATATCTTGGTCAGATGTATTGTCCGATATCTGACAATACGTATCAGCGTTGAAGCTCATATATCGGACGACACTGTCAACCTATCAGCGTTGACTTATTCCTGTCAGCGTCGAAACCCTTCCTGTCAGCGCTTGAATTACACACGTCAGCGCCAACCTAAAATCCTGTCAGCGTTCATTCCTATCAGTGTTGTACTAAACTTTGTCAGCGTTTCATCTAAATCTGTCAGCGTCTCATTTAAATCTGTCAGTGTTTAGATTTCAAACATCAACGTTGATGTTAAACTTTGTATTAAACAAAAACGCTTATAACCATATATGTAGCAGATTTGAATCATGTGAATACATCAATCTCCACCAATGAGCATCTAGCAACCGTGTGAACACAGAAACTCCACCAATAGGAATGAGAGACTCACGGTTACATGATGAACCAGCGCGTAGAGTATCAAAGCGTGTGAACACAAGTATCTATCTTCAATCGTGTGAACACTCCTTATTCCACCAGTAAGAACCAAGTAATCATGTGAACCCTTAACTCTCCACCAATAGAAACGAAGGCTTACGGTAATTCCATGCACTAGCATGTAGGGGATACTTGGATAACAAATTAGGGTTTGTTTTATGCCGTGTGAAAGCAACTAGGTCATCCAATCAGCATCAAGCCCTCGTGTGAACACACCATCCTTAAACCAATATAAATTGAAGACTCACGAGATTTACAAAGAAAGAGCAAGTAGAGGATCCGAACATTAGGGTTTTAATATATGGCCGTGTAAACGCAATCGTTTCCTCCTTTTTCTTTGCAGCAAACGACAACCACACATAATCTTGGATCTAGGGTTTATAAAGTTAAACATCGAAACCCTAATTAGGGTTTATGAATAACCATAGATCCTGAATTAACAGCCACCAATCTTCACATAATTCTGCTTTTTAAATAGATCTAGGGTTTGAAGAACCCTAGTTCATGATTTCATGTGAAAGCAGAAAAACTGAAAATCATTGATCAGCCAACTTCGACGCTTAATAACTTTTGCCTGGGGATAAAACTCGACAATCCCTCCAGTGGATGTTTAGATCTATGTATGTAGAACACACATCTAAAATTTCGTGACGATCCAACGGTTAGATCAAAAGTTATGACCTTCTGAATACTGCTGCGCACACAAAAACGTCCAGAAAAACTCATACGAATTTTTCTTCTTCTTCACCATACACGAACACCTCGTCGGACCTAGATATCTAGAGCCTTAGGCTCTGATACCAATTGTTGATCCCTATGATCGTTGGGCTCAATGGTTATGAACCATATATCTAGGTTTGATCATCGTTCATATGATAACATAGCGGAAAAGAACAATGATCATGACAAGGTGTTTAGGACACAAAGAACACGAATTAAAACAACGATTGGGATGTTCATTATATTAATAACAAACAACCACTAGACGTGTATACATTGAATCCCACGTCTAGTGCGACACACACTTTAGGTTTACATTGTGAATGAATAATATGATATAAAACCTACGGTCTATGTTTTCTTTATATAGTAGAAAACATAGCTTACAAAGAAAGCTAAAGTAATAAAAAGACTCCAACGGCTTGTTCTTTTGCAACTTGTACTTTTTAGCCCTTGTCTTCTTATTTTGTTGTGTTTTGACTTATCAACTCAATAATTGGACCCAACACCTTGGGCTTGAGCATTCACCAGGTAAATCTTCTCCTTAAACCAAGTGTCGTCCCTTCTCCTCTTAGGCCGCTTGCATTCTCGGGCCATGTGCCCTTCCCCTTTGCAGTTGTAGCAAATAACCACCTTCATTTTACCAGTGCTGTTAGCCCTTGTAGCAGTAGTATTGGATGAACCTGCACCAGCAGTAGACGAATTTGATCTCCCTTGAAGTGGTTGCACCATGACCCTGTCGTCCTGAATTGTTGCCTGTTGTCGAGAGTTAGACGAGTTCCTTAACTGATTATTAGTTGGTGCTGAACCTCGGTAACCTCTTTTGTTTAAAGTTTGACTTAAAAATGAAGACAACAGAGCTAGGACTTCAGTAGGGCTATCTCCTTGTTTAAATTCAGGGACAGGGATGTCATCTTCACAGTATAATGCTGATGCTGGTTGAGCAACAAACTGATTGGTTGGAACACTTTCTTGATGTGATTAATGATGTTGAGGAGCCTCGAGTTGTGGATAGGTACTAACAGGATTGGTGGGAGGTTGATACGGTGAATACTGATGTGAAGCATAAGGTGATGGGTGTGAATCTCCTTGTGATGATGATGTTGCTGGTTGGTGATAAGATGTTGGTGGCGGTGGCAGAATCGAGTACTGTGGAAAGCTTGGTGTTTTATACACAGGTTGATATGAAGATTTGTGTCCTACAGCAAGCTGAGAGTTGTGATATGACAGTGTAGGATGATTTGCCAATAATGCCATTGGTTCATGATAAGGTCCTTGAGAGATTCGGTTTTGGATCACATGCTTCTCATGTTGTTGTAAGAAAGCATATAGTTGATCTAAATTGGACTTGTGTAGATCACGAATCATTTTGACATCCGTCACATATTGACTCCATTCAGGGGGTAGTGTGTTCAAAAACTTGGTGTTTAACTGAAATTGTTCAATCCTTAGATTATAGACATTCATGTCATTCATCAGAGTAGTAAAACGCCAGTAAAAATCATGAAGAGTCTCCCCTGGAATGTATTGGAATCTATCAAACAAATCATATAATTGACATTCTCGTTCTTGCTTAGTGAGAGATGTCCCTTGTAGCAAAACCGCAAGTCGATCCCAAAGATTCTTGGCCACTTTATGTTCACTCACCATTCTGAAGATATCAGGTGGAAGGGCTTGAAGAATTGTCTGCACAGCCCTTTCATCGGCATCTGCAATGAGTTTGTTGGCATCGGTTAACTCATGATACTGCCTTGGCCTTGTCACATTGTTGACTGTAACCTCTCCCCAATCTAATGGACCTTTGTCAATTGATTCTAGCATAAGTCGACCACTTTGTTTGCCCATGATGTATGTTCTCATTCGACTTCGCCATGATTCAAATAAGTCTTTGATGAGCAAAGGCGGGCGAGTATCGGTACCCGAAATGATCGATATATCGGTGAGTGAAGTCATAGTTGGCATAAATGAATGTGAATTCATTTTGTGATCCCTTGAATAAGATTATCAAAGATGATCGAACAATGAAATAAAGTTATGAGTTTTTGTGTTGTTAACTAAAAGATATTGTTATCTTGTTGTAGTGTTAGCTTTTGAACGTTTCCAAATTACCAAATTACCAAATTAAATGCCAAATAGAAGAAAATCCACTAAGTATCTAAAACCAGTTCTGTCGCAATGTTCTTTCTGTCGGAATACCAAGATCGGAAAGTCTTACTATCGGAATCAGCTCAGATCGTAATGATTTTAGATCGCAATGTAACCTTGTAGCAATGATGATGGTATCGGAATGCCTAGATCGCAATGCGATGTCTATCGGAATGCTTCAGATCGCAATACCAATCGGAATGATCTAGATCGCAAAGTGGCTTACAAAATTTGAGCAGAGTAACGACTTAACACACCTTCCTTATACCCGTCGGAATCTCAGATCGCAATAGCTATCGGAATGATTCAGATCGGAATAAGTAATAAAAATCCAACGATCGCAATGTAGAAACCTAACCCTTTCCGATGGTTAAGTTATTGCGATGGAGGCCCAAGTACCTTTTGTACTTTCCGATGGATGCTTCTGCTGAAATTTCGGAATGTAGAAAACACACTTTTTTGCACTTTTGATCCAAGAAAACTGAAGTTTTAATGAAAACCAAGATACCAAGAACACGTTTAAGCCCAAATTCCTATGATACACTACCTATCACTACGATCAAACGAAAAAAAATTTGAATATTTCGGCCAAAAAGCTAATTTGTAATCTACGAATGTAAAGAATACACAACTCAACACAAAAACAAGCCTTTATCTCATCCCATGCTCTTGATACCAATTGTAGAACAATGATAATCTTGTGAAACAAGGGGGTTGATGTTTTTCTAGAGAGAGAGAGTTAGAGAGAGAAATGAAAGAAAACACATATATTGAAATGAGAGAATAAAACAACCAACACCTCTTTCCATGGTGGAAAGAGGTTTAAATACCCCAAGTCCTTAAAGGACTTGGGCTTCCGGCCCATGAACATGCTCATGGGTCGGGCTATGTAATAAATGACATTAAACTTAACTACAAGCCTATAACTACATTGTTGGAGTGACCGAGACTTTCTAAATGCGTAAAACGTATTTCCAACAGTTTTTAGGGTTTTTTTTCTAAATCTTCTGTAAAACTAAATGAGTAGTGAAAATCCCTTAAACCCCTTTTAGTAAAATTTGATGGGCTAAGACCATCCTCCCTCCCTATTTCGTGGTAATGGGGCCCACAAGGGGTAACCCGAATGTTTTTCCGTGTCTAAAATATTGGTGTGTTCTCGTGTGTTCTCGTGTTCGTGTTTTACGTGTTTTAATTAGTTATTGATCGTGACTTAATATATTTATTCGTGTTCGTAATAAATATATATACGTAATTAATATTAGCCCGTGATTTAATTACGTTCATGATTTCATGGTCGCATGTTCGTGATTATTTATTGTTAAATAATTATTACGTGCTCGTGCGTAGTAAATACTTATCGTGTTCTAACACGTACGTAATACGTAAAATCCTAACACGTAATCGTAATCATGCTATATTAGGAAAGTTTAAATCTAGTACGTACGATCTTAAGGGTACTATTCATGGTAAAAGCATGCGGGTTTTACAGCACCAATCCCAGTTTCCAACATGGTATACGTCTGTTGTCCCGGCCAAGGCACAGTGAGCGCTTCTCACCCAGATGGGGATGGTCAATCCCAAATAGATCTATTTATAACATTCGGGCGATTTACAACAATTTAACAGTTTCAATAATAATAGACAATCATAATTAAGAGTACCATTCAATTTGCGTTCTATAGAATAAATATCTATCAATCCTATAGTCAAAACAGGTTATAGTTCAATTTACATTCTATAATTAAATTATAGTCATATTGTCAAAACAAGTTGCAGTTACTTAATAGCATATCTCCCCCTCGCAGGTTTGAAAAATCATAAAAGATTTAAAAAGCGAGGCTATGAACTCACCTGATACAATCGTCACAATAGTTAATAGAGAACGAACGTCAATCAAGAATGAATGTCAACAATCGATACATGATCATATGAGACCTAAAGATAACGAGGCGCGTCTTAGGCTCGAGACAAGAAATAAATCGTACATATATGTAATAATTATATCTTAATAAGTACTTGGACATTGCATAAGTTTTATGATTCTTTATAAAAAATTTAGGTGAACACTTCGTCATTTTAAGTAAAAAATCCAAGTTGACGCTTTTAGCCCATCTTAAGCCCAATAGTGGTCCACTACCCAAGTATATGACTTAAGTCCATTTTAAATTAGCTATACTACTCTAAATTGGTTATAAATCTCAGGTCCAATAATGGCCCAATAGCCATTACAAGTGTAAGTTGGGCTTTTATGGCCCAAGTCCACTTTGTATAGTTTTTGGGTTCTAAAACGCATCACAACCACATACACTTAATATTTCACGTTGGTCGGGTCTCGAGTCATCTAGTCATCAGTATATAAATAAGTCCAAGATCCCCGACAAGTGAGTCCTACCACATCGGTTTATATAAAAATCATCACATTTTACGTTATTGAGTTATAATCCGTTTATTATAATTTTCCCGACATGTCCCTCTAATTTGCTCATATCTCTTGAACCGTAAATCATCTAAGTGTGTTCTTTTTACCAAAACCATTATTAACTCATGTACTATACTGATTATAAGTCTAATTACCCCCAATTTATACTTTTCATAGCTAATTAACCCATTTCTTAACTTAGAAGAGTTGGCTGTTTTTGGGCAGCCAAACTCGTTTTCACCATTTTGGTCTCCATTTCCAAACCGTAAGGAACTTGTAAAATATCCAATTGATTCTACTTGTTCATGATTTTATCTACAACCTACAGCTTTACCTTTTTCAATGATTCTGAGTTCTTATATGAGAAAACAGTCCGTCAAGACAGTATGTTCAGATCTGACTAGTTTTTACTATTCTGGCCACCATTTCCAAACCGTAAATAATTGGTAAACCATCCAATTGATTATAGTTCTTCATGATTTTATCTAAAACTTTTAGTTTCACATAATCATAGGTCAGTATACAAATTTTACGAGAAACCAGTCCATCAAAACAGTATGTTCAGATTTGACCTTGTTTCGTATTTTGGTCATATCTTGCTTTCTATAATTCGTCACGGGACGAGCCACCCGGGGAATTAATCACAAAACAATTATATATCTTAATATATAAGTTTTCAGTATCCCAAACCTACTGATTTCGACATGCAATCTGTTTTTGCTACGGTTCAAAATCGTTATAAATCAAATCGTTAATAGGGCTTGTTTAGCTTTATTTTTAGTGTTCAATATTTCATATACAATGTCCCAATACTCATTAATCCATTTCGTACATATATATATATATATATATATATATATATATATATATATATATATATATATATATATATATATATATATATATATATATATATATATATATATATATTCGGAATATACATAAGATCAAGAAAATAAAATGAATGATAAATAAGAACGAGATGTAGATCTTACGAGGCTTTATAAAAGTTGTGGCACTAGTGAGTGATGCATGCAAGCAAACATCCAAGATCTTGTCAACACTTGATGCAACCACCATGCATGGATAAATCCGGACTAGATCTACAAGTTTCACTTGATGTAACCATCATGCATGTATAGATCCAGGCTAGATCTACATGTTTTACTTGATGCATGTATAGATCCGGGCTAGATCTACATATTTTACTTGACGCATGTATAGGTCCGGGCTAGATCTACATATTTTACTTGATGCATGTATAGATCCGGGCTAGATGTACATGTTTTTAGGGTTTTTATGGTATACCCACTAGGAAGATGGCAAATTCGTCACCCACACACCACCACAAAGTGGCGGCGGCGGCAACCCATCACAACAATGGTAGTTCGAGGTTTTTGGAAGAGAGTGGCTATGGAGTGGAAGCCATTGATGAAAGCTTGAGAGCTTTTGTGAGATGTGTGTGTTTTGTGTGAGAGAAAATGAAGGAGAGGAGTAGACAAGGTGCTTAAATAGGGTGAAGGGAAGTGTGACAAGTGCCACCCACTTAGACTTTGTCCAATGAGAAGCAAGAAGGTGGGTGGACATGATGGACATGTGTCACCAACCTAGAGTTGGACCAATGGGGAAGTGAGGTGTGTTGATGGCTTGTCTAGTGGCCAAAAGAGTTGTTGGGCTTCTTAAACTTCTTATTGGGCTTATTAAGTCCATTACTATCCAAAGTTTAATAGTTGGGCTCATAAGGCCACAAGTGGGCCTAAAGTGTAACTTATATTACAAATTTCGTTAATACACGGTTCGGGGCTCGTTTATATTTTATAAAATTCGATTCGTCAAACGGCGCGTCATTGATTTTAAATTCATTTCTTCAATAAAATGAAGTATTTATGTGACTTATAAATACAAAAGATGTGTTCTTTTATCTAAATGACGATAATTTATCATTTATCGTTTTAAATCATAAGTATCGTTTTAGTAGAAATACTTCACATTTAATCACTCCGTAGATAAATGTAATGTTAAACAATTTAATCAAATTGTTTATCAAGTATCTCTCGACAATAATTTATGTAACTAAATTATTAGATTGTCGGTACACGGGTTGTACGACTTTTGTCGTGTTTTCAAATTCGAGGATTTTTGTATTGTTTCAAAATAGGTTTTTGAAGTATACCTCGTTATTATTTAATGAACGAAAAATCTCGGGTTTTACACCATCCACATGCCATCTTGAGTTTCGTCCTCGAAACTTGATTAGTATTACTAGGTTGAGAAATGAGCCAAGATCATTGGGTAGACTCTTATTACATTTTATCATGGTAAAATCGTGGATTTTAGAGCACCACCCCGTTATTTTAGCTTCGTCCTCGAAGCTATCAAAAACTTTGTCATCTGTTAGGGTATAGATGTCATAGATCTGAAGGTTCGTCTCAGACACGCTCAGAAAACAGAAGGTGCCAATAATGTAAAGAGATATTTATTCGGATTGCTCTATAAGTCCAATTGGGCAGTATCTGAGTGATGCTACCATTACGGATAAACATAAAGCAATGCATAGAGATCTTTATCCGGATCGCTCTATAAATTCGATTGAGAAGTATTTGGATGTTGCTATCAACTACGGATGGACAAAATTATCCGAAAAGTTTGGCCGTCAATTTGACAAAACGGTAGATGTTCGCAGAGCAAATAATGACAATTTATAGAGGACAATCTAGGAATTTATCAACTATGAAAAGTCGATGTAGGTTTAGCTACATTTAGTTGATTAAGTTCACGACGATTGATGTTCACTTGGAAACTTACGAGTCAAGATTTAAGGTCGGAGAGGGTTCCGGAACTAGACATGCTGATCCTGTTCAAGTTCGGATTGCTGCTCTGGCCATGAGCCAGGAGCAGAACATGACGGACGTTCACAGCCTGTTGATAGCAGGCCAGGTGGAGTACACTGCCATGCATGAGCGCATAGACTCTCTCTCTCTTAGACCATATGGGTAAATACCCAGATAGCACGAGGTTATTGGGCCACGAGGCCTTGCGGTGGTTATTGGAGGAGAACTACTTCCTTCATCGACATATTCACACCTTGGAGGGGGGTCTTCAGCATGATACCCACTCTTCTCTTACTACACAAGGGCAGTCCTTGTCCACTTTCTTTGATCTTGCAGTTGTTCGTCACGAGGGAGTGACAGCAAAGACCGCCTACCTTCGAGGAGTCGTTGGTAGACTGCGGTCCCAGTTGCTGATTGTACTCAGTTTGCTTAAGGAGTCCTGATTGTCTTATGCAAGCATTGTAGAGGACCCTATTGGCACCTGCAGCCTTAGCAGCCCTACCAGTACCAATCACATCCAGCAGATTTGCTAGACAGAATTTAAGTAGACGTACTAGGTCTTTTGTTCACCATGATAAGCTTTCAGGTTGTATTCTAGCTATCATGCACAATTCACGAGTCATTTGGAGTTTAAGAAATCATTCGTCAAAACACAATAAGTCTTGTGATGATACATTGTAAAGGTAGTTTATTACAATATGGTATGATGAATGGTAACATTAATGAAGCCGGTGTTGGGTGTAGAAACCCAAAATTTTAGGGGTTTTACACCACCCCGTTATTTTAGTTTCATTCTTGAAACTAAAGATGAAGTTACTCGTTCAGGGAACGAGTGAGGGCACTTTTCCCTTGACGTGTAATCTTGCGAACTCAAGTTTAGAATCATAGGTGACATTTAGAATATAGTTGCTAATCCGTTCTTGTGTCAACAATTATACGCGAAAGGCTTTCGGGTATACTTCTAGCCTGTGGAATACAAACACTAGTTTGACACAAAAGCTGTAACCAACTGAATGATTAAGATTATTATTGTTGATGATGATTGGGTAGGAAGTTGCAAGGAATATGCTTCATTTGTGGCTGAGCTGGGGCGTAAGTTGCGTAGAAATGAAGTACTTCGAATGATGGAAATCAAAGAAGATACCAAGAATAAAGAAGTGTGCATCTTGTGTGATGCTGGAAAGGTTGTGCGTTCAATGTAAGTGGTCCAAAATTTGCACAAATTTTGACTTCTAAAAGGAGGAAGTCATCCATTTCAAGGCTAGTTGGACAATGGTATTGTCGAACTAATTGGACCCAAAGAGGAAGAAGATTGTCGAAAGTATGGGACATTAAATGTCTCTTCCTGGGAGGTGACAAAATAGCCCTACAAAGTACAATCTATTGTGAGTTGGGCATGTCTTTTATGCTCGGGTTTGTCTTCCTCGCCGATTCGAGAAATTTGAGGTAAGAAGATAGGGCATCCTCTTACCAGGTGCTTCTAGGTTTTGATACAAGAGATGACACTAAGTCTAGTGTCGATAAAGTCTGTGTCTTCTTGAATGCTCGAAGTTTCATTCTCTCATAGCAGATGAATCAACTTTATGTCTTGTGATGCCTCTAGAGAGGTCAAACGCATCAGAAGTGGACACTCCCCATGTGTTCCAATGCAGCGGAAATGAATACCCCCAATGGGTTCAAATGCAGCGAAAAAGAACACTCCCAAAGGAGTCAAATGCAGCGGAAAAGAACATCCATAAGAGGGTCGAATGCAGCGGAAGAATGGATCAAAATATGTCGAAAGTTAATAGCACAATGCTATGATCTAAAAGAGATGAATACGAATCTTCCTTCGGTTTCTAGATGATGATATAATAATGATATCAATAGGAAGTCATATTAAAGATAAGATATCACTGGAGGAAATCGCGAGTCAAAAGGAATACGTTATGTAGTCGGATACATAAAATAATATCAATAATGAGTCATGTCGAATACACTTAAGCCCATGTGATTATAAATTTCTATTTACATCGACAAGCGTCCTTATCCATGTAAGGTGAAATTTATAACTCCATTCGGTGACCTATGATTTCTTTATTCAAACGAACAAGCGTCCTTGCTCGTTTCAATAATGATTTCATAGCCCACCTTACCTAAATATTCCTGGCAAGTCTTATTATTAAAATATAATATCTAATAAAACAGATATCATTAAGATACTTTACAGCCCGTTTATTTATAACTTTTCGTCTTCGGGCGTCCCATTCCACCTTGATACGAATTCTATAACTAAAGTTCTGGTCCGATGGCTTATGATTTCACCTTTAGACGTCCCATTCCGTCTAAAGACGTAATCATAATTAACTTAGGATCAAGAGTCTCAGGTCCCATATGTAAAATATAGGATCATAAGTTCCTTGATTTTTGGGTTACATCGCATCATTTAAAGATGCAAATTTATCCAAACAATACCACATGATATTATTAAAAGTAAACGTATATGAGTCGCTAATAAGTCGTGTTCCGTAGATATACGTACAAAATCGTAGGCGAGAGAAAATACATGTTGATGCGCGATAACGTGCGCAAGAATACGCATCAAACAAGGAGTTCATATGTATAATATAATATAATAATATATTACAATCATAAGTATAGGCATTATATCATATAGTTCCTTCTAATAAGGTATATATATATGTATATATACACATAACAACAAATTCAAGCATTTAATGAAATGTAGTTCGCTAGGTAATGCTTCCTAGTCTGTTTTTAAATATTCTAATATGTACGTTTGTTGTAAATCCGTTTTCATTAAGTGGCTTGTCAGTTATCCTAGTAGTCAAAATAGACTAACCGGTTCCTATTCACCAAATAACTATGTAAAGATAGTATACTCAAGTTTTAATACATTAAACGAAATAAAGGTTCTAGGGTTTTCTTAAGTTTCGGTTATTGGCAAAACAAGTCCCTCTATATTTTACCAAATGTACACTTCCCGGTTCTTAACAGTTTTAGTCCTTAGGGTTTCTAGTACTTTCGGAAGATGGTGAAAATAGTCCCTCTAGTTAAAATTAGGTTGTATAACTTTCATTTAATGGCGGGAATAACTCCCTAGGGTTTCTAAATGTTTCGGCTGATTACACCATTAGTCCTTAGAGTCATAAAATGACAATCTAACTTCTAAGAATTTAAAAGTGGTCCTTAAGGTCTAATAAGTCACGAATGGCATTTATTGATCCCTAGACTTTCAAACATTTACAATTTTAGTCCTTGTAATTTCTGTTTTATTAAGACAAGTTTCAAGTGTTATGGTTTTAACTCATAAGTTTTATAAACTAATGTTCTTAGTCTAAGAGTTTTTATAAGTTATATCTTCGGTATAAAAACTTTACTTAAGTGTAAAATTACTAAATGAGCTTATTAAGAGTACAAAAAGAGCTAATGGGCTTCCCAAACCCTTATTGATCTTACAAGATTCATTAACAATTCTTATGAGCTAAGGATTTCTTAATGGGCCTAATTACCTTTTTAGGTCCATTAATATTACAAGTTTTATTACATCGGTCCATAAGACAATAAGTGGGCCTAATGGGCTTCCTAATGTGCGTAAACATACTTTAATCCATTTATGATTCAAGGTTTGTTAAGTGGGCTTACTGGGCATTAAATGGGCCTAATATGCTTAGTTAATGGTTCGACTATATGGTATTGGGCCTATAGGGACTATTCAAGTTTTAGGTTACTGTTACTTGTGCTTAACTAGTCCATTAATAATACTTAACCATTTACTCAGGTGTGAAGTTTATGAAACCTTAAAAGCTTATTACTGGTTCTTAAAGATTAAGTCTAGATCTCCAAAGAAAAATTTATAAAATCTAATTTTAGATTTCCCCGAACATTTTATTAGATTTTTGAATATTTATAAAATCTAATTAGGTTTACTAAAGATTTATAAAAAAAACTAGTTAAGATTTCCCCCCAAGATTTTGCAAGACGCATATTATTCAGTTAGATTTTTATAAAAATCAATTTAGATTTTCCAAGATTGAGTAAAATAGATAGATCTATTTAGATTTTTAGAGACTTAAAAATCTTCTTAGATTTTCTAACGGGTTCTAGAGCTACTGTTAGATTTCCAATGTTCCCATAGTTTTTATTTAAATTTACATTTAAATATTACCATGTGTCTGTTATGTATTAGATTGTTCGTGGTTATAATGCATTGTTTGGGCCATCATACTTCAGAAGCCATTCTATAAACGTTTGAGGAGCGAGGGCACTTTAAATCGTAAACCCAACCACTCAGTCAAAACGTAATATCGAGATGGAACATCTTTAGTATAAAGCTCCCTACTAACATGGCATGTTTATTTGTTTTATTAAGTAACTTGAGTATTTAATATTTCTATAATAAATATTAAATAGTCATAATACGTAAATACGTACAGAGTTATCATATAATACAATCAACATATATCAATGCATATAATAATGAATGCGCACTTAAATCATATAGTTATGCATGCTCTCTATGCTATATGCTTTCTAAGTATGTTATACATGATTTTCACTCGTTGAAAAGTTCGTTTTCTCGGTATCTCTTCGAATTGATTTCCGGTTAATTGTGTGAGATTAGTTGTTCTTGGTGAAACAAATATTTTTGGTTTTAGAAAATAAATGAGCAAGACTTAATAATAAATGACAAGAAATTAAGACAAGTTAAAATGTAAAGGTGCGATATTTAAAACTTTAAAATTAAATGACGAGAAATGAAAGGACGTAGAATTAAAACTTAACAAAAAGTAAATGAAAGGTAAATAAAGTAAATGACACGAAATTAAACTTGAATAAAAGGAAAGCAAATAAAAGTGCACATAAATAAAAAGACGGGAAAGATAATCTTAAAAATAAAAGACAAGAACTTAAAAGGAAAAACAAACAAAAACAAATTTGACAAAAACCTTCATTCGGAAGTTTTAAACTTCCGAATGAAGAGTCCTTGATCCGGAACTCTCAAAGTTTCGAATGAAGCACCTTTGATCCGGAAGTTTTCAGACTTCCGAATGAGCACCCCTTGATCCGGAACTTCAAACTTCCGAATGAGCATCCCTTGATCCGGAACTTTCAAAGTTCCGGATGAAGCACTTGACCGGGAAGTTTTTAGACTTCCGAACGAAGCACTTGATCCGGAAGTTTTTAGACTTCCGAATGAAGGAATGTTGACACGGAACTTCAATGTTCCGAATGAAGGATCATTGATCCGGAACTTCTGGGAATGATAAAATACAGAAACACCAAGCGAAGAACAGGGGAGTGTACAGTAACACGATCCAATCCACAAAATAATCAAATCCAAACGAAAGATTAAATCAAAACAACCAATAAGCATCAACTAACAATAATCAATCAAAACAAATCATCAAAACTAACAAACATAACCAAATTAATCAAAACCCACTTGATCAAAATCATAAAAACTCAAGAGCATGAACAATGATGAATAAGAACAAATCAAACTAGAAAGGAAGAAGATGATGAATTAAAAGCTTAATTAAAAAGAAAGGATTCGATAACAAAAGCTTAAAACACAAATTAATCTAGAGAGAGAAAGCATAAGTTTAGAGAGAGAAACTACCTACTCCTAATCTAATCCTAAAAACTAACCAACCTCTCACAACAAGTGAGGGTAGTATTTATAGGAGAGGGGAGTGGTTGGTGGCTTCCTCTTTCTTTCTATCTTGGTCCTCGGTCTTTCAGTCTTCTTAAATTCTTCGACTTTTAAGACTTCGTCTCGGGATTTCTATGAACTCGTCTTGTAATTTTCTTCATAAATTAGACCTGAGTTCTTCGACTTTATTAAACTTTCGTCTTTGGACTTTTTCTTCGATAAATCTTCAGAATTGGTCTTGGACTTCCGTTCTTTTTCCACTTTTGATCTTTCGACTTCGTCTTTTGTCTTTTTCTTTAATAAAAGCCCGTGAAAGCCGTGTTATCTCCACTTTTCCCCTTCTCGACCCTGAAGCACAATAAAAACACAAACCACGCATAATTCCGCCATTTACGACATAAAATATACGTTTAGGTCCTGTTTTAATGTAATTAAGTGGTAGAAAAGATGGGTGTTTTCACACCTATCAAATCCCCTACACTTAACCATTGCAATGCCCTCATGCAATGCTTAGTGATAAAGCAAGGTTTACACTTTCCATCATAATCAACCTACCTTGGCCTTTATTAAACAACTAAGGAAAATCAAAAAGATAGAAAATAACAAGATGCAATCAAGGAAGAAACATGTAAAGAAATCTAAGACTTACATTAAGGCTTGTGTGTCATGAATGTTTATCACCCTCAAGTTTCACGTTCCCCATGCCAAGCTTAAAAACAAGATCATTGTTAGTACAAGTTAGCATAACAAACATTTACTCATGCGGTTCAATTAATCACTTAAACTCCCTTATTCCTATGGGTATCTCTTATATTTTATTGATGTCTTGAATGATCATGAGGATGCATTGTTGACTTATTTCGATAATTTATTAAGGCTGAAAGCAAAGTAGGATGATTTGATCAATAGTTAGCTAAAGGACAAAATCTCTTAAAACTGCTTCTCGGGATATCAAAAAGTTCATATCTTGGCATAACTCGTTCACGATTTGAGACCTTTCTCGGGCCGATATTTGGCATGTACTTCATACTTCATATCTTGAGAGACGTGCTTGAGATAATGGTCTTCTCATCGGTAATAGAGTTTCTTCACTTGGAGACTTTTGAGGTGTACTCCAACTTTGTTGACCACGACTTCAATGATTATTTCTTCAATCTCTATTTGGGATTTCGAGATACAACGATCCGCCTCCTTTTCGGACTTGGATCTATTTATCCTCATACCTTGTTAGGGTCTTTTCGGATAAACTTCTCCATGATCTTTATGGGAGTTGATTGCTTTTCGTCGTGAGTCTTGATCCTTCATATTGACTTTGGGAATAATGCTTTTCACATCACCTTGGATCTTTAGCAATAAAATGGAATCCTCATGCCTTGTTAGGGCCTTTTCGGACTCGCCAATCTTCGCGCCCCGCTTCATAAGTTATGCCTTGGCTATGAACTCTTATCATTACTGAGCAACTTTTAAACGATCTTGGGCTAGAAGCTAAGTAACCTTTCAAATCGTACGACCTTACTTATTGCAGATAATTTATTAGCAAGTGATGGGAGAAAAAGATCATAATTAACTCACATAAGTTAATGAGAGAATACCAAACTTGTAACCAACTCTATCATTTCTCGTTCTCCACAATTTAAAATCTCAAGGAATGAGACTCGTGGATGCTTAGCCTAATAAACCAATTAAGGTCTACATGGTTAAGGATACTAGCTAGAGTGAACTTGGATAAGTAAACTCGGGTTGAGTCAAAATATTCACAACGGGCCTAATATATCTAAGATATCTAAACTTGATAAAACCATTTTATTAAAATAAGAGAAAAATAGCAAAAATAATGGGAACTACAACTAGGCCAAAATAGATTAAAAATTTTGAAAAATGTCGAAAAATCGATTTTTCGGATAAAATGAGGGCAAATACAAGGAAAAGACCACTTAACTTCGATAGAAGTCCCCCTACACTTAATATAAACATTGTCCTCAATGTTTAAGCATGTGGGAGTAAACTCCCCTACACTTAGGACATTGTGCACTTTGTTTAAATCTCGTTAAGGGAAAGACAACTAAAGAGATTCCTATTTTAATATTAAGAAATATAAAATAGTGAATCGAAAAGAGTTTAGGATAGAACCGGGAAGAAGGGAACACGGAATCACGGTTCGTCAAAAGTCATCAAGAGTGTGTCTTTGAAGCTCTAATCCCTGCATATGATAAGAAAGAGAACAAGAAACACCAACGGGGCTCCCCCCTACACTTATGATGAAAATAGATAGATAATTGGGTTGCCTCCCAAAAAGCGCTTGTTTTTGTTGACCGGGTCACGAGCCTGACTCGTCCCCGAATTAAATGGTCCATGGGGAAGCCTCGAATGTGATACCGGGATCAAAGACCTTGTCCTCGTTCCCGGTTGACATCAACAACGGAGAGGCGGGGGAATAAGTCGTGAAAGGGAGAAAGGTCCTTTCAACATACGTATAGTATGTGAATTCAAGATCCACGGGAGGTGGGTTGGGTGTAGTGAGCACATTGTCCTCCCCCAAAGACAATGGAAGCTGAGCAAACGGTAAGCCGTGATGGTATCAATCATAGCATAATCAATGTCACCTCCCGGGTCAAAGCACTCATCCTCATTTCCCGGTATAAAACGAGTAGAGTAAAAGTGATACATCTCCCGCTTGGGTGTGCACGTGGGAGGATGAGGTGGCAATATAATATGAGAAGTATGAGAACAATTACCTTCCACCTGCGTCCCTTTTTCAAAAGATTCACATCTTTTCACCTCTGGGATAGAAGGTGTAGTGTCATCGTGTAATAAATCTTCTAGAAAAAGTATATCTCCTTCCACATCAGAATACCCGGATATGTATTCCATGGGTGTATCAATATCAAGAAACTCATCGATCTCAGGAATGTGAAAACCATCATCACTAAGGAGTGAAGTATTTTGCTTTAGAAATTCCTCCTCGTCGAAAATAACCTCAATATCGTCATCACTCTCCTCATTATTTATAGGGCCAATAATATGCTCAGGGATATGGGTACTCGTCTGATCTTGCTGCTGTAAAAATGACTCCATACAAGTTCGCAGCGTGTGTAAAAGCTCTTTTGATTGCGCTTGAAAAGCTGTAGCAAGATCGACAATTGGTTCTTGGTAACTCATCCCGTGACGAGGCTGATGATCGAGTGAGTGCGGTGGGGGCTCAAGATTTTGAAAACCGGAATTATAGCACGGTTGTGGCTCATAGTTGTTCATCGGTGGAGAATAATTAGAAACCGGGGTTGGTTCATAATAATTAATAGGTGAAGAAAACTAAGGACACGGATTTGGCTCATAACAATTCATTGGTTGACAATAATAGGTATCGTGAGGACCCCCACAGTTGTTGCAAACCGGGTATGGAGAAAAATCAAGTGCATCTTGTGGATAGCTATTATCATTGTCATAATTGTACCCGGTTCTTGCCCGTGTCTAGACGGGTATTGAACCGGGCACGAAACATGCCAATGAGAATCGCTTCCACAATAGATGCACGGGGGAACAGGAGGTGGGTTCAAAAAGAGTGAATTAGTCGAGTTGAACAAGGGACAAAATCCGAATTGTGTGTAGTCGATATCGTTTCCACACTGCTCACATGTACACCATTGACAAGAGTTTTTCCCAGATAATTGTTTCCCACACCGGACGCAATGGACATAAAAATCCATAAAGAGAGATAGATAAGCAAGAAGAATATTTTTGGTGCAAAACTTTGAAAAAGAAATGCTTTTTATGATTTTTCAAATGTTTTTGGATTTTTGAAAATTTTTATTTTTTTTTTACAAGAAAAATAACGTTCACAAGTGAATGGATCCCAAAATCCAACGCGTCTCTCACAAAAAACCGTAAATCTTCACGAAAAGAGCCGGCAGCGGCGCCATTTTATACATGATTTTCACTCGTTGAAAAGTTCGTTTTCTCGGTATCTCTTCGAATTGATTTCCGGTTAATTGTGTGAGATTAGTTGTTCTTGGTGAAACAAATATTTTTGGTTTTGGAAAATAAATGAGCAAGACTTAATAATAAATGACAAGAAATTAAGACAAGTTAAAATGTAAACGGCGCGATATTTAAAACTTTAAAATTAAATGACGAGAAATGAAAGGACGTAGAATTAAAACTTAACAAAAAGTAAATGAAAGGTAAATAAAGTAAATGACACGAAATTAAACTTGAATAAAAGGAAAGCAAATAAAAGTGCACATAAATAAAAAGACGGGAAAGATAATCTTAAAAATAAAAGACAAGAACTTAAAAGGAAAAACAAACAAAAACAAATTTGACAAAAACCTTCATTCGGAAGTTTTAAACTTCCGAATGAAGAGTCCTTGATCCGGAACTCTCAAAGTTCCGAATGAAGCACTTTTGATCCGGAAGTTTTCAGACTTCCGAATGAGCACCCCTTGATCCGGAACTTCAAACTTCCGAATGAGCATCCCTTGATCCGGAACTTTCAAAGTTCCGGATGAAGCACTTGACCCGGAAGTTTTTAGACTTCCGAACGAAGCACTTGATCCGGAAGTTTTTAGACTTCCGAATGAAGGAATGTTGACACGGAACTTCAATGTTCCGAATGAAGGATCATTGATCCGGAACTTCTGGGAATGATAAAATACAGAAACACCAAGCGAAGAACAGGGGAGTGTACAGTAACACGATCCAATCCACAAAATAACCAAATCCAAACGAAAGATTAAATCAAAACAACCAATAAGCATCAACTAACAATAATCAATCAAAACAAATCATCAAAGCTAACAAACATAACCAAATTAATCAAAACCCACTTGATCAAAATCATAAAAACTCAAGAGCATGAACAATGATGAATAAGAACAAATCAAACTAGAAAGGAAGAAGATGATGAATTAAAAGCTTAATTAAAAAGTAAGGATTCGATAACAAAAGCTTAAAACACAAATTAATCTAGAGAGAGAAAGCATAAGTTTAGAGAGAGAAACTACCTACTCCTAATCTAATCCTAAAAACTAACCAACCTCTAACAACAAGTGAGGGTAGTATTTATAGGAGAGGGGAGTGGTTGGTGGCTTCCTCTTTCTTTCTATCTTGGTCCTCGGTCTTTCAGTCTTCTTAAATTCTTCGACTTTTAAGACTTCGTCTCGGGATTTCTATGAACTCGTCTTGTAATTTTCTTCATAAATTAGACCTGAGTTCTTCGACTTTATTAAACTTTCGTCTTTGGACTTTTTCTTCGATAAATCTTCAGAATTGGTCTTGGACTTCCGTTCTTTTTCCACTTTTGATCTTTCGACTTCGTCTTTTGTCTTTTTCTTTAATAAAAGCCCGTGAAAGCCGTGTTTTCTCCACTTTTCCCCTTCTCGACCCTGAAGCACAATAAAAACACAAACCACGCATAATTCCGCCATTTACGACATAAAATATACGTTTAGGTCCCGTTTTAATGTAATTAAGTGGTAGAAAAGATGGGTGTTTTCACACCTATCAGTATGTCCCAAAAAAATCCCCAAAAAGATTTTTGTAAAGTTATAGTCCAGCTTTTTAAATAAAAGAAAAATATTTTTATTCTTATTTTATTTAAAAATGTATCTGGTTCGCTATAACTAAAGCTATGATACCATTCTCTGTAACACCCCCAGACCGGGTATCACAGTGGTGGATCGATGAGCAAATAGCTTACAAAGCACAGATCATAATTATATGATTTCTGAAATACAATTGATGTAAACATTGATTTGGTACAATCATTTAAATCGTTGAATAATATTTGTTATGAATATCCCAGTAAAATATAATCCCCCTTCATTTTTATGCTTCTAAATGATGCTCAATCCATGCTCAAATAATCTTGCTAAATAACCTGGGAAAAACATGCTTAAAATGGTCAACATAAAGTTGGTGAATTCATAGAGTTTTGTAAAATCTTCGTTTAGGATTTTAAGTTGTCCTACATGGTGTTATTCAGTATTTGATATAAAAGTCAAATTTAAAGTTTCCAATTATTCCATACCTTAATGTACTAAGCAGTAAAAATCAAGATCAGTAAGTGTTACTAAGCAGAGCAAGATTAGGTTCAGTACTTCCTATATTTCCCTTTCAGTATTTTACTAAGTAGTGTAAAATAATCAAGTTTAGTATATTTAATACTACCATTACAGTATTTTACTAAATAGTGTAAAATAATCAAGTTTAGTATATTTAATACTACCATTACAGTATTTTACTACATGGTGTAAAATAATCAAGTTTAGTAAGTTTTACTAAGCAGTGTAAAGTAACCAAGTTTAGCATTTCCATGATTCCCATTTTAGTGTTTGCTAAGTAGTATATGATTAAGTTTAGTAACGCAAACCTTATAGATAGTACCAATGCACAAAGCATATATATAAAAGATAATTACATTTTCTATTAATCGAAACTGGAGCTTAACCTTCCATAGTTCTCAACAGATGAGAACCCGGGGCCTTACAAAAAGGCGCCAAACCCAGTTTCCAACATGGTATACATCTGTTGTCCCGCCAAGGCACAGTGAGTGCTACTCACCCAGATGGGGATGGTCAATCCCAAATAGATCTATTTATAACATTCAGGCGATTTACAACAATTTAACAGTTTCAATAATAATAGACAACCGTATTTAAGAGTACCATTCAATTTGCGTTCTATAGAATAAATATCTATCAATGCTATAGTCAAAACAGGTTACAGTTCAATTTACATTCTATAATTAAATTATAGTCATATTGTCAAAACAGGTTTCAGTTATTAAATAGCATATCTCCCCCTCGCGGGTTTGAAAAATCATAAAAGATTTAAAAAGCGAGGCTATGAACTCACCTGATACAATCGTCACAATAGTTAATAGAGAACGAACGTCAATCAAGAATGAATGTCAACAATCGATACATGATCATATGAGACCTAAAGATAACGAGGCGCGTCTTAGGCTCGAGACAAGAAATAAATCGTACATATATGTAATAATTATATCTTAATAAGTACTTGGACATTGCATAAGTTTTATGATTCTTTATAAAAATTTTAGGTGAACACTTAGTCATTTTAAGTGAAAAATCCAAGTTGACGCTTTTAGCCCATCTTAAGCCCAATAGTGGTCCACTACCCAAGTATATGACTTAAGTCCATTTTAAATTCGGTATACTACTCTAAATTGGTTATAAATCTCAGGTCCAATAATGGCCCAATAGCCATTACAAGTGTAAGTTGGGCTTTTATGGCCCAAGTCCACTTTGTATAGTTTTTGGGTTCTAAAATGCATCACAACCACATACACTTAATATTTCACGTTGGTCGGGTCTCGGGTCATCTAGTCATCAGTATATAAATAAGTCCAAGATCCCCGACAAGTGAGTCCTACCACATCGGTTTATATAAAAATCATCACATTTTACGTTATTGAGTTATAATCCGTTTATTATAATTTTCCCGACATGTCCCTCTAATTTGCTCATATCTCTTGAACCGTAAATCATCTAAGTGTGTTCTTTTTACCAAACCCACTATTAACTCATGTACTATATTGATTATAAGTCTAATTATCCCCAATTTATACCTTTCATAGCTAATTAACCCATTTCTTAACTTAGAAGAGTTGGCTGTTTTTGGGCAGCCAAACTCGTTTTCACCATTTTGGTCGCCATTTCCAAACCGTAAGGAACTGGTAAACTATCCAACTGATTCTACTTGTTCATGATTTTATCTACAACCTACAGTTTTACCTTTTTCAATGATTCTGAGTTCTTATATGAGAAAACAGTCCGTCAAGACAGTATGTTCAGATCTTACTAGTTTTTACTATTTTGGCCACCATTTCCAAACCGTAAATAATTGTTAAACCATCCAATTGATTCTAGCTCTTCATGATTTTATCTAAAACTTTTAGTTTCACATAATCATAGGTCAGTATACAAATTTTACGAGAAAAAAGTCCGTCAAAATAGTATGTTCATATTTGACCTTGTTTCGTATTTTGGTCATATCTTGCTTTCTATAATTCGTCACGGGGACGAGCCACCCGGGGAATTAATCACAAAACAATTATCTATCTTAATATATAAGTTTTCAGTATCCCAAACCTACTGATTTCGACATGCAATCTGTTTTTGCTATGGTTCAAAATCGTTATAAATCAAATCGTTAATAGGGCTTGTTTAGCTTTATTTTTAGTGTTCAAAATTTCATATACAATGTTCCAATACTCATTAATCCATTTCGTACATATATATATATATATATATATATATATATATATATATATATATATATATATATATATATATATATATATATATATATATATATTCGAAATATACATAAGATCAAGAAAATAAAAGGAATGATAAATAAGAACGAGATGTAGATCTTACGAAGCTTTATCAAAGTCGTGGTACTAGTGAGTGATGCATGCAAGCAAACATCCAAGATCTTGTCAAAACATGATGCAACCACCATGCATGGATAGATCCGGACTAGATCTACAAGTTTCACTTGATGTAACCATCATGCATGTATAGATCCGGGCAAGATCTACATGTTTTACTTGATGCATGTATAGATCCTGGCAAGATCTACATATTTTACTTGATGCATGTATAGGTCCGGGCTAGATCTACATATTTTACTTGATGCATGTATAGATCCGGGCTAGATGTACATGTTTTAGGATTTTTATGGTATACCCACTAGGAAGATGGCAAATTCGTCACCCACACACCACCACAAAGTGGCGGCGGCGGCAACCCACCATAACAATGGTAGTTCGAGGTTTTTGGAAGAGAGTGGGTATGGGGTGGAAGCCATTGATGAAAGCTTGAGAGCTTTTTGTGAGATGTGTGTGTTTTGTGTGAGAGAAAATGAAGGAGAGGAGTAGACAAGGTGCTTAAATAGGGTGAAGGGAAGTGTGACAAGTGTCACCCACTTAGACTTTGTCCAATGAGAAGCAAGAAGGTGGGTGGACATGTGTCACCAACCTAGAGTTGGCCCAATGGGGAAGTGAGGTGTGTTGGTGGCTTGTCTAGTGGGCCAAAAGAGTTGTTGGGCTTCTTAAACTTCTTATTGGGATTATTAAGTCTATTACTATCCAAAGTTTAATAGTTGGGCTCATAAGGCCACAAGTGGGCCTAATGTGTAACTTATATTACAACTTTTGTTAATACACGGTTCGGGGCTCGTTTATATTTTATAAAATTCGATTCGTCAAACAGAAATCGCGTCATTGATTTTAAATTCATTTCTTCAATAAAATGAAGTATTTATGTGACTTATAAATACAAAAGATGTGTTCGTTTATCTAAATGGATAATTTATCATTTATCGTTTTAAATCATAAGTATCGTTTTAGTAGAAATACTTCACATTTAATCACTCCGTAGATAAATGTAATGTTAAACAATTTAATCAAATTGTTTATCAAGTATCTCTCAACAATAATTTATGTAACTAAATTATTAGATTGTCGGTACACGGGTTGTACGACTTTTGTCGTGTTTTCAAATCCGAGGATTTTTGTATTGCTTCAAAATAGGTTTTTGAAGTATACCTCGTTGTTATTTAATGAACGAAAAATCTCGGGTTTTACAAACACTGGAGCAGAAGTTTATGGTATGCCCGATATGTTGCGAATCTTCGCTAATGGACCGAATTTCTTAATGATTGGAATTAATAAATTCGTTATCACTCGAGGACTATATTGTAACCGACACCGCAAGTGGAAAGATTTTGGAGATCAAGTCGTATTATCAAGGCTTCGTTCAAGGTTTTCTCGATGACCAACGATGGAGATCTATATTGGATGTTTATGTTCGACCTTTTCTTTTATGTACATATATGGTGTGTTATCTACTCTAATGATCGTAAGTTGTGAGAACTTGAGACGACATCATTCGATGACGTCTGATCATGGAGAACACATATTATGTAATATCTTTTTGACTTTCAACGGCGATGTTTATTGAGACTCTAATGTGCGTGAGCGGAAGTGAGATGGTGTCTTCGTATTATCTTTTGAGTAAGGATCCGCGTGTGAGCACCCTCTGATGACGAAAATGTTTTTCTTGTCAATTCTTTTTTATGTGTGTCCATGGCTATCCGGCCAATGGATATCCGTTAATTTGAAACCTTCCTTTTGACTGGACTTACCCGAAAATCCTGTCATTTGTTCTTGTCATTGAATAAGCTTCGTGTAATTCATAAAATTTTCATGTGTCGAGCTTGAAGGAGTGATTGGTGGATAAGGAATTATGCATCCACTTTGGTGAGATACAACTTGATGACAAGTTGTGTTTTGTAAGAAGAACTAGTGGAGTTCGTGGATCGAGATTCGCGTGGGATCGTGAGAGATTTTTAGAAGAAAGTTCCCTTATCTTTCTTAGTGGAACGCAATACGAATATGAGGCGAGGTGAGCGCCGGGACGTCGCTCCTTTAAGGTGGTGAGGATGTAATAACCCGAACTTGACGTCATTATTTTATCCTAATTATATAACGGATTTTTAATTTCTAACTAATGATGAGTATTATTATATTTGACAGTTTTAGTTGAAACCGATAATGTGTGACTATATTTAATTGTTGTGACGATTGAAGAGTACTAATAGTGATCGCGATGCCAATGGATGCCCAAATATTATATTTTAGTATCGATTATTTCGATATTTGATATTTCTGAAATTTTTATTTCATTACGTATTAAGTCAAGTCGAACTTTATTATTTCGTTTTGTGTGTGTTTAATTATTAAAACGGTCGATTTAACAAACGAGATTTATATTTTTATGAACTCAGGACAAAACCCGACTCTCGTAAACATTTATAAAATTGACTAATAGTCATTTCCCGCTTTTTAACTAATATTTACACTTTGGTCCACAAGAATGCACCAATTGCAAAACAAACCTTCCTCCACCATATAAAAGGCCTCAATAAACACACACATGCATTTTAACTAGAAAAACTTTCTCTCCCATCTTTTCTTTCTCTCTATGTCGTGACCTCCTCAACCAAAAACACCCCTTGGATTTGATTTTCTAGCTTGATTCACTTAAAACTAAACAAAGACCCATGTTTAAAATTCAATGGTGATTCTATTGGTATGATTTTTACTTACATGCATTCACTTTTACTTTTAAAAGATTTTTATTCAAGAACAATGGTGTTTGATCCATTTCATTGTTGTAGTAGTGTGTTATTATTATTATAATTGATTTTAAAAGTGTTGTATGTTATATTTTTTATATGGGTTTTGAAAGGATGGACCATGCAAGTGATTTAGGAATGAATGGAGATGTTGTAGATGATGGGTATAGCATATTTGAAGTGTTGATGCTGATAAAAATGGGTCAAAATGGTTGTTGGTATGATTTTTAAAGAGTCATTTTCCATCAGTAGGTTTAAGGCCGTTTTTCATACAGTAAATTTTGGATAAAGTTTGATTTAATTAGATATTGTTGTATTAGTCGTCGAGACGCTCGTTTCGATATAAGATAGAGCTTTTAACTCCTAACGAGTCAAAAGTTATGCTAGTTTAAATATTCGTGTACCGGGAGACGAGTATTGACACAATACGAAATTGTTGTCAATATTTGGATCGAATCTCGAGGACTATAAGTTGAGTGTTAAAACTGATCAAAGGCTATTGTTAGGCTCTAAACTTAGCATTTTGAGTCTATTTTCAAAGTCAAATGGCGATTTTATAAATGGAAATGTTTAACAAGGTCAAAATGGTTTTACGATGCAAGTGTGCAAAACTGTCCGGTTTTTAATGTCTAAAGATGTATCGAGCAGGTGGTTCTAAAATGTGAATCATTTGATGAAATTTAAACTGAGTCTTCTACATATATTAAATGAGTTTGTCACCAAGTTTCGTCGAAAACAGAGTTGATTAGGTATGGTAAAACAGCGTGTACTTTTGGTAAGTACCGGCTGAGTATTTTTGGGAGGTACTTAACCTCGCGTCATAGTTTGAGACGAGAGGATAATCTATTAGCTTCTCAAAGTTCTAAAAGAATATAAGTAATGTGTGAGAGTGTATATTCTGAGATTGGAGACCCATTTAGGGTACTTGAACCGTATTGATTTGGCATCTTGAGATGGATCAATATCGAAGGTGCTAGTCTTGGAAAGCTAGTACTTGTCGTGGAGTTAGAAGGAATCACTTGCATTGATTGATCATGTCTATGTACATACTATTTTGAGTCGATGATTTTATTATATTAAGTATGTTTTGAAATACTTAAGTATGTGGCTAAGCGCGCACCTTATTTGTTAGGTGACGGATTTTGATGTGTATATATTTGGGAGGCATCTTCACTTCGGCGATCATTACTACTAGCTTCGTATCCCATCTAAGGTAAGTCTATAGCCTCGCTTTTACACTATTTTGTAAATGGCTTTTAAACCCGTGAGGGGGAATACATGTTTTTCATAAACTTAGAACACAAGTCTTTTATGGATGCTTGTCCCTCTATGAATGGACCCGTGGTTGCCTTTAAATTGCATTAGGTGATTGCCTTTGTTAAAGCCTCAATTATGGACCGTTAACTAGCTTATGATGGGCTAGCCGCTAGTACAATTAATAGATCTATGGGGGAAGCCGCCCCGGTTCAGTTTGTGTGGACTTGTCACAGAAGCTTAGGCCCGACCTCCACACTGTTTGAGCATATTGTATTGAGAAGTCAGGTATACGACAATGTACCAATAATCTGGAGGTAACCGACAATTAATAAATCTCTTGTCTTATCAGACCTCTAAAGGGAGTGCCTAAGGGCTCGGTTCCATGAGATTATTGCAATTTATGCTATATACAATTATCATTGTTGATGCAAATTATTATTCGATGCTTGTTAAGCATGCCACAAACTTATAATCTTTACTTGTGTTCAAATGATTTGTAAAACCTATAGACTTGCTCAACCTTTGTGTTGATGATTTTACACATGTATTTCAGGTAATCTAGATGGATAGCAGCGGAGCATGTGAGGAGGAAGTTGATGCTTACCTATCTAAATCTTTGTTTACTTTTCCATCCTATAAATGAATAAACTGCTTTTAAGCATTTAATATATTGTGATTGGTAACGGTTTTTGGGACTAAACGCTACTCTGATTTTATATATATATATTGGGATGGGAAACTTTTGGACAAGGTTGTATATTATTTTAACGTCTCTTTTGAGGTCGTTGTCTATGATTGTGTGCGATGTGTTATGAGTAGCGCCTCAAAGTGGTATTCCGCTGCGTGGTAATTTGGGGGTGTTACAAACTGGTATTCAGAGCCAAAAGTTATAGAGAACTAGGTCGATTTTGAAAATGTCCTAAACTATAACTTTTGGTGTGTTGTAAAAGGTTTTAAGCACGCAACTACTCCGCATGGCTCCGGTAAGGCTATTCTTGTATTACTTTTTATTGATTGTGATTATGTGATACTATGTGTATGTAAGAATGGTAATATGTATATTTATGAATATACTATGGTATTTAAAGGCATTGCACGTAAAGCAATGTTCCTTGAATGATTGTCGTACATTTTATAATACGGTTTTGTATCGGAATTGGTTTCACTGCCAATCACCGATCTTGATAATTATGTATTATCTGAATGCGAGTATGAAACTCGTTTGATACTTTGAGTATGTATATAGGGTTTCGTAACCTATCACATATCGACTTGTTTATGTTCGATTGTTATCATCGTATCGTGATGTGCCAATGTTGGACATCTCCTTTCGTAACGTAATTGATAAATGCGATGTTCGTGTTTTCGTTACTCTTACGATTTTGAAGAATCATTTATCCGAGGCGACATCTTCTATGTAATGCGACGTGTGATATGATTTTATATATGACCACGTTTTATTGGCGAAAAGGAGGATGCCAATGTTGGACTTAAGATATATATATCCTAATCAAATATATATAGTTTGGGTACAACAATGATATGCTCGTAGTAGTCATTCGGTTGAGTGACTTAATACTGTGTATCTAAATGGAACGGGACATTTAGATATATAGATTTTAACTTGCCCAACTAAGAGTCGTTTGAGATTGTCTTATTTAAATGGATTAGGACATTTGAATAAGAAAATTTTAAACCACTGAACCTTAGATTGTCGTGTTTTCCTTATTCAGATGGAATGGGACGTTTGAATACCGAAATCATGATGTAAGTTTATTGACACCTTGTATTTACTATGGTATTTTGATACGATATCGTGTTGAGAGGTAGTAATACTTGAGTAGATTGACTTATAATCGTTTTGTTGAATTGGATTGGGACGCCTTTTCATTTGAACAAGAAAGTTATAAGTTCTCGAACCGTAAATTTATAAACCCTTGTATACATGAAAGGGGACGCCTTTTGATGTAGACAAGGAGTTATAAATGAGTGGACCCAAGTATGTCTGGCTCGATTTGTGGATGTTTGGTGTGCGTAGGTCTTCCTTCGAATCGTATTTCGTTGGTAAGAATCGTTCAGTGTCGTTGTCATTATGATGATCGTAGATTATCGTCTATGTACGAGTAACCCGTTGGACTTCTTTCGAGTTATGAGTTACTTCTATGGACCATTCTGATGTGTCTCGATGATCGTGAGCTTTATGAGCAGATTGTTAAGAACCATTGACCGTTCTGAAAATAGTCGACTTGTTTAAGTGTCACCAGGATTTATGTGTGTATTTTTGGATTAATTAAGGATCAAGTTATCAACAGAAACTCGTCATGGATATGAAGATCTTGTAATTCTACTTTCTATTATCGAAGGGTAACCGAAGACTTTTCTTGATGACGAAACTCTTGGGGGCTAGTATGACGAACTAAACAAGGAAGATGATGCATCACCTTGAGCACTGAAGTAGAAACTATTAGGACACCTCTGTATGATGAATGATGAAGTAGAAGGATGCTTTTGTATGATGAACACTACAGTAAAAATTATTGGGATGCTTTTGTATGTTGAACACTGGAGCAGAAGTTTATGGTATGCCCGATATGTTGCGAATCTTCGCCAATGGACCGAATTTCTTAATGATTGGAATTAATAAATTCGTTATCACTCGAGGACTATATTGTAACCGACACCGCAAGTGGAAAGATTTTGGATATCAAGTCGTATTATCAAGGCTTCGTTCAAGGTTTTCTCGATGACCAACGATGGAGATCTATATTGGATGTTTATGTTCGACCTTTTCTTTTATGTACATATATGGTGTGTGATCTACTCTAATGATCGTAAGTTGTGAGAACTTAAGACGGCATCATTCGATGACGTCCGATCATGGAGAACACATATTATGTAATATCTTTTTGACTTTCAACGGCGATGTTTATTGAGACTCTAATGTGCGTGAGCGGAAGTGAGATGGTGTCTTCGTATTATCTTTTGAGTAAGGATCCGCGTGTGAGCACCCTCTGATGACGAAAATGTTTTTCTTGTCAGTTCTTTTTGATGTGTGTCCATGGCTATCCGGCCAATAGATATCCGTTAATTTGAAACCTTCCTTTTGACTGGACTTACCCAAAAATCCTGTCATTTGTTCTTGTCATTGAATAAGCTTCGTGTAATTCATAAAATTTTCATGTGTTGAGCTTGAAGGAGTGATTGGTGGATAAGGAATTATTCATCCTCTTCAGTAGAACCTTGAACATTTGTTCTTTGTAAGATGGCAGCTGCAATCTTTTGAGCTTTATTGAATGTGTTTCCATATTCAGTAATTTCCCATAGGGTGTAGTCATGGATTTGTAGATATTGCTCAAAGTTAAACTTCTATAGCTCAAAATTGTCTGGGTCTAGCATGGGAATCTCGATGTTGTGGGTTGAGGAGGAGGAGGAGTTTACTTCTGGGGTAGACATGATGTTTTTAGGGTTTTGTGAAAATTAGGGATTTTGGCAATTTAGGGTTCTTGTGTTCTTTAGATCAAAGTTTCTCAACAAGCTCTGATACCACTTGTTGATCCCAAACTTAGATCGATTTAGCTTGTGTAAACGAGATTGAATCAAGTTTAACACGTAGAGAAACTTTGTTGTGTGTAAAACAATTTAAGTATTATGCGGAATTAATACTCAAACAAGAACACACAAACAATGTAAAACAAACTTTCACTTGATTGATTAGAACAAACTTGCTTATAATGAAAGTGTTAAACGTATGAAAACTTGTATTGAAACAAAACCTAAAGGTCTTCCTTTATAGACTAAGAAGCCTTGTACAAGAGTCTACGTATCAGCTATTATAGGTAAAGATAAATATAGAAAATACATTGTTGATCATATCTTTACTAGAAACAAACTAGAAACATAATACGCGTAGACTAAATCTTCTATCAGTGCTTGACTTCATCCTATCAACGTTTGAATTCTTCCTGTCAACGTTTGATTTGTCAACGCTTGTTTTCTTCTTATCAACGCTTGTTTTCTTCTTGTCAGCGTCTAAGTGTACTGGCTACATTTTATTCGCAACAGAGGGGTTCCCCATAGGGAACAAAAAGGAGGAGGATAATAATTCATATAACCAATTTGTTGATCATTATTTCTCCTAGGTGTATTTGATCTTGGTTTAGAGTTGTGGTCATTCCTTATAGGTGTTGGAGTTTTACTTCTAGGTCGTGAATTGCTTTGACTATCTCTTCTAGGTGTTGTCGTTCTACTTCTAGGCCTAGACTCATTCCGTACTCTTGGTGGAGTAGAGGATGGTCTTGATAAACTTCTATTTCTCATTAGAGGTTTACTCAAGGGCTTATAGAACTTATCAACGGCATTGTCGTCAAGTATCGGTAATTTGACCTTGTTAACAATAAGATGCTTTGGTTGTTCACCTAAATTTGACTATTCAGAAAATTCAGGATTTTCAGCAAAAACTCTTTCTGGCCGCGGTTCCTTATCTAGGGCGGCGGTTCCATAGTGATAAGGAACCGCCCCATACAATCTGGGACCGCGTACAACAGACAATTTTTCTGAAAATCTGACTTGTTTAGGTTCATTGGTTGATGCTTCATTTGAGTTAAAACCTACACCAAGTCTTTCCTTAGAATGAATTTGTTTGTTTAACATATCATCAAGAGCACTAGTACCTTTTATGAACTTTTCCAATTTAATGGAGGTGCTCTTGAGATCTTCATTCTCTAATCTAAGTTTCTCAAAACTTACGCAACCTAAATCAACTTCTTTATTTTTCTCAAGCTTGGCTAATTTTTCCCTAAGTTCATTGATCTCATTTTCAAGCTTAGTTTTGGTTGATTTTAAGGTTTTGTTATTTTCTATGAATTTAAGGCTAAGTTTGTGTAAATTATCATATTGGCCTTCTAATTCAATATCATATAAAGTGGAGCTATCATTGCTATAATATTCGGTTTTCGAATGTACCTCTTTAGAAGTGTGAGCCATAAGACATTTCTCATCTTTGGGGTTGTCATCAACATCTTCACCGCTATCGCTCCAAGAACCACTAACGAATGCCGTGTGATTCTTATCGCTTGAGGGCTTTGGACACTCACTAATGAAATGGTTTGGATCACCACATCTAAAGCAATTCCTATCACCTTTTTCGTTCTTGGCAACCCGATTCTTTGAGAATGGTTTCTTGTCATTGTTGGGTTGCCTCACGTGTTGACCTCGTCTTTTGAAGAACCTCTTGAAATCTCTCACCACCAATACATACTCCTCGTCGTCGCTACCCGAGGAACTATCATGATCGCTTTGTGTCTTCTTGGCTTTGAGTGCAAGAGACTTCCTTTCACTCTTGGTTTTCACCAATTCCGAGTCCTTCAAAATTATCATCTCATGAGCCTTCAAGATGCCTATGAGTTCATCGAGTGATAAAGTTGAGAGATCTTTCGATTCTTCAATCGCCGTGACTTTTGCTCTCCACTTCGGATGTAAGGCCCTTAGAAACTTCCTAACATTGTTCTTGCTATAAAAACCTTCATCAAGTGCTTTTAGACTAGTAATAATAGTGTTAAATCTAGCAAAGGCACTATCAATAGTTTCATCTTTTAAGATGACAAATTGTTCATATTGTTGGACAAGAAGATCGATTTTGCTTTCTTTGACTTGGCTATTACCTTGGTGGGTTACTAAAAGAGTGTTCCAAATATCTTTAGCGGTTTCACACATAAAAATCCTTTCATACTCTTTCTTAGGTAAAGCATTATAAATCACCATTTTAGCCTCATTATTTTTCGAAAGTTCCTTTTTAGTATCGTCATTAGCTTTGTCAAAAGTGACCAATTATTTTGTTTTAGATACTTCATTAAATTGATAAGGTAAAAAAATCACCATTGGTAATAACATGCCAAAGATCGAAATCTTTTGATTTCACATAAGTCTCAAATCTATTTTTCCAATAAATAAAACTATCGGTTTCAAAAAGTGGTGGTCTTTGCATAGATTGCCCTTCTAGGTACTTGTTGGAATCCATAGATCGATTCAAGTTTTAAAATACAATATACTTTAAAATTTCTTGAGCAACCTCGCTCTGATACCAATTGTAGAAACTAGAAGGGAGGGTTGAATAGTTTCTTATATTTACTTGTTAAAAGATGGTTTTAAAAAAATCCTTTTTCTAAAACTTAGACTTGAGGAAATATGTGAAATCTTCTTATGCACAATATGAACAATGATAGTGTAACTAAACTAATACTAACTAATGTATATGCACAAAGAATAAAGAATGTAAAGAGTTAAGGGTAAAGAAAGATCAAAAAAACACCAAGGATTTATAGAGGTTCGGCAACGAAGCTCACTCCTCGTTCCTACTCCACTCCTCGAGTACTCCTTACTCGAGAGTTCACTACACAACAAGCTCCTTATGGTGGAGAAAATCGTATACATTGCTTAACCAATTTCTGACTCTAAGCTAAAAGTCGAGCCCTAATCGTAGCTAAGACCAATCTACACAACTATACTTAGTACATACACAACTTCCAAATAGACACAACTACTTGGATCTTCACAACTATGACACAACAACAAATGTATAAGATTTGATCTTCAAAGGATCTTTGGTGGTGGACTCAACACTTCACAAGAATAGTGTTCTTCTCTTTGCACTTGAAGAGGAAGGGATGGATGGGATAGATTCACTTCTAAACAAGTAGTAATCAATCAAATGATGAAGGATTTGAGTGATTTAAGAAGTATGTTTGAATCTGGAAATTTATGTGCAAAAGAGGTGAAGAGAAAATCTGAGAATGGTCCACTATTTATAGGACAAAGGGCCAACGGCTATATCTGCCCGCGGTTCCCTATCTCAGCCGGTGGTACCTTATCGATAAGGAACCGCCTAGGCACTAGGGAACCGTCGGAGTAGACTCTGCTCCCTTTTTGTCCTTTAGTGGTGGAGGTCTTATCTGATTATAAAATATCCTGAAAGAATATTCCAAATCAAAAAAGAATATGCCATTTTCAAATTTTCAAATATTTAATTTAATAAAACATTTTCTTAAAAAGAAAGTTTAATAAAAAACTTGTCACACTTAATAAAAGGTGAGTTTTAAGAAAAGATTAAATCACTTGATTAAGGTTAGTACTTGTTTATTCATACCTTAAGTGAAAATGGGTAAAATGAAAAATAATTGAACTCAAGAATTCGTTTTTCGTTGTTTTCGTAAATGCTTTTTTTTACATATTGTCGTAATCAAAACTAAGCGAGACCGAAAAATGCAAGTAACGTTTTTAGGCATTATTGCATTAACAATCTCCCCCTTTTTGATTTCGACAATACATAAACTCAATCACACAAAAACAAGATTTTCGAAGACGAGTTTATTCATTTCTACCCCTTTGTCGAAGCAAAAAGGTTGCACAAGTCGGTGTTGAAGAGACGGACTTTGCAAAGACTCCCCCTTGGTGCTTACTCCCCCTTGCTTGGGGCACCGAGGAATCGAGATATGGTGACAAGCTACATAGAAGGGTTAGTTGAACAAAAGAGACAACCAACAAGATATAGCTATAGGTCACAACAAAAAAATAAAATAAAAAGAGAAGAAAACACAAAGACTAAGATCCAAGTGAAGTCATATAAAATAAAAAAAATCATACAAAGATGTATGAAAAAGGAAACAAGCCAAAAGCATAAATCTAATCCTAGTTAATCTAGAATTCTAAGATTTGCTTGAATTAGGTGTCTTGTGGATAAGCAACCAATGCTTATATGAAAGACAAGGTAGTGGCGGAAGGTGGTGGTGGTGGCTTGGTGGAGATCTCATAATCAAAGTGAAGAGGAGGCTTGATTAAGAGACTCTTGATGTAGCTCAACTCCTCATAGATGTGTGCCATAGCAAGATGTTGAGATTGACAACAATGACAATATGTCCCATGGTGCATGACATTATCATGAGAAGAAGGAAGAACACTAAAGGGTGGTGGTGGAAGAAAAGATGTTCCACAATCAACATTCTTGGTAGGAGAGATGTGATTTAGAGTGTTCTTGGGTGAATTTGGATTGAAAGTGTTCTTGGGTGAGTTTGGATTGAAAGTAATTGGGGAGAATGGAGGAGAATCAAGGCTTTCATTAGGAGAATAAGACATTTTGGGATGTGAAGTATGGCAAAATGCTTATGGTTAAATAGGGAAGGCTCAAGGTATTTTTGGGGTGGTCAAAGGGTTGAAACAAAGATTCCCAAAAGTGTTGGAACAAATTTGGAGTTTCATAAATACCCGAAAAATGAAGCACTGTACGTGGTTCCTTATCTCTTCTGGCGGTTCCTTATCTCTAAGGGACCGTGGTTCATATATGGAACCGCCTACAGAGGCTGTGTTTTGGTGGTGAAGGAAGATTTTTCAATTCAGCAAATCTTATTTTTCTAGTCTAACTAATCATATGGATATGCTTAAAATCAAAGATAGACAAAGAGAACACATACGAACTCACCAAGTAGAGATTTGACCAAAATACATGGATTTTAAAATAAAAATCGATTTAGGAGGTGTGTAAGACAAGACCTTAAGTCACAACACAATGATCCTCCATGATTCTATCTTGTTCTTGCTATGTTTGAGAGAATCATACATATGAATTATGTAAGTTCGAGATTAATAGAGAGAATCTATGAAAAACGTTTTTAGATTGAATGAACAATGTCAAAACATTTCTCGACCACTTTCGAAAGAGACTTTGAGAATTTTGAAAAGGAGAAGATAAGATTTTCAAGAAGAGTTTAGGAGACTCAATGACTCATAGTGATAAAAGACTCAAAAGAAAATAAGAGAGTAAAAAAAGGAAAGCAATTAAGGAATATGTTCCATTAATCCTAGACCTAGACGCAAGTAATTAAAAGGTTCCCTCTTAAGTGGCTTAGTAAAGATGTCTGCTAAGTTATCCTAGGAGGGTACCTTCTCAATTGAAATGTTCCCCTTTTGAACATTATCCCTAAGGAAATGGTGGCGAATTTCTATGTGCTTGGTTCGCGAATGTTGCACGGGATTCTTGCTAAGGTCTATAGCACCTTTATTGTCTCACATGATGGGAACATCATCAAGAGAAATCCCATAATCAACAAGCGCTTGCTTCATCCATAGAGCTTGTTGGCATGCTCTTCCGGCACTCACATACTCGGCTTCCGTGGTGGATAACGCAAGAGCGGTTTGTTTCTTGGAGAACCAAGAAGTTAAACAACAACCCATGAAGGTACAAACTCCACTACTGCTTTTCTGGTCCACATAGTCTCCCGCATGATCCGAGTACGCGTAGACAATGGTTTCTACGTCGGTCCCTTTAGGATACCATAATCCTAAATGTATAGTGCCCTTAATGTATCAGAATATACGCTTAACCGCTTAAAGGTGAGAGGTTTTGGGAGCCTCTTGGAAGCGAGCACAAAGGAAAACACTAAACATGATATCCGGTCGACTTGCCGTTAGGTACAACAAAGTACCAATCATACCTCTGTATTTGGTGTTGTCTAGCGACTCACAATCATCATCTACGGTGAGTTTAGTATCCGAGGCCATTGGGGTCTTCATTGGTCTAGATTCTTCTAATACAAATTTCTTTAGCATTTCTTTAGCATACTTAGATTGACTAAAGAAAATACCATCGTCCATTTGTTTAATTTGGAGTCCTAAAAAGAAGTTAAGTTCTCCTATCATACTCATTTCAAACTTATCATGCATGATTTTGGCAAAGTCATCACACAATTCTTGACAAGTTGAGCCAAATATAATGTCATCAACATATATTTGCACGATTATGAGGTGAGAACCTTTCTTCTTTGTAATGAGCGTGTTGTCTACCATCCCCATGGTATACTCATGTTTAACAAGAAACGCTTTAAGTCTATCATACCAAGGTTTGGGTGCTTGTTTAAGATCATAAAGTGCCTTCTTAAGCTGGTAAACATGATACGGTTTCTCAAAATCAATGAAGCCGGGAGGTTGAGCCACATATACCTCCTCATTGATCAAACCGTTAAGAAACACACTCTTTACATCCATTTGTTGAAGCTTAAAGTCTAAGGCACAAGTGTAGGCTAAAAGGATTCTAATGGATTCTAATCTTGCTACCGGTGCATATGTCTCGTCATAATTATTCCCTTCTTGTTGATTATAGCCTTGAGCTACAAGTCTAGCCTTGTTACGAGACACAACACCATTCTTATCTAACTTATTCCTATATACCCATTTGGTTCCTATAATGGTAGAACTTCTATGTGGAGGAACAAGTTCACAAACATCATTAGCAACGAATTGATTCAATTCTTATTGCATCGCAATGACCCAACTCTCATCCGTCAAAGCTTCTTTAACATTCTTTGGTTCAATCAAGGAGACGAAACAAAAGAAGTTGCTTTGGTTTTGGACTTGAGATCTTAGGGTCCTTTGATTTAAGTTACCAATGATATTATTGAGAGTATGATCCTTAGACTCCTTAATGTTTACTTCCTTTTCAACACTAAGGACTTCAACTCCTATTTTTCTAACCTCTTTGGCTTTAACTACTTCTATTCATCCAAGTCATCATCAACCAATGGTGGTGTCTTGGGTAAAGGAGGGGTTTCATCAGAAGTCACGTTAAGTGATTCTTCAATTACGCCCAAGGTTCTATTGAGAACTATGTAGGCTTTGCTAGTTTGGGAATAACCTAAAAAGATACCTTCGTAAGACTTTGGGTCGAACTTGGTAAGGTAGTCTTTGGTGTTGAGGATAAAGCACTTGCTTCTAAACACCCTAAAGTATTCCAATGAGGGTTTCTTACCTTTAAGAATCTCATAGGGGGTCTTTCCTAGGAAAGGTCGAATAAGAATTCGGTTGAGAATATAAGTCGATGTGTCCACGGCATTGCACCAAAACTTTGAGGCAAAGATTTCTCGTTTAACATCGTCCTACTCATCTCTTGGATGGTCCTATTCTTCCTTTCAACTACCCCATTTGATTGTGGAGTGCAAGGAGCTGAGAAGTTATGGGTAATACCATGAGCTTCACAAAATGCACTAAATTGCACTTCATTATCAAATTCCCTACCATGATTCGTCCTAATAGAGACAATTGGACATCCTAGTTGATTTTGAATTCTTCGACTAAAGATTTCGAAATGATTGAAAGCTTCATTCTTAGATGCCAAAAATCTAGTCCAAGTGAATCTAGAATAGTCGTCAACTATAACTAGGGTATAAAGGTTACCTCCATAACTCCGTATGGCGGAAGGTCCAAAGAGATCCATATGTAGGAGTTCTAAGCACCGAGAGGTTGAAACCAAATTCTTGGCTTTGTGACTTGAGTGAACTTGCTTTCCAACTTTGCAAGCATCACAAAAGTGACTATCAAACTTCATCTTGGGGAGGTGTCTTACCAACTCCTTAGAGACTAAAGATTTAATTAAACGCATATTAGCGTGACCTAATCTCCTATGCCAAAGAGTAGAACTATCATCTATAGTCGCAAGACATATGTTGTCTTTTGACTTCTTATTGACCTTCATGGCATAAAGCCCATGCTTTCTAACACCTTTTCCAATGACCTTTCCATCTTTTACGATTTCACTGTCATGTTCCGAAAAGATGACCTTACACTTATTGTCACAAATTTGACATATACTTAAAAAATTAAACCCTAAATTATCTACGTGCTCAACATTTTCAATGGTCATGGAGTCAAGAGAAACCGTACCTTTGCCAATGATATTACCACGTAGACTACTAGCGAATGTGACGTTACCTCCATCATATGCTTTGTAGCGCGAGAACAAACTTCGATTACCCGTCATGTGTTTAGAACAACCACTATCCTTAATCCACTCGTCGGGTTCTAAATCAATTCCCAAGCATATCTAGGTAACAACACACACGATCAAACATTTGGTCCCCAATATCTCATGGGTCCAAAATGTTAGTTCCAAACATCCCTTGCATTTGGTTGGGATGCATGAATGGAGGAGGGGTTCCCCATTGGGAACAAAAAGGAGGAGGATAATAATTCATATAACCATTTTGTTGATCATTATTTCTCCTAGGTGTATTTGATCTTGGTTTAGAGTTGTGGTCATTCCTTCTAGGTGTTGGAGTTTTACTTCTAGGTCGTGAATTGCTTTGACTATCTCTTCTAGGTGTTGTCGTTCTACTTCCAGGCCTAGACTCATTCCATACTCTTGGTGGAGTAGAGGATGGTCTTGATAAACTTCTATTTCTCATTAGAGGTTTACTCAAGGGCTTATAGAACTTATTAACGGCATTGTCGTCAAGTATGGGTAATTTGAACTTGTTAACAACAAGATGCTTTGGTTGTTAACCTAAATTTGACTTTTCAGAAAATTCCGGATTTTCAGCAAAAGCTCTTTCTGGCCGCGGTTCCATATCTAGGGCGGCGGTTCCATAGTGATAAGGAATCGCCCCATACAATCTGGGACCGCGTACAGCAGACAGTTTTTCTAAAAATCTGACTTGTTTAGGTTCATTGGTTGATGCTTCATTTGAGTTAAAACCTAAACCAAGTCTTTCCTTAGAATGAATTTGTTTGTTTAACATATCATCAAGAGCACTAGTACCTTTTATGAACTTTTCCAGTTTAATGGAGGTGCTCTTGAGATCTTCATTCTCTAATCTAAGTATCTCACAACTTACGCAACCTAAATCAACTTCTTTATTTTTCTCAATCTTGGCTAATTTTTCCCTAAGTTTATTGATCTCATTTTCAAGCTTAGTTTTGGTTGATTTTAAGGTTTTGTTCTTTTCTATGAATTTAAGGCTAAGTTTGTATAAATTATCATATTGGCCTTCTAATTTAATATCATCTAAGGTGGAGCTATCATTGCTATAATATTCGGTTTCGGAATGTACCTCTTTAGAAGTGTGAGCCATAAGACATTTCTCCTCTTTGGGGTTGTCATCAACATCTTCACCGCTATCGCTCCAAGAACCACTAATGAATGCCGTGTGATTCTTATTGCGTGAGGGCTTTGGACACTCACTAATGAAATGATTTGGATCACCACGTCTAAAGCAATTCCTATCACCTTTTTCGTTCTTGGCAAACCGATTCTTTGAGAATGGTTTCTTGTCATTGTTGGGTTGCCTCACGTGTTGACCTCGTCTTTTGAAGAACCTCTTGAAATCTCTCACCGCCAATGCATACTCCTCGTCGTCGCTATCCGAGGAACTATCATGATCGCTTTAAGCCTTCTTGGCTTTGAGTGCAAGAGACTTCCTTTCACTCTTGGTTTTCACCAATTCCGAGTCCTTCAAAATTATCATCTCATGAGCCTTCAAGTTGCATATGAGTTCATCGAGTGATAAAGTTGAGAGATCTTTCGATTCTTCAATCGCTGTGACTTTTTCTCTCCACTTCGGATGTAAGGCCCTTAGAAACTTCCTAACATTGTTCTTGCTATAAAAACCTTCATCAAGTGCTTTTAGACTAGTAATAATAGTGTTAAATCTAGCAAACGCACTATCAATAGTTTCATCTTCTAAGATGACAAATTGTTCATATTGTTGGACAAGAAGATCGATTTTGCTTTCTTTGACTTAGCTATTACCTTGGTGGGTTACTAAAAGAGTGTTCTAAATATCTTTAGTGGTATCACACATAAAAATCCTTTCATACTCTTTCTTAGGTAAAGCATTATAAATCACCATTTTAGCCTCATTATTTTTCGAAAGTTTCTTTTTAGTATCGTCATTAGCTTTGTCAAAAGTGACCAATTATTTTGTTTTAGAAACTTCATTAAATTGATAAGGTAAAAAACCACCATTGGTAATAACATGCCAAAGATCTAAATCTTTTGATTTCACATAAGTCTCAAATCTATTTTTCCAATAAAAGAACTATCGGTTTCAAAAAGTGGTGGTCTTTGCATAGATTGCCCTTCTAGGTACTTCTTGGAATCCATAGATCGATTCAAGTTTTAAAATACAATATACTTTAAAATTTCTTGAGCAACCTCGCTTTGATACCAATTGTAGAAACTAGAAGGGGGGGGGTTGAATAGTTTTTTATATTTGCTTGTTAAAAGATGGTTTTAACAAAAAATCCTTTTTCAACAACTTAGACTTGAGGAAATATGTGAAATCTTATTATGCAGAATATGAACAATGATAGTGTAACTAAACTAATACTAACTAATGTATATGCACAAAGAATAAAGAATGTAAAGAGTTAAGGGTAAAGAAAGATCAAACCAAACACTAAGGATTTATAGAGGTTCGGCAACGAAGCTCACTCCTCGTTCCTACTCCACTCCTCGAGTACTCCTTACTCGAGAGTTCACTACACAACAAGCTCCTTATGGTGGAGAAAACCGTACACGTTGCTTAACCAATTTCCGACTCTAAGCTAAAAGTCGAGCCTTGATCATACCTAGGACCAATCTACACAACTATACTTAGTACATACACAACTTCCAAATAGACACAACTACTTGGATCTTCACAACTATGACACAACAACAAATGTATAAGATTTGATCTTCAAAGGATCTTTGGTGGTGGACTCAACACTTCACAAGAATAGTGTTCTTCTCTTTGCACTTGAAGAGGAAGGGATGGATGGGATAGATTCACTTCTAAACAAGTAGTAATCAATCAAATGATCAAGGATTTGAGTGATTTAAGAAGTGTGTTTGAATCTGGAAATTTATGTGCAAAAGAGGTGAAGAGAAAATCTGAGAATGGTCCACTATTTATAGGACAAAGGGCCGACGGCTATATCTGCCCGCGGTTCCCTATCTCAGCCGGCGGTTCCTTATCGATAAGGAACCGCCTAGGCACTTGGGAACCGCCGGAGTAGACTCCGCTCCCTTTTTGTCCTTTAGTGGTGGAGGTCTTATCTGATTATAAAATATCCTGAAAGAATATTCCAAATTAAAAAAGAATATGCCATTTTCAAATTTTCAAATATTTAATTTAATAAAACATTTTCTTAAAAAGAAAGTTTAATAAAAAAAACTTGTCACACTTAATAAAAGGTGAGTTTTAAGAAAAGATTAAATCATTTGATTAAGGTTAGTACTTGTTTATTCATACCTTAAGTGAAAATGGGTAAATGAAAAATACTTGAACTCAAGAATTCGTTTTTCGTTCTTTTCGTAAATGCTTGTTTTTACATATTGTCGTAATCAAAACTAAGCGAGACCGAAAAATGCAAGTAACGTTTTTAGGCATTATTGCATTAACACATATTTTTCTCAGGAAACTGAAGTAGGTATTTGATGTGCATGGAGTCAAGCATCATGATAGGCTGCATTTATAGAGCTCATCTGGGGTTTTATAAACGGAAAAATTATCCAAACTGTTGAATAATGTTTAAGACAATTTTTATAACATTTGCACTTTAATTCATGTAATAATTGTATTGATAATCTTTTATCTGTTGCTATACATACTATATGCTGTTGATCCACCTACGTGACACCCAAATATTATTTCCGCTACATTTGACCAATTTGGGGGTGTCACACAAGTCATGCGTAGGATAGTTCTCCTCATAAGGCTTAAGCTGTCGTGATGCATAAGCAATCACTTTCCCATGCTGCATGAGAACACAACCAAGGCCCTTCCCTGAATCATCACTATAGATCTGAAATCCACCTGTACCAGATGGGAGAGTAAGAATAGGTGCAGATACCAGCCTCTGCTTTAGGTCTTCAAAGCTCTTCTCTCTTTCTTCAGTCCAGACGAATTTCTCCCCTTTCCGTATCAGTTTGGTCAATGGCAACGCTAATCGGGAAAAGTTCTCTACGAACCTATGGTAGTAACCAGCTAAGCCTAGACAGCTGCGAACTTCAGTTGCTGATGTCGGTCTTGGCCACTTGGTAATAGCCTCAACCTTCGCAGGATCCATGGTTATTCCCTTTGCGGATACTATGTGGCCTATAAACGTCACTTTACTCAACCAGAATTCGCACTTGGAGAATTTAGCATACAGCTGCTTCTGGCGAAGTATCTGTAATACTGTACGAAGATGGTCTTCGTGTTCTTCCTTTGACTTCGAGAAAATTAGAATATCGTCAATGAAGACAATGACGAACTTGTCCAGAAACTCATGGAAGATACGGTTCATCAAGTCCATGAAAACTGATGAAGCATTGGTAAGGCCAAATGGCATGACTACGAATTCTTAGTGTCCATAACGTGTACGGAAAGCAGTCTTGGTGATATCCTGCTCTTTCACCCATAACTGATGGTAACCAGACCTCATATCGATCTTGGAGAAATGTTTGACCCCTTGGAGTTGGTCAAACAGATCATCAATGCGTGGCAAAGGATATCGATTTATGATGGTGATCTTATTAAGCTCACGATAATCAATGCAGAGACGCATACTGCCGTCCTTCTTCTTCACGAACAAAACCGGTGCACCCCATGGAGATGCACTAGGTCGGATGAAACCTCGTTCCAAAAGTTCCTGTAGCTACTCCTTTAACTCCTTAAGCTCGACGGGAGCCATGCGGTAAGGAGCCTTGGAAATTGGGCTCAGCTCTTGGGATGAGCTCAATATTAAACTATACCTCTCGAGTAGGTGGTATGCCTGGAAGTTCTTTAGGAAACACGTCGGGAAATTTTGAGACGATAGGCTGATTCTGGATGGATGGAGATTCAGCCTTCATATCATGAACAATAGCTAAGTAGCCCTCGCAACCACGGGACAGTAATACACGTGCTTGTAAGGTTGAAATTATTTGTATAGACCTTCCTGGTATAAAACCATTGTGAATGTACTCTGGTGCGTTTACATCACCGAAAATGACCCGATATGAATGGCAGCCTATTGTGGCGTGGTGTTTGGATAGCTAGTACATGCCTAATATCATGTCGAAATCGCACATGTCTAAAGGAAGTGCGTCAACTGGACGAATTTTGTCGTCAAACTCAAGGGGAAGAACCTTGTACCCATGTGTGATGCGTACAAAGTCTTCTAAAGGCGTGGAAATGTTTAAGACATTTTCGAGTGGCATAGGGGATATCCTAACACGTTTGGCATAAGCAATGGATATGACCGAATGAGTAACACCCGTGTCAAATAAATCACATGCATCTTGACCATACATATACAAGATTCCAGTGATGGTACCTGTTGACTTGTTGGCCTGGTGATAGGTGTGAAAACACCCATCCTTTTACCACTTATTTCTTGCTAAAACAAGACCAAAACGCGTATTTAATATCATTTGTTTGGAATTATGTGTGGTTTGTGTGTTTGTTGTGTTTTAGAGCCAACCGGATAAATATTGAAGAAAACATGGGATTGCACGGGTTTTATCGAAGAAAAAGACGAAAGACGAATTCTATAGTCCAAGAGATGCAAAAGATTTGAAGTCAATGGGCCTATTTGAAGATTTATCGAAGAAAAGGACCAAAGATGGAAGATTTACATATGTCGAAGAACTCAAGTCTATTAAACGAAGAAATTAAAAGACGAGTTGAATTTATTCATCGACAAATCCCGAATTAGAATCGAAAACGTCAACTTTACTGAAAAGACGAGAAGACAAAAAGGAAGGGGGAAAGCCCACTCACCAACCAACCACATGTCCTATAAATAGGAGTTCCCTTCACAAATTAGAACTAGCTTTCATTTTTCCTGTTTTTCTTTCTTTTGGTTCGTAGCAAACCAACACCACTAGGGTGTTTGGTGATTTTTATTTTTCTTGAATCCATCATAGTTCTTGTAAGTTTTTAATCTTCCCTTTTGTTTGTTTAACCTTAATCTTTCAATATCATCTTTCATTTAATCTTGTTCATCTTTCTCTTGTTGATTTAAAGTCTTAAAGTTTGATTTGGTTGATCTTGATCTTTAAAAGTAAGTGAGGTTTTGTGTTTTTATTGATTTGGTTTAAAGTTTATCACTAATAGATGATTGGTGGTTAGTTTGGTTTAATCTTTGGTTAAAGTTTGGTTGATTTTGGATAAAATTCGTTCTTTAGATTTTTCCCCTGTTCTTCGCTATTCTGTTTCCCAGTTTATTCCGAACGAGCAGGTTATTCCGGATGAACAAATATTCCGCATAAGCATTACATTCCGAATCAAGCTGAGTATTCCGAACCAAATTTTTCTTCAGTTATTCCGGATCAATAGTTTATTCCGAACGAATGAATTATTCCGGATGAGGTGATTATTCCGAATGAAGGTTCTTGTTTAGTCATTCCGAGTTAAGAAAACATTCCGAACCAAGGTCCTTTAATTTTATTCCGAGTCAACAGATATTCCGGATAAAGAAATTATTCCGGATCAACAAATATTCCGAATAAACACAAATATTCCGAATGAAGCTGATTTATTCTGAATCAAGTTATTCCGAGTAAGCAAAGATTATTCCGAGTGAAGCTTTATTCCGAGTCAACAGATTATTCCGAATGAGTTGTTTTTCATTTATTCCGCATGAACACGAATTATTCCGGATGAGCTTTTATTCCGGATGAATAACATTTATTCCGAGTAAACCAATTTATTCCGAGTGAACTGATTTTATTCCGGATCAAGCATTTTTTCCGAATCAAGGCTTTTTGTTTATTCCGGATCAAGGCTTTTTGGTTATTCCGGATCAAGGCTTTTTAGTTATTCCGGATGAGCTAGTCATTCCGCATGAGCAGTAAGATTCCGAATCAGTTGTTTTTCTAGTAAAGGGTATTTTACTATTACTGTTTTATTATTTAATTATAATTCAATTCAAGCTTTATTTTAAATTGTTTTTGTTAACTGCTTTTAGTTTATTTTTATCACTTTACGCATTTAATCCTTTTTAGTACAATAGAAAACCAATCCCCTTTTACTTTCCACCAAGAACAATTGAGTCGCACTTTTAATCGGTATTCAATTCGAAAAGATCGGATTCTGCGAACTTTCATACGAGCTTAAAAACCTTGTATTAAATGGCGCCGCTGCCGGCTCTTTTCGTTAAGATTAACGATTTTTAGTGTGAGACGCGTTGGATTTTGGGATCCGTTCATCTTTGAACGTTATTTTCCTTGCTTTAAAATTTTCAAAAATCCTAAAAAAAATATAAAATTTTTAAAAATACAAAAAAACATAAAAACCCAAAAATATTTCTGCTTTGTTATTTCTTTTGCAGGTGTATGCGCACTCGATCAACGTCTTATCCCGAGCCCGAGACTCTCGATAACTTAGACATGGCCGGTGTACACAACAATAATAATAATCCACCTCAACCCAACATGAATAATGACAACAATGAACCTCTACCGGACAATCGTCCAATGATCAAACTTTTGCAAGCACATGTAGAGGGCAACCACGATGCTATTGCCATACCCGCGATTGGAGCCAACAACTTTGAGCTCAAATCCGGCTTCATTCAAATGGTCTCTGCTCAACCATTCTTGGGGCGTTCAATTGATGATCCTCATGACCATATTAAGAGGTTTCTTCAACTCACTAATACGGTTAAGTATAATGGGGTTTCACAAGAGGTAATTCGCTTGCAACTTTTTCCTTTCTCCTTAGAGGGACAAGCCCGACATTGGCTTGATAAGGAACCGCCACAAAGTATTCTTACGTGGACGGACTTAGAGACCAAATTCATAAACTACTTTTTCCCACCCTCTCGTACTACCGCTTTGCGGAATGAAATCATTACTTTTGAACAAAAGTACGATGAGACTTTTAGTGAATCTTGGGACCGTTTTAAAGAACTTTTAAGAAAGTGCCCACAACATGGTTTTACCAAAGTGCATCAAATTAATATTTTTTACAATGGTTTAAGCATGAATGACCAAGATTCACTAAATAGTGCCTCGGGGGGTAATCTTTTGGTTAAGTCTTCTAATGCCGCTTGGGATATTATTGAGAACAAGTCTAGAGTGCAAACCAAGAGTGTTCGGACCAATGTGGCTAGTGCTAGCACTAATGAGAGCGACAAGAGACTTGATAAGCTTACTTCGCTTGTTGAATCACTTACTCTCCAAGCCGCCAACAATACCAAAGCTATCACTGCCTAAGCTAGTGCTTTGACTCAATCATGTGATATATGCGGGGGATCTCACTCATACACCGATTTTCCTTCAACTCACGACAATCCGAGAAATGTGTATGCCGCCAACGGTACCTATTCTACAAGAGGCTATCAAGCACGTCCTCAAGGTGACCACAACTTGCTCAGCTATCGCTCAAACAACTTTCTTTCACCACCCGGTTTTCCCCCACAAAACCCAAACAACCTCAATCGCTACAATCAAAACCAACCACGTGCTCCAACCCCATATCAAAACCAAAGAAACCCATATCCACCTCAAAGAAACAACCAAGTTTACCAACAACCTGCTTATCAACCACCTGCCTACCATGCTCCTCCCAACCAACCCACTACATTACACCAAGAGGTTGAAACCTACATGAGGACTAATGATGCGATAGTGCAAAATCTTCAGCGGGAAATGGCCAACATGAAAGCAAATATGGTGAAGCAAGGGAATGATCTTCGAGCTGATATGAGAAACACTTTGGCAAGTCAAACGAATGACTTGAGGAACATGATGGATAGTTTCTTCCCAAGTAATCAAGCCTCTGGATCGGGTTCTCTTCCGAGTAACACCATTGCTAATCGAAGAGGGGAGATGAAAGCAATCACCACTCGTAGTGGAAAAGGTTTAAAGGAACCCGAGCTTCCTACACCTACACCGGTGATTGTGACAAAGGAAAACGAGTCTCCTTCTTCGAATCCTCCATCTTCTATTCCTCCAACTTCTACTTCTCCAATTTCACCACCTTCTACTTCTACCCCTCCACCACCCAAGGTTGTGAGTGAGAATTCCATTCCAAAGCCTTCATCTCAATCCAATATACCGTATCCTTCAAGGTTGAGGAAAGAGAAATTGAAGAACAAGGATGATATTCAGGTTTCTAACTTTCTCAAGATGTTTAAACAACTGAATTTCAATATCTCCTTTGTTGAGGCTCTCGCTCACATGCCCAAATATGCTAAAATGTTTAAAGATATTCTTAGTGATACAGAGAAACTTCTCGATATTGCTCAGACCCAACTTAATGAGAATTGCTCTGTAGTGCTCTTAAGGAAATTACCAACCAAACTTGGTGATCCGAGTCGTTTCTTGATTCCTTGCAACTTCCCGGGAGTAGAGAATTGCATGGCCCTAGCCGATCTAGGTGCTAGTATTAACTTAATGCCATTAAGTGTTTGGAAGCAATTATCTCTCCCCGAGCTAGTCCCCACACGAATGACTTTGGAATTAGCTAACCGTACGGTTGCTTATCCGGTGGGGATAGCCGAAGACGTCTTCGTTGGTGTCGACAAATTCACCTTCCCGACGGATTTTGTTGTCGTTGACTACGAGATGGATCCCCGTGTTCCATTAATCGTTGGACGTCCATTCCTGAGGACCGGTCGCACTCTCATTAATGTAGGCGCTGGCGAATTAATCATGAGAGTTAGTGACGATAAAATCATCTTCAACATGGGTAAACTTTCTAAGCAGCCTTCTGAAAACGAGAGTGTCAATTTCATTGATGTTCTTGATGCGGCTTGTGAAGAACATTTCAAAGACGCTTGTAAAAGTGGTTCTTCTTCTCTACCCACTGTTGAGACTGTTGCCTCTATTGCTCCATCACTAACTCCATTTGGAGAAAGTGATTTCATCTTGAAAGAATTTGAAGCAACTTTGGGAGATGTGGACTTAAAATATGACGATTCTCCCTTCAATTGGGATGAAGACATTCGTACCATTGAGAAACTTCTCAATGAGGACCATATTTCTCCACCATCTCCTAAGGATATTTCTATCGATGAACCAAATTTGACTACGCGTTCCTTCGAAAATCCTCCGGATTTAGAGCTTAAGGACCTACCGTCTCATCTCGAGTACGTTTTCCTTGAAGACAACAAGAAGTCACCCGTTATCATCGCTAAGGACTTGAAAGAAGAAGAAAAATCCCGACTTATCGCCGTGTTGAAGAATCACAAGAAAGCTATTGCTTGGAAAATCTCCGATATTCGTGGAATTGATCCTCACTTCTGCACACATAAAATTCTCATGAAGGACGACTTTAAACCCACTATTCAAAGCCAAAGAAGGGTGAATCCTAAGATCCATGACGTTATCAAAAAAGAGGTTATCAAACTTCTTGATGCGGGAATGATCTATCCTATCTCGGATTCACCATGGGTTAGTCCCGTCCATTGTGTGCCTAAGAAAGGCGAAATCACCGTTGTGCCTAATGAAAACAACGAGTTGATTCCTACTCGTCTCGTTACAGGGTGGAGAGTTTGTATAGACTATCGCAAACTCAATGATGCTACGAGAAAGGATCATTTTCCCCTTCCTTTCATGGACCAAATGCTTGAACGTCTAGCGGGTAATGACTATTACTGCTTCTTAGACGGTTTCTCTGGGTATTTTCAAATTCCCATTGATCCCAAAGACCAAGAGAAAACCACATTCACTTGTCCTTATGGAACATTTGCCTACAAAAGAATGCCTTTCGGCTTATGCAATGCTCTTGGGACTTTCCAAAGGTGTATGATGGCTATCTTCCATGACATGGTTGAAGAAACTATGGAAGTCTTCATGGATGATTTCTCGGTTTATGGTGATTCTTTCTCTTCTTGCCTTGCCAATTTGGAACGCATGCTTAAGCGGTGTGAAGACACTCGCCTTGTTCTAAATTGGGAAAAATGCCATTTCATGGTAAATGAAGGCATTGTGCTAGGACACAAAATCTCAAAAGCCGGTCTTGAAGTGGACCGTGCTAAAGTGGATGTCATAGCCAAATTACCTCCACCTTCAACCGTGAAGGGTGTGAGAAGTTTCCTTGGTCATGCGGGCTTCTATCGTCGATTCATTCAAGATTTTTCTAAAATCGCTCGCCCGATGACCCACCTCTTGGAAAAAGATACTCCCTTCATCTTTTCCTAAGAGTGTCTTGAATCCTTCAATCTTCTTAAGGATAAGCTAACTAAGGCACCGGTCTTGGTTACCCCTAATTGGGAGCTACCTTTTGAGTTGATGTGTGATGCTAGAGACTTTGCTATTGGAGCGGTTTTAGGTCAAAGAGTGAACAAACACTTCCAACCAATCCACTATGCTAGCAAGACAATGACGGGGGCTCAATTGCATTATACCACTACTGAAAAAGAGCTTTTAGCTGTAGTGTATGCTTTTGAAAAATTCCGCCCCTATCTTGTCCTTTCTACCACCATCGTGTATACCGATCATTCCGCGTTGAAGTACTTGTTGACTAAGTAAGATTCTAAGCCAAGACTTCTTCGTTGGGTTTTGCTCCTTCAAGAATTTAAAATCGAAATTCGTGACAAAAAGGGTGCCGAAAACCTAGCCGCGGATCATCTAAGTAGACTTGAGGATCCTTATCAAGGGGATCATCCGAATCAAGAGATCAATGACTCTTTTCCCCTTGAGGCCTTAATGTCTATCAATCTAAATCTCGATGACACCCCGTGGTTTGCGGACATTGCAAACTACTTAGCGGGTGGAATTCTCAAGGAAGGGTTAACGTCCCAACAAAAGAAAAAGTTATTTAAAGATATTGAACATTATTTCTGGGACGAACCTTACCTCTTCAAACAATGTGTGGATCTTGTCATTCGTCGATGTGTTGATGGGCCGGCAGCGGTACAAATCCTTGACGCTTGCCATAAAGGACCCACCGGTGGTCACTTTGGTCCTAATTACACCGCGAAGAAAGTATTCGACTCTGGATTTTATTGGCCCACCATTTATCGTGACGCTCACGACATGGTTAAACATTGTGATGCTTGCCAAAGACAAGGCAAGATCACACATAAAGATGAGATGCCTCAAAATTTCATACAAGAATGTGAAATCTTTGATGTATGGGGCATCGACTTTATGGGGCCATTTCCATCATCTAAAGGGAACAAGTACATCCTCGTAGCCGTTGACTACGTTTCTAAATGGGTTGAAGCTAAGGCTCTCCCTACGAACGACGCGAGGGTGGTTGTGAACTTTTTGAAGCAACTGTTTGCTCGATTCGGTGTTCCTCGTGCTATAATCAGTGACCGCGGGATTCATTTTTGCAATGATCAATTTGCAAGAGTCATGGCTAAGTATGGTGTCAATCACCGTCTTTCCACCACCTATCATCCCCAAACCAATGGTCAAGCCGAGATTTCAAACCGTGGATTGAAGCGTATTCTGGAACGTACTGTGGGAGAGCATCGTGCCGCGTGGGCCGATAAGTTAGACGATGCTTTGTGGGCTTTCCGTACCGCCTATAAGACACCGATTGGTTGTACACCTTATCGTCTTGTGTACGGGAAAGCATGCCACCTCTCTATCGAGCTGGAACATAAGGCATATTGGGCCTTGAAGTGGGCTAACTGCGACATCAACAAAGCCGGTGATCTTCGCAAGATTCAACTCAACGAACTTAATGAACTGAGGAATGAAGCTTACGAGAACTCATTGATCTACAAAGAGAAGACCAAGATCATCCATGATGCTAGAATTAAGAACCGAGAGTTCCACGTTGGTGATCAAGTCTTACTTTTTAACTCTCGGTTGAAGATCTTCTCGGGCAAGTTGAAGAGTCGCTGGTCTGGTCCATTCACCGTCGCCAAAGTCTTTCCATATGGCACCATTGAGCTTTCTCAGCCAAATGGGCCCAATTTTAAGGTGAATGGCCAGCGTTTGAAGTTGTACTTTGGTGAGGACATCTCTCATGAGATGATTCCATCCCTCACCATGTTTCCCATGAACTAGTTTTGGGTCGAGTCAGGCTCGTGACTCGGTTATCAAAAACAAGCGCTCCTCGGGAGGCAACCCGAGTATCTATCCCTTTCCGTTTTACCTCCTAAGTGTAGGGGAGCTATATAGGTTGCTTGTGTTTGTATGGTGATGTGATTACAGGGATAAGTGCACTTTTGGAATCTTTGAAGAACTGTGCACCCGTGTTATCCGCAATCTGGTTCTATCTCTCAACTATCGTGATTCAATTTTCTTCATACTCACATTTGAAATTGATCACGTTAGTTGTCTCTTCCTTAGCTTGATTTAACCAACGTGCACAATGTCATAAGTGTAGGAGAGACTTTTCTCACATGCTTAAACATTGAGGACAATGTTTATATCAAGTGTAGGGGGGACTTCTATCGAAGTAAGTGGTCTTTTCCATGAATTTGTCCTCATTTTAACCGGAAAATTTGATTTTTCGACATTTTTCAAAATTTTTAATCTATTTTGGCCTAGTTGTATAGTTGTATTTTCCTCTGTTATGGTTATTTTCTTTCCTTGCTAGAATAAATTTTCAATAAAGTGGTTTTAAAATTTTCAAAGTCGTGAATATTTTGACTCAACCCGAGTTTACTTATCTAAGTTTACTCTAGCTAGTATCCTTAACGTGTTTAAATCAAGTTTTGCTAGGCTTTTATGTAGGGAACTTTAAAACGCGAAAGTCTTAACTCTCACAGGTTAAGAACAAGAACTTTTCGCAAGTTCCTATAATTGATCCTAGAGAGTCGTTTATCAAGGGAGCTTTAAAATGCGATTTCTAAACTTGAAAAAGTCTAAGAATTTGCAAGATCCTATAGATGACTCAAAAACCCAAAACTTTGATTTAATTGGCTAAGCATCCACGAGTCTCATTCCTTGAGATTTTAAATTGTGGAGAACGAGAGATGATAGAGTTAATTATAAGTTTGGTATTCTTTCGCGAATTTATGTGAGTTGATTATAAGCCTATTCTCCCATCGCTTGCTAATAAATTTATCTGCAATAAATAAGGTTGTACGATTTGAAAAGTTACTTAGCTTCTAGCCCAAGATCGTTTAAAAGTTGCTCGGTATTAATTAGAGTTCATAGCCAATGCATAACTTATTGAAGCGGGATGCGAAGATTGGCGAGTCCGAAAAGGCCCTAACAAGGCATGAGGGCTACATTTTGTTGCTAAAGATCCAAAAGTGATGTGAAGAATCATTTATCAAAGATCAATATGAAGGATCGAGACACACGACGAAAAGCAAGAACTCCCCAAAAGATCATGGAGAAGTCTATCCGAAAAGACCCTAGCAAGGTATGAGGATAAATAGATCCAAGTCCTAAAAGGAGGCGGATCGTTGTATATCAAAGTCCAAAATAAAGATTGGAGAAAAATGAAGAAGTCGTGGTCCAAATATGAAGAATCTCTCAAAACTTCAAGTGAAGAAATTCCTATTATGAAGAGAAGACCATAATTTCATGAACGTCTCTCAAGATTTGAAGAATGAAGTCGCTGCCAAATATCGGTCCGAGAAAGGTCTCACATCGTGAAGCGAGTTATGCCAAGATATGAACTTTATGATGTCCTGAGAAGCAGTTTTAAAAGTTTTTGTCCTTTAGCTAACTATTGATTAAATCGTCCCACTTTGTTTTCAGCTTAAATAACTATCGAAATAAGTCAAACAATGCATCCTCGTGATCATTCAAGACAACAATAAAATATAAGAGATACACCTAGGAATAAGGGAGTCTAAGTGAATAATTGGGCCACATGAGTTCGTGTTAGTTTGCTAACTTATAATAACAATGATCTCGTTTTTAAGCTTGGTATGGGGAACGTGAAACTTGAGAATGATGAACATTCATGACAACCTAAAACCCCAATGTAAGTCTTTGAATTCTTTACTTGTTTTGTTCTTTTGGTTTCCTTAGTGTTTAAAATTTAATAAAGGCCAAGGTGGGTTATTTATGATGAGAAATGTAAACCGTGCTTTAAAATTAATGCATTACATGAGGGCATTGCAATGGTTAAGTGTAGGGGATTTGATAGGTGTGAAAACACCCATCCTTTTACCACTTATTTCTTGCTAAAACAAGACCAAAACGCGTATTTAATATCATTTGTTTGGAATTATGCGTGGTTTGTGTGTTTGTTGTGTTTTCAGAGCCAACCAGATAAATATTTAAGAAAACATGGGATTGCACGGGTTTTATTGAAGAAAAAGACGAAAAGACGAAGTCTATAGTCCAAGAGATGCAAAAGATTTGAAGTCAATGGGCATATTTGAAGATTTATCGAAGAAAAGGACCAAAGATGGAAGATTTACATATGTCGAAGAACTCAAGTCTATTAAACGAAGAAATTAAAAGACGAGTTGAATTTATTCATCGACAAATCCCGAATCAGAATCGAAAACATCAACTTTACTGAAAAGACGAGAAGACAAAAAGGAAGGGGGAAAGCCCACTCACCAACCAACCACATGTCCTATAAATAGGAGTTCCCTTCACAAATTAGAACTAACTTTCATTTTTCATGTTTTTCTTTCTTTTGGTTCGTAGCAAACCAACACCACTAGGGTGTTTGGTGATTTTTATTTTTCTTGAATCCATCATAGTTCTTGTAAGTTTTTAATCTTCCCTTTTGTTTGTTTAACCTTAATCTTTTAATATCATCTTTCATTTAATCTTGTTCATCTTTCTCTTGTTGATTTAAAGTCTTAAAGTTTGATTTGGTTGATCTTGATCTTTAAAAGTAAGTGGGGTTTTGTGTTTTTATTGATTTGGTTTAAAGTTTATCATTAGTAGATGATTGGTGGTTAGTTTGTTTTAATCTTTGGTTAAAGTTTGGTTGATTTTGGATAAAATTCGTTCTTTAGATTTTTCCCCTGTTCTTCGCTATTCTGTTTCCCAGTTTATTCCGAACGATCAGGTTATTCCGGATGAACAAATATTCCGCATAAGCATTACATTCCGAATCAAGCTGAGTATTCGAACCAAATTTTTATTCAGTTATTCCGGATCAATAGTTTATTCCGAACGAATGAATTATTCCGGATGAGGTGATTATTCCGAATGAAGGTTCTTGTTTAGTTATTCCGAGTCAAGAAAACATTCCGAATCAAGGTCCTTTAATTTTATTCCGAGTCAACAGATATTTCGGATAAAGAAATTATTCCGGATCAACAAATATTCCGAATAAACACAAATATTCCGAATGAAGCTGATTTATTCCGAATCAAGTTATTCCGAGTAAGCAAAGATTATTCCGAGTGAAGCTTTATTCCGAGTCAACAGATTATTCCGAATGAGCTGTTTTTCATTTATTCCGCATGAACACGAATTATTCCGGATGAGCTTTTATTCCGGATGAATAACATTTATTCCGAGTAAACCAATTTATTCCGAGTGAACTGATTTTATTCCGGATCAAGCATTTTTTCCGATCAAGGCTTTTTGGTTATTCCGGATCAAGGCTTTTTGGTTATTCCGGATCAAGGCTTTTTAGTTATTCCGGATGAGCTAGTCATTCCGCATGAGCAGTAAGATTCCGAATCAGTTGTTTTTCTAGTAAAGGGTATTTTACTATTACTGTTTTATTGTTTAATTTTAATTCAATTCAAGCTTTATTTTAAATTGTTTTTATTAACTGCTTTTAGTTTATTTTTATCACTTTACGCATTTAATCCTTTTTAGTAGAATAGAAAACCAATCCCCTTTTACTTTCCACCAAGAACAATTGAGTCGCACTTTTAATCGGTAATCAATTCGAAAAGATCGGATTCTACGAACTTTCATACGAGCTTAAAAACCTTGTATTACCTGGTCACGTGAGGTCATGTACACCCGTCCGGTAGTCGGAGGTGGCTTGGAGTCGGCATGTCCAGAAGTGCCCTCGATCTCACCCTTACGGCAGTCCTTCATGCGATGGCCTAGCTGGCCACACTTGAAGCAAGCATCGCTATCACGACGTCACGGCCATGGGTGTCTGCGGTTGCACGTAGTGCAAAGAGGGTGAGTATACCTCCAACAGGTGCCCTAGCTGGCTGGGAGTCTGTTTCAGAAAAGTATACGTAAGACATGATTATTGGGTACAAACAGGACAATGCAGAAAATCGTAAGACTTAATACGAGATGTAGTTGCACGGTTGGGCTGTGAACCTTTGTGGTCCTGCTCCCATCCGTTGCCATGATTCCTGGTAGTAGATGCTGAAGTGTTAGAATTTTGAATCATAAAGCATATAACATACAATAAGTAAGTTTAGGGACATGTTGCTGTTGGAGTTGTTGGCGTTGCTACGGTAATTGTCATTACCGTCACGCCTATCCGAAGCAGAACCGTCATGAGTCTGACCGTTACCCTTAGGCTGATTCTGTTGCTGAGTGGCCGGTTGGGACCGGTCCCCAGTCTACTGCCTGAAAGATGCAATTGTATAGAGAAAGATAAATATTTGGATAGTACTGAATTAAATGAAATGATCACCGCTGATGACGAAATATACCTCTTGTCGGGTCTTTCTTCCTCTCCAAACTCATCCCTCTCTTGCCACAGTGTTAAAGGTAACACACACAAAATTATTGGCGACCGATGTACGAAGAGCCCAACGAAAGTGGTACGCTTGCTCCTCTGTAGCCCCTGTTGTTGCGCCAAGGAATCCAGCCAGTCGAAGGAACCTCTGCATAAACTCATTGCTGTTTTCCCCAGCTCTCTGCCTAATACCATGATACTCCCTCTTGAGCTTATCACGCTCAGCTTTCGGGAAGAACTGGAACTCTGCCCAAGTCAAACCAGTCACCTCCATTAGACAACTTAAGTGCCTTCCACCATGCAAGCACGTTCCCTTCAAACTTGTAACAAGCTAACCTTGCCTTAAAGACAGGGTCGCATCCCATCGCGTCAAAGATCTTCTCAATGTGAGCTATCCAGCTCTCAGCCTCAGCGAGGCTGTCAGTCGGCTCGAAAGATTTTGGACGCTGCTTATTGAATCGCTCCAGCCATGTGATCAGGGTAGCTGGAGGAGGATGTAGAGGATTCTGGTGCTGGTGCTGATTGTTGGCAGCTTGCACCTCGGCTCAAATTTCATTCCTCAATTGAGGAAGCATAGCCTGCATAGCAGCTTGGACTGCTGCATTCCGTTGTTCATGTTCACGTGTGAGAACTATCTGACAATATAAAACAAAATGCAATGATTAAGCTGATTAAAACATGATATATATACATGAAAAAAATTATGCATATAAACATGAAAAGAAAATTATGCATGAAAACTTTGTGTGAATGCATGAAAACAAAATGACATGGGTTTGGGTGAACACCTATGGGTCGGTTCACCTAAACAGAATGACATGACGAGGATGAACACCTATGGGTCGGTTCATCAAAACAAAATGATTTGATTAAAAGCACATGCGACTAAATGTGGCCAGTCCTGTACCAAACATTACTTAGTCAAAAATCCTGCAACAATGATACATGAAACAAACGCATGAAAACAACTGTCAGTTCTAGGAAGACCATGGTGATTACCCACTAATCACAAGTCATGTTTTTAGAGCCTACAGGTCGAAGCCTTGACTCTGATACCATAATTATAACACCCCATTTTGGTAAATGGAATATCACAGGATAATTATGGCGTGTCAACAAAACATGCAAGGTAAATGTCCAAAAACATTAAATGACCATGAAAGGAAATACCGAAAACAAATGGTAGTCCAAGTATAAGCTCACACACATGAATATAAGTACTAAAATGGAAAAGGACTAAACAATGTCCAAAGAAATAAAGTAACGTAATGTATGGAAATGCATAAAGTAATGAAGGCTAGATAGCTTCCATTCGTATGCACATACTCTCAAAGTCAACGAGCGTCCCTGAGTACCTGTCGTTTGGGAACATGAAAGGAAAACGGCTGAGCATAACGCCAGTGAACGGTTATACAAGCATAACATGAAATGATATAAACATAATAAGACTAATAGTAGCGGAAATGTATAAGCCCTAGATAACCTGGAACATGTTCATAAAACTGGTTTTATAGTTTAAAAAGACTTGTGTTTTTATATGAAAACTATAATAATTAGCCAATAACCCATATAGGTCATGAGGTTCCACCGTGCATGAATACTTGGAGGGGAGACCTCATCATGCAATTAGAGGGGTTGCCTCTAATTAATTAGTTTGGGTAGGAGGGATCAACTCTTTGTGAAGGATGCAAGGCACACATCGCATTCACCATAAAAATCATGTAAAACATGTAACTAGGATGCACCCATACGTCCCACATGATAATATAAATATAAGGCCAAAACTGTAAAGGGACGCCACGAGCATTCACTCCGTCGTAGGGAAGTCATAACACTGGTGCCTCAAGTGTTATGGTTATGGTACCTCCATAACTAGGTGACACTGGTCATGCATGTATATGGCTTAGGCATTTAAAACTAAACATAAGTAATCAAAACATATAAAACATATACTTTGGAAAATAGTTGGCTGCAAACGGGGAATCCTAATAATGACAGAATGTCCATACTGAAGGACGAAAAATCCGTACCTCGTGTCCAGTGAACGAGGAAAGATGAAAGGATGAATAGTCCTACTCCGACCTCACTAATGCTACATAAATAAGGGACATGTATAAGTTTTCTGATTACTGAGTACGTTACTAGTTATATCATGTTCTTAGCTTGTTTTATATGCTCTTGTCTTATTTTACTGTTTTAAATGATATACCGTATTATTCAATGTATTTCGTGTATTCTGATTATATATTATCTTGTATTCTTGTATTATTATACTTGTAGTGTAGTAATAAGTAACTTTCTAAAAATAGTAGGTTTTCAAAAATAGAAAGTTTCCAAAAATAGAAAGTTTTCAAAAATAGAAAGTTTCCAAAAATAGAAAGTTTCCAAAAATAGATCAGGTTCTAAAAATAGAAAGTTTCTAAAAATAGTAAGTTTTCTGAAATAGAAAGTTTTCATAATTAGAAATAAGTTAGATTAATAAGCTAATAATATAAGCTAGTGTTTGCTGATTAAAAGTCATAAGTCATGTAATTAATAGTATAGTTTATTGATTAAAATACTATAGGTTATAATTGACTATTAATTAATAATTATAGTACATGTTTCATTAATTAATAATATACCATGGTTAATTAATAAACTATAGATTATATAAAATTAATTAAGTCATAGTTTAATTACATTAAGTCTAGTAAAATACTTAGGTTAACATGTTTTATTAATTTTAATTAATAAACCTAAGTCATGAATTATTAATTAATTATAAGTCCATGTTTTAATAATTAATTAATAAACTATAGTCTAAAATAAATGACAAAATATTTAGGCTAAAACATGTAATATTTAATAAAATAAATATAAACTAAGTCCATTATTAAATTAAATTAATTATTATAGCATGTTAATTAATTTAATTATCCTTGTAAAAATAACTTGCAAATAATCTCGAGCCCGAAACAAAAACCAAAAACCCGACACCAACCACCACCAACAGCCGCGGCTACGGAGGTGGCTGGTGGCTGCGTTGCCACGACGGCGGCTGATGCCGCTGCTGCGCCGTGGCTACCCACTGCCCGAGCAAATTTCCCACTGGCAGTAGGCTAGTGGTTCCCCCTGCTGTGCTCGCTGTTCCCCCTGCTCGAACCAAACAGCCACCAGAAACAGCCGGTGGTGCCTGCTGTTGGACCGAAACCCACACCGAGCCCCTTAGTGGGTCTCGGTTGTGGACCAAGTGCACCGAGAGTCTCATGACTCTTGGTTTGGTGGGTTGCCGAACCAAACAACAACCAAACGAACCCTTTTCCCATGTTTCATTTAATTCCTAACATGTTTTATCAATAGTTTTAGGATTAAAACTCATGTGTTCATGTATACATTAAAAGAAAAATTAAATAAAGATGAAGGTTTATGAATATACCGATCACGTGAATGAAAAGGGTTTAGGAACACGAACACAAACACGCATATATCAAAGATAAAAATTTCTCCTTCTTGTCTCTTGGGTGTGCCGCCGCTAGGAGGAAGAAAAGGACTAGGGTTTTATCTTTTTTTTTGTAAAAACTATGTGAATGATTTTTCCTGTGTTTGGTTTTTCACTAGTCAAAGTTTAAATGGGCTGGGCCCCCCTTTGTTCCTTGTCCGCGACTACCACAAGGCCCAAGACAAACTCGTGCCTTTTTCTTAATTAACGTAAAACTCGTGTACATTCATGTTTATTATTCGTGTTAGTTCGTGCTTAATGTTCGTGTTATTTATACTTCGTATTGATATCGTGTTCTAATAGTCGTGTTATAATTATTATACGTAATAATTATCGTGTTATACATGTTCGTGATCACACGTTCGTGATTATAATTATTATACTTAATAATTATCGTGTAATATTACGTACCTAATAATTATCGTGCATTAACACGTACGTAGTTTCTAAATTTAATGTTCGTGACACATGTACATGAAATAAATGGAAAGTTTTAATTGGTTCGTATGGTTACGTAGTGTACTGTTCATGGTATTTATATGCGGGTTTTACAAACGCTCTTATAGAGGCTATACTCATAATACCCGTAGACCACCCGATAAAAAATAGACTTAAAACACCCACCAAAACCACTCATACACCAATGAAACTACCCAGAGTCAGGCACCACGAGATTAAACAAGATATAGTAGTGTTGGTGGTGGCTTGAATTAATGGTAATGGCGATGTCTATGACGGCGACCGAAGTAGCGTTTGGGGGTGTGTGTACTAGACAGAGAGAAATAAGAGAATTGGGATTTGCGTGTGTTTCATCCTTTTGTGTGTGTGCTATATAGAGTTTCAATTTTGTCTCTAATCATTCTTTATTTAAGTCAACATACAAACCGTGTAATATGTTTGCGTTTCATTGTTATTTCCCATAATATAAACCGCGTGATTACTTACATTGCTGGCAAATCTCTGCAGAACAACCAATGCCTTCTGAAATTAGTGTGTTTCCAGCAAAACTCATGTAATACTTTAAATACTTCCTAAAATAAAATACTTTTAACATTTTAACATTAGACATTACAGTTTTCAGCAATTCATAATTACATGGTTTTTTAACTTTTAAAAAGATAATTGGTAGTATAGATATAAATATAGATGTGATGTTATAATTTTATATTTACTTTCATGATTTGAAAATGAGTATGTTTACTTTCAGAATTGACCTAAATACATTATTAAGCATAGCAGAGATAAAAAAGTTAGGTTAATTCCATATATACCCAATTTAAACCACCAAATGTCATATTTATCCAAGTAAAAATCAAAATTCCATATATACCTAATTTTAATACTATATTTGTCATATATACCCATTTTGCTACTAAATAACTAAAAAATGATTTTACATTATAGAATGCCAATTATATCCCTAACACAAACAAAGGTCTCCACGACACTATCAAAACAAAAACACTACGAACTGTCACTACACCAAACCAAACACATTGAACCATGTGTAATTTCATCCATAGTGATGTAATTTTTTGTTTTAGTGATTCGTTTACAATAAAAGGATTTCTATTTCAAACAAATAAAAACCAACAAATGGCAATAATTTACATACAATTGAAATGGAAGTTATGTAGATTAGAAACCCTTTGAGTCTGTGATTTCCCTAAAAACAAAAAAAAGATTGCTAATTGTTTAAAAGATAGATATAAGAGCACAAGGTACAGTGGTTGGCCAGTGGGCTGGCCACGACGTGCGAGGCCACGGCGACGCCAACCGTACCGTGGCTCGCGTCGTCGAGTTTAGGCTGGCTACTACCAGCCGACGCCATGGGCCACGACGCGACCCCATGGCGCAGCCAACCACACCGTGGCTCGCGCCATGGGTGGCGTTATGAGTTTTTTTTTAATTTTTTTTTGTTTGAAAATTTGAAAAAGTAACCGTTGGGGGTAACGAATTTTTTTTGAACGTTTTTTGATCGTTGGAAGGGGAAAAAACCCCATTTTTTCATCTTTTTTACCTATAAATGCCACCTCAATTTACCCACAAATCACACCTTCTTCTACATCTAATTTCTATATTTTTTCTATCCACCATGAGTCAAAATCCTAATCCAAACCAATACCCGAATCAATGGTTAAACAATTACTTTTCCGATCCTCAAAATCAAATTCCTTCTACTCAACTACCGAATTCGTCTTTTTCGTCTAACCCGAATACTCCCTCATCCGCAACATCTAGCACTTCAAGAACATTCGCCAACTATAATCAACTCCCAAATCCGTTCACTACCTTCCCACAACAATAAAACTCGTTTCTTAATTGTACACCCGAGCAATTTAATATGTGGTTCCAACAATCCCAACAATCACAAATCTTCCAACAATCACAACAATTCCAAACCTTTCCTCAACACACTTCACAAGAAACACAAGAACCCGAACAAAACAATGAACCCGAAGAACCCGAAGAACAAGTCGATGCACAACCGAAGAAAGGTTCGAGAAAGAAAAGTGTTGCTAAAAAAAACCCGAAGAACAAAGCACCGGCTACACAACCACCTCCGAAGTCGGACCGTTCTTTTTGGACCCAACGTGAGGAAGAAGGTTTGGTCGAGTGTTGGATTGAAGTATCCGAAGACCCGAAGGTCGGAACCGATCAACCATTCGATTCGTTTTGGTACCTAATTATGGATATGTATAATGATCGGCTTAAGGATGAGGGTTTAAACCTCGAAACAAAAATATGTTGACCGGGAAATGGACGAATTTAAACCGCGAGGTTCATAGGTTTAATTCGTTTTATGAAAACGCCAAACTTTTGAGTGGCGAAGATCAAGACGATTTGATGACTCGTGTGATGATTTTGTGTCGAGATGAAAACGGGAACAAGGAGTTTCCACACAAAAGTGCTTGGCTTGTTTTGAAAGACAAGTATAAATGGAAAAATCTCGATTCAACTCGAACACGCCGGGCCCGAGGGAAGATAGCCGATCTAGATCCGGATCTTTTCAATGACAATGAGATCCCTCGTCCATCCGGTGCTCCAAGAAAGGCCAAGGTTCAACGCTCGACAAGCTCATCCGCCATTTCGGGGTCTCAAAAAGAACAATTGGTGGATTTGCTACAACAACAAATGTTATCCGATCGTGAAACTAAAAAGGAACGGTTGGACCGAGAGGTGACGGCTAGACTAGAAGTGGTTGCACTTCAAAAAAGGAACGAGGATTTGCAAATCCTTCGATACGACACTACCGGATTAAGTCCACAAGACGTGGCGAGGATCGAGAAGCTCAAAGACGAGGCGCGTGCAAAATATTTTAATTTTTAAGTTTTTTTTTCGTATTTGTGTTATTTTTTTAATTCGGTAATTTTTTTTATGTTTTTTAATTTCGTGTTGTTTTTTTTCTATTAGTGATTGTATGTTTTTTTATTAATGAAAATTTTAAGTTTATGTTAATTAATTGTTGGAAAAAAAAGTGGTGGGTGACGATGACACGAGAATTCTCGTGTTAACCAGGGAGGGGGGTTGAGCCATCGTGGGGAGTTTTGGCGTCGTGGGAGTAAAAATGATGTGGCATCACTTTTTGCCCACGACACGAGCACGACGGCTCAACCGTACCGTGTGCTCTAACATCAAGTAACAATAGTTAGATAGCAATATGTTTTATCACTATGAAAGCTTTCAATAACATGTCTTCTTTTCTAAGATGAAGGTAACAGAAAACCCTACACTTACCGTTAATTAAGAAAGGATAAATTAGTCAAAACATTTTTCACTGATAATATTTTCTTGTTTTAAAATGATTAAACTTGTATTTTGAGTAAATATGACAAATTTTGTGACTGAGTTGAGTATATATGGTATTATGATTTTTAGTTGGATAAATGTGACATTTGATGGTTTAATTTGGGTAAAAAGTTCGTAATAAAACCAATATTAATTTTATTTGGTCAAGTTGGCGTATCAACAATTGACAACTTATGTGGCAAAAGCAAAAAAAATAAATCTTGAGGTCCAATAAAAGCAAACGACTCCATACATAAAAACCCTAGACACACAAACATCATCATCTTCACATAAACCCTAACACACCAAAAACCAGCAGCCAAAACTGAAAAGCCAAAAATGGTTCAAAAAGCAAAAGGAAAGCATCGTTTAGATAAGTATTATAAATTAGCCAAAGAACACGGGTACAGATCCCGTGCAGCATGGAAAATCTTACAACTAGATGCAAAGCACAACTTCCTACGCTCCTCGCACGCGGTCCTCGACCTCTGCGCTGCACCAGGTGGTTGGATGCAAGCAGCGGTCCAGCGCGTCCCCGTTGGAAGTTTAGTTTTAGGTGTAGATTTAGACCCAATTAGACCTATTCGAGGCGCGTTAGCTATACAGGAAGATATTACTAGTAATAAGTGTAGAGCTACTGTTAAGAGGTTAATGAGTGAAAATAGGGTTAAGGCTTTTGATTTAGTGTTGCACGATGGGAGTCCTAATGTTGGTGGTGCCTGGGCGCAAGAAGCCGTTAATCAGAATAGTTTGGTTATTGATAGTATGAAGCTTGCGTCTGAGCTTTTGGCTCCGAAAGGGGTTTTCGTTACTAAAGTATGCATACTTTTTAGCTTTTATTTTTACCCTTTTGTGTTATTTTAAATTTAGGAATGCTGGTTTGTTTTTTTTTTTTTTTTATGTTTTGATTTGTGCGTTTAGGCTATGTTTGGCAAGAGCTTTTATAAAGCTTTTTTAGAGCTATTAGCTTTTTTGTTAAAAAAATAATCTAATAGCTCTGTTTGGCACAACAATTTTTAAGAGCTGTTAGCTTTTTATTTTCACCAAGTAGCTCTTAAATAAAAAGCTGTCTGATACAGCTTTTTAAATTGTCAAGAGCTGTTAAAGCTGTAGATTACTGATATACCCTCCAACCATATTTTAATTTATTTAAATATGTCCTTTTAAGTCATTTTACAATTTAATTTTTACAGTTAACAGCTAATATACCAAACACTTCTATTAAAAATAGAGCTTTTTAGTAAACAGCTTACGGTTAACAGCTTACAGTTAACCTTACAGCTAACTTTACCAAACATAGCCTTAGTTGGTGATTATGATTATGGATATCCTTTTAATAATTTTTTGAATTGCATTTAGCCATGTGACCGATTATTTGGTTACCAGAGTATGGATACTTTATATACCTGTTTGTGTTATGTTGGATTTAGGGATGTGGGTCCGAGTTTGTTTGAAGTATCGTATAAAATGATGAAACTAACTGTGTTTTGATTTGATTAGTGTTTTAATTTGTTTTGATTTGATTAGTGTTTTAATTTGTGGGATTGATTTGATTAGTATAGATAATGTGTACTTGCTTATAAGTATAACTAAGTGGTTTATTTAAGTAGGAACTTTTGGCTCCGAAATGGGTGCCTGTTAAGAAAGTTTGGAGCTTTTTAACTTTTATTCATACAATTTTGTGAAATTTGAATTTTGGAATGTGTTAGAAGACGTGTTTATTATATACTATTTGAATTTGTTTGAGTAGTATGAAATTTGTGACTCTGAAAGGGGCTTTTTATTACGAAAGTATGGAACTTTAACTTTTGTATATACCCTTTTGTGAAATGACTGAAATCTGAATTCTGTTATGTGGACTTTTTCTTAGAATAGCTATTTGTATATAAAGATATCTGTTATTGGTGTATTGATATTGTGTGATTGATGCTATACTAGTTTAATGTAATTGCTAATTGGATTTTTTGAGTTTGTTATAAAATTTAGGAACTTTTTTTTTTACTTAAGTTGAATTTAGGACGTGGGTTCGAGTTCTTATGAAATGCGGTATGAAATGTTGTGAGTTATTCGTGCTTTGATTTAATGTGTTTTAGTTTGGGGGATTGGTTTGTGAATTGTGATTATGAATATTGGGAAATCGTGATTTAATCATATTGTCTAGTTGAATTTGGTGATGCAAGACATTAAGATGGTTCAATTAGGTATAAAAATTGAATTGTTGGTTACAAATTGATTGCAGTCTTAGATGAATGAACGGTTTTTGCAAAATTTCTTAATGTCTTTGTTGAGCTTTTGATTCTGCTGTATGTCTAGTTTGGTTTGTAGTGTTGTGAATTTTTGTTTCTAATATCAGCAAGTTTTTTGGATTAATGGTGCTTTTAAGTTGGTGTAACTTTGGGTTTTCAAGAATTTTTGTGATGCTTGGCTCTCTGTTGTTCTTCATGTGCTTTCACGAGCTTTTGTTAAAAATATTGCAGTCATTTTTTGTGCTTGCTTATAAATGTTTTTGTATATATGTTTGCATACTTTTACGGGGGTATAAGCATCACTTTTTGGCTTTGTGTTTTTTGATTAAATTGTTTATTGACCGTAAAATCGCCTTACATTTTATTTTGTTTATTATAAGTCTGGTACGCTACTTACAATTTCAAATTACTGTATTATGTAACAGGTCTTTAGGTCACGGGATTACAATGCTGTACTGTATTGTCTTAAACAGGTATTCGATCTTGTTATTGTAAGCAATTATTGTTTGCGCACCTCATGTATAATGTCATTAACATTGAATTGTGTTTACAGTTTTTCGAAAAGGTTGAGGTTGATAAACCAGCTGCCAGTCGTTCGACATCTGCTGAGACTTATTTCGTATGTCTAAAGTACAAGGCACCTGCTAAGATAGATCCTCGTCTTTTTGATATTAGGCATCTATTTGAAGGTGGCAAAGAAACCCCAAAGGTAATATCATCGACAATGTTAATCCAAGTTATTATCTCTAGCAGAAAACTTATTGTGTTTTTATTTTGTGAACTTACCAATTTCAGGTAATTGATGTGTTCAGAGATAAAACAAAACAGAAGAGACATCGTGATGGGTAAGCTCTCTAATCTAGTTTTGTTTTCAAAATAGGAAATTACGTGTTCTTATTTACATTCAATTAGGATTTTGTGGACTATGAAGAAGTTCTTATAGTTGCAATGAATTGACGTCCTTTTGTTTCTGGTTTTTGGTTAAAGTGCTAACAAGTTCAAGATATCAGGTATGAAGATGGTGATACCATCTTGAGGAAAACTTGTTCAGCTACTGAGTTTATCTGGTCAAGTGCTCCTCTCGAGGTTCTTGGTACTGTTACATCTATAGCCTTCGCGGAAGACACTTGTCTTCCGATTAAGAATCATAAATTAACTACTGAGGAGGTACTGCATTATATATATTTGGTATTTAGGATGATTCCATCTGTTATTTCCTTTCATCAACATTTGAAAGATTTTAACTTCTTATTTTGTCAGGTTAAAGCACTCTGTGAAGACTTGCGTGTTTTAGGGAAACAAGACTTTAAGCATTTGATGAAGTAAGGAGTGCCTTGCATTAAACCTAATCTTGTTTTCTCTCTAGCGTTTATTGTTACTTAATTTTGTCCTATTGGCATATTTAGGTGGCGTATCCATATGAGAAAAGCATTATCTCCAGAAAAGGAAATTCCTGTACCTGAAGTTGTAGAACCCGGGAGCAAAGCTGATGAGGATGAAGATGAAGATGATGACGGGCTTAAAGAAATGCAAGAACTGACAGAAGCTATGATGCGAAAGAGAAAACAGGCAAAGAAGACTATTGCAAAAAGAAAAGAGAAGGTTTGTTCTTTATTTTAAATTTGGTTTTAATAATTTTGCTTTATTAAGTGGTTTTTTTTTGTGTGTTTTCAACTTATACTTGCTCTGGACTGGACTTTGCAGGATAAGAAAAGGAAAGCAACTGGGATGAAGAGTGATGTAATGGAGGATGGTGGATATACTGATGTCGATTTATTTAGCATGAAGTCTTTGAAGGTCATACTCACGTCCTCTCATATTCTTCTTCACATTTTAATTAAGTTCCATTTTCTTTTATTAAACCAAATTTCATCACCTTACAGGGAAAGAAAGACTTGGCCGCTGTTGATAACACTGAAGATGATGGTCCAATTAATGAATTAGGGGATAGTGACAATGAAGGATCACAAGCAGACTCACAAGACGAGTCACTCAGTGATATAGACTCTGATGAAGAGCGTCGCAGGTGAGTGTATGCCTTGTAAATTTTTATGCTAAATGAAACAATTTGGATAGCTTTCGAAGTGTATATGGATATAAATATATGCTCTGTTATTCAGGTATGATGAGAAGATGGAGGAGTTGATGGAAGAAGCTTACGAGCAGTATATAAGTAAGAAAGGAGGAACTACAATGCAGAGAAAGCGGATGAAGAAAAAACACGCCGAAGATGGTGAACTTCTTGAGGTTTGGCTTTTTACCTTTTCTTCTTGCTATTGAAATTTTCCTTTGTCGTTTATCAATGTCTTTGTTTCTTGAGGTGGTGAAACGGCTGATTGGGTGGGACTCAAAGTGGGTCAAAACTAGAATGAGTTGGGTTGACCCACAAACATCTACTGAAAATTTGTTATTGTTTTGTATGTATGTTTTACCTATTTTGAGTACATTTTGTGTTATTCTTCATCCACTGAAAGAGTTGAATTCATTTAAACATACATATATTGTAGTGTTCAAGATTCGTCTGTAATGTAGTTGGCAAAAGCTTGACATGTTCATATTTTCTGTGATGTAGGCTGATGAGGATGAGGATGAGGATACCGAGGCTGATGCTATTCATCTGGATGAAGATTCTGACAACGATCATCGTGCACAAGAATCGAATCCCTTAGTAGTATCATATGATGATCACGAGCCTACTCCTGAAGAAATTACTGCAAAATGGTATAGTCAAGATGTTTTCGTTGATGACAATGTACAGAAAGATAGAAAAAGGAAATTAAGTGAAGATGAGGAAGATGATGACATGCAAGTGGATATAAAACCTGATGATAATCAACTCATGGTCCCACGTAAACCAACATCAAAGCTTAAACAAAAGAAACCTCAGTCCACTCAACCTGCTGCTGCTGCTACTGAAGAGTTGGAGGTTGTCCCTGCTATACATACAGACTCGAGTGATGACTCCTCATCCGACGAGTCAGATGATGACGTGGAAACAAAAGCTGAAATCCTGGCTTGTGCCAAGAAAATGCTGAGAAAAAAACCAAGAGAACACATGCTTGACGATGCTTACAACAAATACATGTTTCATGATGATGAAGGGTTACCTAAATGGTTTATTGATGAAGAGAAGAAACATAGGCAACCCATGAAACCCATAACGAAAGAAGAAGTGAATGCAATGAAAGCCCAGTTCAGAGCGATAAATGCTCGACCTGCTAAGAAGGTGGCGCAAGCAAAGGCCAGAAAGAAGCGTGTTGAAATGAGGAAGATGGAGAAGGTACGAAAGAAGGCGAACACTATTGCTGATCAAGAGGATATCAATGATCGATCCAAGATGAAGATGATTGATTCACTGTACAAAAAGGCTGCCCCAACGAGACCAAAGAAAGAGTTGGTCGTTGCAAAGAAAGGGGTGCAAGTGAGAACAGGTAAAGGGAAAGTACTAGTTGACAGGAGGATGAAGAAGGATTTAAGGAAAAATGGGATGAAAAAGGAGAAGGAAAATGCCAAAAAGAAGGGAGGAAAAGGAAAAGGCAAAGGAGGTAATCGATCAGGACCGCCCAAGGGTAAAGCCGGAGGAAGAAAGTGAAGGAAACCAATAGGTGAGATACAATTTGGGTTCTGAACCGAGGAAACGCTATTTGATTGAAATTTTGATTTCTGTTTTGTCATAGAGTATTTTTGTTTGAAGGGATATCGGAAAACCAACAAAAGGATTGTTACTGTCGTATTTTTATTACTTTCAGACTTTATTGTTACCTAAATGGATACATTCAATATATATTTCGTATTTTAAAATAGCTTTGCTTTTTGGTTTTATGCTTGATATTAGGTTTACTGTACAGGAAGACATATTCATTACATAAAAGCGAGTTGATTTGAATTCTGCTTTATGGTTAAGGGGTTAACTGGGTTAAAACTGAATATTTGACTAATCAAATGGATGATTGAAATATGAAAATGGTTGGTTAATGGCTGTCGTTTTGAGGTAGTGGTATGTCACATGTGACTATTGATTTGGGTTGAAGATTTTGCTTCTTTGAATGTAAAAAGAAGGTTATTGATAGTGTATTTTTTAAGGTTGGGAGGTTGCTTTTTTGATCAAATTTCCAAAAAAATAAGCTGTTGTCCATAAAGGACTACACAAAATGAACCCGGACAAAAAATTATGTGTTATATAAATGCTCGTATTAAAAATTTTGTGCACCTGATGCTTTTATGTTCCGGCTCCGCCCCTGGTCCCGACCTTACTGATTCGTTGACGAACATCATTACCAAGAGAGGATATTCCTTTTCATCACATTTAAGGCAGAGGTTTCGTTGTTCAGAGCCATGTTCCAACCTTCACTATAAGCATCAAGTCAAATGGAATCAATAAAACAGTTTATAAGTTTAATAACAAAGATATCAGGATCTTTTTGGAAATATCGTTCTTAGTGGCGAGTCTTCTACGAGCCCTGGACCCATGACTGAAAGTATAATGCCTGGATTGGAGGATCTATCCTAGTTTCCTTAAGCCCCTTCCAACATGTAAACTTGACAACACGTTGCAGTACGACCCATTTACTAGCGGATTGGTTGATTCATGCTATTTTTATCTTCAAATGAACACAATTGTAATACCAAGAAAACAGCTTGATCCAAACAGGGTCAAAATAGATAGTACTTACAAAAGATGATACAAGAAAATTTATCCAAATCAATTCCAGTTTCTCAAAGTATCATACTTGGATAAATTACATCTTTAATACCCAGATCAGCCAATCGTCTTAGTTCCATATAATGGAGGAGTTGAGCCAGAAAGAAAGACAAATTTCTAACATTGCCATTCCGAGTTGCCCAAGCGAGCTGATTACTAATGCATTAGCGTAACAGTAATGAATACAGAACCTGAAATAAATAACAATAATACAATATAAGACGAACACTTAGCATTTTCACAGTAGCTATAACTTGCGAGTATAAAAGGATCATGAACTTACAATTTGCTAAGAAGAGGGTTCTGATATTGTAGAAAACTCGTCAAAGTATACACGAAAACGGCTTCCCTTCAAGTCAATTAAGATCTTTACACAATCCATTATCTTATTCACTACATTGTACGCCTCTGAGCACAAACTAGAAAAAGATTCTTGCATCTCAGCCCTCTTTGATACAGACATCTCTGTTAGCGTGTATCTAACGTTCTGCAACTCTGAAATAATTTCATCAGTCTTTGCTCTCCCTTTCTCAATTTGCTTACTCAAACCTTCCCAACTTCTATTTTCCCAACTTCTATCCACATTTGTTATACTTCGACCAATCTGCAGTAGTTTCTCTACTTGTGTGATTCGGTTCTCCGTCATAGTTTTCTCTCGTTCCAGCATCACCCGTAAATGTACCATTTTCTTTAGTGCCAATTCGGTGTTCTCCTTATCTCTAATCTCCTGATTTTTTTTTCATAATATCATTAGAATGTAGAGAAACCATAACAAAATGTCTCTCCATATCACAAGTTCCCAGTTTAAACATTCTAATATACATGTGAAAGAGCTGGTGATGATGGCCTAGTGGCAAAACAGTTATGACTAATATCACCAAAATGTGTGAGGTCGTATGTTCAATTCCTGCTAGGTGCAAACAACCCTGAAGTGGCCACACCAACATCTTGAAAAGGGAGGGCTTACCAGTTTAAAAATATATGTGGCGGTGGGTTCAAAACCTGTTTACTAGGCCAAACAAGCCCCTGCGTTTTATCAACAGTGACAAATCCAGGATTTTATAATAGCATGTGTCTATATGCATAAAGTCATAAACATACAAATATATCAGAGTAAATTGCATGTTTCGTCAAACGTTATAAAAGTGAAAGGATAGTCCATGTGAAGGAAACTTTAATGCAAGTATCGTCCCTGTGGGGAAAACTTTGGGCAAACCTTTGGTGCAAGTATTGTCCCTGCGGGGTTGATACTAGCATAAAGTGTCCCCACAGGATTCTTGCACTTTCGTTTCGTTTGAGACGAAACATGCAATTTGGACAAACTTTAGGAACGATTTATGCAATTTACTCGATATCATAAAAGTGATGACTCCATATTTATATGGCCCAAGTGGGAATCCAAAAAATTATACAGGGTTCATATGTTTTTGCATGCACGCTTCAATTTTTTGGATTCTAACAAGGTTCATGTACCCCTTATATACGAGTTTCTCTTGAGCTCAAGTGAAGTGCACACAGAAAATGAGGCTAAATCAAAGTATACATACAGAAACTTTATTTATAACCAAATGATTACTCAGAAGGCTTAAAACTAAATGCACAGAACACAACATCAAACGAACACAACATCAAACGATATAAAATGTGTTTTAGTACTGCGTAATATGATGCAAACAAATTGGTCATAAATCAAGAAAATTTTTTAACACTTCACACAGCCATCCAAACGTTCTTGAATAAAAAGTTGAAAATATAAAAAGTAAAAAAAAGTGTGAATCTCTTATTTTAAGTTTTCAACCATTACAATAGGGCATGTCCACTAGGAGTTGTCTTTTAGGCTTTTGACTATTTTTTTAGATGGACCGGCCCAAGACTTGCGGTCTGTCCCAACTCGGCTATGTCCTAATATCCAGTAAACCAGTGACCGAGAAAGTGTTCCAACTAAGATTTTAAGATATCCCTAATTCCCTATGTACTTTTGGTCCATAAACTAGATTCATCGACTACGTTATTTGGTCCATAAATTTATAGAACCTAAAAAATTCATATGAACTGGAACACCCTCGCAAGTTTCTCATATAGATACAAGGACAGAAAAATATAGATTTCTTTACAACATAGAGGATAAGCATTATTTTACAGGGGTGAGTCCCCTTTACCCAAAAAAAAAAGCATAAGCACGATACATGGCAGATAAATATGCACTTCGAAGTAAATACCTCACGTGTAACCATTGTAAATGTGGCATTTGGAGAATTATCTAGCAAATAGTTTTCAATTTCTGCAGATATCATAACTCGATTTGGAACCTGTGAGAGTCTTCTTACTGGATATATATGTAAGCTCTTCAAGTTAGCAAATGGAGAAGGTTGATTTGAGATTAGCTCCACAGATGATGAAAGACACTGCAAAAAAATTACAAAAGAAAATCATGTATAAGAATACACTTAAAAATATATTTCCAGGTAAAGAGTCCTTTCTAACAAACCAAGTGTATCTCAATCCCTGTTTCTGCAAGCATATAATCCAGATTGACTAATTGACATAAGTGTCATTATCTTATGGGATACATTAAAAATGAGACGGAAAAACTGTTATTACTATATACTTCAACTAAACATGATAAAAGGATAGTCGGTTGAGTGTTCAAACATAATATAGATCTTTTTATCTAACAAAATTAATACATTTTATTTGTTCTGGTCTTTATCTTGTTTACTGGATCATAACAGTATTTTATAAGATTTGTTGTAAGAATGGAATACACTGTACCTCAAGAATTTCCATATTAAGTGCAAGAAACTTAACACTTTGTAGCTGTTGAAACAGACGCACAAATTCCTGAGCACCTGAAATGCTATAACCTACACAAAGATCCACCTTCTCCAAAGAATGGAAACCTTCTGTAGAAAGATGCAAAGGATGACGATAATTTTTATAGCACAAGAAGACAAGGTCTGGCGCGGAAATCAGATACTGAAGCTTCTCAATCGAATAACTAATACTGAGATTTTTAAGTTGAGGTGCAACCACATTTACAACTTTCAAACTCCCATCAACATTTTTAATTGTGAGATTAGATAGTAAAGGATGACATATATCTAAATGATCCAACCCTATGACATCGCAACGTTCTAATGTGAGATCCTTCAAGTTTGCACAATTTGAGAAAAAACCAATACATTTGTCAGTATTCTCAGTGTTGTCATCACAACTCAAAGTGATACCTTTGAGATACAAAGAAGTTAAAGCTGGGAGCTCTATAATTGACGTGGGTGTAAAGACAGTTCTCCATCTTAAACTAAGATGTTTCAGAGACACTGAACAAAAGGGAGGAAGGGGAGATCCATTATCATTCTCTGGGAAACATTTCATATCGAGTTGTTGGATATTGTGAGAGAACGCATAGTTCATGAGTTGTCTAAGAGAATCTGGGCTAACATCTTTATAAGAATGAAGCTTGACTGAAACCACTTCTACTAGATTATTGTGGCGAGACAGAACATTGGTAACAAAATTGGAGAGTCTGGCTGATGTCGAGAAATTCTCAACTGAGAAGTCGAGGTAAGGCATGGAAGTCCAGATATATCTCCATCTAGATGATATATCACTCAGTCCAATAGCCCGTTTAATGCCAACAAAAGAGAGGATTTTATGAATAAGCTCATCCGGCAAGTTGCTTAGTCTATCAATTGCAGCATTCATTCTCTTCTCATGCTGCTCATAATCCATTTCCCCGAACTTCACCCTGATACAGAATATGCATTCATATAAACATCAGGTTCTGCTGCTATATTCTCTCATTTGGTAGGCCATCATCATTATCACGCCTTTCTTGACTAAAAAAGCTGCAATCTGACAGAATGCAACAATCAGAGGATGCTAGAATAATCAGTTGATACAAGTGGTTAGATAGGTATAGAAATGCATATATATGAAACATCTTTCCAGCTGAGTCTAATGTAATGGTTACTAAATTATTAACAGGATAGCGTGCTATGTGCATACGTCTTACTCGTTACATGGTGAATTTTCAAGAATCGGTTATGATGTATCTTCAAGTAGTGTCACCACGGGGTGTTTTTGGAAGATTTGTTTAAACAAAATGCATGAGATAGTGTTTGGGTAAGCGTAAATGGGGGTAAAAGACAAACACCTCCTAGTGAATGATAAGAAGAAAGAGGGGGTAAAATTGGAGCACACGCAAAAGTAAAGAATGAAAGGCACTCAAATAAACTAACAAAATCAAGCTGTTTAGCTCCAATACAAACGCTGAGAGGGGCGATGAAAAAAATCCTGTTTAATTTCCCACAAGTAACAAGGAAAATAAAACTAAAAATGTTTCATCCAACTAAATGCAAAACAATCCAAAGAACCCTCATAAAAAACCATCTGGTAATGAAATTATATAAAAGCTGAATGAGGGGTGGTCAAAGAAAGACTTACTACGAAACTTTATCGCCACGGTAGTGATTGACAGTGGGAGGGAGGAGATCTTTGATCAAAGAAATATAAAAAAAAGGGAAAATTCGAACTCAATGCACGGAGCAAATGAAAAATTACCAAAATATACTATCCAACTTATGCAACAACTTATGAGACATGTCAGAATATGTCATAAAAAGTATATAAAATATATGTGTGTAATGTTTTGTCTCCTATACAATTTTTTATGTTTTTTATACGACTTTAATAAAAAAAAAATTTTTTTTTTCAAAAAATAACTTTTAACAAAATCTTTTATTTACTTATTTTATATTATTTTTTAATTCAACTTGTACTATTACTAGACAAGGATGTAACATTTGTGTAAGACACTTTTTGCCAAAATTTAGGAAAACACTTTTTACACTTTTATGTAACTTTTATATATTAAAAAATAATAAAATGTACAATGGATTCAAGTGTAAAAGTAGGTATATGTAACATTTATGCAACTTTTATTTACTTTTTATGCAACTTTTATTTATTAAAAAATAATAAAATGTATCATGGATTAATGTGTAAAAGTAAGTATGTGTAAGTAACTTATTATGCAACTTCTATTTACTTTATAAATATCACATTTTCAATCACACAAGTTTATATATTTTCCCTATAGATTTTTTTATAAATATTTTTTGTGGACGTATATTGTTTATTTAGTGTTTACCGTTTGTTTTTTTAAAAAAAATATTTTATTAAAAATATTTTCCTTATGGATTTAAAAAAAAAAATTATTATTGTGTTTTTAAAAATATATTCTTTTATTAAACCTTTAGTTTTATTACAAAATATTTTAATTTTTTTTATAATTTTTATAAAAATAAATATTTTTTTTTATTAAAACAAATTTTTAATTTTTGAAAAATATTTATTAAATTAATTATTTTTAAATATTTGTTAATATATTTTTTTTAAAAATTTATTTTCGATTAAAAAATATTTTTTGTTTTTAAAAATATATTCTTTTATTAATAAATATTTTTTAAAAAAATTAATTGATATATTTTTTTTAATTGTGCTAATTTCTTTTTTATAAAAACAAATTTTTAATTGTTTTTTAAACAAAATTAATTATTTTTAAATATTTGTTAATATATTTCTTTAAAAATTTATTATTTATTAAAAAATATTTTTTGTTTTTAAAAATATATTCTTTTATTAACCGTTTTGTTTTTTTAAAAAAATATTTATAAAATCATTTTAACTGATATTTTTTTTAATTTTTATAAAAATAATTTTTTATTTTTTATAAAAATAAATTTTTTATTGTTTTTTAAACAAAATTAATTATTTTTAAAATTTTGTTTATATATTTTTAAAAATATTTTTTTTATATATAACCGTTTTGTTTATTTAAATTCGTAAATTATAAACGTAAATAAAAGCGTAAGTTTATATTCGAAAATTAAAACATTTATTCAATAACTAAAACATTAAAATACTAAAATTGAAATACAATACGAAGGGAAATATATTATTAGAAAACTTAAATAAAAATACATAATACGATTAGTCAGTTCCCGGATCGGAATCCGATAACGGACCAGAAAAATCCCAACGAAATTGCTCTTGCTAAGCTTCTTCGGCCCTAATTTTCTGCTCCAACTCCCTTTATGTCCTAGATTCTTCTGCCATTGCTTCGTGATATACCTGTTCATCATAATAAAGTTGACGAAACTCAATGTCATTTAGTAAGCCATTTGGTTCATTTGGATAGGGTGGATCGGGAGAAACATATCGGCGTCGTTGTTGTGATGAAGAACCGATATGAGTTTTGAGGGCACTGAATTTATTTAGCCATTCAGTATTTTTTTTCAATTCGACCCTCCAATTTTGTCGCTTTTCGAAATGAAGCTCTTTGCATGTTAAAATCGTAATCAGATTATTATTTAGAAACGTGTCGATTAAAACACGTTTATCTGAGGAAATGTGAGGACATTTCTCACATGTTGTGCGCAGTTTCGTGTTAGCTTCGTATGCGGTATCGAAATCATAAGCTAATGTCGTAAGCGCATTCTGACGACGTTGTTGCTCAGTTATTTGTATATGAATCATAGCTTTAATCTCGTCAACAGTGTGTGGAAAAGAGCATGCCATTTTGATATAAATTGTGTGTGAAAATATATAAACTTGTGTGATTAAAAATGTGATATTTATAAAGTCAATAGAAGTTTCATAAAAAGTTAATAAAGGTTGCATAATAGGTTACTTACACATACCTACTTTTACACATTAATCCATGGCACTTTTTATTATTTTTTAATAAATAGTAGTTGCATATAGGGGTGCAAACGAGTCGAGCTTTTATCGAGCTATTCGAGCTCGAGCTCAAGCTCGACTCGATCGAGCCGAGCTTTTATCGAGCCCAAGCCCGAGCCCGAGCCCAATAGTAGGGCTCGAAACATATAATGAGCCGAGCTCGAGCTTTTGATAGCTTGGCTCGAGCCCTTATCGAGCTTCTTCGAGCCTTAGCATAAATATATTTTTATATAAGTACGAAAATGTTCATTTAAGTATTAGCCTTATTATCAAGAGTAACTATATAAAAACTTAAATAATTTATTGATAGTCGTTACCATAGTTTAGTACATACATAGAATTTGTGGTGGTGTGTAAACGATAATGATATATTTGTTTCGTATATATAATTTCGAGCTTTTCAAGCTAAGCTCGAGTTTTGCTCGAATCCTAATCGAGCCGAGCTCAAGCTTTGAAGGTAAAAGCTCGACGAGCTATCGAGCCGAGCTCGAGCCCATTATTTTATGTTTCGAGCCGAGCCCTGTTAAGCTCGGGCTCGGCTCGGCTCGTTTGTACCCCTAGTTGCATAAAAAGTAAATAAAGGTTGCAAAAAATGTTACTTACATATACCTACTGTTACACTTAAATCTATAATACCTTTTGTTAATGCAAGTGATGCCTATACAACACATTTAGTGTAAAACACAAAACGAATTATTTAACTAACACTATCATCAAGGTATAATCATATCACTAACTTTTCTTAATCATACTTAGTGATCATCAAAGTGATTATCCTTAAAACTCATTTTTGTTAATATGACAAAAGATTTTTTAATAAACTTTCTTTTCAAGAAAATGTTTTATTAAAATGGAAAATGTAAATTTGAAAATGGCATATTCCATATGCCATAAGAATATCATTTGAAGGTTTAAAAAACCTCAGATATTCCTACCCCACTAAATGACAAAAAAGGGAGCGGACTCTACTGGGCGATACCTTAAATAGCTAGGCGGTTCCTTAGCGATATGGAACCGCCGACTAGTTAAGGATCCGCGCCCAGCTAGCCGCTACACTTTGTCTTCTATAAATAGTGGATCAAATCTCATTTTCCAACAACCCTCTTAGACGTTTTTCTCAGCCCCTTTTCTCTTTTCTATAGCATAATCATTAGTAAATGATCACTTAATGTGTTAAGTATGTTTACATATGATTATCCTCTTGATCCCCTCCTTTACCTTGTCCAACGAGAAGATCACTCACTCACTAGTGTTGTGATAAAGATAAATCCATGAATTAGTCATGTTCATCATGTTAGCCTTTTTGTTTTTGTTGATCCATTTGTATTTATGAATACTTGGACTAGTTGTGTTCATCCAAGCTATTTGTGAATACTTGGATTTGTTGTGTACATCCATTGCATATGTGTTTGCTTGGATTTGTGTTGTGTAGATCCAAGCTACATGTGTGTACTTGGATATGTCTAGTTGAGTTGTAATAGATTGTGTAGTAGTTCTCACTAAACTATAAAGTGATGTGGTTGTGTCTTGTGAGTTCTCACTAAACTTGAAAGTGATTAGTAGTTGTGTTGTGTGAAGTTCTCACTTAGCTTCAAAGTGAAGAGTCGTGAAGATTAGTTCTAGCTTTGGATTAGAACTCGACATCTAGCCTTGTGTCGTAAAATGGTGAAGTAGGCAACGTCGTGAAGATTGGTTCTACCTTGAGATTAGATCTCGACATCTAGCCTTGTGTCGTTAAATTGTGAAGTAGGCAACGTTGTGTAGATTGGTCCTAGCTAATGATTAGGTCTCGACATTTAGCTTAGTGTCGGAAAATAATGTAAGCGACGATGTAAGGCTTTCTCCGCCAAGAAGGGAGCTTGTGGATATAGTGGAAATCTCGAGTAGGTGTACTCGAGGAGTGGAGTAGAAACGAGGATAGAGCCTCGTTGTCGAACCACTATAAATCTTGGTGTCTTGTCACTAGGTTGTCTCTTTCCTTACTCTTCACTTATTTCATTATCATTATACTTACCTATTACCATTGCTAATGCATTTAAATTGAACCTAATCATTATGCAACATTAGCTTCAAGTAAAAGATAGTTTTGATACAAACCTAATTGAAAGTAATTTTAATTAGGTGACTAATAGAAGAGAAACTATTCAACCCCCCCTTCTAGTTTCTACAATTGGTATCAGAGCGATGGTCACTCAAGATCTTTGAAGTATATTGTACTTTAAAACTTGGATCGATCCATTGTATCCTCAAATTAGATTGTCAAGTTGTACTAAAGTTTCTCTTTGGTCAAAACTATTTTTTCTTGGAAAATAGGTCTTTCAATTGATAATATTGCATCCCTCTTAGATTAGTAGCTTTTATGCATTTTAGATCTACTCTTGAAATGTATATACTAGTTTGCATCTTTCTTTGTGTAGGTACTCATGAAGATCAATCATTTAATTGGTTGTGGATTGAGTTACTTGCACTTGTAGAATACTCATCTTCATTGATCTTCAACATCTTTGAATGATGATATCAAGATGATTGGGAATGATACCAGTCCTTGAAGACTTGGTACTCATCATAGTCATTGTTGGGCATTGCATTGATTCCTTGATGGATTAGAATGCTCTTTGTGGCCAAGGTACGCTTTCGTTCTTCCACACGCCCTTTGATCACTCTTTTGATCATTACTTGACTATGTGCTTGTTCTTGGCATCCTTGCCTTGACATTTGTTTGTGGTTTGTGATTCTTTTTCTTTACCCTCTCAAACCTTCATTGCTTGGATACTTGACTCACTATGGTGATGTAGAGTGAGTTAGTAGTAGCTTAAAGAATCAAGCATGATATCCATAGTTTGCACCCATACGGTTAGTAGGCCCTTTATGGGAGAGAAAGTGAATTAATACCTTGCTCGTATTTTGGTTTAGACTAAGACTATTATTGAAAGTGATCTTAGTCTATGCATCAATAATTGGTTTGTGTTTATTCATTACCAAAGCCGTTTATCACTTCACCGGAAAGGCACGTCTTAAACCACTATATATGACACAAGCTCTTCGTCCCCATGATTTGAAGATTGTCATTAATCCCTTGAGCATTGATCTTAGTCTTGATTCACTTCCCTTGACTTCTCTCCACTTTGCTTTTTCGCTACGAGTAGTCGTTTGTTCATTTCGGTTCTTTTCGATCTCGATTCAACTCGTAATCCTTCATTAAGGCATATTGCTTAGTGTTATGATGATCAATTGATATTCTAAAAGGTTTAAGATTTATTTTTAAGTATTTTAGAAAACTTGGTTTTCAAAATTTTGGCGTATTTCATTGATAAAAACCAGCCTCTGTAGGCGGTTCTTTATCTCTGGCGGCTCAAACCTGCGGTACCTTATCGATAAGGAACCGCGGGTAGCAAAGTTTGTCAGAGCGCCAGTTTTATTAAAATAATCTTTTTCAAACCAAACCCTCTCTCTCCCAAAAACACACACCGACGGGTTTCACCTTTTCCACCATTGTTGAAGCTTCAAAAACCTTTAATCACTCAAATTAATTCCAAGTTGTGGGTTTCACTCATCCTTCATCAAACATCAATTAATTGTAAGTAATTTCCTTGAATTTCATCTATTTTGTTCTAGGGTTCATCCTTTCATAATTGGGGATTTTTAAAATTGATATTGAATTAGAACCTTAATAGGAATATGGGTTGACATGGTTATTTTGCTATGATTCCTTAGGTATTCATTAAGATTTCACTAAAACCCACTTGTAGAACAAATCCGAATTTTGGCTAAATGATTTTGGTTAAAAGATGGAATTGAGATGAACCCATGAACAAATAGGTAGTTGTATTGTTAATGCTTACCCAAAAACCTTGTTTTGAAAAACCAATGCTCTAGTCCATTGTTGATCCAACATAGTTCATATGTTCTTGGTTAATAATGGAATAGATACATTGTGAACATGAGAATGATATGGATTCAATCCTTTGTTTGTCAAGAAATTGATATAACACATTCTCATATTTTGATTTTTGATTTTATTTTTCATACGAGTGATTGGAAAAATATTTTCTTGTGTTTATTTAGGTACTAATCATGCCTTCACAATACCAAAAGGATCATCAACTCACCAAACAGTATATGCCTAACCTTTCCGACTTTTGTCACTCAACTCACCTCGCCCATACTTATTCCTCCCTTCAATCCCGTTGTTTTCATGAGGGTAGAGTTGTCCAAAAGGATATTAAGGATTATGTCTACATCAAGTCTATGTTTGAAAACATTGGATTTGATTGTTTGTTGAACATTAAGGAAGACATCTATCCTCGATTCCTATTGGAGTTCTTTAGCACATACTCCGTCATTGAAAACAACGATGGAATATTTGTTAGGTTCATCTTGGAAGGTCAACTCATTCAATACTCTCTCGAAGTCTTCGGTCAAATTCTTGATGTCCCGTTTGTAGGCACTTGTCGCTTCACGGATAAATGGAAGCTTAGTGCTCTCCTTGAATCCAACAATTGTCCTCCAAATGATCATGAGGAAATTGATCTTGACTTCATTGTTGACATTGTCTCCAAAAAGCGTAATCGACCCGTTAAGAGAATCCTTCATACTAAGGTACGTTCGGTGAAACGTCATGAGGTTCTCTTAAGCGACCTTAATGATAATATGGTCCAATGGACCAATATCCTTAGGGAAAATGTGTTTTGTCTTGGTGGAAACCAGGATCATGTTCCGGCGTGTTTAGTGCATATGTTATATTGCATCTTTACCAACACCAATTACAATTTGGCATATTTTATCGCTCAACGGATCAATTATGCTATTCACAAGCCTAAAACAAACCTCCCTTACACAATGCTTCTCACTCGCCTTTTTAAAAGGGTTGGCCGTGATTTTCCAAATCTTGATCTTTCTCAGTTTCAACCGGTCAAACAGGTCATGCTACCTATTCAAGAGGTATATAAGAGAAAGACAAGATGTGATCGTAAATCCGACCAACAAGAGTCCAATGATGAGGACATGGATATGCCAACAAGTGATGGTGATGGCATTGGCACAAGTGCTCCCATTGATTCTTCGAGTACTTCTCACCACTCCACAAACTCATTCGTGGACGGTTTAGATGACATTGTTTCCCCTGATCATCATTCCACTAGTGAAGTTCCTAATAATCTCAATTTGGAGGAGCTTTACCGTCAAAATCTTTGAACCCAAGGTGATTTACATGAACACCGGGTTGAGTCAAGGAAGGGAATCAAGTACTTGGGAAACATGATCAAGGGATTGGGCAAAAAGAGAAGATGAAGACTTTGAATTGTTTCACCTTATTTTGGTTGTGTACTAACTATTCTACTTGTTTGGATTATTTGTTATTTATCCTAAATGATTGCCTATGCCATTGTGATTATGATTTGCATAGCTTTATGCATCCTATGTGTTAGTTAGCTTCCTAGATTTTGGTAAGTAGTTAACTTTGGCTTGAAAATCCTTTGGTAAAAATCTGGGCTAACCACAGTTTGAGGAAGTACCATTTTTGAACACCAATGGTCGCAGTTCCATATCGACCCGCGGTACCTTATTGATAAGGAACCACCGCTCCTAGATAAGGAACCGCTGGCTACTGTGTCCGACAGAATCTTTGCTTTACACTATTTTCCTTAATCTGTGTAAACCTTGATTGATTCTTTGCAAAAACCTGCACATTTCTTAAACTAGGTTAGCTAAATTCATTGTGCACATAAAATGTTTTTAACCTATTACTAGTTTGGATCATCCCCTCACCCTTTTAAACCCACCTTGTTAGCCATGTTCTTCACACATCAAACCATTCTTTCTTAAACCTTAAACCTCTCATTTTAACCATGGTTTCTACAAGAAGCTCAAACTCATCCAAAACCTCCACCTCAAGGAAAAATCTTAAGATTAAGATTAAAATGCCTAAACCTAACTCTTCACCCTTTCACACACCCAAGAATGAGATTGTCCCAATTCTCATTTCTTCATCAACCTCACCACCTCTTGCTCCATGCAAGACTTCATCAACCCATGGTACCAACCATTCTCATGGTTCTACATCCTCTTCATTCCAATCTAGGATGAATGAGCTTTCCTCACCCTTCACTCCAAGTAATCTCTTGGATGTGACTACCCAACCACAACCCATCTAAAGCATTCTCATTGTGAATGACTTTGATGATACCTTGGTGACTTCACCATTTACCCCTCCAAACTTACCCATTTCACCCTTGGAGAGCATACCTCCACACTCACCCTCATCACCTTTGGAGAACATACCTCCTCCACCTCCACCTCCACCTCCCTCAAACACTCCAAACTTGGGTGATCCTAGCTTTTATGGGTATTTCATGCATAATGGCACTAATTGCCCTTGTTGCCTCAACAACTTCTATCTCCTTGATATCCTTAGAATGGAGATGATTGGGGCTCACATAGAGTTGCAAAGCTTTTTGTTGAGTCTCTTTGCCAATCATCCTCCTAGGAGATAAATGATGATTTTCCCTAATAAGTTTTTCTTTAAACCATGCCAAGGAATACTCCTAATCAAGACCTAGTTTTTTAAGCTAGTTTTGTTTTTAGATAGTTATTGTTTTTTCTTTATTTCCTTTATGCATATCTTTCATGAATGTTTTATGAGAATGAATTATGGACTTAGCTTTATGTGTTTCTATCTTTATGTGCACATTAATCAACTCTAATTCTAAATTAAAATTGAACCTAAATCTATCACAACCTCTAAAACTTGACTAAAATTGGTTCAAAATGTTATCCAAATATTTTGTCACCCTTTATCAAGACATTCTTTGTGAATGTATTGCTTTATGAAACCCTAGCATAATTTAGTGCTAATAGAGGTAAAATTCCAAGATTTACAATTTTTCGAAAAAGTCTTAGTTTTTCTCAAAACCCTGGAAAATCAAGGTTTCAAGTCCACTGCACGCGGCTTACTAAAGTCGCGCGGTTCCTTAAGTGATAAGGAACCGCCGGTCCCTATAAGGTACCACGGACAGAAAATCCTATTTTTGGCTCGTTTTTGGTCTTCCCTCATAAACCTATCCCCTGTCAAGATTCCATGTTTACTCAATTTGGCTAAACATTCCTTGACACTTTACATTTGATTTTCAAACCTTTGCCTTGTCTACTTTCTTCTTATGCCCCCACCTTGAGATTTCATTCCCACACCTCAACAATGCCTAACTCCTCCTTTCACAACCTTGACATTTCATTGTCACAAACCTCCTCACCCAAAGCTTCCTCATCCAAGCTTTCCAAGAAACCGAAGATCTCGGTTCGACCTATTTGGATCAAGAAAAATGAACCCTCTTCATCCAAACCACCCAAGAACCCCACATTCTCTCCAATAAAGTATTGGAATGAGACCTACTCCATTAACCCCATCACCGGAGAAAAGGAAAATCTCCCCCCCACCACCAAAACCTTTTGACACCCCTCAACTCAATGACCTTTCAACCTTCCCAAACCTCACAAGGCATTGTGAAAACATTTCCTACCCACTCTCCTCACCACCACCAAACCCTAGGTGTGATGGCCTTCCCCCATCAACCGAATTTGTGTTGCATCATGGATCCTCGTGTGCTTGTTGTCGATTTCAACAAATTTTACTTGCTCATGTGTATGAGAAGTTAAATTTTCTTGAATTCCTCCTCACTCGACCTCCTCTCAAAGTTTTCGTTCCCATGGACAAAACTTCGAATGATGTCTCGTCGTCTTATTTTTCCAACAAAAGGGCTACACTCTCTTGGAGTCAATAAAACTTTAGTTGTTTTAGAGTCATTAGTGTTTTTAAGCAATCTTGGAAAATTATCACTATTAGAATAGCTTATGCTTTGTGGTTTATTTTCCATATCTTTTGCTTTAGATACTCATATTGTGTGTATGACTATCTACTTTGTTTGTCTTTTTCATATTTATGTAATATGAAATCTTTGTGTTGTGTTTGTTTTCTTTATTTGATCATTCTCTCTTTCTTTTGAGTTAATCGTGGTTAATCTTTACAATTGATTATGGGTGATTCCATCAATTCTAAATTTTAATCCTTTGACAAATTTATCATCTTCATTGGTTGGATGTTTCCTTTCTACCTCCATTCCACCAATTGAACTTTGATTTTGTCATTTACCTCTTTGGACATACTTAGCAAATACTTGCTTCTAATTTGAGATTTCTTCTCCTTCTCCATCTCAAGTTACTTAGTAGGTAGTGATCATATATACATTGGTGTTTCTTTCCTTTCTACTAACCTTTGTGTAGCATGTCACCATATCTCATACACTTGGTGCCCCAAGCAAGGGGGAGCAACCACCAAGGGGGAGCTACTAGCAAAGTCCGGTTCTCTTCAAAGACTTGTGCTTACCTTTTTGCTATGACAAAGGGGGAGAAATGATAGTGATAAACTCGTTAATAATTCGATATTTTATGTTTCTACGTAAATGAGTTTATAGTTTGTCGTAATAAAAAAGGGAGAGATTGTTAATGCAAGTGATGCCTAAAAACATTATTAGTGTTAACTAATCTTTCTTAGTTTTGATCACAACAAACTATACAACACATTTAGTGTAAAACACAAAACGAATTATTTAACTAACACTATCATCAAAGTAATAATCATATCACTAACTTTTCTTAATCATACTTAGTGATCATCAAAGTGATTATCTTTAAAACTCACTTTTGTTAACATGACAAAAGATTTTTTAATAAACTTTCTTTTTAAGAAAATGTTTTATTAAAATGGAAAATGTAAATATGAAAATGGCATATTCCATATGCCATAAGAATATCCTTTGAAGGTTTAAAAAACCTCAGATATTCCTACCCCACTAAAAGACAAAAAAGGGAGCGGACTCTACTTGGCGGTACCTTAAATAGCTAGGCGGTTCCTTAGCGATATGGAACCGCCGGCTAGTTAAGGATCCGCGCCCAGCTAGCCGTTACACTTTGTCTTCTATAAATAGTGGATCAAATCTCATTTTCCAACAACCCTCTTGGACGTTTTTCTCAGCCCCCTTTCTCTTTTCTATAGCATAATCATTAGTAAATGATCACTTAATGTGTTAAGTATGTTTACATATGATTATCCTCTTGATCCCCTCCTTTACCTTGTCCAATGAGATCATCACTCACTCACTAGTGCTGTGATAAAGATGAATCCATGAATTAGTCATGTTCATCATGTTAGCCTTTTTGTTTTTGTTGATCCATTTGTATTTATGAATACTTGGACTAGTTGTGTTCATCTAAGCTATTTGTGAATACTTGGATTTGTTGTGTACATCCATTTCATATGTGTTTGCTTGGATTTGTGTTGTGTAGATCCAAGCTACATGTGTGTACTTGGATATGTCTAGTTGAGTTGTAATAGATTGTGTAGTAGTTCTCACTAAACTATAAAGTGATTTGGTTGTGTCTTGTGAGTTCTCACTAAACTTGAAAGTGATTAGTAGTTGTGTTGTGTGAAGTTCTCACTTAGCTTCAAAGTGAAGAGTCGTGAAGATTGGTTCTAGCTTTGGATTAGAACTCGACATCTAGCCTTGTGTCATAAAATAGTGAAGTAGGCAACATCGTGAAGATTGGTTCTACCTTGAGATTAGAACTCGACATCTAGCCTTGTGTCGTTAAATTGTGAAGTAGGCAACGTTATGTAGATTGGTCCTAGCTAATGATTAGGTCTCGACATTTAGCTTAGTGTCGGAAAATAATGTAAGCGACGATGTAAGGCTTTCTCCGCCAAGAAAGGAGCTTGTGGATATAGTGGAAATATCGAGTAGGTGTACTCGAGGAGTGGAGTAGAAACGAGGATAGAGCCTCGTTGTCGAACCACTATAAATCTTGGTGTCTTGTCACTAGGTTGTCTCTTTCCCTACTCTTCACTTATTTCATTATCATTATACTTACCTATTACCATTGCTAATGCATTTGAATTGAACCTAATTATTATGCAACATTAGCTTCAAGTAAAAGATAGTTTTGATACAAACCTAATTGAAAGTAATTTTAATTAGGTGACTAATAGAAGATAAACTATTTAACCCCCCTTCTAGTTTCTACACCTTTTATTATTTTTTTAATATATAAAAGTTTCATAAAAAGTATAAAAAGTGTGTTCCTAAATTTTGGCAAAAAATGTTTTAAACAAATATCACATCCTTGTCTACTAATTTTACAAGTTGTATAATAAAATAATATAAAATAAGTAAGTAAAAAGATTTTGTTAAAAGTTGCTTTTTTTAAAATATTTTTTTATTTAAGTCGCATAAAAAATATAAAATGTTGCATAGGAGACAAGCCCTTACACACATGTATTTTTTATAACACATTCTGACATGTGTCATAAGGAATAAAAGTACAATTTTCATATTTTTATTCAAGTCGCATAAGTTGCATAAGTTGCATAGGTTGCATAAGACATTTTGGGAATATTTCATTTGGTCGGTGTATTTTGCAAAATGGAGTTCAACTTTAGGGCATTTTAAGAATTTTCCCAAAAAAAAGTAATTTATAAATTTAATCGAATAATTGCTGACTTTAATTTTATTTTTCTTTATTAAAAAATTTAAAACAAAACCATTTCTTTTTCTTTTTTAATCAAAGATTTCGAAAACATTGTATATAAAATTTGTAAGATTTGATAAATAATTTAAATATGAAATAGTAAATAACAAAGAGATTACTAAAGTCTACTTTTATCAATTACTACTAAAAATCACTAGAAATTATTTTTATTAACTTCTATTAAAAAAATAATAGAATATTACTAAAATTTATTCTTACTCATTAGCTCATTATTTAGTAAATAAATAATAAAAGTTTTAGTAACTATTTTTCTTTAATAGTCAAATGTCGTGGGTTTTTTTAACTACTTTTATATTTTATGTGTTTTAGTAAGATCATTTATAATGATTTAAATAATTGTTTATCTTATTATTAAGCAAAACTTCTAATAAGTAAATGACCTTTTGTAAAAAAATAATTGTGTAAATATTTTTAGTTTGTTATATTTATAATTATGTAAAAAATATTTTTTTTTAAAAGTTACATTTATAATTGTTGCAAATAAAACTACACACTTTTTAATGTGAAAATTTCCAACCACTTTCTAATTGAATCGTACAAAATTAGGATTTGTTGTATTGAAAAAATTATGGAAAAAATTATAGGATTTGATAAATTGAAGTAAGAAATTAGGATTTGATAAAAATTATTGGATTTGATAAAATGATAGGATTTGATAAATTGAAGAATTGATTGTATACTGTCTTAGTTTCGTATGGTTTGATGTGATAAACAAAATGAATGAAATAGCTAACACTTATATAAAGTCACAATAGCAAAAGATTAATACAGTAATATGGCAGAAAGTATTTTGTAGACTACAAATTTGATAATTCATTAAGAATCTTAAAGAATATGTGATATGAGTGAGATTACTCATATCAATTATATCAATAAAGAGACATAAAATTCATAAAATTCATAAATATAGCATTGTATATGTGTATTTGTTGTTTCATGTGTGTAGGTACCCAAGATCACGAAAACCGGCAAAAACGACACGAATTTGAAGAAAAGATCGAGAAGCCAAAAGACGAGTTCGTTTTTAGAGGATTTAATATTATAAAGGTTATTTGGGCCTTGTGGGACCCACATTAGTGTAATGGGCCTGAAAGTCCATTAAAATAGTTATGTATTTTGGAAAGCCCATTATGAGCCCAACAACACAACTATTAGAAGACGTGAGGAAGTGTTGGGCCCAAGGCCAATTGCACAAATTTATGAAACGGAGGAGTAATTTATAATGGATCAAGCCCATTAGGTTAAATAACTTAACAGACGGTGGATAGTATTATTTAAAGTGAATAACTTTTCACTTTCACTTGGTCAAACACCCACTTTCTCTCCTTCGATACTTACAAGAAAAATAACGCAGACAACCATCATCTCCAAATAAACCCTAGATCAAAAATCAGAAATTGGGGCTTTTCTACTCTTTGGAGAGTAGTTTACATGCGCCTCTAATTAATCCACTAGTTTTTAGGAGGTTGAAGATGGCACACATGGCAGCTTGATGTGTCATCTCTCTTCTGTGATTGGTGGAAACACCTCCATCCCATCATTGCTCCAATAACAACAAGCCACGTCAGCTTTGTAGAAGCACAACTAACATAAAGATCGCCACGCTGGCGATCCGAGTGAAAGAAAGATTATTTTCCACCGTTTGATCAAGAGAGAAGAAAGAGAAGATGGAATCAAGGGCCAAGATGATTTGCTGCTCAACAAACCACCTCAACAAAGGGCTTGGGGTTTGCCTATAAAAACCCTAAATAATATGTGTAATTTATCCCTTTCTTTTTTGTAATTTTATAATGTCAATTTTAGTGTAGGAATTTGTATTTTTCTTTTCAGAATATTGTAATGTTCAATTAAAGATTAATAAAATTTGGGTTAAGTATTATCTGTTATCTCATTTTTTTTATGATTCCTGTTAAAACTTTATATAAATTTCTTATGTAATAAATTGATGTTATTACGTGATTGTTCATTGCGCTTTATTAATAGCTTAATTTTGAATAATCGAAAGAGATAAGGGATAGTTATTCAACCCCACTGGTTGAATATAAATAATACCGTTGGTTTGAATGAATGGTGATTCGTGATGTTCGAGTTTCGATGATGGTGTGATGTTGGTGTAGATTCGGTTCTAAAATCTGCTCAGCGCGCGATTTCTTCTTCAAAGGCTCATCAATAATGGTTAAGCTCGTTTTTAATCATTTTGTATGTTTAAGTTTTATGCTAGTATTAATCTGTAAATGATGCTAGACTGAGTAGTTATATTGTGTAAGTGTCGTAGACTGATTTCTTATTAGTTAATTGTTTAGACTGTTATTTTATCTATGATGATTATGAAATAAACTGTTATGATTAATGAAGTTTTTGGATCTGATTAGTTAGATATTACGCTGAGTTTAAGTTTTTTGTCTCTTATGATTCAAATGTTACTGCTTAGTTTAATTAAAAATGCTGATGGTTAAATCTGATATTGATAAGTCTGATATAAGGATGGATTTATTCTTATCGGTGTTGATTTATAAGTAGTAAACTAGATCTGTTACATTTCAGCTACTGAATAGGGAAGTTTAAGTATTATTGACTTTTTTGTTTGCTGTTTTATTTGCTGAATATTTGTTCAAAACTGAGAATGAGAATGATAAATTCATATTAAGTTGCTGTTTGGTTGTTGATATGCTGATAAGAAGTTAGCTTTGCTATTTCAGTTTTTATTTAAGTCTGCTCAATATTTCCCTTTTAGAAGTCTTTGAAGTTAGTGTTAATCTGTTGAAATTGGACTTGTACTGGATTTGTATATCTGATTTTTTTAATCTTATTTTGCCTGTTTTAACTAATTATTGTACTTTGGTTTAACTGATATATGGGCGATTTGTTCATATATGTGATTGTGCTGAGTTTGATTGCTTTAGTTTGTGAATCTCACTGTTAATTGCTTTGAGTATTTGCATTGTGTACTGATCAGCTCTATTGTGCAGACCAAACATATTGTTTGGTTTGCTGAGAAAATTATCATTGAATTCCAAAAACGTTGAGTCCAAAAATATATATCACAAAAAGTGCCCTTATGGGACTCGAACCCATGACCTCACGGTTAACAACCATACGTCTCACCATTGAGCTATAGGCTATTTTGATAATTAGTTTACATTATTAATTTTAAATACTTTAGTTAGCTGTCTTGTTTTATTTTATAAACGTTTATTTACGTTTAATTTAAATGAGAAATGTTTTTAAATTAAACAAATTATTAAAATTTAATTTGTCATAAAAAAGTTGATTTAGTTTACATATAAAATAATATATTAATAAAATAAAAATAAAAAATAAATATTTTATTACTTTTAGAAATTTAAATTGTTTTTAAAATTAGTTTTTATTAATTAGTTTTAATTGATTTTGTTTCAAATAAATTTAGATTTTAATAGATTTTGTTTAATTAAAAATAATCTTCTTAAATAGATTAATTTAGTTTTAAATTTTAAATAGTTTTAAAATTATTTTTAATTAAATTGATTTTAAATAATTTTTGTTAAAATATTTTGTTTAATTAAAAATAAATAGTTAAAGTAAAATTTAAATCGAATAGTTTAAATAATTGTCTTTTAGCTTTTAAGTCGGGTTACGATTCATGCACTTTAGGATTAAAATTGGTAGAATTAAATTAGAAAAAAACCGAAACCCAATTCATATCAATTCTCCAAATTAAAACGAACGTCTCAAATTCATAAGGTCCTTGTGTACAACGAACCGGGATCGCTCACATGTTTAATTGAACTCGTCTTTAGCTTATTTAACGATTATTACCTTTTCCTAAAGGTAATTTCTTAAATTTGCTCTATAACGTACTCGATTAAAATACACCGACATTCCTCATCACATCAAAAATTTTTGGCACCGCTGCCGGGGACCTTGTGTACGATTCGTTCATGGAGATTTGTTGATCATTTATTTGAAGACCCTTTCCGTCCTCGGAAAGTTTTGTTATTTTTCTATTATTATAGTATATATCGTTTTTCGTGTTTTTTTGTTGTTATTATATTATATTACGTAGAACAATAAATTTACCTATTTCTAAATAAGACCTTAGTTGGAATTTCATCACCTAGCTATTGTATTCGAATCCAAAACGAAAAATAAAAGGTAAAATAGATAAATACTAATAAAAAGTTTGAACTCGATTTATACAAACTATAAGGTGGGTATAAGGCGACGAGCTATAAAAGGCCGTCTAAGGAAAAAGGTTTTTAAGTGCTTTGTGCCACCTCGTTTCCACACTTGCTTGTGCGTATATTGAGAGGGACGACCGATTATTGGTTTGCCGACTCAAGTAGTATTAAATCTTATTTTTTGTTGTTTACTTATTGAACCTCGAGACTGTTAGGTTTTCACCTACGTTTCAAAGTCGACCGAGGGTAGATTACTTCCATAGTAATTATCCTTATTCCTTGTTTTTATCAATATTTTTGATTGAGCAATACCAAATAAAATACCAAAAATAATCTTCTTCTAATTAATTTCTTTTCTTCAATCCTCTAAATTCTCGTCACTTTGGTTTATGCAATTACGATCTACTCCACTTTTGATTAATCACGATAGGCTTGAAAACATTCCTCGTAGAAATAGAAATCGTCAACAATGAATAGTGGAACCTGAGCTTCCACCTATTGTTGTAGAGATGACCCATAACCGAACAATGGAGGAATTGCTCCGTGCACCCACCGAAGGGTATGGGGAAGCAATCGTTGTGCCGGCTATTTTGGCGGATCATTATGAGATTAAGACGGGTCTTTTATCACTCATTCGTACCGACCAATTTCGTGGCAATGAGACCGATAACCCGCACTCCCACATTCGGAATTTTCTTCGTATTACCTCGACTCTCAAGTTTAGAGATGTGCCGAATGACGCGATTAAGCTCATGCTTTTTCCGTACTCGCTCGAGGGAAACACTAAGCTTTGGTATGAAAAAGAACCACCGGGTTCGATTTTGACATGGGACGATTTAGTGTCTAAATTTATGAATTATTTCTTTCCACCATCTAAAACAACTCAATTTAAAAATGAGATCACTAGATTTGAACAAAAAGTGCATGAATCGTTTGGAGTTGCTTGGGAAAGGTTTAAGGATTTGTTGATACAATGTCCACACCACGGTTTCACGGAGTTACACCAAATCAATACTTTCTATAATGGACTTAATATGGTTGAACAAGATTCTTTAAATGCCACCGCGGGTGGTAATCTTTTAAGATAAACTCCAAGAGACGCGTGGGGTATCATTGAGAATAAGTCTAGAGTCCAATATTCACGAAATACACCGGTTGTTTCCAATGTCAATTCATCTAATACCGAGATTGCTAGATTAGACTCTAAGATTGATAGTGGATTTGCTACGTTGTCGAATGAGATTAGGAAGAATCCTCATGGTTCAATTAATATGGTTGAGAATTTTTGTGTATCATGTGGTAGAGCACATCTGAATTATGCTTGTTCAACCACGGGGTTTGATCAAGCTAGTGCTTTTGCCGCGACGAGAACTTATGGCTCTAACGGTCAAGCTCCTCGTCAAAACCATGTTGCTCAACTGGTTCAAAATAGATACAACAATGGAAATAATGGGAATAATTTTAACCGTGGTAACCAAGAGAATTTTAATCAAGGAAATGGATTTCATGCTAATCAAAACAATCAAGGTTTTTACAACAATCAAAATGATTTGTCAAGCTACATCAAAACAAATGAGGCAAATTTGAAAGCTCTTCAAAACAATATTCAAGGACAAATGGCAACTTTGAAAAATGAATTTCAAAATACGATCAAGGGGCAAAATAACAATATTAAGCTTAACCAACAAAGATTAGAGCAAAACCAAAATCGTATGCAACAAAGTTTAGAACAAATCCAAAACCGCTTTGAGGGAAATCAAGCTAAGTTTGAGAACAAATTACTTTCGATGTTTGAGGCTTTTATGAGCAAACCCGCCTCTTCTTCGGGTGGCTTACCTAGCAACACCATTCCAAACCCGAAGGGAGAGATTAAGTCCATCACCGTTTACAATGATTATGATAATTTAAAAGAAGTGCTCGAGTTTGATCCTCCACCAAAAGAGACATTTCTTGATGTTACAAAGGCTACCTTAGATTCCAATTGTTCCTCGATTTTCCATAATTTCTATCCTACGAAATATGGAGATCCGGGTCAACTCTTGATACCTTGTGTTTTCAGAGGGCTTGAGGAATGAAAAGGTCTAGCCGATCTAGGAACTAGCATCAACTTAAGGCCTTTATCAATTTGTAAGACTCTTGACTGTTTCCCACTTACTGTCACTCGAATGATCATTGAGCTTGCTAATGGAACCACCACCCACCTGGTTGGTATAGCAGAAGATGTCATTGTTAAAGTGGGGAAGTTTTTGTACCTTGCCGATTTTGCAATCGTTGATTATGAGACCAACCCTCGTGTGCCTTTAATTTTAGGACGTCCATTTTTGTGCACGGCTCAAGTTCAAGTTGATAAGAGGAAAGAAGAGATAAAATTGTTTTATGGGGATAAACATGTTGTTTTCAAAACGGAAAAACTTCCAAAATTTGTTTCTAAAAATGTGGAAAGTTTAAAACTTGTTAAACCTATTGAAAGTAACACAAATAAGGATGATGTTTGTTCCGTTGAAAAGTGTTGTAATATTACCTCGTCTCCACTTACTCTTAAAGATAAGATCGATAAGGAAATTGATGATTACCTTAGTGCACCATTCGATGCTAGTAAGTTTGATTGTGAGAATTTCGATCCGGAAAGAGATATTGCTTTAATTGAAAAATCGTTGAAAATGGACTCATTTTCACTCTCTCCGAAGGACCAAATTGATGATCCTAAGGCACATACTTCATTTGAAGAGCCTTTGATTCCTAACTTCACACCGAGTGACGTTAGTGACTATTCGTTGGATGAGTTCGTCGATGAAGTTGTTGCTCTTATTGATCCACTTCCACGGGGAAGTGAAGACGTTTTCAATCCTCATATCGAGCGTGATTCTCATGTTTTACCTAACATTCTTGAGGAGTTCTCCGATGAACTTCCTTCTAATGAGAATGATGATCTTCTATCCGAGTGTGACACACTTGATACTTTGTCGGATATTACTTGTGATGATAAGATTGATGACACTTATGTGACTTACTCAAATCCTCTCTTTGAAGTTTCAGTGAACAATGATCCATTGTTTAAAGAGGATTTTAAGAGCATCATACCTATTTCATCTCACAACCTTTGTGATGATGAACTCTTCTTTAAGGAGGTTGATGAGTTTTTTACATAGACATTCCTTTGGAATTTGAGGAAGAGTCTAATGACGGTGTTGAAAATCCTTGGTTTGATCACCCGATTTATGATGATGATAATGTTGACCCGGAGGGAGAAATATTCTTTACTCCAAATCTTATTCCCACTCGCTTTGATCTTAATGTGCGGGTTTTTCATGCGACTCGTTTTGAGTATTATGACCCCTTTGTTCACATTCATAAGAGTGATAAGGTCAACAAAGTCATACAAGTTGATACCACTATGGATGAAACTTTTACCACACCATTGCTTTGTGCTTTAAATGATTTTGGATTAGCATGGGGGGAAGCCACCGTGTTGTCTATTCCTTTCTCTCCCGAGAACGAGGTATTCGATCCCGGAATCGTTGATTTTGGGAAATCTCGGCCTTTCACCGATGTAATAATTGAAATACTTTTCGATCATCTTGGTGCGAGTTTATCTCGGGGAGCATATTATATCCATATCATGGTTCGTGACATTGACCACTATCTCTTTTTGGAGATTTATGTTGGAGTTTTATCCTTTCATTTGTCATCTGACAATGAGGATGTGATCTTTGATCCCGACATCGTGCTTTATTATGGATTTTATTCCATTATGCCGGTTTTCACCATTTTCCCTAAGTACCAATGAATGCGGGGATCTAGTCGAGCTCATGACTCGGTTAACAAAAACGAGGTGCCTTGTGGGGGAGTCCCATACATTCTATCTTCTATCTATTTTCTAACACTAATAAGGCTTGATCTTTTCAAGCTCGTGCTCGTGTGACAACCATGGTTTTGAGGTTCGTCACTTAGTTTTATTTTGTCCATATTTCGTGGAATTACGTGTCTTTATGTGTTTATGAGTTATGTGGTGTGAATAGAGTGTGGTTTGGACATCGTTTTCATGTGAGTGAAACGATGTGTGATGTTTTCATGTTCATGAGCTCACATAGTAGTGACTATGAAATATGATGGTGTTATTTAGTGGTTTTACGTATACGTATATGTATTATAGAAAATCATATTTTTACGATTTAGGGTTGTGCATTTAGGGGTCTCGGATGAGCTATTTAGTCACGGGAATAATTTATGGGATGGTTCTAAGTCATTTAGAACTTAATTATATAGTTTATTTCATATTCTAAGAGTTTTTATAAAACTGTATATTTTTACGTCTTTTACGGTATACGCGTAAATTTGACTAGTTTTACGGTTTTAAGGTTTTTGAGGTTTTTGGAGCTGAAATAAATTAAGATAAATTAAGTTAATATTATTAATACATTAATTAATAATAAAAAGAAAATAAAAATAATAATAAAGGGGGTCGGTTTGGACGACGCAAGAAAGAAAGAAGGAAAAGCCCAAAACAGGCCCAATGGACTTGTAATGGGATTAGGGGGCCTTTAGGACTTAACCAAACCCAACCTATAACCAAAATAATCAGATTTTTAACCTCTATAACAGCTCCTAGACGAAATTCAACAATGATGGCCAAGTAGGGTTTCAAAAATAAAGATCTTCCATTGATTTCTAAGGTAAAACCTTCAAAACCCTTGTTCTATTAATGATTTTAATCAATTTAATCATGTAATTGATCTTATGATGGATTAGGGTTTGTGAGTTTTCTGAGATTATTGAGATTAGGGTTCATATGAATTGATTACTTTGGTTAATATGAAGATTAGTGATCGTAATTAGGGTTTAATCATGTTTAAATTCGTTTTTAAAATCTGGGCAGAATTTTTGGTCCATTATTTTGATCATATCTAGAGTTCTAAAAACTTTAAAATTTCGAATGTTATGTCCCTGGAAAGGTAATTGAATTATCTTTCAAATGAAAGAAACTAGAACTAAATTGGAGGATGAGAAGTGGGTCAAAAACAGGTTACATCTGTCAGGTGTCAAAACAGTTTTTGGATCAGCATGTTTTCATTTTATGTTTTAAATTGTTTGGGGTACTTAGGGTTATAATTAGAGCTTCAAATGAACATGAGATTTAGATTATATATTAAATAAAAGATCTGGAGAAGGGCTAAGCAAATGGGATAGGGTAAGACCATCCGGTCATAACAAACTTCTCATATGTTCAAAATCAGTAAATTCTGGATAGGTAAAAGTATATATATATATATATATATATATATATATATATATATATATATATATATATATATATATATATATATATATATATATATATATATATATATATATATATATATATATATATATATATATATATATATATATATATATATATATATATATATATATATATATATATATATATATATATATATATATATATATATATATATATATATATATATATATATATATATATATATATATATATATATATATGGAGGCCTTAACTGTATCTTTAAGGTTGAGGCCAAAGGGGAGAGTTCGCTAACACATGTAAGGGCATAGGGTTTCTTTTACATGGCATGTTATTTTTGTTAAGTGGGTGTTCGACCAATAGTTTAAAGTATGAAAAACAGGACTGTTTCGGGTTAAATGCTAACGGGACGAGTTTTGAACTAAACTAAGTTAAGGGCTTTATATAGGGGTGTAATGAGATTCATATGGCATATAAATAGGGTTAAGTTGTAGGAGAAGGTTAGATATCCATCATAGATTGATGAGCCATTTTGGTATGTGGTTCATGTCTTGATTGTACACGTTTGTGTGTTTAGATTTGTGCTAGAGCGCGGGTACTTGGAGAAGCTTGTTCAGGTGAGTTTCATAGTCTCATGTCTTTTTATGATTTGATTTCCAGATAGGATGGAAGAGACACTGTATGTTTTTGTAAAGAATGTTGTGAATGTTTTTCTGGTTTGTTATAGACTTGTGTGTACACTTATGTGATTAATTGCTATGTGATTCTTGATTGTGTTTATGATTTGGATCGGGGGACACGTACCATCTCAGTTATTGTGGTTTGACTTGGTACCAAGGAGATGTTGACAAGGCGGGGCCTTGGGATTGGTTCATAGGTGTATGGGCGCCTATGGGACCATGGTTATTGGTAAGGCTTGGAGCCTTGGAATTGTGGTTATTGGTAAGGCTTAGAGCCTTGGATTTGTGGTGATTGGTTAATCTTGAATGCTAGTTGTTAATATGTAATTGTAGCACATTGTTCATATGTTCTTTTGTTAATGGTTGTTATTCACAACTAATAACTGATTTGGTGTTGGAGTCTAAACCTATGACTCTCACCAACATTATGTTGACGTGTTTTAGTGTCTCTTTCAGGTGAGAATGTGGTTAAGCGTGAGAATAGAAGTGGCTATCTGGAAGGCTTAGGATTGCATTTGGAGGAACCCCCGTTTCCTCTTAGTCTTTATTTATGTTTGAATAAGTGATACTTTGTAGACACCTATATGTTTGTTATTTGTTAATTGTATGTCTTTGGTAAGAGGTACACCTATTACCTACTTACCTAGACGTCTGCATTGTTTGAGATATCTTCATGACATTGTGTCACCATTTATGATATTTCCATTTAATTTAGTTATCTCTATAGACACGCTATTGTTGTGATGATATCCATATGTCGCGCCCCATATTCCGCCATGGTGGGGTGTGACAGAATGGTATTAGAGACAATGGTTATAGAGAATTCTTTTGCCTAGCCTAGTCTATAGCTTAAGGATCCCTGCATATAGGCGTCATAGGATTACGTGTGGTCTTGATTGTATTATCCTAAATTTTATTTTTTGTGAATTTTGACTAGTATGAGTTGAACTGTAATTGCCCATACTTAGTCGCCTGTTAATTTCTGTTTTGCTTTTGATATATAAATTACTTTCACCATAGTAAGTTATTTGTTGTACCTAATGTATAATAATTTTCTTTTGATGTTTAAGTCATGTTCCCTAAGAATCATGTGGTGATTCCAGTTACTAGTAGTAGGTGGATATGAAGGATTTTAAGTTGTTTCCACTCTTATGGGCGACATGACTTATAACTGATTATGATGTTATGTTGGAGTTTGTCTATGCTGTTTTAGCTAGACTATGGATTTATGTATTCTAAGAGTTTGACTATATTATTTTAATAGATGGAGTTTGGACCTTATTGTTTATGTGGTTATGAGCTTATGTGAGTAGATGGATTTATGTGTTATATGTTGTATTGATTCTTATAAGTGTCATCATAGGAGGGAGTGCATTGAGGAAAATGTAATTGTATAAGTATGGTGGCGAACATAGTTATACAAGTACCACAACTTCAATGGGTTCTTAAGTATGATTGCATGAAAGAGGGTTAGTACATGCTTGTATATGATGACATGTTGATTTTTGGGTATATGTATAATATATGGGTTTATGTAACGGTTGTCTACCATATGGATATTTTTGAGTGTGTTATATGTTTTGGGTTATACTCATGTTGTGTGATTATGGGGTCACACGATATGGACTGGTTTTAGTGATAGGTTTTATGCCTTGTTGTAAGATAGTGATTACTCGTATGAAAAAACGAGTGTATGACGCGATTATTTAATCTGACATGTATGGTAACGAGTATGTTTTGGGTGATTTAATTGGTATATATATGCGGATGTATATATACTAGTATGTGTTAAGTTATGATATATGGTCGTTCAATAGTCATTATAACTTAAACGTACCTTGTGTTTGCTCGTGTTTTATGGTGCTAGAGTTTGATGGAGTTCCAACGATGTTTTGAGTCTTTTGATGTGTGTCTACATTTAGGTATGTATTTTAATTAATGAGAACTACTAAATTTTCTTGCAAATAAGTCTGGCTAATTATAGGAAAACGATTTTGAAAATAATTTGTAAGTGTATGGTATGATATCGTGCATTATATATTTTTTATATAAGTTTGTGGTAGTAAGTTATAAAAAAAATTGTCTTGAAAATAATTGGATTACTTTTCTAGGTAACATGTGATAATACATTTTAAAGGGTGAAGAAATTTTACAATGATTTTATTAAGTGGACTTAAAATTTTAGAAGTATTTAACTAGACGGAAAGAGTAAAAGGGGAGATTTTATTATAGTAATGATAATAATAACACCACACCTTGTAAACTTGTAATAGTTTAGTTATAACCAGCCTAAATAGATTATATAAAATAATAATAATAATGATATAGATTAAAATGAAAGAAAAAACACTATATTTTATAAACATGTATTGGTTTCATAATAACAAGCGAAATAAATTTAATATGGGTAAACAAGATAATGGCTAGAATAAGATTATAGTATACCAACTAGTTGATATCCTTGATAAAATAATGAAGATAAAAGATGAGTTTATGGTTAAAAATGAGTATGATTGATTTTAGTAGTATTGAAGTTTGGTTCTTATGAGAAGTAACTAATTGGGACAAAAGTTTAAAATTTTCTAAGGTATCGAAATTTGGTAATACTAATCATGACGAGTCTAAATTTTCGTTGTTGGCACACTACATTGATATTTCGGATTACATTGTTTTGTTTTCAGTTGTTTTCGCTAGGGTTCGTTTTACCCTATATTTTATTTTGGGACACGATTGTTTGGAATTATTTTGGTACACGTCATGATTTAGTTATGCGGTTGTGGAAACGTTAGGATGAGAGGATAGAGTTGGGTAATATTATTATGGTTATATATTAGAATGGAGAGATGTGTTTTGGTTTAAAGGTTGTGTTGAAGGAATTATTAAGATTTATGGAGTTTTGAAACTTAGATTGGTTACGGGAATAAGGGAGTAAGTAAAGTTAGTTGACTGGTCGTGGGAACGAGATGTCATGCTATGAGAAGTGGGTTGAAGTACCATTAGGAGATTGATGAAAGTCTAGCGGATGTGAGGGTAGAGTAGAAAGTTTCTACCAATGGAAAGATTGGGCAAATAACACGCAAGGAAATCGGTATAGTTATGGAGGCATGGTAGTAGTAGAGACGTGAAGAAAAACATGAATGTGAAAGAATGATTTGTAAGTAGCTGATTAATGGTGAAGTACAACAAGTAAGGAAGAGTGAGCCATTGAGGGGTTGAAGTACCTTTAGAAATTTTGTGGTAGATGAGTTGAAGTAAGAGGCTACTGGGTAGTGTGAAGTTCCTAGGTAACATCATAGAGACGAGAAGGAGTGCGTGAAGAGCTACAACGTGAATCAAGGAGCTGAATGGACTACATGCCGGCTGCTAGAAGGAAGCAAGAGATTTCGAAGGAGTCACAGAAGTTGCAAGGACTGGAAAGGTGACAAGCACTATGATAGGAATCTCCGTATGGTTCGTGACGAAGAAGGACAGATCGAGTACCGGAGTGGAGTTACAAAGAGCTGAACTAGTGGATCGTGATGAATTGAATACAAAACATGGGAGATTAAGAACTAGTGAAGGTAACAAGGGGAGTCGAGTGACTACGCGGATAGAATTTTTGTGGCAATCAATATCGAGGGATGAGTAGTGAAGCTGAGCTGAATAAGTTCATGGAGAAGTGATTAGAGAGTCGGTTTTGTGAAGGTGTTATGAAAGATCTTTTGAAGAGAAAGTTATACATTATCCAATGCACCAACGATTTCCATAGAATTGATGAATGAAGTATGGAATTTCTGTTGGACGGGATAGTGTAGGAACTAGGGAGAACCATGGAAGGAGAGAACCAAGTATTCCCAGAAGATGATGATTGAAAGTACCTCATGTTGGGTGCAAGATCAAGATAGAAGTATGAGATTTGAATAAGAATTTAAAATATGGCTTAGTTTAGACAAATGGAAACTAATATGGGTATAAAATGAGAGTGTGATCCGCATGGGATCACATAAAACTCTAGTCTGTCCCTATTAGGAGGGGGTAGGAGAACTGATTGTGAGGAAAAAACAAGTGAAGCTAAATGGAAAATTTTTGAGGTATAGATGACTTGAAAGACGGGAAGCATAACATCGTAATGTATGTCATGAGCTGAGGAAGAAGAAAGAAGTGTGGATAGATGCGAATCATGAATGAAATAGGCCAAGATAAGAACCGAAGGTAAAACTTTGGTATAGCCTAATGAGTAGACTAAGGCACTAAGCATGCTAATATTGTTGTAGTGTGGAAAGGAAATGGTACTGACATATACTGTTTAATTGGAAGGCTTAGTATCGATAATCGAATGGTTGAGGAGTTATAGATGTGATGTGTCATGAGAGACGAAGGGCTTGGTCTAACTGAGACAATATGAGGGGCACTATGACCTTGAAGGTAAGACATTGTGTAGGTATAAAGGAAGTGTTGAGTATCAAGGAAAAAAATCTTTCATGAAGAAAAGTGAGAAAGAAATGTATAGGTGCTACTAATGATCTATCCAAATTTTATGGAAGTAGTTGTAGCATGGGTTTAGATGGCAGTTGATAGACTAACTAAGATAACCGTCCTTTTGGTGATGTGTATAGATCATAAGTTCATTTGGATTGGAAGAGCCTCGTTGTGATAAACTAATCAATATGTGAAATATCGACATCGGACACTTGTGTAAGGAAATTGGAATTTTTAAGTAGTTTGCGGTATGGACTAAAGGGAGTTGATGAAAATGATTGGATATGAGTATATCAAGCTAATTAGAAAATGATGGACGAAGTGGGATATTGATACAAGTATAGGAGTCGTGTTGAGAGCTTGGTGACTGATTTAGAGGGATGTGGGAAACTCGTTAGCGATGTCTGAGTTTTCATATAATGATAGTTATCATACTAGAAGTCGATGAATGCCATTTGAGGCACTATATGGAAGGATAGGGTGAGTTGTCCTTATGGTGGACTAAAATTCATGAGAGAGACTACTAATGTGGAAATGGTGTTTGTGGAAAGGACGAGAGTAACAAGAGATGATATGTTGAAAAAGAGAAAATCACTAGAGTTTAGTGACAAAGTTATGTAGGAAGTTTCACCCGTATTAACGGGTGGTATGTTTTGGTAAAAAAGGAAAAGTTGATGTCAAGTTTTGTAGGTCCATTTATGATATTTGGAAAGATCGGACCAGTAGCTTATGGGTATAGAATTATCTGGGGAATTAAGTAGTGTACAAGATATATTTCATGCATTAAGATTTGGGAAATGTGTTTTGAGAATGCATATTTGCATATACGGTTATTCGGGATTTGTGATAATTAGAGTCTTTCATTTTCAAAGAGTCATTGTAAGATTTATGGACTATGAGGTCAAGAGTTTTAGAATGAAGTTAAATATTTTTGGTTAATATATCTAGTAAATTGAGTCATGAACTAAAGTTCACGTGGAAATGAGAGGAGTTCTTTTAGAACAAGTATCCTCATGTGATTTGTTGATTGATGTGACTGATCCTAAGGAGTAAAACTCCGGACGAGATTTCTATTAGGAGGGAGTGATGTGACAACCACAGTTTTGAGGTTCGTCACTTAGTAATATTTTGTCCATATTTCGTGGAATTACGTGTCTTTATGTGTTTATGAGTTATGTGGTGTGAATAGAGTGTGGTTTGGACATCGTTTTCATGTGAGTTACACGATGTGTGATGTTTTCATGTTCATGAGCTCACATAGTAGTGACTATGAAATATGATGGTGTTATTTAGTGGTTTTACGTATACGTATATGTATTATAGAAAATCGTATTTTTACGATTTAGGGTTGTGCATTTAGGGGTCTCGGATGAGCTATTTAGTCACGGGAATAATTTATGGGATGGTTTTAAGTCATTTAGAACTTAATTATATAGTTCATTTCATATTCTAAGAGTTTTTATAAAACTGTATATTTTTACGTCTTTTACGGTATACGCGTAATTTGACTAGTTTTACGGTTTTGAGGTTTTGGAGGTTTTTGGAGCTGAAATAAATTAAGGTAAATTAAGGTAATATTATTAATACATTAATTAATAATAAAAAGAAAATAAAAATAATAATAAAGGGGGTCGGTTTGGACGACGCAAGAAAGAAAGAAGGAAAAGCCCAAAACAGGCCCAATGGACTTGTAATGGGATTAGGGGGCCTTTAGGACTTAACCAAACCCAACCCATAACCAAAATAATCAGATTTTTAACCTCCATAACAGCTCCTAGATGAAATTCAACAATGGTGGCCAAGTAGGGTTTCAAAAATAAAGATCTTCTATTGATTTCTAAGGTAAAACCTTCAAAACCCTTGTTCTATTAATGATTTTAATCAATTTAATCATGTAATTGATCTTATGATAGATTAGGGTTTGTGAGTTTTCTGAGATTATTGAGATTAGGGTTCATATGAATTGATTACTTTGGTTAATATGAAGATTAGTGATCGTAATTAGGGTTTAATCATGTTTAAATTCGTTTTTAAAAATTGAGCAGAATTTTTCGTCCATTGTTTTGATCATATCTAGAGTTCTAAAAACTTTTAAATTTCGAATATTATGTCCCTGGAAAGGCAATTGAATTTTCTTTAAAATGAAAGAAACTAGAACTACATTGGAGGACGGAAAGTGGGTCAAAAACAGGTTACATCCGTCAGGTGTCAAAACAGTTTTTGGATCAGCCTGTTTTCATTTTATATTTTGAATTGTTTGGGGTACTTAGGGTTATAATTGGAGCCTCAAATGAACATGAGATTTAGATTATATATTAAATAAAAGATATGGAGAAGGGCTAAGAAAATGGGATAGGGTAAGAACATCTGGTCATAACAAACTTTTTATATGTTCAAAATCAGTAAATTCTGGATAGGTAAAAATATATATATATATATATATATATATATATATATATATATATATATATATATATATATATATATATATATGGAGGACTTAACTGTAGCTTTAAGGTTGAGGCCAAAGGGTAGAGTTAGCTAACACATGTATGGGCACAGGGTTTCTTTTACAGGGCATGTTATCTTTCTTAAGTGGGTGTTCCACCAATAGTTTGAAGTATGAAAAATGGGACTGTTTTGGGTTAAATGCTAACCGGACGAGTTATGAACTAAACTAAGTTAAGGGCTTTATATAGGGATGTAATGAGATTCATATGACATATAAATGGGGTTAAGTTATAGGATAAGGTTAGATATCCATCATAGATTGATGAGCCATTTTGGTATGTGGTTCATGTCTTTATTGTACACGTTTGTGTGTTTATATTTGTGCTAGAGCGCGGGTACTTGGAGAAGCTTGTTCAGGTGAGTTTCATAGTCCCATGTATTTTTATGATTTGGTTTCCAGATGGGATGGAAGAGACACTGTATGGTTTTGTAAAGAATGCTGTGAATGTTTTTCTGGGTTGTGATGGACTTGTGTGTACACTTATGGGATTAACTGCTATGTGATTCTTGATTGTGTTTATGATTTGGATCGGGGGACACGTACCGTCTCAGTTATTGTGGTTTGACTTGGTACCAAGGGGATGTTGACAAGGTGGGGCCTTGGAATTGGTTCATAGGTGTATGGGCGCCTATGGGACCATGGTTATTGGTAAGGCTTAGAGCCTTGGAATTGTGGTTATTGGTAAGGCTTGGAGCCTTGGATTTGTGGTGATTGGTTAATCCTGAATGCTAGTTGTTAATGCGTAATTGTAGCACATTGTCCATATGTTATTTTGTTAATGGTTGTTATTCACAGCTTATAACTGATTTGGTGTTGGAGTCTAAACCTATGACTCTCACCAACATTATTTTGACGTGTTTTAGTGCCTCTTCCAGGTGAGAATGTGGTTAAGCGTGAGAATAGGAGTGGCTAGCTGGAAGGCTTAGGTTTGCATTTAGAGGAACCCTCCTTTCCTCTTAGTCTTTATTTATCTTTGAATAAGTGATACTTTGTAGACACCCATATGTTTGTTATTTTTTAATTGTATGTCTTTGGTAAGAGGTAGACCTGTTACCAACTTACCTAGACGCCTGCATTGTTTGAGATATCTTCATGATATTGTGTCACCATTTATGATATTCCTATTTAATTTAGTTATCTCTATAAACACGCTATTGTTGTGATGATATCCATATGTCGCACCCCATATTCCGCCATGGTGGGGTGTGACAGCTCGTGTTTTGTTGTGTTGTGAATCTTAGGTATGACCCTAATTATTAAAGACTCTCGTGTTCGGTTTTTTCCGGTCCACTTGATCTTCCATACTTTGATTGTCAAAAAGGGGCACACTCACTATCCTTTGATTTTTATCGACTAACGTTTTATCTTGAAGCATAATTAATAAACGACTTATAGATGCGTACTCTTACCATGTTAGGACTATTGCATTAGACTCTTCGTGTTTTAGCAAGGGGGTGTTACTCTTGAGCTAGGAAACATTGAGGAAAATGTTTGGTTTTAGCATAGGGGAGTCAATCGATATAATCACTTGCAATTGCTTTTGTCGTGTTCAAACGTAATCGTTTTTCATAAAAATTTTAAATTTTTAGTGTGTTTTTATGTTTTATAATAAAGAAAATAAGTGTTTTTGACACAAATGTAGGCTTTCCGTTGGTGAAAATAAAATATTTTTTGACTCGACTCGGTTTTTACCTTAGCTTTTTCCTTAACGTGTTTAAATCAAGTTTTGTTAGACTTTTATATAGGGAACTTTAAAACGCGAAAGTCTTAACTCATACGGGTTTAAGAACGAGAACTTTCCGCAAGTTCCTATAATTTATCCTAGTAAGTCGTTTATCAAGGGAACTTTAAAATGCAAATTCTAAACTTGAAAAAGTCTAAGAAGATGCAAGATCCTATAGAGGACTTGAAAACCCAAAACTTTGATTTAATTGGCTAAGTATCCATTAATTTCACATTTTTAAAATTTTACAATATGGAGAACAAGAGATAATAAAGTTTAATCATAAGTTTTTGAGGTTAATTCTTCCTTGTGTAAGTATTTTTGTGTTTGATTTAATCTCCTCGTATTTATTTTTCACGCTTGATAAATAATTGCTTAATAAATGAAGTTTTTAGCGATTTAGGCTTAATATCTTAACTCGTAACTCTTTCTTTATCTTCCCTTGTAATTAAAGTGAGAACACATTAAGGGTGTCAGCGTCATGGACTTTTGATCATGGGATTGCAGAAATTTGGCTTACTATAAATATCATATTAATAAAGAAGAATAAATAAAAACATGTTCTCTATGAGCCTTCGGGTAGGAGTCATGTAGCACTAACCTTGTCATTAGAGCCTTAGGGTGTATGGCATGGGGACGTGTTTAATAAAAATTGCTTCATAATCATGAGCCTTAAGGTGGGATGGTGAATGCCAATTCCCTTGTTTATGTCCAAGGAGCCTTCGGGTGTGGATTATAAATAAGGAGCACTTTTACACCTTAAAGAGCCTTAAGGTGTATGATGTAATTGTTGCTAACTCCATTAATAAGGTTAAAACTGACTTTGGAGGATTTATTGTTGCTTTAATTAGACCTATTAGCCAAATTTCGGATCCAGGAATTTTATCCCTCAAATCGTGTTAAGTTATCCTTGATGTGGGCTTTATTTAGTGAAAACGGTTTTTGAAGTCGAGGTTAGGTTTTGAGTGTTGGGTTTACACCGTTTTGCCTTCATTTTTAGACGAATAATTATCAAATAAGTCAAATGAGCCTTTGGGTGAATGACAATAATTTAAAATCTAGAGATATAATTAGGAATAAAAGGAGATTGAGTTTAACACAAATTACTTGTATAAGTTGTCTTAACATTGGGACTTATGATTGACAATGATCTTGTTTTTAAAATTGGTATGAAAAAGTGAAAAGTCGAAGACGATGAATCTATTTGAGTTTTATGATCCTAAAAGTTATTTTTCAAATAATAAAAGCAATACATTATGTCTTTGAAAAATAAAGTGTCAAAAGATGAATAAAAGGGTAGTTAGTAGCTTTATTTTATCATTGCGTGAGGACACGGCAATTGCTTAGCAAGGGGGAGTTTGATATGAGTGAAATTACTCATATCAATTATATCAATAAAGAGACATAAAATGCATAAAATGAATAAATATAGCATTGTATATGTGTATTTGTTGTTTCATGTGTGTAGGTACCCAATATCACGAAAACCGGCAAAAACCACACGAATTTGAAGAAAAGATCGAGAAGCCAAAAGACGAGTTCGTTTTTAGAGAATTTAATATTATAAAGGTTATTTGGGCCTTGCGGGACCCATAATGGTGTAATGTGCCTGGAAGTCCATTAAAATAGTTATGTATTTTGGAAAGCCCATTATGAGCCCAACAACACAACTATTAGAAGACGTGAGGAAGTGTTGGGCCCAAGCCCAATTGCACAAGTTTATGAAACGGAGGAGTAATTTATAATGGATCAAGCCCATTAGGTTAAATAACTTAACAGACGGTGGATAGTTATATTTAAAGTGAATAACTTTTCACTTTCACTTGGTCAAACACCCACTTTCTCTCCTTCGATACTTTCAAGAAAAATAACACAAACAACCATCATCTCCAAATAAACCCTAGATCAAAAATCAAAAATTGGGGCTTTTCTACTCTTTGGAGAGTAGTTTACATGCGCCTTTAAATAATCCACTAGTTTTTAGGAGGTTGAAGATGGCACATGTGGCAGCTTGATGTGTCATCTCTCTTCTGTGATTGGTGGAAACACCTCCATCCCATCATTTCTCCAATAAAAACAAGCCACATCAGCTTCGTAGAAGCACACCTAGCACAAAGATCGCCATGCTGGCGATCCGAGTGAAAGAAAGATTATTTTCCACCGTTTGATTAAGAGAGAAGAAAGAGAAGATGGAATCAAGGGCCAAGATGATTTTCTGCTCAACAAACCACCTCAACAAAGGGCTTGGGGTTTGCCTATAAAAACCCCCAAATAATATGTGTAATTTATCCCTTTCTTTTTTGTAATTTTATAATGTCAATTTTAGTGTAGGAATTTGTATTTTTCTTTTCAGAATATTGTAATGTTCAATTAAAGATTAATAAAATTTGGGTTCGGTATTATCTGTTATCTCGTTTTTTTTATTAATCCTATTAAAACTTTATACAAATTTTTATATAATAAATTGATGTTATTACGTGATTGTTCATTGCGCTTTATTAATAGCTTAATTTTGAATAGTCGAAAGAGATAAGGGATAGTTATTCAACCCCACTGGTTGAATATAAATAATACTATTGGTTTGAATGAATGGTGATTCGTGATGTTCGAGTTTCGATGATGGTGTGATGTTGGTGTAGATTCGGTTCTAAAATCCGCTCAGCGCGCGATTTCTTCTTCAAAGGCTCATCAATAATGGTTAAGCTCATTTTTAATCAGTTTGTATGTTTAAGTTTTATGCTAGTATTAATCTGTAAATGATGCTAGACTGAGTAGTTATATTGTGTAAGTGTCGTAGACTGATTTCTTATTAGTTAAGTGTTTAGACTGTTATTTTATTTATGTTGATTATGAATTAAACTGTTATGATTAATGAAGTTTTTGGATCTGATTAGTTAGATATTACGCTGAGTTTAAGTTTCTTGTCTCTTATGATTCAAATGTTACTGCTTAGTTTAATTAAAAAGATGATGGTTAAATCTAATATTGATAAGTCTGATATAAGGATGGATTTATTCTTATCTGTGTTAATTTATAAGTAGTAAACCAGATCTGTTACATTTCAGCTACTGAATAGCGAAGTTTAAGTTTTATTGATTTTTTTTGTTTGTTGTTTTATTTGCTGAATATTTGTTCAAAACTGAGAATGAGGATGATAAATTCATATTAAGTTGTTGTTTGGTTGTTGATCTGCTGATAAGAAGTTAGCTTTGCTATTTCAGTTTTTATTTAAGTCTGCTCAATGTTTCCCTTTTAGAAGTCTTTGAAGTTACTGTTAATATGTTGAAATTGGACTTGTACTGGATTTGTATATCTGATTTTTTTGAATCTGATTTTGCCTGTTTTAACTAATTATTGCACTTTGGTTTAACTGATATATGGTCGATTTGTTCATATATGTGATTGTGCTAAGTTTGATTGCTTTGGTTTGTGAATCTCACTGTTAATTGCTTTGAGTATTTGCATTGTGTACTGATCAGCTCTATTGTGCAGACCAAACGTATTGTTTGGTTTGCTGTGAAAATTATCACTGAATTCCAAAAAAGTTGAGTCCAAAAATATATATCACAAAAAGTGCCCTTGTGGGACTCGAACCCGTGACCTCATGGTTAACAACCATACGTCTCACCACTGAGCTATAGGATCTTTTGATAATTAGTTTACAATATTAATTTTAAATACTTTAGTTAACTGTCTTCTTTTATTTTGTAAACGTTTATTTACGTTTAATTTTAATGAGAAATGTTTTTAAATTAAACAAATTATTAAAATTTAATTTGTCATAAAAAAGTTGATTTAGTTTACATATAAAATAATATAATAATAAAATAAAAATAAATAAATAAATACTTTATTACTTTTAGAAATTTAAATTGTTTTTAAAATTAGTTTTTAAATTAATTAGTTTTATATGATTTTGTTTCAAATAAATTTGGATTTTAATAGATTTTGTTTAATTAAAAATAATTTTCTTAAATAGATTAATTTAGTTTTAAATTTTAAATAGTTTTAAAATTATTTTTAATTAAATTGATTTTAAATAATTTTTGTTAAAATATTTTGTTTAAATAAAAATAAATAGTTAAAGTAAAATCTAAACTGAATAGTTTAAATAATTGTCTTTTAGCTTTTAAGTCGGGTTACGATTCATGCACTTTAGGATTAAAATTGGTAGAATTAAATTAGATAAAAACCGAAACCTATTTCATATCAATTGTCCAAATTAAAACGAACGTCTCAAATTCATAAGGTCCTTGTGTACAATGAACCGGGATCGCTCACGTGTTTAATTGAACTTGTCTTTAGCTTATTTATGGATTATTACCTTTTCCTAAAGGTACTTTCCTAAATTTGCTCTATAACGTACTCGATTAAAATACACCGACATTCCTCATCACATCAAAAAATTTGGCGCCGCTGCCGGGGACCTTGTGTACGATTCGTTCATGGAGATTTTTTGATCATTGATTTGAAGACCCTTTCCGTCCTCAGAAAGTTTTGTTATTTTTCTATTATTATAATATATATCGTTTTTCGTGTTTTTTTGTTGTTTTATATTATATTACGTAGAACAATAAATTTACCTATTTCCAAATAAGACCTTAGTTGGGATTTCATCACCTAGCAATTGTATTCGAATCCAAAACGAAAAATAAAAGGCAAAATAGATAAACACTAATAAAAAGTTTGAACTCGATTTATACAAACTATAAGGTGGGTATAAGGCGACGAGCTATAAAAGGCCGTCTAAGGAAAAAGGTTTTAAGTGCTTTGTGCCACCTCGTTTCCCCGCTTGCTTGTGCGTATATTGAGAGGGACGACCGATTATTGGTTTGCCGACTCAAGTAGTATTAAATCTTATTTTTTGTTGTTTACTTATTGAACCTCGAGACGGTTAGGTTTTCACCTACGTTTCAAAGTCGACCGAGGGTAGATTACTTCCATAGTAATTATCCTTATTCCTTGTTTTTATCAATCTTTTTGAATGAGCAATACCAAATAAAATACCAAAAATAATCTTCTTCTAATCTAATTTCTTTTCTTCAATCCTCTAAATTCTCGTCACTTTGGTTTATGCAATTACGATCTACTCGACTTTTGATTAATCACGATAGGCTTGAAAACATTCCTCGTAGAAATAGAAATCGTCAACAACGAGTAGTGGAACCCGAGCTTCCACCTATTGTTGTAGAGATGACCGATAACCGAATGATGGAGGAATTGCTCCGTGCACCCACCGAAGGGTATGGGGAAGCAATCGTTGTGCCGGCTATTTTGGCGGATCATTATGAGATTAAGATAGGTCTCTTATCACTCATTCGTGCCGACCAATTTCGTGGCAATGAGACCGATAACCCGCACTCTCACATTCAGAATTTTCTTCGTATTACCTCGACTCTCAAGTTTAGAGATGTGCCGAATGACGCGATTAAGCTCATGCTTTTTCCGTACTCGCTCGAGGGAAACGCTAAGTGATTGTCGTAAATTACGTCTCTTGTTTAGGAAAACAAAAGAGCGTAAATGAGCGGTAAGTATTAAGTGATGATTTAGGAAAATCAAACACTAATGACCCGAATAAGTTCGTTTCCCAAGAAGGTATATGTGTGTGACTAAAATGTGACAAGATTTGAGATTAATATTTGAGAGAAGGGGATGAGAAAATAGAATGACGAAGACGTGAAATTAATTACTACGACGACTAAATGTAAAACCGTAAAAAGAGCTAAAATAAAAATTAATTCTAAAAATTCCCAAAAAATTACCAAAAATCAAATTAAATAAACTAAGAGTTTACCAATGATCAAAACTTTTTCAAACCTTTTAATTAATTAAATATTAATTTTTAAATGCTAATTAAAGCCCTAAAAATCAAATTAATTATCAAAAAGCCCAAATAAAGTTTTTTCGATTGGTAAACCTCTAAAATGACCCAAAAAAATTAAAAACTATTTTTATAAAATTTTTAAACTAATAAAAACTATTTAAAATGATTTAAAAACTATTTAAACTTAAAATAATTATAAAAATTAATCTAATGATGATAAAATTAATCTAAGAGTTGCAAAAATCCTATTTTAATGTATTAAACCTAAGAAAAATATAAAGAGTGCAAAAATGTGAAATTTGAAATTTAATAATAAAATAATATTAAAATAATATTAAAAATCCAAAAATTATAAAAAATTCTAAAAACTTGCAAACTAGTTTATTTTAACCTAGATAATCAGAAAATGAAAGTGAAATTACAAAATTACCCCTAATGGGCCCCCAAATGGGCTAAAACAAAAAACAGTCAACCTTAATAGGCTTTTGGGCCCAAAAAGTCAAACTAGGCGCAAATGACCTGAAAAAGCCCTATATGACTCAAAATTCAATTCTAAACACAAAAGTCTGAAGGCCCAAAAGCTGATTTTGAGCTTATCACTGCTTAAATAGTTAACAACTTATTCTTATTGGGCCAATAAGCCTATTAAGCAATAAGCCAATGCCATAAGCTCTGCTTAAACACACAACCTTCTTTTGAGATGCCTAAGAGATCTGTGAAAAGAAATCTTGAAAAAGCACACTCAATAAGGCAGAAATAAGCAAAGAAAAATTTCACAAAAGGACAAAATAGTCGACTTGGAGTTCTAGACCACCTCAGGACTTGATTCAACTTGCAAAAGACTCTAAACAACTTAATTAAGCCAAATCAATGAAGAAAAGTTCAATAAGCAAAGCCAAATAAGCTGGATAAGTCAATAAGCACTTATGAAAAAGTCAAATGAGTTGGTTTCCTAGTCAAAGCCTAAAGTCAACCCTCCAAATGCTCCAGTATGAACAAATGGGTCAAATAAGGAGCACCTATTACAAACTTAAAGTTGTTGCACGTTTGAATAAGCTGGATGTTAGGACCATTGTAATAGTTATGTGTAATAGGTAGACTAGGAGGTATGTAGTTCCTCCTGGTCCTAGTCGTAGTAGGAGCAAGTCCTGCTCCTGGTCCTAGTCAAAGTCAAACATTATTAGTTACTTAATATTCTGTTAGGATATGCATGAGTTATATTAGGAGAAGATATGCATATCAGTTTTACACGTTTTCTTGTATGCTGTATTAGGGTTTCCTTGTAGTATAAAAGGAACCTTAGGCAGAAGGGTTACATACACCTTCACAGAACATAGTTCTAGTCTTTATTAATATTAGAAATCCTTAGAAAGGATCAAGTCTTCATAGTTATTCTGTTTCTCTTGTTTATATTTATATTCTACATTCATATTGTGTATAGAGTCTCTTTGTGATTTGACTTGTGATTACAGAAGTCATTCACCGGTCCTGACAGGCTGCAAGATCTATATCTAATAGACCCAACAAGTGGTATCAGAGCCTGGGAGGGTCTCTATACGACAAGAATCAAGTTCTCTTATTTTTTAACAATCTGTTTATCATGTCTGCCTCAACTTCTACTCAAACAGGAGAAGAAGGCACTCCTAAAATTGTGCAACCTCAGCAGATCCTGGCTACGGTTTCCAACACGAATGGAAAATTCCCTCTTCTGAAGAAAGGTGAATATGATAACTGGGCAATGAAGATGGAATGGTGGATCACTAACACTGATCAAGATCTTTGGAAGATCATTCTAAATGGAAACAGCAGAAAGCTTACTGGACGAGACAAGAACGGTAATATTACTCTTCTTGACCCTAAGACTCATGAGGAAATCATTGCTATTCAGAAGGAGGTAAAAGCAAAAACAATTTTGCTTCAATCTCTTCCTGAAGATCACATGGGTGACTTTTACCATTTGGATGATGCCAGAGAAATCTGGAATGGCATAAAAGCAAGGTTTGGCGGGAATGAGGAGTCAAAGAAAATGCGAAGGTCCATGCTGAGAGATGAATTCACAGAGTTCAAAATCTCAGAAACTGAAGGCCTGAATCAAGGGTATGATAGGTTCCAGAAGATATTGAGCCAGTTGAATCAACTTCGGTCCAAGCCTGATGATGGTGATGTTAATGCAAGATTTCTTAAAGCCCTACCCTACTCTTGGAACCAGGTGGTAATCTCTCTTAAAGCCAAAGGTGGGCTTGATTATCTCAGTTTTGATGATTTGTTTCATAGGCTCAGAACATTCGAACCTCATGTGAGAGGATATACGAGTGACTCTTTTCCCACTCCTGCTAATTCAGCCTTTGTGAGCTCTATGGCATCTAGTCCCATGTCATATGCAAGTAGCCAGAGCAATAATGTGTCTCCCCAGCATACTATCCAGCATACTATTCAGCATACTGGTCCCATGACATATGCATCTAGTCCCATGTCTTCTGCTTCTGATCCTCCTGCCAAGTCTGGTAGTATGGTAGAAGCTATTCTTCATTCTTTTGTTGCTGATGTTACTGCTGAACAACAACTTGCGTTTGATGACTTCAAACAGATCGATAAGCTGGATCTGGATGAGATAGATCTTAAATGGCAGATGGCCATGCTTACTCTGAGGGTTCACAAGTTTGAGAAGAAAGCAGGAAGGAAGTTTAATTACAACCCTCGGGAGCCAGCAAGATTCGATAGAAGCAAGGTACGGTGTTATAACTGCCAGCAACAGGGTCACTTTGCTAGAGAGTGCCCTAGCAAGAATGATCAGGAGAAGAGCAGGTACTCCGCTTTCAAAGTTCAGGAGGTTAAAGATGACAAGAAAGCATTGGTATCTGTTGACTCCATGGTCAACTGGAATGATCATCAGGCTTCTACTCTGGAATCAGCGGAATCAACGACTGATGTGTTGGCAATGATTGCTGGGAATCTCTCTGATGCAGAAGAAGCAGAAGAGTTTGCTCTTATGGGCATCTCACCTCAGGTACAACATTGTCCTCTTGGTTGTCATGATAAATACACAGAACTGTTGTCCCAATTTAATGAAGTAAATGAACAAAATGATAAGTATTACTTAGAGGTACAAGCCTATAAAGCTTCATTAAACACATTGGAACAACAAAAGAAGTGGTTACAAGATACACAACGTGCATATGAGGATAAAATCAGGATACTAAGCATTGATTTAGAAAACACTACAAATATGCTTAAATATACAGAAACTGAAAGAGATGCTAGTATCAAAGAAAAAGAGGAGATGCAAGCTAAATTAGATGCTACAATGTTAAGATTTGACAAATGGCAAAAGGCACCTAAAAATCTTTCAAAATTAATTGATAGTAGCATGTCTGGCAGAACTAAAAGAGGCTTAGGATTTGAAAAATATATTGATTCTGAAGATGTATTTGATTTATCTTTCTCAAGCGTCTTTGATGCCGACAAAGAGGACGAGGGCAAACCTAGTTACAATAGGTTTAAACCAGCAGCAGAAATGCATGCTGTTCCTCCTCCTCTTACTGGAACTTTCATGCCCACCTCATGGCATAATAACTCGGATGGATCACAGATGCTTGAGTCCCCAACCAGTTCTTCTAATACTAACGACTTTGTCTCATGTACTTTCAGTGACAAAGCCGGTGACTCTGCATCTACTGGTTCAAGTGAAGAGTCAAGACCTACGAGTTCCAAGTCGAATGAACATGCTGCTACTGGTGCTAGGAAGTGTGAAGAGAAAGTCGCTGTCAAGTCAAGTGTGTCTGGTCCTTGTTTATTGAGTCCTAGGGAAAATGTTTTTTCTAGAACTGTGTGTAATAAAGTAGGCAGTATGAAACAGTCTCATTCTAATAAAAGGTCTTTCAAAACATGTTTTGTTTGTGGCAGTCCCTTTCATTTAATTAAAGATTGTGATTATTATGACACACATGCATCGGTTAATCATGCTTTACTTGCTCCTGGATCACCAGGAGCTGCTCCATATATTTCTAGAAGCCTTAATCCTAGTGCTCCAATGTTTCATACTTCTAGAGTATCCTCTCCTTTCATGTCTGATTATTGTAGAGAAAATGGATTCCAGACAACTAGTAATTATTTTTCAAATTATAATCCAAACTATGCGCATCATTTTGACCACACGTATTTTGGTTTGGGAAATTTGGGAACTGCTGTTAAGCCCTCAGCAGGTTGTTCCTGGTCAAATAATAATACCCTTATGATGAATAGGCAACCAAGGAACAATGGTGGATCTCATCAATCTTCTTGGCATTCTTCTAATGATCCACAAGGCAGGCTCAAACCTGAAAAGGTTTGGGTCCCCTTAAGACACTAACTTTTGCATTGTGATTAATCTTGTTGTTGTAGGTTACTCCATACCAGGATCCTAGTCTAGGCATTGTTGATAGTGGCTGCTCCAGGAGCATGACTGGCAATAAAGGCCTTCTCTCTAACTTTGTACCCTTTTATGGGGGCAAGGTCTATTTTGGTGGAGGTGAAGGCAGAATCACTGGCAAGGGAACGATAAAGACTCCAAATCTCAATTTTGAGCAGGTCTACTATGTGGAAGCACTTCAACACTTCAACTTGATATCAGTCTCTCAGATTTGTGACAAGAAGCAGTTTGTTCTCTTCACCGATACTGATGCACTTGTGCTCTCCAAAGATTTTAAGCTTCCGGATGACTCACAAGTTTTACTCAGAATCCCTAGACGACACAATCTCTATAGCATCAAGTTGAATGAAGTTAACCCTGCTGGTCAACTAGCATGTCTGGTTGCAAAAGCCTCGGAAGATGAAGCCACAAAATGGCACCGAAGGATGGGACATGTGAACTTCAAGACCATTCACAAACTTGCCAATTTGAATCTGGTCTCTGGTTTACCTCCCAAGACGTTCAGAAATGACATAAATTGTGTTGCCTGCAGCAAAGGCAAACAACACAAAGCATCCTTCAAGGCCATTACTGCTTTAAGTCTCATTACTGAACCATTGCAGCTTCTACACATGGACTTATTTGGTCCTACTTCCATCAGAAGCATAGACCACAAGCAATTCTGTTTGGTGGTGACTGATGGTTATAACAGGTTTGCGTGGGTGTTTTTCATGGCTACCAAAAGTGAGACCTACTCAATTCTTCGAGATTTTCTTACCTTGATAGAGAATCAGTTGTCCAAGAAAGTTAAAGGTATTCGATGCGACAATGGAACCGAGTTTAAAAATAGAGACCTCATCGCACTTTGCAATGCTAAGGGCATCAAAAGAGATTATAGTGCTGCTCGGACTCCTCAACAGAATGGTGTGGCAGAAAGAAAGAACCGGACACTAATAGAAGCAGCAAGGACTATGCTTGCCGATTCCAAGCTTCCGACCATGTTCTGGACAGAAGCTGTTAATACGGCCAGTTATGTTTTGAATAGGGTGTTATTACCAATCCACACAAGAAAACACCTTATGAGCTGCTCACGGGCAAAGTTCCCAATATTGCTCATTTGAAGCCGTTTGGGTGTCCAGTCACCATTCTGAATACTAGTGACTATTTGGGGAAGTTTGATGGCAAGGCTGATGAAGGATATATTGTGGGATATTCAGCTCATTCTCGGGCGTATCATGTCTACAATCTTCAAGCCAAACGAATAGTTGAAACTATTAATCTCAGGTATTTTGAGGAGAAGACAAACATTCAAGGAACAGGTCCAGAATGGTATTTTGATCTTGATTATCTTAGTGATTCGTTAGGATATTTTCGTTTCAAAACTAACCATGATGCAGGACCACAAGTGTTTGCAACTTCTGGTACTGGTGTTCCTTCTAGTCTTTCTGATTCAGATGATGAGGATGACATTTTTGTGGTTCCATCCTATTCCACCACGGTTTCTCCTACTCCTCCTAGTGATGCAACTCCATTGGCAGTACAGGATTCCCAAGCAGCTCTTGATACTCTTCTAAAGCAACAACAAGAAGCTACTAAAGCGGCGGCTCAAGGTAGTTTTGAGTTTCCCTTGGTTGAGCCTACTGACAAAGCTGCTCCTAGTACTCCAGCTTCTGCTCCTAGTGCTAGTCACTCAACTACTGGTACTCCGGCTAGTGAGTCTGCTTCAAATAAACGTTTCTCCAGTCCTTCTGATTTGGGGAATCATGAAAAGAAGTCTTCTACCAAGCTGGATGATATTCATAAACAACCAGTAGACGGGATTTTCCAAAATGCTTCATATGATGCTGATTTCGTTGGTGATCTCGGTAACATGGCACCAGAAGTGGAGGTTACCTCTAATCCAGTCTTGCAATCACATAAAGATCATCCCACCACTCAAATTATTGGAGATCCTGGTTCTACCGTCAAGACACGCAGAATGCAGCAGAAGGCCTCGTCTGATCATCATGCTCTTGTGGGCTATATTGAGGATCAAAAGCGTAATAATCATACGGACTTTCAACACTGTTTGTTTGCTTGTTTTCTTTCACAGGTGGAACCTAGGTCTGTTTCTCACGCTCTTGAGGATCAAAGTTGGGTGGAGGCTATGCAGGAGGAAATGCAGCAATTCTTGTTTCAGAATGTTTGGGTTCTGGTTGACCTACCGGATGGGAAGACAGCTATCAATACCAAATGGATTCTCAAAAACAAGAAGGATGCACGGGGAATTGTGGTCAGGAATAAAGCTAGGCTTGTCGCACAAGGACACACTCAAATTGAGGGCATTGATTATACTGAAGTCTTTGCGCCTGTTGCAAGGATTGAGGCCATTCGTCTGTTTTTGGCCTTTGCTTCGTATGTTGGCTTTACGGTGTTCCAGATGGATGTCAAGAGTGCATTTCTCTATGGAAAAATTGACGAAGAAGTGTATGTTACTCAACCTAAGGGGTTTGTTGATCCACTTCATCCAAAGAAAGTCTACAAAGTGGTCAAGGCTCTTTATGGGTTACATCAGGCTCCTAGAGCTTGGTATGAGCGTCTCTCCACTTTCTTGTTAAAGAATGGCTATAGAAGAGGTACTATTGACAAAACACTATTTCTTCGGCGGAATTCCAAGGATATTATTCTTGTTCAGGTTTATGTGGACGACATTATCTTTGGGTCTACTAGGAAGGAGTGGTGTGATGAGTTTGAACACTTGATGAAAGGCGAATTTCAGATGAGTGCCATGGGAGAACTGTCATTTTTCCTTGGTCTTCAGGTCAAGCAACAATCGGATGGGATTTTCATCAGTCAAGATAAGTATGTTCATGAGATTCTCCAAAAGTTTGACATGAATCCTCTTCGACCAGCAGCAACTCCTTATGAAGTTGCTAAAATCAAACTTAAGAATGAGCCAGATCCACCCGTAAATGTTCATATGTACAGGTCTATGATTGGCTCCCTCATGTACTTGACTGCATCACGTCCTGATATTATGTTTGCAGTCAGTGCTTGTTCTAGACACCAGGTGACTCCAACGGTTTCGAACTTAAATGCAGTTAAGAAGATTTTCAAGTATATCAAGGCTCAACCTAAATTGGGTCTATGGTATCCTAGAGAATCCCCATTTGTACTTGAAGCATACAGTGATAGTGATTATGCTGGTGCTAATAATGATAGGAAGTCAACTACTGGTGGTTGTCAATTTTTGGGTCGTCGGCTTATTTCATGGCAATGTAAGAAACAGACAATAGTAGCTACTTCTTCAACAGAAGCTGAATATGTGGCTGCTGCTAGTTGCTGTGGTCAAGTTTTATGGATCCAAAATCAGATGTTGGACTATGGGTTCAATTTTATGAATACCAAAATTTTTATTGACAATCAAAGCACTATTTGTATTGTGAAGAATCCTGTATTTCATCAGCGGACGAAACATATTGAGATTCGGCATCATTTTATACGCGATGCCAATGAGAAGAAGCTGATACAGGTTCTTAAAGTTCATACGGATGACAATGTTGCTGATCTGCTGACTAAAGCTTTTGATGGTCCTCGGTTTAACCACCTGGTGGTTCATATTGGGGGTAAGTTATTATGTTAAAAAGGGCAAGTGGTTAGTATGCCATTATGACATAATTTGAAAGGGCAACCCCCCATTAATAGGGGTCAATGAACAGTTACTTTTTTCTTCCTATATGGTCAACATACACTCATTACAATTACAAACACACACACAAAACCGCTTCTACTCCTCTCATCCCAATCTAAATCCTTCCTCCATCCATTCATCAAGATCCATGGCTGCTCTTACTTATCAACCTGCTCATAATCGTGTTGCTTATCTGGGGGATGGTCCTAATAGTGAACATTTTGCTGATATCTTGGAGTTTATTGAAGCTTCAAACTTAAGGTATGCATTTACTGTTTGTCCTACCATATATGATACTGTGGTACGTCAATTTTGGGCGTCTGCTGAACTTGTAAATGTGGCTGGACGTCCACGAGCAATCCATGCTACCATAGATGGACGTGCTTATGTGGTCACTGAAGCATCTATTCGATCTTCTCTTCATCTTCAGGATGAGGGGGGGGGGGTTGTATCACTTCCAAATTCGGAAGTATTAGAGGGTATGGCCGCCATAGGTTATGAACATGGGGGGAAGTTTAACTTCCAAAAGAATAGGTTTTCCCCTCAGTGGAAGTGTAGCAATTCTTATATTTTGGATCAATATTTATAAGCCGACTTTTATTTATCATGTTTGTTTTTATAAAAATATATATATTGAATTCTCGGTTAATCGACAAGGTTATGGCTTAATGTATCGAATACGTGTCTATTATTACTTATCGACAAAGTATGTGTCCGACATCGACCGTAAATAATAGAAATTTTCCCTATTGTCGTCGTAATGTTTTTCGTTTTAAGGGCATTTTTTTTGTAAAGTTTATGATAAACTTTTAAGTGTCGCTCGCTTATATAACACGTCAACATTTATTAAATTATAATTCTTTATATTTATATCAAAATATAAATGTTCTCTGAATGTCAATGTTTTTATTTTATATTGAGCGTTTATTTTTCTTGTTTAACATGTAACTTTTATATCGCGTAACTTTTAAAATATCGGGTTTCGATAATACCCGCTTTATTGAATAATGTTTATAATATAAAGTTATAGTTTGTAAATAACAATGAAATGCATGACAAGTCAAGTACGTGTTTAACAAAATACACGTGTTGTTTTATTAGGAGAAATGTCTTTCATTGTTTTTATTCATATAATAATGCAACTACCTTAATATGAGTAACTTCATGTATAAGTTTGCTACTTAATAAGTATATCATTTTGAACATAGGTTTAGTGCATAGCCTCGTAGTTGTCTTATGGGCTGAAATTATGACGACAGAGATTGTGCGGGTTTGATTTAATCGAACTAGGTCGTCGTTAGAACCTCGTGGTTTTTCGGCTTATTTTATTTCATCGTTTCACTCATGCAGCTATTATCTTAATCAATATCCTTGCTCGATATCGATATGTCTAAGGTGAGTTCATAGCCTCGCTTTTACTACTTTAATTGTTTTATTAAACCCGCGAGGGGGATACATGCTACTTTTTACGAATGGACGCAAGTACTTGAACTGTATGCTTATTTTGTCCCTTTTAGTCATGAACCGTTAGTTACTTGGACCGACTCTACTGGTCTAGTAAACGCGAATGCTGTGAATAGATCTATTGGGATTGACCTCTCCGTCCGGGTTTAACGGAAAACCGACTGGACGCACTGTATTTGAAACTTGAACGGAATAACGGATGTTAATGTTCGGTTTCATGAGCTAAATGCGATAACTGATGCTATCTGACTTTTGTGAACTGAATACTTAAATCTTGTGGTCCACTGCTTTTACTTGCAAACCTATGAATTCACTCAACCTTTGTGTTGATGTTTTTAGCATGTATTTCTCAGGTAATCAGGTTTAAGAGCAGCTGGAGCATGGAGTCGCATTGGATATTTTAAAGGCAATAAAATATTGATTACCATTCGATAAAATTTTTGAAACTGTTTATTATTACATTATTGTTGGGACCTGTTTCTGCTTGTAAACTTTGATTTTAAATTATTGAATGGATTAAACTTTTGAAACGCCTCTTTTGAGTACGTTTTCTGTAACTTGTGTGCTGTTCTATGAAGTAATACTCCCAATAACCCTTCCGCTGCTATCCGAAATTTGGGAGTGTTACAGATTGGTATCAGAGCACTTGTTATAGAGAACTAGGTCATTTTCAAAACCTAGACTATAACAGCTTTTTCGCTAAAACAATTTTGTTGCCTTCAAGATCATCCGTGCGCGCTCATGCTACCCAAAAGCTTATAAAATATGTATATTGATATATATTTCTTTCTCGTTAGTATGTTACATGAAGCGATTATTTGTATAAACATTGCGCTCTTTCAAGACATTGCGAGTGAAGCAATGGTTTTTGCAACATTTTCATGACTTTTATGACATTTTTTTATAAACGTGAACTCACCTCCAAGTGCCGATCCCATTTTTCAGTTACCTTCTGATTCCGAGTTTGAATACTCATATTTTGCTTTGAAACTGTATACGTTATTTCATAGAACACTGTTGTAAAGTCTTCTGGTTGATTGGAGTACGCCTTTGACTTCACACCTCCTGTTGTGCAAAATTGGGGCAGATTTCTTTTGTAACAAGATGCATTTATGTTCCTTGATTTTCTTATCACTCTGGATGATTTTAATATATCATGCAACGAATGAGATTATTTCGTTGTATGGAAAATTTGATTTTCTCTTCATCGCGTGCTCTGTGCGAACAGTGCTTAGGTAGGCTAATTTATAGTTATTTTGTTAAAACGAATTCGTCACTCGTTTGAACAAGAAAATTATAAATTACCGAACCATTAATTTCTAAATCTTAATTAGATGGACCTGACGAACCCATGTAATTGATGATTTGTAAATGAGTGGGCTTAAGCATGCGGTATTCGCACAATCTGTTTCATCTCGGCTCGTAATTCAATTGTACGATTCATCCGTTGTCTATCGCTATTCTAATTCATATCGTTATTATCTTGTAAGAATAACCCTTTTATCTTTTTATATTTTTGATACATTTGTATGGATTATTTCGAGCGTGTATCTACTCTTGTAAACTTAAAAGTACTCTCACATTTTCTCGAACGTATCCTGAACATGTAAAACAACCGAACTCTGGGACAGAGTTCTTTTAAGGTGGATAGACTGTAGCAATTCTTATATTTTGGATCAATATTTATAAGCCGACTTTTATTTATCATGTTTGTTTTTATAAAAATATATATATTGAATTCTCGGTTAATCGACAAGGTTATGGCTTAATGTATCGAATACGTGTCTATTATTACTTATCGACAAAGTATGTGTCCGACATCGACCGTAAATAATAGAAATTTTCCCTATTGTCGTCGTAATGTTTTTCGTTTTAAGGGCATTTTTTTTGTAAAGTTTATGATAAACTTTTAAGTGTCGCTCGCTTATATAACACGTCAACATTTATTAAATTATAATTCTTTATATTTATATCAAAATATAAATGTTCTCTGAATGTCAATGTTTTTATTTTATATTGAGCGTTTATTTTTCTTGTTTAACATGTAACTTTTATATCGCGTAACTTTTAAAATATCGGGTTTCGATAATACCCGCTTTATTGAATAATGTTTATAATATAAAGTTATAGTTTGTAAATAACAATGAAATGCATGACAAGTCAAGTACGTGTTTAACAAAATACACGTGTTGTTTTATTAGGAGAAATGTCTTTCATTGTTTTTATTCATATAATAATGCAACTACCTTAATATGAGTAACTTCATGTATAAGTTTGCTACTTAATAAATATATCATTTTGAACATAGGTTTAGTGCATAGCCTCGTAGTTGTCTTATGGGCTGAAATTATGACGACAGAGATTGTGCGGGTTTGATTTAATCGAACTAGGTCGTCGTTAGAACCTCGTGGTTTTTCGGCTTATTTTATTTCATCGTTTCACTCATGCAGCTATTATCTTAATCAATATCCTTGCTCGATATCGATATGTCTAAGGTGAGTTCATAGCCTCGCTTTTACTACTTTAATTGTTTTATTAAACCCGCGAGGGGGATACATGCTACTTTTTACGAATGGACGCAAGTACTTGAACTGTATGCTTATTTTGTCCCTTTTAGTCATGAACCGTTAGTTACTTGGACCGACTCTACTGGTCTAGTAAACGCGAATGCTGTGAATAGATCTATTGGGATTGACCTCTCCGTCCGGGTTTAACGGAAAACCGACTGGACGCACTGTATTTGAAACTTGAACGGAATAACGGATGTTAATGTTCGGTTTCATGAGCTAAATGCGATAACTGATGCTATCTGACTTTTGTGAACTGAATACTTAAATCTTGTGGTCCACTGCTTTTACTTGCAAACCTATGAATTCACTCAACCTTTGTGTTGATGTTTTTAGCATGTATTTCTCAGGTACTCAGGTTTAAGAGCAGCTGGAGCATGGAGTCGCATTGGATATTTTAAAGGCAATAAAATATTGATTACCATTCGATAAAATTTTTGAAACTGTTTATTATTACATTATTGTTGGGACCTGTTTCTGCTTGTAAACTTTGATTTTAAATTATTGAATGGATTAAACTTTTGAAACGCCTCTTTTGAGTACGTTTTCTGTAACTTGTGTGCTGTTCTATGAAGTAATACTCCCAATGACCCTTCCGCTGCTATCCGAAATTTGGGAGTGTTACAGGAAGCTTCTGGTTCACTATTTAATCCATTGTTTGAGTCCCAAGTCGGGAAGTTGGGATGCGTTTCCTACTCCGTTGGCTACTGGTCTTATATGTTTAGCCCAGGGTAGAGTGTTTAACTTTTCACATTATTTATTTGATGGGATGGCTAGTAATTTGTCCACTGCGGGTTCTAGGAAGAAATTTCTTATGTATCCTAGGTTTATTCAAGAAATACTTGTTTGCATTCCACGAGATAGGGCTGAGCATGTACCATCTAAACTGACAGCAAAAGTGTATTACAACATGATGCATGGGTTTACTGGGGATTGGAGGCCCCTGACTGACGCCATGATGGGTTTGGCTCAGGGTCCTATAGGTCAGGAGGAGGAGGCTCCTGAGTTGGTTGTGTTAGATGATGATCCCATGGAGGAGGAGGAGGCTCCTGCTGGTGATGCTACTCCTGTGGTAGAGGAGGAGCTAGTTGAGGAGGTGGTGGTTGAACAACCATCCCCTCCCAAGGCTGGTCCTTCCTCGGCTCCACAAAGGTCTCCATTTGTGGAGACTCCACCTCCTAGCCCTGCCCCACACTCGACTGATATCCCTTTTGCTTCTAGTTCTCCACATGTTGACCCCAATGTTGCTTCGGGCTCCCGTGATGCTTTCCCTGATCCAAGTTCTCTTGGTGGGCAGGCAGAGGAGCCTACTACTCTGACATCTTTGCTAAATCTTATGCACAGGTACCATGAGAGGATGATTTGCTTGGAAGCTGACTTGAACCAACATCGGAAGCTCACACGGGAATTTGTTCTTCCTCTGGCCGATCGTATTAAGGTCTTGGAGAATCAACAGCGTCGTCGAAAGAAGCATGTTGTTCTTTCTGAGTCTGAGGATGAGGGTTCGGAGAATGTTGAGGATGGCTTGACGTTGCTGGCAAAGGCTGCCTTTGCTGATAAAGTTTATGATGATCTGCCTGGTCCTCCAATGTCCTCCAATGCTCCGTCTTCCAGTACTGTTCCCCCTTCTATGGGTGGTGCTTCTGATGCTGCTGCTAGTTCTCATGCTGATCCCTCACATGATCCAAAGGGCAAAGCTCCAATGACTGATCCTCCATCTCCCATCCGCAAGCGCTCTCGTCGCCAGCTTGAAGAAGACAGACTTGGTGAAGAGGCTGCTCGTAGGGTTCAGGCTGAGCTTGATGCGGAAGACATTGCTGCTGAGGAAGAACTCCGTGAGCGAAGGCGTGCGCAAATTCAGCATGATGCTATGCACTGGACTGATGGCGAATGGATGCAAGTGTTAACTGTTCTTACTCGGGATTATGCTCAGTTTAAAGATTTGTTGGGTGATGATGTTGATGAACACAACTGCATTCCGCGTGCTATGGTAATGATGCGTAAGCATCAGTTGACTCTTGCTGAGGAACTCAAGAAACAGCGTAGGAACAGACCTCTCTCTCAGGCTGAGCAGCGCCAGCAGATGCAACGTTATGTCAAATTTCAATCTGCTGCTCATTTCAATGCTCCTTGGACTTGGGCTCGGGTGCGGGCTTTGACTTTTGCTGAGCTCAAGAAACTTTATGAGAATATGGTGAGGCGTGCGAGTCAACCTATACCGGAGAAATTTGTTTACCATCCTCGTGGTGTGACTGCTTCGATGCCTGCTACTTCTACTGTTTCTTCATCCATGCCCATTCCTGGTTCCACTGGTAGTTCTTCTGGTTCTGGTGCTGTTTCTGTTGGTCCTTCTACTACACCCTTGGTTGCGCCTATTGGTTCTACTACTGGTCCTGCTGCTACTATCTTTGTGACAACCACCACCACTCATGCTTCCCCCACCACACCTGGTACTTCCACCACTCCTGTTCCAGCAAGCACTTTTGTTGATTCCACCAACCTGCTGCTGCTCCATCTGATGTGCCATCTACATCACCACAAGTTTCTGCAACCCAACCTACTCCCACTTCTGATGCAGCTCCTAGTGGTTCTTTGGGTGGACATGTTCCTGAGTCTACTCCTACTGCTTCTCCTGCTGTTGCTGAAGTTCAGGTGAAGGTTGAATCCACTCCTTCGGCTCCCATGCCTCGACGTTCCACTCGCCAGAAACTTACTCGTCGTGTTCGCCGCGGTAAATCAGTTCCTTTTGAGAAGCGTGATCCTGAAAACTTAATTGATGCAGCTTCGGATAGCGATTCTGACTTACCTTTAGGCAATGGAAGCATTACGGGTTATACGGTTGAGAGGTCTACAACACTTCCTGGTGACGTCTCCCATCGGATTACTTTGAGTGATGGGACTGTGCGATTGGTCACGGGTTTGCAGGGTGTGTTATCATGGGCTGACCGGATGGATCTTATGGCATTGTTTGGGCTTGTTGATTCTAGTATGCCATTTGACCCGATGGCGGTGTCTTCCTGGCCTGGTATTCGTCTTTGGGCTGATCTCAAGCTTATGTTGGATCCTCCTCCCTCTGCTACTCCTTTGGGTGTATGGCAAGATCAAATGCAATGGGAGATTGTTCGTTGGAAGCTCTATGCTGGATGTGGAGTACATGTGTTGGAGTTAGGTTCTGGTCATGTGGCGTTTATGTTGACGGATGTTGTGTATCCTTTGACTATTTCTTCCATGGAAGCAATGTTGGCAAGTCATTTGCAGATTTCTACTGCTCCTTCTGGGAATGAGTCGAGTATGGCCACATCTTTGGTCGAGGGTATTCAAGCACGGTTGTTGGCGGATAAGAAGGCAGCTTCTGGTATGTAAGGTGAATGGGTTGTAAGTCATTATACTTTGATTTTTGTTTTTATTTTGATTCTTTTCACCAATATGTATAGTGATTGGTGACTTTTATTCTTTATAGTAATAAAAAAAATAAAAAAATAAATAAAAAAATAAATTTAAAAAAAAAAAAATAAAAAAAAAAATAATTATTATACATTTTATATAATATCTGCTTATACTTTAACACAGTTTAGCTTTTATACTTGTACCTATTATCCCTTGGATGGTTTGACTTGTGGTTCCTGGTTTGCGATTGTTCTGGTCCTTGGTTTCACTTGGTGTTGGACGTGGTCCACACAACAAATGGTTCTCAACTTACCATGTCTCATCGACAAGAAAAAGTTGATTCAGCTTGAGGGTACGGCTCCTGGTGCGATTGTCAAATCCGTTGATGGTTGCCAGGTTACCTAAAACTGGATGGTTTTCACTTGCCATAGTATTGGACTGAAAAGTGGCTAATCCAAGGGGGTACGGCTCTTGGTAAAGATCTTATCAAATCCGTTGATAGCTGTAATAGCTTGCTTAAAGCTATAGGGTGTTCAACTCACCGATGCTTTATTGCTAAGAGTTGGCGAGTCCAGAGGGGTACGGCTTCTGGTAAAGACGCATCAAATCCGTTGACGGCTGTGATGGTTTGCCTAAAATCATCAGGGTACTCCCACTCACCATTGATTCACGTTCTAAGAGTTGGGCTGGGTTCTAGTCTCCCAGGGTGATGCTTATTCCACCAGAATGACTAGCTAGCCCAAGAGCGAGCAGCTACTTGGTAAAGGCTCATCAAATCTGCTCATGTTGCTGACAAGATTCAACACGAGGCTGATTTGTTCCAAGCTTTGGAGAAGCTTCTAGTGGTTCGTGCGGCTGTTCTTCTGATTCTTATCTTATTGATGCTGCTGTTTGTTTTGCTGCTACAATCCTCGGGTTTTATTTGCGCGTTTTCCAGGAAACTTGAACTCAACAGGTCAAATTCAAGTTTAGGGGAGGATTGTTAGGACCATTGTAATAGTTATGTGTAATAGGTAGACTAGGAGGTATGTAGTTCCTCCTGGTCCTAGTCGTAGTAGGAGCAAGTCCTGCTCCTGGTCCTAGTCAAAGTCAAACATTATTAGTTACTTAATATTCTGTTAGGATATGCATGAGTTATATTAGGAGAAGATATGCATATCAGTTTTACACGTTTTCTTGTATGCTGTATTAGGGTTTCCTTGTAGTATAAAAGGAACCTTAGGCAGAAGGGTTACATACACCTTCACAGAACATAGTTCTAGTCTTTATTAATATTAGAAATCCTTAGAAAGGATCAAGTCTTCATAGTTATTCTGTTTCTCTTGTTTATATTTATATTCTACATTCATATTGTGTATAGAGTCTCTTTGTGATTTGACTTGTGATTACAGAAGTCATTCACCGGTCCTGACAGGCTGCAAGATCTATATCTAATAGACCCAACACTGGAATAGCTTATTGATAAGCTAAACACCCAATTACACTAGCAGGGGAACTTTCAGTAGGAACTGGTTCCCACTGCTTTGACTTTTTGACTTGAGATTTGTGAGAGGTTTACTATGATTTGATGGATAACAAAGGCATCCTTACAACCAGTAAGTTGTAAGGAGTCACAATCAAGCAAAATATCACACTTCCAATAAGCCAATAAGCACAGAATAAGCCAACAATGCCCAGATATAATACAGACTTAGCAAATAAGCAGTTATGCACTCTTAAGCAATTTTAGCATGAATAAGAAAACCAGAATGAACCAAATGCATACACAAGCTATAATAACTGTTAATAAGCACAAACAAACTTATTCCAATCACTGAATCAAAGATTACAAGCAGATCAAAGCATATGCAAGTTACTGATATGAACTTCAAGAACACAAACACTTCTTCTGATATAGATGACCACAAATCCAAATTCAGCACTCAAATCCTACTTCCCTGGTTGTATTAACTTAGATTTAACACTTATTAACCCTAGTCTATGATTAGATCTAGGTGTCCTCTAAATTTCAGCCAATATTACCAAGTAATCAAGATTTTATAGCCTATTATTTGATTTGGTTGTTCAAGCCCACAAAACTTGCAGATAATGAACTCTTAAGAACAGATAAGCATGTAACAAATCAATAGAACCAAGTACCATAACAAAGGAACCCTTAAATCCCTTTGAATCAGTTAACCCAAACACCACTTTGGAATCTGATTTTGCAATCTTCCAAAGGATTGTTGTGTTTTAACCTATCAAACAAGATCTAATCCACCCTAACAACTATTAATCAACCTCAGAAACTCAAATCAAGCATAAAAACACAGATCCACAACAAAACATGCAAAATCACCAAAAATTAAGCAAAAATCAGAAAAATGAAAAAGGAGAGAGATGCAAACCTCCAAAACTCACATCCAAGCCTTGGAATGTTTGAGCTGAGGTGCTAGCAAAACAAGCACCAACTTCATAGTACCTGCTAAGATCAACAAACCACAATGATGAACAAATAATATGAAACTTGATCTTGTTAAAACACAAGCTTTATTACTTAAAACCTTGCCTCAAAAACCATCAAAACAGATAAGTGGAACTCAAATTTTATCTTCTTAAACACCAAACTTTTATCAAACACAAAGAGAAATCACAATTTTCAGAAAATCAACTTTTATTTAAATAAAAAGGAATTACAAAGATTAAAGATAAAATCTGGAACAAGGGACTCTCACAAGTTGAGGTCTCCTTATATAGGCACTAGTAGACGATTCTAGAATGAAAAATACAAAGAAACCCTAGCTAGAAATTTCCCAGAATGCCCTTGAGTGCTTGTTGTTGTTGAGCTGTCCATTTTGATCAAAACCGTTCATTTAAGCTTTGGGGTTAAGCTATGAGTCTAAGCTGTTGATTTGGCCACGTCAGATTCCTTGGAGAGGAAGTTGTGTTTTCATTGGTGGACGAGGTTGAGTGTGGGGTCACTTGGGTAGTGGGATTGAGGGTTTTGTGTGTGGGATGTGTTTCTGGGAGTGTGAATCAAGTGTGGGTATGGGTAATTGCAATTTACCCTTTGTTTAAGTGGAAGGAGTTACTGGGTTCTTGATGGTAAACAGTAACTCGTTTTGATCCGAAATTGGGGGAAAGTAACTGTTTGGCGCAATTATCTGGTTTGAAAGTTTGGTGTGGCAATAGTAGTCCTTGTATTTTGGTGAAAGTTGTATAACACGTTTTTCAGCAACAAAACTTACTTCCCTTTGTTAAATAAGTTTTAAACTTCACACTTTTGCCACCAAACTTTGCAATAAAGGTTTCAAGGGTTGTTTTTGCCATGTTTGAATATTTGAGGGACCGATTTTGGACATTCTTAATCTTCAAAGGTCTTCATTGTATCTTTGACTTCACGAGGGACCATAATTGACAATTTAGAATTGTTGAGGGACTAAACTTGCCAATTCTTCAAAGTTGAAGGACCATTTTGTAATTTTGACAAACTTAAGGGACCAAACTTGTAATTATGAGTATACAAGGGTTTTAAGTGTCATTTCTTCATATTTTGAGGATCAATCTTGTACATCTTCAAGTCTTCAAGGGTTTTTCTTGGATAATTCATGAACTAGGGCCCGGTTCTTTGTACGGCTTCGTTTCTCGTGTCCGTTTTCCTTGTTTCTTGTGATCTTTTGTCTTTTTCACGATATCCATACCTAAAACACACAAGTAAACAAATACAAGCATATATATGGTATTTTTATGACATTTTATGCATTTAAAGCCCGAAAAGAACGATGAGATCATGTATAAAAGCCATCTCATCACAAGAAAAATGAAAAAAGGAGAGAGATGCAAACCTCCAAGACTCACATCCAAGCCTTGGAATGTTTGAGCTGAGGTGCTAGCAAAACAAGCACCAGCTTCCTTGTACCTGCTAAGATCAACAAACCACAATGATGAACAAATAATATGAAACTTGATCTTTTTGAAACACAAGCTTTATTACTTAAAACCTTGCCTCAAAAACCATCAAAACAGATAAGTGGAACTCAGATTTTATCTTCTCAAACACCAAACTTTTATCAAACACAAAGAGAAATCATAATTTTCAGAAAATCAACTTTTATTTAAATAAAAAGGAATTACAAAGATTAAAGATAAAATCTGGAACAAGGGACTCTCACAAGTTGAGGTCTCCTTATATAGGCACTAGTAGACGATTCTAGAATGAAAAATATAAAGAAACCCTAGCTAGAAATTTCCCAGAATGCCCTTGAGTGCTTGTTGTTGTTGAGCTGTCCATTTTGATCAAAACCGTTCATTTAAGCTTTGGGTTTAAGCTATGAGTCTAAGCTGTTGATTTGGCCACGCCAGATTCCTTGGAGAGGAAGTTGTGTTTTCATTGGTGGACGAGGTTGAGTGTGGGGTCACTTGGGTAGTGGAATTGAGGGTTTTGTGTGTGGGATGTGTTTCTGGGCGTGTGAATTAAGTGTGGGTATGGGTAATTGCAATTTACCCTTTGTTTAAGTGGAAGGAGTTACTGGGTTCTTGATGGTAAACAGTAACTCGTTTTGATCCAAAATTGGGGGAAAGTAACTTGTTTGGCGCAATTATCTGGTTTGAAAGTTTGGTGTGGCAATAGTAGTCCTTGTATTTTGGTGGAAGTTGTATAACACGTTTTTCAGCAGCAAAACTTACTTCCCTTTGTTAAATAAGTTTTAAACTTCACACTTTTGCCACCAAACTTTGCAATAAAGGTTTCAAGGGTTGTTTTTGCCATGTTTGAATATTTGAGGGACTGATTTTGGACATTCTTGATCATCTATATCAGAAGAAGTGTTTGTGTTCTTGAAGTTCATATCAGTAACCTGCATATGCTTTGATCTGTTTGTAATTTTTGATTCAGTGATTGGGATAAGTTTGTTTGTGCTTATTAACAGTTATTATAGCTTGTATATGCATTTGGTTCATTCTGGTTTGCTTATTCATGCTAAAATTGCTTAAAAATGCATAACTGCTTATTTGCTAAGTCTATATTATATCTGGGCATTGTTGGCTTATTCTGTGCTTATTGGCTTATTAGAAGTGTGATATTTTGCTTGATTGTGACTCCTTACAACTCACTGGTTGTAAGGGTGCCTTTGTTATCCATCATATCATAGTAAATCTCTCACAAATCTCAAGTCAAAAAGTCAAAGCAGTGGGAACCAGTTCCTACTGAAAGTTCCCCCTACTAGTGTAATTGGGTGTTCAGCTTATCAATAAGCTATTCCAGCTTATTCAAACATGCAACAACTTTTAATTTGTAATAGGTGCTCCTTATTTGACCCATTTGTTCATACTGGAGCATTTGGAAGGTTGACTTTAAGCTTTGTCTAGAAAACCAACTCATTTGACTTTTTCATAAGTGCTTATTGGCTTATCCAGCTTATTTGGCTTTGCTTATTGAACTTTTCCTGATTGATTTGGCTTAATTAAGTTGTTTAGAGTCTTTTGCAAGTTGAATCAAGTCCTGAGGTGGTATAGAACTTCAAGTCGACTATTTTGTCCTTTTGTGAAATTTTTCTTTGCTTATTTCTGGCTTACTGAGTGTGCTTTTTCAAAATTTCTTTTCACAGATCTCTTAGGCATCTCAAAATAAGGTTGTGTGTTTAAGCAGAGCTTATGGCATTGGCTTATTGCTTAATGGGCTTATTGGCCCAATAAGAATAAGCTGTTGACTATTTAAGCTGTGATAAGCTCAAAATCAGCTTTTGGGCCTTCAGACTTTTGTGTTTAGAATTAAATATTAAGTCAGATAGGGCTTTTTCAGGTCATTTGGGCCTCGTTTGACTTTTTGGGCCCCCATTAAGGTTGACTGTTTTTGGTTTTAGCCCATTTGGGGGCCCATTAGGGGTAATTTTGTAATTTCACTTTCATTTTATGATTATTTAGGTTAAAATAAACTAGTTTGCAAGTTTTTAGAATTTTTTATAATTTTTGGATTTTTAATATTATTTTATTATTAAATTTCAAATTTCACATTTTTGTACTTTTTATATTTTTGTTAGGTTTAATACATTAAAATAATATTTTTGCAACTCTTAGATTAATTTTATCATCATTGGATTAATTTTTATAATTATTTTAAGATTAATTAGTTTTTAAATCATTTTAAATAGTTTTATTAGTTTAAAAATTCATAAAATTAGTTTTTAATCTTTTTAGGTCATTTTGGAGGTTTACCAATTGAAAAATCTTTATTTGGGCTTTTTCTATAATTAATTTGATTTTTAGGGCTTTAATTAGCATTTAAAAATTAATATTTAGTTAATTAAAAGGTTTAAAAAAGTTTTGATCATTGGTAAACTCTTAGTTTATTTAATTTGATTTTTGGTAATTTTTTGGGAATTTTTTAGAATTTATTTTTATTTTAGCCCTTTTTACGATTTTAAGTTTAGTCGTCGTAGTAATTAATTTCACGTCTTCGTCATTCTATTTTCTCATCCCCTTCTCTCAAATATTAATCTCAAATCTTGTCACATTTTAGTCACACACATATACCTCCTTTGGAAACGAACTTTATTCGGGTCATTAACACTTGATTTTCCTAAATCATTTGTTTAATACTTACCGCTCATTCACGCTCTTTTGTTTTCCTAAACAAGAGTCGTAATTTACCACAATCATTTTGGCGCCGCTGCCGGGAAGGTGTGTCGTGATTAATTTATCTTGTTGTTTTTAATATTAACCAAAAATAGTATTTGTATTAGTAGAAATCTACTAATACGTATTATCGGTTTTTTTCGTTTTTCTTGTGAAATAATTATTAATATATTGTATTAAGTATCACAATCAATACAAAATATCTCCAAAAGTGTGAAAACACAACCTTAATTGGGATTTGATCTCCTAATTATTGTATTCGAATCTCAAACAAAAAAGAAAAAGGCAAAAATAGATAAATACTTTTGTGAAGCTCGATTTTGAAAAATACAAACTATAAGGTGGGTATAAGGCGGGTATTATAAAATATACCCTAAGGAGAAAGGCTCTTAAGTGCTTCGCGCCGCCTCGTTTCCCCGTTTGCTTGTGAGTATTTTGAGATTGAAGGCTAATCGATGGTTTTGCCGCCCAAAGTATTATTACGTATCATATATATTTGCTTGGTTTTCTTTGTGATTAAACCCTCTTGAACAATTTGGTTTTCACCAAAGTTCTAAAGTCATTCGAAGGCGTTCACTCCACGTGATTGTTTTCATTCTTTTGAGGCTTCTTTAATCAAGAGTTTGATTCGAGGAGAGATTTGGTAGATTGTTGTCTACGAAGATACACAAAATCCAAAAAAATTAAAAACAATCAAAAACACAAAAAAATTGAAAATTCACAAAACACCCAAAAAGAATCTTCTTTGCTCACCTCCCATTCTTCGTGAAGTTTATACAAACTCGTAGTCAAGCAAAACAAGCTCGTAAACGTCGTCAAAATCAAGGAAATCAAGAGACGTTGATTGAAGAACAAACTCCAATTTTTGAACCTATTGTAGAACAAGAAGTCGTAATGGCTAATCGTACTATGATGGAGTTGCTTCAAGCACCCACTGAGGGTTTTGGAGAAGCTATTGTGATTCCCGCCATCCTTGCGGACAATTTCGAGATTAAGACGGGTTTAATGTCGATGTTGCAAGCAAATAAGTTTAGAGGTCATTAATAAGTGTGTAAACACTTATCCTTTTACCACAAAAATCAAGGAAAAACAAGACCTAATCATGTGTTTAATATCGTAACAGTCGGAATTACGCGTTGTTTTGTGTTTTTGTGTGAAATAGGTACAAAAAGATCAAAAGGAAAGAAAGCACGGGAATTCACGGTCAAATATTGAAGAAAAGTCCAAGAAAAAGACGAAGACAAAGTCAAAGACCAAAAGTGTGCCGAAGATCACGAAACCCAGAAAAATCGATACGATTTTGAAGAAAAGACCAAAATGCCAAAGATCAAGTCGTTTTATTCGGGGATTTAATTTTTCAAAGTTATTGGGCCTTGTGGGTCCCACATTAGATCTATTGGGTCACAAAGCCCATTTGTTTATAGACTGATGGAGTTTGGGCCAAACCTATTAACCAAAAGCCCAATTACCAATTCATATCATACGGATTAGAAGTAAATTGAAGATATTGGGCCCAAGCAAATTAAACAAAAATTTGGGCCAAGCCCAATTTCCCAAACAAATGAAACGGAGATAACAATTTTGCTAGTCAAAAGAATGGGTCAAAGTTTGTTTAAAAACCGGTCAACCCAATACTCAAACCACTCACACGTATAACAGCCTTTTACCACCACATATTTTGTTAAATAAAAGTTATTTACCCTCACCCACTCACTTGACTATACAAACAAAACCTCTCACCCACCTTTCACTTTCTCTCCCAAAAATAAACACAGCACCCTTTTACTGTTTCAAAAACCCTAATTCACCAAAACACAAAAATTACCCAAGGATTTTTGGGGGTTTTAATCCACTCGTGTAATTCACACGATGGGGAATAAAATCCCCATCTTAATCGGAAGGTCCAACCATGGGTGGTCCTCCTCTCTCTCCTGACGTGGCTCACCCTTTGGTTTTGATTGGATAAACCAACTCACCAATACCAATCCCTCCACTTAGGATCCTCCACATCATCCCTAAACAAACACAACAAACACAACCCAATTCCAGGTTGGTGATCCGTGTGCATAGGGGGTGTTTTCAGCCGTTAGATGAAGAAGAGAAGAGAGAGAAAGAAGAAAAGAAGGATTTAACGGATGGGATTTAATACTTACTCTCGAAGATTCTTGAAGAAGCCCTTGGGGGTTGGCTATAAAAACCCCCTTCATCTGTAATTTGGGGTAGCACTTTTTTATTATTTTTTTTATTTCTGCAAATTAGTTTTTAGGTTTAATGTAATTTCAATTTTCCAGTTAATGTAATTTTTATTATTATTAATGAAAAGTTGTTTTTAATTAATTTCGTCTCAATTTAATTTTCTGTCAAGTTTAATTTAACATAATCTTGAATCTGTTTTTATTACTGTTGGTTTTATTATTATTGATAAAATATAAAAAAATAAAAAATAAAAAGAAAGTGGAAATAATTTTCCCTACTGGAAAATTATTAAAAGTTAATGTTCATGAAGATTTTGTTTGGTTCGAGAGTTTAAGGATTGTTGGTGCGAGACGTTGGTTCGAAGGTAGTGTTTGGGTTTCGGTTTAGATTAATAAGACGGCTCAGCGCCGATCTTCTTCGCAACGGATATCATCATCAGGTTTCATCTCTCTTTTTATTATTTTTGTTAAATTATTGCTTATTAATCTGCTTAGTTATTTTGAATCTGCTTGAAATTTATTTACCTGTTTGTTTTTATTTTCAGTTTTCGTTGCTTGTTTGAATCTGCTTTGTTTAATTGTTTTGGATTTAAGTTTTTCTTTTCGTTCTTATTTGTGTTAATCTGCTCGAATCTGATTAAGTTCATTTAGTTTTAGTAGTGTTTGAATCTGTTTTTTTATTTATCTGCTTATTTGTTTTAGTGTTACTTTTAGACTTGCTTAGTTGGTTTAAATTCTAGTTAAGTTTGCTTATTTTGATAATTGGATTTGTGTGATTTGCTTATTTTATTTTTTTTGCTTATCAGTTTTAAATAAGATTTGCTTATGGTTTTAAGTTCTTTTGCTTATCTGTTTTATAGCTTATCAGTTATTAATTGCTTTTTAGTTTTTATGCTTATTAGCTTGTTTCTGCTTATTTGTTAGGGTTGTTATTGCTTATTTGGGTTTTTAATATTTGCTGATAAAGCTGCTTATACAACAGATCCCATTGGTCTGTTTGTTTGAACTGCCTAAATAATATTCCAAAAATTTTATTAGCAAAAATTTCGTCTGCTGGGTCTCGAACTCGGGACCTCGCGTTTAACGGACCAACGCCATAACCAGTTGCTCTATGCCTTATTTGTGTTTAATCTCACACAATTTTATTAATATAGGTTTATCTTATAGCTGTCAGTTTTACTTTAATACGAACTTTTACAAGTTTGGTTAAGTTTTAATTTTAATTAAAAGTATTTCTTTATAAATTTTCTTTTAATCAGTTTTTAAAAAAAATACAAAAAAAAGATAAAATAAAAATATATTTTATTTAAATTGTTTTAAAATTTAGTTTTATTTTTATTAGTTCAACATTAATATAGTTTTTAATTAGTTAAAATTAGTTTTCAAATTTTGTTTAAATGTTTTTTAAATAGTTTAAAATTAGTTTATTAAATTTAAATTAGATTTGTTTAATCATTTTAATTAGTTTTTATTTAGAAAGGTTTTAGTTAATTAAATTAGATTTAATTTCAAAATAGTTCAAATAGTGTTTTATTTCATAGTCTTTTAGTTTAAAAATACCAAAAAGTATCGTTACCAAAAACAAGTAATCCACGTTAATTTGAGATCAATTCGAGACGATTTGAGGAAACGAACATTAATTGTTAAATTGGACTAAAAATCCCTATATTAAATTGGCGCCGCTGTCGCTTCGCTCGTTACGATTGACGATTTTGTGAGATGTTTGGATTTTGGGATCCGTTCATTTTGAACGTTAATTTTCTTGTTACAAAAATCAAAAACACAAAAAAAAATCAAAAACTTAAAAATACAAAAAAATTAAAAAACCACAAAAGCAAATTCTTTCCTAAGATTTGCACCAAAAAAATTAAAAAATCAAAAAGTAATACTTTTTCCTAAAAGCATTACACCAAAAACATTACGTATTAGTGTTATTTTCTTAGTTCGATTTCTTTCGATTTTTCTTGTGAATATATATTTTTCTAAAAAATACAAAAAGATTTTTCATTTATTATATTATATTACGTAGCACAATAAATTTACCTACTTTTCAAATAAGGCCTTAGTTGGGATTTCATCACCTAACTATTGTATTCGCATCCTAAACAAAATAAAAGGGCAAAATAAATAAATACTAGTAAGACGTTTGAACTCGATATATACAAACTATAAGGTGGGTATAAGGCGACGCGCTATAAAAGGCCGTCTAAGGAGAAAGGTTTTTTAAGTGCTTTGTGCCACCTCGTTTCCCCGCTTGCTTGTGCGTATATTGAGAGGGACGACCGATTATTGGTTTGCCAACTCAATTAGTATTAAGTATATATTTTTGTAGCTTTTTAATATTGCACCTCGAGAGGGAAAATCCTTTTCCTCTCAAAGTAGACCGAGGTCACCTACCTCATTCTAAAGTTTTAATTGTATGCGCACTCGCGCGCATACATACATACCGATTGGTGTACCAAATTCTTCCAATTCTTCCAAAAAGAAGAAGAAGAAGAAAAACAAAAAGACCGTCATTCAAGCCGATCCCGAGAATCGAGCTTTCGACAATACAATGGCAACGGATAATCGACCAATGATTGAGATTCTACAATCTCACGTTGAAGGAAACGATGACGCGATTGTGGTGCCGGATATTGGAGCGAATAATTTTGAACTTAAAACGGGTTTTATTCAAATGGTTTCCGCTACACCATTTTTAGACCGTACTAATGATGACCCACACGCTCATATCAAACGTTTCATACAATTAGCAAATACCGTCAAATACAATGGGTGCCACAAGAGGCCATTCGTTTACAACTCTTTCCTTTTTCCCTCGAGGGACAAGCCCAGATTTGGCTTGATAAGGAACCACCCCAAAGTATCACAACATGGATCGACTTAGAGACCAAGTTCATTAATTACTTTTTCCCACCATCACGGACCACTTCTTTAAGGAATGAGATCATCACTTTTGAACAACAATATGGGGAAACGTTTAGTGAGTCTTGGGATCGATTTAAAGAGCTTTTAAGAAAATGTCCACAACACGGTTTCACTAAAGTGCATCAAATTAATACGTTTTACAATGGTTTAACTCTAAATGACCAAGACTCACTTAATAGTTCCGAGGGGGGCAATATTCTTGTGAAATCTATGAACGAGGCTTGGGCCATAATTGAAAACAAGGCTAAAGTACAAACCAAGAGTGTTAGGGCCACTATGGCAAGTGCTAGTTCTAGTGAAAGTGACAAGAGAATCGATAAACTCACTTCGCTTATTGAAACAATTGCTTTACAAACCCAAGCCCTCAATGGTCAAGTTAATGCCTTGAAAGAAACTAGTGAAACGTGTGAGACTTGTGGTGGACCACATTCATATTTTAATTGTGACAAGGTTTACAATCAACAACAACAAGTTTGTGCTTATAACACCAATGCTAATGAACGGGTTCAATTTAAACCTAATGTTGATGTTAACCATTTGTCTTATAAGAGTACTAATTATTTGGCTCCCCCGGGTTTTGTAGCTCCACAAAGACCATCCCCACCCGCCCAAAATACCCAAAACCAAAATAGGAACCAAGGTCCTCAAATGGGTAATTTTCAAGGGAATGCAAATCAAGGGAATTTTAATGGTCAAAATAAAGGGTTTCAAAATAATAACCAAGGTTTTCATAATAACAACGGTTTTCAACCTCAATATCAAAACCAAGGTTTTCCTAATCAAGGTTTTCCTAATCAAGGGTATAATCAAATGAATTTGCACAATCCTCAAATGGACTTGGTTCTACAAAAATTGACCGACCATGAGCGAATTATGAGAGAGATGCAAGAATCGACCGGTAAGAAATTTTTGACAATGATTCAAGCCCTTAGACCCCAAGGAGCCTTACCTTCAAATACCGAAATTAACCCTCGTGCTAATATGAGTGCTATCAATACTCGAAGTGGAGCCACTTTAGTGGGACCTTCCATCTCTTCGCCCATAAAGGAGAGACAAGGCCCGGAGGTCATAATGAGTAATCCTACTCCCCCTTCGGTGATTCCTCCCACTACCACTCCTAGTACTAGTGCTCCATTGCCGAAAGAGCCTATCCCTACGGTTGTTCAAGAAGCGAGTCCTTCTCCTTCTCAACCTTCAAAGTCTAAGCCTAATATCCCTTATCCCTCTAGGTTAGACAAGGCTAAAGTGCTCACCAAAGATGACGTTCATGTCTCTAATTTTTTGAAAATGATTTCCAACGTCAATGTTAACATAAGCCTTATTGAAGCACTTGCTCAAATGCCAAAATTTGTCAAAATGTTTAAAGATTTGCTTAATAAGAAAGAAAAAATGGTTGAGCTCGTGAACACTCGTTTAAATGAGAATTGTTCCGCGATTCTTCTCAAAGAGCTTCCCGAAAAGCTAGGAGATCCCGGACGATTCGTGTTACCTTGCTCGTTTCCCCAAATTGATGATTGTATGGCTTTAGCGGATCTCGGCGCTAGCATCAATCTTATGCCACTCTCGTTATGGAAATGATTATCATTACCGACTCGCATGACTCTCGAGTTAGCTAATAGAACTCTCGCATACCCCGTTGGTATTGCCGAAGACGTTTTTGTTCGAGTTGGTACATTCACTTTTCCCGTGGACTTTGTTGTTGTCGACTATGAGATGGATCCTCGTATTCCGTTAATACTTGGTAGACCATTCTTAAGAACCGGAAAAGCGTTAGTTGATGTTGCCGAAGGGGAATTAATTCTTAGGGTTGGGAATGATCAACAAGTGTTTAAGATGGGGAAAATGGTGAATAAATCAAATGAAAAAGAATCGGTCAATATGATTGATGTGCTTAATTTTGATAATGAAGAAAGTTTTATCAATCCTTTTGAAACTAAAAAGTTTAACATTAATGATTTTGTGGTACACTCAAATCCACTTTTTGAAACTTCAAATGATAATCCACTTTTTGAAGAAAATAAGGAAACTAGTTTTCGTGATGTCTCTTCCTTAAGTGATCATTCAGATTTTGAGGATACCCCACTTTATGACACCTATAGTGATGACACTTCTTCAAGTGCTCACTTTCCTTTCGATCTTAGGGAGACACCTTTAGAACCTCCAATCTTTGATACCCCCATCTACGATGACTATGATGACGACACTTCTTTAAGTGATCTCATTTCTTTGGGTTTTGACGAGACACCTAGTGAGCCTAATAATCCTATTATCTCTATGAGTGATTCTCCCATTCTTGAGTCTCCCTTTGACTCTTATATTCCTAAATTGGGGGTTATGACTTTTGCGGAGGATCCTCCACCTTTAGAGGTTGCCCCTATTTTAGAGGATATTCCTTTTGAGGAGGATTTAGATAACTTTCTAAACTCCTATTTTCCTCACGAGGATGAGTTTTCCTATGACTCCGATGATACTTATGTTCTCACATCGAGTTCGGAAGAGGACGACTCCCCCACTTTGGATCAGAATGACATTTTGAGCTTAAATGTCAATACCTCTTGCTATTTTCACATTAAGGAACCGATGTTTGATCCCGAAATAGAGACTTTAGTGCTATCATTTCCAAATCACCTTACCCTTCCTTATAAGAGACTTTTGACCAAGGATACCCCACTCTTCTTTGACTTACGTGATTTTACCACCTCGGGGTTTCTTTCCTTTTGTGATGGAAATTATGTGTTTGACCCGAGTGGATTTTCATGGGGTATGCCTTATATGACTTTGTTTCACCCTTTATCATGGAGAGATTTTCCTCCTTTGGAAATCTCGGTTTTCCCATGATTTTCCCATTTGAATGATGACATTCGGGAAATCGAGTCGAGCTAGAGACTCATGATAAATAAATCAAGCATCGTTTAACTAGGTTAGATTTTTACCTTTTCCACCCTTTTCCACCCTTTTTCGCCTTCACCCATTTTCACCAATAAGTGTAGGGGGGAGCCAAGTAGGTTGTTTGTGTGTTGTGATGTTGTGTGCAGGGACATGAGCTTTAATGATCTACTTTTGGTACTTTTGACGCGACCCGTGTTCCCGTGTTTCCCGTGTACCCGGTTCCTTCGATAAGTTTTTGCTATTGTGATTCAATCTTGTATATAAATAAAACGTGAATAAATGTAATCACGTTAGTTGTCCCTTCCTTAGCTCGATTTTAAACAACGTACTCAATGTCCTAAGTGTAGGGGAGTTTATTCTCCCACATGCTTAAACATTGAGGACAATGTTTATATTAAGTGTAGGGGGGATTTCTATCGAAATTTTAGTGGGCTTTTCCATGAATTTGACCCCATTTAACCGGAAAATTTAAAAATTTTTCAACGTTTTTCAAATTTTTGATCTATTTTGGCTTAGTAGTATTTTCATTTATTTTCTTTTGTCATCGCATCTTATTTATATTTTTCATTTCAAGAATAAAGTAAAAAATTAAATAAATAAATAAAATAGTTTTAACAAGTTTAGATGTCTTTGATATATTAGGCCCGTCATGAATATTTTGACTCAACCCGAGTTTACTTATCCAAGTTTACTCTAGCTAGTATCCTTAACCATATGGACCTTAATTGGTTTATTAGGCTAAGCATCCACGAGTCTCATTCTTTGAGATTTTAAATTGTGGAGAACGAGAGATGATAGAGTTGATAATAAGTTTAAGGGTTAATTCTTCCTTATATGGTTTTTGTGGCTCTTTCCTCCCGCTTGTATATTTAATTTCTTAATAAATGAGGATTTTTGCGGTGTAGATTTGATATCTTAACTCTTAGCCAAATCTTTATTCTCCTTGTAATTAAAGCATGAACACATTGAGGGTGCCAGCGTTGTGGACTTCCGACTAAGGTGGCTCATAACCACTAAGTAGGAGGTATTCAGACCATGGGACCGCGGAATTTGGCCTACTATATATATCATAAATAAAGAAATAATAAGATTAAAACATGACCTCAAGGAGCCTTAGGGTGTGGGGCATGTAGCACGAACCTTGTCATTAGAGCCTTAGGGTGTATGGCATGGTAAGTGTTGAATAAAAATTGATCAAAAATTTAATTCCCTCGTTTATCGTTCAAGGAGCCATAGGGTGTGGACAATAGACGGGGAGCATTCTTACATATTAAAGAGCCTAAGGGTATATGATGTGAACTGGCTAAACTCCACATAAAGTCAACATGACTTTGGAGGAATAATTAATAAGTAGTACTAATGGCCAAATTTTGGGTCCGGGAATTTATTCCCCAAATCATGTTAAATCATCCTTGATGTGGGCTTACTTTAGTGACAACATTTTTAAGGACGAGGTTAGGTTTTGAGTATCGGGTTTGCACCGTTTTGCCTTCATTTTTGGACTAATAATTATCAAATAAGTCAAATGAGCCTACGGGTGAATGACAATCAATAAAATATAGAGATACAACGTAGGAATTAGAGAAAGAGTATTACACAATTGTCTTATATAAGTGGTTTTAACTTGAGGACTTATGGTAAACAATGATCTCATTTTTAAGCTTGGTGTGGTGAACGTGAAACTTGAGGATGATTAATATTCATGACACCAAAGCCCTAATCTAAGTCTTAGATTTCTTTACGAGTTTCTTCCATCAAATAATTTCCAAGTTAATAAATCATTATAACTTTTGTCTCCTTTTAAATTTTTATCTTTTTATCGTAATAGTAGTAGTAATAGTAATAAAGGCCGAGATGGATTAATTATGAGAAAAATGTAACTTAATGCTTTAAAACTATGCATTGCATGGGGTCATTGCAATGGTCAAGTGTAGTGGATTTAATAAGTGTGTAAACACTTATCCTTTTACCACTAAAATCAAGGAAAAACAAGACCTAATCATGTGTTTAATATCGTAAAAGTCGGAATTACGCGTGGTTTTGTGTTTTTGTGTGAAATAGGTACAAAAAGATCAAAAGGAAAGAAAACACGGGAATTCACGGTCAAATATTGAAGAAAAGTCCAAGAAAAAGACGAAGACAAAGTCAAAGACAAAAAGTGTGCCGAAGATCACGAAACCTGGAAAAATCGATACGATTTTGAAGAAAAGACCAAAATGCCAAAGATCAAGTCATTTTATTCGGGGATTTAATTTATCAAAGTTATTGGGCCTTGTGGGTCCCACATTGGATCTATTGGGCCACAAAGCCCATTTGTTTATAGACGGATGGAGTTTGGGCCAAACCTATTAACCAAAAGCCCAATTACCAATTCATATCATACGGATTGGAAGTAAATTGAAGATATTGGGCCCAAGCAAATTAAACAAAAATTTGGGCCAAGCCCAATTTCCCAAACAAATGAAACGGAGATAACAATTTTGTTAGTCAAAAGAATGGGTCAAAGTTTGTTTAAAAACCGGTCAACCCAATACTCAATCCTCTCACACGTATAACACCCTTTTACCACCACACGTTTTGTTAAATAAAAGTTATTTACCTTCACCCACTCACTTGACGATACAAACAAAACCTCTCACCCACCTTTCACTTTCTCTCCCAAAAATAACCACAACACCCTTTTACTGTTTCAAAAACCCTAATTCACCAAAACATAAAAATTACCCAAGGATTTTTGGGGGTTTTAATCCACTCGTGTAATTCACACGATAGGGAATTAAATCCCCATCTTAATCGGAAGGTCCAACCATGGGTGGTCCTCCTCTCTCTCCTGACGTGGCTCACCCTTTGGTTTTGATTGGATAAACCAACTCACCAATACCAATCCCTCTAATTAGGATCCTCCACATCATCCCTAAACAAACACAACAAACACAACCCCATTCCAGGTTGGTGATCCGTGTGCATAGGGGGTGTTTTCAGCCGTTAGATGAAGAAGAGAAGAGAGAGAAAGAAGAAAAGAAGGATTTAACGGATGAGATTTAATACTTACTCTCGAAGATTCTTAAAGAAGCCCTTGGGGGTTGGCTATAAAAACCCCTTTCATCTGTAATTTGGGGTAGCACTTTATTATTATTTTTTTTTATTTCTGCAAATTAGTTTTTAGGTTTAATGTAATTTCAATTTTCCAGTTAATGTAATTTTTATTATTATTAATGAAAAGTTGTTTTTAATTAATTTCGTCTTAATTTAATTTTCTGTCAAGTTTAATTTAACATAATCTTGAATATGTTTTTATTACTGTTGGTTTTATTATTATTGATAAAATATAAAAAAAATAAAAAATAAAAAGAATTTGGAAATAATTTTCCCTACTGGAAAACTATTAAAAGTTAATGTTCGTGAAGATTTTGTTTGGTTCGAGAGTTTAAGGATTGTTGGTGCGAGACGTTGGTTCGAAGGTGGTGTTTGGGTTTCGGTTTAGATTAATAAGACGGCTCAGCGCCGATCTTCGTCGCAACGGATATCATCATCAGGTTTCATCTCTCTTTTTATTATTTTTGTTAGATTATTGCTTATTAATCTGCTTAGTATTTTTGAATCTGCATGAACTTTATTTACCTGTTTGTTTTTATTTTCAGTTTTCGTTGCTTGTTTGAATCTGCTTTGTTTAATTGTTTTAGATTTAAGTTTTTCTTTTCGTTTTTATTTGTGTTAATCTGCTCGAATCTGCTTATGTTCATTTAGTTTCAGTAGTGTTTGAATCTGTTTTTATTATTTATCTGCTTATTTGTTTTAGTGTTACTTTTAGACTTGCTTAGTTGGTTTAAATTCTAGTTAAGTTTGCTTATTTTGATAATTGGATTTGTGTGATTTGCTTATTTTATTTTTTTTGCTTATCAGTTTTAAATAAGATTTGCTTATGGTTTTAAGTTCTTTTGCTTATCTGTTTTATAGCTTATCAGTTATTAATTGCTTTTCAGTTTTTATGCTTATTAGCTTGTTTCTGCTTATTTGTTAGGGCTGTTATTGCTTATTTGGGTTTTTAATATTTGCTGATAAAGCTGCTTATACAACAGATCCCATTGGTCTGTTTGTTTGAACTGCCTAAATAATATTCCAAAAATTTTATTAGCAAAAATTTTGTCAGCTGGGTCTCAAACTCGGGACCTCGCGTTTAACTGACCAATGCCATAACCAGTTGCTCTATGCCTTATTTGTGTTTAATCTCACACAATTTCATTAATATAGGTTTATCTTATAGCTGTGAGTTTTACTTTAATACGATTTTTTACAAGTTTGGTTAAGTTTTAATTTTAATTAAAAGTATTTCTTTATAAATTTTCTTTTAATCAGTTTTAAAAAAAATACAAAAAAATAAAAAGATAAAATAAAAATATATTTTGTTTAAATTGTTTTAAAATTTAGTTTTATTTTTTTAGTTCAACATTAATATACTTTTTAATTAGTTAAAATTAGTTTTCAAATTTTGTTTAAATGTTTTTTTAAATAGTTTAAAATTAGTTTATTAAATTTAAATTAGATTTGTTTAATCATTTTAATTAGTTTTTATTTAAAAAGGTTTTAGTTAATTAAATTAGATTTAATTTCAAAATAGTTCAAATAGTGTTTTATTTCATAGTCTTTTAGTTTAAAAATACCAAAAAGTATCGTTACCAAAAACAAGTAATCCACGTTAATTTGAGATCAATTCGAGACGATTTGAGGAAACGAACATTAATTGTTAAATTGGACTAAAAATCCCTATATTAGTCATGAGAAAGACAACCCGCATTATCACATAAGGAATTTTAATCGTCTCACCGCAACTAGCAAGTTTAAGGATATTCCACATGACGCCATTAAGATGATGTTGTTTCCATACTCGTTAGATGGACCCGCTAAAATTTGGCTCGAGAAAGAACCGCCAAATTCGATTTTGACATGGGGTGATCTCGTTTCTAAGTTTGTGAACCAATTTTTTCCACCATCTAAAACAACACATTTGAAAAATGAGATTTCAAGGTTTACACAACGAAATAATGAGAGTTTTTCAATGGCATGGGAACGATTTAAGGAAATGTTACATGAATGTCCACACCATGATTTTTCGGAATTGCATCAAATAGATACTTTCTATAATGGGCTTAATGATCATGAACGAGATTATTTGAATGCCGCAGCGGGAGGTAATTTTTTGTGCAAAACGACCGATGAGGCTTTAAAGATTATCGAGAATAGATCTAAGGTTTATAACCCTCGTAACACACCGAGTGTTGCCAATATGGGTTCGTCATCGTCGTCATCGTCTCGGCACATTAATGCCTTACATGATGAAGCTAATGAGGAAAATCGGTTTTTCGATAGGTTTTCAAATCTTATGACTCATTGGAAAGCACAAGATGCTTTGAACTCCACTTCGGTTAAAGCGGTTGAAAAGAGTTGTTTGTCTTGTGGTGGAGCTCCTGATCTTTCCGAATGCATTACCGCCGGTGGTAACACTTCGAGTGCTTACGTAGCAACGGGAACTTATAACCAAAACGGCCAAGGTTCCCGCCTAAATCAAGCTCCACCAAATCAAAATGTTAATAACTATCGAAACAACAATCAAAATGGTGGTTATCAAGGCAATTCACGTAACTACAACAAAGGGAATTATCAAAGTGGGAATAGACAAGTTGCAAATCAAAACCAAAACCGTGATTTTCAAAACACTACACATGGTTTTCAAAATGCTCACACTAAAAATCTTCAAGGAGAATTTTTGGATTATGCTAAAGCAAATGATGCTAAATTTGATAATATGCAACGTGAGATGATTAGCTTAAGATCCGAGTTGAAAAACGAGCTTAAAAACAAACTTGCTAATGAACTTAAGACTCATTCTAATAAAATGGAAGGAAACGTTCAACGTCTTCAACAAAATCAACAAAAGATGGAACAAGGACAACATGAGATTAAGCAAGAATTGTTAAAAGCGGATTTAAGGCAATCAAAATTTGAGGACCGAATGGCAAAAATGTTTGAAGCAATCATGTGTAAACCCTCTTCCTCGGGTGGTCTTCCTAGTGATACCATTGCAAATCCGAAGGGAGAAATGAAGGTTATTACTACACGAAGTGGTAAAACTTTCAAGGAACCAATCTCTCGTTCAAATACTTCTACGGAGAAGGAAATCGAGAAAGAGCCCGAGGTGATGGTAGAAAAGGAGCATATCACAAGCCCACGAAGTACCACTCATACCACACCTACGGTTGAACCAATACCAATCATGGAACCCGAGATTCCAAGGCCGTTGCCTAATGTCCAACCCACACCACCCTTACCTTACCCTTCGAGACGAAACAAAGAGAAATTGCAAGAACGTAACAAACAACAAATCGAGCTTTTTATAAAAATGTTTCAACAAGTTCATTTTGATGTAAGTTTAGCTGACGCGTTGTTATATATGCCTCGTTTCGCTTCCACTTTTAAAAGTATGATGAGCGATAAGGAAAAGCTTTCAAAGCTTGCTAATTGTTCTTCGGTTTATCTTAACTGCATACCGGAAAAAGTTGGTGACCCCGGAAAGTTTCTCATTCCTTGTGACATACAAGATATGAAAGAATGCCTCGCCTTGGCCGATCTTGGTGCGAGCATTAATTTGATGCCATTTTCCATTTGTAAATCGCTTTTGCTTCCGGCTCTTACTCCTTCGAACATGTCTATCTAGATGGCCGATCATTCTACGATTTTAGCATGTGGAGTAGCCGAGGATTTTTCGTGAAAGTGGGGAAGTTCTACTATCCCGTTGATTTTATAGTAGTTGACATCCCCGCGGATCCTCAAGTTCCTCTAATTTTAGGTTGTCCATTTTTAAACACCTCGAGATCGCTTATTGACGTTCATGCAAGAACTATTAATTTGAGATTCAAAGAAGAGGAACTTGTTATAAACGCTACTCAAAACTCAAAACCTTCTCATGTTTATGCAATCGCTACCATCAATCACATTGACTTAGTTGATGTGGTTTGCGATGAGTTTTCACAAGAAGTGTTAGGTTTTTCTGATAGTTCGTCAAGTGGCAATCCCACTATTTTAGATCCGATTCTTGCTAATTCTACACCAAATCTCACTCCATTCCAAGGAGGCGATTTTACTTCAAATGAAATCGACAATGAAGAAGAGGTGATTATTAGTGATGATACGTCTATTCCACCATTTCTTCCGCCGATGGAAGTTATGAGTGTTGAGCAAAAATCTTCTATCGAGGAACCGCCTATCCTTGAATTGAAAGATCTTCCATCTCATCTTGAATATGCATTCTTGGAAGGTGATGAAAAGTTACCGGTTATTATTGCAAAAGGTCTTGCTAATAATGAAAAAACTGAGCTCTTGAAAGTTCTTAAAGCTCATAAAGGGGCAATTGCATGGAAAATTTCCGACATTAAGGGTATTGACCCAAAATTTTTTACTCACAAGATTTTAATGGAGGAGGACTACAAACCCGCAATTCAATGTCAAAGAAGGGTAAACCCTAAAATTCACGATGTCATAAAAAAAGAAGTTTTAAAACTCCTTGACGCGGGAATGATTTATCCTATCTCCGATAGCCCATGGGTGAGCCCAATCCATTGTTTCCCTAAAAAGGGAGGAATGACCGTTGTGCCTAATGAAAACAACGAGTTATTTCCAACTCGTGTTGTGACCGGTTGGAGGGTGTGTATTGACTACCGAAATTTAAATGACGCCACTCATAAAGACCACTTACCTTTTCCCTTCATGGATCAAATGTTGGAGCGTCTCGCGGGAAATGAATTCTATTGCTTTTTAGATGGGTTTTCCGGTCACTTTCATATCCCTATCGACCCTCGTGATCAAGAGAAGACTACGTTTACGTGTCCTTATGGAACGTTTGCTTATCGTAGGATGCCTTTCGGACTTTGTAATGCACCGGGTACGTTTCAACGGTGTATGATGGCTATTTTTCACGATATGATCGAGAAGTCGATGGAAGTGTTTATGGATGACTTTTCGGTGTTTGGCAATTCGTTCACGTCGTGTTTATCTAATCTCGAGAAAATGTTAAAACGTTGTGAAGAAACCAATCTTGTGCTTAATTGGTAAAAAGGTCATTTTATGTGTAAACAAGGAATCGTCTTAGGACATAAGGTCTCGAAAGCGGGGATTGAGGTCGATAAAGCTAAGGTAGACGTCATCGCCAAGTTACCTCATCCCAAACCGTTAAGGGAGTTAGGAGTTTCCTAGGCCACGCGGGCTTTTATCGTCGTTTCATCAAAGACTTTTCGAAAATCTCTCGACCTATGACACACCTTCTCGAGAAGGATGCTCCTTTTAATTTCAATAAGGATTGTGTTAGAGCTTTCGAAACTCTCAAAAGGAAACTTACTGAAGCTCCCATTCTTGTTGCTCCTAATTGGGAATTACCCTTTGAAATCATGTGCGATGCAAGTGATTTTGCTATAGGGGTCGTCTTAGGGAAACGTTATGAAAAGCATTTCCGTCCTATCCATTATGCTAGTAAGACGATGACCGAGGCTCAATTAAAGTACACTACAACGGAAAAGGAATTCCTTGCCGTGGTCTATGCTTTTGATAAATTCCGACCTTATCTCGTCTTAACTAAAAGCATCGTGTATACCAACCATTCGACTATCAAGTATCTCTTAGCTAAGCAAGATGCTAAGACGAGATTGCTTCGTTGGATGCTCCTCCTCCAAGAATTTGATGTCACCGTGCTTGACAAAAAAGAAGTCGAGAATCTAGCGGCCGATCATCTCTCTCGTCTAGAAGATCCTCACAAAGATGTTTTCGAGAACAAGGAAATCACCGAAACATTTCCTCTCGAGACTCTCGGTGTAGTGAATTCTAAAGACACCACCCCATGGTTTGCCGACATTGCAAATTACCATGCGGGCAATTTCATAATCAAGGGTATGACGACACAACAAAAGCAAAAATTCTTTCGTGACGTCAAGTTCTATTTTTGGGACGACCCTTATCTCTTTCGGGTTTGTGCGGATCAACTCGTTTGACGTTGTGTTTTTGGTGCCGAAGCTTCTAACATCCTTAGAGCTTGTCACGAGGGACCCACGGGTTGTCACCATGGTGCTAATATCACGGCTAAGAAAGTGTTCGATGCCGGCTTCTTTTGGCCTTCTATCTATCGTGATGCACAAGCACTTGTGAAGTCGTGTGATTCGTGCCAACGTCAAGGAAAATCGTCTCAACGTGATGAAATGCCGCAAAACATAATTCAAGTGTGTGAGATTTTCGACATTTGGGGCATAGACTTTATGGGGCCGTTCCCATCGTCTCATGGTAACAAGTATATCCTCGTCGCCGTCGACTACCTTTCTAAGTGGGTGGAAGCTAAGGCTTTACCTACTAATGATGCTCGTGTGGTAGTGAAGTTTTTGAAGCAACTATTCTCTCGGTTCGGAACCCCTCGTGCTATTATAAGCGATCGTGGAACCCATTTTTGTAATGACCAATTCGAAAAGTTCTTAAAGAAATATGGAGTTACTCATCGTCTTTCTACGGCTTATCACCCGCAAACGAGTGGGAAAGTCGAGGTTTCGAACCGAGCTTTGAAGAGGATTTTAGAGAGGTCGATTGGAGAAAACCGTGCTTCATGGTCTGACAAACTCGATGACGCTTTATAGGCCTTTAGGACCGCTTATAAGACACCTATCGGTTGTACTCCTTATAAGTTAGTCTATGGGAAGAATTTTCATTTGCCCATTGAATTGGAGCACAAGGCATATTGGGCCCTTAAGAATGCAAACTTTGACTTGAAGACCGCGGGAGATCAACAGAAAATACAATTGAATGAATTAGATGAACTAAGAGATAATGTTTATGAAAAATCATTGATTTTCAAAGAAAAGACTAAAAATTTTCATGATGCAAAGATTAAAAACCGGGTTTTTAACGTTGGTGATCAAGTGTTACTTTTTAACTCTAGACTAAAGATATTTTCCGGGAAATTGAAATCTCGTTGGTCGGGTCCTTTCATCATTACACAAGTGTTTCCTTATGGGACCATCGAGCTAGCTCAAAATGATGGTCCTAACTTCAAGGTGAATGGACATAGGCTTAAGCACTACTTTGGTGGGGAAATTCCTTCATTGGATGACCTCGACCAAGTCACCTTCCCCAATGATAATTAGCATTGAGGGGATCGAGTCGAGCTCATGACTCGCTAATAAAAAACGAGGTACCTCGTGGGGGAGATCCCATGCTTATCTTTTTATGCTTTCTAATAAATAATGAGAGGGGATTTGTGCCCTTCCAACTCGTTGTCTCGTGGTTGTTTGTGATTGTGTTATCTAGATCATCATCATCATCTACGATTGAAGACTCTCGTGTTCGTTTACGTGAGCCTACATCGTTTGCTTGAAGAAGTTTTTCACGAATCCATGACATATCCTTTATTGTTCTAACAATTATCTTTTAGCATAATTCATAAACGGCTTTAGATATATTGTTGATCACCCTTTCCATGCTAGATCCTAAGCATTCGATTCTTCGTCTCTAGTATGGGGGTGCTCCACCTTTAGACTCGAAACATTGAGGACAATGTTTAACTTTAGTATGGGGAGGGGGGGTGAATAGGTACTTGCTTTGCTACGCCCTCACGTTTTCCAACTTTCAATGTTTTGTTTTGTTTTGTTGCTAATAAGGCTAAAATGGCCAAATTTAATTTTTTCTTAGTTTTAATAAGTGTTTTTAAGACACGAATGTATATTTTCCGATGGGTAGAATAAGAGCTAATTTTTTACTTGATGGGCATTTGGAGCCCTTTACATTCCTTAACCCGCTCAATTCAAGTTTTGCTAGACTTTTATATAGGGAACTTTAAAGCGCGAAGTCTTAGCTCATTCGGGTTAAGAACAAGAACTTTTCGCAAGTTCCTATAATTGATCCTAGAAAGTCACTTATCAAGGGAACTACAAAATGCATTCTCTAAACTTGAAAAAGTCCAAGAAAGTGCAAGATCCTATAGGTGGCTTGAAAACCCAAGACTTTGATTTGATATAGTCTTAATGAAAGCTAATCCAAATTTGGCTTAATTTTGACTTGCATGGCTAAGTATTCACGAGTCTCTTTAATTAGAGGTCTTTATATAGTGAAGAACGAGAGATGATAGAGTTAGACAAGTGATCATGCTAAACGTAGAACATGAAAATGTTCTTTCAAAAACTCATATGTTTTTAATTGTGGCTTTTTCTCCCATAAGATCAATGCATTTGGAATAAAAATAATTGCAATAAGTAAGGTCGTACGATTTGAAAGGTTACTTAGCTTCTAGCACAAGAGCGTTTAAAAGTTGCTCGGGGTTGAATAGAGTTCATAGCCAAGGCATAACTTATTGAAGCGGGACGCGAAGATTGGTGAAGATCCAAAAAGGCCCTAACAAGGCATGAGGAGCTCTATTTTGTTGCTAAAGATCCAAGATGATGTGAAGTATCATTATTCCAAAATCAATATGAAGGATCGAGACACACGACGAAAAGCAATTACTCCCCTAAAGATCATGGAAAAAGTCTATCCAAAAATACCCTTACAAGGTATGAGGATAAATATATCCAAGTCCGAAAAGGAGGCGGATCGTTGTAGATCAAAATCCAAAATAAAGATTGAAGGAAAATGATGAAGTCGTGGTCCAAGTATGAAGAATCTCTCAAAAACGTCAAGTGAAGAAATTCCAAAATATGAAGAGAAGACCATAATTTCAAGAACGTCTTCCCAAGATTTGAAGTATGAAGTACATGCCAAATATTGGTCCAAGAAAGGTCTCAAATCGTGAAAAGAGTTATGTCAAGATATGAACTTAAGGAGATACACGAGAAGCCGTTTTAAAATATTTTGTCCTTCGGCTAACTATCGATTAAATCGTGCTATTTTGCTTTCGGACTAATAAATACTCAAATAAGTCAATATGAATCACTTGTGATCCATGACAAATAGTTAAAAAATTCTAGAAACCCATTTCCTTTCATAATAACTAGGATTGCGGGGAGAAGAAGTATTACACAATTTGAACGTATGAGTAGTGTTAGCATTGTGACTTGTACCAACAATGATCTCGTTTTTGCCCTTAGCATAGAATGTATGACAACCAAGGATGACGAAATTTACTCTATGGGACATTTACTTGTTTCTATTCATTGACCCTAAAAGTCACATTCATGATGAAAATCATACATTATGTCTTTACACATCTTAGTAGTATTGTTGCAAGTCTTTTACTTTTCAATAAAGGGTAATAAAATTGAATTTTGGTGATGCTTAGATACTTTATTCTAGCATTGCGTGAGGGCACGACAATGGCTTAGTATGGGGGAGTGATGAGATGGCTTTTATACATGATCTCATCGTTCTTTTCGGGCTTTAAATGCATAAAATGTCATAAAAATACCATATATATGCTTGTATTTGTTTACTTGTGTGTTTTAGGTATGGATATCGTGAAAAAGACAAAAGATCACAAGAAACAAGGAAAAACGGACACGAGAAACGAAGCCGTACAAAGAACCGGGCCCTAGTTCATGAATTATCCAAGAAAAACCCTTGAATACTTGAAGATGTACAAGATTGATCCTCAAAATATGAAGAAATGACACTTAAAACCCTTGTATACTCATAATTACAAGTTTGGTCCCTTAAGTTTGTCAAAATTACAAAATGGTCCTTCAACTTTGAAGAATTGGCAAGTTTAGTCCCTCAAAAATTCTAAATTGTCAATTATGGTCCCTCATGAAGTCAAAGATACAATGAAGACCTTTGAAGATCAAGAATGTCAAAAATCAGTCCCTCAAATATTCAAAGATGGCAAAAACAACCCTTGAAACCTTTATTGCAAAGTTTGGTGGCAAAAGTGTGAAGTTTAAAACTTATTTAACAAAGGGAAGTAAGTTTTGTTGCTGAAAAACGTGTTATACAACTTTCACCAAAATACAAGGACTACTATTGCCACACCAAACTTTCAAACCAGATAATTGCGCCAAACAAGTTACTTTCCCCCAATTTCGGATCAAACGAGTTACTGTCTACCATCAAGAACCTAGTAACTCCTTCCACTTAAACAAAGGGTAAATTGCAATTACCCATACCCACACTTTATTCACACGCCCAGAAACACATCCCACACACAAAACCCTCAATCCCACTACCCAAGTGACCCCACACTCAACCTCGTCGACCAATGAAAACACAACTTCCTCTCCAAGGAATCTGACGTGGCCAAATCAACAGCTTAGACTCATAGATTAGCCCCAAAGCTTAAATGAACGGTTTTGATCAAAATGGACAGCTCAACAACAACAAGCACTCAAGGGCATTCTGGGAAATTTCTAGCTAGGGTTTCTTTGTATTTTTCATTCTAGAATCGTCTACTAGTGCCTATATAAGGAGACCTCCACTTGTGAGAGTCCCTTGTTCCAGATTTTATCTTTAATCTTTGTAATTCCTTTTTATTTAAATAAAAGTTGATTTTCTGAAAATTTTGATTTCTCTTTGTGTTTGATAAAAGTTTGGTGTTTGAGAAGATAAAATCTGAGTTCCACTTATCTGTTTTGATGGTTTTTGAGGCAAGGTTTTAAGTAATAAAGCTTGTGTTTCAAAAAGATCAAGTTTCATATTATTTGTTCATCATTGTGGTTTGTTGATCTTAGCAGGTACAAGGAAGCTGGTGCTTGTTTTGCTAGCACCTCAGCTCAAACATTCCAAGGCTTAGATGTGAGTCTTGGAGGTTTGCATCTCTCTCCTTTTTCATTTTTCTGATTTTTGCTTAATTTTTGGTGATTTTGCATGTTTTGTTGTGGATCTGTGTTTTTATGCTTGATTTGAGTTTCTGAGGTTGATTAATAGTTGTTAGGGTGGATTAGATCTTGTTTGATAGGTTAAAACACAACAATCATTTGGAAGATTGCAAAATCAGATTCCAAAGGGGTGTTTGGGTTAACTGATTCAAAGGGATTTAAGGCTTCTTTTGTTGTGGTACTTGGTTCTATTGAGTTGTTACATGCTTATCTGTTCTTAAGTGTTCATTATCTGTAAGTTTTGTGGGCTTGAACAACCAAATCAAATAATAGGCTATAAAATCGTGATTACTTGGTAATATTGGCTGAAATTTAGAGGACACCTAGATCTAATCATAGACTAGGGTTAATAAGTGTTAAATCTAAGTTAATACAACCAGGGAAGTAGGATTTGAGTGCTAAATTAGGATTTGTGGTCATCTATATCAGAAGAAGTGTTTGTGTTCTTGAAGTTCATATCAGTAACCTGCATATGCTTTGATCTGCTTGTAATCTTTAATTCAGTGATTGGAATAAGTTTGTTTGTGCTTATTACAGTTATTATATCTTTTGTATGCATTTGGTTCATTCTGGTTTGCTTATTCATGCTAAAATTGCTTAAGAGTGCATAACTGCTTATTTGCTAAGTCTGTATTATATCTGGGCATTGTTGGCTTATTCTGTGCTTATTGGCTTATTGGAAGTGTGATATTTTGCTTGATTGTGACTCCTTACAACTCACTGGTTGTAAGGGTGCCTTTGTTATCCATCAAATCATAGTAAATCTCTCACAAATCTCTAGTCAAAAAGTCAAAGCAGTGGGAACCAGTTCCTACCGAAAGTTCCCCCTGCTAGTGTAATTGGGTGTTCAACTTATCAATAAGCTATTCCATCTTATTCAAACGTGCAACAACTTTAAGTTTGTAATAGGTGCTCCTTATTTGACCCATTTGTTCATACTGGAGCATTTGGAATGTTGACTTTAAGCTTTGTCTAGAAAACCAACTCATTTGACTTTTTCATAAGTGCTTATTGGCTTATCCAGCTTATTTGGCTTTGCTTATTGAACTTTTCTTGATTGATTTGGCTTAATTAAGTTGTTTAGAGTCTTTTGCAAGTTGAATCAAGTCCTGAGGTGGTCTAGAACTTCAAGTCGACTATTTTGTCCTTTTGTGAAATTTTTCTTTGCTTATTTCTGGCTTATTGAGTGTGCTTTTTCAAAATTTATTTTCACAGATCTCTTACGCATCTCAAAAGAAGGTTGTGTGTTTAAGCAGAGCTTATGGCATTGGCTTATTGCTTAATGGGCTTATTGGCCCAATAAGAATAAGTTGTTGACTATTTAAGCTGTGATAAGCTTAGAATCAGCTTTTGGTCCTTCAGACTTTTGTGTTTAGAATTAAATTTTGAGTCAGATAGGGCTTTTTTAGGTCATTTGGGCCTAGTTTGACTTTTTTGGCCCAAAAGCCCGTTAAGGTTGACTGTTTCTGGTTTTAGCCCATTTGGGGCCCCATTAGGGGGCCCATTAGGGGTAATTTTGTAATTTCACTTTCATTTTCTGATTATTTAGGTTAAACTAAACTAGTTTGTAAGTTTTTAGAATTTTTTATAATTTTTGGATTTTTAATATTATTTTAATATTATTTTATTATTAACTTTTAAATTTCACATTTTTGCACTTTTTATATTTTTCTTCGGTTTAATACATTAAAATAGGATTTTTGCAACTCTTAGATTAATTTTATCATCATTAGATTAATTTTTATAATTATTTTAAGATTAAATAGTTTTTAAATCATTTTAAATAGTTTTTATTAGTTTAAAAATTTATAAAAATAGTTTTTAATCTTTTTAGGTCATTTTAGAGGTTTACCAATTGAAAAATCTTTATTTGGGATTTTTGATAATTAATTTTTTTTAGGGCTTTAATTAGCATTTAAAAATTAATATTTAATTAATTAAAAGGTTTGAAAAAGTTTTGATCATTGGTAAACTCTTAGTTTATTTAATTTGATTTTCGGTTATTTTTTGGGAATTTTTTAGAATTTATTTTTATTTTAGCCCTTTTTACGGTTTTACGTTTAGTCGTCGTAGTAATTAATTTCACGTCTTCGTCATTCTATTTTATCATCCCCTTCTCTCAAATATTAATCTCTAATCTTGTCACATTTTAGTCACACACATATACCTCCTTGGGAAACAAACTTTATTCGGGTCATTAACACTTGATTTTCCTAAATCATTTGTTTAATACTTACCGCTCATTTACGCTCTTTTGTTTTCCTAAACATGAGTCGTAATTTACCACAATCACTAAGCTTTGGTATGAAAAAGAACCACTGGGTTCGATTTTGACATGGGACGATTTAGTGTCTAAGTTTATGAATTATTTCTTTCCACCATCTAAAACAACTCACTTTAAAAATGAGATCACTAGATTTAAACAAAAAGTGCATGAATCGTTTGGAGTTGCTTGGGAAAGGTTTAAGGATTTGTTGATACAATGTCCACACCACGGTTTCATGGAGCTACACCAAATCAATACTTTTTATAATGGACTTATAATAAGTGTGAAGACACTTATCCTTTTACCACTTATTTCCAATAATAACAAAACGAAAACTTGTATTTAATGTCGTAAAAGCCGGAATTATGCGTGGTTTGTGTTTTTATTGTGTTCTAGGACAAAAATATGAAAAAGGAAGAAAACACGGGCTTTCACGGGCTTTTATCGAAGAAAAAGACAAAAGACGAAGTCAAAAGATCAAAAGTGCAAGAAGAACGGAAGTTAAAGGCCTATTCTAAAGATTTATCAAAGAAAAAGTCTAAAGACGGAAGTTTAACGAGGTCGAAGAACCAAGTCTACTAAAAGAAGAAAATTATAAGACAAGTTCATTTGATCATTCGACAAATCCCGAGACAAATTCGAGAAAGTCGAGTTATTTAAAAAGTCGAGAAGACAAGAAAAAAAGGAAGAAGCAACACACTCCCCTCCTCCTATAAATACCCTCCTAATGGTTCATTAGGAGGTGTTAGTTAGTTAATTTTCATTTTTTAATTTTTAGTTTTTAAGTTACTTTCTCTCTCTAGAATTTTCTCTCTCTAGTTTTTTTTAATCTTTCATTTTAAATCTTTTATTTTGGATCTTAATCTTCAATTTAATCAAGCTTATATCTCTCATTCTACCTTTCTTAATCTTGTGGTGATTTAATTAATCATGTAGTTTTCTTAATCAAGTTGATTGTGTGATTGATTTGTTTATGTGATTAATCTTATGGTTTTGATGTGGTGGATGTTTTAGCTTATTTTGATTGTTGATTTATTAGTGTTTGATTTGTTTTTAATTAAGTTGATTTGGTAGATTAATAGTTTTAATTAAAAATTGATTTTAATAATTTTGTGTTTTTAAAGTTTTTGATTTGTGGCTTATTTAGTTTTTCTTAAAAATTGTTTAGATTAATTTTTGGTTAAGTGCTTATTTGAATTTGCATATTTTTAGCTTATTTTTGATTTTAACTGTTACTGTTATCTTCGTCTTAGCTATCTTCGGAAAAGGGTTTAGAATTCCGAAGATAGCTCTTTTTTCCGAAAACTTTTACCAGCAAATTTCCCTTTTACCCGAAGATTGTTGTTTAACTGAAACTTGTTTATCCGAAAATCACTTCTCATTCCGAAAAAGGTGTTATTCTGAAAAAGTTGTCATATTCCGAAAACCCCATTGTTACTTGAAAATTCCTATTTATTCGAAAATTAGCTTAATTCCTAAAATAGCATGTTATTCCGAAAATCAGCTTAATTCTGAAGATTGCTTATTTTTCCGAAAATCTTTGATTATCCGAAAACCTTGTGATATTCCGAAAAATACCCTTTATCCGAAAAAGTTGGTATTCCGAAAATAACTTGTTATTCCGAAGAAACCTGTTTATCCGAAATTAGCCCATTATTCCGAAAATCCACCTTTTTTCCGAAATCCTTTCTTTTTTTCGAAGATATCATTTATTTCGAAGACAGCCAGTTTTTCCAAAATTATTTGTTTATCCGAATTTGTGTGATTTATCCGAATATATCATATTATTCCGAAAATTGTCCTTATTTCGAATATCACTGCTTTATCCGAAAACCTTGTCTTTTTCCGAGAATAGCCTTTATTCCGAAGAAGTTGGATTATTCTGAAAATGCATGATTTATCCGAAAAAGAATCTTTATTCCGAAAAAGGTAAGATTATCCGAAGAAGAAGATTAATCCGAACTTGTTGATTTTTCCAAGGATCAGTTTACACAGTAATCAAGGTTAGATTTCTCGTTTATTTTTATAATTTTAGCTTTTACTTTTACAAGTAGAATTAGATACACCAAAGCTCCCCCTTTTAGTGACCAACACCAATAATTCCACTTTTAACCGTGATCAATTCGGATTGAATCGAGTACAAACAACACTTCAAGAGTACACGAACACACACATAACCATTAAATCAACTTAATATGGTTGAACAAGATTCTTTAAATGCCACCGCGGGTGGTAATCTTTTAAGAAAAACTCCAAGAGACGCGTGGGGTATCATTGAGAATAAGTCTATAGTGCAATATTCACGAAACACACCGGTTGTTTGCAATGTGAATTCATCTAATACCGAGATTGCTAGATTGGACTCTAAGTTTGATAGTGGATTTGCTACGTTGTTGAATGAGATTAGGAAGAATCCTCATGGTTCGATTAATATGGTTGAGAATTTTTGTGTATCATGTGGTGGAGCACATCCGAATTATGCTTGTTCAACCACGGGGTTTGATCAAGCTAATGCTTTTGCCGTGACGAGAACTTATGGCTCTAACGATCAAGCTCCTCGTCAAAACCATGTTGCTCCACCGGTTCAAAATAGATACAACAATGGAAATAATGGGAATAATTTTAACTGTGGTAACCAAGAGAAATTTAATCAAGGAAATAGATTTCATGCTAATCAAAACAATCGAGGTTTTTACAACAATAAAAATGATTTATCAAGCTACATCAAAACAAATGAGGAAAATTTGAAAGCTCTTCAAAACAATATTCAAGGACAAATGGCAACTTTGAAAAATGAATTTCAAAATACGATCAAGGGGGAAAATAACAAGATTGAGCTTAACCAACAAAGATTAGAGCAACACCAAAATCGTATGAAACAAAGTTTAGAACAAAGCCAAAACTGTTTTGAGGGAAATCAAGCTAAGTTTGAGAACAAATTACTTTCGATGTTTGAGGATTTTATGAGCAAACCCTCCTCTTCTTCGGGTGGCTTACCTAGCAACACCATTCCAAACCCGAAAGGAGAGATTAAGTCCATCACTGTTTACAATGATTATGATAATTTAGAAGAAGTGCTCGAGTTTGATCCTCTACCAAAAGAGACATTTCTTGATGTTACCAAGGCTACCTTAGATGCTAATTTTTCTGCGATTTTCCATAATTTCTATCCCGCGAAATATGGAGATCCGGGTCAACTCTTGATACCTTGTGTTTTCAAAGGGCTTGAGGAATGCAAAGGTGTAGCCGATCTAGGAGCTAGCATCAACTTAATGCCTTTATCCATTTGGAAGACTCTTGACTATTTCCCACTTACTCCTACTCGAATGATCATTGAGCTTGCTAATGGAACCACCGCCCACCCGGTTGGTATAGCGGAAGATGTCATTGTTAAAGTGGGGATGTTTTTGTACCTTGCCGATTTTGCAATCGTTGATTATGAGACCAACCCTCGTGTGCCTTTAATTTTAGGACGTCCATTTTTGTGCACGGCTCAAGTTCAAGTTGATATGAGGAAAGAAGAGATAAAATTGTTTTATGAGGATAAACATGTCGTTTTCAAAACGAAAAAACTTCCAAAATTTGTTTCTAAAAATGTGGAAAGTTTAAAACTTGTTAAACCTATTGAAAGTAACACAAATAAGGATGATGTTTGTTCCGTTGAAAAGTGTTGTAATATTACCTCGTCTCCACTTACTCTTAAAGATAAGATCGATAAGGAAATTGATGATTACCTTAGTGCACCATTCGATGCTAGTAAGTTTGATTGTGAGAATTTTGATCCGGAAAGAGATATTGCTTTAATTGAAAAATCATTGAAAATGGACTCATTTTCACTCTCTCCGAAGGACCAAATTGATGATCCTAAGGCACATACTTCATTTGAAGAGCCTTTGATTCCTAACTTCACACCGAGTGAGGTTAGTGACTATTCGTTGGATGAGTTCGTCGATGAACTTGTTGCTCTTATTGATCCACTTCCATGGGGAAGTGAAGACGTTTTCGATCCCGAGATCGAGCGTGATTCTCATGTTTTACCTACCATTCTTGAGGAGCTCTCCGATGAACTTCCTTCTAATGAGAATGATGATCTTGTATCCGAGTGTGACACACTTGATACTTTGTCGGATATTACTTGTGATGACAAGATTGATGACACTTATGTGACTTACTCGAATCCTCTCAAGTTTCAATGAACAATAATCCATTGTTTAAAGAGGATTTTGAGAGCATCACACCTCTTTCATCTCACAACCTTTGTGATGATGAACTCTTCTTTAAGGAGGTTGATGAGTTTCTTTACATAGACATTCCTTCGGAATTTGAGGAAGAGTCTAATAACGGTGTTGAAAATCCTTGGTTTGATCACCCGATTTATGATGATGATAATGTTGACCCGGAGGGAGAAATTTTCTTTACTATAAATCTTCTTCCCACTCGCTTTGATCTTAATGTGTGGGGTTTTCATGTGATTCGTTTTGAGTATCATGACCCCTTTGTTCATATTCATAAGAGTGATAAGGTCAACAAAGTCATACAAGTTGATACCACTATGGATGAAACTTTTACCACACCATTACTTTGTGCTTTATATGATTTTGGATTAGTATGGGGGAGCCACCGTGTTGTCTATTCCTTTCTCTCCCGAGGACGAGGTATTCGATCCCGGAATCGTTGATTTAGGGAAATCGCGGCCTTTCACCGATGTAATAATTGAAAGACTTTTCGATCATCTTGGTGCGAGTTTATCTCGGGGAGCATATTATATCCATATCATGGTTCGTGACATTGACCACTATCTCTTTTTGGAGATTTATGTTGCAGTTTTATCCTTTCGTTTGTCATCCGACAACGAGGATGTGATCTTTGACCCCGACATCGTGCTTTATTATGGATTTTATTCCATTATGCCGGTTTTCACCATTTTCCCTAAGAACCAATGAATGCGGGGATCGAGTCGAGCTCATGACTCGGTTAACAAAAACGAGGTGCCTTGTGGGGGAGTCTCATACATTCTATCTTCTATCTATTTTCTAACATTAATAAGGCTTGCTCTTTTCTAACACTAATAAGGCTTGATCTTTTCAAGCTCGTGCTCGTGTTTTGTTGTGTTGTGAATCTTAGGTATGACCCTAATTATTAAAGACTCTTCATGTTTTAGCAAGGGGGTGTTACTCTTGAGCTAGGAAACATTTTGGACAATGTTTGGTTTTAGCATGGGGGAGTCAATCGATATAATCGCTTGCAATTGCTTTTTTCGTGTTCAAACGTAATCGTTTTTCTCGCTTTTCATAAAAATTTTTAATTTTTATTGTTATTTTATGTTTTATAATAAAGAAAATAAGTCTTTTTGACACAAATGTAGGCTTTCCGTTGGTGAAAATAAAAATAGTTTTTGACTCGAATCGGTTTTTACCTTAGCTTTTTCCTTAATGTGTTTAAATCAAGTTTTGCTAGACTTTTATATAGGGAACTTTAAAACGCGAAAGTCTTAACTCATACGGGTTTAAGAACGATAACTTTTCGCAAGTTCTTATAATTGATCCTAGTAAGTCGTTTATCAAGGGAAATTTAAAATGCAAATTCTAAACTTGAAAAAGTCTAAGAAGATGCAAGATCCTATAGATTACTTGAAAACCCAAAACTTTGATTTAATTGGCTAAGTATCCATTAATTTCACATTTTTAAAATTTTACAATATGGAGAACAAGAGATGATAAAGTTTAATCATAAGTTTTTGAGGTTAATTCTTCCTTGTATAAGTATTTTTGTGTTTGATTTAATCTCCTCGCATTTATTTTTCACGCTTGGATAAATAATTGCTTAATAAATGAAGTTTTTAGCGGTTTAGGCTTAATATCTTAACTCGTAACTCCTTCTTTTTCTTCCCTTGTAATTAAAGTGAGAACACATTAAGGGTGTCAGCGTCATGGACTTTTGATCATGGGATTGCGGAAATTTGGCTTACTATAAATATCATATTAATAAAGAAGAATAAATAAAAACATGTTCTCTATGAGCCTTCGGGTGGGAGTCATGTAGCACTAACCTTGTCATTAGAGCCTTAGGGTGTATGGCATGGGGACGTGTTTAATAAAAATTGCTTCATCATCATGAGCCTTAAGGTGGGATGGTGAATGTCAATTCCCTTGTTTATGTCCAAGGAGCCTTCGGGTGTGGATTATAAATAAGGAGCACTTTTACATCTTAAAGAGCCTCAAGGTGTATGATGTAATTGTTGCTAACTCCATTAATAAGGTCAAAATTGACTTTGGAGGATTTATTGTTGCTTTAAGTAGACCTATTAGCCAAATTTCGGATCCGGGGATTTTATCCCTCAAATCGTGTTAAGTTATCCTTGATGTGGGCTTTCTTTAGTGACAACGGTTTTTGAAGTCGAGGTTAGGTTTTGAGTGTTGGGTTTACACCGTTTTTGCCTTCATTTTTGGACTAATAATTATCAAATAAGTCAAATGAGCCTTTGGATAAATGACAATAATTTAAAATCTAGAGATACAATTAGGAATAAAAGGAGATTGGGTTTAACACAAATTACTTGTATAAGTTGTCTTAACATTGGGACTTATGATTGACAATGATCTTATTTTTAAACTTGGTATGGAAAAGTGAAAAGTCGAGAACGATGAATCTATTTGAGTTTTATGATCCTAAAAGTTATTTTTCAAATAATGAAAGCAATACATTATGTCTTTGCAAAATAAAGTGTCATAAGATGAATAAAAGGGTAGTTAGTAGCTTTATTTTATCATTTCGTGAGGACACGACAATTGCTTAGCAAGGGGGAGTTTGATATGAGTGAAATTACTTATATCAATTATATCAATAAAGAGACATAAAATGAATAAATATAGCATTGTATATGTGTATTTGTTGTTTCATGTGTGTAGGTACCCATTATCACAAAAATCGGCAAAAACGACACGAATTTGAAGAAAAGATCGAGAAGCCAAAAGACGAGTTCGTCTTTAGAGGATTTAATATTATAAAGGTTATTTGGGCCTTGTGAGACCCACATTGGTGTAATGGGCCTGAAAGTCCATTAAAATAGTTATGTATTTTGGAAAGCCCATTATGAGCCCAACAACACAACTATTAGAAGACGTGAGGAAGTGTTGGGCCCAAGCCCAATTGCACAAGTTTATGAAACGAAGGAGTAATTTATAATGGATAAAGCCCATTAGGTTAAATAATTTAACAGACGATGGATAGTATTATTTAAAGTGAATAACTTTTCACTTTCACTTGGTCAAACACCCACTTTCTCTCCTTCGATACTTACAAGAAAAATAACGCAGACAACCATCATCTTCAAATAAACCCTAGATCAAAAGTCAGAAATTGGGGCTTTTCTACTATTTGGAGAGTAGTTTACACTCGCCTCTAATTAATCTACTAGTTTTTAGGAGGTTGAAGATGGCACACGTGGCATCTTGATGTGTCATCTCTCTTCTGTGATTGGTGGAATCACCTCCATCCCATCATTGCTCCAAAAACAACAAGCCACATCAGCTTTGTAGAAGCACAACTAGCACAAAGATCGCCACGCTGGCGATCCGAGTGAAAGAAATATTATTTTCCAGCGTTTGATCAAGAGAGAAGAAAGAGAAGATGGAATCAAGGGCCAAGATGATTTGTTGCTCAACAAACCACCTCAACAAAGGGCTTGGGGTTTGCCTATAAAACCCCCCAAATAATATGTGTAATTTATCCCTTTCTTTTTTGTAATTTTATAATGTCAATTTTAGTGTAGGAATTTGTATTTTTCTTTTCAGAATATCGTAATGTTCAATTAAAGATTAATAAAATTTTGGTTTGGTGTTATCTGTTATCTCGTTTTTTTTATTATTCCTGTTAAAACTTTATACAAATTTCTTATATAATAAATGGATGTTATTACGTGATTGTTCATTGAGCTTTATTAATAGCTTAATTTTGAATAATCGAAAGAGATAATGGATAGATATTCACCCACATTGGTTGAATATATATAATATTGTTGGTTTGAATGAATGGTGATTCGCGATGTTTGAGTTTCGATGATGGTGTGATGTTGGTGTAGATTCGGTTCTAAAATCCGCTCAGCGCGCGATTTCTTCTTCAAAGGCTCATCAATATTGGTTAAGCTCGTTTTTAATCATTTTGTATGTTTAAGTTTTATGCTAGTATTAATCTATAAATGATGCTAGACTGAGTAGTTATATTGTGTAAGTGTCGTAGACTGATTTCTTATTAGTTAAGTGTTTAGACTGTTATTTTATTTATGATGATTATGAATTAAACTGTTATGATTAATGAAGTTTTTTGGATCTGATTAGTTAGATATTATGCTGAGTTTAAGTTTCTTGTCTCTTATGATTCAAATGTTACTGCTTAGTTTAATTAAAAATGCTGATGGTTAAATCTGATATTGATAAGTTTGATATAAGGATGGATTTATTCTTATCTGTGTTGATTTATAAGTAGTAAACCAGATCTGTTACATTTCAGCTAGTGAACATGGAAGTTTAAGTATTATTGATTTTTTTTGTTTGCTGTTTTATTTGTTGAATATTTGTTCAAAACTGAGAATGATGATGATAAATTCATATAAGTTGCTGTTTGGTTGTTGATCTGCTGATAAGAAGTTAGCTTTGCTATTTCAGTTTTTATTTAAGTCTGCTCAATATTTCCGTTTTAGAAGTCTTTGAAGTTACTGTTAATCTGTTGAAATTGGACTTGTACTAGATTTGTATATCTGATTTTTTTTGAATCGGATTTTGCCTGTTTTAACTAATTATTGCACTTTGGTTTAACTGATATATGGGCGATTTGTTCATATCTATGATTGTGCTGAGTTTGATTGCTTTGGTTTGTGAATCTCACTGTTAATTGCTTTGAGTATTTGCATTGTGTACTGATCAGCTCTATTGTGCAGACCAAACATATTGTTTGGTTTGCTGTGAAAATTATCACAGAATTCAAAAAAAGTTGAGTCCAAAAATATATATCACAAAAAGTGCCCTTGTGGGACTCGAACCCGTGACCTCACGGTTAACAACCATACGTCTCACCACTGAGCTATAGGCTCTTTTGATAATTAGTTTACAATATTAATTTTAAATACTTTAGTTAACAGTCTTGTTTTATTTTATAAACGTTTATTTACGTTTAATTTTAATGAGTAATGTTTTTAAATTAAACAAATTATTCAAATTTAATTTGTCACAAAAAAGTTGTTTTAGTTTACATATAAAATAATATAATAATAAAATAAAATTAATAAATAAATATTTTATTACTTTTAGAAATTTAAATTGTTTTTTAAAATTAGTTTTTAAATTAATTAGTTTTAATTGCTTTTGTTTCAAATAAATTCATATTTTAATAGATTTAGTTTAATTAAAAATAATTTTCTTAAATAGATTAATTTAGTTTTAAATTTTAAATAGTTTTTAAAATTGTTTTTAATTAAACTGATTTTAAATAATTTTTGTAAAAATATTTTGTTTAATTAAAAATAAATAGTTAAATAAAATTTAAATTGAATAGTTTAAATAATTGTCTTTTAGCTTTTAAGTCGGGTTACGATTCATGGACTTTAGGATTAAAATTGGTAGAATTAAATTAGATAAAAACCGAAACCCAACTCATATCAATTGTCCAAATTAAAATGATCGTTTCAAATTCATAAGGCCCGTGTGTACAACGAACCGGGATCGCTCACGTGTTTAATTGAACTCGTCTTTAGCTTATTTATGGATTATTACCTTTTTCTAAAGGTAATTTCCTAAATTTGCTATATAACGTACTCGATTAAAATACACCGACATTCCTCATCACATCAATATGAATGTTTAGTTTGTCCAACAGTAGGCAAATACTCTTAATTTATTTAGCTCAATGGAAAGCAATAAAATTATAACATGTTCTTCTCACAGTAGGCATGTTTAATCGAAGAAAGATGCAATTTTCTATCTTTTGTGGCAAGACTATATAAAGTTTGAAAAAACAACGCATGCATAAATAAACAATCGGAGTAAGCTTTAAAAAAAGCAAAAGTTCTTACACTTTCATGTAACACCAAATAAAAAGAGCAGTAAGATAAAAATTTATATTTTTTAATGGATATGTACCTTATCGGGTTGACCTGATAACCCGATAACAAACTAAGTAAGACTCTAACCCGACCCTATTAGGTTATCAGGTGTAGCGGGTTGACCCGATAAACCTGATAAGCTAAGTTGAACCATAATTAATCCGACCCTATAAGGTCTTATTGGGTTGGGATCGGGTTCGGATTGGATCGGGTCAACCCATTTGACACTCCTATTTGCTACTGTAATCTTTTTTGTTGTTGTACCAAATTTGTTAATAGTTGAGGTTGTTGAACTTATTTGCTACTGTGATTGTCATTTGTTATATATTTGAACAAGTGTGAAGTTTTTTCACTAATTTTTTAAGATGGTTAATACAAGTTTTTTGCCTAGTAAGAAAATTATCGTTGTTCTAGTCTCTTCGAATTGAAAAATGGATTAACGTGCGACTCAGCTGTCTTTTGGTGGAAACAAATGTTTTGTCGTTGTAGTAAAATTAAAAGTGCGAGACTTTAAAGTAAATCTAAATCTAATTGAAAATAAATGACGAGAAATTAAAACGTGACGAAAATTAAAAGGCAATTAAAGTAAATAACGCAACTTAAAACTATCCTAAAGGCAAACTTTAAACGCAACTAAAACTTAAACTAAGGCAAAAATAAATCTAAGGCAAAAATAAATCTAAGGCAAGTAAACTTAAAGTGCGACTAAGGAAAAAGGCGGGAAAAGTAAAGCTTAAAAATTCAAACTTAAAACAGAAACTTAAAATAACCTGAAAACAGCTCATTCGGAATAAACCTTCGTTCGGAATGATCATTCGTTCGGAATGTCACCTTCGTTCGGAATAATTTTTTTTCACTCGGAATATTTACCAAAACCCTTGATCCGGAATAAAATGTTCACCCAGAATATTACTTCATTCGGAACAAATTGCTCATCCGGAATAACTCTTTATTCGGAATAAAAGCTTCACTCGGAATAATCACAATAAAGCCTTCATTCGGAATGATAAGCTGATCCGGAATATCTTCTGATTCGGAATACCAAGTTGATCCGGAATAAATCACAATAAAGCCTTCATTCGGAATATTCCGAATGAACAACCACAACCTTGATCCGGAATATCTCCTTGGTTCGGAATATCCACTGATCTGGAATATTGTGTTTATCCGGAATACTCAAGTTGATCCGGAATATGGGCTTGGTTCGGAATATGTTGCTGGTCCGGAATAACAAACTGATCCGGAATATGTCACTTATCCGGAATAAGTTCTTTATTCGGAATACTCACAACAAAACCTTGATCCGGAATAACTGTGCTTGATTCGGAATGTACCTGGGAAAAACAGTAACGAAGAACACGGGGAACAAAAAGAAACACGAATCTACCAAAACTAATCAAATCAAACCAAAAGATTAAGCAAGACTAACCACAAATTATCTAATAACAATAACCTATCAATCCAAATCAACAAAACTAACAAATATAACCAAATCAATCAAAACCCACTTAATCAATTTAATAAAAACTCAATAACATGAACATGAACAATAAGCATAAAGATTAAAGTTTAACAAAGAAAGGTAGATAGGAGATGAACAATAAAAGTAAAGATTAACAACAATTAAAAGGAAACTTACTTGAAATTAAATGATATTAAGGTGCAAGACAATTAAATAAATGACATGTATTTAAATGTGCAAGTAATTAAAAATGGAAGAGCTAATTGTCACACTTAGCCAACAAAATGAAATGAAAGCCTAAGGATCCTATTTATAGTGGATTAGGGAGGTGCTTAGTGGAAGCTTCCTCCCCTCTTTCTTCTTTCTTTAATTATCCTTTAGTCCTTGTCTTCTTAATTCTTCGACTTTTGTCTCGGGATTAATAACTCGTCTTGTAATTTCTTCAATAAATTAGACTTGAGTTCTTCGGCTTTTAGTAAACTTTCGTCTTTTGACTTTTTCTTCGATAAATCTTCAGAATTGGTCTTGGACTTCCGTTCTTTATGCACTCTTGATTTCTTGACTTCGTATTTTGTCTTTTTCTTCGATAAAAGCCCGTGAATGCCCGTGTTTTCTCCCCTTTTCACATTTTCGTCCTAAATCACAACAAAAACACAAACCACACATAATTCCGACATTTACGACATAAAATACACGTTTTGGCTTGGTTATTATTGTAATTAAGTGGTAAAAGGATGGGTGTTTACACACCTATCAAATCCCCTACACTTGACCATTGCAATGTCCTCATGCAATGCATTAGTTACAAAGCACGTTTTACATTTTCCATCATAATCAATCCATATTGGCCTTTATTAAAGAGATAGAAAATTAAAACATTCAAAGGAAGAAAGTAAGTAAACAAATCAAAGACATACCTTAGGGTTTTGGAAATGTTATGAATGATCATCATCCTCAAGTTTTCACATTCTCCAAACCAAGCTTAAAAACGAGATCATTGTTATTATAAGTTAGTAAACTAACACGAACTCTTGTGGGCCAATTATTTACTTAGACTCCCTTATTCCTAGGTGTATCTCTTATATTTTATTGTTGTCTTGAATGATCACTAGGATGCATTGTTGACTTATTTCGATAGTTATTTAGGCTGAAAATAAAGTGGGACGATTTAATCAATAGTTAGCTAAAGGACAAAATATTTTAAAACTGCTTCTCGGGACCTCATAAAGTTCATATCTTGGCATAACTCGCTTCGCGATTTGAGACCTTTCTCGGACCGATATTTGGCAGCGACTTCATACTTCAAATCTTGAGAGACGTTCATGAAATAATGGCCTTCTCTTCATAATAGGAATTTCTTCACTTGAAGTTTTGAGAGATTCTTCATACTTGGACCACGACTTCTTCATTTTTCTCCAATCTTTATTTGGGATTTTGATATACAACGATCCGCCTCCTTTTTGGACTTGGATCTATTTATCCTCATACCTTGTTAGGGCCTTTTTGGATAGACTTCTCCATGATCTTTACGGGAGTATTTGCTTTTCGTCGTGTGTCTCGATCCTTCATATTGATCTTTGATAAATGATTCTTCACATCACTTTGGATCTTTAGCAACAAAATGTAGCCCTCATGCCTTGTTAGGGCCTTTTCGGACTCGCCAATCTTCGCATCCCGCTTCAATAAGTTATGCCTTGTCTATGAACTCTAATCCATACCGAGCAACTTTTAAACGATCTTGGGCTAGAAGCTAAGTAACTTTTCAAATCGTACAACCTTATTTATTGCAGATAAATTTATTAGCAAGCGATGGGAGAATAGGCTTATAATTAACTCACATAAATTCATGAAAGAATACCAAACTTATAATTGACTCTATCATCTCTCGTTCTCCACAATTTAAAATCTCAAGGAACGAGACTCGTGGATGCTTAGCCTATTAAATCAAAGTTTTGGGTTTTCGAGTCATCTATAGGATCTTGCAAATTCTTAGACTTTTTCAAGTTTAGAAATCGCATTTTAAAGTTCCCTTGATAAACGACTCTCTAGGATCAATTACAGGAACTTTGCGAAAAGTTCTTGTTCTTAACCCGTGAGAGTTAAGACTTTCGCGTTTTATAGCTCCCTATATAAAAGCCTAGCAAAACTTGACTTAAACACGTTAAGGATACTAGTTAGAGTAAACTTAGATAAGTAAACTCGGGTTGAGTCAAAAGATTCACAACGTTTGAAAATTAAAACCACTTTATTAAAATTTATTCTAGCAAGGCAATAAAATAACTAAAATAAAGGAAAAACTACTTGGCCAAAATAGATCAAAAATTTTGAAAAATGTCAAAAAATTGATTTTCCGGTTAAAATGAGGACAAATGCAAGGAAAAGACCACTTAACTTCGATAGAAGTCCCCCTACACTTGATATAAACATTGTCCTCAATGTTTAAGCATGTGGGAGTAAACTCCCCTACACTTAGGACATTGTGCACGCTGATTAAATCTTGCTAAGAAAGAGACAACTAAAGAGATTCCTATTTTAATATAGAGCAATATAAATTAGTGAATCGAAAAGAGTTTAGGATAGAACCGGGAAGACGGAAATACAGAATCACGGGTTGTCAATAATCATCAAGAGTGGATCATTGAAAGCTCGAATCCCTGAATATGAGAAGAGAGGAAATAGCAAACACCAACGGGTCTCCCCTACACTTAGGATAAAGATAGCTAAAAGATAGATACTTGGGTTGCCTCCCAAGAAGCGCTTGATTTTTGTTCACCGAGTCGTGAGCCTGACTCGACCTTGATTAGCATAGGAAGAAGCATGAAAAACATCCACCGGGATCAAATACATAGTTTTCGTCCATCAAATAGCACAAACTTAAGGCGAATGATGAGACTGCTTTTATACATAGTCTCATCGTCTAAATCAGGCTTAAAATGCATCAATTATCATTAAAAATGCCAAATATATGCTCGTGTTTGTTGCTTGTGTATTTTAGGTACGGATATTGAGAAAATGACAAAAGATCACAAGAAACATGCAAAAACGAACACGGGAAATGATGCCGCACAATGAACCGGACCCGAATCAAGAATTTCCATTCAAGTCCTTAAAGTTTGAAGATTTGTCAAGATTGGTCCCTCAACTTTTAAAGACTTGTCACTTTTGGCCCTTGTAAACCTCAAAAAATTACAAGTATGGACCTTAAATTTCAAGAGAATACATGTTTGGTCCTTGAAGAATGCAAAATTATGCATAAATTATCCTTGAATCATGTTTTGTAAAGTTTGAGGGGGCATTGTGTAATTAAGCCATAGTGTGTACAAAGGAAATGAAGGGAAATCTGCTCAAAACTTGGAATGAAAAGAAAATGGGAGATGAGGGACTAAAAGCACCCAGACAACAAACTTTTATCCACCTATGGCAGCCTGCCACGTCACCCAAAACCCATTTACCCGACCCATACCCTATCTATATCCACACCCAGCCTACAACTAAACCCAACCAGCCCTTTTACCCACTAAACATATTATTATTAAAAACAATTTTTTTTAAAAATACGTTTTAATTAAATATTAGGGGCGGGTAACTTTTTCTTTGTCCCTAAACAGATAAAAATCCCCTATTGTTCCACCCAAGAACCCTAATCAACCTCAACATTAATCCCCTAAATTACACTATCATCTACAACAGATTAATGATTAACACTTAATCAAACACAACCCCACTTTCAAATTCCCATCACACTCACTCCCTGGTCCCCAAAACCCCACCCATTGGCAAGAAGACAAAGAGATGGCAGAGAATCGACGATTTGGAGGATTTGCTTAATGCCCACACCAAATCCAACGTTCAGAATCAACTCATCACAGCCTGTCCATCACAAAACTCCAAACAAAGATCACATGATTTCAAGACGAATTCAAAAAGAGGAATCAAGACCAGCATATTCGATTTATGAACGAATCTTCAAAGGGTATTTCTGGACTTTCAAACGATTAGGGTTAGCATTATTTTCATTTTCTAGAATCATCTTGTAAACCCTATATAAAGGGTGGTAGGATTAGCTTTAGTTCATGTTCTTGTTTTCCTGGTTCACTCTCTTGTAAAGCCTTTTTATTTCAATGAATGAAAATTATGGTTTAGTGTTGTGAAGAAAACGAGTTCCAATCTTTAATTTCTGTTTTGTTTGCAGTTTAATCATTTGGGTTGTGTTTGTTTCAGGAGTTTTACTTTATAAACTTTGTTCCAATTGTTTTTTTTACTAAGTAATCTGAGTGTGTTAAGCTGTTTAAGAACTTTAAGGTTTCATATAGTGTCAGGTTTCAAAGAAGGTGACATTTTAGCAAATTAAAAAGAATTTTCAGGTTTCATTAGTAAAGGTTGAGGTTCAGTTAAGCTGCATTGGTTTGGTATTCAGGTTATGGCACGACCAAGGGTACCTGATATCTATTAATATCAAGTATCAGTGGGTGTGATAACATGGGTAACAAGCCGTGAGTCATAAACGCTCAAGTTTCGGTTTTACTTCCTTTTGTTTAAAAAGAGTTCAGAAAATCCTTTTCGTGGGTTACGTTTACTTGTACTGTTCACGTTTGTTCTATCTTAGCAGAGACACTCTTGTTCCCCCGTGGTGTTCGGTTCAGTTGTTGAACCCCAACGAACACCCTCGCCATACTTTTCTGTTCAAGACACCCCTGCCTCGAACCTAGTAGTTGGTCGAGTTCAGGGGAGCATAGCTGACCCCCATAGGACGTTGTTGGGGGTAGGTTCGAGCTCTCTCTCCTTTTCTACTTTAAGTGTGATTAGGTTTTAACTGTTTAAGCTCGCGTGTTTCATTTTAGTGATTAATTGCTTGCCTTTTATGCCATTTGCTTCACTGCTTAATAAGCTGCCATGCCATAGAGTTGTATGTTTTAACAAAATTGTATGCTTGAGGTGTGTTATAATTTTGTTTGCTGCCCGTTTTATAGTTACTAGGCCTTCTAGCAGTGTTAGTAGGTGTGAGGTTTGGTTGAAATTTAACAACGTCAAAAATTAAAAAACATACTAGGTTCTTAAGTTTGCACCATCTAACTCCTAGTTTTTGAGTTGATTTATTGGGGAATTGATTTTCAAATATGTGGATGATTTTGGAGTTGTAGTCTGCTGGTTAAACTACGTTGCTAGAAAAGAGGGCAATTATAGGCTTTCTGATTAGCCATACATCATTGAACGAGTGTGAGATTTGAGTCACTATTCACTTAGCAAACGAAACCAATACCAAACAGCATTCGAAAGGAAATTTTCAAGTAACTGTGTACAAGTCATGGTGGTTTAGATAGTTGTTAGGGTTAAGCTTTTGCTCATCAGTTTGAGCAGTGGATTGGATTTGCGTCTCATTAAGGTTTTCTTGAGTAGAAATCAGTAAGTTCAAAAATACGGTTTAGTGGCGTTCTTATTAAGTGGATTTTTCATGTATTGATTCGTAGGAAATTATAGTATTTTTGTGTGCTCCAACGGCTTACCAGATTCTAAGTGCACCAAGAAAAAAGAGGCGGGTTGTTTAGGTGAGGGCTGCTTGATGTGAGTATGTTATTTTGTTGGTCATGATTTGAGTATCCTGGTGTAGTTTGCAAACCTGTTAAGATTTAATTAGGCTTAATCAGCTCAACTTTTGTTCTAATTCTGCTCACGTATAGTCAGTTACGCCACACTTGATAAGTTTAGTCATTTTTAAGTTTCTGTGTTAAGCTAGCTTTAAATACTCAGTCGCTTCAGTCATGATTTTTTGCCTTTTTTGTTGATAATATAATCTGTTAAGAGCAGGGGTGTTTGCTGATTTGCTACGTAGCATACTGTTTAGAGTGCCCATTGATTGTTTAAGTTTGTGTGAATGGTTTAGTGATCACTTGATTTGAGATTGTTGCTTTGCTGCGTGTTTGTTTTATCAGTTTGACTCCTCACTTGCAAAACGCAAGTGAGGGTGCCCCCCTTTGTTCCATAATACAAGACCAGCAAGCTAAAAGTAACAAACTTAAGTGTGGGTTTTAATTCACAAGGTCTTAGTCAGATTTAAGGTGTTTGGGTGTTGTTACTACCCTGTGCACCAAAGGTAAAGTAAGGAAACTACATAAAACTAAGAACATCAAAAAGGAAGTTGAAATCTAGGTGATGAGTACATCAAATTCGTGGTATAATTGATTGGAATTCGTAGTTTGTTTGTGTTTGGGAGTTGTCAAGTTACTGTAACAAGAGAGGGTAAAAATGAAAATAAAAAAAAATTATAAAAAAAATTGGGGTTCCACCAGTCTCGAACCCACGACCCCTCGCTCAACAACCCACACTCTTACCGCCTGCCCTTGGGACTTTTACTGATAAAGTCCCAACTCATTATCTACTTAGCACGTTTTTGTTTTAGCTTATTATAATTAGTTCGATTGTAAATAAGCTGATTCCAGCTTACTGAACAAGCTTTTTTGTCATTTTGTATTTTTCCCTTGTTTCTATTTTAGTTTTAGACTTTTTGGCACCAATTTTATATTTTTCACGTTTTCTTTTAATTTTTTATTAATATTTTATTACCTGGTTTTTAATAATTAGTTTAAAAATAGTATAATTTAGTTTAAAAATTTCATAAAATAGTTTTTAAGTTTTAATTAATATTTTTTAGGTTTACAATTAAAAAAGTTTCCATTTTTACCTTTCTTGATTTTATTTAATATAGGGTTTTTAATTTAACTTTAAAATTTAATATAAAATATGTAAAAAGTTTTTGGAAATTTTTGTTTTCATTTTTGTTTTATTTATATTTTTCTTAGTTTAATTTAAGTTTTTGGTAATTTTTTGAGCACTTTTTGTTTTCGTCGAATTTTACGGTTTTACGTTTTTTACGTCATAGGATAATTTTTAGCGTAATTCGTCTTTTTCTTTCACTTTTCTCATCAAATATAATCACAAATCATTTATCATCTCTTAACACAACGCACCAAGCCTCCTCGAGAACGATCCCACACAAAGGGTCATAAGTGCTTTCGTTTTCCTAAACGAACACTTAATACTTACCGCCTTTTACGCTCTTTTCCTAAAGAGTAGTAAAACCACTACATCATTTTGGCGCCGCTGCCGGGGAGGCGTGTTGTGTTTTGATTTGGAAATTGTTGTTTTTATATACTAACCATAAATAGTATTTGTATTAGTAGCACTCTACTAATACGTATTATCGGTTTTTGATTTTTGTGTGAATACTATTACTATATTGTATACGTAGAACAATAAATTCACAAGTACTCCAAATACGTGAGAAATCACAACCTTGACTTGGGAGTTCATTACCCAATCATTGTATTCGAATCTCAAACCAAAGAAAAAAAAAAGGCAAAAATAGATAAATACTTTCGTGAAGCTCGATTTTGAAAATACAAACTATAAGGTGGGTATAAGGCGGATATTATAAAATATATCCTAAGGAAAAAGGCTCTTAAGTGCTTCGCGCCGCCTCGTTTCCCCGCTTGCTTGTGAGTATTTGATTTTGAGAGCTAATCGAGGGTTTTGCCGCCCAAAGTATTACTAAGTATCATATATATTTTCTTGGTTTCATTTGATTAAACCCTCTTGAACGTTTTGGTGTTCCACCAACGTTCTAAAGTCATCGAAAGTGTTCACTTCACGTGATCGTTTTCATTCCTTGAGGCTTCTTTAATCGAGAGATTTGATTAAGGAGGAGATTTGTAGATTTTGGTCTTCTTAATACAATCACAAAATCCAAAAAAGTAAAAACAATCAAAAACCACAAAAAAATTGAAAAAGTAAAAATACCAAAAAGAATCTTCTTTGCTCATCCTCTCGTTGTACGTGACGTTTATGCAAACTCGCTCCAAAGCAAGACGTGCACGTAAACGTCGTCAAAAGGAAGGAAACCAAACATCTTCTAGTGAAGAATCTCCCATTGTCGAACCCATTGTAGTGAAAGAAGCACCCATGGCTAATCGAACTATGATGGAGTTGCTTCAAGCACCCACCGAGGGTTATGGAGAAGCGATTGTGATTCCCGCTATCCTTGCGGAGAATTTTGAGGTTAAGACGGGTTTGTTGTCCATGATTCAAAACAACAAGTTTCGTGGTGACGAAAAGGACAACCCTCATAACCACATTCGCCAATTTAATCGTCTTACCGCCACTTGCAAGTTTAAGGACGTCTCTAACGACTCGATTAAGATGATGCTTTTTCCGTATTCCTTAGCGGGGCCCGCAAAAATTTGGTTAGAGAAAGAGCCACCCAATTCTATATTGACGTGGAAGGATCTCGTTTCAAAATTCGTGAACCAATTTTTTCCGCCCTCTAAGACTACGTATTTGAAAAACGAGATTTCAAAGTTTTCACAAGAGTATAATGAGAGTTTTTCGACGGCTTGGAATAGGTTTAAGGAAATGTTGCACGAATGTCCTCATCATGGTTTTTCCGACTTGCATCAAATTGACACGTTTTACAATGGCTTGAACGATCATGAGCGTGATTATCTTAATGCCGCCGCGGGTGGTAATTTTTTGTGTAAGACGGTCGAGGAAGCGTTGTTAATCATTGAGAATAGGTCTAAGGTCTATAGTCCTCGTAGCACGTCGAGTGTTCGTAAGACTTCGTCTTCACCTTCGCCTTCATTGTCACATATCATTGATGCTTGCCAAATCGAGGCTAATTTGGAGAACAAGATTTTTGATAAGCTTAAGGGATTGTTAATTGAGTTTAAAGTTGGTGAACAACCCACTCCTGCTACGGCTAAAGCGGTTGAGGTTTCTTGTATGTATTGTGGTGGAGCTCACGATTACTCCGAGTGCATTACTAACGGTGGTAACACTTCGAGTGCCTACGCGGCCGCGGGAACTTATAACCAAAACGGTCAAGTTACCCGCACTAATCAATTGACTCCACCGGGTTTTCCACCAAATCAAAATGCTAACAATTATCGAAACAATCAAGTTGGTTACCAAAACAATCAAAGAAACAATTACAAAGGTAATAACAACTATGGGAATCAAGGGAGTAGTAGCCAATTGCAAAATCAAAACCAAAACCGTAATTTTCAAAACACAAGTCAAGGTCTTCAAAATGTTTACACTAAAGAACTTCCAATGGACTTTTTGAATTACGCTACGAAAAATGATAAGATTTTGGAAAACATTCAAGAGCAATTGGCTAGTCAAGCTAGGGAAACGGCTAAAAACACAAAGGAGTTAGCTAATTTTGTTAAGGAAAATGTTAACATGAGAAATGAGTTGAAAAATGATTTTGCTAATCAAATTAGAGGTCAAAACAATAAAATTGAGCAAAGTCATGCTAGGCTTGAACAAAGGATTGACCAAAAAGCCGCTAGTCAAGATGTTAAGCTTAATGCTATTTTGGAAGCGGTCATGGGGAACAAAGCCTCTACTTCGGGTAGTTTACCTAGTAACACCATATCAAACCCGAAGGGAGAGATGAAAGTTATTACCACACGAAGTGGTAAGACACTTAAGGAACCGACTCCTCAACCAATTACTCCAACAGTGGAGGAAATTGAGGAAGAACCCGAGGTGGTGGTCGAAAAGGAGCATATCTCAAGCCCACAAAGTACCGCTCATGCCACACCTACGGTTGACCCATTACCAACATTGGAACCCGATATTCCAACTATGCCTATGCCCCAACCCACACCACCCTTACCTTACCCATCGAGACTTGAGGAGAAACGACAAGAGAGCGACAATTATCAATTCGATCTTTTTATGAAAATGTTTCGTGATTTGCACTTTAATGTGAGTTTCGCCGATGCTTTGGTCATGATGCCTCGATTTGCCGCTAACTTTAAGAGTATGTTAAACAATAAGGAGAAATTGCATCAATTGTCTAGTTGTTCGTCGGTTTATCTTAATCGCATACCTCAAAAAGTCGGTGATCCTGGTAAATTTTTGATCCCTTGTGTAATTCAAGATATGGAAGAATGCTATGCCTTGGCCGATCTTGGTGCTAGCATTAACTTGATGCCACTTGCAATCTTCGAGTCGCTCAATCTTCCTAATCTTACTCCTTCACTAATGTCTATCGAGTTGGCCGACCATTCCACGTTTCGCGCATGTGGATTGGCGGAAGACGTTTTTGTGAAAGTGGGAAAGTTCTATTATCCGGTAGACTTTATCGTTGTCGATATTCCCACGGATCCTCAAGTTCCTCTCATTTTAAGTCGTTCGTTTTTAGATACGTCTATGGCTTTAATTGATGTGCATGCTAGAAAGATCACCTTACGTTTCAACGACGAGGAACTTGTTATAAACGCAACTCAAAATTCTCAACTTTCTCATGTTTATTCCGTTGCTACCATAAACCTCGTTGATATGATCGACGTTGTTTGCGAAGAATTTTCACAAGAAGTTCTAGGTTTTGGCGATGTTGAAAATAGTGGCAATCCCACTATGTTGGATCCAATCCTTGATAATTCGACACCAACCTTCACTCCATTTGAAGGTGGTGGTTTTATGTTTGAAGAATTCGATGTTCCACGTACTTGTAACGAAGACCTCGACAACGATGAGGACTTCTCTATTATCAAGGATTTTCTCAACGATTTCCCATTTCCTCCACCCGAGGAGGTTATGAGTATCGAGCCCAAATCTTCACTTGAGGAACCACCTATCCTCGATTTGAAAGATTTACATCCTCATCTCGAATATGTCTATTTGGAGGAGGACGACAAGTTGCCGGTTATTATTGCGAAGGAACTTTCGAATGATGAAAAACTGCACTTGTCGATGTTCTAAAGGATCACAAAGGGGCAATTGCGTGGAAGTTATCCGACATTAAGGGAATCGATCCCAAGTTTTGTACCCACAAAATCTTAATGGAGGAGGATTACAAGCCCGCAATCCAATGTCAAAGGAGGGTGAACCCCAAAATTCACGACGTCATCAAAAAGGAGGTCCTTAAACTCCTTGACGCGGGAATGATTTACCCTATTTCTGATAGCCCTTGGGTGAGTCCTATTCATTGTGTCCCTAAGAAGGGAGGAATGACCGTTGTGCCAAACGATGCCAACGATTTGATTCCAACTAGACTCGTGACCAGATGGAGAGTGTGCATTGACTATCTAAAGTTGAATGAAGCCACTCGAAAAGACCATTTTCCCTTGCCCTTCATGGACCAAATGTTGGAGTGTCTTGCAGGAAACGATTTCTATTGCTTTTTAGATGGTTTTTCCGGTTACTTCCAAATTCCCATCGATCCTCGTGATCAAGAAAAAACTACGTTTACGTGTCTATATGGAACGTTTGCCTATCGTAGAATGCCATTCGGACTTTGCAATGCACCGGGAACTTTTCAAAGGTGCATGATGGCTATTTTTCATGACATGATCGAGAAGACGATGGAAGTCTTCATGGATGACTTTTCCGTGTTTGGTGATTCTTTCAATTCGTGTTTGTCGAATCTAGAGAGAATGTTAAAACGTTGTGAGGAAACCAACCTTGTGCTCAATTGGGAAAAGTGTCATTTTATGGTTAAGAGTGGAATCGTCTTAGGGCACAAGGTCTCGAAAGCGGGGATTGAGGTAGATCAAGCTAAGGTAGACGTCATCGCCAAATTACCTCATCCCAAAACCGTCAAGGGAGTTAGGAGTTTCCTAGGCCACGCGGGCTTTTATCGTCGATTCATCAAGGATTTTTCAAAGATTTCTCGACCCATTATACATCTTCTTGAAAAAGAGGCACGTTTTTTTTTACGAAGATTGTGTACGAGCCTTTGAAATCCTTAAGAGGAAACTTACCGAAGCTCCCATTCTTGTTGCTCCCAATTGGAACCTCCCCTTTGAGCTCATGTGTGATGCTAGTGATTACGCCATTGGGGCCGTTTTGGGGCAACGTCATGATAAGCACTTCTTGCCTATTCACTATGCTAGCAAGACTATGACCGAGGCTCAACTAAAATACACTACAACGGAAAAGGAGTTCCTTGCCGTGGTGTATGCATTTGAGAAGTTCCGACCTTATCTCGTCTTAACTAAATGCATAGTGTATACGGATCATTCGGCTATCAAGTATCTCATGGCAAAGCAAGATGCTAAGCCTAGATTACTTCGTTGGATTCTCCTCCTTCAAGAATTTGATCACACCATCGTTGACAAAAAAGGAGCCGAGAATCTAGCGGCCGATCATCTTTCTCGTTTGGAAGATCCTCACCAAAGTTTTTACGAGCCCAAGGAAATCACTGAAACATTTCCGCTCGAGACACTTGGTATAGTGAATTCTAAGCTTGATTCTTCCACCCCATGGTTTGCGGACTTTGCAAATTACCATGCGGGTAACTTCATCATCAAGGCTATGACGACTCAAGAAAAACGAAAATTCTTTCGTGACGTCAAGTTCTACTTTTGGAACGACCCTTACTTGTTTCGAACTTGTGCGGATAAAATCATCTGACGTTGTGTATTTGGCACCAAAGCTTCTAACATCCTTAGAGCTTGCCATGAGGGACCCACGGGTGGTCACCATGGTGCTAATCTCACGGCTAAAAAGGTGTTTGATGCCGGCTTCTTTTGGCCTACTATTTACCGAGATGCACAAGATCTTGTGAAGTCGTGTGATTCATGCCAACGAAAAGGAAAAGCCTCACAAAAAGATGAAATGCCACAAAACATCATCCAAGTGTGTGAGATCTTTGACGTTTGGGGTATAGACTTTATGGGGCCGTTCCCATCATCTCGTGGTAATAAGTACATTCTCGTTGCGGTTGACTATCTATCTAAGTGGGTGGAAGCTAAGGCCTTGCCCACCAATGATGCTCGTGTGGTAGTCAAGTTCTTGAAAAGCTTGTTTTCTCGGTTTGGAACCCCTCGTGCGATCCTAAGCGATCGTGGAACCCATTTTTGTAACGACCAATTCGAAAGGGTCCTAAGGAAATATGGGGTTACACATCGGCTTTCTACGGCTTATCACCCACAAACGAGTGGGCAAGTCGAGGTTTCAAACCGAGCTTTGAAGAGGATCTTGGAGAGATCCGTTGGGGAAAACCGACAATTATGGTCGGATAAGTTGGACGATGCTTTATGGGCCTTTAGGACCGCTCATAAGACGCCCATTGGGTGCACTCCCTATAAGCTTGTGTATGGAAAGAATTGTCATTTGCCTATCGAGTTAGAACACAAGGCTTATTGGGCCCTAAAGCATTGTAATGATGATATGGAGACCGCGGGAAAACACCAGAAAATGCAATTGAATGAATTGGATGAATTGAGGGACATTGCTTATGAAAATTCATTGATTTATAAAGAAAAAACTAAAAAGTTGCATGATTCTAAAATTAAAAACCGGGTTTTTAACATTGGGGATCAAGTTTTGCTTTTTAATTCTCGCTTGAAAATCTTTTCCGGTAAGTTGAAATCCCGTTGGTCCGGTCCATTCAGCGTGACTCAAGTGTTTCCGTATGGGACCATCGAGCTAGCTCAAGATGATGGTCCTAACTTCAAGGTGAATGGACATAGGTTGAAGCACTACTTTGGCGGGGAAGTTCCATCCTTGAACTACCTCGACCAAGTCACCTTCCCCAATGATAATTAGTATTGAGGGGATAGAGTCGAGCTCATGACTCGGTAATCAAAAACGAGGTGCCTCGTGGGGGAGTCCCATGCTTATCCCATGTACATATTATCGCTTTCTAATGTAGTTAACGTGTGGGATTTGTGCCCTTCCAACCTTTGTTCCATGGTTTTTTGTGAATTGTGGTTTTTAGATGATCATGATCTTCACGATTGGAGCCTCTCGTGTTCGTTTTATGGGAGCACTCGATCGTTTGCTTTGAAGACTTTCTCAATATCCATGATATATCCTTTGATGTTCTAACCTTAGGTTATTAGCACACTTCATAAACGGCTATTAATTTATTGGTTACACCCTTTCCATGCTAGATTAGGCATTCGACTACGTCTCTAGTATGGGGGTGTTTGCACCCCTAGACTCGAAACATTGAGGACAATGTTTAACTTTAGTATGGGGGGGTGAATAGATACTTGCCTTGCCAAACCTTCACGCTTTCCAAAGTTTATCTTTTTGTTTATCGTTTTTGTTGCAAAATAAGGCTAAAAATGGCCAAATTTTAAAAAATTTCTCATGGTTTATAAGTGTTTAAAGACACGAATGTAGGTTTTCCGATGGCGAGAAGAAGAGTAATTTTTGACTCGACCGTGCGTGTTGAGCACTTAGCTTTGATTCCTTAACTACACATTAGGCTAAGTCTCTTAAATGAGGACGAGAAATGATAGGGTTAATTATAAGTTACTATGCTAAACGTAGAGTACTCGTATTCTTTCAAAAACTCATGTGTTCTCGTTGTTTGCTTATTCTCCCTTCGCTTGTAAATATTTTTTGCTTAATAAATATTGACTTAGCGGTTTAGTTAAGATTGTTGGGTTTCTAGTCTTTTCTAGTAGCTTCCGTGTAATTAAATTGGAAAGACATTAAGGTATCGCCAGCGTCACGGTTTTGAAGTATTGGCACCCGAATAATCAAAAGCTTCACCCAATAATAAGATTTCAAGTGCTCACCTAAATCAAGCAAACAATTTGAAGCCCCACAAGGCCGAAAAATCTATGAAAAATTGAAAGTGAATCAAGCCTTAATCTTCGAAGCTTTAAAGATCCAAAATTCGCCTTAGCGTGAGGATATACGTCTTTGGCTAATAAAACTACCGATGAGGTGGATAATAAAAGGCAATGCAAGACCGAAGTCATAATAAAAGCTTCATGGCGAAGTTGAATAAAAGATGGAGGTAAACCAAAGATAATAAGGCCCTTCCGTTAGGGGGTGTATAAAAGTCTTGGTAATAAGTCTCATGTTCAAAACCGTTATAAAACCGTGTTTATCGATTCTTCTTGTCAACTTAATTTTTTAACGTCGTTGTCTATTGGGAGGGGTTATTGATTTGATGGTCTTGGTTACACCGTTAGGACTCTATTTTTAGACCTAAATCTCTATTATCGCATAAGTCAAACAATGTATCCTCGTGAAACATTCAAGACAATATAAAATATAAGAGATACAACTTAGGAATAATGGGAGGATAAGTACGTGATTAGGGCATATGGAGTAGTGTTAGCATTACTAACTTATAATGACAATGATCTCGTTGCACGCTTGGCATGGAATTAGGGTAAAAATCGAGGACGATGAAATTATTTCTAACGAAGCATTCACGTGTTCTTATTCTATGAACCTAAACGTCCTATTTTGCGATGAAAATCATACATTATGTCTAAAACGCAAGCAGTAGCAATAGTAGTAGTGTAGCTAGTTTATCATTCAATAAAGTGAATAAAAATGAATTTTAGAGATGCTACGATACTTTATTCTAGCATTGCGTGAGGGCACGACAATGGTTTAGTATGGGGGAGTGATGAGACTGCTTTTATACATAGTCTCATCATCCAAATCGGGCTTAAAATGCATCAATTATCATTAAAAATGCCAAATATATGCTCTTGTTTGTTGCTTGTGTATTTTAGGTACGGATATTGAGAAAATGACAAAAGATCACAAGAAACATGCAAAAACGAACACGGGAAATGATGTCGCACAATGAACCGGACCCGAATCAAGAATTTCCATTCAAGTCCTTAAAGTTTGAAGATTTGTTAAGATTGGTCCCTCAACTTTTGAAGACTTGTCACTTTTGGCCCTTGTAAAACTCAAAAAATTGCAAGTATGGCCCTTAAATTTCAAGAGAATACATGTTTGGTCCTTGAAGAATGCAAAATTATGCATAAATTATCCTTGAATCATGGTTTGTAAAGTTTGAGGGGGCATTGTGTAATTAAGCCATAGTGTGTACAAAGGAAATGAAGGGAAATCTGCTCAAAACCTGGAATGAAAAGAAAATGGGAGATGAGGGACTAAAAGCACCCAGACAACAAACTTTTATCCACCTATGGCAGCCTGCCACGTCACCCAAAACCCATTTACCCGACCCATACCCTATCTATATCCACACCCAGCCCACAACTAAACCCAACCAGCCCTTTTACCCACTAAACATATTATTATTAAAAACAATTTTTTTTAAAAATACATTTTTAATTCAATATTAGGGGCGGGTAACTTTTTCTTTGTCCCTAAACAGATAAAAATCCCCTACTGTTCCACCCAAGAACCCTAATCAACCTCAACATTAATCCCCTAAATTACACTATCATCTACAACAGATTAATGATTAACACTTAATCAAACACAACCCCACTTTCAGATTCCCATCACACTCACTCCCTGGTCCCCAAAACCCCACCCATTGGCAAGAAGACAAAGAGATGGCAGATCGACGACTTAGAGGATTTGCTTAATGCCCACACCAAATCCAACGTTCAGAATCAACTCATCACAGCCTGTCCATCACAAAACTCCAAACAAAGATCACGTGATTTCAAGACGAATTCAAAAAGAGGAATCAAGACCAGCATATTCGATTTATGAACGAATCTTCAAAGGGTATTTATGGACTTTCAAACGATTAGGGTTAGCATTATTTTCATTTTCTAGAATCATCTTGTAAACCCTATATAAAGGGTGGTAGGATTAGCTTTAGTTCATGTTCTTGTTTTCCTGGTTCACTCTCTTGTAAAGCCATTTTTATTTCAATGAATGAAAATTATGGTTTAGTGTTGTGAAGAAAACGAGTTCCAATCTTTAATTTCTGTTTCGTTTGCAGTTTAATCATTTGGGTTGTGTTTGTTTCAGGAGTTTTACTTTATAAACTTTGTTCCAATTGTTTTTTTTACTAAGTAATCTGAGTGTGTTAAGCTGTTTAAGAACTTTAAGGTTTCATATAGTGTCAGGTTTCAAAGAAGGTGACATTTTATCAAATTAAAAAGAATTTTCAAGTTTCATTAGTAAAGGTTGAGGTTCAGTTAAGCTGCATTGGTTTGGTATTCAGGTTATGACACGACCAAGGGTACCTGATATCTATTAATATCAAGTATCAGTGGGTGTGATAACATGGGTAACTAGCCGTGAGGCATAAACGCTCAAGTTTCGGTTTTACTTCCTTTTGTTTAAAAAGAGTTCAGAAAATCCTTTTCGTGGGTTACGTTTACTTGTACTGTTCACGTTTGTTCTATCTTAGCAGAGACACTCTTGTTCCCCCGTGGTGTTCGGTTCAGCTGTTGAACCCCAACGAACACCCTCACCATACTTTTCTGTTCAAGACACCCCTGCCTCGAACCTAGTAGTTGGTCGAGTTCAGGGGAGCATAGCTGACCCCCATAGGACGTTGTTGGGGGTAGGTTCGAGCTCTCTCTCCTTTTCTACTTTAAGTGTGATTAGGTTTTAACTGTTTAAGCTCGTGTGTTTCATTTTAGTGATTAATTGCTTGCCTTTTATGCCATTTGTTTCACTGCTTAATAAGCTGCCATGCCATATAGTTGTATGTTTTAACTAAATTGTATGCTTGAGGTGTGTTATAATTTTGCTTGCTGCCCGTTTTATAGTTACTAGGCCTTCTAGCAGTGTTAGTAGGTGTGAGGTTTGGTTGAAATTCAGCAACGTCAAAAATTAAAAAACATACTAGGTTCTTAAGTTTGCACCATCTAACTCCTAGTTTTTGAGTTGATTTATTGGGGAATTGATTTTCAAATATGTGGATGATTTTGGAGTTGTAGTCTGCTGGTTAAACTACGTTGCTAGAAAAGAGGGCAAGTATAGGCTTTCTGATTAGCCATACATCATTGAACGAGTGTGAGATTTGAGTCACTATTCACTTAGCAAACGAAACCAATACCAAACAGCATTCGAAAGGAAATTTTCAAGTAACTGTGTACAAGTCATGGTGGTTTAGATAGTTGTTAGGGTTAAGCTTTTGCTCATCAGTTTGAGCAGTGGATTGGATTTGCGTCTCATTCAGGTTTTCTTGAGTAGAAACCAGTAAGTTCAAAAATACGGTTTAGTGGCGTTCTTATTAAGTGGATTTTTCATGTATTGATTCGTAGGAAATTATAGTATTTTTGTGTGCTCCAATGGCTTACCAGATTCTAAGTGCACCAAAAAAAAAAGAGGCGGGTTGTTTAGGTGAGGGCTGCTTGATGTGAGTATGTAATTTGGTTGGTCATGATTTGAGTATCCTGGTGTAGTTTGCAAACCTGTTAAGATTTAATTAGGCTTAATCAGCTCAACTTTTGTTCTAATTCTGCTCACGTATAGTCAGTTACGCCACACTTGATAAGTTTAGTCATTTTCAAGTTTTTGTGTTAAGCTAGCTTTAAATACTCAGTCGCTTCAGTCATGATTTTTTGCCTTTTTTGTTGATAATATAATCTGTTAAGAGCAGGGGTGTTTGCTGATTTGCTACGTAGCATACTGTTTAGAGTGCCCGTTGATTGTTTAAGTTTGTGTGAATGGTTTAGTGATCACTTGATTTGAGATTGTTGCTTTGCTGCGTGTTTGTTTTATCAGTTTGACTCATCACTTGCAAAACGCAAGTGAGGGTGCCCCCTTTGTTCCATAATACAAGATCAGCAAGCTAAAAGTAACAAACTTAAGTGTGGGTTTTAATTCACAAGGTCTTAATCAGATTTGAGGTGTTTGGGTGTTGTTACTACCCTGTGCACCAAAGGTAAAGTAAGGAAACTACATAAAACTAACAACATCAAAAAGGAAGTTGAAATCTGGGTGATGAGTACATCAAATTCGTGGTATAATTGATTGTAATTCGTAGTTTGTTTGTGTTTGGGATTGTCAAGTTACTGTAACAAGAGAGGGTAAAAAAGAAAATAAAAAAAAATTATAAAAAAATTGGGGTTCCACCAGTCTCGAACCCACGACCCCTCGTTCAACAACCCACACTCTTACCGCCTGCCCTTGGGACTTTTACTGATAAAGTCCCAACTCATTATCTACTTAGCACGTTTTTGTTTTAGCTTATTATAATTAGTTCGATTGTAAATAAGCTGATTCCAGCTTACTGAACAAGCTTTTTTGTCATTTTGTATTTTTCCCTTGTTTCTAATTTAGTTTTAGACTTTTTGGCACCAATTTTATATTTTTCACGTTTTCCTTTAATTTTTTATTAATATTTTATTACCCGGTTTTTAATAATTAGTTTAAAAATAGTATAATTTAGTTTAAAATTTTCAAAAAATAGTTTTTAAGTTTTAATTAATATTTTTTAGGTTTACAATTAAAAAAGTTTCCATTTTTACTTTTTCTTGATTTTATTTAATATAGGGTTTTTAATTTAACTTTAAAAATTAATATAAAATATTTAAAAAGTTTTTGGAAATTTTTGTTTTCATTTTTGTTTTATTTATATTTTTCTTAGTTTAATTTAAGTTTTTGGTAATTTTTTGAGCACTTTTTGTTTTCGTCGAATTTTACGGTTTTACGTTTTTTACGTCATAGGATAATTTTTAGCGTAATTCGTCTTTTTCTTTCTCTTTTCTCATCAAATATAATCACAAATCATTTATCATCTCTTAACACAACGCACCAAGCCTCCTCGAGAACGATCCCACACAAAGGGTCATAAGTGCTTTCGTTTTCCTAAACGAACACTTAATACTTACCGCCTTTTACGCTCTTTTCCTAAAGAGTAGTAAAACCACTACATCAGCGAACAAGGCAAGCCAAAGAAGAGTAGGCAAGGTTCCCTTAAGCAAAGATGGAGCACGGTGGTAGCAAGGGTGAAGTGGTGCAAGCATATCTCCAATAGTTCCAAAGATTTTTCCTTTTATTTCATCAGATGGATACTGAGATGGCTGAAGAACTTCGATACCGGGGTCGAACACCTTTTCCTTTAGGGGAAAATAGCACTTAGGCTCAGCAGAATTTGAAGATGATCCACGAAGAAAATGCACAACCTCGTCCTCAGAAGGTGGACAAAGAGGTGTCAAAACATACGTGCTGCGGATGTTGGTGTCGTCCGGTTGCTTCTCCTTTGAAAGAATTTTCTTCCAATCCGAAGTAGGATCAAGACCATAATCATCAAAGTCTAAAGAAGGAGCATCACTCTCATGAGGGAAGTAAGTATTGAGAAAAGTAGCAAAGTCTTCCTCAAATGAGTAATCATCCAAAGTAGGATTAAGTATGGATGGCGGAGGATCTTCGTCATGTGAAGAATCACTCAAAAGAGTATCAGCCTCATCAAAATCATCATAAGTGGGCATGTCGGGATACTCGGAAGTAAAATCATCATAATCATCTCCATCGGAACTAGAATCATCATCATAAGCATTATAGATCGGTGGAGAATCATATATGGGTGAAGGTTCCAAATTGGAGAGAGAATCATCCACATCATCTTGAAAAAGTGGATTATCATTGCAAGAATCGAATAGAGGATTGTTGTAGACGACAAAATCATCAAGCACATTAATTATATTCGCTGATTCTCTTCCATAGGATTTGCTTGTAAGCTTCCCCATTTCAAAAACTTGTGCATCATCCCCGACTCTTAAGATGAGTTCACATTTATCCACATCTATTAAAGCTCTACCGGTTCTCAAAAATGGGTGTCCAAGTATTAACGAAATAAGAGGGTCCATTTTATAATCAACAACGACGAAGTCGACCGGAAAAGTGAATGTGCCAACTTTAATGAACACATCTTCGGCAATACCAACGGGGTAAGCGAGAGTGCGATTGGCAAGCTCAAGAGTCATCTTTGTGGGTGTAAGGTCGGGCAATGATAACTTTTTCTAAACACTTAAAGGCATCAAATTTATACTTGCCCCGAGATCGGCTAAGGCAGTAAATTTGTCAGTTTGGTTAAAAGTACAAGGTAGCACAAAACGACCGGGATCTCCAAGTTTCTCCGGAAGTTCTTTAAGAAGGACTGCAGAGCAATTTTCATTCAAGCGAGTATTAACAAACTCGACCATCTTCTCCTTCTTATTAAGCAATTCCTTAAACATCCTGACAAATTGTGGCATTTGGGCAAGAGCTTCAACAAGGGTAAAGGTGACTTTCATGCCGGCAATCTTTTCTAAAAAGTTAGAGACTTGAATGTCATTCTTAGTCAAAATTCTAGCCTTGTTGAGTCGAGAAGGGTAAGGAATGCTGGGGTTGGGTGGTGGAGGTGTAGAAGGTGAAGGTTGAGATGTTGAGGGTTTAGAGGTGGAAGGTTCTTCGTCATGATGAGGCGGAGACGGTAATGGTGTACTAATACTAGGTGTGGGAGTAGTAGGGATAAATGGTGGTGGAGGAGGTGTAGAAGGTGTAACTGGGGGCGGGATAGGTGGTCCTACTAAAGTAACTCCACTACGGGTAGTAATAGCACTTACATTCGCTCGCGGGTTGGTGACGGTGTTTGAAGGTAGGGAACTCGAGGTAGAGGGTTGAGTGGTAGGTAAGAAACTAGCCAACATATTCTTCAAGTCATTCGTTTGATTGATGAAGGAGGATTGTATATCATTTCGAAGCTCGGATCTAATGTCATTCCCTTAATTAGTGATATCCCCTTTTAAATTGATAATTTGGCTCTGCAGATTCTTAATTTGCTCTCCTTGGGTTCTCATTAAGGCTTCAACATCTTGATTCATGGGTGGGGCTTATTGAGCGGGTGGGTGATAAGGATTAGAAGCACGAGGTGGGATTTGGTTGCTTCTATTGTAGTTGTTGTTGGGGTTTTGGTTTTGAGGAGAAAAACCGGGTGAAAGATAGTTGTTGGACTGGTAACTTAGCAAATTTCGATCCCCTTGAGGTCGGGCTTGGTAATTTTCCGGTGAATAATTACCATAAGCCGCATACACGTTTTCCGGATTGCCTTGAGTAGAAGGACAATCAGTGTATGAGTGAGGACCGCCGCATGTCTCACAAGGATTGGCTACCGCTTTAACTTGTTGTTGGTTTGAAGCGATGAGCAAGATATTTTTGTTCATTTCGGCCATCATGCGGGTGAATTCGGTCATATCGGGGTTTGCTGAAGTAGAAGAAACATTGACTCTCGGGTTTTTCCTTGAAGAAGCGGAGGAATCCTAGTTTTTGTGATGAGTAGTCATGTTCTCAATAAGCTCTCTACACTCCTCGGGTCTTCTTTTCATAAATGTGCCACCGGCGGCTGCATTAATCGTATCACGATCACGAAAAGTCAAACCGTTGTAGAAAGTATCAATTAAGGTGACAGGGAGCATGTTGTGGTTTGGACATCGATCGATCAAAACATTATATCTTTCCCAAGCATCAAAGAGAGATTCATCGGGTTCTTGCATGAAACCGCTGATTTGATTGCGAAGGCTCGTGACCATGGATGGTGGAAAGTAGCGCGACAAAAAGCGTTGAGTCATGTCATCCCAAGTATGAATTGAATTCTTCGGGAGACGATCAAACCATTTCTCGGCGTGGTGTGATAAAGTATGTGGGAAGGGTTGAAGGCGAAGAACATCCATTGTGGCACCGGGCAACTTCATGCTTTGAGTGATAGTAATGAATTTGTCGAGGTGTTTGTTGGCATCATTATCAGGCATTCCGCGGAATGGATTAGTTTGCACTTGCTGTATCATGTGATGCTTCAACGAAAACTCTGGAGCCGTGATTTGCATCAGCGCAATCGGTCCTCCTCGTCCAAACATGGTGGGTTGACAAAGCTCCTCCATTGTCCGAAGATCGGGCTGTGGAAGAACATTGTTGTTGTTATTATTGAGGTGCGATGGATTATTGTTGTTGTTCACACCTGCCATACACCTGTAAATCTTCTCGAGTCTCGGGCTCTTGATAATTTGAAGATCTAGTACGCATACACCTGTAAAGGCAAAAGAAAATATACCAAACACAAAGAGAATATATAAACACTATAAAGAAAATAAAATCTTTTTGGATTTTTGAAAATTTTTAATTTTTATGGATTTTTAACAATTTTTAATTTTTTTGGATTTTTGGAAATTTTTAAGCAAGAAAAATAACGTTCACGAATGAACGTATCCCAAAAAGCAACGCGTCTCTCACAAAAAACCGTTAATCTTTACGAAAAGAGCCGGCAACGGCGCCATTTAATACAAGTTTTTTGCCTAGTAAGAAAATTATCGTTGTTCCAGTCTCTTCGAATTGAAAAATGGATTAACGTGCGAATCAGCTGTCTTTTGGTGGAAACAAATGTTTTGTCGTTGTAGTAAAATTAAAAGTGTGAGACTTTAAAGTAAATCTAAATCTAATTGAAAATAAATGGCGAGAAATTAAAACGTGACGAAAATTAAAAGGCAATTAAAGTAAATAACGCAACTTAAAACTATCCTAAAGGCAAACTTAAAACGCAACTAAAACTTAAACTAAGGCAAAAATAAATCTAAGGCAAGTAAACTTAAAGTGCGACTAAGGAAAAAGGCGGGAAAAGTAAAGCTTAAAAATTCAAACTTAAAAACAGAAACTTAAAATAACCTGAAAACAGCTCATTCGGAATAAACCTTCGTTTGGAATGATCATTCGTTCGGAATGTCACCTTCGTTCGGAATAATTTTTCTTCACTCGGAATATTTACCAAAACCCTTGATCCGGAATAAAATGTTCACCCAAAATATTACTTCATTCGGAACAAATTGCTCATCCGGAATAACTCTTTATTCGGAATAAAAGCTTCACTCGGAATAATCACAATAAAGCCTTCATTCGGAATGATAAGCTGATCCGGAATATCTTCTGATTCGGAATACCAAGTTGATCCGGAATAAATCACAATAAAGCCTTCATTCGGAATATTCCGAATGAACAACCACAACCTTGATCCGGAATATCTCCTTGGTTCGGAATATCCACTGATCCGAAATATTGTGTTTATCCGGAATACTCAAGTTGATCCAGAATATGGGCTTGGTTCGGAATATGTTGCTGGTCCGGAATAACAAACTGATCCGGAATATGTCACTTATCCAGAATAAGTTCTTTATTCGAATACTTACAACAAAACCTTGATCCGGAATAACTCTGCTTGATTCGGAACGTACCTGGGAAAAACAGTAACGAAGAACACGGGGAACAAAAAGAAACACGAATCTACCAAAACTAATCAAATCAAACCAAAAGATTAAGCAAGACTAACCACAAATGATCTAATAACAATAACCTATCAATCCAAATCAACAAAACTAACAAATATAACCAAATCAATCAAAACCCACTTAATCAATTTAATAAAAACTCAATAACATGAACATAAACAATAAGCATAAAGATTAAAGATTAAAAAAGAAAGGTAGATAGGAGATGAACAATAAAAGTAAAGATTAACAACAATTAAAAGGAAACTTACTTGAAATTAAATGAATTTAAGGTGCAAGACAATTAAATAAATGACATGTATTTAAATGTGCAAGTAATTAAAAATGGAAGAGCTAATTGTCACACTTAGCCAACAAAATGAAATGAAAGCCTAAGGATCCTATTTATAGTGGATTAGGGAGGTGCTTAGTGGAAGCTTCCTCCCCTCTTTCTTCTTTCTTTAATTATCCTTTAGTCCTTGTCTTCTTAATTCTTCGACTTTTGTCTCGGGATTAATAACTCGTCTTGTAATTTCTTCAATAAATTAGACTTGAGTTCTTCGGCTTTTAGTAAACTTCCGTCTTTTGACTTTTTCTTCGATAAATCTTCAGAATTGGTCTTGGACTTCCGTTCTTTATGCACTCTTGATTTCTTGACTTCGTCTTTTGTCTTTTTCTTCGATAAAAGCCCGTGAATGCCCGTGTTTTCTCCCCTTTTCACATTTTCGTCCTAAATCACAACAAAAACACAAACCACACATAATTTCGACATTTACGACATAAAATACACGTTTTGGCTTGGTTATTATTGTAATTAAGTGGTAAAAGGATGGGTGTTTACACACCTATCAATGGTAAATGTATAGAACAAGCATTCCTAAACACCCTGTTTGCCTTTGTAGTGTACAACATATAAATAATTGAGTGTTTGTATTTTTTTTATTTGTAAACTTCCACTTATATGAAATTGTTATTCAGTTTTGACAGATGGCTATGGTGCAAGGAAGAGTACATGATGGGGACAATGGTCCCCCAAGCGATGACCGTCCATGGCAGCCTCCCGACGGTTGTAAGAGTAAGTAAACTTAAACTATTGTACTTGAATAAAGATTTCCACCTTGGTGCACCATTACGTCATATTGCATTATATATTGAATGCATTCTTTATAGAAGTTTCATTACACATTTGCTCTGTGAATTTTGAGTATGAAAATTAGAAGTAAACAAAGTTTCACTTGGAGTTTTCGTTTTCACATACTCAAATTAGAATTATCAATGCAAGCTGAATTTGTGAATGTCACTGTTGGGACGTATATAACGTAAGATAGCTTTTAGAATCAGTGGATAGTAGGCATGTCTATGTGATGACCTGTTTTGGGAGCCATTGCCAGTAGATATAGTGAAGATGGTTCTGCACACACTATGCAATAGTTTAAATGTTTAATAAAGCTTAATGAGAAATAAAAATTAAATTATTAAAGGGTGGTCAAGATCTGTTGGATATCAAGTTCGTGTGATGGTAAATGCGGTGTAGTTTTCAATTCAGACACGTAATAAACAAGGCAAATTTTTAACTCTCTTGCTAATACCACATTTACTAACGTTTTGAATTTGCAATGGCATGCACCTAAGTTGATATCCATAACCTACACAACAAATAAAAGGACAATCGTCTACTTGTAAAGATGTAAAATAATACAGATTAGTTCGATCTAAATACAGCCGTATTACCTTCTCTTTTGGTACATATATTTTACTAAGTGCCAATTAACGAAAAAGTAGGAACCAATCATAGTAACAAGTAAAAAACACGTGTATTTTTTCCTTAAGTTGTTTCACTGTTAATATACTTATTTATAAGACAATCACTTAAGTTATTTCACTGTTAATATACTTATTTATTTTCTTTTCAGTGGGAGAAGAGCGGCACATTTCTGGACCTTCTTGAGGAGTTCAGGAAAAGGCATATGAAGGATGGACAGTGGACCAGCTCGGAAGTTGAAACAAGATTTGTAAGTAATTATTTGTAAGCAAAAATGACGGACTGAACTAATATCATAGGGATGTTTGGACATAATAGTTTTAGGACCATATCTTCGAAGTTTTTAAGACATAAATGACTTTATAGGGCTGTTTAGAGATATATGATTTTAGGCCATGATCTTAAGAGATTTTAGGGCAGGAATAATTATATATGGATGGTTTGACAACATAAATGTAAATAAATCTTAAAAAAATATGGTTTACGGGCTATTTGGAATGACCTTTCGAGGCGCTGTTTTGAGAGGAAAAAAATGTAGAAAGCTCTGTAAGAAAGTTGGTTTAGGGTCTTCTTTTGGCAGGTTATCGTTTATGTGAGCCGTTTCACCTGTTTTGACCCATATCACTAATTTAGCTGAAACTTGTACACATTTAGGCTAAAAGGGGTTAAATAGGTCAAAACGAGTGAAAAAAATAAAATATAAACAAAAGAGTTACTATAATTTTGTGTTAAAATTGGTTAGTTAAGTTGTTTTTCATTATTGTGAAACTTACTTGTTTGTTTTGTGACTTTATAGAAAAAGATGATCAGGATACGGGAGAGCCAAGAAGGACAAGAGATCAAGTTGACGAATGAACATATTTTAGGCTAGGTGTTGGGAGAGAGCCGGGGGTTCTTTCCGGGTCGAGGAAGGAGGTTGTCTAGCGGTGCATCATCGTCTAGACCCATAGGTTCACAGCCACCTCCACCAGTTTGGACTCAGGCGGTTATGAAGAGGTATGTTGCGGCTCGTCACCAACAAGTCACACAAATTTATCAGCATTTACATGTGCCACCACCCCCATGCTTGACCCAAAAGATTTCCTTGATCCTGAGGAAGACGCTGTTAGCGAACCGAAAAATGCTAACGAACCTGGTCGTGAGTAGGTCGAGGACATTTTCATTGTTAGGTTAGCCTATGGAACAATTTAAGTTTATGTTGTTTTCGTTAAACAATATGTATTCGTTGAACTTGAATCCAATGTGATGGTATGTTTAAGTTATTATTTGCGTTGAATTAGTTTCTATTGAAGATATGAAATTCTGTAAAAATTGGTTCCGGAATGGGTTGAAACGACCTGGTGAAAGCTGCTGCAACTACCTATAGGGACTATATGTTATTGCCATTAGGGACTATATGTTGTTACCTTTAGGGACTAACTTGTGACAACCGTGGTTTTGAGGTTCGTCACTTGGTCTTATTTTAAGGTTAATTTATGTGTGACTGTGATTTGCTTGTTTACATGTTATTTTGCGTGAACGAGGTTGGTGTGGATATCGTTTATGGGTATAAAGTACTCATAAGTAAATCGAGGAACGGTTATTTCATGTTCATGAGCTCACAAATTAGTGACTATGAAATGAAATGGTGTTATTTTGGTGTTTTACGTATACGTATAAGTATTATAGTAAATCGTATTTTTTTTTACGATTTGGGGTTTAGCATTTAGAGGTCTCGGGTAAGGTGTTTAGTCATGTGAGTATTTTTCGGGATGGTTTTAAGTCATTTAGGACTTAGTTATAAAGTTTATTTCAAAATTTAAGATTTTTTTTTAAACTGTATATTTTACGTTTTTTACGGTATACGCGTAAAATTGACTAGTTTTACGGTTTTAAGGTTTCAGAGGCTTTAGGAGATGAAATAAATTAAGGTAACTTAAGGTATTATTAATAATATATTAATAAGTCTTAAAAAGAATATATATGAATCTGGTTTTAAACCGACTAGAAAAGAAAATAAAAATATATATATGAATCTGGTCTTAAAAAAATAAAAAAAATATATATGAATCTGGTTTAAAACCGACTAGAAAAGAAAAAGAAAGGATAATGGGCCAAAAGACCCAACTTGAGCCCAATTTTGAAAAGCCTTTTTAATAAAACATATAAATACCATGTTTATATCACAAAAATCAGTTTTTCATTAATTTTCTCCCCTTTTGGCCGAATTTTTACAAGCCCTAATTTAGGGATTCATCAAAAATAATTTTCTTGAAGATTTGAGGTAAAAATATTGATTTAATTCTTATAGTTTTCTTGTTTTATAGCATTAAGGCTTCAAGTTTTATGTAATCAATTTATATGATGGATTAGAGTTCTAAATAGATCTGTAATTAGGGGTTTTATAACAATTAACATGATTAGGATAATGATTGGTGATTATTAGTGATGTTAATTAGGGTTTAATCATGTTTAAATTCGTTTTTAAAAACTGGACAGATTTTTGAGTCACTTGTTTTGATCAAATCTAGAGTTCTACAAACTCTTATGTTGCGATTCAACCATCCCTGAATAGGTAATTGAAGTGGCTTTCAAATGCAAGAAACGAGAACTAAATTCGAGGTCTGGAGGTGGTTCAAAAACAGGTTACAACAGTCGAAGGTCAAAACAGTTTTGAAATCAGTCGGGTTTAATTTAACGTTTTAAGGTGATTGGGGTACTTAGAAGTATACTTGAGCCCTCTAATGAGCATCGGTGTTGGTTTATATATTAAATAAGAGACCTGAAGGGTAGCTAAGCAAATGGATTAGGGTAAGACCCCCTAATCATAACAAACTTTTTGTATGTTCAAAATCGGTAAAATACGGATAGGCAGAAGTATATATATATATATCGGGGCCTTAACAGTAGCTTTAAGGTTGGGGAAAAAGGGAGGAGTTAGCTAACATATGTAAGGGCATATGGTTTCCTTTACAGAGATCATGGGTATGGTTAGGTGGGCGTTTGGCTTATAGTTTGGAGACCTAAAACCGGAATGTTTTGGGTAAAATGTTAACGAGACGGGTTATGAAGTAAACTAAGTTAAGGGCTTTATAGAGGGGTATAATGAGATGCTTAGAGCATATAAATGAGGTATATATATGGGAGTAGGGCAACGCACGGCAGATCCAAAACCGACCCGGACCGGAAAACCGGACCGGACCGGACCGAACCGAACCGGACCGAGTAATTTCGGTCCGGTCCTCGGTCCGGGGTTTTGGACGAATTAGGTCCTCGGTCCGGTCGGTCCGGTCCAGTCCGGTTCGGTCTTACCAAAATCTTGTCAAATATGTCTAATAGGACCAGACCGGACCGAGGACCGAACCGGACCGTACCAACCCGGACCGGGCTGGACTATTTCGGTCCGGTCTCGGTCCGCGGTTTTGGACCATTTCGGTCCTCGGTCCGGTCCGGTCCGGTCCCGGACCGATGCTTAGCCCTATATGGGAGAAGGTTAGATGTCCATCATAGGTTGATGAGCCATCTTGGTGTTTGGTTCATGTTTCGATTGTGTGCTTTTGTTTGTTAGATTTTTGCTAGTGCGCGGACTTTTGGAGAAGCTCAATCAGGTGTGTTTCATAGTCCCATATCTTTTAATGATTTTCACTTCCAGATGGGATGGAAGAGACACTGTATGGTTTTGTAACTAATACTGTGAATGTTTTTATGGTTTGTGATGGACTTGTGTGTGCACTTATGTGATTAACTGCTAAGTGATTCTTGATTGTGTTTATGATTTGGATCGGGGGACACGTACCGTCTCAGTTATTGTGCTTTGACTTGGTACCAAGGGGATGTTGACAAGGCGGGGCCTTGGGGAGGTACATAGATGTGTGAGCATCTATGGGACCAATGGATAATGACAATGCGGGGCCTTGGGATTGGTACATAGGTGTATGGGCGCCTATGGTACCATGGTGTTTGGTAAGGCTGGGAGCCTTGGATTTGGTTTGGAATGATTGATCTTGAATGTTAGTTGTTAATTCATACTTGTAGCACATTGTCCATATGTTTAGTGGTTTATGGTTGTTCACAGCTTATTATAATCTATTTTCGGTTGGAGTCTAAACCTATGACTCTCACCAACATTATGTTGACGTGTTTTAGTGTCTCTTTCAGGTGATAAAGTGGTTAAGCGTGAGAACATATGTGGCTAGGATTGGAGTCGCGTAGGAATGCATTTAGAAGGAGATCCCCGTTCCTTCTTAGTTTTTTTCTTCTGTTTGTTTCAATAAGTGATACTATGAACCTATATGTTGATTTGTTTGTCTTGGGTAAGAGGTAGGACTGTTACCTACTTACCTAGACTCCTGCATTGATGAGATATTGTCATGACATTTGTGTCACCTTTTATGACATTTCTAATTCATATAGTTCTCTCTATGGACACGCTATTGTTGTGATGATATCCATGTGTCGCGTCTCATATTCCGCCATGGTAGGGTGTGACAGAATGATATCAGAGCCGATGGTTATAGAGAATTAGGTTGCCTAGTCTAGTAACCTAGTCTATGGCTTAAGGGTCCCTGCATATAGGCGTCATAGGAGTATGTGTGCATTTTATATTAATTAAAGTTTTCTGGATGTTATTGGTTTTTACTTGCGATGTTTGTTAAGTTTTGACTAGTATGGGTTGAACTATAGTAGTTCATACTTAGCCACATGTTATTTTCTTTTCGGGGTGTGACTAGTGTTGGTTGAACCATAATCATCCACGCTAATTATTGTCGTATTTTGCTTAAATTGTACATTATAGTACATAATTTGGTACATGGTAGTTTCTATCTTTTGTTGGGTTATTTTATGTACCTGTGGTATAGTATTTTTCTTTTGATGTTTAAGTCATGTTCCCTAAGAATCATGTGGTGGTTCGAGTTATTAGGAGTAGGTGGATATGAAGGATTTTAAGCTGTTTCAACTCTTATGGGCGACATGACTTATAACTGATTATGTTTTCGTTTTAGATTTAGTCTATGCTGTTTTAGCTAGACTATGGATTTATGTATTTCAAGAGTTTGACTATGTTATTTTAATGGATGGAGTTTTGGACTTTATTGTTCATGTGGTTATGAGCTTATGTGAGTAGATGGATATATGTGTTATGTGTTGTATTAATTCTTATAAGTGTCATAATAGGAGCGAGTGCATTGGGGAAAGGGTAATTGTATAAGTATGGTGGCCAACATAGTTATACAAGTACCATAACTCCAATGGATTCCTAAGTATGATTGCATGAAAGAGGGTTAATACATGCTTGTATAGTAGATGTTAGACGGATTTAAGTATATGTATCCCGATATGCCTATATATGTATGATCCCTTATAATTATCGATTGTATCCTTAGGAGGGTGGCTAGCTCGCTTCTTTTTAGATATTCAACCTCCGTTGTGGCGTATTCTTCGAGTTTCCTATTTCACGTGTCCGCTTTAAAATGGTGTTCTTGGTTTTAAGTCTATTGAAATAACTTGGGATTTCTTTTGGGATAATGAAATCTTTTGTGTTGGGTCTTACATTTCTTTTGGTCGGTATATACTGAAAAAAAGGGACTTGGAAATCTACTATAGAGTTAGATAGTTGGTTGTATTCGGTAAAATAAGGGTAAGGTGTTGGAGTCGTGTTTGAAACAAGATGTAACATAAGATTTTTTTTAATCAACACTTATTTATTTCAAATTCTAAAAGACTTTCTTTAAAATAAAGCGAAATAAAATTTCTTTCTACTTAAATAGTTTATATAAGTGAGCTTAATCAACATACGTCATTTATAATTATTTATGTAAGACTAAACAAAGTTCATGAAAATTTCACATACATTTATTTCTTTTCATTTAAAAAGGATTGCGTTAATTACTAAGAGGATTCTTTAGTTTTTTTTTTAAAAACAACTAGTATAAAACTGTTTTGGTCATAACTTGTTCGTTTTTAAAGCTTTTTGGGTGATCCAAAAGCCTAAAATTATGTACTCGGAATGTACTTTTCAAGTATTTGGTATGTATAGTCATGGGGTGTCAGTAGCTTGATCGAAATTTTGGTACAAGTGACGGGTTCAAGGTTTAGTTTTGAATAGTAGTTTTTTTATGATTTGGGATGCACGGGATACCTAGTCTTTGAGTTGAGTTTTGAGATCGTCTAGAAGGTTGTTTGTAGATTGTTTGAGTCACATAGATGTGGTGAGGAAAGAAAAAAAATATTCTTTTGGAAAAGTCGATCTTGTGCACGGTTTAAATAATATATCGCGGGGCATAAGATGTTTTGGTTGCCATTAAGTGTTTTTTGGATCATTTTTTGTTGTTATGAGTCTTTTGAATTAGTACATGTTTGAGTTTTCCTTTTGAGTTTTCGTGGTTTTGGTCTGTTTTAACTCGTGCACGTGAAATGTCATTAGTTATCCGTGGGTTTGATTCGTTGATCGTATCTAGTGGATTCAGGATGTAGTTTTAGGTTCGTATTGATTGGGAGCGTTGAGGTAGACATATGAAAGACTTGGTCGCGCCTACACAATTAAGTAGGTGGCCCTGAGAGAATGGTCAGAATGCCCTTAGTGGGGATGAAAGAGTTAAAAGTTCGTAGACGAACTAATGTGGTCATGAGGTCTCTTAGGAGTGCCAAGGGAGATGAATAGAGATTTGTATAATGTATGGATATTGGCACAAGTAACGCGCCATAGAGAGTGTTGGAAGGGGATATAATACCTCAAAGGTATTTATGATTGTTCGTAAGGCATGTAAGTTTTCCGAAAATTTCCTGAGATTTAGTAGGTTTGCCTATTACTGTGAGGTAGAACCATAAATAGAGCAAGTAGGAGAAGTGAGAGGAGTTGTAGTTAGTGCCTTTCCAAGGAAATTGTTGATGGAATGATTTTAAGAGCAAGAGTTGTTAGAAATTGCAACGGATGCAAGGTAAAATTTGAGTTGCTTAGTAGTAGATTGGTTGTGAAAAGCGGTTGAGTGGTCTGATAAGAGGAAGTATTGGTCTTTTAGAATACGTGTAGATTTTCGCGAGTAGAACGAGGTAGAAATTTATTCGTATTGCTTCTAAGAGAAGGTGCAAGGAGGACGTAGTTGAAACTGCTAAGGATGTTGTATGAACGCTTTGGGTATACGGTTATGATTTTGGCTTCGCCGAGACGCTAGCAGTTTTCATGGAGTCAATGAACCGGGGGTGCATGACAATATATAAACGAGTTGTCATCGGGAGCATCGATGACATCTTGATCTACTCAAATCTAAGAAGGAGAGTGAGGCGAATTATGAGTTGGTTTTGGAGTTGTTAGGAAAGGGAATTATACGTGAGATTTTCAAGTGTGAGTTTTAGGATTAAGTTAGCCAAGACGAGTAGTCAGAGATGATGGCATATTGTGGAACCGGCAAGGGGCAAAGTGAAGAAGGGTGAGGAAGCGTTTTGGAGGCTGAAGAGGTGGATTGGATAATGAGCAGATCTTGGAATTATCGGAAGGACTGGATGAATTCGCGAAGCATGACGATACGTGGAGCAAGGATTTGGATGTATACGAGAACGACAAAGAAAGGCGGTTGTTTATATGTTGTGGGAACTAAAGATTTGGAAGAACTAGATAGACTTAGTTAGTGGAGTTGGATTGTATATCTGCCTAGAATGCTAGAGGCATTTGGGGTACGAGACGTAGAGAATGATCTATACAGATCATGAACGTCTCCAACACATATTTAATCATCTTGATTGAACATTTGGAAAAGGTGATGGGTGGAGTTAAGTGATGAAAGAAAATTGCAAGGCCAAGTACCATCTGGGAAAGGCAAGCATGGTTGATGAGACATGGAACAAGAAGAATGAAGTGAAGCGGAGACGAACTTGAACTATATGGATGACGTATTAGGGTGGTTTGGATGAAGGATGTAGGTTGCAAGAGTTGAGTTGTCTAAAGAAGAGAACGCGTCAACATGTATGTTGCGTGGCTTGGACAATCATATGGAGAAAAGGGACATAGACTATATTTTCTACATAGATAGGAGTAGCTTAGAAAGGGCGATGTAAGGACGAAGTTGGTGAAAGGGATACATAATGGGGTGGAGGAATAAGTACGACGAGAGTTGGGTGATAGTCGATAGACTGACTAATTCATCTCATATTTCAAGAGGAATGAGAAGTCACGTAGTTGAGAAGTTGGAAGGATTGTGTACAGATGTGATGGAATAGAGGGTTTTGCGTAAAAGTTAGCCTAATATGTATGGAATGCCTTATGAAGGATTATGGCAAGGGAAGAAACGATGGGAAGCAAGCGTAGTATATCGTTGATAGACTAATGTTTGGTATGAGCATACTATAGGGGTAATTGAGAAAGACGCCTAGAGCATTGCCGTGAGATTTGGAGATAGTTGGAGAACGCATTATATTAGGAAGAATTCTCCTACAAAGAGAGAGTCACCGGTGATAGGGGCATATTCCCCATTGATGAGGATGTAAGGAATAAAGGAGGAAACACCTAAATTATAGGCTGAAGACGGGATATAAGATGGTATGGAAATTAAGATTGTGGAGAGACAAGCGAAAAGTAGTATGAAGGAAGAATGATTCGAGGGAGCAAGAGGTTGTGAAGATAGTGGGGTGATATTGAAGAGAAACCGTTAGAGCAAGAGGTTAGTAGTCACGAACAATGGAACGTCCACCTAGAGAAAAGGTGTAACACATGTTAGTATGAAGGATGGTTAGTTACTTGGTGCCGAGCATGGGAAAGCAAGGATGAGGTGGTGGTTATGACATGTTTCTTATGAATATTATGGGAAGCTTTTGGTTATGCAATCCTGCATATACCATTGGATGTGTTTAAGGTCGGGAGAACTTCCGAATGATGGAAAATCCGTAGAGGATAGAAGCCGTTAGGTATGGTGATAGGAATTGTAGTAGAAACTGCTGGAGTTAATTCATAGGAGATGAGGTGGATCACCGTTACAGTGGGATGAAGTTAGAAGCGGCCAAAGTATTGGACCGGAGGTGGATCGGAAAACTATGGAGGTGGTGGTAGTGACTAAGTAGAGGTTGAAAATAGCAAAGAACCGACAAGAGAGCTATGCGGACAAGAGGCGTAAGCCGTTGAGATTTGAGATAAAGTTATGCTAAAGGTTTCACCATGGAAAGGGGTGATGCGGTTTGGAAAGAAAAGGGAAGTTAGCACCTGGATTTGTGGGTCCATTTGAAATCCTTGAAAGGATTGGGCTAGTGGCGTATAGGTTGAGATTACCGGAGGAATTGAGTAGTGTGCATGACGTATTTCATGTATCAAACTTGAGGAAATGCTTAGCAAGAACTGACTTGCAAGTACCGTTAGATGATATTAGTATGGATACGAGTCTTCGTTTTATCGAAGAGCTGATAGAGATTTTGGGTCGTGAAGCTAGGACGTTGGATAAAAAGGGTAATATACCGTAGTTATGGGTAGATGTAATTTGGAACGTGGACTAGAGTTCACGTGGGAACGGGAAGGATTTATGAGGAGCAAGTATCCTCAGCTAATTGATAATGACGATCCTAAGGAGTAAATCTCGGGACGAGATTTCTATTAGGAGGGAGTGATGTGACAACCGTGGTTTTGAGGTTCGTCACTTGGTCTTATTTTAAGGTTAATTTATGTGTGACTATGTGATTTGCGTGTTTACATGTTATTTTGCGTGAACGAGGTTGGTGTGGATATCGTTTATGGGTATAAAGTACTCATAAGTAAATCGGAGAACGGTTATTTCATGTTCATGAGCTCACAAATTAGTGACTATGAAATGAAATGGTGTTATTTTGGTATTTTACGTTTACGTATAAGTATTATAGTAAATCATATTTTTTTTTACGATTTGGGTTTAGCATTTTGAGGTCTCGGGTAAGGTGTTTAGTCATATGAGTATTTTTCGGGATGGTTTTAAGTCATTTAGGACTTAGTTATAAAGTTTATTTCAAAATTTAAGATTTTTTTTAAAACTGTATATTTTACGTTTTTTTCGGTATACGCGTAAAATTGACTAGTTTTACGATTTTAAGGTTTCAGAGGCTTTAGGAGCTGAAATAAATTAAGGTAACTTAAGGTATTATTAATAATATATTAATAAGTCTTAAAAAGAAAAATATATATATATATATATATATATATATATATATATATATATATATATATATATATATATATATATATATATATATATATATATATATATATATATATATATATATATATATATATATATATATATATATATATATATATATATATATATATATATATATATATATATATATATATATGAATCGGGTTTTAAACCGACTAGAAAAGAAAAAGAAAGGATAATGGGCCAAAAGACCCAACTTGAGCCCAATTTGGAAAAGCCTTTTTAATAAAACATATAAATACCATGTTTATATCACAAAAATCAGTTTTTCATTAATTTTCTCCCCTTTTGGCCGAACTTTTACAAGCCCTAATTTAGGGATTCATCAAAAATAATTTTCTTGAAGATTTGAGGTAAAAATCTTGATTTAATTCTTATAGTTTTCTTGTTTTATAGCATTAAGGCTTCAAGTTTTATGTAATAAATTTATATGATGGATTAGAGTTCTAAATAGATCTGTAATTAGGGGTTTTATAACAATTAACATGATTAGGATAATGATTGGTGATTATTAGTGATGTTAATTAGGGTTTAATCATGTTTAAATTCGTTTTTAAAAACTAGGCAGATTTTTGAGTCACTTGTTTTGATTAGATCTAGAGTTCTACAAACTCTTATTTTGCGATCCAAGCATCCCTGAATAGGTAATAGAAGTGGCTTTCAAATGCAAGAAACGAGAACTAAATTGGAGGTCGGGAGGTGAGTCAAAAACAGGTTACAACAGTCGGAGGTCAAAACAGTTTTGAAATCAGTCGGGTTTAATTTAACGTTTTAAGGTGATTGGGGTACTTAGGAGTACACTTGAGCCCTATAATGAGCATGGGTGTTGGTTTATATATTAAATAAGAGACCTGAAGGGTGGCTAAGCAAATGGGTTAGGGTAAGACCCCCTAATCATAACAAACTTTTTGTATGTTCAAAATCGGTAAAATGCGGATAGGCAGAAGTATATATATATATATATATATATATATATATATATATATATATATATATATATATATATATATATATATATATATATATATATATATATATATATATATATATATATATATATATATATATATATATATATATATATATATATATATATATATATATATATATATATATATATATATATATATATATATATATATATATATATATATATATCGGGGCCTTAACAGTAGCTTTAAGGTTGGGGAAAAAAGGAGGAGTTAGCTAACATATGTAAGGGCATAGGGTTTCCTTTACAGAGATCATGGGTATGGTTAGGTGGGCGTTTGGCTTATTGTTTGGAGACCTAAAAACCGGGAATATTTTGGGTAAAATGTTAACGAGACGGGTTATGAAGTAAACTAAGTTAAGGGCTTTATAGAGGGGTGTAATGAGATGCTTAGAGCATATAAATGAGGTATATATATGGGAGAAGGTTAGATGTCCATCATAGGTTGATGAGCCATCTTGGTGTTTGGTTCATGTTTTGATTGTGTGCTTTTGTTTGTTAGCTTTTTGCTAGTGCGCGGACTTTTGGAGAAGCTCAATCAGGTGAGTTTCATAGTCCCATATCTTTTAATGATTTTCACTTCCAGATGGGATGGAAGAGACACTGTATGGTTTCGTAACTAATGCTGTGAATGTTTTTATGGTTTGTGATGGACTTGTGTGTGCACTTATGTGATTAACTGTTATGTGATTCTTGATTTTGTTTATGATTTAGATCGGGGGACACGTACCGTCTCAGTTATTGTGGTTTGACTTGGTACCAAGGGGATGTTGACAAGGCGGGGCCTTGGGGAGGTACATAGATGTGTGAGCATCTATGGGACCAACGGATAATGACAAGGCGGTGCCTTGGGATTGGTACATAGGTGTATGGGTGCCTATGGTACCATGGTGTTTGGTAAGGCTAGGAGCCTTGGATTTGGTTTGGAATGATTGATCTTGAATGTTAGTTGTTAATCCGTACTTGTAGAACATTGTCCATATGTTTAGTGTTTTATGGTTGTTCACAGCTTATTATAATCTATTTTCGGTTGGAGTCTAAACCTACGACTCTCACCAACATTATGTTGACGTGTTTTAGTGTCTCTTTCAGGTGATAAAGTGGTTAAGCGTGAGAACATATGTGGCTAGGATTGGAGTCGCGTAGGAATGCATTTAGTAGGAGATCCCCGTTCCTTCTTAGTTTTTTTTTCAGTTTGTTTCAATAAGTGATACTATGAACCTATATGTTGATTTGTTTGTGTTATTTGTTTGTCTTGGGTAAGAGGTAGGACTGTTACCTACTTACCTAGACTCCTGCATTGATGAGATATTGTCATGACATTTGTGTCACCTTTTATGACATTTCTAATTCATATAGTTCTCTCTGTGGACACGCTATTGTTGTGATGATATCCATGCGTCTCGTCCCATATTCCGCCATGGTGGGGTGTGACATAACTGTTGTCTCTAAAAGCGCCAATGGATATATGGTTAAAATTTTAGAGACTACTTGTTGTCCCTAGATGTAGTCCCTAAGAGTTTTGGTCAACAAAGTCAAAGAAGCTTTAGCCACTACTTGTAGTTTCTGCATATAGTCTCCGAAATTTCGGTCAACAAAATCAAATTTATTTAGGCACTACTTGTAGTGGCATATAGTAGTCCCTAAAGATACTATTGTGACTAACTATAGTCTCAAAAGGTTTGACGCTATAGTTTCCTTAGGTCAATTAAAGTCAAACGTCAAAAAGTTAAGGTCAATGTTGTAGTCTCTAAAAAAAAGTAGTCACTACAAACCTTTAACGTCTAGGCATTAGGCACGTCACTTATTGAGACTACGTGTAGTCCCTAAAGATCTTTAGACACTACATCCGTCACTTTTAGAGACTACTTATGTTGTCTCTATAAGCGATTTTTCTTTTAGTGCCCGATAGACGTTTTTGATGTTTCGTGAAAAAAATTGAGCTTGTATCACATTAACTTCTAATTAAATTAAAGATTTTACTTAAAATATTATTAACATTAATTTATCACGCTGTATTTAGTGAAGAGCTTTTAAGAATATTTAAGAGCGGTGAGCGATGAATATTAAGCGTTGTGAGTTATAATGTTCGTTTGGCAAGCATTTAGAGGGGTGACTTTTTTTATACTCATTTTCTAATGCTTTATAAACTAGCATTTAAGAGTTTTAAGCATTAAAGAAGTATTTTACACATTGATACATTATCAAACGTTTTTATTAAAACTACTGCCAATGGTTACCGCTCATTATTCTCGCTGTTTTGCCAAACATACCTTGTAAAAACTCTTGTGTCATATTTTGTGGTAAAAATAAAATAAAATTGGGGATAATTTTGATGACGGAAATTTGAAATGATATAATTGCTACGGAGTATTATTATCGTATACTCGTATAGCACGGATATGGGGGTTAGGTATAATCGATCATTTAGTTTTCCTTGTTCGATAAGGACTCTGTGGTATGACCGCAGTCACGAGTTTGGGTTAACACCTCATGATGACTAATTGACTATTAAGAGTGTTATGTCAATTTTTAGATACCGTTTTATACGAGTTTTTTTGATAAAAAGTTTCTTTAATAAAATATAAAATATATACAAGTATTTCGTACAACTAGCTATAATCTCTCTCTATCTTGGCTAATCTCTTGTAAGGTCAAACAAGTCGAGACCACTTTGCGTAAACGCACTTTGTTCTTATAGTTTATGATTTACTAAAACATGCATACAAGGCGTTAGACCTTGTTGCATCAACATGATTATTTAACATGTCAATTGCACATTGATCAAAACATTTAGATATTGAATTGATACTCTTCTTCGCCCAAAACTTTAACATTCAATACCGTTTTCACGAGTTATACTCACGTTATGTTCTCCCTCTCATTACTCATCCTCTCTTGATTCAAGTCAGATTCATTCTAGTCACAATTAAGTTTGAATTTGAATTTAAAATTATAAACTTTTTGACTGGTTGAACTTGTGAAATGAGACTTGTTTAGGAAGAAACTAAAATAATAAGGCGATTTTTTATGAAATACTCGTACAACAAAGGGCGGGCAACTCTTGTTATTTCATATGCAAAAGTATCATTTCGGACGTTATACCCTCCCACACACTATCCTTCAGTTTGACTTACGTGTCCTGACCTTAATGATTTGTTGATGAAGATCTTTACCACGAGAGGCAGGACCGTCCCGTGGTTTTTGGGGACCCTGTGCCAAAAGACAATGCGTCAAAAAATACAATGCATGCCTCGAACATAAAAACTTTAAGCATATATAAAGTGGTTTTTAGTCAAGTCTAAACCATTATAAAAGTCAAGGAAAATGATCTAGCCACTCTTTAAAACTTTGCGGCTACACATATATATAGACTCAGAGATGTTTAGCATGGGCTTTTGGTAAATTTTTCTCAAATAATGGGTTGAAATTGTCATTTTCGAAAACCCTTAACACTAGGCTGGAGGAAAAAAAACAAAAGTGAAAAAACTAAAAACCTCTAAGGTGTAAAGTGAAAATAACACAAATTATACTTTGGTGGAAACCAAGGGCTCAATTTGGACCATCCATTTGGGAGGGACCATATCAAAGGATAAAAAACACGGAGGGACTAATACTGTCAATATGTAAAATAAGACGGGGGGACTAAAAATAGAAATATACAAATCACCCCAACTACCCCAATTACATAGTCACAAAACACACACATATGACACCCATTCTCTCTCTACGCAGACGAATCCACCGTGCAAATCACCAAATCTCACCACTCTCTGTCGTCATTGAGCACCACCGTTATCTCCGTAACCCTAGATCCGTATATTCTCTTATCTCGTCGTCGATTGGAACCCTAGATCCGGCGTCATCATCACCGTTGTCCAGTTAGTTAAGCTATCTATTATTGCTTTCATTTCATTATCTGTCACTTTAATTGTTACTACTGTTATATATAAATGATGACTAATTTAATATCTATATACTATATTCTGTACCTAGTTAGATGTGTTAGTTATTTGAGCTTGCGAATGGATGTTGAAGCTGTTAGATATGTTTGTTGTTTGTCAAGAGGATTAAGGTTATTTTGGATAGCAATGTGGAGACTATTGTGAGGAGTCCGCTAAATAAGATAGTTTACCGAGTTTTTTTATAGGAGTATAAACGCGTTTGATATATGTAATGCTACTCATGATAGGATTGAGAAAGTTAGGCTTTGGCGTTAACATTTGGAGATTGTTGTAGGTGCGTTGGATTCAAGTAGAGGAATATGATTAGCGAACGACAGTTTAGGAAGGAGAGGAAAATGTTTACTGATTTAACTATTGTTATGCTTGATGATCAGAAGGACTTTGGTCATCAATAGAGCCGAGACGGATGATACTAAAATTTCGAAGAGAGCATGGATACTTCCCGGCCAATCTTGTGCTACAGTCAACATGATTCCCGTCGACGACAGTTTTAAAGTTCAAGCCGTGAATACCTTTCATCTTGCCCACTGTGCTCGTTTTGGTCCTTATGTTGATGATAAAGGTCTTTACAAATAGGCCAACCTCACACTGTGCCAAGAGAAGGATACTACACATGTACACGAGCGTGTCAAGAGAATTGTCGAGGAGAGACACGTGCTTGCGTCCATGACTATGGAAAAGATTTTGTATTTAGGACTGAAAAGGCGAAAGGAAGCAGCGAATCGGGCTAAAATTGATGTTTCTAGAGCCAAGATGAAGGTAATTATTTATCGTAATTTCATACTCTTTTTTCTATTGCTAGTCCTAATAAGCATCCCACACAGCAGATATTCTGAATTTGATTTGCTAAACTTATATTGTACGTACATACACATTATTATGATGATTAATTTAAGTTCAACTAATGTAGGGTGAAATTGTATCCATGCTTCGAGATGCACAAACGCAGCAGATTACAACTAAGATATATGCAGTGACAAAGATTTATATCCACAGAAAGGTAAGGAGATTGGAGAAGGAAGAGATAAAAGGTGAAGACGGAAGTGAATGTGTTTGAATTCTCGTTGGAGAGATATTTATTCTACATCCATGACTACGATAGATATCTTCATAGGAAGAGTTTAAAGAAGTGTTAGACAAACTTTAACTAGAACTTAAAAGATTTTGTATTGTTTCGTTTTAATACTCTAATTGTTTTATTATGTAGTTGAACAAGTTTACAAGATTTATTTCTACAAAGTCTCCAGCATCTTAATTAAGTGATGTTAGAAAGTTGCTCCCACAATTATCCACTTTGTCTACTAGACTTAGAAAATCATTGCAACTCCATAGTTCCAACTCTGTTAAATTTATCAACACATTACCTGCATGCATGTGCTTTTGATATCCAAAATTTGCGTATTTCCTTGCACCTGTCCAGTCTTACTTCAACTTCTAGAAGATGCAATATAAGATGTCTCCATACCTCATCAGTTAGACAATAAATAGTTTCTCGTTCCAACTTGGTAATTCAAAAAATATTTTGTTTATTAAATGTCACAACTGATATTAGACATTCATTATGTTTATGAAATATCGCAAGTGATATTATATATGTGACTAAACAAATATCACTAGTGATATTATATTTATGAAATATCACAAGTGATATTAGACATGTCATATTACGAAGTAATAAATATCATAATTGATATTAGACATTAACCATTTTATGTAATATAACAAGTGATATTAGACATATCACAAGTGATATTAGACATGTCATATTACGAAGTAATAAATATCACAAGTGATATTAGACATTAACCATTTTATGTAATATAACAAGTGATATTAGACATATCATATAACGAATTAACAAATATAACAAGCCTTATTAAGCAGGAACTATTTTATGTAATATCACAAGTGATATTAGACATCTCATAGAAAAATATCACTGGTGATATGAGACAGTAGTTATATTTATGAAATATCACAAATGATATTAGACATGCAATATAATAAATATAACAAGTGATACTATACATTGACTATTTTATGAAATACCAATATTACACATGTCATATAAAAAATATCACAAGTGATATTAGACAATAACTATTTTTATAAATTACAAGTGATATTAGTCATTAACTGTGTTTATAAAATATCACAAGTGATATTAGACAATAACTATGTTTATAAATTATCACAAGTGATATTAGACATGTCAAACATCACAAGTGATATTAGTCATTAACCGTGTTTATAAAATATCACAAGTGATATTAGTCATTAACCGTGTTTATAAAATATCACAAGTGATATTAGACATGTCATATAATAAATATCACAAGTGATATTAGTCATTAACTGTCTTTATAAAATATCACAAGTGATATTAGACAATAACTATATATATAAATTATCACAAGTGATATTAGACAATTACTATGTTTATAAATTATCACAAGTGATATTAGACATGTCAGTAATAAATATCACAAGTGATATTAGTCACTTAACCGTGTTTATGAAATAATATTGGATATGTCATATAACGAGGGTGTCACATTGAAAATTTTAAAATTCGAGGAAAGGCAAAAAAAAACGTCATGTACTATAAATGTATAAAAACAAGTATTTGATACTCGCGCTTCGTTGCGGTACGTTTCGTAGGCAATCGATTAACCAAGCTTATCACGCTTGCTCGTGAAGTGTGCACTCGATAAAAGAACCCAAATAAATAAGACAAATTTTCATGAATTTGTCAAAACTTTATCTATTATAGTAGTAGTTGCACCAAAGGTTCAAGGAAAATACATACAGTCAGAGATAACCACTTTGGCCTGCAATGCGAAAATTCATTACATAGTTGCTGAGGTCGGTAGTGTTGACTCGTCTTCACACAGCTTCAAGCCTCTAAACAACATTAACCTGTCAAAGTATACAAATATATCACCAATCAAAAGAGAGGTCTGGTTGATTTTGGTTGTAAAAAAATATGGCTTGCGAAAGAAAGAGCTAAATTACCACATGCCTTTTCACAAACTTGTTCGCTATGAATTATTGATTTTGAATCAAATAAAATGAAGTTGGAAAAAAATCAGTTGCGACCTTGACCTTTATTATGCTTCCCAAAAAAATGTGTCAAATGTTAACCGCTTAGTATACTATATAGTGATGTTCTAGATTTATCAACACTTCTGGTTTATACATCCACATATTTTCGAACGTTTCTAAAAAGTACTTGGGTTGAAATTTATTACCTCTTGAGCATCAATTGTTTTGTCCAATATTTATTCCTTGATGAACTCTCGAGGCGTTTCACTCAGCTCACTGAAATCACCAACTAAGGTTGGCGTTGTTTCTTTTATGTCCATGTGTGTTGCTTCTTGTGATCTTGGAACAACATCAGTATCACCTTGATCTTTCTCCTCCTTGCTGAAAGCTTCTTTCAAACTTACCTCCACGATGTCAAAAACTATTAGCCCTGCATCAGACTCGACGTTATCCGGGCTCATATCTTCACATGGTTCCTATAAAGTTGCACGCAAGACCTACTTTAACACAGATTCTCCGTTTATTGTGGGGCCTCCTGAACTTCTTCACACGCTTCTTGACAATCTTCTTATCAAGTTTAGGAATCGCCATTGCTTACCTAATACATGGAATAAGTGAAAGAAAGTAAGCATTGGTTATTGACCTATACGATGCTACTGATATAGTGATATCTACAATATATTTTTGTGGTTTTACCAATTCTTATTTCATATAAACAAATTTTCCAAATTATAAGCACTTATATTTGTTTCATAAAATAAGCATGCTTTTTTAGAGGATGCTAAGCACTTGAATAACCAATTTCAGCTACCTTCTAAATTGTAGCAAACATGAATGCATTACCAATTAACGCAGTAAATAGATTTCTAAGAATCTCAAGAGACATTTATCTCACCCGTTTTAACCCGTTAGGCTATCTTTCTGTGAAATACTATACTACTTGGTGGTCCGTGACTAAGGCACATCATCGACGGTGGCTTAAAAGATGTCTTAGATTTTAGTTAGAAACTATAATTCTTTGGAAGATCAATAAATCATCAAATCAAATTGGTTCAAACATTTCATCAAACATTTGCTATACATTATATAATTGAATCAATATGCTTTAATCATAGTGATAATTAAAAACAATCAGGTATGTAATCTTAAAGGAATTTGTAACTAACAGATCTGCAAACAACATCTTCTTCAGTTTCGAATTTCGTCTTCCATTATTGCTTTATTTACAACGTATTTTTATCCTTCGAGGGGATATTTATTATTCAGGTTGGGAGAGAAAACACATGGACTGTGTGTTAAAAATGAGCAAATGAAAATAATAAATAAAATTAACGCTTTATATACTTAGACAAAAAAATAGAATTAAAATTTAAATTTTAAATTAATCCCCACCCTTAGATCAAAGGTAAATAGAAGGTGGGGATTTGTCCCTTAGTTTCCAAAAAAAAAACAAGGTTCCAAAATAACTTTTGTCATTATACTTTACCGGTTAATTCATGCTATTTTTATAATCAAATGAACACAATGATAATACTAAAAAAAACCAAACAGGGTCAAAATAAGTCAAATTTATCCAAATCAATTCCAGTTTCTTAAAGGAAAGTATTATACTTGAATAAATTACATCTTTAATACCCAGATCAGCCAATCGTCTTAGTTTCCATATAATGGAGGCAAACAAAATTATATCTTGAATAGCTGAGCCAGAAAGAAAGACAAATTTCTAACATCACCATTCCGAGTTGCCCAAGCGGGTTGATTAATAAGGCATTAGCGTAAAAGTAATGAACGCAGACACCTGAAATAAATAACAATGATACAATATAAGACCAACACTTAGCATTTTCATAGTAGCTATAACTTGCGAGTATAAAAGAGATCATGAACTTACAATTTGCTAAGAAGAGGGCTCTGATATTCTAGAAAACTCGTCGAAGTATACACGAAAACGGCTTCCCTTCAGGTCAATTAAGATCTTTACATAATCCATTATCTTATTCACTACACTGTACGTCTCTGAGCATAAACTAGAAAAAGATTCTTGCATCTCAGCCCTCTTTGATACAGACATATCTGTTAGTGTGTATTTCACGTTCTGCAACTCTGAAATGATTTCATCTGTCTTTGCTCTCCCTTCCTCAATTTGCTTACTCAAACCTTCCCAACTTCTATTTTCCCAACTTCTATTGACATCTGTTATGCTTCGACCAATCTGCAGTAGGTTCTCAACTTGTGTGATTCTAGTCTCGGTCTTAGTTTTCTCTTCCTCTAGCATCACCCGTAAACTTGCCATTTCCTTTAGTGCCATTTCGGTGTTTTCCTTATCTCTAATCTCCTGAAATTTTTCCATAATATCATAGAACGTAGAGAAACCATAACAAAATGTCTCTCCATGTATGTCACAAGGTCCCAGTTTAAACACTCTTTCTAATACACATGTAAAAGAGCTGGTGAGGGTGGCCTAGTGGCAAAAGACTTGTGACTAATATCACTAAAATGTGTGAGGTCGCACGTTCAATTCCTGCTAGGTGCAAACAACCCTAAAGTGGCCACACCAACAACCTGAAACACCAGTTTAAATATATGTGGCGGTGGGTTCAAAACCCATTGATTAGTCGGCCAAAGATTTAGGCTAAACCAGGATTACCCAAAAAAAAATGTAAAGCACTGGCGGTTCACTTTAGCAGAAGCAAGCCCCTGCGCTTTATAAGCAGTGACCAATCAAGGATTTTTGGATAGCAGGAGTCTATAGCATAAACATATAAATATATTATAAAGAGTGACGACTCCATAAATTATATGGTCCAAGTGGTAATCCAAAAATTTAACAGGTCCATATGCTTTTGCATGAACGCTTCAATTATATGGATTCCTAACTAGGTTCGTTCACCCCTTATAAACACACGTCGAGTTGCAGCCTTGAGCTCAAGTACAGTGCACACAGAAAATGAGGCCAAATCAAAGTATACCTACCGGAACTTAATCAAACGACTTCTCAGGAGGGTTAACACTAGATGCAGAGAGCATATAAAATGTGTTCCAATTTTGCTTGAAATGATGCAAACAGATTGGTCACAAATCATTAGCAAATGTTAACACTTCACACAGCAATCCAAACGTAGTTGAATAAAAAGTTGAAAATATGAAAAGTCCAAAAACTGCGAAGCTCCTTTTTAACCATTACAATAGGGCATGTCCACTAAGAGTTGTTCTTATAAGCTGTTAACTTTTTTATTTAGACGGATCGCCCTAAGACTTGCGGTCTGACCCACCCGTGCTATGTCCTAACGTCCAGTAAAACAATGACTGGAAAGGATATGCTCCTAATAAGCTTATAAGATATCCTATGTGCTTTTGGTCTGTAACTTCAAACCAACGTTATTTAAAACACCTCGAGAGATAGATTGATCCACTACTTTATTTGGTTCATAAATTTATAGAGCCTAAAACATTCATATGAACTGCATGACTTAGAAAAACAACACCTTCACAAGCTTCTCATAAACATACAAAGACATAAACATATAGAGTTCTTTACATCATAGAGCATAAGCACGATACATGGCAGATAAATATGCACTTCGAAGTAAATATCTCACGTGAAACCATTGTAAATGTGGCATTTGGAGAATTATCTAGCAAATAGTTTTTAACTTCTGTAGACATCTTTACTCCATTTCGATCCTCCGAGAGTCTTCTTACTCGATATATATGTAAACCCTCTAAGTTAGCAAATGGAGAAGGTTGATTTGAGATTAGTTCCACAGATGAAGAAAGACTCTGCAAAAAAAATTACTACGTACAAAAGAAAATCATGTATAAGAATAGACTTAAAAAGAAATTGCCAAATACAGGGAATCCTTTCTAAAAAACAAGTGTATCTCATTTTCCTGGTGCCAATACGTTTTTTAAAGTATCAAAGCATCCATCGATAGCTAGTTTGAAACATAATTGAAATCGGAAGTATTAAAGCATTCACTGTTTCTGCAAGCAGATAATCCGGATTGACATAACTAAGTGTCATCATCCTATGGGATACATTAAAAATAAAAGGGTAGAGTATTCAAATAGTATGTGGCTCTTTTTGGCTAATAAAATTGGAACATTTCATTTTTTCTGATCTTTATGTTGTTTACAAAATCATAACAGTATTTAATTAGATTGTTGTAAGTATGGAATATATGGTACCTCAAGAATTTCCATATTAACCGTAAGAAATTTAACACTTTGTAGCTGTTGAAACAGAGGCACATATTCCTGAGGACGTGCAATGCAAAAACCTACACAAAGATCCGCCTTCTCCAAAGAAAGGAAACCTTCTGTAGAAATGTGCAAAGGGTAGACATAATTTTTATAGAGCAAGGAGACAAGGTCTGGTGCGGAAATCAGAAACTGAAGCTTCTCAATCACATAACTCATACTGAGATTTTTAAGTTGAGGTGCAACCACATTTACAACTTTCAAACTCCCGTGAACATGTTTAATTGTGAGATTAGATAGTAAAGGATGACAAATATCTAAACGATTCAAGCCTTTTACATCGCAACCTTCTAATGTGAGATCCTTCAAGTTTGCACACTTTGAGAAAAGACCAATACATTTGTCAGTATTATTATCACAACTCAAAGTGACACCATGGAGATACAAAGAAGTTAAGGCTGGGAGCTCTATAGTTGATGTGGGTGTAAAGACAGTTCTCGATCTCAAACTAAGATGTTTGAGAGACTCTGACCAAAAGAGAGGAAGGGGAGATCCATTAACGCTCGCACGGAAGCACTCAATATCGAGTTGCTTGATAATGTGAGAGAATGCATAGTTCATGATTTGTCTAAGAGAATCGGGGTTAAAATCTTTATAAGAATGGACCTTGATTGAAACCACTTCTACGAGATTATTGCGACGAGACAGAACATTGGTAACAAAATTAGAGAGTCTGGCTGATGTCGAGAAATTCTCAAATGAGAAGTCGAGGTAAGGCATCGAAGTCCAGATATATCTCCATCTAGATGATATATCACTCAGTCCAATAGCACGTCTAATGCCAACAAAAGAGAAGATTCTATGAATAAGCTCATCCGGCAAGTTGCTAAGTCTATCAATTTCAGCATTCATTCTCTTTTCATGCTGCTCGTACTCCATTTCCCCCGAACTTCACCTTGATACAAACATATGCATTCATATAAAAATCGGGTTCTGTCCAATGCAGCGGACCACAAATATAGGATCCATTTTAATATCTCTGCTGCTATATTCTCATTTTCTAGACGATCACCATTACCACGCCTTTCTTGACTCAAAAAGCTGCAACTTGGCAGAATGCAACAATTAAAGGATATTGAAATAAATAGTCGATATACAAGTGATTAGATAGCTATACAAATGCATATGAAACATCTTTCCTGCTGAGTCTAATATCAAGGTTACTAAATTATGAACAGGATAGCGGGCTACATACATGCATCTTACTCGTTACATGGTGAATTTTCAAGTATCCAATATGATGTACCTGTAGAAGTGTCGCCAAGGGGGTGTTTTTGTTAAAAAAATCGAACCCAATGCATGAATTAGTGTTTGCGTAAGCTTAAAATGTATTCATAGTGAAATGACCAAAGAAACAAACACTTCCTAGTGAATGATAAGAACAAAGACGAGAAATGGGGGTATTAGCATAAGCACATGCAAATATAAACCAAAACGCAGGGGATATGAGCTTATCAAAAACTCCTTAGACAAACTAATAATATCAAGTAGTTTCGCTCCACACAAACGCTCACAGTAACTCATTGTGTTTTCAAAATACTATAAGCCAATTTGCTATTAGCTTACACACACATCGCCTTAAATAGGCTTCTCCTTATCTACCTACTATATAAAATAAGCTTTCTTAAAGCTCATCTTCAAACAAAAATATATAAAATAAGCTTTCTTAAAGCTCATCTTCAAACAAAAATAACCAAAAAATGACACCTGTTCAAGTAGAAATAATCAACAGCTCTCCTTAATTCATGCTTCAACATTTAATTTGTTTACAAAAATAGACAAAACAAAAAACAAAACGAAAAAGCCCCAATACCAAAAAAAACATCAACGATTTTAGCATGATCAGACGCGTAGAACAGAATCAAACGTCAAGCCCAAATAGCAAAAAACATCAAACGTCGGTAACAATTTAACATTTATTTGATTAGATTATTGCTCAAATAGATCTGGGTGAGTAATCCAATAATATAATCTTCCTATAACAGTTAACAATTAACTATGATCAAATAACCGTATATCTCGATCCAATCTATATTCACATTCAAATCAAATTCGTCCCATACCTATATCAACCCTATCAGCCACATCAACTTCATACACACCAACAATGGAAAGCATATTTCTTGAATCAAGGTTAGTGATTAATTTAATTATGTGTTTTTGTTAATTTTAATATCAATTATTTAATTATGTGTTTTTTTAATCTTTATATCTTTATAACTAATTGATGTTGAAAATAATTTATTTCTTGAAACATTTAAAAACGCTATGTCAATTTATGCCAATATTAATTTTGTGAATCGCTATGTCTATTTATGCATAAAGTTTTTAATGAAAAACATTTATTTCTGGAAACATTTAAAAAAACGCAAATTACAAAACTGAAATCAGTGATGATAATGTAACAAACATAGGTGAATCTCGAGATTTCAATTATAAGGCAAAAATCTTTCCCTTTGTTATGCACCCAATTTTTAAATTTTAAAATTACATCTTAATCTAATTCATCCACTATATATATTTGTCCATCTTATGTAGAGATTCCACTCATCTCATTTAACATAATGCTATCTTCCAATTCTGAAAAGGTAATGTACATTTAGATATTAATAGTATGATATTATAATTCAAATTTTATTCATGAAAGTTTGAAGTTTGTTATTTGATTTATGTGTAGGTTAAAAAATATGGAAAAGAATATGACACCGTCGTCCCAAATCGATCCAATGCTTGACAATATTAAGATTCTGGTTAGATGCATAAGCATTTGAAAGCCAGGAAAGTACTTACTAAATCATCGCTAATTTTGGAGTAAGCTTAATCTTTTTAAAAACACTTATATGACAAGAGTAGCCCATTTATATTCGTATTATCAGGAAAGTAAGCTTAATCTTTTTAAAAACACTTATATTCGTATTATCAGGAAAGTACTTACTAAACTTGCGCGGATTCAAGTTTGAACCTTTTCAAAAATTTACCACCAAATAATTTATTAAAAAAGATCTTATGGGTGATTAACCTTATTCAAAACTATAATATCACTAATATATATGGTCTATCCTTCAGAATATTATGCTCGACATTTCTTGCTATTTTTATAAATTCTGAAATGCAAATGTCATTGGAACAGTAGTTAAAATGTCTGATTGTATCCCCTTTAACAAATATGGAGTAGATAAAATCAGAAGAAATATAACGCTTGAGGATGTTGAGTAAGATTATGATTGTTTTTTTGTTATAACCAATAATTATTTTAATATACTCTGTTTTTAATCTTTAAGGTTTGAAACTTTTGTTAAATTTGTTAACAATGGTAAGAAATTTGAATGTTGTTTCTTTGATGATTGGGCAAAAAGGTTTGACACTTTGTATGATGTCTTGTTACTGGCAAAAATCAAGTATTTAGATGGTAATTGTTAAACCACTAAAATTATTAATATCTTTATGTTTATTATGCTTACATGTTAGTTTTTATAGTATTGGTATTTCTATTACAGAAATTCCTACCGCTACAAATACAAAGTATATAACCAATATGTTCATCAATGATGATATCCCAAAAATAGCTATTTTCAATCAAATGTAACATCTTTGAAAAAAGTCATTTCGCTGATGAAAAAAGTCATTTTTCATTTGCTCATTTTGTTATATATTACATTTGTTATAGGATAAAAAGTGTGGAAGAGTCGCAAAAGAAGCAACTGATGCAGTGGTAAGCAGATAAAGAAGGAGTTATGGAACTGCTTCATACATCCAGGACTTACTAAATCTGAAACTGGAATTAGGTATGTGTATATTTATAGTATGAACATTTATAATACAAATGAGTAGAATCAAATTAATAACGTTTTGAAATTACACTACCCATAACTATATGTTAATCAAACTATAACGTTGCAGGTATATAGTAATTGTACGTGTCATTGATGACACCCGTTCAGCATCCCTGCTTCTTTTTTATGAACTTGTGCATAAGCTAACTGGGACACAATGCTATAGTCTTCTCAATCAGTATGGTTTGGGGTATGATGACTATTTCCCAGATGATCTTAAATTGATGTTGGGAAAAAATTGTTGTTTCGCTTCGAGTATAGTGAGTAAAACATAAACAACAACCATCATGTATACCAAGTACCAAATATATCATAGAATGAAACAATGATAAACATGTTCAACAAGGAATTAGTTGTCAAGGTATTCCATACTTTTGCATCAACCAGGATGTTTATTCCATGCTTTTGCAATCCTAATTTATCAATTACTTTTTTATGTATATCACCTCTCTGGGGGTGCTGAAGATGATGGTGAAACCCCCTGATGAAGTCTGGAAATTTTAGCAAATTGACATGTTGATACTATCCCATTCAACATGGAAGATACACCCAATTATGGTAAAGAAAGTACAAACTAGCTAAGGTGATTCGTCCAATTCTGGAAGTGGGAAACGTGTAATCATAAACTAATGTGATTCATTTAATTTTGGAAATGGGAAACGTGTAATCCAAAGATTACGATAAGGAAGAGGCAGAAGCAAAAAGGGCAACAAAGATTATTATATTGAAGACTGAACCAAAGGAGTAATCAACTTGCTGCAACATCAAATATCTTCGCAATCATCCATTTTCTTTTCGTCACTTCGTTATGTTTTACAACAATTGTTTCTTTGTTTGTTTTGTTATTAACATTTTTTTCTTATTCTTGAACTTTGAATAATTTGGTTCCCATGAAGATATATATAACAGTTTTCTTTATATGTTCTATCCATCTTTTATATATTTAACTCTATTGTATCTCTGATTATTATATGTTTGTACATATATTTTACACTAGACACAAACTATAAAAATTTTTGTCTCATTTGCAACACATCTACTCCCTTTGAAATATTTTTTTACAGTTGTTTCGATACTGTATTTTTGTTGGGCTAATTTAAAAAATTGTCCTATTAGGTGTTTTACTTTTGTCAAATAATCCAAAATTAAAATAATTAGGCAATTACCCCTATTAGACCTTATTCGAGCTTATTCAACCTTATTCTACTATATTCGACTCATTCGACCTATTCTACTTGAATCTAAGCATGACACGTGTCAAATTGTTTTGTTTAAGGAAAGTACAAGTGGGTCCCAATAGTACACCCAAGTACACTTCTTGTAAGTGTACTTGTTATTCAACTTCATGTCAAATCGGTTATTCGACTTGTACTTTTATAATAAAAAAATAAATTTGTAATAACATTCCCTATTATTCGACTTTGACCCAAAATTATTCGACCCGTACTTCAAAAAATAAAAAAAATTTAAAAATATTCGTAAGTTTTAGAAATTTATAAAAAAAATATTATCATAATTTTATAAAGCTTTAATTAAAAATTTAAAAAAAATTCGTAAAAAATTTATAAAAATTTAATAAAATATTTAAAAAACATATAAAATTAATAAAAAAATTATAAAAATAATAGAAAATTCGTAAGAAACTTATAAAATAATTTTTTATAATTTTTTTTACAAAAAACTTATAAAAAAATTTTAAAAAATATAAAAAAAAATTCGTACAAATTTTTTTTATAAAAAACTTATAAAAAATCTATAAAAATTTATAAAAAAATTATAAAAACTTCGTAAAAAAGTTTAAAAAGAATTTTATAAAAACTTTTTAAAAAAAATTAAAAAAAATCCGTAAAAAATTTTAACGTTGTTTTTACAAATTCTTTATAAAAAAAGTTTGTAAAAAAATTTTTATAATTTTTTTATATTCTGCAATTCACTTTATTCGTATATCAGTGTGATATTACATGCAATTTGTGGATCTTTTTCGTATCTTATTTTATTAAGTACCATTTTTCATCTATTAGTACTATTTTTCTAATTATCCGGCCAACCTTCCCGACATCTATTCCATTTCATCAACTTCATTTGATGCTGAATTATCTCCGGAAAAAGTCCACAAAGAATCCTCAGCCGCCACGAATATTGTTCCGACGCCGGAATATGCACGGATACCGGAAATAGTATGGTAAAAAAGAACTTAAAGATGATGAATAGGGTGATGTTTATGTTTTTTACATGTAGATCTAATATCCTAATTTAGAGCTGAAAAAATGGGTGAATGTATTGGATCTGAAAAAATGGCTGTGAGAGAGAAATGGGTGTGTGAGAGAGTTACACTGTTAGTCCATGTACTTGAAAAAATGGATGGCATCTTTAAATCTAGGGAAAATCACATAAAAATATAGTGAATTTACCACTTTTTATGGTTGTATGTACTTTACTATTTTTTTCTCATTGTATTCATTAAACTTTTGAATTTTGACCTTTGTGTGTATCAGGTGACTTGCTCAGTCCTTAGACGGTTGTTTATCAACAAACTTTTGCACTATTAGTCCTTTAAGTTGTTGACCATTAGTTTGACCCGTTAAATTATGTAAAATGACCAAAATCTCCTCATTTATTCTTTTTCTATTATTACTAATATTCGTATTATCAGTATTAATAATTTAATTTATTTATCATATACTGTATATGAAACACAGATTCCCATTAGTCATTTCCTCCTTTCCTCCTAAACAGAATCATAGTTCATTGATTAGATACAATATATATACACACTTCATCCTTAAATCATTTCATTGTCATATTCAAAACCCCAAAATAAGGCTTACATCCGGCTATGGGTGAGGGACGGGGTATTGCAGTGGTGGGTGATGGAATCTAGTTGTCGATCTGCTATAGGTTGTTGTTGACCACATCTACCAAGATCAAATTACATATTCATATACCTGATCTCCAAGATCCATTGCATATTCGAAGGTCCACGAAGTTGTTTTCTTTTGTTAAGATAATTGATTTCTTTGTCGTTTTTTGTTCAAGATCCATGAAGAGTTTTTCTAGTTATGATATTTGAGGTCTTAAAAAAAGGATGCAAGTGATATTCGATGGTATGATATTTAAGGTTTTACAAATTTTCATTTGATCTTCGCATATCAGTGGTATTTATGTATTTGGTAGGAAATTGTCTCAATGATATTGATTGAGTATATTAATACATCGCACAAAATAAATGTGGATAAGGATTGTGATTATTGTTTTTTTATTACAAATACAAATGGATATGTCATATGTATATGATGAATTTTCACATATGATGTTAACGCTATTGTTGGCTAATTATGTTACCATATTTTTTGAAATAAGAACATGAATCATATTGACATGTTGTGTCTTACAATTAGAGGTTAATTGATACCCTCTGTTTGTAGATTTTTTTTAATTTCCAGATCTTCTTTTATTGTAAATGTGTTTTTGATGGGGTGAAAAAGATGTTATGAAACATGTTGGTGATTGGTGATATGAGACTGGGGTGGATGAAGGTGGTGGTGACGACTGACAACATGGGTCGTCAGATGTGTTGGCGGGGTGGGAGGTTGGAGGTGGTGGCCAGATTGTTCTATGGGGATCAATTTTAACAAACGGTCGTTGGAAAAAATGATTAATGTTGCAATAAAATTAAACGGTCGTTAGTGTAACCTGCTCCACGTAGGATTAACAGATTGAGCAGGTCACCTGATACACACAAATGTCGAAATTCAAAAGTTTAATGATACAATGAGAAAAAAAAATGTAAAATACATACAATCATAAAAAGTGGTAAATTTACTATAAATCAGAGTTATATGTTTCAAACCCCCCATTAAAAACCTAACTGAAATAAAAACTGACACTATTTTGTTTTTCTCGTGCAGTTGCATCACAAAAAACTGTATACAATTTTATATTTCTATTGTCACTATCACCATTAAAAATTTCTCTTTCACACATATAATTTTTTTCTCCTTCACACAATCTGGCCAAATTTAACCACCATATTCATCACTACCTCCGGTCAAACCATCACCTCCGATTATCGACAAGCAGAACTGATTTTGACCAAGTTTCACTGGGCTGATTCACCTCCGACAGCGCTGGTTTGAATAACAGTTTCGACGGAATTAATAACTGCATTCAAATCCACAAATCCACCACATATAAGAATCCCGGTCGCTACACCTTTAGACAAACACCACTACTACAACCGTAAACGGCTTCACAGCCAAAACACCAGATCCAAAACCCCCACTTTCTGACGGTAATGACAGTGTAGGCTAAAGATGTCTCTACTGGTTGCAATGATAAAAGATGAAGAATAGATAAAGATGTGGGTTTTTGGATATGTTAGATCTGGAAAATTGGTGTGTGAGAGAAAGGCGTGTGAGAGAGAAAGGTAAATGATGGATAGTTGGATACGTTAAAGTAATACAGTAATATCTAGAAGTTTACTATGAGTAATGTTCTGTATCGGTGTTTAGATACTGAAATGTTTGAATTAAACATGTGCTAATTTTGTTGGCATATATATGTTTCAAAGGCGAATTTTCTTACTCTACGATATAATATTTGAAAGAACTGTATTTGTTGTAAGTTTTATTGAAATTACTCTTCCAAATTCTGAATTCTCAGATATATAAGTTATGTTACTGAGCCACACTGACAATACTATAGCGCTCTAAAATCAGTAAAAAATGTTATTGTAACGTCTCTTTTTTTAGATGGGCACACTTTACCGTAAAGAATTTTAGCAGGCTTGATATGTAAGTATCCATGCATAACAGCTGCGTACTTATGTTATTGCACATATGACATTTATTTTAAAATGTTTATAAAAAATAAATTAAAATAAATAAGTCATAATAATAATATGAATAATAATTTGAGGGTTTTTTTTTTGCCACCTTCAAGTTTTTTATAAATTTTATACAATTTTTATAAAGTTTTTATAAATTTTTATAAAATTTTTAGAAAGTTTTTATAATTTTTATATTTTTTTATATATTTTATAAATCTTTTATAAGTTTTTAAAAATAATTTATAACTTTTTTAATAAATTTTTATAAAACTTTAATAAAATTTTTAACAACTTTTTAAATTTTTTATTAAATTTTTAATAATTTTTATTTTTATTTTTTATAATATTTTTTATAAATTTCTAAAACTTTTTACGAATTTTTTTTAAATTTTTTTATTTTTTGAAGTACGGGTCGAATAATTTTGGGTCAAAGTCGAATAATAGGGAATGTTATTACAAATTTATTTTTTTATTATAAAAGTACAAGTCGAATAACCGATTTGACATGAAGTTGAATAACAAGTACACTTACAAGAAGTGTACTTAGGTGTACTATTGGGACCCACTTGTACTTTTCTTAAACAAAACAATTTGCCACGTGTCATGCTTAGGTTCAAGTAGAATAGGTCGAATGAGTCGAATATGGTAGAATAAGGTTGAATAAGGTCGAATAAAGTCTAATAGGAGTAATTGTCTAATTATTTTAATTTTGAGTTATTTGACAAAAATAAAACACCTAATGAGACATTTTTTAAATTAGCCTATTTTTGTTTTACATTGCGTATTGTTTACATAGAACTTCGACATATTTTGTGAATATTAAGTTATTAACATTTATAACACATATTTTTTTACTGTCTACTTTCTTCATCACCAGTTTCACGAAATCCTCACTACAAATATTACACACCAATTATTACTAAATAAATACTAACCAACATTTTTACTTCAAATTACCAAATTATTTTCTTAATGATCACATTTCATTTATTAAAAAAACGATGAACCCAGTAAAAAGTCAAGTGTCTTTTTATTATTTTTAAATTTGACATGATACCTTTATTGAATAACTAACCTAAAGAAAAAGAGCTTTGTCAACATGTATTTCACACATATATTAACTCGTCATGTAATTTTATAATCGCGAAAATCGTTTTTTTTTTATTTTTTTAAATAAACTTCCATGCTTTAACTAAAACAAATTACAATAAAAGCAACCAAATATTATAACACGTACACGATTAACAAACAAAGAAATAAACGTTAATAGCTTTCACATTAGATTATAGGTCTCAAGTATATATCGTAAAACAAAATTTTTAAGCAACCCGTTCAACGGACAGGCCTTAAGACTAGTTCGTATAATAAAGCAGTTTGAAGTGTTTGGATCATCCAATCTGCTTCTCCTTATTTGCTTATTATGGGGCAACAAATGTAGTTTTTAATAAGCAGATTGGGCATTCTTTTAAACTAAAATTACTTTTTTGCCATCATCTCTAACTTAAACCCCATTATAAACGATTAACTATTTCTTGAAAAACTAGTTTTGTTTGGCTTTATTGCGTAATTTTATAAGAAAAATAAGTTAACCCCAAACACTATTTCCTAAAGTGTTTATCTTTGAAAAGAAGCGAAGACATTGGTTTGAAAAAATAAACTTTGTGCGCTTGATACTTATGAAAGAAAATCAGAAACACATATTTGACATTATCCTTTGTAATGTTTCATCCAACAAAACGCACAACAATCGAAAAAAAACCCTCATAAAAATCCATCTAGGTAGGATTAAGGAAATTATATAAAAGCTGAATGCACAAGGTATAGAGTTGAAACACCACCAGATACGTCGGTTAGACGAGTAATTCTTGTAACCTGTGGGTATCAATGTATTATTCATTCAAATATATAGAGTACAAACCCTAATGGACCTAACCCACAAGCCGGGCTTGGCCCATATTTATTGTCTAACATGTTAGACAATAAATATGGGCCAAGCCCGGCTTGTGGGTTAGGTCCATTAGGGTTTGTACTCTATATATTTAGATGAATAATACATTGATACCATGTAAGAATGATGATAAACCCGTGGGTATCAATGTATTATTCATCCAAATATATAGAGTACAAACTCTAATGGACCTAACCCACAAGCCGGACTTGGCCCATATCTATTGTCTAACAATTCTAAGCTAAAGACTAGTCATTGTATATGTCTACTGAATGTAGGGAAACAAAGTATAATTGAAAATAATAAAAATGAAAACACTTGTTATTATTATTAGTAAATATTTACTTTATGACTTACTAGCGCGACGGTGGACGGTGGTGATTGGCGGAATATAATTAATGGTGGGAGGGAGATGATTCGAATATTAACCCTAAAATGTGTCCCTATTTTCACTAAAAACATGCCAGTAGCTGCATGTTATTTAGATACAGTTTATAAAGAGTTTAGCATTTTTTGTTAAAAACAAGTACCCATATGATCAGTTACATAATTCACCTATATTGTTATGTTACGTTTGTTAAGCTACTTTCTTGATATATAAACTAACTTATCATGTCAAACATGGCTCGGGACTTTTCCCCGGTTTAGCTGGCCGTTTTGTTCGGGTTTTCAGAACACCGGCGTTTCTCTCAACAAAAAACTCCTCTTAAACCATCTACACTCACGTTCGGCGGGGAAACATTTGTTTTTTCGGTATGTGTCACCTTATATACCCACAAACCAAACATGGCGAAAATAAACTGTTAATGTTGAGAAAGATTCAATAAACAAAAAAGATGAAAATAAAACCATAAATGAAAAATAAATTATCTTACAACAGAATAAGAAAAGCTACTAATCCTATAACTAGAATTTGCTTAGCACCCCTCCAAAGTTTCGCAAGACTCTGTATGATGATGATCCGATGATGATGATATATCCGATGATGTATCGTCACCCATGGCATGCAGAGACTTAAGGCTCTTCACGTATACAGGGAGATGAAATCGTAGACAACTTGATATGACTATTCTTACCGGGACTTTCAAGGCTGTGCACCAATACGGCAGCACCTGAACCTTCTTCTAACATCCATATGTGATCATGGCCATAGAAGAACCTCTTGTGTGGAGTGTAATTCATTATGGTTTTGTGTTCATCATAATCAGGTGGCGGTAACCATCGTTCAAGTTCAATTTCCTCAGTTTTCATACCATTGTAGTTTTTCATTACCCAAATTTCAGTTCGCTGCCACTCATTTTTAAAAATGATGCATATACGGTCTTTTATGGTCCCCAACTCACACCAGTAGCCTTGTGACCTGTAGCCTTCACAAAGAGGAGCTGGTAGGGGTATTTCTATGATAACCTCTATGGATAAATCAAAAGTGACAATTACTTTCCCACGAAAAAGCCAGTGAATCGCTCCATTGTATAAAGTACCATATGTACGATCATTTTTGTTCAAAGGCCACCTTTTCACTTCTCCATCAACTGATCTCCAGACATTTGATTTCAATGTTAATACTTGAAAATCGAAGTTGCCTTTATCTCTAGTAAAAAATCCTATTACAACCTTGAAATCATCTATGGATGAATCATAGCCAAAACCCGACACTTCAATATCAATATCATCTGGAGGAGTTAGTTCTCTCACTTCACCCGTTGAGGGATTCACGACATATAATAATTCATCGTAGATACATACAAGACCATTGGAAGAACCAACAAGACGATAACGTTTACATTCACTATCCAGATCAATCCGTGTATCTCCCTTCTTCTTACTATTGTAGTTGAGATGAGACTTGACAAAGCGACGATCGACTTGACTTACATACCCTTTTGCATCTTGCTAGTATCTTTTCAATGATATTTAGGCGGGCTTTTGCCATTGATAAAAGCTTTGAAATTCTAAAATGAAAACCTATAAATTTAATTGAAAGTCCCTAATCAATGCAAGAAACCCTAATCTTAACTTAATCAACACAAGGTATTACTTTTCAAACGTAATCTTATTATTGTATAATAAAAAATTACAAGTGTTATGGATAACACCGTTTGATGACAATGTGTTGTGCACACTTTGAACAACAATAAACCTTAACTTATGAATACAGTCGTAGCTGTTTGATTCACTAAGTTACACGCACTAATGTTCTTAATATCTCAAAGTGTTAAACATTAATGCAAGGATACACATCCTATTTATAGTGTTACGAGTTTGACTTGAACAGTACTTGATGTCGACTACACAAGCTTTTACAAGTTCCCACATCAGTCACATGATGTCCTTCTATTCTTGGTAGTCTTCCATTATGCTTTAAGGAACAGTTGTCAAAAACAGTTTCCTTATTCTTCATATTCTCGAACACACAAATGGCATGTCCAAAGTGTGCTGAGAGTTATCAGGGTATTGCCACCCCTGTTAACTCTCAACCCCTCAGAGTCCCTAATACATCTTGGCTGTTATCTATCACAGCCAAGGAGTATGTCTTCAGGTAATCTTCGACTTCCCTGACAATGTCTCTGACATGGACTCCTCTGAGGTTGCTCACAGAGACTCGGATCTCTGTGAGTCTTGCGAAACTTGCCTGCCTCCTAGGCACAGGCAAGGGACTATCTATCAGCCTAATTATGTTTAAATCAATGAACAGGGAATCTAACAAGTTTAGATTCCCAACAATCTCCCCCTATTTAAACATAAATAGTGCTAGATCTAACTAAGTTAAGGTAAGTGAGTTTAACAGCTTCTTCTTACACATAATAGATCTAAACAAACATACCTCATGATTTTATTAAGACTTAAAGAAAAATTACAAGTTCATTACATAAGTTAAATAAAAGATGAAGGTAAAAGGGGTGACACTATCTTCAATAGTCATCATTTTTGATTCTTTCTTCAACTTCGGCCACATCTAATCTGTTATCAATTTCATCCTGCAAAGTCTTTGCAAACTTCTTGGAATACTCTGAGTTGATCTTGAGGCACTTCTTGTGACAGAGTAGCTGAATAGTTGAAGCCAGGCAAAGCTCATCTTCCCTCTGAAAAGCATATTGGCAGGCTTTGTTCATAAACTCCATTCCTCTTTCAGGCACTGAGTATGTCTGACCATCAACAGGGCCAACTATACCATTAGGAAGGATCAGATCCCTGTGCATGCCATCCACACGAACATCTTCAGTAACAAAAGTTTCATCAATGATTTGGGAAATTCTTCTTCTTTTGTTGCCTGTCTTTGGGGGTCCTTGTTCGAAAAGCTGTGGTGGGGGATCAATCTTGAGTTTGGCAGCTGTTTCCTTGATCCAGTTAAACTTAGCCTTAAGAGTTTTAAGCAGAAGGAAATTTGCCTGTCCAGACTTTTTGGCAGCTAAGGCTTCGAGTTCAAACCATTCTGATAACCCAAGTGTTTTTAATCTGAAGTTGTCAAACACATCCATATTCCTCTGTTGATTATCCCTCCATAAGATCATTTGTGGGGTGTTTGTGGATTTGTGAATGGTGTATCTAAACTTGGTTATCTTGCCAGCAGCATACCTGTTGTTCACGCAGGCATCATAGTCAGCTTTGACTTTCTTTAAGGCCTCAGCGCGTTTAAGTTCCATTTCCCTCAACCTTTGTTTTTGTTTTTCCCTTTCAGGTGGTGTCATCTTCCTCAGAGTAGCTTCATTTAATTCTTTGGCTGCCTTGAGCTCATTTAGTCTTTTGAATTCTTCAGCCTGTTGCTCTATTTCTTCAGGCGTTAAAGGACTCTCATTGGAAGGTGTAAAGGTTGAAAATTGGGAAAGGTCTGTTGTGGATCCTCCTGTCTCTAGCATCGCAGCTATCTTCTTAAGTTTGGTGTCAGTATCAACCAAAACTATTTCTTTACCTTTCTTTGAGACAGAGGACTCCACACTTATGTTTTTCAAATCATCAGCTCTTTTGAGGAACGCTGTCTGAGCCTGATTTTGAATAGATTTTGGTAGGGAGCTCACAGTGAATTTAAGTTTCTTGGCCGCTGGTTCATCATCATCCTCAGGCTTGCTGATGTTAACTAAGATCATGGATTTAGATGAGTCAGCTCCATCTTGTGTTTGTTGCTCCCCCTGAGTCTGATCCTCATCATCATGTACTATAACTGGTGTGATGACCTGAAGAGGAACAGGTGTTGTTGAGGGATTGGCTGAAGATGAGCCTTGTTCAGCAGATGCAAGGCTGAGTATATTAGTCTTCTCCCCCTCACGTTCATCCTTACTTCTCTTATGCTTGGATGAACGTGCCTGAAATCTTCTTGCAATCTGCTCCACAGAGGCAGCCATGGCACGATGTCTTTTCCTTGATGCCCTGGCAATCTTCAGCAATAGGTTGGCATTGGCATTGGTATTTGCCTGAACACGCCTGACAATAAAACCAGCATGGTTGTATTGCCTGTTGCGAACTGCATTGAAGTGCCTGTTCATGTTGTTCTCTTGTTCATGGAACATGGCTGGGACAACAGAGTCAATTGCATCCTTGATCCGTGTCGAGAGATGACTTAGTCCCTGAGACACACCTTTTCTGGCACCTTCCTGAATAGGTTCAGTGACAGCCTCAGCCACAGCCTTCTTTATAATGCCTGGAAAAATGACAGTAAAATTGTGCATCTCTGACTTGATCACGTCCAGCTTTCTTGATAAGCGCTCAATATCAGACTGATGGTGTACAGGCTGAAGATTCTTGATATTGAGGCTTTGTTGAGCAAAATCATCCTCCCTTGGAATCAAGTCAAAGTTAGTCTGGGTAGGATGATCAAACAAGAGGAATTCAGCTGTTGGATCATAAATTGGTCTTTGGAAGACTGTTGTTGCAGATGTAGCAGAGTTTTGTGTGTCAACAGCTTCCTTAAGAGGAGAAGTCTTGTCATCTTCTTTAGGAGGAGAGGCTGACAGCTGGTCATCCTCATCTTCTTCCTCCTCTTCATCAAACATTCCCTCAGGGAATTCATCCTCAGGCATGGGTTCAAACTCAGCGACATAATCTTCTACAGAAAGCATTTCTTCATCAGTATTGAGCTCAAGTTCTTCTTCATGTGGAATGTCCTGAGTTATTGTTTCAGCCTCCTTTTCATGTACCTGAGGTTCTTTGACTGGCTGTACAATTTCAGCCTGCAAGTTTGTTGAAATTAGTAACAGGGAAAATATAAAGTGAATGGTCGCCATTTCGCTGTCCCAGAGAGGCTGAGGGTGATTACTCAGCCACTCCAAAGGATAAATCCTTGGGATTCTTTTAAGTGTGAATGAAGTGTGGTTAATGGTCGCCATTCGCTGCCCCTAGGAAAGCTGAGTGTGATTATTCAGCCCCCCCAAAAGGTAAAAACCTTTGGGACTCTTTTGATTGTGAAACATATGTTGTTTAATGATCGCCATTTCGCTGCCCCTAGGAAAGCTGAGTGTGATTATTCAGCCCCCCCAAAAGGTAAAACCTTTGGGACTCTTTTAAGAGTGAAACATATGTTGTTGTAGGTCGCCTGTTACGCTGCCCCTAGGAAAGCTGAGGGTGATGATTCAGCTCCCCCTGAAAGGATAAATCCTTTGGGACTCTTTTAATGAGGGAACCAAGAGGCTGTGTGAAGTACAGTCATCAAGGTTGAGACATTAATGTATTCAGGTTGTTGTTAGCCTGAATACTGTCTAGAGGGTTCAGGGTCATCGGGGTGCTTTATAAACACAAATGAATCACTCCCTGGTGCAAAGACAGAGTGTACAGAAGTCTTAAAGAATTCTAAGTGAAATGACAGACTTCTATGGGTCGAGGATTACCCTAACTTCACCACTCTCTCCTACAGACAAATGAGAGTGGTTGATTGTGAACCTCTAAAAATGTACACTGATTACCTGTGAGATATCAGCTTGGTTTGGCTGGTTTCCTGTAGTCTCTGCTGACCTAGAGACACTAGACGCCTGTTGTTTGTCAGCCAAAGATTCTGTATCCACAAGAGTATCTGGACCAGAGGCGGTGTCAATCTTCTTTTCCTTGGCCTTACTAACAGCTTTAGGTTGGGAAGAAGAGGGGATTTTCTTCTTCTTTGGCTGTTGGCCAGATGAAGCCTTGGACTTGGTAGTGTGCTGCCCAGAGGTCAAAGACGTAGACTTGCCAGCGACACTAGAAGTATTCACCTTCTCAGAGGAAGGGAGCAAGGGCTTCTCAGCGTTGGGTACCTGGTTGGCCACGTTCAGCATGTGTGCAGTCACAGGGATATCCTCAGCTCCTATCTCCTTGTAGATGGCGCCAGTGATGCGATAGGGCTTCAGAGCTGTCAAGGCCTTGTTATGGTAGTTCTCTCCCAGCAAACTCTCAAAGATCAGGGACAGATAACGCACATAACAGATGTTCTTTTCCCTGACCTGATTACGTCCTTTCAGTTGTTCTACCAGGTTAGAGAAAAGGATGCTTCCAAAATCAACATCAGCTCCCCAGATAAGTCCATATGCAATAGCCTGATGATTGGACGACATCTGATCCTGTGATCCCTGCATTCCTCCCAGGGACTTCACAATGTGGGTGAAGAGGACACGCCACATAGGAGTAAAGTACTTTATCTTCAGAGGGGCTTTGGCGAGGACCTCAGCTGGCGTAAGTGCAGGGTTAACATCATGGCAGGGTTTTAGTGTGGCTAAGGCTTCCTTGACAGCCTTTTTGTCAACCGTCTTCAAGCATTCATCTCCATGTTTGAGTCCGGCCACACTAGAAAAATCATTGAGGGAAAAGGCAAAAGGATGTTCATTGCAAGAAAGGCTAAAGGTAATGGTGTCTTCAACTACTTCAGCAGAATACCAGAATTCCCTAAGGTATTCTTGGTAAAAGGTGGATGGAGATTTGGTGAAGGCTTCGTTTAGGTCACAATTCTGCATGAAATTTACCAGATCTGAGTAGGTGCGGTTTGGTGCCTTGATCCATCCAATGGCGTTATTGGAAGCGATGATGCTCTCGTTGATCTCGAAGTTCACATTGGAGGCTTTTGGTACTGGAAACGCCATTGATTTAAGGTTGAAGGAGAATGAAAATGGCGGATGGTTGAGAGAGATAAGAGTTTAGAGAGAGAAGATGATTTTTAGAATGGTGGTGGGTGTGAAGAGAAAGAAGACAATATATATATTCAAACTAGAGTGAACAGTTATTCAACCGTATTAAATGCAAAAGCGAAAATGACTGCTCAAGTGGGTCCCCTTGACCTTTCAAAAAGTTTGTCTCCTCGTTATCCGAAACTAAAATGATTAATAAATGTGAGAATGTTTTTCGCATTTACTTGGAAAGTAACTACCTAGTTTCATGTGAAAAACATTTAATAAAACATTTAATATAGAATCAATCATTTAATGAACACATTTAATATCAAGCCACAGGCTTTGAAATATTGAGCATCCCTAGCTCAGCAACTAGCCTGTTGAACGTAGGTTCAGCCAAAGGCTTTGTAAAGATATCAGCTAGTTGCAGCTCTGTGGGAACAAAATGCAGCTCAATATCTCCCTTCATAATATGATCCCTGATAAAATGATACTTGATATCAATGTGTTTGGTACGAGAGTGAAGAACAGGGTTGTTGGATATGGCAATGGCGCTGGTGTTGTCACAAAAGATTGGCACTTTGTCATACAAGATTTCATAGTCAGCCAATTGACTTTTCATCCAGAGCACCTGAGCACAACAGCTGGCTGCAGCGACATATTCAGCTTCAGCTGAAGACATAGCCACAGAGTTTTGCTTCTTAGCACTCCATCCAACCAATTTTCCTCCTAGGATTTGACAGCTGCCTGAAGTACTTTTCCTGTCAATACAGCATCCGGCATAATCTGAATCTGAATAGGCCTTGAGATCAAAGCCTGATTCCTTTGGATACCATAGTCCTAGGGATAGTGTTCCTTTGAGATACCTGAAAATTCTCTTAACAGCCACTAGATGGGATTCTTTTGGGTTAGCTTGGTACCTTGCACAGAGACATGTGGAGAATTGGATATCTGGACGACTGGCTGTTAGATACATCAGTGACCCAATCATGCCTCTATATAAAGTCTCATTGACAGAGACCCCTGACTCATCAGGGCCCAAGTCATTGGGTGGAAGCATGGGGCATTTCACTGATGCACAATCAGCTAAGTCATATTTTTTAAGTAAATCTTTAACATACTTTTCTTGACAAATAGAAATTCCCTTAGGACATTGTTTAATTTGAAAACCCAAAAAGTAAGTCAATTCACCCATCATACTCATCTCATATTTCTTGGTCATTAATTTAGCAAAACGTTTACTAAGATTGACATTTGTTGACCCAAAGATGATATCATCCACATAAATCTGCACAATGATGAAATCACTCTTGTCCTTGAAGGTACAGAGTGTTTTATCAATAGAACCCCTGATAAATTTATTTTCAGATAAGAAATTTGAAAGAGTTTCATACCATGCTCTTGGAGCTTGTTTCAGGCCATACATTGCCTTGTGAAGTCTGTACACATGGTTGGGAAACTCGCTGTTCTCAAATCCTTCAGGTTGTGCAACATAGACTTCCTCAGCTAAATCACCATTGAGGAAGGCACTCTTTACATCCATCTGATATACAGTGATGTTCATATAGGCAGCATAAGCAAGAAAGATTCTGATGGCCTCAAGTCTAGCAACAGGTGCAAATGTTTCATCATAATCAATTCCTTCAGTCTGGGAGTATCCCTGTGCTACCAGTCTTGCCTTGTTCCTGATGATGTTCCCAATCTCATCCATCTTATTTCTATAGATCTATCTAGTGCCTGTGATATTCTTTCCAGGTGGAGCTGGCACTAGTGTCCATACTTTGTTCCTTTTGAACTGATTGATTTCTTCTTGCATAGCAGCTACCCATCCATCTTCTACCAGAGCCTCAGCAACTCTTTTAGGTTCAATTTGAGAAAGAAATTCTGCAAATAGACATTCATTGGCTGAGGCTGACTCAGAGTCTTGGATTCGCTGTCTGGTTGTGACCCCTGCATTTGGTTCCCCAATAATGTTGACAAGAAGAATGTGTTGATCTCTTGACCACTTATTTTGAGGAACTGGAGTTTCAAGAACAGGGGTACTTGAGGGCACAGCTGGTACAATTTGAGTTTCATCCTGCTGACTAGGAGGGCTTTCTTCAAAGACTACTTCAGTGTCTGAGTCTTCTTCAGCCACATCAAGGGAAGCAATTTCATTATCAGCAGGAGAAACTTCAGAGGTCTGAAGAATTGGTGAGTCATTAATATCATGAGAAGGACCATCAGATATTTGAGGTTCTTCTTCATCAAGTTCCTGAGAGGTAGGAACTTCTATGTTGTGAGTAGACAGAGGGTCAAAAGCAGGAACATAAGGAGTGAGAGTGTTGGAGTGGTGATGACTGGTAGGTCTGGGTTCTGTGAACTCATCACTTGGGAAAGAAATATTTTCATTAAAATCTACTTCATCACCCTCTGTTCCAGTCCTCTGTATGACTTCATCATCTTCATTAAATCTGACATGGAAAGTTTCTTCTACTTCTTGTCTTCTGATGTTGAATACTCTGAAGGCTTTGGCTGTTGGAGAGTATCCCAAAAAGAATCCATCATCAGCCTTTTCATCAAACTTTCCAAGTTTATCCCTGTAGTTATAAATAAACACAGGGCATCCAAACACATGAAAATAGCTGACGTCTGGAGATCTTTTTCTGAAAACTTCATAGGAGGTTTTGCCATGTCTTTTGACAATGATTGATCTATTTTGTGTGTAGCAGGCAGTGTGTACAGCTTCTCCCCAAAATTGCTTTGGTAAGGCTGCACCATTTAACATAGTTCTTGCTGCTTCAATCAGAGTCCTGTTTCTTCTTTCAGCCACACCATTTTGTTCAGGAGTGCCAGCTGAAGAGAAGTTCTGAGAAATTCCTTTTTCATCACAAAATGATTCAAGTTGATGATTCTTGAATTCTGTACCATTATCACTTCTTAGAGCTTTGACTCTAACATCATTCATATTTTCAACCTGTCTGATAAAGGACATGATGGTGTCAGCTGCATCACTTTTCCTTCTGAGGAAGAACACCCATGTATATCTTGAAAATTCATCAACTATGACCAAGGTGTATTTGTTGTGATTAATGGTTTGAGGTTTGACAGGCCCAAACAAGTCCATGTGAAGGAGATGTAAGCACTTGTTAATAGAGAATGATTGCCTAGTCTTAAATGAAGACCTGTGATGTTTTCCTTTGACACAGGCAGAACAAGTTTTGTCTTTGGAAAACATTACTGAAGGTAGACCAGCAACCAAGTTTTGAGTGGCTATCTTATTGATGTTCTTGAAGTTGAGATGAGACAGTCTTTTGTGCCACAGCCAGTTGACACTTTCAGAGGCTTTGGCAAGAAAACAATTTGAGCTGTCTTCAGAGCACACAGCCATGTTGATGACATACACATCTCTCCTTCTAGGTGCAACCAGCACAACATCATTATTTTTGTTGAATATGGTTCCCTGGGTCTTAGTAAACAAAACCTTATAATCAGCATCACATAATTGACTGATGCTAATAAGATTGTGTTTAAGACCATTCACATATGCAACCCTGGTAAATGTGATCCCATTGCAATTCACTGAGCCATATCCTTCTGTGTCACCTGAAGAGTTATCTCCAAACACCACTTTGGGACCTGGCTCCTTTGAGTATCTGTGCAGGTATTGTTGAATCCCTATCATGTGTCTAGAACAGCCACTATCTAGATACCATACCGATTCCTTGAGATATTTCTGCACAGATACATAGAAACAGATTAGTTCCTATGGTGAACCCACTTTCCAGTGGGTTCCCTGAATTGCTTGTTAGCAACTCTTGTGTTCCTGAAAAACTTTTGGCGTTGGGATGGACAGTTCATAGTTTCATGGTTATAACTCCCACAGATATCACACCCAGGGAAGTCACCACACTCGTCTGAGTGATGGTCTGTGAACCCACAGAATTTACAGGGAGGATAAGAATTGTAATTTCCCTGTTGTCTTTTGGAACTCTGTGGTCTGTCCCTAGAGGGTGTCTGAGCTCTTTTAGCTGCCATGTGTCTGTCATGATCTAAGGTCGAGTGGTGAGAATTCTTACAAATATTGCAATAAGGTTTGATTAACCTTTACCCTTTGGGTTCACCTAGGACTGACTTAGGTTCATGAGAAGTAGAGCATTCAGCGGAAGGCTTAATGTGTTGTTTCAAGAGTTCTACTTCTTTCATAAGAGACAAAAGGCGATCTTCAGTGGTGGGGTCAACCTTATTCACAGCTTTAGTAGAAACAGACTTAAAAGCTACTTGTTTACCAGTTGGTTTAGCAGGCACACGAAAAACTTTGGCTGGAGGATTCTCAATATCTATCTTAAGTTCATCCTTAGCAGATCTAGAAGAACTGCTAGGTTCAACTCCAGAGAGTTTGGGCAAGGGTGGAAGCTCAGCCACATCTTCAGAGACAGGGTCATTAGTCAAAGAGGTATCTGACATATGAATAGTCTCTGTAGATTTAAAGACAATGTCTTTGGGTTTGGTGATAATCCTCAGCTTTTTATGCTTAGCAGTTATATCCCTGTTTAAGTCAGCAGGCACTTCATCCCTAAGCAATTCATCAATAGTAAACCTAGCACACAACCATTTTTCAATAACTTTGTTTAATTCAGTGACTTGATCATTTAAAGCTATGTTTTTCAAGGTTAATCTAGCTACTTCATTTTACAGGGATATTTTTTCTAAGTTAACCCGCCTGAGAGTTTCACATTCAGCCTTAGTATTTATCATTTCAGTTTTAACAGAGTGAAACTTATCAAGTAGGTTCTTCCTTTGTTCCTCAACAAAGTGCAAATCAACAATGGTGTAATCAAGGACATGCTTACGTTCATCACTATCAGACATAGAAAGAAGCCTGTGTACCTTTTTCATTGTGATGTCGACCCATTGTCCTGATCTTGCATCACCTTTTCCAACAGCTGGTTCATCCTCAGCTATTGCCATAAAAGCCCTGACTCTTGTGGTGTCTTCTTCATCTGAAGTCAATGGTTCATCATTCCAATCATAGGTTTCAGCAACCAACCCTTTCTCAGCCTTTTTCTCACCACCTTTCTTTTTGGACATAGCTTCAATCTTCAAGTTCATCTGTTCTAACTCAGCTTTAAGTGCCTTGTACTTATTTTTGTAATCTTTCTTCTCAGTGTCTGAAGAATTGGATTGAGATGAGTTGTTATGTTGTTTGAACTTGTAGGGTTTGGATGAAGATGATGGATAAGAGGGTGAGGATGTTTTGGTGGAAGGACATTCCTTTTGAAAATGTCCAAGCTTTCCACAGGCAAAACATGTTTCTTTTGACCTGTCAGTTGGTTTGCTAGCTGATCCTACTCTTCCAGATCTTTTGTAGTATCTTCTTTGGTTGGATAGCAGTGCTCTTTCATGAAATTCTGCATTGAGGTCTGACAAGAACTCTTGGCTGCTACGGGTATCTTCTTCAATATCAGAATCGCTGTCAAGAGGATGTGTTGCAGAGATCAAAGCTTTGGAAGATGCTCCTTGGACTACAAATCTTTCAGTCTCTGATTTGTAGATAGTATCGATCAGCCCTTCTTCATAATTGTACTTTCCATAGAGCTGAGCAAGGGTATCATTTTTGATTGAGTTGTTAGCTCTCTGAGTCTGATTCATGCTCAGCCACTTTCTTGGAAGGCTGTTGACAAAAGTGGCATTGATCTCAGCTTGACCAATAGTGACATCATTCATAGCGAGGTCATTTAGAAGAATCTTCAGCCTAGTATAGGTTTGTTGAACTTTTTCACCTTCAAGAGACTTAAAGGCATTAAACTGAAGTCTGAGTGCCTGAATCTTTGTCTCTCTTGTTTCAGAGGGTCCTTCATGGCCAAGAATGAGGTCTGTCCACATTTGTTTAGCTGTGGGACACTGAATGACAGACTTCATGATATGCTTTGGAAGACAGGAAATTATGATGCTTTTGAGACGTTTATCTTGGTTTGCTAATTTCCTATCAGCTGCGGTCCATTGTTTGACAGGCTTGGGAAGAGGGTTTTCTTCAGTAGAAGTAAGTGCCATGGGAATATATGGACCATTTTCTAAAATTTCTAAGAGAAAAGGTTCAAGTCCATCAAGGTATACAAGAAATTGACTCTTCCAACTGGCAAAGTCTTCTTCATCAAAGACTGGTACACTGGTTACGTGTGATCCACCTCTTGAGTCAAGAAGTTGGGGTAGATCATCGTCATTTGCTGGGGGGTTAAGTCTTGGTGAAGATGGGTTTCTGGAAGGTGAGTGTGGGCTAGAGGTTTCCGGCATGGTGGATCTTGATTATAAAACGGAGAACGATGTTTCTTGAAGGTTTTAATATCAAACACCGCTCTGATACCAATTGAAAGTCCCTAATCAATGCAAGAAACCCTAATCTTAACTTAATCAACACAAGGTATTACTTTTCAAACGTAATCTTATTATTGTATAATTAAGAATTACAAGTGTTATGGATAACACCGTTTGATGACAATGTGTTGTGCACACTTTGAACAACAATAAACCTTAACTTATGAATACAGTCGTAGCTGTTTGATTCACTAAGTTACACGCACTAATGTTCTTAATATCTCAAAGTGTTAAACATTAATGCAAGGATACACATCCTATTTATAGTGTTACGAGTTTGACTTGAACAGTACTTGATGTCGACTACACAAGCTTTTACAAGTTCCCACATCAGTCACATGATGTCCTTCTATTCTTGGTAGTCTTCCATTATGCTTTAAGGAACAGTTGTCAAAAACAGTTTCCTTATTCTTCATATTCTCGAACACACAAATGGCATGTCCAAAGTGTGCTGAGAGTTATCAGGGTATTGCCACCCCTGTTAACTCTCAACCCCTCAGAGTCCCTAATACATCTTGGCTGTTATCCATCACAGCCAAGGAGTATGTCTTCAGGTAATCTTCGACTTCCCTGACAATGTCTCTGACATGGACTCCTCTGAGGTTGCTCACAGAGACTCGGATCTATGTGAGTCTTGCGAAACTTGCCTGCCTCCTAGGCACAGGCAAGGGACTATCTATCAGCCTAATTATGTTTAAATCAATGAACAGGGAATCTAACAAGTTTAGATTCCCAACATTAATAATCGCAAATTCGACTTGCGAAAACGAAAACCTGAATCGGGTCTTAAGAAAATAATGGTACCATTGAGAGGTAGATTTTATTTGATAAGCCCACTTGTCTAATCTATATTTATATATCTATTTATCTAAATTGGGTATAAGACATTTAATAGTTAATTACTTTCTTAAATATATTTATATCATATATATATATTTATAAAATTGCCAATATAATACTTGAACTTCCGGTTTACCAGTTTATATGGTACACCAAACTTTTTTCTACCTATTTTACCTTTTAGCCCAATGCCAAATTTTGCATCGTTAGTATTTTAACTAACGATCGTTTTTGTATTCCAAAAAAAAAGTTTTAACTTATAAAAAATTATAATTTTTCCAAACATATTTAAAATATAAAAAAATTGTGTTAATTTTTTTTAAGTTACAAAAACCTTTTTTTACTTTAAAAAATTTCAAATTGTTTAATCTTGTTTCATTTTTTTTTAAAAGTTTATATTTTCAGAAAAAACAATTTTTTTGGAATATTTTTTAAAAGTTAAAAATAATTAAATGATTTTTTTTCAAGAAAAATTTAAATATTTTTAATATTTTTTTGTATTTTTTCAAAATAAATAAACTTTTTTTAGAACTAAATTAAAATAAGAGAAAAACGTAAATTTTTAATTTAAAATTGAGTTTTTTAATAAAAAATTCATTAAAGGAATAATTTAAAATGTTTTATAATTTTTTGAAATGTTTTAAAATTATTAATTTAGGGAAATACAAATATGTTTTTAAATAATTTAAATTTTCTGATTTTTTTAGAAGAAAATCATGTGAGTAATTTATTACTTTAAAAAATTAAGAGAAAAATGTAAAAAAAAAAAGTTAACTTTTTTCGAAAAAAAAAACTTTTCTTTTTTCAAAAAAAAAATCGAAACAAAATTTAAACAATTTCAGGAAAAGCGTAAAAAGCAAAAAAAAAAGTTTTTTTAACTCTAAATTTTTTTGGAAAAATTATAATTTTTTTTAAGTTAAATGTTTTCTTTCTGAAAAATGATCGGTAGTCAAAGGACTAACGATGCAAAATTTGGCATTGGGCTGAAGGGTAAAATAGGTAGAAAAAAGTTTGAGATGCTATATTAACAGGTAAACCGGAAGTTTAAGTATTATCTTTGCAATTTTATGAGTACATGTATGATATGAATATATTTGAGAAAATACGTAGCTATTAAATGCCTTAAACCCATCTAAATTGTATTAGAGAAACCAATCTTCTAATAACAGTAGAAATGGAACCTACTAAATTGTGATCGTCTAGTTACTGGGAAATCGCACGCGCGTGGTATTAGTGGTAGAGAAAAAAAGAAAAATCTATATTTCCCTCTAAATCTTATTGGGGTCGTGGCTGCTTTTTCTTGAAGAACCAACAAGTAGTCTTGACAGATACACCAACCTTTTAAATAAGGGCTAAAAACATAGTATAGATGCCAATATGGACGGGTTGGGGAAATTTTAATCGAGTTGTCCAGCAGGTTTAGTTTCCATTTGATTTAAATATATTATTTACAAAATTAACAATAGGTATGCATTTTTTGTCCTTAAAAACTATTTTCGCCTTTTAAACAAAAAATAACTATTGTCCATATTACATGAGCTTATTTTTTGGGCCACGCTTTTATGCTTTATGTTTGGGAATACAGATGGTAACATTTTTTTACTTATTCTTCGTTTTAGGTCGCCTTAGAAATTATGGACATGAAAACCTGTTGGAATTGTTAGAATACCAATATCTTTGGCGTGATGTGTCAACTCGAGTGATGTAGTTGGCAACTACTATTTTTCATATATCTTACAAAGCGCACGTTGGCCACCTGATCAGAACCTTTGGAAACTAAAATCAGTTGTTGGACCGTGTTATGGAGGCCGTGATGACTAGTAATGGCTTCGATCAAACCAAGGTTATATTTGTGGATCTATTTTTTTTTTGCTTTTTGAATATGAAGTTTAGTGAGTTTTGGAATTTACAGTTTTCCGTATTGTAGATTGTAGTGTTCCCATGCAGCTATCAAGTGAACCGTGAAACTGTTTTCTGATGGGATACATTGGACTGCGCTAGCCGATGGTTCAGGTTGTCATGGTAGGTAAAAATTTTGTTTTATTAAGCTATGAATGAATTTGTAGCTGTGGCGAGCCAACACCTTCGATGCCACCGGTATAAAAATGTATTTATTATTACGATAAATGTATGCATAGAGAAACATTAATGTGGCTTATATATCGTATTAAACCCACATGCTTTTTGAACCAGGTTACATGTACTCTTAAGTCGCTTGCACCATACATTGGGACTGCTGTTGGCCATCGTCAGAGAATTGTATATGGGGGGTTGTCCTTTTGAAGGCACTTTTTAGTTTCACTCTCAGCTCAACAATCACCCAAATGGATTTTTCCCATGATCCAGGTGTCATTCTTTTATAGACCTAACAGGCACTCATAAATATCTCTGACCCTTTTGAATTTATAAAAAAGCGTGGCAATAGAAACTTGAATACATTATGATCTAGATCTCTTAGATCGAGTTCCTTGATTGCCATTCTTTTGCTTTTTTACCTATCACATTGTATTGGTGACACCATATGTTCTCAGGTTTTTTTTCTATTTTTGTATGGCATTGTGTTTACATCTCTTTATGTTTATATAGAATTCTATTTAATCTAAGCATTTCCTAAACATCAAATGTTTGAGCTGTTCAAGTTGAAAGATAGATATAATAGTTGTTTTTTTTCATGTAAACTTTGCTTGATAATCAAGGAGCAGGACGTTCTAGAATAATTGAATGCGTAGTATAATTAGCTTTAAAAACTGATTTTGCTTATGAGGTTATAGCTTTAAGTTGATGATGTGTTAGTTCTAAATTACATGTTTAAAGAAAGAAAATCCTAGCCAGATTCTGAAAATATGCGTGCCACTAAGAATAGTATTATTCTTTAGACCTGTTTTATGATTACACAATTTTTTGGGCGTCTTGAATATAGTTATTTCCATATGTACGGGATAATTGGAAATGAGGAGGCGTAAATGTGACATAGTGGATCCTGATTTGGATAGGAATAAAGTGTATTATCTTTTTGCCAATACAATGCACAAGTTTATTGTTCAATTATCTTTAACAGAATTATGGTATACTTTATGTTAACAGATCCCGAAACTGGACGAGAAAGGCGGGCAGGTGAGAGAGGTGGAGTGGTGAATTTCGTGACTAAATTCCAGTGCAAGACGTGGACATAAACTTTCTTCTCCACAACTTCAGAGATGAAATTCGGAGCCGCTCGCGACATATTTTGTTAGATTTCTTATAGCTTCTTGGTAAATGCAAGGTCTTTTAGCTATATATTGCAACTATATGGTGGTCGCTTCTGGGTTAAAAGAAGACGACGTTCGTATGATCTTTTTCTCATAGCCATTATACTTTATATGTAACACAAAACAACTTGACTTGCCAACATGTATAAAACCTGCTTCACAGTGTACGACTGATTGTTATTTTCTGCATCAATAGCAGCAGTTGCTTCATATGTCGAGGGGGTCCCTTTAAGCTTTCACATTCCAAATGGAGTCGCATAAGACTGTTTTCATAAGCATGTAAAAAGGTTGATTGAACTGTTACGAGTTGAACTATCGATTTCAGTAATAATGCGGGTTTACATCAATGTATCAAAATACCTTAGAATGGGAGAAGATTAAATAGATTGTTAGAGAAGTGTAATGTTTTACAAGATATTATAGACAAAAAGTTAATACTATATTTCTAATTTGAAGCCACATACTGGATTTTTGTAATCTTCTAAGTTATCAAGGTCTGTAGTTTCGTCAATGACTCAAATTCCAAAACCTACAAACCTCGAACAAGAATCCAATGGCAAGAACGTTACATTACTCGAAATTTTGGCCAAACTCCCGCAGCGAAGCGCGGGATTACAACCTTGTTTGGTCTAAACTATAAAATGATTGATGTGCTTGGCTCATCCAAACTTATTCTTCTTCCGCTGATTGTGTGCAGGTTGGGCAAGTTTCTTTCAAAATGCTTATTTGAGACCAAAGTACTGTATGAAACTAAAATTATCCTTTAACGAACTGGCTTAGCTCAGTTGATCATCAAAGTTTCACTAAATAATTTGTTTGAGGAGGTTCTTTTGAAGGTCTTAGGTTCAAGACCTGCCAAAGACCTATCAGACGAAACAAATAAGGAATTTAACATAGGGTTCAAAAAAGACATTTTATCGTTTGGATGTCATTGCACGACTCGACCCACTAACCACTAACATTTATCGTTCTAAAAAAACTAAAATTACCCTTTAAAAGTTAAAACAATCATTTGTAACCTAAACCTCGTTATGAATTAAGGTCCGTTTGATTTGAAATCGGGTTTTACTTTGGATGTGTGTTTATAAAGTAGGTGGTTTGGAATTGGGTATAATTAAATGAAAAATAATGTTTGGTTTAAATGTTAGGTTTAGATTTTGATTTAATGTAAGAGAGAGAATATGTATTATAAAAAGTATTAATAAGTATTTAATATGTAATAAAATATTATTTATTTCAATTTAAAATTAAAAATATTTTATAAATAAAAAATATAAGAAAAGACAAATATAGAAAAGGATCTGGCCCACCATTATCCCTATAAACCAAGGTTTTGAAACCCGGTTAGACCCGGCTGGTTCAACCGGTTCCGACTTAAAAAAAGGGTCAAATAAAACGGGTTATTTAATATTTGAAACCCAGAATAAACCGGTGGTTTTTACGAAACCCGGTTCAACCCGGGTTTGTAGAACTGGCCGATTTTTCTTTTTCGTCAATTTCAAAACTTAGAAAAGAGTGTGAGTATGTCTATTGATAGTAATAATTACTCTCACCTACCAAATACTATCCGCTTATCATTCAATTCTACTTCTCCATTCTACACTTAAACTACCATCACCAACCTACCAATAATGCTTGCAACTAAAAACACCTACTGATACTTGTTATATGCGATGAAGGAGTTGTTCAAGAGGTAAAAATAATATTTGTGAGTAAAAGTTACGAATGATGCTTCTCAACCTAACGTTGATGCATCCAATATTGAAAGCTGTGGTGATTGGTGAATATTTGTTTATTAAATTATTGAAATGGTGAGAATGAAGAATCTAGTTCAGATCTTAGATTTATGTTTATTTGAAAAGCCAAAGTTTATATACTGTATAGTTTTTCACTTTTTCTTTGTTGTTGGCTGTTTTTTTCTGTGTTTATTACAACAATGGTAATGTTTGGACAGTTGAAGATGACTGTTTGGACATGTTCATTAAACCGGGTTGACCCGATGGTCTAACCGATGACCCGGTGTCTCATCCGGGTCAATCATTGACCCGGTTTTCAAAACATTGTTATAAACCCCACACCCCCTTCCTTTTGACACAGTAAGAGAGAAAGGTGTCACAACACCCAACCCTCTTCATTTGGGCCCCACAGCTGCCACATCAGCGCCACATCACCACAACACAACTAACAAAAATACCCTCTCACTCACAACACACCCAACCCTCTTCACTTTGGCCGCACCACTATCATTTTTTTTTTTCATTTTCACACAAAATAAAATTTATTTCATTCAAATAAAACCGTACAAACACAGAAATAAAAATTACAAATACGGAAATAAATTAAAAATGATACGAAAAAATATGAAAAATTAAAAACACAACAATTAAAATAAACTACTACTGGGGAGGATATCGGGCCATGATTTCCTCTTGTTTTCGACGCATGAACGACTTCTTTGGTTCCAACATTTTCTCGTAATCAAGAGCGAGAAACTGGAAGTCGACCAACTCCATCTTTCTCTCCGCGAATGCGTTTTGGGCGTCATACGCGGTTTTAGTCGAGATAAATTTTTGATGCATCGCAGCTGCCAGTACTTCCTTCGATGACCCCGACAATCCTCCGGTACCCTCACTTGTTTCAGATCTTGATTTCTTAGCGGGTCGAGATTTTCCCTCGGGCCGAGGACGTTCATCGGGACCAAATATTTCGGTGTGATCATCCGCATGAACAGCTTTTGCCCCGACAAATTTTGGGTGTTCTTTGAGGATCTTCCACGCGTGAGAGTAAACAAATTTTCTTCCTTTATACGCTGCTAAAAATTCAACTTTCGCAGCTTCGAATACATCCCCATCATTCATCCCACTCCTACGGTCTATTCCTTCGTACATCGCTTGAAACTTTTGGCAGTCGGGATGCATCCGGCCCCATTTTTTGGTAATCATGTTTTTTGTACGCCGCATATCAGTTGTTTGATTGTTGAAATCTTGAACAATAATGTTCCAAAAAAAATCTTCATTTTGGTCGTTCCCAATGTCGGTATTCTTCAACACACCAAACCAACATTTGGCTAGTAGTTCTTCTTCTTCTTTACTCCAACGTACTACTGTCTGACTCGGAGCTTTAACAAATTCTATGTCATCATCATCGGCATCCAAATCAACAACTTGTGATTTTTTGACTTTGTTTTTTCTGCTTTTGCCTTTTTTGGCTTGTGATCGTGAGGTCGGAACTTTGAGTTGGGTTTCCGGTACATGTTGTTGACTTGGGTAATTTTGAAATTGGCTTTGAAACTGTCCTTGTTGAAACAAGATTTGTTGTTGGTGGTAAATTTGTTCGGGAGTCATTGGGGGAAATAGTTTGGAGGAATATTAGGGTACGAGAATTGTGAGCCGAATGAAAATTGAGAGCTGGATGGGTATTTAAGAGCCGGATGGAAATTGGGAGCTGGATGGAAATTGGGAGCCGGATGGAAATTGAGAGCCAGATGGAAATTGAGAGCCGGATGGATATTAGGAGCCGGTATGAAATTGTGGGGAGCCGGCTTGAAATTGGGCGAATTTGGGAGAATTTGCTACGGAGGTTTGTGAGGATGGTGTAGACGGGTTTAACGATAGTGTCGAAGGGTTGCTAGTGTTGAGAAGCCCGGTGAAGTTGAGTTGTGGAAATTGATCATTTGGTATGTTAGACATTTTTTTGTTGATATTTTAGAGAGATTTTGGAGAAATTGTGTGTTCAAAGTGGGAAGAAGATGTAATATACATATTAGTAGTTTAAAAAAAATGAATTTCTAAATATTACCGTTGGAGGGCCAATGGTTAGTTTTGGTTGAGGTGGCTTTGTCGTGGTGATTTCGTTTTTCCGAAATATGGACGGCTGATGAGACTGCATTTATACATAGTCTCATCGTCCAAATCGGGCTTAAAACGCTTAAAAATGTCGTAAAATACCCCAAAATATGCTTGTGTTTGTTCATTGTGTATTTTAGGTATGGATATCATGAATTCAACAAAAGAGAACAAGAATCAAGCAAAAACGAACACGTGAAACGAAGCCGCACAAAGAACCGGACCCGAATGATGATTTTCCAAAAACACCCTTGAAGTTTGAAGATTTGACAACTTTGGTCCCTCATCTTTGAAAATCTGTTAAGAAAGGTCCTTGGAGAAATCATCTTATGCAAGTTTGGTCCTTCCAAGTTTAAGATATATCAAGATAAGCCCTTGAAGTTGCTAAATATACAACAATGGTCCTTGTTAAAACTTTATGCAAATGATGTGCCAATTATGCCATGTAGAACAAAGTTATATATAAAGGGAATCAAACGTTTGAGCTATTGAAAATCTATTGCCAACAACATGGGAGTTTAAGGACCAATTATGCCAAAACCAATACCCAAACCCGGTATAAGCCCAACCAACACCCCAAAAGCCCACCCTCTATTCCTAAACCCGTCCAACACCCGAGCCCTACCCGGTCTAACAAGCCACTCCACGTCACACCCCACTATACTTAACCAGTTTGAAAAACAATTTATTAACCCCAAAACCCCCGCTAAACACTTACTGTTTATCCCCTTCATACCCAATTTAACCCAGAAGAAATACAAACCCCTAATCACATATCATTAACCACTCATACATTCCAGACCCACAATTAAACATCACCCAATCACATCCCAACCATCAAAACCTTTACCCCGTGACTGAAGTGGACCCCCATACTCTCCTAACCCCCCCCCCCCCTTTTCTTGCTACAAAACAAACTTGGTACTTAAAATCGATGGTTTATGCTCATTACTTGGTCCCAAATACATTTTCAACGGTTGTGATTCATTTAACTAGCTGGCAACTCACATGAAGGTTTAAGAAAGTTTCAAATTCAGCATCATTAAAGAATATGCCATGGAATCAAGGAGGGTACTTTTGGAAGAAGAAATAGCTAGGGTTTCGTTTGTTTTTCAATCTTTCTTCTTGTATAAATAGCCATAGAAGTTAGACTAGAAAGTTGTTTCAATTTTTTTTATCATTTGTAAACTTTTTTATATGAAGTATTTAAAGCAATTAAAAAACCTTGCAATGATATGAGACCGAGTTCCTTTTAATTGATTGTTAGTGTAATCTTTATCTCTTTGCAAATTTAATTTAGGTTTATCAAGATTTATTTTGTTTCAAGATTTTGATAGCAAAATAGTTTTGAGATCCGGTTTATATAAGTCTATGGTTTTGTTTGTTGACACCAAACATTCACTTTAGGTTTATTCAAGCTGTTTTCATCATTGTTGTTCCAGAGATTGGAACTCTTGCAAAATTTTGTTTTCAAGATTTATTTTTACAAAAATGTTTCACTTTTCAATCTTTTTACTGTTTTACTGTAGAAAAAGCTTGTTTAAGCTTGATTGAAACCAATCTTATACAAGCCTTTTGCTACTTGGATTTCTTTGTTTTGATGTGCAGGGTTTGAAGTAACTCATTGGAAGATATATGGGGTGTTAGGACTGCTGTAGTCCTCACTTTCTCTCACTCTTGCAACCAACTGCCATCACCATAAGCTCATCTTGAGCAGCTGGATCTTAAGGCAGGGCATCAGCCAGGTATTTGCTTGAACTCCCTTGGTCCGAGTTTGTTCATTAAAGTTTGATTTAAGTGACGTGTTGTTGCATGCTTGAGTGAATTTTTGTGAAAACTTGTGGTTTTGGGTACGTTATGTGAAATTTCCATGTGTAAGCTAGCTTGAATAGTTTAGTGGAGGTTCTGAGTTCTTTACATACTACATGCTAGTTTAAGTTGATTTGAAAGGGTTTTAGTTGGATTTGAGTAGAAGTCTTTTGTTAATTTTTGTTTACAGAAATCTAAGGGGTGTTTGGTTGGTGTGCTTAAAGGGCAAGGGGTGACAACCATACCCCACACAGCAGCCTTCACAACTTGGTTTTGAGTAGTGTAATGCTTTGTAATTGTATTTGCAAGTATTTGGTTCATAAAGTCTTTCTAGAGTTTTGAGAAGAAATCGCATAAGCCCCTTAACAGCATATCCAATGCTTCAAATGGAGAAAGAATTTTTGTAATTCTAATAAGTCTTTTGAGTGGTTTTCCCATTGCAAGTATAGCTTTTTAAAAAGCTTTTTGAAAAGACTTGTCAATCTCCAAGTCTTGTATCAAAGCTATTAGTCATTTATATGATTTTCATTAAAGGCATTTAATGCATCAAGTCATTGAAGACTTGATGCATTGCTCATGCTCTAAGTAGTCTGCTGTAGGATTGTGCTTGTGTGTTTTTGGAGATATAGAACTTGGCAAGCTGTTGGTATTTAGGTTAGGTTAGGGTTGTATGTCATAAATTCGTGATTTGTTTGGTCATTGGTCAAAGATTAGTGAGCCTAATCTCACACCTTAGTCATTTAGACTAGCAATACGACTTTCTACCAGCCATAACCATATCAACAGGGGTCTTTGAGTTCATTTTTTTAGTATTGAGGTTTGATATTTAGTTTTCACTTAGTCTTTGGGTTAGGGTAAGTATAGAGGGACCGTTATTAAGCTTGGGTTGGGTTTTAGTGGTCTAGTATTGTTTTTGTAGCCCAGTGTTATACCCCAGACCACCAGACCTGATTATTTCCTTCATTTTTTTTGTTGAATTTTGCTTAGCCTGTGCAAATTGGTTTGTATATTGTGGTTGCTTTTGATTGTCTTGACTCCTTACAACCTTACTAGTTGTAGGGGTGCCTTTGGTATCAAAAAACAAGCTCAAAAAAGCTCCAAAAGCCTCATTTTTAGTTTTCGTAACACAACAGTGGGAACTTCTTTCCCACTGCTTGTGCAGGTTTTGCCATTGACCAGCTAAAAGACAAAACTTCTCACATGACATTGTCTTTATTTTTGAATTTTTTCCTATTAGGCTTAAATCCATTCTTTTTCAACTTTTTTTATTTTTCCTTTGTTAAGTTAAGTAATTTAGGATTTTTGAAAAAGAAATTTTATTTTTCTGATTATTATATTATTTTTTGCAATATTTTAATTAAAAATTAGGTTTTAGCTAATTAAAAATAGAAAAATAGTTTTAAATTTTTTAGAAAAATGATTTTTAGCTTTTAATTAATACAAACAAGATTTTAGTTTGATAAAATATAATTTTGGGCTTTTTGTTTTAATTTTAGGGCTTTAATTAGCATTTAAAATTAAATATTTAATTAATAATAAGTTATAAAATTTATTTATTGAACTTTTATTCTTACTTATATTATTTAGACTTAATTTTAATTTTTAATTAATTTTTATATTAAATTTTTATATTCGTCACGTTTTACGTTTTTACGTATACGTTTAATTTTCCTCGTAGTTTAATATAAATTAATTAAAAACGTTTTGAATATTTTGGTTTTCACTTTTGTTTTAATTACATTTTTCTTAACTTAGTTTAAAATTTTGTTAATTTTTAGTGAAGTATCGTTTTTCGTCGAATTTTACGATTTCGCGCTTTTATCGTCGTAGCATAATTTTTGGCATAATTCGTCTTTAAATTTAAATCTTTCTCTCTAAAAAACGTAACTAATCCAAGCATTGTTTTATACATATTGGAACATAACACATACACCTCTTTCGAGAATGAACTCGCATTTGTTGAATTTGTCAGTTTTCCTAAATCGTCGAATTTAATACTTGCCGATTATACGTGTTTTTCCTAAAACGTGTATGATTTTACTACAATCAACGACGAATAGGGGGTGGGTGTGGCAACGTGGGACAACGAGGGGAGACGAGCTAGTCACGTCATACCGACGAGCTAGTGGCCAACGTGACACCCTCCTCTCTAAGAAAATTAAGCTATGATATCCGAATTTTTCAAATTGGGATTTGAACCAAACACTTGTTTAACGTCATTTCAAAGAAAACCATGCCCAAAAGTAGGCTACCAATATTAGAGTGATTATTCTTGTCAGACTATTTTTTTTCGTTGCCCTTTTTACAAAATGAAAACAATATTTTCTATAGTGTTTGTTTTAAATCACGATTGTGTTTGGTAACCAACATTTAGGTCTTATGATTGTATTTCTCTTCCAGCGTATAAACATTGTTTACCGAAAAAAAGGATTGTATTTTTAATCAGCCTAACTTTTGAATTTTATTTTTAACATGTGTAATGGAAGAAACACACATATGCTGTTTGGTTGGGGCATATTGAAGAATATTGAGGGATATTCAAAATTTTTACATTTTAATTTCCCTCAAATATTGTGTTTGGTATGACTAATGAAGGAAATTAAAATTACTTGAATTCCCAAAATGAAGGATATTAGAATTACTCTAAAAAGTGAGGAATTTTAATTTACTTGAAAATTATATTTTATAAACTTTTTTCTAATGGTTTTTATTCGGGTTTTTATGTTTATATAAAAAATTATAAAATTCAGAAATTATATAAAAATTATTTTTTCGGTTTTTACTCTTTTAAATAGAAAAAATAAAATTTATATAAAAAATTATAGAAATTTTTTATAAAATATGTATAATTTTTTATTAAATTTATATAAATTCTATAAAAAATTATTGAATTTTTTTATAAAATTTATAAATTTTTTAGAAAAAATTTATATAAATTTTTTGTAAAATTTATTGAATTTTTTTTATAAAATTTATACAATTTTTTTCTAAAAAATTTATATAATTTTTTTATTAAATTTATATAAAAAGTTAAATTTCGATTTTTAATTTTTCAATAAAACTTTTATTAAAACATATGCATTCGTTAATTGGTTCAACACAAAATCAAGATTTAAAAATATTATTTATTTTTGTCAACCAAACAGACGTAGGAATTTTAAATTCTAGAACTGATAATTCTTAAGAATTTTAATTTACTAGAATTTAGAATTCTAAAATTTTAATATTTTGAAACAAACAGCACCTTAGGGTTCGTTTGGTTTGTAAATGGGGTTAGATTTATGTTTGAGTTTGAGAAAAGTTTGAAAGTAATAAAGGAAAGAGAAAACATTTTATTTTAAATATATAAATGTTATATAAATCATTTAAGATAAAATGTATTTTTTCAAAATAAGTAATTAACTTAGCATGTGGACCAGAATTTTTTGCAAAATAAAAAAAATATCTTGGGATTTAAAATTGGAAACTGACCTCGCGCGTGAGCCCAAGCCTGCAATATCAAACAATTTATTTCGCACTTCCATTTTCCCCGACCCTCATAAAACTCACCTACCAAACAGTCCTTTTAGATGATAGTAGGGTTGAAACCAATTTTTAAACCTAACTTTAGAACCAAATATTGTTTTATACTCTTTAAATTAAAATCCTAGCCTAAAGAGGCAACCAAATAGCGAATGTTTTACAATTTATAACATTGTTAACAAACGTTTTTATAACACAAAATAGTATAACTAACAACTAATTCTACCTAGGGCTGAGCATTGGGCCAATATGGGACCGAGAACCGAAAAGGTCCGAAACTCAGGACCGAGACCGAACCAAAATGTACTTGTCCGGTCCTATTATGGATAAGACAAAATTTTTGTAAGACTGAACCGGGCCAAAGACCAAAGACCGAAATAATCCAAAATCCCAGATTGCGAACCGGACCGAAATTTTCCGGTCCAGTTCAGGTCAGTCCCGTCTGTTTTTCTAGTCCGGATCGATTTTGGGTCAACTTTGCTCAACCCTAATTCTACCTTCTATGTTTCCATCGAGACTGCGACCCACAATCTCTATGTTAATAGCCACTCCCATACGCTAAGCCATGATAAACAATCCCAAATACCCTCTTAAAATCTTAATGAACTTATAAAAATCAATGCAAACAGTTACCAACCTTAAGTTAAGTATTATAAAAAAACAAAAAAATATTAATAATTTCAAAGGCTATAAAATACCAACGAACTTTCTAAAATTTGCTTCTTTGAAACACTTATTTTTTTATTACTTATATTACCGATCAACTTTCAAATACTTTTCTAAATAGACTAATTATTCAAATTTATTTTACATGCGTCTTTTTTTATTTTTCTTTTATTTCCACGTCAGTTTTTTGGGTGACATGGCACCAGTTTTTTTATTGGGTCTAGTTTTCTTGTTTTTTCTATATCTGGTTCAATGGGATAACCGGTTTGACTAATTTTTTCTCTATAATAAGTTGACCCGACACACACAAACACAAACCTAACAAAAAAACCCCAATTCATACATGAACCCTAATTTTTTCCAGCATCCCCAAATAGTCACCCCCAATAAAAAACCTTAATTTTTCTCATCTTCCCCAAATATCAATCAAAATGTCGTCATCATTGTCTACCAATTACTCAAACCCTTATGGAATTTTTAATGATCAATGTGTTTGTCATCTTCCTACAATGAAATTAACTTCTTGGACCAAAGAAAACCCAGGTAGACGTTTTGTTGTTTGCCCTAATAGATACGTAAGTAAACCCTAATTTACAAATTAAATCTTTTTCCTAATCTTTTTAGCAAATTTTAATTTTTCTCTTATTCAGAAAACCAGGGTCAAGAAATGCAAGTAATAGGATTGGTATGATGATGAGATAGAGAATGAGGGGTACTGAACCCACATGTTTAAGATGTACGGAGCTTTAAATGCATCTCAAAGGAGGGAACTAAGAGCTGAGATAAATAACAAAGAGCAAGTTGTGATCCTTCAAACTGAAATGCTATAAATCAAGGAAGATTTACCCAAAACCAAAAAAATTGCATTTTTCTAGAAGCCTATTGTTATCATGTTTGTGGTGGGTTTGTTTGTCAACTTTGTAATAAACTAAGGTTTCTCTAAGCTTATTGTTATCAGTTAGTATTCCTTTTGTGGTTGTAATGGTAGCATGTTATGGGACAATTTACAAATGTAATGCCTAAGTATGTAATGGAATGATGTTCATGTTTAACAATTTACTCCTGTAATGTAATAAGTACCTAAGCAAATCTACCAAACTGATTAGCTTGCTTTCCAGCCCCAAGATTGACCATTTGGTTATTTTGGGCTCCTAAAGCTTCAATCATCTACCTCATTTCTGCTAATTGTGTATCTAGATACTCCCTAGTGATGGGAGGATCAATACCCCCATCATTTGCAGGGTTGTGCCTTGTTAATGGTGCCATAACAGAATTTGGCGCCAAGAATCAGTTAGACAAGATAACAAACTCAACAAACTCAACAGACTCAACAAGAATCAAGAACTGCCAGGATGGAGCTCTGATACCACTTTCTCACCCTTTTACTGCTATGTAAGTTGCGCAAGTGTTCTTGGATCATATCTACAAGTTACATGGGTTACCAGAAGATATTGTATCAGATAGAGATTGATTGGTGTATTTTTCATACACCCAATAGCATGTTAATTTAGCATAACTATATATTTATTTTTTTGTTATACATGTACTTTTAATGTGTTTTGTGATTATGTAGGTTACGAGCGAATTGGAATAAAATGGCCGCTTAATTAAATTTTTAGAGAAAAGACATTGTGAGCACTGATAAATGAGGAAGGAATATTGAAGAAAAAGATGTGAGCGCGTCGCAATATTTTCGGTCATCTTTTATTTGTCCAGGATTCGTTTGAGCAATTATTGGCGTTGAGTTATTTTTTATTGGGCCAAAGCTATTATATCCAAAAGAAAAAAAAAATTAAAAAGGAAAAAAAAACCATTTGATAAACCGACTAGAGGAGGTGACTATATTTTTTCATTCTCTAGCAAAAGAAAGGGTCGACATATTCATAATAAAAAAAGAAGCTCATTCGTACTTTGTGAACAACACATCAACCACCTAAATTGCAAAGAAAACAAAAATTCATCCCTGGTGGACAAATCTCATTCAGCCACAAAATAAGAAAAGAAAAAGGACAAAACAATTGCAATTCGTCCTGTGGAGATTGACAATTAAAAAAGAATCTTTTCAATTAAGAAGATGATGAGTGCACAGCGGGTCGAGTACACCGCGATGTCCGACTAATTTTGTTGTAATTCCTTTCGGTAACTTTATTTATGGTTTGATCATTACTTTTGGAATATTATATTTTTATTACATTAATTTATAATTTATTTATAAATTATACTATTTGATTCGATATTATGTTTAATTATTTGTGTAAGAAAATTAATAGTTAGTTAACGATTCATACTTATTTTATTAGTTAAAAAAAGATGGTCGTATAATCAACATAAGTTGTACCTAAATAAATTATTAAAACATAATTATTGGTTGAATTAATATAAAATTTATTATCGCGAGTAATTGATAAACATAATAAGTACTGACATTAATTCATTCATATTAAGTTGAAATAATGTTTGTAAACGAGCTAAAATTTTCGATAATCCATAAGTTTGATCAACCATAAATATTAGAAGCTGGAAGGGATTACATTTTTCTTTTAATTGTTTACATCTTTATTATATTTTTCTACCTTTATTATTAGTTTAATAATTATTTTAATTTTTAATCAGCATTTTTATTATCAAGAGTATTTTAGTCGTTAGATTTCAAAACCAAAACTTTTATTGATCAGTTATCACCCAAAACTTAAACTAAAACCACATATTCCTCGTGGATTCGACACTCGCTTACTGATAGGTGTGAAAACACCCATCCTTTTACCACTCATTTCTTGCTAAAACAAGACCAAAACGCATATTTAATGTCATTTGTTTGGAATTATGCGTGGTTTGTGTGTTTGTTGTGTTTTTAGAGCCAACCGGATAAATGTTGAAGAAAACATGGGATTGCACGGGTTTTATCGAAGAAAAAGACTCAAGACGAAGTCTATTGTCCAAGAGATGCAAAAGATTTGAAGTCAATGAGCCTATTTGAAGATTTATCGAAGAAAAGGACCAAAGATGGAAGATTTACATATGTCGAAAGAACTCAAGTCTATTAAACGAAGAAATTAAAAGACGAGTCAAATTTATTCGTCGACAAATCCCGAATCAGAATCGAAAATGTCAACTTTACTGAAAAGACGAGAAGACGAAAAGAAAGGAAGAAATCTCACTCACCAACCAAGCCAAGGACTATAAATAGCCTCCCCTTCACAACTTAGGATCCAGCTTTTATTTTTCTTTGTTCTTCTTTTTTGTTTCGTAGGAAACCACCAACACCCTTAAGGTGTTTGGTGATTTTTCATCTTTAATTCACAACCCTTGTAAGTTTTGATCCTTCCTTTTGATTGTTTAACATTAATCCTTCAATATAATCTTTCCTTTAATCTTGTTCATCTTTCTCTTTTTGATTCAAAGTCTCAAGTTCTTATCTGGTTGATTTTAATCTTCAAAAGTAAGTGGGTTTTGTGTTTTTATTGTTTTGGTTTGATGATTATGATTAGTGGATGATTAGTGGTTAAATTGGTTTAAGTTTTGGTTGAAAACTTGGTGATTTTGGTTAAATTCGTTCTTGGTTGTCCTACTGTTCTTCGAGTTCTTCATCTACCCAGATTCCGGATCAACAGCAAGTATTCTGAACCAACGTTTTCCTAAAATTGTTCCGAATCAGTGTTTGTTCATCCGGAATAATCAATATTCCGGATGAGTAGTATATTCCGAGTCAAAGGTTTTTAGTATTATTCCGAATCAGTTTTTTAAATGTTCCGAATGAAGGAATATGATTAAATATTCCGGATCAATTTTATTCCGAATCAGTTTTGTTCTGAATCAGTGTTATTCCGGATCAGTTTTATTCCGAATCAATTTTTTTTTAAATGTTCCGAATGAAGGTCTATGATTAAATATTCCGGATCAATTTTATTCCGAATCAGTTTTGTTCCGAATCAGTGTTATTCCGGATCAATTTTATTCCGAATCAATTTAATTCCGAATCAATGAAAATATTCCGGATCAAGCAAAATATTCCGGATGAACATATATTCCGAATGAAGGAAATCTTTCGAATGAAGCTTTTGTCCAAATGTTCCGAATGAGCACTTTATATTCCGAATGAAGCAAATGTTCCGAATAAAGGTTTCTGTTTAGTATATTCCGGATCAAGCATAAACATTCCGAATCAGTGACTTTTTCTGAGTTTAGGTATTTAACTGTTTTATTTTAATTCAAGTTTTGTTTTTATTAATTTCTTTTAATTAATTTCTTTTAGTTTATCTTTATTTACTTCACGCATTTACCTTTTTAGTAGAATAGAAAACCAAACCTCTTTTTAGTAACCAAGAACAACCATTCCACTTTGAACCGTGATCGATTCGAGAAGATACCGAGAAATTAAATTGAACCCCCATACAAAAAGCTTTGTATCAAATGGCGCCGCTGCCGGCTCTTCTCGTAAGGATTAACAGTTTTTTGTAAGAAATTGGATTTTGGGATCCGTTCACCGTGAACGTTACTTTTTCTTAAAACTTTTCAAAAACCCAAAAAAATACAAAATTTTTAAAAATACAAAAAAATTAAAAAACATAAAAAACCAAAAATATTTCTTGCTTTGTTAGTTCTTTTGCAGGTGTATGCGCACTCGATCAACGTCTTATCAAGATCCCGAGACTCTCGATAACTTAGACATCGCCGGTGTACACAACAACAATAACAATCCACCTCAAAACAACATGAGTAACGACAACAATGAACCTCTACCGGACAATCGCCCTATGATCGAACTTTTGCAAGCACATGTAGAGGGCAACAACGATCCTATTGTCATACCCGCGATTGCAACCAACAACTTTGAGCTCAAATCCGGCTTTATTCAAATGGTCTCTGCTCAACCATTCTTGGGGCGTACCATTGATGATCCTCATGACCACATCAAAAGGTTCCTGCAACTCACAAATACGGTCAAATTCAATGGTGTTCCACAAGAGGTAATCCGCTTACAACTTTTTCCTTTCTCCTTAGAGGGACAAGCCCGACATTGGCTTGCAAAGGAACCGCCACAAAGTATTCTTACGTGGACTTACTTGGAGACCAAACTCATAAACTACTTTTTCCCACCCTCTCGTACTACCGCTTTGCGGAATGAAATTATTAATTCTGAACAAAAGTACGATGAGTCTTTTAGTGAATCTTGGGACCGTTTTAAAGACCTTTTAAGAAAGTGCCCACAACATGGTTTTACCAAAGTGCACCAAATTAATACTTTTTACAATGGTTTAAGCATGAATGATCAAGATTCACTAAACAGTGCCTCGGGGGGGGGGGGGGGGGGGGGGGGTAATATTTTGGTTAAGTCTTCTAATGCCGCTTGGGATATTATTGAGAATAAGTCTAGAGTGCAAACCAAGAGTGTTCGGACCAATGCCGCTAGTGCTAGTACTAGTGACAACGACAAGAGACTTGACAAAATTACTTCGCTTCTTGAATCGCTTGCTGCCCACACCGCTAACAACACCAAAAGCATCAACGCTCAAAACGCTCAAGTCAATGCTGTAAGCCAACCATGTGAAATATGCGGGGTCCTCACTCTTACACTACTTGTACCTCCACCCAAGACTACCCTTGTGAGAATGTTAACGCAGCTTACGGTACCTATCCTCCGGCCGGCTATCAAGCACGTCCTCAAGGTGACCGTAACTTGCTCAGCTATCGATCAAACAACTTTCTTTCCCCGCCCAATTTTCCTCCAACCAATCAAAACCAACAACAAAACCTTAACCGAACCAACCAAAACCAACCTCGAGAACCATACCAACCACCTCAAAGACAACCATATCCACCTCAAAATCATACTCAAGTTTACCAACCCGCTCCTTACCAACCACCTGCTTATCAAGCACCTCCTCCTACCCAACCCACCGTTTTCAACTACGAGGTCGAAACGTACATGCGGACGAATGATGTGTTGGTGAAGAATCTGCAGACCCAGATTATTAATTTGAAGGGCGATATGGTGAAACAAGGGAAAGATCTTAGAGCCGATATGCGAAACTCTTTGAGTAGTCAAACGAATGACCTAAGGGACATGATGGCTGGTTTCTTCCAAGGTAATCAACCCTCTTCTTCGGGTACTCTTCCGAGTAACACCGTTGCTAATCCAAGAGGGGAGATGAAAGCCATCACCACTCGCAGTGGAAAAGTTACCAAGGAACCCGAGCTTCCTATACCTCCACCGGTGATTATGACAAAGGAAAACGAGTCCACTATTCCTATTCCTCCACCTCTTTTTTCTACCCCTCCACCACCCAAGGATGTGAGTGATCCTACTATTCCAAAACCTTCATCTTCTTCCGATATACCTTATCCTTCAAGGTTGAGGAAAGAGAAGCTCAAAAGCAAGGACGATATTCAAGTTTCAAACTTTCTCAAAATGTTTAAACAATTGAATTTCAACATCTCCTTCGCTGAGGCTCTCGCTCACATGCCTAAATATGCGAAGATGTTTAAAGATCTTCTTAGTGACAAGGAAAAGCTTCTTGATATTTCTAATACCCAACTTAACGAGAATTGCTCTGCGGTTCTCTTAAGGAAATTGCCAACCAAACTTGGTGATCCGGGTCGCTTCTTAATCCTTTGCAACTTCCCGGGAGTAGAGAATTGCATGGCCCTAGCCGATCTAGGTGCTAGTATCAATTTAATGCCTTTAAGCGTTTGGAAGCAGTTATCTCTCCCTGAGCTGGTCCCCACCAAAATGACTTTGGAATTAGCTAACCGTACGGTTGCTTATCCAGTGGGGATAGCCGAAGACGTTTTTGTAGGAGTCGACAAATTCACATTTCCCGCCGATTTCGTCGTAGTCGACTACGAGATGGACCCTCGGGTTCCATTAATCGTTGGACGTCCATTCTTGAGGACCGGTCTCACTCTCATCGATGTAGAAGCGGGTGAGCTTATCATGAGAGTTGGTGACGATCAAATTGTCTTCAACATGGGTAAGATTTCTAAACAGCCTTATTCATACGAGAGTGTTAATTGTATCGACGTTCTTGATGAGGCTTGTGAAGAACACTTTAAAGATGCTTGTAAAAGTAATCGCACCCCTCTTCCTAATGTTGAGACTGTTGCCTCTGTTGCTCCATCACTAACTCCATTTGGAGAAAGTGATTTCCTTCTGACTGAATTTGAAGCAACTCTGGGAGATGTGAACTTACAATATGACGATTCTCCCACCGATTGGGAAGAAGACATTCGTACCATTGCGAAACTTCTCAATGATGACCATATTTCTCCACCATCTCCCAAGGATATTGCTATCAATGCACCGTATTTGAATACGCCTTCCATCGAAAATCCTCTGGATTTAGAGCTTAAGGAATTACCGTCCCATCTCGATTATGTGTTCCTTGAAGACAAGAAGAAGTCGCCCGTCATCATCGCTAAGGACTTGAAAGAAGAAGAAAAATCTTGCCTCATCGCCATGCTTAAAGATCATAAGAAGGCAATTGCTTGGAAAATTTCCGATATCCGCGGAATTGATCCAAACTTTTGTACTCACAAAATTCTCATAGAAGATGACTTTAAACCCGAAATCCAAAGCCAAAGAAGGGTTAATCCTCGAAATCATGACGTCATCAAACAAGAGGTTATCAAACTTCTAGATGCCGGCTTGATTTACCCTATTTCGGATTCGCCATGGGTAAGTCCTGTCCATTGTGTGCCCAAGAAGGGCGGAATAACCGTTGTTCCCAATGAACACAACGAGTTGATTCCTACTCGTCTCGTTACTGGGTGGAGAGTTTGTATCGACTATCGCAAACTCAATGATGCCACGAGAAAAGATCACTTTCCTCTTCCTTTCATGGATCAAATGCTCGAGCGTCTAACGGGTAATGACTATTACTGCTTCTTAGACGGTTTCTCCGGGTATTTTCAAATTCCCATCGATCCCAAAGACCAAGAGAAAACCACATTCACTTGTCCCTACGAAACATTTGCTTACAAACGCATGCCTTTCGGTTTATGCAATGCTCCTGGGACGTTCCAAAGGTGTATGATGGCTATCTTCCATGACATGGTTGAAGAAACTATGGAAGTCTTCATGGATGATTTCTCGGTTTATGGCGATTCATTCTCTGCTTGCCTTGCCAATTTAGAACGTATGCTTAAGCGGTGTGAAGACACTCGCCTTGTTCTTAATTGGGAAAAATGCCATTTCATGGTATAAGAGGGCATCGTGCTAGGACACAAAATCTCCAAAGCCGGTCTTGAAGTGGACCGTGCTAAAGTCGATGTTATTGCAAAATTGCCTCCACCTTCAACCGTGAAGGGTGTGAGAAGTTTCCTCGGTCATGCGGGCTTCTACCGTCGATTCATCAAAGATTTTTCTAAAATCGCTCGCCCGATGACCCACCTCTTGGAAAAAGATACTCCTTTTATCTTTTCCAAAGAGTGTATTGAAGCCTTCAACCTTCTTAAGGATAAGCTAACTAAGGCACCGGTCTTGGTTACCCCTAATTGGGAGCTACCTTTTGAGTTGATGTGTGATGCTAGCGAATTTGATATTGGGGCGGTTTTGGGCCAAAGAGTGAACAAACACTTCCAACCGATCCATTACGCTAGCAAGACAATGACAGGGGCTCAATTGCATTACACGACAAACGAAAAAGAGCTTTTAGCTGTTGTCTATGCTTTTGAAAAATTTCGCCCCTATCTTGTCCTTTCCACCACCATCGTGTATACCGATCATTCCGCGTTGAAGTACTTGTTAACTAAAAAAGATTCTAAACCAAGACTTCTTCGCTGGGTTTTGCTACTTCAAGAATTTAAAATCGAAATTCGTGATAAGAAGGGAGCTGAAAACCTAGCCGCGGATCATCTCAGTAGACTTGAGGATCCTTATCAAGGGGATCATCCGAACAAAGAGATCAATGACTCTTTTCCCCTTGAGACAATAATGTCTATCAACTCGAATTTTGATGAAACCCCATGGTTTGCGGACATTGCAAACTACTTCGCGGGTGGAATTTTCATTGACGGGTTAACATCCCAGCAAAAGAAAAAGTTCTTCAAAGACATTAAGACTTACTTTTGGGATGACCCGTATCTCTTCAAACAATGTGCTGATTTGATTATTCGTCGATGTGTTGATGGACCGGCAACTTTAGACATTCTCGAAGCTTGCCACAAAGGACCCACTGGTGGTCACTTTGGTCCCAACTTCACCGCTAAGAAAGTGTTTGACTCGGGATTCTATTGGCCCTCCATTTATCGTGACGCTCACGAAATGGTGAAAAATTGTGATGCTTGCCAAAGATAAGGCAATATCACACATAAAGATGAGATGCCTCAAAATTTCATACAAGAATGTGAAATCTTTGATGTATGTGGTATCGACTTTATGGGGCCATTCCCTTCATCTAAAGGAAACAAATACATCCTTGTAGCCGTTGACTACGTTTCTAAATGGGTTGAAGCCAAAGCTTTACCCACTAACGACGCAAGGGTGGTTTGTAACTTTTTGAAGTCGCTATTCGCTAGATTCGTGTGCCTCGTGCCATTATTAGTGATCGCGGGACTCATTTTTGCAATGATCAATTCGCAAGAGTCATGGCTAAGTATGGTGTCAATCATCGTCTTTCCATCGCATACCACCCACAAACTAATGGGCAGGCTGAAATATCTAACCGAGGGTTAAACCGAATCTTGAACGAACTGTGGGAGAGCATCGTGCCTCATGGGCCGACAAACTTGATGATGCTCTGTGGGCTTTTCGTACCGCATACAAGACTCCTATTGGTTGTACACCATATCGTCTCGTGTACGGGAAAGCATGCCACCTCCCCATTGAGTTGGAGCACAAGGCTTACTGGGCCTTGAAGTGGGCTAACTTCGATATCAACAAAGCCGGTGACCTACGTAAAATCCAACTCAATGAGCTCAATGAACTCTGGAATGAGGCTTATGAAAATTCTTTGATCTATAAGGAAAAGACTAAGCTCATTCATGACTCCAAGATTAAAAACCGAGAGTTCCAAGTTGGAGACAAAGTTTTACTCTTCAACTCTCGGTTGAAAATATTTTCGGGCAAGCTGAAATCTCGTTGGTCCGGCCCATTCACCATTGCCCAAATTTTTCCATATGGTACTCTCGAGCTCGCTCAACCTAATGGACCTAATTTTAAGGTGAATGGCCAACGAGTGAAGTTGTACTTTGGTGAGGACATCTCTCAGGAGATGATTCCATCCCTCACTACGTTTCCCATGAACTAGTTTTGGGTCGAGTCAGGCTCGTGACTCGGTTATAAAAACAAGCGCTCCTCGGGAGGCAACCCGAGTATCTATCCTTTTCCGTTTTACCTCCTAAGTGTAGGGGGACCTATATAGGTTGTTTGTGTTTGTGTGGTGATGTGATTACAGGGATGAATGAACTTTTGGAACCTTTGAAGAACCGTGCTCCCGTGTTATCCGCAATCCGGTTCTATCTCTCAACTATCGTGATTCAGTTTTCTTCATACTCACATTTGAAATTGATCACTTTAGTCGTCTCTTCCTTAACTTGATTTAACCAACGTGCACAATGTCATAAGTGTAGGGGAAACTTTACCACATGCTTAAACATTGAGGACAATGTTTATATTAAGTGTAGGGGGGGACTTCTATCGAAGTTTTAAGTGGACTTTTCCATTAAAATGCCTTCATTTAACCGGAAAATCATCTTTTTCAGCATTTTTCAAATTTTTGATTAACTTTGGCCATATAGTCGTAATTTTTATCGTTGCTTTCATATGTATATATCCCACAATAAAGTCAAAAATATTAATAAAGTGGTGTAGCTAGTTTAGAAGTCTTTGACATATTAGGCCCGTTGCGATTATTTTGACTCAACCCGAATAGACTTATCCAAGTTGATTCTAGCAAGTATCCTTAACCAGGTAGACCTTAATTGGTTTATTAGGCTAAGCATCCACGAGTCTCATTACTTGAGATTTTAAATTGTGGAGAACGAGAAATGATAGAGTCAATTATAAGTCGGTATTCTTGCACAAGCACACTTGGTGTGATTATAAGACTATTCTCCCATCACTTGCTAATAATTTATCTACAATAAGTAAGGTCGTACGATTTTATTGAATAACTTAGCTTCTAGCCCAAGATCGTTTAAAAGTTGCTCGGTAATGATAAGAGTTTCATAGCCAAGGCATAACTAATGAAGCGGGGCGCGAAGATTGGCGAGTCCGAAAAGGCCCTAACAAGGCATGAGGATTCCATTTTATTGCTAAAGATCCAAGGTGATGTGAAAAGCATTATTCCCAAAATCAATATGAAGGATCAAGACTCACGACGAAAAGCAATCAACTCCCATAAAGATCATGGAGAAGTCTATCCGAAAAGACCCTAACAAGGTATGAGGATAAATAGATCCAAGTCCGAAAAGGAGGCGGATCGTTGTATCTCAAAATCCCAATTAACGATTGAAGAAATAATGATGAAGTCGTGGTCAACAAAGTTGGAGTATCCCTCAAAAGTCTCCAAGTGAAGAAACTCTATTAATGAAGAGAAGACCATTATCTCAAGAACGTCTCTCAAGATATGAAGTATGAAGTACATGCCAAATATCGGCCCGAGAAAGGTCTCAAATCGTGAAGCGAGTTATGCCAAGATATGAACTTTTTGATATCCCGAAAAGCAGTTTTAAGAGATTTTGTCCTTTAGCTAACTATTAATCAAATCGTCCTACTTTGCTTTCAGCCTAAATAAACTATCGCAATAAGTCCAAAAATGCATCTTCGTGATCATTCTAAGACAACAATAAAATATAATAGATACAACTAGGAATAAGGGAGTTTAAGCATATAATTAAGCCATGTGTGTAAGTGTTTGTTTTGCTAACTTATAATAACAATGATCTCGTTTTTAAGCTTAGTTTGGGGAACGTGAAACTAGAGGGTGATAAATCTTCGCAGCAACCAAAGCCCTAATGTAAGTCTTAGATCTCTTTGCAAGTTATTTCCATGTAGCTATTTTCAAGTGAAAATGGTTTTCTATCCCTTTTATTTCCTTTAAAGCTTTATTTCTTCATAGTAGTTTAAATTTTGTTTCATTAGTATATTAATAAGGCCAAGGTTGATTGATTATAAGAGAAGTGTAAATTTGCTTTATTACTAAGCATTGCATGAGGGGCATGGCAATGGTTAAGTGTAGGGGATTTGATAGGTGTGAAAACACCCATCCTTTTACCACTAATTTCTTGCTAAAACATGACCAAAACGCGTATTTAATGTCATTTGTTTGGAATTATGCGTGGTTTGTGTGTTTGTTGTGTTTTCAGAGCCAACCGGATAAATGTTGAAGAAAACATGGGATTGCACGGGTTTTATCGAAGAAAAAGACTCAAGACGAAGTCTATTGTCCAAGAGATGCAAAAGATTTGAAGTCAATGGGCCTATTTGAAGATTTATCGAAGCAAAGGACCAAAGATGGAAGATTTACATATGTAGAAAGAACTCAAGTCTATTAAACGAAGAAATTAAAAGACGAGTCAAATTTATTCGTCGACAAATCCCGAATCAGAATCGAAAACGTCAACTTTACTGAAAAGACGAGAAGACGAAAAGAAAGGAAGAAATCCCACTCACCAACCAAGCCAAGGACTATAAATAGCCTCCCCTTCACAACTTAGGATCCAACTTTTATTTTTCTTTGTTCTTCTTTTTTGTTTCGTAGGAAACCACCAACACCCTTAAGGTGTTTGGTGATTTTTCATCTTTAATTCACAACCCTTGTAAGTTTTGATCCTTCCTTTTGATTGTTTAACATTAATCCTTCAATATAATCTTTCCTTTAATCTTGTTCATCTTTCTCTTTTTGATTCAAAGTCTCAAGTTCTTATTTGGTTGATTTTAATCTTCAAAAGTAAGTGGGTTTTGTGTTTTTATTGTTTTGGTTTGATGATTATGATTAGTGGTTAAATTGGTTTAAGTTTTGGTTGAAAACTTGGTGATTTTGGTTAAATTCGTTCTTGGTTGTCCTACTGTTCTTCGAGTTCTTCATCTACCCAGATTCCAGATCAACAGCAAGTATTCCGAACCAACGTTTTCCTAAAATTGTTCCGAATCAGTGTTTGTTCATCCAGAATAATCAATATTCCGGATGAGTAGTATATTCCGAGTCAAAGGTTTTTAGTATTTTATTCCGAATTAGTTTTTTAAATGTTCCGAATGAAGGAATATGATTAAATATTCCGGATCAATTTTATTCCGAATCAGTTTTGTTCTGAATCAGTGTTATTCCGGATCAGTTTTATTCCGAATCAATTTTTTTTAAATGTTTCGAATGAAGGTCTATGATTAAATATTCCGGATCAATTTTATTCCGAATCAGTTTTGTTCCGAATCAGTGTTATTCCGGATCAATTTTATTCTGAATCAATTTAATTCCGAATCAGTGAAAATATTCCGGATCAAGCAAAATGTTCCGGATGAACATATATTCCGAATGAAGGAAATCTTCCGAATGAAGCTTTTGTCCAAATGTTCCGAATGAGCACTTTATATTCCGAATGAAGCAAATGTTCCGAATAAAGGTTTCTGTTTAGTATATTCCGGATCAAGCATAAACATTCCGAATCAGTGACTTTTTCTAAGTTTAGGTATTTAACTGTTTTATTTTAATTCAACTTTTATTTTTATTAATTGCTTTTAATTAATTGCTTTTAGTTTATCTTTATTTACTTCACGCATTTACCTTTTTAGTAGAATAGAAAACCAAACCTCTTTTTAGTAACTAAGACCAACCATTCCACTTTGAACCGTGATCGATTCGAGAAGATACCGAGAAATTAAATTGAACCCCCATACAAAAGCTTTGTATCAAATGGCGCCGCTGCTGGCTCTTCTCGTAAGCATTAACAGTTTTCCGGATGAGTAGTATATTCCGAGTCAAAGGTTTTTAGTATTTTATCCCGAATCAGTTTTTTAAATGTTCCGAATGAAGGAATATGATTAAATATTCCGGATCAATTTTATTCCGAATCAGTTTTGTTCCGAATCAGTGTTATTCCGGATCAGTTTTATTCCGAATCAATTTTTTTTAAATGTTCCGAATGAAGGTCTATGATTAAATATTCCGGATCAATTTTATTCCGAATCAGTTTTGTTCCAAATCAGTGTTATTCCGGATCAATTTTATTCCGAATCAATTTAATTCCGAATCAGTGAAAATATTCCGGATCAAGCAACATGTTCCGGATGAACATATATTCCGAATGAAGGAAATCTTCCGAATGAAGCTTTTGTCCAAATGTTCCGAATGAGCACTTTATATTCCGAATGAAGCAAACGTTCCGAATAAAGGTTTTTGTTTAGTATATTCCGGATCAAGTATAAACATTCCGAATCAGTGACTTTCTGAGTTTAGGTATTTAACTATTTTATTTTAATTCAAGTTTTATTTTTATTAATTGCTTTTAATTAATTGCTTTTAGTTTATCTTTTTTTACTTCACGCATTTACCTTTTTAGTAGAATATAAAACCAAACCTCTTTTTAGTAACCAAGAACAACCATTCCACTTTGAACCGTGATCGATTCGAGAAGATACCGAGAAATTAAATTAAACCCCCATACAAAAGCTTTGTATCACTTACCCTATCTAGTATAAGGTAATTAGGTTATTTTTGACCGGCACTTCGACGCTGATCAAAAGTTTGGCGCCGCTGCCGGGGAATAGTGAGCTTTTTGTTTAACTTTTTGTTAATATTTTTCTTAAATAAAATAAAAATACAAAAAGATTTTATTTTTTCTTGTTTTGTTTGTTTGCTTGTTTTGTTTATTGTGAGTGTGCAGGTTAGTGTATGCGCACACGTAGATCGGGACGTACATCACAATTAGCTTACGATCCTGAAGTTGAGAAAAGTGCAAGGTTGAGGAGGAAAACGTTTCGACAGTTTTCTACTAATCTTGATTTTACCAGGTTTAGCAGAGCTTTTCGCTGAAATGCCAGTTGATGACGATGTTGGCGGAGATGCTAGCGGAGATAGTAGCGGAGAGGAATCCCCACCACGGGGTGTTGATTCTCATTACAGGCCGGGGATCTTCGAGGATCCCTCGCCTATCGTTCAAATTTTTGATCAACGTCGACGTGCCGATAAAAAATAACCTAATTAACTTATACTAGATAGGGTAAGCGGGTATCGAATCCACGAGGAATATGTGGTTTTAGTTTAAGGTTTGGGGTGATCACTGATCAATAAAAGTTTTGGTTTTTAAATCTAACGACTAAAATACTCTTGATAATAAAAATGATGATTAAAAATTAAAATAATTATTGAACTAATAATAAACATAGAAAAATATAATAAAGATGTAAACAATTAAAAGAAAAATGTAATCCCTTCCAGCTCCTAATATTTATGGTTGATCAAACTTATTGATTATCGAAACTTTTTAGCTCGTTTACAAAGATTATTTCGACTTAATATGAATGATTAATGTCGGCACTTATTATGTTTATCAATGACTCGCGATAATAAATCTTATATTAATCCAACCAATAATTATGTTTTAATAATTTATTTAGGTACAACTTATGTTAATTATACGACCATCTTTTTTTAACTAAATAAAATAAGTATAAATCGTTAACTAACAATAAATTGTTTTACACAAATAATTAAACATAATATTTGTCATACCCCACCATGACGGAATATAGGACGCGACATATGGATATCATCACAACATGGCGTCTCTATAGAGATAACTATATGATATAAGAAATGTCATAAAAATGGTGACATGAAGGTCATGATAATATCTCAACAAATGCAAGGGGTCTAGGTAAGTAAGTAACAGTCCTGCTTCTTACCCAAGACAACAAATAAAATACCAAAACAATCATATGTGTGCCACAGTATCACTTATTAAAATGAACAATCAAATAAAACTAAGAAGGAAACGGGGATTCTCCTTCTATATGCATTCCTAAGCTTCTCCAATCCTAGCCACTTATGTTCTCATGCTTAACCATAGTATCACCTGAAAGAGACACTAAAACACGTCAACATAAAGTTGGTGATAGTCATAGGTTTAGACTCCAACGCTAAAACAGTTATAAGCTGTGAATATCAAACATCAACACAATAACATATGGACCATGTGCTACAATAATGTATTAACAACTAGCATTCAAGTTCAATTAATCAATACAATTCCAAGGCATCACGCCTTACCAACAATCACAATTTCCAAGGCATCACGCCTTACCAACAACCATAATTACCAAGGCATCACGCCTTACCAAACACTATAATTTCCAAGGCATCACGCCTAACCAAACACTATGATACCTTAGGCGCCCATACACCTATGTACCCTTCCGATCTAAACCATACACAAACAAGAACCACATAGCAGTTAAACACATACTGCACACACAAGTCCAATCTCAAACCTTAAAAACATACACAGCTTCAATTTATAAATAACTCCACACAGTGTCTCTTCTATCCCATCTGGAATTCAAAAACAATAATAAACATGGGACTATGAACACTCACCTGGATGCTTCTTCACAAGTCCTCGCACTAGCAACAAGCTAACAAACCAAAAACACGCAATCAATACATGAACCAATCACTAAGATGGCTCATCAACCTATGATGGACATCTAGCCTATTCCCACATATTTACCTCATTGATAAGCTCTAATCACCCCATTACCCTTCCTTAACAAGTCCTTAACTTGGTTAAGTTTAATAACTAACCCGTTCATATTTTACCCAAATCAGTCCCAGTTTTTAGGTCTCAAAACTTTAAGTCAAACGCCCACTTAAACATACTCATGGTTTCTGTAAAAGGAATATTCATACCCTTACATACGTTGGCTAACACCTCCCACTTTCCCTAACCTTAAAGCTACTGTTAAGGCCCCGATATACATATATCTACTTTTGTCATTCCAGATTTCCTGATTTTAAACGTACTAAAAGGTTGTTACCATTAAGGGGTCTTAACCTAAACCACAACCTTAGCCTAAGTGCAGATACTTACTACAATATCTAAACCATCTCTCACGTTCGTGAGAAGATCCCAATGCAACCCTAAGTACCCCAAACAACCCAAAACTTAAAAAGAAAACAGGCTGAATTCAAAACTGTTTTGACCTCCGACTGTTGTAACCTGTTTTGACCCACTTCCCGACCTCCAATTTAGTTCTCGTTTCTTGCATTGGAAAGCCACTTCAAATATCTTTCCAGGGGTACTTGGATCGTAAAATAAGAGTTTATAGAACTCCCGGTATGATCAAAACAATTGACTCAAAATCTGCCCAGTTTTTAAAAACGGGTTTAAACAAATTGAACTAATTAATTACCCATAACCCCATCTAATACAAGCCCTAGATTATATGATCATCATATTATGATTATAACATCATTAATTTACTGATTTTATATAAACCCTAACCCTAATCCATCATAAGAATGATTAAGAAATCATTAAAACAATTAAATTAAAAAGGGATTAAAGACTTTACCTTCGATTTATGAAAACCCCAAAAAAAAAATATGAAGAACCCTAACTTTTGTGAAACCCACGAATTTAATTTGTCTCCAGGAGATAGATAATGAATTTTGGTTGTGTACAAAACAATATATAGGGTATGGGTGAATCCTAGTCCAACCCAAAGCCCACTTTCCTTTTTTCCTCCTTCCCCTTTTCTTTTTGATCGTCCAACCGACCTACACCCCCTCATATTTCGTTTTTTTTTCTTTTTTATTATTAATATATGTATTAATAATGTTACCTTAATTTAACTTAATTTATTTCAGCTCCTAAAGTCTCCAAAACCTCAAAACCGTAAAACTAGTCAAATTTACGCGTTTTACCGAAAAAGACGTAAAATATACACTTTTAAAAAAAATCTCAAATTTTGAAATAAACTTTATAACTAAGTCCTAAATGACTTAAAACCATCCCGAAAAATATTCATATGACTAATTACCTTATCCGAGACCTCTAAATGCTAAACCGTAAATCCTAAAAAAAATACACTATTACTATAATACTTATACGTATACGTAACCACCAAAATATCACCATTTCATTTCATAGTCACTAATTGTGATCTCATGAACATGAATTAACCGTTCCTCGATTTACTTATGAGTACTCTATACTCATAAACGATAATCACACCAACCTCGTTCACACAAAATAAACACGTAAGCACAAAAATCAAGTAATCACACATAAAATAACCTAAAAGTAAGACCAAGTGACGAACCTCAAAACCACGGTTGTCACATCACTCCCTCCTAATAGAAATCTCGTCCCGAGATTTACTCCTTAAGATCAACACACAGACAACAAATCACACGAGGATACTTGTTCTAAATGAACTTCCTCTCATTTCCACGTGAACTTCAGTTCAAGTTTCAAGATACCACATGTACAAACCAAAAATAATTAAACCCATTGCCAAACTATTGACCTCACAGTCAATAAATCTCGCAAATGACTCTTCGATAAAACAAAGACTCTTATTAGCACAAAACCCGAATAACCGGACATGCAAATATGCATCCTCAAACCACATTTACCAATCCCAATACATGAAATGTATCATGTATACAACTCATTTCCCCCAGGTAATTCTATGCTCATAAGCTAATGGTCCGATCTTTCCAAAGATCTTATATGGACCTACAAAACTCTACATCAACTCTTCTATTTTACCAAAACATACCACCCGTTACTATGGGTGAAACTTCATACATAACTCTGTCACTAACTCTAGTGGTTTCCTCCTTTATTCCCTACATCCTCATTAATAGGGAACATGCCCCTCTCACCGGTGACTCTCTCCTTGTAGGAGACTTCTTGCTGATGTAACGCGTTCTCCAACTATCTCCAAACCTCACGCCAATGCTCTAGGCGTCTTTCTCAATTACCCCTATACTATACTCATACCAACCATTAGTCTATCAACGGTATACTACGCTTGCTTTCCATCGTTTCTTCCCTTGCCATAATCCTTCATAAGGCATTCCATACATATTAGGCTAACTTTTACACAAAACTTCCTATCCCATCGCATCTATATGCAATCCTTACAAGTTCTCAACTATGTGACTTCTCATCCCTCATGAAATATGTGATGAATTAGGCAGTCTATCGACTATCACCCTACTCTCATCGTACTTATTCCTCCACCCAATTATGCATCCCTTTCACCAACTTCGTCCTTACATCGCCCTTTCTAAGCTACTCCTATCTATGTAGGAAGTATAGTCTACGTCCCTTTTCTCCATATGATTATCCAAGCTACGCAACATACATGTTGACGCGTTCTCTGCTTTAAACAACTCAACTCGTGCAACCTACATCCTTCATCCAAACCACCCTAATACGTCATCCATATAGTTCAAGTTCGTCTCAGCTTCACTTCATTCTTCTTATTCCATGTCTCATCAACCATGCTTGCCTTTCCCAGATGGTACTTGGCCTTGCAATTTTCTTTCATCAATTAACTCCACCCATCACCTTTGCCAAATGTTCAATCAAGATGATTGAATATGTGTTGGAGACGTTCATGATCCGTATAGATCATTCTCCACGTCTCGTACACCAAATGCCTCTAGCATTCTAGGCAGATATAACAGTCCAGCTCCACTAACTAAGTCTATCCAGTTCTTCCAAATCTTCAGTTCCTGCAACGTATAAGCGACCGCCTTTCTTTGTCGTCCTCGTACGCGTCCAAATCCCTGCTCCACGTATCGTCATGCTTCGTGAATTCATCCAGTCCTTCCGATAATGCCAAGATCTGCTCATCATCCAATCCACCTCTTCAGCCTCCAAAATGCTTCCTCGTCCTTCTTCACTTCGCCCCTTGTTGGTTCCACGATATGTCATCATCTCTGACTACTAGTCCTGGCCAACTAAATCCTAAAACTCACACTTGAAAATCTCACGTTTCATTCCCTTTACTAACAACTCCAAAACCAACACATAATTCGCCTCATCCTCCTTCTAAGATTTGAGTAGATCAAGATGTCGTCGATGCTCCCGATGACAACTCGTTTATATACGTTCATGCACACTCGGTTCATTGACTCCATGAAAACTTCTAGTGCTTTGGCGAAGCCAAATGCATAACCGTAAACCCAAAGCGTTCATACAACATCCTTAGCAATTTCAACTATGTCCTCCTCACACCCTCTCTTAGCGGCAATACGAATAAATTCCTTGCAATTTCTAACAGCTCTTGTTCTTAATTAACTCCATCAACGATTTGCCTTGGAAGACACTAACTACAACTCCTCTCACTTCTCCTACTTGCTCTATTCATGGTTCTACCTCAACGCTCCTAAACCATACAAAACCAAAACTACATCCTGAATACACCAGATACGATCGACAAATTAAACCCACGGATAACTAACGATATTTCACGTGCACCAATTAAAACAAATCAAAAACCACGAGACTCCAAAGAAAACTCAAACCCAAAACATGTATCAATTCCAAATAACCCATGACAACGAAAAATAATCCAAGAAACACCCAATGGCAACCAAAACATATTACGCCCCGCGACATATTATTTAAACCGTGCAAAAGATCGACTTTCCAAAAGAATATATATATATATATATATATATATTTTAAAAAATTTTTTTCCTTACCTCCCCACATCTATGTGACTCAAACCATCTACAAACAACCTTCTAGACGATCTCAAAACTCAACTCAAAGACTAGGTATCCCGTGCATCCCAAATCATAAAAATAAAACTACTATTCAAACTCAACCTTGAACCCGATAATTGTACAACAATTCCGACCAGTCCACTGACCTCCCATGACTATAGATTCTGAATATTTGAAAAGTACGTTCTGAGTACATAATTTTAGGCTTTTAAATCACCCAAAAAGCTTTAAAAACGAACAAGTTATGACAAAAACAATTTTATGCTAGTTGTTTTAAAAACTAAAGAATAGACTTAGTGATCAATGCAATCCTTTTCAATGAAAGATATAATTGTATGTGAAATATTTATAAACTCCTTTTAACCTTGTATTAATAACTATAAATGACATGAATCGGTTAAATCCAATTATATAAACTATGTAAGTAGAAAGATATTTTACTTCGCTTTATTTTAAAGAAAGTCTTTTAGAATTTGAAATAAATAAGTGTTGATAAAAAAAAAAACTTATGTCACATCTTGTTTCAAACATGACTCCAACACCTTACCCTTATTTTACCGAATACAACCAACTATCTAACTCTATAGTAGATTTCCAAGTCCCCCCTTTTTCCATATACCAACCAAAAGAAATGTAAGACTCAACCCAAAAGATTTCATTATCCCAAAAGAAATCTCCATTTATTTCAATGGACTTAAAACCCAGAACAACAATTTAAAACGTACACGTGAAATATGAACTCAAAGAATACGCTACAAGACACAGTTCAAAAAAATTCGAAACGTTGTTGAAACTCCATCAACTCCAGCACCATAAAACACGAACAAACACAAGGTACGTTCAAGTTATAATAACTAGTGAACGACCATATACCATAACTTAACACATAGTAGTATATATACATCCGTATATATAAACCTATTAAATCACCCAAAACATACTCGTTACCATACATGTCGGATCAACCAATCACGTCATACACTCGTTTTTCCACACGACTAATCACCATCTCACCGTGCCACAACAAGGCATAATGCCCACCTCCAAAACCAAACCATATCGTGTGACCCCATAATCACACACCACAACTATAACCCAAAACATAAAACACAAAAAGAACAATAGCCATATCATAGGCAGCCATTACATAAATCCATATATAATACGTATACCCAAATTCTACATCTCATCATATACAAGCATGTACTAACCCTCTTTCATGCAACCATACTTGAGAACCCATTGAAGTTGTGGTACTTGTATAACTATGTTGGCCACCATACTTATACAATTACCCTTTCCCCAATGCACTCCCTCCTATGATGACACTTATAAGAATCAATACACCATATAACACATAAATCTATCTACTCACATAAGCTCATAACCACATAACCAATAAGGTCCAAAACTCCATCTATAAAATAACATAATAAATCTCTTGGAATACAGAAATCCATAGTCTAGCTAAAACAGCCTAGACTAAATCCAAAACGAAAACATAATCAGTTATAAGTCATGTCGCCCATAAGAGTGGAAATAGCATAAGGTCCTTCATATTCACCTACTCCTAATAACTCGAACCACCACATGATTCTTGGGGAACATGACTTAAACATCAAAAGAAAATAATACCCCTCAGGTACATAAAATAACCCAAAAAAAGATAGAAACTACTATGTACCAAATTATGTACTATAATGTACATTATAAGTAAAATACGACAATGACTAGCGTGGACGATTATGGCTAAACCCGCACTACTCACAACTCGAAAAGAAAATAACATGTGGCTAAGTATGAATTTACTATGGTTCAATTCATACCAGTCAAAACATCACAATAAATAACATTCAAACACATCAATTATAATAAAATGCACACATACTCCTATGACGCCTATATGCAGGGACCCTTAAGCTATAGACTAGGCTACGCGACTAGGCAACCTAATTCTCTATAACCATTGTCTCTGATACCATTCTGTCACACCCCACCATGGCGGAATATAGGGCGCGACGTATGGATATCATCACAACATGGAGTGTCTATAGAGATAACTATATGATATAAGAAATGTCATAAAAATGGTGACACGAAGGTCATGACAATATCTCAACAAATGCAAGGGGTCTAGGTAAGTAAGTAACAGTCCTACTTCTTACCCAAGACAACAAATAACATACCAAAACAATCATATGTGTGCCACGGTATCACTTATTAAAATGAACAATCAAATAAAACTAAGAAGGAAACGGGGATTCTCCTTCTATATGCATTCCTTAGCTTCTCCAATCCTAGCCACTTATGTTCTCATGCTTAACCATAGTATCACCTGAAAGAGACACTAAAACACGTCAACATAAAGTTGGTGAGAGTCATAGGTTTAGACTCCAATGCTAAAACAGTTATAAGCTGTGAATATCAAACATCAACACAATAACATATGGACCATGTGCTACAATAATGTATTAACAACTAGCATTCAAGTTCAATTAATCAATACAATTCCAAGGCATCACGCCTTATCAACAATCACAATTTCCAAGGCATCACGCCTTACCAACAACCATAATTACCAAGGCATCACGCCTTACCAAACACTATAATTTCCAAGGCATCACGCCTTACCAAACACTATGATACCTTAGGCGCCCATACACCTATGTACCCTTCCGATCCAAACCATACACAAACAAGAACCACATAGTAGTTAAACACATACTGCACACATAAGTCCAATCTCAAACCTTAAAAACATACACAGCTTCAATTTATAAATAACTCCACACAGTGTCTCTTCCATCCCATCTGGAAGTCAAAAAACAATAATAAACATGGGACTATGAACACTCACCTGATTGCTTCTTCACAAGTCCTCGCACTAGCAACAAGCTAACAAACCAAAAACACGCAATCAATACATGAACCAATCACTAAGATGGCTCATCAACCTATGATGGACATCAAGCCTATTCCCACATATTTACCTCATTGATAAGCTCTAATCACCCCATTACCCTTCCTTAACAAGTCCTTAACTTGGTTAAGTTTAATAACTAACCCGTTCATATTTTACCCAAAACAGTCCCAGTTTTTAGGTCTCAAAACTTTAAGTCAAACGTCCACTTAAACATACGCATGGTTTCTGTAAAAGGAATATTCATACCCTTACATATGTTGGCTAACACCTCCCACTTGACCTAACCTTAAAGCTACTGTTAAGGCCCCGATATACATATATCTACTTTTGTCATTCCAGATTTCCTGATTTTAAACGTACTAAAAGTTTGTTACCATTAAAGGGTCTTACCCTAAACCACAACCTTAGCCCAAGTGCAGATACTTACTACAATATATAAACCATCTCTCACGTTCGTGAGAAGATCCCAATGCAACCCTAAGTACCCCAAACAACCCAAAACTTAAAAAGAAAACAGGCTGAATTCAAAACTGTTTTGACCTCCGACTGTTGTAACCTGTTTTTGACCCACTTCCCGACCTCCAATTTAGTTCTCGTTTCTTGCATTGGAAAGCCACTTCAAATATATTTTCAGGGGTACTTGGATCGTAAAATAAGAGTTTATAGAACTCCCGATATGATCAAAACAATTGACTCAAAATCTGCCCAGTTTTTAAAAACGGGTTTAAACAAATTGAACTAATTAATTACCCATAACCCCATCTAATACAAGCCCTAGATTATATGATCATCATATTATGATTATAACATCATTAATTTACTGATTTTATACAAACCCTAACCCTAATCCATCATAAGAATGATTAAGAAATCATTAAAACAATTAAATTAAAAAGGGATTAAAGACTTTACCTTCGATTTATGAAAACCCCAAAAAAAAATATGAAGAACCCTAACTTTTGTGAAACCCACGAATTTAATTTATCTCCAGGAGATAGATAATGAATTTTGGTTGTGTACAAAACAATATATAGGGTATGGGTGAATCCTAGTCCAACCCAAAGCCCACTTTTCTTTTTTCCTCCTCCCCCTTTTCTTTTTGATCGTCCAACCGACCTACACCCTCTCATATTTTGTTTTTTTCTTTTTTAATATTAATATATGTATTAATAATGTTACCTTAATTTACCTTAATTTATTTCAGCTCCTAAAGTCTCCAAAACCTCAAAACCGTAAAACTAGTCAAATTTACGCGTTTTACCGAAAAAGACGTAAAATATACACTTTTAAAAAAAATCTCAAATTTTGAAATAAATTTTATAACTAAGTCCTAAATGACTTAAAACCATCCCGAAAAATATTCATATGACTAATTACCTTATCCGAGACCTCTAAATGCTAAACCGTAAATCCTAAAAAAAATGCACTATTACTATAATACTTATACGTATACGTAACCACCAAAATATCACCATTTCATTTCATAGTCACTAATTGTGATCTCATGAACATGAATTAACCGTTCCTCGATTTACTTATGAGTACTCTATACTCATAAACGATAATCACACCAACCTCGTTCACACAAAATAAACACGTAAGCACAAAAATCAAGTAGTCACACATAAAATAACCTTAAAGTAAGACCAAGTAACGAACCTCAAAACCACGGTTGTCACAATATTGAATCAAATAATATAATTAATAAATAAATTATAAATCAATGTAATAAAAATATAATAATCGAAAAGTAATGATCAAACCATAAATAAAGTTACCGGAAGGAATTACAACAAAATTAGCCGGACATCAAGGTGTACTCGACCCGCTGTGCACTCATCATCTTCTTAATTGAAAAGATTCTTTTTTTAATGCCAATCTCCCCAGGACGAATTGCAATTGTTTTGTCCTTTTTCTTTTCTTCTTTTGTGGCTGAATGAGATTTGTTCACCAGGGATGAATTTTTGTTTTCATTGCAATTTAGGTGGCTGATGTGTTGTTCATTATGAATATGTCGACCCTTTCTCTTGCCAGAGAATTAAAAAATATAATCACCTCCTCTAGTCGGTTTATCAAATGGGCTTTTTTTTCCTTTTTAATTTTTTTTCTTTTGGATATAATAGCTTTGGCCCAATAAAAGATAACTCAACGCCAATAATTGCTCAAACGAAGCCAGGACAAATAAAAGATGACCGAAAATATTGCGACGCGCTCAAATATTTTTCTTCAATATTTCCTCGTCATTTATCAGCGCTCACAATGTCTTTTCTCCAAAAAATTAATTAAGCGGCCATTTTATTCCATTTCGCTCGTAACCTACATAATCACAAAATACATTAAAAATACATGTATAACGAAAAATAAATATATAATTATGCTAAATTAACATGCTATTAGGTGTATGAAAAATACACCAATCAAACCCCCTTAAACTTAACCTTTACTCTGTCTCAGAGTAAAAATAAAATAAAAATATACAAGCATGTTAATTTCATAATTTTTAATCATATTATTGAAATTTCATCAAAAAGATCAAATTCAACCTAGTACACTAATAACCACCCTACATGAAAAATAATCCAAAATGATTACCAATATTTTTGTCCTTCTTAAATACTTAGCATAACCATTCCCATATATTCCATTTACTTTACATTTCATATAACTAACCATGTGTCCAACATACCTAATGCACACCTATAATCAATCTAAACATTAATCTAAAACAAGATGTGAGAATATCTTAAACCTTTTATAACATTGGAGTTTTTATACTATAAGAGCACATCATAAGCCATCATAATTTAGCTTATATACTTTCACCTCCTTTCTTTTTTCTTTTTTTTTCCTTTTTTCCTTTTTTTCTTTCTTTCATTTTTTTTTCACTTTTTTTTCTTCACATCGCACATAAGCTATTTTTTAGCCATTCGGGACCGTTTCTTATACAAGTCATCTCGAACGCTTTATACACTCCTTTTAAGTTGATATAAAGACCAATTATTCAGAAAAATGAATATCTATCGTATAGGTGCATACTAAGACACACTGGAACATGTGAACCGAATAATTTATTCCGTTTTAATTAAATGGGAACAATTATACTTCGTGCCTACTGGTACATCATATGATGGAGTTATCTACCACATAGTCTAATTATACAATGCACTAAATCAAACCAATCTTCCTAATTTCATTACAACAATACAAGGATTGAGTTATTTCACATAAAATTATCTCAGCTAAGTGCAATGCTATCCATCATAAAAATTAGCGTCTGACCCATGCTAACAACTAAAGTATCACCTTGCGCGGGTGACGAATCAGATAGGCCCACCCATCATATGACTACCACCTATAATTATGACAGTTCTCCAATTCTTTTCTAAGGCCACCGTGCGCGGGCGGCAAGCCAAATAAGATCAATTTCAAGTGTCCTAACCCAACTATTACATTACTATATTTCATATATTTTTTTTCAAACTTTCTACTCGATCTAAGCAAAGGTAACTAAAGGGAATTCAACCGGTGTGGTTTGATCATCTAAATTATACAAATGCCTAACTACATACAAATAATCAAATCAATTTAATAACCAAATTTTACAATAGAATCGGGTGCACCTGATGATTATGGACAAATCCTCTAGCTTGATCCAATAAATCATCCACAAGCTAATCTTCAGAATCTGCAAACACTCAACAAACATATATGTAGAAGAAACTTCCAATCTAATTAGCAAAGACTCTTATAATGTGATTAAAAATTTTAAAATTCTTCAATTTTCCCCAAAAATCACATTTTAACTCATTTTGACCAAAATTTCACACAAAACATGTAACACATGTGCCACCCCTCAACTTAAAGCATTGCATTGTCCCTAATGCAAAAACTTTAAATTGAAATTTTGGTTAAAAATCAATTTGACAAACTCACACAAAAACAAAAATCTAACTCACTTTCGTAGGAATCACGGTTGCATTTAGCGTAAGCAACAAGCCTTTAAACCACTCGGTAGCCCGACTGGACGAGTTTTGTCTCGTGAGGGTTTGTAGTGAACACACCCACAAAGTTTTAAACACACACAAAAATAAGATAATAAATAACAAAAAAATACACACACTACAAACCACAAACCACGGGTTGCCTCCCGCGAAGCGCTAAATTTACCGTCTTCAGCCAGACATAACTCATTTGAGCTATTGAGACGGTTGGAGTGGTTCCAAGTAAACCACATCAACCGTTTCCATCTGATCACTCTCCAACTCAACATACGGCTTCAAACGGTGTCCATTAACTTTAAAAGGCTCACCACCCGCCATATTTTTTTATTTCAATGGCTCCATGTGGAGAGACTTGAGTCAGAATGTATGGACTCGTCTATTTACTTCTCAACTTTCCAGGAAAAAGCTTAAGTCTAGCATTGATAACCAAACTTTTTGACCAACTAAGAAAGACTTCTTGGTGATATGTCGGTCATGAAAAGCTTTGGTTTTCTCCTTATAAATCCTAGAACTCTCATAAGAATCACGTCTAATCTCATCCAATTCAGATAATTGAAGTTTCCTAGAACTACCCGCTCTCTCTAAATCCATATTAACAGTCTTAATCCCCCATTCAGCCCTATGCTCTATCTCAACCGGTAAATGACACGCCTTGACATACACCAACTTATACGGTGACATACCAATAGGAGTCTTAAAAGCAGTCCTATATGCCCACAAGGCATCATCTAACCTCACGGACCAATCTTTCCTATCACTACAAACAGTCTTTTCTAAAATTTGCTTAATCTACCTATTAGATACTTCCACCTGACCACTAGTCTGTGGGTGATAAGGGGTAGCTATCCTATGATTAACTCTACAGTGTTTCATTAATTTTCCAAACCTATTGTTCTTAATGTGGGAACCCCCATCACTAATGATAGCCTTAGGAATTCCATGTCTAGCAAAGATATTCTTTTTAACAAACTTAAGAACTACACTATGGTCATTGGTTGTAGTAGCCTCAGCCTCTACCCACTTAGACACATAATCAACTGTCACTAAAATGTACACTTTTCCATGTGAAGCAGGGAATGGCCCCATAAAGTCAATTCCCCACACGTCAAAGATTTCAACAACAAGTATGGGATTCATAGGCATTTGATCACTAATACAAAGATTTTACTAGTTAAAAAGTTCACGAATCTTATCGAATTGATTTCCGGTTTAAAGCGTGACTCAGTCGTTTTTGGTTAAGAAAAAGGTAAATTTGATTATCTAGATCTACTTGAAAGGTAAATGCGGAACTTAATTAAAAGAAGCAAAAACTAATTAACTAATGATAACGAGATAATTTAAAATAATAAAACGGGAATTAAAACTGAACGATTAATAATTAATGAAAACTAAAAGACGAAAATAACTATCGACTAAAAAGGTAAATGTGTGAATTACTAAAATTAAGCTAAAAACAAATTCCAGAAAAATTGTCACTTTTTCGGATAAATATAAAAAACTACTTGCTAAAAATAGAGATTTTGGGAAACGTGCTATTTTCGGAAAAATAAAATAAAATAAAAAAGGTAAAAATTATAAATCTAAGAAAAATAGCTTCGTTCGGGATAAATCCTTTGGTTCGGAAAAAGTCCTTCACTCGGAATAACCCTTCGTTCGGAAAACTTCACTCGGAATATTACCTTCATTCGGGAAAATACCTTCACTCGGGAAATTCTTCTTCGTTCGGAATTTTCTTCTTCGTTCGGAATAATTATCTTCGTTCGGAATAATTCCTTCACTCGGGAAAAATCCTTCGTTCGGTAAAAACTAGCTCGTTCGGGAAAAAGCTTCGTTCGGTAAAAACTAGTTGGTTCGGTAAATCTAGTTGGTTCGGAAAAATAACTTCGTTCGGAATAAAATGCTGGTTCGGGAAAGAAGAACTGGTTCGGTAAAAACTGGGCGAAAAGAAACAGTGACGAAAATATGGAAAAACAAGGCACAAATTTAACTAAAAACAACCATAATCAATCTAATAATTAAATCAAAGTAAACACTAATAATCGACTATCAATAATAAATCAAACCAAATCAATAAAACTAACACTAATAACCAAATCAATCAAAACCCACTTAATCAAATCTATAAAAACTCAAGAACACAACCATAAACATAAACTTAGATTAAACAATAGAAAACAAGAAATGAAGAAGGAGATGAATAAAAAGCTTGATTAAAAGTAAATGATTAAAACATTAAAACATAAAGATTAAAGGTTCTACAAATTAATCTAGAGAGAGAAAATAAAAACTAGAGAGAGAAATAAACTACACCTATATAAACTACTCCTAAAATTAACTAACTCCCAAAAATGGGTGTGAAGTCCTCTATTTATAGGGGAATGGTGAGGTTGGTAGGTGGTGACTTGTCTTCTTTCTTTTCTTCCGTCTCGTCTTTAAATTAAATTAAAGTCTCGACTTTGGCTCGGGATTTGTCGATAAAATCTTGAACTTGTCTTAATATTTCTTGATTTATTAGACTTGGGTTCTTCGACTTGTAAATCTTTCATCTTTGGTCCTTTTCTTCAATAAATCTTCAAAATAGGCCGATTGACTTCCAATCTTTTGCACTCTTGATCTTTTGACTTCGTCTTTTGTCCTTTTCTTCGATAAAAGCCCGTGAAAGCCCGTATTTTCCTCCTTTTTCATCTTTTAGTCCTAAAACATAATAAAAACACAAACCACACATAATTCCGACATTTACGACATAAAATACACGTTTTGGCTTGGTTATTATTATAATTAAGTGGTCAAAGGATGGGTGTTTTCACACCTATCAATCACGCCTTGAAATCCCACCAACTTGTTGGCAACGAATACATGCTTTCACAAAAGACTGGGCATCCTTGAATATTGTCGGCCAAAAGAAACCGCTTTGTAGGATTTTATGCCCAGTTTTCGTAGCACCAAAGTGTCCACCACATGCATAAGAATGGCAATAAGCCAATATGTCCATATGCTCATGGTCAGGAACACACCTCCTAACAACTTGGTTAGCACACACTTTATATAGCTCCGGATCCTCCCAAAAATAATGCTTCAACTGGGAGAAGAAGTATTTTCTTTGTTGCTTGGACCAGAACTCCGGAAGCTTTTTAACTACTAAATAATTAACTATGTTTGCGTACCAAGGAACCTTAGAAACCTCAAACAAGCTTTCATCCGGAAAGCTTTCCTTAATCATGTCAGAAGGGTTGAACGACGGAGGGATAATTCTAGCAAATGGTCGGCAACTACATTTTTTGTCCCCTTTTTATCCCATATTTCTAGATTAAATTCCTGTAAAAGCAAAATCCACCTAAGGAACCTCGGTTTTATATCTTTCTTAGCCAACAAATGTCTTAAGGCACTATGATCCAAAAATACTATCACCTTAGAATGCCCCCAAATATATGACCTAAACTTATCAAGAGCAAAAACCACGGCTAGCAACTCCTTTTCAGTAGTGGTGTAATTCATTTGAGCTTCTGAAAAAGTCTTACTAGCATAAAAAAATTACAACGGGTTTCTTATCGACCCGTTGTCCTAGAACCGCCCAGCGGCATAATCACTCGCAATCACACATGATCTCGAAAGGCTTCGACCAATCAAGTGATTGTAGAATTAGGGCTTCTACAAGCTTTTGTTTAAGCATATTGAATGCTTTAAGACATGATTCATTAAAGTCAAATCGTGCATCTTTTAAGAGTAGATTACAAAGAGGCTTTGATATAGCACTAAAATCTTAATAAATCGCCTATAGAACCCGGCATGACCAAGAAAAGATCGTACACCTTTGATGGTAGTGGGAGGAGGAAGGTTTGAAATTACTTGAACTTTGGCACGGTCAACCTCAAATCCTTTTTTAGACAAAATAATACAAGGTTTTTGACACCCCGTATAAAAATTATGTGTTCGTTGAATTGGTCTAATCGAATTGATCTTAGTTTTTCTATGTGACTCAGTTTTATTTTGGTGGAAACAAATATTTTTTTTTTGGTTTGTTTTAAATTTAAATGTGCAAAGACTTAAAAGTAAATGTCGTTAAAGTAAAGGGCAAGTATTAAAAGAGCGTGAAAATAAATCTAAGTCTAATTAAAAAGAAAGGTGCGATATTTAAAAATGTGACGGAAAGTAAATTGATTAAGTGACTAAAAATAAAAGTGACGAGAATTAAAAATGGACAAGTATTAAAAACTTAAGCTAAAAATAAAACAAGACAAAATAAGAGAAAAATACCCTCCAATCGGAATATATTCCGATCGGTTCACCAATCGGAATACTCTTACCACTCTTATCGGAATATGAATCGGAAAATACCAATCGGAAAGCTGTCACCTCCCCAATCGGAATACCCAAACTTACCTCCAATCGGAATGTTACTAATCTTGGTCGGAACGCTTAATCGGAACCCCTATAATCGGAATACTGTCACTACACACGATCGGAATATCCAATAAACACCTCAATCGGAATGTAGTATAGAACGCCGATCGGAATACTTGTCACTAGCACTCAATCGGAATACCCAACTAATCCTGATCGGAATACCAAGAAGCCCCCCAATCGGAAAGTAAAACCCTTTTCAGATTGGTGCCAATCGGAATACGGGGAAATGTACCAAAAATAAGCTTAACAACTAAGCTAAAATCCTAAATAAGCTCTAGACGAAATCCAAAGGTAAACCGTGTAAAAATAAGCTATAAAACTGAAAGTTAAAAACTTTTAAGACACGAAAAAGATAGACTTTAAGAAAAACAACTTTTATATAAAAATAACTTTTATAAAAACTATATAAACTTGAAAATAAATCAAATAAGCTATGAAAACAAATGGTTTAAAACAATCAAAAGCATAAAAATCAAACCTTTAAACGAATCAACAAGAGAAAAACGCGTGTAAATCAAGATCAAAGAAAAGTGGAAGAAGATGAACAAGATAAAGTAAAGGTGCAAGTAATTAAAAAGAAACACTTACTTGAAATTAAAAGTAATTAAAGGTGCAAAACATGTATTTAAATGTGCAAGTAATTAAATGTGCATAAATGAAAGTGGAAGAATGGTTTGTCAAGCCACCAACCATGGAAGAACTAATTGTCACGATTAGTCAACAAAAATGAAATGATAAACTTAATGATATATATATAGGGGAGGATTAGGAAGCTTCCTCCCCTCCTTCATTTCCTCTTAATTGCATCATTAGGCCCTTCCTTCTTAATCTCTTTGTTAATTTCACCTTAGTCCTTAAGCCTTTAAATCTTCTTTAATCTTGGACTTTAATGACTTTTGGCTCGGGATTCTTTTGAACTCGTCTTTTAATTCTTCAATAAATTAGACTTGAGTTTTTCGGCTTTTGATAAACTTCCGTCTTTTGACTTTTTCTTCGATAAATCTTCAGAATTGGTCTAGGACTTCCGTTCTTTTTCCACCCTTGACTTTTCGACTCCATCTTTCATCTTTTTCTTCAATAAAAGCTGTGAATGCCCATGAATTCCCGTGTTTTCTCCACTTTTCACAATTTCGTCCTAAATTACAACAAAAACCCAAACCACGCATAATTCCGACATAAAAGACATAAAATATACGTTTTGGTCCGGTTATTATTGTAATTAAGTGGTAGAAAAGATGGGTGTTTACACACCTATCAAATCCCCTACACTTGACCATTGCAATGTCCTCATGCAATGCATTAGTTACAAAGCATGTTTACACTTTTCATCATAATCAATCCACATTGGCCTTTATTAAAGAGATAGAAAATTATAAAAATGAAAAGCAAAGAAATTAAAAGCATACCTTGGGTTTTGAAAATGTCATGAATAATCATCATCCTCAGCTATTCACTTTCTCCAAACCAAGCTTAAAAACGAGATCATTGTTATTATAAGTTAGTAAACTAACACGAACTCATGTGGGCCAATTATTTACTTAGACTCCCTTATTCCTATGTGTATCTCTTATATTTTATTATTTGTCTTGAATGATCACGAGGATGCATTGTTCGACTTATTTAGATAATTATTTAGTCTGAAAATAAAGTGCATGATTTAATCAATAGTTAGCTAAAGGACCAAATCTTTTAAAACTGCTTCTCGGGATATCAAAAAGTTCATATCTTGGCATAACTTGGTTCGCGATTTGAGACCTTTCTCGGGCCGATATTTGGCAGCGACTTCATACTTCAAATCTTGAGAGACGTTCATGAAATAATGGTCTTCTCTTCATAATTGGAATTTCTTCACTTGAAGTTTTGAGAGATTCATACTTGGACCACGACTTCTTCATTTCTCCAATCTTTATTTTGGATTTTGATATACAACGATCCGCCTCCTTTTATGACTTGGATCTATTTATCCTCATACCTTGTTAGGGTCTTTTCGGATACACTTCTCCATGACTTTTGGGGAGTTTTGCTTTACGTCGTGTGTCTCGATCCTTCATATTGATTTTCGATAAATGATTCTTCACATCACTTTGGATCTTTAGCAACAAAATATAGTCCTCATGCCTTGTTAGGGCCTTTTCGGACTCGCCAATCTTCGCGCCCCGCTTCATAAGTTATGCCTTGGCTATGAACTCTCGTCATTACCGAGCAACTTTTAAACGATCTGGGGCTAGAAGCTAAGTAACTTTTCAAATCGTACAACCTTATTTATTAGCAAATAAATTATTAGCAAGCGATGGGAGAATAGGCTCATAATTAACTCACATAAATTCATGAAAGAATACCGAACTTATAATTGGCTCTATCATCTCTCGTTCTCCACAGTTTAAAATCTCAAGGAATGAGACTCGTGGATGCTTAGCCTATTAAATCAAAGTTTTGGGTTTTCGAGTCGCCTATAGGATCTTGCAAATTCTTAGACTCTTTCAAGTTTAGAAGTCGCATCTTAAAGTTCCCTTGATAAACGACTCTCTAGGATCAATTATAGGAACTTGCGAAAAGTTCTTGTTCTTAACCCGTGAGAGTTAAGACTTTCGCGTTTTATAGCTCCCTATATAAAAGCCTAGCAAAACTTGACTTAAACACGTTAAGGATACTAGCTAGAGTAAACTCGGATTGAGTCAAAAAATTCACAACGTTTGAAAATTAAAACCACTTATTAAACATTTATTCTAGCAAAGAAAGAAAATAACTATACAAAGATAACAACTAATAGGCCAAAATAGATCAAAAATTTTGAAAAATGTCGAAAAATTGATTTTCCGGTTATAATGAGGACAAAAACAAGGAAAAGGCCACTTAACTTTGATAGAAGTCCCCCCTACACTTAAGATAAACATTGTCCTCAATGTTTAAGCATGTGGGAGTAAACTCCCCTACACTTAGGACATTGTGCACGTTGTTTAAATCTTGCTAAGGAAAAGACAACTAAAGAGATTCCTATTTTAATATTGAGAAAATATAAAATAGTGAATCGAAAAGAGTTTAGGATAGAATCGGGAAGAAGTAGAACACGGAATCACGGGTGGTCAAGAATCATCAAGAGTGGATCATTGAAGCTCGAATCCCTGATTAAGAAGTGAGGAGAGGAAATAGCAATCCAAAGGGTCCCCCCTACACTTATGGTAAAGAACGCGAAAAGATAGATGCATGGGTTGCCTCCCAAGAAGCGCTTGGTTTTTGTTTACCGAGTCGTGAGCCTGACTCGACCTTGATCATCAACAGAAGTAGCATGAAACAAATCCACCAGGATCAAAGACATAGTTTTCATCCAACAATAAGCAAGAGCTTAAGGCGAACAAGGCAAGCCAAAAGAGAAGTGGCAAGGTTCCCTTAAGCAGTGATGGAGCACAGTAGAAGCAAGTATGGTGCGGTGCAAGCATGTCTTCAATGGTTCCAAAGATTTTTCCTTTTATTTCATCAGGTGGATACTGAGATGGCTTAAAGACTTCAATACCGGGATCGAACACCTTTTCCTTCAGGGGAAAATAGCACTCCGGCTCAGCCGAGTGTGAAGAAGATCCGCAAAGAAGCACAACCTCGTCCTCAGAAGTGGGACAAAGAGGTGTCAAATCGTATGTGCAACGGACTTCGGTGTCGACCGGTTTCTTCTCCTTTGACAAAATGCTCTTCAAATCCAAAGTAGGATCAAGGCGATAATCTTCAAAGTCCAAAGGAGGTGCATCACTCTCATGAGGGAAGTAAGTGTTGAGAAATTCAGAGAAATCTTCCTCAAATGAATAATCGTCCAAAGTAGGATCAAGTGATGGCGGAGGATCTTCAGTATGTGAAGAATCGCTCGAGAGAGTATCAGCCTCATCAAAATCGTCGAATGTGGGCAGCTCGGGATACTCAGAAGTACAATCATCAAAATCATCCGAATCTGAGCTAGAATCATCATCATCATAAGCATCAAAGACCGGTGAAGAATCATAAATGGGAGAAGCGTCCAGAGTGGAGCGAGAATCATCCACATCATCGTCAAAGAGTGGATTATCGATGTAAGAATCGAATAGAGGGTTGTCATAGACGGTAAAGTCATCGAGCACATTTATCATATTCACTGATTCTCGGCCTCCAAAGGATTTGCCTGTAAGCTTCCCCATTTTAAAAACTTTAGAATCATCCCCGACTCGTAAGATTAACTCACCTTCGGCCACATCTATTAAAGCACGTCCGGTTCTCAAGAATGGCCGTCCAAGTATTAGAGGAATACGAGGGTCCATTTCATAATCAACTACGACAAAATCGACCGGGAAAGTAAATGTGCCAACTTTGATAAACACGTCTTCAGCTATACCAACGGGGTAAGCGAGAGTGCGATTTGCAAGTTCGAGAGTCATCTTTGTTGGAATGAGGTCGGGCAATGATAGTGTTTTCCAAACACTGAGTGGCATTAAATTAATACTAGCCCCGAGATCAGCAAGGGCAGTAAATTCTTCAGTTTTGTTGAACACGCAAGGCAACACGAAACGACCGGGGTCTCCAAGCTTTTCCGGAAGTTCTCTAAGAAGGACTGCAGAGCAGTTTTCATTTAAGCGTGTGTTGGCGAGTTCAATAAGCTTCTCCTTCTTGCTAAGCAATTCCTTAAATGCTTTAACAAATTTGGGCATGTGGACAAGTGCCTCAAGAAAGCTAATGTTGAAGTTCATTTGAGAAATCATCTTGATATAGCTAGTCACTTGAGCGTCCTCCTTGTTTAGCATTTTGTTCTTGCCCAAGCGAGAAGGATAAGGGATATTAGGTTTGGGTGGTGAGGGTGCAGGTGTAGTAGGTAAAGGTTGTGATGTTGAAGGATCATTCGTGGGAACTTCATCACGTCGAGGCAGAGACGGTAATGGTGCACTAATACTAGGTGTAGGAGGAGTAGGGATACAGGGTGGTGGAGGAGGTGTAGATGATGGGGGTGGGATTGGTGGTCCTATGATGGTGACTCCACTACGAGTAGTAATAGCACTCACATTGGCTCGCGGATTAGTGACGGTGTTTGAAGGTAGAGAACTCGAAGAAGAGGGTTGAGCGGCTGGCAAGAAACTAGCAAGCATATTCTTCAAATCATTGGTTTGATTGCTGAAGGAGGATTGAATATCATTTCGAAGCTTGGATCTTATCTCATTTCCTTGCTTTGTGATATCTCCTTTAAGATTGATAATTTGGCTCTGCAAGTTCTTGATTTGCTCTCCTTGGGTTCTCATGATGGCCTCAACATCCGGATTACTGGGTGGGTTTTGTTGGGCGGGTGGGTGATAAGGATTAGAAGCTCTTGGTGGGATTTGGTTGCTTCTAGTGTAGTTGTTGGCGGGGTTTTGGTTTTGAGGAGAAAAACCGGGTGAAAGGTAGTTGTTAGAACGGTAGCTCAGCAGATTTCTATCCCCTTGTTGTCTAGCTTGGTAATTTTCCGGTGAATAATTACCGTAAGCTGCATACACATTTTCCGGATTTCCTTGTGTCGAAGGACAATCGGTGTATGAGTGAGGACCGCCGCATGTCTCACAAAGATTAGCAACTGCTTTAACTTGTTGTTGTTGTTGGTTTGAAGCGAGAAGCGTAATACTTTTGCTCATTTCAGTCATCATGCGGGTGAGTTCGGTCATCTCAGGGTTTGCTGAGGTTGAGGAAACATTGACTCTCGGGTTGTTCCTTGAAGATGCAGAGGAATCCCAGTTTTTGTGGTGAGTAGTCATGTTCTCAATTAACTCTCTACACTCCTCGGGTCTCCTTTTCATGAATGTGCCACCGGCGGCTGCATTGATCGTATCACGATCTCGAAAAGTTAAACCGTTGTAGAAAGTATCGATCAAGGTGACCGGAAGCATGTTGTGGTTTGGACAACGGTCGATCAAGACATTATATCTCTCCCATGCATCGAAAAGAGATTCATCGGGATCTTGCATGAAACCGCTGATCTGATTGCGAAGGCTTGTGACCATGGATGGTGGAAAGTAGCGCGACAAAAAGCGTTGAGTCATGTCATCCCAAGTGTGAATAGAATTCTTTGGGAGACGATCAAACCATTTCTCGGCATGATGTAATAGAGTGTGTGGAAAGAGTTGTAGGCGAAGCTCATCCATTGTGGCACCAGCCAACTTCATGCTCTGAGTGATAGTAATGAACTTGTCGAGATGTTTGTTGGCATCATCATCAGGCAATCCTCTAAATGGGTTTGTTTGCACTTGCTGAATCATATGGTGCTTCAACGAAAACTCAGGAGCGTTGATTTGCATCGGCGCAATCGGTCCTCCTCGTCCAAACATTGTTGGTTGACAAAGTTCCTCCATGGTTCGAAGATCGGGCTGTGGAAGAGCATTGTTGTTATTATTATTATTGAGGTGCGGTGGTTGATTATTGTTAACACCTGCCATATCTAAATCTTCTTGAGGCTCGGGCTCTTGATAATTAGAAGATCTAGTACGCATACACCTGAAAATGCAAAAGAAAACAAAACCAAACACAAAGACAATATATATACACAATAAAGATAAAATCTTTTTGGATTTTTGAAATTTTTAATTTTTATGGTGTTTATGAATTTTTTAATTTTTATGATTTTTGAAATTTTTATGCAAGAAAAATAACGTTCACAAGTGAACGGATCCCAAAAAGCAACGTGTCTCTCACAAAAAACTGTTGATCTTTACGAAAAGAGCCGGCAGCGGCGCCATTTAATACAAGGTTTTTGACACCCCGTATAAAAATTATGTGTTCGTTGAATTGGTCTAATCGAATTGATCTTAGTTTTTCTATGTGACTCAGTTTTATTTTGGTGGAAACAAATATTTTTTTTTTGGTTTGTTTTAAATTTAAATGTGCAAAGACTTAAAAGTAAATGTCGTTAAAGTAAAGGGCAAGTATTAAAAGAGCGTGAAAATAAATCTAAGTCTAATTAAAAAGAAAGGTGCGATATTTAAAAATGTGACGGAAAGTAAATTGATTAAGTGACTAAAAATAAAAGTGACGAGAATTAAAAATGGACAAGTATTAAAAACTTAAGCTAAAAATAAAACAAGACAAAATAAGAGAAAAATACCCTCCAATCGGAATATATTCCGATCGGTTCACCAATCGGAATACTCTTACCACTCTTATCGGAATATGAATCGGAAAATACCAATCGGAAAGCTGTCACCTCCCCAATCGGAATACCCAAACTTACCTCCAATCGGAATGTTACTAATCTTGGTCGGAACGCTTAATCGGAACCCCTATAATCGGAATACTGTCACTACACACGATCGGAATATCCAATAAACACCTCAATCGGAATGTAGTATAGAACGCCGATCGGAATACTTGTCACTAGCACTCAATCGGAATACCCAACTAATCCTGATCGGAATACCAAGAAGCCCCCCAATCGGAAAGTAAAACCCTTTTCAGATTGGTGCCAATCGGAATACGGGGAAATGTACCAAAAATAAGCTTAACAACTAAGCTAAAATCCTAAATAAGCTCTAGACGAAATCCAAAGGTAAACCGTGTAAAAATAAGCTATAAAACTGAAAGTTAAAAACTTTTAAGACACGAAAAAGATAGACTTTAAGAAAAACAACTTTTATATAAAAATAACTTTTATAAAAACTATATAAACTTGAAAATAAATCAAATAAGCTATGAAAACAAATGGTTTAAAACAATCAAAAGCATAAAAATCAAACCTTTAAACGAATCAACAAGAGAAAAACGCGTGTAAATCAAGATCAAAGAAAAGTGGAAGAAGATGAACAAGATAAAGTAAAGGTGCAAGTAATTAAAAAGAAACACTTACTTGAAATTAAAAGTAATTAAAGGTGCAAAACATGTATTTAAATGTGCACGTAATTAAATGTGCATAAATGAAAGTGGAAGAATGGTTTGTCAAGCCACCAACCATGGAAGAACTAATTGTCACGATTAGTCAACAAAAATGAAATGATAAACTTAATGATATATATATAGGGGAGGATTAGGAAGCTTCCTCCCCTCCTTCATTTCCTCTTAATTGCATCATTAGGCCCTTCCTTCTTAATCTCTTTGTTAATTTCACCATTAGTCCTTAAGCCTTTAAATCTTCTTTAATCTTGGACTTTAATGACTTTTGGCTCGGGATTCTTTTGAACTCGTCTTTTAATTCTTCAATAAATTAGACTTGAGTTTTTCGGCTTTTGATAAACTTCCGTCTTTTGACTTTTTCTTCGATAAATCTTCAGAATTGGTCTAGGACTTCCGTTCTTTTTCCACCCTTGACTTTTCGACTCCATCTTTCATCTTTTTCTTCAATAAAAGCTGTGAATGCCCGTTAATTCCCGTGTTTTCTCCACTTTTCACAATTTCGTCCTAAATTACAACAAAAACCCAAACCACGCATAATTCCGACATAAAAGACATAAAATACACGTTTTGGTCCGGTTATTATTGTAATTAAGTGGTAGAAAAGATGGGTGTTTACACACCTATCACAAAACATGCCCTAATACAATTCCCTCTCGAACCATGAAATGGATCTTCTCCCAACTAAGCACCAGATTAGTTTCGGTGCATCTTTTTAACACACTTTCAAGCTGATCAAGGGAACTTTCAAAGGACTGACCAAAGATGGAGAAATCATCCATAAATATCTCTACAGATTCTCCAACCATGTCAGAAAAGATACTCATCATGCACCGCTGAAAGGTAGCGGGTGCATTACATAGGCCAAAAGGCATTCTTGGAAAAGCAAATGTCCTATAGGACACGTAAACGTAGTTTTGGCCTGGTCATCAGGATGAATGGGTATTTGATTATAACCGGATTACCCATCCAGGAAGCAATAGAACTTCTTACTAGAAAGCTTCTCAACTATTTGATCAATGAAGGGTAGTGGAAAATGATCTTTCGATGTGACATTATTCAGATTACGATAATCTATACACACTCTCCACCTAATAACTGGTTGGGTTGTGAGTTTTTCCCCACTCTCGGTTTCCACAACGGTGATTCCGGCCTTTTAGGCACCGTTTGAGTGAGACTTACCCATTTACTATCCGAGATAGGATAGATGATACCAACATCTAACCATTTAAGAACTTCCGTCTTCACTACCTCTTTCATATTATGATTCAGTCGCCTTTGTGCATCTCTTGATGGCTTAATATCTGGGTTCGTAACAATTCGATGCATACATAATGAAGGGCTGATCCCTTTCAAGTCTGCAATTGTCCATCCCACCACTGCTTTGCACTTAGAAAGCACTTTTAGAAGTTCTTCCTCTTGTGATTCAGAAAGATCAGAAGCAACAATAACGGGTAAAGTATTATTAGGACCTAGAAAAGCATATTTGAGATTGGATGGCAAAGGTTTTAGTTTAAGAGTTGGAGGCACCTCTAGAGACGGCTTCGTGGCCGTGTCAAAAGTAGAAGGAAAGGGCTCCACTTTATAAGACCAATGTGGTTTTTGATGGTCCTAAGAACTGACCAAACACTCTTGAATCTCTTGAACTTCAGCAACATCAAGAATATCCTCATTCTCACCAGTTAGATATAATTCCAAAGGATCATCCTTAAGCATACGGGATGCATGCTTTTGGACTTCCTCATCGATCACATCAACTTGGTAACATTCATTCATCGTAGGAGAATTCATAGAATTAAACACATTCAATCTTATCTTCTTATTACCGAATGCAATATCCATGGCACCTGTCCGACAATTAATCCTAGCATCTATCGTGGCTAATAATAGGCGCCCAAGAATAATAGTTGGTTGGACATCCTTGTATTGTGACTCGGTGTCCATAACAAAGAAGTCAACAGGGTAATAGAAGTCATCAACTTTCACAATTACATCCTCTAAGATACCTCTAGGAATTTTGGTAGATTGATCGGCTAAGGAAATAATGGTGTCTGTATTACGAAGAATTCCTAAGTCATACTTGTCGATCAAACTAGCAGGAAGGATGTTGATACTGGCACCAAGATCAAGGAGCGCCTTCTTAATGGCAATATTTCCTACCATAACTGAAATCAACGGTTCTCCAGGATCTTTGAGTTTAGGAGGAAGAGAGCTAGATAAGACTGCACTAACATGCTCAGTTAGGTCAATCTTTTTAGGTAAAGACGCCTTTAGCTTCCTTTTCTTAGTACACAAGTCCTTTAAAAACTTGGCATATGCAAGAATTTGCTTGATAGCATCAATAAGGGGGAGATTAATTTTAACTTGCTTGAAAGTCTCCCACATATCCTCATCATGAGGACCCTTTTTATCTAACCTTATAGATGCCGATTTTTCCAAAGCTGTGGGGTATGGTGTGCTGGACACACCACCCTCCCTAACTTCGGAAGATTCAGTAGCTTTAGGACTCCGTGTTGTTGGTTTAGGAAAAACATTTAACAAATCATTTACCAACCGGACTTAACATTATCAGAATTTTTACCTTCAACAATAACTTCGTCATCAATAACGAAATCCTCAACAACGGGAGAATTTGGAATTCCCTTGTCATTGTTGTAGATTTTCCCATCTCAAAGAGATGTCACCATATTCACGTGCTCATTCCATTTTTCTTGTGTGCGGGATTCATGGTGGGGTAGCTCGGTAGCTTTCCCTGATCTCTTTTGTTCAATTGATCCGCCAATTGACCAACTTGTCTCTCAAGAGCCGCAATAGATTTGGTAGTAGTCTCATGTCTTTGATTGGTGACCTCGAATTTCCTATTGATCTCTTGATTGTTGGTAGACAATGAATCCATAAGACTATCAAACTTTCGATCAAGGTTCAAGAGACGGTTATCATCTTTCCCTTGGCCCTGATATGGATATTGTTGTTGTGGCTTATGATAGTAAGAATTTTGTTGGAAGTTAGATGGATCACCACCCTCATATCTTGGTTTATAACCATAGTGTTGTAGTTAGGCATTATTAGGCCGATTGTCTTCATCTTTTCAACGGAAATTGGAGTGATTGCGCCATCCAGGATTGTAACTTTCAGAGAATGGGTCATGATGAGATGGCTTTTATACATGATCTCATCGTTCTTTTCGGACTTTAAATGCATTAAAATGTCATAAAATACCATATATATGCTTGTATTTGTTTACTTGTGTGTTTTAGGTATGGATATCGTGAAAAAGACAAAAGATCACAAGAAACAAGAAAAAACGGACACGAGAAACGAAGCCGTACAAAGAACCGGGCCCAAGTTCATGATTTATCCAAGAAAAACCCTTGAAGACTTGAAGATGTACAAGATTGATCCTCAAAATATGAATAAATGACACTTAAAACCCTTGTATATTCATAATTACAAGTTTGGTCCCTTAAGTTTGTCAAAATTACAAAATGGTCCTTCAACTTTGAAGAATTGGCAAGTTTAGTCCCTCAACTATTCTAAATTGTCAATTATGGTCCCTCATGAAGTCAAAGATACAATGAAGACCTTTGAAGATCAAGAAAGTCCAAGATCAGTCCCTCAAATATTCAAACATGGCAAAAATAACCCTTGAAACCTTTATTTCAAAGTTTTGTGGCAAAACTATAAACTTGGAAAGTTTATTAACAAAGGAAACAAGACTTGTTGGCTGAAAAACGTTTTATACATACTTTGCCAAAACACAAGGGCTTATTGTGCCATTTCCCAAACTTCAAATCCCATAAACACGCGCCAAACAACATACACCCCCTTATTTCGGATCAAAGTTACTACTATTCACCCACATGAACCCAGGATTTACCTTCACTTAAACAAAGGGTAAATTTCATTTAACCCTACCCACGCTTGATTAACACATGCATAAACCTATCCCACACACAAAACCCTCAATACCACTACCCAAGTGACCCCACACTCAACCTCGTCCACCTATCACATCACAACTTACTCTCCAAGGAATCTGACGTGGCCAAATCAACAGCTTAGACTCTTAGCTTAACCCCAAAGCTAAAATGAGCGGTTTTGATCAAAATGGACAGCTCAACAACAACAAGCACTCAAGGGCATTCCTGGAAATTCATAGCTAGGGTTTTCTTTGTTTTTATCATTCTAGAATCGTCTACTAGTCCTATATAAGGAGACCCTAACTTGTGAGAGTCTATTGTTCCAGATTTTAGCTTAAGTCTTTGTAATTCCTTTTTATTAAATAAAAGTTGGATTTTCTGAAAAATTGTGATTTCCCTTTCTGTTTTATAAAAGTTTGGTATTTGATAAGCTAAGATCTGAGTTCCATATTCATGTTTGATGGTTTTTGAGGCAAAGTTTTAAGCAATAAAGCTTGTGTTTCAAAAATCAGAAGTTTCATAGTTTGTGTTCATCATTGTGGTTTGTTGATCTTAGCTGGTACAAGGAAGCTGGTGCTTGTTTTGCTAGCACCTTAGCTCAAACATTCCAAGGCTTGGATGTAAGTCTTGGAGGTTTGCATCCCTTTCCCTTTTCATTTTTCTGATTTTCATTGAATTTTTGGTGATTATGCATGTTCCATTGTGAATATGTGTTTTAATGCTTGATTTGAGTTTCTGAGGTTGTATAAGAGTTGTTAGGGTGGATTGGATCTTGTTTGATAGGTTAAAACACAACAATCCTTTGGAAGATTGAAAAATCAGATTCCAAAGGGGTGTTTGGGTTAACTGATTCAAAGGGGTTTAAGCCTACCTTTGTTTTTGTTCTTGGTTCTATTGGGTTGCTTCATGTTATTCTGGTGCTAAGTGTAGGTTATCTGCAAGTTTGGAAGTTATTAACACCTAGATCCATAAATAGGCTATAAAATCTTGATTACTTGGTTAAATTGGCTGAAATTTAGAGGACACCTGGATCTAATCATAGACTAGGGTTAACAAGAGTTAAATCTAAGTTAATACAACCAGGGAAGTAGGATATGAGTGCTAAAATTGGATTTGTGGTCATCTATAACAGAAAAAGCATTTGTGTTCTTGAAGTTCTTAATCAGTAACATCCATATGCTTTAATCTGCTTGTAATTTTTGATTCAGTGATTGATATAAGTTTGTTTGTGCTTATTAACAGTTATTATAGCTTGTGTATGCTTTTGGTTCATTCTGGTTTACTTATTCATGATAAAACTGCTTAAGAGTGCATAACTGCTTATTTGCTAAGTCTTTGTCATATCTGGGCATTGTTGGCTTTTTTGTGCTTATTGGCTTATTGGAAGTGTGATTATTTGCTTGATTGTGACTCCTTGTGATTCACTGATCACAAGGATGCCCTTGTTTCCACTTGAATCCAACTGGATCTCTCACAATTCACAAGTCAAAAAGTCAAAGCAGTGGGAACTCCTTTCCCTTGCTGCTAGCCACTGCTAGTGTAACTTGGTGTTCAGCTTATCAATAAGCTATTCCAGCTTATTAAAACGTGCAACAACTTTAATTTTGTAATAGGTGCTCATTATTTGACCCATTTGTTCATACTGGAGCATTTGGAGGGTTGACTTTAGGGTTTGACTAGAAAACCAACTCATTTGACTTTTTCATAAGTGCTTATTGGCTTATCCAGTTTATTTGGCTTTGCTTATTGAACTTTTCTTGATTGTTTTGGCTTAATTAAGTTGTTTAGAGTCTATTGCAAGTTTAATCAAGTCCTAAGGTGGTCTAGAACTCTAAGTCGACTATTTTGTCATTTTGTGAAATTTTTCTTGGCTTATTTTTGGCTTATTGAGTGTGCTTTTTCAAAATTTCTTTTCATAGATCTCTTAGGCATCTCAAAAGAAGGTTTTGTGTTTAAGCAGAGCTTATGGCATTGGCTTATTGCTTAATGGGCTTATTGGCCCAATAAGAATAAGCTGTTTGCTATTTAAGTTGTGATAAGCTCAAAATCAGCTTTTGGGCCTTCAAACTTTTGTGCTTAGAATTAAATTTTGAGTCAGATAGGGCTTTTTCAGGTCATTTGGGCCTAGTTTGACTTTTTGGGCTAAAAAGCCCATTAAGGTTGACTGATTTTGCTTTTAGCCCATTTGGGGGCCCATTAGGGGTAATTTGGTAATTTCACTTTCATTTTCTGATTATTAAGGTTAAAATAAACTAGTTTACAAATTTTTAGAATTTTTTTATAATTTTTAGATTTTTAATATTATTTTAATATTATTTTATTATTAAATTTCAAATTTCACATTTTTGCACTTTTTATACTTTTCTTAGGTTAAAAACATTAAAATAGGATTTTTGCAACTCTTAGATTAATTTTATCATCATTAGATTAATTTTTATAATTATTTTAAGTTTTAATAGTTTTTAAATCATTTTAAATAGTTTTTATTAGTTTAAAAATTTATAAAAATATTTTTTAATCTTTTTAGGTCATTTTATAGGTTTACCAATTGAAAAATCTTTATTTGGTTTTTTTTGATAATTAATTTGGATTTAGGGCTTTAATTAGCATTTAAAAATTAATATTTAATTAATTAAAAGGTTTGAAAAAGTTTTTATCATTGGTAAACTCTTAGTTTATTTATTTTGATTTTTGCTAATTTTTTGGGAATTTTTAGAATTAATTTTTATTTTTGCTCTTTTTACGGTTTTACGTTTAGTCGTAGTAGTAATTAATTTCACGTCTTCGTCATTCTATTTTCTCATCTCCTTCTATCCAATATTAATCTCAAATCTTGCTACATCTTAGTCATACACATATACCTCCTTGGGAAACGAACTTCATTGGGTCATTAACACTTGGTTTTCCTAAATCATTTGTTTAATACTTACCGCTTTTACGCCTTTTTCCTAAAAGGTCGTATTTTACCACAACCATTTTGGCACCGCTGCCGGGGAGGTGTGTCGTGATTAATTTATCTTGTTGTTTTTAATATTAACCAAAAATAGTATTTGTATTAGCAGAAGTCTACTAATACGTATTAGTAGAAATCTACTAATACGTATTATCGGTTTTTTGTTTTTTCTTGTGAAATTATTATTACTATATTGTATTAAGTATCACAATCAATACAAAATATCTCCAAAAGTGTGAAAACACAACCTTAATTGGGATTTGATCTCCTAATTATTGTATTCGAATCTCAAACAAAAAGAAAAAGGCAAAAATAGATAAATACTTTCGTGAAGCTCGATTTTGAAAAATACAAAGTATAAGGTGGGTATAAGGCGGGTATTATAAAATATACCCTAAGGAAAAAGGCTCTTAAGTGCTTCGCGCCACCTCGTTTCCCCGCTTGCTTGTGAGTATTTTGAGATTGAAGGCTAATCGAGGGTTTTGCCGACCAAAGTATTATTACATATCATATATATTTGCTTGGTTTTCTTTGTGATTAAACACTCTTGAACAATTTGGTTTTCACCAAAGTTCTAAAGTCATTCGAAGGCGTTCACTCCACGTGATCGTTTTCATTCTTTTGAGGCTTCTTTAATCAAGAGTTTGATTCGGGGAGAGATTTGGTAGATTGTTGTCTACGAAGATACACCAAAAATCCAAAAAAAATTAAAAACAATAAAAAACACAAAAAATTGAAAATTCACAAAACACCAAAAAAGAATCGTCTTTGCTCACCTCCCATTCTACGTGAAGTTTATGCTAACTCGTAGTCAAGAAAAACGAGCTCGTAAACGTCGTCAAAATCAAGGAAATCAAGATCCTTTGATTGAAGAACAAACTCCAATTGTTGAACCTATTTTAGAACAAGAAGTCGTCATGGCTAATCGTATTATGATGGAGTTGCTTCAAGCACCCACTGAGGGTTTTAGAGAAGCCAATGTGATTCCCGCTATCCTTGCGGAGAATTTCGAGATTAAGACGGGTTTAATGTCGATATTGCAAGCAAATAAGTTTAGAGGTCATGAGAAAGACAACCCGCATTACCACATAAGGAATTTTAATCGTCTCACCGCAACTAGCAAGTTTAAGGATGTTCCACATGACGCCATTAAGATGATGTTGTTTCCATACTCGTTAGATGGACCCGCTAAAATTTGGCTCGAGAAAGAACCGCCAAATTCGATTTTGACATGGAATGATCTCGTTTCTAAATTTGTGAACCAATTTTTTCCACCATCTAAAACAACACATTTGAAAAATGAGATTTCAAGGTTTACACAACGAAATAATGAAAGTTTTTCAATGGCATGGGAACGATTTAAGGAAATGTTACATGAATGTCCACACGATGACTTTTCGGAATTGCATCAAATAGATACTTTCTATAATGGGCTTAATGATCATTAACGAGATTATTTGAATGCCGCCGCGGGTGGTAATTCTTTGTGCAAAACGACCGACGAGGCTTTAAAGATTATCGAGAATAGATCTAAGGTTTACAACCCTCGTAACACACCGAGTGTTGCCAATATGGGTTCGTCGTCGTCGTCATCGTCTCGTAACATTAATGCCTTACATGATGAAGCTAATGAGGAAAATCGTTTTTTCGATAGGTTTTCAAATCTTATGACTCATTGGAAAGCACAAGATGCTTTGAATTCCGCATCGGTTAAAGCGGTTGATAAGAGTTGTTTGTCTTGTGGTGGAGCTCATGATCTTTCCGAGTGCATTACCGCCGGTGGTAACACTTCGAGTGCTTACGTAGCAACGGGAACTTACAACCAAAACGGCCAAGGTTCCCGCCTAAATCAAGCTCCACCAAATCAAAATGTTAATAACTATCGAAACAACAACCAAAATGATGGTTATCAAGGTAATTCACGTAACTACAACAAAGGAAATTATCAAAGTGGGAATGGACAAGTTGCAAATCAAAACCAAAACCGTGATTTTCAAAACACTACACAAGGTTTTCAAAATGCTCACACTAAAAATCTTCAAGGAGAATTTTTGGATTATGCTAAAGCAAATGATGCTAAGTTTGATAACATGCAACGTGAGATGATTAGCTTAAGATCCGAGTTGAAAAACGAGCTTAAAAACGATCTTGCTAATGAACTTAAGACTCATGCAAATAAGATGGAAGGAAACGTTCAATATCTTCAACAAAATCAACAAAAGATGGAACAAGAACAACATGAGATGAAGAAAGAATTGTTAAAATCGGACTTAAGGCAATCAAAATTTGAAGACCGAATGGCAAAAATGTTTGAAGCAATCATGTGTAAACCCTCTTCCTCGGGTGGTCTTCCTAGTGATACCATTGCAAACCCGAAGGGAGAAATGAAGGTTATTACTAAATGAAGTGGTAAAACTTTCAAGGAACCAATCTCTCGTCCAAGTACTTCTACGGAGAAGGAAATCGAGAAAGAACCCGAGGTGATGGTCGAAAAGGAGCATATAACAAGCCCACGAAGTACCGCTCATGCCACACCTACGGTTGAACCAATACCAATCATGGAACCCGAGATTCCAAGGCCGTTGCCTAATGTCCAACCCACACCACCCTTACCTTACCCTTCGAGACGTAACAAGGAAAAGGCAAAAGAACGGAATAATTATCAATTTGATCTTTTTATGAAAATGTTTCGTGACATACATTTTAACATAAGTTTTGCCGACGCTCTTATCATGATGCCTCGATTCGCCGCAAACTTCAAAAGTATGCTAAACAACAAAGAGAAGTTACAATAATCGTCTAGTTGTTCATCGGTTTTTCTTAGCCGCATACCACAAAAAGTCGGTGATCCTGGTAAATTTTTGATTCCGTGTGCAATTCAAGATATGGAGGAATGCTACGCCTTGGCCGATCTTGGTGCTAGTATTAATTTAATGCCTCTTGAGATTTTCAAATCTCTTTCGCTTCCGGCTCTTACTCCTTCGAACATGTCTATCGAGATGGCCGATCATTATACGATTTTAGCATGTGGAGTAGCCGAGGACGTTTTCGTTAAAGTCTGAAAGTTTTACTATCCCGTTGACTTTATCGTTGTAGACATTCGTATCGATCGAAAAGTTCCTCTCATCATGGGTCGTTCATTTTTGGATACATCAAGAGCACTTATTGATGTTCATGCTCGAAAAATCACCCTTCGTTTCAATGAGGAAGAACTTGTCATCAATGCAACATAAAAATCCAATCTTTCTCATGTCTATTCTATTGCAACTTTAAACCATGCTAATTCAACCAATGTCGTTTGCAAAGAATTTTCACCAAGAGTTTTAGGAAATGTCGCCAAAAACAATTTACCATTTCCTCCGCCGGTGGAGGTTATGAGTGTAAAGCCTACAAAGAAGAAACCGTCAATACTTGAATCAAAAAATCCTTCGCCTCACCTCGAACATTCATTCTTGAAAAGTGTTGATAAGTTGTCGGTTTCTACGGAAGATCTTTCGAATGACGAATATGTTGACCCCGATGGGGAGGTTTTCTTTGTCGATAAACGTTTTGAGAACTTACCACCACCAAAACCAAAACAGTTTTAAAATTTGAGAATTTTTAGAGTGACTAATATCGTCTTAGAAACACCAAATATTTTCGACATAATCAAAAAGGGTTTTCATAAGGAGAGTTTAAAAGGTAAAAAAGGAAAAGATTTTAAATGTGATTTAATTGATTTTTCTACAAATCTAACTCTGTCATCACCACGTGTTTTGAGTGCTACAAGTTCGTCTACTCCTTTTGACGATGCTTTGTGTGGTTTTAGTATGGGGGAAGCCCCTTATGTTCCCTCATCCTTGTCCACCGAGGACGAGATATTCGATCCCGAAATTTCATGTAAAGGGAAATCTCGGTCTTCCACCGATGCAATAAATGGAAACTATATCTATTTTCTTGGTGCGAGTCTACCTCGAGTAGCTCAAAGTTTGTCTTACCAATTGTCCCACCCTTCTACTTCTCATATCTTTTCTTCAAACTGTTTGAGTTTATGGCACGTGTTGAAGTGGCGTTGAATTGTTTATCCAATGAAAACGAAGACGCCATCTTCGATCCCGGTATTTTGCATCATTAAAGGACTTAGTCCTTAATACCGGTTGCTTTTTGGGCCTTGTTTATCATGTAAGCCCCATCAAAAATTGACCATACCATGATTTTCCCTAAATGTTCACATTTTGAGGGGATCGAGTCAAGCTCATGACTCGGTAATAAAAAACGAGGTGCCTCGTAGGGGAGATCCCATGCTTATCTTTTATGCTTTCTAATAAATAATGAGAGGGGATTTGTGCCCTTCCAACTCGTTGTCTTGTGGTTGTTTGTGATTGTGTTATCTAGATCATCATCATCTACGATTGAAGACTCTCGTGTTCGTTTACGTGATCCTCCATCGTTTGCTTGAAGAAGTTTTTCACGTATCCATGACATATCCTTTATTGTTCTAACAATTATCTTTTAGCATAATTAATAAACGGCTTTAGATATATTGTTGATCACCGTTTCCATGCTAGATCCTAAGCATTCGACTCTTCGTCTCTAGTATGGGGGTGCTCCACCTTTAGACTCGAAACATTGAGGACAATGTTTAATTTTAGTATGGGGGGTGAATAGGTACTTGCTTTTCTACACCCTCACGTTTTCCAACTTTCAATGTTTTGTTTTATTTTGTTGCTAATAAGGCTAAAAATGGCCAAATTTTAAATTTTTTTCTTAGTTTTAATAAGTGTTTTTAAGACACGAATGTATATTTTCCGATGAGTAGAATAAGAGCTAATTTTTGACTTGATGGGCATTTGGAGCCCTTTACATTCCTTAACCCGCTCAATTCAAGTTTTGCTAGACTTTTATATAGGGAACTTTAAAACGCGAAAGTCTTAGCTCATTCGGGTTAAGAACGAGAACTTTTTGCAAGTTCCTATAATTGATCCTAGAAAGTCACTTATCAAGGGAACTATAAAATGCATTCTCTAAACTTGAAAAAGTCCAAGAAAGTGCAAGATCCTATAGGTGGCTTGAAAACCCAAAACTTTGATTTGATATAGTCTTAATGAAAGCTAATCCAAATTTGGCTTAATTTTGACTTGCATGGATAAGTATTCACGAGTCTCTTTAATTAGAGGTCTTTAAATAGTGAAGAACGAGAGATGATAGAGTTAGACAAGTGATCATGCTAAACGTAGAACATGAAAATGTTCTTTCAAAAACTCATATGTTTTTTATTGTGGCTTTTTCTCCCATACGATCAATGCATTAGGAATAAAAATAATTGCAATAAGTAAGATCGTACGATTTGAAAGGTTACTTAGCTTCTAGCACAAGATCGTTTAAAAGTTGCTCGGGGTTGAATAGAGTTCATAGCCAAGGCATAACTTATTGAAGCGGGATGCGAAGATTGGTGAAGATCCAAAAAGGCCCTAAAAAGGCATGAGGAGCTCTATTTTGTTGCTAATGATCCAAGATGATGTGAAGTATCATTATTCCTAAATCAATATGAAGGATCGAGACACACGACGAAAAGCAATTACTCCCCTAAAGATCATGGAGAAAATCTATCCAAAAAGACCCTTACAAGGTATGAGGATAAATATATCCAAGTCCGAAAAGGAGGCGGATCGTTGTACATCAAAGTCCAAATATTAAGATTGAAGAAAAATGATGAAGTTGTGGTCCAAGTATGAATAATCTCTCAAAAACGTCAAGTGAAGAAATTCCAATATATAAAGAGAAGACCATAATTTCAAGAACGTCTTCCCAAGATTTGAAGTATGAAGTACATGCCAAATATCGGTCCGAGAAAGGTCTCAAATCGTGAAACGAGTTATGCCAAGATATGAACTTAAGGAGATACACGAGAAGCCATTTTAAAATATTTTGTCCTTCGGCTAACTATCAATTAAATAGTGCTACTTTACTTTCAGACTAATAAATACTCAAATAAGTCAATATGAATCACTTGTGATCCATGACAAATTGTTGAAAAATTTTAGTAACCCATTTTCTTTTATAATAACTAGGATTGCGGGGAGAAAAAGTATTACACAATTTGGACGTATGAGTAGTGTTAGCATTGTAACTTGTACCAACAATGATCTCGTTTTTGCACTTAGCATGGAATGTATTACAATCAAGGATGACGAAATTTACTCTATGGGACATTTACTTGTTTCTATTCATTGACCCTAAAAGTCACATTTGTGATGAAAATCATACCTTATGTCTTTACACATCTTCGTAGTATTGTTGTAAGTCTTTTACTTTCCAATAAAGGTTAATAAAATTGAATTTTGGTGATGCTTAGATACTTTATTCTAGCATTGCGTGAGGGCACGACAATGGCTTAGTATGGGGGAGTGATGAGATGGCTTTTATACATGATCTCATCGTTCTTTTCGGGCTTTAAATGCATTAAAATGTCATAAAATACCGTATATATGCTTGTATTTGTTTACTTGTGTGTTTTAGGTATGGATATCATGAAAAAGACAAAAGATCACAAGAAACAAGGAAAAACGGACACGAGAAACGAAGCCGTACAAAGAACCAGACCCAAGTTCATGATTTATCCAAGAAAAACCCTTGAAGACTTGAAGATGTACAAGATTGATCCTCAAAATATGAAGAAAGGACACTTAAAACCCTTGTATATTCATAATTACAAGTTTGGTCCCTTAAGTTTGTCAAAATTACAAAATGGTCCTTCAACTTTGAAGAATTGGCAAGTTTAGTCCCTCAATTATTCTAAATTGTCAATTATGGTCCCTCATGAAGTCAAAGATACAATGAAGACCTTTGAAGATCAAGAAAGTCCAAGATCAGTCCCTCAAATATTCAAACATGGCAAAAATAACCCTTGAAACCTTTATTTCAAAGTTTTGTGGCAAAACTATAAACTTGGAAAGTTTATTAACAAAGGAAACAAGACTTGTTGGCTGAAAAACGTTTTATACATACTTTGCCAAAACACAAGGGCTTATTGTGCCATTTCCCAAACTTCAAATCCCACAAACACGAGCCAAACAACATACACCCCCTTATTTCGGATCAAAGTTACTACTATTCACCCACATGAACCCAAGATTTACCTTCACTTAAATAAAGGGTAAATTGAAATTAACCCTACCCACGCTTGATTCACACATGCAGAAACCTATCCCACACACAAAACCCTCAATCCCACTACCCAAGTGACCCCACACTCAACCTCGTCCACCTATCACATCACAACTTACTCTCCAAGGAATCTGACGTGGCCAAATCAACAGCTTAGACTCTTAGCTTAACCCCAAAGCTAAAATGAATGATTTTGATCAAAATGGACAGCTCAACAACAACAAGCACTCAAGGGCATTCCTGGAAATTCATAGCTAGGGTTTTCTTTGTTTTTAGCATTCTAGAATCGTCTACTAGTCCTATATAAGGAGACCTCAACTTGTGAGAGTCCCTTGTTCCAGATTTTAGCTTAAATCTTTGTAATTCCTTTTTATTAAATAAAAGTTGGATTTTCTAAAAAATTGTGATTTCCCTTTGTGTTTTATAAAAGTTTGGTATTTGATAAGCTAAGATCTGAGTTCCATATTCATGTTTGATGGTTTTTGAGGCAAGGTTTTAAGCAATAAAGCTTGTGTTTCAAAAATCAGAAGTTTCATAGTTTCTGTTCATCATTGTGGTTTGTTGATCTTAGCAGATACAAGGAAGTTGGTGCTTGTTTTGCTAGCACCTTAGCTCTAACATTCCAAGGCTTGGATGTAAGTCTCGGAGGTTTGCATCCCTTTCCCTTTTCGTTTTTCTAATTGTCATTGAATTTTTGGTGATTATGCATGTTCTATTATGAATCTGTGTTTTAATGCTTGATTTGAGTTTCTGAGGTTGTATAAGATTTGTTAGGGTGGATTGGATCTTGTTTGATAGGTTAAAACACAACAATCCTTTGGAAGATTGAAAAATCAGATTCCAAAGGGGTGTTTGGGTTAACTGATTCAAAGGGGTTTAAGCCTACCTTTGTTTTTGTTCTTGGTTCTATTTGGTTGCTACATGTTATTCTGGTGCTAAGTGTTGGTTATCTGCAAGTTTGGAAGTTATTAACACCTAGATCCATAAATAGGCTATAAAATCTTGATTACTTGGTTAAATTGTCTGAAATTTAGAGGACACCTAGATCTAATCATAGACTAGGGTTAACAAGTGTTAAATCTAAGTTAATACAACCAGGGAAGTAGGATTTGAGTGGTAAATTTGGATTTGTGGTCATCTATATCAGAAAAAGCATTTGTGTTCTTGAAGTTCTTAATCAGTAACCTGCATATGCTTTGATCTGCTTGTAATTTTTGATTCAGTGATTGATATAAGTTTGTTTGTGCTTATTAACAGTTATTATAGCTTGTGTAGGCTTTTGGTTCATTCTGGTTTGCTTATTCATGCTAAAACTGCTTAAGAGTGCATAACTACGTATTTGCTAAGTCTGTGTCATATCTGGGCATTGTTGGCTTTTTCTGTGCTTATTGGCTTATTGGAAGTGTGATTATTTGCTTGATTGTGACTCCTTGTGATTCACTGATCACAAGGGTGCCCTTGTTTCCACTTGAATCCAACTGGATCTCTCACAATTCACAAGTCAAAAAGTCAAAGCAGTGGGAACTCCTTTCCCCTGCTGCTAGCCACTGCTAGTGTAATTTGGTGTTCAGCTTATCAATAAGCTATTCCAGCTTATTAAAACGTGCAACAACTTAAATTTTGTAATAGGTGCTCATTATTTGACCCATTTGTTCATACTGGAGCATTTGGAGGGTTGACTTTAGGATTTGACTAGAAAACCAACTCATTTGACTTTTTCATAAGTGCTTATTAGCTTATCCAGCTTATTTGTCTTTGCTTATTGAACTTTTCTTGATTGTTTTGGCTTATTTAAGTTTTTTAGAGTCTATTGCAAGTTGAATCAAGTCCTGAGGTGGTCTAGAACTCCAAGTCGACTATTTTGTCCTTTTGTGAAAATTTTCTTGGCTTATTTCTGGCTTATTGATTGTGCTTTTTCAAAATTTCTTTTCACAGATCTCTTAGGCATCTCAAAAGAAGGTTGTGTGTTTAAGTAGAGCTTTTGGCATTGGCTTATTGCTTAATGGGCTTATTGGCCCAATAAGAATAAGTTGTTTGCTATTTAAGCTGTGATAAGCTTAAAATCAGCTTTTGGGCCTTCAGACTTTTGTGCTTAGAATTAAATTTTGAGTCAGATAGGGTTTTTTTAGGTCATTTGGGCCTAGTTTGAATTTTTGGGCTAAAAAGCCCATTAAGGTTGACTGATTTTGCTTTTAGCCCATTTGGGAGACCATTAGGGGTAATTTGGTAATTTCATTTTCATTTTCTGATTATTTAGGTTAAAATAAACTAGTTTGCAAGTTTTTATAATTTTTTTATAATTTTTAGATTTTTAATATTATTTTAATATTATTTTATTATTAAATTTCAAATTTCATATTTTTTCACTTTTTATACTTTTCTTAGGTTAAGAACATTAAAATAGGATTTTTGCAACTCTTAGATTAATTTTATCATCATTAGATTAATATTTATAATTATTTTAAGTTTTAATAGTTTTTAAATCATTTTAAATAGTTTAAAAATTTATAAAAATAGTTTTTAATCTTTTTAGGTCATTTTAGAGGTTTACCAATTGAAAAATCTTTATTTTTTTTGATAATTAATTTGATTTTTAGGGCTTGAATTAGCATTTAAAAATTAATATTTAATTAATTAAAAGGTTTGAAAACGTTTTGATCATTAGTAAACTCTTAGTTTATTTATTTTGATTTTTGGTAATTTTTTGGGAATTTTTAGAATTAATTTTTATTTTTGCTCTTTTTACGGTTTTACGTTTAGTCGTAGTAGTACTTAATTTCACGTCTTCGTTATTCTATTTTCTCATCCCCTTCTATCCAATATTAATCTCAAATCTTGCTATATCTTAGTCACACACATGTACCTCCTTGGGAAACGAACTTCATTGGGTCATTAACACATGGTTTTCCTAAATCATTTGTTTAATACTTACCGCTTTTACGCCTTTTTCCTAAAAGGCCGTATTTTACCACAACCAGGTCATTTCGTGGACGCCTCCATAGACTTAATTCACCTCCTCATTTGGTGGCGCCTCCCAACTTTGACAATTATCGATTGAGTGACTCAGATCACCACACATTGAACACCCACTATGCGACCACATTAGACACATTTGGAACACCTTTTCCTAGATTGAACAACAAAAGATCAACTTTCTTACTTAACTCGCTAATTTCAGAATTTGTGCCACGTTGGTTAGACACAGAATTGGCGGAAGATGGGTGGTTATTTCGATCCACTGAAGCTTAGATCTTGGAACCTTTGCTTAGTTTTTCAAAAAACTCCCATTCTTCCTCCATAGGTCGCGAGAAAAACATACCCCCACTAGCGGCCATCACAAATTGTTGATTGTTATAATCTAACCCATCATAGAAGACTTTGACAAGCTCCCATTTTGGAACATCATGATGAGGGCAAGTTCTTAATAACTCCTTAAGTCTACTAAATGGTTCATGAAACTGCTCGCCTGGGATTTGACGAAAGGATTTAATCTTATTCCTAATGACAACAGTTTTACTTATAGAATAAAATTCCTCAAGAAAAGAAACTTGCATTTCAGACCATGAGTTAATACTACCTGGCTCAAGAGATGAGAACCAGTCCTTAGCTTGATCTTTAAGAGAAAAAGGAAAAAGGCGAAGTCTTACCTCATCCTTGGTAATGTTATTAACCTGATGTGTGTCAGCAATGGAAAAGAACTCTCGCAGATGTGTGTATGGCTCCTCACGACCTCGAAACACTGGCAAGATTGCTATGAGGTTCGGCTGGATCTTGAAGTTACTTGTAAACCCTTTAACCGGATTCAGATAAAAGATAGGCGATGGATCCTCGAAGATCCATGGCCTGTAATAAGAATCAACACCCCGTGGTGGGGATTCCTCTCCGCTACTATCTCCGCTAGCATCTTCGCCAACATCGTAAGCACCTGGCATTTCAGCGAAAAGCTATACAAAACCTGAAAAATCAAGATTAGTAGAAAACTGTCGAAACATTTTCCTCCTCAACCTTGCACTTTTCTCAATTTCAGGATCGTAAGCAAGCGGTGATGTACGTCCGGATCTATGTGTGCGCATACACTAACCTGCACATTCAATAGAAACAAAACAAACAAAACAAGAAAAAATAAAATATTCTATTTTTTTATTTTATTTATGAAAAATATTAACAAAAAATTAAACGAAAAGCTTACTATTCCCCGACAGCGGCGCCAAATTTTTATCGACGTTGAAGTGTCGATCAAAATCAAATTTTGATAGGGATAAAGTTTTTGTAAGTCTGTTTTGGAAAGAACTTTTTAAGTTGTTACAAGTGAATTTAAACATGTCTACAGCCTATCACCCTCAGTCAAATGGCCAAAATGAGGTGGTCAATAGGATTATGGAGTGTTCTCTCAGATGTATGACTGGAGAACAACCTAAACAATGGGTCAAATGGTTGGCTTTAGCTGAGTGGTGGTATAACACAAGTTTCGATACAGCTATTCAAACCACACCTTATGAGGTAATGTATGGTAAACCACCACCAATTCACATACCATATTTGGGAGGAGAAAGTAAAGTGGAGTTAGTGGACAAAAATTTAAGAGAAAGGGAAAAAGTTATGGAGACACTCAAGTTTCACATCACTAGAGCTTAAAATAGGATGAAATCTCATGCTGATAAAGGAAGGACAAACAAGGTTTTGGAATGTGGGGATTGGGTTTTACTTAAACTACAACCTTATAGACAAGTTTCATTAAGACATGGGAAGCATAATAAGTTTTCCCCAAAGTACTTTGGTCCCTTTAAAATTCTGGAGAGAATTGGACCAGTGGTATACAAACTATCTTTACCTCAAGATTTTGAGGTCCACAATGTGTTTCATATCTCACAACTTAAGAAGTGCATACATCCAAACCCAAATCAACTCAGTGGTACTCTACCTCCTTGTGATTCCAAAAGAGTTTTTCTGGTGGAACCTCTGGTTATTTTGGATAGGAGAATAGCCAAGAAAAACAACGGTGTGGAAGTCTATGTCTTGGTTCAATGGGCTAATGGAAGTGTGGAAGATGCTACTTGGGAGTTTGTGATAGAATTGCAAGCCAAGTGTTGATCCCTTTGAATGGATCTTTACTTTTTTAAGTATTATTATAGTAGTTTGTAATCAAACTAAAACACTTTGAGAACTCTTACTCAACTAAATAAGTTATGCAGGATCTAACTTATAAAGCACAAAAGAACAGAATTACTTTTAACTATTCGATTCTCTTATTAATCGACTTGAATGAGGTACATGAATGTCATTGTACCTATGTTCCTTATATAGAGTATGGAACCCTAGAAACCTTAGAATATTCTATAAAGATAAGTATATCACACACGATATCTTATCAATATCCTAACTATTAAGTATATCACATAAGATATACTCTAACTATAACTATGACATATCTTTTACAAAGATATATTCGTCCTAATCAATATAGCAGTACTTGTACTTAACACTAACAGTACTTGCTATGTACCACGTTAACACTAACAGTACTTGACAACACTAACAATACTTATACTTATACTAACAGTAATTGGTACTTTACAAATAATTCCCAACAATCCTCCCCTAAACAAGAATGACAACTTGTTTTCTTCTTGTTTCTCTTTGTACTAAATGTATTAAAATACATGTCTTCAGTCTTCTCTTCAAACTTGGATTGAACTTGGTAATTTGTACTTGTATCCAACTGAAGGTAGCCAAACACTTTTATGCAGATCTTCTTCTGATAAGATAATCTTCAAGTCTCATGAATATAATCTTTGTCTTAGAATTTTATCTTTTTGTGTCTTATGAACATTCATTTTGTTCTGCAGCAAAAATATTTGTCTTCTTGAGTTAAATCTGTGAACTCTTGATCATGAACTTGTGTCTTGATTTGATGAGACAAAACCTTCTGAGTCTTCTTTCTTTCAAACTAATACTCCTTTGCTTGCATCTTCATACCTGAAATAAAACAGTTAACAACAAAAACCAATTTGTATTGGCTTCATGATTTTTAGCAAATCATCAGCTATCAACGGATTTGATTTATTCTTTACCAGTTAGCCGTACACTCTGGAATAGCCAATACTTTATTCATAAAGAATAAGGTGTACTGATAACCCTACAATTTTTGGTAAACTGTCAACCATCAACGGATTTGATAATGTCTTTACCTAGTACCGTTTGTCTAGGACTAGCCAACTCTTTGTCTCGAAACATGGTGAGTTAGAACCATATAGTTTTTAGCAAACTACTAGCGGTCAACGGATTTGAGAAGTCATTACCACAAACTGTTTGCTTATGGATTAGCCAGTTCTTATGTGTGTTAGACATGGTGAACTGAGAATCATTTGTGAAGTGTGACTGAAAGTCAAACACATAAGGCTCTTTCTCAGATTCTTCCTCTTGCTCTAAATCCTTGATTTGTTGTTTAACCATTCTGATCAACTCCAAAGCACTTGCAGACTCTTTTGAAACTTCCAATTGTTGCTCTAACATTCTTTCCAACAATCTTCTTCCAAAAGGATATCTCTTTTCTTGAAGCATGTAGTAGGTTATGTCATGTACATCCAATGTATGTATTCTAGATGATCTATAATATCTCCAGTAACTAGGAACCTGATTCTCTAAGTCCTTCAATATTCTTTGATCACAAGTATGTGGCTCATACATAAACTTCAGTTCATTCCTCAATAGTGTGACTTCTGCTTGACCTTCACTTCCACCTGCAACATATCTGTTAAGATGTAAAACCCGCATTAAAATATTATGAACAGTACACATGAACAGTGAACATACTAAAATACGATAAAATTAAAACTTTCCATTTATAATATAATTCACGAGTCACGATTTTGATTAACATGTACTTACGTATATATTATAAATGTATGACGATCACGACATATAAAATCCACGATAACTAAACATGAACGAACACGAATATAGTTTAACTTAATAAAAGCTTCAGGTTTTCCCTTGTGGGCCCCATATGCCGCAGCTAGAGACAAAGAAAGGAGAAAGATGGGCCTTTGGCCCATGACCCATTAAAAACCCATGTTAAGTAAAAACACAAGAAACCTTTATCAAAACATTAGGTTACAGAAAAAAATCAAGAACCCTGCCTCCTTCTCTCTTCCATGCCGCCGAATACTATCAATCCAAAGGGGTGTTCGGGACGATTTTTGCTAGTTGATTTGTGTGTAAGTGTTCGGTAAAATCAAGACCCTTTCTTTTCTTTTTAGTTCTTTATAGAATTCAAGTCCTTATTTTAATTAATCTTAAAAACAAGTTATATAAACATGGGGATTAATTAAATCATGACAAAAGAGAATGTTTTGGTGTTTGTTGTTCGGCGGAGACCCATAAACCGAGAGTCGAATCTCTCGGTGTGGCTGCTACACCACCACCAAGACCCTCAAAGGGCTCGGCTGGGGTTGGTTTGGCTCGGACGAAGGCAAGGGACCCCAACTCAAGGTCGGGGTATGGTGTTGGTTTGGATCGAGTGTCAACCGAGACCAATAGGGTCTCTGCGGGACTTTTTGTTTTGGGTAGTAGGAACCGGACAACAAATGCAGTGGGAACCGGGTTGAACCGGTGTGAACCGGTGGCCCACCGGTGGGAACCGAGCCGGCAACAGCTTGGCAGCGGGTAGAACCACTCGGACAGTGGCAACCGGCTAGACCGGGTAGCCACTGTCAAGGGTGTTTGGCTCGGCTTATATGTGTGACACAGGTACGGGCTCGGGTTAATTTTAAAACACGGGTTCGGGTTTCGAGAAAAGATTAAAATCGGAAAATATGTTTAATTAAATTATTTCCCTAGACTATTTAATTTAATTAAATTCATGACTTAGGTTAAATATTAAAACTAATATTTCATGTAACCTAAAGTATTTTACTTAGCTTAATTTAATTAAAACATGTATTTTTAATAAATTCTTATAACGTATAGTTTAATTAATTAACCAAGTTATTAAGCTATTACCTTTAAACCATGACTTGTATTTACTAAATAAACTTTACTTATTATTAATAATCCAACTTATTTCTAATTATGGAAACTTACTATTTTTGGAAACATTCTATTTTTAGAAACTTACTATTTATGGAAACCTTCTATTTTTAGAAAGTTACTTAGTATTACAATACAAGTATTATAATACACTAGTACATGCATAATACACTACAGAACATCAGTATGACTATAGATAACACAGTAAAACACTAAAACATGACAGAATAAGTATAACAAGCTAATAACACACGGAACCAGTAAAACACATGTAATTCAGACAACTCATACACGTTCCCATTCTTATGTAGTATTATCAGTCAAGGCGGAGTAGGTTCTTCAACGTCTCCGTTAGCTTCTACTGGACACAAGGTACGGATTTCCCGTCCTTTAGTAAGGACAACATCTTCCTTTATTAGGATTTCCGTATGCAGCCAACTGTTTTCCCCAGTAGTTACAGATTTAATGCTTATGTTTATTAGTTATTGTCGGGTCCACTAGATATGGATCTTGCAGCCTGTTAAGGAATGGTGAACGACTTCTGTAATCACAAGTCTATTCACAGAGAGACTCTAGATAACCTACACAATATAAGCGCAGAATACAAATACTATGAACAAGAAGAAACAAAATAACTATAATGACTTGATCCTTACTAAGGATTTCTAATATTAATATGAACTAAATAATGTTTGATGAAGGTTTGTTTAACCCTTCTGCCAATGGTTCCTTTTATACTACAAGGAAACCCTAATACATCATTAAACCAAAACGTGTAATTCTGATATGCATATCCTTTCCTAACATATCTCATACATATCCTAACAAACTACTCAAAATAATAATGTTTGACTTTCTAAAGACCAGGAGCACGTGTTGCTCCTACTACTACCAGGACCAGGAGGAACTACATACCTCCTAGCATAACTATTAGAAATGACTATTACAGAGGTCCTAACAATCCTCTCCTAAACTTAAATTTGACTTGTTGAGTTCAAGTTTCCTGGTAGATCTTGCAAAACAGCTTGAGGTTTGGAACAACAACACAAATAGCAACATCATAACCATCAGCAAGAACAACACAAAGACTGCTACAACAAGGAACACCGAAAAGCTTCTTGAAAGCTTGAAATAAATTGCACATTGTTGAATCTAGACAGCAACAAGAGCAGATTTTATGAGCCTTTACCAAGTAGCTGCTCGCTCTTGGGCTAGCTAGTCTTTGTGGTGGAATAAGCATCACCCTGGGAGACCAGAACCCAACCCAACTCTTAGAACGTGAGTCAATGGTGAGTGGGAGTACCCTGATGATTTTGGACAAATCATCACATCCGTCAACGGATTTGATAGAGATATTTACCAAAAGCCGTACCCTTCCGGACTAGCCAACTCTTAGCAATGAAGCATCGGTGAGCTGAAAACCCTATAGCTTTGAGCAAGCTATTACAGCTATCAACGGATTTGATATAGATCTTTACCAAGAGCCGTACCCCCTTGGACTATCCACTTTTTAGTCTAGGACCAAGGTAAGTGAAAACCATCCAGTTTTGGGTAACCTGGCAACCATCAACGGATTTGATAATCACACCAAAGCCGTACCCTCATGGTGAATCAACTCTTTCTTGTCTGTGAAACATGGTGAGTTGAGCACCATTTGTTGTGTGGACTAGGTCCAACACCAGAAGTACCCCTCAAAAACAGCCCAAGTGTGAAACAGTCAAGTGAAAAACAATGTCATGATGGAAAAGTATAAACACATATTATATTATGTACAAGTTTGAAATTCCATCACATGTTTAAAGTCTAAGTAGATATTATATAAAAAGTTTATTTGTTTTTTTTTCGAACTATAATGTGAGTCACCAATCACTGTACACATTGGTGAAAAGAATGTTAGTATAACACAAGAATGGAAGAACCATAGCAATCACTTACCAGAAGCTGCAACTTTGTCTGCATGTAACCGGGCTTGAATACCTTCGACCAAGGTAGTTGCCATGGTAGACTCATTACCAGAAGGAGCATTGGATACCTGCAGATGACATTCTAGTATAGCTTCCATGGTAGCAATTGTCAATAGATACTCCATATCCGTAAGCATAAACACCACTGCACCAGTCTCAAGCTCTAACACATGAACACCACAACCATCATATAATTTCAACCTCTTGATCATCCATAGAGGTTGATCCTTCCAGACACCAGCATGGGGAGAATCAAGAGAGGAATCTAACATCAGCTTCAAATCACCCCAAATAGTCAATCCAGGCCAGTTGGGAAGCTCACTCGAAGATTGAGGAATCTCAGCATCCACCAAACCATATAACAACATAAGATCACGACGCTCCACCCATGTCAAAATGTTTTGCAATCCCGAGACATAGGGAGCATATCCATCACTGGTCGTAATCTTATGAGTAAAAGTACCACGAACAATAGGAGATGGCCGAACTTCCCAAGCCACAATCCAACCCTTACCCATGTGCAACTCTGTCTCACTATCTGAAGCAGCATCAATGAGATTTGCAGGATCTCTTTTCTCAAATGGGACAGACTTACCACGACGAGCCTTCTTCTTCCTAATAGAACGACGAGGTGAAGGGATACCAGAATAAGATTCAACCTTGACCTTTCCAGCAGCAGTAGCATCAGCAGTAGTAGACTCAAAGTCCTTACTAACAATAGGATCAAATTTTGCTGCACCAGCGGATGAGGTAGGAAGTAGTTCAGTCACCGGTGTGGATGTTAGCTTCACAGCAAAAGTAGCAGGGGTGGGATTAGCAGCAGGAGTGGTAGTAGCTTCATTGGTGGTGGTAGTATGAACCTAAGAGCGAGTGGGATGAACAGTCGAAGTGGTGGTAGTAGGAACAGCAGTAGAAGGAGCACCAACAGATGGAACGGCAGACGTATCCTTGGGAACACCAGACGAAGAGGTGGGAGCAGCAGTAGGCTGAGAAGTGAGAACAATACTTGGAGGTGGGCGATAAATAAAGCGTTCAGGGACCGGTGTATTTTGACGCTTGATCATCTTTGTGTACAGATTTTTAAGCTCATCAAAGGACAACCCCCTCACCCGTTTCCATGTCCATCCAGTGTGAAAGTAAGCAGTCGATTGATTCTTATCATATTGCTGCATCAACCTCCTCTCCTCGGTTCTTGACATATGTCTGTTACGGCGCTTTTCACGAAGCTGGGCAGCAAGAGACAACTGTTGTTTACGCATCAAAGCCATTGCCCGTTGAACACAATTTCCTTGATTCACATCAGCTCCCAACAAATCTGTGAACTGCGAGTAGTCAGAAGTAAGTATGGTAAGCACCCTCATCCAGTCATTGTCATCCCAATGCATGGCATCATGCCTCAACTGCTCATGCCTTTGCTGTTGAAGGGCTTCATCCTCAGCCCTGGCTTGTTGATCAATCTCCTCTTGCAATCGTTGAGCAGCCTCTTCCCCTAACCTTTCTTCCTCTATTTGTCTGCGAGTACGCTTCCTTGGAGGAGAGGGTGCATCAGTCATAGGCGCTTTGCCCTTGGGATCATGAGAAGGACCAGCAGATGGACCAGCAGAAGGACCAGCAGAGTCCTTCATTGGTCTGGGATCAGCAACAGCATTAGGGATGCTTGAAGGACTAGAAGGAGCAGGCAAATCATCACTCATCTTATCAGCAAAAGCAGCCCTGGCCAAAATAGTCAGCCCATCCTCCTCAACATCCTCATCAGAATCAGAAAGCACAACTTTCTTCTTTTGGCGCTTCAGTTGTGACTCTAATGCTTTAATCCTGTTCGCCAAGGGAAGTACGAAGTCCCGTGTGAGCTTGCGGTGCTGATTAAGATCATCTTCCAAAGCAACAACCTTCGCATAATACCTGTGCATAAGAGCTAGCAAAGAAGTTAGTGTAACAGGTTCCTCAGCTTCCCCACCAAGAGGACTTGGCTTGGGGGATGCATCATTGGGACCAGAAGCAACAAATGGGTCATCCATATGAGCATGAGAGCTAGATGGCTTCTTAGCAGAATGCGGAGCTGGACTAGAAGGGGGAGTATCAGCAAATGGGGACTCATGCGGGCGAGAGGAGGGGGCAGCCTTTGTGGTGGATGGCATTTCTACCACCACCTCCCTAGCGGGCTCCTCCACCTCCATATGAGGCACACCAGTAGCATGGTGCTCCTCCTCCATAGGATCATCCTCCAATAGAAGTTCCTCTTCGGCTTCATCAGCCGGAGGAATCACATTAGGATCCCCTTGGGCAAGTCCCATCATAACATCAGTAAGAGGCCTCCAAAGACCCTTAAAAACAAGTGCCATATTCGAATACACCTTGGAACTAAGCTTTGGGGTCTCATATTCCTCCTTATTCCTAGGTAGGCACATAATAACCTGCTGGCAAAACCTAGGATACATCAAGAACTTCTTCCTAGAGCCAGTACTACTAAGGTTACAAATCATACCATCAAACAAGTAACAAGAAAAGTTAAAAACACGACCCTGTGCAATACAAATCAAACCAGTAGCCAGGGGAATGGGAAATGCATCCCAACTCCCTGACTTAGACTCAAACAATGAATCAAGAAGTGAACCAGAAGCTTCTATTAGGGGGCAAACCTATTTTTCCTGGAAGTTAAACTTCCCCCTATGATTATAGCCTAGACCAGCCATCCCATCCAATACCTCTGAATTAGGGATAGAGACAATGCCACCTTCATCCTGGAGATAAAGTGCAGACCTAATAGATGCCTCAGACACCACATATGAGCGACCATCTATGGTAGCATGGATCTCTAGTGGGCGTCCCAAAACATCAACTAGGTGGGCAGTTGCCTAGAACTGAGGTATAACACTATCATACACAGTAGGGCAAACCGTAAAAGCATACCTTAGATTGGAAGCCTCGATGTATTCCAGGATGTCTGTGAACTCTTCTCGTTTAGGACCTTCGCCAAGATAGGCCACCTTGTTATGATCGGGTTTGTACTGGAGAGCAGCCATTGTTGACGATTGAAGTAATGGAAGATGATTGGTTAAAGAAGGAAAGAGTAAGAGCGTATGTGTGTGTGTATGGTTGGGATGAATGAGTCAACTGAGGGATTTGACCATAAATAATGGTCATAAAACTGTTCATTGACCCCTATGTATGGGGGTTGCCCTTTCAAAAATTAAGTCATTAATGCAAGAGTAACCACTTGCCCCTTAACCATTATTTGCAAATCCTAGTTACCAAAGATAAATAAGAAGATATATACCAGAAGTAACTTGCGTTGACTAAAAGTCAAAACGCGTAAAGGTCAACACTAGGAGCACAAAGTGGTCAATAAAAGTCAACGAAGTGAGCAGTGACCCAAAAGCAATACTAGAAGCCAACCATGAGTGAACTAGAAGGGTTTGTACCCACTAGGAGCTGAAGACTGCCACTAGGAGTAACCAAAATCTTCCACTAGAAGTTGCACACACCGCAAATACCCATAGAAACTATTGTTAGAATCTACCATATGTTAGACTGTGCAATGACATATGTACAATAGGCCTCCCCTTAGGCTTAGCCTCCCCTAAATCCTAGGCCTCAAGGATTGACCATTCCAATGTGAACCACCAAGTGGTTGAACCGCGTACCATCAAAGGCTTTAGTCAATAAATCAGCAACATTATCATCCGTATGTACTTTAAGAACCTGTATCAGTTTCTTCTCATTGGCATCCCTTATAAAATGGTGCCTAATCTAAATATGATTGGTTCGTTGATGAAAAACAGGATTCTTCACAATGTAGATAGTGCTTTGATTGTCGATGAAAATTTTGGTGTTCATGAAGTTGAACCCATAATCCAGCATCTGATTTAGTATCCACAAGACTTGTCCACAACAAATAGCAGCAGCTACGTATTCAGCTTCTGTTGAAGATGTAGCAACTATTGTCTGTTTCTTACATTGCCATAATATAAGTCTTCGACCCAAAAACTAACAACCACCAGTAGTAGATTTCATGTCATTATTAGCACCTGCATAGTCACTATCACTATAGGCTTCAAGAACAAAAGGTGAGTCCCTAGGATACCAAAAGCCTAGCTTGGGTTGTGCCTTGATATACTTGAAGATTTTCTTGACTGCATTCAAGTTGGATACTGTTGGAGCCACCTGATGTCTAGAGCAAGCACTTATTGCAAACATAATGTCCGAACGTGATGCAGTCATATACATGAGTGAGCCAATCATTGACTTGTACATGTGAACACTTACCGGAGGATCTGGCTCATTCTTGAGTTTAACTTTAGTGACTTCATAAGGTGTTGCTGCTGGTCTAAGAGGTTCCACATAAAACTTCTGAAGAATCTCATGAACATACTTGTCTTGACTTATGAAGATACCATCCGACTGTTGCTTGACTTGAAGACCAAGGAAAAATGTAAGTTCTCCCATGACACTCATCTGAAATTCGCCTTTCATTAGCTGTTCAAACTCATCACACCATTCCTTCTTAGTAGAACCAAAGATAATATCATCCACATACACTTGAACTAGGATGATGTCCTTAGCATTCCTTTTAAGAAACAGTGTTTTGTCAATAGTGCCTCTTCTATAACCGTGTTTCAACAAGAAAGTGGACAGACGCTCATACCAAGCTCTAGGATCCTGATGAAGTCCATATAGAGCTTTGACCACCTTGCAAACTTTCTTGGGATGAAGTGGATCCACAAAGCCCTTATGCTGAGTGACATAAACTTCCTCATCAATCATGCCATAGTGAAATGCACTCTTGACATCCATCTAAAAAACCGTAAAGCCAACATAAGAAGCAAAAACAAAAAACAGACGAATGGCCTCAATCCTAGCAACAGGAGCAAAAACTTCAGTATAGTCAGTTCCCTTAAGTTGTGTGTGACCTTGTGCAACCAACCTAGCCTTATTTCTCACCATTATACCCCTTGCATATTTCTTGTTTTTGAGAATCCATTTGGTACTAATTGTTGTCTTTCCATCTGGCAAGTCAACTAGGATCTAAACATTCTGAAACAAGAACTGCTGCATCTCCTCCTGCATAGCCTCCACCCAACTTTGATCCTCAAGAGCATGTGAGACTGACCTAGGTTCTACCTGTGAAAGAAAACAAGCAAACAAACAATGAAGAAAGTCTGTGTGATTATTACACTTTTGGTCTTCAATATAGCTCACAAGAGCATGATGATCAGACGTTGCTTTCTTATGCATGCGGCGAGTCTTGACAGTAGAACCAGGATCTCCAATGATATGAGTAGTAGGACGGTCTTTATTCATCTACTTAACAGGAATAGGAGCTACATCCACTTCTGGTGCCAAGTTATTAAGATCCCCAACAATGTCATCATCATATGAAGCTGAGTCTAAAATGCCATCTATTAGTTGCTTATGAATATCATCCAGCTTAGTAGAAGTCTTCTTTTGATAGTTTCCCAGGTCAGAAGGACTAGAGAATCTAGTTGAGGAAGTTGGATCACTAACCGGACTACCAATAGGTGTTAAACTTGCACTAGGAGTAACATTAGGAGCACTAGGAGTAACTTGGACAACAGGGGTACTCAAGGGAAACTCAAAGCCGCCTTGAGCAGCTGCTGTAGTAGCATCTTGTTGTTGCTTGAGCAATGTGTCAAGAGCTCCTTGTGAGTCCACAATGTCTGATGGAGAAGCATCAATAGGAGTAGCATTGGTATTTGGAGAGACTGTGGTGGAATAGGATGGAACAACAAAAGTATCATCCTCCTCATCTGAGTCCGAAAAACTAGAATGAGCACCTGCACTAGAAGTTGCAAACACTTGTGGACCTGCATCTTGGTTAGTTTTGAAATGAAAATATCCCAATGAGTCACTAAGATAATCAAGATCAAAATACCATTCAGGACCTTTTCCTTGGATGTTTGTCTTCTCCTCAAAGTACCTGAGATTAATAGTTTCAATGACACGCTTAGCATGGAGATTATAGACACGATAGGCCCGAGAGTGAGATGAATATCCCACTATGTATCCTTCATCTGCCTTGCCATCAAATTTCCCAAATAGTCACTAGTATTCAGAATGGTGACAGGACAACCAAATGGCTTCAAATAAGCAATGCTAGGTACTTTAGCTGTGAGTAGCTCATAGGGAGTCTTCTTGTGTGGATTGGTAATTGAAACCCTATTCAACACATAACTTGTAGTGTTGACAGCTTCTGTCCAAAACATGGTTGGAAGCTTGGAATCTGCAAGCATGGTTCTCACAGCTTCTATTAGAGTCCTGTTCTTCCTTTCTGCAACACCATTATGTTGAGGAGTCCTTGCAACACTATAATCTCGTTTGATACCTTTGGAATTGCAAAGTGCTATGAGGTCTGCATTTTTGAATTCTGTTCCATTGTCACATCAGATACCTTTCACCTTCTTGGACAACTGATTCTCAATGAGTGAAATGAAGTCCTTGAGATTTGAGTAGGTCTCACTTTTGGCAGCCAGAAAGAAAACCCATGTGAACCTGCTATACCCATCAGTTACCGCAAGACAGTATTGTTTATGGTCAATGCTCCTAATGGAGGTAGGACCAAATAAATCCATATGTAGTTGCTGCAATGGTTCAGTTATGAGACTGAGAACAATAATGGCCTTGAAGGATGCTTTGTGTTACTTGCCTTTGCTGCATGCAAGGCAATTGATATAATTTCTTAAAGTTTTGGGAAGTAAACCAGAGACCAAATTCATATTTGCTAATTTGTGAATGGTCTTAAAGTTTACATGTCCCATCCTTCTGTGCCATTTAGTGGCTTCATCTTCTGAGGCTTTAGCAACCAAACAAGCTAGTTGACCAGTAGGATTAACTTCATTCATCTTGATACTATAGTGATTGTGTCTTCTAGGGATTCTGAGTAGAACTTGAGAGTCATCCGGGAGCTTAAAGTCTTTGGATAACACCAGTGCTTCAGTATCCATAAAGAGAACAAACTGCTTATTGTCACAAATCTGAGAGACAGAGATCAAGTTGATGTGTTGAAGTGCTTCCACATAGTAGACCTGCTCAAAATTAAGGTTAGGTGTCTGAATAGTTACTTTGCCAGAGATCCTTCCTTCACCACCTCCAAAGTAGACCTTTCCGCCTTGAAATAGTACAAAGTTAGATAGAAGTCCTTTATTCCCTTCATGCTCCTAGAGGATCCACTATCAACAATTCCTAGAGTAGGATCTTGGTATGGAGTAACCTACAACAACAGAAAAGATATATGCAAAAGTTAGTGTCTTAAGGGGACCCAGACCTTTTCAGGTTTGAGTCTGCTTTGTGGAACTTTTGTAGATAGCCAAGAAGATTGATGAGATCCACTGTTGTTCTTAGGTTGCCTATTCATCATATGGTTGTTATTGTTTGACCAAGAACAACCTGCTGAGGGCTTAACAGCAGTACCCAAATTTCCCAACCCAAAATACATTTGGTCTAAATTAAAAGCATAATTTTGATTAAAGTTCTGAAAATAGTTGCTGGTTGGTCTATTATAGGTGCAACCATTGCTTCTCCAAAGATCAGAAGCTAAAGGAGAGGTCCTTCTAGAAGAAAAATAGGATTGGGCACATGGGTTTAGTCTTCTAGAAGAAAAAGGAGCAACTCCTGGTGGACCACGAGCAGGATAAGCTTGATAAATAGAAGGAGGTTGATCATAAAAATCACAATCCTTAATCAAATGAAATTTACTTCCACAAGCAAAGCATGTTTTAAAAGACCTTTTATTCAAATGACATTGTTTCACATTGCTAAATTTATTACACACAACTCTAGGATAATCAACATTCCTAGGACTCAATAAACTAGAACTGGAAACAGTAGAAGCAACTCTCTCTTCCTTCTTCCTAGCACTAGTAGCAGCAGGGTCATTTGTCTTGGAGCTTGTAGGTCTTGAATCTTCACTTAAACCACATGATGCATAGTCACTGGCCTTGTCACTGAAAGTACAAGAGACAAAGTCATTAGAATTAGTAGAGCTTTTTGGAGACTCATGCATCTGTGATCCATCCAAGTCAGTATGCCTAGATATGGGCATAAAAGTTCCTGTAAGAGGTGGAGGAACAACATGCATTGCTGCAGCTGGTTGAAACCTATTGTAACTAGGTTTTCCCTCCTCCTCCTTGTCAGGATCAAAGATACTTGAGAAAGATAAATCAAACACATCTTCTGAATCAATATATTTATCAAAGCCCAAACCTCTCTTATTTCTACCAGACATGCTACTATCAATTAACTTAGAAAGATTCTTGGGTGCTTTTTGCCATTTTTCAAATCGTAAGAGTGTAGCATCCAATTTTTCCTGCATGTCTTGCTTATCTTTAATACTATCATTGTTTAGTTTTTCAGTATATTTAAGCATGTTAGTGGTGTTTTCTAAATTAATGTTTAGAATTCTAATTTTATCCTCATATTCACGTTGAGTATCTTGAAGCCACCTCTTTTGTTGTTCCAATGTTTTTAAAGAACTCTTATACGCTTGAACATCTAAAAAATATTTGTCATTTTGTTCATTTAGCTCATTGTATTGAGACAACAATTCTGAATATTTATCATGACAACCAAGAGGGAAAATTTGTACCTGAGGTGAGATGCCCATAAGAGCAAATTCTTCTGCTTCCTCGGCATCAGATAGGTTCCCAGCAATCATTGCAAACACATCAGTAGAAGCTTCAGCTGTCTCAAAGGTAGCAGTCTGATGATCATTCCAGTTAACCATAGAGTCAACAGACACCAAAGCTTTCATGTCATCCTTAAGCTCTTGAACCTTGAAGGCTGAATACCTGTTCTTCTCCTGGTCAGTTTTGTTAGGGCATTCCCTAGCAAAATGACCTTGCTGCTGGCAGTTATAGCATCTAACCTTGCTTCTATCAAACCTGGCTGTCTCTCTCGGGTTGTAGTTAAATTTTCGACCGGCTTTATTTTCAAACTTATGAACCCGGAGAGTGAGCATAGCCATCTGCCATTTTAGATCCATTTCATCCAAGTCAAGTTTATCAACCTGTTTGAAATCATCAAAAGCAAGCTGCTGTTGTGGATCAACATCAGCAACAAAGAGTGAAGAACATCATCTACCATGCTACCATTCTTGGCTTTTGGTTCAGGAGTAGAAGTATGTTGAGAAGACACAGTGTAGCTTGGGCTACTAGCATAAGACATTGGACTAGATCCCATGGAACTCACAAAAGCAGAGTTAGCAAGAGTAGGAAAGGAATCACTTGAGTATCCTCTCACATGAGGCTCAAAGGTTTTGAGTTTATAAAACAGGTCATCAAAATTAAGATAGTCGAGGCCACCATTTGCTTTGAGAGAGATGACTATCTGATTCCGTGAGTGAGGTAGAGCTCTAAGAAACCTGGCATTAATGTCTCCATTGTCAGGTTTGGACGTGAGTTGATTCAACTGGCTAAGTATCTTTTGGAACCTATCATACCCTTGATGAATACCTTCAGTTTCAGAGATCTTGAATTCTGTGAATTCATCTCTCAGCATGGATCTGTGCATTTTCTTTGATTCCTCATTCCCTCAAAACCTTGCCTTTACTCCATTCCAAATCTCTCTAGCATCATCCAAGTGATAAAAATCACCCATGTGATCATCAGGAAGGGACTGAAGCAAAATAGTTTTTGCTTTGATTTCCTTCTGAACAGGTGTGATTTCTTCATGAGTTTTAGGATCTAGAAGGATGACATTACCATTCTTATCTCTTCCATTAAGCTTCTTACTGTTGCCATTCTAAACAATTTTCCAAAGGTCTAGATCAGTGTTGGTGATCCAGCATTCCATCTTCATTGCCCAGCTATCATACTCATCCTTCTTCAAGAGAGGGATTTTTCCATTTGTATTGGAAACAGTAGCAACGATTTGCTGAGGTTGCTGTATTTTAGAGGTGCTTGCATCTCCTGTTTTAGTAGAACTAGAGGCAGACATGATTAAACAAAGATGTTAGTAAAAAGAAAAAATGATTCTTCTTGTGCAGAGACTCTCCCAGGCTCTGATACCACTTGTTGGGTCCACTAGATATGGATCTTGCAGCCTGTTAAGGATGGTGAACGACTTCTGTAATCACAAGTCTGTTCACAGAGAGACTCTAGATAACCTACACAGTATAAGCGCGGAATACAAATACTATGAACAAGAAGAAACAGAATAACTATAATGACTTGATCCTTACCAAGGATTTCTAATATTAATATGAACTAAATAATGTTTGATGAAGGTGTGTTTAACCCTTCTTCCAATGGTTACTTTTATACTACAAAGAAACCCTAATACATCATTAAACCAAAACGTGTAATTCTGATATGCATATCCTTTCCTAACATATCTCATGCATATCCTAACAAACTACTCAAAATAATAATGTTTGATTTTCTAAAGACCATGAGCACGTGATGCTCCTACTACTACTAGGACCAGGAGGAACTACATACCTCCTAGCATACCTATTACAAATGACTATTACATAGGTCCTAACAGTTACCTTAGCCATATACATGCATGACCAGTTTTACCTAGTTATGGAGGTACCATAACCATAACACTAGAGGCACCAGTGTTATGACTTCACCATGGCGGAGTGATAGCTCGCGGCGCCCCTTTCAGTTTATTTGGCCTTTATTATTATATTATCATGTGGGGCGTATGGGTGCATCCTAGTTACAGTGTCAGTCAGGATTTCATGGTAAAGGTGGTATGTGCCTTGCATCCTTCACAAGGAGCTGATCCCTCCTACCCATTACCATTTAATTAGAGGAATCCCCTCTAATTTGCATGACGAGGTCACCCCTCCAAGTATTTATTCACGTTGTTGACCTCATGACCTATATTGGCTTTTGGTATATTAAACTAATACATATTTTCATAAGTTACATAAGTTATGTTTTCAGAACTAAAACCAATAAACATGACATACATCTAGGTTTTCCTAGGAATTATTCATTTCTGCTGCAATTCATGCTTTACATGCTTTATATGCTTTCATTCCTTTATGTCTTTATGTTATGCTATATATCCGTGCACTGAGCGTTATGCTCAGCTGTTTTCCATTTCCATGTTCCGAAACGGCAGGTTCCCAAGGTCGCAAGTAGGAACTCCAGAGTATGTGCATTCGGATGGAAGCTATCCAACCCCTTTTACCTTATGCATTTATTCCTACTTTTTTATACTTTACTTCTTTTGGACATTATTTAGTCCTTTCATCTACAGTACTTAATATTGCTTGTGTGTGAGTTACTTAGACTACCGATGTTTGATTCCGGTATTTCTATTTATGGTCATGAATGTTTAGACATTTACCTTGCATGCTTTGATGACACGCCATATTTTACTGTAGCATTCCATCTTAACAAATGGGGTGTTATAATTATGGTATCAGAGCCCAAGGTTTTGACCTGTAGCTCTGTAAAACATGACCTGTGACTTATGGGTAGTCACCATCGTCTTCCTAAAACTGACAGTTGGTTTTCATGCATTCATTCATTTTCATTTTAATTTCATGCATTCATATCATTTTCGCAGGTTTATGACTAAGTAATGGTTGGTACAGGACTGGCCCTATTTAGTTGCATGTGCTTTTATCGAAACTTTTAACTTTTGGACCGACCCATAGGTGTCCCCCACTATGTCTTTTGTTTTGGGTGAACTGACCATGGGCGTTTACCCTCGCGCATATAAAAGTTTTTATAAACTGCATCATGCATTCTACATTGTTTCATGCATTATAAACTACTTCATTGCTTTATACATTGTTCATACATTTTTATGTTCATCGCATTTCAGACTTATCATTTATGTTGCATTTTGTTTTAAACTGTCAGATGGTGAACACACGCAATGCTCAAGAGTTGGCTACAACTGTCAATGCAGCTTTGCAAGCCATCCTTCCCCAACTTCGCAATGAAATCAGGGACGAAGTTCATGCTGAAATTCAAGCTCATGGTGTTCAATTTGGCCCTAATCCTGAAAACCAATACAACAATAATCCTCCTCCACCACCACCTTTGACTCTTATGACTTGGTTGGAGCGATTTAACAAACAGCGACCCCGTTCGTTTGAGCAGACTAACAGCCCCAATGAGGCTGAGGCTTGGATTTCTCACATCGAGAAGATATTCTATGCGATGGGTTGTGACGGTGTTTTCAAGGCAAGACTGGCTTGCTATAAGTTTGAAGGTGACGTGCTGGAGTGGTGGAAGTCTGTCAAGCAGTCCAATGGTGGTGATAATTGGGTTGCACTTTTGACATGGGACCAGTTTAAGGAGCTCTTCCTTAATTAGTACTTTCCACATGCTGAACAGGAGAAGCTTAAGCGGGATTATCATAATAACCGACAGGTTGATGGGGAGAACAATAATGAATTCATGCAAAGGTTTCTCCGTTTGGCTGGTTTCTTGGGAGCAGCAGCTGGTGCTGCTGAGGAGCAAGCTTAGAAGTTTCATTGGGCTCTTCGCACTTTGGTTGCCAACAGTTTGGTTTGTTCTACGTTCACTACAGTAGCACAGGTGGCCGATGCAACCCGAAAGCTTGAGATGCTTCAGTTACGAGAGGAGTTTGGTGATGATCGAGCCGTGAAGAGGTATCTTCACTCACCAATTGTAAACCATGCATTTCTTTCAGTATTTCCATTTTCATATCATCCTCTATTCAACTTTACATTTCAGACAGAAGACTGACGACCGTAAGCCTACGACCGTTCAACAACAAGCATCTAAAGGAAACGGTCAGACCAACGACCGTTCTGGTTCAGAGAGGCGTGGCGGTAATGATAATTACCGTAACAACGCTAATAACTCGAACAACAGAAGGTCCCTGTATTTACCTTCTTTCATGTTAAACGATCTTATGTTATGATATTATGACACTCCAACGATTCTAATTCTGGAACAACAACAATGACAGGGATCAGGACCGTAGAGGTTCACAACCTAACCGTTCTACCTCATCTGGTAATTTCAAACCTTCTATGTAATTATGTTTATGTTCCACGATCATGTCTCATACATGTAATCCTGAAACAAGCTCTCAGCTATCTAGGACGCCTGCTGGAGGATTCATACATCCTATCTGTCCTACTTGTTCGTGTAGACACTTTGGTGTTTGTCGCCGAGGTACTGGTGGTTGTTTCAAGTGTGGCCAACAAGGCCATCAGCAGAAGTGAGATAGAAGGCACCTCTGGACATGCTGACACCAAACCACCTCCTACTTCTGGTCGCGTGTTCACTGCTACTAGAGATCAGGCAAACAAGACTTCAGGTACCATCACCGAAAATCTCTTTATGAATGGTTTGGTAGCATGCGTTTTGTTTGATACTGGAGTGACTTATTCAGTCATATCCACTACTTTTGTTGTACGTGTTAGTATTTCCCCTATTCCATTAGATAATGCCTTATGCATTTCCACGCCACTTAGGGAATCTGTATGAATCACTCAGGTGTACAGAGATCTCCCCCTAGAATTTGATGATAATATGCACAGAGTTGACGCACTTCCTTTGGACATGTGCGATTTTGATTTGATATTGGGCATGAACTGGTTATCCAAACACCATGCTACGATTGACTGCCACACTTATCAAGTTATCTTCGGTGATGTTAAATCTCCAGAGTACATACACCATGGTTTTCTACCAGGGAGGTCAGTACAAGTTATTTCATCGATGGAGGCGCGTGCATTACTAACACACGGCTGTCAGGGCTTTATAGCCAATATTCATGACATTACTGCCGAGTCTCCATCGATCCAAGATCAACCTATTGTGTCAGACTTTCCTGACGTTTTTCTAGATGAATTTTCGGGCATACCACCTGTTCGTGAAGTCGAGTTTGGAATTGAGCTCATCCCAGGTGCAGAGCCAATTTCCAAATCTCCTTATCGCATGGCTCTTATAGAGCTTAAAGAACTAAAAGATCAGCTGCAGGAACGTCTGAAACGAGGTTTCATCTGTCCCAGTGCATCGCCATGGGGTGCACCGGTACTTTTTGTGAAGAAGAAAGACGGCAGCATGCGTTTGTGTATAGACTATCGTGAACTGAACAAGATCACAATCAGGAATCGTTATCCTTTGCTACAAATTGATGACCTTTTCGATCAACTTCAAGGCGCCAAGTATTTCTCCAAGATTGATCTGAGGTCCGTCTACCATCAGTTACGGGATAAAGAGCAAGATGTTTCTAAGACTGCTTTCCGTACGCGTTATGGGCACTACGAGTTCGTATTCATGCCATTCGGACTCACAAATGCTCTAGCAGTCTTCATGGATTTGATGAACCGTGTTTTCCACGAGTTTCTGGACAAGTACGTTATAGTGTTCATTGATGACATCCTGATTTTCTCAAAATCTAAGGAGGAACACGAGGAACATCTTCGTATAGTCTTGCAGAGTCTTCGTTAGAAGCAGCTGTATGCCAAGTTCTCCAAGTGTGAGTTCTGGTTAAGCAAGGTGGTATTTATGGGCCATATTATATCTGTAGAAGGGATCACCATGGATCCTACAAAGGTCGAAGCTATCACCAAATGGCTGAGACCTACATCTGCAACTGAGGTCAGAAGTTTTCTGGGTCTAGCTGGCTACTACCGCAGGTTTGTAGAGAACTTCTCACGGTTAGCCTTACCTTTGACTAAGCTGATGAGGAAAGAAGAGAAATTCGTCTGGACGGAAGAGCGAGAGAAGAGATTTAAAGATCTTAAGCAGAAGTTAGCGAATGCACCTATTCTTACTCTCCCATCTGGCTCAGGTGGATTTCAGATATATAGTGACGCTTCAGGAAAGGGTCTAGGTTGCGTTCTCATGCAACATGGGAAGGTTATTGCATACGCATCACGGTAGCTAAAAACTTATGAAGAAAACTATCCTACTCATGATTTGGAGCTTGCAGCAGTTGTTTTCTCATTGAAGATCTAGAGACATTATTTGTATGGTGAATCACGTGACATATTCCCCAATCACAAGAGTCTCAAGTACATCTTCACCCAGAAGGAGCTGAACATGAGACGGAGGAGATGGCTAGATCTATTGAAGGACTACGACACCAACATTCAGTACCATCATGGTAAGGCGAATGTGGTGGAAGATACTCTAAGCAGAAGGTCGGGTATGATCGCTGACATCTGGATTGCAAAGGAGATCATCCATGACCTAGAGATGACTGGTATTCTGTTCTGTGTACGAGGACAACATGGTTACTGGGCGAATCTTAGAGTGGAACCAGACCTATATTCTAGGATCAAGGAAGCTCAGAAGGAGGATGGTGAGATTTAGGCTATCATTCAGAACCTTGATCAGCAGACGGAGTTTTGTGCTGAAAATGACGGTATCTTATGGCAGGGCACTAGACTAGTGGTTCCTGATGACTCTACCCTCAGGGAAGCTGTGTTGACTGAAGCTCACGGCTCTCTATTTACCATATATCCTGGTTCTACCAAGATGTACAACGAAATCAAGCAGCATTTTTGGTGGAGTGGTATGAAGCAGGATGTTGCCACCTTCGTTTCTAAATGTATGATCTGCCAGCAGGTTAAGATCGAACACCAGCGAGCTAGTGGGTTACTAAAACCACTAGATATTCCAGCATGGAAGTGGGACAAAATCGCCATGGATTTTGTTACTGGTCTTCTTGTGACTCAGAGGAAGAACGAAGCCATCTGGGTTATTGTTGATAGATTTGTAGAAACCAGAAGGGGGGGTTGAATAGTTTCTCATCGGTTTATCTCCTAGTTAAAATTCCTTTCAATTAGGTGAGTGCACAAAACTATCTTTTACTTGAAATCTAGTTGCATAATGATTAGGTTCAATTCTAATGCATTAACAATGTGTAGTAAGTATAATGATAATGAATGTAAGTAATGAGTAAGGAAAGATTCAAACCTAGTAGGAAGACACCAAGATTTATAGTGGTTCGGCAACAAGGCTCTATCCTCGTTCCTACTCCACTCCTCGAGTACACCTTACTCGAGATTTCCACTATATCCACAAGCTCCCTTCTTGGCGGAGAAAACCTTACAACGTCGCTTACATTATTTTCCGACACTAAGCTAAATGTCGAGACCTAATCTTAGCTAGGACCAATCTACACAACGTCTCCCACTTCACCATTTTACGACACAAAGCTAGATGTCGAGTTCTAATCCAAAGCTAGAACCAATCTTCACAACGTTTCCCACTTCACCATTTTCCGACACAAGGCTAGATGTCGAGTTCTAATCCAAAGCTAGAACCAATCTTCACGACTCTTCACTTTGAAGCTAAGTGAGAACTTCACACAACACAACTACATATCACTTTATAGTTTAGTGCGAACTCATAACACACAACCACGTCACTTTATAGTTTAGTGAGAACTAACACAACTAATTACAACTCAATTAAACATATCCAAGTACACACATGTAGCTTGGATCTACAACACAAATCCAAGCACACACATGTGCAATGGATTTACACAACTCTAATCCAAGTATTCACATATAACTTGGATGAACACAACTAGTCCAAGTATTTACAAATACATTGGATCTACACAAGACACAAATAAACAAATGATGAACATGACTAGATCTTTAGGAGAAGGTGATCTTCATCAATGCTTCATCTTTAATCACATCACAAGTGTGTGAGTGATCTTCTCTTTGTACAAGGTAAAGAAGGAGATCAAGAGGATAATCATGAGTAAACATACTTAACACATTAAGTGATCATTTACAAATGACTAGGATTAGATAGGAGAAAGAAGGCTGAAAGAGATGTCCAAAAAGGGTTGATGAGAATGCAGATTTGATCCACTATTTATAGAAGACAAATGCCAACGGCTATCTGGGGGCGGTTCCTTATCTACCCAGGCGGTTCCTTATCGATAAGGAACCGCGTAGGCACTTAAGGAACCGCGGGTACTAGACTCTGCTCCTTTTTGTCTTTTAGTGAATTTGAAATATCTTAGGTTGTTTTAACCTTCAAAGGATATTCTTATGGCATTTGGAATATGCCATATTCAAATTTACATTTTCATTTTAATAAAACATTTTCTTAAAAATAAAGTTTATTAAAAATCTTTTGTTACATTTGACAAAAGCAAGTTTTAAGGCTAATCACTTTTATGATCACTAAGCATGATTAAGATATGTTAGTGTAATGATTATTACCTTGATGATAGTGTTTGTTAGATAATTCGTTTTATGATTGTGTTTGACAATAAATGTCTTTGTAATTTGTCTTGATCAAAACTAAGAAATATTAATTAATACTAACAATATTTTTAGGCATTGCTTTGCATTAACAATCTCCCCCTTTTTGATTACACTAAACTATAAAGTCATTTACGTAAAGTACAAGTTTTTTCGAATTATTAACGAGTTTATCACTATCATTTCTCCCCCTTTGTCGAAGCAAAAAGGTTAGCACAAGTCTTTGAAGAAGAAAAGAACCGGACTTTTGCTAGTAGCTCCCCCTTGGTGCTTACTCCCCCTTGCTTGGGGCACCAAGAAAATGAGCTAAGGTGACATGCTACACAAAGGTTAGAAGAAAGAAAAGAAACACCAATGTATGTATGTGCACTACCTACTAACTAACTTGAGAGGGAGAAGAAAAAGAAATCTCAAATTAGAAGCAAGCATTTGCTAAGTATGTCCAAAGAGTTTGTATTGACAACATCATAGTTCAATTGGTGGAATAAAGGAAGAAAAGAAACATCTAAACCAATCAAAGATGATTTAAAATGTCAATGGGTTAAAATTTAGAATTTATGGAATCACCCATAATCAATTTTAAGTTTTAACCATGATCAACTCTTTAACAAATGTATGAAATAGAATTAAAAGGAAAGATAACACACATAACATTCATATTACATAAATATGAAATAACATACAAGAGAAATATTCATACACACCAATATGAATATTTAAAGCAAAAAAATATGGAAAATAAACCACAAAGCATAAACTACTCTAATAGTGACAATCTTCCAAGATTGCTTAAGTTTTATTGACTCAAACAACTAAAGTACAAAATGTGCCTTAGTTGGAAAAGAAAGATGACGAAGCATCATTCGAAGTTTTGTTCACGAGAACAAAAACTTTGAGAGGAGGTCTAGTGGGGAGGAATTCAAGGAAATTTAGCTTGTCATAGATATGAGCAAGTGCAATTTGTTGAAAACGACAACAAGCACACGAGGAACCATGATGCAAAACAAAGTCGTTAGATGGGGGAGGTCCATAAAAAATAGAGGTTGATGGAGATGGAGATAATGGATAAGAGATGTTTTCACAATGCCTAGTGAGGTTAGGGAAAGAAGATAGGTCATTGAGTTGAGAAGAGTTGAAAGGTTTTGGTGGTGGTGGAAGAATTTCCTTTTCTCTGGTAATTGGATTTATAGAGTAAGTCTCATTCCAATATTGAATCGGAGAGAAAGAGGAATTCTTAGAGGATTTTGGAGAAGAAGAATCATGAGGATTCTTGTTCTTTTTTATCCAAATGGTTTTAACTGAGATTTTCAGTTTCTTTGAAAGCTTAGAAGAAGAAGCTTTAGGTTGAGAAGTTTGTGACAAAGAAATGTCAAGGTTAGGAAAGGAAGAATTAGGCATTATGAGGGGTGAAGAAAATAACTCTCAAAAGATAAGAATTTAAAGAAAATAGACAAGGCAAAGATTTGAAATAAAAAAGAAAGGTCTTAGGAAATGTTTATCCAAATTGGGTAACCAAGGAATCTTAACCAAGACAGTGGTCAAAGAAGAAAGACAAAAAATAAGCCAAGAACGGCTTTACTAAGCGCGGTTCCTTAATATAGCCCGCGGTTCCATATCGATATGGAGCCGCCTGAGGGCTAAGGAGCCGCGTCCAGTGGACATCAAACCTTGATTTTCAAAAGTTTTGGAGAAAAAAAAAGACTTTTTCAAAATTTTGCAAATCTTGGATTTTTACCTCTTTTAGCACTAGAGTATGCTAAGGTTGCATAAAAGCAACACATTCACAAAGAATTTCTTGACAAAGGGTGATAAAATATTTAGATAACATTTTGGTCCAATTTTAAGTCAAGTTTTTAGAGGTTGTAATAGATTTAGGTTTTAAATAAATTGAAGTTGATTAATGTGATCACATAGATTAAAACACATAAAAACTAAATCCATAAATCATCCACATGAGAAAATCATGAGGGAAAAGAAAGAAAATACAAGAAATAAAAAGACAATTAACTACTACAAAGATACCTAAAAACTAGGTCTTGAATTTATAGATCTCTTTGGCTTGACCTTCTTTTAAAAAACATGTTATTTTGAAAACCATCATTCTTTTAAAAAACAAGGCAAGAAAGAAATCATGCAACCTTCTATGAAGACCAAGCATCTCCAACCTTAGGTTTTGAATGATGTAGTTATTATAGAAACAACATGGGAAATATCCACCATGAGCTTCTAGGAACCCAAAGAAGTAAGGATCACCCATAAAGTGGGGAATAGGAATGCCCAAAATAGGAGCATTAGTGTTTGAGGGTGGAGGAGGTGGTGGAGGCATAGTTCCAAGGGTGAGATTGGAGAATTTGGTGGAGTGAAATGAGAGGTAACCAAAGGCTCAAGTACAAAGGGGATACTTTGTAGAGGTTGTGGTTGATAAATCCCATTCAAAGGAGGACTAAGGGTGAAAGGTGAAGAAAGCTCATTCATTCTTGATTGGAATGAAGAGGAGGTAGAACCATGTGAATGGTTAGTACCATGGGTTGAGTTTGTCTTGCATGGAGCAAGGGGTGGTGAAGGTGAAGAAGAAATCAGAATGGGAGAGATCTCATTTTTGGGAGTGTAAAAAGATGAAGAACCAATGTTAGGTATCTTAATCTTAATTTTGAGGCTTCTTTTGGAGGAGGAAGTTTTGGAGGAAGTGGATGTTCTAGTGGACACCATGGTTGTATGTTGAGGTTTAGAGAAGAGTTGAAGAGATGAAGAACACAATCAACAAGAGAGGGTTTAAGAAGAGAAGGGAATGATCCAAACTAGTGATGGGTTAAAATCATTTTAGGTGAATAATGAAATTAGGTACCCTAGTTTAGAAACGTGCATGTTTTTTAAATTTTTTATCAAAGTTTTACACAGATTAAGGAAAACAGTGTAAAGCAAAGATTTTGTCGAAACAGGGATAAGCGGTTCCATATGTAGGTTTGCGGTTCTTTATCACTAAGGAACTGCGGGTTCGATAAGGAACCGCGATCAGTGGTGTCAAAAATATGCACTTCCTCAAACTATGGTCAGCCCAGATTTCACACAGGTAAATAGCAAGCCAAGTTAACTATAAATCAAAATCTAGGAAGCAAACAAACACATAATATGCACAAATCTATGTAAATCGAAAGAACGATTACACAGTTTAATTAAGGATTAAAATAGTTAGTAATCCAAACATAAAACATTAGTTGATAAACACAAAATAAAAGAATTCAACACCACAAAACATGTCCAACAACATGTTCATCATGAATCAAATCCAAGTCATCATCTCTTTTTCTTGCCAAATCCCTTGATCAAATTCCCCAAGTATTTGAATCCCTTTCATGACTCCAATCGATGATCAAACAACACACCTCGAGTCCTAAGATTTTCACGGTAGAGACACTCCATGTTGAGGTCTTCCGGTACTTCACTTGTGGAATGGTGAGGAGGAGGAGCTAAGTCTTCAAGTCCATCCACGAATGAGTTTGTGGATTGACGAGAGTTACTTGAAGACCCGACATGATCACTAGTACCTATGACATCACCATCACTTGTTGGCATGTAGAAGTCCTCAACGTCGGACTCTTGTTGATCATGTTTTCTCAAACCTTTATCACTTCTAGGCTTTCTTTCATATACCTCTTGAATAGGTAACATCACCCATTGAACCGGTTGAAAGCGAGTGAAGTCAAGGAAGGGAAAATCATGAACAACCCTCTTAAAAAGGCGAGTAAGAAGCATAACATAGGGAAGATTTGTGTTTCGCTTAGAGATACCGTAATTAATTCGACGAGCGATATAGTATGCCAAGTTGTACTTGGTTTCGGTAAAGATGCAAAATAGCATATGCACCATACACGCCGGAATGTGATCCCGGTTCCCACCAAGACAAAATACATTCTCCCTAAGGATCTCGGCCCAACGAACCATATAGTCCTTAAGGTCCCTTGAGAGAACCTCATAACGATTCACAAGTCGTTTATTAGAATGAAGGCTTCTCACAACGTTTCCATCACGCTCTTTGGAAATGATTTCAAGGATAAAATCAAGATCAACTTCACTGTGGTCATTCGGAGGTTTATCGTTGGATTCATCGAGAGCATCAAGTCTCCATTTGTCCATGAAACAACAAATACCTTCAAATGGAACACCAAGAATTTGATCAAAGGTTTAGAGAGAGTATTGAATGACTTGATCATTCAACAAGAGTCTAACGAATATTCTACCATTGAACTCAAAGATAGAATAGGTGCTAAAGAACTCCAAAAGAAATACGGGATATATCTCTTCATCTATGTAAAGCAAACAATCAAACCCCGTAGGCTCAAACATAGATTTGATATAATCATAATCCGTAATTTCTTCATCGACAGTTCTACCCTCATGGAAACAACGTTTTGAAAGAGATGGATAGGTGTTTTGGAGTTGGGTAGAAGCAAAAATTTGAGAAAGGTTTGGTATATATCGTCTAGTGTTTTGATGATCTCTTTGGTATCTTGAAGGCATGATTTGTACCAAAATACAATAAACAAAAATATTTCTCCAATCACTCATATGAAAAATAAAAATAAAAATTCAAAAGATGAGAATGTGTTTCATCAACAGCTTGACAAACAAAGGATTAATCCTTGTCATTCTCATGTTCACAATGTACCCATTTCATCATTGATCAAAACATATGAACTATGTAAAATCAACAATGAACTAGAACATTGGTTTTTCAAAACAAGGTTTTTAGGTAAGCATTTAACAATGCCATTACCAACTTGTTCATGGGTTCATATCAATTCCATCAATCAACCAAATTATTTAGTCAAATTCGGATTTGTTCTACAAATGGGTTTTAGTGAAATCTCAATGAATATGAACCTAAGGAATCATAGTAACAATACTATGTCAACTCTTATTCCTAGTAAGGTTCCAATTCAATGTGAATTTTAAAAATCCCCAATTATGAATGTATGAACCCTAGAACATATTAGATTAAATTGAAAGAAATAACTTACAATTAATTGATCTTGGATGATAGATGAGTGAAACCCACGAACTTGAATCAATTAATTTGAGTGATTGAAGGTTTTTGAAGCTTCAACAATGGTAGAAAAACGAAAAAACCGTCGACTGTGAGTGTGAAGGAGAGAGAAGGTTTTGTTTGAAAAAGGGTATTTTATAAAAACTAGCACTCTGACAAATATTCTGCCCGCGGTTCCTTATCGATAAGGAACCGCGTTATTGAACCGCTAGAGATAAAGAACCGCCTACAGAGGCAGGTTTTTATAAAAAAAAACAATGAATTTTTGAAAACCAAAATTTAAATATACTTAAAATATATCTTAAACCTTTTAGGATATCATTGGATCACCACAACACTAGGTAATAATGCCTTATTGAAATACGAGTTGAATCGAGATGGGAAAAGACCGAAACGAATAAACGACTACTCGTAGCAAAGAAGCAAAGGGAGAGGAGTCAATGGAAGTGAATCAAGACCAAGAACATTTCTCAAGAGACAAGTGACATTCTTCAAATTGAGGAGGTGAAGAGCTTGTGTCATATATAGTGGTTTAAGACGTGCCTTTCCGGCAAAAGTCTAAACGGCTTTGGTAATGAATTATACCAAGCAATTTTGATGCATAGAATAAGATCATTTTCAAGAGTAGTTTTATTCTATTTCAAAACATGAGAAAAGTATAGATTCACTTTCTCTCCCACATGATCGGATAATTATTGCTAGAATTAACAATAACAATATCCTTAGAATATTTCAATTCAAAATGTGTAAAATCCACCTACAACTTAATGAAGTAGTTTGGTATCTCAAGGGATTCACTAATCATCCTAGAGATGAGCTTAATGGCACAAGTTACACATGATATTGGGCCTACTAACCGTAAGGGTGCAAACCATAGAAATCATGTTTGATACTTTAAGCTTCTACTAACTCATCCTACATCTCCATAGTGAGTCAAGTATCCAAGCAATGAAGGTTTGAGAGGGAAAAAGAAAATAATCACAAACCACAAATAAATGTCAAGGCAAGGATGCCAAGAACAATCATATAGTCTATTAATGATCAAAATAATTATCAATAGGGCGTGTGGAAGAACAAAAGCGTACCTTGGACACAAATTGCATTCCGAGCTTTCAAGGAACCAATGCAAAGCCCAACTATAACTAATAGTGACTACTAAGTCTTCAAAGACTAGTATCACTCCTACCCATCTTGATATCATCATTCAATGAGGTTGGAAATCAAAGAAGACGGGTCTTCTACAAGTGTAAGCAACTCAATCCATAATCAATAGAATGATTTATCTTCATGAGTACCTACACATAACAAGATGCAAACTAGTAGATACATTTCAAGAGTAGATCTAAAATGCATTAATACTACTAATCTAAATAAGATGCAATATTAGCAATTTAAAAAGCTTATTTTCAACAAAAATAGTTTTGACCAAAGAAAAACTTTAGTACAACTTAACCTTCTAATTTGAGGAGACAATGGATCGATCCAAGTTTTAAAGTACATATACTTCAAAGATCTTGTGTCACCATCGCTCTGATACCAATTGTAGAAACTAGAAGGGGGGGGGGGTGAATAGTTTCTCATCGGTTTATCTCCTAATTAAAATTCCTTTCAATTAGGTGAGTGAACAAAACTATCTTTTAATTGAAAGCTAGTTGCATAATGATTAGGTTCAATTCTAATGCATTACAATGTGTAGTAAGTATAATGGTAATGAATGTAAGTAGTGAGTAAGGAAAGAAACAGCCTAGTAGGAAGACACCAAGATTTATTGTGGTTCGGCAACGAGGCTCTATCCTCGTTCCTACTCTACTCCTCGAGTACACCTTACTCGAGATTTTCACTATATCCACAAGCTCCTTTCTTAGCGGAGAAAACCTTACAACGTCGCTTACATTATTTTCCGACACTAAGCTAAATGTCGAGACCTAATCTTAGCTAGGACCAATCTACACAACGTCGCCCACTTCACCATTTTACGACACAAGGCTAGTTGTTGAGTTCTAATCCAAAGCTAGAACCAATCTTCACAACATTGCCCACTTCACCATTTTCCGACACAAGGCTAGATGTCGAGTTCTAATCCAAAGCTAGAACCAATCTTCACGACTCTTCACTTTGAAGCTAAGTGATAACTTCACACAACACAACTACATATCACTTTATAGTTTAGTGAGAACTCACAAGACACAACCACATCACTTTATAGTTTAGTGAGAACTAACACAACTAATTACAACTCAACTAAACATATCCAAGTACACACATGTAGCATGGATCTACACAACACAAATCCAAGCACACACATGTGCAATGGATTTACACAACTCTAATCCAAGTATTCACATATAACTTGGATGAGCACAACTAGTCCAAGTATTCACAAATACATTAGATCTACACAAGACACAAATAAACAAATGATGAACATGACTAGATTTTTAGGAGAAGGTGATCTTCATCAATGCTTCATCTTTAATCACATCATAAGTGTGTGAGTGATTTTCTCTTTGGACAAGGTAAAGAAGGAGATCAAGAGGATAATCATGAGTAAACATACTTAACACATTAAGTGATCATTTACAAATGACTAGGATTAGATAGGAGAAAGAAGGCTAAAAGATATGTCCAAAAAGGGTTGATGAGAATGCAGATTTGATCCACTATTTATAGAAGACAAATGCCAACGGCTATATAGGGGCGGTTCCTTATCTACCCAGGTGTTTCCTTATCGATAAGGAACCACGTAGGCACTTAAAGAACCGCGGGTACTAGACTCCGCTCCTTTTTGTGTTTTAGTGAATTTGAAATATCTGAGTTTGTTTAAACCTTCAAAGGATATTCTTACGGAATTTGGAATATGCCGTATTCAAATTTACATTTTTATTTTAATAAAACATTTTCTTAAAAACAAGGTTTATTAAAAATCTTTTGTTACATTTGACAAAAGTGAGTTTTAAGACTAATCACTTTTATGATCACTAAGCATGATTAAGATATGTTAGTGTAATGATTATTACCTTGATGATAGTGTTTGTTGGATAATTCATTTTATGATTATGTTTGACAATAAATGTCTTTGTAATTTGTCGTGATCAAAACTAAGAAAGATTAATTAATACTAACAATGTTTTTAGGCATTAACTAAATCTGCTCATTTTTTGCCGATCCACAAGGAACATCCAGTAAGCAAATTAGCAGACACTTTCAGAAGGAGATCATGAGACTATATGGTACACCATCAGAAATCATCTCTGACAGAGATCCCCGTTTCACATCACGTTTCTGGCGGAGTCTATAGAAAGCTTGGGGCACTAGACTTAAGCTCAGCATTGCCTTTCATCCTTAGACCGACGGACTGTCGGAACATACCATTCAGACATTGGAGGACATGCTGCGGGCGTGTGCTCTAGAGTGGTCAGGAAGCTGGGATGATTATATATTTCTAGTGGAGTTTGCATACAATAATAGCTGGCACGCTAGCATCAAGTGTTCTCCTTTTGAGATGTTGTATGGTAGGAAGTGTCGCGCCCCAATCTGCTGGGATCAGGTGGGCAAACGATTGCTTGAGGGTCCAGAGATGATTGAGGTGACCAATGAGAAGGTCACTGTCGAAGCTTTAGAAAGCTCGTGCTCGCCAGAAGAGCTATGCTGATAAACGTCGTAGAGATGTATCTTTCAACATAGGTGATCACATTTTCCTCAAGGTATCACCTGCACGAGGAGTTAAACGTTTTGGAATCAAAGGGAAGCTCAATCCTCGCTTCATTGGACCGTTCGAAATCATAGAACGCGTTGGTGAAGTGTCATATCGTTTAGTGTTACCGCCTCAGCTATCACACGTTCACAACGTGTTCCATGTGTCCTTACTTAGAGGATACAACTATCATCCAGTTCATGTAGTCCAGTACCCGCTTGATCAGATTCGAGAGGATCTTTCATATGTCGAAGAACCCGAGAGAGTTCTTGAACGACAAGATCGTGTCATGCGGAGGAAGACGATTCCTTTCGTCAAAATCCTCTGGAGGGATCATCCTGAGCGGGAAGCCACTTGGGAGTCTATACGGACTTCTTACCCTCATTTCCAGTTTTGATTCGGGTATGTTTCTTTCAGTTTATATTTTCTCCAATTCGAGGATGAATTGTTCTTTTAGAGGGGAAGAGTTGTAAAACCCGCATTAAAATACTATGAACAGTACACATGAACAGTGAACATACGAAAATACGATAAAATTAAAACTTTCCATTTATAATATAATTCACGTGTCATGATATTGATTAACATGTACTTATGTATATATTATAAATGTATGACGATCACGACATATAAAATCCACGATAACTAAACATGAACGAATACGAATATAGTTTAACTTAATAAAAGCTTCGGGTTTTCCTTGTGGGCCCCATATACCGCGGCTAGAGACGAAGAAAGTAGAAAGATCGGCCTTTGGCCCATGACCCATTAAAAACCCATGTTAAGTAAAAACACAGAAAAGTTTTATCATAACATTAGGCTAAAGAAAAAAATCAAGAACCCTGCCTCCTTCTCTCTTCCTTGCCGCCGGCTACCATCAACCCAAAGGGGTGTTCGGGACATTTTTGCTAGTTGATTTATGTGTAAGTGTTCGGTAAAATCAAAACCCTTTCTTTTCTTTTTAATTCTTTATAGAATCCAAGTCCTTATTTTAATTAATCTAAAAAACAAGTTATATAAACACGGGGATTAATTAAATCATGACAAAAGAGGGTGTTTTGGTGTTTGTTGTTCGACCGAGACCCACAAACCGAGAGCTGAAGCTCTCGGCGTGGCTGCTACACCACTACTGAGACCCTCAAAGGGCTCGACTGGGGTTGGTTTGGCTCGGATGAAGGCAAGGGACCCCGACTCGAGGTCGGGGTATGGTGTTGGTTTGGATCGAGTGTCAACCGAGACAAATAGGGTCTCGGTGGGACTTTTTGTTTTGGGCAGTGGGAACCGGACAACAAAAGCAGTGGGAACCGGGTTGAACCGGCGGCTAACCGATGGGAACTGAGCCGACAGCTCCTAGCCGTTGCTCGGCAGCGGGTAGAACCACTCGGACAGTGGTAACCGGCTAGGCCGGGTAGCCACTGTCAAGGGTGTTTGGCTCGGCTTATATGTGTGACACGGGTACGGGCTGGGGTTATATTTAAAACACGGGTTCGGGTTTCGGGAAAAGATTAAAATCAAAAAATATGTTTAATTAAATAATTTCCTAGACTATTTAATTTAATTAAATTCATGACTTAGGTTAAATATTAAAATTAATATTTCATGTATAACCTAAAGTATTTTACTTAGCTTAATATAATTAAAACATGTATTTTTAATTAAATTCTTATAACGTATAGTTTAATTAATTAACCAAGTTATTTAATTAATAAGCTATTACCTTTAAACCATGACTTGTATTTACTAATTAAACTTTACTAATTATTAATAATCCAGCTTATTTCTAATTATAGAAACTTACTATTTTTGGAAACTTTCTATTTTTAGAAACTTACTATTTATAGAAACCTGCTATTTTTAGAAAGTTACTTAGTATTACAATACAAGTATTATAATACACTAGTACATGCATAATACACTAGAGAACATCAGTATGACTATAGATAACATAGTAAAACACTAAAACATGACATAATAACTATAAGAAGCTAATAACATACAAAACCAGTAAAACACATGTAATTCAGACAGCTCATACACGTTCCCATTCTTATGTAGTATTATCCGACAAGGCGGAGTAGGTTATTCAGCGTTTCCGTTAGCTTCTACTGGACACAAGGTACAGATTTCCCGTCCTTCAGTAAGGACAACCTCTTCCTTTATTAGGATTTCCCGTATGCAGCCAATTGTTTTCCCCAGTAGTTATAGATTTAATGCTTATGTTTATTAGTTACCTTAGCCATATACATGCATGACCAGTTTCACCTAGTTATGGAGGTACCATAACCATAACACTGGAGGTACCAGTGTTATGACTTCACCACGGTGGAGTGATAGCTTGTGGCGTCCCTTTCAGTTTATTTAGCCTTTATTATTATATTATCATGTGGGGCGTATGGGTGCATCCTAGTTACAGTGTCAGTCAGGATTTCATGATGAATGTGGTGTGCGCCTTGCACCCTTCACAAGGAGCTGATCGCTCCTACCCATTACCATTTAATTAGAGGCATCCCCTCTAATTTGCATGACGAGGTCACCCCTCCAAGTATTCATGCACGTTGTTGACCTCATGACCTATATTGGCTTTTGGTATATTAAACTAATACAGATTTTCATAAGTAACATAAGCTATGTATTCAGAACTAAAACCAGTAAACATGACATACATCTAGGTTTTCCTAGGACTTATTCATTTCCGCTGCAATTCATGCTTTACATGCTTTATATGCTTTCATTCCTTTATGTATTTATGCTATGCTATACATCCGTGCACTGAGCGTTATGCTCAGCCGTTTTCCATTTCCATGTTCCCAAACGGCAAGTACCCAAGGTCGCAAGTAGGATCTTCAGAGTATGTTCATTCAGATGGAAGCTATCCAGCCTCTTTTACCTTATGCATTTATTCATACTTTTTCTTACTTTACTTCTTTTGGACATTATTTAGTCCTTTCATCTACAGTACTTAATATTGCTTGTGTGTGACTTACTTAGACTATCGATGTTTGATTCTGGTATTTCTATTTATGTTCATGAATGTTTAGACATTTAGCTTGCATGCTTTGATGACACGCCATATTTTACTATAGCATTCCATCTTAACAAATGGGGTGTTACATGATATCTTGAATGTCTTGTCTGTCAAGGATATGTAGAATCTCTTCTAGCAGTTTGAACATCCTGAATGTTCCATCTGATCTAGTGATTCCATGAATTTCTAATCCATCCTTCATAGCACTTGTCCATCTTATGATATCTGACTTCTTTCCAAACGTTTTTGTGTCAATACACTGATCTTCATAGTTCACTATCTTTAAGTGCTTTTTGCAGCTTTCATCATCATCACTATCTTGTTCTGTAGACTTCACCTTTTTCTTAGCTTCTTCCTTTTTCTTGGTTGATATTTTCCTTTTAATACCCTTGGAGGTTCCTTCAAACTCTATTGATCCCTCCTCCAAATCAGTATGTACTGTTTCCTTAAGTACGGTTGTCTGTGTATGTACTGCTTGTACATTTCTAGTCTCTTTGTCAACATTTTGAGTTGTATTCCCCTCATAAATTTCTTGATTAATCTATGCTCCCTTTGAAACTTCTATCACCCTTTTCTTCTTCCTAACATAGGTAGTCTTGATAGGTGGAGATGCTTCTTTTTGTGCAACAGTACTTGCATCAAGCCTGGGGGTACTTCCAAATTGTCTTTGTTGTTGAAGATGCTTCCTTACCTCTTCAATGTCTTTCTTGTCCTTTTTAGAACCAATTTCAACAAAATTCAACTTGGTCCTCTTGTGTTGTTCATACAAAGCCTTGATTTCTTCAAAAGTCTTTCTGACCAATTGAGCATGAGTAAAATGCTTAACTTTCTTGAGGTATGATATCATTTGATTTCTAATTTGTATAGTGGTTGGAGGCTTAACCCTTTCTTTTCTTCTCTTTTCTGCAAAGAATATTTGTTGCTCCCTCACTAAATCATCAATTAGCTTGTCTTTTTCCTCTTCATTATAAGCATCCATTTCTTCAGCTAGCAATGATTTTGCAAGAAGCTCACTTGCTTTAAGTTCAGTCTGAATTCTATCATATTCTTCAATGTTCTATTCTTGCTGCACTCTTTGGGCTTCAAGCAATGGTTGCTTTGCTGCAAGTTCTTCTTGTAGCTCTTCTTCACGCATTTGTGCTTGTAATCTGAAAGCTACTTCTTCATCATGCTCTAGTTGATTGAATCTATTCATGACTTTGCTTATGTCATCATCTGAATCACTTTCTTCTTCAGATTCAGATTGTAACACCTATTTGCCCTTATCCTTAGGATTTATTTTAGGCAGTTTCTTCTTTATCTTTGAAGATCTTCTTTCTTCATCTTCATTTGACTGCTGTTGAATGATAACACCTTTAGTGGGCTGTGAAGCTTGAATCTTCTTACCTTTAGCTTTTTCCTTCTTAGCAAGAATTTCTTGTTGTGTCTTTATCTCTGATTCTGCTTGTCTTGCTTTTTTAGCTGAGCTCCTCTCCCTTAGATCAAGCAATACTTGTGCTAAAGCCTCATCCTCTCCAAAAGATGGAGTTTGACTTTCTAAAGAAGAAGGTAGTGAAGATTTTTCACCAGCGGTACTTATAGTTGGCTTAGCAGTACTTGGCTCTTTAACTGTATTTACTTCACCAATGTAAGACACACTTGTTTCTTGAATCACCAAAGTATCTCCAGATACTTTTCCTTCTTTTGAAGTTTTCTTCTCACTATGTAACTCCTCAGTCTTGTCTGATCCAAAACTCATTCTTGATCTTGATAGTACTTGGAAAGACTGTTTCTTGTGAAACCCAAATTATCTTTGAGGTGGAGTTGAAGACACATGAAATTGAACATTGATTTCCTCTAGCTTCTCATAGAAACTACTCTAATTCACTTGTATTTGTGGTGATTGAGGTTGTGGCTGAGTCACAAAAATTTCTTCATTTTGTGGTTCCTCATGAGCAGATTGTGGTTCTTCTTGTTGAAGCTCCATATTTTTAGGCTCCAAGCTTTCTTTATCCACTTTAGTCTCTAGGCCATCACCATCTTCAAAATTTCCAATGGCAGCATCAGCTTCAAAATTGATGTCATTGCCAGAGATCTTTGTATGAATGTCAGAAGAAGGTCCTTGTTCCTTATCATTCCTCTCCTTTTTGGTTACATTCAGTTGACTTTTCTTGAGGTTCTTGAATCTTTGCTTCCTAAGAGCAGCTTTCTGGATTGTTCTGTTTTGCCTCATCTAAGGAGTTACCTTATTCCTTAGCTTGATTAAACTGGCTTCTAATTCAACAATTCTCTTATCTTGAGCAAGCTTCTCCTTTTGCAATACATGCACCTGTTTGGACAAGCTAGTGCACAAAGCAGTTAAATTTGCAACATCCACCACCTTTGTTGCTTGTGCTTGTAGTGAAAAACTAGCTGCAATTGAAGCAGCAGGTGTGTGGATCATCTCATCTGAATGTGGTTGACCACCAACATTATGAGAAGAAGATTGAGTATCTTCAGAGGATTAGGGACTCTGGTGAGAAGGAGTTTGCTGAGAAGCACTAGCTGTGCTAGGTTCTTCACCTTCTTGGTTGGGTGGTTGGGCTAACATTTTTGCAAATAAGGGTGTTATAGTTCTTGTAAAGGCATTTCCTTGTTTGGTCAAGAAAGAGAAAGTTCTCTTTGTAAATGTAGGAACATCCCATGTATTTGTCAACTCTGGTAGGTTAGGGATTTGGTCATTAACTAAAGTTTGAATGAATCTAGGATACATCAAAAACTTTTTAACTCCTTCCAAATTCCTAGTCATGCCTTCAAAAATTAATCTTGAAAAGTTAAAAACCCTATTATTTGCTAGACAAATACCAGCTGATGCCAATCCAGTAGGGTTTGATCAAAAGAAGTACTTTTTGAGCTTAAACAGTGAATAATGGCATGAAAAAGCAATTTCCATTGTGGTGAAAATAAAGCTTTAAAGAAAGTAAGACTTTCCCTACCACCCTCATAGCCCATGGCTGCAAGGCCATCATGTATGTCTGTATTATTTAACATACTTAGTCCATTTTCATCATTAAGCCTTAAAATAGCCCTTAACAGTATCTCAGTCACATAAATATTTCTATTAGTCACCCTAGCCCTAATGCAATGTTAATTATGACGAGTACCTAAGACAACAGTATTCCAAAATTGTGTAACAATGGGAATAAAGACAACGGGACTTACAATAAGCGCAAAATGAATATGACTTCGAGATAGAAATCCAAGTATCTCATGGAAACCAAGAGAATCATCATTCTGAGCAAGGTTTGTAACTAGGTTATGATTAGAGATCACTTGTAAAGCAACAATTAGTATTTTTGATGATCGAAAAATTAGAGAGAAGGTTATAGAATTAAGAGATAAGAATAAAAGATTAGGTGAATCAATTGTATAATTGGAGTTAGTATTTATGTAAATAAAAATCCCAAGCGCAAAGAAACGACCAAATTTACAAAAGAGACCCCGAACGGTACAACGGATATGTAGTAGTACATAGAACATACTCGATACTTGGATTTGTGCTAGCGGTGTAACACCCCCAAATTTATACAACTCAATACAGCGGAAGACTCGTTGGTGTTACGGGATAGCACATTACTCACATCATAGACAACGCATAAAAATCGCGTCGTTTAATAATAAAGGCATTTCCATTCATAAATACCAAATTTACATAGGTCCCAAGTCATTGTATTTAATACAGGTTTTACAAAGCATTTGAATGGATATAAGTATTTAGGTGCGGGCCATGAATTCTTGTTGTCTTCCCGAGAATTACCTTCAAGTACCTGAGATAAAACATGTTAAAAGAAAAGGTCAGCGATAACGCCGAGTGAATTCATAGAGTTTAATAAAATCCATCAATATAACATCGGTATAAAGTTATTACCGAAAATCATTTTGTACAAATCCATGTAGTAGGCCATAAAATAGCCAAAATCATTCTATACAAATCCTTGTCAAAATCATAATATAAGCTTTCGTCTTTAAAATCATTATACGAACCAATGTCGTAAAAATATCATACAATACGTTTTATAACGTTGTATGGAGTTAAATAAAAACCGTTATATGATTATGGTTATGAAAACCAAAACACGAACATAATATCAATAGTAAGACCCCGTATTGCTAGTCAGGCAATATATCGTAATTTAATGCTTAAAGCAGTATTTCGTTAATTGCATTATTACAAGCCGCATGACATTGTTACCTTACTAAACCAAACAACGGGTAGCTAGCCCGAAACTCAATTTGCCCATCTAAATTAGCGTGTCGTCACAAAGGTCACGCTATGTAAATCTTCTCATACATAAATTCGCTTACCAATCAATGTGGCACGACGGGGATCAACCGTCAAGGCGCGAACTAGGGTGATCGTCCCCAAATAGTACTATTATATGCATAAGCGTCTACCAAATCCCGGTAGTTCACAATTCATGCTAATGGGACTTTTAGTGACATAACCTAACTTTAATAATCCATTTTATTTCATCTATCGGGTCATTTAATCTTTCATCGGGTCATACAATCATTCGGGTCCAAATCAATAAACAAACAATTGGGACAACTAGTGTCCTATTTCATAAAAACTAACATGTTATCTCCCTCGCGGGTTTATCAAACATTACATAAAAACATTTAAAAGAGTGCAAGGCTATGAACTCACGTTGATGTGGGAAAGCGGGTTATCGGCAATTCGGATGTACGGTACGTGCTTCAATCACGGAAACCTAGACAAATAATACTCGTCTTAGACTCATGTCCAATGACTTTACAAAAATAACAATTATGTATACATATGATGATTATATATATATATATATATGATGATCAAGTGGGTTTACATATTCTCTTTTATTCATTTTAGTGTTTATGTATTGGTAACTTTTATACTAGTTTACTAGTTTTACCTATTTACGTGTTTTAGGTCCAATAAGCCTATTATAAGTTTATTAACTTGTATTAATCCATTTCATACTTGTATTATCAGTATTTATACTTTACATGTTGGGCCCAAATGGGTTAAGCCCAATAAATAAGTTTATAAGTGGTTTAGCCCATTTTGTTGTATTATTAGTCCAATAACGTTAACTTAGCTCGTTAATGTCTGTATGTTCTATAGTTTGGGTTTTATCGGTTTTTAATTGTTATATATGTTTGTATATCAGTATATGAGTTTATAAAAGTTTATATTAGACGGGTTCAACCGTCTAAGTTTTATTTAACAAAAACGTTAATTTTATGGTAATAGCCGAAAAAGTCGTAAAAATCATGTTTATAGTTTTATAACTTATAAAACTTATCAAACTACCATTTTTATAAAATGTCCATTTATTTATCCTTATACATATTTATATAAATGTATTATATAAGTTAGTGGGTTTTAATTCATATTTTATACTATTTTTATTTGAGTGCTTATATAATACTATTATACTTTAATTTCCCAAAATCTGATTTTTATTTTCATGTTCACCAAAACTGCCATATCTAGAGTTCTATATGGAGATGGAAGCTTAAATTTTTATGACATAAACTACATGATATGTGCTCCATTTAACTCTCCTATAGATACTGTTGAATCAGCATCTAAGTATTTTCTAAAAATCGTCCAAAACAGTGAACTCAGATTTGTACTCTAAACTTGTTTTGATAATATCTCACTCATCCTAATGATTCCATTGCATGGCCAACTCTCACATGTGTACAAGACATATTACTTACTGTATATCCATTAATCTATGCCATTTTATCAGTTCATCACATGGTTCTTTACTGTTTTATACAGCCAACAATTTAAACAAGATTTTAGCCTTGTTTCTTATATTTTTCATCTTTTTAACCATGTTTATCAACACCAAATCCCCACACAATATTTTTAATCATCCTTCATCATCATATACATATACATAAGTAAAAGAAATACAAGATTACATAATCAAAAATAATAAGAGGATGAGGAGAACAATCTTTATACCACCATGATGATGTAGGTTATAATCAAGACATGGATTTTGATGGAGAAACTTGTGATAAACAAAGACCATCTTCAAGACCACCATTCTTCAAGAACTCCTTGTGGAAAATCAGCCCCAAGACTCCATAGTAACTCCTCCTTGGATGTTATAATCACAACCAATCAATAGGGTTTCAAAAGGGCTCCATCATGTGTGTAAATAACATGAGATTTCATGGTTAATTTTGATCAATGATGGTGGTTTAAGGTGTAAATGGGACGACATACATGGAGGTTAGAGAGAGAGAGATGAGAGTGTTTGCATGGATGAAAATGGGAGAGTGGTTTGAGTGCTAGTTGTTTTGAGGTGGAGTAGTAGTATATTTAGCTTAAAGGTTAAGCTTGTTACATGTGTACAAGCTTCCTTGTGAAGCTTTGACAACATATGGGTATGTGGCTAAGTCTAGCCGTGGATTTGTGGGGGTGGGGCAAGTGTCCCACTTGTCTCATCCCCATTTAATTACGGGTACTCCTAGATTCTAGTTTCCTCGATTTGCGTGCCCTCGGGTCGTTTTACGAAAAATGTTTTTATAAATTATGAATCAACGGCACAAAACGAATCTAATAAAAATTGTCTCATCAAAAACGGAGTTCGAAAACGTAAATACGTAATCCTGAAGGTTTCCGGTTTAGTCGTAAAGGACGTTAAATTAAAATCGTAAGTCCTAATCTCTTCTCGTAAATTTGTGAGTTTATGAACCAACACAAATTTAAAACTCCAAAATAATATTCACGGATAAATTTATTTTCTGAAATGTCGGACTGTCACCAAAGACGGTGTATGTAAACGTAAGCACGTAACGTTGAATCCTCCGGTTTAGACGTAGTCGACGCTACTTCAAGACGTAAATCCAAATTACTTCCCAAAATAAGTGAGTTCATAATATAACATTAAAATAATATTTTCAATTAAATATTGAGAATAAAAATATCAATCATAAATTGACGGATTGTCACAGCATTTACCCCTAAACAGGATCTTTGTCCTCAAAGATCATCTAACTACTCGCTTCTTATAGAGTTAAAGCCATGTGGGTATTTCCTCCACATTAGGTCTTTTCTCACAAGTGCAATTCATTACAATACGCGAGTTTCATCGAACATAACTACGGGAGTAAGATCAGGCTAAATGTTGACTTACTTTCTCTTTCCATGATGTTCACGTGTTTCTGATGAATGCAACTTTTCGCCGATCTAAACATTACTAAGAAACAATCAGATTTTCACTTGATAGACATTTTATCAAGTTCGATATACGAAACATAAATCACGCAGCTCTTGAAGTCCTAGGGTAGATCCAGCTTATATGCCTTTCAAACCAATCTTTTACATCATCTCAATGGTCCCATAATACGGGGACTTATATCCCATGATCTTTCAGATCATCAATTCATTTTTCCATAGTTAAAATTTTTGGCATAACTTCGCTACCCATCTGGCACTTCAAGATCTACATTTCATATTCACATAACTTCCTGCCCACTATCGGCAGTCAATAATCAGATCCTAATCTCAACAATCATTTCAGGTCTCGCGGGTCGAGTATTTTGTAAGGTTCGGTTCGCCATCATAGGAAACCTTAAACCTAAAAGACATGTCCAACTCACAATGGGTGTATGTCGGGTGTCTTCATCTCAACCCCTGCTTACAGATGCTCTAATTTTTAAATCTTAACAAGATTCGATCTCGATCCTAACACGATAATTATCAATGATAATCTCTCCAAAGGAAAACGATTATACGGATTATTACCAAAGGTCAATCATTCAAACATAAAACAGCACTTATAGTATTTTGTATCGCTACTTTACCTCGTCCCTTCGATTTGGTAAACAGTACTCTCTTCAAGATTCGTTCTCAATGACTCCTGAGCAAATCTCTAGAAATTCGATGCGAAGCGAGGATCTTGATAGAGATGATCGATACAGGCACACCATGTTTACACAACTCTTTTAAATACAAAAGAGTCAATTTCTTCATCAAGAATTTATCATTAACGAGAATGATATTAGCAGATTTAGTCAGTCTGTCGACGATGACCCAAATCGAATCAAGTTCAGATGATGACCTTTGCGTTAACTAGACGTTTACTAATGTATGAGGCAATGTCTGCCTTCATAATTTGCCATCAGTACAACTTCTTCTGATAATGATACATTAAATCAGAAATGACAAGAATAGAATACTTATACTTACAAGATTCCCACATAACTATATCTCACAATCCTCCATATTTAGACAATCACAAGTGGTCTTTTATAAATTTAACGCCATTGGCTTCTCAAATCTATTGGTTCACATTAGCCGTGAACCCCTTTTATTATCTATATTATTCTTTTTACAAGCATCGGCTATATATATATATATATATATATATATATATATATATATATATATATATATATATATATATATATATATATATATATATATATATATATATATATATATATATATATATATATATATATATATATATATATATATATATATATATATATATATATATATATATATATATATATATATATTAATTGTTCGGCAATTTATTTTGCACATTCATTATTAAGAAATACATCGTAATTGATTCTTCATATTTTCTACATAACGTGTCAGTAGTTACGTTCACCTTCCTTCATATTTTCTAAGTTTCAGTTTTGTTTCAGCTATTATTTTTATCAATTTTGCTTAATCCGACGTTTAAAGCGTCGGTAATTATTACAACTAATTAAATAATAAATATTTAATTATTATGAAACATAACGTAAAAATTTTAATTTTTCTTAGTTCGACCAATTATAAAAATGTTCAAAATAAATTTGAATTTAATTAACAAGACTTTTGTTGATTTATCGAAAATAATTAATAAGATTCATAAATGTTTGAAAAAGCTTTGCTTATACTTTGGTCAAATTTCAAATCATGGTTTAAATGGTTTCCTCAATCCCTCTTAGGTTGTCTAGAAGTATACACAAACATTTACCCCTAAACAGGAGTTTAGTTAAATGATTTGTGTATAAGGGAATAATCCCTTAAAAATCCTTTGTTGAAACATTTGTCAAAACATATTTGCACTTCTCTTTTTAGTAATACTCAAAGTCTTAAAAGGGCTCTTAATTTTTGGAGAGTCAATATAGATTCCATTATCTTATTAATCACACAGTTAAATAATATAAAGGATTAAGCCGTTAATCACATGTTAATTATTCGAGGTACAAGTTTTCATTACTCGGCCGATTCAGGGCAGTCTGTAAATAATTATTAACTCATTCTTATTCTTATAAACAAACAAATGGTCCTTAATGATCATGAGCATGAATTTATCCAATTACAGCCTACACACGTGATTCACCAAATTTATGAATGCTACATGTGTGTTAGTCAATCCAAACGACATCACATGAAACTCATAATATTCATTACAAGTTCTGGATGTAGTGATTGGAATAGATAATCTTTTTCGCGGACGCGAAATTGATGATAACCGTGTCGTGGACCAAATCTTTAGAACATACGCTAGAACCTTGTAAATGATCGAACAAATCTTCCATTTCGAGTTATGGATATCGTTTTCGATTGTCAATTTACTCAGTTCACAGTAATCTATAAATATAAGGAATGATAACACCATAGCTCTTCATGATGACGATCTCGGTAGAATAAAATCTTTCTCCGACAACTCTCTCAGTTGTACGGTAATTCTTTTAATTTAAATGGTGCTGACGTACAGTGCACAAGCCACAGGTGCAGCACCGGGAATACAATCAATACCAATTTCAATTTGACTTAATGGCAAAAGTCCAGTTAATTCACCAATAAATACCTCCTAAAGTTTCAGTTAACGGAAACATCTTTTAATAAATTCATATTAGGTTCTTTCTAGATTATAATATCTATGACTAAATCACAGCCATTCACGGTATAATTTCAAGTCTAAATGCAGGATATGGTCATCCATCAAGAATTATTTAGATCACTTTTGATAATCAACATCTTTTCATTTAGGGGAATTCTACTCGAGTTCCCATCAATTAAGACAATGTCGTCATGTCATAATCAATCAATCCATTCTATTGGCACTATCAACTTCCCAGTTTTATTGTCGTCGATAAGATGTGAAATTCTCAAAAGACTAATAATAACCCATAATCCTTCACAAGTTCAAGGATATCTTGATACATAACTAACCTTAAAAGAGTGAGGTCAACGTATAATTCACGCGAGAGAATTTCAAATCAGATACAGACGAAAACATTTAACGAATATGAATATATCCCATGTTTTCATAATTTGAGTACGCATTCGAAAGCTCCTCGGATCGTTACCCAAGTCATTCAAATGAAATAAAATCAAATGAAATGATAGGAACGTCGATACATCCAGTCGGGTATCAACACTCGGTAATCAGATACTTTTCTTAAGAATCTCACTACGGGAGAATTGGACAAGAAAGAATTGTCAATTGTCAAATAAGACAATTTCCACGGATGAGTAAATTTGACTCAGAAGAATAGATGCTATAGGCACATATGTAGGTGTCCCTAACACTATGTCTCTATTTTTCACTTCTTGCAGATCTCATAAAATTTAATCTTTCACAATCTTCAAAGAAAATGTAGTGTTTATTCATTAGTTTTATGGTGACTACTAATAGTCTTGCATGGTCCATTCCAAATTGTATGTAGGCGCACAACCATATACAATTTCAAGATTAACGATGCAATACTCAGTTCGTCAAAATTTTATCATCATGTTTATAATAAAAACATTTTCATGCTTAATTCTTAAATAAGAATAAAAAATAAATTTACAAAGATTTTCTTTGTTATGAAAACAATTAAGTCTTCCAAGGTGTTTTATAAACAACTTCATTTTGATAACAATCACTTATAAATCTTACTTTGAATATTCCTTATAGTGATTAAAATTCAATTTTTCTCAAGGAATACTATTGTATCTTATAAAAACAATGAGTGATCTGCAAAAGAGTGATGAAAAGTTGTTCACCAAGAACTAACTATAATATAATAGGAAATGAGCTTAGCCAAGTAATCATGAGGTTCATGACCTTGATGGCACTCAAAAGAATAATCCACAACGTAACTCAGTTCGAGATGAGTACTTGTTCAATGGTTGCATCACTAATGCGAACATTAGGAACAAGCAAGAAAGATAGATATCATCGATACATGTAGGATTTAGCAATCAAAGGTAGTCTTTTTTCATTAATTACAAACAAGTCAAAATTGTACCGTAACACATTACGTGTTACTATGTTAAACAATTCTCAGAACTCATCCTACCAACTGATGTCTTAGTTAAGTTAGGGATTTTTAAAAGATACCACAATGAATACTAATCTACAAGAGTCATTAGGTGTTCCACATGTCCCGAAAGATCCATCGGTCCCAATTCAGAAGAAGATTTCTTCAATTTATTTCTTGGACACTTGGCATCCTCGTTAGTGGACAATGGCCTAGGAACAACCTTTAACACGAATCAACAATCAATTAAAACCTTATAATTCAATCACAGGACTTAACGACCTCCTCTTAACAATTTCATATTCCATAAAAGTTAAATTTTACTTTATTCAAGTTTCAATCAACTTATACTCAATTCGATATCCTACCTCATTTTCTAATATTTTCAATCTTATTCATAGACCTTAATAGGGTAATAAAAGCTCAATATAATCAACACTTAATTTCCAATCCTATAGCTCTTACAACAATAGTTATCAAATGAGTCACTAGTATGAAATGACTCACACATTCAATTAGATTTCTCGGAAAGGTATTAGTGGCATGAGGCTTTTGGGTAATGGTTCCAATGACAGCCTCAAGTGCAACATTCACCCTTTCGATTTCCAAATTTAAGAATTGGGTGACACCGAATCATATGACATCTTTCTAGGTGGTAATGGTTTTGTCCAACTCCACTCTATAAGAAAGATCGTCATGATATCAATATCAGATTTAATCTCGCCAATTCTTTCTCAATATCACAATCAACTAATACCAACATTTCTACGAATATCAACCATTTGTTGGGATCATAAATATCCACAACTTGGTTTAGATCTGGAATAGCTAGATTTCCTACAGGAATAGCTTAGATTAATTTACTAGGGGATTTAGGGTTCCTTGTGACAATCTACGTCGTATAAATACCTCGTATAAATATAAAAATAATCATCAAACAATCATGTAATAAAATTACATCATATATATATATATATATATATATATATATATATATATATATATATATATATATATATATATATATATATATATATATATATATATATATATATATATATATATATATATATATATATATATATATATATATATAATCCAAGTTATATATATATATATTAAAATAACACTTCTCAGTCTGGCCTTGTCGGTAACTCGGGAATTCTTTGGCACCGTTATAGTCAAAAGATTTTTAGACATTTTGAGAAAAATGTTTTTAGTTAAAAGATTTTGAAATGTTTTATTCAAAACCTTGGTTTTAAAAATCTTTCGTTCTCTATAACGAGAGCTCTGGTACCAGACTGTAACACCCCCAAATTTATACAACTCAATACAGCGGAAGACTCGTTGGTGTTACGGGATAGCACATTACTCACATCATAGACAACGCATAAAAATCGCGTCGTTTAATAATAAAGGCATTTCCATTCATAAATACCAAATTTACATAGGTCCCAAGTCATTGTATTTAATACAGGTTTTACAAAGCATTTGAATGGAAATAAGTATTTAGGTGCGGGCCATGAATTCTTGTTGTCTTCCCGAGAATTACCTTCAAGTACCTGAGATAAAACATGTTAAAAGAAAAGGTCAGCGATAACGCCGAGTGAATTCATAGAGTTTAATAAAATCCATCAATATAACATCGGTATAAAATTATTACCGAAAATCATTTTGTACAAATCCATGTAGTAGGCCATAAAATAGCCAAAATCATTCTATACAAATCCTTGTCAAAATCATAATATAGGCTTTCGCCTTTAAAATCATTATACGAACCAATGTCGTAAAAATATCATACAATACGTTTTATAAAGTTGTATGGAGTTAAATAAAAACCGTTATATGATTATGGTTATGAAAACCAAAACACGAACATAATATCAATAGTAAGACCCCGTATTGCTAGTCAGGCAATATATCGTAATTTAATGCTTAAAGCAGTATTTCGTTAATTGGATTATTACAAGCCGCATGACATTGTTACCTTACTAAATCAAACAACGAGTAGCTAGCCCGAAACTCAATTTTCCCATCTAAATTAGCGTGTCGTCACAAAGGTCACGCTATGTAAATCTTCTCATACATAAATTCGCTTACCAATCAATGTGGCACGACGGGGATCAACCGTCAAGGCGCGAACTAGGGTGATCGTCCCCAAATAGTACTATTATATGCATAAGCGTCTACCAAATCCCGGTAGTTCACAATTCATGCTAATGGGACTTTTAGTGACATAACCTAACTTTAATAATCCATTTTATTTCATCTATCGGGTCATTTAATCTTTCATCGGGTCATACAATCATTCGGGTCCAAATCAATAAACAAACAATTGGGACAACTAGTGTCCTATTTCATAAAAACTAACATGTTATCTCCCTCGCGGGTTTATCAAACATTTCATAAAAACATTTAAAATAGTGTGAGGCTATGAACTCACGTTGATGTGGGAAAGCGGGTTATCGGCAATTCGGATGTACGGTACGTGCTTCAATCACGGAAACCTAGACAAATAATACTCGTCTTAGACTCATGTCCAATGACTTTATAAAAATAACAATTATGTATACATATGATGATTATATATATATATATATGATGATCAAGTGGGTTTACATATTCTTTTTTATTCATTTTAGTGTTTTTGTATTGATAACTTTTATACTAGTTTACTAGTTTTACCTATTTACGTGTTTTAGGTCCAATAAGCCTATTATAAGTTTATTAACTAGTATTAATCCATTTCATACTTGTATTATCAGTATTTATACTTTACATGTTGGGCCCAAATGGGTTAAGCCCAATAAATAAGTTTATAAGTGTTTTAGCCCATTTTGTTGTATTATTAGTCCAATAACGTTAACTTAGCTCGTTAATGTCCGTATGTTCTATAGTTCGGGTTTTATCGGTTTTTACTTGTTATATATGTTTATATATCAGTATATGAGTTTATAAAAGTTTACATTAGACGGGTCCAACCGTCTAAGTTTTATTTAACAAAAACGTTAATTTTACGGTAATAGCTGAAAAAGTCGTAAAAATCATGTTTATAGTTTTATAACTTATAAAACTTATCAAACTACCATTTTTATAAAATGTCCATTTATTTATCCTTATACAAATTTATATAAATGTATTATATAAGTTAGTGGGTTTTAATTCACATTTTATACTATTTTTATTTGAGTGCTTATATAATACTATTATACTTTAATTTCCCAAAATCTGATTTTTATTTTCATGTTCACCAAAACTGCCATATCTAGAGTTCTATATGGAGATGGAAGCTCAAATTTTTATGACATAAACTACATGATATGTGCACCATTTAACTCTACTATAGCTACTGTTAAATCAGCCTCTAATTATTTTCTAAAAATCGTCCAAAACAGTGAACTCAGATTTGTACTCTAAACTTGTTTTGATCATATCTCACTCATCCTAATGATTCCATTGCATGACCAACTCTCACATGTGTACAAGAAATATTACTTACTGTATATCCATTAATCTGTGCCATTTTATCAGTTCATAACATGGTTCTTTACTGTTTTATACAGCCAACAATTTAAACAAGATTTTAGCCTTGTTTCTTATAGTTTTTCATCTTTTTAACCATGTTTATCAACACCAAATCCCCACACAATATTTTTAATCATCATTCATCATCATATACATATACATAAGTAAAAGAAATACAAGATTAAATAATCAAAAATAACAAGAGGACGAGGAGAACAATCTTTATACCACCATGATGATGTAAGTTATGATCAAGACATGGATTTTGATGGAGAAACTTGTGATAAACCAAGACCATCTTCAAGACCACCATTCTTCAAGAACTCCTTGTGGAAAATCAGCCCCAAGACTCCATAGTAACTCCTCCTTGGATGTTATAATCACCACCAATCAATAGGGTTTCAAAAGGGCTCCATCATGTGTGTAAATAACATGAGATTTCATGGTTAATTTTGATCAATGATGGTGGTTTAAGGTGTAAATGGGACGACATACATGGAGGTTAGAGAGAGAGATGAGAGTGTTTGCATGGATGAAAATGGGAGAGTGGTTTGAGTGCTAGTTGTTTTGAGGTGGAGTAGTAGTATATTTAGCTTAAAGGTTAAGCTTGTTACATGTGTACAAGCTTCCTTGTGAAGCTTTGACAACACATGGGTATGTGGCTAAGTCTAGCCGTGGGTTTGTGGGGGTGGGGCAAGTGTCCCACTTGTCTCATTCCCATTTAATTACGAGTACTCCTTGATTCTAGTTTCCTCGATTTGTGTGCCCTCGGGTCGTTTTACGAAAAACGTTTTTATAAATTATGAATCAACGACACAAAACGAATCTAATAAAAATTGTCTCATCAAAAACGGAGTTCGAAAACGTAAATACGTAATCCTGAAGGTTTCCGGTTTAGTCGAAAAGGACGTTAAATTAAAATCGTATGTCCTAATCTCTTCTCGTAAATTTGTGAGTTTATGAACCAACACAAATTTAAAACTCCAAAATAATATTCACGGATAAATTTATTTTCTGAAATGTCGGACTGTCACCAAAGACGGTGTATGTAAACGTAAGCACGTAACGTTGAATCCTCCGGTTTAGACGTAGTCGACGCTACTTCAAGACGTAAATCCAAATTACTTCCCAAAATAAGTGAGTTCATAATATAATATTAAAATAATATTTTCAATTAAATATTGAGAATAAAAATATCAATCATAAATTGACGGATTGTCACAAGCGGTACTTGGATCCAAAACGGTACCTCACAAATTTTTACCAGTTCATGCATTCCACTATCATTATAGCCTCTTTTATCTTATTTTATTAACCTGCAATCACATCAAAAACATAATACAAACACTATACAATAAAAATTAGTATAAAAATTGTACAGCTGTTACCTCCCCTTAACATATGTAGCACTTTATTGGTTGAGCATACCAATATGTGTTACCAAGAACTCAAATCTCTTTTCATCAAATGCCTTGGTCAACAAATCAGCTACATTGTTGTCTGTATGAATCTTCAAGACTTGAATAAGCTTTTTGTCATAGGCATGCCTTATAAAGTGATGTCTAATCTCAATATTCTTGGTCTTGGAGTGAAAGACTGGATTCTTGACAATGCAAATAGTACTTTCATTATCAATGTAGATCTTGGTGTTCATGAAGTTGAACTCATAGTCTAACAGCTGATTTTGAATCAAAAGTACTTGTCCACAACAATGAGCAGCAGCTACATATTCAGCTTCAGTTGTAGAAGTAGCAACAATAGTTTGCTTCTTACACTGCCATGATATGAGTCTTCTGCCTAGGAATTGACAACCTCTTGTTGTGGATTTCCTATCATGATTGGCTCCAACATAATCACTATCTGAGTAAGCTTCCAAATCAAATGTTGAGTCTCTAGGATACCATAATCCTAAATTAGGTTGACTTTTAAGATACTTAAAAATCCGTTTCACAGAATGTAGATGTGACACCTTTGGATTGATTTGGAACCTTGAACAGGCACACACAACAAACATAATATCTGTTCTTGAAGCAGTAAGATACATCATTTACCCAATCATTGATCTATATAAGTGAATATCAACATTTTCACCATGTTCATCTTTGACAAAGATTTCTTAGCTTCAAAAGGTGTGCTTGTACTTCTTGTGTCCATACATGAAAATTTCTTTAAGATTTTAGCAACATATTTATTTTGGCTGATAAATATTGCATCCTTCCTCTGTTTGACTTGTAGTCCTAAAAAGAAGGTAAGTTCTCCCATAGAAATCATGTGAAATCTTCCTTTCATCAAAGCTTCAAACTCTTCACACCATGATTTCTTGGTTGGACCAAAAATAATGTCATCAACATAGACTTGAACTAGGATAATATCCTTAGCATTCTTTTTGATAAAGAGAGTTTTGTCAATGGTCCCTCTCCTATATCCATGTTCCAACATAAAAGTGGATAAGGTTGCATACCAAGCCCTTGGAGCTTGATATAGACCATAAAGTGCTTTGATAACTTTGTAGACTCTATTGGGGAAAACTTGGAGGTTGTGAAACATATACCTCCTCTAAAATAGTACCATAAAGAAAGGCACTTTTCACATCCATCTGATAGACTATAAAACCCATATATGACGCAAAGGCCAAAAATAACCTAATGGCTTCTATTCTTTCCACTGGTGCAAAAACCTCATCTTAGTCTATCTATTCTTCCTGTCTATAGCCTTGAGCAACAAGCCTTGCCTTGTTCCTCACAACAACACCTCTTTCATTCTTCTTATTTCTGAAAACCCATCTAGTACCAATGACTCTTTTACCTGAGGGATTTACATAGAGTGTATCTTTAAAGATAACTTATCCTAATAACATGTAGAGCAATCTATCACGGGTTGAGCTTGTCACAAATTCAACATTTTGAGCTCAACATAATGGCTTATAGTCACATGTCAGACTATAACCCGGTCCCCAAAGAAAGGAAAGTCTTTGACTTATCCTCAACAACGAGAAATTAATTTTTCTCGGTCATGGGATTATATCAAAACATTCAAAGTTTTAAGCTCATGAACACAAGGGAAATGTTCATTTATGTACATTATTCCTTAAAAATGGGAAAGTAAGTTTTCTCGGGTTTTTGAGCACAATTTATCAAAGTATTTCAAAAGTGTGTGCTCATATACTCCCCTAATTCTAATTAGAATTTCTTTTCGAGGGGGAGTACAAACTTTCATGCAACATTATTCTCTCCATGTTTCATCACTAGTTTCACAAAAATTTCAATGTCATGCAATTTTTAAGGGGGAGAATAGTGATTAAAATGTGTTATCTTGGATAAGATCTGTGATATAATTGATTTCTCTTCCTAATATGTGACAAACCAAAACCGAGGTCTAATCTTATTTTACGGTTATTTTTGAAATTTTTGAATGAGTTTGAACGATATTTATTTTTGGAGGTTTATGTTTAAACCGATGTTGGAAGGTCTATATTTAATATTTAATAAGTATAAGGAGTATTAGCAAGCGTGATGTCGACGGATGCCAAATATTTTACGTCTTATTGTCGGTTGTTCGATTTTTGTCATTTTTGAGGTTTTATTTTAAATGACGTGTTAAGTCGACTCGAGAGTCGATATTATTATTTTTGAGGTAGGTTTTAAATTTTTAAAAGTATCTTTATGAAACCCGAGCCCCGTAAATATTTTAAAAATTGACTAATAGTTATTTCCCGCTTTTTAGCTAACTATTTTCATTATTAGCCACAACTATTGCTAAATTGCAACCAAGGTCCCTACCCCACTATATATAAAGCTTAAACAAACACATACAATTCATTTTTCCACTTAAAAATTTCACCCATTCTTTCTTTCTCTCTCTTATTTGCCGAAACACAACCCACCCTCACAAATCCATACAATTTTCAATTTAACTTAAGTTTGAGGATGAATTGAGCTAAACTAATCATAGACCCACTCTTAGAATTGATCAAGGATCACATTGGTGTAAGAATTTTACACATGCAAGGCATTTTTTTTCTTGATGTTGGTAGGTAGAAGCCATGATCATGCATGGTGTTTTTAGCATGATCAATGGTGGTTCTTGCTAGAATCTTTGTTTAAAACTTCATTTTGATCTAAAGGTTTTTATTTTTATGATGATTTAGATGTTATGGTTCATATATGATGATGTTAGGGTATAGAAATGATCATTTCTATGGTTGGTTTTAATCAAAAAGTTGATTTTGTACAAGATTTTGGTAGTCATTTTATAACAGTAAGTAAAGTGTAAAATCCAAATTTTTATCTTTTGAAAATGGCTTAACTTATAGCCTAGGGTTGTATATAATTTTATCAGCTTCGATTTGATATAAGGTAGAGCTTCTAGCTCCAAACGGGCGCGAAGTTATGATGTTTTGAATGATCGTGTACCGGGAGACGAGTATCGGCACTACAAATAGTTGTTGTTGATATTTGGATCGAATCTCTGGGACTCTAAATGGAAGTTTTGAAATATGTAACCTACTTATAATGAGGTGTTTATTTTATAGGTTGAGTTTACTTTAAAACCCGAGTGTCGGTTTTGTAAATAGAGTCGTTTAAATAAGTTAAAACGGTTGTATGAAAAATTAACGTAAATCTGTCCGGATTTTGTAGTTTCAAAATGAGTCGAGTAAAGGACTTTAAAAGTAATTTCATTTGATAAACTTGTAGGAGGACTTTCTATATATAGTAAGTTAGTTTATCGAGTCGTTTCATAAACGGTTGACGAGTTTAAAAGGGGTAAATAAGCTAGTACATGTAGTATGTACCGGCGGATTTTATTAAAAGTATAAAATGGTAAAGTAAATGTGTGGTAAAGTATAATGAAGTTATTTATATCATTTTCTCTCGAGTTTATTGTGACTTTATGAGTTTGAGTTTGATGTTGTTATGTATTATTTATTTCTCGAGTCATTATTAACGAACGCGCCTTATTTGATAGGTAGCGGTTCTCGTGTTTGAAAGGCATCCATTATCGTCGACGATCATCTCGCTAGATCTCTTATACTAAGGTGAGTCTGTAGCCTCGCTTTTTATGCTAGCTACTAAATGTTTTATACCCGCGAGGGGGATACATGCTATTTGAAAATAAATGAACACAAGTCATGAGTAATTGTTGGACCCGAATGTTGCCTAAAGTTGATTTCATTGTATTGAGTAACTTGTTGCTAAAGACCCTAAATTCATGAGCCGTTAACTATCTTCTGACTTGATGGTATGAGTCGGGAATAGCTGCTTATTCTAATGATAGTAATATTGGGTTGACCACCCTATCTGAGACCAGGGCATTACGTTGAGTAACCCGCTGGGAAGGATAATTTTACGTGAATAAGATTGTGGTATTCTAGCAACTGATACCCTAGAGGGGCAATGGTTTTATTCTAGTCATGCCGGCATTTGGCGTGGGTGACTATTTGGTTAAGGGGTCGGTGTCATGAGCTTAAATACAATGTTTGTTTATCATTATTATTACTGCCTTGAATATAGATTGTGTGTACGATAATTCTATAAATGATTATGAATGATTTTCTTCTTGTGTTCAAATGTGATTTGATAAACCTATAGACTCGCTCAACATTATTGTTGACTCATTTTATGCATGTATTTCAGGTAATAGGAAGTGATGGAGTATGGAGCTTTGTTGTGGAGGTTCTGGCTTGGCTTTTGGAAGAATGTTGGTCTAAAAACTGTTTCTACCTTTACTGTTGAACAATTTACTTTATGTTGATGTACTGTACTAAACTTGTTGGTTGTTGGTCGAGATCCATGGGGACTAAACGCTTTACTCTGGTGTCGTGTCAGTATAATCATGGGATGGAATTTATGTTTTAGACCTTTTATGAAAATCTTGTTTATAATTATGTGTAAACGTCTCACTTTTGAGTCGTTCAATATACCTTGTGTGATAATGCTTGTGTCTAGCACCCAATTGTGTATTTCCGTTGCGCAATGTAAATTGGGGGTGTTAGAGATTGGTAATCAGAGCTGCAAGTTATAGAGAACTGGGTCGATTTTTAAAATTGTCCTAAACTATAACTTTGGTGTCAAAAGTATTTATTCTTCAAAAGCACACAACTCCTCTGCAACGCTCCAGTAAGATCACTTTTAGTTTTGTTTTGCATTGTAGATGTATCCCTCATAACTGAAATGATTTCCCGAGTATTTATTAAGTAAATACTATGATATTGTATTGAAATTATTAAAAGTACGCTGAGTGCTTGTCAGTATCATATTTTTTTTTGTGAGCAGTGCATAAACATCATTTGCATTGTGTTGCATAGCATGGATAATGTATGACATTTGCATGAGCATTGCATACTAATTACTATTTTATTAACGATGACCTTAAGTATCCTTGAACCCTTATAATTTTAGAAAATGGCTGGTTTATCTCGTGAGGATGGATGGATTGATATGACTAATGTAGTGGATGGTGAGGAAGTAGATAACTTTGGTGCTAGTGACGATGAGGAGCCTTTTGAGTTTTTAGATGATGGGATTCCACTTACTGCAGTTGGTCAGACAGAGCCTGAGTTGATACAAGGTAGTTATGTTCCAAGGGTTAATGTTGTGCCACAGATTGTTCCAGATTGTCAGCGACCTGTTGTTTGTTCTTCGACTCCTACTTGTGATGCTTATATTAGTAGTTTGCCTGGGATTGCATTTGCTAGGGGTGATGTTCCTGTTGAGTCGAGTAGTGCTCGATCTATTCATGATGGTATTCCTAAGGTTTATTGTCCAGGTCCTAGGTCTTATGATGATATTTTCTGGTTTCTTAAGAAGTTTGATAGGTCTTTGTTTGAAAGATATTTGGTTGAGACTCGTGTGATTAGGAGGTTTGAGCAGAATGAGAAAAAGTTTGACAGGTTTGTTGGTAGTGTGAGGAGATCAGAGTTTGTTAGGGCAAGGGAAATGGATGAGGTTGTTAGATTAAGATCTATGGTGTTGAATTTGAGTGGGCAAGTTGAAAGGTTACGTAGGGAGCAAAAAAGGAATGCAAGGTTGAGTGCGTGGGGTTTGCCGGTGAGATGTTTTCCTAGTCGAGGTGTTGTGATTCGTGATGTGTCGAATCAAGTTGAAGCTCAGGTGTTGGTGAAGCCGAGTGAAGGAAGTAGTCGAAAGGGGAACGAAAAAGTGAAGGAAGAATCTAAGGATGATGATAGCAGCAGTGATGACGAGCCGATGTACAAGAAGCTGCGGGGATCTGATGTTTAGTCATTTATGTTGTTTTTATTTAGTCTTGTTGTAACAGAACTTATGTAGACTCGTACTCTAGTTTGTGATGAAACTTAATGACTTTTAAGTTTGTTGTGATGAAGGATTGTAGTGACATTACTTGTCACAATTTTGTGGAGATTTTCCAAAGCAATCCAAAATTACCTTCATGACTTATGATTTGTCTTATTAGTTCTTGTGTTAATTGGTTAATGATTCATTGTGAATTGTGTTGTTGGTGCATGTAGTATCCATGTTACATCTTGATAGAGAAATCCTTCTTCTTATCTTGATATGAATACTTACTTGTTCTTTTTTTTTATGGTTCCACAGGAAGGAGTTGGGAGGCATTTTTCTGACTTTACTAAATTGTTGTTTGGTTAGTTTCCTGTAAACATGCCGCCTAAATTGACGACTGCTACTGTTAATACCATGATTGAGCAAGCTATCGCTAGAGCTTTGGAAGCTGAACGTGCTGCGAGGAACCAAGAGGCTGAGAATAGGAATGCTGCTGGTCAGGTTGGAGGGAATGTTGAGAATCAGGTTGGAGGTAATGCTGATGAGAAATCAGAAGGAAATGCTGCGGGACAAGTTGGAGGTAATGCTGTTGTTCAGCAGGTTCAGAAGGAATGTTCTTATGCTAGTTTCATGAAATGTGGACCTACCCAATTTCGTGGTACTGGTGGTGCATTGGAATTAAGGAGGTGGATTGAGAAGATTGAAAGTACTTTTGAAATCAGTTAATGTTCAGAAGCTAGTAAGGTGAAATTTGCTGGAGCTACTTTTCAGGATGATGCGTTGAGTTGGTGGAATAGTCAAGTAGCTACTGTAGGATTGGTTGAAGCGAATGCTAGAACATGGACTGTGACCAAGGGGCTATTGACTGCTAACTTTTTTCCTGAGGAAGAGTTAGGTCAGTTGGAATATGAATTGAGGCATTTGGTGCTGAGGAACAATGATATTGTAGCTTATACAAGGAGATTTTCTAATTTGTGTTTGTTGTGTCCTGATGCTTTTGCTGATGACCGTAAGAAGATGAAGCAGTATATTAGGGGTTTATCTAGTAATATCAAGGGAGAAACTACATCGTCAAAACCCAAGTCATTTGATGAAGCTGTTCAAATGGCTCATGCTTTAATGGATGTAAAGCTGCAGGATCGAAAAGATAGTATTGCTGAGGGGAATAAGAGAAAGTGGGAATCTGCACACTCAAGCCAAGGGCAGAATCGAAGTGGTTATCGTAATAACAATAACCAAGGACCGAATAGGAATCAGCAGTATAATTTGAGAAGGAATGATGGTGTTCGTGCAGCCACAGGAAATCAAGGTAACAAGGTGAATCCAAAGTGTGGTCGGTGTAATCTGTATCATGTTAGAAATTGTCCACCTGCTTGCAACAAGTGTGGGAAGGCCGGACATAAGATGACAGATTGTAGAAACAAGGGTGTAGCCACTGGGGCCAATGCTGGCAAGGTAGTTTACTGTTCTGGATGTGGAGGCCGTGGACATAAGCAAGGGAACTGTCCGAGGGTTGGCATATGACAGGGAGGCAATGTTGCTGCTGTTGCTGCTGGGATTGCTGCTCCAGCCTATGTCGTGGGAGATGTTGACAAAACTCAAGGGCCGAATGTGGTGACTGGTACGTTCTTACTTGATGCTTGTTATGCTAGTGTGTTATTTGATTCTGGATCCGATAGAAGTTTTGTAGATGTTAGATTCAGTCAGCTATTGCATAGAGAACCAGTGAGATTGACAACTAGTTATAATGTGGAGTTAGCTGATGGTAAGGTTGTAAGCACTAGTTCTATACTGAAAGGTTGTTCCTTGAAGTTAGGTAATTATGTGTTTAGTATTGATTTGATGCCCATAGAATTAGGATCTTTTGATGTGATTACTGGAATGGACTGGTTAGTTGGTAATGGTGTAGTAATTGTTTGTGGAGAAAGATTAGTTCAGATACTGCTAAGGAATAGGGTATTGACTGTGAAAGGAGATGAATGTACGTCTCGTTTATGAGTTGTTTCTTGTTTAAAGATGATGAGGTATATAGAAGCAGGTTGTGATGTGTTTCTTGCACAGATAAGTAATGATGGTGTAAATGATAGGAAATTGGAGGATGTGCCTGTGATTAGAGAGTATCCTGAGGTTTTCCCTGAGGAATTGCCAGGATTACCGCCGCATCGTGAAGTGGAGTTTCGTATTGATTTAGTGCCGGGTGCTGCTCCTGTTGATCGTGCACCGTATCGTTTAGCTCCATCTAAGATGAAAGAATTATCTGATCAATTGAAGGAATTGATGGATAAGGGATTTATCAGACCGAGTTCGTCGCCGTGGGGTGCGCCTGTTTTGTTTGTTAGGAAGAAAGATGGTTCTTTTAGAATGTGTATTGATTACAGAGAGCTTAACAAGTTGACTGTCAAGAATCGGTATCCACTGCCGAGGATTGATGATTTGTTTGTCCCTTGCAACTGATCTGGGTCATGTGTATACTCGAAGATCGATTTGAGATCTAGGTATCATCAACTGAGAGTTAGGGAAGAAGATATTCCTATAACAGCTTTCCGTACTCGATATGGACATTTCGAATTTCAAGTGATGCCTTTTGGGTTAACAAATGCGCCTGCTGTATTTACGGATTTGATGAATCATGTATGTAAGCCGTATTTGGATGAGTTTGTTATCGTATTCATTGCAGATATTCTCATTTACTCCAAGAGTGAAGAGGAACATGAGAAGCATTTGAGAACAATTTTGGAATTGTTGAAGAAGGAGAAGCTGTATGCGAAATTCTCTAAGTGTGAATTTTTGTTGAAATCAGTGCAATTTTTGGGGCACGTGATTGATAGTGAAGGTGTTCGTGTGGATCCTGCTAAGATTGAGGCAATTAAGGATTGGTCAGTGCCGAAGATGCCGACTAAAGTTCGCCAATTTCTTGGTTTGGATGGGTATTATAGAAGGTTTATTGAGAAGTTTTCGTTAACTGCTAAGCCGTTGACTAAGCTTACGGAAAAGAATCAAGTGTTTGAATGGGGATTGGAAGAGGAATCTGCATTTAGTATGTTGAAGGATAAGTTGTGTTCTGCGCCGATATTGTCTTTGCCAGAAGGATCTGAGGATTTTGTAGTGTACTGTGACGCGTCTCATAAAGGATTTGGGGCTGTATTGATGCAAAGGGAGAAAGTAATAGCGTATGCATCGAGACAATTAAGGAAACATAGAACTTGGGCTGTTATTTTTGCTTTGAAGATGTGGAGACACTACTTGTATGGAACCAAGTGTGTGGTTTTCACTGATCATAAGAGTTTGCAATATATTTTGGATCAAAAGGAATTGAATATGAGGCAAAGGAGATGGGTTGAGTTGCTGAGTGATTATGACTGCGAGATTCGTTACCATCATGGTAAAGCGAATGTGGTAGCTGATGCACTTAGTAGAAAGGAAAGAGATAAGTCTATAAGTGTTAGAGCTTTGACGATATTGGAAAGTGTTGATTTGACAGAAGCGATATTGAAAGCCCAAACTAATGGTTTGAAGGAAGAGAACGTTGAGGCAGAAAATTTGGGTAGAATGTTTAAACCTTTGTTTGAAGTAAGGTCGAATGGATTGAGGTATTTTAAGAATAGGATCTGGTTACCGTTGTGTCCGTCTGAGGAAGATTAGTTAGGGGTGCGAGATTTGGTGATGAATGAATCTCATAAGTCGTAGTATTCAATACATCCTGGATCGGACAAGATGTATCAAGATCTTAAGAAAGTTTATTGGTGGCCGAATATGAAGGCAGATATAGCACAATATGTTAATAAGTGTTTAACTTGTGCGAAGGTGAAGGCTGAACATAAGAAACCGTCTGGATTATTAGTGCAACCTGAAATTCCTGAGTGGAAATGGGAGAAGATTACAATGGATTTTGTGACAGCTTTGCCAAGGACTGCAAGTGGTAGTGATATGATATGGGTGATTGTAGATAGATTGACTAAGTTTGCTCACTTTTTGCCAATGAAGAAGACAGATAGTATGGAGAGGTTAACAACAGTGTATGTGAAGGAGATTGTTTGTCGACATGGTGTGCCTTTGTCGATAATTTCAGATCGTGATAGTAGGTTTAATTCAGAATTTTGGAAGTCTTTGCAGAAAGCGATGGAAACGGAGTTATGTTTGAGTATAACATATCATCCGGAAACTGATGGACAAAGTGAAAGGACGATTCAAACGTTAGAGGATATGCTTCGTGCATGTGTAATTGACTTTGGAAATGGTTGGGATAAGCATTTGCCATTGGTTGAATTTTCGTACAATAATGTATGGATGTAAGTGTAGATCTACAGTGTGTTGGAGTGAGGTAGGAGAAAGTCAATTGACTGGGCCTGAAATGATATTTGAGACGACTGAAAAGATAGTGCAAATCAAGAAGCGTTTGTTATCTGCCAGAAGTAGACAGAACAGTTATGCTGATAACAGAAGGAAATCGTTGGAGTTTGAAGTAGGAGACATGGTTATGTTGAAAGTATCTCCATGGAAAGGAGTAATACGTTTTGGAAAGAGAGGAAAGTTGAGCCCGAGATATAATGGACCATTTAAGATTATCCAAAGGATTGGATTGGTGGCTTATAAGTTAGATTTTCCTGATGAGCTTAAGGCTATTCATAATACTTTTCATGTGTCTAATTTGAAGAAGTGTTTAGCTGAAAGGGATGTGATGATTCCATTGGAGGAAATTCAACTTGATGATAAGTTGCATTTTATAGAGGAACTTGTAGAGATAAGGGATAGGGAAGTTAAGAAGTTGAAGCATAGTAGAATTCCGATTGTGAAAGTGAGATGGAACTCTAGACGTGGGCCAGAGTTTACGTGGGGACGTGAGGATTTCTTTAAGGACAAGTATCCTCATTTGTTTAGGAAGGATTAAGCGTCACGGACTTCGCTTCTTTTAAGAAGGGGTGGATGTGACAAACCAAAACCGAGGTCATTGCTTAATCTTATTTTACGGTTACTTTTGAAATTTTTGAATGAGTTTGAACGATATTTATTTTTGGAGGTTTATGTTTAAACCGATGTTGGAAGGTCTATCTTTAATATTTAATAAGTATAAGGAGTATTAGCAAGCGTGATGTCGATGGATGCCAAATATTTTACGTCTTATTTTCGGTTGTTCGATTTTTGTCATTTTTGAGGTTTTATTTTAAATGACGTGTTAAGTCGAGTCGAGAGTCGATATTATTATTTTTGAGGTACGTTTTAAATTTTTAAAAGTATCTTATGAAACCCGAGCCCCGTAAATATTTTGAAAATTTACTAATAGTTATTTCCCGCTTTTTAGCTAACTATTTTTATTTTTAGCCACAACTATTGCTAAATTGCAACCAAGGTCCCTACCCCACTATATATAAAGCTTAAACAAACACATACAATTTATTTTTCCACTTAAAAATTTCACCCATTCTTTCTTTCTCTCTCTCATTTGCCAAAACACAACCCACCCTCACAAATCCATACAATTTTCAATTTAACTTGAGTTTGAGGATGAACTGAGCTAAACTAATCATATACCCACTCTTATAATTGATCAAGGATCACATTGGTGTAAGAATTTTACACATGCAAGGCATTTTTTTTCTTGATGTTGGTAGGTAGAAGCCATGATCATGCATGGTGTTTTTAGCATGATCAATGGTGGTTCTTGCTAGAATCTTTGTTTAAAACTTCATTTTGATCTAAAGGTTTTTATTTTGATGATGATTTAGATGTTATGGTTCATATATGATGATGTTAGGGTATAGAAATGATCATTTCTATGGTTGGTTTTGATCAAAAAGTTGATTTTGTACAATATTTTGGTAGTCATTTTAGAACAGTAAGTAAAGTGTAAAATCCGAATTTTTATGTTTTGAAAATGGCTTAACTTATAACCTAGGGTCGTAGATAATTTTATTTGCTTCGATTTGATATAAGGTAGAGCTTCTAGCTCCAAACGAGCGCGAAGTTATGATGTTTTGAATGATCGTGTACCGGGAGACGAGTATCGGCACTACAAATAGTTGTTGTCGATATTTGGATCAAATATCGGGGACTCTAAATGGAAGTTTTGAAATATGTAACCTACTGATAATGAGGTGTTTATTTTATAGTTTGAGTTTACTTTAAAACCCGAGTGTCGGTTTTGTAAACGGAGTCGTTTAAATAAGTTAAAACGGTTGTATGAAAAATAACGTAAATCTGTCCGGATTTTGTAGTTTGAAAATGAGTCAAGTAAAGGACTTTAAAAGTAATTTCATTTGATAAACTTGTAGGAGTATTTTCTATATATAGTAAGTTAGTTTATCGAGTCGTTTCATAAACGGTTGACGAGTTTAAAAGGGGTAAATAAGCTAGTACATGTAGTATGTACTGGCGGATTTTATTAAAAGTATAAAATGGTAAAGTAAATGTGTGGTAAAGTATAATGAAGTTATTTATATCGTTTTCTCTCGAGTTTATTGTGACTTTATGAGTTTGAGTTTGATGTTGTTATGTATTATTTATTTCTCGAGTCATTATTAACGAACGCGCCTTATTTGATAGGTAGCGGTTCTCGTGTTTGAAAGGCATCCATTATCGTCGACGATCATCTCGTTAGATCTCTTATACTAAGGTGAGTCTGTAGCCTCGCTTTTTATGCTAGCTACTAAATGTTTTATACCCGCGAGGGGGATACATGCTATTTGAAAATAAATAAACACAAGTCATGAGTAATTGTTGGACCCAAATGTTGCCTAAAGTTGATTTCATTGTATTGAGTAACTTGTTGCTAAAGACCCTAAATTCATGAGCCGTTAACTATCTTCTGACTTGATGGTGTGCTTATTCTAATGATAGTACTATTGGGTTGACCACCCTATCTGAGACCAGGGAATTACGTTGAGTAACCCGTTGGGAAGGATAATTTTACGTGAATAAGATTGTGGTATTCTAGCAACTGATACCCTCGAGGGGCAATGGTTTTATTCTAGTCATGCCGGCATTTGGCGTGGGTGACTATTTGGTTAAGGGGTCGGTGTCATGAGCTTAAATACAATGTTTGTTTATCATTATTATTACTGCCTTGAATATAGATTGTGTGTGCGACAATTCTATAAATGATTATGATTGATTTTCTTCTTGTGTTCAAATGTGATTTGATAAACCTATAGACTCGCTCAACATTATTGTTGACTCGTTTTATGCATGTATTTCAGGTAATAGGAAGTGATGGAGCATGGAGCTTTGCTGTGGAGGTTGTGGCTTGGCTTTTGGAAGAATGTTGGTCTAAAAACTGTTTCTACCTTTACTTTTGAACAATTTACTTTATGTCGATGTACTGTACTAAACTTGTTGGTTGTTGGTCGAGATCCATGAGGACTAAACGCTTTACTCTGGTGTCGTGTCAGTACAATCATGGGATGAAATTTATGTTTTAGACCTTTTATGAAATTCTTGTTTATAATTATGTGTAAACGTCTTACTTTTGAGTCGTTCAATATACCTTGTGTGATGATGCTTGTGTCTAGCACCCAATTGTGTATTTCTGCTGCGCAATGTAAATTGGGGGTGTTAGATAATATGTGCAAAAACCTTTCCTTTTATGATGCACATATGTAGGGGGAGCGTTTTAGTGATTTAGAAAGTTTTTCTGGTTACGATATTTATACCTTCAACACATTAATTCACGACGGTACTGGTGTCAAAAGGTGGTTAGGTATTCGTCCTATGATCCAACCAGAATCGGAGGGATCTTCCCAGGGACAATCCATTAGAATCGAGATGTCCTTAGGAAAGATGGAGTAGTTGAGTGTACGGGAAAAATGCCGACTAATGACTTAAGCTAGCATTGGAACAATTACAACAAAGTGCTAGTTATGACGTCTTGGTAAGCATTGAAGGGGTTGAAGAATGAAAAAGAAATGTAAGGATAAAGGGTGTAAAGAAAGAAGCCCTTCATACAACCTAGGCAGAAACCGGGTCAATACATCTATTATCAGAATCACTTTGATGATTTCTGATACTGAAGACAAAGCATCATGGACCCAGTGATGCAATGCACAACCCTTCCCAGTCTACTCAAGCTTCTATCAAAAGAAGTTTGTTTTATTGTCACGGAGTTCAACTCTTTTCTATCAACTTTCTCACTCCGAGATAGTAGATATTGAAAAGGTGGCAGTCTGCTCTAGCCTCCGATCACCAAATAAACGTGCACTTATAGAGTCTAGAGCCAACGAGATTCATCATAAATCTCATCAGGACACTTATTTCATATATCAATTGTTGTTCATCACTAGAACACATGCGATAATTTACAGAGTCCTACGCTCTATCCTTGTGATATTGCCAGAACATTCAGAGTGATACTCATTAGTATTCACAGTGATGAATGGAAATCCTTCTAGTGTTAACATCAAACAGCACTGTGGTAGGTCATATGTAAGATTCACTTGAAATTGAACATATATTAATTGGAAAGCAACAGTGGTTTGATTCTTAATTGATACAAACTCGTTTCAGGTCTCGACGCAATATCTTAAAGATCTTGCCAGAACATTTAGAGTGATACTCTTCAGTACTCACAGTGACGAATGGAAATCCTTCCAGTGCCATCATCAAACAACACTGCGGTAGGTAACTTGTGCGATTCTATATGAATCAAACTTGTGTCAACTGGAAAGCAACGATGGTTTGATTCTTAAATGATTCAAACTTGTTCCAGGAAATTGAATTGATGAATTAATCAACAGAATGGAACTGCATGATTCACTCCTTACTATGAATTATCTTTCGATATATTCAAGTATTGAGAACGGCTACCACAGCCGGAAACCTTGTGAAGGAAGTTCTTTGAACTTACCTAATCACAGGTACAGTTTTCGTATTGTATAACAGGAAATCGGAGGAATGCAAACGGTGGAGTAACCTCAAAGTCGTAATTCAAGACCACATGCTCATGTAAATGAAGAAAGCTCAAGAACATCTAAAGACAAAGACTTTCGCTACTCTGATGATCAAGGGAGATTGTTTGTCAGCTTTCAACAATACTGCAAAGAATGAGTATGTGGGGAAAGACACAAGATCACAAGATGGCAAAGTGTAAAGATGAAGTCAAGGCAAAGATCAAAGATCCAAGATCAGAAGTCATGAAAGGAACTGTGAAGGAACTCTTAAGACAACGAGCTTCCAAGTCTGCAACAACAAAGAAGTGAAGTCACATGATACATGACCACCACTTAGGGGGAGATTGTAGAAGTATTTAAAGTGATGGTCAAAGAAGTGAAGTCACATATTATATGACCACCCCTTAGGGGGAGATTGTTAAAAGTATTTATAAGTGATGGTCATATAATATACCGTTGCTAAGCTCATGGAAAATGCTACATAATGGTATCGAGATTTCTATGTTATTATTATCTACGTAACGGGAATTAGTCCCGAACACACAAATGAGGAAAGCCTTTGTCAAGTTTCCTTCTTAGTATAAAAGGAAACATCCTCCTCATTTGTGTATGTGCCTTTTCTATTTTTCTAGTGTGTTAGTTTGTAGAGAGAAAAATTTCTTGTCTTTCTCTCACTAAGATTACACATTCTTCTTCCTTGTTCTTTCTTTCTTCTTCTTCATTAATCTAATCTTCCATTCTTATTGTTTTAATCTTGTTCTTCATCTTTATTTCGTGTTCTTATTTTGTACCCATCATCATCTCGTCCTAATTCATCTCTTCATATAGATCATATAGATTTCGTGTTTGGTTTTCGTGTGTAAAGGTCTTACAGTTGTTGACTTTATGACTGGGAATAGAACTGACTGGAATTTCAGTTTCCAAATTATTGAAATCAGTTACTGCACCCTGCTCATCATAGAAAGATTTGGAGAATATTCCATCATTTGGACTAGTATAAGCATCTTCACTATCCATAGCTTGTAGAATATCTTCTAATGAATCAACAGACTTTGCAGAATTTGACTTAACAGTACTTGCTGATGAGGTACCACTAGGTGTAATATGTACTGTTGAGTGTTGTGATTCCAAAGACTCTTCTCCTGAATGCTTATTAACAGTTGTAGCATTCTTCTCTTGATCTTGAAGCCTTTGAAGCTCTTGGGAGGCTTGATCATCAGTTGATGGCATTGTTTGCTTCTGAGGGGTAGCATCCATAGGAGAAATAGTAGGCATACTTGGTACATAAATATGAACATAATCATCCTGAGAATCTGATGAAGAAGGTTTTACTTGATTACCTAACTTTGTTGTACCAATCTCCTCACATGCATTGTTAGTTTGACAATCTTTTTGCACAGAATAGTAATCCATGGAGTTAGTTAGATAATCCAAATCAAACATCCAAGCATAACCTATTCCTGGGACATTGGGCTTATTTTCTAAGAAATTAACATGGGAATTTTCTTCAACCTTTCTAGATGCCAAGTTATAAACCCTATATGCTTTACTTTGCAATGAATATCCTACTAGATATCCTGAATCAGATTTTCTATCAAACTTCCCCAAATGATCAAGAGTATTCAAAATAGACACGTGACATCCAAAAGGTCTTAAATGACTTATGGTTGGCTTAACACTAGTCAAAAGTTCATAAGGTGACTTGTTTTGAGGCTTGGTCACTAAGACTCTATTTAACACATAACATGCAGTATAGATTGCTTCTGCCCAAAAGGTATTTGGCAAAAGAGAATCAACTAGCATAGTTCTAGCAGCCTCAATTAGTGTCCTATTTTTCCTTTCAGCTACTCCATTTTGTTGCGGAGTCCTAGGATTGCTAAATTTTCTCTTAATACCTTTAGACCTACAAGATTTCATCAAATTCGGCATTCTTGAATTCTGCCCCATTATTTGTCCTAACGATTAAGACTTGTTTAGTGAACTGCTTTTCAACTAAAGTGATAAAATCCTTAAGTAATTCATTAGTTTCACTCTTAAGTGCTAAAAAGAAAACCCAACTGAATCTACTAGAATCATCAGTTATAACTAGGAAAAAGGTCTTATGACTAATACTCCTAACAGAAACTGGACCAAACAAATCCATATGCAAAAGTTGCAAAGGCTTAGTCACAGAATTGACAGTCTTGGTCTTACAAGAGGCTCTATGTTGTTTACCTTTTTGTCAAGCAGTACATGTGAAATTATTTTGAAATGATTTATTAGGTAACCCTCTAACCAAATTTTTCTTCACCAATCTATTAAGATTCTTGAAATTCACATGACCTAACCTCCTATGCCATAAACTAGACTCATCGTTAGAAGCCTTAGCCAATAAACATGTAATACCACCTGTTGGAGTAATAGTATGAAGATTAAATGTGTACATATTTTCTTGCCTAGGTACCTTAAGCAGTACTTTAGATTCTTTTGGCATCTTAAAGTCTTTGGAAAGCACCAAGCAGTCTGTATATGTAAAGAGCACCTTGTTCTTTTTATCACACATTTTTTTATACAGAAAAGAGATTGAATTCATTCAGTTCTTTTACAAAGAACAAATCTTTAAACTCCAACTTCCCTGTATTGATTTTTCCTTTCTCAGTAATTCTACCTTTGCTACCACCAAAGGCTACTGGTCCACCTCTGAATTCTTCAAATTCAGCAAGGAAATCTTTGTTCCCTGTCATGTGCCTTGAGCATCCACTATCTACAATACCTTTATCTTTCAATTCATCAATTAGATGCCCCTGCGCATACACAAAACTTATTATTTTTTAACAGGGACCCAAGCCACATTTGGCTCAGATCTTGTGGGACCTACATACTTAAGAGTTTGATAGGTAGTTTTTCCAGTAAGATTACACACACTCTTATACTTCACGGTTTTAGTCAAATAATCAAAGACATAAGTGGGTTTGTTGTCCTTGAACCTTTTTGGCTTAAGTACTATTTTAGCAGTACTTGCTTGAACACATGGTTTTTCACCTTTAGGAACCCACATTTGCACTGGTTTGTTATTAGACTTACTTCTAGATGTTCTAGATTTCTCAACTATATTCTTAGAAGTTCTGTGGGACTTTGGTTTACCAGACCTTTGACCAGAGGTACTTGAGTTTGGACTAGCAGTACTTACAGTTATAGGCTTGTCGGTACTTGGTTTACCAAACTTCAAAGGTACTAGACCTTGTTTCATAAGTACTGCTCTTGGGACAAAGTCCTTAGTAGGGATATTATTAACCTTATGAGGTTTTTATACCCTTTTAGCATGATCAAATTTAGGTTTGTCATCTCTAGGTCCCATTTGCCTATTAACCTGTGCATTCTTCCCATTACCTTTCTTTGTGACTTTTTTTGCAGCCTTATGTTTTGCAATTTTATCTTCATGTAAAGTGCAATCTTTGATAAAATGATTAAGGCTACCACAAACATAACATCCTTTTCTTCTCAAAGAAGACCCATAAGGTTGTTTTGATTTAGTTTTCTCAAAACCAATCCCACCCCTCTTGGTATTGTTATGTTTTGCATTATCATTCAATGCCTTGCTAGGAGATTTTACCTGCTTGGGAGCAAAAATAGTTGTAGACACTTGTCCTTCAGACACAAAATTGCTCATTAAAGGTGTATAAACAATGTTTTTGGTCATAAAAGATTTATTCTGGGTTAAGGTACAAGAGTTTGAATCGTTTGACTTTATCAATAACAGTTTTTGACTCATCTAACTCTATAATTGTATCTTTGTTAGGGGGCATGAAAATTCTTGATAATGATGGAGGAACTACCTTCATTCCTTTAGCATATCTATCATTTTTAGGAGTATCATCTGACTCACTAGAACTATCAAAAATCCCCTTTGATAAGTCCTTGTCAGTAAAGTTATCCCAGGTTGGTCCTTAATATATCCTATGCCTGATTTATCATAATACCCCATTTGTGAATTAATCAGCTTACCCAATCCTTTAGAGGATCTTTGCCAATGATTAATCACTTCCCTTTCATTAAAAGGACTGGCTTTTAAAACTTCATTTCTGCTGTTACTTTACAAGTTGTTTTTCAAAAGCTTTAATTTCCACATCTTGCTCTCTCATTTGAAGATTCAAAATTCTAATTTTCTCTTCATAGTTTTGTTGACCCTTTTTATACAAAACTATATTTTCCTCTAGCTTAACAACACCCTATTTAAAAGCATTTGCTTCTATAGTACATGTGTTGACTTTTTGATACTATTCATCTAGTTCTACTTTTAGACTATTAAATTTAAGAACACAATCTTTAGAACAAGGATGTACCTCAGTATCTTCATGAGAGAGAGCCATCAATCCAAGCTCTTCTTCTTCCTTATCTTCAGCCTAGTTCACCACTCCATCTATAGTTACCAATGCTTTGGTTCCTTTGGGACTACTGCTATCTCCTTTTGGAAAGCTTTCAGAGATTCTTGGACTGGTTCTGTAGATGTTCTTGGACTTTTGACTGCTTCTTTCAGCCTTATCTCTAGTGCACTCCCTTGCAAAATGTCCACTCCTTCCACGGTTATAGCATTTAACTTTAGACTTTTCATATCTTAATGGTTCATTAGGATCAACAGTCATCTTCCTTCCAGTTTTTTTAAAGATCCTATTAGATCTCACAGAGATCATAGCAGCTTGCCATTTGAGGTCCATCTCTACAATATCATCATCATCCATTTGGAACAATTCATTGAGAGTCAACCTTGGTCCGTTTTCTTGTCCAACAAAGAATGAGAAGGCATCATTGTCACTAAACAACGGTGAAGCTCTTCCTTGTAGATTTTGAGATAGAATTGGATTGCCTTCAGTACCTTGAGAGTAAGTACTGCTTGTAAGTCCTCCAGCGGTATTTTAGAAGTAAGTATCACTACTTGATCCACTAGCGGTATTTTAGAAGTAAGTACCGCCATTACATTCTGATACAAAAGCCAAGTTAGACTTTGTTGTTGTTGCTTTGGTCACCTCAACGCCTTTAACATCCATCTTGTAAGCTCTAAGATTGTTGTAGAGATGATCAAAAGGAATTGCATCCAGATCATCCCTTGTGATGAAGTGCATAACCATTGCTTTTCATTCTTGTGGAATACTTCTTTAGAATTTTACATTAGCTTCTTCATTAGGAATTATTAGTCCATAAACTGCCAATTGAATGAGCAACTTGTTGTACCTTCCATAACTACCATGGATTCCTTCAATACTGGAAATTGAGAAGTTATCAAATTCTTGTTTCAAAACAATCTTCTTCATCTTCTTGGATTTGTCATTGCTTGCAAATCTAAGTTTGATGGCATCCCACATAGCCTTTGCATCCTTGTAGTGATGAAAGCTAGGTAAGATGTCTGCTAAAAGTGCCATAGCCAAAGCAGTTCTGGCCTTTCTTTCTTTGATCTCTACTTGTACCTCTTCAACAGTCACAACAGGTAAAGCATAACATGTACCATCAGGTAACCAATGCAACTTCTTAGGTGTATTCCCATTCTTGATAACCTGCCACAGAGTATAATCTGTGTGATTCAAGTAATGTTCCATCTGCATAGCCCACGTCTCATAGTTATCACCTTTGAGAACTAGGAGTTTGACAACATAGAGAGTATGGGAAGGTGTTGTAGTTTTAGAAGTAACTACAACATCTATGGCTTGAACACCTTGTGGTGGTGCAGAATGCACAACTTGAGGCTGTCCCTGTGGTATTGGATCAGGATCTGGAATGTCATCCAAGTGAGGGTCATCACCAGGTTAAGACATTGAATTTTGGTGCGAGTGGGGATTTTAGGGTTGTGTTCTTCTTATTAAGAGTTTCTCAACAAGCTCTGATACCACTTGTTGATCCCTTTGAATGGATCTATACTCTGTTAAGAATTAGTATAGTAGCTTGTAATCAAACTAAAATAATTTGAGAACTCTTACTCAACTAAATAAGTTATGCGGAATCTAACTTATAAAGTACAGAAGAACAAAATTACTTTTAACTATTCGATTCTTTTATTAATCGACTTGAATGAGGTACATGAATGTCATTGTACTTATGTTCCTTTTATAGAGTAAGGAACCATAGAAACCTTAGAATGTTCTATAAAGATAAGTATATCACACATGATATCTTATCAATATTCTAACTATTATGTATATCACATAAGATATACTCTAACTATAACTATGACATATCTTATACAAAGATAGATTCGTCCTAATCAATATAGCAGTACTTGTACTTAACACTAACAGTACTTATTATGTACCGCGTTAACACTAACGATACTTGACAACACTAACAGTACTTATACTTATACTAACAGTACTTGGTACTTTACAAATAATTCCCAACACCAAGTATCCTCACTTTGATTGTATAGCTTGAGGTAATTCTAAGGGAAGTGGAATGATAAGTACCTAAAAAAATATACATTTTATATGTTAAGTTGGTTAAGTTATTTGGTACGTGAGGTGCACACGCATGGTTTAAATACCAGACGTGTGAGGTGCACCTGAGTTTCTCTAACAACCTCTAACCAACTTAGTTTTGGCGGGAAACACTTAGTATAAATTTTTTTCACTGTAATCATTTCATTTCTTGTCTAGAATTTGTGAAATACTTTCCTCTCTCTTTGTAATCATTCTGTTATCAATAAAACAACCATTTCCGCCATTTTGATCTTGATTAATGCACATTGGTTTGTTTCTTATTTTTATGAGCTTTTTGGTTATTCATAGCTATCACATATTTCATTAATCTCTGATTAGCATCTATCATAATGTATGTTTGTGTTAATGTTTACTGCACATTCTGCACATTTGAATGTGGAATGCACATGAACACAAGGGACACCATATAAGGTGAAATGCACATGAACACAAGGGATACCATATAAGGTGAATGCATAGTTCAAGACACAAGCACATGTAATTGTTTGCACATCACAAGACACACACTAGAAATTCTCAACTAAGAAGTCGAGGTAAGGCATCGAAGTCAAGATATATCTCCATCTAGATGATATATCACTCAGTCCAATAGCACGTTTAATGCCAACAAAAGAGAGGAATTTATGAATAAGCTCATCCGACAAGTTGCTTAGTCTATCAATTTCAGCATTCATTCTCTTCTCATGCTGCTCATAATCCATTTCACCCGAACTTCACCTTGATACAAAATATGCATTCATAAAAACATCAGGTTCTTTCCAATGCAGCAAACCACAAACTTAGAATCCATTTTTATCTTTTTGCTGCTATAGTCTCATTTGCTAGGCAATCATCATTATCGTGCCTATCTTGACTCAAAAAGCTGCAATTTGACATAATGCAACAATCAGGGAATGTTAGAATAAACTGTTGATACAAGTGGTTAGATAGCTATAGAAATGCATATGAAGGATCTTTCATGTTGAGTCTAATATCAAGATTACTAAATTATTAACAGGATAGCGGGCTACATACATACATCTTGCCTGTTACATGGTGAACTTTCAAGTATGGATTACGATGTACTTGTAGTAATGTCACCAAGGGGTGTTTTAACAAGATTATTTTAAATAAAATGCATGAGATAGTGTTTGGGTAAGCGTAAATTATATTAATAGTGAAACGACCTAAAAAACAAACACCTCCTAATGATAAGAACAAAGATGAGAAATGGGATTAAAGTTGTATATTAGCATAAGTACACGCAAAAGTAAATAATCAAAGCCCCTTAAATAAACTAACTGATAAGTGTGAAAACACTCGTCAATAATGATCCAAATACCACTCAAAACACAGTCGAATACCTTATATTTAACTGAAAATTGTCAGAATTACGTAGGTATTGGTGTTTTTGTGTTTTCAGGTAAAGTAGATGCATTTTGGAGCAAAGACACGTTTTCAAGGGATTTATATCACAAAAGATGAAGAAAAGGATGAAAGATGCTCCAAGGACCTTATTTGCCAAACTTCCAAAGATAAAGGGCTTAAAGTGCAATTTCTACAAAGAAAAGGATGAAAAGGAATTTACTTAAAAGGTTTTATAACCATTTGAAAAGAAATGAAAAGTGAAAGGATTAAAATGCAAAAGAAATGGAAAGTTTGGAAAGTTTATTACTTAACTTGGTTTGTTGACCAAGACCGGTCAAACACATCCCCAAAACACGTCTTCTCAAACGAGAAGAGAGAGAGAAAGGAGATAACCAGAGTTCTTTCTTTTCACCACCAATACCTGCAATCCAATGTCGAGGACGATCCACGAAGAATCACGCAAAGCTTTCAACAGCAAAAATTCTCCTTGTCTTCTCCTCTACAAGCTGATACAACTTAATTAGATCAAGGAAGGAAGATGAAGAAACGCCCAAATGGATTGAAGATGAAGAATTAGCCAATCCTCGTATTAAACACGTGTCCAATCCTCATTGGATAGAACACGTCACAACACCTCCTTTCAGCGGCTATAAATAGAAGAGAAGACTCATTTGCAAATCGGTTAGCCTAGGTGTAGATTACACATAGTAGTAGGTGTAGATTAGGAGTAGTTAAGCTTTTCAGTTAAGTCAGTTAGTTAGTTCAGTTACTAGTTCTGTTAATCTTGTAACCGATTTTCTTCCATTAATGAAATGTTCTTGTTCTTTTAAAAGCTTTCATCTATTCCTATTGATAATATGATTTCTTCCTTTAAAAGCTTCTTATCTGTTCATTCTTCTTATCTTTTCTTGTTAGAGTTAAAAAGTTAAGTGAAGTATACTGTTACTAATCATTCAAGTTAGTCACTGTTCACATTTTAACTCTTTTTCTACCGTTACTGTTACAGATAATATCTTACGGATATTTGGTGGAGCGTTTATTGTTCATGTCGTTGTGACTAGATAATAGTAGTAGTCATAATATTGATTCGGCTAAGAGTTACTGTTTACTAGATTGTAAAGGTCTATTAAAAGTTCTTTCCATAAGCTTGTGACAGGAATCAGTAGATGGATAAAAAGTTAAAGGAATCAGTTAGGAATTGGTTTAATCAGTAAGCATCAAGAATTTCAGCAGGTCGTATTTGAAATTGCTATAAAGGATTGATTTTGTGTTAAATAGTTCATAAATCTGTCCATTCATTGTAGCAGGATAGGATGTGTTTCTTGTTTTTGGTTTGATTTTGCAGGAGCACTTAGAGTTTATGCAGGTTTCAGAATCGAGAGATCTTGTTCGTTTTTTTTTTCGCTTGTTTCATTCTATTTTGCAGGTTAACTTTCAGTTTTAGATACGGTAGCAGATTTGCAGTCTGTTTGGATCTGCTGGTGCAACCAGTTGAGTTTAGCAGGTTGACTGGTTCATTTTAGCCGTAGATCAAGAATAGTAAAAGCCGGCTCAGCGCCGCGCTTCTCTTCCACAACAGGCTGATTTCGGATGCATAGGTCAAGCTAATTTTACTTTCTGTATTTTTAGTGTAGAATCGATAGCTAGTTGATTGTAGGTTAATTCTGTTTGCTACATACTTCGTTAGCCTTGTTGAATGATGATAGATATTTGTTTTAGCTTATAGCGTTGATTTTAGAGAATTTGCTTTCCAAATTTATGAACTGTCTGATATGGTCTGTTTGGTAAAGTTCTCAAATTGTTGATACTGTTTTTTCTAGACTGTATTTTGACTGTTGGAATTAGATTGTAGGGTAATGTGGTGCAAATTTGATAGGAATTAGTCTGCTGTTAGAAGTGCGTTTTAGATTTTCTAAGGTTGGATTAATAGCCTAGAGTAGTCAACTTCTCAATCAGTAGCTTAAAATTCAGCCAATATAAGTTTGCATAAGGAAAAGTGTTCACTGAATTCTCAAATGCAAACTATTTGTATAGATGTTTCAAAGTTAGAGTTGTAATCCTAGAAATTTGACTTTAGTTTGTTTAAGCACCTAGAAAATAGCTTATTACTAATACTTAGTAAAGTTTTTAGAAAATAAGTAGTAAAAAGAAAAAAAAAGATCAGTATGCTTCGTTACTGTATGAATTTATATTTCACTTTAACACTAGTTTGGTTAGTTGACACTTATTACCCTTCATTGTTACACAACTCGTTACAGTCACAGTCCATGTGATTATGTTAGTATACCCTCAGTTAGATAGTTAGTTGCGTAGTTAGTCCTTCATGACAAAATTAGTTAGGCCCGACAGTATGTTAGTGGGCTACTTGTAATCTTGATGGGCTTAGTTTGTTTTTTTTCTTATGGGCTGTATGTTATTTTTACTAGTCAGAAATGAATGTTAGTTTTATTTGTATCTTTTAGTCTTATTAAATTAGATTTAGGTTTATATTTTGTATTTTGTAATTTTCATTTGTAGTATAAATTTGTTTTACATTTTTCATTCTGTGCATTTAATTGACGTAATTGCTAAATGTTTTAGATTAGTAGGTATACGTAGTTTATAGAATATTTTTACCTTTTTACTTGCTTCTTGCCAATTAGACATAGAATTCCAAAAAAGGTTTTTACCACCAAAAACAATTAAGTCTTTGCTAGAAAATGTTATATCAATTCGAATCGAGCTGAGAAGACAACTACACTAAAAACGAAATATTAAATGGCGCCGCTGCCGGTTCTTTTCGTGAAGATTAACGATTTCGAGTAAGACGATTGGATTTTGGGATCCGTTCACTTTGTGAACGTTATTTTTACGTATTATAATCAAAAAGATAAAAAAATCAAAAAGATAAAAATACAAAAAAAATAAAAAATCACAAAAATCAATTCTTTTCCTAAATAATTGAACCAAAAAAATAAAAAAATCCAAAAAGTAATCTTTTTCCTAAAAGATTACACCCAAAAATATATATTATATCGATTTCATCGCTTTTTACGTAGATATAGTATTTTTCTTAAAAAAAAACAAATAAATACAAAAATATTTTTTATATATTATTATATGTAGATACGTATACGTATAAAAACAACCAAGTTACCTATTTCCATAAGTATTGCCGAGGCAATACACCGTGTTGAGGGGCGTTCCGGTCCTTGACACGCGTATCGATCCAATTTAATTAAGCAAGAATAGATAAATACTTCCAATAGGCAATAATTCGAAGAATACAAACTACTAAAGTGAATAGAAAGGCGATGTGCTATAAAATGCCATCTAAGGGTCAATAGGTACTTAAGTGCTTCGCGCCACCTAACCCCCCGTTCACTAGTGCGTATTCTAAGAAGGAAGGCTTGATTGGGGGTCTTGCACCCAAGTAGTAATTATATATATACTTTCTTGTGGATATTTCATATCGAACCTCGAGGGAGATTATCTTTTCTCTCTCAAAAGTCGACCGAGGGCTACTCCCTCATTCCTCGTGTTTACTTACACGTGTACTCGCACACGTGTAAACATACCACCTTTGGTGTATTACTTCCTTCCCTGAGGAAGCTTTTAAACGTCATTATACTTGTATATACATTCGGCCACCTTGCTAAACATGGATACTCGTTCCATGTGGGAGATTTTGCAACAACGATCCGCCAACGCTAATTATTCGCCTTGTTCGACTTGTGGTGGTCCACACGATACTTATTTATGTGATCAAAACAATGGTTATTATGGGGAGGGATATGCTTACAATGGAACCGAGAACCCTAATTTTCAACCTAACACTCAAATGGACTACACTTGTAATGACTATATGGGATATTCCGGTTTTTCATCACAACCTCCACCATCATTTCATGATCAAATCTTTAATGTGCCATACCAAAACCAAGGATTTTCCAATTATGAAGGTTTTCAAAATAATGATACTTTTCAAGGCTATAATCAAGAAACCTTTCATAATCAAGGATTTTCAAACAATGAAGGTTTTCAAAATGATGAAAATTTTCCATGCCATAATCAAGATACTTTTCAAAATCAAGGATTTTCACATTATGAGGGTTTTCAAAATGAAGGAAATTTTCAAGGTTACAATCATGAGAACTTTCATAATCATGACTCTTTTCAAAACTATAATCCACCTAATTATGGAAATCCACCTCCACCATATTCTTCGATTTATTCATGTGAGTTTTGTGGGAACGCACCCCATTATGGTTATGATTGTAGACCGAGGGATCCGCCATCCTATGTCTTTGATAATGTCAAGAAGTTTCATTCTTTACTTGAGAAAATGAACAAGTCGAACGATGACGTTTATAAGATGCTTGATGGTATGAAAAACATGAGCTACAAGGAAATGAAAGACACGAATCGATGGTTAAAGGAATTAATTAACTCTACCGAGGAAGAGGAAATTGAGTCTCGGCAATATGATCACAAGGAATTCGGTGATTTGTATCGTGAATCGTTGAACAAATTTTCTTGTCGCCTCAGGAAATATTCAAATGATTTCTTCCTTAAGACTCTTATAATCGAGGAAGACGGACAATACATGACTACTTTTACTCGTAGGCCTGATCCATTATTAGATGAAGATGCTGAGGAACCTTTGAGTTGTATGACACTTAATGATGACACACCTTCATCACCTTTACCTCACGTGGAACCCACCGACTCTTTAACCATGGGGGACGAGCCTCTTAGCACTAATACAAACACCGATTTGGATGGATTAACCGCTTCTAGTGTTGAGAACCTTATCCCAATCCAAAGAGAGCTTGAGGGTATTTCCATTGAACCATGTGACGAGCTTTCTATTGATACTTCTCCTCATGATCACATTGAGATTTCATCACATGTTGACCTTCATGCTACTACTAGTGATTTTGGTGATTTTGATCTTGATGAATTGTTCAAAGAAAGGGATAATGAGATTGAGGAAGAGTTTATGCAAGATATAGAGGATGATGATTGTGATTCTAGTGAGGCATCTTATGATCTATCATTTGATGACTTTTCATGTCAAGATGACCTTCCTAATTTGGATGATGATGTTGATCATATAGAAGCAGTGGAAGATGTTCATATTCGAGAGGTTTTATCAAACGTCTATAATCTTATCTCTTCGATTGAAGCTTTGAATGAAAACCATAATGATGAGTCCATAGAAGAAGAACCTTTCATTGACATTTCTTCACCGGTTTTTGAGGTTGCACCATTGACTTTCATGATGATATCATCCCTTTGAGTGACTCTCTCAGTACACCTTCTTTTGAGCCTTTTATTCCCACCCTCCCACCCTTGAAGTTGGTTATTGATGAAGATCCTATACTCTTAGAGATTGATCCTTTTTCACCTATGGCACCTTTAGAACCCAAAACCTTTGATATGGATTCTCATATGGATATTGATGACACCATAGAGGCTTATCTTGCTAATATTGATATTGAGGCTGATGATAGTGATTCTAATTGGGAAGAGGAGATTCGTCTTAGTGAGAATATGCTTTTTGGGAACATAGAGATTACACCTCATTCACAAGACACTATTCATCTTGATCCTCCTTTTTCTATGCCTTCTATGGAAGATTACCCACCATTTGATAATGATGAGGAGCCCAATATGGACATAATTGTTATGAATGTTTTGATACCTACACCTTCATTGTCTCATGATGCTTTGATCACTAAGGGGGAATCTTATATGGTTGATACGAGTTCATCTTCTTATTTTCCCATGAAGGGAAAGGTTTATGATCCTGGGATCCGTATATTTGGGAAATATTGGTTTTCATCTACTCCACTTAAGAGTGTGCTTTCGATTGATATGGACTTTTCGTATGAGCTTACTTTGGTGATGCTACCTACTTTGGAGTTGTTCACTTCTCGTGATGGAAACTATGTATTTGATCCTGGGGTACTTCTTATTTGAGAGATTTCGTATGTTGGACAAACTTGAGACACGTTGGACCGTTCCATTTATCAAGGCGGATATTGTAAATCTTATAGTAAATGGCAACGTGCTAAGTTTGAGTGTATCATGTGAGACGTGCTTCAAAGTGGATATTCTTTATTCTCCATGATGGTTTCCCCAAGGACAACCTAATTCGGGGCCGAGTCGAGCTAGCGACTTAGGGTTAAAAAAACTCAAGCATTGAATAACTAGGTTAGAAAACGTAGAGTAGATTTTCAATAGGTTAGGTTTAATTAAAAGGATGTTATAGTCGAGTTGAAGTGGAGGGGTGCATTTCTTCGTCTTTTCGTGTTTTGTTTCAAGGGTTGCTCTCTCACATTTCATGCTTGGAGCTTATGGAGGAGGCCCGTGTATCTGGTTCACTTCGATTAGTTTTTGCTATCGTGATATTAAACACTTGTGCTTAAAATGAATATCCTTTAGTTGTCTCTTCCTTAACTTGAGTTAAGCAAAGTAATCAATGTAATAAGTGTAGGGGAGTTTTACTCCAATACTCTTAAACATTGAGGACAATGTTTATCTTAAGTGTAGGGGAGACTTCTATCGAAGTGACCTTACCTAGACCATTGCCTTAACTTCATGATAACTTGGAAAATTAATTTTTCAACATTTTTCAAATTTTTGATCTACTTTGGCCACCAAAAATATGCATGCATAATTTTTGCATCAATCATTTTTCATTCGCATAACACATTGCATTGTATATATCTTTTCTTTTATGTTTCATCAAAAATATATAAAAAGAAAAAAATATAATAAAACATGGTTTTAACAAATTTAGACTTCTTTGACATATTAGGCCCGCCATGGATATTTTGACTCAACCCGAGTTTGCTTATCTTAGCACTCTCTAGCTAGTATCCTTAACCATGTAGTCCTTCATTGGTCTATTAGGCTAAGCATCCACCAATTTCATTATTTGAAATTTTAAATTCGTGGAGAATGGGAAATGATAGAGTTGAAGCAAGTGTAAAAGGGCTAGATAGACTTCATGACAATTACTTGTGGCTAAACCCTTCTCTTCTTGACCTCTATTTTCTTCGCATGTATATAATTGTTAATAAATAATCAAGTACGGTTTTAATTGGTTTGTAATCTCTTATGCATTTTTGGCTAATCATTTATGGTTGATATGAGTACGTCTTAAGATTCTAAGTTAGCACGTTTTATGTGTACTAGACTTATGTCATGCTCCATACTTAGCGGGTGTTTTTCCTTTTCTTCTTTTCAAATTTCTTTGTGAGGAATAAAGAAAAATAAGAGCGGCTTATGAAAAAAATGAGTGGCTAGAAAAAAAAAAGAAAAAGAAAAAAAAATAAAAAATAAAAAATAATACAAGACTCCCAAGAGGGGCAGTGTGGTGTTAATTATAGTGACTATTGAGTTCCAATATTACCTTTACGGGTTGCGGGGATTCAATAGATTGCTCAAATCCAATATTACCTTGACGGGTTGCGGGGTTGAAGATCCAAAGTCTCAAAAAGATGGCGGATGTAAATTATTGCGTGAGTTTATTTTTCTTTCCCTAGCGAGTGTGTAGCTACTTATGAAAGCATGACATGAGGATTTTACACATAAGGCGAATGACTTATTATTCTTGAAACAGACTTATATTAATTGTGAGTGGTTTTTCAGGTAACGGATGAGAGGATTACTTAGGATTAAAACCGTGCTTCCTTATTTTTGGATTTTACATTTCTTATACTTCACGCTTTAAATAATGACAAATTTGCTCACAAGCAATTTGCTCAAATAATAACCGGTTCCACATTTAATTGTCATGAATAAGTTGATGCACTTTTTACTTGTGAATACAATGATCCCATTTTTAAGCTTGGTATGGGGAAAGTGAAACTTGAGGGTGATAAGTATCCATGGTACCCAAGCCCTAATCTAAATCATTGATTTCTTTATGAGTTATTTCCATCAAAACCATTTATAAAAATCAAAAATATATAAATAAAATTGTTTTCCTTGCATTGCATTGTAAGTATTCAAAATCATTCATCATATAGCATAGTTTAGTTTATTAAATCATAAAATGGCCAAGGTTGGTTAATTATGAGAAAAGTGTAACTTTAGAGCTTTAAAATGCTGCATTGCATGAGGACATGGCAATGGTCAAGTGGAGGGGAGTTGATAAGTGTGAAAACACTCATCAATAATGATCCAAATACCACTCAAAACACAGTCGAATACCTTATATTTAACTGAAAATTGTCAGAATTACGTGGGTATTGGTGTTTTTGTGTTTTCAGGTAAAGTAGATGCATTTTGGAGCAAAGACACGTTTTCAAGGGATTTATATCACAAAAGACGAAGAAAAGGATGAAAGATGCTCCAAGGACCTATTTGCCAAACTTCCAAAGATAAAGGGCTTAAAGTGCAATTTCTAAAAAGAAAAGGATGAAAAGGAATTTACTTAAAAGGTTTTATAACCATTTGAAAAGAAATGAAAAGTGAAAGGATTAAAATGCAAAAGAAATGGAAAGTTTGGAAAGTTTATTACTTAACTTGGTTTGTTGACCAAGACCGGTCAAACACATCCCCAAAACACGTCTTCTCAAACGAGAAGAGAGAGAGAAAGGAGATAACCAGAGTTCTTTCTTTTCACCACCAATACCTGCAATCCAATGTCGAGGACGATCCACGAAGAATCACGCAAAGCTTTCAACAGCAAAAATTCTCCTTGTCTTCTCCTCTACAAGCTGATACAACTTAATTAGATCAAGGAAGGAAGATGAAGAAACGCCCAAATGGATTGAAGATGAAGAATTAGCCAATCCTCGTATTAAACACGTGTCCAATCCTCATTGGATAGAACACGTCACAACACCTCCTTTCAGCGGCTATAAATAGAAGAGAAGACTCATTTGCAAATCGGTTAGCCTAGGTGTAGATTACACATAGTAGTAGGTGTAGATTAGGAGTAGTTAAGCTTTTCAGTTAAGTCAGTTAGTTAGTTCAGTTACTAGTTCTGTTAATCTTGTAACCGATTTTCTTCCATTAATGAAATGTTCTTGTTCTTTTAAAAGCTTTCATCTATTCCTATTGATAATATGATTTCTTCCTTTAAAAGCTTCTTATCTGTTCATTCTTCTTATCTTTTCTTGTTAGAGTTAAAAAGTTAAGTGAAGTATACTGTTACTAATCATTCAAGTTAGTCACTGTTCACATTTTAACTCTTTTTCTACCGTTACTGTTACAGATAATATCTTACGGATATTTGGTGGAGCGTTTATTGTTCATGTCGTTGTGACTAGATAATAGTAGTAGTCATAATATTGATTCGGCTAAGAGTTACTGTTTACTAGATTGTAAAGGTCTATTAAAAGTTCTTTCCATAAGCTTGTGACAGGAATCAGTAGATGGATAAAAAGTTAAAGGAATCAGTTAGGAATTGGTTTAATCAGTAAGCATCAAGAATTTCAGCAGGTCGTATTTGAAATTGCTATAAAGGATTGATTTTGTGTTAAATAGTTCATAAATCTGTCCATTCATTGTAGCAGGATAGGATGTGTTTCTTGTTTTTGGTTTGATTTTGCAGGAGCACTTAGAGTTTATGCAGGTTTCAGAATCGAGAGATCTTGTTCGTTTTTTTTTCGCTTGTTTCATTCTATTTTGCAGGTTAACTTTCAGTTTTAGATACGGTAGCAGATTTGCAGTCTGTTTGGATCTGCTGGTGCAACCAGTTGAGTTTAGCAGGTTGACTGGTTCATTTTAGCCGTAGATCAAGAATAGTAAAAGCCGGCTCAGCGCCGCGCTTCTCTTCCACAACGGGCTGATTTCGGATGCATAGGTCAAGCTAATTTTACTTTCTATATTTTTAGTGTAGAATCGATAGCTAGTTGATTGTAGGTTAATTCTGTTTGCTACATACTTCGTTAGCCTTGTTGAATGATGATAGATATTTGTTTTAGCTTATAGCGTTGATTTTAGAGAATTTGCTTTCCAAATTTATGAACTGTCTGATATGGTGTGTTTGGTAAAGTTCTCAAATTGTTGATACTGTTTTTTCTAGACTGTATTTTGACTGTTGGAATTAGATTGTAGGGTAATGTGGTGCAAATTTGATAGGAATTAGTCTGCTGTTAGAAGTGCGTTTTAGATTTTCTAAGGTTGGATTAATAGCCTAGAGTAGTCAACTTCTCAATCAGTAGCTTAAAATTCAGCCAATATAAGTTTGCATAAGGAAAAGTGTTCACTGAATTCTCAAATGCAAACTATTTGTATAGATGTTTCAAAGTTAGAGTTGTAATCCTGGAAATTTGACTTTAGTTTGTTTAAGCACCTAGAAAATAGCTTATTACTAATACTTAGTAAAGTTTTTAGAAAATAAGTAGTAAAAAGAAAAAAAAAGATCAGTATGCTTCGTTACTGTATGAATTCATATTTCACTTTAACACTAGTTTGGTTAGTTGACACTTATTACCCTTCATTGTTATACAACTCGTTACAGTCACAGTCCATGTGATTATGTTAGTATACCCTCAGTTAGATAGTTAGTTGCGTAGTTAGTCCTTCATGACAAAATTAGTTAGGCCCGACAGTATGTTAGTGGGCTACTTGTAATCTTGATGGGCTTAGTTTGTTTTTTTCTTATGGGTTGTATGTGATTTTTACTAGTCAGAAATGAATGTTAGTTTTTATTTGTATCTTTTAGTCTTATTAAATTAGATTTAGGTTTATATTTTGTATTTTGTAATTTTCATTTGTAGTATAAATTTGTTTTACATTTTTCATTCTGTGCATTTAATTGACGTAATTGCTAAATGTTTTAGATTAGTAGGTATACGTAGTTTATAGAATATTTTTACCTTTTTACTTGCTTCTTGCCAATTAGACATAGAATTCCAAAAAAAGTTTTTACCACCAAAAACAATTAAGTCTTTGCTAGAAAATGTTATATCAATTCGAATCGAGCTGAGAACACAACTACACTAAAAACGAAATATTACTAACAAAATCAAGTTGTTTCATTCCAAATAAAACGCTCAGAGTAACTTATTGTTCTTTGAAAATACTATAAGTAGATAGAAAAATATTAAGCACAAAAGGAAAATAAAACTAAAAATGTCCACTTGCTATTGGAAAAGAGAAACTAATCTCTTGTCGAATACTCGAAGTATAATAAAAAAATTACGAAATTGAAAAGTATGAAATGTTTCATCCAAGTAAATGCACAACAATCCAAAAAAACCCTCATAAAAAACGATCTGGTAATGAAATTATATAAAAGCTGGATGAGAGGTGGTCAAAGAAAGACTTACTATTACTTTATCGCCACGGTAGTGATTGACGGTGGGAGGGAGGAGATGATTTTAATATGAACCCTAAAATGTCTTATGCAACAATCTCTGATTCTTTAACCTTTATTTTTTATTTATTTTTAATCCTTTTTTGGTTTTTGTTTAGCAAAATACTTTTACTTTTCCTCACATTTTTAGACACTTTTTCTTGAGATCTTTGATCAAAGAAATATAAAAAGAAATTATTTATAAATTTAATCGAATATTTGCTGACTTTAATTTTATTTTTCTTTATTAATGAACTTAAAACAAAACCATTTTTTTCTTTCTTTAATCAAAGATTTCGAAAGCATCGTATATAAAATTTGTGAGATTTGATAACTAAATTAAATATGAAAAGGTAAATAACAAAGAGATTACTAAAGTTTACTTTTATTAATTACTACTAAAAAATTCATTAAAAAATATTTTTATTAACTTCTTACTAAAAAGAAATAATAGAAAATTACTAAATATCTATTTTTACTCATTATTTAATAAATAAAATAATAAAAATTTTAATAACTATTTTTTTAATAGGCAAATGTCGTAGGTTTTTTAATTACTTTTATATTTTATGTGTTTTAGTAAAAACAGTTATAATGACTTAAATAATTGTTTATCTTATTAATAAGCAAAACTTTTAATAAGTAAAAAATTTTTCCTTTGTAGTAAAATAATTGTGTAAATATTTTGAGTTTGTTATATTTATAATTATGTAAAAAATAACATTTTAAAAAGTTATATTTATAATTGTTGCAAATAAAACTACACATTTTTAATGAAAACTTTCCAACCATTTTCAAATTGAACCCTGTTTATAACACCTAATAGACGTTTTTGATGTTTCATGAAAAAAATTATGCTTTTATCACATTAATTCTAATTAAACTCAATATTTCACTCAAAATATTACTACCTATTGACATATCACATTATATTCTCTATCTATTAATAGAGGAGAATCACGATTTCATAGGAACCGTGATTCTCCTCTATCAAAGACTAAAATACAATATATTTTTCCCTCACAGACTCATACCTCTCTCACAAATCCTTCACGTACTTCTCTCTACTCTCACACTCAAAAAGTCCCCTCCATTCTGTTCTTCGTCCCCTTAATTGACCCTTAATTAATGGATCTCGTTTTGTTGACCCCTTGATCCCGTTTTTTTTATCCTTAATTAATGGTTCTTTCCCTTTGGTGATTGGGTTGCCCTTTGGTGTCTCTGGCAATTAATTAAGCTTTGGTTACATGTGTTGGTGGCTACATGACTTGGTGATGTGGGTTGCCCTTTTGGTGTGTTCATTAATTAATGGCGCCCTTTGTGATTAATTGTGGTTGTCTTGGTTTGGTAGTCGGTACAAGAAATCACATCCCAACCATTTATCATCTATTCGTGGCTTGATTTGGCCCGTTGATTACTTTTTCTGTTGCACCCATATATATAGCACGAAACAAGCAACAAAACGACCCCTGGCTTCATTATTTGTGGGTTTTTCTCGCATCCCTGTTGATTATTCGTCTCCTGCATTCACAAACACATCTGGTCAACATACTTTTGTAAGTTGAGATATGTTTCCTTGATTTCTTAGTTGTTGTTGGTGTAAAATTATATGTGGTTGTTGTTTGGTCTGGCAATTAGATGTTGTAGGTCGCTTTTAAATTAGTTTTGTAGGTTTGCTTCCGTTTTAATTTGTTTAGAATTAGGTGTCCTAGGTTCCTTTTAGAATTATATGTTCTGGATGCTTAGCACTGGATCGGGCTGCCGGTGGAAAAAAAACCCTAACATAACAGTTGTGTGTTATTAGCATTTTTTGCCCAAGCAAATCGCATTTGGGTCAAAAGTTACAAGGATGTGAAGTTCAAAAGTGACAAGGATATGTGTTATTAGCATTAGTTCATTTTTAGCTAAATGTTGTAAGATGGTATATTTTACCCAGCTAGATAGCCAAACTGACCCAATGAACTGTGTACACTATGTAAGCTTCAGTGATTTGGTTGAATATATTATTCGTACATTCTTCCGTAAATAGAGTCACGGCTTGTGCATATTTGTAGCAGCTGATGTTAATTGTGTTGGAATGAGTTGGCAGACCTAACAATTTTTAAAGGCCACCAATCCTTTTGTTGTCGCCACACGTGGCAGGTGGAAATGGTGATGCATGTGTGAACATTTTGTCAAGGGTAGTAATTTCTGAAGCAGTGACATTTTCAAAATTGAATATCCGACCGGTAACATATAGCGGTATAGCAGGGCTTAATAAGCGGGCCTAAGGTAACAAGGTGTTTTCTGCTTACGCAACAGGTCCATGGCTTTATTGATTTCAGGGATTTGTCGTTCCATCCATGTCGGATTCTTGGCAGGGCATGGCTGTTTCGTGTGCAGTTTTGTGTGTTTGATGGAAAAGATGCAGCCTCTTTAAATACAAAGGCGGCGACGTAACATAAAGGTGTTGTGCCAGACGCGTTATTTGTAGGCATGGTAGCGACATTGCTAGCAGCCACATTTGACGCCGGTTCCGGTTGAAGCCCGAATAAGTGTCGGGGAGGATTATGCTATAGTTATTATATGTAAATGGGTTGCCTGAAACAAGTTGGTAATGTAACTTTTCTTTGGGTCAAGGCGATGAAGATAATGTTTTGTGCGTGTGTTTACCGGTTTTCCAACTATAATTAGTTGGACGATGATGATGGTGGTCGTGGGCCTGCTTTTCGGCGTGGCATCATGACATCGTGTTTACAGTCATGGTAGGCCGATCAACTGAATCGTCGGCACCACGCTTACAACTCTGAGCCACTATATTGTCGTTAAATAAGATAACTGATTGTCATACAGTCTATAATTTTGAGGCCCAACTCATTTCATTATATTTGTGAGGCAGGGTACAATAACTATTATTAATAGTTGTTGTCTGCTTTTGTTGCCGCTGTGCTTGGCAGGTGGCAAGGGTGCTGGGTGTGTGAACATTTTGTTCGGAATAGTAATTCATGAAGCAGAGACATTTTCAAAATTAAATATCGGACCGGTAACATATAACAGTATAGCAGGCCTTAATAATCGGGGCCTAAAGTAACATGGTATTTTCTGCTTGCGCAGCAGGTTCATGGCTTTGTTGATTTTGAGGATTTGTCGTTCCATCCATGTTGGATTATGTTAATCCGCTTTACCTTCATCTTGGCAGGGCATGACCGTTTCGTGTGCAGTTTTTTGTGTTTGATGGAAAAGATGCAACCTCTTTAAATACAAAGGCGGCGACGTACCATAAAGGTGTGGTGCCAGATGCGTTATTTTAAGGCACGACAACAACATTGCTAGCAACCACATTTAACGATGGTTATGTTTTAAGCCCAAATAAGTGTTGTATACGATTCTGCTATAGTTATTATATGTAAATGGGTTGCCTGAAACAAGTTGGTAATGTAACTTTTCTTTGGGTCATGGCGATGAAGATATTGTTTTGTGCGTGTGTTTACGTGTTTTCCAACTATAATTAGTTGGACGATGATGATGGTGGTCGTCACCTTCTTTTCGGCGTGGCATCATGACATTGTGTTTGCGGCCATGGTAGGCCGCTTGGCTGAATCGTCGGCACCACGCTTACAACTCTGAGTCACTACATTGTCAGTAAATAAGATAACTGATTGTAATACACTTTATAATTTTGAGGCCCAACACTTTTCGTTGTGTTTGTGACGCAGGGTACTGTACCTGTGGTTTCGTGATTCTCCGTTATTATTAATAGTTGTTGTCTGCTTTTCGTGAGGCTTTATTGGGGGGTTTCCATTGTTTGGGGTTCACAACTCTTTCGTTGTCAGGGTTCATGGCAGGCGACGAAGTGACGTTTATGTCTTTCGTTGCTACTGCTCATGCCGTTTAGTTCTGACCGGGCGGCCTTTTATGGTTGTCCGCGTACCTATGATCCGTAATGTGATCTATTAGCGATCAAACACCCCTTATTTTTGGTATGACAGATGAGCCTGTTTAGAATCTCGTAAATTACTAAACCTTCAAACCGCGATTTGTGGCAAGGGGGTATTGTTGTAACGTTTGGTTTGTCATAGTGGATAGTCCATATGAACTCGGAATTTCAAACATATGCGCGTACACGCGTCTGGTCACCGTACTTTTGTAAGTCGATATGCTATCATTTCTTCCTGGCTAACTTTTGAAGGGCCTATGTTGTACACCTGTTCTATTTACAAAATAACACACGTTGAATTTCCCTGAATTCTTATTTGTTGTTGGTGTGAAGTTATCTGTGGTTGTTGTTTGGTGTAGCATTTAGATGATGTAGGATATTTTTAAATTAGTGCTATAGGTTTGCTTCCGTTTAATATGTTTAGAATTAGGTAGCCTGGGTTAAATTAGTTGACATATGTTTCCGCTCAGTTTGTATACGTTTTACGCTTACACCTATGATGTATAAAAAAAAAGTGAAGGGGTATGATCTACCTAACATGTCTGGGTATGTGGCCATATCTATTTTGTTAGTTTATGAAAGGCGATGATGATCATAATTGAGCCTCTCTTACCAGATTTGGTAAAGAATATAATAATCCGTCTCTCGGTGGGGAAACCTTAGTGGGTTTGCAACCAGAGTGTCTATATCAACATATTTCATTGCTAAATTATCTGAGCCTCGAAGTACGAAAATAGAATGACCATGATGCCATGTGTAAGGGGCGATCTAGAGAATGCACTTCTCAATCCCATCAGGTATGTTTCGAAAAGTTTCGCGCACAACGGTAGCTTTTTCTATCAATTTTTTAAAACATACATGATAGTACGTTGGTGAAGATTTCTTGGGCCTTTGGGTTTCTTTCTAACGAAAGAAACTCCTTATCTCATTCGGTTGCCAAAATGTTAAGGATTCGGTGCACTGGGAAACTTTTTGTGTGTGAGATTAAAGAGAAGTACGTGAAGGATTTGTGAGAGGGCCATGAGTCTTCGAGGGAAAAATATATTGTAATTTAGTCTTTGACAATGTATTAGAAATCGCGAAACATGATCATACACACATGTGTTTATTGCTGTATATGATACCGTTTATTGACCCTTTTATCCCATTTTGTCGATCCTTAATTAATGGAATCTTGCCCTTTGGTGATTGGGTTTCCCCTTTGGTGTCTCTTGCCATTAATTATCTATAGTCTACATGTGGTTGTATGTCATGTTGAATGTATAGATTGTATGTCATGATCTGATGTGATTAATCTTTTGTTGGAATGTACGATTGTCCAGGCCGTGATGACCTTGAACAGCCCAGGATAAACTAGAGATCACACGGATCTTGGCAAGGCAACCTTCTGAGGGTGCAGCCATGCCGGGTGTGTCTGGTTTTCCCTGAAGGTTGTACTATCTGAGCCTAAGGTGAAATTTTCCCCCATTTTTTGGTATATGTTGTCAGAGAGGATATAGAAGGATGTAAACCTAGGACCACACGCATCTTGGCGGGGCAACCTTCTAAGGCTGCAATCATGCCACGTATGTCCGATTTTCCCTGAAAGGTGGCATATCTGATGATACGGTATATGTACTATTGTAGGGTATTCTCTAAACAATGTCGTGCCTGATTTTATTAAACGTTAAGTCTGAGGGAAGCTATTATTCATAGGCTGTGATGAATTGCAACGGGCCGGATTAAAGATGATATCAAACGTATCTTGGTGGGGCAACCTGTCAGGGTTGCATCCATGGCGTGTTGGTCCTCTTTTTCCTAAACAATGCCCTGTCTGAGACTATACACAAAATACTGTTCCGGATACTATCCTTTTATAAAAAAATACTATGATTATGGGTGTTTGAACCTTTGTACGCATGTTCGTGTGAATTTTTATTGTATCTGTTATTACAAACACCAATTCAAAATTCCAAATGTTTTATATTGTAACTATCTTTGATACTAATGTTAAATATTCAGATTACCGGTTACGTTTAAATATGTAAGACTTCGTAATCATCGTTCAAAAATAAACAGTGGGTTCTCACCGTTTAGATTTGTTTGAAAATATCATGATAAAGGACATGTTAATAATGGCATTGGAGAAGAGTTGATATCTTAAAGTCATGAATTCGATACATCTGTCACTGACACATTCAAGGACGAAGAAAAACAAGCAGGTATGCCTTTGTGCTCAGAAAAACTAACCCATAACCAGGCTTAGTCAGATTGTATTCTTAGGGCCAACTGAAACAGTTGTGTACCTAGGAAACTTACGGTGACATTCGATATATGTAATACCCCATTTGGTAAAATGGAATATCACAGTAATATATGGTGTGTCATCAAAGCATGCAAGGTAAATGTCTAAACATTCATGACCATAAAAGGAAATACCGGAAACAAACATCGGTAGTCCAAGTAACTCAAACACAAGCAAATATAGGTACTGTAAAGGAAAGGACTAAACAATGTCCAACATGGAATAAAGTAAGATAAAGTATGATAAATGCATAAGATATAGAAGGTTGGATACTCTTAAGATTCTACTTGCGACCTTGGGTACCTGCCGTTTGGGAACATGGAAATGGAAACGGCTGAGCATATCGCCCAGTGCACGGATATACAATTAAGCATGGAAAGACATAGAATAATGAAAACGTATAATGAACATAAAGCATGGATGGCAGCGGAAATGAATAAGTCCTGGAAACCTAGGCATATAACATATTTACTGGTTTTAGTTCTGAAAACATATCTTATGTTTACTTCTGAAAATTTGTATTAGTTTAATATACCAAAAGCCAATATAGGTCATGAGGTCAACAACATGCATGAATACTTGGAAGGGTGACCTCGTCATGCAATTAGAGGGGATGCCTCTAATTAATATGGTCTGGGTAAGAGGGATCAGCTCCTTATGAAGGATGCAAAGCACACACCACATTCACCATGAAATCCTGACTGAAATTGTAACTAGGATGCACCCATACGCCCCACATGATAATCTATACTACCTATAAAGAGAATTAGCAAAAACCTTGAATGTTGAAAAACTCTTATTTTTAGAAATGTTGAAACTAATTTTAGCATTGTTGAAAACTCAATTGCTACTTGTTGAATAGTTGTAAAACCGTGTATCTCTACTATCCGTATATAGAATTATTGAAAGTTTGAAACAAGCTGTACTCAAACTAATACACGCTACATTTAAAGAGATGGAATACACGTTTTTCATTTAAAAGGAAACAATATTGGCATGTTGAAAAGATATGGTAACTTTAAATGTAGAAATTATATGTTCGTTTGAAAAGTAAAAAATATGTTGACAAATGAATTAATTCGGATGAGTTTGGGAAGTATTTTATCATTATATACATGGCTTGAAACTTAAATGCAAAAAATGTAGAATCAAAACTTAATAAACTATATATGCGAATTTTTTAATTGCTTATATAAACAATCAAGCTTCTTATTCATCAAAATCATTATTCGTTCTATGTACAACAAAGAAAAAAAGGTAGAAATGAAAAAACAAAAAACTGACGATGATGCGCGTAAGGTTAGAATTCGTTTTCATTATCATGTAAACTTGATAAAGCTTCAAGATCATTCGGTTTTTTTCTTATCTACATTTAAACTACTTTTTTGTTTTTATACGACTTCATTTTGCTAACCTAACCGTGCCTCACATCCTATTCAGTTTTACAACACTTGATAAACAGAAATCGGGCAAGTGACGACGACGGTAAGACTATTATCGATGTTGCAAAAACGGACCTATCTAGACCCGAAAGATGCTTGTGGTTGCCTTAAGAGTGCTTACTTGTCTGACAAAGGTCCCAATGCTGTTATGTTGTTGGCCTTCCCGGTAAGTGCAGTTTGTTTTTCCTTATGTTATGAGCCCCAAACTTCTCCAAGCCTCCAAGTATGTCAAGTGTATCCACATCCTTTTATCATTTATTTTTTTCTAGAAAAGAAAAATTAATTATTGTATTTCATTTTTAAATACTTACAATAATTATAATCAAGCTCAATGTTGTAAGATCCTAATTGATGAACTCTTTTGTTACTTATGGTTATTGCAGGTCCAGTGAGCTTTGTTCTTTTAGGCGCATGGATTATTCACTTGGCATGTGAGAGTTTTAAAGACGAAATTTAGGATAGCATTGTTTTCTTTTAGTTTGCAAAGGGGCATCTTTAACATGTCTTCCATTGATACCTACTCTGTTTAGGTTTATAAAGTGTTGGTATTTTCTTTTTGTATATGATATATTCTCTGTATATCTACTGAGTTGATTGTGATTCTTGCCGTCTCATTGTGACATTCATGAATGATAAGTGTACTTGGATGTATATATCTGTATTTTAATTGAGTTTTTATACGATTTCCATTACGAGTACATATGTGTGTTCTATTGAGTTGTAAATATGATGTCTTCTATGAATAGATATGTGCGTTTTGTTTTATGTAACAAAATGAATTTTTTATTATTAACTTGCACTTCTAAAAATAATTCTAATTCAAACACTTTTGAAGCAACACTTATATAATATTTTGCTTTTATGATAAGATTTGTGTTAATGCAACTTTTTTTAAAATATGTGTTGCATTTAAATATTTAATGCAATGGTTTTTTAAGTGTTGCAAATTTATATTATAATGCAAGACTTTTTAATTGTATTGCATTAATAATTATCGAGGCAACATTTAGTATAATGTGTTGCAAAATTTTTAACAATATATAATTAGTATTTAAAAGAACACATATATAATTTAGAGTAATTCGTTTTTGCATGAAACGTAGATAGACATATAACTCAAGCCCGAATGATACACAATTTGATTTTCTAGCGTTAAATAGGTGTTGTTTTAAGTAGACATTATGTTAATCCCACTTCAATCCATAACATAAGATTTAGAGTAGATTTAGAGAGAGAAAGAGAAGAAAGTTAGAGAGAGAAAGTAGAGAGATAAACTAGAATGGTGGAAGGTTTACTATGTGTAAAATAATGAACCAACACCCTATTCCACACATGGAAGAGGGTATATATACCCACAAACCACATGGGCTTTCCATGGGCCGTGGGTTTGTTTCCATGGGCCGGGCTTGGCTTGTCTTGGGCTTAGAGCCCCTAACTTATAAAATATTAGCTTACAGTCCAAGCCCGGTTTTCCCGACTGACCTATTACAAACAAGACCTTTAACGACTAAGATGACCTATTACATTCTTGTTCGACTATACAAAATATAGGGCTAACAATCTCCCCCAATGTATCGGTCATCTTTAAAATGCATAAGATGATTGAGTGAATACATTCTTATGGAGGTGATCTTCCTTCTTAGGTCTTGTATCTTAGTCTTGATCTTGTTTGCAACGACTTTGTTCCTTCATGCTTTTGTGATCTTTATCTTGAGCCTTTGTCATTTATCTTTGAGTGCTTAAGATCTTTATCTTGTGCTCCTTGTGACTAAGATGACCTATTATATTCTTACATTCTTAAGTATCATGATTATCACCATCTTGTGCTTCTTGTGACTTCTGATTCGACATGTTCACACTTTGTTGATTTCGAAAGGCTAACAATTTCCCATACAAGTATAGTTGTAGTTAATCCTTCAAATATTCATTAGAGTTGCGGAAGACTTTATCTTTTAGTATGAACATGTGAAGACGACTTCGGTTAGTACATAGGTACGCCACCATCTTGATATGCAGCAACATATATAGACACGGGTAAAATGGCTTTGAACATTTCACCCTAACTCGGTAGCATTTTACCTCCGGTCGGTGAAGACCATTAGACGATGTTAGATACCGTACCTGTGATCGAGTAGATTCGATTAAGAACCTCCTTGACAGGGTTTCCCGTCGGTAGTAGCCAGTTCTCTTTACTCGACCGTCTCAAAGCAGACTGCGAACGTAAAGAGTGAATCATAAGGATAAATTATCCGTCTGATTAGAGTCTTCAATTCAGATTTCCTGGAACAAGTTTGATTCTAAAAGAATCGCACCATTGTTGCTTTCCAGTTTGTCACAAGCTTGATTGATAGAGAATCTTGCGATTCACCTACCACAGTGTTGTTTGATATTGACACTGGAAGGATTTCCATTCGTCACTGTGAGCAATAAGGAGTGTCACTCTGAATGTTCTGGCAAGATCACACGGATTTTGCGAAGAAACCTGGAATCAAGTTTGAATCAATTAAGAATCCAAACTTAGTTGCATTACAGTTCTCACAAGTTTGATTCGTGTAGAATCGCACAACTTACCTACCATGAGCTTGGTTGATGTTGACTCAAGCAGGATTTCCATCTTCATTATGAATCGTATCACTCAGTTGTTCCGGCAATATCACAAGGAAAATGCCTAAGACTCGATTGTGTCCAAATGAGATGACAGATTGATCTCTTTTGGCTCTAGACTCGATAAGTACATTTTGGTAATCGGAGGCTGGAGCAGATTGTCACCTTTTTCAATATTAACTAACTCGGAGTGAGAAAATCAATAGATACGTGTTGATCTCCGTGACAATGAGATAAGTTTCTTTTGAGAGAAACTCGAATGGCTGGGGAAGGGTTGTGCATCGCATCACTGGGTCCATGACACTTGTCTTCGATAGATGTGTTAACCCGGTGTCTTCCTAAGTTGCATAGAATATTCAACTCTTTCAATGCTTACCAATACGTCATCACTAGCACCTTGTTGTGATTGTTCCAGTGCTAACTTAAGTAATTGGTCCACATTCAGCTTCATTCAACTCCATCTTTCCTAAGGACAACTATTTCTAGCTATGGAATGTCCTTGGGTAGATCCCTCCGGTTCTGGTTGGATCATAGGACTTAGTTTCCTATCCTAAACCACCTTTTGACACCATCGTTCCGTCATGGACAGTAGGTTGTTTTGGGTAATGATTGTAACCATAAAACCATTGAAAATCATTCAAAGTGCTTGATAAAAATCAAAACTTTTAACACTCTGAAAGTTTTACATTTTCGAAAAGCCCCCCTACACACATGCGTCGATATACGAAATGGTTTAGCATGTGAAGGAAAGAGTTGTACTTGAGTCTTTAAGATCACATGGTGCAATATATTACATTTTAATCACATTTTCTCCCCTATCTCTAATATAAAAACATAATATTAGAGATACCAACTGATTAAAATATGACAATTTCTGAAAACCTATTGGGAGAGAAACATGTGTGCACGCATGAATCGTGGAACTTTTGAAGTCGGATTGCTCCCCCTCAACAATATATGTGTGTCTTGAAACAAAAGTTTGACAAAAATATTGGAAAAACGACACCACAAAATATGTTGAGGTACGGAGTTAAGATGCCTTATCCGATATAGTATATTACATATGACAGTTTTCAACCATTTTCGGAATGTGTTGGATACATAAAATATTTCAAAGATGTACCCAACAACATTAAAGGCTTGATTTTAAAACGCCCTCCTCAAAAATTGATCAAAATAACATATGACATTTTTGAGATATAAAACCACATTATGAGGAAGGGAGTGTTGAACACACAATTTTGAAAGATTTAGAAAAGCCTTATGAGAAATTCTTTAAAAATTGTGTTCAACGGTTTTAAAATAATCATGATAGAAGACTTCTCTTCTATTGCTTAGAGAAAGCACACTGAAACGTACACTCCCCTTTTGGGTCCGCTTTTCATGAGCTCAAAACTTTGATTGTTTTGTGACAAGCTCGTGATCGGGAAAGATAAATTTCCTGTTGTGAAGGATAAGTCATCATCCGTGATAAACTTTCCTTAAGTTGAAGTTCGAGTTCTAAGCTGACATTTACTTAGAAGTCATTTTTCATGAACTTAAAAACTTTGAATGTTCTTATGAGAAGCTCGTGATCGAGAATATGAATTTCTCGTTGAGAAGGATAAGTTATCGTCCGAGATAAACTTTCCTTAGTTGAGGTCCGAGTCCTAAACTGTGATGCGCTTAGAAGTCATATACACGAGCTTAAAACTTTCGAATAGTTTTATTGTAAGCTCATGTCCGAGAACATCAAATTTCTTGTTTTGAGGATAAGTCATACCCGGGATAAACTTTCTTGTCTTTAAAGAACGAGTTACAACCTGTAATTTGACTGTAAATCAATGTGAGGCTTAATTGTGAAACCCCTGAGACACTTGTTTCTTTGATATCTGCTTCTTCAACAACCAAACTCTGAGAGTGTCTTTTGTTGAAAGGGTTACAAATATTGGACCTTTGTGTTCCCATTGAACCGAGACGTCGGTACCTGTACTTTCATTAGTAGTTTGTAAGCTTGCATGTGGGTTAGTGATATCTTTGTGAGAACCATGTGGGAGTTCACTGTGAACCTTTGTCGTGCTAGAGGGAAATATCTTTCCAGTAGGAACCCACCTAATACTAATTGTTTTAAAGGTTCTACCCGTTGGTATCCACCTAAGACAAGGTCTAGGAGACATAGTTTTCTCATGCACAGCGGAAGACTTAATTTGAGAAAACCTATTTCCTTTAGGGTTCTGTCTTTGAGGTGCTCTAGCTTTTTGTTTCACCTTGTTCAGGACTTTAGTGATACAATCATCATGAATGGCATTAAACACGCATTTGTTACATTTTGTGCAAACAAAATGCTTAGCATCTGAGAAGGCTCTAGAGTTACTAAGGTTGACGGATTTGTGCACATCATAGAAGGGTCTAGAATTTCTAGATGTGTGATTATCGCTCCTAGGTTGTGGTTTGGTCTTATCTCTTGCTTGTGTCTTGTTCTTAGCATCCTCTAGATAGCTTTTGTGACCGGTGTCATTTGAACTACACCTAGGCATGTTCTTGGAGCTAGTGCTAGAGTTTCTTGATGCATTCATGGGATCGACTTTTGCATGGGCATGATTTCTTAAGGAGGATCTAGATTGTGGAGTGACTGGTTTTGGAAAATTGCTATCATGTCAACTTGGGATGCAAACCTCGGGTTCGACGTTTTGGGTCGTTCAGATTTAAACGCATTTGGTTGTCTAGCAACTGAGCGATTTCTGAATGAATGAGAAGGAGGTTTCCCCAAGACTAACTGTTTTGCTAGCTTAGTATCCACACTATTTCCTTTTAGCTTCCTTAATTCGTTTTTCACCGCAGTCAGTGCAAAAACCTTTTCCTGAATCTGAGCCTTTAATTGCTCATTTTGTAGAAGTAACTGAGCGACACGTTGTTCTAACTTGATGTTCATATGGTCAAATATGTCGTTATCAGCATTCGCGCCAGTACTATCTACAGTGTCGATAGGTTACACAGATATTTCACTAGATGAAACAGGCGGAGGACCTTTATTTGTTTTACAAAATGTTCTTTTTCCGTGTTGAAAGCTTGAATCTTACGATCCAGTTTTTGTTCAAGAACAACGTTTGTTTTTTCAAGTTTTTCAAAATAAGCTTCAAATTTGTTATTTTTCTTTGAAAAATCGAGTGTGCCATCATCAAAATCTTTTGTCTTTTAAGCTAACAAAATTTCGACCTCGTGAATCTTAGAATCAACATCCTGGGTACTCTATCCTCCATTAGTACTCGTATCCGATGAATCAGGTGTGGTATTGCTATCAACCTTTTCCACTAGATACGTGTCAAAAATGGGTTTAGATTGCTCAGTATGTTGATGAACATCATATTGAGCATGTGATTTTACCGTAGCCGTTGGCTCATCGTCACATATGGGTCTGTTAACAGAATCAGCGATTTCGGTATCATTCCCTTAACTGTTGCTGGTATGGTGCGTTTCTGATTCTATCCCACTGCATTCTGTATCAACCGAACAAGCATCCAATGCTTGACCCTTATCGACATTGTTCTCTTTCATCTGCATCAGTCCTTGATTCACCCTTCTTTCAAATTGCCTTTGATGGCGTGTTCTTTCAGCAATTGACTTCTTTATATTACTCATATGTTGAAGAAGTGTCTCTTAACGCTTGAAGATCTACGAGAGTATATTAGGTAAAGTATGTTCTTGTGAACTCTCGATCATTGTTGGATAAGCCACTTGAGTTAATGAATTGCTGGAACTAATTGTTGAGAGCTAAAAGGAGCTCTATGCATAGAGTCTCGTGAAAATCATCTATGTCAAGTTCGTGCTGAAGATGGTCCACGTTACATAGCATCGATCCGGTGAATGTCTCAACATCTTGACCAAATAGTAGAGTGAATACCCGTTTGAATCCAATTTCAAGACGAGTGCCTTTTAGGTCTTCTCTTGAAAGAACCTGAAGGTGTGACTGAAGTGACTTTAAATATTCCATGCATCGCTCTTTTGCTTTCGACATCTTGTATTTGATTGCATGAACATTTTTGTTTGTAGAATCCTTGGTAGTAGGTTTACTGATTGCATGAACATATATGTCTGAACCTCTGGATTCTGCATCTTCTCTTTAATCACCGCATTCATAGACGTTGTTGTTGTGGAATCCGTTGTATTGAAAATGTCCATTGAGCGGATGTAGTAAGAGGATATGATGTATATGGATTATGGATCTTAGTGGATGTGTTGTGATTTGGTTGTGGTTGAAATTCCGAAAATTCCAATTTTTTTCTCAGTCCGACAATAAATTCCTCAGTCCGATATAATGGTAGACCGAAAATTTTGGAATCTCCAAATTTTGAATTCGAGTTAGAATTAGCAAATAACTATTAGGGAAAAAATTGAAAAGTGAAAAATTTTGACAAAAATAAAACCTAAAATGGCCTAAAAATTTGAATTTTGGTCCGAAAATTCGAATTTTTGGTCGAAATTTTTTTTGCTTCGCTAAAATTTGAAATTGAAGCTTAATTGGCCTAAGAATGGTCTAGGAAAAAATAAATTTTACTATGGTTTTACCGCCAATTTTATTTTTTGGTAAACTATGTTCCGGGACTAGTCTAGATAGTGGCTAAGTCTAAAAAGTACTCGAACAAAATTTAGCCAAACATATCACAATGTCCATCGCAATATCCGTCGGAATGTCCATCGGAATGTCCATCGGAATGTCCATTGGAATGTCCATCGGAATGTGTATCGGAATGTCCATCGGAATGTCCATCGAAATGTCCATCGGAATATCTGATCGCAATATGGATCGGAATATCTGATGGCAATATAGATCAGAATATCTGATCGTAATATGGATCAGAATATCTGATCGCAATATAGCTATCGGAATGTGGATCGCAATCCTTATCGCAATATGGCTATCGGAATATGGATCGCAATCCTGATTGCAATATGGCTATCGGAATAACCTATCGCAATACTGGATCGGAATGTGAAAACCCTATCGCATTGTCCACTTTTCTCGGATATGACACAACCAAATCGAGATTTTGAGCCAAAAAATATCCACACACCCAAAAAATTTATGTTTTTAACCAAAGTAACAATACCAAATCACTACCACAACTATGTAGATGATTTTTATCAATAATAAACCATAAAAAACACAAATTTTTTTTTTGGATCGAATGATTTAGATCGAAATAAGCACGAAAATCAAGAACACAGACGCGAATCTTCAATCACCTATCCACTATAGGCTCTTGATTCCAAATGTTAATCCCACTTCAATCCAAACACAAGATTTAGAGTAGATGTAGATAGAGAAAGAGAAAGTTAGAGAGAGAAATTAGAGAGATAAACAAGAATGGTGGAAGGTTTACTATATGTAAAATAATAAACCAACACCCTCTTCCACACATGGAAGAGGGTATGTATACCCACGGACCACATGGGCTTTCCATGGGCTGTGGGTTTGTTTCCATGGGTCGGGCTTGGCTTGTCTTGGGCTTAGAGCCCCTAAATTATACAATATTAGCTTAAAGTCTAAACCCGATTTTCTTGACTAACCTATTACAATACAAGACCTTTAACAACTAAGATGACCTATTACATTCTTGTTCGACTATATTAAATATAGGGCTAACAATATCCCCCAATGTATCGGTCATCTTTAAAATGCATAAGATGATTGAGTGAATACATTCACCTTCTTAGGTCTTATTACTTGGTCTTGATCTTGTTTGTAACGGTTTTGTTCCTTCATTCCTTTTGATCTTTATCTTGAGCCTTTGTCTTTTGACTTTGAGTGCTTGAGATCTTTAGTCTATCCTTGATAGTGTTCATCTTGTGCTATTGCGACAAGATGACCTATTACATTCTTACATTCTTAAGTATCTTGATTATCTCCATCTTGTGCTCTTGTAACATCTGAATCAACATATTCATACTTTGTTGATTTCGAAAGGCTAACAATCTCCCAAAATTTAAAGACAATTTCAAAACATGATTAAGGTTGACTTACACTGGATCTTTTAATCGCCATATATTTTATGTTAACCTTAAAATAAAATGCATGTTTATTTTTAAAAATCTAATGATCAAAATTTAAAGCATTTGAATGTTGACTTACAACTACAATTATATGTAAGAATATATGTAATTGATTCTACAAGCATTTAAACTATGTCATCACTTTAGTTATGTCAAATCTTATGACGTAATAGATAACAACTTTATATTTTAGATAATTATGTCTTTTTTGATATATGTATTGTTTAATCATTCTATTTACAATTGACGTTCATTTTGATGGCAAACAGCTTGATGAAACTACAATGGCTAGATCGGATCGGATGTGGATGGACTTGGTTTGTAAAGTTGGTTTGTAAAGAGATAAGTGTTGTTGGACACAATAAAGTATACGAAACCTCGATACAAAGTTATTTCAATGGTGTTGATTGTTTGATGAATCTTGTTATGAAAGATTTTTTTTTGAATAAGAAAGATACTAGTTTTATTGCACGTATTCATATATGGTCTTTATATTTAAACTTACACAATGTTATAATTATCTTTGCCTTATAAAGAATCTTAAGTTAATCATATATATATATATATATACATATATATATATATATATATATATATATATATATATATATATATATATATATATATATATATATATATATACATATATATATATATATACATATATATATATATATATATATATATATATATATATATATATATATATATATATATATATATATATATATATATATATATATATATATATATATATATATATATATATATATATATATATATATATATATATATATATATATATATATATATATATATATATATATATATATTATTGTTTAAAAATGACGTTCAATACGTATTATTAGTACGTGTATTAGCATATGCCAGCATCTAACTATATCTCTATTGCATTATAAAATATGTATGTGATAGTTTAATGAGTTTATAAAAGAAATTGATACTTTTGGAATTATTGAAAATATTAAATGTTAATACTATGAGGTTCTTTAAGTAATCAGGTTACGGGTTCGATCATCGAGTTAACCCGGTCGAGTCACATGTTCGATGATCAAATCAACCCGGTCGAGTTATGGGTCAACCCTGATCGAGTCACCGAGTCACCGGGTCACGAGTACAATTACCAGACAGCCCAGTCGAGTCATCGGGGCACGATTCTACCATCGAGTCAACCTGATCAAGTCAACGGGTTACCGATTTGACCACCAAATCAATTAACATAACGTAACTATTTGTCGCTAGGTTATTCCGCTGCTATGCGCGGGTATTCGTCTAGTATAATAATAAAGGCCAAATAAACTGAAGGGACGCCACGAGCTATCACTCCGCCGTGGTGAAGTCATAACACTGGTGCCTCCAGTATTATGGTTATGGTACCTCCATAACTAGGTGAAACTAGCATGCATGTATATGGCTAAGGTAACTAATAAAACATAAGCATTTAAATATGTAACTATTGAAAAACAGTTGGCTGCATACGGGAAACCCTAATGAAGGAAGAGATTGTCCTTACTGAAGGACGGGAAATCCGTACCTTTTGTCCACTAGAAGCTAACGGAAACGCTGAAGAACCTACTCCCCCTTGACGGATAATCTACATAAGAATAGGGACGTGTGTGAGTTTTATGAGATACGTGTATGTTACTAGTTCTGTGTGTTCTTAGCTTATTATCCATGTTCTATCATGTTTTAACTGTTTTAAGTATTAACTGTAGTTATTCTTGTATTCTGTTGTTTATTATTCATGTAATAAGGTATTATAATACTTGTATACTAAGTAACTTTCTAAAAATAGCAGGTTTACTAAAATAGTAAATTTTCAAAATATAAAGTTTCCAAAAATAGTAAGTTTCTATAATTAGAAATAAGCTGAATTATTTAGCTCAAAATATAAATCAAAGTTTATTAGTAAAAATACAAGTCATGGATTAAATGTTATAGCTTATTAAATAATTAACATGATTGATATAATAAACTATAAGTTATATGAATTTAATTAAAATAACACATTTAATTAAATTAGGCTAAGTAAATACTTAGGTTAGTCATGAAATATTAATTTTAATATTATAACCTAAGTCATGTTTTTAATTAAATTAAATAGTCATGAAAATTATTTAATTAGATTAATTAAACTGATTTTAATAGTGTCCCGTACCCGACCCCGTGAACAAAATTAATCTCGAGCCCGAAAAGTGCCTAGCCGACACCACATAGCTGGCGGCTAGTGGTGTTAGCCGGCGGCTGAAAACCAAACGCAGCCCACCAATGGCTAGACCAGCCAACCAATTGGCACTAGTGGCCTTTCGCTCCCCCTGCTGAGCCACGGCTAGCCACTGCCGAGCCCAAGTACACCCTGGTTGTAGCCGGGGTTCCCACTGTTGCACAACCACGTCCCACCGAGACCATGGTGGTCTCGTTTGACACTAAACAAAACAAACACACCCTGATGCGAGGTCGGGGTTTACTTTTTCCTTGCGTCCGAGCCAAAATCAACCAAGCCGAGACCTTAAGGTCTCAGTGGTGGTGCGAACAAGCAAGCCGAGAGCCTAAGTGCTCTCGGTTGTGTCTCGGCCGAACAAACCAAACCCAAACAACCTTTAATCTTGATTCTTGGTTAATCTTGATCATGTTTTATGCTTTGTTTTTAAGATTAAACACATGTTCATCATAAGAAAATAAAAAGAAAAGGTAGTGGTGATTACCGAATGCGTAGTCGAAAAAGGATTAATAATACGAACACGTACAACCAAAAATCAATGATCAAATCAACCCAACACCCCTTGGTGTTCTTGTTTAGGCCGGCGGCAAGAAGGAGACGACAAGCTAGGGTTTTTGTGATTTTTGCTAAATTATGGTTATGTTAAATTCCCATGTAGTTTTATTAGGTTAAGACTTGTATTGGGTCATGGGCCAAAAGGCCCATTCCTTCCCTTTGCTTGCTATGCCGCAGCCAACATAAGCCCGAAAGGCAAAACCGTAGTTTTTCTAAGTTAACAAATATTCATGCGTGTTCGTATTTAATTGTCGTGTTTTAAATGTCGTAATCATGTCACATTTATAATATCCTTAAATAATTGTTATTTAATGTCGTGACACGTGTAATATATTCTAAATGGAAAGTTTTAATTTATACGTATTTTCATGTATTTACTGTTCACGTGTACTGTTCATGGTATTTTAATGCGGGTTTTACAACTCTTCCCCTCTAAAAGAATAATTCGTCCTCGAATTAGAGAAAACGTAAACTGAAAGAAAACATACCCGAATCAGAACTGAAAATGAGGGTAAGAAGTCCGTATAGACTCCTCCGTTTCCCAAGTGGCTTCCCGCTCAGGATGATCCTTCCATACGATTTTGACGAATGGAATCGCCTTCCTCCGCATGACACGATCTTGTCGTTCAAGAACTCTCTCCGGTTCTTCGACATATGAAAGATCCTCTTGAATCTGATCAAGGGGATACTGAACAACATGAAGGGGATGATATTTGTATCCTATGAGTAAGGACACATGGAACACGTTGTGAACGTGTGATAGCCGAGTCTAAATAGTGGCTAAGTCTAAAAAGTACTCGAACAAAATTTAGCCAAACATATCGCAATGTCCATCGCAATATCCATCGGAATGTCCATCGGAATGTCCATCGGAATGTGTATCGAAATGTCCGTCGGAATGTCGATCGGAATATCTGATCGCAATATGGATCAGAATATCTGATCGCAATATGGATCGGAACATCTGATCACAATATGGATCGGAATATCTGATCGCAGTATGGATCGGAATATCTGATCGCAATATAGCAATCGGAATGTGGATCGCAATCCTTATCGCAATATTGATATCGGAATATGGATCGCAATACTGATCGCAATATGGCTATCAGAATAACCTATCGCAATACTGGATCGGAATATGAAAACCCTATCGCAATGTCCACTTTTCTCGGATATATAACACAACCAAATCGAGATTTTGAGCCAAAAAATGATCCAAACACCCAAAATTTTGTGTTTTTAACCAAAGTAATAATACCAAATTACTACCACAACTATGTAGATGACTTGTATCAATAATAAACCATATAAAACACAAAAAAAAAATTGGATCGAATGATTTAGATCAAAATAAGCACGAAAATCAAGAACACAAACGCGAATCTTCAATCACCTATCCAATATAGGCTCTTGATACCAAATGTTTATCCCACTTCAATCTATAACACAAGATTTAGAGTAGATTTAAAGAGAGAAAGAGAAGAAAGTTAGAGAGAGAAAGTAGAGAGATAAACTAGAATGGTGGAATATGTAAAATAATGAACCAACACCCTCTTCCACACATAGAAGAGGGTATATATACCCACGAACAACATGGGCTTTCCATAGGTCGTGTGTTTGTTTCCATGGGCCGGGTTTGGCTTGTCTTGGGCTTAGAGCCCCTAACTTATACAATATTAGCTTAAAGTCAAAGCCCGGTTTTCCCGCCTAACCTATTACAATACAAGACCTTTAACGACTAAGATGACCTATTACATTCTTGGTCGACTATATAAAATACAGGGCTAACAATCTCCCCCAATGTATTGATCATCTTTAAAATGCATAAAATGATTGAGTGAATATATTCTTATGGAGGTGATCTTCTTTCTTAGGTCTTGTTACTTGGTCTTGGTCTTGTTTGTAACGGTTTTGTTCCTTCATGCCTTGTGATCTTTATCTTGAGCCTTTGTCTTTTGACTTTGAGTGCTTGAGATCTTCAGTCTATCCTTGTAATACAAGAGATTATCTCGTATGAAAATAAAGTTCGTTGTTCCAGTCTTTTCGAATTGATTACCAATTGAAAGTGCGACACAGTCGTCTTTGGTGGATAAAATAAAAGGGTGTCGTTGTCTAAAACTAATTAAAAGAAAAGGCGTCGTTGAGTAATTAAAATAAAAATAAAGCGAGAAAATTTAAACTAAAAATAAAGACTCTTGATCAATAAATGATGAGAAATTAAAACATAGACTTGAAAATAAAATAATTTTAAAAATAAACTAAGGAAAGCAAATAAAAATAAAGCTAAGTGAAAATAAAATAAGACAAAACAAGTTCAAAATAACGTTAAGTAAAATGGCGGGAAAAGAAATTTGAAAATTAAATTTGAATAAAAAAGTAATAATTCCACAATCCAAAAATATGAAATAATTTCGCAATATGAAGATTATGAAATAAATCCGCAATTCCCAAGAACACAAATCCACAATACTGAATTTTAATTAATTTCACAATTTAGCATTAATTCCGCAATAGTGATTGGAATTCGATTTCGCAATTCTTGATAGTGTTATAAATTCGCAACCCTTAAAACCTATATAACTCCGCAATATTAAAGTACTCAATTTCGCAATATTGCGAAATTAAATAATTTCGCAACTTAAACCAGAATTCCGCAATATGTAAATGAAGATTTCGTAATTCTCAAATGTATGATTTCGCAACTTTGGAAGAAGTACAATTCCGCAATTATGGAAAAATTGCTAAATTGAATCAGCCATTCCTATAAAATAGGATCTCGGATTTAGGACGATTTTAAGCACTTTTTAAGCAACTTTTTAGGGACAAAAAGCACACAAGAACACCAATAAGCTACCAATAAGCTAGGCAAATGATAAAACTTATAAATCCTTAACACGTAGATCAAGAAACACGTAAAGAAAGAAACTTTAGGTGGCATGTAGAATAATAAAGTGAAAAAGATGATGAACACAAGATTGTGACTAACAAGAAAGATTAAAAAGATGAAGATTAAAACAAGATTAAACTTAAAAAGTAAAGATTAGATTAAAACAAGAAAGGAATAAAAGATGAAGTTTTTCTAGTGAGAGAAAGTTAAACACTTTCTCTCTCTAAAATTTAAAACTACAAAAAATGAACTAGCTAACACCCTCCTAATGACACATTAGGAGGATATATATAGGAGGTGGGGAGGTGCATGTGTTGCCTCCTTCTTTCTTTCTTCTCGACTCGACTTGATTTAAATTCTTTGTCTTTCTCGACGTCGTCTTGGGATTTGTCGATATAAATTGAACTCGTCTTATAATTTTCTTCTATAATTTAGACTTGGTTCTTCAACTTCATTAAACTTCCGTCTTTAAACTTTTTCTTCGATAAATCTTCAGAATAGGCCTTGGACTTCCGTTCTTTTTGCACTCTTGATCTTTTAACTTCGTCTTTTCTCGTTTTCTTCGATAAAAACTCGTGATAGCCCGTGTTTTCTCCCTTTTTCATATTTTTATCCTGAAACACAATAAAAACACAAACCACGTATAATTCCGACTTTTACGACATAAAATACACGTTTTGGTCTTGTTATTATTGGAATAAGTGGTAAAAGGATAAGTGTTTTCACACTTATTAAATCCCCTACACTTGACCATTGCAATGCCCTCATGCAATGCATTAATTTCAAAGCACGGTTTACATTTTTCATCATAAATAACCCACCTTGGCCTTTATTAAACATTAAATACTAAGGAAACTAAAAGATAGAAATATATACAAAACAAGTAAAGAAATCAAAGACTTACATTGGGGTTTTGGTAGTCATGAATGTTTATCATCCTCAAGTTTCACGTTCCCCATACCAAGCTCAAAACGAGATCATTGTTATTATAAGTTAGCAAACTAATACGAACTCATGTGGCCCAATTATTTACTTAGACTCCCTTATTCCTATGTGTATCTCTTATATTTTAATATTGTCTTGAATGATCACGAGGATTCATTGTTTGACTTATTTCGATAGTTTATTTAGGCTGAAAATAAAGTGGGACGATTTAAGCAATAGTTAGCTAAAGGACAAAATCTTTTAAAACTGCTTCTCGGGACCTCTTAAAGTTCATATCTTGGCATAACTTGCTTCACGATTTGAGACCTCTCTCGGACCGATATTTGGCAGCGACTTCATACTTCAAATCTTGAGAGACGTTCTTGAATTTATGGTCTTCTCTTCATAAAAGGAATGTCTTCACTTGAAGTTTTTGAGAGATTCTTCAACTTTGGACCACGACTTATTCATTTTTCTCCAATCTTTATTTTGGACTTTGATATACAACGATCTGCCTCCTTTTAGGACTTGGATCTATTTATCCTCATACCATGCTAGGGTATTTTCGGATAGACTTCTCCATGATCTTTAGGGGAGTTTTTGCTTTTCGTCGTGTGTCTCGATCCTTCATATTGATTTTCGATAAATGATTCTTCACATCACTTGGGATCTTTAGCACAAAATGTAGCCCTCATGCCTTGTTAGGGCCTTTTCGGACTCACCAATCTTCGCATCCCGCTTCAATAAGTTATGCCTTGGCTATGAACTCTAATTAATACCGAGCAACTTTTAAACGATCTTGCGCTAGAAGCTAAGTAACATTTCAAATCGTACAACCTTATTTATTGCAATTAAATTTATTAGCAAGCGATGGCAGAAAAAGCTTATAATCAACTCACATAAATTCATGAAAGAATACCAAACTTATAATTGACTCTATCATCTCTCGTTCTCCACAATTTAAAATCTCAAGTAATGAGACTCGTGGATGCTTAGCCAACTAAATCAAAGTTTTGGGTTTTCAAGTCATTTATATGATCTTGCAACTTCTTAGACTTTTTCAAGTTTAGAATTCACATTTTAAAGTTCCTTTGATAAACGACTTTCTAGGATCAATTATAGGAACTTGCGAAAAGTTCTTGTTCTTAACTCGTGAGAGTTAAGACTTTCGTGTTTTAAAGTTCCCTATATAAAAGCCTAGAAAAACTTGACTTAAATACGTTAAGGATACTAGCTAGAGTAAACTTGGATAAGTAAACTCGGGATAAGTCAAAAGATTCATGACGTTGAAAAATTATAACCACTTTATTAAAAATTTATTCTAGTAAAGAAAGTAAATAACGATAACAAAGGAAAATACTACTATACTACTAGGCCAAAATAGATTAAAAATTTTGAAAAATGTCGAAAAATCAAATTTTCTGGTTAAAATGATGACAAATTCATGGAAAAGACCACTTACTTCAATAGAAGTCCCCCCTACACTTGATATAAACATTGTCCTCAATGTTTAAGCATGTGGGAGTAAACTCCCCTACACTTAGGACATTGTGCGCGTTGTTTAAATCTTGCTAAGGAAAGGATAACTATAGTGATTTCAATGTGAACATATAAGATATGAAATATTTAATCACGACAGTTTAGGATAGAACCGGGAAGACGAGTACACGGGATCACGGTTCGTCAAATGTCATCAAAAGTGCTCTTTGAAGTTTTAATCCCTGCACATCATAAGAAACAAGACAACAAACACCTACGGGGCTCCCCCTACACTTATTATGAAAATGGTAAAGGATAGATCAACGGGTTGCCTCCCGAGAAGCGCTTGTTTTTGTTAACCGAGTCACGAGCCTGACTCGACCCAGATGGTGAGGGAGGGAATCATCTCATGAGAGATGTCCTCACCATTGTATAGCTTCACACGCTGGCCATTCACTTTAAAATTAGGCCCATTTGGTTGAGAAAGCTCAATGGTACCGTAAGGGAAGACTTTGGCGACGGTGAATGGACCAGACCAACGGCTCTTCAGCTTGCCCGAAAAGATCTTCAACCGAGAGTTAAAGAGTAAAACTTGATCACCAACGTGAAACTCTCGGTTCTTAATCCTTGCATCATGAATGATCATGGTTTTCTCCTTGTAGATCAATGAATTCTCATAAGCTTGATTCCTCAGTTCATTTAGCTCGTTGAGTTGAATCTTCCGAAGATCACCGGCTTTGTTGATGTCAAAATTGGCCCACTTCAAGGCCCAGTACGCCTTATGCTCCAACTCAATAGGGAGGTGGCATGCCTTCCCGTACACAAGACGATATGGAGTGCAACCAATATGTGTCTTATATGCGGTACGGAAAGCCCACAAAGCATCATCTAACTTATCGGCCCACGAGGCACGATGCTCTCCCACAGTACGCTCTAATATTCTCTTCAATCCACGATTAGAAATCTCGGCTTGACCATTTGTTTGGGGATGATAAGCGGTGGAAAGACGGTGATTGACACCGTACTTAGCCATGACTCGAGCAAATTGATCATTACAAAAATGAGTCCCGCGATCACCGATGATAGCACGAGGAACACCGAATCGAGCAAATAACTGCTTCAGAAAGTTCACAACCACCCTCGCATCGTTCGTATGGAGAGCCTTTGCTTCAACCCATTTAGATACGTAGTCAACGGCTACGAGGATGTACTTGTTCCCTTTGGATGATGGAAATGGCCCCATAAAGTCGATACCCCATACGTCAAAGATTTCACATTCTTGTATGAAATTTTGACGCAACTCATCTTTATGTGTGATCTTGCTTTGTCGTTGGCAAGCATCACAATGTTTAACCATTTCATGAGCGTCATGATAAATGGAGGGTCAATAGAATCCAGAGTTGAAAACTTTCTTCGCGGTGTAATTAGGACCGAAGTGACCACCGGTGGGTCCTTTATGGCAAGCTTCTAGCATTAATAAAGCTGCCGGTCCATCAACACATCGACGAATGACAAGATCCGCACATTGTTTGAAAATGTAAGGGTCGTCCCAAAAATAGTTTTCAATGTCTTTAAAGAACTTTTTCTTTTGTTGGGACGTTAACCCTTCCTTGAGAATTCCACCCGCCAAATAGTTTGCAATGTCCGCAAACCATGGGTATTCATCAAGATTGGAGTTAATAGACATCAAGGCCTGAAGGGGAAAAGAGTCATTAATATCTTGATTTGGGAGCTCCCCTTGATAAGGATCCTCGAGTCTACTCAGATGATCCGCGGCTAGGTTTTCCACTCCCTTTTTATCACGAATTTCTATTTAAATTCTTGTAGGAGAAAAACCCAACGAAGAAGTCTTGGCTTAGAATCTTGTTTGGTTAACAAGTACTTCAACGCGGAATGGTCGGTATAGACAATGGTGGTGGAAAGGACAAGATAGGGGCGGAACTTCTCAAAAGCATGCACTACAGCTAAAAGCTCTTTTTCGGTAGTGGTATAATGCAATTGAGCCCCCGTCATTTTCTTGCTAGCATAATGGATTGGTTGGAAGTGTTTGTTCACTCTTTGGCCCAAAACCACTCCAATAGCAAAGTCGCTAGCATCACACATCAATTCAAAAGGTAACTCCCAATTAGAGGTAACCAAGACCGGTGCATTAGTTAATTTATCCTTAAGAAGATTGAAAGATTCAATACACTCTCTAGAAAAGATAAAAGGAGTATCTTTTTCCGAGAGGTGGGTCATCGGGCGAGCGATTTTAGAAAAATATTGAATGAATCGACGATAGAAGCCCGCATGACCAAGGAAACTTCTCACACCCTTCACGGTTGAAGGTGGAGGCAATTTAGCAATAACATCGACTTTAGCACGGTCGACTTCAAGACCGGATTTGGAGATTTTATGACCAAGCACAATACCTTCTTTTACCATAAAATGACATTTTTCCCAATTAAGAACGAGAAGAGTGTCTTCACACCGTTTGAGCATACGTTCTAAATTGGCAAGGCAAGTAGAGAAAGAATCACCATAGACCGAGTAATCATCCATGAAGACTTCCATAGTTTCTTCAACCATGTCATGGAAGATATCCATCATACACCTTTGGAAAGTCCCAGGAGCATTGCATAAGCCGAAAGGCATTCTTTTATAAGCAAATGTTCCATAAGGACAAGTGAATGTGGTTTTCTCTTGGTCTCTAGGATCGATGGGAATTTGAAAATACCCGGAGAAACCGTCTAAGAAGCAATAATAATCATTACCCGCTAAACGCTCGAGCATTTGATCCATGAAAGGAAGAGGAAATTGATCCTTACGAGTGGCATCATTGAGCTTGCGATAGTCTATGCAAACTCCCCAACCCGTGAAAAGTCGAGTAGGAATCAACTCGTTGTTTTCATTGGGAACAATGGTTATTCCGCCTTTCTTAGGCACACAATGGACGGGACTAACCCATGGCGAGTCCGAAATAGGGTAAATCAATCTGGCATCTAGAAGTTTGATAACCTCTTTATTGATGACGTCATGAATTTAGGATTAACCCTTCTTTGGCTTTGGATTGCGGGTTTAAAGTCATCTTCCATGAGAATTTTGTGAGTACAAAAGTTCGGATCAATTCCGCGGATGTCGGAAATTTTCCAAGAAATTGCCTTCTTATGATTCTTTAGCACATCGATAAGTCGAGATTTTTCTTCTTCTTTCAAGTCCTTTGCGATGATGACGGGTAACTTCTTATTGTCTTCAAGGAAAACATATTCGAGATGAGACGGTAAATCCTTAAGCTCTAAATCTGGAGGATTTTCGATGGAAGGCGTAGTCAAATTCGGATCATCGATAGAGATTTCCTTAGGAGATGGTGGAGAAATATGATCCTCATTGAGAAGTTTCTCAATGGTACGAATGTCTTCATCCCAATTGGAGGGAGAATCGTCATATTTTAAGTCCACTTCTCCCAAAGTTGCTTCAAATTATTTCAAAAGGAAATCACTTTCTCCAAATGGAGTCAATGATGGAGCAATAGAGGCAACGGTCTCAACAATGGGTAGAGAAGAAGAACCATTTTACAAGCGTCTTTGAAATGCTCTTCACAAGCCTCATCAAGAACTTCAATGATATTAACACTCTCGTGTTCATAAGGTTGCTTAGAAAGTTTACCCATGTTGAAGACGATTTTATCGTCACCAACTCTCATGATTAATTCGCCCGCGGCTACATCAATGAGAGTGCGACCGGTCCTCAAGAATGGACGTCCAACGATTAATGGAACACGGGGATCCATCTCGTAGTCAACGACAACAAAATCCACCGGAAAGGTGAATTTGTCGACACCGAAGAAGACATCTTCGGCTATCCCTACCGGATAAGAAACCGTACGGTTAGCTAATTCTAAGGTCATTCGTGTGGGGACTAGCTAGGGTAGAGTTAATTGTTTCCAAACACTTAAAGGCATTATGTTAATACTAGCACCTAGATCAGATAGGGCCATACAATTCTCTATCCCGGGGAAGTTGCAAGGAATGAGAAAACGACCCGGATCACCAAGTTTGGTTGGTAATTTCCTTAAGAGCACTACGGAGCAATTCTCATTAAGTTGGGTCTGAGCGATATCAAGGAGTTTCTCCTTATCACTGAGAAGATCTTTAAACATTTTAGCATATTTTGGCATGTGTGCGAGAACCTCAGCAAAGGATATGTTGAAATTCAGTTGTTTAAACATTTTTAGAAAGTTAGAAACCTGAATGTCGTCCTCGTTCTTCAACTTCTCTTTCCTCAACCTTGAGGGATAAGGTATATTGGGTTGAGATGAAGGCTTTGGAATAGAATTCTCACTTACATCCTTGGGTGGTGGAGGGGTGGTAGTAGAAGGTGGAGGAATTGGAGAAGGGGACTCGTTTTCCTTTGTCACAATCACCGGTGTAGGTGTAGGAATCTCGGGTTCCTTTAAACCTTTGCCACTTCTAGTGGTGATTGCTTTCATCTCCCCTCTTGGATTAGCAACGATGTTACTCGGAAGAGAACCCGAACCAGAGGCTTGATTACTTTGGAAGAAACTAGCCATCATATCCTCTAAGTCATTTGTTTGACTGCTCAAAGAGTTTCGCATTTCGACTCGAAGATTATTCCCTTGTTTCGCCATATCTCCTTTCAAGTTGATGATTTGTCGCTGAAAATTATGCACCAGTGCGTCATTAGTCCTCATGTAAGTTTCAACCTCGTGATTAAATGTGGTGGGTTGGGTGGGAGGAAGAGCATGGTAAGCAGGTGGTTGATAAGCGGGTTGTTGGTAAACTTGGTTGTTCCCTTGAGGTGGATATGGGTTTCTTTGGGTTTGATATTGATTTTGAGTTCTAGGTTGGGTTTGATTGTTGCGATTGAGGTTGTTTTGGTTTTGAGAAGGAAAATCGGGTGGTGAAAGGAAGTTGTTTGAATGATAACTGAGCAAATTGCGGTCACCTTGTGGTCGTGCTTGATAGCCTCCCGTAGAAAAGTTACCGTTAGCGGCATACACATTTTTCGGATTGTCATGAGTCGAAGGACAATCGGTGTATGAATGAGAACCCCCACATATTTCACATGACTGACTCATAGCATTAACTTGCGCATTGTTGTTTTTGGCATTGTTGGCGGTTTGTAGAGAAAGTGCTTCAACAATCGAAGTAAACTTATCAATTCTCTTGTCGGCGTCACTAGTACTAGCAGTAGCCACATTAGCCCGAACACTCTTAGTTTGCACTCTAGACTTATTCTCAATAATATCCCACGCGGCATTAGAAGACTTAACCAAAATATTACCCCCCCCCCCCCCCGAGGCACTATTTAGTGAATCTTGGTCATTCATGCTTAAACCATTGTAAAAAGTATTAATTTGATGTACTTTTGTGAAACCATGTTGTGGACACTTTCTTAAAAGTTCCTTAAAACGGTCCCAAGATTCACTAAATGTCTCACCGTACTTTTGTTCAAAGTTAATGATTTCATTCCGCAAAGCGGTAGTATGTGAGGGTGGGAAAAAGTAGTTGATGAATTTGGTCTCTAAATCCGACCACGTAAGAATACTTTGTGACGGTTCCTTATCAAGCCAATGTCGGGCTTGTCCCTTTAAGGAGAAAGGAAAAAGTTGCAAGCGAATTACCTCTTGTGAAACCCCATTATACTTGACCGTATTAGTGAGTTGAAGGAACCTTTTGATATGGTCATGAGGATCATCAAGTGTACGCCCCAAGAATGGTTGGGCAGAGACCATTTGAATGAAACCGGATTTGAGTTCAAATTTGTTGGCTCCAATCTCGGGTATGACAATAGCATCGGTGTTGCCCTCTACTTGCGATTGCAAAAGCTCGATCATTGGTCGATTGTCCATGGTGATAATAGGTGGAGTTTCGACTTCGGCTTGAATTGCTTTAATTGCTTTCTTCTTACGAGCACGGGTACGCATACACACGTACAAAAAGAAAAGAAAGATAGACAACAAATATTTTTGGTTTTTTATGTTTTTCTCTTTTTTTGAATTTTTGAAAATTTTTAATTTTTATGGATTTTTGAAGATTTTTGGCACGAAAAATAACGTTCAAAAGTGAACGGATCCCAAAATCCAACGCGTCTCTCACTAAAAACCGTTAATCTTAAAGAAACGAGCCGGCAGCGGCGCCATTTAATACAAGATTTTCACCAAGTATGAAAATAAAGTTCGTTGTTCCAGCCTTTTCGAATTGATTACCAATTGAAAGTGCGACTCAGTCGTCTTTGGTGGATAAAATAAAAGGGTGTCGTTGTCTAAAACTAATTAAAAGAAAAGGCGTCGTTGAGTAATTAAAATAAAAATAAAGCGAGAAAAGTTTAAACTAAAAATAAAGACTCTTGATCAATAAATGACGAGAAATTAAAACGTAGACTTGAAAATAAAATAATTTTAAAATAAACTAAGGAAAGCAAATAAAAATAAAGCTAAGTGAAAATAAAATAAGACAAAACAAGTTCAAAATAACGTTAAGTAAAATGACGGGAAAAGAAATTTGAAAATTAAATTTGAATATAAAAGTAATAATTCCGCAATCCAAAAATATGAAATAATTTCGCAATATGAAGATTATGAAATAAATCCGCAATTCCCAAGAACACAAATCCGCAATACTGAATTTTAATTAATTTCGCAATTTAGCATTAATTCCGCAATACTGATTGGAATTCGATTTCGCAATTCTTGAAAGTGTTATAAATTCGCAATCCTTAAAACCTATATAATTTCGCAAGAAATTAAATAATTTCGCAATATTGCGAAATTAAATAATTTCGCAACTTAAACCAGAATTCCGCAATATGTAAATGAAGATTTCGTAATTCTCAAATGTATGATTTCGCAAGTTTGGAAGAAGTACAATTCCACAATTATGGAAAAATTGCTAAATTGAATCAGCCATTCCTAAAAAATAGGATCTCGGATTTAGGACGATTTTAAACACTTTTTAAGCAACTTTTTAGGGACAAAAAGCACACAAGAACACCAATAAGCTACCAATAAGCTAGACAAATGATAAAACTTATAAATCCTTAACATGTAGATCAAGAAACACGTAAAGAAAGAAACTTTAGGTGGCGTGTAGAATAATAAAGTGAAAAAGATGATGAACACACGATCGTGACTAACAAGAAAGATTAAAAAGATGAAGATTAAAACAAGATTAAACTTAAAAAGTAAATATTAAAACAAGAAAGGAATAAAAGATGAAGTTTTTCTAGTGAGAGAAAGTTAAACACTTTCTCTCTCTAAAAATTAAAACTACAAAAAATGAACTAGCTAACACCCTCCTAATGACACATTAGGAGGGTATATATAGGAGGTCGGGAGGTGCATGTGTTGCCTCCTTCTTTCTTTCTTCTCGACTCGACTTGATTTAAATTCTTTGTCTTTCTCGACGTCGTCTTGGGATTTGTCGATATAAATTGAACTCGTCTTATAATTTTCTTCTATAATTTAGACTTGGTTCTTCGCCTTCATTAAAATTTCGTCTTTAGACTTTTTCTTCGATAAATCTTCAGAATAGGCATTGGACTTCCGTTCTTTTTGCACTCTTGATCTTTTGACTTTGTCTTTTCTCGTTTTCTTCGATAAAAACTCGTGATAGCCCGTGTTTTCTCCCTTTTTCATATTTTATCTTGAAACACAATAAAAACACAAACCACGCATAATTCCGACTTTTACGACATAAAATACACGTTTTGGTCTTGTTACTATTGGAAATAAGTGGTAAAAAGATAAGTGTTTTCACACTTATTACCTTGATAGTGTTCATCTTGTGCTATTGTGACAAGATGACCTATTATTCTTACATTCTTAAGTATCTTGATTATTGCCATCTTGTGCTCTTGTGACATCTGAATCAACATATTCATACTTTGTTGATTTCGAAAGGCTAACAATCTCCCAAAATTTAAAGACAATTTAAAAAAAGGATAAAGGTTGACTTACACTTGATCTTTTAATCGCCATATATTTTATGTTAACCTTAAAATAAAATGCATGTTTATTTTTAAAATCTAATGATCAAAATTTAAAGCATTCGAATGTTAACTTATGTTGGAAACTCACTTTATGTGACGACATTTAAGAATTCCCATTAGTTATCATAGTCACACACGTTTAGACTAGACTAGGTTCATATATAGTTAAGTGTATCGTGTGTGACTATATATACCCCTCCTTAGCTTCCAAGGAGGGGTGTTGCTTGTGTCATTTTCACTTTTAATACATTTTTCCTTCTTTCACACAACCTCTCTTTCTCTCTCTCTTTCAACAATGGCTTCCACCACCATTTACCACCATGTTAGACCACCGGATCATATATAGCAAATCTACAATTGGCATCAGAGCCTCGGTTCAATCCTCGGATCGTGTTTTTGTTTCGATTTGGTGGTCTAAATTTTTTTTTGGTTCTCGTTCTATAATTTTTTGGTCCGAATCTATCATTCTTTTGTCACTGGTTGTTTATATCCAATATTCATAACTTTTTTTGTCCTTGTCATCAGTCAAAAATGGTTCGTTTGTCTCACTGGTTTCATCCAAAGTTGTTATCATGGTCAAGTTGTTACATTTATCCTGGTCAAAGGGTTTTGTATTTGTCCACATCTGGTTTTCATAATCTATCACACTTTTCCTGGTCAAAAGAAGTCAAAACTGCCATATTTACTTAAATCTGGTATTTTTGGTGACTGGGTTTTGATAAAGTTTCATTCTTTCTGGTAATTTTTTTTATTCACATGATGAAGATGACCCAGAAAAGTAAGATCCTGAAAAAACGGAAAAAAGTACAGATTTGGATAAGATTCTGCTTCATGGTACATCGCATTGAGTACGATGGTACCACTGCGATGGGTCCATCTTGACTGCGATGGACTCAAAGTTTTGGGCTTCGATGGTATGTTGCTTAAACAGACTGCGATGGCTCTATTGCGATGGGTACCATCGCAATGGGACATCTTGATACGATGGACTCAAGCTTTGACTACGATGGGTTAACTAGTCTTAGACTGCGATGGACTTATCTTTTGACTGTGATGGCATAACTTTTAGACTGAGATGGCTATACTTTTTAGACTACAATGGGTCTAAAAAGCTTGATTGCGATGACCATCAGACTCATGTTGCGATGGATGTGGGACTCACTGCGATGGGTTTAACAGACTACGATGTCATCATTTTTTTAGATATTGCTATGCAGTTTATAAGGACCTCATGACCAGTTTAACACAACCGAATACCAAGTTTAACAAATCTTGACCATGCAGTTTTTGACCGAAACCATCTCAACCGAGTCAACTCGGTAATTACCGAGTTAACTCAGTTAACTCACTGAGTCTGACTCCACACTTCCAACCTTATATCACCACAACACCATCTATTTAATCTATGCCCATCGTCACTTAATCAGCTTCTAGACTCAAAACAGTAAATCAAAAAGATCTCAGTTTATTTTTTTCGATTAAGGATCTCTTTAAGATCTATTTCTCGAAAACTGCTTTCATCATAGATCTTATGATTTTATACCCATTTACTGTACGAAATTAAGACTGGTTTTTAACAAAAATGTTAAAACCACTATTTGTTTCGATTTTAGTCACATCAAACCAACATGCAGTTAAAACCATCACCTTACCCGAGATCATCAGATGATCTTAATGCCTCTGTCAACATTATATATCAATGATTCGATCATAAGATCATTGAAACGAATGATTGATTTCGCAGCTATGTTTGGTTTGTTGATGTGGGAGTTGGGATTTAGGAGATGAGGCAAGAAAATAGACGAAGTTTGAGGTTGGTTTCACTTGGATTAGATAAATGATGGGGGCGGATATTACGATGGTGGGTGAGGAGATGAGATGAGTTTGGTGGGACGGATTTAACTAGGTGTGAGAGAGAATTTTGGGTGACTGCGTGTATTGTGAGGATAATTAGGGTTGAGTGATTATGCACCCAATATTTAGGTATAGAAAACTGTGATGATGGAACGGGTTCTAAACATTGCAAATTGGGCTTCATTCATTTATCTATTGGGCCGAGTATTTATTGGGCCGTGTGACTTGCTTTTATACACACAAGTTTTTAAAACAAATTTTTATTTTTTTATAAATTTTGTGTGTATTAAGTTTACTTAGGTCATTATCAGGACGAGACAAAAAGTGACGTGACAAATGTGACGAGAATTTATTTGAGACGAGACCAAGAAAAAATGGGCGATTTTTTAGTGACTAAAGATTTTTTTTGGATCGGCTATTAATTATTTGAAGACGGAGACGAATTTCTTCGAAGGCGTGTACTTATTTTATCCTTGAACAGATAACTTGCTCGTGCTTAATCTCAGAATAAAGACTTGTTTATCTGGTTTCCGGGTTCGGGGTGGTTGGTTGATGACTCGGATAACTATCACTTAAAGGGGTTACATTGTTGTACTCAGTGTCACGCGCTTAGTCGACGTGGATAATTTCAAGAGGTTTTGTGCTTATAGACTTCTTCAGTGATGCATTGGGCACTTAGAGATTTCTCCACCGTTCATCATTCAACAATAGTGCAAGCTTAAGTCACAAGATCGAAGGATTTTTATTCAACTTCATGTTTGATATATCTGGTTCATTCTATCAGTGGTCACTTCAAATTGCTTACAAGTGGGTTGGTAAAGCTGGCCATGGAGAGTTTATGAGTAGAGATTTTTGATCAACAGCTGATTCTCACCGAATATAATTAAGCTTATTAATTATTCTCTCGAGATTTTCAGGGTCATGTGCTTACGATTTATTGATGGTTCCGAGTTTCGAAACCATCAAGGGGGAAGAAGAAGACACATTGAACGCACAACGAGTGCACGTGATGAACTTCATACCTTCTTTTGATTTGAAGACATTCCGGGATGACATTTGTCATAGCCGCAGAGAAAATCAGTGTTTTAACTCGTGGCGTTATCAATCTCTAAACGGTACACTACTGATTCGATGTTTAATTGTTTGGTTGTTGCAATTATTCATCATCATTATCCTATATGCATTCCCGGGACTTAATTGACTCTGGTGCATCTCCGGAAGAAGATATGTGCATTTCCGGGACTTAATTGACTCTGGTGTTACGATCTCAACTTCATGAATGGGATAAAGTGTCTACTTCAGTATTTGAGCTTCATACTCGGGATTGATTTACTTTCTTCAACTATGTGGGGGAAGAAATGTCTTGATTCTTTCTAGTATGCATAACTTGATTTCTCAGGGGGAAGAAAAAATCAGAAGAATTTTTCAAGCGTGAGAAGAGAAGTTGTTGATCTACTTGGTGTGCCCCAAACTTTCAATCCCTCTTAGCAACGTTATCATGTTATATGATGGGATTTGCTTGTTAGATTCCGATGTGTGCTTAATCATTCTAAGCTTTATTGAAAGCTTTGAAGTTTCTTACGAGGATTGTCGATTTAGGGGAAGCTATTTAAAAGCTTCTACATCAAGTTTATGTGGCATGAATTAGGGGGAAGTTAATTCAGAAGCTTCTCCTTAACCAGAAGTGTATGGGTTACTTAGCTCGTGTCGTTACAGTATTTCTACTACAAGTTAAAGATGAGTCGTTTTGAAGTCAAAGGCCTCAGAAGACATCATCAGCATTGGACGCTTCATGGAAGCTCTTGTTCTTTATCATTATGTACTTGTTAGGAAAAATATTGTAAGGAATTCTACACGTCGTCCCATGGGGGAAGATTGTTGGAAACTCACTTTATGTGACGACATTTAAGAATTCCCATTAGTTATCATAGTTACACACGCTTAGACTAGACTAGGTACAATGTATAGTTTAAGGTTCGTGTGTGACTATATATACCCCTCCTTAGCTTCCAAGGAGGGGTGTTGCTTGTGTTCATTTTCTAGTTTAATACACTTTTCTTTATTTTCACACACAACCACCTTCTCTCTCAACTTCAACAATGGCTTCCACTACCATCTACCACCATGTTAGACCACCGGATCACATATATAGCAAATCCTCAGGGAAGTATGTATTAAGAAAAGTAGCAAAATCTTCCTCAAATGAGTAATCATCCAAAGTAGGATCAAGCATTGTTGGCGGAGGATCTTCATCAAAAATAGGAGCATAATCATCATTAGGAGACATATCATTTGAAGAATCACTCGAAAGAGTATCAACATCATCAAAATCATCATAAGTTGACATGTCTTTATACTCTGAAGCAAAATCTTCATAATCATCCACATCGGAACTAGAATCATCATCATAGATTGGTGGAGCATCATATATTGGTGGGGCATCCAAATTGGAGAGAGGGTCTTCAGAATCTTCCACATTTTCTTGAAAAAGTGGATTATTATAGATAGGCTCGAAAAGATGGTTGTTGTAGACGATAAAATCATCAAGCTTTGTACTTTCACAAGTAGTTGTATCAAGCCCGTCTTGAAGCACATCAATCATATTCGTCGATGCTCTTCCATTGGATTTGTTTGTGATCTTCCCCATTTTAAAAACTTGTTGATCATTCCCGACCCTTAGAATTAATTCACCTTCGGCAACATCGACTAAGGCTTTTCCAGTTCTCAAGAATGGCCGTCCAAGTATTAACGGAATACGAGGGTCCATTTCATAGTCAACAACAACAAAATCGACCGGAAAAGTGAAGGTACCAACTTTAACAAACACATCTTCGTCAATACCAACGGGGTAAGCGAGAGTTCGATTTGCTAGCTCAAGAGTCATCTTTGTTGGTGTAAGATCGGGTAATGATAAATTTTTCCAAACACTTAATGGCATCAAATTTATACTTGCCCCGAGATCGGCTAAGGCAGTAAATTCTTCAACTTTGTTGAAAGTACAAGGTAGAACAAAACGACCGGGATCTCCAAGTTTCTCCGAAATTTCTTTAAGAAGGATTGTAGAACAATTCTCATTCAATCGAGTATTAACAAGCTCGGGCATCTTCTCCTCCTTACTAAGCAAATCTTTAAACATCTTAACGAATTTAGGCATTTGGGCAAGAGATTCAACAAGGCTAATGGTTATATTCACTCCCGAAATCTTTTTCAAAAAGTTTGTCACTTGAATGTCATCCTTGGTGTGCAATTTGCACTTGTCTAACCGAGATGGATAAGGAATATTGGGCTTAGGAGGTGTAGGTGTAGAAGTTGAGGGTTGAGAGATAGAAGGTTTAGAGATAGAAGGTTTAGAGGTGGAAGGTGGGGATGATGAAGGTTTTCTCTTTGGTACTTCATCCGTAAGCGGTGGAGACGGTAATGTAGAACTAGTACTAGGCGTGGAAGTAGGAGGAATAAATGGGGGTGGAGGAGGTGTAGATGTAGTAACTAGGGGAGGGGTAGATGGTCCTACAAGAGTTGCTCCACTGCGTGTAGTAATAGCACTCACATTAGCTCTTGGGTTGGTCATGGTATTCGAAGGAAGAGAGCCTGAAGTAGAGGGTTGATTACTTTGGAAGAAACTAGCCATCATATTCCTTAAATCATTCGTTTGATTGCTTAAAGAAGTTTGCATATCATTTCTAAGCTCGGTTCGAATATCATTCCCTTGTTTAGTGATATCACCTTTCAAGTTAATGATTTGGCTTTGAAGATTCTTAACCACCTCTCCTTGGGTCCTCATGAAAGTTTCAACATCTTGATTAAATGTCGTGGGTTGAGTGATGGGTGGAGCTTGGGGAGCGGGTGGGTGATATGGATTAGAAGTTCGAGGTAGGTTTGGATTGCTTCTATTGAAGTTGTTTGGGTTGTGGTTTTGAGGAGAAAAACTGGGTAAAGAAAGTTGTTGGAATGATAACTAAGCAAGTTACGATCACCTTGAGGTCGGGCTTGATAGCCGTCCGTTGAATAGTTTTCATGAGCCGCATACACGTTTTCTGGATTATCATGAGTAGAAGGACAATCAATGTATGAATGAGGACCCCCGCAAGTCTCACAAGAAAGTGCTATAGCTTTAACTTGTTGTAGTTGGTTCGCAGCCATGAGTTAGATATTTTTGTTCATTTCGGCTATCATGCGGGTGACTTCGGTCATCTCGAGGCTGGAAGAAGGAGAAGAAACATTGACCCTCAGATTATTTCTTGAAGATGCGGATGAATCCCAATTTTTGTGATGAGTGGTCATGTTCTCTATAAGCTATCTACACTACTCGGGTCTTCTTTTCATAAACGTACCACCGCGCGGCAGCATTAATCGTATCACGATCACGAAAAGTTAAACCGTTGTAGAAAGTATCAATTAAGGTGACAGGGAGCATATTGTGGTTAGGACAACGATCGATCAAAACATTATAACAATGTTGTTTTCTTTTTATAAGGCAGATTAACAATGACGGAGGCATCATTATATTCACGAAATTAATCTGTTACATGTTTTCTAAGTGAACAACAAGAATTTAGACAGCCGGTTCTCTGCTGTGTATTGGGAAATCAAAAATCCGCTAGCAAGCTTCATGAGGGCATATGTACCGTCCGTCAACGTAATCTTGGATCTCGTACCTTGGTTTTGGTTGAGGCTGCGAAGAGGTTGACGCCTCACCAACTGGCTTTACGACTTTGGTAAATATCATATCAGGGCCTTTGGATATATACTTGAATAAATACTTAATCAACATGCTCCAACCACAATAATCGACATTTATGTGTGCCCTGAAGACGAGCGAAAGGGTTCGGTTATATGGCACCACATTAGCGTTGTCGAGATCGTAGCCTCTTTTACTGACACATATGTCTGAGTCCCGTCGTCGGTAATGTACGTACCCACCATCGTCAAAAAAGGCATGGTCATTGTATTTTTTTGTAAATTTTTTGCTACATAAGCCATCCTTAATGCAAGGCGAATTCATGTTTGCTGCGCCACATGGTCCATGGAGCATCAGGTCAGACACAAACGCAAATGTTTCTGGGTCGGTATCAGGATCTGGCAGCTCGGCCGAAACCAATGCATCAAGCTGTGATGGATCCACAATCTTATCTTTCTCGTGCAGCACCAAAAGGGTATGACAGTGGGGCAGTCCACGTTTCTGGAACTCGATGGTGTACATAACTGCAAAACCCAACATAAAGTATAGTCAAGTGTTGGAAGAATCACTTTTGTAAACAAACTGAATAAGGAGTTGAGACTTACGGCCAGTGGCAGACCCAAAAGGCATGGATTCCTTCAGAAACTTTACAAGTCTTTGACCTTCTGCTCAAAATCCGGCACATAGTATCCGCCCTATCAGGGGTTGACAACAGTGGAAACTGGGCCATGTAGCGGTCTATTTCAGGCCACCTCGTGTTACACGTGAATGTGATAAAGAACTGCGGGTTGCCCAGCGCATGGCAAAGTGCAAGCGCGTCTAGGTAATGGTTGTACATGTATCGAGGCCCCCCTGTGAAAGACATTGGTAGAAGAATAGATTGACCACATTGGACCCCCTCCCGGTCACCCCTGTTCAAGGAGTCATACAATTCCGCCAGGTAGTTAGACCGAATGTCGTTTTGGTGAGTCCGCACCCAATCCAAGCGAGATTGTTCCAAAGCACGATAGACAACGACGACATACTGCTGGAACAGCCTGCCCGTTCTAAATATAAGCCCGTAGTCACATGCATGCGGGTGTAGTAGGTATTTTTAGTAACGATTCATAGAAACTATTTTTCAATCGCCACGACTATCGCGTCGAATAACCAGCAATTTTGTAGAGTATCCAGGCTGGACAAACACAAACAACATGGGAAACTGATGAGATATGTATGACTTGTGAAGCTTGTTCACGCGCTGTAGTGGCCCAGCCTTGTGCTCAATAATGACATCAAAGTCAGTTCGACAATAGTGGCTAGTTTGGAATACAATCCCGCCGATGTCTCTTGTTGTGGGAAGTTCATAGCCACGTACACCGCCCATATTGTATAGTCTAAGGTTGAAGTATGGAATATTAGCGTCATGGCACTTATCCCTAGCTGTTCTAAACAACTGAACCAACGCGTTCGTCTGATCAAAAACTTGTATAAGATGATGAACTATCACTGGGTTTAAAGTCGATGCTGACTCCCCACCAAAAGGATCCACGCGATTCCGGACTTCGTTTTGGGTGTCGTATATGTACAACTGTAGAAACTGGGGCCTTTTCCCTTCCTCAGGCATGAGTGAACCAATGTGATAGTAAACCTGACCGGAGCGGATTTGTTAACAGAGTTGTCAACCTTAGCGCCAAAGGATGTCATTGCAAACATCTGGTTGTAAGCCCGCATGTTTTCCATAAATATGGCTATCTATGAGTAGCTGCTGAATGACAGCAGGCGGGGGCGGTGGTTGGGGTATGAACATTTTCCAAACGCCACAGCAGGCATGGTATTCTAGTTCTGCACTATAGCGTCCAAACTTCAGCCGTTCATCATGCCAGAAGAGTGCATCACTGATATGTGTGAAAACACACATCTTTTCTACCACTTAATTGCAATAATAACCGGACCAAAACGTGTATTTTATGTCTTTTATGTCGGAATTATGCGTGGTTTGTGTTTTTGTTGTGATTTAGGACGAAAAGGTGAAAAGTGGAGAAAACACGGGAATTCACGGGCATTTACGGACTTTTATTGAAGAAAAAGATGAAAGACGAAGTCAAGAAGTCAAGAGTGCAAAAAGAACAGAAGTCCAAGACCAATTCTGAAGATTTATCGAAGAAAAAGTCAAAAGACGGAAGTTTACTTAAAGACGAGGAACTCAAGTCTTATTTATCGAAGAATTAAAAGACGAGTCTAAAGAAATCCCGAGCCAAAAGTCGTTAAAGTCCAAGATTAAAGAAGATTTGAAGGCTTAAGGACTAATGGCGCTATTAACAAAAAGATTAAAGAAGAGGAGGGACCTAAGCATGCAATTAAGGAAGAAAGGAAGGAGAGGAGGAAGCTTCCTCTAACCTCCTCCCTAGTCCCCTATATATAGTCATTAGCTAATCACTTTTCATTTTGTTGGATAGCTTGACAAACTATCTCTTCCACCTTTATTTTATGCACCTTTAATTACTTGCACATTTAAATACATGTTTTGCACCTTTAATTACCTTTAATTTCAAGTAAGTGTCTCTTTTAATTACTTGCACCTTTACTTTATCTTGTCAATCTTCTTCTACCTTTCTTTAATCTTTGATTTACACGTTTTCATCTTGTTAAGTTGTTTAAAGATTTGATTTTTATGCTTTTGATTGTTTTAAATCTCTTATTTTCATAGCTTATTTGATTTATTTTCAAGTTTATATAGTTTTTACAAAAGTTATTTTTATATAAAAAGTTGTTTTTCTTTAAGTTCATTAATTTCGTGTCTTAAAAGTTTTTAACTTTCAGTTTCGTAGCTTATTTTTACACGTTTTTACCTTAGGATTTAGTATTGTGCTTATTAGAAACTTAGCTTATTTGTGTAGCTTAATTTATGTACTTTTCCCCGTTTTCCGATCGTGACAATCGGAAAAGGGTTTTAACATTCCGATTGGAGGTGTTTCTTGGTATTCCGATTGGATTAAGGTAGTGGTATTTCGATCGAGTGTAAGTGACAAACATTCTGATTGGTATCTTCATTCCTCATTCCGATCGAGGTGCATGTTCAGTATTCCGATTGGACCAGTGACAGTATTTCGATTAGAGTTTTCCGATCAGCATTCCGACCGGGTCCACCATTATTCCGATCAAGCTAAGGCAAACATTCCGATCTGAAGGTGTTGGTTATTCCGATTGGGTGAGTGACAGCATTCCGATTTGGGGCCGACCGTTATTCCGATCTGAGGTGATTGTGCACCAATCGGAATATATTCCGATTGGGGGGTTATTTTCCATACTTTGTCTTGCTTAATTTTTAGCTTATGTTTTTTTATACTTGTCTAATTTTAAATTTCCGTCACACGCTTTTATTTTTAGTCATTTAATTAATTTACTTTCCATCAAGTTTTTTAAATATCGCACCTTTCTTTTAATTAGACTTAGATTTATTTTCACGCTCTTTTGATACTTGCCCTTTACTTTAACGACATTTACTTTTAAGTCTTGCACGTTTAAATTTAAAACCAACCAAAAATATTTGTTCCACCAAAATAAAACTGAGTCACACATTAAACACAAGTTTTTCAATTCGAAGAGAACACTAGAACGATAATTTTTAACTAGGTAAAACCTTAGTTATTAAAACGCCAAGTTATTAAATGGCGCCGCTGCCGGCTCTTTTCGTTAAGATCAACAGTTTTCTGTGAGAGACACGTTGCTTTTTGGGATCCGTTCACTTGTGAACGTTACTTTTCTTGCATAAAAAATTCCAAAAACTCATAAAAATTAAAAATTGATAAAAAACCATAAAAATTAAAAATTTCAAAAATCCAAAAAGATTTTATCTTTATTGTGTATATATATTGTCTTTGTGTTTGGTTTCTTTTTCCTTTGCATTTTCAGGTGTATGCGTACTAGATCTTCTAATTATCAAGAGCCCGAGACTCAAGAAGATTTACGTATGGCAGGTGTTAACAACAATAATCAACCACCGCACCTCAACAATAACAACAATGTTCTTCCACAGCCCGATCTTCGGGCCATGGAGGAACTTTGTCAACCAACCATGTTTGGACGAGGAGGACCGATTGCACCGATGCAAATCAACGCTCCTGAGTTTTCGTTGAAGCACCACATGATTCAGCAAGTGCAAACAAACCCATTCCGTGGACTGCCTGATGATGATGCCAACAAACACCTCGACAAGTTCATTACAATCACCCAGAGCATGAAGTTAGCTGGTGCCACAATGGATGAACTTCGCCTACAAATCTTTCCGCATACTCTATTACATCATGCCGAGAAATGGTTTGATCGTCTCCCGAAGAATTCTATTCACACTTGGGATGATATGACTTAACGCTTTTTGTCGCGCTACTTTCCACCATCCATGGTCACAAGCCTTCGCAATCAGATCAGCGGTTTCATGCAAGATCCCGATGAATCTGTTTTTGATGCTTGGGAGAGATATAATGTCTTGATCGACCGTTGTCCAAACCACAACATGCTTCCGGTCACCTTGATCGATACTTTCTACAACGGATTAACTTTTCGAGATCGTGATACGATCAATGCAGCCGCCGGTGGCACATTCATGAAAAGGAGACCCGAGGAGTGTAGAGAGCTTATTGAGAACATGACTACTCACCACAAAAACTGGGATTCCTATGCTTCTTCTAGGAACAACCCGAGAGTCAATGTTTCTTCCACCTCAGCAAACCCTGATATGACCGAACTCACCCGTGTGCTGACTGAAATGAGCAGAAGTATGCAACTCTTGGCTTCAAACCAACAACAACAACAAGTTAAAGCTGTTGCTACTCTTTGTGAAACATGCGGCAGTCCTCACTCATACACCGATTGTCCTTCGACACAAGGAAATCCGGAAAATGTGTATGCAGCTTATGGTAATTATTCACCGGAAAATTACCAAGCTCGACCTCAAGGGGATAGAAATCTGCTGAGTTACCGATCCAACAATTACCTTTCACCCGGTTTTTCTCATCAAAACCAAAACCCCGCCAACAACTACACTAGAAGCAACCAAATCCCACCAAGAGCTTCTAACCCTTATCACCCACCCGCCCAACAAACCCCACCCAGTAATCCGGATGTTGAGGCCATCATGAGAACCCAAGGTGAGCAAATCAAGAATCTGCAGAGCCAAATTATCAATCTTAAAGGAGATATCACAAAGCAAGGAAATGAGATAAGATCCGAGCTTCGAAATGATATTCAATCCTCCTTCAGCAATCAAACCAATGATTTGAAGAATATGCTTGCTAGTTTCTTGCCCGCCGCTCAACCTGCTACTTCAAGTTCTCTACCTTCAAACACCGTCACCAATCCGCGAGCAAATGTGAGTGCTATTACTACCCGTAGTGGAGTCACCATCGTAGGACCACCAATCCCACCACCATCGTCTACACCTCCTCCACCACCATTTATCCCTACTCCTCCTACACCTAGTATTAGTGCACCATTACCGTCTCCGCCTCGACGTGATGAAGTTCCCACGAATGATCCTTCAACATCTCAACCTTTACCTACACCTGCACCTTCACCATCCAAACCCAATATCCCTTATCCCTCTCGTTTAGGCAAGTCCAAAATGCTAACCAAAGAGGACTCCAAAGTGTCACGCTATGTGAAGATGATTTCTCAAATGAACTTCAACATTAGCTTTCTTGAAGCACTTGTCCACATGCCCAAATTTGTTAAAGCATTTAGGGAACTGCTTAACAAGAAGGAGAAGCTGATTGAACTCGCCAACACTCGATTAAATGAAAACTGCTCTGCAGTTATTCTTAAAGAACTTCCAGAAAAGCTTGGAGATCCCGGTCGTTTTGTGTTGCCTTGCGTGTTCAACAAAACTGAAGAATTTACTGCCCTTGCTGATCTCGGGGCCAGTATTAATTTGATGCCACTAAGTGTTTGGAAAACACTATCATTGCCCGACCTCACTCCAACAAAGATGACTCTTGAACTTGCAAATCGCACTCTCGCTTACCCTGTTGGTATAGCCGAAGACGTGTTCATTAAAGTTGGCGCATTTACTTTCCCGGTCGATTTTGTCGTAGTTGATTATGAAATGGACCCTCGTATTCCTTTAATACTTGGTCGGCCATTCTTGAGAACCGGACGAGCTTTAGTGGATGTTGCCAAAGGTGAGTTAATCTTAAGATTCGGGGATGATGCACAAGTTTTCAAAATGGGGAAGCTTACTAGTACAACTTTTGGAGGCCGAGAATCAGTGAATATGATTAATGTGCTCGATGACTTTACCGTCTATGACAATCCTCTATTCGAGTCTTCCACTGATAATCCACTTTTTCAAGATGATGTGGATGATTCTCTCCCTACTTTGGCAGCTTCTCCCATTTATGATTCGCCACCGGTCTTTGATGCTTATGATGATGATTCTAACTCAGACTCGGATGATTATGATGACCTTACTTCTGAGTATCCCGAGCTGCCCACATATGATGATTTTGATGAGGCCGATACTCTTTCGAGCGATTCTTCTCACGATGAAGATCCTCCGCCATCACTCGATCCTACTTTGGACGATTACTCATTTGAGGAAGATTTCTCTGTATTTCTCAATACTTACTTCCCTCATGAGAGTGATGCACCTCCTTTGGACTTTTAAGATTATCGTCTTGATCCTACTTTGGATTTGAAGCACATTCTTTCAAAGGAGAAGAAACCGGTCGACACCGATATCCGTTGCACATATGATTTGACACCTCTTTGTCCTCCTTCTGAGGACGAGGTTGTGCTTCTTTGCGGATCTTCTTCACACTCGGCTGAGCCTGAGTGCTATTTTCCCCTAAAGGAAAAGGTGTTCGACCCCGGTATTGAAGTTTTTAAGCCATCTCAGTATCCACCTGATGAAATAAAAGGAAAAATCTTTGGAAATTTTGAAGACATGCTTGCTCCACTTCAACTTTGCTTCCACCGTGCTCCATCGCTGCTTAAGGGAACCTTGCCTACTCTTCTTTGGCTTGCCTTGTTTGCCTTAAGCTTGTGTTATTTGATGGATGAAAACTATGTCTTCGATCCTGGTGGATATGTTTCATGCTACTTCCATTGATGATCAAGGTCGAGTCAGGCTCACGACTCGGTTAACAAAAACCAAGCGCTTCTTGGGAGGCAACCCATGCATCTATCTTTTCACTTTCTTTACCATAAGTGTAGGGGAGACCCGTTGGTGTTTGCTCTCTCCTCTTTTCTACTAATCAGGGATTCGAGCTTCAATGATCCACTCTTGATGATTCTTGACGACCCGTGATTCCGTGTTCTACTTTATCCCGGTTCTATCCTAAACTCTTTTCGATTCACTATTTTATATATTTTCTCAATATTAAAATAGGAATCTCTTTAGTTGTCTTTTCCTTAGCAAGATTTAAACAACGTGCACAATGTCCTAAGTGTAGGGGAGTTTACTCCCACATGCTTAAACATTGAGGACAATGTTTATCTTAAGTGTAGGGGGGACTTTTATCGAAGTTAAGTGGTCTTTTCCTTGTATTTGTCCTCATTTTAACCGGAAAATCAATTTTTCGACATTTTTCAAATTTTTTGATCTATTTTGGCCTATTAGTTTTTACCTTTGTATGGTTATTTTCTTTCTTTGCTAGAATAAATGTTTAATAAGTGGTTTTAATTTTCAAAACGTTGTGAATCTTTTGACTCAATCCGAGTCTACTCTAGCTAGTATCCTTAACATGTTTAAGTCAAGTTTTGCTAGGCTTTTATATAGGGAGCTATAAAACGCGAAAGTCTTAACTCTCACGGGTTAAGAACAAGAACTTTTCGCAAGTTCCTATAATTGATCCTAGAGAGTCGTTTATCAAGGGAACTTTAAAATGCGATTTCTAAGCTTGAAAAAGTCCAAGAATTTGCAAGATCCTATAGGCAAATCGAAAACCCAAAACTTTGATTTAATAGGCTAAGTATCCACGAGTCTCATTACTTGAGATTTTAAACTGTGGAGAACAAGAGATGATAGAGCCAATTATAAGTTCGGTATTCTTTCGTGAATTTATGTGAGTTAATTATAAGCCTATTCTCCCATTGCTTGCTAATAAATTTATCTGCTAATAAATAAGGTTGTACGACTTGAAAAGTTACTTAGCCTCTAGCCCCAGATCGTTTAAAAGTTGCTCGGTAAGGATTAGAGTTCATAGCCAAGGCATAACTTATTGAAGCGGGACGCGAAGATTGGCGAGTCCGAAAAGGCCCTAACAAGGCATGAGGGCTATGTTTGTTGCTAAAGATCCAAAGTGATGTGAAGAATCATTTATCGAAAATCAATATGAAGGATCGAGACACACGACGTAAAGCAAAACTCCCCAAAAGTCATGGAGAAGTGTATCCGAAAAGACCCTAACAAGGTATGAGGATAAATAGATCCAAGTCATAAAAGGAGGCGGATCGTTGTATATCAAAGTCCAAAATAAAGATTGGAGAAAAATGAAGAAGTCGTGGTCCAAGTATGAATCTCTCAAAACTTCAAAGTGAAGAATTCCTATTATGAAGAGAAGACCATTATTTCATGAACGTCTCTCAAGATTTGAAGTATGAAGTCGCTGCCAAATATCGGTCCGAGAAAGGTCTCAAATCGCGAAACGAGTTATGCCAAGATATGAACTTTATGAGGTCCCGAGAAGCAGTTTTAAAAGATTTGGTCCTTTAGCTAACTATTGATTAAATCGTTCACTTTATTTTCAGACTAAATAACTATCGAAATAAGTCAAACAATGCATCCTCGTGATCATTCAAGACAACAATAAAATATAAGAGATACCCCTAGGAATAAGGGAGTCTAAGTGAATAATTGGCCCACATGAATTCGTGTTAGTTTACTAACTTATAATAACAATGATCTCGTTTTTAAGCTTGGTTTGGAGAAAGTGAAAAGTTGAGGATGATGATTATTCATGACATTTCCAAAACCCAAGGTATGATTTTGATTTCTTTATTTTTATATGTTTTTAATTTTCTATCTCTTTAATAAAGGCCAACATGGATTGATTATGATGAAAAATGTAAACGTGCTTTGTAACTAATGCATTGCATGAGGACATTGCAATGGTCAAGTGTAGGGGATTTGATATGTGTGAAAACACACATCTTTTCTACCACTTAATTGCAATAATAACCGGACCAAAACGTGTATTTTATGTCTTTTATGTCGGAATTATGCGTGGTTTGTGTTTTTGTTGTGATTTAGGACGAAAAGGTGAAAAGTGGAGAAAACACGGGAATTCACGGGCATTTACGGACTTTTATTGAAGAAAAAGATGAAAGACGAAGTCAAGAAGTCAAGAGTGCAAAAAGAACGGAAGTCCAAGACCAATTCTGAAGATTTATCGAAGAAAAAGTCAAAAGACGGAAGTTTACTTAAAGACGAGGAACTCAAGTCTTATTTATCGAAGAATTAAAAGACGAGTCTAAAGAAATCCCGAGCCAAAAGTCGTTAAAGTCCAAGATTAAAGAAGATTTGAAGGCTTAAGGACTAATGGCGCTATTAACAAAAAGATTAAAGAAGAGGAGGGACCTAAGCATGCAATTAAGGAAGAAAGGAAGGAGAGGAGGAAGCTTCCTCTAACCTCCTCCCTAATCCCCTATATATAGTCATTAGCTAATCACTTTTCATTTTGTTGGATAGCTTGACAAACTATCTCTTCCACCTTTATTTTATGCACCTTTAATTACTTGCACATTTAAATACATGTTTTGCACCTTTAATTACCTTTAATTTCAAGTAAGTGTCTCTTTTAATTACTTGCACCTTTACTTTATCTTGTCAATCTTCTTCTACCTTTCTTTAATCTTTGATTTACACGTTTTCATCTTGTTAAGTTGTTTAAAGATTTGATTTTTATGCTTTTGATTGTTTTAAATCTCTTATTTCATAGCTTATTTGATTTATTTTCAAGTTTATATAGTTTTTACAAAAGTTATTTTTATATAAAAAGTTGTTTTTCTTAAAGTTCATTAATTTCGTGTCTTAAACGTTTTTAACTTTCAGTTTCGTAGCTTATTTTTACACGTTTTTACCTTAGGATTTAGTATTGTGCTTATTAGAAACTTAGCTTATTTGTGTAGCTTAATTTATGTACTTTTCCCCGTTTTCCAATCGTGACAATCGGAAAAGGGTTTTAACATTCCGATTGGAGGTGTTTCTTGGTATTCCGATTGGATTAAGGTAGTGGTATTCCGATCGAGTGTAAGTGACAAACATTCCGATTGGTATCTTCATTCCTCATTCCGATCGAGGTGCATGTTCAGTATTCCGATTGGACCAGTGACAGTATTCCGATTAGAGTTTTCCGATCAGCATTCCGACCAGGTCCACCATTATTCCGATCAAGGTAAGGCAAACATTCCGATCTGAAGGTGTTGGTTATTCCGATTGGGTGAGTGACAGCATTCCGATTTGGGGCCGACCGTTATTCCGATCTGAGGTGATTGTGCACCAATCGGAATATATTCCGATTGGGGGGTTATTTTCCATACTTTGTCTTGCTTAATTTTTAGTTTATGTTTTTTATACTTGTCTAATTTTAAATTTCCGTCACACGCTTTTATCTTTAGTCATTTAATTAATTTACTTTCCATCAAGTTTTTTAAATATCGCACCTTTCTTTTAATTAGACTTAGATTTATTTTCACGCTCTTTTGATACTTGCCCTTTACTTTAACGACATTTACTTTTAAGTCTTGCACGTTTAAATTTAAAACCAACCAAAAATATTTGTTCCACCAAAATAAAACTGAGTCACACATTAAACACAAGTTTTTCAATTCGAAGAGAACACTAGAACGATAATTTTTAACTAGGTAAAACTCAAGTTATTAATCACAGTTATGGCAATGCTATGTACAATCCCCTAGGTCACGATAAGCGGGAGTACGTGAAACGTAGATGTAGTCAGAAAGGGGGGGGGGGTTCAAGACAATATTACAAAGCTGTGTGGGTATACATGTAGAAAAGGAAACTAACCCGTAGGAGGGCCTGAGGAAGTACTTGCTGCTGTCACACCGACCGCGGGAGCACCTGAAACGTAGATGTAGTCAGAAGGGGGGGGGGGGTTCAAGACGATATTACAAAGCTGTGTGGGTATACATGTAGAAAAGGAAGCTAACCCGTAGGAGGGTCTGAGGAAGTAGTTGCTGCTGTCACACCGACCCTGCTAGGGATGCGATTTGAGGAACCTGTGTATTGAGCTGGACGAAGAACAAAAAATCAGCAACGAAATAAACAAACGAATGTCAATGCTAACCGGGTTGCCTGGTAGGTGTTAAAAGGGATGCTAACCAGGAGGCGTTAAGAGGGGATGTCGTGTAGGACCTGAGGGGGTGCTTTTAACGCTAGATAGCATTGAACGTTGACCGGTCTCTGAGGACATTCTAGGGGTACTTGTGCTAGGATCAACGACAATGGCATTTGGTGCGATAGGGGGCCTTCTAGGGTGTTGTCTAGAGGAACCTATGTATTCAGGCAAACGTGGAAACAGAATATGAGCAACAAAAGATGCAAAAGAAGGACAACGGGAGTTGTTTTGTTCGGTATGTGTTGAAAGAAACGCTTACAGCAGGCGGTCCTGTTGCTGAAGTTGATGCAGGTGAGAATAGGAGGCGTCGTATGGCACATTGCCCTGTGCCTCTCCTGGGCGGGGAGGGCTGAGGTACTGGCGTATCCACAGCTACAACTGAGGGGCGAGCTTGTAATGAAATCAAATGGTGGCCTACAGGCTGGTCTGAGGTGGCTGAGCCAGGGCACGGGGAAGGCAGCAGACGGCCTGGGTGCTCGTCAACAAGAAAAGGTGTTCTCATTATATCAGCCCAGAGCTGTGGCTGAGGAAGGAGTGAACGGCCATGATGAGCGATATATTGTTCAGAGACAGCTGCATAAGCAATGAGCGACCAACAGAAGTCAGAATAAGGTGGACAGCAACATACGAAACGCTATTCAAATGGGAATCAGGATAAAAGACAAACCTCTTATTTTAGGGTTCCGCTCACCATGCGCATGATCTATTGCAGTGCACTGAGAGCAAACAGGGATAGGCTCAATGGGTCCACTCAAACCACACACAACACATACATTCGTGGTTGAAACTGACGAACTAGAGAAAACACACAAACCTACCATCAACAAAGAGAAGGAAACAAAAGGGGTGGGTGATAAACCATGTACAATCTGAGGTACGGTCTGAGTGGCTAATCACAACGTGCACAGACAAATACAACGGAAAGTATTCTCACTAATGAACCTATGTATTACTATTATGACCAAAGTACACCTCTTTATTACTATCACCACCAAAGTATACACGCATATGCAAACATCAAACAACAAATTTATAACGACAACAAAAAACTGCATAACATCTAATCTAAAGCAACACATCTAATCAAAGGGGGTGTTTGGTTTGGCTTATTTAATGTAAGCTCGTTCGGCTTATATAACATAAGCCTCAATTTTGTGGCTTATTTGGAGGTTTATGGGCTTATATAAGTTTATTATATCATGATAAACTTATATAAGATCCTAACTCTCAAAATCAGCGACAAATTTGGGGTTTACGCTATATAAGGCAAAAAGAAGCCATATTTCGGCTTATATTTCATAAACTCTGTTTTTTAAGCTTATTAGTAACTTATGGGCTTATATAAGTTTATCATATCATAGCAAACTTAGATAACCTCATAAGTCTCCAAATAAGCTACAAAATCGAGGCTTACATAAGCTAAAATAAAGCCAAAATAAGCTTACATTATATATAAGCTAAAACAAACAGCTCCTAAAGCAACATATTTTTTTTCAACCTGTAATCGAAACCAAATCATGTAACATATAATCTAAACCAAATCCTGTAAGATATAATCTAAAGCAAATGAAAAGGTGGAAACGTACAACTGTTTGTTAACCGGATCAGCAGGAGAAAAGGGAAGGTTGAATAATTGATCTGAGAATGTAGCTAACCCACAAATAATACAACCCCAGCAAAAATTGGTTGGTAGTTTTGTTATATATATGGCTGGAAGGGAAAAATCATCAACGGTGACCATAGTTACACGAATCTCCAACGAACGGCCAAGATGGTATCATGTAGCCACTACATAAACAAACAACAACAATTAAGGATTATGACCAAAGGGCAAAGCAAAAACAATTAAACTAAACCAGAAAGGACCAACAGCAATTAAGGATTATCACCAAAGGGCAAAACAAAAATAATTAAACTAAACCCCAAAGGGCAGAACAAATTAATGGTAAGAAAAGGGCAAGGCATCAATTAATTGAATTAAGGAAAGGCCAAGGCATCAATTAATTGAATTAATGAGTAACGAGGCAGAATTAATGAGTAACGGGGCAACGACAAAAAAACCCAAAGGATCATCACTCAGGAACGGAGTCAGAAAACGGAAGGTGTCAGTGTTTTGTGCGTGTTTTGTGTGCGTGTTTTTTGTGAGGGAAAGCGCTCTATGTGAGGGGCGAGTTAATACATATTTTAATAATGTTGCGAGGGGAATCACTGCTCCTAGGAGAGCTTGATTCTCCTTTATAATAGGAAGGTTAATGTATAATAAAAAAGGCAAAAGGTTTTTTTTTCATTTCTTTTTTCAACTCAGCAAAAAGTAAAAAGGTAAAAAAACACAATATGGACACAGGGTTAATGTCGGAATCATCTCACTCCCACCATTAATTATATACCGCCAATCACCAGTGCCGTCCACCGTCGCGCTAGTAAGTCATAAAGTAAATATTTACTAATAATAATAATAATAAGTGTTTTCATTTTTATTATTTTCAATTATACTTTGTTTCCCTACATTCAGTAGACATATGCAATGACTAGTCTTTAGCTTAGAATTTCTCGCCTAACCGACGTATCTGGTGGTGTTTCAACTCTATACCTTGTGCATTCAGCTTTTATATAATTTCCTTAATCCTACCTAGATGGATTTTTATGACGTTTTTTTCGATTGTTGTGCGTTTTGTTGGATGAAACATTACAAAGGATAATGTAAAATATGTGTTTCTGATTTTCTTTCATAAGTATCAAGCGCAAAAAGTTTAGTTTTTTCAAACCAATGTCTTCGCTTCTTTTCAAAGATAAACACTTTAGGAAATAGTGTTTGGGGTTAACTTATTTTTTTATAAAATTACGCAATAAAGCCAAACAAAACTTGTTTTTCAAGAATTAGTTAATCGTTTATAATGGGGTTTATGTTAGAAATGATGGTAAAAAAGTAGTTTTAGTTTAATCGCAAGTAAGCTGTGACAATCTGACATTTTCAGATAGTAAATTATTTCTCGTATATTATTTTGAAACTTATTTTTGTGTTGGTTTATGAACTCACAATTTACGGGTTGAAATTAGGGCTTGAGTGCATAATTTAACATCCTTTACGACTAAAGCGGGAACCCTAGGTTTACGTATTTACGTTTTTGAACTCTGTTTTTGATGAGACAATTTTTATTAGATTTGTTTTGTGCCGTAGATTCATAATTTATAAAAACGTTTTTTTGTAAAACGACCCGAGAGCACGTAAATCAAGAAAACTAGAATCAAGGAGTACCCGTAAATTAGTGGGGATGAAACAAGTATACACTTGTCTCACCCCCACTATGGGCGGCCAAGACAAGTAACCAACACCACATTTGGTGTCAATTTCTCATAAACCAAATGGACACATGTCTATCTAGCCTTCCAAAACAACTTAACCAAAACCAACTAACCATGAAACCATTTCTCATACATGCAAAACAAGAAAAACTCTCAATCTCTCTCTATCTCTCTCCTTTTGTCGTCCCATATACTCCATCAAACACCACCATTAACCTAAAATTTAACCACAAATCTTATGTATAATCTACATATGATGATAACCCATTGAAGAAATGATGATTTGAGGTGATCTTAACAACTAAAAAATGAGTTTTGAAAGGAGTTTAGGGCTGATTTCTCAAGGAGTCTACATATTCTTGGTGATCTTAAAAGTGGTCTTGATATTTCATAAGATTGGTTACCAAAAACCAAGTCTTGTTCTTAACCTTTCACTATATTGGTTGGTACAAGATCATTTCTTCTATCATCTTGTTATTTTTTAAATGTACTCACGTATTTTCTTCATAAATGTATATCTATATGATGATAAATGATGATCAAAATATTGTGTGGGAATTTTGTCTTAATAGATTAGGTTAAAAAGACTAAAATCAACAAGTAAAAATGTTAAAATAGGCTGTATAAAACAGTAAGTATCAATATGATCACTTGGATAAATGGCTTGGATTATTAAATATACAGATAGATATATTATTTTTACATATGTGGTGAGTTGGCCACTCAATAGAATCATTAAAATGAGCAAGATATGATCAAAATACTATTGAGGTACAAATCTGTATAGTCAGTTTTGGACGAATTATTAAAAATACTTAGAGGCTGATTGAGCAGTGGCTATAAAATAGTTATTTGTAGCACACATCATATAGTTTATGTTGTTCAAATTTGAGGTTCTATCCCCTTGTAGAACTCAAGATATGGCAAAAATGATGGAATTGACTTTAGTAATCAGATTTATAAATAAACTATATAATATAAAAAGAGCACTCAAGTAAATATTATTATAAAATAAGTATATAAAAGCCACTAACTAATAATAACTATTATAAAATGAGTTGGTATACAAAAATAAATAAACATGACATTTTATAAAAGTAAAACTCAAATGTTTTCTAAAACTACAAACTATATATATGTTTTACGTCTTTTCGACTAAAATCGAAAGATTAACGTTTTCGCCAAATAAAACTTAGACGATCGGACCCGTCTAATGTAACATTTTTATAACTCATATACTGATATGTAAACACATTTGACAAGTAAAAACCGATAATCACGATCTTTATAACTTATGGACCATAATGGGCCAAAGTAGCCTTATTGGACCATTAGCCCAGCTAGTTTGGGTTACCACTAATGGACTTACTCATGGGCTTAACCCACTTGGGCCCAACATATGAGTATAGGTCTGGTATTAAAATTATAAATGGGCTAATATAATGCATTGGACTCTTAATGGGCTTATTGGGCCTTAATATGTAAATGGGTTAAAACTAGTATAGCTAGTCTAAATTAACTGGTATGCCTACAACGCCAACAACAGTGATGGCAGACACTTAACCTACCTGAAATTTCCAACAGAGTTCGTGTGGTATGCAGACGCTAAAGCCTGAAAAGGAGGGCGGTTAGAACAAAACACTCTTATGGACGACTTGCTTTTGTACACCCTAGCGCCGACGACCTGTTCTACTTCAGGATTCTTCTGTCTCATAGAAAAAGGTTGTGCATCTCCAACAGAGGTACGGACCATCGATAAGCATATTTACCCGACCTACCGTGCTGCATGATATGTGTTAGGCCTCCTTGGGCACAATCGGTAATGGGATATCGCTTTGGAAGAAAGTGTTGGTCATGCGAGTGCAGCTGAAACACGGACTCTGTTTACACAGATGTTAATATTTTACGAGATTGTTGATCTCCGCAGGCTATGGGAGAAACACTGGGAGAATATGTCTGACGACGTTGCCTCAAGGGTGTCTGCAACTGTGGGAATCCCAGGGTACTTTGTGAACGATGCTGAAAATAAAGGTTACACTTTATACGACATCCTGTGTATTTTGACAGACAATGGTAGGACGCTAACGGATTTTGGCCTCCCTTCCCCTCCACAAAGACTTCTAGATGAGCTTAAAAACAGGCTGCTGATGTAGGAGAGAAATTACAATCGGACGCAATTGTTCCGCGAAACAATTGACGCTCTTCCCAAACTCAATGTTGCGCAAAGAAAGATTTACGACGTTATCACGCTGGCAGCAGTACATAACACGCAAGAACTAATCTTTGTGTACGGTCACGGTGGAACTGGAAAAACCTTTTTGTGGAAAACCATCACAAGCTCACTGAGATCCCAAGAAAATATTGCCTTAACCGTTGCTTCATCTGACATTGCATCCCTCCTTCTTCCCGCTGGCCGTACGGCTCACTCTAGGTTTAAAATACCTCTAGAGTTAACAGATGAATCGATGTGCCATATTAAAAAGAGCACACAACTAGGTCGGTTGTTGGCTGACACGGACGTTGTTATCTGGGATGAGGCGCCTATGAAGAATCGTCACAGTTTTAAAGAATTTGATCGAAGCCTTAGAGACTTAATGGGTACACTTGATTCTGTCTTTGGTGGAAAAACAGTTGTTCTGGGTGGGGACTTCCGTCAAACTCTTCCTGTAAAAAAAAGGGGCTTCACGACTTGAGCTCATAACCTTATCCATATCGCAGTCATCTCTGTGGCAACACTTTAAATTTTACTCACTCACTCAAAACATGAGGCTGATGAGAGACGACCTTACTGCAGCCGAAAAAGATAAAGCCGGAGAGTTTGCTACGTGGCTGCTTGCAGTTGGAAACGGTGAAATCGGCGAACCAGATGAGGAAGAACCCGGAAGCGTGAATTGGATATCAATACCACCATAATACTTTGTTTCTGGGGACGATAATGGGCTGGCAGAGCTTATAGAATTCATATATGACGAAGACACTTTAAAGAAACCAACAACAAGTTCTTTTCAGTCTAAAGCAATTGTATGCCCAAAAAATGAAACTGTCGATGTTATCAATGACTGAATATTGGAACAAATCGATGGTGAATCAATAACCTACTTAAGCAATGACGTTGCATACCCATACGGAGGCGATACCTCAAAAACAGACATGCTTTACCCACCAGAGTTTTTGAACACACTGACCTTCCCCGGGTTCCCACCACACGAATTGCATCTGAAGGTAGTCTGTCATATCATGTTACTACGAAACACCAACTTAGCTGGCGGTCTATGCAACGGGACACGGATGATTTTGCGGGCGCTTAAGTCAAAGTTAATAGAAGCTCAGATAATCACAGGGACGCGCGTGGGTGAAAAGGTGTACATTCACCGTATCCACTTGGATCACCAAGATCCGAACCTCTCTTTCACTTTTAAACAGAAGAAGTTCCATATTAAGTTGTGCTATGCAATGAAAATCAACAAAATCCAAGGCCAATCATTGTCGAAGATAGGTGTCTACCTACCGGAGCCCGTGTTTAGCCACTGTCAACTATATGTCGCGCTGTCAAGGGCCTCTTCCCCAGACGGGTTGAGAATACTCATTAAACCACAACAAAACAAACCTCCAAACACGACTAAAAACATTGTGTACACGGATTTCTTACATAAACAACCATCTGCCAAAATCATATATGCTATACTTTTTGTGTTCTGCTTTTTTTAGTAGTTGATATGCTAAATCACATTCCAAGGTGTTGGGAATTATTTAAGTGTCAAGTACTGTTAGTGTTATTGAAGTACTGTTAGTATCTTTCAAGTACCGTTAGTATTAATGCGGTACATAGTAAGTTCTACTACTTATAAAGTAAGTACTGCTATATTGATTAGGACGAATATATCTTTGTATAAGATATGTCATAGTTATAGTTAGAGTATATCTTACGTGATATACTTAAATAGTTAGAATATTGATAATATATCGTCTGTGATATACTTATCTTTATAGAATATTCTAAGGTTTCTAGGGTTCCTTACTCTATAAAAGGAACATAGGTGCAATGTCATTCACGTACCTCATTCAAGTCGATTAATAAGATAATCGAATAGTTAAACGTAATTCTGTTCTTCTGTGCTTTATAAGTTAGATTCCGCATAACTTATTTAGCTTGAGTAAGAGTTCTGAAAGTGTTTTAGTTTGATTACAAACTACTATACTAGTTCTTAATAGAATATAGATCCAATCAAAGGGATCAACAAGTGGTATCAGAGCTTGTTGAGAAACTTTGAAAAAGAAGAACACCACCCCATACACTCCACTCACACCAAAACTCAATGTCTCAACATGGTGATGACGCTCACTTGGATGATGTTCAAAATCCTGATCCAATACCACAGGGACAACCTCAAGTTCTGCATCCTGCACCAGCACAAGGTGTTCAAGCCGTGAATGATGTAGCTACCTCTACAACTACAACACCTTCTCATACTCTTTCCGCTGTGAAACTCTCAGTGCTCAAAGGTGACAACTATAAGACCTGGCTATGCAGATGGAACATTACTTGAATCACACGGATCACACTGTGTGGCAAGTTATTAAGAATGGGAATACACCTAAGAAGCTACACTGGTTGATTGACGGTACATGCTATGTTCTACCTGCTATGACTGCTGAGGAGGTACAAGCAGAGCTCAGAGAGAGAAAGGCTAGAACTGCTTTGGCTATGGCTCTTTCAGAAGACATCTTACCTAGCTTTCTTCATTATAAGGATGCCAAGGCTATGTGGGAGGCCATCAAACTTAGATTTGGAGGCAATGACAAATCTAAGAAGATGAAGAGATTGTTCTTAAGCAAGAATTCGATAACTTCTCAATTTCCAGTATAGAAGGAATACATGGTGGCTATGGAAGATTCAGTAAGCTGCTTATTCAATTGGCAGTTTATGGACAAGTAATTCCTAATGAAGAAGCTAATCTAAAATTCTTAAGGAGTGTTCCACAAGAGTGGAACGCAATGGCTATGCACTTCATCACAAGAGATGATCTGGATACAATTCCTTTTTATCATCTCTACAACTTTAACACCCCCAAATTTACACGCAGCGGAATACATCTTTGGGTGCTAAACAATGATACAGTAACACATAATTTATAAAGAACGACTCGAAAAGAGACGTTTCAAATTTATCGTTCCTAAAACATTTATCAGAGCAGTGTAGTCCCAAGACATCGTAACCAAAGTACAACTAAAACAAAAGATTTATATTGTTTTAAGCAAAGGAACGATAAACATTTCAAAGAGTTTAAATTATAAAAGCAGTGCACAACTTCATTCCCGTGACTCTCAAGCTTCACACTCCTTGATTACCTGAAATACATGTGAGAAAATCATCAACAAAAATGTTGAGTGAAATCTATAGGTTTATATAATCATTTTGAACACAAGCAAAAGTTATAAGTTTGTGGCATACTTGAAGGCAACAAGCATCGAATAATAATCTGCATCAACAATAATAATTGTATATAGCATAAATTGCATCAAGCTCATGGAACCGAGCCCTTAGACACTCCCATATCAGTCTAATAAGACGAGAGATTTATTAATTGTCGTTACCTCCAGATTATTGGTACATTGTCGTATACCTGAATTCTCAATACAATATGTTCAAACAGTGTGGAGGTCGGGCCTAAGCTTCTGTGACAAGTCCACACAAACTGAACCGGGGCGGGTTCCCCCATAGATCTATTAATTGTACTAGCGGTTAACCCATCATAGGTTAATTAACGGTCCATAATTGAGGCTTTAACAATGGCAATCACTTAATGCAATTTAAAGGCAACCACGGGTCCATTCATAGAGGGACAAGCATACTATAAAAGACTTGTGTTCTAAGTTTATAAAAACATGTATTCCCCCTCGCGGGTTAAAAATCATTTAATAACTAGTATAAAGCGAGGCTATAGACTCACCTTAGCCATAATAATATCGAACGAAGATAACGATCAAGATAATAGTGACATGAGTGAAACGATGAAATAAGATAAGCCGAAAAACCGCAAGCTCTTAACGACGACCTAGTTCGATCGATTAAACCAAATCTGAAGCATCTCCTTTGTCGTCCATTTCAGCCCATAAAGCATGAATATGTTCAGAGTGTTAACTGTTTATATGACTTATATTATACTAAGCTTACATACGAAGATTTCCACATTGATATAATTGTATCATTTTTATACAAAAAGAAACAATCGCAAACGTCTCGCCTAATAAGACAACACCTGTTGCTTCCGTGTCAAAATAATATGGACGTATCATCAATTTTACTCAAATAATATACATCTTCGTTGGAATATGGTTTATTCATTTGACTTTACTTTACACTATTAAATATATGCTTTAGATAAATATAATATATTTTAAATACTAACTTGCACTACATTTGTAAACTTGTAATATTTAATTAATACCTACTACGATATTTGCTTCATTTATAGTGATTAAAAAAATTGACTATATAACTTGTAGAAATGGCATGTTGACACCGGAGCCATGAGTTATAGAGAACTAGGTCGTTTTCTGAAAACCCTAAACTATAACTGTCAATTTTTATTTTTCAAAGAGTCGGTGCACATAACTTCACGTGACTTCAGATTCAAGCTACTTCTGGGATTACAATTTTGTATGCGTTATTATGTATCCCTTATTGCCAAGTATTTATAAATAAATACTATAATCCCTGATCAATATATATTAATATCGTTAAACTTTTCGATAAAATTTTATCATTTACTAATTATTTATTTAAATATGTTTCTAAAATTTTCCTGTATTTTATCTAAAGGATTTTCTATATTTATTAAATTTTTTGAAAATGATTCCATTTCATTTTATTATAATGTTATACGTATTTTACGAATTTACCACCGCCATATTACGTATTCGATGAGGAGGAAGCAGATTACACTGCTGCAAGCAAGTCACTGTCAACTAAGCCATGTGGATCCCCACGTGACTAGTGTATATTATTTTGCGTCATTGTACTTTATTTATCTTTATATTTATCTGTAAGGTCATTCCTGTTGATCATCTATGAAAGATGGACCTAGGAAGAAGTAAGCCCCGGGACGGTGCTCTCCTAAGGTGGTGAGGATGTAAAACCCGCAAAAATAAGGTCACAATTTAATTATATATTTCAAATATTTTTGAAGTATATGATAACGTTAAATACTATTATGTTTAACGATTTAAGTTGAAATCGATATTGAACATTTTATTTTTATGTTTTGACGAGTAACGAGGACAATTAGTGATCGTGATACCGATGGATGCCCAAAATTTTACATTTTATTATCGATAGTTTCGATATTTAATATTTTTTATTGTCGTCGTTTAATTTTTTTTTAAAAAGTATTTTTCGTAATATACGTTAAACTTTTATGTGTCATTGGTTTATTCGACACATTAACTATTTTAAGTCATTTATATATCAAAATATAAATGTTCTCTGAATGTCGATGTTTTTATTTTATATTGAGCGTTTATTTTCCGTGTTTTATGTGTATCTTTTAAATTACGTAACTTTTAAAATATCGGACTTCGATAATATCCGCTTTTGTGAATTGTGGGATCAAATTTTATTGTATAAAACTTCAGCCGATTTGAAAGTGGCGTGTCACATTTAGACCACAAAAGACTACACGTGTCTTTTTCTTTTACACCTATCCAAATCAAATTTTATCACATTCATTCCATTATCAATATTATTATACAAAACAAATAACATAATTCTCTTTTTGCTCCTAGTTTTTGCCGAGCATAACACCACTAAAATTGATCATTGTTGAATGGACTTATTAATGGAAAGGATGTGTTACAAATATGTGACATATTTTTTTTAATACGTTATATACGTATATGGAAGTATGTTTCAAGTCGACGTTATTAGTTACCTAAAAATTAAGAATTATTGGCCTCGTCTATTAAGGGCTATGTCCGAGGGTTTCTCTAGTGATATTCATTGTGCTCGATATTATATTCACTTTTTAAGGTGAGTCTATAGCCTCGCTTTATACTAGTTATTAAATGATTTTTAAACCCGCGAGGGGGAATACATGTTTTTATAAAATTATAACACAAGTCTTTTATGGTATGCTTGTCCCTCTATGAATGGACCCATGGTTGCCTTAAATTGCATTAAGTGATTGCCTTTATTAAGTCCTCAATTGTGGACCGTTAATTAACCTATGATGGGTTAACCGCTAGTAAAATTAATAGATCTATGGGGGAAGCCGCCCCGGTTCAGTTTGTGTGGACTTGTCAGAGAAGATTAGGCCCGACCTCCATACTGTTTGAACATATTGTATTGAGAAGTCAGGTATACGGCAATGTACCAATAATCTGGAGGTAACGACAATTAATAAATCTCTCGTCTTATTAGACTGATATGGGAGTGTCTAAGGGCTCGGTTCCATGAGCTTAATGCAATTGTTGCTATATATAATTATATTTGTTGATGCAAATTATTAGATGCTTGTTGCCTTCAAGTATGCCACCAAATTATAACTTTTGCTTGTGTTCAAAATGATTACATAAACCTATAGATTTCACTCGGCATTTTTGCTGATCATTTTACTCACATGTATTACTGGTAATCAAGGAGTGTGAAGCTTGGGAGTCACGGGAATGAAGTTGTGCACTGCTTTTGTAATTTAAACTCTTTGAATGTTTATCGTTCCTTTCTTTAAAACAATATAAAACTTTTGTTTTAGTTGTACTTTGGTTACGATGTCTTGGGACTACGCTACTCTGATAAATATTTTAGGAACGATAAATTTAAAACTTCACTTTTTGAGTCGTTCTTTATAAATTATGTGTTATTTTACCATTGTTTAGCACCCAAAGATATATTCCGCTTCGTGTGGGGGTGTTAAAGATTGGTATCTTGATCGTTATCTTCGTTCGATATTATTATGGATAAGGTGAGTCTATAGCCTCGCTTTATACTAGTTATTAAAACAACAATCCTAGAGCATACGAGATGGATGTAAAAGGCATTGAGGTGACCAAAGCAGCAACTACAACAAAGTATAACTTGGCGTTTGTGTCAGAAGGAAATAGCGGTACTTATTTTCATAATACCGCTAGTGGATCAAGCAGCGGTACATACTTCACAAATACCGTTGGGGGACTTACAAGCGGTACTTACCCACAAAGTACTGAAGGCAGCCCTATAGTCTCTCAAAATCTACATGGAAGATCTTCACCATTGTTTAGTGACAATGATGCCTTCTCATTCTTTGTTGGACAAGACAACAGGCCAAGATTAACACTCAATGACTTGTTCCAAATGGATGATGCTGATGTTGAAGAGATGGATCTTAAATGGCAAGCTGCTATGGTGTCAGTAAGATCTAACAGGTTCTTCAAGAAGAATGGAAGAAAGGTGACTGTCGATCCTAATGAACCATTAGGATATCACAAGTCCAAAGTTGAATGCTACAACTGTGGAAGGAATGGACACTTTGCAAGAGAATGCACTAGAGACAAAGTTGAGAGTAGCAGTCAAAAGTCCAAGAACAGCTATAGAACCAGTCCAAGAATAACTGAAAGTTTTTCAGAAGGAAACAGTAGGAGTCCTAAAGGAACCAAAGCATTGGTAACTGTAGATGGAGTGGTGAACTAGGCTGAAGATGAAGAAGAAAAAGAGCTTGGTTTAATGGCTCTCTCAGATGAAGATACTGAGGTACATCCTTGTTCTAAAGACTGTGTTCTTAAATTTAATAGCTTAAAAGTTGAACTAGATGAACAGTATCAAAAAGTCAACACATGCACTATAGAACTAAATGCTTTTAAACAGGGTGTTGCTAAGTTAGAAGAAAATATAGTTTTGTATAAAAAGGGTCAACAAAACTATGAAGAGAAAATAAGAATTTTAACTCTTCAAATGAGGGAAAAAGATGTGGAAATTAAAGCCTTTGAAAGACAACTTTTAAAAGTGTCAGCAAAAAATGAAGCTTTAAAAGCCAGTCTTTATAATGAAAGGGAAGTGATTAATCATTGGCAAAAGTCCTCTAAAGGATTGGGAAAACTGATTAGTTCACAAATGGGGTATTATGATAAGTCAGGCTTAGGATATATTGAGGACCAACCTGGGAAAACTTTAATTGACAAGGACTTATCAAAGGGGATTTTTGAAAGTTCTAGTGAGTCAGATAGTACACCTGAGAATGATAGATATGCTGAAGGAATGAAGGCAGTTCCTCCACCATTATCAGGAATTTTCATGCCCCTAGTAATGATACAAGTATAGAGTTAGAAGAACCAAAGGTTAAAAATACATCAATCTCTAGTACTTTGTCCCAAGATAAGACTATTATGACCAAGAACATTGTTTATCCAAGCAGGTAAAAACTCCTAGCAAGATATTGGATAATGATGTAAAACATAATAAAACCAAGAGGGGTGGGTTAGGTTTTAAGAAAGTTAAGTCAAAACAACCTTTTGGGTCTTCGTTGAGAAGAAAAGGATGTTATGTTTGTGGTAGTCTAAGTCATTTTATCAAAGATTGTACATTGCATGAAGATAAAATTGTGAAACAAAAGGCTACACAAAAGGTCATGAAAAATAATAATGGGAAAAATGCACAAGTTAATAGGAAACAGAAACTTAAGAATGACAAACCTAAGTTTGATCACTCAAAAGGGGTAGCTAAACAGGTTAAAAATAACTCTACCAAAAGTTTTGTTCCTAGAGCAGTACTTATGAAACAAGGTCTAGTAACTTTGAAGTTTGGTAAACCAAGTACCGGCAAGTCTAGAACTACAAGTACTGCTAGACCAAACTCAAGTATTGTTCGCTTAAAGTTTGTTAAAACAAAGTTTTCCAAGACTTCTAAGAATGTTGTTGAAAAAGCCAAAACATCTAGAAGTAAGTTTAATAACAAGCCAGTGCAAATATGGGTTCCTAAAAGAGAAAAACCATGTGTTAAAGCAAGTACTGCTAAAGCAGTACTTAAGGCAAAGAAGTCTGAGCACATAGAGTCATCCTATGTATTTGACTACATAACTGAGGCCATGAAGTATAAGAGCAAAATCCGCATTACTGGGAATGCTTCTGAACAAACACTTAAGTGTGTAGGTCCTACAAGATCCGAGCCAAATGTAGCTTGGGTCCCTGTTAAAAACTAATAAGTTTTATTTATGTGCATGGGCATCTAATTGATGAATTGAAAGACAAAGGTATAGTAGATAGTGGATGCTCAAGACACATGACAGGGAACAAAGATTTCCTTGCTAAATTTGAAGAATTCAGAGGAGGACCAATAGCCTTTGGAGGTAGCAAAGGTAGAATTACTGGCAAAGGGAAAATCAATACAAGGAAGTTGGAATTTGAAGATGTGTTCTTTGTGAAAGAATTGAATGAATTCAATCTCTTTTCTGTATCACAAATGTGTGATAAGAAGAACAAGGTGCTGTTCACAGACAAAGACTGCTTGGTTCTGTCTAAAGACTTTGAGATGCCTAAAGAATCTTGATGAGACTGCTTTTATACATAGTCTCATTGTCCAAAATGGGCTTAAAATGCACTAAATATCATGAAATATGCCAAATATATTCTTGTGTTTGTTACATGTGTATTTTAGGTACGGATATTGAGAAAATGACAAAAGATCACAAGAAACAAGCAAAAACGAACACGGGAAACGAAGCCGCACAAACCAAGCCCTAATGGTGATTTTCTAAGAATAACCCTTGAAGATTTGAAGATTATACAAGAAGGGTCCTCCAGTATTGAAGAATTTACACTTTAAACCCTTGTTTATTCATAATTACAAGTTTGGTCCTTAAAGTTTGTCAATTTACAAAAAGGGCCCTCAACTTTGAAGAATTGGCAAGAATGGTCCCTCAAATTTGAAGACTTGTCAATATTAGTCCTCCAAGAAGTCAACAATATAAGTCAAGACCATAAAGTTTGAAGAAAATGCCAAAACAACCCTTCAAGTATCATGAATTTACAAGAAATACCCCTGAAATTACCTTTGGAAAAGTATTTGGGGAAAAAGTCTAAAAACCAAAACCTGGTTTATAAAGGAATTCGGATTTGAGCATATTAAAAAAAATGAAAGGAAGAAGAAAGATTGAGGGTGCTTTCTACCAAGACAAGGAAGTTACATAGGCCAACCATATGCTGCCAAGTGTCCTACTCACCCTCACAACCAATCAAAACCCTCCCTTTGGCCACGTCAAAACCCACTCACACCAGACTTTAACTAACTTAATTAGTTAAGTTAAAAAGGGCACTTAACAACAATTTAAATCTTAATCCGGATGAAACTGCCTACTATTCACTTATGAACACGAATTAGGCTTTTCTTAATCCTTGTGAATTAAACCTTAATCTCATCCAGAATTATGATTAAGGGTGTCCTAATCATAACCCAACCCACAAAACACATGCCACATCACCCCACAACTCACATGTTCTATGCCTTGTCTCCCTTTTGGAGAAGATGCCAAAACAATGACAGCCATCCAACGCCCCAAAAAGCTGCTTCATATCCAAGCATAATATGAGCCTTAGATCAAATTCCAACAGCTCACACCTCAACAAACTGCCAAGAAAGGTTCACATGAGTCCAAGGTTTCAAACTTCACAAGGGCAATTTTGGAAGATCAAATACTTAAGGTTTACATTTTTATTTAGTATTCTAGTAATCTTGTAGCCTATTTAAGACATAGGACCTGCTTCATTTAGTTTTTGCTCTTGGTTTTTCCTATTTCACAAATCTGTAAATCCTTGTTTCATTTTAATTAAAAAGTGTTTGATATTGTTGATGAAATCCAAGTGCCAATCTTATTCTATGCTTGTTTATGTTTCATGTTTGTGATTTTGAAGTCTTAAAACCTGTTTTCAAACCTTGTGCAAGAAATTGCTAAGTTTTCTCAAAAACTTCATATTTTGCTAAGTCTTTGGTACATCCTTGGAATTTTTGGATTACAAGTGATCTAAACTCCCTGATAAGAAGATTATCAAGGTGTTGAGAGCTTGTGGTTTGGGGATAATCAAGAAGTGGCTACAAAGGTTGCATTAATCAAGCTTTTTTACTTTTCTGTTTTATATAACTTGTGCTCTAACCTTGTTGAATCTTAGCAGGGTTGTGTTGGAAGCTTGTGTCTTGTTTAGCTAGACACATCAGCTCAAAAGTTCGTGAGTGTGGATGTACATTCATGAGGTTTTAGCATTCTTACCCAAAATTTGATAAAATACTTGATTTTTGGTGATTTTGTGTTCTGCTATTGTAATTGTTGTTTTTGTGGCTTGAATCTGCTTAATATTGCATAATATTGTTGTAGTTATGCTAGATTAGGCTTGGGTAAAACTGAAACACAAATTTGCTTTGTTAAATCTTGGATTGACAAAGTTAAAGGGTGTTTGGGTTAACCTATTTAAGCTTGCAAGTTGATTTTGAGTAGGTGTTAAGTGTTGTTTATTGCTTGTATCTGATAAATACTTGGTTGTGTGCTATTGACTGCATGTTTTTGGCTTTTGAACATCAAAATCTTTATTATGCTATAACTTGTTGATTTTTGCCTGTTTTGACCTAAGATCTTGGTAACACATAGATTGTATGCATGCTTAGGGTTAAAAAGTGATTAAATCAAGTTTATATAACATGTTAAAGAGATTTGAGGGTTTGAAATTGTATTTGTGGTTAAGTATATCAGCAAAGTTTGAAATTTGCTTGTTCTTGTTCATCGGTAACTTTTTGTGGCTTGAATCTTTGTCTATACCTTGAATCATTGCATGAAACCAGTTAATTTATGTTCATTTGAAGTAATATAAGCTGTTGTGTGCATTTGGTTCAATTTGGTTGGCTTATTCTTGCTAAAACTGCTTATTTGTTAAAATCTGCTTATTGTTCATGTCTGGTGCATATCTGGTGATGTTTTGATTAAACTGTACTAATTGGCTTGGTGAAATTGTGATTTTATTGTTGTTATTGACTCCTTGTGATCCACTGATTACAAGGGTGCCTTTGCTTAACTTGAATCCAACAAAAATCCACATAAGATAAAAAGTCAAAATAGTCAAGCAGTGGGAACTCCTTTCCCCTGTTACTATCCACTGCTAGTGTAATTTGATCATCAACTTATTCATAAGCTATGCTTATTTGGACTTGCAACAACTTATTTTTTTGTGATCAATCTTCCTTATTTGACCCATTGAACTGATCTGGAGCATATTAGGGTTTGACTTTTAGGTTTGACTAGAAAAACAACTGACTTGACTTTTTCATAAGTGCTTATTTGCTTATTCCAGCTTATTCTTTGTGCTTATTTGAAAACTTTTTGTTGATTTTGCTTAATTAAGTCATTTAAAACCTGTTGCAACTTGAATCAGCACTTGAGGTAGCCTAGAACTCAAAAACGACTATTTTGTCGTTTTGTGAAGAGAGCTTTTGCTATTCAGGCTTATTTCTTGGGCTTTTTCAAAATTTCTTTTCACATATCTCTTTGGTATCCCAAAAGAAGCTTGTGTGTCAAATTAGAGCTTATGGCATTAGCTTATGACTTAATGGGCCAAAAAGCCCATTAAGAATAAGTTGCTGACAATTAAACTGTGATAAGCTCACTTTTAGCTTTTGGGCCTTCAGAGTTTTGTGCTTAAAATCAAATTTTGAGTCAAGTAGGTGATTTTGGGCTTATTTGGTGGACTTTTTCTTATTGGGCCTATAATCAACCCATTAAGTGTCTGTTTTGTCATTTAGCCTATTTTAAGGCCTAATAGGGGTATTTTGGTAATTTCAAGTTCATTTCCGTCTTATTTAGATTAAAATAAACTAGTTTGCAACTTTTTATAATTTTTTATAAATTTTGGATTTTTAATATTATATTATTATTAAAAATTAAAATTAAAATTTTTACAAGTTTTTCATTTTTCCTAGTTCAAATACATCAATTTAGGAATTTTAAAATTTTTAGATTAATTTTAGTGTCATTTGATTAATCTTTAGAATTATTTTAATTTTTTATAGTTTTTAATCATTTTTAAATAGTTTTAATTAATTTTAAAATTTTCAAAAATAGTTTTTAATTTAGTTAAGTCATTTTAGAGGTTTAAAAAGTGAAAAATCTCATTTTGGACTTTTTGTTAATTAAATTGATTTTTTGGGCTTTAATTAGCATTAAAAAATTAATATTTAATTATATAAAAAGTTTGAGTGATTTTTGATTGTTTGTAAACTCTAATTACATTTTTTAGGATTTATTGCAATTTTCTAGGAATTTTTAGGTTAATTTTTAAATTTTGTCATATTCTACGGTTTTACGTGCACGACTTTTCGTCTTAGTTTAATTCATAAATTATAATCACAAAGTTAATCATCTCTTTACACAACACACTTGCCTCCTTGAGAAACGAACTTTGAACTTAATTTGGTCATTAGTGCTTGGTTTTCCTAAACCGAAACTTAATACTTGCCACTTTTACCTTGTTTTCCTAAACAAGTGTATTTTTACCACAATCATTTTGGCGCCGCTGCCGGGGAGGCGTGTTGTGTTTTGATTTGAACAATTATTGTTTTTATACTATCCATAGTATCTATTTGTATTAGTAGCACTCTACTAATACGTATTATTGGTTTTCGTTTTTTGTGTGAATATTACTATATTGTATACGTAGAACAATAAATCCACAAGTACTCCAAAAGTATGAAAACACAACCTTGATTTGGGATTTCATCACTCGATCATTGTATTCGAATCTCAAACTAAGAAAAAAGGCAAAATAGATAATTACTTTCGTGAAGCTTAATTTTGACAAACACAAACTATAAGGTGGGTATAAGGCGGGTATTATAAAATATACCCCAAGGAAAAAGGCTCTTAGGTGCTTCGCGCCGCCTCGTTTCCTCGCTTGCTTGTGCGTGTTTAGATAAAAAGGGCTAATCAAGGGTTGGCCAACCAAAGTATTATCTAAGTATCATATATATTTTCTTGGTTTCATTTTATTGAACCCTCTTGAACGTTTTGGTGTTCCACTAACGTTCTAAAGTCATCGAAGGCGTTCACTTCACGTGGTCGTTTTCATTCCTTGAGGCTCCTTTAATCAAGAGATTTGATTTGAGGAGAGAATTGTACATTTTTGTCTACTTAATACATTCACCAAAATCCAAAAAAGTAAAAACAATCAAAAACCACAAAAAAATTTGAAAAATTAAAAACACCAAAAAGAATCTTCTTTGCTCATCCCCACGTTGTACGTGACGTTTATGCTTACTCGTAATCAAGCAAGACGTGCACGTAAACAAAAAAACCGAAAGGAGACCTCACCTAACCTTTCTAGTGAGGAGTCTCCTATTGACGAACCTATCGTAGAAGAAGAACCAACCATGGCTAATCAAACTATGATGGAGTTACTTCAAACACCCACCGAGGGTTATGGAGAGGCTATTGTGATTCCCGCCATCCTTGCGGAGAAATTTGAAGTTAAAACGGGTTTGTTGTCGATGATCCAAAACAACAAATTCCGTGGTGATGAAAAGGACAACCCACACAACCATATCCGTCAATTCAATCGTCTTACCGCCACTTGCAAGTTTAAGAACGTTGCTAATGACTCGATTAAGATGATGCTTTTTCCGTATTCCTTAGTGGGGCCCGCTAAAATTTGGTTAGAGAAAGAGCCACCCAATTCTATATTGACGTGGAAGGATCTCGTTTCAAAGTTCGTGAACCAATTTTTTACGCCCTATAAGACTACGCATTTGAAAAACGAGATTTCAAAATTTTCAAAAGAATTTAATGAGAGTTTTTCTATGGCTTGGAATCAGTATAAGGAAATATTACATGAGTGTCCTCATCACGGATTTTCCGACTTGCATCAAACTGACACGTTTTCAATGGATTGAATGATCATGAGAGAGATTATCTTAATGCCGTCGTAGGTGGTAATTTTTTGTGTAAAACGGTTGAGGAAGCGTTGTTGATTATTGAGAATAGGTCTAAAGTCTATAGTCCTCGTAACACATCGAGTGTTCGTATGGCTTCGTCTTCGGCTTCACCTTCATTGTCCAATACCATCGATGCTTGCCAAATTGAGGAAAATTTGGAAAACAAAATCTTTGATAAGCTTAAAGGACCTTTAATTAAATTCAAAGTTGGTGAACAAAGTGCTCCCGCTACGGCTAAAGCGGTTGAGGTTTCATGTATGTATTATGGTGGAGGTCATGATTTCTCCGAGTGCATTACCAACGGTGGTAACACTTCGAGTGCCTATGCGGCCACAGGAACTTACAACCAAAACGGTCAAGTTACCCGCTCTAATCAAATGACTCCACCGGGTTTTGCTCCCAATCAAAATTCTAACAACAACTATCAAAACAATCAAGTTAGTTACAAAAACAATTACAAAGGTAACAACTATGGGAATCAAGGGGCTAATAACAATCAAGTTTCAAACAAAAATCAAAACAATGATTTTCAAAACAACAACAAGGGTTTACAAACTTGGAAAGATCTTCCAAATGAATTCGTTGAATACGCGAATGGAAACGATGCTAGGTTTGATAATATTCAAAGAGAGATCATTAGCCTAAGATCCGAGTTTAAGAATGACTTGAAAAAGGAGTTGAAAAATGAGTTAGCAAATGAGCTTAAGATCCATACCAACAAAATAGAGGGAAAGGTAACTAGGTTACAACAAAACCAACAAAAAATGGAACAAGGGCAACATGAGATAAAACAAGAGATGCTTAAGGCCGATAAGAGGCAATCTATGTTTGAGGATATAATTTCATCCATTTTTGAGGCTATTATGTGTAAACCGTCTTCGAGTAGTCTTCCTAGCCACACCATATCTAACCATTAGGGAGAGATGAAAGTGATTACCACACGAAGTGGTAAGACAATTAAGGAACCGACTCCTTAACCAATTACTCCAACGGTGGAGGAAATTGAGGAAGAACCCGAGGTGGTGGTCGAAAAGGAGCATGTCCCAATCCCACGAAGTACCGCTCATGCCACACCTTCGGTTGACCCATTACCACAATTAGAACCCGAGCTTCCAAAGGCTATGCCTATGCCTAAACCCACACCACCTTTTCCCTACCCATCGAGACTTAGAAAGGAGAAACGTCAAGAGCGTGACAGTTACCAATTTGAGCTTTTTATGAAAATGTTTCGTGACGTGCATTTCAATGTGAGTTTTGCCGATGCTTTGGTCATGATGCCTCGATTTGCCGCTAACTTTAAGAGTATTCTAAACAACAAGGAGAAATTGCAACAATTGTCTAGTTGTTCATCGGTTTATCTTAACCGCATACCTCAAAAAGTCGGTGATTCTTGTAAATTCTTGATTCTATGTGCAATCCAAGATATGGAAGAATGCTATGCCTTGGCTGATCTGGGTGCTAGTATTAACTTGATGCCTCTTGCAATCTTCAAGTCGCTCAATTCACAAATGGGGTATTATGATAAGTCAGGCCTAGGATATATTGAGGACCAACCTGGGAAAACTTTAACTGACAAGGACTTATCAAAGGGGATTTTTGATAGTTCTAGTGAGTCAGATAGTACACCTAAGAATGATAGATATTCTGAAGGAATGTGTAGAAATGTAAATCTTGCTTATGTTTTTAGAGAGAGAAAGAGATAGAGAGATGGTGGATTTCACACTTTTAGAGAGAGAGAGTTAAGAGAACTATGTGTAAATTATGAAACCACACACCCTCTCCATCTAAGGAGAGGGTTTATATACCAAAGCCTTGTAATGGGCTTAGGTTTACACATTTGGGCCGGCCTACACATGTTGTAGGCTAGGCTTGTCTTGGTTTGTTTAATAAAGTAAAAGTAACTAAACTACGAGCTATTACATGGACTATCGTTGGAGTGACCGATCCTTCTTAATACGTAAAACGTATTTCCAACAATCTCCCCCTAAGGGAGGTCACTCCAAACAAGGGCGTTACCCGAGTTACAATAATAAACCTAGCATACTATGCTTGTCTTGAGCTTGTAGTCTTCGTCTTTCTTTTCCTTTTCTTTTTCTGGTGAACATGCTGATGTGATCTTTGATATCAATCTTGAGCATTAATCTCTTGCCTTGATCTCGTGCATCCATCACTTGTGATCTTCGCCTCTTCGTGACTTCACGTCCCACATACTTATACCTTAGTAATTCTTGAAAGCTTCAGAGTTCGATACAGCGGAAGACTTAACTTTTTGGCTTTCTTGATTTAGATGAGATATTAAGTGCATAAAGTATAAGCAGGCGGGGACGACTTCTTCTTGGATCCCGGCAACGCCACCGTCTTCAAATGCCGCAACATAAGTAGACACGAACGAAATGGCTTTGAACATTTCATTCTAAATCGGTAGCATTTTACCTCCGGTCGTTGAAGACCGTTGGACGATATTAGATATCGTACCCGTGACGGATAGTTTCAATTAAGTAACTTCCTGACAGGATTTCGCGGGTAAACCCGTTCTCTTTATTCGACCGTCCAAAGCTGACTACGAACATAAAGAGTGAATCATTTGGATAATAATATCCGCATGATTTGAAGCCGTCAATTCATGTTCCTGGAACAAGTGAAATTCAATTAAGAATCGCATCATCGTTGCTTTCCAGTTGTCCCAAGCTTGATTCGTATAGAATCTTGCAAGTTACCTACCAAGTGCTGTTTGAGGTTAACACTAGAAGGATTTCCACTCATCACTGTGAACACTAAGGTATCACTCTGAGTGTTCTGGCAAGATCACTAAGATATTACGTAGAGGCCTGGAACGTGTTTAAATTCAGTTAAGAATTAAACAGCTGTTGCTTTCCAGTTATCACAAGTTTGATTCATAAAGAATCGCACAAGTCACCTACCATGAGCTTTTTGATATTCGGTCAAGAAGGATTTCCATCTTCATTGTAAATACTTTCGTATTACTCGAATGTTCAGGCAAGATCATGAAGATTTTGCGTAGGACTCTTAAAATCTTTCTTACTTTTTACAGTGTGTGAAGAAGCAAGGAAACATGAAAGTGTGTCCTAATGAGATATTTGATGATCTCAAATGGCTCTAGACTCGATCGTGCACTTTGGATTTTAGTGATCGGAGGCTGGAGAGAAGTGCCACCTTTTCAATACCAATTTACTCGGAGTGAGTAAATCAATAGATAACGTGTTGTCTCCGTGTGATTAAAACAAATACCTTTTGAGAGATATCTGAGTTAGCTGGGATGGGTTGTGCATTGCATCACTGGGTCCATGATGTCTGTCTTCAATATCGAGAATCATTAAAATGATCTCAATAGCATATGTGTTGACCCGGTTTCTGCCTAAAGTTGTAAGGAGGGCTTCTTTCTTTACACCCTTTATCTTTACAATTCTTTTTCATTCTTCAACCCCTTCAATGCTTACCAATACGTCATAACTAGCACCTTGTTGTGATTGTTCTAGTGCTAACTTAAGTACTTGGTCGGCATTCAGCTACGTTCACAATCTTTCTCCATCTTTCCTAAGGACTACTATTTCTAGCTATGGAATGTCATTGGGAAGATTCCTCCGGTTCTAGAAGAATCATTGGACTTAACCTATCCTACCATCCTTATGTCACCACAATCTTCATCGTCGTGAAATAAATGGGTTTTGGGTAAGTAAAGATCACCATGAAAATCTATTTTTGATATAGCAAATCCATTTTGCTCCCCCTTAACATATGCCGCGATATTCGAAAACATTTCGCACATGTCGGGATGAGCCAGCACTTTAAGTCAAAGCATTTGTGATAATATCCCATATTAAATCACATTTTCTCCCCCATATTAAAAATATTAACCCAATCGATGTTTTTAATATCAATTGATTTAATGAAGTTTTAACAAAGGTTTTGGGAAGAAAAATGCAAGTCCATTTTATCTTCATGATATCAAATGTATGAGATATGATACTGATTTGTAACATGATCACATAATCACCATATTAGAAAAGAATTGCAAGGTTGGACCTGATAGATGAGAACATCATATGATAAAATCAAATGGTTCTTGTCAACATATGTTGGTTGCCTCGTCACGTGTGAAGTCATCTCTTGACACCACGTGTACGATTGATATTGTTGTCTTGACACCAGTTAGTGAGCTTGGCACGTTCGGCATCGAAGATTCTGAATGCTTGACAATTGCTCCCCCTCAATTGTTGACCCGTGTTCTATTGAAAGAGCTGTAGTCGTCGGTTGAGTAGTCGCATCGTCGAGTATGTAGATACCAATTATAGATTGCGATGGTTGAAGAGAGGATAGCTTCATAAAAACAAGACTTCTCTTGTTTTAACAAATAAATGCACTGAGGCGTACATAGATTTGTGTGAGACTAAGTTATAACGTAAACTTGATCCCTTACAAGGTTTTAAAGTAAACCTTGCCCGAGAAAATTAATTCCCATTGTGAGCCAAAGCTTTCATAAGAAATACTTGACTTTAATATCAAAAGCGGGTTGCAGTCAGAAATAACTACAAGCCATTTAGGCATGTTTTATGAAATATTTACAACTTTTGTACGAACTCTATTTATGGCGCCGTGTCGATATTAATCAACATTTCTAAGGCTGTAAATATTATCGTACCAAAAGACATGCCTTTGAAAAATAAAGTAAAAATATTTTTGGATTTTTCTGAATTTTTCAATTTTTTTTATGGTTTTTATATTGTTTTATATTTTTGTATTTTGCTTTTGTGGATAAAGATATAAACAATATATACAAATGATCACCAAGGATACGGAGAATAGTTTACCACCACTATTCTTTCGCTTCATCTGCCAGTTCCTTTAGAGTCTCGGGCGAGAAAGTTCTCATTCCTAGCTTGTCGGCCAAAAATTCAATTCGAGCGCGATCTAAAGCCTTCGTGAAAATATCCGCCAATTGATACTCAGACCGGACAAAGTAAAACTCTATTACTCCATTTTCCACTTGCTCCTTGATGAAATGGTAGCGAATGTCAATATGCTTCGACCGGGAGAATTGAACATTGTTGCAGCATAAGGCAATTGCACTCTTGTTGTCACAGTACATCGGAATTTTGTTGAAACCTAGACCATAGTCGGTTAATTGCGATCTCATCCAAAGAATTTAAGCACGGCAACCGGATATAGCTATGTATTCTGCTTCCGTACTTGATATTGCAACGCTTTTCTGCCTTTTCGATGCCCAACTGATTAGTCGATCTCCTAGTAGTTGCAAAGTTCCACTCGTGCTACGCCTTGTATCTTGACAACCCGCGTGATCCGCATCTGCATATGCCATTAGTGCAATAGAAGAGTCCTTCGAATACCAAAGTCCCCGATTAATGGTTCCTTTAAGATATCGAAAGATCCTTTTAACAGTAGCTAAGTGTAACTCAGTAGGTCGAATTTGATACCTAGCACACATACATATAGCAAACTGAAGATCAGGTCGACTGGCTGTGATATACAGAAGAGTATCGATCATTCCACGATAAAGTGTCGGATCAACGGCAACTCCATGTGGATCTGCATCAAGCTTAGATTTTTCCACCATTGGAGTGTCCACGGGGTCGCAAGATTCCATCTTATATTTCTTAAGCGATTCAAGGGCATACTTTGATTGATTGATAAAGATGCCTCTGGGACTCTGAGAAACCTGAAGACCTAAGAAGAATGATACCTTGCCCATCATTGACATCTTAAACTTGGAAGACATGAGTGTCCCAAATTCGTCGGATAAGGTTTGGGTCGAGGCTGCAAATATAATATCATCAACATATATTTGTACCATAATCATATCTTTACCTCGTTTTTGAATGAACATCGTGGGATCCACCTTGCCTTTAGCGAAGCCTTGCGTAATGAGGAATTGTGACAATAGATCATACCATGCGCGTGGAGCTTGCTTTAACCCATAGAGAGCCTTCTTAAGCTTGTACACATGATTAGGATAATTAGGATTCACAAAACCATCCGGTTGTTGAACATAGACTTCTTCCTTGATTTCACCATTAAGAAATGTCGTCTTCACATCCATCTGATAGACAATCATATTCATATGGGCTGCATAAGCGAGGAATAGTCTAATAGCTTCCAAACGGGCAACAGGTGCAAAGGATTCCATAAAGTCGACGCCCAATAATTGCTTGTATCCACGAGTTACTAGTCGAGCTTTGTTCTTCAATATTCCGCCTAACTCATCGAGTTTCACTTTGTAAACCCATTTCAAAGTGAATAACTGCACTTGATCCGGGCATGGTACAAGTTCCCAAACTTCAAGACGTATGAATTCGTTAAGTTCTTCTTGCATAGCTTCTATCCAACATGATTGAGTAAAAGCTTGTTGCCATGTCTTAGGTTCAACATCAGTGAGAAAAGCATCAAAGTGACAAAACATTGCACTTTCTTGTAACTGACTTCGTGTGGATACTGGACGATTAGGGTCACCAATAATAGAATCTATAAGATGATCCTTTGTCCATTTGCTGTCATGTTTACGAATCCGTGGATTGGAGTAAACTGTAGTTGGAGCTTCTTCTGAGGTGGACGACCCGGCTTGATTAGGGTCGGGAATTGGTACACCAAAGAATGGAAGTTCACGCATTTGAGCGAATTCCAAATCGTGATCATCATCGTCCTCTTCATCATCAATAGGCATGACATGGGTAGTTGAAACATGTGTTGGTTGAGAATTACTCGTTGATGGTATATCTTGACCAATTGTAGGTGCAGACGTATCTGATTGTGCTTCGGTTGCAGGAGCGACAACTTCGGTTACCGGAGCTATTACCTTAGGTTCTGGAGCAACAATACTGGGAGGAGTAAAGAATTCATCAAAAAACGGTTGAAACAACGTATCCCATTCAGTCCTAGAAGGTGGTGTAAATGATGATGAAGTAGGGTTGTTTGGGACAAGACCAGAACTAATGTTACTGGATCCCATTTCATGAAGTGCGGGTTCAGAGCTGCTTTGCTCAGAAGCCATTGCTGTCAGCTCATCAAAATCAACATTCATAGTTTCGAGGATCTTGCCAGAGTTACGGTTGTAGATTCGGTATGCCTTCTTTGCGGGGGCGTAACCAATGAAAATACCAATATCAGCCTTTTGTTGAAGTTTTCCCAAATTGTCACCATCATTATTTGGATAGCAAAGAGAACCAAATACATGAAGATATGATAAATCTGGTACTTTTCCATGGAGAAGCTCATAAGGTGTTTTACCATGGCGTTTACGAATTAGTGACCGGTTTTGGGTGTACACTGCTGTAGATACTGCTTCTGCCCATAAAAACAATGGAGCCTTTGCGTAAATTAACATCGTTCGAGCAGCTTCCATAAGTGTGCGATTTCGCCTTTCAACGACATCGTTTTGTTGTGGAGTGCGTGCAACGGATGTTTCATGAGATATGCCAACTTCTTCATAATAATCACGCAAGATTTGATTCACAAATTCGGTTCCATTATCTGTACGAATGCGTCGGACAGTAGTGTTGAGACGCACTTGAATCATCTTGAGAAATCCGATGATGAATTTAGGTGTCTCATTTTTTGCTTTAAGAAATTTCACCCATGTAAACCGAGAGTAATCATCGACAATGACGAGGATGTACTTTTTGCCACTAAGACTTTCAACACGCATTGGTCCACAAAGATCCATATGCAAAAGATAAAGTTTCTCTTGGTTGGTGTCTTCCGTCTTGGGTTTGTATGATTTCTTAGTGCTTTTCCCCATTGTACACGCGGAACATAAATGATCCTTGTGAAATGATAGTTTTGGAAGACCACGAACAAGTTCGTTTTTCGCCAAGTGATTAATAGCGTCAAAGTTAAGATGAGATAACCGTCGATGCCATAACCATGACTTAGTCTTCGATGCTTTGGAGAGAAGACATACGGGAGAAGCGGCCATCATGTCTTGTAGAGACAAAGTATACAAATTATTCCCTCGAGTACCTTTCAATAAATCAACCCCTTCCAAATTACAAATGAAGCGGGTATGCTCTCGAAAAGCAACTTCTAGGTTTGCATCACAAAATTGTCTCACAGAAAATAAGTTGTGACCGAGACCTTCCACATAATACACTCTCGAAATTATAACATTCCACATATGATATTCACTGTAACCCATTATCTTTGCAATATGATCATTTCTAAATCGAACCGTACCAAGAAACTTGCTGACGAAATTTCTGAGCTTAGAGCGATCTCCAGTCATATGCTTGGAGCAACCAGAGTCCAAATACCAGAGAACAATTTGGACCACCTGTTTTCAACAACAACAGTAGATAATGCATTGGAAACTATTGGTTCCGGAGTGTTAGCAGATACAGATATAGAATTATCAAAATTTCTAACATTTTTGAGACCCTTAGATTTCCTGCGTTTTCTCATGATAGTTTTAGCACTAACAGGTTTTACTGTTCCAACTTTCTTAGGTTTTGGATTATTCGCGTGCACTACAGTGGGAGTAGACCTATTTAAAGGGCACTTTGTTCCTACAGTAGTGTCGGTGTTCCTAGTTAAAGAACACGCTTGATTTTTGGTAGCCTTGGTACTCCTAGTTAAAGGGCACGCTTTCTTCGCTTTAGTGGGAGTGATCCTAGTCAAAGGGCACGTATTTCCTACTATAGTGAAAGTTCTACCAGTGGGGCGCCACATCCAACCAACTTGGGTTAACACTTTCCCAGTCGGTTTCCATTCTAATCCATTTTTCCGGGTATACATCTCATTTACATGGTCAATAAGGCAAGAATCATGACGACTAGAAAACATACATTCATTGCAATTCCAACATTTCAACTTAGAATTCACACTAGGCTTAGAACGCTGCACAAACGCAGAGCCTTTAGGTTTAGCTACATGATTCTTTTTATTCAAAACAGAAATAACATTCCTAGGATGGGCTTTTACTTTCTTCTTCACTTGACTACTAGATGGGGGCAAGATCCTATCATTCTTCTTGTTTCTTTTAAGCTTAGATCTTTGAGCCTTAGTAGTGGTGCTTACTCCTGTAGAAGGCAACACGGGAATATTAGAAGCTGGTTTTGATTCCGCCTTATCTTTAGTGACCAAAGTTTGAGATGGTTTAGTCCTAGGGCCCTTGTTAAGTGGTGTGACGGCTATAAGGTTCCTTCTGATTGCACTAGAGGACGATGCTGAAACAGTGGCTGCGTTATCCACAACATTCTTACCTTTTAGAGTACAAAGTGTTTCCTTTAACTCAGCCAAGACCAGATTCTTATCACAAATTTGTTCCCTCAAATCAAATATTTCCATCGACTTTCGATTCAATTGTTCAATCAATGATTGATTCTGTGCAATGGTATCAACACATGCGGGCTAGACTGAATCGAAGAGTCGTGTATTTTTCTGTATTAAGTTATCAACTTTGGACAAAATCTTGGAAACTCGATTATCTAGATCAAGTTTAAAATTCTCAGCGGCCTCAAGTACGTTCACACAGTTAAGCTCCTTAGATTTCTCTATTTCTATCGGCAAAGATGTAGCAACTTTGTCACTTGGCTGACGTTGTTTTGATTGTAAATTCAATCGAAAATTCTTTTCAGAGTTTGCATCATCGATATTAACACCTTCGAATGACGTTTCAAAGATTTCTTGAATAAATTGTTGCTTGCATTCAAGCGAAATACAATGTGTTTGAATTTTATCAAAACGTTTTAAAAGCGAAGAATATGAATCTTGAAGCTTTAAAAATTCAGCGTCAGATTCGTGACAAGTAATATCTACCACATTATCCACAGATTCAACATTATGCACAATAGAATCATTATCAATACTTTTATTCACACAGACAGAGACTATATCATGAGACATCACTTGCTTCAGAAGCTGATCATTTTGGCGTGAAACCCGTTCTATTTCAAGTAAACTGTTTTCATAAGCATCATTCATTTCATTGAAAACACGTCTAACTTCTTCTATTTCCAAAAGAAAATCTTGATCAAGATTACTAAGACAAGCTTTAATATTGTCTACAAACGGAACAATTTCGTTTCGGAACGCAGCTCTAGTGTGCTCAAAGTTCCATTCACCTTCCGTTATGGCCGAAGCCGTCGTACGTTCCAAAATGACCTTGTCAAAATCGGCTAAGTGTTGGTGAACCGCATTTAAGTTAACGGACGCCTTGCTTACCGGTGGAATTAACTTTGTTAAATCCGTTTTGACAAGTGTAGGAGACGTACTAGGAAGGTTTTCATTTGACAAACTTTGGGGCACAAGAACTGTCAATTCTGCTAATTCCTTTTGTAAGCGAATGCGTGTCTTTTTCAAAAATTGATCTTTGTTATGTTGATCATAATCAATTGTATGGAATTTTGAAATCATTTTAGAATGAGTTTCATCCGCAAGTGATTGTGTCTCCTCAGTACTACGAACAAAAGGTGCTTCTTTCGATTTGCCAATAATGGTCATATCATAAAGATTGGGAATATATTCTTGAGCTTGTTTTGCATAACCGGGATTAGGTGGTAAATCTTGAAGACGTTTAAGTTCGAGTTCTTTAAATGATTTAGTTAAAATATGAACCTTTTCTGTGGAAGCTTATTGTTTTAAAAGTTGTTGTTCCTTGAATTTAAGAAGTTTGGTAGCATTAATTTCTGATTCAACGTTTTTAGACTCGAGAGTTTCGAAATCCATTTTAAGTTTCTGAAAATCATTGACAACCGACTCTTTTGCTTTTAATTCATTGGAAAGATTAGCTTTTAATGATTCTATTTCTTTCAAGTGTTCAATCTTTTCAAAACGAAATTGGTCAAATTCGGAACATGTTATTTTCTCTGCTTGAGGGACCATTTCAAAAGTTTTGACCTTTTCTTTATGCAACGCAAGCTCAGCAGTTAGGGTGGAATTAGTATCTACGGATTGTCTGAGGGCCATATGCATTTGATCAATAATATGTTTAGGCACCATGACCAAATCATGTTGAGCATAAGATTCCATACCCGTCATAGCATTTGGTTGAGGTTCACTCAAATGTGTAGGGTTGGGTACCACATCATTTGAGTTACTAGTTCCCAAATGTTGTTCGAGGTTGTCCTTTTCATGCCCAACTTGATGTTGATTATCATCAATATTATTAGATGTGGTTGGTACCTCACTGACGACATTAGAACCATAGTGAGAGAGATTAGCAACGAGAGCAGCTTGGGCAGAGTGAATGTCATCACAATCCGAATCATATGCGTCAAGATCATCCGCTTGATAAGCTGCATTAGAAATGGAAACGACTGCAATGCCTTCAGTATCTGTTGCCCCTGGGTCTGCAAGAAATGGTAACTCCTCTGAATCCAAGATCTTCCCCTTAGACTGAGCATCAACCAAATACATCTTCTCACGAAACCATGCATCATCCCTTCTCCTCCTTGGTTGAGTGCATTCCCTAGCCATATGACCTTGTCCTCGGCAATTGTAGCAAGTCACAACCTTTTTAGGACCAATTGGACTTCCATTTCCACTAGCTTGAGAAGTCACAGCTTGATTGTTCCCAGTCCTTGTAGGAGGTCCATATGAATTTTGCCTTCCCTGAATAGGTTGCATCGTCACTTGACCATCTTGAACAGTGGCTTGTTGTCGAGGATTTGAAGAGGTGCGGAGCTGATTGTTTGTTGGTGGAAATCCTCTAGTTGCAACAAGTTTTGACAAGTAAGCAGTGAGATGGTTTAGAACATCAGCTGGCGTATCATTTGGAGTAAAGACCGGTGCTTGGATTGGTGGAAGTTCATTAGATTAGAAAGCTTGTGCTGGTTGTGCTTCAATAGGAAAGTATCCTTGCTGAGGGGTATAGCCCATTGGAGAAGTGTTGGCTTGTGATGGTGATGTCTGAAATGGTGGTTGCGGTGAAAAAGATTGTTGATGAACACTTTCTTGAAATGCTTGTTGTGGCATCATTAGTGGTGGATAAGATGGTTGCTGATAGTTGTGTGGTGGTGGCTGCGGCAAGTATGATGGTTGCTGATAAGTGTAAGCCATGTTTTTTTGAGAAGCATACATTGCAAGTGGATCATGAACTTGAGGTGTAGACAATCGAGCCTCAATCACATGGCATTCGTGTTGTTGAAGAAAGGCTTGAAGTTGATCCACATTGGTGTTATGCAAGTCCTTAGCCAATTTAACATCCGTCACGTATTTTTTCCATTCTGGAGGAAGAGTGTTCAAATACTTGGTGTTCAATTGAAAGGTAGGAATTGCCATGCCAAAGATATTAAGCTCATTCAACAATAGGGTAAATCTCAGATAGTAATCATTGAGAGTCTCCCCTGGCACATAGGCAAACTTATCAAAAGTATCATAAAGCTTACACTCTCGTTCTTGTTTAGTTAACGAGGTGCCTTGCATGAGAACACGAATTCTATCCCATAACTCTTTGGCAACTTTATGTTTGCTGACGAGTTTGTAGACATCTGGAGGAAGGGCTTGGAGAATGATGTTTGTAGCATACTTATCACATTTATCTTGAATCTTCATATCTCCAGTCAATTCACCCGTTATGCGAGGACGGGTAGTCGTACCTTCCGTCAGTGTACCATAATCTAATGGTCCATTGAGCATCGATGCCCAAATTAGATGTCCATTCTCCTTATTCAACATATAAAGTTCCATTCGGGAAGCCCATTCCTCATACATAGTCTTCACCAACATTGGTGGACGATTGTCCGTACCCGAGAGGATGGACTTATCCGTAAGAGATGTGTACTCCATTTCGATAAGTTAAGATTTACAAACTTGATCGGTCAATGAAAGAAAGTAAATGTGTTTGTTGTAGTGTGTTAAAAGCCGAGAAATAATGTTAAAATCCCCTAAATGATGTTCTCGATAAACCAAAAATTCCAAGATGAAATTGCACATGTTAAAAATTTTCAAAAAACACGTTTTTGAAAAAATGTTGGATCGTACTCAGATCGCACTCGTGGATCGTACCCTATGATCGTATTCAGATCGCACTCCTTTGATCGTACCCAACGATCGTGCTCTGATCGCAACGAGTGATCGCACTCACTATGATCGTACCCAACGATCGTGCTCTGATCGCAACGAGTGATCGCACTCACTATGATCGCACTCAGATCGGACTCCCAGATCGTATTGCGATCGTACTCCCCTATCCTAGTCAGTGATCGTATTTTGATCGTAGCCTTGATCGTACTAAGCTATCGTATTGAAGAGATCGCACTCTGATCGGATTGATGGATCGTACTAAGGATTGTAGTGAGCAATCGAAGTCAAGATCGTAACTTGGATCATACTAATGATCGCAGTTAGATCGCAACAACAGATTGTGACGATGGATCGCAAGTAGAAACCCCCAGGGTTTATGCAAACACAAAGTCAGATCGTATTGGATACCAACTTACCTTTTTTCTCGGACAGTACACGAACACAAACAATTCAAGATTCTAAGCCAAAAAATGAATCAAACAACCAAAACTTTTGTGTTTTTAACCCAAATAACAATACCAAATCACTATAACAAGTAATAAGATGAAGTAAATCAAGATTAACCCATAAAAACACAAAAAAAAATTGGTTCGTGAGAAAATAGATCAAAAATGGCGAGAGAATCAAGAACACAAACACAAGAACTAAACAATCATCCCATGGCTCTTGATACCATTTGTAGAAATGTAAATCTTGCTTATGTTTTTAGAGAGAGAAAGAGATAGAGAGATGGTGGATTTCACACTTTTAGAGAGAGAGAGTTAAGAGAACTATGTGTAAATTATGAAACCACACACCCTCTCCATCTAAGGAGAGGGTTTATATACCCAAGCCTTGTAATGGGCTTGGGTTTACACGTTTGGGCCGGCCTACACATGTTGTAGGCTAGGCTTGTCTTGGTTTGTTTAATAAAGTGAAAGTAACTAAACTACGAGCTATTACATGGACTATCGTTGGAGTGACCGATCCTTCTTAATACGTAAAACGTATTTCCAACAGAATGAAGGCAGTTCCTCCACCAATATCAGGAATTTTCATGCCCCCTAGTAATGATACAAGTATAGAGTTAGAAGAACCAAAGGTTAAAAATACCTCAAACTCTAGTACTTAGTCCTAAGATAAGACTGTTTTGACCAAGAACATTGTTTATCCACCTTTATTTAACAATTTTGTTTCTTAAGAATCTAAGACTAGTTCTGCTCCCAAGCAGGTAAAAACTCCTAGCAAGATATTGGATAATGATGTAAGACATAATAAAACCAAGAGGGGTGGGTTAGGTTTTAAGAAAGTTAAGTCAAAACAACCTTTTGGGTATTCTTTGAGAAGAAAAGGATGTTATGTTTGTGGTAGTCTAAGTCATTTTATCAAAGATTATACTTTGCATGAAGATAAAATTGTGAAACAAAAGGCTGCACAAAACGTCATGAAAAACAGTAATGGGAAAAATGCACAGGTTAATAGGAAACAGAAACTTAAGAATGACAAACCTAAGTTTGATCACTCAAAAGGGGTAGCTAAACAGGTAAAAAATAACACTACCAAAAGTTTTGTTCCTAGAGCAGTACTTATGAAACAAGGTCTAGTACCTTTGAAGTCTGGTAAACCAAGTACCGGCAAGTCTAGAACTGCAAGTACTGCTAGACCAAACTCAAGTATTGTTCGTTTAAAGTTTGTTAAACCAAATTTCTCCAAGACTTCTAAGAATGTTGTTGAAAAAGCCTAAAAGAGAAAAACCATGTGTTAAAGCAAGTACCGCAAAAGCAGTACTTAAGGCACAGAAGTCTGAACACATAAAGTCACCCTATGTCTTTGACTACATAACTGAAGCCATGAAGTATAAGAGCAAAAGTCGCATTATTGGGAATGCTTCTGAACAGACTCTTAAGTGTGTAGGTCCCACAAGATCCAAGCCAAATGTAGCTTGGGTCCCTGTTAAAAACTAATAAGTTTTATTTATGTACAGGGGCATCTAATTAATGAATTGAAAGACAAAGGTATAGTAGATAGTGGATGCTCAAGACACATGACAGGGAACAAAGATATCCTTGCTGAATTTGAAGAATTCATAGGAGGACCAGTAGCCTTTGGAGGTAGCAAAGGTAGAATTACTGGCAAAGGGAAAATCAATACAGAGAAGTTGGAATTTGAAGATGTGTTCTTTGTGAAAGAATTGAATGAATTCAATCTCTTTTCTGTATCACAAATGTGTGATAAGAAGAACAAGGTGTTGTTCACAGACAAAGACTGCTTGGTGCTGCCTAAAGACTTTGAGATACCTAAAGAATCTTTGTGAGTCTGCTTTTATACATAGTCTCATCTCTCAAAATGGGCTTAAAATGCATTAAATATAATAAAATATGCCAAATATTTGCTTGTGTTTGTTACATGTGTATTTTAGGTACGGATATTGAGAAAATGACAAAAGATCACAAGAAACAAGCAAAAACGAACACGGGAAACGAAGCCGCACAATGAACCAAGCCCTAATGGTGATTTTCCAAGAATAACCCTTGAAGATATGAAGATTATACAAGAAGTGTCCTCCAATTTTGAAGAATTGACACTTTAAACCCTTGTTTATTCATAATTACAAGTTTGGTCCTTAAAGTTTGTCAATTTACAAAAAGGGCCCTCCATTTTGAAGAATTGGCAAGAATGGTCCATCAAATTTAAAGACTTGTCAATATTAGTCCTCCAAGAAGTCAACAATACAAGTCAAGACCATAAAGTTTGAAGAAAATGCCAAAACAACCCTTCAAGTATCATGAATTTACAAAAAATACCCCTGAAATTACCTTTGGAAAAGTATTTGGGGCAAAAGTCTAAAAACCAAAACTTGGTTTATAAAGGAATTCGGATTTGAGCATATTAGACAAAGAATGAAAGGAAGAAGAAAGATTTAGGGTGTTTTCGGCCAAGACAAGGAAATTACATAGGCCAACCATATGCTGCCAAGTGTCCCACTCACCCTCACAACCAATCAAAACCCTCCCTTTGGCCACGTCTAAACCCACTCACACCAGACTTTAACTAACTTAATTAGTTAAGTTAAAAAGGGCGCCTAACAACAATTTAAATCTTAATCTGGATCAAACTGCCTGCTATTCACTTATGAACACGAATTGGGCTTTTCTTAATCCTTGTGAATTAAACGTTAATCTCATCCAGAATTATGATTAAGGGTGTCCTAATCATAACCCAACCCACAAAACACATGCCACATCACCCCACAACTCACATGTTTTATGCCTTGTCTCACTTTTGGAGAAGATGCCAAAACAGTGACAGCCATCCAACGCCCCACAAAGCTGCTTTATATCCAAGCTTAATATGAGCCTTAGATCAAATTCCAACAACTCACACCTCAACAAACTGCCAAGAAAAGTTCACATGAGTCCAAGGTTTTCAAACTTCACAAGGGCAATTTTGGAAGATCAAATACTTAGGGTTTGCGTTTTTATTCAGTATTCTAGTAATCTTGTAGCCTATATAAGGCATAGGACTTGCTGCATTTGGTTTTTTCTCTTGGTTTTTCCTATTTCACAAATCTGTAAATCCTTGTTTCATTTTAATGAAAAAGTGTTTGATATTTCTCATGAAATCCAAGTGCCAATCTTATTCTATGCTTGTTTATGTTTCATGTTTGTGATTTTGAAGTCTTAAAACCTGATTTTAAACCTTGTGCAAGAAATTGCCAAGTTTTCTCAAAAACTTGATATTTTGCTAAGTCTTTGGTACATCCTTGGAATTTTTGGATTACAAGTGATCTAAACTCCCTGATAAGAAGATTATCAAGGTGTTGGGAGCTTGTGGTTTGGGGATAATCAAGGAGTGGGTACAAAGGTTGCATTAATCAAGCTTTTTTACTTTTTTATTTTATATAACTTGTGCTCTAACCTTGTTGAATCTTAGTAGGGTTGTGTTGGAAGCTTGTGTCTTGTTTAGCTAGACACATCAGCTCAAAAATTCGTCAGTGTGGATGTACATTTATGAAATTTGAGCATTCTTACCCAAAATCTGATAAAATACTTGATTTTTGGTGATTTTGTGTTCTGTTGTTGTAATTCTTGTTTTTGTGGCTTGAATCTGCTTAATATTGCATGATATTGTTGTTGTTATGCTAGATTAGGCTTGGGTAAAACTGAAACACAAATTTGCTTTGTTAAATCTTGGATTGAAAAAGTTAAGGGGTGTTTGGGTTAACTTGTTTAAGCTTGCAAGTTGATTTTGAGTAGGTGTTAAGTGTTGTTTATTGCTTGTATCTAATAAATACTTGGTTTTGTGCTATTGACTGCATGTTTTTGGCTTTTGAACATCAAAATTTTTATTGTACTATGACTTTTTGATTTTTGCTTGTTTTGACCTAAGATCTTGGTAACACATAGATTGTATGCATGCTTAGGGCTAACAAGCGATTAAATCAAGTTTATATAACCTGTTAAAGAGATTTGAGGGTTTGAAATTGTATTTGTGGTCAAGTATATCAGCAAAGTTTAAAATCTGCTTGTTCTTATTCATCAGTAACTCTTTGTGGCTTGAATCTTTGTCTATACCTTGAATCATTGCATGAAACCAGTTAATTTATGTTCATTTGAAGTAATATAAGATGTTGTGTGCATTTGGTTCAATTTGGTTGGCTTATTCTTGCTAAAACTGCTTATTTATTGAAATCTGCTTATTGTTCATGTCGGGTGCATATTTGGTGATGTTTTGATTAAACTGTACTAATTGGCTTGGTGAAATTGTGATTTTATTGTTGTTCTTGACTCCTTGTGATCCACTGATTACAAGGGTTCATTTGCTTAACTTGAATCCAACAAAAATCTACATAAGACAAAAAGTCAAAATATTCAAGCTGTAGGAACTCTTTTCCCTTGTTACTAGCCACTGCTAGTGTAATTTGATCATCAGCTTATTCATAAGCTATGCTTATTTGGACTTGCAACAACTTATTTTTTGTGATCAATCTTCCTTATTTGACCCATTGAACTGATCTGGAGCATATTAGGGTTTGACTTTTAGGTTTGACTAGAAAACCAATTGACTTGACTTTTTCATAAGTGCTTATTTGCTTATTCCAGCTTATTCTTTGTGCTTATATGAAACGTTTTGTTGATTTTGCTTAATTAAGTCATTTAAAACCTTTTGCAACTTGAATCAGCACTTGAGGTAGCCTAAAACTCAAAAACGACTATTTTGTCGTTTTGTGAAGAGAGCTTTTGCTTATTTCAGGCTTATTTCTTGGGGTTTTTCAAAATTTCTTTTCACATATCTCTTTGGTATCCCAAAAGAAGCTTGTGTGTCACATTAGAGCTTATGGCATTAGCTTATGGCTTAATGGGCCAAAAAGCCCATTAAGAATAAGTTGTTGACAATTAAGCTGTGATAAGCTCACTTTCAGCTTTTGGGCCTTCAGAGTTTTTGTGCTTAAAATCAAATTTTGAGTCAAGTAGGTGATTTTGGGCTTATTTGGTGGACTTTTTCTTATTGGGCCTATAATCAGCCCATTAAGGGTCTGTTTTGTCATTTAGCCCATTTTAAGACCCAATAGGGGTATTTTGGTAATTTCAAGTTCATTTATGAGTTATTTAGGTTAAAATAAACTAGTTTGCAACTTTTTTGAATTTCCTATAAATTTTGGATTTTTGATATTATTTTATTATTATTTTATTATTAAAAAATTAAAATTTAGATTTTTACAAGTTTTTCATTTTTCCTAGTTTAAATACATCATGTTTGGAATTTTAAAATTTTTAGATTAACTTTAGTGTCATTTGATTAATTTTTAGAATTATTTTAAGTTTTTATAGTTTTTAAAATACTGATGAAAACGTAAGTTTACTGACGAAAACGTAAAAGTATTGACAAAAACATAAAATTACTAACAAAAACGTAAGGTTACTAAAGAAAACGTAAATTTACTGACGAAAACCTTAATTACTGACAAAAACGTAAAATTACTGTCGAAAACGTAAATATACATACGGTCATAACTGGAAATGAAAGGGACAAGGGTAAATTATTCATTTCATGTTATAAAAAATTAACATGGAAATAGTTCCGGTTATACTGGTGATACTGTCCCAAAATTAACAAGTTCGTTGGTCAGATTAGTACATAAAATAGTACATTTGTCATAATGGAACAAAATGAAGATTATGTGTCTATTTTATGGCTTTTACCCTTTAGTTAAGTCATTTTAGAGGTTTACAAAGTGAAAAATTTCATTTTGGGCTTTTGGTTAATTAAATTGACTTTTTGGGCTTTAATTAGCATTAAAAAATTAATATTTAATTAAATAAAAGGTTTGAGTGATTTTTGATTTTTTGTAAACTCTAATTACATTTTTAGGATTTATTGCAATTTTCTAGGAATTTTTAGGTTAATTTTTAAATTATCATAATCTACGGTTTTACGTGCACGACTTTTCGTCTTAGTTTAATTCATAATCGTAACCGTCTTCCTTTCTCTTTTTCTTTTCTCATAAATTACAATCACAAAGTTAATCATCTCTTTACACAACACACTTGCCTCCTTGGGAAACGAACTTTGAACTTAATTTGGTCATTAGTGCTTGGTTTTCCTAAACCGACACTTAATACTTGCCACTTTTACCTTGTTTTCTTAAACAAGTGTATTTTTACCACAATCATTTTGGCGTCGCTGCCGGGGAGGCGTGTTGTGTTTTGATTTGAACAATTGTTGTTTTTATACTATCCATAATATCTATTTGTATTAGTAGCACTCTACTAATACGTATTATTGGCTTTCGTTTTTTAGTGTGAATATTACTATATTGTATACGTAGATCAATAAATTCACAAGTACTCCAAAAGTGTGAAAACACAACCTTGATTTGGGATTTCATCACTCGATCATTGTATTCGAATCTCCAGACAAAGAAAAAAGGCAAAATAGATAATTACTTTCGTGAAGCTTAATTTTGACAAACACAAACTATAAGGTGGGTATAAGGCGGGTATATAAAATATACCCTAAGGAAAAAGGCTCTTAGGTGCTTCGCGTCGCCTCGTTTCCCCGCTTGCTTGTGCGTGTTTAGATAAAAAGGGCTAATCAAGGGTTTGCCAACCAAAGCATTATCTAAGTATCATATATATATTTTCTTGGTTTTATTTGATTAAACCCTCTTGAACGTTTTGGTGTTCCACCAACGTTCTAAAGTCATCGAAGGCGTTCACTTCACGTGATCGTTTTCATTCCTTGAGGCTCCTTTAATCAAGAGATTTGATTTGATTCACCAAAATCTAAAAAAGTAAAAACAATCAAAAACCACAAAAAAATTGGAAAAATTAAAAACACGAATATTCTTTGCTCATCCCCACATTGTACGTGACGTTTATGCTTACTCGTAATCAAGCAAGACGTGCACGTAAACGAAAAAACCGAAAGGAGACCACACCTAACCTTTCTAGTGAGGAATCTCCTATTGACGAACCTATCGTAGAAGAAGAACCAACCATGGCTAATCGAACTATGATGGAGTTACTTCAAGCACCCACAGAGGTTTATAGAGAGGCTATTGTGATTCCCGCCATCCTTGCGGAGAATTTTGAAGTTAAAACGGGTTTTTTGTCGATGATCCAAAACAACAAATTCCGTGGTGATGAAAAGGACAACCGGCACAACCATATCCGCCAATTGCAAGTTTAAGGACGTTGCTAATGACTCGATTAAGATGATGCTTTTCCGTATTCCTTAGCGGGGCCCGCTAAAATTTGGTTAGAGAAAGAGCCACTTAATTCTATATTGACGTGGAAGGATCTCGTTTCAAAGTTCGTCAACCAATTTTTTCCGCCCTCTAAGACTACGCATTTGAAAAACGAGATTTCAAAATTATCACAAGAATTTAATGAGAGTTTTTCTACTGCTTGGAATTGGGTTAAGGAAATATTACATGAGTGTCCTCATCACGGATTTTCCGACTTGCATCAAATTGACACGTTTTACAATGGACTGAATGATCATGAGAGAGATTATCTTAATGTCGCCGCGGGTGGTTATTTTTTGTGTAAAACGGTTGAGGAAGTGTTGTTGATTATTGAGAATAGGTCTAACGTCTATAGTCCTCGTAACACATCGAGTGTTCGTAAGGCTTCGTCTTTGGCTTCACCTTCATTGTCCAATACCATCGATGCTTGCCAAATTAAGGCAAATTTGGAAAACAAAATCTTTGATAAGCTTAAAGGACTTTTAATTGAATTCAAAGTTGATGAACAAAGTGCTCCCGCTACGGCTAAAGCGGTTGAGGTTTCTGTTGGGAATAAATCTATGTATATTTGTTACCCCTGCTAATTGGTCATTTGTCCCCCGCTAGAGTAAGTTCCCCTTGCTAAATAACAAAGGCAGGGGGATTGGTTCCCCTGCTGAAGTCAAAGACCCTGCCGCTAGAGATAAACTTGGAATAGATTTTTACGCGTTTCTGTTACTACTCCAAGATACTTTCCAAGTTTGTTAGTAGTAATTTTGTACGTGAGTCCTTATGCCTATAAAAGGACTCACTAGGTTATCATGCAAAGTGTGTCTTTCTCTATTGTCTTTCATTTCATAATTTAAGGTTTTTGTAAACCCTAATACCATTATAGGGTATTCGTATATCATTGATATATTAAAGTTGAACGTTTGCCTTAATCATTTGTTCTTGTGCTAAACACTATATTCCGCATCTTGTTTAGTTACTTTGTATTGCAAAGTTTCTCTAGTGTTAGATTGAATTTGTTCTTTCTATCACAACCCTTAAACAAGCAATTAAGGTTTAAGATCTGAGTTTGGGATCAACAAGTGGTATCAGAGCTTGTTGAGAAACTTTGACTAAACCAAGAACAAAACCCTCATTACAACCATGTCTTCAGACTCTTCCTCAAACAGCAACAACCACAATAACCTCAAACTACACATGCTGGATCCTGAAAACTTTGAATTATGGGAATTCAGAATCCAACAATACCTCAAAATGGAACACTATGTTCTTTGGGATATCATAGAGTTTGGTGATCAATTCACCAAAATGATGGCGGTTGAAGATGGCAAGGGAGAAGAGAAAGGTGAAAGTTCCAAAGGTGGTAAGGACAAGAAGAAATATGCTGCTCTTTGTGATAAGGAAATACTGGCCAGAAGGCATGATGTCAGAGCTCACAGGTCATTGCTGTTGGCTCTACCTGATAGACATCAACTAAGATTCAGAAAGTACAAAATAGCTAAGGAACTGTGGGAAGCCATAGGCACAACTTTTGGAGGAAATGAAGCCACAAAGAAGAAGAAGAAGAATCAAATGCTTGATGATTTTGCTTCTTTCAAAGCAATTGGTGATGAATCAATTGGCGCTATTTACAATAGGCTTCAAGATATGGTGGCTTAGTTGGAGTTCTTTGACATTGAAGTGACAAGAGAGCAGGTGAATACCAGGTTCCTTAACAGCCTTCAGAAAGAATGGTTTGTCTACAAAGCTATTTGGTAGAATAAGGATGACTTAGATAACAAGAACATTAATGACATATACAATAACTTGAAAGTTTTTAAACCTGTTGTCAATGAGATGAAGTCAAAAGGAACAATTCCCACCAGCTCAAGTGGATCTACTGATTCCCCTGCTAACATGGCGTTCATATCTCAAAGCATTGGAATCTCCAAAGGCATTGGAATCAAAGTAGGCCCTTCTACTTATTCCCCTGCTACCAGGTCTGGATCATTTTATGATGAAGAAAGGCCTGCAACATTCAGTCTTGACAATGCTTGTGCTTTTATAGCATCCCAAGGGCCACAAGGATCTACTGTGTTACACAAAGATCTGAGTCAAATCAGTAAGCAAGGACTGGAGGAGATGGATATCAAGTGGAACATGGCTCTGCTTAGTATGAGAGCTAACAGGTTTTACAAGAAGTATGGGAAGAAGATCTCCATCAATCCCTCTGATGTGGCTGGATTTGAAAAAATAAAGGTTGAATGCTATAACTGTGGCAAGAAGGGTCATTTTGCTAGGGAATTCAGAGGACCTAAGACTTGGAACAGCTATAGGAAGGAAACCAGAGATGATGACTCTGGTGTTAAGGCTATGGTAGCCATGCAGGGGATAGATGGAGCAGGTGGATGGGATTGGAGTGCCATGACAGAGAGTGTGGAAAGAAATCAAGCATTAGTTGCAGTGGAAAAACAGGAAGATTTTGCTCTTATGGCCATGTCAAGCTCCAGCTCAGACAATGAGGTATATGATGATTCATATTGTACTAAAGCTTGTAGGAAAAATACTGAGTCATTGAATGATCAAATAAGAAAGATAAAAGTTTATTATATCAATTGCGACAATGATTTGATAATTATAAACGTGCTTTAGAACAGTTAGAGTCCACCATAAAAGAATATAAACAAAGAGAAAGTGATTATAGAGATCACATTGTGATTCTAGAGAGATATGTTAAGGAAAATAATGATTCCATTAAGGAATTGACTGCTAAACTTGAAGTTTTTAAATCTAATAAAAAGATAGATGATGAAACTGTTGAAAAATTTGGAAAAGCTTCTAAAGATTTAACTAAAGCAGTTGAATTTAGTCAATCTCCTAGGGACAAAACAGGTTTTGGGATTAAAAATGAACATGCTACCATACCACCACCTCCTGCCAATATTCATGCACCTTTTCCTAGAAAAGACTTGTCTTGGACTGGTCTCTCTTGTTTCCAAAAACAGGAAGATATTGAATTTGACTTGAGTGCTTACATACCTAATAGTCTTAAAACAGAAGAGCCACTAGTGAAAACTAGTATTGTTAGGGACTTTGAAAAGGAACAGATTGCTTTAAAACAATGAAAAATTGATAACCCTGTTCTCTTTTCAAGAGAAGGACTCTTTGGTAGTGATTCTAGTTCTAAGAATAGTTTACCCAAATCTAAAACTGGATCAAAGTCATCTAAGTCCACCATTAAATATGTTGGTATGTATAGGTCTGTCAGAGGTAATCAAAGAAATTGGAATGACCAAAAGTCTCACCAATTAGGAGAAGACTTTGTGATAAATACAAAACCCTGTTTCACATGTGGTAGTTTTAATCACACTTATCAAGAATGTCTGGCACCAATGGAAGTTATGGCTGCAAATCCTTTAAAGGATATGCAACCTAAAGCCATTCTTCTAAATGCAGGGGCAAAATCCTTTTCCCCTGTCAAGTATGTTGCCCCTGCCTTGAGAAACAGGGTTACTGACAAATATGTTGTTCCTGCTCTAAGAAAGGTGAATGATGTTCATCCCAAGACCAGCTCTTCCATGACTAACCATGCACCTCATAATGCATATAGATCTGTCCCTAGACCTCACCAACATATAAATAGAGGTCAAAACAAAAGATGGGTTCCCTCTGCTAAGCATAGGGATTCCCCTGCTAAATCTGGGGTATCCCCTGCTAGCAAAGTTTTGCCCTCTAGGAACATGGGCAGATGGGGGAAAGCTGTGAAAGCCTCAGCTCGTTGGGTTTGGGTACCCAAAAGGGGTGCTCAGTCTAATGGTGTATCTCTAGTTTTTGATAAGCTATCCTACATTGATACACGAGGTAGATCTAAGTCTGTAATGGCTTGGGTCCCCAAGAAAAACTAATTTGTTTTCCTTTTGCAGGTGACAAAGAAGACAAGGGATGATAGAGCATATTGGGATAGTGGATGCTCAAGAAGCATGACTGGACAAAAATCTTATTTGTCTAACTTTATGCCCCTGCATGACAATGATGGTGTTTCTTTTGGAGATAGGCATGGAACAATCACAGGAAAAGGAACTATTGTCACCAATGGGATGAACTTTGATAATTTCTACTTGGTGAAAGAGCTCAAGTACAATCTATTATTCAGTGTGTCACAGATGACTGATAACAAGAATTTTGTCTTGTTTACTGACACTGAATGTATGGTGTTAGGAAAGGAGTTTGTCTTACCACCAAACACTCCTGTTATACTCAGAACACCAAGACAAAAGAACATGTACACAATTGATCTCAAAGATATCTCTCTTCAAGACAATGAAACCTGTTTCATTGCAAAAGCCTCAGTTGATAAAGGTAAGAAATGGCATAGAAGACTTGGTAATCTTAATTTTAAGAACATGAACAAACTGGTAAAATATAATCTGGTTCATGGTCTTCCTTCCAAGTCCTTTGTCAATGATCATACTTGTGCTGCTTGTCTGAAAGGGAAGCAACATAGAGCATCTTGTAAATCAAAAACGAGTATGTCTACTACCAAGCCATTGGAACTACTGCATATGGACCTTTTTGGTCCTACTTTTGTGCCAAGCATAAAGAAGAAATGGTACTGCCTAGTGATTAATGATGATTTTTCAAGGTTCACATGGACATTCTTTCTATTTGAAAAGAGTGACACAGCTGATGTACTCATTGGGTTCATCAATCAGATTGAACTATCAAAAAGCATGAAGGTAGTGACCATGAGATCAGACAATGGTTGTGAATTTAGAAATCAGAAACTGGACACTTTCTTCATAAAAAAAAGGAATCAAGAGGGAATTTAGCATTGCAAGAACACCTCAACAAAATGGAGTTGCAGAAAGAAGGAATAGGACACTCATTAAAGCAGCAAGAACTATGTTGTCTGATTCCAAACTTCCAGTTATCTTTTGGGCTGAGGCTATATCCACCGCTTGTTATGTCAAAAATAGGGCCTTGGTGGTTAAGGCACACAACAAGACCCCTTATCAGCTGTTCAATGGAAGACCTCCTTTAATTGACTTCTTTAGACCATTTGGATGTCATGTGATTATTTTGAACACAATTGACAATCTAGGCAAGTTCAGTGAAAAGGGGGATGATGGATATTTTGTTGGATATTCATTAAACAGCAAGGGATATAGGGTCTTCAATAAGAAGACAAGCAAAATAACAGAAAATCTTCATGTGGATTTTCTTGAAGACAAGCCTGAAGATGTTCAAACAGGTCCTGATTGGTTCTTTGATATTGTGGTTCTTTCAAAATCTATGAATTATGTACCTGTTGCATTGCAGAATACTAACATTCCAGGTACTCAAGAACCAACTGATGTGGAGAAGCCACCATTGAGGTACATGAATGTACCCTCACTATTCCCCATTGAAGCTGCTTCAAAAACAGGTGAAGAAGATGATACCTCTCAAAGGAAAGAACAGACAATCTCTTCCCCTGCTAAGTCAACTTCTGAAAGCAGTGGAATGGCTTAAAGCAGTAGAATCCAGGATTCCCCTGCTAGATCAATTGCTTCTCCTGCTACAAAGGATCCAGCTGTTAATGACATCCATGATGAAGAAAGAGAATCCCCACTCATTTCCTCATCTACACCCGTACCTGATGGTCCTCTAATATCCAGCAGTGGAAGCGGAATAATTAAGAGTGGAGGTCCAAGTTATTCAGAGCTGCATTCAGCTCATCAGCACCCATCTTTAGGTCATGATGTATCTTTTGGAAGCTCTTTTGAGGAGTTCTTTCTAATCAAGATAGCCCCATCAATTCTGATTTGGAAGAGGATGAAATAGAAGTAATCATGCAGCCTACCTACAGAATCAATAAGGATCACCCTATCTCTCAAATCATTGGTGATCCTAAAGCCCCTAGACATACAAGGTATATACAGAAAAGGAGCACAACTTCATTACTAACATCACCATGAAGTTTAACCATGACAACATGCAGTGTTGTCTGTTTACTGCATTTTTGTCACAAGAAGAGCCAAAGAAGATTTTCAGGCTTTAAATGATCCAAGTTGGGTTCAAGCTATGCAAGAGGAGCTCTTACAGTTTGACATTCAAGAGGTTTGGATTCTGGTAGATTGTTCAAAATGGGCAAGGCCTATTGGGACAAAAATGGGTGCTAAGGAACAAAAAGGATGAGAGGGGTATAGTAGTCAGGAACAAAGCAAGACTGGTGGCACAAGGATATACACAGGAAGAAGGCATTGATTATGAGGAAGTCTTTGATCTAGTTGCCAGGATTGAAGCCATTAGATTATTTCTTGCTTATGCTTCATTTATGGACTTCACTGTGTTCCAAATGGATGTAAAGAGTGCCTTTTTATATGGCACCATTGATGAAGAAGTCTATGTTATGCAACCTCCAGGTTTTGAAGACCCAGAACATCCAGACAAGGTATACAAGGTGAAAAAGGCTATGTATGGACTTCACCAAGCTCCCAGGGCCTGGTGTGGAACTCTTTCTAAATATCTATTGGATAATGGCTTCAACAGGGGGAAGATTGATCAGACCCTGTTTATCAAGAAACAAAAGGGTGACCTTCTGTTGGTACAAGTCTATGTTGATGATATCATCTTTGGGTCCACAAACTCTATGCTTAGCAAAGAGTTTGCCAAGTTGATGCAGGACAAATTCCTAATGAGTGCCATGGGAGAGCTAGACTTATTTTTGGGGTTACAAGTTCAGCAGAGGGAAGATGGGATATTCATCTTACAAGACAAATATGTGGCTGAGATTGTGAAGAAGTTTGGCATGTCTGAGGGAAAGAAGGTGTCCTCACCAATGGACAAGGATCATCCATGGGGCAAAGATGGTCCTAGAAAGCTTATAGATGTCAGGAATTACAGGTCTATGATTGGGTCTCTCATGTACCTCACAGTTTCAAGACCTGACATCATGTTTGCAGTCTGCTTATGTGCAAGATACCAGGTGGCACCAACAGAGTGCCATTTATTTGCTGTAAAGAGAATTTTTAGGTATCTAAAGTGCCATCCAACCTTAGGACTTTGGTATCCCAAAGAGTCACCATTTGAGCTGATATCCTACTCAGATAGTGACTATGCTGGTGACAACAATGATAGGAAGTCTACAACTGGTGGATGCCAATTTTTGGGAAGCAGACTTATATCTTGGCAATGTAAGAAGCAGACTATTATGGCCACATCAACAACTGAAGCTGAGTATGTAGCAGCTGTTGCATGTTGTGGTCAAGTACTTTGGGTTCAGAATCAGCTGCTTGATTATGGGTATAACTTTCTTTAAACAAAGATATTTATTGACAACAATAGCACCATTTGCATTATTAAGAATCTTGTTTTTCATAGCAAGACTAAACATATTGAAATAAGACATCATTTTATCAGAGATTGTTTTGAAAAAGGGCTGATTGTCCCTAAGAAAATTGATACAGAACTTAATGTTGCTGATCTTTTAACAAAAGCTTTTGAAGTGGGGAGGTTTCAGTACCTGGTTGTAGGATTGGAATGGTTTCTCCCTATCTATTGTGTCTTGTATATCTAGGGTTGCTTTATTGCTGTTGTTGTATAAATGTTAGTCAATTTTTCCATCATTTTTCATTCCACTGCTTTTAAACAAAGATTCCCCTGCTGGGGGTCCTTCCCCTACTAAAAAGAGTTTTTCTCTTAAGCTGGGTTTGTTCTTTTTAAAGTGGTTATATGTGGTTTTTAGACTAACAATACAGAGATCCAAATGGTGCATACTATATTCATGGGTGAATCAGGTATATGCTGTATGTTTTAGGGGAGGTTAGGTCAAACCTTTAGGACTGAGGGTATCCTTAGGATACTCATATATGATTCTATATCATATCCATTGGTGAGTAAGGGTTCAGAATGATGAAGACATGCTGCAAAGCTTGTCAGAATTCTGAAACCTTGAGGCACTGTAATGTGTACTTGTACTTTTATATCAAAACAGCTTGCTGTCTAGATACAGATGTCTGGTACACATTGCCAAGACTAACTGACCATAGGTAAGGGAAAAGGTAGGGATGGTGACTAGGGTATGCTTATTTTCTTGGTCTCTCCATGATTATTCTAATACCCCTAGGAAAGTTTCCCGTGCTTTCACCTTTTGATTCCCCTGCTTAACCAACATTCCCCTGTTTGACTGTTGACCGACAATACCGTTACCCTGCTTATAGCCGTTGGGCCTGCTTGCTAAAATTTTGGTTAGGGAATATTTTATTCTTTTCAAAATATATTTAAGGTGCATCCTTCGCTGATTGGTAATCTTTTCTTTATTATTTCAAATAAATTACTTTTTTATCAAGATTTATCTTTGATATTTTTGCAATTTGAAAATTTGGTCCAATCACAGCTCTTCAATTCGCCTATAAAAACTTAATTCCCTTCACCAGCAGGTCCATCTCTCTCCCTCGACTAAATCCCACCTCACTCTCACCATTATAAACCTTCAAACGTTTTCATCCTTTATCATGCCTCTCAAAATTGCTGCTAATCATAATCAAATCGCTTTATTACATGATGAACCAGCAGAATTTGTTGATGCTGTGGCTTTTCTAAAATCCTCGTATTTTAGAGTGGCTCTTCTCATCAATCCTAGGATTTACACCTCACACATTCAGCAGTTTTGGTCTTAATCAATGACCAAAATAGTGAATGGAGAGGTAAAAATTCAAAGCACAATAGATGGCATCCCAAGGTGATTTCACTTGCATCCATCAGAGACAAACTCCGTCTTGATGATGAGGATGGGATAACCAACCTACCTGAGGCTGACATCTTTGAGGGTCTTGTTAAATTGGGGTATACTCTTTCTACTGACCAAAAATGTAAGTTTGCTAAAGGTCAGTTTGCCCCACATTGGAAATATTTTATACATACAATTTTACAATGTTTTTCACCTAAAACCACTGCTTTCAATGAATTTGGTAGTGAGATTTCTTCTGCCCTGATTTGCTTAGCAACAGGGAGGAAGTACTGTTTTTCTCAAATGATTTTCAAAGGAATGGTTAAAAATGTTTCAAGCAATTCAAATTTTTGCATGTACCCAAGGTTTATAGAACTTTTGCTGAATATGAGTGAACATGGTCCAATCACACACAAAAACTACTTTTCAGCAACCAAGCATACTACCAAAATGTTCACCACACTTCTTGCACCATCTCCACAATTTTCTGGCAGGTCTATTCCCCTCACCTCAATCATGATGAAACAAATCAGACAGGAAGAAGCCAAAACAAAAATAGCCACACACAAACCTTCTGATTCCCCTGCCAAGAAACTACCCCCTGCCAGTACTCTACCCCCTGTTGACCCACAACATGAAAGGAGAACTAAATCCAGGTTTGCCAGGTCTCCCTTGCCTGGTGAATCTTCACAAGCAGCAGAGAGGAGAGCCTCCAAAAGGTTGGAGCACACTGAGGGTTTGGCTGCCACTACTGTCTCATCCTCAAGGGGTGAGCAGGATAGTGACACCATTAGTAAGTACTCTCCCTCACTCAATGATATCCAAAAAGGGGAGAAATCCCCTTCTAGGATTGAGAGCAGCATGCAACCAATGACCATTTTGGAATTGACGAATATGTGCATGAGCTTGAAAAAGCAGAATGCACAACTTATACAAAATGTCAAAAAGCAAGGTCTGGTTATCATAAATTTGGAAACCATACTTGCTACACTTGAGGGGAGGAGAAAGCCCAAGCTTATCATCTCTACTGATGAGGATGCTTCCAAAGGGGAGGAAGTGCCTAATACAGAAGAATCTACTCAGTATTATTCATATCCTGGTGGTCAGGGTTTAAAGCAAGGAAAGATAGCAAGTGCTGAGAAAGGAAGTACTGAGAAAGGAAGTGATAAGGGGAGTGCAACCAAAGAGATTGCTCAAACATTGCTAACTATGGGTAATCAAGAAGAAGCCCCTGCTTCAAAAATTGCCCCTGCTATTGCTGATCCCACTGCTGTAAGTCATTCCCCTGCTAAGCCTATTACCCAAACCTTTGTTAGAAAGAATAGAAGGCAACCAGCTCAGAAGGGAATTACAATTAGAGAACCTGCACCTAAAGCCAAACCAGCACCAGCAGTGGATCCAAAAGACAAAGGAAAGGGGATCATGGTTGAACAACCCAAGAGTAAATACAAGCATAGAACTCCTAAACAGCAAAGGGCTCAAGAAGCACATGATGCACAGGTAGCTCTCAAGCTACAACAAGAGGAGATTGATATGCAGGATCAGAGAATGCAAAAGATGAGGCCCATAGAAATGCTTAAGCAGGTTGAAATTTTGCATAGGGAGTTGGATGAAAGGGTGCCTCATGTTCAAGAATTTCTAGATCAATGGGAAAAGGAGTTAATAAATGCTCATTTGGAAGACAGGTATGAATTGATTTTCCTTGTTTACAAATATCAAACTGAATATCTTGAAAGGAGGGCAAATCAAATTCAGAAAGAGAAATATTTGAAGTCTGAGAAGGGGAGACTTGCACACTACAAAGTTTTGCTCAAGAGACATAAGAAGTGGAAGGATGGTGATTTTACAGACATGACTTTTGAGGCTATAGAAAGAGCAGTCAAACCAGTTTTAAGAGAATATGATGTGGAAGAGTTCATGACTATTAACTCTCCTGAGGAAGCTGAGTATCTTAGGAGGCAAAGTGAAGTGTTACAGAAAGCTAGGGAATCCAGAAAAAGAAAGGCTGAAGGAATAACTTTGGAAACTACACAAGCAGGTGCATCATCCCAAGCAGGTGCATCATCACAAGCAGGGGTATCACATCAAGCAGGTGAAAGTTTTCCAGCAATTGAGAGATCTGTACTCAATGCACAAAGGGCAGCCAAAAGACTCAAGAGAATGGAGAAAGTTGGCATAGTTACTAAGGAGTCTCAACGTCCTTCAAATGAAGAAATTGATAAACAGCTAATTGTGCAGGAAAATGATGATATCTCACCTAGTGAACTTGGGAAGAACTTTGCTATAATAGAATATGTTGTTTATGAACACAAAGGGAGGACTTGGTGGAAGCTTACAAGAGCTGACAATACAGCACAAACATTTCTAAGTCTAGATGTCATGTTTCAAACCCTGGATAGTGAGGACTTAGAAGATCTGTGGAAGATTATTAAGAAGACCTTTGCTGCAAAACCTCCTACTATGGATGGTGTGGAGAAGGATTGGGTGATCTGGGAGTGAATGCATAGGATGTATGAGCATGAGTTATTTGATCCCATATTTGATGCAGTGAATAGAGGAAATTTGTTGTATTGGAAGCTGTTTACCAATTCTAGGGTATATGAGATAGTAATGGAAGGAGTAAGTGTTTATTTGATCAATCATCGTTATTATCCCTTCAATCAGGAGACCTTGAAGAAATTAGCACAGGCTGACTTGATTGTAGATGCTAAAACACCTGTTGCTTATGATCTGGTAAGGATGATGCATAGTCAGATTTGGCCAGTAAGTTTGTAAGCACCCTCATCAACTAGTATTTATTCAGAAACTTGTCTTTAGGAGAAAGCACAAGTTTAGGGGAGGATTGTTGGGAATAAATCTATGTATATTTGTTACCCCTGCTAGTTGGTCATTTGTCCCCCTGCTAGAGTAAGTTCCCCCTGATAAATAACAAAGGCAGGGGGATTGGTTCCCCTGCTGAAGTGAAAGACCCTGCCGCTAGAGATAAACTTGGAATAGATTTTTACGCGTTTCTGTTACTACTCCGAGATACTTTCCAAGTTTGTTAGTAGTAATCTTGTATGTGAGTCCTTATGCCTATAAAAGGACTCACTAGGTTATCATGCAAAGTGTGTCTTTCTCTATTGTCTTTCATTTCATACTTTAAGGTTTTTGTAAACCCTAATACCATTATAGGGTATTCGTATATCATTGACATATTAAAGTTGAACGTTTGCCTTAATCATTTGTTCTTGTGCTAAACACTATATTCCGCATCTTGTTTAGTTACTTTGCATTGCCAAGTTTCTCTAGTGTTAGATTGAATGTGTTCTTTGTATCACAACCCCTAAACAAGCTATTAAGGTTTAAGATCTGAGTTTGGGATCAACAGTTTCATGTATGTATTATGGTGGAGGTCATGATTTCTCTGAGTGCATTACCAACGGTGGTAACACTTCGAGTGCCTACGCGGCCACGATAACTTACAACCAAAACGGTCAAGTTACCCGCTCTAATCAAATGACTCCACCGGGTTTTGCTCCCAATCAAAATGCAAACAACAACTATCGAAACAATCAAGTTGGTTACAAAAACAATTATAAAGGTAACAACTATGGGAATCAAGGGGCTAATAACAATCAAGTTTCAAACAAAAATCAAAACAATGATTTTCAAAACAACAACAAGGGTTTGTAAACTTTGAAAGATCTTCCAAATGAATTTGTTGAATACGCAAACGGAAACGATGCTAGGTTTGATAATATTCAAAGAGAGATCATTAGCCTAAGATCCGAGTTTAAGAATGACTTGAAAAAGGAGTTGAAAAATGAGTTAACAACTGAGCCTAAGATCCATACCAACAAAATGAAGGGAAATGTAACTAGGTTACAACAAAACCAACAAAAAATGGAACAAGGGAAACATGAGATAAAACAAGAGATGCTTAAGGCTGATAAGAGGCAATCTATGTTTGAGGATAAAATTTCATCCATGTTTGAGTCTATAATGTGTAAACCGTCTTCGAGTAGTAATCCTAGCAACACCATATCTAACCTTAAGGGAGAGATGAAAGTGATTACCACACGAAGAGGTAAGACACTTAAGGAACCAACTCCTCAACCAATTACTCCAACGGTGGAGGAAATTGAGGAAGAACCCGAGGTGGTGGTTGAAAAGGAGCATGTCCCAATCCCACAAAGTACCGCTCATGCTACACCTACGGTTGACCCATTACTACAATTGGAACCCGAGCTTCCAAAGGTTATGCCTATGCCTAAACCCACACCACCTTTGCCCTACTCATCGAGACTTAGAAAGGAGAAACGTCAAGAGCGCGACAATTACCAATTTGAGCTTTTTATGAAAATGTTTCGTGACGTGTATTTCAATGTGAGTTTTGCCGATGCTTTGGTCAAGATGCCTCGATTTGCCGCTAACTTTAAGAGTATGCTAAACAACAAGGAGAAATTGCAACAATTGTCTAGTTGTTCATCGGTTTACCTTAACCGCATACCTCAAAAAGTCGGTGATCCCGGTAAATTCTTGATTCCATGTGCAATCCAACATATGGAAGAATGCTATGCTTGGCCGATCTTGGTGCTAGTATTAACTTGATACCTCTTGCAATCTTCAAGTCGCTCAATCTTCCTAATCTTACTCCTTCACTAATGTCTATCGAACTGGCCGATCATTCCACGATTCCCGCATGTGGATTGGCCGAAGACGTTTTTGTGAAAGTGGGAAAGTTCTATTATCCGTTAGACTTTATCGTTGTCGATATTCCCACGGATCCTTAAGTTCCTCTTATTTTAGGTCGTTCGTTTTTAGATACGTCTATGGCGTTGATTAATGTGCATGCTAGAAAGATCACCTTACGTTTCAACGACGAGGAACTTGTTATAAACGCAACTCAAAATTCTCCAATTTCTCATGTTTATTCCGCCGCGACCATAAACCTCGTTGATATGATCGACGTTGTTTGCGAGGAATTTTCACAAGAGGTTTTAGGTTTTGGTGACGATGAAAATAGTGGCAATCCCACTATGCTTGATCCCATTCTTGATAATTTGACACCATCCTTCACTTCATTTGAAGGTGGTAGTTTTACGTTGGAAGAATTTGATGTTCCACATACTTGTGACGAAGACCTCGACAACGATGAGGACTTCTCGATTATCAAAGATTTTCTTAACAATTTCCTATTTCCTCCACCCGAGGAGGTTATGAGTATCGAGCCCAAATCTTCAATTGAGGAACCACCAATCCTCGAGTTGAAAGATTTAGCTCCTCACCTTGAATATGTATTTTTGGAGGAGGACGACAAGTTGCCGGTTATTATTGCGAAAGATCTTTCGAATGATGAAAACACCGCACTTGTCGATGTTCTAAAGGATCACAAAGGGGCAATTGCATGGAAATTATCCGACATTAAGGGGATCGATCCCAAATTTTGTACCCAAAAAGTCTTAATGGAGGAGGACTACAAACCCGCAATCCAATGTCAAAGGAGGGTGAACCCCAAAATTCACGACGTCATCAAAAAGGATGTCCTTAAACTCCTTGACACGGGAATTATTTACCCTATTCCGATAGCCCTTGGGTGAGTCCTATTCATTGTGTCCCTAAGAAGGGAGGAATGACCGTTGTGCTAAACGATGCCAACGAGTTAATTCCAACTCGACTCGTGACCGGTTGGAGGATGTGCATCGACTATCGTAAGTTGAATGACGCCACTCGTAAAGACAATTTTCCCTTGCCCTTCATGGACCAAATGTTGGAGGGTCTTGCGGGAAACGATTTCTATTGCTTTTTAGATGGTTTTCCGGTTACTTCCAAATCCCCATCGATCCTCGTGATCAAGAAAAAACTACGTTTACGTGTCCGTATGGAAAGTTTGCCTATCATAGAATGTCATTCGGACTTTGCAATGCACCGGGAACCTTTCAAAGGTGCATGATGGCTATTTTTCATGATATGATCAAGAAGACGATGGAAGTCTTTATGGATGATTTTTCCGTGTTTGGTCGTTCGGTCACTTCGTGTTTGTCGAATCTTGAGAGAATGTTGAAACGTTGTGAGGAAACCAACCTTGTGCTAAATTGGGAAAAATGTCATTTCATGGTTAGGGAAGGAATCGTCTTAGGTCACAAGGTTTTGATAGCGGGGATTGAGGTAGACAAAGCTAAGGTAGACGTCATCGCCAAATTACCTCATCCCAAAACCGTTAAGGGAGTTAGGAGTTTCCTAGGCCACGCGGGCTTTTATCGTCGATTCATCAAGGATTTTTCAAAGATTTCTCGACCTATTGCACATCTCCTCGAAAAAGATGCTCCTTTTGTCTTTAACAAAGATTGTGTACGAGCCTTTGAAATCCTTAAAAGGAAACTTACCGAAGCTCCCATTCTTGTTGCTCCCAATTGGAACCTCCCCTTTGAGCTCATGTGTGATACTAGTGATTACGCTATTGGGGCCGTTTTGGGGCAACATCATGAAAAGCACTTCTTGCATATTCACTATGCTAGAAAGACGATGACCGAGGCTCAACTTAACTACACTACAACGGAAAAGGAATTCCTTGCCGTGGTGTATGCAATTGAGAAATTCCGACCTTACCTCGTCTTGACTCGATGCATAGTGTATACGGATCATTCGGCTATTAAGTATCTCATGGTTAAACAAGATGCAAAGCCGAGATTACTTCGTTAGATTCTCCTCCTACAAGAATTTGATGTCGAAATCCTTGACAAAAAAGGAGCCGAGAATCTAGCGGTCGATCATCTTTCTTGTTTGGAAGATCCTCACCAAAGTGTTTACGAGCCAAAGGAAATTACCCAAACATTTCCTCTCGAGACACTTGGTGTAGTGAATTCTAAGATTGATTCATCCACCCCATGGTTTGCGGACATCTCAAACTACCATGCGGGAAACTTCATCATTAAGGGTATGACGACTCAACAAAAACGAAAATTCTTTCGTGACGTCAAGTTCTATTTTTGGAACGACCCTTATCTATTTCGGACTTGTGCGGATCATATCATTCGACGTTGTGTCTTTGGTACCAAAGCTTCTAATATCCTTAGGGCTTGCCATGAGGGACCCACGGGTGGTCACCACGGTGTTAATCTCACGGCGAAGAAAGTCTTTGATGCCAGTTTCTTTTGGCCTACTATTTACCGAGATGCACATGAACTTGTGAAGTCGTGTGACTCATGCCAACGACAAGGAAAAGCCTCACAAAACGATGAAATGCCACAAAACATCGTCCAAGTGTGTGAGATCTTTAACGTTTGGGGAATTGATTTTATGAGGCCGTTCCCATCATCTCGTGGTAATAAGTACATCCTTGTCGCTGTTGACTACCTATCTAAGTGGGTTGAAGCTAAGGCTTTGCCCATGAACGATGCTCGTGTGGTAGTCAAGCTTTTGAAAAGCTTGTTTTCTCGGTTTGGAACCCCTCGTGTGATCATAAGCGATCGTGGAACCTATTTTTGTAATGACCAATTCGAAAGGGTCCTAAGGAAATATGGGGTTACACATCGGCTTTCTACGGCTTATCACCCACAAACGAGTGGGCACGTCGAGGTTTTAAACCGAGCGTCGAAGAGGATCTTGGAGAGATCGATTGGGGAGAACTGACAATCTTGGTCGGATAACCTAGACGATGCTTTATGGGCCTTTCGAACCGCTCATAAGACGCCCATCGGGTGCACTCCTTATAAGCTCGTGTATGGGAAAAATTGTCACTTGCCAATTGAACTTGAACACAAAGCTTATTGGGCCCTTAAGCATTGTAATGATGATATTGAGACCGTAGGAAAACACCGGAAAATGCAATTGAATGAATTAGATGAATTGAGAGACATTGCTTATGAAAATTCATTGATTTACAAAGAAAAAACTAAAAAGTTTCATGACTCAAAAATTAGAAACCGGGTTTATAACATTGGAGATCAGGTGTTACTTTTTAACTCACGTTTGAAAATATTTTCCGACAAGTTGAAACCCCGTTGGTCCGGTCCATTCACCGTTAACCAAGTTTTTCCATATGGGACCATCGATCTAGCTCAAAATGATGCCCCCAATTTCAAGGTGAATGGACATAGGTTGAAGCACTACTTTGGCGGGGAAGTTCCATCCTTGAACTACCTCGACCAAGTCACCTTCTCTAATGATAATTAGAATTGAGGGGATCGAGTCGAGCTCATGACTCGGTAATAAAAAACAAGGTGCCTCGTGGGGGAGTCCCATGCTAATCCCATGTACATATTATCGCTTTCTAATGTAGTAACGTGAGGAGATTTGTGCCCTTCCAACCTTTGTTCCGTGGTTGTTTGTGATATGTGGTTTTTAGATGATCATGATCTTCACGATTGGAGCCTCTCGTGTTCATTTTATGGGAGCACTCGATCGTTTGCTTTGAAGAATTTCTCAATGTCCATGACATATCCTTTTATGTTCTAACCTTAGGTTTAGAGCACACTTTATAAACTAATTTAGATTTAACGGTTACACCTTTTCGATGCTAGATTAAGCATTCGACTACGTCTCTAGTATGGGGATTTCCGACCCTTAGACTCGAAACATTAAGGACAATGTTTAACTTTAGTATGGGGGTGAACAGATACTTTCCTTGCCAAACCTTCACGCTTTCCAAAGTTTATCTTTTTGTTTATCGTTTTGTTGCAAAATAAGGCTAAATGGCTAAATTTTAAATTTTTCTCATATTTTATAAGTGTTTGAAGACACGAATGTAGATTTTCCGATGGCGAGAATAAGAGTAATTTTTGACTCGACCGTGCGTGCTGAGCACTTAACTTCGATTCCTTAACTTTATATTTCACTAAGTCTCTTAAATGAGGGCGAGAAATGATAGAGTTAATTATCAGTTACTATGCTAAATGTAGAGTACTCGTATTCTTTCAAAAAATCATGTGTTCTCGTTGTTTGCTTATTCTCCCTTCGCTTGAAAATTTATTTTGCTTAATAAGTATTGGCTTAGTGGTTTAGTCTTGATTGTTGGTTTCTAGTCTTTTCTAGTAGCTTCCATGTAATTAAATTGGGAAGACATTAAGGTATCGCCAGCGTCACGGTTTTGAAGTATTGGCAACCCGAATAATCGAAAGCTTCACCTAATAATAAGATTTCAAGTGCTCACCTAAATCAAGAAAACAATTTGAAGCTCACAAGGCCGAAAATCTATGCGAAATTGAAAGTGAATTATGCCTTAATCTTTCAAGCTTTAAAGATCCAAAGTTCGCTTTTAGCGTGAGGATATACGTCTTTGGCCATAATAAACACCTCTTGGCGAGGTTAAATAAAAGGCAAGGCAAGACGGAAGTCATAATAAAAGCTTCATGGCGAAGTTGAATAAAAAATGGAGGTAAACCTATTATAATAAGGCCCATCCGTTAGGGGGCGTATAAAAGTCTTGGTAATAAGTCTCATGTTCAAAACTGTTATAAAACCGTGTTTATCGATCCTTCTTGTTGACTTAATTTTTTGACATCATTGTCTATTATGGGGGGTTATTAATTCGATGGTCTTGGTTACACCGTTATGACTCTATTTTTAGACCTAAATCTCTATCATCGCATAAGTAAAAAATGTATCCTCCTGAACATTCAAGACAAAAATAAAATATAAGAGATACAACTTAGGAAAATGGGAGGATAAGTACGTGATTAGGGCATATCAGTAGTGTTAGCATTACTAACTTATAATGACAATGATCGCGTTGCACGCTTAGCATGGAATTGGGGTGAAAATCGAGGACGACGAAATTATTTCTAACAAAGCATTCATGTGTTCTTGTTCTATGAACCTAAACGTCCCATTTTGCGATGAAAAACATACATTATGTCTAAAACGCAAGTAGTAGCAATAGTAGTAGTGTAGCTAGTTTATCATTCAATAAAAGTGCATAAAATGAATTTTAAAGATGCTACGATACTTTATTCTAGCATTGCGTGAGGGCACGACAATGGTTTAGTATGGGGGAGTGATGAGACTGCTTTTATACATAGTCTCATCGTCCAAAATGGGATTAAAATGCATTAAATATCATGGAATATGCCAAATATATGCTTGTGTTTGTTACATGTGTATTTTAGGTACGGATATTAAGAAAATGACAAAAGATCACAAGAAACAAGCAAAAACGAACACGGGAAACGAAGCCGCACAATGAACCAAGCCCTAATGGTGATTTTCCAAGAATAACCCTTGAAGATTTGAAGATTATACAAGAAGGGTCCTCCAATATTGAAGAATTGACACTTTAAATCCTTGTTTATTCATAATTACAAGTTTGGTCCTTAAAGTTCATCAATTTACAAAAAGGGCCCTCCACTTTGAAGAATTGGCAAAAATGGTCCTCAAGTTTGAAGACTTATCAATATTAGTCCTCCAAGAAGTCAACAATACAAGTCAAGACCATAAAGTTTGAATAAAATGCCAAAAAAACCCTTCAAGTATCATGAATTTACAAGAAATACCCCTGAAATTACCTTTGGAAAAGTATTTGGGGCAAAAGTCTAAAAACCAAAACTTGGTAAGGAATTCGGATTTGAGCATATTAAACAAAGAATGAAAGGAAGAAAAAAGATTGAGGGTGTTTTCTACCAAGACAAGGAAGTTACATAGGCCAACCATATGTTGCCAAGTGTCCCACTCACCCTAACAACCAATCAAAACCCTCCCTTTGGCCATGTCAAAACCCACTCACACCAGACTTTAACTAACTTAATTAGTTAAGTTAAAAAGGGCGCCTAACAACAATTTAAATCTTAATCTAGATCAAACTGCCTACTATCACTTATGAACACGAATTGGGCTTTTCTTAATCCTTGTGAATTAAACCTTAATCTCATCCAGAATTATGATAAGGGTGCCCCAATCATAACCCAACCCACAAAACACATGCCACATCACCCCACAACTCACATGTTCTATGCCTTGTCTCACTTTTAGAGAAGATGCCAAAACAATGACAGCCATCCAACGCCCCACAAAGTTGCTTCATATCCAAGCTTAATATGAGCCTTAGATCAAATTCCAACAGCTCACACCTCAACAAACTGCCAAGAAAAGTTCACATGAGTCCAAGGTTTTCAAACTTCACAAGGGCAATTTTGGAAGATCAAAAACATAGGTTTTACGTTTTTATTCCATATTCTAGTAATCTTGTAGCCTATATAAGGCATGAGACCTGCTTCATTTAGTTTTTGCTCTTGGTTTTTCCTATTTCACAAATCTGTAAATCCTTGTTTCATTTTAATGAAAAAGTGTTTGATATTGCTGATGAAATCCAAGTGCCAATCTTATTCTATGCTTGTTTATGTTTCATGTTTGTGATTTTGAAGTCTTAAAACCTGTTTTTAAACCTTGTGCAAGAAATTGCCAAGTTTTCTCAAAAACTTGATATTTTACTAAGTCTTTGGTACATCCTTGGAATTTTTGGATTACAAGTGATCTAAACTCCCTGATAAGAAAATTATCAAGGTGTTGGGAGCTTGTGGTTTGGGGATAATCAAGGAGTGGGTACAAAGGTTGCATAAATCAAGCTTTTTTCACTTTTCTGTTTTATATAACTTGTGCTCTAACCTTGTTGAATCTTAGCAGGGTTGTGTTGGAAGCTTGGGTCTTGTTTAGCTAGACACATCAGCTCAAAAATTCGTGAGTGTGGATGTACATTCATGAGGTTTGAGCATTCTTACCCAAAATCTGATAAAATACTTGATTTTTGGTGATTTTGTGTTCTGTTGTTGTAATTCTTGTTTTGTGTCTTGATTCTGCTTAATATTGCATGATATTGTTGTTGTTATGCTAGATTAGGCTTGGGTAAAACTAAAACACAAATTTGCTTTGTTAAATCTTGGATTGAAAAAGTTAAGCGGTGTTTGGGTTAACTTGTTTAAGCTTGAAAGTTGATTTTGAGTAGGTGTTAAGTGTTGTTTATTGCTTGTATCTGATAAATATTTGGTTGTGTGCTATTGACTGCATGTTTTTGGCTTTTGAACATCAAAATCTTTATTGTGCTATAACTTGTTGATTTTTGCCTGTTTTGACCTAAGATCTTGGTAACACATAGATTGTATGCATGCTTAGGGCTAACAAGTGATTAAATTAAGTTTATATAACCTGTTAAAGAGATTTGAGGGTTTGAAATTGGATTTGTGGTCAAGTATATCAGCAAAGTTTGAAATATGCTTGTTCTTGTTCATCATTAACTTTTTGTGGCTTAAATCTTTGTCTAAACCTTGAATCATTGCATGAAACCAGTTAATTTATGGTCATTTGAAGTAATATAAGTTGTTGTGTGCATTTGGTTCAATTTGGTTGGCTTATTCTTGCTAAAACTACTGATTTGTTGAAATCTGCTTATTGTTCATGTCTGGTGCATATCTAGTGAAGTTTTGATTAAACTATACTAATTGGTTTGGTGAAATTGTGATTTTATTATTGTTATTGACTCCTTGTGATCCAACGATTACAAGGGTGCCTTTGCTTAACTTGAATCCAACAAAAATCCACATAAGACAAAAAGCCAAAATAGTCAAGCAGTGGGAACTCCTGTCCCCTGTTACTAGCCACTGCTAGTGTAATTTGATCATCAGCTTATTCATAAGCTATTATAGCTTATTTGGACTTGTAACAACTTATTTTTTGTGATCAATCTTCCTTATTTGACCCATTGAACTGATCTAGAGCATATTAGGGTTTGACTTTTAGGTTTGACTAGAAAACCAATTGACTTGACTTTTTCATAAGTGCTTATTTGCTTATTCCAGCTTATTCTTTGTGCTTATTTGAAAACTCTTTGTTGATTTTGCTTAATTAAGTCATTTAAAACCCTTTGGAACTTGAATCAGCACTTGAGGTAACCTAGAACTCAAAAACGACTATTTTATCGTTTTGTGAAGAGAGCTTTTGCTTATTTCATGCTTATTTCTTGGGCTTTTACAAAATTTCTTTTCACATATCTCTTTGGTATCCCAAAATAAGCTTGTGTGTCACATTAGAGCTTATGTCATTAGCTTATGGCTTAATGGGCCAAAAAGCCCAATAAGAATAAGTTATTGACAATTAAGCTGTGATAAGCTAACTTTCAGCTTTTCGACCTTCGGAGTTTTGTGCTTAAAATCAAATTTTGAGTCAAGTAGGTGATTTTGGGCTTATTTGGTGGACTTTTTCTTATTGGGCCTATAATCAACCCATTAAGGGTCTGTTTTGTCATTTAGCCCATTTTAAGGCCCAATAGGGGTATTTTGGTAATTTCAAGTTCATTTCTGTGTTATTTAGGTTAAACTAGTTTGCAACTTTTTAGATTTTTTTATAAACGTTGGATTTTTAATATTATTTTATTATTATTTTATTATTAAAAATTAAAATTTAGATTTTTACAGGTTTTTCATTTTTCCTAGTTTAAATACATCAATTTAAGAATTTTAAAAAATTTATATTAATTTTAGTGTCATTTGATTAATTTTTAGATTTATTTTAAGTTTTTATAGTTTTTAAATACTTTTAATTAATTTTAAAATTTTCAAAAATAGTTTTAAATTTAGTTAAGTCATTTTATAGGTTTACAAAGTGAAAAATCTCATTTTGGGCTTTTTGTTAATTAAAATTATTTTTTGGGCTTTAATTAGCATTAAAAAATTAATATTTAATTAAATAAAATGTTTGAGTGATTTTTGATTTTTTTGTAAACTCTAATTACATTTTTTAGGATTTATTTCAATTTTCTAGGAATTTTTAGGTTAATTTTTAAATTTTGTCATATTCTACAGTTTTACGTGCACGACTTTTCGTCTTAGTTTAATTCATAAATGTAACCGTCTTCCTTTCTCTTTTTCTTTTCTCATAAGTTATAATCACAAAGTTAATCATCTCTTTACACAACACACTTGCCTCCTTGGGAAACGAACTTTGAACTTAATTTGGTCATTAGTGCTTGGTTTTCCTGAACCGACACTTAATACTTGCCACTTTTACCTTGTTTTCCTAAACAAGTGTATTTTTACCACAATCAAATCTCAAGTACTGCTTAAAGTACCTAGGCAAGAAAATATGTACACCTTTAATCTTCATACTATTACTCCAACAGGTGGTATTACATGTTTGCTAGCTAAGGCTTCTTATGATGAGTCTAATTTATGGCATAGAAGGTTAGGTCATGTGAATTTCAAGAATCTTAACAGATTAATGAATAGGAATTTGGTTAGAGGGTTACCTAACAAATCTTTTCAAAATTATTTCACATGTGCTGCTTGTCAAAAAGGTAAACAACATAGAGCCTCTTGTAAGACCAAGAGTGTCAATACTATGACGAAGCTTTTGCAACTCTTGCATATGGATTCGTTTGGTCCAGTTTCTGTAAGAAGCATTAGTCATAAGACCTTTTGTCTAGTCATAACTGATGATTATAGTAGATTCAGTTGGGTTTTCTTTTTAGCTCTTAAGAGTGAAACCAATGAATTACTTAAGGATTTTATCACTTTAGTTGAAAAGCAGTTCACTAAACAAGTTTTAATCATTAGGACAGATAATGGGACAGAATTCAAGAATGTTGTATTTGATGAACTCTGTAGGTCTAAAGGCATTAAGAGACAATTTAGTAATCCTAGGAATCCACAACAAAATGGAGTAGCTGAAAGGAATAATAGGACACTAATTGAGGCTGCTAGAACTATGCTGGCTGATTCTCTTTTGCCAAATACCTTTTGGGCAGAAGAAATCAATACTGCATGTTATGTGTTAAATAGAGTCTTAGTGACCAAGCCTCAAAACAAAACACCTTATGAACTTTTGACTGGCGTTAAGCCAACCATAAGTCATTTAAGACCTTTTGGGTGTCATGTGTCTATACTAAATACTCTTGATCATTTGGGAAAGTTTGATGGAAATTCTGATCCAGGATATCTTGTAGGATATTCATTGCAAAGTAAAGCATATAGGGTTTATAATTTGGCATCTAAAAAGGTTGAAGAAAATGCCCATGTTAATTTCTTAGAAAATAAACCCAATGTCCTAGGAATAGGTTATGCTTGGATGTTTGATCTAGATTATCTAACTAACTCCATGGATTACTATTGTGTGCAAACGGATAGTCAAACTAGCAATGTAGGTGAGGAGTCTAGTGCAACTAATGCAGGTACTCAAGAAGAATTTTCTTCATTAGATGATGATGTTCATATCTATGTACTCAATATGCCTATTGTTACTCCCATGTCTGCTACACCCAAGAAGCAAACTATGCCATCAACAGATCATCAAGCCTCCCAAGAGCTTCAAAGGCTTCAAGATCAAGAAAAGAATGCTACATCTGCTAATAAGCATTCAGGAGAAGAGTCTTTTGAGTCACAGCACTCGGCAGTACATACTACACCTAGCGGTACTTCATTTACAAGTACTGCTAAGTCAAAATCTGCAAAGTCTGTTGATTCATTAGAAGACATTTTACAAGCTATGGACGATGAAGACGTGTATGCTAGTCCAGCTGAAGGAATCTTCTCTAAAGCTTCCTATGATGAGCAGGGTACAATAACTGATTTCAACAATTTGGAAACTGAAATTCCAGTCAGTTCTATTCCCACTCATAGAGTCAACAACAACCATCCTACTACATAGATCACTGGAAATCCCAAGTCTGCTGTACAAAACAGAAGACAACTTCAAACCAATACTGAAACTCATGCACTTGTGAGTTTATGTCAAACAACAGCAGAGAACTAATCATAAGGATACTCAGTATTGTTTGTTTGCCTATTTCTTATCACAAGTAGAGCCCAAAAACATTTCTCAGAGCAGGGTGTAGTAACTGATTTCAACAATTTGGAAACTGAAATTCCAGTCAGTTCTATTCCCGCTCATAGAGTCAACAAGAACCATCCTACTACACAGATCATTGGAAATCCCAAGTCTGCTGTACAAACCAGAAGACAACTTCAAACCAATACTGAAACTCATGCACTTATGAGTTATGTCAAACAACAGCAGAGAACTAATCATAAGGATACTCAACATTGTTTGTTTGCCTGTTTCTTATCACAAGTAGAGCCCAAAAATATTTCTCATGCTCTTGATGAAGAAAGTTGATTAGATGCCATGCAAGAAGAATTAACACAATTTTGAATACAAAAGGTTTGGATTCTTGTGGATCTTCCCTCAGGTAAGAGAGTAATTGGTACTAGATGGGTTTTTAGGAACAAGAAGGATGAGAGAGGAGTTGTTGTGAGAAACAAGGAAAGGCTTGTTGCTCAAGGCTATAGACAGGAAGAAGGGATAGACTATGATGAGGTTTTTGCACTAGTGGAAAGGATAGAAGCCATTAGGTTATTTTTGGCCTTTGCATCATATATAGGTTTTATAGTCTATCAGATGGATGTGAAAAGTACCTTTCTTTATGGTACTATTTCAGAGGAGGTATATGTCTCACAACCTCCAGGTCTTGTAGATTCTAAATTCCCCAACAGAGTCTTCAAGGTTATCAAAGCACTTTATGGTATGCGTCAATCTCCAAGGGCTTGGTATGCAACTTATCCAATTTTCTTTTAGAGCATAGATATAGGAGAGGGACCATTGACAAAACTTTGTTCATCAAGAAGAATGCTAAGGATATTATTCTAGTTCAAGTCTATGTTGATGACATCATTTTTCGTTCTACCAAGAAATCATGGTGTGAAGAGTTTGAGGCTTTGATGAAAGGAAGATTTCAGATGAGTTCTATGGGAGAACTAACTTTCTTTTTGGGACTGTAAGTCAAACAAACGAAAGATGTAATATTTATCAGCCAAGATAAGTATGTTGTTGAAATCTTGAAGAAATTTTCATGTATGGATACAAGGAGTACAAGCACACCTTTTGAGGCTAAGAAGTCTTTATCAAAAGATGAACATGGTGAAAATGTTGATATTCATCTATACAGATCAATGATTGGTTCATTGATGTATCTTACTGCTTCAAGGCCAGATATTATGTTTGCTGTGTGTGCCTGCTCAAGGTTCCAAGGCAATCCAAAGGTGTCACATCTACATGTTGTGAAGAAGATTTTTAAGTATCTTAAAAGTCAACCCAATTTAGGATTATGTTCTCCTAGAGATTCCACCTTTAAATTGGAAGCTTACTCAGATAGTTATTATGCTGGAGCTAATCATGATAGGAAATCCACAACAGGAGGTTGTCAATTCCTAGGCAGAAGGCTCGTATCATGGCAGTGTAAGAAGCAAACCATTGTTGCTACTTCTACAACTGAAGCTGAATATGTAGTTGCTGCTCATTGCTGTAGACAAGTACTTTGGATTCAAAATCAATGGTTAGATTATGGGTTTAACTTCATGAACACCAAGATTTACATTGATAATGAAAGTACTATATGCATTGTCAAGAATCTAGTATTTCATTCAAGACCAAGCATATTGAAATAAGACATCACTTCATATGAGATGCCTATGACAAGAAGCTTATTCAAGTCTTGAAGATTAGACAACAATGTAGCTGATTTGTTGACCAAGGCATTTGATGCAAAGAGATTTGAATTCTTGGTGACACATATTGGTATGCTCAACCAATAGACTGCTGCATATGTTGAGGAGAGGTAACAGCTGTACAATTTTTATACTAATTGTGATTGCAGGTTGATAGAAAAAGATAAAAGAGGTTATAATGATATTGGAATGCATGAACTGGTCAAAATTGTGAGGTACCGTTATAACTCCAAGTACCGCTAGCACAAGTTCAAGTACCAGGTATGTTCCATGTACCGCTACATGTCCATTGTACCGTTAAGGGTCTCTTTTGAAAATTTGGCGGTTTCTTCGCGCTTGGGTTTGTTATTTACTTAAATACTTACTCCAATTACACAATTGATTCACCTAATCTTTTATTTTTATCTCTTGATTCTATAACCTTCTCTCTAATTTTTCATTCATCAAAAATACTAATGGCTGCTTTACAAGTGATCTCAAAGCATAATTTGGTTGCGAATCTTGCACTGAATGATGACTCTCTTGGATTCCATCAGATTCTTGGTTTCTTATCTCGAAGTCATGTTCGTTTCGTACTCACTGTAAGTCCCATTGTCTCTGTTTCCATTGTTGAACAATTTTGGAACACTTTTGTGTTAGGTACTCGGTTTGATCAACCTTGCATTAAGGCTAGGGTAAATCATCGAAGTATATATGTAACTGAGGTACTGCTAAGGGAAAGTTTGAGATTAAATGATGAAAATGGACTTAGTATGCTTAATGATACAGAGATACATGATGGCCTTGCAGCCATGGGCTATGAGGGTGGTTGGGAAAGTCTTACTTTCTTTAAAGCTTTATTTTCACCTCAATGGAAATTGCTTTTTCATGCCATTATTCACTTTTTAAGCTCTAAAAGTACATCTTTTGATCAAATTCCTGATGCATTGGCATCAGCTGGTATTTGTCTAGCAAATAACAGGATTTTTAATTTTTCAAGATTAATTTTTGAAGGCATGACTAGGAATTTGGAAGGAACTAAGAAGTTTTTGATGTATCCTAGATTCATTCAGACTTTAGTTAGTGACCAAATCCCTAACCTACCAGAGTTAACTGATACATGGGATGTTCCTACATTTACAAAGAGAACTTTCTCTTTCTTGACCAAACAAGGCAATGCCTTTACAAGAATAGTTACAGCATTCTTTGCTCATATGTTAGCCCAACCTGCCAACCAAGAAGGTGAGGAACCTAGCAATGATAGTGCTTCTCACCAGAGTTACCATTCCTTAGAAGATTCACAATCTTCTTCTCACAATATTGGTGCTCCACCAAATACTGATGAGATGATCCATACACCTGCTGCTTCTATTGCTGCTAGTGGTTCACCACCAGCACAAGTACCAGAGGTGGTGGATGTTGCAAATTTAACTGCTTTGTGTACTAGTTTGTCCCAACAGCTACAGGTGTTGCAAAAATAAAAACTTGTTCAAGATAAGAAAATTGTTGAATTGGAAGCTAGCCTAGTCAAGTTGAGGAACAAAGTATCACCTTGGATGAGGCAACATAGATCTATTCAGAAGGCTGTACTTAAAAAGAAAAGATTCAAAAACCACAAGAAAAGGCAACTAAATGCAACCAAACAGAGGAGGAATTATGAAGAACAACCACCTTCTTTTGATAATCAGACAAGGATCTCTGGAAATGACATCAATTTTGAGCTGGATGAAGATGTCATTGGGACTTATGAAGATGGAACTTGTTTAGATACTGGTGTGGATGAACCTACAAACATGGAGTTTCAACAGGAAGAACCACAGCCTACTCATGAGGAGCCACAAGTTGAAGAAATGATGGTAACTCAGCCAGCACCAACACCTCAAGCACCGCTTCAAGTGAATTGGAGTACTTTCTATGAGAAGTTGGAGGAAATAAATGTTCAATTTCCTGTATCTTCAACTCCACCACCACAAACACAAATCTGGTTTCACAAGAAACAGTCTTTGCAAGTACTGACTAGATCAAGAATGAGCATTGGATCAGACAAGACTAAAGAGGTGCAAGTTAAAAAGATAGCTTCAGTAGAAGAAAGGGTATCTGGAGATACACAAGTGATTGAAGAAACAAATGTGTCTAATACTGGTGAAGTCAACATTGTTGAAGATCCAAGTACTGCTAAGCCAACTAAGCCGACTGCAAGTACTGCTGACATTGTTGAAGACCCAAGTACTGCTAAGCCAACTAAGCCGATTGCAAGTACCGCTGGTGATCATCCTTCACTAAAAGTCAAACTACTTTTGGAGAGGATGAGACTTTAGCCCAAATACTGCTTGACTTAAGAGACAAGAATTCAACTGAGAAAGCAAAACAAGCAGAGGTAGAGAAGAAGACACAACAAGAAGTTCTTGCCAAAAAGGATCAAACTAAAGGTAAGAAAGTTCAAGCTTCACACCCTACTAAAGGTATAGTTATTCACCAGCAAGATGATGAGGAAAGACCTTCCAAGCTAAAGAAGAAGCTACCTAACATTAATCCAAAGGAAAAGGGGAAGAAGCAAATACTATCAGAATCTGAAAATGAAAGTAATTCAGATGATAATATTAGCAAAGTCATGTATAGATTTAATCAGTTAGACCATGATGAGGAATATGCTCTTAGGATGCAAGCTCATATTCGTGAAGAAGACTTGCAAGAAGAACTTGAAGCTAATAGCATTTGCTAAAAGCTAATAGAATACAACAAGAATGGAACATACAAGAGTATGATATGATTCAAGCTAAATTACATGCAAGTGAGCTTCTTGCAGACTCATTGATAGCTGAAGAGAGAGATGCTTATGATGAAGAAGAGAAATCCAAACTGATTAATGATTTTATAAGGGAGCAACAAAAATTCTTTGTTGAAAAGAGAAGAAGAGAAAAGATTAAGCCTCCAACTACCATGCAGATTAGGAATCAAATGATGAACTTTCTCAAGAAAGTTAAGGGTTTCACTCATATTCAGCTGGTTAAGAAGAATTCTGAAGAAATCAAGACTTTGTATGAACAACATAAGAGAACTGAACTGAATTTTGTTGAGATTGGATCTAAAGCAGATAGAATGGCTGTTGAAAACATAGAAGACATTTGCAACAATAAAGGCAATTTGGAAGTGCTCCTAGAAAGGAGAAGGTAAGTTCAAAGGAGGAAGAGACTGCTCAAAGAATGAATAAAGGAGATAAAGCTCAAGATGTTGCTCAGACTAAAAATGTACAAGCAGTACATACACAGTCAACAGTACATACTGAAGAAACGGTACATACAAACTTGGAAGAGGGTTCAACAGAATTTGAAGGAACCTCCAAGGGTGTTAAAAGGAAAAGATCAACAAAGAGGAAGTAAAAAGCCAAGAGGTCCAAGTCAACAGCAGAAGATAGTGATGATGATGATGAGAGCTTGAAAAGGTACTTGAAGATAGTAAAATTTGAAGATCAATGTATTGATACAGAGATTTTTGGAAAGAGATCATCTATTGCTAGATGGATATACTCTATGGATCAAGGACTAGAAGCTCATGGAATTCAAAGAACTAATGGCACAACAAGAATATTCAGACTTTTGGAAGATATTCTTCACATTCTTGACAGACAAGATAATCAGGGTCTTTTCAGGTTAGTTCAAGATGCCAGTGCAGGTAAAACTGAAGTATCACTATTATATAGGGAATTTCTCTTCCTGTATGAACCACACAACTGTGATCAAGAAATGTTGAAGGAATTAGAGAATCGGGTTTCTAGTTACTAAGATATTATAGGTCATGTGGATTGCATATTTTGGATATAGATGATGTTACCTACTATATGCTATAAGAGAAGAGTCATCCATTCAAGAGAAGATTGTTGGAAAGAATGTTGGAACAACAATTGGAAGTTACAGAAGAATCTGTTGATGCTTTGGAGTTGATCAGAATGGTTAAACAACAAATCAAGGATTTGAAAGATGAGGAAGAAGCTGAGAAAGAGCCTTGAGTGTTTGACTTTCAGTCACACTTCACAAATGGTTCTCGGTTCACCATGTCTAACACACATAAGAACTCGCTAGTCCATAAGAAAATAGTTTGTGGTAAAGACTTCTCAAATCCGTTGAAAGCTGGTAGTTTGCTAAAAACTATATGGTTCTGACTCACCTTGTTTCGAGACAAAGAGTTGGCTAGTCCTAGACAAACGGTACTAGGTAAATACTTCATCAAATCCGTTGATTGTTGACAATTTACAAAAAATTGTAGGGTTATCAGTACACCTTATTCTTCATGAATAAAGTATTGGCTATTCCAGAGTGTACGGCTAACTGGTAAAGAATATAACAAATCCGTTGATAGCTGGTGATTTGCTAAAAATCATGAAGCCAATATAGATTGGTTTTTGTTGTTAACTGTTTTATTTCAGGAATGAAGATTACAAGCAAAGAAGTAGTCAAGAATAAAATACTTAGAAGATTTTGTCTCATCAAATCAAGACTGAAGTTCATGATTCAGAGTTCATAGATTTAACTCAAGAAGACAATTACTGTTGCTGCAAAGACAAATGAATGTTTACAAGACACAAGAAGATCATAGTTTGAAGGCAAAGATGATGTTCATGATGTTTGAAGATTATTTTATCAGAAGAAGATCTACATTGAAGTGTTTGGCTACATTCAGTTGGATACAAATACAAATTACCAAGTTCAATCCAAGGATGAAGGAAAGACTGAAGACATGTATTCTAAATACATCCAGTACAAGAGAAACAAGAAGACAACAAGTTATCATTCTTGTTTAGGGCAGGATTGTTGGGATTTATTTGTTAAGTGTCAAGTACTGTTAGTGTTATTGAAGTATTGTTAGTATCTTTCAAGTACCGTTAGTATTAACGTGGTACATAGTAAGTACTACTACTTATAAAGTAAGTATTGCTATATTGATTAGGACGAATATATCTTTGTATAAGATATGTCATAGTTAAAGTTAGAGTATATCTTACGTGATATACTTAAATAGTTAGAATATTGATAATATATCGTCTGTGATATAGTTATCTTTATAAAATATTCTAAGGTTTCTAGGATTCCTTACTCTATAAAAGGAACATAGGTACAATGTCATTCATGTACCTCATTCAAGTCGATTAATAAGAGAATCGAAAAGTTAAACGTAATTCTGTTCTTCTGTGCTTTAGAAGTTAGATTCCGCATAACTTATTTAGCTTGAGTAAGAGTTCTCAAAGTGTTTTAGTTTGATTACAGACTACTATACTAGTTCTTAACAGAATATAGATCCAATCAAATGGATCAACAGGAGGCTCTACTGCTTATGTTATTCGCCCTAATTTGCTATATGTGCTTTGAATGCTATATGTGCAATACATGGTCTGTGCTACCCGATGCTTACTTTGCTAGCATTTACTTGAAAACTTATCACACTACACGTCACATTAGGATAAAGTGCCTACTGTGACTGCCATGCTCAGGTCCATTCCCTTCTTATTACTCGCGAGATATAACTTTTAAACATTATCCCAAAGGCCTGTAGATTTCTCCTTACTAAACAGCCTCTATGTTTGTGTTGTTGTGCAGGTGAACCTTTCTCATGGTTGGCACAAGCACAAATGCATTGGTGGTCGCATCAACACCAATTTCTGATTTAGCGCCACAGAAAAGAGGACGTGTACTTGAAGCAATGGTGTATCGTAGATGGATGGCTAGAAGTCTGCCTATGAAAATTGACCCAACTATCAAATACCTTAATTACTCATGCCTTCTTATCGATAAACATGTCATTTTTATTAACTACACGACACAAAATAGATTAAAGCATGTTCTTTTGTTAACATATATTTGTTTGTGTGGTTGCAGGGAGATGCAATTCAAGCGAACATGGATGTTGCACATGCTTCGCACTTTGAAGCTCTGCTTGGCTATGGAAAGGTTTATCGCATCACAACTTCTTTTGTGAAAAAACAAACCCTTACCAACAAACACTCGATAGGGCCACGACGCTTAGGTTTGGGAAAATCATAAAATTCGAACACCTAGAGGGGCAGGAGAAAAACTACCCACAATATTTTTTTTGATTTTGTCCCATACGACCGACTTGGTACCAGAAAACCATTCAAGGACGCGTACAACAGATGGGTTTATCCACGCCTTACATGTATAACTAAAAAGATCACTCTTTATACTTAAACTACAGCTGGCTAACAGATCCCCTTTTGTTGTTTTAAGATTACTTTGGGTGCATACGATCCATAGGAGACCTTTCTCGGGACGCAAACACTAGAAGAAAGATTACCATTGAAAACTTAGAGTGAGTCTACGTTTCACTAATTTTCCATCATAACATGTTGCCTCGGCAATTACCTCTCCTTTTCATTATCTTTCACATTTTAACCTTTCTTTTTCAACTTTTTTTCACATTTTCCAAGTGGGAGCGCTATAGAATTAGCTCTGTGGGACAACCTTTCTATCAAATTTGACAAGGAAGGTATTGAAAAACACCCTCCTCCTATCATGCTTGCGGTTGGATGTTGCCGAGTTACCGATTACAGAGGTTTGTTATAACCTACCCTATGTCTGACCACCAAATAGTGTTTAAGGAATGCACCTAATGTTCACTGTTGCAGGTTTGGAACTTTCTAGCACATCTGCCACCTTTTGTTACATTGACCCTGACATACCGACGGTCCATCAAGCAAAACAAGCGTATGGTTTCCTATTTAGCTAAAAACAGTTACAAAAGAACGAACACTTGCATATGTTCTGGCCCATTGTAACACACTCACTAACACGCAGGTTTCTTGAGCGTTTTAAATCAACTCCAATGCTACAGGTGAGTAGACACCACTTCAGAGCACCAGATGCATAACAAAAACCTAGCATTGAACCTCGCTCCTCTTTGCTGTTACAAAACCCTGGCGGTTACAAGGTACACTCAAATACTAGACCATATAATATCCACACATGTTAGCTACCATTAAATACATATTGTTTTTTTTACTCAGGGAATTCAATTCCAGTGTATTGCAACTATAACAGACATCGTACGCAACAGAATTTGGTACTATGTATTATGCAAGAAATGCTTAAAAAGGCCTAAGGATTTTGAAGGAACATTTATCTGTGAAGACGGTGGAGAACTACAGGACCCCTTATTCAAGTATGCCAACGATACTCACAAGACACCCACAATAACTAACCAACATAATAACACAATCATACTGTGTGACACGCCAGGTACAGTTTTAAAGCACGTGTTCACGACGGCACTGCCCAGGGGAATTTCACGTTCTTCGATGAATCTGGCTTGCAAGTCGCCGTCCCTTGCGCTTAATTGGCTGCCAAATACAGACAGGTTGATAGGCGTACAATTCCAACCGAACTTGAAGACTTGATTGGACAAACACATATATTTAAAATCCGGTTTACTCCAAACACGAAGAAAGGCTCGGGTGAGTTCATCGTCGACAAGCTCGTCACTACCAAAAAGGTGCTCGAATTAGAACAACCGAAAACATTAATAACAGCAGAAAACCCTTTGCCCGCGACGAACGAAAAAATGCTTGAGTTGGAACAGCCAAAACCATTACAAGACGTTACTCCAAAATCAGATGTGACAGAAATGGCAAGCGCAAAGGAAGCAGCAAACCCTTTGACCTTGACAGATGACCCTCATCTACAAATACCCAACAGCACCACACAGGAAATGCAGGAGCATGAGCCAGGTATCTCTCTCTCCTACAACTTTCTTAGAGCTCACCCATTCATTTTGTATGTATGCAATCAAAATAGTAAAAAAAAACAAACCATTTGAACAAACCAAACATACGAGTACATACCCATATATTATTCAACAAAACAATACACAGCCCTGACAGTCCAACACCATGATTGTCAGTACGAAAATTACACTAGCACAATAACACTCAAAAAATAGAAAAAAATAAATTTTGCCAAGTACAGCAGCCTTGACACAGATTCACACAGACCATTTATTATTGAACACGTTTCGGGACATTCACCGCCACATTTCACTCATACCAATCGCCTTGCAACCTTTCAATGAACCTTTGCATTCGCCCGATGCAGTTGCCAGTCGCACCTGCTTCAGACGATAGCTAGTCACGGAAAGCACAATCCGCATCTTGCAGAGTGTCTAGGAAAGCAACCATGTGGTTAACAAGGGGTTCCCCTTAAACAGTCCTTAACTCTTAGAGAATGTGTCTCCTATCGACAATGCCGATGTTTAGCTGGCGCCACATCTGTTCCATCTTTTGATTCCAGGCAATTTCTCCTTTCATCTCATTCCACAAGTAGGAGACAAACATGTCTGCCCAATCATCTGATAAGGCTTTTGCTTCCATAGCAGCACATCTAGGCCGGTATGTCATTCTTTAGCTTCCTTTTTGCTAAGTTACCTGCAGATATATGTAAGAATGTGTGAAAACAACAATGTTAGCACCCCTTTATATAGCATGCCCACCTCACTTACATTGTGTGATGTAGCGCACTAACACCACCCACTATCACCAGAAACAGTACGCACATCCCAATTCCCATGTTCTGAACCCATCTTTCCAAAAGTTGGCAGAAAAAACAACATACCACTAGGCACACACTTTTCTCATCCTCTTTTATTATGGCTTCTTTTTTTCCCAAAAATAGATACACCGCATGTTTGCTAGGTATATACAGTCTTCTCCAAAAGTAGATACAAACCAACACAGTGACACCACTGAACACCTGTTCACACACTCATTATTATGCCTTTACTTTTTTTCCCAAATATGGATATCAGATTATATTATATGAACATACCATTAAAAAACCCAATGCTTAATAAGCATGACATGAGACCGAAATTAACCCAAAAAACAACCGTGCATATTTTTGTAAAGGCAAACATGCTTGCAGATGGCATTTGAGAAGTCTACGATAGATAGGCTAACACATACGAACCACTGGATTGCAACATTTAAACAGAAACACAATATATTACAAAGAAACAGAATACATATAAAAAGAAAGCACACACACCGTGTTTTCAACAAATACACGCTAAAAAAACAACACACCACAGGCACGCTGTCGAAAAACGAATGGCTGCTACCGTTTATTCAAATACTGAAAACACATTGCTTTACACTGATCACAAGATCGCATAAAAAGCTCCATTTCATAGATTCGGCCTAATTTCAGTCTCACACGTTGCCTTGTAACCTTTGGATGAATCTTTCCATCTGTTTGATGCGGTTGCTAGCCGCAGCTGCTTCAGTTGCGAGCTGGTCGCGGAAAGAGCAATCTCGATCTTGCAAAGTCTGTAAAAAATCCACCATCTGGTTGACGACCAATTCCCCTTGAACAGTCCGCAACTCACAAACAAGGTGTGTCCTATCAACAATGTCACTATTCAACTGCCGCCACATCTCTTCCAACTTCTCCTTCCAGCTCATTTCTCCTTACATCTCATCCTACAAGTGGGAAACAAACATGACCGCCCAATCGTCCGATTGAGCAGCTTCCTCCAAAGCAGCGCACTTGGGCTGATATGCCATTTGCAGTTTCCTTTTAGTAAGTTACCTGCAAATCTGTGTGAGAATGTGTGAAAACAAACATGTTACCACCCCCTTATATACCACTGCCTCCTTACTTGCATCATCTAATGTCAAACACTAACAACGCCCACTATCAATACAAACAGTACCCACATCCCAAATTACGTGGTTCTGTACGCACCTTTCCAAAAGTAGATAAAAAACTCGCATTACCAACAGCCACAAACAGTTCCCGTACTCAATAATTATGCCTTACCAAAAATAGACACACCACAAATTTGATGCCTGTATGGAAATTTTTCCAAAGATAGATAAAAAGCCCACATCAACACCACTAAATAACTGTTCACATACTCCATTATTATGCCTTATCTATTTTCCCAAAAAAGTATATGATATTATATTATAGAAACAAGAACCATGCATTTTTTTGGATAGCCAAACATGCTTGCTGATGACATATGAGAAATTCTATACAGATAGACAAACACATAGAAACAACTCGATCCTAACATTAAATGACAGATAAAATATATTACAAAGAAGACGAAATACATTTTCAAAAGAAAGAACGTACAATGTGCTTACAACACGTAAAACATAAAGAACAACACATCCCAGGCACACATTCCACAGACGAATGGCTGCTGCTGTTTATTGAAACATTCAAAACACGTTCCTTCCCGCTGATCACAAAGATCGTATGAAAACCTCCATCTCATGAATTCGGGCATCCGATTCATCCATCAGCCCTCTCAGCTTACAAAGCTCAGCAACGTCCCGCTCTTGCATCACATTCAAAAGGCCAACCATTCGGTGCACGCGACGGTCATAAGTTAGGAAAGAGAGCTCCAACATGAAAATAGCCATGTCATCAATAGCACCACTCACCTCGTGATGCAGAGATTCAATCCTAGCCCTCTGGTCCCTCTCCTCTTCAACCCTCTGATTCAAATAGAAGTAGAAACAATCCCCATAATCGCTTGAGTTCCAAAGCAATTGCAAGGCCTCAAGTACAACTCGCCAAGTCATTCTTTTTGGCATAAATGTCTTGGTATACCTGTTGCCTCCTATGGCACACTTAAATAGATGCTCTCTACGTACAGTGTGGGCATGTGACATTGGATCCCTTTTTTTACTTAGTAGCACTAGACAGCAAACCATACAACAGTTGCAGACTCAAAACTATGGACCTCATTCAACCACACACTAAGAAGCAGATATGCCCCACTCCTAACAGCAGGCCTGCTATGTGCATCCAAAGAAGTGTGAACAGACTCAGTTAGAACCACACATAACTCACTGTTACCAGCAGGCCTACTTTCTTTACTTTAATCATACATAGGCTGAACATATTCATAAACTTCGATGCATTAACCTATCGTATGCTTCTATCCCATTAACATTCTTATTAAATTCTTACATTTTTATCTTTCTAACCCTGTATAATTACAACAGGAAAGAAAAACAACTCCGAAGAGAAGACACCTTTAATTGCTAGCACTACTGGAACCCAAAGCCCACCCCGTACCCCTTCACAACAAATCAAGAAAGCAGAACCAGGTATGTTTCTATTGCACTCGGACCCTAAACATAGCATTTATTTTCCTTTAGACTTGCTTCGTATACATACGGACAAACCCAAAAAAAACTTAAAATAAACATATTAGCACACACAACAACATTTTTAAATTAACAACATGCAAATGCCAACACATTGTCCGCACAGCGCACAAGTCGCGATGTGCGTACTAAACAACGAAGATCAAGGGTAAACACACACTACCCTTACTTATTATACACACGCGCTCCCAAAAAGCTTGACTATGACATTGACAAAAAACAAAAGATAAAAAAAAACAACAACGCAATTAATAATGGACCCATCACGAGACCATCCCACTTTATTAACGTTCCACACGACTGCACTTTCACAAACCTTCAAACACGAACACTCAACCAGGCCGACTTCCTGTTAGCTGTGCCATGTACCCCTCTTTTTCACGGATGCGTTTCACAGCCGCCTCAACCTCCCTTGCAAGTCTGTCACGAAATGGGCACTCAATTTCCATTGTTTTTCTCAGTTAAGCTACTATAAGGTCAACGTCCCGGTCACCTTTGACCGTTCTCAGCTCTTGGCGCAAATGCTCACAGGCCACAACACCCATATTTGCCTCTACGTACAAAGTTTCCATCTTAGTCTTCCAAGCCTTCTGAGCTGCAATGTCTTTGCTGATGTAGCACATAAACATGTCAGGCCAGTTATCTGACTAGGCTTCTTGCTGTAACTCATCACATCTAGGACGAAAGGCCATGTTTTTTTTAACGAATTCATACACAAGAACTCCTGGGAATTGTTAAAAACAAATACTCTTTCCATGCTTTGAATAGAATAAACTCCATTCATTCCTACACTCAATCAACACAATCCACTATCGTTCTTATCTTTAACTACAGTCTCCACCTACACCCTACAATACCACCACTTGCCATTTATACGGTAGTGTCCCAATAATTTAAAAAGCTAAAACACAACTAGCGCCTGCAAACAAACATATCCACATTTGGAAAAAAATATATTTGCTTTATATGACCAAACACAAAAACCTGTACCAATATTCACAGTCTCCCACTGTTCCCACACCCTTTTGTCTTTTCAATCTTCAAGATTATTAAATCTGGAATTTTAAAAGTAAAACATGCCTTTAATTAAAATACGCATAACTAGAACTTAAACATTTCACATTATAAAGGGCCTAAGCTACCCTTAATACACAATACAGTAGAAACAAATACAACACAAATAACACACGAACAAAACACAAACAAGCAGCAGGATTGTTGGCAAACAACACAGCTACAGGTACCGGCCTATGCAGCCACCTAACAACCAACTTTATTAAGAACCTAAGAAACTCACAACCTTACACCAGCAATCACCTACGACACCTCACATGCTTTGGATAAAGGACTCAATTTCGTTCACACGAAGATCGCACGCATCCATCAATCCTTGCAAGTGGAGAAGCTCTGCTTCGTCACGATCTTGCATGTCCAATAACAAACACACCATTCTGCCCACAAGCGCTTTTGGGCTGGTGCTAGACAGCTCGCTTATAAAAGCATCCCTCTCAGCAACAACAGCTTTCTTCCGCCCATACAGAGATTCAAACCTACCCCTCCAAACCATCTCATCGTCCACCTTCTGCCGCAAATACAAGTAGAAACAGCTTCCAAACTTATCAGAACCACATTGCCTTTGCAAAAAGTATATAATTTGCCTCCAAGCCATTTTTCTAGAAACTTATTAGTACCTATCTTATCTAAGCTGTGTTGCACTTGCCTGCGCTATCACGGTTATATACAATTACATGACCCCAATTGTATCCACAACACATTGGATACCTTACATTATTTAAAAATATATGGCCAACAAAATCTGCCAACCCTTTCACAACCATCTTTAACAATGTTAATGCAAAGCAATACCTAAAAACAGTGTTAGTATTAATTAACCTTTCTTAGTTTTGATCACGACCAATTATAAAGACATTTATTGTCAATCACAATCATAAAATGAATTATCTAACAAACACTATCATCTAGGTAATAATCATTACACTAACATATCTTAATCATGCTTAGTGATCATAAAAGTGATTAGCCTTAAAACTCACTTTTGTCAAATGTAACAAAATATTTTTAATAAAATTTATTTTTAAGAAAATGTTTTATTAAAATGAAAATGTAAATTTGAATATGGCATATTCCAAATGCCATAAGAATATCCTTTTAAGGTTTAAACAACCTCGGATATTTCAAATTCACTAAAAGACAAAAAGGAGCAGAGTCTACTCTCCGCGGTTCCTTAAGTGCCTACGCGGTTCACTATCGATAAGGAACCGCCTGGGTAGTTAAGGAACCGCCCCCAGGTAGCCTTTGGGATCTTGTCTCCTATAAATAATGAATCAAATCTGCACTTTCATCAACCCTTTTTGGACATCTTTTTCAGACTTCTTTCTTGTTTCTAATCCTAATCATTTGTAAATGATCACTTAATGTTTTAAGTATGTTTACGTATGATTATCTTCTTGATCTCCTTCTTTACCTTGTCCAAAGAGAAGATCACTCACACACTTGTGATGTGATTAAAGATGAACCTTGATGAAGATCATTCTCTCCTAAAGATCTAATCATGTTCATCATTTGTTTATTTGTATCTTGTGTAAATCCAATGTATTTGTGAATACTTGGAATAGTTGTATTCATCCAAGCTATGTGTAAATACTTGGACTAGAGTTGTGTAAATCCTTTGCATATGTGTGTGCTTGGATTTGTGTTGTGTAGATCCAAGCTACAAGTTTGTACTTGGATATGTTTAGTTGAGTTGTAATAAGTTGTGTTAGTTCTCACTAAACTATAAAGTGATCACTAAACTATAAAGTGATGAGTAGTTGTGTTGTGTGAAGTTCTCACTTAGCTTCAAAGTGAAGAGTCGTGAATATTGGTTCTAGCTTTGGATTGGAACTCAATATCTAGCCTTGTGTCGGAAAATGGTGAAGTGGGCAACGTTGTGAAGATTGGTTCTAGCTTTGGATTAGAACTCGACATCTAGCCTTGTGTCGTAAAATGGTGAAGTGGGCGACGTTATGTAGATTGGTCCTAGCTAAGATTAGGTCTCGACATTTAGCTTAGTGTCGGAAAATAATGTAAGCGACGTTGTAAGGTTTTCTCCGCCAAGAAGGGAGCTTGTGGATATAGTGGAAATCTCGAGTAAGGTGTACTCGAGGAGTGGAGTAGGAACGAGGATAGAGCCTCGTTGACGAACCACTGTAAATCTTGGTGTCTTCCTACTAGGTTTTTTCTTTACTTACTCATTACTTACATTCATTATCATTATACTTACTACATATTGTTAACGTATTAGAATTGAACTTAATCATTATGCAACTAGCTTTCAAGTAAATGATAGTTTTAGCACTCACCTACTTGAAAGGAATTTTAATTACGAGATAAACCGATGAGAAACTATTCAACCCCCCTTCTAGTTTCTACAATTGGTATCAGAGCGATGGTGACACAAGATCTTTGAAGTATATTGTACTTTAAAACTTGGGTCGATCCATTGTCTCCTCAAATTAGAAGGATAAATTGTACTAAAGTTTTTCTTTAGTCAAAACTATTTTTTGTTGAAAATAAGCCTTTTCAATTGTTAATATTGCGTTTTACCTAAATTAGTAGTATTAATGCATTTTAGATTTACTCTTGAAATGTATCTACTAGTTTGCATCTTGTTATGTGTAGGTACTCATGAAGATAAATCTTTCTATTGATTGTGGGTTGAGTTACTTACACTTGTAGAAGACTCATCTTCTTTGATTTCCAACATCATTGAATGATGATATCAAGATGGGTAGGAGTGATACTAGTCTTTGAAGACTTAGTAGTCACTATTAGTCATAGTTGGGCTTTGCGTCGGTTCCTTGAAAGCTCGGAATGCAATTTATGGCCAAGGTACGCTTTCGTTCTTCCACACGCCCTTTTGATCATTTTTTATCATTAATTGAATATATGCTTGTTCTTGGCATCCTTGCCTTGACATTTATTTGTGGTTTGTGATTCTTTCCTTTTTCCCTCTCAAACCTTCATTGCTTAGATACTTGACTCACTATGGAGATATAGGGTGAGTTAGTAGAAGCTTAAAGTATCAAGCATGATTTCCATGGTTTGCACCCTTACGGTTAGTAGGCCCAATATCATGTGTAACTTGTGCAATTAAGCTCATCTCTAGGATGATTAGTGAATCCCTTGAGATACCAAACTACTTCATTAAGTTGTAGGTGGATCTTACACATTTGGAATTGAAATATTCCAAGGATATTGTTATTGTTAATCCTAGAAATAATTATCTGATCATGTGGGAGAGAAAGTAAATTTATACTTTGCTCATGTTTTGAAATAGAATAAGACTACTCTTGAAAATGATCTTATTATATGCATCAAAATTGCTTGGTATAATTCATTACCAAATCCGTTTAGACTTACGCCGGAAAGGCACGTCTTAAACCACTATATATGACACAAGCTCTTCGTCTCCTCAATTTGAAGAATGTCGTTTATCTCTTGAGCAATATTCTTGGTCTTGATTCACTTCCCTTGACTCCTCTCCCCGTTGCTTCTTTGCTACGAGTAGTCGTTTATCCGTTTCGGTCTTTTCCTATATCGATTCAACTCTTAATCCTTCAATAAAGCATTATTACCTAGTGTTGTGGTGATCCAATGATATCCTAAAAGGTTTAAGATATATTTTTAAGTACTTTAAAAAATTTGGTTTTCAAAAATTCTTTATTTTTCTTTGATAAAAACCGGCCACTATAGGCGGTTCTTTATCATGCGCGGTTCAAATGTGCGGTTCCTTATCAATAAGTAACCGCGGGCAGAAACTTCGCTAAAGTGCCAGTTTTATTAAAATATTCCTATTCAAACAAAACCTCTCTCCCTCACACACACAGCCGACGAAAATACCCAGTTTTTCACCATTGTTGTTTTTCCAAAACCTTCAATTACTCAAGATCAATTGATTACGATTTGTGGGTTTCACTCATCCTGCATCCAAGATCAATTATCTGTAAGTCATTTCTTTCAATTTCATCTAATTTGTTCTAGGGTTCATAGATTCATAATTAGGGCTTTTTAAAATTGACATTGAATTAGAACCTTACTAGGAATAAGAGTTGACATAGTATTGTTACTATGATTCCTTAGATTCATATTCATTGAAATTTCAGTAAAACCCACTTGTAGAACACATCCGAATTTTGACTAAATAATTTTGGTTAATTGATGGAATTGATATGAACCCATGAACAAGTTGGTAATGGCATTGTTAAATGCTTACCTAAAAACCTTGTTTTGAAAAACCAATTTTCAAAGTTCATTGTTGATCTTACATGATCAATATGTTATTTTCAATAATGAACTAGGTACATTGTGAATATGAGAATGATAAGGATTAAACCTTGGTTTGTCAAGATATTGATGAAACACATTCTCCTCTTTTTGATTTTTGGTTTATATGTAACATATGAGTAATTAGGTAAATACTTTTGTGTTTATTTAGGTACTAATCATGCCTTTGGAATTTCAACAAGACCACCAATACACTAGACAATATATGCCAAACTTTTCCGAAATGTGTGCTTCCCCTCAACTTACAAACACCTATTCCTCACTCCAAAAACGTTGCTTTCACGAGGGTAGAGTTGTCGAAGAGTATATTGAGGGATATACATATACTCGATCGATGTTTGGAGAAATTGGGTTTGATTGTTTGTTGGACATCAAAGAGGATATATATCCCGAACTTCTCTTAGAGTTATTTAGCACATACTCTCTCATTTATGATAACGGTAGAGTATATGTTAAGTTCATCCTTGAAGGTCGACTCATTAAACTCTCTCTTGAAGACTTTGGTCAAGCTCTTCGTGTTCCATTTGTGGGCACTTGTCGATTTACTGATAAATGGAAACTTGATTATCTTCTTGAACAAATTGACTGTGGTCCAGATGAAAATGAAGAGATTTACCTTGACTACATTCTTGATGTCATTTGTAAAGAGCGTAGTGGAAACGTTGTAAGAAGCCTCCACTCTACCAAGCGTCGAGTAAAACGCTATGAGGTTCTCTTAAGCGACCTAAATGATTGTATGGTCCGTTGGGCCGACATCCTTAGGGAGAATGTATTTTGTCTTGGCGGAAACCAGGATCATATTCCGGCGTGTATGGCGCACATGTTATGTTGCATCGCTACCAACACCAAGTACAATCTCGCATACTACATCGCTCGACGAATCACTTATGCTCTTTCCAAACCCAAAACAAATCTTTCCTATGCCATGCTCCTTACTCGCCTTCTTAAGAAGGTTGGTGAAGACTATCCCGACATCAACATTTCTCGCTTTCGTTCGGTTGAACGTGTCATGCTACCATTCAAAAGGTACAACCACGAAAAGCTAGAAGTGATCGAGGTTCGAGAAATCCGATCCACAAGAGTCCGATGATGAGGACTTTGATATGTCACCAAGTGATGGTGGTGGCGTAGGCACAAGTGCTCATGTTGGTTCTTCGATTAACTCCCACCCATCCATGGACACTTTCATGGAAGGTTCAGAAGAAATCATCCCTCCTCCTCACTATGCTACTAGTGGACTTCTTGAAAACTTCAGTCTTGAGGATGTCTATCGAGCTAATCTTAAAACCTAAGGTGAGTTGTATGATCATCGAGTGGAGTCAAGAGGACCGTTCAAGAACATAGCCAAATTTATCAAGGGACGTGGCAAGAAGAAGAAATGAAGCTTGGTTTATCAAGGTTAACATGTTTGTAAACATGTTTGAATTATTGAACTTTTTATTTTTTTTTTCTTGTTGTTTTTAGGATATTATGTTTGCTAAACTAATACTTTGTGTTGGGATTACTTAGTATTTTAATCCTAATCGTCTATGCTATTGATCATTCAATTTGCATAGCTTTGTGCATATTATGTGTTTGTTAGCTTCCTAGTTTTTTATTTATAGTTAACTTTGGCTTGCTATTTACTTGTGTGAAATCTGGGCTAACCAAAGTTTGAGGAAGTGAAAATTTTTGACACCACTGGTCGCGGTTCCATATCGAATCCGTGGTTCCTAAGCGATAAAGAACTGCGGCCCTACATAAGGAACCGCCTATCGTTGCTTCGTCAGAATCTTTACTTTACACTGTTTTCCTTAATTTGTGTAAAACTTTGATAAATTTTTTGCAAAAACCTACACTTTCCTAAACTAGGCTACCTAATTTCATTATTCACCTAAAATGATTTTAACCCATTACTAGTTTGGATCATCCCCTTCTCTTCTTAAACCCTCCATTATTGATTGTGTTCTTCATCCCTTCAACTCTTCTATAAACGTTAACATACAACCATGGTATCCACTAGAACATCCAATTCCTCCAAAACTTCCTCATCCAAAAGAAACCTTAAGATGAAATTCAAGTTTCCTAAACTTGGCTCTCCATCTTCTCACAAACCAAAAAGTGAAGCCTCACCTATTCTCATCTCTTCATCACTTTCACCACCACTTGCTTCATGGAAGACAAACTCAACCCATGGTACTAACCATTCACATGGTTCTACCTCCTCTTCATTCCAATCAAGAATGAATGAGTTTTCCTCACCACTCACTTCTAGTCCTCCCTTAAATGTGAATGCTCAACCTCAACCTCATCAAAGAATTCCCTTTGTTTTTTATCCTCTTCCTTTCACTCTACCAAATTCACCCATCTCTCCCATATCACCCTTGGATACCATACCTTCTTTACATCCTCCTCCCTCTAACACTCCACTCTTGGGTGTTCCCATTTCCCGTTTCTTAGGTGATCCATACTTGTTGGATTTCCTCATGCACAATAGAACCAATTGTCCTTGTTGCTTGAACAACTTCCACCTCATTGATATCCTTAGGTTGGAGATGATTGGGGCTCACATCAAGTTGCAAAGCTTTTTGGTGGACTTATTTGCCAATCCTCCTCCTCTTAGGAGATGAATGATGATCTTTTAAAATCAAATGTTTTAAAAAGAAGGTCAAGCCAAAGAGGACTATGAATTCAAGACCTAGTTTTAGCTATCTTTGTATTAGTTTATTGTCATTTCCTTTCTTGTATTTCCTTTCCTTTGTGAGCTTTGAATGAAGATGATTTATGGATTTAGTTTTGTGTGTTTCAACCTATGTGGTCACAATAATCAACTTCAATTTATTTAAAATTGAACCTAAATCTATCACAACCTCTAAAAACTTGACTTAAAATTGGATCAAAATGTTATCTAAATATTTTGTCACCCTTTGTCAAGACATTATTTGTGAATGTGTTGCTTTTATGCAACCCTAGCATACTCTAGTGCTAAATGAGGTAAAATCCAAGATTTGCAAAATTTTGAAAAAGTCTTATTTTTCTTCAAAACTTTTGAAGATCATGGTTTGATGTCCCCTGGACGCGGCTCCTTAGCCCCCAGGCGGCTCCATATCGAAATGGAACCGCGGGCTCCATTAAAGAACTGCGTACAGGAAAGCCGTTCTTGGCTTATATTTGGTCTTTCTTCTTTGACCATTGTTTTGGTTAAGATTATTTGTTTACCCAATTTGGCTAAACGTTCCCTAAAACCTTTTATTTTCATTTCAAATCTTTGCCTTGTCTATTTTCTTTAAATTCTTCTCTTTTGGGAGTTCTTCTCTTCATCCCTCATAATGCCTAATTCTTCCATTCCTAACCTTGACATTTCTTTGTCACAATCTTCTCAACCTAAAGCTTCTTCTTCTAAGCTTTCAAAGAAATCGAAAATCTCGGTTCGACCTATTTGGATAAAGAAGAACAAGAATCCTCATGATTCCTCTTCTCCAAAGCCTTCCAAGAACTTTTCTTTTTCTCCGATCAAATATTGGAATGAGACTTACTCTATAAATCTAATTACCAGAGAAAAGGAAATTCTTCCACCACCACCTAAACCTTTCAACTCTCCTCAACTCAATGACCTATCTTTTTTCCCTAATCTCGCTAGGCATTGTGAAAACATCTCTTATCCATTATCTCCCTCTCCACCAAACTCAACTTTTGATGGACCTCCCCCATCTAACGACTTTGTTTTGCACCATGTTCCTCGTGTGCTTGTTGCTAGTTTCAACAAATTGAACTTGCTCATATTTATGACAAGCTAAATTTTCTTGAATTCCTACTCACTCGACCTCCTCTCAAAGTTTTCGTTCGCGTGAACAAAACTTCGAATGATGCCTTGTCGTCTTTCTTTTCCAACTAAAGCACATTTTCTACTTTAGTTGTTTGAGTCAATAAAACTTAAGCAATCTTGGAAGATTATCACTATTAGTGTAGCTTATGCTTTGTGGTTTATTTTCCATATTTTTTGCTTTAAATATTTATATTGTGTGTATGAATATTTCTCTTGTATGTTATTTCATATTTGTGTAATATGAATGTTATGTGTGTCATCTTTCCCACTAATTCTATTTCACACATTTGTTAAAGATTTGATCATGGCTAAAACTTAAAATTAATTATGGGTGATTCCATAAATTCTAAATTTTAACCCTTGACATTTTAATCATCTTTGATTGGTTTGGATGTTTCTTTTCTTCCTTTATTCCACCAATTAAACTATGATGTTGTCAATACACACTCTTTGGACATACTTAGCAAATGCTTGCTTCTAATTTGAGATTTCTTTTCCTTCTCCCTCTCAAGTTAGTTAGTAGGTAGCGCACATACATACATTGGTGTTTCTTTTTGTTCTTCTAACCTTTGTGTAGCATGTCACCTTAGCTCATTTACTTGGTGCCCCAAGCAAGGGGGAGTAAGCACCAAGGGGGGGCTACTAGCAAAGTCCGGTTCTTTTCTTCTTCAAAGACTTGTGCTAACCTTTTTGCTTCAACAAAGGGGGAGAAATGATAGTGATAAACTCGTTAATAATTCTAATAAACATGTATTTTACGTAAATGAGTTTATAGTTTGTCGTAATCAAAAAGGGGGAGATTGTTAATGCAAAGCAATACCTAAAAACATTGTTAGTATTAATTAATCTTTCTTAGTTTTGATCACGACAAATTACAAAGACATTTATTGTCAATCATAAAACGAATTATCTAACGAACACTATCATCAAGGTAATAATCATTACACTAACATATCTTAATCATGCTTAGTGAGCATAAAAGTGATTAGCCTTAAAACTCACTTTTATCAAATGTAACAAAAGATTTTTAATAAAATTTATTTTTAAGAAAATGTTTTATTAAAATGAAAATGTAAATTTGAATATGGCATATTCCAAATGCCATAAGAATATCCTTTGAAGGTTTAAACAGCCTCAGATATTTCAAATTCACTAAAACACAAAAAGGAGCGGAGTCTACTCTCAGCGGTTCCTTAAGTGCCTACGCGGTTCCCTATCGATAAGGAACCGCCTGGGTAGTTAAGGAACCGCCCCCAGTTAGCCGTTGGGATCTTGTCTCTTATAAATAGTGCATCAAATCTGCACTTTCATCAACCCTTTTTGGACATCTTTTTCAGTCTTCTTTCTTGTTTCTAATCCTAATCATTTGTAAATGATCACTTAATGTTTTAAGTATGTTTACCTATGATTATCCTCTTGATCTCCTTCATTACCTTGTCCAAAGAGAAGATCACTCACACACTTGTGATGTGATTAAAGATGAAGCCTTGATGAAGATCATTCTCTCCTAAAGATCTAATCATGTTCATCATTTGTTTATTTGTGTCCTATGTAAATCCAATGTATTTGTGAATACTTGGACTAGTTGTGTTCATCCAAGTTATGTGTAAATACTTGGACGAGAGTTGTGTAAATCCTTTGCATATGTGTGTGTGCTTGGATTTGTGTTGTGTAGATCCAAGCTACATGTGTGTACTTGGATATGTTTAGTTGATTTGTAATAAGTTGTGTTAGTTCTCACTAAACTATAAAGTGATGTGGTTATGTATCGTGAGTTCTCACTAAACTATAAAGTGATGAGTAGTTGTGTTGTGTGAAGTTCTCACTTAGCTTCAAAGTGAAGAGTCGTGAAGATTGGTTCTAGCTTTGGATTAGAACTCGACATCTAGCCTTGTGTCAGAAAATGGTGAAGTAGGCAACGTTGTGAAGATTGGTTCTAGCTTTGGATTAGAACTCGACATCTAGCCTTGTGTCGTAAAATGGTGAAGTGGGCGACGTTGTGTAGATTGGTCCTAGCTAAGATTAGGTCTCGACATTTAGCTTAGTGTCGGAAAATAATGTAAGCGACGTTGTAAGGTTTTCTCCGCCAAGAAGGGAGCTTGTGGATATAGTGGAAATCTCGAGTAAGGTGTACTCGAGGAGTGGAGTAGGAACGAGGATAGAGCCTCGTTGCCGAACCACTATAAATCTTGGTGTCTTCCTACTAGGTTGTTTCTTTCCTTACTCCTTACTTACATTCATTATCATTATACATACTACATATTGTTAATGCATTAGAATTAAACCTAATCATTATGCAACTAGCTTTCAAGTAAAAGATAGTTTTAGTAGTCACCTAATTGAAAGGAATTTTAATTAGGAGATAAACCGATGAGAAACTATTCACTCTCCCCCCCCCCCCCTTCTAGTTCCTACAAACAGGATCATTCAGTGATATGTCATACATGCCACACATTCTAACCAAGGCATTGTACATGTGCATCTACAGTCATAAAACTTAATGACAGTTTGACTAAATTGTAACCACAAATAAACCATGCCAACAACAGTTGTAGTATGTATTCATACTACCCTTGGTATACATAAAATTACAGTCCATATACGTATGTCGTTTCTTTAAAACCAGCAAATACATTAACAGTCACTGGTTCCATCTAACTCCTTATTATTATGTATCTATAAACAGGTACCCCAACAACAGATGTTATTAGCAAATTCGCAGAAACAGTTGTAGATGCCTTCAAGACAATAGAACATTTGGGCAAACGAAGGTCCTCAAAGAGAGCCCTCTTCACTGACTCAGAGCAACCACCGAAGAAAGAAAAGAAAACCTAGAACGACGAACAACAAAAATCAGCAATCTTTTGGGGAACAAACTTATTATGCAAACTATTATAATCTATGTAATGTATAACTCACGGATGGACATGGCTCTTAGTATTTGTGTTTCATATAATCACTGCATTTCCTTTTATAAAACTAAGTTTTCCCAGCCATTTACCTCTAACGCTTATTCACAACGCATCGCCCAACAGCAATATCACAAGACAGTGAAACATTCCCATCAACTCCCGCCCTTCGCCACGGCGAAGCGCGGGCATAAATCCTAGTCTTATATATAGAGTAGTATATGGGCAGATGATATGTACATGGAGCGTGTTTATTTGCACATAGAAAATCAAAAGCAAAAGGCAATTATGCCCTTAACAATAATATAATTGTGTACATAGTCATTTGGTTTGATTGAAGTTTTATCGAAAGTCAAAACCCTGCCATTATGGAGTGACGCCTCTACTTCCGGCTGCCTCCATTCCTTTTCCGACTAACTCTTATGAAAAAGCGACTTATTTGAGGTCTACGCTCCGTACCAATACATAAACCCATTATTAACGAATCTTAATCTTTTTCGTACACACAAAAATAATGTGTAGAACACTCACACGGTCACACACCCTTATGTGTGTTACCTTCATTGACAACCCATACCCACCATTACATTAACCTACCTTCGGTGACCATTATATTTGATATTCATCAAAATTATCGACACATCCCCCATCATTGTAACCTAGTGACGACAAAACATATCAACGACATCTAACGATGTCTCATCTCTTCCCACATCTATTTTGAAGAGACCTGATCACTATATACTTGTGCCTTACCAGTACCACATCTAATTCTTTTTCTATAAATGACTTTCGCTTTGATGCTACTCTGTTAATTTTTCTAGAAAGACCATCAAGTATGATATATTGATATTCTATTTTTGCTCCAATTTATGGAAGCGAATGTGGAACGAGAGGTGTCCACGGTGAAAGACATTATTATATAGGTATGTAACCCACCGTGGGTTAAAATGGCATGTCCTATGGATTGGGACTGGGAGAGAAAAAGAACTCCTAGGTATGGAGTCAATTTTGTTTTACACGTAAAGAAGGTAAGATATAATGAGGGATATCTTAGTCAAGTCACATAAAACATCCGTATGCGTATAAAAACAGTCCGTGTAATTATCAATTCCCTGTTAAAATTTGTTTCGCACTTATCGAGCTCTCACAATAAGTTTTTTCCACGCGCTTTTTTTCATCTCGCTCACATCTTACATATTAAAAAATAATTCCCTGCACGTATTTCCTCCCTTCCCTTTCACTCGCTCCACCGACCTATATAGTATATCCAAGAACCCCACTTCCTCACACACATAGTATATACTAAAACACACTTCCATATCCATCTTTAAATATCTCACTTCCAGATACATCTTTAACAGATCTTAAACAGATCATAACAACGTCAATGAATCAATTGGACAAACCATCGATGACCCACACATATACATGCAGTGGATCATCAAAAAGAGAGTTGGGGATTAATTGTTGGATTTGTTTATGAAGATTTGGGATTTTTTTGTTGATGAAAGATTGTTGCGGAATTTAAAAAGGGATCATGTATATAATAAAGGTATATACATGTTTTGGGATGTGATTATTTAATTCAAATTTGTATTTTAAGTGTTTGGAATGATTAATTTTAATGTTTTTGTTTTGGTTGCATATTGGTGTATCCGGGGGTTAAGAGAAAGGATGAAGGTGTGAGGAACTGATTGGTGTAAGTTTAGAATTAGATTCAGTGTTCGTGTTTTGTTATGATTCTGCTCCAAACTCATTTAAACGACCCATGTGTAACCTTATAGGCTTTAAAGTAAGCTAAAAAGACAGGAAACACGACGTATGCCACGAGTCACATACGCAAAGCGAACGACAACACAGACATAGTTGGATCGAGTTTGATTGACAGCCAAGGTAAACATCTTTTTCGCATTGTCATCTGCTTGGTTTGACATCTTCATATACCAACTTTGGTCGACAGTCATTATTGATGTCGTCATTGTAGTTGCCTATTTTGTAAATAGCTTGCAAGAAATGGGGAATGAGGTGAGACGTTTTTACCTTATATTACCTTAAATTGTTACGTATTTAATAGTAACTGTTGGTTAATGTTCATTTTAAACCAATGCTGACATTTGTATTAGGGAAACCAAGCTTCTAATAACAGTAGAAATCGAACCTAGTAAATTGTGATCGGCCAATTACTGAGAAATGGCACGGGCGTGGTATTAGTGGTAGAGAAAAAAGAAAAATCTATATTTCCCTCTAAATCTTATCGGGGTCGTGGCTGATTTTTCTTGAAGAATCAACAAGTGGTCTTGACAGGTACACCAACCTTTTAAATAAGGGCTAAAAACGTTTAGTATAGATGCCAATATGGACGGGTTGGGGAAATTTTAATCGAGTTGTCTAGCAGGTTTAGTTTCCATTTGATTTAAATAAAGTATTTACAAAATTAACTATATGTATGCATTTTTTGTCTTAAAGAACTATTTTCGCATTTTAAACAAAAAATAACTATTTTCCATATTACATGAGCTTATTTTTTAGGCCACGCTTTTATGCTTTATGTTTGGGAATACAGATGGTAACATTTTTTTACTTATTCTTCGTTTTACGTCGCCTTAGAAATTATGGACATGAAAACCTGCTGGAATTGTTAGAATACCAATATCTTTGGCGTGATGTGTCAACTCGAGTGATGAAGTTGGAAACTACTATTTTTTCAGATATCTTACAAAGCACAGGTTGGCCACCTGATCAGAACCTTTGGAAACTAAAATCAGTTGTTGGACCGTGCTATGGAGGCTGTGATGAGTAGCAATGGCTTCGATCAAACCGAGGTTATATTTGTGGATCTATTTTTTTTGCTTTTTGAATATGAAGTTTAGCGAGTTTTAGAATTTACAGTTTTCCGTGTTGTAGATTGTAGTGTTCCCCTGCAGCTATCAACTGAACTGTGAAACTGTTATCTGATGGGACACATTGGACTACGCTTGTCGATGGTTCAGGTTGTCATGGTAGGTATAAATTTTGTTTATTAAGCTATGAATGAATTTGGAGCTGTGGTGAGCCAACACCTTCGATGCCACCGGTATAAAAACGTATGTATTATTACGATAAATGTATGCATAGAGAAACATTAATGTGGATTATATATCTTATTAAACCCATGTGCTTTTTGAACCAGGTTACATGTACTCCCAAGTTGCTTGCACGATACATTGGGACTGCTGTTGGCCATCGTTAGAGAATTGTATATGGGGGGTTGTGTTGGAAATACGTTTTACGTATTAGAAAGATCGGTCACTCCAACAATAGTCTAAGTAGCAGCTCATAGTTTAGTTAACTTAATATTCAAAAAACAAGGCCAAGTCAATCCTACAACCTGTGTAGGCCAGATCTTATTAAACCCACGTGCTTTTTGAACCAGGTTACATGTACTCCCAAGTTGCTTGCACCATACATTGGGACTGCTATTGGCCATCGTTAGAGAATTGTATATGGGGGGTTGTGTTGGAAATACGTTTTATGTATTAGAAAGGATCAGTCACTCCAACAATAGTCTAAGTAGCAGCTCATAGTTTAGTTAACTTAATATTCAAAAAACAAGGCCAAGCCAATCCTACAACCTTTGTAGGCCAGCGGCCCATTGTAAGCCCAAGCCCATCTCATGGGCTTGGGTATATAAACCCTCTCCTTAGTTGGAGAGGGTGTTGGCAACAAGGGTGTTGTTTCTTGTTTCTATAGAAGGCAAAACTTTGTTAAAACTTCATTAAATCAATTGATATCTACATACTCGACAATGAGACTACTCAAACAGCGACTACATCTCTTTCAATAGAACACGAGTCAACAATTGAGGGGGAGCAATTGTCCAGCATTCAGAATATTTGATGCCAAAAGTGCCAAGGTCACTAATTGGTGTCAAGACAACGATATCAATCATACACATGATGTCAAGAGATAACTTCAGACATGACGAGGCGATCAACATTCGTGAACAAGAACCATATGATTCTATCATAATGATGTTTTCCATCATTCAGGTCCAACCTCGTAAATTGCTAATCTTGTGAATACATTATCATATATGATCTTTGCACGTGATAAGTACCTTACACTTGTGTATAAAAGGTATTTTATTTACGTTTCAAGTACACCCTTATTAATTTGAGGGGAAGCTTGTGTAAATCATGAAGATAATTGGATTTGCATTTTTCTTCCCAAATTTTATTAAAATGATATTAAATCAATTGATATTAAAAACATCGATTGGGTTAATATTTTTAATATGGGGGAGAAAATGTGATTAATAAAAAATGGTTTGACTTAACGTGATGGCTCATCCCGACATGTGCGAAATGTTTTCGAATATCGTGGCATATGTTAAGGGGAGAAAAATGGATTTGCTATACCAAAATGGTTTTCATGGTGACATATACTTACCCTAAACCTATTTAATTCACGACGATGAAGATTGTGGTGATATAAGGATGGTAGGATAGGTTAAGTCCAATGATTCTTCTAGATCCGGAGGAATCTTCTCAAGAACATTCCATAGCTAGAAATAGTAGTCCTTAGGTAAGATGGGGAAAGATTGTGAACGTAGCTGAATGCCGACCAAGTACTTAAGTTAGCACTGGAACAATCACAACAAGGTGCCAGTTATGACGTATTGGTAAGCATTGAAGGGGTTGAAGAATGAAAAAATTGTAAAGATAAAGGGTCTAAAGAAAGAAGCCCTCCTTACAACCTTAGGCAGAAACCGGGTCAACACATATGCTATTGAGATCATTTTAATGATGCTCGATATTGAATATAGACATCATGGACCCAGTGATGCATTGAACAACCCATCCCAGCTAACTCAGGTTTCTCGTAAAAGGTATTTGTTTTAATCACACAGAGACAACGCATTATCTATCAATTTACTCACTCCGAATAAATAGGTATTGAAATGGTGGCACTCCTCTCTAGCATCCGATCACTAAAATCCAAAATGCACGATCGAGTCTAGAGCCATTTGAGATCATCAAATATCTCATTAGGACACACTTCCATATTTCCTTGCTTCTTCACACTCTGTGAAAAGTAAGAAAGATCTTAAGAGTACTACGCAAAATCTTCATGATCTTGCCTGAACATCCGAGTAATATGAAAGTATTTACAATGAAGATGGAAATCCTTCTTGAGTAAATATAAAAAAGCTCATGGTAGGTGACTTGTGAGATTCTTTATGAATCAAACTTGTGATAACTGGAAAGCAACAGTTGTTTAATTCTTAATTGAATTTAAACACGTTCCAGGCCTCTACGCAATATCTCAGTGATCCTTCCAGAACACTCAGAGTGATAACTTAGTGTTCACAGTGATGAGTAGAAATCCTTCTAGTGTTAACCTCAAACAGCACTTGGTAGGTAACTTGCAAGATTCAATATGAAACAAGCTCGTGACAACTGGAAAGCAACGATGGTGCGATTCTTTAATGAATCAAACTTTTTCCAGGAATCGGAATTGACGGCTTCAATCATGCGGATATTTTATTCAAATGATTCACTCTTTACGTTCGTAGTCAGCTTTGGATGGTCGAGTAAAGAGAACTGGTTTACCCGTGAAATCTTGTCAAGGAGATTTTTTTACTAAATCTACCTGCCACAAGTACGATATTTAATATCGTCCAACGGTCTTCACCGACCGGAGGTAAAATGCTACCGAATTAGAATGAAATGTTCAAAGCCATTTCGTTCGTGTCTACTTATTTTGCGGCATTTGAAGACGGTAGCGTTGCGGAATCCGAGAAGAAGTCGTCCCTGCGTGCTTATACTTTATGCACTTAATACCTCATCTAATTTAAGAAAGCCTAAAAGTAAAGTCATCCGCTGTATCGAACTCTGAAGCTTTTAATAATTACGAAGGTATAAGTATGTGGGACATGAAGTCACGAGGAGGCGGATATCACAAGTGATGTACAAGATCAAGGCAAGAGATTAATGCTCAAGATTGTTATCAAAGATCACATCAGCATGTTCACCAGAAAAGAAAAAGAAAAGAAAGACAAAGACTACGAGCTCAAGACAAGCATAGAATGCTAGGTTTATTTTATTATTGTAACTTGGGTAACGCCCTTGTTTGGAGTGACCTCCCTTAGGGGGAGATTGTTGGAAATACGTTTTACGTATTAGAAAGAATCGGTCACTCCTACAATAGTCTAAGTAGTAGCTCGTAGTTTAATTAACTTAATATTCAACAAACAAGGCTAAGCCAAGCCTACAACCTGTGTAGGCCGGCGGACCATTGTATGCCCAAGCCTATCTCATGGGCTTGGGTATATAAACACTCTCCTTAGTTGGAGAGGGTGTTGGTTCATTCATAATACACATAGTGAAAAGTGTGTTTTCTACACTTTCTCTCTCTAAGTGTGTGTGTGTATGTGTGTGTGTGTGTGTGTGTGTTCTCACCATCTTTCTATCTCTTTCTCTCTCTAGAATATGCATAGATTTACAATATCCTATAGGTTGTCCTTTGGAAGGCGCTTTTTTAGTTTCACCCTCAGCTCAACAATCACCCAAATATATTTTTCCCACGATCTAGGTGTCATTCTTGTTGGAGTATGCTCGTGTCATAATAAATAATGATATGACTAGACACATGTGATCCTATGGGGTCACACACATATACACAAGTTATAATATACCGTAAATATAATAAATACGATATATTGAGCAGTACCTCTGTGTATATGTGTGTGACCCTGTACAACACAATATAGATATTAATGTATGTTGTCTAATAGAGAACTAATGTCAATAAATAATAAAAACTACTTCACATTACCTAAATGGTTTAGCTAATATGCATATGTCTTCTTGTAAAGACATAAATATGAAGTATGTAAAATAACTTGAAAATACTATTGAAACCAAAAGCAGGCATTCAATAATACTCGATTTATAATATGTTTATGTCTTCAAGTAAAGGCATAAACATGAACTTCCTTGAATTATTCAAAGAATTATAAAATAAAGTAAATACTTGACTTGTTGTGTCTTCCTGTTAGGGCATATACAATCAAGTTATTTAATTGTTTAATACCTTATAAAGTAAATTTAGCGACTAACATGTTATGTTTTCTTGTTAAAACATGAACATGAAGTTCTTGAACTGCTAATACAATCATACTTTATAGCATGCAATTAGCTTGAATATATTTTTTTATGCAATTTGGTTTGACCAAATAATAAAATATGTGATCGAAAGAGTATTAGGTTATTTAAAGAATTGTCATATTGTCTCACAATCGCAGCACTAGGTCTCATGTGTAAAATCAAATATTACTGTTATTATTTAATCCTTAATAACACTAACTACTCTATCTTATCTTATTAAGGTTAACAAAAATTTGAATGAGCCACATTCTTATTCAACATGGTTCCATATGTAAGAACTCGTATTTTCCCGATATTATTTTATTCTTTTATTTGTGCTTCTTGAATTTTCCAACATGTTACATTTTCTTGTATTATTTATATTTAAATCTTGAGATCTTGATAATTTTAATAAACTATACTTTTAAAGTATTTTTCTGATCATTGATAATACTTTATTTGGAATTATAAAATTTCTTATTTCTTGTGAATCTATAAAGTAAAAGCAATAGAAAGGAACAAGAGATAGAGAGAATTACTCAATTGATTCATTACAAAGGAAGAATACAATGTCTATATATAAGATAATATTAGGGTAAAACCCTAATAGCTAATGGGCCATGGGCCTCTATTGGACATCCACAATGTAATTATTCATAACACTCCCTCTTGGATGTCCATGTTAATAATACACTTTTGAGAATACTACCTTGTTAAAAACCTTTTCAAGAAAACCCAGTGGGACAAAACCGTGACCAAGGACAAAAAGAGTGTAGCGTGTATTATCTCCCTCTGATGGCTACATCACTTGAGATCTTTTAGTCGACACGTTCCATTGTTGTAGATTAACTTCATAACGTTGACGCATAAAGTATATTGGTAAATAGATCCAACAAATAAATTCTTGAACAGAATATGTTGTCTTATCGCCATTCATGGACATCAATTTCATATTTATTCATTTGAACAGTATGCCTCATTAAAAACCTTACTAGAACAAACCCAGTGGGATAAAAATCTAGTGAAGGAAAAGAGTACATAATTCCTTTATACGATCGGAGTTGTTGCCTTACTAAAAACCTTGTCGGAAAACCCTGTGGGTACAAAACCATGATCAAGGAAAAAAACTAAATATAACTCCTTTACACGCTCAGGGATGTTGCCTCATTAAAAACCTTGCCGAAAAACCCTACAGGGATAAAACCTTGGTCAAGGGAAAAAGAGTGCAACGCGTATCTTTTCATCCCCTGATGATCACATCACTTAAGCTCATTGAAACAATGAAATGCACATGAATTGTCTTAATACCAAGTATGACCATTTGTAAAAAGTTAATTGTACATACACTTTCTAGTATGACATATCTAAATCGATATTGTGATCATCATTATTATAGATCAAGTAGTTCTTTCCAATGTCATGTGACATCATAACATGAGATTCGTTTATCCATATAAATATATAACTTTGTCTTTAGCTTTCATGATGAACATATATTTCATCCTTAAGATGTTCAATTTTAGAAATAAGACAAACTTTGATTTTTTTTACAAATTCAATTCTCTATGCATCTAATCGCCTTTATAGTCATATATCTTTATTTGGCACAATTCTACACACTAAGGTGATTATAACATATATGCCCAAAACATGATTAATTTAGTATAGTCAAGTATTGTTCACGAGAAATTTACTTATATGCTCTAAGCATTAAAAAAAGCACTAGCATTATTCATTCATTTTATATGCAATAATGAAATCTCACAATCACAATCACATGAGCTCTAATCATATATATTTTAGACGCATATCACTTATTTATCATATTTCTAGACTTTTATAATATTTATTGGATCCACCACATGTGAACATGTATCTACATGATCATTTCAAGTCTTTGAGAAGACAGACGTGTGCCATTATTTGCAACTTATGCATACTATTTCGCTTTCTCATAAAGACTGTTGCATATTATATGAACTCTAAGTCTCAAAAACATGTATCATCACAAGATACATTAGCCATTCATTACTTACTTGCGTCATTATATTTTGGCCATTCATCTATCCATGATCCTCACATTTAATTTAGCGCTATATTATGTATTATCACTATCACGCGCATTATCATATATATCCATCGACGTAGATTCATTTATTTTCGATTCCACACTTTATTAGACATTACATTTTATCATTTATTGAGATCTCATAGTATTTCATGTACCCAGGATTTTCTCAATTACATTCATATGTAGTGTCTCTTTAGGAGACTATCATGAGGTCTTTATTACCTCGATTCGACATCTTAATTTTCTTGCTCCATATCTCTTCAATCGAGGATTTTTACTTGGAATCGAATAGTCTATCACATTGTAGACATGCCATAGACTTACTACCAATCATTGGTTTTATTATTGGGACACCCATTTTAATTGGAGCACTCGCAGCGTATGTGATCTAATCATTTTATTTAGGTCAATAACTGATAGAGGAGCATAAGAATAAACTTCTTATTTTGTTTTATTTTGTGACATCTTTTGTTTACTTTTCTTATTTTGTGTATCTTTTATTTAATGTTTTTATTTTATGTTTCCTGGGAAAAATATTGTTTTCTTTTTTCTTAAGTTTAGTTTTCCTAAAAAATTAGGACTTTGATTTATTGTATGATGATTGAGATATGAATAAAAAACACAGACTTGTAGTCTTTTGTTAATTGACTTGAATCCAGGTTAGGGTTTATTGTTCAATTTTCACCCTAATAATCGGGCATTCATTTGAATCAACGGTTGTTGGAAGAGTTGTTTCTGGTATTCTTTTTGAATCAACAGATTCAATTATTTATCCTTGTTTTCGCTACATCAGTTGGTATCAAGAGCCGAAGTTGCTGATTAAGATGTTAGAATATCCGTTTTTTGAGAGTGATGGTTTATCTTTTGATGAATGGAATGATTATGGTAAGGCTAGTGATGATTATGAAGGACCTCCAATATTTGATGATGATCAATATGAAGAAGAATATATACTAGTTTATGATATTGATGTTGAAGATGTCATTGGGGAAGAAGAAGGAGTTATCGGGAAAGAAGAATTTAGTGGGGAAGAAGACAACATTGAAGACACTGTAGTTGTTGCTAATAATATTTATTCTTCAATGATCCAAACTACCATGGTTGACAAGTTGGGTGTTAAGACGATCAAGGTTAGAGGTCGATTCATTTTAAAAAAAGGTAATTTGATGCAAGGGATACAAATTTGGATGCTACGAGTACAAGAGACGAGTGAGACAAACTCGAGGACGAGTTTTTTGAAGTGAGGGAGAATGATGGAGGAGCATAAGAATAAACTTCTTATTTTGTTTTATTTTGTGACATCTTTTGTTTAGTTTTCTTATTTTGTGTATCTTTTATTTAATATTTTTATTTTATGTTTCCTGGGAAAAATATTGTTTTCTGTTTCCTTAAGTTTAGTTTTCCTAAAAAATTAGGACTTTGATTTATTGTATGATGATTGAGATATGAATAAAAAACACAGACTTGTAGTCTTTTGTTAATTGACTTGAATCCAGGTTAGGGTTTATTGTTCAATTTTCACCCTAATAAATCGGGCATTCGTTTGAATCAACGGTTGTTGGAAGAGTTGTTTCTGGTATTCTTTGTGAATCAACAGATTCAATTATTTATCCTAGTTTTCGCTACATCAATAACCTTGTCTCGTAAATACTAGATATGGAATATAAATTATCCCATGAACTTTATGTTCATATTCATTACTTGTGAGGATCAACTTTTCATTATCATAATTCATTCTAAATTTATCGCTGCTCCTTCTCCTCCTGAATGAATTATCATTCTCAACAACCCGTATCGTGCGTTGCGGTGGATTTACTATGATATATATCGCACATTTCAATATCTCATATGGGAACTATATGGTTTGCGACCAAAAACCATTATAACGGGGAGGATTCATTATAACTTGTTGGCATGATGAGAATATATGTTCTAAAATGCCCCATAAAACTTTTGTTCTCATAATTATTGGCTTTGCAATCAGCTGAAAACGTTTTATAAACGTTTCAACAAAAGCAATTCTCGTATGAACATGGGTTATATAAAGTTCAACACTTATTCCAATAATCTCCCAAACTTGTAAGTATTCACCACTATTCTCAATAATTTTATTTGGAAAATCATGCTCATATCGAGCGACTAACCACGCCAACTTGAAGTCGCGTATTTGATAATCATTTTGACGATGCATCGATTAATTACTCAAAATGATCCTCATGAGACATGTATAGGCCTGCATACATGCTCTTTTTATATTTTCCAAAATTTTAAGGAATGAGTCCTTATTTATATTTAGTGGTAATAAGTAATGAACTTCCATTGAGAACAATAAAGAAAATCAAAATCATATTTAAAGAAACTCATAATTCTTCTATAACTTTCGCATCATCATTGACTCGAAATAGTCCAAAAAATCATACCAATTATTATAAAAATCTTGGCTCATAACTTATACTACTTTATGGTCGTATATGCTTTACTTTCATATTCATTGTAATAAATTCAAATGATATAGAGATCTTAAAACAACATAAATTATTTCTAAAATCAACTTGATGTAAGCATTTTCATGTTTATGTATAGTTTATTATAATATGCACAGTCGCATAACGTATATTATTACCATATTAGTATTGCTGACAATCTCTAGATTTGTATCGCTAGATTTGTATCGCACTAATTGATAATCAATAGATAAGGCAAATTATAAGTCAAATATGAACCCTACTAATAACCAAAACTCATAAACAGAGTAAAAACAAATATCAAACCAAATATAACTCACATGCTAAGAGTTAATATTCTAATAAGTAATTAAAGCCGAGAGAAGTGGCTTCTATCTATAATCTGACACAAACAACTTTCCGTGTGCTTGGGAATTACTCGTAAATAAGTAGGCTAAAATGTAAAAAAACGCATTTGAGTCTGTAAAAAGGTAAACTCTTTTCTGAAACAAATATATATATATATATATATATATATATATATATATATATATATATATATATATATATATATATATATATATATATATATATATATATATATATATATATATATATATATATATATATATATATATATATATATATATATATATATATATATATATATATATATATATATATATATATAGTGTTAGGATCAAATAAGAAGATTAAGTAAAATGAGAAGAATAAGAAGAAACCACAACCACATATTTCAGATGCACCTACAAAGTCAGATGCATCTCCCCTTAAAATTCTCCTTCCTTTATGGAATTTGTGGTCAGGATTTCTTCTTATTCTTCTCATTTTAATTTTTCTTCTTACTGGATCCCTACTATATATATATATATATATATATATATATATATATATATATATATATATATATATATATATATATATATATATATATATATATATATATATATATATATATATATATATATATATATATATATATATATATATATATATATATATATATATATATATATATATATATATATATATATATATATATATATATCAAATCAAAATCAAATCAATCAAATCAAATCAAAAATCCTTATATAGGAAGGATGGTGAAACAATACCTTAAATACAAAATTCTATGAAAATGACACATGTAATTCATTAAAGAGTTTTCATAAAATGCTTCAAAAAGAAAATAAGAATTACAAATGATACCTTAAATACAAAATTATATAAAAATATATAAGGAAGGATGGTGAAACAATGCCTTAATTACAAAATGTTATAAAAATGACACATTTGTTTCCATAAAATGCTTCAAAAAGAAAATAATTACAAATGATGCCTTAAATATAAAATTCTAAAAATAATACATGTAATTCATTAAAAGGCTTCCATAAAATGCTTCAAAAATAAAATAGGAATTACAAATGATGCCTTAAATACAAAATTCTATAAAAAATATATAAGGAAGGATGGTGAAACAATGACTTAAATACAAAATTCTATAAAAATGACACATGTGTTTCCATAAAAAATTTCAAAAAGAAAATAGGAATTACAAATGATACCTTAAATACAAAATTCTATAAAAATGACATATGTAATTCATTAAAAGGTTTCCATAAAATGCTTCAAAAAGAAAATAGGAATTACAAATGATTCACAATAGTTCGACTTACTAAAATGAAAATATTTTTAGATATTCGGACTGTCAAGTTTTGGACTGGGCTATATACTGTTGCTAGATTATACACGTGACAAATTAAATAACAGGAATGAGCTTTTTAAGCTTACTTTTGCTAGAATATATTTTACCACAAAACTTACAAAATAAAATAATTTCTAAAACATATTTAACTATAATGTTTTTCCTAACAAAAAAACTTAACAATAATATTAATTTCAAAAAAAACTAATGTAAAAAAGGTTATTCATAACATTAGCATATACAAGATTTATTACCTCATAAAATTAAAAAATACATAAAATATTTATACAATATTATTAAAATTCTAAAATATTTTAATGTAACAAACTTATTCATAACGTTAACTTATGTAAATTCAATTAACTCATAATATTCTTAAATAAATAAAATATCTTAATCTACGTTATTTTTTTTATTATATGCTACATTATTAAAATGTTAATGTCATAACTAACACTACATATACTAAACTTCTAATACAAACACACATAAATTCAAATTTTATTAAAAATATATACTTAAAACTAGCCCGTCCACCGAACGGGTCTAAAGGCTAGTATATATATATATATATATCTATAATATATATATAGGGCTAAGTTTGACTAGGAAAATAAATTTGTGCCACGTCATATGCCTATGTGGAATTATCTTATTGGCTAAAAAAAATATTAAACAATCTCTATCGATTCGACATAATCTTTACCCTATAAACATATCCTAAAATATTCGGATGATTTTGTTCGCATAAAATCTGGATCATAACTGATTATTCGGCTTATTAACCCTACATATTCGACATTGTCTCTACACATATACAACCGACTTTCACAAAAACCTAATACTACTCTTCATTATTGAAAAAAACAACTTCTGTATATTGAATGTGTCTTTGTGTTATTTGTCATTGATGATGAACATCAAATTTTTTGCATGCATCCAAGTAAAGGTTGATGATCCTAGGGATGATGTAAGATTATTTTCATACTGCTTTTTGTATATATGGAAGATCTAACTACGCAATGTCAATGTTTCTATTTTTTGCTTCATATATACCTATTTTGACTTCGATTTGCAGGGCTGTTAGATGGAGTGGGCGACAAGAATTTGCTTATTTAATAGAAAAATTAAAGTTTAGACATAGTTGTGGTCAAGTAACTTATTACTGGTATCTGTAACTTTTACTCGAAATCAGTGTAAAAGGGATCATTAGTTTTTGTCTAATTTTTATATGTCACAGGCACTGGATGTATACTATTGTTAGTTGAGATACTATCTACCAGGTAATATTCATAATTTACACTTTTCTTATAATGATAATATGTCAGCTTTACTTTTGTTGTTGTGGCGATAACTCTTTGGTAGGTACAGAGGAAGAGATGTCCATGGTCGTAGCCGCAGGAGGGGAAATAACCCATATGATGGTGGTTCGTATCAAAAGGATTATTTGTGGTATGTGTTGCTCTACATGAATTCTAATCTTCGCCAAGTTATTGCTTGGTGTTGATTTTTTTTCTTATAACTCATTATAGCCTTCGTTCCTTTTGTATTGATAGTTGTAAGAACACGTCTTTTAGGAAAAAGAGCGTAATTAGGGCAAGTATTAACAAGTGATTTAGGAAAACCACAAGTTATGACCCAAAGTGGGGATCGTTCTCAAGGAGGCTTGGTGTGTGTGTTAAGAGATGATTAATAATGTGATTATGATTATGAGAAATGAAAATAGAAATGAGGTAAGAAGAGAATGACGGTTACGATGACGAATTAAACTAAGACGAAATGTCGTACACGTAAAACCGTAAAAAGTAGCAAAATTAAAAATTTACCCTAAAAATTCCTAGAAAATTTCAATAAATCCTAAATAATGTAATTAGAGTTTACAAAAAATCAAAAATCACTCAAACCTTTTATTTAATTAAATAATAATTTTTTAATGCTAATTAAAGCCCAAAAAATCAATTTAATTAACAAAAAGCCCAAAATGAGATTTTTTTCAATTTTAAACCACTAAAATGACTTAACTAAATTTAAAACTATTTTTGAAAATTTTAAAATTAATTAAAACTATTTAAAAACAATTAAAAACTATTTAAACTTAAAATAATTATAAAAATTAATCTAAGGACAATAAAAATATTCTAAAAATGTTAAAATTCCTAACTTAATGTATTTAACCTAATAAAAATATAAAAACTTGAAAAATCTAAATTTTAATTTTTAATAATAAAATAATAATAAAATAATATTAAAAATCCAAAATTTATAAAAAATTCTAAAAAGTTGCAAACTAGTTTAATTTAACCTAATAAACACAGAAATGAAGTTGAAATTACCTAAATACCCCTAATGGGCCTAGAATGGGCCAAAAGTCCAAACAGAAAGCTTAATGGGCTGATTAAGGCCCAATAAGAAAAATGTTGTCCAAATAAGCCCAAAAACTCCTATCTGACTCAAAATTTGATTTTAAATACAAAACTCTGAAGGCCCAAAGCTGAAAATGAGTATAAGCTAGCTTATTTCAAAGCAGCTTATTCTTAATGGGCTTTTTGGCCTATTAAGCTATAAGCTGATGCCATAAGCTCAAATTAGACACGCAAGCTTCTTTTGACTTACTTAGGAGTTCTTTAAAAAGAAATTTGAAATAAGCACAAGGAATAAGCCTGAAAAAGCAATAAGTTATCTTCACAAAACGACAAAATAGTCGTTTTCGAATTCTAGGCCACCCCAAGAGCTGATTAAAGTTTCAAAAGCTTTTAAATGACTTAACTAAGCTTAATCAACAAAAAGTTTTTCAATAAGTTCACTCAATAAGCTGGAATAAGCAAATAAGCACTTAATTAAAAGTCAACTTTATGAGTTTTCTAGCAAAACGTCAAAGTCAAGGTCTGATAAGCTCCAGTTCAAACAAATGGGTCAAATAAGGAAGATTGGTCACAAAAAGTAAGTTGTTGCAAGTCTGGATAAGCCAATATGGCTTATTAATAAGTTGAATGCAAAATTACACTAGCAGGGGCTAGTTTTGGTGTCTGAGCAGTGGAAACTTTTTCCACTGCTTGACTTAATTGACTTTTTGTCTTTAGTGAATTTTTTGTGGATTCAAGTTACACAAAGGCACCCAAATGATCAGTTAATCATAAGGAGTCAATAACAATCACAAAAACACAATCACAATCAGCCAATTAGTATAGTTAATTCAAAAAATCACCAGATCTAGCCCAGGCATGAACAAATAAGCCGTTATGGTTCAATAAGCACTTATAGCATAATTCAGCCAGCCAAACTTCACCAAATGCACACACATGCTATAATAAACTTAAATGAACAAGTTTAAACAGGCTTCATGCAATGGTACAAGGCCTAAATCAAGATTCAAGCACAAAAAGTTACTGATAAACTATGAACACAAGCAGATTTTTACTTTTCCTGATGTACTTGACCAACCAGCCAAATTCAAACACTCAAATCTTCAAACCAAGTTATATTAACTATGATTTAACACCTTTTAGCCCTAAGCATGCATATACTCTATGTATTTCCAAAATCTTAGATCAAAATCAGTCAAATCTAATTAGATATAGCACAATGTTTGATTTAAAGGTTTAAGCCCAATAACTTGCAGGTTTTAGTTCTCAACCAAGTAAATAACAGATAACAAGCACAAATAACAACTTTCAACAACACAATAGCAACTTATGATCTATAACAGATAATCCCAAACACCCCTTATCTTTTTCAAATCAATTTAAAACAAGTATAAGTGTATTTCAAGACCACCCAAGCCCAATCAAACACATTAACAAGTATAACATGCAGTATTAAGCAAGATTAGACCACAAATTCAGCAAGAACACAAGTAGCACACGGAATCACCAAAAATCCAAATTTTTAACAGATTTTAGGTAGAATGGTGCAAACCTCATGGATGAACATCCACACCCACGAATTTTGAGCTTATGTGCTAGCAAGAACAAGCACAAGCTTCCACATAAACTCCTGCTAAGATTCAAACAAGTTAGAAGCAAAATATCAAAATCAGAAAAGTGGAAAAACTTGATTAATGCAACCTTAGTTCCCCACACTTGATTATCCCCAAGTTATAAGCTTCACAACACCTTGATATCACAATATCAGGATGCTATGATCAGCTTTATAGCCCAATAATTCCAAGGTTTGAACAAGACTTAGCAAAATATCAAGATTATAGGAAAATATGCAAACTTTTGCACACTCCTTTGAAAACAGGTTTTAAGATTAAAGAGTAGTAAACAAAGAACAATAACAAGCAGATATAATGATTGGCACTTGAGCTTTCTTCACAATTTCAAACACATTTCATTAAACTGAATATATGATTTACAGAAAAGTGAACAAGGAAAATTCAAGAGCAGGGCTCAAAGTGAAACCCTAAGGCCTTTATATAGGCTACAAACTAATGCTAAGAAGCTAAAAACGTAAACCCTAAAGTTGTGAAGTCCCCAAATTGCCCTTTGAAAGTTTGAATATATGCTTGATCATGTGACTGAATTTGGCATGTAGTTGAGGTGTAAGCTGTTGGAATAGCATCAAAGGCTTAAAACAAGCTTAAGTTTCAAGCTTCAATCTTGAACATTGGATGTCTGGTGGTGTTTGGTAGTATCTTCAACCTTTGTAGCAGGGGAATCTCTTGTGGGGCTGTTGAGTGATGTGGCAAGAGTTTTTAAGGTTGGGTTATGATTAAAACACCATTAATCATTAATCTGGATAATATGGAGGCTTAATTTTTTCTTAAACAAAAATCCCTAATCCTTGTTCTTGAGTGAATAGTGGTGGTTTTGATCCAGATTAATATTTGAAATTGTGTTTTGCGCGTGTTTTAGCTTAATATTTAATTAAGCTAACGGTTTAGGGTGAGTGGATTGATGAGGTGGAGGAATGGTGGGAGCTGATTGGTGGAAAATGGTGAGTGGGACACGTGTTGGATGTGGGTTGGTCTAGGTAAGATTGGTTGTCTGCCAAATTAAACCCCTTAACTTCCTTTCTCTTTTCACTTGCAAATAAATACACCAAATCTGGATTCCCTTTGTTAGCAAAGTTTTGGTTTTCACACTTTTGTCCCAAATACTTTTCCAAAGTATTTTCAGGGGTATTTCTTGCCATTTCTTGATTCTTGAAGGGCTAATTAGGCATTTTCTTCATTGAAAATGGTCTTGACTTGTTTGTTTGACTTCTTGGAGGACTGAATTTGCCAAGTCATGATTAATGAGGGACCATTTTTGCCATTTCTTCAAAGTCAAAGGTCCTTTCGGTAATTTGACATATTTAAAGGACCAAACTTGTAATTTCTTGTAAGTTGAAGTCCTTCATGGTATGTTTGACTTTGAGGAGGATAATTATTGACAATTTATTTTTTTTGAGGGAATAAAATTGCCAATTCTTCAAAGTGGAGGGCCCTTTTTGCTATATTGACAAACTTTAGGGACCAATCTTGTAATTATGAAGATTCAAGGGTTTAAAGTGTCAATTCTTCAATATTGGAGGACCCTTCTTGCATAATATTCAAATCTTCAAGGGTTTTCTTTGGAAAATTCTTCATTAGGGCTTGGTTCATTGTGCGGCTTCGTTTCTCGTGTTCGTTTTTGTATGATTCTTGTGATCTTTTGTCATTTTCTCAATATCCGTACCTAAAATACACAAGCATATATTTGGCCATTTTCATGATATTTAATGCATTTAAAGCCCTTTTTGGATGATGAGACTATGTATAAAAGCAGTCTCATCACTCCCCCATACTAAACCATTGCCGTGCCCTCACGCAATGCTAGAATAAAGTATCGTAGCACCTCCAAAATTCATTTTTATTCACTTTTGTTGAATAATAAACTAGCTACACTACTACTATTGCTACTACTTGCGTTTTAGACATAATGTATGATTTTCATCGCAAAATGGGACGTTTAGGTTCATAGAATAAGAACACGTGAATGCTTCGTTAGAAATAATTTCATCGTCCTCGATTTTCACCCCAATTCCATGCCAAGCGTGCAACGAGATCATTGTCATTATAAGTTAGTAATGCTAACACTACTCATATGCCCCTAATCGCGTACTTATCCTCCCATTATCCTAAGTTGTATCTCTTATATTTTATTTTGTCTTGAATGTTTCACGAGGATACATTGTTTGACTTATGCGATAATAGAGATTTAGGTCTAAAAATAGAGTCCTAACGGTGTAACCAAGACCATCAAATTAATAACCCCTCCTAATAGACAACGATGTCAAAAAATTAAGTCAACAAGAAGGATCGATAAACACGGTTTTATAACGGTGTTGAACATGAGACTTATTACCAAGACTTTTATACGCCCCCTAATGGAAGGGCCTTATTATCATAGGTTTACCTCCATCTTTTATTCAACTTCCCCATGAAGCTTTTATTATGACTTCGGTCTTGCCTTGCCTTTTATTATCCACCTCATCGGTGGTTTTATTAGCCAAATACGTATATCCTCACGCTAAGGCGAATTTTGGATCTTTAAAGCTTCAAAGATCAAGGCTTGATTCACTTTCTGTTTTCCATAGATTTTTCGGCCTTGTGAGCTTCAAATTGTTTGCTTGATTTAGGTGAGCACTTGAAATCTTATTACTGGGTGAAGCTTTCGATTATTCGGGTGCCAATACTTCAAAATCGTGACGCTGGCGATACCTTAATGTCTTCCCAATTTAATTACATGGAAGCTACTAGAAAAGACTAGAAACCCAACAATCAAGACTAAATCGCTAAGTCAATATTTATTAAGCAAAAAATATTTACAAGCGAAGAGAGAATAAGCAAACAACGAGAACACATGAGTTTTTGAAAGAATACGAGTACTCTACGTTTAGCATAGTAATTTATAATTAACTCTATCATTTCTCGTCCTCATTTAAGAGACTTAGCCTAATGTGAAGTTAAGGAATCAAAGCTAAGTGCTCAACACGCACGGTCGAGTCAAAAATTACTCTTATTCTCGCCATCGGAAAATCTACCTTCGTGTCTTCAAACACTTATAAAACATGAGAAAAATTTTAAAATTTTGCCATTTTTAGCCTTATTTTGCAACAAAACGATAAACAAAAAGAGAAACTTTGGAAAGCGTGAAGGTTTGGCAAGGCAAGTATCTATTCACCCCCATACTAAAGTTAAACATTGTCCTTAATGTTTCGAGTCTAGGGGTGCAAACACCCCCATACTAGAGACGTAGTCGAATGCCTAATCTAGCATGGAAAGGGTATAACCGTTAAATTTAAAGCCGTTTATGAAGTGTGATATAAACCTAAGGTTAGAACATCAAAGGATATATCATGGATATTGAGAAAGTCTTCAAAGCAAACGATCGAGTGCTCCCATAAAACGAACAAGAGAGGCTCCAATCGTGAAGATAATGATCATCTAAAATCCACAATTCACAAACAACCACGGAACAAAGGTTAGAAGGGCACAAATCCCCACACGTTACTACATTAGAAAGCGATAATATATACATAGGATAAGCATGGGACTCCCCCACGAGGCACCTCGTTTTTTATTACCGAGTCATGAGCTCGACTCGATCCCTTCAATACTAATTATCATTAGGGAAGGTGATTTGGTCGAGGTAGTTCAAGGATGGAACTTCCCCGCCAAAGTAGTGCTTCAACCTATGTCCATTCACCTTGAAATTGGGGCCATCATTTTGAGCTAGCTCGATGGTCCTATATGGAAAAACTTGAGTCACGGTGAATGGACCGGACCAACGGGATTTCAACTTACCGGAAAAGTTTTCAAACGAGAATTAAAAAGCAAAACTTGATCCCCAATGTTAAAAACCCGGTTTTTAATTTTTGAATCATGAAACTTTTTAGTCTTTTCTTTATAAATCAATGAATTTTCATAAGCAATATCCCTTAATTCATCCAATTCATTTAACTGCATTTTCCGGTGTTTTCCCGCGGTCTCCATATCATCATTACAATGCTTTAGGGCCCAATAAGCCTTGTGTTCGTGTTCAATTGGCAAGTGACAGTTCTTCCCATACACTAGCTTATAAGGAGTGCACCCGAAAGGCGTCTTATGAGCGGTCCTAAAGGCCCATAAAGCATCGTCCAACTTATCCGACCAAGATTGTCGGTTTTCCCCAATAGACCTCTCCAAGATCCTCTTCAACGCTCGGTTTTAAACCTCGACTTGCCCACTCGTTTGTGGGTGATAAGCCGTAGAAAGACGATGTGTAACCCCATATTTCCTTAGGACCCTTTCTAATTGGTCGTTACAAAAATGGGTCCCACGATCGCTTATGATCGCACGAGGGGTTCCAAACCGAGAAAGCAAGCTTTTCAAAAACTTGACTACCACACGAGCATCATTGGTGGGCAAAGCCTTAGCTTCCACCCCCTTAGATAGGTAGTCAACGGCGACAAGGATGTACTTATTACCACGAGATGATGGGAACGGCCCCATAAAGTCGATGCCCCAAACGTCAAAGATCTCACACACTTGGATGATATTTTGTGGCATTTCATCTTTTTGTGAGGCTTTTCCTTGTCGTTGGCATGAGTCACACGACTTCACAAGATCATGTGTATCTCGGTAAATAGTAGGCCAAAAGAAACCGGCATCAAAGACCTTCTTAGCCGTGAGATTAGCACCGTGGTGACCACTCGTGGGTCCCTCGTGACTAGCTCTAAGGATGTTAGAAGCTTCGGTACCAAAGACACAACGTCGAATAATTTGATCCGCACAAGTTCGAAACAAGTAAGGGTCGTTCCAAAAGTAGAACTTGACGTCACGAAAGAAGTTTCGTTTTTCTTGAGTCGTCATACCCTTAATGACGAAGTTGCCCGCATGGTAATTTGCGATGTCCGCAAACCATGGGGTGGAAGAATCAAGCTTAGAATTCACTACACCAAGTGTCTCGAGCGGAAATGTTTCGGTGATTTCCTTGGGCTCGTAAACAATTTGGTGAGGATCTTCCAAACGAGAAAGATGATCGGCCGCTAGATTCTTGGCTCCTTTTTTGTCAACAATTTTGTGATAAAATTCTTGAAGGAGGAGAATCCAACGAAGTAATCTCGGCTTAGCATCTTGCTTAGCCATAAGATACTTGATAGCCGAATGATCCGTATACACTATGCATTTCGTCAAGACGAGATAAGGTCGGAATTTCTCAAATGCATACACCACGGCAAGGAATTCCTTCTCCGTTGTAGTGTATTTTAGTTGAGCCTCGTTCATCGTCTTGCTAGCATAGTGAATAGGCAAGAAGTGCTTTTCATGACGTTGCCCCAATACGGCCCCAATAGCGTAGTCACTAGCATCACACATGAGCTCAAAAGGGAGGTTCCAATTGGGAGCAACAAGAATGGGAGCTTCGGTAAGTTTCCTCTTAAGGATTTCAAAGGCTCTTACACAATCTTCGTCAAAGACAAAACGTGCCTCTTTTTCAAGGAGATGTGTGATAGGTCGAGAGATCTTTGAAAAATATTTGATGAATCGACGATAAAAGCCCGCGTGGCCTAGGAAACTGCTAACTCCCTTAACGGTTTTGGGATGAGGTAATTTGGCGATGACGTCTACCTTAGCTTGATCAACCTCAATCCCCGCTTTCGAAACCTTGTGCCCTAAGACGATTCCACTTTTAACCATAAAATGACATTTTTCCCAATTGAGCACAAGGTTGGTTTCCTCACAACGCTTCAACATTATCTCAAGATTCGACAAACACGAAATGAACGAACTACCAAACACGGAAAAGTCATCCATGAAGACTTCCATCGTATTCTCGATCATATCATGAAAAATAGCCATCATGCACCTTTGAAAGGTTCCCGGTGCGTTGCAATGTCCGAATGGCATTCTACGGTAGGCAAACGTTCCATATGGACATGTAAACGTAGTTTTTTCTTGATCACGAGGATCGATGGGGATTTGGAAGTAACCGGAAAAACCATCTAAAAAGCAATAGAAATCGTTTCCCGCAAGACGCTCCAACATTTGGTCCATGAAGGGCAAGGGAAAATGGTCTTTTCGAGTGGCTTCATTCAACTTTCGATAGTCAATGCACACTCTCCATCCGGTCACGAGTCAAGTGGGAATTAACTCGTTGGCATCGTTTGGCACAATGGTCATTCCTCCCTTTTTAGGGACACAATTAATAGGACTCACCCAAGGGCTATCGGAAATAGGGTAATTCATTCCCGCGTCAAGGAGTTTTAGGACTTCCTTTTTGATGACATCGTGAATTTTGGGGTTCACCCTCCTTTGACATTGGATTGCGGGCTTGTAATCCTCCTCCGTTAAGATTTTGTGGGTACAAATTTTGGGATCGATCCCCTTAATGTCGGATAACTTCCACGCAATTTCCCCTTTGTGATCCTTTAGAACATCGACAAGTGCGGTTTTTTCATCATCTGAAAGTTCTTTCGCAATAATAACCGGCAACTTGTCGCCCTCCTCCAAAAAGACATATTCGAGATGAGGAGGTAAATCTTTCAACTCGAGGATAGGGGGTTCCTCAATTGAAGATTTGGGCTCGATACTCATAACCTCCTCGGGTGGAGGAAATGGGAAATCGGTGAGAAAATCCTTGATAATCGAGAAGTCCTCATCATTGTCGAGGTCTTCGTCACAAGTACATGGAACATCGAATTCTTCCAACGTAAAACCACCACCTTCAAATGGAGTGAAGGTTGGTGTCGAGTTATCAAGAATGGGATCTAACATAGTGGGATTACCACTATTTTCATCATCACCAAAACCTAGAACTTCTTGTGAAAATTCCTCGCAAACAACGTCGATCATATCAACGAGGTTTATGGTTGCAACGGAATAAACATGAGAAATTTGAGAGTTTTGAGTTGCTTTTATAACAAGTTCCTCGTCGTTGAAACGTAAGGTGATCTTTCTAGCATGCACATCGATTAAAGCCATAGATGTATCTAAAAACGAACGACCTAAAATGAGAGGAACTTGAGGATCCGTGGGAATATCGAGAACGATAAAGTCTACCGGATAATAGAACTTTCCTACTTTCACAAAAACGTCTTCCGCCAATCCACATGCGGGAATCGTGGAATGGTCGGCCAACTCGATAGACATTAGTGAAGGAGTAAGATTAGGAAGATTGAGCGAATTGAAGATTTCAAGTGGCATCAAGTTAATACTAGCACCAAGATCGGCCAAGGCATAGCCTTCTTCCATATCTTGGATTGCACAAGGGATCAAGAATTTACCGGGATCACCGACTTTTTGAGGTATGCGATTAAGATAAACCGATGAACAACTAGAAAATTGTTGCAATTTCTCCTTGTTGTTCAACATACTCTTAAAGTTAGCGGCAAATCGAGGCATCATGACCAAAGCATTGGCGAAACTCACATTAAAGTGCAAATCATGAAACATTTTCATAAAAAGATCAAATTGGTAATTGTCACGCTCTTGACGTTTCTCCTTTCTAAGTCTCGATGGATAGGGAAAAGGTGGTGTGGGTTGAGGCATAGGTATAGCCTTTGGAATCTCGGGTTCCAAATGTGGTACTGGGTCAACCGTAGGTGTGGCATGAGCGGTACTTCGTGGGATTTGGACATGCTCCTTTTCGACCACCACCTCGGGTTCTTCCTCAATTGCATCCTCCGTAGGAGCAATTGGTTGAGGAGTCGGTTCCTTAAGTGTCTTACCACTACGTGTGGTAATCACTTTCATCTCTCCCTTAGGGTTCGATATGGTGTTACTAGGAAGACTACTCGAAGACGGTTTGCACATAATTGCCTCAAACATAGATGAAATTTTGTCCTCAAACATGGATTGTCTCTTCTCGGCCTTAATCATTTCTTGCTTAATTTCATGTTGCCCTTGTTCTATTTTTTGTTGGTTTTGTTGTAACCTAGTTACGTTCCCTTCCATTTAGTTTGTATGGATTTTAAGCTCATTTGCTAACTCATTTTTCAACTCCTTCTTCAATTCGTTCTTAAACTCGGATCTTAGGCTAATGATTTCTCTTTGAATGTTGTCAAACCTAGCATCGTTTCCATTAGCGTATTCAACAGATTCATTTGGAAGATCTTTCAAAGTTTGCAAACCCTTGTTGTTGTTTTGAAAATCACTTTGATTTTTGTTTGAAACTTGATTATTAGCCCCTTGATTCCCATAGTTTCCTTTGTAATTGTTTTTGAAACCAACTTGATTGTTTCGATAGTTGTTGTTAGCATTTTGATTTGAAGCAAAACCCGGTGGAGTCAATTGATTAGAGCGGGTAACTTGACCATTTTGGTTGTAAGTTCCTGTGGCCGCGTAGGCACTCGAAGTGTTACCACAGTTGGTAATGCACTCGGAGAAATCATGACCTCCACCATAATACATACATGAAGCCTCAACCGCTTTAGCCGTAGCGGGAGCACTTTGTTCTCCAACTTTGAATTCAATTAAAAGTCCTTTAAGCTTATCAAAGATTTTGTTTTCCAAGTTCGCCTCAATTTAGCAAGAATCGATGGTATTAGACAAAGAAGGTGAAGCCGAAGACGAAGCCTTACGAACACTCGACGTGCTGCGAGGACTATACACCTTAGATCTATTCTCAATTATCACCAAATCTTCCTCAACCGTTTTACACAAAAAATTAACACCCGCGGCGGAATTTAGATAATCCCTTTCTTGATCATTAAGTCCATTGTAAAACGTGTCAATTTGATGCAAGTCGGAAAAACCGTGATGAGGACACTCATGTAACATTTCCTTAAACCTATTCCAAGCCGTTGAAAAACTCTCATTAAATTCTTATGAAAATTTTGAAATCTCGTTTTTCAAATGCGTAGTCTTAGAGGGCGGGAAAAATTGGTTCACAAACTTTGAAACGAGATCCTTCCACGTCAATATAGAATTGGGTGGCTCTTTCTCTAACCAAATTTTAGCGGGCCCCGCTAAGGAATACGGAAAAAGCATCATCTTAATCGAGTCATTAGCAACATCCTTAAATTTGCAAGTGGCGGCAAGACAATTGAATTGGCGGATATGGTTGTGCGGGTTGTCCTTTTCATCACCACGGAATTTTTTGTTTTGGATCATCAACAACAAACCCGTTTTCACTTCAAAAATCTCCGCAAGGATAGCGGGAATTACAATAGCCTCTCCATAACCCTCGGTGGGTGCTTGAAGTAACTCCATCATAGTTTGATTCTCCATGGTTGGTTCTTCTCTTATGATAGGTTCGTCAATAGGAGACTCCTCACTAGAAAGATTAGGAGTAGGTGTTAACTCCTTTCGGTTTCTTCGTTTACGTGCACGTCTTGCTTGGTTGCGGGTTTGCATAAACGTCACGTACAACGAGGGGATGAGCAAAGAAGATTATTTTTGGTGTTTTGTATTTTTCCAATTTTTTTGTGGTTTTTGATTGTTTTTATTTTTTTTTTGATTTTTTGTGATTTTATTAAGTAGACCAAAATCTACAAATCTCCTCCTTAATCAAATCTCTTGATTAAAGAAGCCTAAAGGAATGAAAACGATCACGTGAAGTGAACGCCTTCGATGACTTTAGAACATTGGTGGAACACCAAAACGTTCAAGAGGGTTTAATCAAATGAAACCAAGAAAGTATATATGATACTTAATAATACTTTGGGCGGCAAAACCCTCGATTAGCTTTCAATCTCAAAATACTCACAAGCAAGCGGGGAAACGAGGCGACGCGAAGCACTTAAGAGCCTTTTTCCTTAGGGTATATTTTATAATACCCTCCTTATACCCACCTTATAGTTTGTATTTTTCAAAATCGAGCTTCACGAAAGTATTTATCTATTTTTGCCTTTTTCTTTTGGTTTGAGATTCGAATACAATGATTGGGTAATGACCTCCCAAGTCAAGGTTGTGTTTTCACACTTTTGGAGTACTTGTGAATTTATTGTTCTACGTATACAATATATTAATAATATTCACACAAAAAACGAAAACCGATAATACGTATTAGTAGAGTGCTACTAATACAAATAGATATTATGGCTATATATAAAAACAACAATTGCCAAATCAAAACACAACACGCCTCCCCAGCAGCGGTGCCAAAATGATAGTTGTAAGAACACGTCTTTTAGGAAAAAGAGCGTAATTAAGGCAAGTATTAACAAGTGATTTAGGAAAACCACAAGTTATGACCCAAAGTGGGGACCGTTCTCAAGGAGACTTGGTGTGTGTGTTAAGAGATGATTAATGATGTGATTATGATTATGAGAAATAAAAATAGAAATGAGGTAAGAAGAGAATGACGGTTACGATGACGAATTAAACTAAGATGAAATGTCGTACACGTAAAACCGTAAAAAGTAGCAAAATTAAAAATTTACCCTAAAAAGTCCTAGAAAATTGTAATAAATCCTAAATAATGTAATTAGAGTTTAAAAAAAATCAAAAATCACTCAAACTTTTTATTTAATTAAATAATAATTTTTTAATGCTAATTAAAGCCCAAAAAATCAGTTTAATTAACAAAAAGCCCAAAATAAGATTTTTTTCAATTGCAAACCTCTAAAATGACTTAACTAAATTTAAAACTATTTTTGAAAATTTTAAAATTAATTAAAACTATTTAAACTTAAAATAATTATAAAAATTAATCTAAGGACAATAAAAATATTCTAAAAATGTTAAAATTCCTAACTTAATGTATTTAACCTAAGAAAAATATAAAAGCTTGAAAAATCTAAATTTTAATTTTTAATAATAAAATAATAATAAAATAATATTAAAAATCCAAAATTTATAAAAAATTCTAAAAAGTTACAAAATAGTTTAATTTAACCTAATAAACACAGAAATGAAGTTGAAATTACCTAAATACCCCTAATGGGCCTAGAATGGGCCAAAAGTCCAAACAGAAAGCTTAATGGGCTGATTAAGGCCCAATAAGAAAAATGTTGTCCAAATAAGCCCAAAAACTCCTATCTGACTCAAAATTTGATTTTAAACACAAAACTCTGAAGGCCCAAAAGCTGAAAATGAGTATAAGCTAGCTTATTTCAAAGCAGCTTATTATTAATGGGCTTTTTGGCCCATTAAGCTATAAGCTGATGCCATAAGCTCAAATTAGGCACACAAGCTTCTTTTGAGTTGCTTAAGAGTTCTGTAAAAAAAAATTTGAAATAAGCACAAGGAATAAGCCTGAAAAAGCAATAAGCTATCTTCACAAAACGACAAAATAGTCGTTTTCGAGTTCTAGGCCACCCTAAGAGTTGATTCAAGTTTCAAAAGCTTTTAAATGACTTAACTAAGCTTAATCAACAAAAAGTTTTTCAATAAGTTCACTCAATAAGCTGGAATAAGCAAATAAGCACTTAATTAAAGTCAACTTTATGAGTTTTCTAGCAAAAAGTCAAAGTCAAGGTCTGATAAGCTCGAGTTCAAACAAATGGGTCAAATGAGGAAGATTGATCACACAAAGTAAGTTGTTGCAGGTCTGGATAAGCCAATATTGCATATTAATAAGCTGAATGCAAAATTACACTAGCAGGGGCTAGTTTTGGTGTCTGAGCATTGGAAACTTTTTCCACTGCTTGACTTAATTGACTTTTTGTCTTTAGTGACTTTTTTGTGGATTCAAGTTACACAAAGGCACCCAAAGGATCAGTTAATCATAAGGAGTCAATAACAATTACAAAAACACAATCACAATCAGCCAATTAGTACAGTTAATTCAAAACATCACCAGATCTAGCCCAGACATAAACAAATAAGCAGTTATGGTTCAATAAGCACTTATAGCATAATTCAGCCAGCCAAACTTCACCAAATGCACACACAGGCTATAATAAACTTAAATGAACAAGTTTAAACAGGTTTCATGCAATGGTATAAGCCCTAAATCAAGATTCAAGCACAAAAAGTTACTGATGAACTATGAACACAAGCAGTTTTTTACTTTTGCTGATGTACTTGACCAACAAGCCAAATTCAAACACTCAAATCTTCAAACCAGGTTATATTAACTATGATTTAACACCTTTTAGCCCTAAGCATGCATATACTCTATGTATTTCCAAAATCTTAGGTCAAAATCAGTCAAATCCAATTAGATATAGCACAATGTTTGATTCAAAGGTTTAAGCCCAATAACTTGCAGGTTTTAGTTCTCAACCAAGTAAATAACAGATAACAAGCACAAATAACAACTTTCAACAACACAATAGCAACTTATGATCTATAACATATAATCCCAAACACCCCTTATCTTTTTCAAATCAATTTAAAACAAGTATAAGTGTATTTCAAGACCACCCAAGCCCAATCAAACACATTAACAAGTATAACATGCAGTATTAAGCAAGATTAGACCACAAATTTAGCAAGAACACAAGTAGCACACAGAATCACCAAAAATCCAAATTTTTAACAGATTTTAGGTAGAATGGTGCAAACCTCATGGATGTACATCCACACCCAAGAATTTTGAGCTTATGTGCTAGCAAGAACAAGCACAAGCTTCCACACAAACTCCTGCTAAGATTCAACAAAGTTAGAAGCAAAATATCAAAATCAGAAAAGTGGAAAAACTTGATTAATGCAACCTTAGTTCCCCACACTTGATTATCCCCAAGTTATAAGCTTCACAACACCTTGATATCACAATATCAGGATGCTATGATCAGCTTTATAGCCCAAGAATTCCAAGGTTTGAACAAGACTTAGCAAAATATCAAGATTATAGGAAAATATGTAAACTTTTGCACACTCCTTTGAAAACAGGTTTTAAGATTAAGGGTGTGCTTGGTTAAGAGTATTGGGGGGTAAGGAATGGGAAAGAGAATGATTAGTAGTGCTTGGTTTATGAAAGTATAGGTAATCATTACCCACTAATTAGTAATGAACCATTCCCTTGTAAATTGAGGGTAATGGATTCAAGGTAATAGATTGACGTATGTATATGTGTGTCTCCACCTACCACCACCACCATCAATGACCACCACCATTATCGCTACCACTACTTTCTTAACCATTGTCGCTAAACCCTTAACCATCATTGACCACCATCACTGACCACCACCATTGTCGCTACCACCATTATCGCTACCACCACTCTCTTAACGCCACCACCACTCTCCGACACGACCACTCTTTGACGTCACCACCACCACCATTGTCGCTACCACCATCCTCCTAACGCCACCACCACCGCCACCACTGACCACCACCATTGTCGCTACCACCACCCTCCTAACGCCACCACCACTCTCTGACACCACTACTGACCACCACCATTGTCGCGACCACCACCCTCCTAATGCATCCACCACTCTCCGACACCACCACTCTTCGACGCCACAACCACCACTACTGACCACCACCATTGTCGCTACCACCACACTCCTAATGCCACCACCACTCTCTGACACCACCACTCTCCGACTCCACCACCACCACCACTGTCCACCATCATTGTCGCTACCACTACCCTCCTAACGCCACCATCACTCTTTAACACCACCACTCTCCGACGCCACCACCTCCACTGACCACCACCATTGTCGCAACCACCACCCTTCTAATGCCACCACCACTCTCCGACACCACTACTCTTTGATGCCACCACTCTCCGACGCCACCACCACCACTGACCACCATCATTTTCGCTACCACCACCCTTCCAACGCCACCACGACTCTCAACACCACCACTTTCTGACAAGACCGCCCCAGCCCCCCCCCCCCCCCCAACTACCACCGGACGTTACCATCTCACTATGGTAACGCGTCGCACGATCACCACCCCTACCAGCGACCACCACCTCCAACGATGCCACCACCACACTCTATCACCATCATTAACGGCTATTGATGTTGTCACCGCTACCATCACCACACCACCTCTACCGATGCCGCCACCATAGTTTTTGCTACCATCTCCAATCACCACCACGTCTTATATTAACCAAGCACCAAGAATGGTAATGATAATACTAAGGAATGTTTATTGCATTCCTTTGTATTCCTTTACCCTTACCTATTCCCATTCCCCTCAGGTTAACCAAGCGCCCCCTAAAGATTAGTAAACAAAGAACAATAACAAGCAGATATAATGATTGGCACTTGATCTTTCTTCATAATTTCAAACACATTTCTTTAAACTGAATATATGATTTATAGAAAAGTGAACAAGGAAAACTCAAGAGCATGGCTCAAAGTGAAACCCTAAGGCCTTTATATAGGCTACAAACTAATGCTAAGAAGCTAAAAAACGTAAACCCTAAAGCTGTGAAGTCCCTAATTTGCCCTTTAAAAGTTTGAATATATGCTTGATCATGTGACTGAATTTGGCATGTGGTTGAGGTGTGAGCTGTTGTAATAGCATCAAAGGCTTAAAACAAGCTTAAGTTTCAAGCTTCAATCTTGAACGTTGGATGTCTGGTGGTTTTTGGCAGTATCTTCAACCTTTGTAGCAGGGGAATCTCTTGTGGGGCTACTGAGTGATGTGGCAAGAGCTTTTAAGGTTGGGTTATGATTAAAACACCATTAATCATTAATCTGGATAATATGGAGGCTTAATTTTCGTTTAAACAAAAATCCCTAATCCTTGTTCTTGAGTGAATAGTGGTGGTTTTGATCCAGATTAATATTTGAAATTGTGTTTTACGCGTGTTTTAGCTTAATATTTAATTAAGCTAACGGTTTAAGGTGAGTGGATTGATGAGGTGGGGGAATTGTGGGAGCTGATTGGTGGAAAAGGGTAAGTGGGACACGTGTTGGATGTAGGTTGCTCTAGGTAAGATTGGTTGTCTACCAAATTAAACCCCTTAACTTCCTTTCTCTTTTCACTTGCAAATAATACACCAAATCCGAATTCCCTTTGTTAGCAAAGTTTTGGTTTTCACACTTTTGCCCCAAATACTTTTCTAAAGTATTTTCAAGGGTATTTCTTGCCAATTCTTGATTCTTGAAGGGCTGATTTGGCATTTTCTTCATTGAAAATGGTCTTGACTTGTTTGTTTAACTTCTTGGAGGACTTAATTTGCCAAGTCATGATTAATGAGGGACCATTTTTGCCATTTCTTCAAACTCAAGGGTCCTTTTGGTAATTTGACATATTTAAAGGACCAAACTTGTAATTTCTTGTAACTTGAAGTCCTTCATGGTATGTTTGACTTTGAGGAGGATAATTATTGACAATTTAGTTTTGTTGAGGGACTAAAATTGCTAATTCTTCAAAGTGGAGAGCCCTTTTTGCAATATTGACAAACTTTAGGGACCAATCTTGTAATTATGAAGATACAAGGGTTTAAAGTGTCAATTCTTCAATATTGGAGGACCCTTCTTGCATAATCTTAAAATCTTCAAGGGTTTTCTTTGGAAAATTCTTTAATAGGGCTTGGTTCATTGTGCGGCTTCGTTTCCCGTGTTCGTTTTTGTATGATTCTTGTGATCTTTTGTCATTTTCTCAATATCCGTACCTAAAATACACAAGCAACAAACACAAGCATATATTTGGCCATTTTCATGATATTTAATGCATTTAAAGCCCTTTTTGGACGATGAGACTATGTATAAAAGCAGTCTCATCATGTATCTTGAATGGTGTTGGTAGGATTTGCTAGCAACTAAAGCACTGAGTGCAGCCACAGGTCTTGGATGAAAACCAGACTACAATGTTAAACTTTCTAGCATCATTCTAGAGGTATACTATATATTGCAACATTTTATTACGAGAGAACGTAACCAATAGATGGTATGCATCACTATTGCTCAGCAAGAATACCTTCTTTGTCTTAAATCTTAGATTTACATCTGTATGTCATTCGTAACCAACAAACTACATTACTAAAGTTTTGCATCTGTAAAAAGTATTTATCGGCTCTGTATAACTTGCTCGCAGACTGTCCGACAGAATGCTTATGCACAAGATCCTTATGCTCAGGAGTTTGCCTTTTGTTCTGAGCTTGCATAGATGTGCAATACTTATAGCTTGGTATTGTCAACAAGACACTGTCATCTGTTAACTATACGCAAATTTTATGGCCGCTTTTGAACTGTTTGCTTTTGCAGTCGTTTAATGCTGAGCTTGTCCTTCCTACACTGAGTGGCCGGCCTGATTATTAACATTGTTTAACGGTCAGTGACAAATGCCGTCAGTTACAAAGATTCGTACTTGACGCTGCCTAGATACATCTTTTATCATCTTGATGGTGGCTGCAGCAGTTGCTTCCTTCATCTTAAACTCATTCTGCCATCAGTGTTTTCGGTTACTTTGCATTCATGGCGATTAAAAGCTTACATGGAAACCAATTTTGAGCTCATATCTGATGGTAATCAGGGTCAAGGTTGTCTGGCTGATTCTATGCACATGAGGCAACATAGAAAAATTTTGCGTGTAGGAGTTTGACTGCATCAAACCATCTGGTTAGTTCTTTTATTATTAAATAAATACCTATAAATTCACCCATTTTGCTATATTATGAATATTTGATGCATGGTTTTTAGTCTTCAGAATCCACTATTTTATGAGTTTGTGCCTGTATATTCTGACGGTGGTTATGGCTTGCAGAAGTTGGTTTTTGTTTGAGTGAATCAATGGCCCAGTTGTGTAAATAAATGTGTGATATTATTACTTGAGTACTATTGGATGATATGTCAGCAATATTTCACTATCAACACACCACATCAACACAAGTAACTGGGCTACAAACTTGAGTGGTTAAACTTAATGATATTAGTGGAACCATGGTGAAGTTTGATTAGTATGTAATGATACATTTCTTATCAAATACTTTATCGTAAACTTTTTTTTCTTTTCTAAAATATGGCAGACCAAAGTTTATGATCTAGGTGAAAGTTTATGGACTTTAAATTAATAGGCGTGAGATAGGATCGAACTCGAGATCACGGGATTGCACACATAACGTAAAGACTTAATTTATTTATTAAATATATTTTATATATTTATTAAATCAAACCAAAGCTTAACTAACGATCGTTAATAAATAAGAGTTAAGTTATAACGACCGTTATGGAAACTAAATAGAAACTAAAAGAAGAAGAAGGAAAAATTACACAAACACCCCTTGGGGGTGGTGTAACCGTCGGCCAAACAAGGAGGGGGGAAAGGGAAACTTTTGTTTCCTAATTCTTGTTTAATTGCTTGGAGCCCAAGATTACCAAGCCTATATAAACAACCCCAAGGCCTTCATAATTTTTGTCCCTCCCTTCTTGCTCTCTTCCTGCGATCGCCACATATAACCCACAAGGGTTATTTGTTGACTTTCGTTCTTCTATTTTATCTAGTCCTAATCCCTCTCTAGGGTTATTGGGTAGATAATCCATAAGCGTTGAAGCTCGGTTTGCTCGTGCTAGACTCACGGTTTACTCGATGTATTACGTGTGTACAAGAGCGTGATATAATCTTCCTTTAGATTATATTCTTGGTATTGTTCGTGATCAACCCTAGTTGCCGTTCGTTCCGTCGTCTTGTGGATCTTGCTAGGATAAAGGTATGTAACCCTAATCTTGATTAATATAATTGTGTTAAATTAATGATCTTGTTAATCGCTTCCGCTATGCGCTCTTTGATCCATATTAGGGTTTTAAATAATTGTTATGAACTCTATAAACCATCAGTGGCATCGAGAGACGTTTTAACATGATTATAATTATCAAGATCTAAAGTTTTTTTAACTAATATTGATTTGTGTTAAAAATTACATGTTGTTTTTTAGGTTTTATAAAAAATTAGGGTTTTGTTTTTTATTATTATTAAAATCGACTATAGTCGAATTTTTTAAAAAAAAAAAATTGTAAACCCTAAATTGCATGGTAATTAACTTTAGATGTTTTTGCATGAATTAATTGTTATGTCATGCGTGGTTACGATCCGTAGTTTTTTAATTGTTAAGAGAATGTGGGAGATCCGTAATAAACATGCATGTTTCTTACGGATCATATAATTTTGATTGCTATTTGCTTTATTTGATTCAAAGTTTTAAAATTAGGGACGACTTTTTATGTTTATAAAAACCCTAGATTTGATGTTCTTTGAATAAATTGTTATGCATGTGGCTATTTGATTTAGTTTTTTTTGTACTACTTGTTTTCATACGTTTTTTATATTGTATGTTGTAAACAAGGGTAATTTTTTCCAAGAAAATAATATGGACTAAATCTTATCAAAATTAACGAATTGTTTTGAGATGTAAAATACATATGATTTGCGTTGATTAGAATTGCAATAGCAACTTAACGGCTACTCAATTTTGGCAAACTATAAAGTGGGTATAACGCACCGCTGGTCATGTACCCGGTTAAGGAATGAGGTGTTATGCTTCAGCGCTGACCAATTCCCGGCTCGCCTGTGCGTCAAATTGGTATTGCCTACGGTTGTTATTGGTACAATTCTTTAAGGTTGATTTAACTACATTAATTCACATCTGAAACACAATGAATAAGGTTATTGCTTTGTGCTATAACTAACGTTCTAGAAAAAAGTACGGTGTGAATTTAGTTGTGTGTAAAATCTTCAATTGGTTTAACCAATACCTCAACTTGCAAGTATATGATGAACTTTTAGTCTCACCAAAAGGTTTACTAAATGTTTTATTAAACTTATGTTATGGAGATGAATGCATGCTTCTCCATACATGATTTTGACACCAAAATCTATACCCTAAAATTTAAGTCATATGCCCTCTAATTGACGAACACTTGAAGTTACAATTGTCGTCATATAAGATATCGGACGATGTTGTAATGGAGAGAAAACTTCATGACTGAATAAGATTGCACATGAAGGTTTTACGTTCTTTAGATTAGTCGACTTAATTGAGTTACTCAGTGAGAACTGGAAACTTAAGGCATAAAGAAGGGATAAAACATGTTTACAATGCAAATGATTTTGGCAATGTAAATCCCTGACATATCAAGAAATTGCAATTTGATTTGGCAATTATTGTTCGACAAGTTAATGTGTTGAATACATTTGTCACTAGCAGATCAACTGATGTGATAAATCTATGTCAATATGGATTCTAGTTTTTCAAGGAAAATACTATGGTTTTATTACCGGGGTAATTTTATTTTCTTGAATTGTATTATCGAAAATACTAATGTTTGAACTTATTTCTGTAGAAATGGCTTAACCCGAAAACAATCTGACAATAAGCTCGGTGTTCAAGGCTTTCTTTGAACGGCCTGAACTTACTGGCCCTAATTTCAATGATTGGTACCGCTCACTAAGAATTGTTCTGAGAGCAGCGGGTACTATCAATATCTTGGAAACTCCTTTTCCGGAGGATCTTGCTGAAGGAGCAACTGATGCGAAAAGGCTTCAACACGCTGCTAACGTTAAGAAGCACCATGAGGTGGCTGCTGTAATATTAGGAAGGATGGCTCCATCACTTCAAAGGAAGTATGAGCTAGCTTCTCCTCAGCAAATGCTTGATGAACTCAAGGCTGTGTATGAAACGCCGTAAGCTGTAGAGATCTATGATCTGGTTGATGCTCTACATAGTTGCAAGCAAGCTCCTGGAAAGTCCGTAAGTGCTCATTATATGGAGATGAGGGGTTATATGGAACAACTCATCGCACTAGGACAACCCTTTGATCATAATATGGCTATTAACTTGATCAATAGGTCCCTTAATAAGGGCTTCAATGACTTCGTTCGTAACTATAATATGCATTGCACGGGGAAGACAGTTAATGATTTGCATGCAATGCTCATTGACTTCGAAAAGGGTTTGAAAGATAAGGCATCCACTGCTACACCTCAAGTACTTCTTGTACAAAAGGGTAGAGTGTCGAAACCAAAACCGTAAGGGAATAAGAAGCAGAAAGGCAAAGGCAAGGTTGATAAGAGCAAGCAAGTTGCGACTACATCAAAACCGAAGCATAACTTTGCTAAGAAATCTCTGAAAGATGAGACTTGTCACCACTGCAAGATGACTGGACACTGGAAGAGGAATTGCTCTCTCTATCTCCATGAAATGGCAGAACATAAGAAGAAGGCTGAGCAAGCTGCTGCAGCACCATCTTCTGGTAACTTATTTATGATAGAGTTATTTAATCTTTCATACAAATCAAACTCCTGGGTATATGATACGGGATGTGGTATTAACATTTGTAATACCCTGCAAGGATTTGAGTTGAAAAGGAGGCTTACCTATGGGGAACAATTTCTGCAAGTGGGCAATGGCGCACAAGCAGCGGTTGAAGCTATAGGAATATTTAAATTAGTTTTACCTTCGGGTTTAGTACTGTTTTTAAATAACTGTCACTATGCACCTACAATTATTAGGGGTGTTATTTCCTTTTCTTGTATGTTGGATCTTGGATTTATTCACACGATTGATAATAATAGAATTTCTATTTTCAAAGATGGTTTATTATATTTTGATGCAATTTCTGTGAATGGTGTTTTTGAAATAAACATGCATGATAAAAATTCCAAGAGGAAAAATAATTCTGTTTTTAGCATGAATAAGAAGAGTAAGTTAGACAAGAACTCTTCTTATCTTTGGCATTGTAGGCTTTCCCATATTGGGAAGACTCGCATACAAAAGCTACAACGTGATGGGCTTTTGGAAAGTATCAATGATGAATCATTCGATGAATGTGAATCATGTATCTCTAGAAAGATGACCAAGAAACCTTTTAATAGCAATACTGAAAGGGCTACTGAACTACTTGGTTTGATACATACTGATGTGTGTGGACCACTTAGACATGTGTCAAGGAAATGTGCTAGCTACTTCTTGACGTTTACGGATGATTATAGCCGTTATGGTTATGTTTATTTACTTAAGCATAAACATGAGGTATTTGAAACATTCAAAACGTTTAAAGCCGAAGTAGAGTTACAACTGGGAAAGAAGATTAAAGCTCTTCGTTCTGACCATGGTGGTGAGTATTTAAGTCAAGAGTTTAAAGATTATTTAAGTGAGAATGGAATTGTTCAGAAACTTACTTCTCCATATACTCCACAACAACATGGTGAATCTAAAAGTAGAAATCGTACATTATTGGATATGGTACGATCTATGTTTAATCTTACAACTTTACCATTATCTTTTTGGGATTATGCTCTTGAATCTGCTGTTCGTATTCTAAATATGGTTCCCACTAAGAAGGTTGATAAGACACCATATGAACTATGGCATGGCAAGAAGCCATATTAGTCTTATTTAAAAGTCTGGGGTTGTGAGGCGTATGTGAAACGTGACTCTGGAGATAAACTCCAACAACGCTCAGTAAAATGTATCTTTGTAGGTTACCCTAAGGAAACTATGGGTTACTACTTTTATTATCCGGCTGAGAACAAAATAGTTGTGGCTCGGTATGGATACTTCCTTGAAAATGATCTTGTAAATCAAGAATTCAGTGGGAGAAATTATGATCTTGAAGAAATTCAAGAAGATACATTGCCTTCTGAAAATACTAGCGATGAAATTCCTGTAGAACCAGAAAGTCTGAGTGTTCCGCCGGAATTAATTCCTCCACGTAGGTCACAAAGGATTATATGTGCGCCGGACAAACTATGTCTTTACATAGAGGATGATGAGGAGGAAGTAGGGGATCTTGGTGAACCTGCTAACTATCGGTCTGCAATGTCTGATCCAGAAAAGTCAAAATGGATAGTTGCGATGAATGAGGAAATGAAATCCATGGAAATCAATGATGTTTGGATTCTTGTAGACGCACCTAAAAATGCTAAAGTAGTGAAAAATAGGTAGATCTATAAGAAGAAAACTGACATGGATGGTGATGTACAATCCTATAAAGCACGTTTAGTAGCTAAAGGTTTTACTCAAACTTTTGGCATAGACTACGAGGAGACCTTTTCTCCTGTAGCAGACTTACGAGCTATTAGGATTCTCATAGCTATAGCAGCATACTATGACTATGAGATATGGCAAATGGATGTTAAAACTGCCTTCTTGAACGGTCGCTTAGATGAAGACATCTATATGCAACAACCGGAAGGGTATGTTGATCCTAAATATCCAAAACGCGTGTGCAAACTTCAAAGATCTATTTATGGTTTGAAGCAAGCATCACGTCAATGGAATAAGCGATTTGATGAAGAAATCAAAAATTTTGGATTTATTCAGAATCGTGATGAGCCATGTGTATACCGCAAAGCTAGTGGGAGTAATGTAGTGTTCCTAATTCTATATGTCGATGACATATTGATCATGGGAAGTAACATTCCAAGACTTAAGGAAGTTAAGGATTATCTTGGTAAATGTTTTTCTATGAAAGATTTGGGAGATGCTGCATATATTCTGGGAATTAAAATCTATCGAGATAGGAGTAGACGGTTAATTGGTCTTAGTCAAGATGCTTATATTGATAAGATATTAAAGAAATATAACATGCATAACTCTAAGAAAGGTTTCTTACCCATAGAGGTTAAGCATGAGTTAAGTCATGAGAAAGATGCATCATCACCTGAAGAGGTGGCTTACATGAAGAAGGTGCCTTATGCTTCGGCAGTAGGATCTATTATGTATGCTGTAAGATGCACAAGGCCTGATGTGGCGTTTGCTCAGAACTTGGTCAGTAGATACCAACAGAATCCAGGAAAGTTCCACTGGACTGCTGTTAAACATATTCTAAAGTATTTGAGGAGTACGAAAGATATGTTTTTGGTATTCGGGGGTAAACCAGACACAGAACTGAATGTAACAGGATTCTGTGATGCGTCCTGGCAATGTGATAAAGACGATACGAAGTCTCAGACGGGTTACGTGTTTGTCATCAACGGAGGAGCAGTAGACTGGAAGAGCAGTAAGCAGAAAACCATTGCTATGCATGCGACTCAATGTGAGTACATGGCCGCTTCAGAAGCCGCAATGGAAGCTGTTTGGATTAGGAAGTTTATTGGAGATCTTGGAGTGATGCCTTCAATTAAAGAACCTATTGATATATATTGCGACAATTCTGCGGCAATAATATTCGCCAATGACTTTGGAGTCATGAAGGGCGCCAGACACTTTAAACGTAGATATCACTATGTTCGAGAACAAGTGGAAGCTCGAGAAATAAAATTGATAAAAGTTCACACATATGATAACGTAGCTGATCCTTTTACTAAGGCTTTATCTAGGCCAAAGGTAGTTAAGCATGCCAAGGCAATTGGGCTGCAACTAGCTAGCGAATTCATGCAATAAATCTGTTGATTAGTATTTGGATAAAGGATGTAAGACATTATTGAATTGATGAAATAAAGATTGAGTTTCGTTTATTTTTCTATTATTTGATTTTGTATCCTATTTTACATGTTTTAATCCGTGAGCATTTTGATGTTTCTGAATGTCTGTTGTCGATTAATAATATGGGAATATTATTAAATTAATACAATTCAAAATAGTGACAGAGTATACTTGGAAGTATATTGGTCAATTTTGGATGATATTTGATGGATCAAATATTGGACTTATCCCAACTATGTGATTTTACTTTATGGATCTTTGTCATTAAGTAAATCATAAATAGTTATCCTTAGACTAAGATACCAGAAAACTGCATTGAATGTAGTGCATTTCTGTGAAATAACCTAACGCTAAACGTAACTGGTAGTTATAAGGGTTATTTCCAGAAGTGTTGCGAATTTCATGTGTTTTGCTTATAGTCAAAATGGGATTCGTTTCCTTCGAATTATGTTTGAAGTATAAATACAACTGGGCCCCTCGGGGGAGTAGTAAGATGTTTGTGTGGCCACACCCAAATTTGTTTTGGTAATCTTGATATATCCGTAAACGAGAAACAGGATAGTTAATGAAAGAATGACTGAGATCCATATCCTTATTAACAAGCGTATTTGAAATGAAAGGATAATAATAATGATGTAATCATTAAAAGGTTCTTGTCCAGGAGACCTTACCCGGTTTGTACTAGTGACATTGCTAGTGTAACTAGACGCTAGTCAATGTGATCACGATATTAGAATTTTGTCCAAGTGGGAGCTGAAAGTTTATAGACTTTAAATTAATAGTCGTGAGATAGGATCGAACTCGGGATCACGGGATTGCACACATAACGTAAAGAGTTAATTTATTTATTAAATATATTTTATATATTTATTAAATCAAACCAAAGCTTAACTAACGATCGTTAATAAATAAGAGTTAAGTTATAACGACCGTTATGGAAACTAAATAGAAGCTAAAAGAAGAAGAATGAAAAATTACACAAACACCCCTTGGGGGTGGTGTAACCGTCGGCCAAACAAGGAGGGGGGAAAGGGAAACTTTTGTTTCCTAATTCTTGTTTAATTGCTTGGAGCCCAAGATTGCCAAGCCTATATAAACAACCCCAAGGCCTTCATAATTTTTGTCCCTCCCTTCTTGCTCTCTTCCTGCGATCGCCACATATATCCCACAAGGGTTATTCGTTGACTTTCGTTCTTCTATTTTATCTAGTCCTAATCCCTCTCTAGGGTTATTGGGTAGATAATCCATAAGCGTTGAAGCTCGGTTTGCTCGTGCTAGACTCACGGTTTACTCGCCGTATTACGTGTGTACAAGAGCGTGATATAATCTTCCTTTAGATTATATTCTTGGTATTGTTCGTGATCAACCCTAGTTGCCGTTCGTTCCGTCGTCTTGTAGATCTTGCTAGGATAAAGGTATGTAACCCTAATCTTGATTAATATAATTGTGTTAAATTAATGACCTTGTTAATCGCTTCCGCTATGCGCTCTTTGATCCATATTAAAGTTTTAAATAATTGTTATGAACTCTATAAACCATCACTAGGTGGCAAGGAATACAGGAACTCTGTTTTGGAGTCTATCAAGGAGTGCCATGTGGTCTGACACTTTGTGGAAGAAGCAAGAAGTTGCTATGTGGTCTAAATAAATTTATCTTTCAAGCTTGGGCATGGATGACAGTGTTCTGTGAATCTTAAAGAGTCACAACCAGATTGTCGCTTGCCTTATATAACACTCATGTTCAATAAAGTTGCAGCTACCTTAATGACACTTATGTAAGTCATTTATATTCGCAAAGGATGTGTCAAATTACTATATGACGTTAATTTAGTTTTATTATATGAGAAATTAGTTATCTTTGTATCTGAAACAAAGGTGCATATACAAATGGACACTCATTTTCAGTAAAGTTGCAGTTACCACTGATAGCATGATGTCTTACTAATTCACGAACAGTTGAAGTTTTACCACTCCAGATTCCTTTGAATCTAATTTTATCAACATTTTGTCGAATACAAAGATAACTAACGTTTATAATTGACAAAATCAGTGGTATTATGTGATATTTTCAGACTCGGGTCGACCCGGCCGGTTCCACTGGTTGACTCAGTTTCGGCCGAAAAACAAGGGTTTAATATTTTCAAAACCCGGCTAGACCCGCAGGGTTTGGGGTAACCCGGGTCAACCCATTTCTCGAGACTTGGTGGGAATTTCATTTTTTCGAGTTTTTTTTAAATATTTAAATTTTACGTCTTACGACCGAATTTTATTTTATATATTATATTGGTTGGTAAATAATTTATATATTTAATATACGAAAGTTTTTTTGGTTTTTACATATAACTTTTGTTAATTATCAAAAATATGAAAAAAGAAATTTAGAAAATCGGGTTAACCCGGATCGACCCGGGTTGACCCGGACCCGATAACTCGAATGGATCGATTAAAAACCGGGTTTCAAAACATTGGTATTATGTGCAATGTTTGTAAAAGATAACTAGCAGGGTACCCGCGCGATGCGGCGGCGGGTACCTTGTGATTAATCGGAGAAAGGTAAAAAAATGATTTCGGTCACGTTTGGTTCAGCTATTTGTATTAGTTTCGGTCAGTTTTCTCTAGTTTTTGATTAAATCCGTTCACCTTATTCGATTTTAAAACCGTATATGTCACCAAGTTGTAAGTTATATAAAGTTTTTTGTGTTTTAATTGTTGTACACTATGTATCATAAAATATAGCTGCTTACCCACGCGTTGCGGCTACGGGTATCCTGTGATTAAAGTTTAAGTGCCACCAAACTAAAAACGATAAACTGTTTAACTGTAGAATAATAAAAAAAATCATCCTAGTTCGACGTGGTTCACCAGTACATATAGCTTCCGCCTTGTTATCTTCGCTTCATTTGCTATCAGTTTTTATTGGCTAGCCTGACCGACGGTGAACCGTTGGTTCGGTCCCATTTTTAAACATATATATAGTCAACTTGTTAGCATATAAATTTTATGAAATTCGGTGTGTTTTATTTGTTTATAAAATAAGTATAATAATATGTATTTTTTTATTTCAAGAATATTTTAAAAATACATTAATTATGGTGTTTAATACTTTAATTAATGTATACTTGTAACATATATTAATTTATAACAATAAATCTATAGGTGGATTTAATAATTGTACCATATAACCTATGTTATACTTAAAATTTAGAAAAAGCGGTGTTTAATTAACTTGTATATTAAACTTTTGTATTTGTACTAAATAAACATTAAATATGAGAGAGATATCAATCTCTTTTATAAAATAGTAAGATTAACGTATACAAATGGACAAATCGAGTGGTTTACTCCAATGTTTATTAAGAACTAACGTTAATGCTTGTGCTTCGCCATCCAAAAATAATTCTCCATGGATTTGTACATAAGGTGTTACATTATTTAAAAACAATAGCCCATTTAACAAAAAAAACAAGCAATTGTTTGTAAGGCTCATCAAACTGTCAAATGTGTGACTTCTTATTTAACAAACAACTATATATATTACAACCAAGCCACTAGGTAATTTGTATAATAATTTTATGAATTGCAATGTTTGTATTTACATACAAGTTCTTTATTATGTCATTCGATCAAATACAACGTGGAAGACTTACCTATTGACTTAATTTATAATTTTCTTAAAAAATTAAACTATTTCTAATTAGTTTTACTCCCCGTACACATACGATTTTTTACTTTTTTATATTTATGTATCAATGTCGATTAAAAAAACAACTTAATATGTCTTAAATTATTTTACTTTTACTGGTTTAAGGTGATATTGACTCCTTTTAAATTCACGCCTATTCAATTATGCTAATCTATTTTTAATAAACAAATAGCCCATTTTTTTAACTTCAGCCATGTGCAAAGCAACTAAGTATATTTTTTCATTGTTTTTAATAAATGAGAGTTCAAGTTGGTTTTTTATTAGAAGGTAAAACGTTTTTTCTTTTCGTTTAGGTGTTTCTATTTAAGAATAAAATTGTAAATATGATATCCATATACCGTGGACACATGTGAATTCATATGAATTTTTGGACTAAGGGTGTACACAAGCTAAACGAGAAATGTTTAATCGCTTAGTAATAACATAATATAATGAAACGAACCCGTCTGTTGGGCGGGTTATGCAACTAGTATATATATATATATATATATATATATATATATATATATATATATATATATATATATATATATATATATATATATATATATATATATATATATATATATATATATTCTTAGCAATCAGTTATCCATGCTATCCTAGTTGTCTATGTCATCTTTTGTTTGTAAATTCAAGCAATTCTTAAACAACCATATTTCATTATCAACATTCACTTAATCATTACTCTCATGTTTTCATGTTGTCTTTGGTTAAAAAAATGAACATCATTCATATATCATACTAACATGTACCCTTATGAACAAGTATTTATTACCTCATGAAACTATTTATGTCTGCACCAACTTGAGGTTTGCTTTACCTTCTGAAAAGGGAGGCTTTACCTGGTTTGAGTCTGTGTGGCGGTGGAATGAAACCCCGTGGATTAATCGACCAATGAGTCAGAAACCACGGTTACAAAAAAAAAACTTGAGGTTTGCTTTATTTATGCCTCAAGAACCTCTTGATTTACTAATCTATACATTCTATTAAAGAGCACTTATGGCTGATGTCATTTTTCATAACGTGTCAATCAATTAGCTATTTGTTGAAAAATTGCTGATGTGATAAATATACACTTATGGAGTATTATTTTTACTTATTAAATTAATAGCGAATATAATATTTACTTTTTGGTATTCCACTTTCACAAACAGTGATTTGCACAGTTTTGTAGTCTCTCCAAGCTTCTTGAAGATAGGAGTGGCTCATTAAACAAGAATTTGAATTTCAAATCTCTCATCTCTCATATTTTTTACTATCTGGTTTTGCCACAAGGTTATTCTTTTTCAGCTTCATTGCAAGAGTGGTTGGTAAGTTTTTCTGGGGAAGTTAATAACTTTTTTGATGGTGCTTTCTCATTTTAAAAAATGTTTAGTTGCTTCTGCGCTTAGGTTTCTATATTATTTTTCTTTCTTTTCAGTTTTATATTTTGGTGATATCATTTCTGTTCTTGATGAAAAGCCTCTTTATTTACATCATCTCAAATTTTGTTATGATTTTTCTAACAGACCAAAGGAGGAAGTTTCTGACTTTGGAATGTTACTGTCTCCAAATGTTTCTGACTTTGGTATCACTAATTGTTTGTTTTCTAATAGCCCACTAATTGTTTGATGTATATACACATATAGCGATTTTACAGTATGTGTAATTAATCTTCAATGTATACCGAGTGTTTGTAAAAATGCCAATGTTAAAGTATTTTTTCTTAATTCAATGTTTTTTTTCCAATAATCATTTGTAAAGTCCAGCACCATGTAAGAAATGAAATAAAATGAAAACTTATCACAACAAGTTGGTTGTTTTATATTAAGGCCTTAAAGGTGTTAAAATGTCTTATGACTTTCAGGTTTAGTGCTTTTCTTATTTTTATCATAAAAGGTTTTATACTTAATTATTCAGTGTGCCATAAACTATGGATTTTGTGTACCAGTGCTGATGAGTTCGTTTTGAGCTGTTCACTTTATGGATTTTTGGTGAAGCATTCAACAAGTGGTGTAAGAGAAAAAGCTATTACGGGTATTCTATTTCTTCTTCCCATGCTTGTGAATTCGAGTTATTATAATGGTTTTAATGCCTGTAATGCTATATGAGTTAGTTGTCGGATGGTCATGTTTGTGTATTCTATATACTATAATGGTTTTAATGCCTGTAATGCTTTGAATCAGTTTGTAGTCGGACCGAGGTTTTTTAAGTTTGATATGATTGGGTTTACTGTATACTATTTCTTTGAGTTGTTGCTGATTTGTATTTTTGTGTGACATTTGTAGATTTATTTTCGATGCGTTTGTTGAGAGTTGTAAATCTTCTTGAAGAAACATGATTCCGAACTGCATACGGCTATGTGAAAGGCGACTTATCTTTCACAACCATAAAAACTTAAAGAGTTTTGGTAACTAATCCTGAACATTATTAAGGGGGTGTTTGTTTAACCTTATTTTTGGGCTTGCGAGCTTATATAGTTTTGGCTTATTGCGTGTTTCGAAAAAATGGATAGGTACACATAGGTTGAATAAAGAAGGAAGATTTACCGATTAATGAGAATGGGATTAGGATTACGTCACATGGATTGGTTCATAACTATTTCAGTTATGCTTCTACTTTTCTTCTTCAGGTAGCATCTTGACCTCTTTATTTTTATAAAAGTTGATATATTTTGATATATTTTACACATTTTATTGAGTTTATTAGTAAAAATAAGCACGTAAATAAGCACCACTGTACTTAATTTAAGCTTAGAAATGATATTACTCCAGTATTTATCCTTTTTAGTGCACATGTCGGTCTATTTTTCGGTATCTGATAGTCTAATGATATTATACTTTTGGAAAGTATAACAAAAGGAAAAAGGAAGTCTGATTACCTTCCTAGACACTCCTAAAAATGCTACTGCTTTCTATATTTTGCGGACAAATGCTTACTACTGATCATCGATTATCTTATTAATTAGGAAGCAACCTATATTTTTCATATAGGTAAGCCTCTGATAGAATTTATGTGCTGAATTTATGTGAAGCAAGGTTTGTGAGTAGCATTTCATGAATTTAGGTGAATGGTTTAAGTAAAGTATATGTAGGCTTTTTTCAGTATGATCATTTAAGGGGATATTTGTTTCAGCTAATATGCGGGCTTATCAGCTTATTTGATTTTGGTTTATAATTCATAAGCCTCAATTTTCCGGCTTATTTTGAGACTTGTGGGCTTATATTTTTTTGAAAGGCAACATTAGTCTTATTATGACAATAGAAAAATTACACTTGTGACTTATATACGTTTATTACGATACGATAAACTTATATAAGCCCATGGGTCCCATATATAATGATAGCATGTTTTAGACAAAAGTTAGTTGTTACCATAGTCTCGCTTAAATTCGATATCCTTTACTGTTTTTTTCTTCCAAAACAAGTGCAATATATATTACTAGCACCTTTTGCTTACTTGATTCTCGCATTTTCCTTTTCACTTTGAACTCCAAAACAAAGTGTCATAGTTGTTTTCATCTTTCTTTGCTAGACGTGTGAGTTTTCATTGCATTTAGTTGGCACTCTCTGTAATCAATAACAGTTAAGCATAATAGCCGAAACAACCTTAAGGATCCATACCATATCGTGCACCATTAAAGCTTTTTAGTAGAGGCGCACCAACATCTTACCGTCTATGTTAAATTTCAAATATTAAGTAACTATTGTCATGGCAGGAGGAGAACTTGACATGGGTACCAAAAGAAATGGATATTTCAACACTAGAGAATATGAAGGTGTTGGAGGATACTGGAAAGAAATTGCTGGGGAAGCAATTATCAAGATTGGACTTGGACTTGGGCAGGTTCCTAGCAGTTGAAGGCGAAGGCACAAACGCTACTGCTTTAGCACGTTTTGCTACTTTGCTTTGTGCAGAGCGTAAGCGTCGTCGTCGATCAACTTAAATGGTTTAAACATAGTGTACATAGCCAGGAGTTTAAGCTAAGTGATTGTAAATAAAACAACATTATGTTTTGTAAAATGTTATAAATTTAGAACATATTTAAATTGCCCGTGTATCACACGGGTTATTAGCTAGTTGCACATAGTAAGAAAAACTATTTCTATAAACTTCTATAGCAACTAAAGGTGCAACCATGTAATATGATTAAACCCTACTTGCTCTGAAATTTTGAAAACTCCACTATATAGTCCATATAATGTAGTAATTGGAATAGTATATTATTTTAATCATATTTACTCACTTGCTTTAACCAGATAATTAATTTTTTAATGTTAGCCTCAAAATATTGAGTCAAATAAGAATGTTCGGTCATAGGTTTATATTGTAATATTTATTAGAACGTTGTAATAGTTAGTTAAATAGTCGTGGTTCACAGGCTTGGATTTAAACTAATTAAAGTCCAAAAGACAAGCCCGGCCTAATATATAGCCCATTAAAGCCCGCATGTGGGTGGACTATATATACTACCCTCCTAGCATGTTAGGAGGGTGGGATGATCATTAGTACTCTCATTATTCTAATCTAATATTCACCAAGTTAATCATCTCTCTCTCTACTTTCTCTCACTACTTTCTCTCTTTAGGAATCCATCTCTTTTCATCTATTTTCTATCATTAATCATCTAAATATATGGGACAACATTTGGTATCAATTGCCAAGGGGTAGATTGTGTTTGGTTGTTTGGTTTTAGTTTGATTCGGTTGATTTTTCTATCTAAATCATCACGAATTAAATTTCTTTTTAGAATTTCGGGCTAGAAATCTTGATATAAATCATTTATATCTATTTGGTATGGATTTGGTTTGGTTTTTGTGGTAAAAATCGCAAGATTTTGAGGTGTTTGGATTCATTTTTAAGTTACGGTTCGACATTGATTCAAGATCATTCCGAAATAAGCTTTTCAGAAAAGGGTTAATTATTCTGAAAAAAGGATTTTCAGATAAGAGTTTGTTATTCCGAAGAAGTGTTTATTCCGAAAAAGGTACGTTTCTCTGAAATTTTCGATAATTCTGAAAAAGTGATTATTCCGAAGATTATTCCGAAGATTATTCCGAAAATGTGATTATTCCGAAGATTATTCCGAAAAAGTGATTATTCCGAAGAAGTGAATATTCCGAAGATTATTCCGAAGAAGTGATTATTCCGAAGTTTACTCCGAAGAAGTGATTTATCTGAAAAAGTGGTTTATTCCGAAGAAGTGTTATTCCGAAGAAGCTTGTTTTTCTGAAAACATCAATATTCCGAAGAAGATCGTTTTTCCTGAAAACATCATTTATTCCGAAGATCCCCAAATCTCTGAAAACATCCATTATTCCGAAAATGTCAGTTATTTTGAAAATGTCTGATGGTATTTTTGACTGAAGCATTTTTAGACTTAGCCACTATCTATACTAGGTTCGGAACATCGTTTCCAAAAAAAAAAAAAAAAAAAGAGTTTTTTGGCGGGAAAACCATTTTAAAATTTATTTTTTCCTAGACCATTTTTAGGCCATTTAAGGTTCGATTTCAAATTTTGGCGACGCGAAAAATATTTCGACCAAAAATTCATATTTTCGGACCAAATTTCAAATTTTTTAGGTTTTATTTTTCATTAAAATTTTCATTTTTCAAAATTTTTTCCCTACTAGTTATTGGCTATTTCTAACTCATTTTCAAAATTTGGTGATTCATAATTTTTCGGTTTACCGTTTTATCGGACTGGGAATTTATTGTTGGCTTGAAGAAAAACCGCAATTTTCAGAATTTAAACCACAACTCAATCACACCATATCTACTTAAGATCCAAAGTCAATTCATCAACTGTGTCACCCATTATGGATTCCGTAACACAAGATGTGCATGCACTCAAATCCAAGATGTCAGATGCAAAAGAACGATGCATGACACACTTTAGATTACTCCAGTCACACCTTCAAGTTCTTTCAAATGACGAGTTAAAAAGGCACTCGCGTCGAACTTGGATTCAAAAGGGTATTCATGTCACTCACTGGTCAAGATGTTGAGACATTCACAAGCACAATGCTACTCAATGCAGATCACCTTGAACAACAACTTGCCAACGATGAATTTCAAGAGGTTGAATCCATAGATGCCGTTTTGGTTATCGAAATCAGTTTCAGCAATTCCTTGATACACAGGTTTCTGTATATTATGATCGAGAATTCATAAACAGATACTTCTTTGAATTTACTCGGTTAGAAGTTCAAGAATTCAAGGAGACATTTCTTCAACACATAAGTGACGTAAGGAAGTCCATTGCTGAAAGAACACGTCATAACTACAAGTTGAAAGAAGGGTGAATAACAGATTAATGCAGCAGAACGAGAACAATGTCGATGATGGTCAAACATTGGATGCTTGTTCGATTGACACAGAAAGCAGCGGGACAGAATCAGAAAAGCAGCATACCAGCAACAACTCAGGGAATGATCAAGCAACTGATGATGCAGATATCAGACCCATATATGATGAGGAGCCAATGGCTGAGGTACAAGTAAATGCTGTGTATGATGATCATCAATATATTGATTCTAAAATTCATGAGCTTGAAACTATGTTAGCTCAAAAGACAAGATTTTGAGAATGTCAAACTCGAGTTTTCGAAGAAAAATGACAAATTTGAAGCTTATTTTGAAAAACTTGAAAAAGCAAACGTTGTTCTTGAACAAAAACTGGATCGTAAGATTCAAGATTCTAATGCGGAAAAAGAACATTTTGTGAAACAAATAAATTTGTTAGAATCAAAGTTGGCTTCTCAAAATCTAAGTCCTCCGCCTGCTTCATTAAGTGAAATATCTGTGCAACCTATTGACACTGTAGATAGTAATGACGCGAATGCTGATAACGACATATTTGATAATATGAACATTAAGTTAGAACAACGTGTCGCTCAATTACTTCTACAAAATGAGCAATTGAAAGCTCAGATTCAGGAAAAGGTTTTTGCATTAACATCGGTGAAAAATGAATTAAGGAAGCTAAAAGGAAATAGTGTGGATACTAAGATAGCAAATCAGTCAATCTTGGGGAAACCTCCTACTCAACCATTCAGAAACTGCTCAGTTGCTAGACAACCAAATGCGTTTAAATCTGAACGACCCAAAACATCGAACTCGAGGTTTGCATCCCAAGTTGACGTGCGTAGCAATTTGCCAAAAACAGTCACTTCACCATCTAGATCCCCCTTAACACATTTTGCCTATGCAAAACCCAATCACATGAATGCTTCAAGCAACTCTAGAAATAGCTCCAAGAACATGCCTTAGAGTAGTTCAAATGACACGGGTCATAAAAGCTATCTAGAGGATGCTAAGATAAAGACACAAGCAAGAGATAGGACCCAACCGAAACCTAGGAGCGCTAATCACACATCTAGGAATTCTAGACACTTCTATGATGTGCCCAAATCAGCCTATCCTAGGAACACTAGATCCTTCTCAGATGCTAAGCACTTTGTTTGCACGAAATGTAACAAATGTGTGTTTAATGCCATTCATGATGATTGTATCACAAAAGTCCTGAACAAGGTGAACCAAAACGCTAGCGCATCTCAAGGACGGAACCCGATAGGAAATAGATTTTCTCCAATTAGGTCTTCCGTTGTGCATGAGAAAACTACGTTTCCAAGAACTTGTCTAAAGTGGATACCAACGGGTAGAATCTTCAAAACAACTGGTCTTACATAGGTTCCTACTGGAAAGATATTTCCCTCTAGCACGAAAAAGGTTCAAAGTGAACCCCCACATGGTTCTCATCGAGATATCGCTAACCCACATGCAAGCATACAAACTATTGATGAAAGTGCAGGTAATAAAGTAACGGTTCAACAAGAACATAAAGGTTTTCCTTATTCATACCGTTCAACAAAAGACACTCTCAGAGTTTGGTTGCTGAAGAAACAAATATCAGAGAAATATGTGTCTCAGGGGTTTCACAAGTAAGCTCAACACAATGGCTTATAGTCAACTCACAGACTGTAACCCGGGCTCACAAGACAGGAAAGTTCATCCCGATGGTAACTTATCCTCTGAACGGGAAACTAAAAATTTCTCGGTCATGAGCTATATTAAAAACATTCAAAGTTTTAAGCTCATGTAAAATGATTTACAATTACCTCAGATTGTGACTCGTACTTCCAAGAAAGGAAAGTTGATCACGAATGATAACTTATCCTTAACAACGGGAAAATAAATTTTCTCGGTCATGAGCTCTCATTAAAAACATTCAAAGTTTTTAAGCTCATGTAAACGACTTATAGTTAAATGTCAGACTGTAACTCGAACTTCAAATAAAGGAAAGTGTATCTTTAAAGATACCTTGTCCTACCAAACGGGTAGAGCAATCTATCACGGGTTGAGCTTGTCACAAAACATTCAACGTTTTGAGCTCACACAATGGCTTGTAATCACTTTCAGATTGCGACCCGGAACTATATTCACGGGGGAGTGTACGCTTTCGTGCTCTTACCCTTAGCAAAAGAAGTTAAATCTTCTTACACTTGAGTGGATTCGTCAAGACATTCAACGTCTATGAACTCAAGTTTATGCTTTAGAAAACCCTTTTCGCTAAATAGAATTGATTTTTCAAAAAGCGTTGAACACAATTTTTTCAAGAATTTCTCAATGATATTCAAAATCTTTCAAAAATTGTGTGTTCAACAACTCCTATCCTCAAAAGTTTAATGTGGATCATATCCTCGTAATGACAATTCTATTGGATCAATTTTTGAGGGGGAGCTTTCCAAATTTCATGCTAAATTTGACACATTTTTCTCCCGAAGATTTTCAAGACTATGTTTCAAAATATATTTTAATCAAATTTGGTATCTCTAATATCAAAAGATTTTATATATTAGAGATAGGGGAGAAAATGTGATTAAAATGTGATCTAAAGACTCAAGCATTCATGGTTACGATCAAATACCCACAACATCTTTAATTCACGACGTTATTGGTGTCAAAAGGGTGGTTAGGTTTAAGTCCAATGATCCAACCAGAACCGGAGGGATCTTCCCAGGGACAATCCAATAGATTATTAGAAGTCCTTAGGAAAGATGGAGTAGAATGTGAACATAGCTGAATGCCGACTAAGTACTGATGATAGCACTGGAACAATCACAACAAGGTGCTATTAATGATGTCTTGGTAAGCATTAAAGGGGTTGAAGAATAAAAAAGAAATGTAAGGATAAAGGGTGTAAAGAAAGAAGCCCTCCATACAACTTAGACAGAAACCGGGTCAACACATCATGAAGACAACTCATCATGGACCCAGTGATGTGAAGCACAACCCTTTCCTAGCTACTCAGGCTTCTCTCAAAAGAAGTTTGTTTTATTGTCACGGAGATCAACATGACTTCCATTGACTTTCTCACTCCGAGATAGTTGATATTGAATAGGTGGCATCTGCTCCAGCCTCCGACCACTAAAAGTGCACAAATCGAGTCTAGAGCCTAGAGATCAATCAAATCTCGTTAGGACACACGGATGATGATCAAGAGAGTCCTACGCTATATCCTTGCGATATTGCTAGAACTCTCATAGTGATACTGCTTAGTATTCACAATGATGAGTGGAAATCCTTACAGTGTTAACATCAAACAGCACTGCGGTAGGTCATATGCAAGATTCTTTATGAATTGAACATATCTAAAACTAAAAAGCAACAGTGGTTTGATTCTGAATTGATTCAAACTCGTTTCAGGTTTCTACGCAATATCTTTATGGTCTTGCCAGAACATTCAGAGTGATATTCATTAATATTCATAGTGACGAATGGAAATCCTTCTAGCGTCAACATCAAACAGCGCTACGGTAGGTGACTTGTGAGATTCTTATGAATCAAACTTGTGTCAACTGGAAAGAAACAATGGTAAGATTCTTAATGAATCAAACTTGTTCCAGGAATTTGAATTGACGACTTTAATCAAGCGGATTTTTATCCAATTGATTCACTCTTTATGTTCGCAGTCTTGCTTTGAGACGGTCGAGTAAAGAGAACGGCTAGTACAGCCGCGAAACCCTGTCAAGGAGATTTTTAATTGAATCTACCTAATCACAAGTACGGTATTTAATATCGTATAACGGTCTTCACCGACCGGAGGTAAAACGCTACCGATTTAGGACGAATGTCAAAGCCATTCAGTCCATGTCTATGTTTTGTCTCGAGAAGGTGGCGTCACGGAGTACTCAGCAAAGGCAAAGCTTCAAACCCACATGTTAATGCCCAAAGACTTATTCAACAATTAATAGTGTGAGCATGTGGATAAAGACACAAGATCGCAAGATGGCAAAGACAAGTCAAGAATGATTTGAAGATCTCAAGATAAAAGAAAAAGTCGAAAGACAACGACAAAGGCTCAAAGATCACAACATGAAGGAACAACACTACTATTACACGTTCAAGATTCATTTGTGGCGAAATTCATAAATCTCCATTGGAATCCAAATGACGAAGAGGAATGACCTCACATTGGGGGACATTGTTAGCCTCAAAATATTGAGTCAAACAAGAATGTTCGGTCATAGGTTTATATTGTAATATTTATTAGAACGTTGTAATAGATAGTTAAATAGTCGTGGTTCACGGGCTTGGATTTAAACTAATTAAAGTCCAAGAGACAAGCCCGGCCCAATATATAGCCCATTAAAGCCCGCATGTGGGTGGACTATATATACTACCCTCCTAGCATGTTAGGAGGGTGGGATGATCATTAGTACTCTCATTATTCTAATCTAATATTCACCAAGTTAATCATCTCTCTCTACTTTCTCTCACTACTTTCTCTCTCTAAGAATCCATCTCTTTTCATTTATTTTCTATCATTAATTATCTAAATATATGAGACAACACTTAATTTTTCAATAACTCGGTTCTAATATACATAAAATACTTGCTCACTAAAGCGGAACTAAAGTGATGCCAATATACTGCTTTTAGAAATTTTTAGAACATCACAAAAACCATATAAAAGCCAGCCATTTTTACACAATGAATCTCATCTATCTTAAACCATGTTGGTTAAAGACAGAAGTTATATACAAATCATAACAATGAACAAACACCATACCATATGACATCATGATAAAGAATAATATATCATCAAGTAAACTCTAGTGATGAAACATCTAGGCATATAATAATCAAGTAGGTATATAACTATATCTTTAGATGTGTAAAATATTTCGTAACTTCATTTAATGTCTTTTTAATTTGACACATAAGACTGTTTATAAGATTGGCTAAAGATTAGGATGAACTTTCTTTTGTTAATATAGGCTAATAACCTTATAAGCTTTTCTAGATTTGGATCGTGCTTAGCATGACCACGTTAAGAGTGGGGGAGCGGTGGCTGTTAAGTGGGCTGTTAGCCCTTTGGCGCCAGCTCCCCTTTGGCACACCGTACCGAGCCTCGCGCCAACGGGGCTCGCGCTAAGGCTAACAGCTCGCGTTAACACCCTTTTTTTTTTTCTTTTTTTGGTTTCTAGCCGTTGGTGGAGGGGTGTTTTTGAAAAAAGAAAATTAAATTTTCAAAAAACTAGCCGTTGGGGTTTAAAATTTTTAATTTTTTTTAAAAACTCATACATTCCCTATATATTACCCCATTTCACCCATTTTTTTCAAAACACACTTCAATCCTAAATTCTTAAAAAAAATGGATCCTTATCAAAACACCGTTTACGAATATGATGAATATTTCGGTAACGCCCATGAACGTTACAGTCGAGGCTTGCGGGAGTATGAGACTTTTCTTGGTATGTGTAATCAAGGAGCCGGTGGATCGGGTCATACGAGGACATACATACCTCGTGATCGAGAAGATGCGAGTCGAAGATTGCTAAAAGATTACTTTGGTGATGACGAAACTCCTCCAAAATATCCGGAGGAGAAATTCCGGCGAAGGTATCGTATGAGTTCAACGCTTTTTAAAAAAATTGTCAATGGTATTTTAACTCATAATGCCGACCCTCTTCCTGAATATTTTGTTTATTTTCGCACTGGGCTAGATGCTACGGGTCGGGATAGTATTCACCCCATTTTAAAAATCACTTCGGCAGTTTGTCAATTGGCGTATGGGTCATCACCCGATGCATTTGATGAGTATTTGCAAATTGCCGAACGCACTTCTAGAGCATGTTTGCTTCATTTTACTAAATGCATTTACGACTTATATGTTGAAAAATATTTAAGAAAACGTACTCCCGCGGATATAGAAAAACTTTATGAATTGCACAATGAGAAACATGACCTCCCGGGAATGCTCGGGAGTATTGATTGCATGCACTGGGATTGGAGAAATTGTCCCAAGGCTTTACAGGCTCAATTTAAAAGACGGGATCATAAATACCCAACTCTTATGTTAGAAGCAGTGGCGGATCAACATTTGACATTCTGGCATGCATAATTTGGTTGTCCCGGGGTAAACAATGATCTAAATGTCTTACATGGTTCACCTTTATTTGATGATGAGTTAGCCGATAAGGTTCCAGATTCTTCGTTTGAGGTAAACGGAAAAACATACAAAAAAGGTTATTATTTGGCTGACGATATTTATCCCGATTGGTCTACTTTTGTGAAAATATTTTCTGTTTCAAGGGATGAAAAAACATTTCGGTATAAAAGAGTGCAAGAAGGTGCTAGAAAAGATATCGAACGCGCTTTCGGTGTCTTACAAGGTCGTTGGGGAATTATACGACAACCCGCTCGTGCTTATGAAATTAACCACTTGAAACAAATCATGTATTGTTGTATCATGTTACATAACATGATATTGGAAGACGAAGGATATAAATTGAATCCTAGAGATGTTTATGTTGATCCACAACCTAATATTGTTCGAAGTTGGGTCGAAATGTGTGAAGTGCACGAGAGGAAAACTAAAGAAATTCGAGACCGAAGAGTGCACACCGAGCTCCGAGCCGATCTTGTGGAGCATTTGAGCCGCAATCATTAAATTTATGTTTTTTTTATTGTAATGTTTTTTTTATTGTAATGTTTTTTTATTGTAAAGTTTTTTTTTATTGTAATGTTTTTTTATTAATAAAGTTTTTATTTTAAGTTAAAAAAAATTTAATTCCGTTGGCACCAGAAATTCTGGTGCCAACGGTTACCTCAGAAATGTGGTGCCAACAGGATTCTAGTGCCAAAGGCTCAGAATCCTACGTGGCGCCTTTGGCACCACCTTCTGGTGCCAACGGCTCCAGCACTCTAAAAATTTTTTAGTTTTTAATTTAATTAAACCAAAGAAATATATATATATATATAAATATTTATATATTCATACATCACCAAGGATAACAAAGCGGTTGAATTACTGTTCTATTAATAAAAACTACATAACTGAAAAATTAAGCAATAAATAAAAAAAAATTTGAACAATAATGTTGTAATAACTTTGACCATATTAATCTACATATACAGGTAAACATAGCCAAATAAATATAGATCACAAACCAACATACAAGTATTGATGTAGATCTGGTTCCATATAAATAATATACGGTTACTGAAAGGACATAGCAACAAAGAAATCAAATCAAACTTACGGCAAATATTAACACTATGAAGTACACATTGAATACATATATTGAAGAACGATAGTATATGAAAATCAAATATTAAAATCTTTGTTAAAGCAAAACTCTTAGAGTCTTAATATCGCATCAAAACTAAATCGCAACACAAACCCTACTTCTTACAACTTAAATAAAGGAAAAATAATCCACATGATCGCTAAAAACAGATCAATATGCATGTACAATTTTTGGCATCGTGGTCTAAAATATTTAATTAATTTATAGATCAACCATTCAGTATTATTATAATTAGTAATTACATGATAAACAAACATCCTTTTATAATGCATTATGTTAATTATTAAGCAAAAATTGTCAAGAAAACGTACCTTGGTAACTTCAGTGACTTTAAGAACAAAAAAAACTTCATCGTATCTAAACTTTTGAGATCGAAAATCTGATTTTGAGCTGGCGGTGCCAATTGAGAAAATAAGACCTAAGCCCTACAGCATGCTAATAACGTGTTGTGAATCTATAAAGTAAAAGAAATAGATAAGAACAAGAGATAGAGAGAATACAAAGAATTACTCAATTGATTCATTACAAAGGAAAAATACAATGTCTTTATATATAAGATAATATTATGGTAGCTAATGGGCCATGGGCCTCTATTGGACATTATTTTATTTTTCAATGTTTATTTAAATCAAAGATTTTGATTTAAAAGCACCCGCGTGCATTTTACAAAATTTTACTCGAATCAACGAGTAACAAGAACCACTAGTGATCGCGATGTTGACGGATGCCCGATATTTTACGTTTCATTGTCGATTGTTTCGATGTGTGACGTTTTCGATGTTTTCTTTATAATGACGTGTTAAGTCGTGTCGGGAAACCATATTATCATATTTTTGATGCAATTTAACTCTTGAAAAAGTATTTTTACGAAACCCGAGTCCCGTGGATATTTTTAAAATTGGCTATTAGTCATTTCCTGCTTTTTTAACTAGCTAATTGTTTTTAAGTCCAAAAGATTACAAAATTGTCAAAACAAGCCCCTCACCCACCATATAAAAGGTCAAATTTCTACCTAACTAACACATACATGCATTTTCCCCAAAAAAATATTCTCTCCTTTCTTTTCTTTGTAGTCGTGACCTCCAACCCTCACAAACACACCCAAAATTGAATTTGATCTTGAATCTTGTTAAACTAAACAAATACCCATGTTGCAAATTCAAAGTTGATTATTTTGGTACCAATTTTACCCACATGCATTGAGTTTTAATTTTTCTTATGAACAAGAGTTAGTGAAATATTTTAAAGATCATGCATGTGATGATCTTCATATGATTATGTTGCTTTGATGATGAAAAGTTTGAATTTTTGATTTTGATTTTGTTATATGTAACATGAAAGTGATTAGGATGGTTAAAAATTGATTAGGATGACGTTTAGTCAATATTAGGACTGGGATATTTGTTAAAATGGGTCAAAATGATGGTTTAATGTGATTTTCAAAGGTGTATTTTTTACCAGCAAATTTAGGAGTGTTTTTTCGTGGGTAAAAGTTTGAGTAAGTATTGATATGATAGGATATAGTTGTAGTGGTTGACGAGACGCTTGTTTTGGTATAAATTAGAGCTTCTAACTCAAAACGAGGAGGAGGTTACACTAGTTTGAATACTCGTGTTCCGGGAGGCGAGTATCGACACAACACGAAATTGTTGTCGATATTTGGTCAAATCTCGGGGACTATAGAATGAGTTTCAAAAATTTTCAATGTCTGAACTGAGGCCCTACACTTAGCATTTTGAGTCTATTTTCAAATTCAATGGTCGGATTTGCAAATGGTAAAGGTTATGATGGTCAAAATGGTTTCACGAGTCAAGTGTTCAAATCTGTCCGGTTTTTCAAATTTATAAATGTGTTGAGCAGGTGGTTTCAAAATGTAAATCTTTGGATGAAATTTAAACTTAGTTTTATTCAGGTTATGAATGAGTTTTTCACCAACTTTCATAAAAATCCGAGTTGTCTAAGTATGGGAAATAAGCGGGTACATTTGGTATGTACCGGCTGAGTGTTTTCGGAAGCACTTGTTTTAATAACGTAGTCTTGTGAAAGATGTCTAGTAGTATCACTTGTGTGGTTTGTTCTTGTGTAACTATGGTTTTGAGTATATATATATTTAGTTTTACTAAGTATGAGTTATACTTGGGTATACTAATAAAGTGCGCGCCTTATTTGGTAGGTTGCGGCTTTCGTGTTTATAGGGCATCCATATAGTCGGCGGTCATCTTACCGCTACTTTTTCTACTCAGATTCTGAGTTCTGTGATTCACTTACCTCGTGGCTAAGGTGAGTTCATAGCCTCTTTTTACTACTTGCACATTTTTTCTAAACGCGGGGTGAGATTTTACATGGTAGAACACATCCATTAAAAAACTGTATGTTATCCAGAACTTGTATGCTTTCCAACAGTTTTCATTGATATTATTGCTTTTAGTCTATATCCTTTAAGTTTTCCCTCTTAATCATGAACCGTTAATTTACTTGTATGGCTAAGCGCGAGTGTTGTGGGTGGATCCATCGAGACTGACAATCCCCGTCCCATGTTGCGGTTGTTTAACCATTGACGCATTTAACATTTGATTTGTTAACTGAGTATTAGGGCTGAATACTCCCTGGAGGAACTTACATTGATATTAAGCTTCGGTTCATGAACTAAATAGCAATAATAGTGGTTTCGGACTATGGTTAATGTACATAACCATTTTCCCTATTTACTTGTTTTACAAATGAATGCTTGTGTTCCACACCTTTACTGCTAAACCTATGAATATCACTCAACTTTGTGTTGACGATTTTACATGTTTAATCTCAGGTAATAATACTTAATTTTGCTTGGATGGGAGCCCGCGGGATATTATCGTAGCTTGAAGATTTCTGTGATACTTTTTAAAGTTTGGTTTCGGTAAAAGTTGTCAGAAGTTTATTTTGTTTTCTTGGTAACTATATGTTACAAAACCATATTTAAATAATAGATTTTTCCGCTTATAAAACTATGGGACCTTTGTTTAAAAACTCTGATGTTTATGATGTAATGTATATGTTTTTATTACGTGAACTTTGTGTCAACAGTAATTCATTGTTTCTTGTACCATGACGTGGCACCCCTTGTTGCCTACGTGTTTCCTTGCCTGATTTTGGGGGTCTCACAGATTGGTATCAGAGCGATGGTTATAGGGAACTGAGTCGTTTTCAAAACTTAGCATATAACCGAAATTTCAAATATTTCATGTTTCTAAGTGTCAGACATAGAATCTGCCATTGTTGTTCGATATATGCGCGGTAACTCTCTAATCCTTATTATTTACTTTTAATTATCATTGTAGTATTCCATCTCTTGATTATATTTTGAAATATTACATTACCCTAATGACGATAATTACTATCTCTTTTCAAATCCTTTGTGTTTCATGAACTATCATTGGATATTACTGTGATTACATCTGCCCTTACTGTATTTCTTGAATTCTTGTTCTTGTAAACTTGATCTTGTTACAATAATTAAATTGTTATGGATTCCATACTTGTTTTCGGAGTGCGTATGCTGCCGACTTTTCATACTCACTTTTCTGAGTACTATTGCTAATTCGTTTATGCGTGATATGACTGACCCCATATACTCGTTCGTCTTGAACCGTTTGTTTTCTCGACTCACTTTTACATGTTGTGTATATTTTCATGATACCATTGTTGGGGATTAAGAAGTGTTGTGTCCGATGAAACTTCCGATTATCATTTTACTACCGTGCGTGTTACTTTCATTGTTTAAATCCTTTAAGATATCTATATAGATATCCAAATTGCTTTCCGGTCATTTGTGATTGGATGTCTTGAAAAATAATCTATAGGCCATTGTGTAGCTCAATGTGTCTCCGAAAAAGACTAAAGGAGACCGTGTGAGTCACACATCTCGAAGTATTCCTTGTATCCGCGTTGAATAATATCGTGGGTTTTCGTAACCTTGATTGACCTTTACGTCATCGTTTTACGCGACACTTGTATATCGATTAAATATTATTTATTTGACCATTCTACGTTTCGACTTCGAATTACAACGTCCGTTTGTACCTTGAAAACACCATCGTCGTCTTGTAATTCATCCTCTATTATGTAGCGATTTTTTGGAATACGATTCTACTTCTATAAACTTGTACCCTCCCCTTTCATTAAACCTCCTCACTCCAGGAGTGCGACTTGTTAATGTTCCGTTTCTTTCTCGATATGTTTTGTGTTTTTGGAAAATCATACAACTAAGACACCTTCCTACATTGCGTCTTGAAATCTAAGACACGGATATCATGCGCCGTTTTTGATTTCTTAGTTTATTATTGGCATTCTTGAACCATTTCTATACTATGTTTTTCTTTACATGCTTAGTTATACAATATATTCTCTTTTGTTTTTATGGAATCTACAAGTCATGTCTGTACATAAATTCCGGGTCGTTATTAAGTTTGATTGAATTTCAAGATGTGTTGAAAAATATACTTTCTGCAGAAAAGTTACATGTAATTTAACAATGTCGAGAAAATATTTTTATAAACTTTAGACATAAAAATATATTTCTACTTGTGGAGACGTTCGTTTAGGACATAAAATTTAACCAGTAAATCTTAAAAACGAGCAAGTTACGCTCATTTGAAATTGTAAAATTTAATAACTTATTTTCTGTATATTTCTAAAATATCATTTTTTTTTACAGATTTGATGTGAGGGCATTTTCGTCCATATTTTATCAATTTCAAATCTCGAGTAAAACTAGAAAGTTTTCTGAAACGGCGTTATACACCAAATTGCTTTAGACATCGAGTCTTAAAAATGACATTAGTGAGTCAATTGGTCCGGTCAGACCCCAAAGGACAAACTTAAAAGTCAAGGCTGATAGAATTTAAAAATATGGTTTGAAGCGTTTTTGAGTTCGTTTGAGCTCGTAAAACTTTAACGAATGAGATTTTACAACTACCAGACATTGATTGCGTTTGAAAACGTTTAAAAATAGAAACTTCTCGTGTCAGTTATATTATTCGAGAACTGGTATTCTACTTTCTTAAAAGCATTTTATGTCAACTGGATTACGATGCGAACGCATATAGATTTCTTTTGATCCTTTATTTTATACATAACTTAATTGTCATTATATATTATCTTTCTTTTTTTCCAACGTACCACTGATTTGGGTCGAAATTTGAAGTTCTTGTTTTCATATCTTTCGTTATTATTTTGACACGTGTCTCATGACGATTCCGGCTAAACTTTTTGAAACCTTATCACCTTGTAACCATGTTGTAGATTTTCTTATCAATTACTCTTTAATACTCTCGTGTAACCCACTCGCTATTTTATAAAATGTCATAATGTCACCATATAAACTTAAATTATTATTGTTTTACGAATAATTTTACAAAAGGTTCTACTTAGGCTTTACAAAGTACCTGAATGTTACCCCATAAAAATTAATTAAAATTGATTCTACAATGTATTTTTACAAATTGTTTTACATTTCTCTTATAAAGAAATCTTGTAATATTAAAATTGTTGATTTAAATATCTAGCCAATTACTTACTTGCGAAAAGTTTCATAAATCATTCCGATTTCTATTTTTGGTATCATATATATATTTTAAATATATGACATATAATACTAGTTTGACGAAGCTGAGTGTAAAACCCGCATGCTTTTACCATGAACAATACACTTAGTAAATGTACGTACATATAAAAACTTTCCTTTTATAGCATGAACACGTGTCACGATTATTAATTACAGAAGTTACGTACGTGTTATTACACGATAAGTATTAAGTACGGGATAATACACGATAATTATTAAGAATAATAATTATAATCACGAACATGAAATCATGAACGTAAAAATCACGAACATGTAATTACGTACTTATTTATGATAATACGATTAATATCGTTACGTACAACTATTTATATATAACACGAACATTTAATTATATTATAACACGAAAACACGAACATACGAACACGTAAAATATTAGACACAAGAAAACTTTTGGTTTTCCCTTGTGGGCCCCATATGTCGCGGACACCAAAGACAAAAGGGCCAAGCCCACTTTTGGTTTTATTAAAATAAACAAAAGGGGAAACATGTTTTTCACTTTACAGAGTTTATCAAAAAAATAAAAAAACCTAGCCCCTTTTCCTCTCTATAGCCGCCGGCCTAAGGAGCTCTACAAGGAGGTGTTTGATCGATTTTGGTTGATTAAATTCAAGTATTGTGTTCATGTTATTAATATCCATTTGTTACACGCATTCGGTAATCCGTAATCCCTTTTCTTTTGTTTCTTTTATTTAATTAAGAACATGAAACATGAGATTAAATAAAACAAAAATATGCTAGATTAATCATGGGGATATAATTAAAAGGTGTTTCGGGTTGGTTTTGCTCGACCGACACCCAACCGAGAGCCCCATGGCTCTCGGCTTGCTTTGGTTCGCACCACCAACCGAGACTTCGAGTCTCGGTGTGGTTGGTCTCGGCCGGCAGCAGGAACAAGGGACCCCGACGCGAGTCGGGGTGGCCGTTTGGTTTGTTTGGGGTTCTTGGCAGCAACAGCCACCACCACCGGCACACAGCCGATGACGGTTTTGGCTCAAGAAGGGGGAACCACGGGCGCAGCAGGGGTGACCACTGGTGTACAGTTGGTAGGAAACTCGTTGTGGTCAGCGGCTAGCCGAGGGGAAACCACCGGCTACAGCCGGTGGTGAGGTTTTACAAGTAGTGGCAACCGGCCGAGTCGGTTTGCCACTGTTAAGGGTGTGTTTGGTTGGTCCGGTTCATGGGGTTTCTGGTTCGGTTCACGGGTCCGGTTCGTGACTAAATTTTACAAGTATATTTTTAACAGGGAATTAAATTAATTAAACATGACTAATAATTAATTTAATTTAACATGGACTTAGGTTAATTATTATTTTATGAAATAATACATGTTTTAACGTAAGTATTTATTTATTTAATTTAGACTATAGTATTAATTAATTATTAAAACATGGGCTATAATTAATTAATAAACATGACTTAGGTTATAATTAATATAATATTAATACATGAATAACCTAAGTATTTTATACACCTTAATTTATTTAAATCATGCTTATATTTAATTAAATCATATAACCTATAGTTTATTTGATTAAGATGATATTATTAATAAACTATACTATAATCACATGACTTATGTTATTTAACCAGTAAACTTAAGCTTATATTATTAGCTTATTAATCCAGCTTATTTCTAAATATGGAAACTTTTTTCTTCAGGAAACTTACTATTTTTGGAAACTTTCTATTTTTAGAAACTGGTCAAATTTAAGAAGTTAATCTATTTTCGGAAACTTTCTATTTTTGGAAACTTTCTATTTTTGGAAACTTTCTATTTTAGGAAACCTGCTATTTTTAGAAAGTTACTTATTATTAAACAACAAGTATAATAATACAAGAAATACAAGTAATACTTAAACAGAATATATAGAATACATGATAAACACAGCATAACCTTAAAATCAGTAAAAACAAGACAAGAACATATAAAACAAGCTAAGACATGATATAATCAGTTACGTACTCAGTAAACAGAATACTTATACATGTATCCTATTTATGTAGCATTAGTGAGATCGAAGTATGACTTCCATTCTTTCGTCTTCTTCGTTCACTGGACATAAGGTACGGATTTCTCGTCGTTTCATTATGAACATTCTTTCTTTATTAGGATTCCCCGTTTGCAGCCAACTGTTTTCTCAGTATTGTTTTATATGTTTGATTACCCGCGTTAGTTTAAGAGCTTAAGCCATATACATGCATGACCAGTGTCACCTAGTTATGGAGGTACCATAACCATAACACTGGAGGCACCAGTGTTGTGACTTCCCCACGGCGAAGTGATTGCTCGTGGCGTCCCTTTTCAGTTTTGCCATTATATTATATTATCATGTGGGGCGTATGGGTGCATCCTAGTTACATGTTTACCAGTAATACCAGAGTGAATGTGATGTGTGCCTTGCATCCTTGACAAGAAGTTGATCCCTCCTACCCAGACTATTTAATTAGAGACAACCCCTCTAATTGCATGACGACGTCTCCCCTCGAATTATTCATGCACGATGGAACCTCATGACCTATATGGGCTATTGGCTAATTTAATACAGATTTTACATAAAAACATAAGTCTTTTCAAACTATAAAACCAGTTTTATGAACATGTTCCAGGTTACTTAGGACTTATACTTTTCTGCTGCTATTAGTCTTTATGATTATGTTATTCCATGCTATGCTTGTATATCCGTGCACTGAGCGTTATGCTCAGCCGTTTTTCTTTCATGTTCCTAAACGACAGGTACTCAAGGGCGCTCGTAGACTCTAAACGTACGTGCATATGGATTAGAAGTTATCTAGCATTCTCTACTTCATGCATTTTATCATACATTTTTCTACTCATTTCTATGGACATTGTTTAGTCCTTTTCCTTTACAGTACTTATGTTTGTGTGTGATGAGCTTATACTTCGGGTACCGATGTTCGTTTCCGTTATTTCCTTTCATGGTCAATTAATGTTTTAAGACATTTACCTTGTATGCTTCGATGACACGCCATAATCACGCGTGACATTCCATTTACCAAAATGGGGTGTTACAATTATGGTATCAGAGTCAAGGCTTCGACCTGTAGGCTCTCAAAACATGACCTGTGATTAGTGGGTAATCACTATGGTCTTCTTAGAACTGACAGTCGGTTTTCATGCATTCATTGTTTTCATGCATTTATGACATATGTCATTGTCGCAGGTTTATGATTAAGTAATGGTTGGTACAGGACTGGCCCAATTTAGTCGCATGTGCTTTTATCGAAACTTTTAACTTTGGGACCGACGCATAGGCGTCCCCTCGATATGTCTTTTGTTTTGGGTGAACTGACCACAGGCGTTTAAAAGTTTTTAGAAACTGCATCATGCATTCATACACCGTTTTCATGCATAAAGTTTTTCTCATGATTTATTGGCATAATTTTTTTTCATGTATATATATTATGTTTTATCAGTTTAATCATGCATTCTGTTTTATACTGTCAGATGGTTCTCACACACGAGCAAGAACAACTCAATGCAGCAGTTCAAGCTGCGATGTAGGCCATGCTTCCTCAGCTAAGGAACGAAATCAGGGCCGAGGTGCAAGCTGCCAACAATCAGCACCAACACCAGCATCCTAATCCTCCTCTTCCTCCTCCAGCAACATTGGTCACATAGCTGGAGAGATTCAACAAACAACGTCCTCGATCCTTCGAGAGAACTGACAGCCCCAGTGAGGCTGAAAGCTGGTTAGCTCATATCGAGACGATATTTGATGCAATGGGCTGCGACCCCGTCTTCAAGTCGAGGTTGGCCTGTTACAAGTTCGAAGGTGACGTACTGGGATGGTGGAAGGCAGTGAAGCAGTCTGAGGGAGGTGACAATTGGGTGGCTGGCTTGACTTGGGCTCAGTTCAGGGAGTTAGTGATGGGACAGTTCTTCCCCAAGGCTGAGCAAGACAAGCTGAAGAGGGAGTACTACAGGATCAGGCGGAGAGCTGTGGAGAACAGCAACGAGTTCATGCAGCGCTTTCTTCGTTTGGTTGGTTTTCTTGGCACAGCAACATGTACTACCTAAGAGCAAGCATACCACTTTCGTTGGGCTCTTCGTACGTCGGTCGCCAATAACTTGGTGTGTGCTACCTTCAACATGGTGGCACAAGTAGCCGATACAGCACGTAAGCTGGAGATGCTACAGGAGAGAGAGGAATTCGGTGAAGCATAGAGACCCGAGAAGAGGTATTTGTTCGTCACTCAACGGTGATCATTTCAATTCATTCAGTACTATCCAATATTTATCTTTCTTTTTAAACTACATCTTTTAGGCAGAATACTGGGGACTGGTCTCAACCGGCTACTCAGCAACAGCCTACTCAGCCCAAGGGTAACGGTCAAACCCAAGACCGTTCTGCTACGGATAAGCGTGGCGGTAATGATAATTACCGTAACAACGTTGGAAACTCCAACAGCAGCAGGTCCCTAAACTTACTCATTTCTTATGTTACACGTTTATGATTCATAATTCTGACACTTTATCATCTTCTACCAGGAATCATGGTAACAGAAGGGAGTAGGACCGCATAGGTTCACAGCCTAACCGTACAGCTATCACTGGTATTATGCCTTACGGTTTTCTGCATTGTCCTATTTGTACCCATAAACTATGTCTCACGTGTACTTTTCTGAACAGGCTCCCAGCCAGCAAAGGCACCTGTCGGAGGGTATACTAACCCTCTCTGCACTACCTACAACCGTAGGCACCCAGGGCCATGTCACCGCGACAGCGATGCTTGCCTCAAGTGTGGCCTTACTGGTCATCGCATGAAGGACTGCCGCAAGGGTGAGATAGAGGGCACATCTAGACACACTACAACAAAATCATTGTTTAGGGTCGGACTAAAATTAGGGTCGAAATTTTCGACCCTAAATTGAGGTGGGGCCCACACATTTTCAACCCAAAAGAGCCCAAAAAGGCTGGTCAAAAAGCAGGTGGGACCCAAAACATTTAGGGTCGAAATTTCGACCCTAAATTAAAAGTTTTAAAAAAAATTAATTTATTTTTTATATAAATTATTTTTAATAATTAAAAACTATTTTAAAAGAATTAAATTTTAATTTTATTAATTTAGGGTCGAAATTTCGACCCTAAATATAAAATTTAAAATAATTTTAATTTATGTATTATATATTATATTTATAATAACTAAAAATAATTTTAAAAAAAAATTATTTTTAATATTTAAAACTTTAGGGTCGAATTTTCGACCCTAAATTTAAAATTTTAAAAATTTTTCACGAAAAATTTAAAATTTCACACGAAAATTTTTCACGAAAAATTTTAAATATTCGCGGTTTATATTTAGGGTCGAAATTTCGACCCTAAATTATTATTTTTTTTTTTTAAGTGTTAATGCTTTTAAAATATTAATATATGTATATATTTAGATGGTTTTTTTGTCTGAAATGTACTTGTATGTTTGTATGAATAAAAAAGGCTCCTTTATTTATGAGTTTGAGCAAAATTTGATTGAAGTAAAATGCTTTTGACTGAACTTTTGACTGCAAAACCTAACACAACAGACTTAAACTAAATTGTGTGACTCAAACAAACTAAATTCTCACAATGCTCCTTTGGTTTGTTTGTTTTCGTTGTTGCTGTGTGTGTTTGTTGTAGCTTAGGATGTGCCATTGAACATGGCTTTGTAAAATATTGTAAGCCTCAGTGGGTGAAAAGACAAAAGGGTGTGTCAACAGTAAGAGCTGTTGATATTGGCCTAGGCATGTGTGTTTGGCCATATCAAGTAGTATCTTTTTATCCTACTTTTGGAAAAGAGCAACATGTGAGGATGTGGTTTTTGGAGGGTATACTTTTTCTGAGTACTTTTGGAGAGGCCAGTAGATAGCCATGTAAATGGTGAGTGGTTCTACTGTACGGTGGTGATGGGAACTGTTGGTGGGGGTAAAACGTTTAGTGGGTTGGGTGAAATAGGTGTAGAAAGGAGTCAATGTTTATCTATTTAAGAAGGTGGTTTGTGTTGGCCCATGTCTTATTTATTTGGTACGTGAAGCGCGGGCTGTGCGCTTTGCGGGCAATGTATTGTCAGTTTGAACGCGTTAAATTTAAGATGTTGTTGCAACCGATAAATTAATCTGAAATAGCATGGCTTGTTTAAAATCCGGGTGACAGAAACATACCTGATTACTTATAGAAAGTGTAAGGATCGGTGTGACTCAAACAAACTAAACTCTCACAATGATTCAAGCTAGAATACTAATTACTCATAGAACCAAACACTACTTTATTCCAAATATTACATAAAACCTTTTGTAATATCACATGAGAGACTTACAGACAAACACTCCTAAACATAATTTTATTCGTCACGGACACTTAAACACGCGCTTAATTAAACATGGATATTACTACGATATTAGACTCGTAAACACGGAAAAAAACACATCACAAACTAGTTCAAACTAAGGTTCCCCATGTCATCGTAAAGGTCATGAAGTAGTGCAGCTGAATCCATTGTGTGCCTATCGGAGTGGCGGTACAACTCTATCGTACGCTCAAGGACCATTATCATTCCATTCAAGCGCACACAGTTTGCACACGCTGAAGAGCTTGGAGAAGAAACTGGAATCGTTGAAGGTCTGGGAGAAGAGCTTGGAGGAGAAAAGCTCGTTGAAGGTCTTGAAGAAGAGCTTGGAGGAGAAAAGCTCATTGAACCTCCAAGAGAATTGATTAGTAGTTGTACGCGTTCGTCTTTCCATAAAAAAAATTTGCATCCATACGAAACTGGAGGTTGAACCCGTGAACGTGGACAAGCATAGTACAGTCTACCAAAGTTTTCAGTTGTCCACGATTCTCGAAGAACTACATCTCCACGTCCACACTTGCACGGAAAAGCTTCATGCTTCAACATGTACATAATAACAATTTGTTTATGATGATAAGTGTGTGTGATCTGCTGGTGGTTGTGATGATAAGGAGTGTGTGTGGTTCTCTTTTTATGCTAAAAAAGTGAGGGAAATTGTTAACATTTTCCCTCCAATGTTTTCCCTCCAAAGTTTTCCCTCCAATGTTTTCCCTCCAAAGTTTTCCCTCCAATTGACTCCCTCCAATGTTTTCCCTCCCATGCTGGTGGTTGTGATGATAAGGACTCATATCATGTAATACGATCCCCTATTGGCTCATATCATGTAATACGATCCCCTATTGGCTCATATCATGTAATACGATACCCTATTGGCTCATATCATGCAATACGATACCCTATTGCCTCATATCATGCAATACGATACCCTATTGGCTCACATCATGTAATACGATCCCCTATTGGCTCATATCATGCAATACGATACCCTATTGGCTCATATCATGCAATACGATACCCTATTGGCTCATATCATGCAATACGATACCCTATTGGCTCATATCATGCAATACGATACCCTATTGGCTCATATCATGCAATACGATACCCTATTGGCTCATATCATGCAATACGATACCCTATTGGCTCACATCATGTAATACGATCCCCTATTGGCTCATATCATGTAATACGATCCCCTATTGCCTCATATCATGCAATACGATACCCTATTGGCTCACATCATGTAATACGATCCCCTATTGGCTCATATCATGCAATACGATACCCTATTGGCTCACATCATGTAATACGATCCCCTATTGGCTCATATCATGCAATACGATACCCTATTGGCTCATATCATGCAATACGATACCCTATTGGCTCACATCATGTAATACGATCCCCTATTGGCTCACATCATGCAATACGATACCCTATTGGCTCACATCATGTAATACGATCCCCTATTGGCTCATATCATGTAATACGATCCCCTATTGCCTCATATCATGCAATACGATACCCTATTGGCTCACATCATGTAATACGATCCCCTATTGCCTCATATCATGCAATACGATACCCTATTGGCTCACATCATGTAATACGATCCCCTATTGGCTCATATCATGCAATACGATACCCTATTGGCTCATATCATGCAATACGATACCCTATTGGCTCACATCATGTAATACGATCCCCTATTGGCTCATATCATGCAATACGATACCCTATTGGCTCATATCATGCAATACGATACCCTATTGGCTCATATCATGCAATACGATACCCTATTGGCTCATATCATGCAATACGATACCCTATTGGCTCATATCATGCAATACGATACCCTATTGGCTCATATCATGCAATACGATACCCTATTGGCTCATATCATGCAATACGATACCCTATTGGCTCATATCATGCAATACGATACCCTATTGGCTCACATCATGTAATACGATCCCCTATTGGCTCATATCATGCAATACGATACCCTATTGGCTCACATCATGTAATACGATACCCTATTGCCTCATATCATGCAATACGATACCCTATTGGCTCATATCATGTAATACGATCCCCTATTGGCTCATATCATGCAATACGATACCCTATTGGCTCATATCATGCAATACGATACCCTATTGGCTCATATCATGCAATACGATACCCTATTGGCTCACATCATGTAATACGATCCCCTATTGGCTCATATCATGTAATACGATCCCCTATTGGCTCATATCATGCAATAAAATATATTGGTGATACTTATTAATTTTTTATATAAACAAAATAACTTGTTAATATTTTATATAAATAATTTAGTAATTATAAACTCTATTTACTGTTTTAAAACATTTTAAAATTAAAATTATTCTCGTTTCGAAATTTACTATTTTAAAACGTAATTATTGTAATTTATAAAATAAATTTACATAAATAAAATATATTGGTGATACTTATTAATTTTTTATATAAACAAAATAACTTGTTAATATTTTATATAAATAATTTAGTAATTATAAACTCTATTTACTGTTTTAAAACATTTTAAAATTAAAATTATTCTCGTTTCGAAATTTACTATTTTAAAACGTAATTATTGTAATTTATAAAATAAATAAAATATATTGGTGATACTTATTAATTTTTATATAAACAAAATAACTTGATAATATTTTATATAAATAATTTAGTAATTATAAACTCTATTTATTAACGTTTTAAAACATTTTAAAATTAAAATTATTCTCGTTTCGAAATTTACTATTTTAAAACGTAATTATTGTAATTTATAAAATAAATTTACATAAATAAAATATATTAGTGATACTTATTAATTTTTTATATAAATAAAATAATTTGTTAATATTTTATATTAATAATTTAGTAATTTAAAAACTCTATTTATTGATTTTTTTTAAACATTTTAAATTTAAAACTATTATAGTTTCGAAATTTAGGGTCGAAATTTCGACCCTAAATTTGGCACTAAAACTTTTTATTTTCAAAAAATTTCACGAAAATCTTAAAATTCTACACCAAAATTAAAAATTTCGCGGTTTATATTTAGGGTCGAAAATTAGGGTCGAAAATTTCGACCCTAAAATTTAGGGTCGAAATTTTCGACCCTAATTTTCGACCCTAAATTCTATCCACAACTTAGCCAAAACACTTCATTCTATCTTCATCTTCTTTACTAAAAAAAAAAAACGGGAGCCACTCCATTCTATCTTCACCTTCGCACCACCACCGTGCCATCCCACACTCCGTCCCACCACCTTCATTCTTCAATTTTCGACCCACTCCACCACCACCATCCGTCCCACTCCGTCCGACCCACTCCGTCCGACCCACCACCATCCTTGGCACCACCACACTCCACCCCACACTCCGTCCGACCCACCACCACACTCCACCCCAGTCATCACCACCACCACCCCGTCACCCCATCACCAACACCATCCTTCGCACCACCACCCCGTCACCCCAGTCATCACCACCACCCCGTCACCCCAGTCAGTCCCACCACCACCACAATTTTGTTTAATTATTATTATTATATTATTATAAAGGTATTGATTTTTTGTTTAATATATTAATTTTGTTTAATTTTTTGCTAAATGTGATTGTTAATGTGATTGTTATTGTTAATTTTTTTGCTAGCAACCACCACCACCACCGACGGCAGCAATAGCAACCACCACCGCCGGCGGCAGCAGCACCACCACGGCAGCAACAACAGTAGCCACCTACTACTAAAGGTAGGTGTTTATTTTTCTTATATTAAAAACGTATGAGCTAATTTTTTTACTTGTTTTCGGCTTATTTTGGCTTAATTGATTTCGGGTTATATTTAGTCTTAGTTGATTTCGGATTATATTTAGGCTTAGTTGATTTCGGATTATTTAGGTTTAGTTGATTTAGGCTTAGTTGATTTCGGATTATATTTAGGTTTAGTTGATTTCGGCTTAATTCTTTTAGGCTTAATGGATTACGGCTTATATATGGCTTAATATTTATTAAGGAATTTGGACTTATATATATATAGGGACGAGTTTAATTTTTTTATATGTTTATCGTAGCCAAGACCCAAGTCACAGCCGAGAACCGAATTCCCGAGTCACAGTCGTATAAAAGGTAATGTTTTTTTTTTGAAATTGTTTTAGTGTTTGTTTCAAATTAGATAAAATCTCGGAAACCAACTAATTTAGATTTTTTTTATTTTATGTTTGTGTTTGGTTAGCACCGGGACAGTCGGGACAAGTTCCTCATCCGGACCTTTTTTTCTATCTTTCCATCTTTGTTTATTTCAGCCGTGACCGAGGTGTGTAATTAATATTATGCATATGTTTATTATATTATATATTGTTAGTCTTTTGTAGTAAATAATTTTAGGATTGTTTTAGGATTCTAGTCGATTAATTTTGGAAAAGCCCCGTCCGAAATTAATCAACCTTAGAAAACCCGTCCGAAATTAATTTATTAGAAATTAATTTCGGAAAGTCCCCATTTTTGGGACTGCTTTTTGAATGTTTTGTCTCATTTAGGATATGAATGCGTATAACTGGTTTATTATTTGAGATGATTTCGACAGCGTTTCTCCTTTACTCCTACGAATATGTCTTTAAAAACACATATTTGGGGAGTAGAGGGGAAATGCTGCCGAAATATTCTCGAATAGTAAATCAGTTATACGCATTCATATATGAGACGAAACATTCAAAGAGTGGGTTAGGATTGCCTTCCATAGTGCACTAGTAGGTGAAAAAACATTCCTGATTGTTTGTTTTTAATGTGTTTAATTAAATCATTTATTTGAATAATGTTTATTTGCAACGCAGTTATGATAATTGATAAGAGTTGGACAACTATATCCAATCGTAATTCCGATGAATTTTTATATGGTCTTTTCACCTTCCTCGAGCATTGTAAGACATTTGTGCACCCCATCACACAAATGATCCGTTGCCCATGTAAACGTTGTTGTAACTGTGAGAGATTGGTTGACCTCCACACTCTTGAGGTACACTTATCCCAACACGGGTGGGACGAACATTATACCACTTGGAAATATCACGGTGAACCGATTCTTCCGCTTCCTACACCAGTATCACATTCACCTGAACACCTTGACATGAATACGTTCTTAGAAGATATTTCTGTAACTAATGTCGAAACTACACCGACTCAAACTCCTCCGACTCAAACTCCTCCGACTCAAACTCCACCTGATCAAACAACGGGTCCTAATAACGAGTTTGAAGAGTTACTTAGTAGGTCCACCCAAAAGTTGCACACGCTTACCAATTTGACTACATTGGAATTTACAACAGAGATTGCACACATCAAGGTTTTAAATAAAATTAGTGATGTCGGGTTTAACCAGATTCTAGCTTGTCTCCAGAAATTTTGTACCCGTAGTCAAGGTTTCAATTTCCCATCGTCATACTATGAAATCAAGAAGACATACAGGAAGATCGGGTTAGGATACGAATCGATTCATGCTTGTATAAACGATTGCTTTTTATATTGGGGATCAGAGGATAACAAAAAGAGGGATGATTGTCCAGTCTGCGGAGAGAGTAGATATAAAGACCCCAAGAAAACAAAGGGGAAGTTGGTTGCGAACAAGGTGGTGCGTTACTTTCCGTTAAAACCTAGACTTCAACGCATGTTCAACACAAAACACATAGCAAAGTGGATGACTTGGCATGCTACTGGACAGTCTAAGGATGGCAAGTTGAATCACCCCTGTGACGGTAAAGCATGGAAACATTTTGACTTGATGGTACCTGATTTCTCTAGTGACCCTAGAAACGTTCGATTAGGGTTGGCTGCAGATGGTTTTAATCCTTATGGCATTATGAGTCAAAATTACAGCATGTGGCCGGTCATATTGACAGCATACAACACACCACCGTGGATGTGTATGAAAGAAACTTCTTTAATGTTGACGATGTTAATTCCCGGCCCTAAATCACCTTCAAAAGATATTGATGTTTTCCTGGCGCCTTTGATTAAAGAACTCAAAGATTTATGGAAAGGAGTCAGGACGAAAGACGCTGCTACGGGTACTTATTTCGATATGAAAGCGGCGCTTTTATGGACCATCAATGATTTTCCAGCTCGGGGTAGTCTTTCTGGGTGGGTTGGGCAAGGCTACTACGCATGCCCCACTTGTAACAAGGACACTCCATCGATGGCTATCAAGAACAAAATCGTTTATGTTGGTCATAGAAGATGGTTAAGAACAAATCATTATCTAAGGAATAAAACTAGGCAATTCCATGGTAAAGCCGAACGAAAGCCTAAACCGAGAAAGTTTACCGAAATGGATATCCAGTTACAAATTAATAGCCTCTTGAGTCGTAAGCCGGGGAAGCATCCAAAAATTAAGAAAAGCAACCCACCTCCTGATAGAAATGTTGAATTGAATTGGACTAAGCGTTCTATCTTTTGGGAGCTTGAGTATTGGCCCTTTCTTCTACTAAAACACAATTTGGATGTCATGCACATCGAAAAGAACGTGCTTGAGGCAATACTGAATATCTTGTTACAAAACGATAAATCCAAAGACACGGCAAAGGCAAGGCAAGACTTGGAAAAATTGGGAGTTCGACCCGAGTTGTGGTTAGTTCCAAAAGGAAACGGGAAGTTTGAGAAGCCTCATCCAAAGTACTCTTTCACCAAAGCTAACAGGGAACTTTTTTGTAAATTCATCAAAGGAGTTAGACTACCTGATGGGTTTGGATCCAACTTTAAGCAAAAAGTCACTGCTAATTATGACAACATAACGGGCATGAAATCTCATGACTGTCATATAATGATGCAACGGTTACTTCCTTACGGAGTACAACAATACTTGCCCAAAAACATTGCAGATCCTATAATCCAGCTTTGCTTGTTTTTTAAGCAGCTTTGTTCTAGAATTTTGACGGAGGAGGACATGGTAAAAGCTAAAAACCAATTGATCAGTGTGATGATTAATTTAGAGCAAATCTTTCCTCCTGCTTTTTTTGACATAATGCCTCATTTGGTTGTACATCTACCCGATGAGGCTATTCTAGGTGCCCTCATTCGCTGCAGGTGGATGTATCCATTTGAAAGATACATGAATAAGCTAAAGAATTATGTCCGAAATAAAGCAAAGCCCGAAGGTTCTATCGCGGAGGGTTATGTTGCAGAAGAAGCATTAACTTTTTGTTCGCGTTATCTTGCTGAGGATGTCGAGACGAGATTTAACCGTCTTGACAGGAATGACGACGGTTTGCCTGAACAAAAAGATAAATTCCAGGTGTTCCGGTCCGCATGCAAACTGATGGGTAGAGTCAAAGATATTCATATGAGTTTAGATGTTACGCGGGCAGTTGTATGGTATATACTTAACAACAGTCCTGAAATCGAATCAGACATCTTGGCTTACAAAGAGTATGTCTCTTCCTTATCTATATTTTAAAAAATCTTCTTTCGGGATGACTTATCCTAATATCATGAACTTTTGCAGAGAATCGCCTGATAACGTGGAAACGAGGTTTCCCACCTGGTTTAGTCACAAGGTAAATACATTAGATATATTACCTTGGAGTTATTGCTCATATATCTAAATATGTTTGTATCTCTTTCGTAGATTCGTGAAAAAAAAACGACAGGCGACTGTAATGAAGAGTTATTCTCTTTGGCATGTGGACATACTAGTGCATGTACATACCCCGCTTGCGTAGTTAACGGTGTGAGGTTTGTGATACATGAACGCGATAAACTTCACACCACTCAATGCAGCGGTGTTTCAACAGCCGGGCTTGATGGAGAGATGTATTATGGTCAACTCGAAGAAATTCTGGAGCTCACTTATATCGGGAACCGCAAGGTTGTGTTGTTTCGATGTAAATGGTTTGACACCATTAACCCCCCAAATTGTACGAAACGCAATAGACGTTCTTACATTGAGCAGGGCATACATCATATTTTGACTAATAAGGAATTTCACAAAAATAACCAATACATTCTTGCGACACAAGTATCACAAGTATTTTACCTTGAAGACCTTGCTAGAAAACCAAAGGGTTGGAAGGTGGTCGAACATGTTTATCATGGCGATGTTGAAGAGTCCGATCAAGATGTTATACATGGTAGCAGTTCATCAAATTTTACGCTGAATGTTGGTTTGACTTGTTTGGAGGATACAAATTTGAGTTTGAATGACGAATCGGCAGAAGTGTCCGCCACACAGGTTAATGAAGACGATGATGATCTAATCAATAATGAAGATGATGACGTTGCACATGCCCTTGATGATGATGATGTTCAAATGTCTGATGATGATGAAGTGAACCCTAATAATGTTGTTGAAGAAGTTTTATCTAGCGATGATTCAGATTGTGATAATTGATCTTAAGTTGTAATTTGAATGAAACAATGATTTAATCTTTAGATGTGTAATTTTTTTTAATGAAATTGTTCTTATATGTTTAAATGTGTAAATTTTTATGAATTTGTGTATTAGCATTAACCGGTCCACGAAATTGTGTGTTCATGTACTTGTTATATTACAGATGGCGTGTGTAGGTGGTAGATCACACGGTGGGGATGGTGATGGTACTCCACCTAGACGACCTACAAAGTCCGTACCCGGCAATTGCGAAAGTAAGAAATTGTGATTTATTTTTATTTTATGTCAACTCTTATTGTTAATTAAGTGTGTTTGAATTTTCACGAATCAATAACTTCAATAACTAATCTTTGCAGGTGAACCGATACCACATATGGTTACGGTTAATACGAGCCTAAGGAGGAAGCATAGGGCGCATGGAGGACCTTTGCCAGTTTCATTTGATGTTTATGATCTTAATAGCTTCCATCCGTTAGGCAATAATGCTGCGATGTTGACCTCTCTGATGGGGGAAACAGTCCGACCACTTCCACTTACTTGCGAGTGGGAACAGATACCATTGCACCTCAAAGCCCATATCTTTCCTACACTTGAGGTATTAATTGTTTGCGTTACATCTAGTCTTATTAACTGTTTTGGTTGAAAATTGTTTGTTTATTTAAATGCATATGTTTACATGTAGACCTATTTCAACCTGACGGGTTGGTTGGATAGTCATGATACTGTGACTTATGGCGGGGTAACATATGTGGTGGGAGAAAGGATAACAACAGGAATTAACTGTAAGTTGAGGCTACTTTGGCGCAAAAATAGGAACTTGTTAAAGCATGACTATTATTCTATCCATGATTCGGCCGAGGAAGCGGCGCTTGTACCGCCCCCATCGAGTTCTACATGGGCCAACAGATCAGCAAGGGAGTGGCGTGATTTGTGCCGGTATTGGTCCGACCCGAAACAAGTGAGGAGAAGTGAAATTAATGCAGTTAACCGCTCGAAAAACAAAGTTTCTACACATCAAGGGAAAAAATCATTCGCTCAAGGAAGGAACGAATATGTAAGAATCGTTATAGTTTTTGTGATCATTTAAAAGTTTTATATTGTTTATTTATATTTTGTTATTAATTTTTTTTGGTAAAGATCTTGTTATTAATTTATTTGATATTGTACAGAAAGTCAAGCATGGGACCGATGAGGACCTTATACAAACTTGGAAGAGGGCACGCACAAACAAGAATGGCACTATGTCCGAGGAAAATGCAGACAGATATGTAAGTAATTTAATTTATACATGCTTTAATAACATATTTTTATTTGTTTTTAACTTCTTTTTTTGTCTTTCTTTTTCACAGTCGAGAATGATGTGCATAAAAGAAGCGATTTCTTGCGGTGCTGAGCAGTACAAAAGTGATCAAGAAATAATTGATCTAGTAAATCCGAGCCGCAACACTCAAAATATCGTCGGCAGGGGCAGGAAGTTGCCGGGTGGTGGTACCTCATATGGATGCGGGAGTAGTTCTTATAGTGAGGGAGTGACTCGAGAACAACTCTCGGAGGTACTTAGGATTCATGAGCAAGAAAAAGAGCTGCTGAGGAAGCAAACCGAGGAGGCGCAGCAACGGGCTAATTTGGCCCATATGTATGCTAGTATGGCGCAACAAAATGCTGAGGTAAACAACGCCCGCCTAAGTCATTTGATTTCTCATTATACTTCACATGTGGGTCGAGGGTATACCGGACCTCCTAACCCTTTTATACCGCCACCCCAATTCGCTTCTATGCCTGGCATGTCTCAGATCCCTGGTATGCCTCAGTTCCCTGGTATGTCTCAGGTCCCTGTTATGCCCCAGTTCCGTGGTATTCCTCCCCCTCCCGGATTTCCATATAATGCTCCACTCAACCCACTCCAACCTCCAATTACCCAAAATAACAGTTTCACTAACTGTAATCGACCCGTTGTCAACACCACTGGCCCCTCGAGTTCTAACTCTCGGGAAAGTCCCAACTATACCGTCAGCCTAAATCCTCATCAAAATGATACTCGGACCGTCGACGAGTTGGCTCGAGATCTTGAGAATGCCAACAACATGTCCGATAATGAGCTAATTAACTCGGATGCTGATGAGGGGGATGATTCGGGTGATAATGATCAGGCCAACGGGGACTATTCAGATTAGGAGTTGTTGGTTTTAGACTTTTTATTTTGTGTAATAACTTAAGACTTGTTAAATTGTGAAACATGGATTTATTGTGATGTGTAATAATTTTAGACTTGTTACATTTGTGAAATAAGGATTTAGTGAAATGTATTCTAACGTTTTGGCTATTTAACGTATTGTAAATTAGTAGTATTGTACTGTTTAGTGATTTGTAATATTGTGGATTTGTTGAAATATAGATTTTTTTCCGGAAAAAATGCCGGAAAAAAATCTGGGAAAAAACTGCAAAATGCAGTTTTTTTTTTTGCCCAGAAACCATTTAGGGTCGAAATTTCGACCCTAATCATATAGGTAGGGTCGAAATTTCGACCCTAAATTATAGTTAGGGTCGAAAATTTCGACCCTAAGTTTTAGGGTCGAAATTTTCGACCCTAAATTTCGACCCTAAACCCCTTCTGCACAAAATATTTCTGGACAAAAATAATATAAAATGTTTAGGGTCGAAAATTTCGACCCTAAAATTTAAAGAAATTTCGACCCTAAATTATTAAAAAAAAAAAAACTTTTTTATAATCTTTTTAATATATACACGTGGATATTAAATAAAAAAAAAAAAAAAAAAAAATTTCACAAAGATAAAAAAATACACGTGGATATAATTTAGGGTCGAAAATTTCGACCCTAAATTAAAAAGAGATTCGACCCTAATTTTTGGTCAAACTGTTTTTTGGAAAGTGGTGGGCCCCAAATTTTCGACCCTAAACTACAAAGGGTTTTTCGACCCTAGTTTTTTAGGGTCCAAAATTTAGGGTCGACCACTTAGGGTCGAATATTTCGACCCTAAATATTAGGGTCGAAAACCCTTTGTATTTAGGGTCGAAAATTTCGACCCTAAACCCCAAAATTGTTACCGATTCCAAGTCACCTCCTACTACTGGGCGGGTGTACCCGACCTCTCGTGATCAGGCCAACAAGTCTACAGGTACCATCACTGGAATTTTGTATATGTATGGTCAAGCTGCATGTGTTTTATTTGACACGGGTGCTACTCATTCGGTCATTTCTACTACTTATGCCAAGAATGTTAGGATATCCCATATGCCATTAGAGAATGTATTAAACATTTCCACGCCCTTAAGAGACTATGTACGCATAACCCATGGGTACAAGAGCCTTCTCCTGGAGTTAGACGACAAGATTCGTCCAGTTGACGCACTTCCATTGAATATGTGCGATTTTGACATTATATTAGGCATGGATTGGCTATCCAAACATCACGCCACCATTGACTACCATTCATATCGGGTCATTTTCGGTGATGTAAATGCACCAGAGTACATTCACAACGGTTTTGTACCCGGAAGGGCTGTACAAATCATTTCAACCTTACAAGCACGTGCACTACTGTCACATGGCTGTGAGGGCTATCTTGCTACTGTTCATGATTTGGAGGCTGAATCTCCATCTATCCAGAATCAGCCAATCGTGTCAGAACTCCAAGACGTGTTTCCAGAAGAACTCTCAGGCATACCACCTGCTCGTGAAGTGGAGTTTAATTTTGAGCTCGTCCCAGGAGCTGAGGCAATTTCTAAGGCTCCTTATCGCATAGCTCCCATAGAGCTGAAGGAGTTAAAGTAAAAACTGCAAGAATTGTTGGAACGCGGTTTCATTCGACCTAGTGCTTCTCCATGGGTCGCACATGTTCTGTTCGTAAAGAAGAAGGACGGCAGCATGCGTCTGTGCATAGATTATCGTGAGCTTAACAAGATCACCATCAGGAATAGAATTCCGTTGCCACGCATTGACGACTTGTTTGACCAAATTCAAGATTGATGTAAGGTCGGGCTATCATCAGTTATGGGTTAAAGAGCAGGACATTGCCAAGATTGCTTTCCGTACACGTTATGGGCACTAAGAATTCATAGTCATGCCATTTGGCCTTACCAATGCTCCAATTGTTTTCATGGATCTGATGAACCGTATCTTCCATGAGTTCCTGGACAAGTTCGTCATTGTCTTCATTGACGACATTCTAATTTTGTCTAAGTCAAAGGAGGAACACGAAGACCATCTTCACACTGTATTACAGATACTTCGCCAGAAGTAGTTGTATGCTAAATTCTCCAAGTGTGAGTTCTGGTTAGACAAAGTGGCATTCCTAGGCCACATTGTATCAGCAGAAGGAATAACCATGGACCCAGCAAAGGTTGAGGCTATTACCAAATCGCCAAGACTGACACCAGCGACTGAACTTCGCAGTTTCCTAGACTTAGCTGGTTATTACCGTAGGTTCATAGAGAACTTTTCTCGTTTAGCACTGCCATTGTCCAAACTGATGTGGAAAGGGGAGAAATTCGTTTGGACTGAAGAAAGAGAGAAGAGCTTTGAAGACCTAAAGCAGAAGCTAATATCTACACCGATTCTTACTCTCCCATCTGGTATAGGTGGATTTCAAATCTACAGTGATGCTTCAAGGAAGGGACTTGGCTGTTTTCTCATGCAACATGGGAAAGTGATTGCGTACGCTTCACGACAGCTTAAGCCTTATGAGGAGAACTACCCTACGCATGACTTGGAACTTGCAGCAGTCGTGTTTGCATTGAAGATATGGAGGCACTACTTGTATGGATAATCATGTGATATCTTCACAGATCACAAGAGCCTGAATTACATCTTCACTCAACATGAACTGAACATGAGACAGAGAAGATGGTTAGAGTTGTTGAAGGATTATGACATTAATCTGCAGTATCATCCCGGCAAGGCGAATGTAGTGGCAAATGCACTTAGTAGGAAGTCCGGTATGATCAACGGCATTAAGATTGAGGAAGAGATTATAAGAGACTTGGAGCGGCTAGACATTGAGATCATGGTACGTGGACAGCACGGTTACTGGGCTACTCTTAGAGCGAAACCTGAATTACTCTCTAGGATCAAGGAAGCTCAGAAGGATGATGGTGAAATTTGGGCGATCATTCAGAACTTGGATCAGCAGACGGAGTTTCAGTTGGATGATGACGGTATCTTATGGCAGGGCACCAGACTTTGTGTTCCTGATGATCTTACACTCAGGGAAGCGTTATTAGCTGAAGCTCATAGCTCCCCATTCTCCATCCATCCTGGTTCGACCAAGATGTACCACGACGCCAAACAGTACTTTTGGTGGAGTGGTATGAAACAGGATGTTGTTACTTATGTCTCCAAATGTCTTACCTGCCAGCAGGTTAAGATCGAGCATCAGCGGTCTAGTGGTCTACTACAACTGTTAGACATTCTGGAGTGGAAATAGGACAAGATCACCATGGATTTTGTTACCGGTCTTCCGCAGACAAAGAGGGGGCATGATGCGATTTGGGTCATCGTTGATCGACTTACTAAGTCAGCTCATTTCTTACCGATCCGCAAGGATGATCCGGTCAGCAAACTCGCCGACACTTACAAGAAGGAGATCATGAGACTTGATGGTGCTCCGTCCAGTATCGTCTCGGACAGAGATCCTCGGTTCACTTCGCGATTTTGGAAGAGTCTGCAGAAAGCTTGGGGGTACAAAACTTAAGCTTAGCACGGCTTTTCATCCTCAAACAGACGGACAATCGAAGCGAACAATTCAGACATTGGAAGACATGCTTCAATCATGTGAATTGGAGTGGACAGGATATTGGGATGATTATATTTGTTTAGTAGAGTTTGCATACAACAACAGTTGGCATGCCAGCATTAAGTGTGCACCATTCGAGATGCTGTATGGCATGAAGTGTCGCGCCCCAATCTGCTGGGATCAGGTTGGTGAGCGAACACTTGAAGGACCGGAGATGATAGAGTTGACCAACGAGAAGGTCGTTGTAGCTAAGCAGAAGTTACAGGAAGCTCACGCACGTCAGAAGAGTTATGTCGACAAGCATCGTAGGGACTTACATTTCAACGTAGGAGATCATATCTTTCTTAAGATATCACCAGCACGTGGTGTTAGACGTTTTGGAATCAAAGGGAAACTCAGTCCTCGATTCATCGGACCGTTTGATATCATCGAGCGAGTCGGTGAAGTATCTTATCGCTTAGCGTTACCTCCGCAGCTTTCTCATGTTCATGACGTTTTCCATGTGTCCTTACTTAGAGGGTACAATTATCATCCCCTTCACATGGTTTAGTATCCACTGGAACAGATTCGTGAAGACCTTACCTTCATAGAGGAACCCGAGCGAGTTCTTGACAGACAAGAACGAGTTATAAGGAAGAAGACGATTCCATTCGTCAAAATCCTTTGGAGGGATCATACTGAGCGGGAAGCCACTTGTGAAACAGAGGAGTCTCTCCAGGCTTCTTACCCTCACTTCAAGTTTTGAATTCGGGTATGTTCCTCTTTCAGTTTATTTTATCTATAATTCGGGGATGAATTATTCTTTTTAAGTGGGAAGAGTTGTAAAACCCGCATCCTTTTACCATGAACAGTACACTCAGTAAACGTACGTACATATAAAAACTTTCCTTTTATAGCATGAACACGTGTCACGATTATTAATTAAAGAAGTTACGTACGTGTTACTACACGATAAATATTAAGTATGGGATAGTACACGATAATTATTAACAATAATAATTATAATCACGAACATGAAATCATGTATGTAAAAATCACGAACATGTAATTACGTACTTATTTATGATAATACGATTAATATCGTTACGTACAACTATTTATATATAACACGAACATTTAATTATATTATAACACGAAAACACGAATATACGAACACGTAAAATATTAGACACGGGAAAACTTCGGGTTTTCCCTTGTGGGCCTCATATGCCGCTAACACCAAAGAAAAAAGGGCCAAGCCCACTTTTGGTTTTATTAAAATAAACAAAAGGGGAAACATGTTTTTCACTTTACAGAGTTTTTCATAAAAATTAAAAATCCTAGCCCCTTTTTCTCTCTATAGCCGCCGGCCTAAGGGGCTCCACAAGGAGGTGTTTGATCGATTTTGTTTGATTAAATTCAAGTATTGTGTTCGTATTATTAACCTCCATTCATTACACACATTCCGTAATCCGTAATCCCTTTTCTTTTGTTTCTTTTATTTAATTAAGAACATGAAACACGAGATTAAATAAAACAAGTATTAAAAACATGCTAGATTAATCATGGGGATATAATTAAAAGGTGTTTCGGGTTGGTTTTGCTCGGCCGACACCCAATCGAGAGCCCCATGGCTCTTGACTTGCTTTGGTTTGCACCACCAACCAAGACTTTGAGTCTCGGTGTGGTTGGTCTCGGTCGGCAGCAGGAACAAGGAACCCTGACGCGAGTCGGGGTGGCCGTTTGGTTTGTTTTGGGTTCTCGGCAGCAGCCACCACCACCAGCACACAGCCGGCGGTGGTTTTGGGTCAAGAAGGGGGAACCGCGGGCGCAATAGGGGTGACCACCAGCACACAGCCGGTGGGAAACTCGCTGTGGTCAGCGGCTAACCGAGAGGAAACCACCGGCTGCAGCCGGTGGTGAGGTTACACAAGCAGTGGCAACCGGCCGAGCCGGTTTGCCACTGTTAAGGGTGTGTTTGGTTGGTCCGGTTCATGGGGTTTCCGGTCTGGTTCACATGTGTCTAAATTAAAAGTCACGGGTCCGGTTCATGACTAAATTCTACAAGTATATTTTTAACAGGGAATTAAATTAATTAAACATGACTAATAATTAATTTAATTTAACATGAACTTAGGTTAATTATTATTTATGAAATAATACGTGTTTTAACCTAAGTATTTATTTATTTAATTTAGACTATAGTATTAATTAATTATTAAAACATGGGCTATAATTAATTAATAAACATGACTTAGGTTATAATTAATATAATATTAATACATGAATAACCTAAGTATTTTATACACCTTAATTTAATTAAATCATGTTTATATTTAATTAAATCATATAACCTATAGTTTATTTAATTAACATGATATTATTAATAAACTATACTATAATCACATAACTTATGTTATTTAACAAGTAAACTTAAGCTTATATTATTAGCTTATTAATCCAGCTTATTTCTAAATATGGAAACTTTCTATTTCATGAAACTTACTATTTTGGAAACTTTCTATTTTTAGAAACTGATCTTTTTTAAAAAGTTAATCTATTTTTGGAAACTTTCTATTTTTGAAAACTTTCTATTTTTAGAAACTTTCTATTTTAGGAAACCTGCTATTTTTAGAAAGTTACTTATTATTACACAACAAGTATAACAATACAAGAAATACAAGTAATACTTAAACAGAATACATAGAATACATGATAAACACAACATAACCTTAAAATCAGTAAAACAAGACAAGAACACATAAAACAAGCTAAGAAATGATATAATCAGTTACGTACTCAGTAAACAGAATACTTATACATGTATCCTATTTATGTAGCATTAGTGAGATCGAAGTTGGACTTCCATTCTTTCGTCTTCTTCGTTCACTGGACATAAGGTACGGATTTCCCGTCGTTTCAGTATGGACATTCTTTCTTTATTAGGATTCCCCGTTTGCAGCCAACTGTTTTCCCAGTATTGTTTCATATGTTTGATTACTTATGTTAGTTTAAGAGCCTAAGCCATATACATGCATGACCAGTGTCACCTAGTTATGGAGGTACCATAACCATAACACCACCAATGTTGTGACTTCCCTACGGAGAAGTGATTGCTTGTGGCGTCCCTTTTTAGTTTTGGCCATTATATTATATTATCATGTGGGGCGTATGGTTGCATCCTAGTTACATGTTTACCAGTAATACCAGATTGAATGCGATGTGTGCCTTGTATCCTTCACTAGGAGTTGTTCCCTCCCACCCAGACTATTTAATTAGAGGCAACCCCTCTAATTGCATGACGAGGTCTCCCCTCCAAGTATTCATGCATGGTGGAACCTCATGACCTATATGGGCTATTGGCTAATTTAATACAGATTTTATATAAAAACATAAGTCTTTTCAAACTATAAAACCAGTTTAATGAACATGTTCCAGGTTACTTAGGACGTATACTTTTTCCGCTGCTATTAGTCTTTATGATTATGTTATTCCATGCTATGCTTGTATATCCGTGCACTGAGCGTTACGCTCAGCCGTTTTTCTTTCATGTTCCCAAACGGTAGGTACTCAAGGGCGCTCGTAGACTTTAAGCGTACGTGCATATGGATTGGAAGCTATCTAGCCTTCTCTACTTTATGCATTTCATCATACATTTTTCTACTCATTTCTTTGGACATTGTTTAGTCCTTTTCCTTTATAGTACTAATGTTTGTGTGTGATGAGCTTATTCTTGGGGTACCGATGTTCGTTTCCGGTATTTCCTTTCATGGTCATTTAATGTTTTTAAGACATTTACCTTGTATACTTCGATGACACGCCATAATCACGCGTGGCATTCCATTTACCAAAATGGGGTGTTACACTGAGCATCGTATTGCTAATCCTAAATTATGCATGGCCTGATCACCTATGCGTAATTTAGAAGGAGCCATTCGAGGCCGAATAGTAGTCACCTTAAATATCTTGTCAAAGAACCAACCTTTTACTTATGTTTCTTAAAAAGTTAGATAAAATAAATTTTTGAAAACTTTTACATCTTATGCGAGTACCACCAGTTCGCGACATACACATATGATCCCTTATTTTTTCTTGAACACATTACATGCCTCAAGCACATATTTCCTTACTCAACGATCTTTGTTTTACTTGTTACCTCATCTTCTTTCGTGATATAATTCTCGTTACCACTCGTCTAATTTCTTACCATTGATACCAGATTTGAAAGTTTCAACGTTGTTATGCCTCTACATCGATCGACCTTCTCCATCTATTTTGGTATACCTTCAAACATCTCCAGATGTAAATAGTGATTTATGACTAGAAGTGAACAATGATTTCGTGTATTTGTCATGATGTGGGTTAGACTATATTGTATTGAAATTCATTCGTGTGAATCATATGTTAATTTCGCCTCTCATTGCTAATGTTGTTCATCTTACTGGAATTACTCTCAAGTAACTTCTTAAGAATTTTCTTTGATTCGAAAATTTGTTGTGTGGCTTTTCTCTTTCGATCGTGTATCGACCATCGAGAACTTAATAAGCCATTGTTAGTGACACCAACCTCACTCGAAAATTTATTACTTTCTAAACCTTTGCTTTCTTATTTTCTTATCATCGACAATCCTACTCTATCATGTTCGTTAAGAATTCATAGGAATTTCGTTTTATTCCCTCTTGCTATTGCTTGTATTCTAATTGTTGATTATTATTCGTTTCATACTCGTTTGCTATCTTGTCACCTTTTGAAAACCCGAACATGTCACATGTTTACCATTTGATGCATTAAACACCTTCTTGGATTTCTAAAAATTATTATAAATTTCTAAGAACGTTTTACACATTTTATCAAGTGGTTAAATTACCAAAATAACCGTTTCAAGATATATTGGTGCTATACATCTTCTTTGGTAGATTTATAACTAGTGTTTAAAAGGATGTCAAGCTTTATCTTTTAAAGTATCTGATTGTATCATACTTTACTTTCTATCCAATGAAATTATCAATTTAATTTATTATTTTTAACAACGATTCTAAATAATTTGTAAACTTGGATTCTTTAAAGGTAACGATAAACCTGAGTTTTAACAATAATTTCATACGGTCATCCAAAAGTTCTTAAGCCAATCAAGATAACTATTTTGAACTGTTCTACTTTTTGCTTTGAAATCCTGATCAAGAAAAAGATTTAGCGACTGCTTACTCACTAAATATATATATTTTGATTTCAAATCACTAAACCTTGTAAAATTTTCTTTTAATCAAGAAAGTACCTAAGCCGAGTTTTAAAATAATATCAAATCTGAGATGGATTATTATGGCAACTCTTATTTTAAATATTTATATGTAATTCATATTTCCCCTTTATTTCTCTAGTAAGTAGATTTTCGTATTTACAGTTGTGCGATTTGCGGTTCCTTGTCGATTATCAATCATAACTCGTTTTAACGCACCTTGTCCATCTAAGCAATTCTCTTGTTCACTATATCTCTTTATACTTCTTCGTACTGAACGGTTATTATTATATTCCAAGTTCAAATAAATTTGTAAAGGAGTTAGGAAGCTGAAAGCGTAGTTGAATTCAAATTGTTAAGGTTCGCCGTGGTGTAGAGGTTACCTGGGAAAGCGGAGATTTAGTTCTACACTTTGTATCTCCTTTTGTTTGCATCTTCTTATATCTCCAGTTGAACTCGGGGGGACTAGAGTTCCTTTAGGGGGTCGACTGTGAGAACTCATATGTTCCCGATATTATTTTATTCTTTTATTCGTGCTTCTTGAATTTTCCAACGTGTTACATTTTCTTGTATTCTTCATATTTAAATCCTCAGATCTTGATAACTTTAATAAACTAAACTTTTAAAGTATTTTTTTATCATTAATAATACTTTATTCGGAATTATAAAATTTCTTATTTTATTTTTCCATATTTATTTAAATCAAAGATTTTGATTTAAAAGCACCCGCGTGCATTTTACAAAAGTTTACTCGAATCAACGAGTAACGAGAACCACTAGTGATCGCGATGCCGATGGATACCCGATATTTTACGTTTCATTGTCGATTGTTTCGATGTTTGACGTTTTCTATGTTTTCTTTTTAATGACATGTTAAGTCGTGTCGGGAAACCATATTATCATATTTTGATGCAAGTTAACTCTTAAAAAAGTATCTTCACGAAACCCGAGTCCAGTGGATATTTTTAAAATTGAATATTAGTCATTTCCCGCTTTTTTAACTAGCTAATTGCTTTTAAGTCCAAAAGATTACAAAATTGGCAAAACAAGCCCCTCACCCACCATATAAAAGGTCAAATTTCCACCTAACTAACACATACATGCATTTTCTCCAAAAAAAATTCTTCTCTCATTTCTTTTCTTTGTTGTCGTGACCTCCAACCCTAACAAACACACCCAAAATTGATTTTGATCTTGAATCTTGTTAAACTAAACAAAGACCCATGTTGAAAATTTAAAGGTGGTTCTTTTGGAACCAATTTTACCCACATGCATTGAGTTAAAATTTTTCTTATGAACAAGGGTTGGTGAAATGTTTTAAAGATCATGCATGTGATGATCTTCATATGATTATGTTGTTTTGATGATGAAAAGTTTGAATTTTTTATTTTGATTTTGTTATATGTAACATGCAAGTGATTAGGATGGTTTAAAATTGATTAGGATGATGTTTAGTCAATATTAGGACTGGGATATTTGTTAAAATGCGTCAAAATAATAGTTTAATGTGATTTTCAAAGGTGTATTTCTGACCAGCAGATTTAGGAGTGTTTTTTCGTGGGTCAAAGTTTGAGTAAGTATTGATATGATAAGATATAGTTGTAGTAGTTGTCGAGACTCTCGTTTTGGTATAAATTAGAGCTTCTAACTCAAAACAAGGAGGAAGTTACACTAGTTTGATTATTCGTGTACTGGGAGGCGAAGATCGATACAACCACGAAATTGTTGTCGATATTTGGTCAAATCTCAGAGACTATAGAATGAGGCTGAACTCAGGCCCTAAACTTAGCATTTTGAGTCTATTTTCAAATTCAATGGTCGGATTTTCAAATGGTAAAGGTTATGATGGTCAAAATGGTTTCACGAGTCAAGTGTTCTAATATGTCTGGTTTTTCAAGTTTAGAAATGTGTTGAGCAGGTGGTTCTAAAATGTAAATCTTTGGATGAAATTTAAACTGAGTTTTATTCAGGTTATGAATGAGTTATTCACCAAGTTTCATAAAAATCCGAGTTATCTAAGTATGGGAAATCAGCGGGTAAATTTGGTACGTACCGGTCGAGTGTTTTCGGAAGCACTTGTTTTAATAACGTAGTCTTGTGAAAGATGTCTATTAGTATCACTTGTGTGGTTTTTTCTTGTGTATATACTATGGGTTTGAGTATATATAATTAGTTTTACTAAGTATGAGTTATACTTGGGTATATTAATAAAGTGTGCGCCTTATTTGGTAGGTTGCGGTTTTCGTGTTTACCAGGCATCCATATCGTCGGCGATCGTCTTACCGCTACTTTTTCTACTCAGCTTCTGACTTCCGTGATTCACTTACCTCGTGGCTAAGGTGAGTTCATAGCCCCTTTCTACTACTTGCACATTGTTTCTAAACGTGGGGTGAGATTTTACATGGTGGAACACATCCATTTAAAACTGTATGATATCCATAACTTGTATGCTTTCCAACAATTTTCATTGATATTATTGCTTTTAGTCTATATCCCTTAAGTTTCCTCTCTTGATCATGAACCGTTAATTTACTTGTGTTGCTAAGAGCGAATGTTGTGGGTGGATCCATCGCGACTGACAATCCCCATCCCATGTTGTGGTTGTTTAACCATTGACGCATTTAACATTTGATTTGTTACTTGAGTATTAGGGCTGAATACTCCCTAGAGTAACTTACATTGATGTTAAGCTTCGGTTCATGAACTAAATAGCAATAATAGTGGTTTCGGACTATGGTTAATGTACATAACCATTTTTCCTATTTACTTGTTTTACAAATGAATGCTTGTGTTCCACACCTTTACTGCTAAACCTATGAACATCACTAAATTTTGTGTTGACAATTTTACATGTTAATCTCAGGTAATAATACTTAATTTCGCTTGGATGGGAGCCCGCAGGATATTATCGCAACTTGGAGATTTCTGTGATACTTTTTAAAGTTTGGTTTTGGTAAAAGTTGTCAGAAGTTTATTATGTATTCTTGGTAATTATATGTTACAAAACCATATTTAAATAATAGATTTTTCCGCTTATAAAACTATGGGACCTTTGTTTAAAAACTCTGATGTTTATGATGTAATGTATATGTTTTTATTACGTCAACTTTGTGTCAACAATATTTCATTGTTTCTTGTACCATGACGTGGCACCCCCTTGCTGCCTACGTGTTTCCTTGTCTGATTTTGGTGGTCTCACACCATACAAGAAGGTAACTAAGAAACCATCAGTTATGTAATGGGATGACTCCCAGTAAGTCTTAGTAGAAGTCTTGAATTTGTTGAAATCATGTTAGACGTGTTATTAACAAACTAGAATCAAGAACTATCAACGTATTTTATACATCCCAAACGAGAACAATTCATATTGCTCGATATGCTGTGTACTTAGAGAAAGAAGTCTCCTCTTACAAGAAGCAAGTGGGAGCCTTCATGCATTTTTGAAGAAAGTTATGAATAAAATACAACCTTCTATATACACTAGCGAACGATATAATGAGGCTGAGCATGTAAATGCAAAAGCCACAAAGGTTTGTAACTCCCGTTCACATATCCGTAAGGTTACCTCTAGCACCTGAAGTTATGAATTTTATGTCAATACTGAGGAAGATGAGTTAGAGGGTCATAGTGAACCTAATAACTACTTAGAATCTTGTCAAATTTTGAATCTGATGAATGACTCAAAATAATGAATAGATGTAGTCCATAAAAGAAAATCAATTTTTGAAGTTGATTATCGTTAACAAATCAGTTAAACAGATAGGTTATGTAACACCCCACTTGGATAAGTGGACCGTTACGTATATTTATGGCGTGTCATCAAAGCATGCAAGGTAAATGTCTTAAAAACATTAACTGGCCATAAAGGAAATACCAGAATCAAACATCGGTAGTCCAAACATAAGCTCAAACATGTAAAAGTAAGTACTGAAAGGAAGGACTAAACAATGTCCAAACAAGCAAAGTAATGTAGGAAGTGCATAAAGTAAGAAGTCTGGATATCTTCCATCCAAATGCACATACTCTCAGAATCCTAAGAGCGTCCCGGTGTACCTGCCGTTTGGAACATGAAAAGAAACTGCGGCTGAGCATAACGCCCAGTGAACAGATATAAAAGCATGATAAGAAGTACTGAAAGAAACAGATAACAAATATTGAATCTAAAAGACTGATAAGTGAAAATGAGGCGGAGACAGTGTATGTCCTAGAAAACCTGGTTTATAACTTGTAAAACTGAACCATTAACTGTTAAATCTGAAAAAATGTATGTACTGTATTTTAAGTGCCAAGTGCTTATATAGGTCATGTAATATAACAACATGGCATGAATACTCATAGGGGTGACCTCGTCATGCTGTTAGAGGGGTTACATCTAAATAATAAACTAGGTGGAGGGATCAGCTCCAATGTGAAGGATGTAGAGCATACACCACATTCACCTGCTAATTGTAAACTGATAAACTAGGATGCACCCATTCCCCCCACCAATAAAATACTGATAAATGGCCAACTGAAATAAAAGGAACCCTACGAGAAATCACTCCCTCGCAGAGGAGTCATGAATCTGGTGCCTCAAGTGTCATGGTTACGGTACCTCCGTAACTAGATGGAACTGGTCATGCATGTATATAAAGTTCAGGAAGTTAATCATAGTTATCATGGCAAATCATGTAAAGTTTTATAACATATAACTGGGGAAAACAGATGGCTGCAGATGGAAAATCCTAAGCATGCTTAGAAAGGAAAGTCCATACTGAAGGACCAAAAATCTGTACCTTGTGTCCAGTAACTAACTGAAAAGAAAACAGATGAAACTCCTACTCTGACTTCACGATAGCTACATGAATAAAGGACGCGAATGAGTTATCTGATTACTGTATACTTTTACTGATTCTTACGGTTCTTAACTTGATTTATATCTTCTTGTATTGTTTTACTGTTCTGTATATAATCTGGTAAATCTGACTGTTCTTATGTATTTCTGATTAGTGTATTTCATGTACTATGATTAGTATATAACATGTACTCTTGTATTATTATACTGTTATAAGTAACTTGCTAAAAATAGAAAGTTTTCCTAAAATAGAAAGTTTCTTAAAATAGAAAGTTTTCTAAAATAGTTTCTATGAGAATTAAATCATTTAAATAAAATCATACATTTTAATTAATAAAACTAGTTAAACCATCAATAATTTAATTTACCAATTAAATTAATAAAAACATTTATAACTTGGTTAATTTATGCTATAAAAACTTATTTGATAAAAATGATTTAATCGTAATTAAATAAACCCTTGCATTTATTATTACATATGTGAACCCGAAAACCGAGCCAAAACCTTCCCGAGACACTTTGTCTCGGGTAAGCCCCGAACCAAACGACCACCACAGCCTATTGGCTACATATGATATGTTATGTATTATACTAATTTTAATACTTGCATGAATGCAAGATGAACTAATCACAAAGTATGTAAGTGAAAGTCATTAGATTACTGTAGACTTGTTCATCGTTTACGTATTTTAGGTAAGGAGATTAGTTTTGAGTTTATAGACTAATGCTTACTTTGATTGAGATGATACTCAATTCTAGTCATAGTAGAATTTCATCTTAAATGATAATACTACTACCTAGACGTGCTTGAAGGAAAGCACTATTGCACTATTCATTAAGACACTAAGAATACTTTACAGTTTGGGAAGCTGTCAAGAAGATTGTCTTTAATTGGTGTTCCACTGGCTTTAAACAACCTATGTAATGTACTATGGCGATGCTTGTATTATTGTGTTAGCACTTGAATGCACATATACAAATGACAATCATCGTATTATTAAAAAACTTTACTATTTGTGAGTTTTAAAAAATAAGTATTCTCAAAGTTCACTCAGATTACAACTCAATAGGCTCTTGTGTAAATTCAATGTCTTGTAACCAAACATGTTAATCATGCTAGGAACATTGGACTTTGACCTTCTAGTAGTCTCATGTATATCTGTTTTTTGAAGTATTTGGATAATGGAACGTTAAGTAGTTTTACTAAATAATGAATTGATATACTTGGTATGATCCTTTTCATTTGTACTACTGTGTTCTATATTAGCATGTTTAATCTATGAATAATTTATTTATTCTAAATTATCCATTGTTAGTTGACGATACGGGAATTTTGTCGAATTAAGACAAATGTGAGTTGGTCATATTTATTTGGAATGAATATTAATTGATGATGCCGCCAAACTCGCATGTGTTTAGTGGATAAACATTGGATTGACCCAACCTACGAGAATTTACTACATGGATCGGCGTCAATAGTGAAAATCACAAGTGGTTGAATCTCTCATCCTTAGAATTGAGATGCAAGTAGGTTTTGTATGTGTGGAATGTCAATCTTTGATATAGTTCAACGTTGTCCTAAATAAGGCTGCTATAAAGACCATTTTCAGGTGCGATGTGAAACACATGAACGAAACGTGTAGTCAAAAGAGAATTTGTTCCTCCACATGTATTGGTAGGGGTGAGCATGGTTCGGTTTGGTTCGGTTTTTGTATAAAACCGAAACCGAACCAACAAATTTCGGTTTCTGATTTTTAGGAACCATTCGATTTCGGTTTTGTGTTGGTTTGGTTTTTCGGTTTTCGATTTACTTTCGGTTTGGTTTTTCGGTTTTTTCGGTTCCTATATGATTTATCGAGCTTCGTTTATACAAGTCGATTTTGAATATACCATAAACCGACACGTTAAAAACTTTAAATAAACAATAACAACAAGAAACACAACATTAACAATAAGGAAAAAATATCATATAAAATCCTAAAAAATCATTTATGAGTATAAATCAACACAATAGCAGCGATAAAAAACTAATTAAAAAAACAATCGAGAAGAAAGCTTATTATTTAGTCATGTTCAGTAAGCATATGAAACAATGATTAGTTATTAAACATGATAGAATTAAGCTATCGTAGCATATTCATCGTCCATTAACTTCGACGTGAACTTATATATATACATATATATATATATATATATATATATATATATATATATATATATATATATATATATATATATATATATATATATATATATATATATATATATATATATATATATATATATATATATATATATATATATATATATATATATATATATATATATATATATATATATATATATATATATATATATATATTCTCATGTTTATAAAGATCGGTTCGGTTTATATCGGTTTTCTTAAATGCTAAAATCAAACCGAACCAAAAGCTTCGGTTTTTTCAAAATGCAAAAACCCAACCATCGGTTTTTCAATCGGTTTCGGTTTTTTAGGTTTCGGTTCTTCGGTTTTTTCGGTTTGAGGTTCGGGTTTTCGGTTTCTTGCACACCCCTATGTATTGGAGTTAGATATTGTTGGGCCCCTCGATGAATTGTACACATGTATGTGTGGTTACACCAAAATGTAATTAAAATAATACTCGATTAATTTGGTAATCTAGTTCAATATCAATATCGAGAAACATAATAGTTAAACTAAAGAATGACTTTTGATCCATGTCTAAAGTTTATATCTAAACCATTTAAAAATGAGATGTTTAAGAAACTATCATCATATGTTTCTAGGGGCATTGGCGTGTTGCTAGACGCTAACATTTGCTTGTATTATTACTTGATTATTATGACGTGCGCAAGTGGGAGATGTTGAAGTATGCTCGTGTCATAAAAAATAATGATATGGCTAGACACATGTAAGCCTATGGGGTCACACACATATACACAGAAGTACTGCTCAATATATCGTATTTATTATATTTATGGTATATCATAACCTACGTAACTCGAGACCTATATTAGGCTTCAAATTATCTAATTTATTACTTAATAATTAGATTAAAAATAAAAATGGTCAAACCCATTTAAAGCCCATTATGGACCGGCCTTAATGATGAGAATATCAATAATACGTTTTGGTAAAACTGATTTGGAGATTCGTTGTTTTAGTCTCATCAAATTGATGGTGAGTAAATGTACATACCATATATAGAAAACGTACTAGCAGGGTACCTGCGCGTTGCGGTTGCGGGTGCCTTCAAACTAAAATTATGCAAGCGGAATGTTTTATAGTTATATTTATAAATAATGGCGATAACTTTAAGTTGAAACAACTTTAAGCAATAATAAACAATTTCATATTATTGTGATGATTGATGGTGAAAGGCATTTGTAAATCTATCTAACATCACAATACAATATAACATATAAATATAGAAAATCTTCTTAATTTAGATGTTACACATTTTCATACATTATAATGACCTTAAAATCTTCCTAATTTGATATGTACAATTTAATAGAATGAATTAGCAAAATGATAAGTATTTCACTAAATTTGTACTAAATACATGCATAGACGATATATGTCTTCAAAAATGCAAATTTATAAAAAAATAGTTCAAAATTAAACACAAAATTTTGATATTAAACTTACATTAGCACACAATTTAAATAATTATATCTAAAAATTAGAATTTACTAGCAGGTTACCCGCGCGATGCGGCTGCGAGTACCTGTAACATAATTTCGGTGAACAATATTTTAACTTTACGTTTTTTAACAACATTTCTATAAGTGAAAATTTAATGTTTATGTATCTTTATCTAACTGTCTAACCAAATCGACGGTGACTCTGGTTCTCGGTTGAACCAGTTAATCTGGTTTGATATTGAAAATTGTAAATATATATGTTTTAATTATTTTGTAAGATGAATATAAAATTATATATTTGAGTAATGGGGTGTATTAATTATATGTTTATTGTTATTAATTGATTTTGTAAAAATAAGATGTAGTGTCATTTGTTGTTTTGTACAATATGCTATTTTATTTGTAAATTGTGGTAATGAAGTGTTTAATTATAATATTAATTACATTTTAATGATAGTTTTTAAATGTAATGTGTTATAAAATTTCTTATGCTTGTTGTGGTTGTACATAGTCATTAATAGGTTGTATTACTCAATTCTTAGTTTGTTATTTGCATTAATAAGTTGTACATTATGCTTTATTTGTTGTACTACTTAAAAATTTTGTATTTATTAAAGAGAGAGATACCAATTTGCTTTATAAGGAGTATAGATATAGATAATAATAATCATTTGTAGATGTTGCATATTAATTTGTATTAATTTGTAATGTATTGCCCATCAATTAATAGAAAATAAATTTATGAAATTTTTGTGTTATAAAGGTTTGTACCAAAACCTTGTAACGTTTTATTACTTAAAATTTTGGAGAGAGTGAGTGCAATATCTTATATATGTAGTACAGGTTTGTATGTTGTTTCAAAAAAGTAGTACAATATAATTCAACGCTTCTGTTTTTATCAATTTCGGTGGTCTCCTCTGGTTCATCTTCTGACGGATATTATTGGCTAGTTGAACCGACTTTGACTCCGGTTTCTGGTTTCCAGTTAAACCTCATCATTTTAAATTGAAAATATGTACGATCTTGTAGATATATATTATTTTAATTGTTATACAATATAAATATATAATATTATTTTTAAGTAATGTAGTGTATTACTAATTTTTTAAGTGTATATTAATTATTATGTATTAGTTAGTTTTAATATATTAAATTATGTATTAATTAATTTTAATATTACATATTAATTAGTTTTAATAATAAGTATTAATTTATGCATTAATTAGTTTTAATAATAAGTATTAAATTATTTATAAATTAGTTTCTAATCATATTTATATACTTGTACATTATGCATATAGTGTTGTAAGTTGATTTTGCAACATTTTTAGCAGGGTACCCGCGCGTTGTGGCTGCGGCTACTCTGAAACTAAATTTCTACAATCGCGATGTTGTATACATATATTTATTAATAATGACGATAACTTTAAGTTTGGATAACTTTGAGCAATAATAAACCATTTCATATATAATAGTATTTCGGGATTGTGATAATTGATGGTGAAGGGTATTTGTAAATCTGTGTAACATTCTTCGCAATATTATATAATAAATAGATATAAAAAATCTTCTTAATTTATATGTTTACACAATTTCAAACATCATAATGACCTTAAAATCTTCCTACTTTGATGTGTACGATTTAATCGAATTCAATAGCAAAATAATCAGTATATCACTAAATTTGTACTAAATGCATACATAGACGATATATGTCTTCAAAAATGCAAATTTATAAAAAAACAAATTGAGAGGTTCAATATAGGGATGAGCATTTCGTCCCAGATCCCGAAAACGAACCAGAACCGTACCGATTCCCGGTACCCGAATCCTGTTCGATACGGTACCGATACTACGAAATATGATGAAAAAAAATCGGTACCACTAATTCGGTACGTGACCGGTACCAAATCGGGAAATTCTTGGAAAAAAACGGGAAAATCTCATTTTCCTGGTACCGGTACCAATATCCGAATCTCGTTCGGTGCGGTACCGGGTACCACTAATTTATTCTCGAGAAAAAATCGGTACCACTAATTTTGTACGGGATCGGTACGGTACCGGTACCGTGCTCATCCCTAGTTCAAATCAAACATAGAAATTTGATATTAAACTTACATTAGTGAACAATTTAAATAATTGTATCTAAAAATAGTATAATTTATAGCAATCATTATTTGTACATGTTGCATATTAATTTGTATTAATTTAGTCATTCATTGTTTACTGCCTACCAATTGATATAGAAATAAATTTATGAGATTTTTGTGCCGTAAATGTTTGTACCAAAATCTTGTAACGTCGTATTACTTAAAATTTTAGAGAGAGAAAGTACAATTTTTTATAAGTAGTATAGATTCATGTGTTGTTAAAAAAAGTAGTACAAATTAATTTAACGGTGCCGATTGTATCAGTTTCGATGGGTCCTCTCTGGTCGTCTTCAGACGCTTTTCTTGCTAGTTGAGCCGATAGTGACTCCGGTGTCCTGTTGAACCTCATTATTTTAGGTAGACAATATGTACGATTTTATAGATATATATGCTTTTAATTGTTGTACAATGTGAATAAATTAATAGTATTTCTAAGTAATGGGTATATTAATTATTTTTTTAAGTGTGTATTAATTAATATGTACTAATTAGTTTTAAACTGAATATTAAATTATGTATTAATGAGTTTTAATATTATGTATTGATTAGTTTTAATAATGAGTATTAAATAGTATTTAATATTTCTATTTTCGGTTTTGAAGCTAAGTTAATTTGTACATGATGCATTAGAATTAATAGGTTGATTTTTGTAACATTGTATAATTAGACAGGGTTCTTTTGATATAAAGTAGAGATTTTTTTATTTTTCTGTCTCAAATGAAATGTGACGAAATACAAATAGTATATCAATGGTGCTGACTTGTTTTTGTGTCATGTTTTATTAAGCTTTAACATGTTATAGTTAAAAGCTAGACAAAGATTTACGGGTGTTAAGACTAGTATCTACGTGGTATACATTGACGTGTAATGTGTTTCTACATAGAGGTGATCTACTTTGATCACTTGAGTTTCTTGGTTAGATCTTGTGTTGTTGACTGTCTTCGGTTGATTTTACCGAATCGCGCTACAAATGTATACTTTTATCCTCTTTTTTATTGATTAATCATATGACTCTATGGATCCGTTAATAGGTGATCTTTCCGCTGCATTTATTATTTATTCATATCATGTTTATATTGATAATCACCTATAATTCTCTTATAGACCGAACAGGCACTCATAAATATCTATGACCCTTTTTATAAAAAAGCACGACAATCGAAACTTGAATACATTTTGATCTAGATCTCTTAGATCGAGTTCTTTGATTGCCATTCTTTTGCTTTATTACCTATCACATTGTATTGATGACATCATATATTCTCATGTTTTTTTCTATTAATGTTTATTTAATCTAAGAATTCCCTAGACATCAAATGTTTGAGTTGTTCAAGTTGAAAGATAGATATAATAGTTTTTTTCATGTAAACTTTGCTTGATGATCAAGGAGCAGGAAGTTCTAGAATCATTGAATGCGTAGTATAATTAGCTTTAAAAACTGATTTTGCTTATGAGGTTCTAGCTTTAAGTTGATGATATGTTAGTTCTAAATTATATGTTTAAGGAAAGCATCCTAGCCAGATTTTGAAAATATGCATGCCACTAAGAATAGTATTATTCTTTAGACCTACTTTATGATTACGCAATTTTTTGGGCGTTTTGAATATAGTTATTTCCATATGTGTGAGATAACTGGAAATGAGGAGGCGTAAATGTGACATATAGTGGATCCATATTTGGATAGGAATAAAGTGTATTATCTTTTTGCTAATACAATGCACAAGTTTATTGTTCAATTATCTTTAACAGGCTTATGATATACTTTATGTTAACAGATCCCGAAACTGGATGAGAAAGGCGGGCAGGTGAGAGAGGTGGAGTGGTGAATTTCGTGACTGAATTCCAGTGCAAGACGTGGACGCAAACTTTCTTCTCCACAACTTCGGAGATGAAATGTAGAGCCGCTCACGACATATTTTGTTAGATTTCTTATAGCTTCTCGGTAAATGCAAGGTCTTTTAGCTATATATTGCAACTATATGGTGGTCGTTTCTAGGTTAAAAGAAGACTACGTTCGTATGATGTTTTTCTCATAGCCATTATACTTTATATGCACAAAACAACTTGACTTGCCAATATGTATAAAACCTGCATCACAGTGTACGACTGATCGTTATTTTCTGCATCAATAGCAGCAGTTGCTTCATATGTCGAGGGGTCCCTTTAAGCTTTCACATTCCAAATGGAGTCGCATAAGACTGTTTTCATAAGCAGGTAAAAAGGCTGATTGAACTGTTACGAGTTGAACTATCGATTTTAGTAATAAGGCGGGTTTACATCAATGTATCAAAATACCTTAGAATGGGAGAAGATTAAATAGATTGTTAGAGAAGTGTAATGTTTTGCAAGATATTATTGACAAAAATTTAATACTATATTTCTAATTTGAAGCCACATACTGGATTTTTGTAATCTTCTAAGTTATCAAGGTCTGTAGTTTCGTCAATGACTCAAATTCCAAAACCTATAAACCTCGAACAAGAAGCCAATGGCAAGAACGTTACACTACTCGAACTTTTGGCCATACTCCCGTAGCGAGGCGCTGGCTTACAACCTTGTTTGGTCTAAACTCTAAAATGATTGATGTGCTTGGCTCATCCAAACTTATTCTGCTTATCCGCTTATTGTGTGCAGGTTGGGCAGGCTTCTTTCAAAATGCTTATTTGAGACCAAAGTACTGTATCAAACTAAAATTACCCTTTAACGAACTGGCTTAGCTTAGTTGATCATCAAAGTTTCACTAAATGATTTCTTTGAGGAGGTTCTTTGAAGGTTTTAGGTTCAAGATCTGCCAAAGACCTCTCAGACGAAACAAATAAGGAATTTAACATAACTAGACGAGGATTCAAAAAAGACATTTTATCGTTTGGATGTCATTGCACGACTCGACCCACTAACCACTAACATTTACCAATAAAAAAAACTAAAATTACCCTTTAAAAGTTGAAACAATCATTTGTAACCTAAACCCCGTTATGAAATAGGGTCCGTTTGGTTTGAAATCGGGTTTTACTTTGAATGTGTGTTTATAAAGTAGGTGGTTTGTAATTGGGTATAATTAAATAAAAATTAATGTTTGGTTTAAATGTTGGATTTACATTTTGATTTGATGTAAGAGAGAATATATATTATAAAAAGTATTAATAAGTATTTAATATGTAATAAAATATTTTTTATTTCATTATAAAACTAAAAATATTTTGTAAATTACAAATATAAGAAAAGACAAATATAGAAAAGGACATGGCACACCATTATCCCTATAAACCAAAGTTTTGAAACCCGGTTCGACCCCACCGGTTCAACTAGTTAAACTGGTTCCGGCTTAAAAAACGGGTCAAATTAAACCGGTTATTTAATATTTGAAACCCATAATAAACCGGCGGTTTTTACGAAACCCGGCTCAACCTGGGTTTGCAGAACCGGCCGGGTTTTCTTTTTTGTCAATTTCAAAACTTAGAAAAGAGTGTGAGTATGTCTATTGATAGTAATAATTACTCTCACCTACCAAATACTATCCACTTATCATTAAATTCTACTTCTTCATTCTACACTTAGGTGGTGTTTGTTTTTTGAGATTATCTCTTAACAGGGTCTAAACAGACCTGATCTCTGAATCGGTCAGATGATTTTGATAAACAAAGCGTTTGATTTTTTTTGTTACATTCAGACACGGTCAGACGACAATTTATCTAACTGAGCCAGAGGTGGAAGGGTGATCTTGTTGCCTCTGATTGCCTAAAACAACCCTTCTCTTCGACATCTTCTTTTTTTCAAAATATTCTACACACATCCGATCCACTAAACACTAGAAAAAAAAGAATGAAAACAAAAAAAGATGGTTGGTGTTTTGTATTTAAGTTGAGATTTGTTAGTGACATGTATATTGAAAGAGGTACGATCTCGATTCGATTTTCATCTCTCGATTATAAGAAGTTTAACAAAGAATAAAATTTTTGCAAATACCTTTGATCTTAAGTAAAGTACTGCAGAACCAAATGAGAGTGGAGAAAGAAAAAGTTATAATCTTCCATTAATGAAACGAAATGGAGTAAAAGGAAAGAGTTGAGTGGATGAGAACAAAAACGAACCTTATCTTATAAAATGTACAGTAATATATATTTGGACTATTTCAAAGAAATTTTGACTGTGGCCTAACATTATTTTAAATCGTTTTTAATATAAATTGCTACTGTACATGATTTCTTTTATTATTGTGTTTCATGATAACTTACGTTTCAAATAATTTATGTCATGTTTAATTTTTATAAAAATTATTTCATATTTGATCATTCAGACGTGGTTAAGAAAATAAACAAAATTATTTGATTCAGATTCAGACATTAACGCATTTGATTCATATTCAGATGTGCGAATCAGATTCAGATTCAGAGTCTCTTAATAAACAAGCAGCACCTTACACTACCATCACAAACCTACCAATAATGCTTGCAACTAAAAAACACCTACTGATACTTGTTATATGCGATGAAGGAGTTGTTCAAGAGGTAAAAATAATATTTGTGAGTAAAAGGTACGAATGATGCTTCTCAACCCAACGTTGATGCATCCAATATTGAAAGCAGTGGTGATGGGTGAATATTTGTTTATTAAATTATTAAAATGGTGAAAATGAAGAATCTCGTTCTGATCTTAGATTTATGTTTATTTGAAAAGCTAAAGTTTATATACTATATAGTTTTTCACTTTTTATTTATTGATGGTTGGTTTTTCCTGTTTTCATTACAACAATGGTAATGTTTGGACAGTTGAAGATGACCGTTTGGACATGTTCATTAAACCGGGTTGATCCGACGGTCCAACAGGTTGACCCGGTGTCTCAATCAGGTCAATCGTTGATCCGGTTTTCAAAACATTGCTATAAACCCCACATCCCCCCTTCCTTTTGACACAGTAAGAAAATTAAGCTATGATATCCGAATTTTTCAAATTAGGATTTGAACCAAACACTTGTTTAACGTCATTTCAAAGAAAACCAAGCCCAAAGTAGGCTACCAAAATTAGAGTGATTATTCTTGTCAGACTATTTTTTTCGTTGCCCTTTTTACAAAATGAAAACAATATTTCCTAAAGTGTTTGTTTTAAATCATGATTCTGTTTGGTAACCAACATTTAGGTCTTATGATTGTATTTCTCTTCTAACGTATAAACATTGTTTACCAAAAAAAAGGATTGTATTTTTATTCAGCCTAACTTTTGAATTTTATTTTTAACACGCGTAATGGAAGAAATACATAGGTGCCGTTTGGTTGGGGCATATTAAAGGACATTGGGATATTAAAAAAATAATTTTAATTTTCCCCAAATATTGTGTTTGGTACTTTGGTATGACTAATGAAGGAATTTAAAATTCTTCGAATTCCCAAAATGAAGGATATTATAATTACTCTAAAAAGTGAGTAATTTTAATTTATTTGAAAATTACATTTTATAAACTTAATCGTTTTTATTCGGGTTTTTTATGTTTATATAAAAATTATAAAATTTATATAAAAATTATTTTTTCGGTTTTTACTCTTGGGTTCCTGAGGATAAGGGTATGATTTGTCTACATCTTACCTCCCCCATACCCTGCCCGGGCGGGATTGGGAATCGTTGTTGTTATTGTTGTTTTTTTCGTTGTTGTTGTTGTACTCTTTTAAATAGCAAAAATAAAATTTATATAAAAAATTTATAAATTTTTATATAATTTTTTTATTAAATTTATATAAGTTCTATAAAAAATTATTGAAATTTTTTGTAAAATTTATAAATTTTAAAAAAAAAATTATATAGATTTTTTATAAAATTTATGGAATTTTTTTTAAATTTATATAAGTTTTTTATAAAATATTTATATAAATTTTTTTATAAAATTTATATAAAAAGTTAAATTTCGATTTTTAATTTTTCAATAAAAATTTTATAAAAATATGTATCCATTAATTGGTTCAACACAAAATCAAGATTTAAAAATATTATGAATTTTTGTCAACCAAACATGCGTAGGCATTTTAAATTCTAGCATTTTTAATTCTTACGAATTTTAATTTACAAGAATTTAGAATTATAGAATTTCAATATCTTGAACCAAACGGCACCTTAGGGTTCGTTTGGATTGTAAATGGGGTTACTTTTATGTTTGAGTTTGAGAAAAGTTTGAAATTAATAAGGAGAGAGAAAATTTATTTTTATTTTAAATATATAAATGTTATATAAATCATTTAAGATAAAATGCATTTTTTCAAAATAAAAAATAGAAACTAAAATAAATAATTAACTTAGCATGTGGACCAGAATTTTTTGCAAAATAAAAAAAATGCTTTTAATGAGTAAAAAGTGCAAAGTCCACTTGGGATTCAAAATTAGAAACTCACCTCGCGTATGAGCCCAATCCTGAAATATCAAACAATTTATTTTGCACTTCTATTCCTGACCCCATAAGCTCACCTACCACACAGTCCCTTTAGATGATAGTAGGGTTGAAAACCAATTTTTAAACCTAACTTTCGAACCAAACATTGTTTTATACTCTTTACATTAGAATCCTAGCCTAAAGAGGCAACCAAACATCGAATGTTTTACACTTTATAACATTGTTAACAAACGTTTTTATACACAAATAGTATAACTAACAACTAATTTTACCTAGGGCTGAGCATTAACCCAAGATCGGATCAGACCGGACCGAGAACTGAAAAGGTCCAAAACTCGGGACCGAGATCGAACTGAAATGTATCAGTTCGGTATGGTCCGGTCCTATTAGGGATAATTGACAAACTTTTTGTAAGACCGAATCGGACCGGACCAAAGACCGAAATAAACCAAAATCCAGGATTACGGACCGGACTGAAATTTTCTGGTCCAGTTCAGGTCGGACCCGTCTGGTTTTCTGGTCCAGATCGGTTTTGGGTCTAATTTGCTCAACCCTAATCCTACCTTGTATGTTTCCATCAAACTGAGACCCACAATCTCTATGTTAATAGACACTCCCATACGCTAAGCCAAGATAAACAATCCCAAATACCCTCTTAAAATCTTAATGAACTTATAAAAATCAATGCAAACAGTTACCAACCTTAAGTTAAGTATTATAAAAAACAAAAAAAATATTAATAATTTCAAAGGCTATAGAATACCAAGGAACTTTATGAAATTTGCTACTTTGAAACACTTATTTTTTTATTACTTATACCAATCGACTTTCAAATACTTTTCTAAATAGACTAATTATTCCAATTTAATTTACATTCGTCTTTTTTTATTTTTCTTTTATTTCCATGTCAGTTTTTTGGGTGACATGGCACCGGTTTTTTATTGGGTCTAGTTTACTTGTTTTTTCTATATCTGGTTCAATAGGATAACCGGTTTGACTACTTTTTGCTCTATAATAGGTTGACCCCGACACACACAGATACAAACCTAACCAAAAAAACCCAATTCATACATGAACCCTAATTTTTTTCATCATCCCCAAATATTCACCCCCAGTTAAAAAAACCTAAATTTTTTTCATCTTCCCCAAATATCAATCAAAATGTCATCATCATCGTCTACTAATTACTCAAACCCTTATAGAATTGTTAATGATCAATGTGTTTGTCATCTTCCTACAATAAAATTAACTTCTTGGACCAAAGAAAACTCAGGTAGATGTTTTGTTGTTTGCCCAAATAGATACGTAAGTAAACCCTAATTTACAAATTAGATCTTTTTCCTAATCTTTTTAGCAAATTTTAATTTTCTCTTATTCAGAAAACTAGGGTCAAGAAATGCAAGTAATAGGATTGGTATGATGATGAGATAGAGAGTGAGTGGTACTGAACCCACATGTTTAAGATGTATGAAGCTTTAAATGCATCTCAAAGGAGGGAACTAAGAGCTGAGATAAATAGTCAAGAGCAAGATGTGATCCTTCAAATTGAAATGCTACAAATCAGGGAAGATTTGTCCAAAACTAAAAAAATTGTATTTTTCTAGAAGCTTATTGTTATCATGTTTGTGGTGGGTTTGTTTGTCAACTTTGTAATGAACTAAGGTTTTTCTAAGCTTATTGTTATCAATTAGTATTCCTTTTGTGGTTGTAATGGTAGCATGTTATGGGAAAATTTACCAATGTATTGCCTAAGTATGTAATAGAATGATGCTCATGTTTAACAATTTACCCTTGTAATGTGATAAGTACCTAAGCCAATCTACCAAGCGGATTAGCTTGCCTTCCAGCCTCAAGATTGACCATTTGGTTGTTTTGGGATCCTAAAGCTTCAATCATCTGCCTCATTTATGCTAATTGTGTATCCAGATACTCCCTAGTAATGGGAGGATCAATACCCCCATCATTTGCAGGGTTGTGCCTTGTTGCTGGTGCCATAACAGAATTTGGCGCCAAAAATCAGTTAGACAAGATAACAAACTCAACAAGAATCAATAACTGCCATGATGGAGCTCTGATACCATTTTCTCACCCTTTCACTGCTATGCAAGTTGCTCAAGTGTTTTTGGATCATATCTACAAGTTACATGGGTTACCAGAAGATATTGTATCAGATAGGGATAAAGTTTTTGTAAGTCTGTTTTGGAAAGAACTTTTCAAGTTGTTACAAGTGAAGTTAAACATGTCTACAGCCTATCACCCTCAATCAGATGGCCAAACTGAGGTGGTCAATAAGAGTGTGGAGTGTTATCTCAAATGTATGACTGGAGAACAGCCTAAACAATGGGTCAAATGGTTGGCTTTAGTTGAGTGGTGGTATAACACAAATTTCCTTACAGCTATCCAAACTACACCTTATGAGGCGGTGTATGATAAACCACCACCAATTCACATACCATCTTTGGGAGAAGAAATTAAAGTGGAGTTAGTGGACTGTTTTCCCTAATAATATGATGATAGATTAAGATATGAGATGGAAATGATATGAGTTTTAGAGAAAGAAAGTAGTAAGAGAAAGTAGAGAGGAGGAGAGGATTAACTTGTAGAATATTAGATTAAGAAAGATTAGTTACAAATGATCATTCCACCCTCCTAGCATGCTAGGAGGATAGTATATAGTCCACCCACATGCGGGCTTTAATAGACTATATATTAGGCCAGGCTTGACTTTTGGACTTTAATTAGTTTAAATCCAAGCCCGTAACCACGACTAATAAACTACTTATTACAACGTTCTAATTAATGTTACAATAATAACCAATGACCGAACATTCTTATTTGACTCAATATTTTGAGGCCAACAATCTCCCCCAATGTGAGGTCATACCCTTTTGATATTTAAAGATCAATGGATATTACGAATCTCGTCAGAAATGAGTCTTGAACGTGTAACAGTAGTTTTGTTCCTTCATGTTATGATCTTTGAGCCTTTGTCATTGTCTTTCGACTTAGTCTTTTATCTTGAGATCTTCAACTCATTCTTGACTTGTCTTTGCCATCTTGCGATCTTGTGTCTTTATCCACATGCTCACACTATTGATTGTTGAATACGTCTTTGGGAATGAATATGTGGTTTTGAATCTTTGACTTTGATGAGTACACCGTGACACCACCTTCTCGAGACAAAACTTAGACACGGACTGAATGGCTTTGACATTCGTCCTAAATTGGTAGCGTTTTACCTCCGGTCGGTGAAGACCGTTATACGATATTAAATACCGTACATGTGATTAGGTAGATTCAATTAAGAATCTCCTTGACAGGGTTTCGCGGCAGTACTAGCCGTTCTCTTTACTCGACCGTCTCAAAGCAAGACTGCGAACATAAAGAGTGAATCAATTGGATAAATATCCGCTTGATTAAAGTCGTCAATTCAAATTCCTGGAACAAGTTTGATTCATTAAGAATCTTACCATTGTTGCTTTCCAGTTGACACAAGTTTGATTCATAAGAATCTCACAAGTCACCTACCGTAGCGCTGTTTGATGTTGACGCTAGAAGGATTTCCATTCGCCACTATGAATATTAATGAATATCACTCTGAATGTTCTGGCAAGACCATAAAGATATTGCGTAGAAACCTGAAACGAGTTTGAATCAATTCAGAATCAAACCACTGTTGCTTTTCAGTTTACATATGTTCAATTCATAAAGAATCTTGCATATGACCTACGGTAGTGCTGTTTGATGTTAACACTGGAAGGATTTCCACTCATCATTGTGAATACTAAGTAGTATCACTCTGAGTGTTCTAGAAATATCACAAGGATATAGCGTAGGACTCTCTTGATCTTCATCCGTGTGTCCTAACGAGATTTGATTGATCTCTTGGCTCTAGACTCGATTTGTGCATTTTTAGTAGTCGGAGGCTGGAGCAGATGCCACCTATTCAATATCAACTATCTCGGAGTGAGAAAGTAAATAGAAGTCGTGTTGATCTCCGTGACAATAAGACAAACTTCTTTTGAGAGAAGCCTGAGTAGCTAGGAAAGGGTTGTGCTTCACATCACTGGGTTCATGATGAGTTGTCTTCATGATGTGTTGACCCGGTTTCTGCCTAAGTTGTATGGAGGGCTTCTTTCTTTACACCCTTTATCCTTACATTTCTTTTTCATTCTTAAACCCCTTCAATGCTTACCAAGACATCATTAATAGCACCTTGTTGTGATTGTTCCAGTGCTATCATCAGTACTTAGTCGGCATTCAGCTCCGTTCACATTCTACTCCATCTTTCCTAAGGACTTCTAATAATCTATTGGATTGTCCCTGGGAAGATCCCTCCAGTTCTGGTTGGATCATAGGACTTAAACCTAACCACCCTTTTGACACCAATAACGTCGTGAATTAAAGATGTTGTGGGTATTTGATCGTAACCATAAGTGCTTGAGTCTTTAGATCACATTTTAATCACAATCTCTCCCCCTATCTCTAATATATAAAATCGTTTGATATTAGAGATACCAAATTTGATTAAAATATATTTTGAAAATTAGTCTTGAAAGTCTTCGGGAGAAAGATGTTTCAAACTTAGCATGAATTTGGAACGCTCCCCCTCAAAAATTGATCCAATGAAATTGTCATTACGAGGATTTGATCCACATTAAACTTTTGAGGATAGGAGTTGTTGAACACACAATTTTTGAAATATTTTGAATATCATTGAGAAATTCTTGAAAAAATTGTGTTCAACGCTTTTTGAAAAATCAATTCTTTTTGTCGAAAAGGTTTTTCTAAAGCATAAACTTGAGTTCATAGACTTTGAATGTCTTGACGTATGCACTCAAGTGTAAGAAGATTTCTCTTCTTTTGCTGAGGGTAAGAGCACGAAATCGTACACTCCCCCGTGAATATTGATTCGGGTTGCAATCTGAAAGTGATTACAAGCCATTGTGTTGAGCTCAAAACGTTGAATCTTTTGTGACAAGCTCAACCCAAGATAGATTGCTCTACCCGTTGATGGAAATATTGTCCAAAATAGACAATTTCCTATTGAAAAGATAGAAATGACATGTTTTCAAAAATATTTACAACTTTCATTCGAGCTTTATGTACAGACTCGTGTCGTTATTGAGCGACATTTCTAGGTACGTCCATATTATCGATACTGAAAGACATGTCGAGAAGAATATTTTTGGATTATCAAAGATTTTTTTTTTTAATATTGTATTTTGCTTTTTCATTAATATTTACAAGATAGATGTTTGATAGATGAACTAAGCAGGCTTCTTTGCCAGAATCTCTAGTTCTGCTGGAGTCAAACATCTCATACCAATTTGCCTAAAAAGATACGCAAACCTCTCTTTCGAAAGAGCTTTTGTAAACAAGTCAGCTAATTGGTAATCAGTTCCAACAAAGTATAATTCAACAATACCCTTTTCAACTTGTTCCTTAATGAAGTGATATCTGACATCAATGTGCTTCGTGCGGGAATGCTATACCGGATTACAGGAGATGGCTATGGCAGACTTTGAGTCACAATACATAGGTACTTTATCAAAGTGGAAGCCATAATCCGTGAGTTGTGTTCTCATCCAAAGAACTTGAGCACAACACGCAGATAGAGACACATACTCCGCTTCGGCTGATGAAAGTGACGTGCAATCCTGCTTCTTGGAAGACCATCCCACAAGCTTATCTTGTCCTAGAAATTGTGCACCACCAGAAGTACTTTTTCGTGTATCAAGACACCCTGCATGATCAGAATCTAAATAGACCGTTAGAAAGAAACCGGTTTCCCTCGGATACCAGAGTCTCATGTGAATGGTATTCTTAAGGTACCGAAAGATCCGTTTAACCTCCTTGAGGTGCTTTTTAGTGGGTCGTGCTTGATATCGTGCACAATAGCATGTAGCATGATGTATATCAGGTCTGCTTGCTGTCAAGTACATGAGTGACCCGATCATGGAACGATATCTCGTTTGATCTATGGGTAATCCCTCCAAATCAGCATCTAGGGATGTGGTTGATAATGGTGTCCCAACGGGGTCACATGATGTCATACCATGCTTTGTGATTATCTCTTGACAATACTTAGCTTGGTTAATAAAGATACCACTTGGGGATTGGTGAACTTGAATTCCTAGAAAGAATTTTAGTTCGCCCATCATAGACATTTCAAATCTGTTGTGCATTACTTTTTCAAACCATTTTGAAAGTTTTGGGTTTGTAGACCCGAAAAGAATGTCATCAACATAAATTTGCACAAGCAAAATGTCATCCCCATATTTATAAGTGAACAAAGTTAGATCAATGGAACCTTTTGAGAAACCTTTGGAGACCAGAAATTTCGAGAGCTCGTCGTACCACGCCCTTGGAGCTTGCTTGAGTCCATAAAGTTCTTTGTGGAGACGATACACCTTGTCAGGATAATGAGGATTGACGAATCCTTCCGGCTGTGTGAAATATACTTCTTCCTTCAAAGGACCGTTAAGAAACGCCGTCTTTACGTCCATTTGATAGACAATGAATCCCTTATGTGCAGCATAAGCAAGAAAAATCCTGACCGCTTCCATTCGAGCTACTGGTGCAAATGATTCTTCAAAATCAATACCCTCTTTCTGTCCATACCCTTTAGCCACTAGCCTAGATTTATTCTTGATGATCGTGTTCTCTTCATCCATCTTGTTTTTCCAGATCCATCGAAGATTTTAATGGTATTACATCATATGGTCTGTCAACAAGTTCCCAGACTTTAAGTCTTTCAAATTGTTGAAGTTCATCCGTCATCAATTCAATCCAAGCATGATCAGCCATGGCTTCTTTGATGTTTTTCGGTTCGACTGAACTCACGGCGATTGCGAACATACAAACATTGCCATCGGTGTTAAGCTGTCGTCTTGTGCGAACGGGCTATGAAGGGTTTCCAATGACATGAACCAAAGGATGATCTCGGGTCCAATGATGTGTTGAAAGATGTCGTTGATAGAAAGTATGCATATTTGACGGATCAACATGGCGAGTAGAAGACTCTCCAGTTTCGTGTACCGGTGTACCGAATGGGTTGATAAATTCGTCTTCGTCAGATAATGCATCGTCTGCTTGATTTGTGTTCTTTGGATCAATGACAGTATTTGTGGATGTTGTAGGATCGTTTGTTGAAGTGATATTCTGAGGAGGTAAATCTGCAGCAACCCGTGTTGAAGTAGATGAAGTTGTATCCGGTTGTTGACGATGATCGGTATCATCAGTCTTATCATGAGTGTCAGCGGAAGACTTTGATACAACTTGTTTCTCCCCCGTGAAATATTCATCATACATTGGTCCATATAACATTTCCAACTCTTCAATTGTCGTGTCGACTGTCATATCAGCTCTAGGAACATGTTCTTGAACCAGCGTTGAACTTGACGGTTCATTGTTGTGGTCTTGAGTTCCGAGTTCCGTGCGGTTGTGAACGGAAGTCGTTTGTCATTGTGGATCGGGACTTAAACTGTTTTGTTCAAGTGCCATTTCTTGCAATTCATCAAAACGGATGTGAATAGTCTCGACAATCAATTTTGTTCTCTTGTTGTATACTCTATATCCCTTAGACTGAGTTGCATATCCCACAAGAATACATGCATCACCTTTTTCTTTCATCTTATCCAAATTTTCACCATCTCGAATAATGTAACAGGTACATCCAAAAACATGAAGGTGTTTAAGTGAAGGTTTTCGATCATGAATTATGTGATATGGTGTCTTTTCGTGTCTTGGATAATTAAGGAGCGGTTTTGTGTGTAGCATGCGGTTGACACGGCTTCGGCCCAAAAGTACAGTGGAAGTTTTGAAGCGGATAGTAAAGTTCGACCAGCTTCAACCAAAGTACGGTTTCGTCTTTCAACAACGCCGTTTTGTTCGGGTGTTCGAGCAATAGATGTTTCATATTCAATCCCTTCGGCTTCAAAATACTTTCTCAGATTTGAATTAAAAATTATGTACCTCTGTCAGTACGAACCACTTTAACTTGAGCTTAAAGACCACATTGTATCAATTTAAGGAAGCTGATGAGAACGTCGGGTGTTTCATCCTTGGACCTCAAGAAGTGAGTCCATGTGTACCTTGAGTAATCATCGACTATTACAAGAATATATTTCTTTCCATTGATACTCTGAACACGCATGGGACCACACAGATCCATGTGAAGAAGATCTAACCGTCCTTTAGAGCTTGGTGTGGTCTTTGTTATGAAGCTACTTCGTTTAGCTTTACAAAGTTCACAAGAAGAACAAAGATGATCTTTGATGAATTTCAAGCTTGGAAGGCCTCTCACAATATCTTTCTTGGAAAGCAAGTTAATGGTATCAAAGTTGAGATGAGAAAGACGTTGATGCCATAACCATCCCTGAGTCGTTGAAGCTTTAGCCATGAAGCAAATTGGAGTTGATGAAGTTGTGTCTTGAAGTGAAATTGTGTAAAGATCAGTACCCCGTGTACCGGTAAGTAAGTCATTCCCATCATAGTCACGAACAAAACATGTCTTCTTTCTGAAAGCAACTTCCAAATCCGCATCACAGAATTGGCCAACCGAGAAAAGATTGTGATTGAGCCCTTCGACGTAGTATACCCTTTTGATTGTAATATTCCCCTGAACCAAATCTCCATATCCTAGGATCGGTGCAAATTGATCATTTCCGAATCGGACCGTACCCAGGAACTTCTCCACGAAGTTAATTAGAAGCTTGAGATTCCCCGTCATGTGCTTCGTGCATCCGGAGTCCAGTATGAAGAGAATTATTTGTATCACCTGCAGAAGAGTTAGAACACGATGGATCATTTGCTAAATTGGATACCACAGTATTTGTGATTATAGAATCATTAGTGTCCTTAGCAACATTTAAAGGCATACTAACACTCGTAGTCACATTTTCTGTCCTAACTTTAGGCATCCATTTATATCCAGGAGGACATTGATTAACAAACCACCATTTCCAAGACTTGCTAGCATACTCATATAATTCCTTAATTTTGCTTCTAGGATTGTTAGTGGTGGAGTCTGATGCATTACTTTTCTTAGTAGGGGTAGCACCAGAATGATTCACTTTGCTTTTGGGTTGTCTAGCACTAATAGGCATCACAGTTTGCTTCTTAGTTCTAGTTTCTACGCCTTTGACATTATTCATAGCACACATAGAATGATTAGCATTAGCACACTTTCCACATTTGACACAAACAAATTTCACATTCATAGCATTCAAATCATTCACATCATTCATATTGTCATTACATGCGATTACAGACTTTTTATTCTTAAAAACATTCAAATTCCTAGGGTGTGCTTCTACTTCCTTCATCTTCCCTTGATTCTTGTGTTTCCAGACCTTATCATTCACTTGAGTGCTCTTAAGCTGAGGCCGGCTAACACTAGTAGTGGAGACTATTCCTGTAGTAGAAGACACACGAATATTAGTGTTTCTAGAAGTCCGAGGCGATTGAATAACTTTGTTTGTGGGCTTAGTGGTCATTCTATACATCCCTGGTTTAATCACATTAGTGTGCTTAACGCTTGGTGCTATGGCGTTCCTTATGGGTTGATTTTGTGGTAACCTTTCCTTTCCATCTATCTTGGGGGCAAACACAGGTTTTGCAAACGAGGAATTTGATAAAGCAGATGGTTTTCCCAAGATAGAGGATCTATTCACTTTAGAAGCATTGGGTTGTCTAACAACAGGTTTCTTAATGCTAGGTTCCACGATTTTCCCACCCATTTTAGCAACGAGTTTCTGCAACTCTGCTATCGCTCTGTCCCTGTCTTGTAACTGAGCTTTCAACCCTTTAATTTCCAAATTCTGTTCATTCATTTCTCGAAACGTTTGGGAAAGTTGTTCTTGCAATTTATTATCATGTGGAAAACTACCAACGTCTTTTTGCAAAGCAAGTTCAAGTGAATGACAATGTTTTTGAAGGAAATCAGTTTTGTGTTGAAGTAACTCAAAAGACTTTTTGTCAACATTTTCTTTATGTTTCGAAAGCTCAATTTCAAGACGTTCACATTCTTTGCTTTTATCAAGATCTTGGCATGAAACTTCAGAATATTCATCAATATCAGCACAAGATGTAAAATAAGCACACATAACATCTTTAGAAACGCATTCTTGCAAGAGTAAATCATATTCATCTGAAAAATCAGACTTCTCCATGTGAAGATCTTCAATGTGTTTCTCAAGAGATTCAACATATTTTAAATCATCATACATTTCAGTCCGTATGAACTCCTCAAGTTGAAGAACAGTTTCTTTAGTCAACGCCGTGTTAGGAATTAAGAGTTCTTTCACAAGCAAGGTAATATCTTGAGGAATCGGACGTGTCCACTTAGCATTTTCACGTTTTGCCCAGTCTCTTTCAACAATAGATTTAACATTATCTATGTGGTGTTTAAGAATACCTAATGTTTTCCTACTCTTGATTTTAGATTCATCTAGAGGGAGGTAGTTTATGTATTTGTAAACATTAGATTTCTTAGGAGCAAATGCTTTCTTCCATTGAATTCTCTTTTGTTTGCATTCTAGAAACACTTCCTCACGAGTTTTCTGAGTTTGTTTGTTGAAAAGACCATAAAGACTATTCTCATAAGCATAATTATATGGTTTCACAAACTCCTTATTGACAAGAGGTTGACTATCATCGTCCCAAAGGGCAGTCTCTTCACTCTCAGCACTAATAGGCATGCTATCAAGATCAGTCCTTTCAGTCTCATCAAGATAAAGACACGGGTTCGCAGCTTGAGCTTTGGCAAGGTACTCAGGACTTGCAAAGCTAGCTTGACCCTTAAACATCGATGGAGGTGCTAGCATTCTTACGGATTGAATAGAATCATGCGTTTTATAAACAACGTTCTTTAAAAATTCGACTTGTGCTTCTAGTTTTGTTACTTTTTCAGTTTCTTTATCATATCTACTTTTGAAGTCTTGTTTTAACGCATTTACCTCTTGTTTCTTATCCTCAAGAATTTTAGCAGAATCAGTAGTGGTCATAGAGAGCTTTTGTTCAAGTTCATTAACTTTGGTGTTGGCAAGGTACGTTTTATGGCGTTCATCCATTAAGAAAACATTGTATTGACGCTTCTCTTTAGCTAATAACTCAAGAGTTGTATTATATTTGTTTTCAAAATCGTCCTTTTGACTTTTTAACGCACTTCCCTTGTACCCCTCAAGCTCTTTGGTTTTCTGAAGGAGCTCATCTCTATAGCTTTCAGTCATCTCAGTAGATTTGATAAGAGCAGCTTTGCATTCTTCAAAACTTTGAGTGAGCGTAGCGTTTGCCTTCTTTAATTGCTTTTGACTCTTTTTTATTTTCAGTGACATCTTTTTGTAAAGTAGCAATTAAATTAGCAAGCGCAATACGTTCCTCTTCATCATATTCATTTGCATGTTGATCATCCTCAGACTCATTATTGCACATGTCTGATGAATCGGGTGTGGTATTGCTATCAACCGTTTCCATCATACACGTGTCATTAATGGCATTGGGTAGATCACTATGCTCAGGAATATCACCAAACACATTATATTCATCAGTATTGTGTACCTTATCGATTGGCTCAGTGTCAAAGAAGGGCCATTGTCATCTTCAATGACTTTGAGAACTTCTTCAACCTTTGCCATGTACGAGTAATGTGCATCGAGATCTTGATCAGAATCTTCATCATCAGTATCATCAAGCATTGCTCCTTCCTCAGCTGACAATTTAACCCCTGCTTCCATTTTCTTGCATAGCAGCATCTTTTCCTTGTGATAGCTGGAGTCTCTAACCCTTTTCGGCTTCCTGCATTCCTTTGCCATATGCCCATAACCTTGGCAATTAAAACATTGAATCCCACTCTGCTGAACCACTTGACTTCCAACCGTTTCCCTATTCCCAGTAGCAGCAGCAATCCTCTGAGTATCATACTTGGCAGTTTGTCGATCATATCTTGCAGAGCCCTCAACATGCGTTGGATTATGTCGATCATACCTAGAAAGACTTTCACCACGTCGACGTGTGTCATACCTTGGAGGACTCTCAACATATCGGTTCTTGGTGTTGGATGATGTACGAAGATTGTTGTTGGTGGGTTTGTAGATTTTCTTGTAAGTCTTCATTATGAAAGCAATTTGTTGTTTCATCTCTCGGTTCTTTTGAGCTTGGTCTTCATCACTATCTTCTTCAGATGAGGACTCAGATGGTGGTGATGGTGCTCTTGGCACTTTACCGCGAGATCTTGTGGATGATGAGGACTTAGATGATGTGGAAGATCGTGGTGAAGATGATGTAGTGGAATATGGCTTAGGAGCACGAGAGTTATGACCTTGAACATGTTGAGTTGTAGTCACTAAAGCAAGTAGATTAGTCGTCTTGGCAACACGTTCAGCTCGAATCTTATTTGCTTCATTCTGAAATTGCTTCAAGATATCAAAGAGTCGATGATATGAGACCTCGTCTAACTTTTCTTGTTGTTTCACCAAAGTGACGAACCTTGTCCACTTGGGTTGAAGTTGTTGAAGAAATTGGACATTGACTTGCATGGTGGAGACTTGAAGATTATTTCTTGTCATGTCATTCATCATCTTATAAAACCTGGAGTAGTAAGAGTCAGTTTATTCTCCATCCCTTGAAGTAAACTTGCCAAAATTCCAAAACAAGTTTGTTTTGACATCTTGTTTGTTGAGTGATTCTCCTTGTTGCAAGCGTTCAATAGCAGTCCACATTTCATGTGATGTGGGGCATGCATCAACCGTGGAATAAATGTCATCTCCAATCCCACTTAGAACCATATAAATGGCTTCCTTCTCCGCATCATGCCAAGCACAATTTTCAGGTGTGAGATCGGCTCTTGTTTCATCACGTTCACTTGCAGGTATTGGATCAGTAGTATCTGTGGCAGCTCTTGGAGGAATTGAGATTTTCTTGAATACATATGGTCCATGAGTAATACATTTCCTCAAGGCATCACCATAGGGTCTTGTATCAAGATATCGTATGAAACGTGATTGCCATTGAGCATACCTACCAGACACAAGCATTGGTGGTCTCTCTTTATTACCCGCCACCATGATATTGTTGTTAGTGACACGATATTCTTGAGTAGAATCCATCTCAAAGTTGATGTGAAGTGAATAGGATCTTAAGTAGATGAAATTGTGAAAAGATTGTGGTTGAAACTTGAAGAAATTGTGAAAAAACTTTATCCGGAAAAACAAGTACTTATCCGGAATATGACAATGCACTTATTTGGAATAATATCTTTCACTTATCCGGAATATTTCAATGATACCTTATTCGGAAAACTTCAAATCAAAGCTTATCCGGAATGATTTCGTTCTCTTATCCGGAATGTTGAATGTTCTTCTTATCCGGAATAAATGTGCTCTCTCTTATCTGGAATAGTTGTTCTTCGACTTATCCGGAATAATGCAAAACTACCGTTATCCCGAAAAACTGTTTATCCGGAATGTTTATCTCCTTCTTTATCCGGAATAAGTGTTATTCTCCTTATCCGGAATAAGTCTACCGTGGCTTATCCAGAATACTTTCTTATTCGGAATAATCTAACAAAAACTCTTACCTGGAATAATTAGAAACCTCTTATCCAGAATAAACTCTTATCCGGAAAAATCAGCAAACTCTTATCCGGAATGATTTAACCCTTTTATCCGGAATAACTTGCGTGCCTTTTATCCGGAATACCTTGAGCACCTCTTATCCGGAATGATTAGAAACCTCTTATCCGGAATAACATGCAACCTCCTTATCCGGAATACCCTGCAAGACTAGCTTATCCGGAATCTTCCTGACTTGCTTATCCGGAATCCTGAAAGACGTGCTTATCCGGAAAGAACTAATGCTTTTTATCCGGAATATACAGAAACACTTTATCTGGAATAGCAATGTTTTGAGACTTATCCTGAAAACTTTAAAACCACACTTATCCGGAATCAATAAACCCTGATATTCCGGATAACAAGATAATCTTGCTTATCCGGAATATTCACACACAACTCACAATCCGGAATATTAAAGCCCTTATATTCCGAATATCTCAACCCAAACCGAAACTTTTCCAAAAAGTGATTTTGTGTAACCGATTTCAAGAATCAAACCAAAAACTCCTATAATCCGGATTATTAAAGTGTATTTCGAATCACAAAAATGATAAAAACAACAAAAAACCTTTTGAGACGAAATGATTCAAAGTAGAAAATCACATGAATCAAAGTATGAAAAACCAGAAACTAAACACGAATCTACCCCATGGCGATTGATACCAAATGTTATCCCTAATAATATGATGATAGATTAAGATATGAGATGGAAATGATATGAGTTTTAGAGAAAGAAAGTAGTGAGAAAAAGTAGAGAGGAGGAGAGGATTAACTTGTAGAATATTAGATTAAGAAAGATTAGTTACAAATGATAATCCCACCCTCCTAACATGCTAGGAGGGTAGTATATATAGTCCACCCACATGCGGGTTTTAATGGACTATATATTAGGCCGGGCTTGACTTTTGGACTTTAATTAGTTTAAATCCAAGCCCGTAACCACGACTAATAAACTACTTATTACAACGTTCTAATTAATGTTACAATAATAACCAATGACCGAACATTCTTGTTTGACTCAATATTTTGAGGCCAACATGGACAAAACTTTAAAAGAAAGGGAAGAAGATGTGGAGACACTCAAGTTTCACATCACTAGAGCTCAAAGCATGGTGTAATCTCATGCTGATAAAGGAAGGACATTGATGAGACTGCAATTATGCATAGTCTTATCGTCCAAATCGGGCTTAAAACGCTTAAAATTATCATAAAATACCCCAAAATATGCTTGTGTTTGTTCATTATGTATTTTAGGTACGGATATCATGAATTCAACAAAATATTACAAGAATCAAGCAAAAACGAACACGGGAAATGAAGCCGCACAAAGAACCAGACCCGAATCATGATTTTCCAAAGAATTCCTTGAAGTTTAAAGATTTGGCAAGATTGGTCCCTCAACTTTTTAGGACTTGTCACTTTTGACCCTTGTAAATCTCAAAAGTTACAAGTATGGTCCTTAAAATTCAAGAAAATACAAGAAAATCCCTTGAAGAAAGCATAATATGCATATATGGTCCTTGAAACAAGTTTATCAAAGTTTTTGTGGCAAAAGTTGAAAAACAAAAACTTGGATAACAAAGGAAAAGAAGTATATTGGTGTTAGAACTTTTATGACAAGATTTTGGGAGAAATAGGACTTGTTTGGACAGACACTGAAACCTATCCACCCACTCATAGCACACCACCTCACTTACTCCCTCCACATCACCCCTGCCACCTCACCAAGTCAAACCACTCAGTCAAAACCCACTTAATATATATAATTAGTTTTTATTAAACGAGTTTATATATATTATGTTTCCCTCTAAACAGCCACTATTCACCATCACTCCCACTAATCCCCCTAATCCTACCCACGAACCCTAATCCAATTCATACTTCAAACCAAAGGGGTTTTTGTCAAAAGCTTCTAGAAACTTAATTAACCCTAAGATAAACTAAACCCAACTCCTAAACACCCTTCCCCGGGACTTAAAGAGGCCCCACCATGGTCTCCTGTCACTTCAAAAATGGCAAATACAGCATCTTTCAGTTGTTCAACGACCCACATGGAAAAACTTGTTCCCAAAGCTTCAAATGGACGCCTATGATGCAAAGAAACAGCTGGCACATCACATGCTTCAACTTTGACCAAATTCGAATTCAAATCAAAGGGGCATTCCTGGAATTTTATGTATTAAGGTTTATCAGTTCTAGACAGTTCTTTCATTGTCTATATAAAGCACCTATCAACTTGTGATAGGGCTTTTGTTCCCGATTTTATAAAGCCTTTTTATAAAGTATTGCTAAAAATCACTTTGCATATCTGAGTTCCTTTTACTTTTCAGTTTTGTTTACTTGAATGATTTAATTTAAGTGATTTAAATTTCAGTTTATCAAAAAGCTTTTTTCAAAATTTGATAAGCCTTTTTGAGATCCACTTCAAGCTCAAGCTGTTTATAAGCTAGCTTGACAACCTAGCTTATAGACAGGTTTTTGGTTGAGTGTTATTTTCTTGCCTTTTTAAGTTTACTTGAAAGTTTTTGTTGGTTCAAAAAAGTGTGGAGATTTTCAAGATTTTTCATAATCTTTCCTTTTTCTGTTTTAAGCTTACCATCCCATAAGTTCACCAAAAGCTGCCTGACAAACAGCTTTTGGCAAGTTTTGGGTTTGGAACTTCTTTTTCTTTGTTTGTGATAACAGGTACAAAGGGTGGTTGTGTTTGACTGTTGTAGTCTCACCACCATTTCTTTAGAAGACATATATGTCCTTTGGTCTTGTTTAGACCAGCAACAAGGACCCTCTACACATTTTTCCAAGCTCCTCATAAGCTAGGACTTCTCAAAGAGCTGGTGGCATCAGGTCTGAGACCTTGAACTCCCTCTTAAATGATTGCTAGTTATGACTGTCTTGCTAGAATTTTGATAGTGCTTTTTTGTTGTTCCATGATTGTTGTTAGTTTAAGCCTTTGTTTATGTTTGCTAAATGATTTTTATGCATGTTAGTGTAAGAGATAATCAGATTTAAGTGTTCATGTTCAAAAACCTTTGAAAATTTTCTAGGCAGCTTTATTAAGGGGTGTTTGGATTTGGGTGTTAGAAATCTTGGGTGACACAAGATAGTTTAATACTAGCTTAAACACACTTAAACAATTGGTGGTAGGGTAAATTGGTAGTCTACTTTAAGTTTGTTAGGTTAGAAAAGAGATTGCATGTTCAAGTTTGGTAAAAAAACTGCATATGTTCATTAGTAGGCTTAACTAAGTTGTTTTAGTGAATTTTTTTGATTTCAAAATTTTCTAACCAGTTAGTTAAGTTGGTAGTTTAGTACTGTGAGTAGTTACTTTGTGATTTGGCGAGTGTGAATGATAGTTATAGGCCGTTGAATCTCACCCAAGTGCCATTTGAATCAGTCAAATACCATCAGACCACTACCTTTACCACAGTAACTTGTAATTGCCCATTTTTGTGATTTTTGTTGCTTGGAGCTGCTGTCTTTTGTGTTTATCTTGACTCCCTACACTCAACTGAGTGTAAGGGTGCCTTTGTCTTCCAAAACGACCAATAATCAAAGCCTAAAAAGGCCAAAAACGTGTTACTGAGGTCGAACAGTGGGGACAAACTTCCCACTGGAAGTTAATTCTAGCCACTGCTTCACTACTGGACAAAACAGACCAGCCAGTCAACATCAGTCTTTGGTGTTTTTGTCTTTAGTGGTGATTTTTCATCCTTTTTCAGATTTCTATTTTTCCCAGTATTGTTTATTTATTTTAAAATTGTTAGAATAGTTAAATTTTATTTTACTGTTCATTTAATTATTTTTAGCATTATTTTCAAATTTAAATAGGTTTTATTCAATCTGTTTTTGTCTTTTAGTGTCAAAAAGTTTTGTTTTTCATTTTTTCAAATTTTCCTATTTTCAGTAATTTAGTTTAAGATTTTTAGAAAGAAAATTTCATTTTTCACCTTATTTTATTTTTTTTAGAATTAATTTAAGTTTAATTATGTTTTAATTAAAACTATTTTTGTCTTATTAGGGTAAAATTTACTTTTTTCAAACTTTTTCATTTTTCTACTGTTTAGAAATATAATTTAGGATTTTTCAAAAAGTAAAATTAATTTTATCATTATTTTATTATTTTTTATCATTATTTTAGTTTAAAAAGTGTTTTTAGCATTTAAAAAATAGAAATAGTTTTAAAAATTTAGGAAAAATACTTTTTAGTTTTTAATTAATATAAGTGAGATATTTGTTTGATAAAATAATATTTTAGGCTTTTTGTTAATTATATTTAATTTTAGGGCTTTAATTAGCATTTAAAATTGAATATTTAATTAACAAAAGGTTTTAAAATTTATTTATTGAATTTTTATTCTTATTTATATTATTTTAGACTTAGTTTTAATTTTTAATTTGTTTTTAGCTTAAATTTTTTAATTTCATCGCGTTTTACGTATTTGCGTTCACGTTTTATGTCCCTCGTCGTAGTTTAATCGTAGTGTAGCTCGTCTTTTAATTTTCTCTCTTTAAACCTAAAAATGACACTAATCCAAACTTGATTTTTATATAATTGGCCTAAGTCACACACCTCCGCCGAGAACGAACTCGCATTTATCGAGCATTCGCGTTTTCCTAAACGTGAACGTTTAATACTTGCCGATTATACGCGTTTTTCCTAAAACGTGTACGATTTACCTACATCAATTTTGGCGCCGCTTCCGGGGAGGTTTTTTGTGTGCCATTATACATATCGTGTTTGTGTGAGTAATGCGTTTTTACTTTTTAATTTTTGGAAAGCGTATATAACGTATATACTCATTTTTGTTATTTTTCTCTATTATATTATAATATCTAAATAAATCGTGTTTAATTTTCCTAAATTAAACACAAAACAATCATTTTACTATATTGTAGATATAATCGTTTTCGTTTTTCTTTGTGAATATTATTAATATATTGTATACGTATCACAATAAATTTACAATATCTCCAAAAGCGTAAAACGCAACCTTAATTGGGATTTCATCACTCATTTATTGTATTCGAATCTAAAGCAAAATCAAAAGGCAAAATAGATAAATACTTTCGCGAGGCTTAATTTTGATTAACACAAACTATAAGGTGGGTATAAGGCGGTTGTATTTCACGACCTAAGGAAAAAAGGTTCTTAAGTGCTTAGTGCCGGCTCGTTCCCCCGCTTGCTTGTGCGTGTTTTGAGAAAAAGCGTTAATCGAGGGTTTGACGCCGAAGTATTATCTACGTATATTATATTTGCTTGATTTTCAAGATTAAACCCTCTTGAAACGTTCTAAAGTCATCGAAGGCGTTCACTCCACGTGATCGTTTTCATTCCTTGAGGCTCCTTTAATCGAGAAATTGATTCGAGAAGAGATTTGTAGATTTGAGTCTACGTAATACACAAAAAATCCAAAAAAAAAATTAAAAAAAAACAATCAAAAACCAAAAAAATTGAAAAAACGAAAAAACCCCCAAAAGAATCTTATTTGCTACCCCCCCCCCCCCCCCCCCCCCCATTATCTACGTTAGTGCATGCGCACTCGATCGAAGGATTATTCTCATTCTAGCGACGCTTCGAATCGGCGCAATCGAAATCGAAGGAATCGATTACGTAGACGAGATTTAGAAACCGACGTTCCTAATATCATTGTTGAAGAGACCGTAGACGAGATGGCTGACAATCGTTCGATGATGGAATTGCTCCAAGCGCCCACCGAGGGTTATGGAGACGCGATCGTAATTCCCGTTATCGAAGCGGAGAATTTTGAGATTAAGAGCGGAATGCTTTCGTTGATACAAGCTAGTAGCTACGAAGTTTCGAGGTCGTGAGGCGGATAATCCTCACGATCACATTCGGAATTTTGATCGTCTTTTGGCCACGAGCAAGTTTAAGAACGTCGACACCGATGTCGTCAAGCTTATGCTTTTTCCGTACTCGCTCGATGGTGCCGCCAAGGATTGGTACGAGAAAGAGCCACCTAATTCCATAATTACGTGGAAGGATCTCGTTTCCAAGTTCGTTAATCATTTTTTCCCGCCGTCTAAGACAACGTTTTTCAAAAACGAGATTACGGGATTTGAGCAAAAACCGAATGAATCATTTAGAGACGCGTGGGATCGTTTAAGGAATTGCTTAGGCAATGTCCTCACCATGGATTTTCCGAGTTGCACCAAATCGACACGTTTTATAACGGTCTTAGTTTTCAAGAACAAGATTCGTTGAATTCCGCCGCCGGTGGCAACTTTTTGTGTAAAACTCCGAAAGATGCATTAATGATTATCGAGAATAGATCCAAGGTTTACCAACTCCGCAACGCACCGAGTGTTGCCAATGTCGCCTATGTTAGTAATTCTAATCGCGACATTGAGAGGGTTGATGAGAAAGTGGACAAGTTGACGAATGTTTTTACGTCGTTCTTAATCGAGATGCAAAAGAAAGACGCTCCCGCTACGGTGAAAGCGGTTAAGGTTCCGTGTACGTTGTGTGGTGGACCTCATAATTATTACGAGTGTGCGGCTACGGATGGCCAAACGTCGAGTGTTAACGTGTTAAATAACAATTTTCAAAATCAAAACAACGCGGGTCCATCATAAGGAAATTATCAAGGCAATAACTTTAATCAAAACCGAAACAATTTTCAAGGAAACAATCAACAAGGAAATTTTTCGAATCAAGGAGGTTATAATCAAGGTCGTAATTTAGGTTGGCAAAATCGAGATAACAACAATAATCAAAACTCGAATTTTCAAAACAACGCTAATCAAGGAAACAATTTTTCAAATGGTAATCAAGAGAATTTTCAAGGAAATAATCAAAACCAAGGGAACTTTAATGCTAATCAAAATAGTTCGTCAAACGATTTTCAAGAATATATGAAAACGAATGAGGCTAATATGAGACGTTTAGAGGGACAAATTGGTACTTTAAAAAACGACTTTTCCAACACATTGAAAAATCAAAATATAAAGATTGAGCAAGGACAAATCGATATTAAAAAGATGTTTTCGGCAATTATGAACAAGTCCTCGGGTGCGTCATCGAGTTCATTACCTAGTGACACCGTAGAAAATCCGAAGGAACATGTTAAAGACGCCTCGTCTCGTGAGAAAAGTCGTGTGATTACCCCAAAACTTGATGGATTTAGAGTTGTTCCTTCTTCTCAACCCTCGACTTCTAAGACGCCTTCATGTTCTAAAGTCGATGGGGTGAACGTGGCGACCAAGGAAAAGAGTGCACACCCTCGTATACCTCGAATTCCATCCACGGTTCAAAAAGAGAGCTTTATCGACCTTACCCAAGTAACCCTTGAAGAAACTTGTGCTTCGATCCTTCTTAAAAAACCCAAAAGGCATATGCCTAGAAAGGAAGAGGATCCGGGCCAATTTCTCCTACCTTGTGATTTTTCCAAGATTGAGGGATGTTTAGCCCTTGCCGATTTAGGTGCTAGCATCAATCTCATGCCTCATTCTCTATGGAAATTGATGAAATTGCCAAGCCTTACCCCCACGAACATGACAATCGAGCTAGCAAATTGTAAACCTTTAGAACCAATTGGAATAGCCGAGGATGTCTATGTTAGGATTGGAAAGTTTGTTTTTCCCACCGACTTCGTCATATCCGATTATGAGTGTGATCCTAAATGTCTCATTATTTTAGGTCGACCCTTTTTATCGACGGCTCGAGCCGTAATCGACATCCACGGTGGGAAACTCACTATAAAATATGGAGAGGAGAAAATGGACTTTTTCACGAGTAGATCCCAAGTTTCAAATGATCATTGATAAAACCAATGTTTCAAATTCTAATGATTTCAAAATGGCAGTCAAACAAGTCGAGACCACTTTGCATAAACGCACTTGCGCGTCCTGACCTTACTGATTTGTTAGACAAAGATCTTTACCAAGAGAGGGTATTCCTTTACATCAACAGGTGAACAGGAAAGCGTCCGTGATATGAAGGAGAAACTTATCTATGTTTTCATTTATTGAAAATGGGAGTTTGAGACAAAGTTCTTCCATAGAGAAAAAAGGAGACGCCAGATGAACAAGTGATCACATTTAAGGCATAGGTGTTTTATTGTCCAGAAGCCATGTTCCAACCATCACTATTAGCATCAAGTGATGGAATCCATGAAACATGAAACAGTTTATCGTGAAGGGTAATGAAGAAATGGGGATCTTTCTGACAATCCTGTATTCCTGTTAGTGGCGAGTCTTGTATGAGTCCTGGACCCATGAACGAAAGTATAATGCCGGGATTGGAGGATCTATCCTGGTTTCCTTAAGCACCTTCCAACGTGTAAACTTGACAACACGTTGCAATACGACACATTTACTACTTAACCGGTTAATTCATGCTAGTTTTTATAATCAAATGAACACAATGATAATACTAAAAAAACAGCTTGATCCAAACAGGGTCAAAATAAGTACTTGTTTACAGAGGATGGTACAAGAAAATTTATCAAAATCAATTCCAGTTTCTTAAAGGAAAGTATCATACTTGAATAAATTACATCTTTAATACCCAGATCAGCCAATCGTCTTAGTTTCCATATAATGGAGGCAAACAAAATTATATCTTGAATAGCTGAGCCAGAAAGAAAGACAAATTTCTAACATCACCATTCCGAGTTGCCCAAGTGGGTTGATTAATAAGGCATTAGCATAAAAGTAATGAACGCGGGAACCTGAAATAAATAACAATGATACAATATAAGACCAACACTTAGCATTTTCATAGTAGCTATAACTTGTGAGTATAAAGAGATCATGAACTTACAATTTGCTAAGAAGAGGGTTCTGATATTCTAGAAAACTCGTCAAAGTATACATGAAAACGGCTTCCCTTCAAGTCAATTAAGATCTTTACATAATCCATTATCTTATTCACTACACTGTACGTCTCTGAGCACAAACTAGAAAAAGATTCTTGCATCTCAGCCCTCTTTGATACAGACATATCTGTTAGTGTGTATTTAACGCCCTGCAACTCTGAAATGATTTCATCTGTCTTTGCTCTCCCTTTCTGAATTTGATTACTCAAACCTTCCCAACTTCTATTTTCCCAACTTCTATTGACATCTGTTATACTTCGACCGATCTGCATTAGGTTCTCAACTTGTGTGATTCTGGTCTCGGTCTTAGTTTTCTCTTCCTCTAGCATCACCCGTAAACTTGCCATTTCCTTCAGTGCCAATTCGGTGTTTTCCTTATCTCTAATCTCCTGAAAATTTTCCATAATATCATAGAACCTCGAGAAACCATAACAAAATGTCTCTCCATGTATGTCACAAGGTCCCAGTTTAAACACTCTTTCTAATACACAAGTAAAAGAGTTGGTGAGGGTGGCCTAGTGGCAAAAGACTTGTGACTAATATCACTAAAATGTGTGAGGTTGCATGTTCAATTCCTGCTAGGTGCAAACAACCCTAAAGTGGCCACACCAACAACCTGAAACACCAGTTTAAATATATGTGGCGGTGGGTTCAAAACCAATTGATTAGTCAGCCAAAGGTTTAGGCTAAACCAGGATTACCCAAAAAAAATGTAAAGCACTGGTGGATCACTTTATTATAGAGCAGAAGCAAGCCCCTGCGCGTTATAAGCAGTGACAAATCAAGGATTTTTGGATAGCAGGAGTCTATATGCATAAACATATAAATATATTATAAAGAGTGATGACTCCATATATTATATGGTCTAAGCGGTAATCCAAAAATTTAACAGGTCAAGATGTTTTTGCATGAACGCTTCAATTATTTGGATTCTAACTAGGTTCGTTCACCCCTTATAAACACACATCGATTTGCTGCTCTTGAGCTCAAATAGTGCACACAGAAAATGAGGCCAAATCAAAGTATACCAACTTAAACAAATGATTTCTCAGGAGGGTTAACACTAGATGCACAGAGCATATAAAATGTGTTCCAATTTTGCGTAAAATGATGCAAACAGATTGGTAAATCATTAGCAAATGTAAACACTTCACACAGCAATCCAACCGTTGTTGAAAAAAAAGTTGAAAATATGAAAAGTCAAAAAAATGTAAAGCTTCTTTTTTAACCATTACAATTGGGCATGTCCACTAAAAGTTGTTCTTATAGGCTGTTAATTTTTTTTAGACGGATCGCTCTAAGACTTACGGTCTGACCCACCTCTGCTATGTCCTAACGTCCAGTAAAACAATGACTGGAAAGGATGTGTTCCTAATAAGCCTATAAGATATCCCTATTTGCTTTTGGTCTGTAAATTCAAACAAACGTTATTTAAAACACCTCGAGAGTCGAGAGATAGATTGATCCACTACATTATTTGGTTCATAAATTTATAGAGCCTAAAACGTTCATATGAGCTGCATGAGTTAGAAGAACAACACCCTCACAAGCTTCTCATAAACATACAAGGACATAAACATATAGATTTATTTACAACATAGAGCATAAGCACGATACATGGCAGATAAATATGCACTTCGAAGTAAATACCTCACGTGAAACCATTGTAAATGTGGCATTTGGAGAGTTATCTAGCAAATAGTTTTTAACTTCTGTAGACATCTTAACTCCAGTTCGAACCTCCGAGAGTCTTCTTACTGGATATATATGTAAACTCTCTAAGTTAGCAAATGGAGAAGGTTGATTTGAGATTAGTTCCACAGATGAAGAAAGACTCTGCAAAAAAAGTTTACAAAAGAAAATCATGTATAAGAATAGACTTAAAAAGAAATTGCCAAATAGAGAGAATCCTTTCTAACAAACACGTGTATCTCAATTCCTGGTGCCATTGTGCCAAATACGTTTTTTAAGTATCAAAGCATCCATCGATAGCTAGTTTGAAACAAAATTGAAATCGGAAGTATTAAAGCATTCACTGTTTCTGCAAGCAGATAATCCGGATTGACATAAGTGTCATCATCCTATGGGATACATTAAAAATAAAAGGGTAAGAGTGTTCAAATAATATGTGGCTCTTTTTAGCTAACAAAATTGGAACATTTCATTTGTTCCGATCTTTATCTTCGGAATCATAACTTTAAAATTAGATTGTTGTAAGAATGGAATATATGGTACCTCAAGAATTTCCATATTAACCTTAAGAACTTTAACACTTCGTAGCTGTTGAAACAGACGCACATATTCCTCAGGACTTGCAATGCAAAAACCTACACAAAGATCCGCCTTCTCCAAAGAAAGGAAACCTTCTGTAGAAATGTGTAAAGGGTAGACATAATTTTCATAGAGCAAGGAGACAAGGTCTGGTGCGGAAATCAGAAACTGAAGCTTCTCAATCACATAACTCATACTGAGGTTTTTAAGTTGAGGTGCAACCACATTTAAAACTTTCAAACTCCCGTGAAAATTTTTAATTGTGAGATTAGACAGTAAAGGATGACAAATATCTAAACGATTCAAACCTATTACATCGCAACCTTCTAATGTGAGCTCCTTCAAGTTTGCACACTTTGAGAAAAGACCAATACATTTGTCATTATTATCACAACTCAAAGTGATACCTTGGAGATACAAAGAAGTTAAGGCTGGGAGCTCTATAGTTGATGTGGGTGTAAAGACAGTTCTCGATCTCAAACTAAGATGTTTGAGAGACTCTGAACAAAAGAGAGAAAGGGGAGATCCATTATCACTCACGCGGAAGCACTGAATATCGAGTTGTTTGATATTGTGAGAGAATGCATAGTTCATGATTTGTCTAAGAGAATCGGGGTTAAAATCTTTATAAGAATGGACCTTGATTGAAACCACTTCTACAAGATGATTGCGACGAGACAGAACATTGGTAACAAAATTAGAGAGTCTGGCTGATGTCGAGAAATTCGCAACTGAAAAGTCGAGGTAAGGCATCGAAGTCCAGATATATCTCCATCTAGATGATATATCACTCAGTCCAATAGCACGTTTAATGCCAACAAAAGAGAGGATTTTATGAATAAGCTCATCCGGCAAGTTGCTTAATCTATCAATTTCAGCATTCATTCTCTTTTCATGCTGCTCGTACTCCATTTCCCCCGAACTTCACCTTGATACAAAAAAAGCTGCAACTTGATAGAATGCAACAATTAAAGGATATCGGAATAAATAGTTGATACAAGTGGTTAGATAGCTATACAAATGCATATGAAATATCTATCCTGCTGAATTTAATATCAAAGTTACTAAATTATAACAGGATAGCGGGCTACATACATGCGTCTTACTCATTACATGGTGAATTTTCAAGTATCGAACATGATGTACCTGTAATAGTGTCACCAAGGGGGTCTTTTTGTTAAAAAAAATTGAACACAATGCATGAAATAGTGTTTGGGTAAGCTTAAAAATGCATTCATAGTGAAATGACCAAAGAAACAAACACTTTCTAGTGAATGATAAGAACAAAGACGAGAAATGGGGGTATTAGCATAGCACATGCAAAAATAAACCAAAACGAACTAACAACATCAAGTAGTTTCGCTCCACACAAACGCTAACAGTAACTCATTGTGTTTTCAAAATACTATAAGCCAATTTGCTATTAGCTTACACACACATCGCCTTAAATAGGCTTCTCCTTATTCGTATAATAAAGCAGTTTGAAGTGTTTGGATCATCCAATCCGCTTCTCCTTATTTGCTTATTATGGGGCAAGAAAGGTAGATTTTAATAAGCAGATTGGGCATGCTTTTAAAGTGCTTACTTGAGATTGAACTAAAATTACTTTTCTACCATCATCTCTAACTTAAAACCCATTATAAACGATTAACTAATTCTTGAAAAACTAGTTTTGTTTGGCTTTATTGCATTATTTTTTTAACAAAATAAGCTAACCCCAAACACTATTTTTCCTAAAGTGTATATCTTTGAAATAAAGCGCGGACATTGGTTTAAACCACTCAAGGGTGGCTTAGTGTGTTACGAAAGAAAATCAGAAACACATTTTTGACGTTTTCCTTTGTAATGTTTCATCCAACTAAAAGCACAAGAATCGGAAAAAACCTCATAAAAATCCATCTAGGTAGGATTAAGGAAATTATATAAAAGCAGAATGCACAAGGTATAGAGTTCAAACACCACCAGATACGTCGTCGGTTAGGCGCGTAATCCTAAGTTAAAGACTAGTTATAATTATAATTGAAAATAATAAAAATGAAAACAGTTATTATTATTATTAGAGTTGCTACATATTACTGTAGTTGATGACTTACTAGTGCGACGGTGGACGGCGGTGGTGATTGGCGGGATATAATTAATGGTGGGAGGGAGATGATTAGAATATGAGTAAGTTATTTTGGATCCATCCACCATCCATCCTTATCATATTTAATGGTTAGATTAAAAGTACTTTTATTTTACTTATTTTTAAAACTTAAATATCTTTTAAACCGTTAAGTGTTAAACGGAAAAAAATATACCATAGCGACGAGCATTTAATTAGCTTTCTACAGATATGCAATATGATATACTTTTAAAGAAAAAAAAAATCGTTTTTTTTTTAAATTTGCGTAAAATATCATATATGATAATAGTGTTTTATCATATATGATATTAGTGTTATGTTATAAATTATTACAGAATCATATATGATATTGGTTTATATCATATGATATTGGTTTATATCATATGATATTGGTTTATATCATATATGATAAGTTATATCATATATGATACCAGTGTTACTATCATATATGATATTTAGTATCATATATGATAAATTATGGAAAAAACAAAAAAAAAAAAAAAATTGTCGAAAGTATATCATATAACATATTTGTAGAAAGATAATTAAATGCCCGTCGTAATGGTATATTTTTTTCGTATAACGATTGACGGTTTAAAAGATATTAATGTTTGAAAAAAAAGAGGAAATTGGTTTTATGTTTAATCTTATCTATTAGATTAAGATGGAGATGAGTGATGGAGATTAGTCCCTTAATATCCAAATAAAGTTTGGTATCCAAATGAATTTAAATCTTAGAATATTAACCGTGTACTGCACTAACACAACTAGCCAAAAGTTCAACATAGTCCTCTTTTTAGCAAAGTCCCAATGGACTCATCTTAGCCATCCATTTTATTTACATCTAACGGTCCAGATTAATTTAATTAAAAAAAAACGTCATTCATCTGAAAACCCTAACCGCCCACTTTTATTTACACTCCTACACACACTTTTATTTACACTCCTCCCACTTCCCACTTTTATCTGAAAAACCCTAACCGCCATTCATCTCCCCCACCACCACCACCACCACCACCACCACCCCCACCCCCAATCATCTCCGCCACCCCCAATCACTCTCCGATGATTCTCCTATGGCGATTGAAACCCTGATGATTAGCGATTGAAACCCTAATAATCGATCTTACAGATCTAACCCTAATAATCGATCTCCATTTCCGATTGAAACCCTAATAATCGATCAGAGATGGCTTCCAATCCTAAAGATCGCTTGAATACTGGTAATCCTTTTCATTTACATTTTTAATTGTTTTTATGCTTTTTTATGCTTATTTTTGAGTTTATATTTGCTTATTTTTGTTGATGTATTTTTTTAAAGATTTTTAGGCTTATCTTTGTTATTAATAGCTTAATGATTGTGCAACATACATTATAGCTTTATTAATTTGAACAAAACGGTCTTCTCATTGGTGGGAAAGAGTTGGGCTGGTCAAAAAGTTGGTCTACGATGATCAATACATTTAAGGACACTCTTGATGGAGGTTGGTTTTGTGTAACAGTTTAGGTTCATGCATATCTTGTTAAGACATGTGTATTGAGGTCAACCTTTACCGGCACACACAATTAACCGATGACATCAAAGTGCTCCTTAGATTGTTGATCATCGCTGACAAACGTGACGATGTTAACAGTTTCTCTCATTGCCGCCTTTTGAAGGACCACACGTTTTTGTGTTGTGATTTACATTTACTAAGTAACTATATAATCGGCATTGCATCATTTTATCTCCAGAAGTTTTGAATTTGTCTATAAATGAATTGGTCTCCTCATGAAGACTATCTTAAACAAAGGCAACTTGTCGATTTTGCACTTCTAACTTGTTTATACTTTATTAATCACAAATGACTTTTTTTGCCACTTCTCTATAAATTAGAATATTTTCAATTTTGGAAGATGGAGCACCTATTTGATTTTGTGTTTAATCAAATAGGCTTTATCTCGGCAGACTTGACTTTTACTCGAACTCAACATACTAAATGCGGCTCGTTTGAAGCAAAGTCTATCGAGCTTGAGCTAATATAGCTCGCCCAAGTTGTTATGAGATCTCTGATAAATAATAAAACCGAGCCTTTTTAATTTGGTGATTCAGTCTTTTGACTCGATAAGCTTGCGTATGGAATGGTTGTCTAGCTATCAAATTAAGTTCAAGTTTAGCCGAGTTAGCCTAGCTCAGCTCAAGCTCAAGCCTAAGCCTGAGCCTTAACTATAATTCAGGCCGTGCAAATTCATAGATCAGAATATCTAAAACTAAATTGTTTGTAGGGAGATTTGATTTTATATAGCATGATGAACGCATGAAAGAAGCGATGAGCAGTTTCAGTTGTGCTCCCATAGCTGTTAACTTGCGGCTCGGTTCGTGGCTTAAAATCATGAATTTTAATTTGTGACTCGACTGCAAGAGTCATGATATACGTAAAAGAATACACTAATAAGTAATACAGTAACATTTTTTTTAATAGATTCTCATTTTTTATAGTAAATGGTACAGTTAACAGAATATGGTTAGGCGTGGATCAGTGGGTGCGTTGCATTGTTGTAAAAAAATCAAATCTCAAATCAGTTCTTTAACCCTTCGATCGTTACATTAATAACAAGCTCTTTTGATCTCCTAAGGTTTCTTTTGGATAGCACGCAAAGGGTTTTTAAAATGTGTTTTTCACTCGAGCAATAGAGCATGGGTGCAAGTCGCTACTCAACAACGAAGCTATTGCATAATTAGGAAGGGATTTACTTGTTATGTTCTTTGTTTTCTTCATTTTCAAAATATTGTGTCTCGTAAGGGTCACGAGTCGACTTGATTCGGAAGAGTAGGTATATTACTTGTAAGAGTCAAGTCATCTTGGAGCCGATGTGAGGGTCAACTAGTTTTAGGGGTAGTCCATGTGCAAGACAATAATATCTAAAGTTTATGGAGTCTGCCCTCAGTTCCCAAACATTCGTACTTGACGACATTCTTCAATGGAAGGTCATGTACTCCTTCAGTTGTCCATAGCATCAACTGTGCATCTCTGCTAAAAAAAATACAAGCACTTAGTAATTATTCTCGGGAGAGGACTAAATTTGGGCAGGGTGACCAATGGAAAATCTGACCTTGTTAACAATCTGAAAAATAACACAGTTTCCGTATTTGACATACAATTGAATATGCATGTACTAGATTTTTGAACATTATTTTTCTGTTTGTATGTACTATTCGTTTCACTTAACAGATGTACCACTTGCATAATATTTATTCATCCATACTTAACATATCTTTTTAACATCAAACTGTAACCCTGAACATAACTTAACATAACTGAACAAGAAACTTGTTTTGTAGTCCCTGCACAATTGCATCGATTTCCATTGAGCAGGTAACTAAAACTAAGGCTGGTTGGTGTTCTGAGCAGGTAATTAACAGTTTAGTTAGGATAAATGGAATCAGTAAAAAACTGGCTTTGGTTCATGTAAGTGTCGGATTGAGCGAGTGTTGTTTGCTGGTGCAAGTTGGGTTTATTATGATAGGCACCTTAATACGAATTGACTCTTGTTATCTATTCAGTATTGGTTCTTAGTATTGGTTCTTAACTTAATCAGACACCTGTTTTAAATTCTGTGCTCAGTCTCCTCAGTGGCCATTGCGCAGGTAACTGAAACGAAGGTTAATTGTTGGTGGTATTTGGTATCTGTTAGGATTTGTATTCGTCTGAGTGTGAGCATGACAACTATCCAAAAAGATTGTATTTGCTTGTAGTGCGATATCAGATATCAACTATATGATCAGAATTTTATGTTCAGTTTTTGAAGAAATTAATCACGAAGATAGAAACTTTAGGTTGCTCTTATGTGTCGTGTTTAAATGACCGGTATATGTAACGTTAGATGCATAGCTGGGTTTTATTGTTCGGTTTATGCAGGTATTTTCAATAGGTCACTTTCACCATGCTCATCATCGTTGTTCGGTTTATGTATATGTAATTTGTTTTCATGAAGAATCATGCATGATTCATGAAGAATCATGCATGATTCATGAAGTATCATGCATGATTCATGAAGAATCATGCATGATTCTTCATAAATCATGCATGATTCTTCATGAATCATGTTTGTTAAATCATGCATGATTTATGTTAAATCATGCATGATTTATGTTAAATCATGCATATGTTTTTTTGTATTTGTAACTTCTTAGTACTTAACTGATTTGTGTTCTTACTTTTTGTAGTTCCACGTGATACGAACAAGCGTCAGAAATCTTTAGGTCATAAAGGATCTGCGTCACCTCCTGTCGCTGAAAAAAAAACAAGAACTAGTGCAATGCCAAAGTCAAAAGCTCCTTCACAAAAGTCTAGTGCTGCTATTAAAAAAGAACCATCTGCTATTAAAAAAGAAGCTACTGTTAAGAAGGAACCAGTTGGGAAGAGGAAGAGATCTACTGATTTTGTAGATAGAATAGTGTCGGATGTTGTGAGTGACTATAAAGAGGAGTCAGATGACGATGATCAAAATGACGATGCAGTTAAGAAAGAGTCTGGGGTAAAAAAAGGTCCCCGAAAAGTGAAGGTTGAAAAGCAGGAATTTGATGAGGACAATGTCAAAGATGAAATTGACGAGGAAGATGAAGAGGGTGTTAAGAAACCTGGGAAGAAGCATAAGAAGACTTCTGAAGGTGGAGAGGTTGTCTTGAGTGAAAGAGATAAGTATCTACTCAAGTTTCCAATTATAAAATCTAGGACAGTGCCTACTTCTTTCTTCGCAGCAATTCGAGATAGCAGGGTGGACATTGATAAGTTTTTGGGAAGTATTGGGTTTTCTTCATTTCGTTCCATTAAAATAGATACCTTACCTGGGCGTTTAGGGAGGTTTGCTGTTAGAGCATTTGATAAGGAGAGCTATCAGTTTAAGCTTTTAAACGGGTCTTCGATTCTTGTAACTCCTCAAAAGATTAAGGATATTTTAGGACTTCCCATTGGTGGAACTTCTTTATATGATCTACCTGAGAGAGCTTTGGATGACCCGTTTGTGTTGTTGTGGTTAAAACAGTTTGATAAACCATGGAAACTACTTCGTGCTTCTGATATTCAAGAGAAACTTAATGAAGCAACAGAAGTTGACTTGATGTATAAAGTCAATTTTCTTACTTTATTTTCTGTTGGGTTGTGTACAGCTTACACAATGAAAGCAATACCTGATCTAACTATTGTTCGGCGTATTCGTGAGGATACGGATATTGCTGGAATTGATTGGTGTGAGTTCTTATACAAGTGTCTTGGAAATAGCACGGAACCGAATACTTTGGCTGGTTTTTACATTGGGCCGTTGTGTTTTTTAATTGTAAGTGTGTGTATATATACATTTTTACGTTTTTTTGTGTTTTTTTATTTTATGTTTATATTGTTTATAACTTTTAACAAGAAATAATTTTTATTTTCCTAACAGTTGCTGTATTTGGATTCAACAAAATTTGATCGTTATCCTGTTCTTCGGTCCAGACCTGCTATACTGAATTGGAATACAACAAACATGCATTGCAGGCAGGATTTAGAGGTGCAAGATAATGTTATTGGGATGTTGGAGTGGCAGCCAGAATGGACTGCGTCCGAAGAGAAACAAAGTGAAGGTTTTTTTGATGTGGGTAAACAAAGTGAAGAAAAACAAAGTGGTTTTTCAGTAAACAGGTGTGTTGTCGTATCTTTTTACGGTTTTTATTGTTTTTTCAATTATTTTTGTATCATATAAAGTGTTATAATAATTTGAGTTTGCATGATTCAACTGAATCATGAATTTTTCTACATGAATCAAGCATGATTTATATATTTCAATTTTGTAGGCCTTTTGCACAAAGATCAATGAAAAACTTTCAAGCATTGCCAAAGACAAGGCCGAACTTGAATGCTTTTTAAGAGATGCGAACAATGAATTTCCAAATGATGAGAACATTCATCAATTGATTGAGAAATATGAGGGACTTTTTAAGGATACTGTTTCGTTTCAAGGTGAACCTACTCATATTGATGATTTCAATGCTTCCCCTGACGAGAATGTTGATTTAAACAAGCCAAAAGAGTCGGATGCAAAGGAGTTACCTACAAAGGACATTGAGCCCGGGAACGAAGCAGCAGACGAAGGAGCAGATGAAGCAGCAGTCGATGATGTTGAAGAAACTTACACGCAGTGGCTTGAAAGAAATATTCATTGGGTTGGAGAGGTGATTGATCTGCTTTCAGATGCCTTTTATGACGTATATTTTTAACTTTTCCTCATGAGTTGTATAATGATATGTTCATATGTATGTTTATAATTAAATTTTTTGAACTTTTTGCAGGAAAATTTGTTTAATATGATTATGAATGAACCTACTAACGTTTCGCCTCCCAAGACGCCTCCACGAGTTTCTACTCGTTCATCTCCCAAGAAAAAAGTTAGGAAGCCATCTTCTGTGTTGTCATCTCCTTTTATGAATAAGAGAACTGAAGTTGGTCCTGATCTAAAGAGGCTTGAGTTTATACTGGGGAATAGTTTGTTCGCTATGCAAGGCGATAGATAGTAAGTTCTCTATTTCAGTTTTTGCTTTCGATTTGTAGTTAAAGAATGACGTATCCTAATTTGTTTGTTATTTCTAATTGTAGTGAAACTGTTTTCCAAACTAATTCGGGTTATGAGCAAAAATCTGTACGAGTGAGCATGGAGACATTGACACCTGGATTATGGTTAGACCACAATGTTATTGATAGTTGGAGTGCATTGTTGAACCTGGAGGAGCGGGCTACATTGTTGAAGCTGGTGGAAGCTGGTAAAGTTAATGAGCGGTTAAGAAGGTTTTTTTTACAACTGGTTGTATTGTAAGTTTCTATTCACATGTAGCGATGTTTTTTTTCATTCTGTAAATCATGCATGATTCATCTTGAATCATGAATGATTCATCTTGAATCATGCATGATTCATCTTGAATCATGCATGATTCATCTTGAATCATGCATGATTCATCTTGAATCCTCTCTAATTTTGTTTCGCTTGTCTGTAAACAACCAGAAGGAACTATTAAAAGTACTCTTGATCTAGATGGACAGTGGAAAGTCTTTTCAGATGCCATTTCAACTCAATTGCAGCATGATGAGGATGCACTTTGCCTCTCGGATGTTGATTTGGTGTTTTTTTCCTATTTGTGCTTCTGGACACTTTTATGTTGTTGTTTTCAACTTGGAGAATCCGTCAATGTTTATCATTGATAACATTTATGCTGGACCATATTCCTATAGTTCAAGATACAAAGCAGCTTGTGATCCTTTGGTAAGTTTAAAATCATTTTGTTTATTAATGTATTGAGTTTTATTAATGTATCGAGTTTTATTAATGTGTATTTGAGTTTTGTGATCCTTATATCTTTTATTGACTTTTATATTGTTTCTCTTTTACAATTTTTTTTGTAGAAAAAGTTTTTTATCAGGCATCTAAAAGAGCATGGGCATGACAAAATATCGGCCATGATGAAAGTCAAAGCACGCATTCTACGTTTGAATTGGAGTACAGAGAGTAACTATGAAGATTGCGGAATATTTACTATGATCCATATGGAATCTTACACTGGCACACCTGTTGGAGATTGGGATGTTGGGTTCGATGTAGAATCAAAGGAACAGCGCTCAAAGTTGTTATGTATGAGGTATAGGATTGCTACCAAGCTTTTGTTGCATGATTTTAACATTCATAAACAGAAGATGTTTGAGTTGGCCTTCAAGTTTGAGACTGAGAATGAACACCAGAAAAGGGTTGATATTATTCAAGAGCCAATCAAAAACAGGAATGAGCGTGATCCACCGAAGACTATGCCTGGCCAAGAAGATCAGACATAAGGGAACGATGTTAAAGATGCAGAAGTAAAGGAGGTTGGTAAGGATGTTAAAGCTGCAGAAGGGAAGGAGGTTGGGAAGGATGTTAAAGCTGCAAAATCGAAAGATTTTCATATGACATATGCTGGTGGTAAAAAAAGAAAGTGATGTTTGATTGTAGTTTGTTAAACTTTTGTTCGTAAAATGGATGGTAGTTTAATGGGAGGGTATTTTTATGTTATATTCTGATGTTATATGTTGGTAACCTTTTGTTCGTAAAACTGATGGTACTTTTATGTAATATTGGATGTTATCTTTTTATGTTATCTTTTAACTGTTACATGACTGTCTTTTTTTATGTTATCTTTTTTACTGTTATGTAACTATTTGCATGATTCACTATGAATCATGCTTGATTCACTATGAATCATGCATGATTCACTATGAATCATGCATGATTCATGTTGAATCATGCATGATTCATGTTGAATCATGCATGATTCATGTTGAATCATGCATGATTCATGTTGAATCATGCATGATTTCATGTTGAATCATGCATGATTCATAAAACATTATATGAACATTAATCCCACAACTAAAAAGATCTAATCATGTTGAATCATGCATGATTCATAAAACATTATATGAACATTAATCCCACAACTAAAAAGATCTAATCATGTTGAATCATGCATGATTCATGATTCAACATGAATCATGCATGATTCATGTTGAATCATGCATGATTCATAGAACATTATATGAACATTATAAGTTTGTTTGTAGTGCATCAGCAGTAGTTACCTTGCTGACTCATATGCATGATTTTTGGATGACATATGATGATTCATTACGAATCATGCATGATTCATGTTGAATCATGCATGATTCATGTTGAATCATGCATGATTCATAAAACATTATATGAACATTAATCCCACAACTAAAAAGATCTAATCATGTTGAATCATGCATGATTCATCTTTGAAATCATGCATGATTCATGTTGAATCATGCATGATTCATGTTGAATCATGCATGATTCATGTTGAATCATGCATGATTCATAGAACATTATATGAACATTATAAGTCTGTTTGTAGTGCATCAGCAGTAGTTACCTTGCTGACTCATATGCATGATTTTTGGATGACATATGATGATTCATTACGAATAATGCATGTTTCATTATGAATCATGCAATCATGCATGATTCATTACGAATATTATATGAACATTAAACAAAGTACTCCAATCTCAGAGTTTTAATACAGTTAAATCAAATTAAAAAAGAAATCTAACGAATATTATAAATGTACTACAAAACATTAAACAAAGTACTCCAATCTCAGAGTTTTAATACAGTTAAATCAAATTAAAAAACAAATCTAACGAATATTATAAGTGTACTACAAAACAATTGAAGGAGCACCCGCACCAATTGTTGTATTCCTTGCTTCCTTTTCAGCAGCAGCCGCAATAGTTGCATTCTTTGCTGCATTTGCAGCAGCAGCCACAACACCCGCACCAGTTGTTCCTGTTTGTAGTGCATCAGCAATAGTTGTATTCCTTGCTTCCTTTTCAGCAGCAGCCGCAATAGTTGCATTCCTTGCTTCCTTTGCAGCAGCAGTCGCAGCAGCAATCTTTTTTACTTTAGCAATGTATTTTGGATTTTCCGGACATGTTGTTTTTGTATGTTTGTTAGTCTTCACTCCACATTGTCCACACTTCCGCTCTTGCTTTTTTTAGTATTGATAGCTACTTCTCTTGCACTTTTTCTACGTTGTCCTTTCTTAGCACCTCTTATTGAAGCAACATGAGGATTGTTTACAGTATTCTTATTCGGCTTTTGAATAGCATAAATATCTTCAATCATGTCTGCCGTTTTCTGTGAAGGAGGCCTTGGCACTAGAACCTCAAATTCCTTCTTTATAGTTTTGAGCTTTTCCACAAATTGCGACAACTTTTCTTTATCTTTACTCAACAAAAACAAACACTCATCTACTACATAGTTAGCCTCATTTGTTAATATTTCCATTTCTTTGTTTTTCTCTCCATATCTGTGCGTGCTTCTTCTTAATGAAAGTGGTATCAAATCCCTCCTCCAACGCCTTAAAACGTACTTCTCCGGAATCATTTGAACATTACGGTTCTTCAAAACACAAAATACATGTCTACATAAAAATCCGTAACGCATGAAATGTCTACAGGTACACTCAACTGATCCATCTTCAAGAGAACGCAAAACCTTGTTTTGATGCAAAAAAAACGTATTAATACCTGATTCTTACTAAATCATGCATGATTCATGGAAGAATCATGCATGATTCTTTATTAATCATGCATGATTCTTCCATGAATCATGCATGATTCTTCCATGAATCATGCATGATTCTTCAATGAATCATGCATGATTCTTCAATGAATCATGCATGATTCACCCATGAATCATGCATGATTCTTCAATGAATCATGCATGATTCACCCATGAATCATGCATGATTCATTGTTGATTATATATGAAACATGCATGATTGTTAAAAAAATCCACTAACCTTGTAGTCTATTACTTTGTCTTCTTCCTGCACAACCATCTCTTTTCCTTCTTCTGTGAATAGTGTCCTATAAGCACCCGCCTTTGTGTCTCTAACTACAACCATCTCAACTCCCTCGTCCTTTTTAAACTCTTCTATTTGACAAGACCAAATAGATTCATACATTTCTGTTTGAACAAGCAGAAATATTGTCCTTGTATAAACTTTAGCCGCGTGTTTTTCCATTTCTAACATTGTTTTATATCTTGGGGCAACATCAAAAGTTCTGAAATCTAGATGTTCTTGTTTACTCCTTTGCCTTTCCATTGCTGATTCATAGCACATCATGAAGTTGACCAATGTTGACCCGTGATTTGTGAAACCTTTAAAAAACGCGTTTTCACTCTCTGATCTTGAAGTAGTTCTCATTAAGCCAAACAGAGGTGACGTAATAAAATAAGCTGGTAACCACATTTTTCGAAGCTCATACATCTTTGTCATCCACTTGTGTTTTTCCAACTTAAAGTCTTTAATAAGTATTGACCATCTTGCTTCAAATTCTTTTGGCTCTATAAACATATTCCACACCAATTTGTTGAAACGTTCTTTGAAATTAGTTTTATCATAAATTTCTTCACATATCTGTAATTAAATCATAACAGATTATTTATAAGAATCATGAATGATTCAAAAAAGGTTATGAAAATGGCAATACCTTTGATGGGATTTTTTGCATGATATGCCACATGCATAATCTGTGTTTTGATTCTTTCAGAACTGCTTCAATTGCCCTTTTCATTGCCCCATCTTGATCCGTTACAATCATTGTCGGTTGTTTTTCGTGAGCAGTCATGAACGATGTTAGAAGCCACGTATAAGCTTATGTGTCCTCGTTTAGTAGCAATCCTGATCCAACATTCACGCACTTTCTGTGATTATCTATGCCAGTGAATGGAACAAAGACCATATCGTACCTGAAAATAATGTACAATTAGAAAATAAAAAACAGATTTTGCAAAAAAGACAGAGTCAACATGAATCATGCATGATTTATAATGAATCAAGCATGTTTCATTCTAAAACATGCATGATATATTTGATGAATCATGCATGATTCATTATAAATCATGCATGATTCATGTTGAATCATGCATGATTCAACAAAAATCATGCATGATTCATTATAAATCATGCATATGATTCATTATAAAAAACAGATTATGCAAAAAAGACAGAATCAACATGAATCATGCATGATTTATAATGAATCATGCATGATTCATCTGAATAATCATGCATGATTCATCAAATGAATCATGCATGATTCATTATAAATCATGCATGATTCATTATAAATCATGCATGATTCATTATAAATCATGCATCATTCATAATGAATCATGCATGATTCATTATGAATCATGCATGATTCAACTGAATCATGCATGATTCATAATGAATCATGCATGATTTATAATGAATCATGCATGATTTATAATGAATCATACATGATTCTACATGAATCCTAAAATAACTTACTTGTTTGTTTTGAAGGTAGCATCAAAAGATATAATATCTCCAAACTCTTCATAGTTACGTTTATCTACTTCGTCCGCCCAAAACATTGCAACCAGTTCGTTGTTTTCAACCTTATACTGAAACGTAAAGCCTGGAACAAACTTCTTCCTGTTTTCCATCTTATTTATAAGCATCTGTGCATCACTTTCTCCTATATATTCATTAACATCCCTTATCTGATTCTTAAAATCATCACTAGTTCCATGCACATACTCAGCACCCCCTTTGATACTAGAATACACAGTATGTGCCTTGGTTCCCCCAAGTCTCAGTTGTGTTGAAGCTCTCACAACAAACACTCTTTCTGCATTAGTCATTTTTCTTTGTTTCTTTGTTAGATGCTTATACTCTTTCGGAAGCATTTGATGGTTGTGCTTAGCAATAAATTTGGTTATTTCATACTCTCTCCGAACATAATCCAAATCAACCTTTATTTGTGCCTCACAACCTGTTACACGATATCTTGTATTCCTTGTTTGCTTTCCACTGTTTGCAGGATCCAAGGTGTTAACATTTATGTCTTTTGGAAGCCCTTGCCGGTTACACATGATGTACTTTGATTTAACGTCACCACTCCTATTTCTTTTTTGCGTGGACTTTTTAACTTCAAATCCTGATTTTTCAGCATAAGCAGAATAAAACTCAATACATTCCTCCATTGTATCAAATCTTTTTCCCTGCTTAGGTAACAACTCGTCCGGAACAATTGGTTCCCAATATATAGATCCTCCGGGTGTTTCACTATGAATGTATAAACTTGGTCTTGGAGTGCTGAGAACCTGTTAGAGAATAACAATTGTTAGAGAACCTGGTCAAGAATTTTAATAATACTAAAAAGTATTCAGTATGAATCATGCATGATTCAGTATGAATCATGCATGATTCATTATGAATCATGCATGATTCATTATGAATCATGCATGATTCATTATGAATCATGCTTGATTTTACATGAATCATGCATGATTCATACTGAATCATGCTTCATTTATAACTCATGCATGAATCATGCATGATTCCACATGAATCATGCATGATTCCACATGAATCATGCTTGATCCCACATGAATCATGCTTGATTCCACATGAATCATGCTTGATCCCACATAAGTCATGCTTGATCCCACATGAATCATGCATGATTCCACATGAATCATATTGAATCATGCATGATCCACACATGCTTCAACATGATTCACGCATATTCTACATGAATCATGCATGATTCCACATGAATCACGCATGATTCATCATGATTCATGTAGAATCAGCATGATTCATGTGGAATCATGCATGATTCATGTTGAATCATGCATAACACATACGATTTCGACAAGAAATATCTCATTACTGTTTTTTATACAAATCATGCATGATTCTGTTTTCAAAGAACTGAAAGTAACCATTTACCTATATTTTCGACAAGATTAGCTTATGGATCTGCATCTTCGTTAAGAACGTGACATTCTGGATCTAGATCTGCATTATCAGTTTCCGTAACTGGATCCACAACAACATCTTCTTCGATTTGAGCTTCAATTCCTGTTTGTTTTTGTGTTTCCATCTTGTGTTTGTATTCGCCGGAGAAGATGACCGGAATAAGTTGTTAGGGTGGTTGTTGGAGGTTGTTTGCGGTAGGGGTGGTTCGCGGTGGATGGGTTGTAGGTGATGACGCCGGAAAAAGGTGTGTGGTAGGGGTGGTTCGCGGTGGAAGGTTGGTTGTCGGAGGTGGTCGCCGGAATAAGTTGTTAGGGTGGTTGTTGGAGGTTGTTTGCGGTAGGGGTGGTTCGCGGTGGATGGGTAGTAGGTGATGACGCTGGAAAAAGGTGTGTGGTAGGGGTGGTTCGCGGTGGAAGGTTGGTTGTCGGAGGTGGTCGCCGGAATAAGTTGTTAGGGTGGTTGGCGACGGGAGGTTAGGTGGGTGGGAGAGACCCGACCTTTTTTTTTGATAAAATGGTTAGTGTGTGTAAAATTTTAACATTTATAGTGGGACAATTTTATCCTTTTAATGTGGAAGGAGGGTTTAATCTGGACCCTTAAATAAAAAGAAGATGGATGGTTGAGATTGATCCATTGGAACTTTGCTAAATAAAGGGTTGTTGGGGAACCCAACAAAAAAAAATAAAAAAAATACCCCCTCACTCACAACACACCCAACCCCTCTTTATTTGAGCCTCGTCACTATCTTTTATTTTATTTTTTTTCATTTTCACACAAACTAAATTTTATTTCACTTAGATAAAACATTACAAATACAGAAATAAAAGTTACAAATACGGATTAAAAAAAAATTACTATACAAAAAAAAATTACGATACGAAAATTTAAAAACACAACAATTAAAATAAACTACTCCGGTTGAGGGTATCGGGCCATGATTTGCTCTTGTTTTCGACGCACGAATGACCTCTTCGGTTCCGACATTGTCTCGTAATCAAGTGCGAGAAACTGGAAGTCGGTCAACTCGATCTACCTGTCTGCGAGTGTCTGTTGCTTGATAAATTTTTGATGCATTTCATTTGACAGTTCTGCCTTCGATGACCCCGACGATCCTCCGGTGCCCTCACTTGACTCAGATCTAGACTTCTTAGAGGGTCGAGATTTTCCCTCTGGTCGAGGACGTTCATCAGGACCGAATATTTCGGTGTGATCAACATGAATAACTTTTGCACCAACACACTTCGGGTGTTCTTTGAGGATCTTCCACGCGTGACTGTAAATAAATATTTTTCCATTAAAAGCTGCTAAAAATTCATCTTTTGCAGCTTCGTAAACATCCTCATCATTCATCCCACTCCTACGGCCTACTCCTGCGTACATCGCTTGAAACTTTTGGCAATCCAGATGCATCCGACCCCATTTTCTGGTAATCATGTTTTTTGTACGATGCATACCGGTTGTTTTACTGTTGAAATCTCGAACAATATTATTCCAGAAACAATCCTCATTTTGGTCGCTCCCAATATCGACATTTTCAGAAACAGCAAACCAACATCTGGCTAGTAATTCTTCTTCTTCTTTATTCCAACGTACCGGTGACCGAGTCGGAGCTTCAACAAATTCGATGTCATCCTCATCGGCATCTAAATCAACAGATTGTGATCTTTTTGCTTTGTTTTTTTGTTTTGCCTTTTTTGGTTGGTGTTCGTGAGGCCGGAACTTTGAATTGTGTTTCGGAAACATTTTATTAGCTCTGAAACTGGCTTTGAAACTGTGCTTGTTGAAGGTAGTACTGTTGTTGTTGGTAAATTTGTTCGGGGGTCATTTGAGGGAAATAGTTTGGAGGAATAGGAGGGTACGAGAATTGGGAGCCGGATGAAAATTGAGACCCGGATAGAAGTTGAGAGCCGGATGGAAATTGAGAGCTGGATGGAAATTGAGAGCCGGATGGAAATTGAGAGAAGCCGGATTGAAATTCTGGGGTGCCGGATTGAAATTGTGCGAAGCCGGGAGACGTTGATACGGAGGTTTGTGAGTTTGGTGTAGACGGGTTTGACGATGGTGTTGAAGGGTTGCTAGTGTTGAGAAGTCCGGTGAAGTTGAGTTGTGGGTATTGATCATTAGGTAAGTTAGACATTTTTTTGTTAGTGATTTAGAGAAATTTTAGAAGAAATTATGTGTTAAAATGGGAAAGAAGATGTGATATATATATATATATATATATATATATATATATATATATATATATATATATATATATATATATATATATATATATATATATATATATATATATATATATATATATATATATATATATATATATATATATATATATATATATTAGTTATATAAAAAATTAAAATCAAATGTTACCGTTACAAGGGGTAACGGCTAGTTTTTTACACTTTATCTCGTCGTCAACATTTCGGGGATACGAAATCCTCTCGACGAAGAGGGGGTTGGTGTGGTGACAAGGCACGACGAGCCACGGCGAGCCTGGCTCGTTGTGATACCTTCCTCTCTAACAATTGTGCTTTTTAATCTTTCCTAACACTCGCTTTTTAGTTTATTTTATTTTACTTTTATTATTTTTCTCTATTAAATAAATAAAAAATAAACAAAAGTAAACAAAACTTTACTTTACTTCCATTTTATTTCATTTTCTTTAACACAATTTTTTTTCTTTTTTTTTTCTCTTAATGAAAGATCTCGAGAACACAACATTAAACAAAATCTTCATTCATGGTAATGCTATAACCACAAAGAAACTTTCACAATTTTTTTTACAAAATGAGTTGTCATGTAATTATTGGCTTACTCAAATTTACTTGTGGTTTCTATTTCATACATGCATCCACAAATAAATGACATGTCATTTTATAAAGTGTTTGTGGATGTTTCTTTTGTGGTTCTAGCATTTTTCTATAAATTTTTCTGATTTTCAAGATGGTCATGTATTTTTTATCAACTGTTTAACTTTTTTATGAATGACACGTGTTCAAGTGCTCGATTTATTTTATATAAACTTTAATAATTGATAGCCTACAAATATAACTTAAATGACAGCAATACCCTCATCCTTTATCTCTTCTCTTTCATCTTTACCAATCCATCACCTCCATCACCACCACCACTCCTCATCTCCACCACCTTTGCTCGACTAACCCTCTACCACTACCACTGCTCAATCACTTTATCGACTAGTGCTCTAGTGCTCCACCGACATAACTCAGATCCAAAACACAACCAAATCCAAAATAAGTAATAAATCTACTAATCTATAATGTTTTTTATATAATAATAAATTAATAAAAAATAACGTGTGATAAAAAAATAAATATAACCCTACTAAATTAACAAAAAGACGAGAGACAAGGCAATATTTTTACAAAATGTATTATTTAGGTATGAAATTATACATAGCAAATTTTAAGTAGTAGGGCTTAGTTTTAAGGTTCACTTACCAAACATAATAAATTTAACTTTTACTTTAAGCTCATAGTCTCAATACCTCATACCAAACGCATTTTTTTAACGGCAACTCCATCTAAAAAAAGAAACTAGCAAGGAGCTAGAAAGTTACAAAAGATTAAATGAGGGTGTTGCAACCAACTGACCCAACTAAACAAACTACGACACCTAACATGACACCATAAATAAGAACGAGAAACGATATCATCGAAAAGCATATCTTTCCGAGGTTTGGAAGCCTCGAAAAGCAGATTATTTTTACTCCAAATACTCCACCATGTAGTATAGAAGACACCTTTCAGCATAAGCTTTCGTTTAGATTCAAGCCGAATATCTTTAAACCAAGAAACCCATTCTTCATATGAGGAGATGTGCGGCCACGTTATATCCCACCAATGGCAGACCACCTGAAAAATCTCTACAGCTAACTCACAATTGAAAAGAAGGTGTGGCGTATCCTCTACTACAACTTTACATATCTGGCACAAATGATCAGCAACAGAAACATCTCTTAATCAGATTCATTCGCGTAGGAATCCGGTCCAAACTAACCTTCCATGCTAACACGTTAACTTTAATCGGAACAAACTTGACCCAGCGAGTAGCAGTATTATTCTTAGGTAGAAACTTCTCGTCCAACAAATTCCTAGCATCCTTAACGCGAAAAATACCGTCACCATTCAAGGTCCACACCCATCTGTCTATGGTCGTAGAAAGAACACAGGTGTCAGTCAAACTCTCGAGTTGCGTGAACTGTTGAGCTTCAGCGCCTCCTCTAGCTGGACGACGAAAGGACCCATCAAGACAATCTGTTAATTTACAAGCAACATTGGCATCGCACTTATCTTCTAAAGCATATATTCTTGGGAACCGATGACATAATAAGGAATCATCAATCCATGGGTCTTTCCAGAACTTCGTCTTAAGGCCATTACCAACACGAACACGAGCATAAGAAAGTAAGTCTACACCTTGCATTTTAAGTTTGATAGTTTCACGAACAATGGAATTCCAAACCGAGCTAGCTTGAGGAGAACTGTAAGGAAAATAAGGTCCATGAATTGAAGATTTCACCCGATACCACAAAGACTCTTCTTGGTTAACGAATCTCCAAACCCAACGGAAAGGAGAGCCCTATTCAATGCAAAAAAACTAGAGACTCCTAAACCACCGGACTTTTTTGCCGCTAGGATTTTAGACCACTTAATCCATGTAATCTTTTAATCTCCACCCTGAATACCATAAACAAAACTTACGCTTGATTGACTCCATAGTGGAAAGCACGCCCTTTGGAGCTTTATAAATCGATAATGTGTAAATAGGAGTGGAACCAAGAACAGACTTAAGGAGAGTAAGTCTTCCTCCAATAGAAATAACTTTGCACTTCCATTTGGATAATCGAGAATGAAGCTTATCAATAATAGTATTCCATCCTTTTAACTGTGACATGTTACCTCCAACCGAAACCCCCAAGTATTTGAACGGAGTACGCATTACAGAACAACCAAGAAAGACACCCGCATCATTAACCATCTCATGGTGAACTCCAATACCTAAAATATGGCTTTTAAGAAAATTAATCTTGAGGCCTGATGCAAGAGAAAAACAATGGAGGATGTGCATGATATGAGTGATGTTGAGATCCGACCATTCACCAATGAAAACCGCATCGTCTACGTAGAATAAATGAGATATGGATAAAGATCTATCTACTTGTAGCCATTTAAAGAGACCCGCTTCAGTAGCTCTATTGAAAGAGAAGTGGAGGGATCCCATAACAAGGATTAACAAGAACGGAGCAAGCGGATCACCTTGTTTGAGCCCTCGATAAAACTAAAATTCGGAAGTCGGGCTACCATTGACCAGAATCGAACAAAATCATACGATTTTGCAAAATCAGCTTGAAAATCATAACCTATTGCTTTTTACGTTTACATTAAGACAAGATTTCATTAATAATGAACGAGCCATATAAAATTTGGCGGTTATGGATGAATGCATATTGAACGTCAGAGATTAAATCAGAAATGACAAATGCAAGGCGAGTAGCTATAAACTTAGTAACAACTTTATATAAGCTTCCAATCAAGCAAATAGGCCGAAAGTCGCTAACATGTTAAGGATCTTGCACTTTTGGAATGAGAGCCAGAAAAGAGGAATTACATCCCTTAGCAAAGGAACCATGTTGAAAAAACCACTCAACAGCTTCAGAAAAATCCACACCAACTATATCCCAATACTTACGAAAAAATTCAAAAGTAAATCCATCAAGACCCGACGATTTGTTCACTCTACAATCCCAAACAGCCGCACGAATTTCATCACGGGATATAGGAATTTCTAAATCATCAGCTTGTTCCTGAGTAAGACGATTCGGAAAAAAAAATTAGACGGCCCCGTGTAGCTCCAGGGATTTGGAACCGATTAGAAAAATGCTTGCAGAATTCAGCTTTCACACGAAAGGGATCATCCACCCATTCACCATCTAACATAATGCCTTTTGTAGATAAATTAGCCCGTTTTCTATTAATAATACCATGATAAAATTTGGAATTTTTGTCTCCTTCAATAGGCCACTGAATTTTCGCCTTTTGAGCATAGTCCATCGACTCCAAGTATTTGATATCTTGCAATTGCTTCATCAAATCTTTACGAGACAAGAGAATTTCTTTACTCACTCCTCCTTGATCCAACTCTATATCAATGTCATGAAGTATCTTTTTAACCTCTCTAATTGTGCATGTCTGATTCCTCTTATAAGAAGTAACCCACAAACGAATAGCCTTCTTCATGAGTTGAAGTTTCTTCTTAAAACGAATCATAGCATTGCTATCGTCAAGCGTGAAAGACAGCCACGTATTAGATACCATATCATCAAAACCATTTAGTTTGAACCACGAATCATAGAAACGAAAAGGCGAGGCGTCATAATCAGTGATGGCTTCCCTTAGAAGAATAGGGCGATGGTCCGAGAGATATTTATCAAGACCGAAATATATGGGAATAAAGATGTAAATCCTTCCGAAACCAAGAACCGGTCCAATTTACTCATCTTATTTGCCGACGGATGAGACCAAGCGAAGGAAAAGCCTTCAAGTTGTACTTTAACGAGACCTGAATTAGCAATAAAAGAGTTGAAAGCATTAGCTCCAAGTGGATTGAAGACAAATCCCATTCGTTCACCCATATTACAGACCTTGTTAAAATCCCCCATAACAATATACTCTCCATCCCATCTATTAATGATCGTAGAAATGTAATTCCAAAGACCCCTGTTAGTGCAAACATTACGATGTTTTATCGATATAATCTCTTTGTGTTTTGTTGATGACAAATGTATAACCCGCAATACATTATGTAAAATGTTAAGGTTCTCGTAATCACTCAAGAATACATTTGTATACTTCTCTCAATACCTCCAAGATCACATTAGGCATGAATCACTCAAGGTATGAATAAACATGTCATTAACCTAACTAAGTGATCAAGGATTAATATTTTCTTAAAACTCACACTTAATCAAATGTGACAAAAGATTTTAATAAACTTTATTTTTAAGAAAATGTTTTATTCAAAAGAAAATGGAAATTTGAATTTGGAATATTCCAAAGAATATTCTCTAAGGTATATTCCAAAGAATATTCTTTAATATGAATTTGGCATATTCCAAATGTCAAAGGAATATCCTTTGAGGGTATAAATGGTATTTCCCTACTAAAGGACAAAAATGCACGGTCTCCAAGTTGAAGGTTTCTTAAAGGAACCCGCGGTTCCTTATTGATAAGAAACCGCGGGGGCATTTAAGGAACCACGGGTCTTTATAGCCATTGCATTGTTGCCCTATAAATAGTGGATCATTTTCAGCTTTTCTTTCAACCCTTTTTGCACAATTTCTTCAAAAACATCTTTAAACTCCTTGATTAGTTAGTTTTGATTAATCTTGTTTAAGATGTGATTTTATCCTTGTTGGAAATACGTTTTTACGTATTTAGGAAGATTCGGTCACTCCGACAATATATTAAGTTGTAGCTCGTAGTCTAGATATCTTTTTACTAATCAACAAGGAAAGGCCTAGTCCATGTTATGTATGGACGACCCAAATGTAAGCCCAAGCCCATCTTATGGGCTTGGTATATAAACCCTCTCCTTAGATGGAGAGGGTGGTGGTTTTCATTTCAATACACATAGTTCTTATATTTTCTCTCTCTAGAAGTGTGAAATCATCTCTCTTTCTCTCTCTAAAACATAATCAAGATTTACATATCCTACAAATGGTATCAAGAGCCATAGGATGATTGTTTGGTTTTTGTGTTTGTGTTCTTGATTCTCTCGCCCTTTTTGATCCAAAATCACACGAACCAATTTTTTTTGTATTTTTATGAGTTAATCTTGATATACTTCATCTAGTTACTTGTTATAGTGATTTGGTATTGTTATTTGGGTTAAAAACACAAAAATTTTGGGTGTTTGTTTCATTTTTAGGCTTAGAATCTCGAATTGGTTGTGTTATTGTACTGTCCGAGAAAAGTGGTAAGTTTGTTCCATAATACGATCTGTGTATTGTGATCGCATAAACCTGGGGTTTCTACTTGCGATCCAATATCACGATCACTAGTACGATCACTCGTTGCGATCACGAGTGCGATCACTCGCTGCGATCACTCGCTGCGATCACTCGCTGCGATCACTCGCTGCGATCACTCGCTGCGATCACTCGCTGCGATCACTCGCTGCGATCACTCGCTGCGATCACGAGTACGATCACGAATACGATCACTCGTTGCGATCAAGAGTACGATCACTCGTTGCGATCCGATTATGATCATTGGTTGCGATCAAGGAGTACGATCGTTGGGTGCGATCACGAGTACGATCACTCGTTGCGATCCGAGTACGATCGTTGGGTGCGATCAAGGAGTACGATCGTTGGGTGCGATCAAGGAGTACGATCTGAGTATGATCATAGTGAGTACGATCCCCACTGCGATCCAACATTTTTCAAAAACGTGTTTTTGAAAAATTTTGTGTGTATTTTTGACTTGGATTTTTTGGCTTATCGAGAACATAATTTAGGGGATTTCAACATTATTTCTCGGCTTCAACACAAAACAACAAATACATTTACTTTCTTTCATTGACCGATCAACTTTGTAATTCTTAACTTATAGAAATGGAGTACACATCTCTCACGGATAAGTCAATCCTCTCGGGTACGGATAATCGTCCACCAATGTTGGTGAAGTCTATGTATGAGGATTGGGCTTCCCGAATGGAACTTTATATGTTGAACAAAGAAAATGGACATCAAATTTGGGCATCGGTGCTCAATGGACCGTTGGTAAATGGTACTGTGACGAAAGGTGTTGTTACTCGTCCTCGCACAACGGGTGAACTAACTGGAGATGCTAAGATACAAGACAAGTGTGATAAACAAGCTACAAATATCATTCTCCAAGCCCTTCCTTTAGATGTCTACAAACTCGTCAGTAAACATAAAGTTGCCAAAGAGTTATGGGATAGAATTCGTGTTCTAATGCAAGGCACTTCTTTAACTAAACAAGAACGAGAGTGTAAGCTTTATGACACTTTTGATAAGTTTGCCTATGTGCTAGGGGAGACTCTCAATGATTACTATCTGAGATTTACCATATTGTTGAATGAGCTCAATATCTATGGCATGGCAATTCCTACGTTTCAATTGAACACCAAGTATTTGAACACTCTCCTTTCAGAATGGAAAAAGTACGTGACGGATGTTAAATTGGCTAAGGACTTGCATAACACCAATGTGGATCAACTTCAAGCTTTTCTTCAACAACACGAATGCCATGTGATCGAGGCTCGGTTGTCTACACCTCAAGTTTATGATCCACTTGCCATGTATGCTTCTCAACAAAACATGGCTTATACTTATCAACAACCATCATACTTGCAGCAGTCAACACCACACACCTATCAGCAACCACAACAACCATTTTATCAACCACTAATGATGCCACAGCAAGCATTTCAACAAAGTGTTCATCAACAATCTTTTCCACAGCAACCACCACATCAGACATCACCATCACAAACTATAACTTCTCCAATGGGCTATACTCCTCATCAAGGATATTTTCCAATTAAAGCACAACCAGCACAAGCCTTTTACTCCAATGAACTTCCACCAATTCAGGCACCAGTCTTTACTCTAAATGATATACCTACATGTGTCTTAAACCATCTCACTACCTACTTGTCAAAACTTGTTGCTACTAGAGGATTTCCACCAACGAACAATCAGCTTCGCACTTCATCAAATCCTCGACAACAAGCCACTGTTCAAGATGGTCAAGTGACTGTGCAACCTATTCAGGGAAGGCAAACTTCATATGAACCTCCTACAAGGACTGTGAATGCTCAAGCTGTAAATTCTCAAGCTAATGAAAATGGAAGCCCTATTGGTCCTCAAAAGGCTGTGACTTGCTATAATTTCCGAGGACAAGGTCATATGGCTAGGGAATGCACTCAGCCAAAAAGAAGAAGGGATGCAACATGGTTTCGTGAGAAGATGTATTTGGTTGATGCTCAGTCTAAGGGAAAGATATTGGATTCAGAAGAGTTAGCATTTCTTGCAGACCAAGGGGCAACAGATAATGAAGGCATTGCAGTCGTTTCCACTTCTAATGCAGCTTATCAAGTAGACGATCTTGACGCATATGATTCGGATTGTGATAACATTCACTCTGGCCAAGCTGCTCTCGTTGCTAATCTCTCTCACTATGGTTCTAATGTCGTCAGTGAGGTACCAACCACATCTAATAATATTGATGATAACCAACATCAAGTTGGGCATGAAAATGACAACCTCGAACAACATTCGGGAACTAGTAACTCAAATGATGTGGTACCCAATCCTACACATTTGAGTGAACCTCAACCAAATGTTACGACGGGTATAGAATCTCATGCTCAACACGATTTGGTCATGGTACCTAAACATATTATTGATCAAATGCATATGGCTCTCAAACAATCCGTAGATACGAATTCCACCCTAACAGTTGAGCTTGCGTTGCATAAAGAAAAGGTCAAAACTTTTGAAATGGTCCCTCAAGGAGAGAAAATAATATGTTCTGAATTTGACCAATTTCATTTTGAAAAGATTGAACACTTGAAAGAAATAGAATCATTAAAAGCTAATCTTTCCAATGAATTAAAAGCAAAAGAGTCGGTTGTCAATGATTTTTAGAAACTTAAAATGGATTTTGAAACTCTCGAGTCTAAAAAGTTTGAATCGGAAATTAATGCTACCAAACTTCTTAAATTCAAAGAACAACAGCTTTTAAAACAATACGCTTCCACATAAAAGGTACATCTTTTAACTAAATCGTTTAAAGAACTCGAACTTAAGCGTCTTCAAGATTTACCACCTAATCCCGGTTATGCAAAACAAGCTCAGGAATATATTCCGTGTCTTTATGATATGACCCTAATTGGCAAATCGAAAGAAGCACCTTTTGTTCGTAATATTGAGGAGACACAGTCACTTGCGGAAGAAACTCATTCTAAAATGCTTTCAAAATTCCATAAGCTTGATTATGATACGTATAATGAAGATCAATTTTCTAAAAAGACACGTATTCGCTTACAAAAGGAGTTAGCTGAATTGACAGTTCTTGTGCCCCAAAGTTTGTCAAATGAAAACCCTCCTAGTACGTCTCCTACACTTGTCAAAACGGATTTAACGAAGTTAATTCCACCGGTAAGTAAGGCGTCCGTTAGCTTAAATGCGATACACCAACACTTAGCCGATTTTGACAAGGTCATTTTGGAACGTACGACAGCTTCGGCCATAACGAAAGGTGAATGGAATTTTGAGCACACTAGAGCTGCGTTTCGAGAAGAAATTGTTCCGTTTGTAAAGAATGTTAAAGCTTGTCTTAGTAATGTTGATCAAGATTTGCTTTTGGAAATAGAAGAAGTTAGACGTGTTTTCAATGAAATGGATGATGCTTATAAAAACAGTTTACTTGAAATAGAACGAGTTTCACGCCAAAATGATCAACTTCTGAAGCAAGTGATGTCTCATGATATTGTTTCCGTCTGTGTGAATAAAAGTGTTGTTAATGATTCTATTGTGCATAATGTTGAATCTGTGGATAATGTGATAGATAGTACTTGTCACAAATCTGACACTGAATTTTTAAAGCTTCAAGATTCTTATACTTTGTTGTCAAATTTTTTTGATGAGATCCAAAAACATTGTATTTCGCTTGAATGCAAGCAACAATTTATTCAAGAGATCTTTGAAACTTCATTCGAAGGTGTTAATATAGATGAGGCAAATTTTCAAAAGAGTTTTTGATTGACTTTACAATCAAAACAGCGTCAGGCGAGTGACAAGGTTGCTAAATCATTGACGATAGACATAGAGAAATCTAAGGAGCTTAACTGTGTGAACGTACTTGAGGCCGCTGAGAATTTTAAACTTGATCTAGATAATCGAGTTTCTAAGATTTTGTCTACAGTTGATAACTTAAAACAAAAAAATACACAACTCTTCGATTCTGTAAAGCCCGCATGTGCTAATACCACTGCACAAAATCAATCTTTGATTGAACGATTGAATCGAAAGTCGGTGGAAATATCTTATTTGAGGGAACAAATTTGTGACAAAAATCTGGCTTTGACTGAGTTAAAGGAAACACTTCGTACCCTAATAGGTAAGAATGTTGTGGATAACGCAACCACTGTCTCAGCATCGTCCTCTAGTGCAATTAAAAGGAACCTTATCACCGTCACACTACTTAACAAGGGCCCTAGGACTAAACCATCTCAAACTTTGGTCACTAAAGATAAGGCGGAATCAAAACCAGCTTCTAATATTCCCGTGTTGCCTTCTACAGGAGTAAGCACCACTACTAAGGCTCAAAGATCTAAGCTTAAAAGAAACAAGAAGAATGATAGGATCTTGCCCCCATCTAGTAGTCAAGTGAAGAAGAAAGTAGAAGCCCATCCTAGGAATGTTATTTCTGTTTTGAATAAAAAGAATCATGTAGCTAAACCTAAAGGCTCTGCGGTTGTGCAGTGTTCTAAGCCTACTGTGAATTCTAATTTGAAATGTTGGAATTGCAATGAATGTATGTTTTCTAGTCGTCATGATTCTTGCCTTATTGACCATGTGAATGAGATGAATGCCCGGAAAAATGGATTAGAATGGAAACCGACTGGGAAAGTGTTAACCCAAGTTGGTTAGATGTGGCATCCCACTGGTAGAACTTTCACTATAGTAGGAAATACGTGCCCTTTAACTAGGATCACTCCCACTAAAGCGAAGAAAGCGTGCCCTTTAACTAGGAGTACCAAGGCTACCAAAACACAAGCGTGTCCTTTAACTAGGAACACCGAGACTACTGTAGGAACAAAGTGCCCTTTAAATAGGTCTACTCCCACTGTAGTGCCCGCTAATAATCCAAAACCTCAAAAAGTTGGAACAACAAAACCTGTTAGTGCTAAAACTCACATTAGAAAACGCAGGAAATCTAAGGGTCACACAAATGTTAGCAATTCTGATAATAGTATATCTGTATATGCTAACACTCCGAAACCAATAGTTTCCAATGCATTGTCTACTATTGTTGTTGAAAACAGGTGGTCCAAATTGTTCTCTGGTATTTGGACTCTGGTTGCTCTAAACATATGACCGGAGATCGCTCTCAGCTCTGAAATTTCGTCAGCAAGATTCTTGGTACGGTTCGATTTGGAAATGATCATATTGCAAAGATAATGGGTTACGATGAATATCATATTGGGAATGTTATAATTTCAAGAGTGTATTACCTGGAAGGTCTCGGTCACAACTTATTTTATGTGGGACAATTTTGTGATGCAAACCTAGAAGTTGCTTTTCGAGAGCATACCTGCTTCATTCGTAATTTGGAAGGGGTTGATTTATTGAAAGGTACTCGAGGGAATAATTTGTACACTTTGTCTCTTCAAGACATGATGGCCGCTTCTCTCGTATGTCTTCTCTCTAAAGCATCGAAGACTAAGTCATGGTTATGGCATCAACGGTTATCTCATCTTAACTTTGACGCTATTAATCATTTGGCAAAAAACGAACTTGTTCGTGGTCTTCCTAAACTTACATTTCACATGGATCGTTTGTGTTCTGCGTGTATAATGGGGAAAAGCACTAAGAAATCATACAAACCCAAGATTGAAGACACCAACCAAGAGAAACTTTATTTGTTGCATATGGATCTTTGTGGGCCAATGCGTGTTGAAAGTCTTAGTGGTAAAAAGTACATCCTCGTCATTGTCGATGATTACTCTCGGTTTACTTGGGTGAAATTTCTTACAACAAAAAATGAGGCACCTAAATTCATCATCGTATTTCTCAAGATGATTCAAGTGCGGCTCAACACTACTGTCCGACGCATTCGTACAGATAATGGAACTGAATTTGTGAATCAAATTTTGCGTGATTATTATGAAGAAGTTGGCATATCTCATGAAACATCCGTTGCTCGGAATCCACAACAAAACGGTGTCGTTGAAAGGCGAAATCACACACTTATGGAAGTTGCTCGCACGATGTTAATTTATGCAAAGGCTCCATTGTTTTTATGGGCAAAAGCAGTATCTACAACAGTGTACACCCAAAATCGGTCACTAATTCGTAAACGCCATGGTAAAACACCTTATGAGCTTCTCCATGTAAAAGTACCAGATTTATCATATCTTCATGTATTTGGTTCTCTTTGCTATCCAAATAATGACGGTGACAATTTGGGAAAACTTCAACCAAAGGCTGATATTGGTATTTTCATTGGTTATGCACCCGCAAAGAAGGCATACCGAATCTACAACCGTAACTCTCGCAAGATCCTCGAAACTATGAATGTTGACTTTGATGAGCTGATAGCAATGGCTTCTGAGCAAAGCAGTTCTGAACCCGCACTTCATGAAATGGGGCCCAGTAACATTAGTTATGGTCTTGTCCCAAATAACCCTACTTCATCATCATTTATACCACCTACTAGGACTGAATGGGATACGTTGTTTCAACCGTTCTTTGATGAGCTCTTTACTCCTTCAAGTATTGTTGCTCTAGAATTTGAGGAAATAGCTCCGGCAACCGAAGTTGTTGCTCCAGCAACCGAAGCACAATAAGACACATCTGCACCTACAATTGGTCAAGATATACCTTCAACGAGTAATTCTGAACCAACACATGTTTCAACTACCCATGTCATGCCTATTGATGATGAAGAGGATGATGATGATCACGATTTGGAATTCGCTCAAATGCGTGAACTTCCATTTTTTGGTGTACCAATTCCCGACCATAATCAAGTCGGGTCGTCCACCTCAGAGGAAGCTCCTACTACGGTCTACTCCAATCCATGGACTCGTGAACATGACAACAAGTGGAAAAAGGATCATCCTATAGATTCTATTATTGGTGACCCTAATCGTCCGGTATCCACACGAAGTAAGTTACAAGAAAATGCAATGTTTTGTCATTTTGATGCATTTCTCACTGAAGTTGAACCTAAGACATGGCAAGAAGTTTTTACTCAATCCTGTTGGATAGAAGCTATGCAAGAAGAACTTAATGAATTTATACGTCTTGAAGTATGGGAACTTGTCTCATGCCCGGATCAAGTGCAATTACTCACTTTGAAATGGGTTTACAAGGTGAAACTTGACGAGTTAGGCGGAATATTGAAGAACAAAGCTCGACTAGTAGCTCGTGGATACAAGCAATTATTAGGCATCGACTTTATGGAATCCTTTGCACCTGTTGCCCGTTTGGAAGCTATTAGACTATTCCTCGCTTATGCAGCCCACATGAATATGATCGTCTATCAGATGGATGTGAAGACGGCATTTCTGAATGGTGAAATCAAGGAAGAAGTCTATGTTCAACAGCCGGATGGTTTTGTGAATCCTAAATATCCTAATCATGTGTACAAGCTTAAGAAGGCTCTCTATGGGTTGAAGCAAGCTCCACGCGCATGGTATGATCTATTTTCACAATTACTCATTACGCAAGGCTTCGCTAAAGGCAAGGTGGATCCCACGCTGTAATTTCAGAAACGAGGTAAAGATATGATTATGGTACAAATATATGTTGATGATATTATATTTGCTGCCTCGACCAAAACCTTATCCGACGAGTTTGGGAAACTCATGTCTTCCAAGTTTAAGATGTCAATGATGGGCAAGGTATCATTCTTCTTAGGTCTTCAGATATCTCAGAGTCCCGAAGGCATCTTTATCAATCAATCCAAGTATGCCCTTGAATCGCTAAAGAAGTATAGGATGGAATCTTGTGACCCCGTGGATACTCTAATGGTGGAACGAACTAAGCTTGATGCAGATCCACATGGAGTTGCCGTTAATCCGACACTTTATCGTGGAATGATCGGTACTCTTCTGTATATCACAGCTAGTCGACCTGATCTTCAGTTTGTTATATGTATGTGTGCTCGGTATCAAACTCGACCTACTGAGTTACACTTAGCTACTGTTAAACGGATCTTTCGATATCTTAAAGGAACTATTAATCGGGGACTTTGGTATTCGAAGGACTCTTCGATTGCACTAATGGCATATGTAGATGCGGATCACGCGGGTTGTCAAGATACAAGGCGTAGCACGAGTGGAACTTTGCAACTACTAGGAGATCGACTAATCAGTTGGGCATCGAAAAGGCAGAAAAGCGCTGCAATTTCAAGTACGGAAGCAGAATACATAGCTATGTCTGGTTGCTGTGCTCAAATTCTTTGGATGAGATCACAATTAACCGACTATGGTCTAGGTTTCAACAAAATTCCGATGTATTGCGACAACAAAAGTGCAATTTCCTTATGCTGCAACAACGTTCAATTATCCCGGTCGAAGCATATTGACATTCGCTACCACTTTATCAAGGAGCAAGTGGAAAATAGAGTGATCGAGCTTTAATTTGTCCGATCTGAGTATCAATTGGCGGATATTTTCACGAAGGCTTTAGATCGCGCTCGAATGGAATTTTTGGCCGACAAGCTAGGAATGAGAACTTTCTCGCCTGAGACTCTAAAGGAACTGGCAGATGAAGCGAAAGAATAGTGGTGGTAAACTATTCTCCGTATCCTTGGTGATCATCTGTATATATTGTTTATATTTTTATCCACAAAAGCAAAATACAAAAATATAAAACCATATGAAAAAAAACCATAAAAATTAAAAAATCTAGAAAAATCTAGAAAAATCCAAAAAAATAAAAAATTTACTTTATTTTTCAAAGGCATGTCTTTTGGTACGATAATATTTACGGCCTTAGAAATGTTGATTAATATTGACACGGCGCCATAAATAGAGTTCGTACAAAATTTGTAAATATTTCATAAAACATGCCTATATGGCTTGTAGTTATTTTAGACTGCAACCCGTTTTTTATATTAAAGTCAAGTATTTCTTATGAAAGCTTTGGCTCTCAACGAGAATTATTTTTCTCGGGCAAGGTTTACTTTAAAACCTTGTAAGGGATCAAGTTTACTTTATAACTTGGTCTAACACGAATTTATGTACGCATCAGTGCATTTATTTGTTAAAACAAGAGAAATCTTGTTTTTATGAAGCTATCATCTCTACAACCATAGCAATCTACAATTGGTATCCACATACTCGACGATGCGACTACTCAACCGACGACTACAACTCTTTCAATAGAACACGGGTCAACAATTGAGGGGGAGCAATTGTCAAGCATTCAGAATCTTCGATGCCGAAAGTGCCAAGTTCACAAATTGGTGTCAAGACAACAATACCAATCGTACATGTGGTGTCAAGAGATGACTTCAGATGTGACGAGGCGACCAATATTTGCCGACAAAAAACCATTTGATCTTATCATATGATGTTCTCATCAATCAGGTCCAACCTTGTCAATTTTTTCTAATATGGTGAATATGTGATCATGTTACAAATCAGTATCATATCTCATACATTTGGTATCATGAAGATAAAATGGACTTGCATTTTTCTTCCCAAAACCTTTGTTAAAACTTCATTAAATCAATTAATATTAAAAAATATGGGAGAGAAAATGTGATTTAATATGGGAAATTATCACAAATGGTTTGACTTAATGTGCTGGCTCATTCCGACATATGCAAAATGTTTTCGAATATCGTGGCATATGTTAAGGGGGAGCAAAACGGATTTGCATATCAAAATGGATTTTCATGGAGACATATACTTACCCAAAACCCATTTATTTCACGACGATGAAGATTGTGGTGACATAAGGATGGTAGGATAGGTTAAGTCCAATGATTCTTCTTTAACCAGAGGAATCTTCCCAAGGAAATTCCATAGCTAGAAATAGTAGCCCTTAGGAAAGATGGAGAAAGATTGTAAACGTAGCTGAATGCCGACCAAATACTTAAGTTAGCACTGGAACAATCATAACAAGGTGCTAGTTATGACGTATTGGTAAGCATTGAAGGGGTTGAAGAATGAAAAAGAATTGTAAAGATAAAGGGTGTAAAGAAAGAATCCCTCCTTACAACCTTAGGCAGAAACCGGGTCAATACATATTCTATTGAGATCATTTTAATGATACTCGATATTGAAGATAGACATCATGGACCCAGTGATGCAATGCACAACCCATCCCAGCTAACTCAGATATCTCTTAAAAGGTATTTGTTTTAATCACACGGAGACAACACGTTATTATCGATTTATTCACTCCGAATAAATAGGTATTGAAATGGTGGCACTCATCTCCAACCTCCGATCACTAAAATCCAAAATGAACGATCAAGTCTAGAGCCATTTGAGATCATCAAATATCTCATTAGGACACATTTTCATAATTCCTTGCTTCTTCACACACTGTGAAAAGTAAGAAAGATCTTAAGAGTCTACGCAAAATCTTCATGATCTTGCCTGAACATCCGAGTAATACGAAAGTATTTACAATGAAGATGGAAATCCTTCTTGAGCTAATATCAAAAAGCTCATGGTAGGTGACTTGTGCGATTCTTTATGAATCAAGCTTGTGATAACTGGAAAGCAACAATGGTTTAATTCTTAACTGAACATAAACACGATCCAGACCTCTACGCAATATCTTAGTGATCTTGCCAGAACACTCAGAGTGATACCTTAGTGTTCACGGTGATGAGCGGAAATCCTTCTAGTGTTAACCTCAAACAACACTTGGTAGGTAACTTGCAAGATTCTATACGAATCAAACTCGTAACAACTGGAAAGCAACGATGGTGCGGTTCTTAATTGAATTTCACTTGTTCCAGGAACATGAATTGACGGCTTCAATCATGCGGATAATTTTATCCAAATGATTAACTCTTTACGTTCGCAGTCAGCTTTGGACGATCGAGTAAAGAGAACGGGTTTACCCGTGAAATCTTGTCAAGGAGATTTTTAATTAAATCTACCTGCCACAAGTACGATATTTTATATCGTCCAACGGTCTTCACCGACCGGAGGTAAAATGCTACCGAATTAGAATAAAATGTTCAAAGCCATTTTGTTCGTGTCTACTTATGTTGCGGCATTTGAAGACGGTGGCGTTGCGGAATCCAAGAAGAAGTCGTCCTCACATGCTTATACTTTATGCACTTAATACTTCATCTAATTCAAGAAAGCCTAAAAGTCAAAGTCTTCCTTTGTATTAAACTCTGAAGCTTTCAAGAATTACGAATGTATAAGTATGTGGGACATGAAGTCACGAAAAGGCGAAGATCACAAGTGATGGATGCATAAGATCAAGGCAAGAGATTAATGCTAAAGATTGATATCAAAGATCACATCAGCATGTTCACCAGAAAAGAAAAAGAAAAGAAAGATGAAGACTACGAGCTCAAGACAAGCATAGTATGCTAGGTTTATTTTATTATTGTAACTCGGGTAACACCCTTGTTTGGAGTGACCTCCCTTAGGGGAAGATTGTTGGAAATACGTTTTTACGTATTTAGGAAGATTCGGTCACTCCGACAATATATTAAGTTGTAGCTCGTAGTCTAGATATCGTTTTACTAATTAACAAGGAAAGGCCTAGTCCATATTATGTATGGACGACCCAAATGTAAGCCCAAGCCCATCTTATGGGCTTGGTATATAAACCCTCTCCTTAGATGGAGAGGGTGGTGGTTTTCATTTCAATACATATAGTTCTTACATTTTCTCTCTCTAGAAGTGTGAAATCATCTATCTTTTTCTCTCTCTAAAACATAAGCACGATTTACATATCCTACAATCCTCCATCCTCTCATCCTCTCAAGTGCAAAGAGAAGAACACTTTCATTACCATGAAGTGTTAGGTTCATAACATGATGAAGATCTCTCCTTCTAGATCAAGTCATTGCTTTCTTACTATGTATATGTAGAAGATCCAAGTGTTGGGTTCACTTGGATGTGTTTGTAAGGGTAGAAGATCTAAGTGATGGGTATCCTTGGATTAGGTGTTAGTTGCGTAGATCCAAGTTTGTTAATACTTGGATATAGTGTTAGAGTCATAGATCTATGTGGTGAGTACTTAGATCTATATGGTTTATGTGTTTATGCCATAAAACACAAGGTTTGTTATGTTTGGCCATAAAACATAACTAGGGTAAAGAGTTGTGTAGGTGTGTAGTTGTGAAGAGTGGTGTAGTTGTGTAGTTTTGAAGAGTTGGGTAGTTGTGTAGATCCAAATTGGTGTGTCAATTTGGAATTTGTGTAAGTTGTGTGTAGATTAGTCCTACCTAAGATTAAGACTCGACATCTAGCCTTGTGTCGGAAAATGGTGAAGTAGGCGACGTTGTGTAGATTGGTCATACCTAAGATTAGGACTCGACTTTTAGCTTAGAGTCAAAAATTGGATAAGCGACGTTGTGTATGGTTTCTCCACCTTAAGGAGTTTATTGACTAGTGAAGTAACTCTCGAGTAAGATGTACTCGAGGAGTGGAGTAGGGCGAAGATGAGCTTCGTGACCGAACCACTATAAATCATCGTGTTTTGGTACTTTCTTTTATATTTATGTCTTTACTCTTATTGATGCATTTATATGTTGTTGTGTGTTGTGTGCATCTCATAATCTAAACATCTAAGTTGCAGAAAAGTTATGGCTTAGTACGTGTGTGCTTCATGTTTAGATTATGGTCAAGTGTACATCACTTAGTCTAAACATCTTAGTTGCTGGAAAAGCTTATGCTTAGTACGTGTGTGCTTAGTGTTTAGACTATTGCTTGATGTACTCTTGATTTGATGTGTTTGTGTGTTTTCTTACTTGTAGTATTTATCTTTCAATCAAACACATCTCATATCTAGTCAAGCTTGATCGAGAATTTGATACCAAGGATTGTTTAAGTTTAATATACAACAAAAGGTTAAGTCCACTGTCGGTGGTTCCTTAAATGGACACGCGGTTCCTTAGTGATAACGAACCGCGGTCAGTGGGTTTTATCGAAATGTTTTGAAAATGAACTAGAAACTATTCACCCCCCCTTTCTAGTTTCTACAATTGGTATCAGAGCGTGGTTATTCAAGATCTTTGAAGTATATTGTACTTTAAAGCTTGAATCGATATTTGCTCTCTTTTTCAAAACAAATGGTTTTTAAAAATGGAAACGGTTTTTAAAAATAGACACGATCTTTGTATCAAATTGTTCATGAAGAGTGATTAATTATGAAATGTGTTTTGTTGTTTCATTCGTACAAGTTTTGGTGTTAGATAAACGTTTTATGATAGCTTGAATTAAATCTTTTCATGTTTGGAAGTATAAAAATCTTTTGTGTCATAATTAACTCTAAAATACGAGTTCTATGTACCTAAAATGATTTTTTAGAGTCCTAAGTCCTTCCAAATAGTTACCAAATGATTTTGGTCAAAAACTAACTTTTTGTCCTCTGACGGTGGTTCTTTAGTTGTTCCCCGCGGTTCCTTATCAATAAGGAACTGCAGTCAGTCTGACACAGATTTTTGCAAACTTTGAAAAATCATATAAAATCAACCGTAAGTCCGTAGAAGTCGTGTCACCCGTCATTTCGAGCGTAATTGAATTTCCTTTCTATTAAAAATGCTTTTGAACCTTTATTCAAATTTTAAATTTTGGATGTTTTCTAAGTTCTATACTTTTTCCAAAGTATTGAGTCTCCGTTTGTCGTAAAACTTGTGTTTTACTCTTTTATATTAAGTTGGACATCTCTTGTTGATATATATTTATAAATTGATATATTTATAAAGTGTTGAACTTAATTAAATTTTGAAATGGGTCGAAAAATATTTTCAAATAAAATCAAGCTATGTATACTTTGGTGTATCTAACACTCAAAACAAAGACGAATGCTTTTGTGTCTTTCTTTTGTCTTCGGACATTCTTAAGTGATCATTAATATTGGTAGTAGTGTTACTTAGTTGTCTACGGATGTGTGCATTGCATATAGGATTAACATCTCTTGGTTTACAATTGTTACATAAATATTTTGTACACTTTGGCATGTTCTTTAACACTTTTAGGTTTGAAAGCTTTGGGAGCTTGTCAAATATATTGATGTGGGTCATCTTACTCGATCATTGTGTTATTAGTTCAAGTAGATTAATGTCTCACTATAAAACATTAAACATCCTTTGAAAATCTTAACTATTTTCTCTTAAAGGAGTGTTTGTGGGAATCAAGAAAGATTTTGATTAAATATTAATTCATTATTCAAACTATGATTGGTATCATTATCAAATCTAATTGACATGTTTTTGAGTGTAGACGTACCGGATCATAACTCACACTTGTGTTGATGATGGTATATTGAATCTACTTGTTCAAATTATTAGACATAATTTGTTTAATAATTACTTAAAATGCACAATGGAGTCGGTTTGACAACTTGGATGTTTCATCCGAAATACTCAATTAATTTACATTGCAATGAAATTTGTAAATGTGTCATCTTCGAAAGACCAATCAAGAGTGTTCCTTTGTTTTGTGTAAACGTTGTTTATACACTTCAAAGTGATTGGACTGAAGTTCTACTAAGGTAAAAACCTTAACTAGACTTGTTTGACAATATATACAATGGTGCATTCTTTACCCTCATTAGGTTGTGCATTGTGTCATCATACACTTTTCATCCGGGTCACTCCCAAAATATCTTGTGCTTTCTCTTCTTAACCCAGAGCATTTTGAAATTTCTTTCACACCAAAGAAAAATGTATTTTTTTCACAAATGAAAGCCTTGATTATCCACTATTTTCTAAAATCTCTTTCAATCTAAATTCACCAAAGAACACACCAAATTAAATCTTTTCTCCTTCTAAGGATATTGATTTTGGAAACTCTATTTTTCCACCACTTCCCTTTTGTGTTATTACTCCATCACATGATTATGTCATGCATCATGGAACATATTGTCATTGTTGTAAATATCAACATCTTGTCATGTCTTATATCTATTATGAGTTGAATTACAAGATTATCACCAAGCCTTCTCCACCAAATTCCGCCACCACCTTGTCTTTCACTTAAGCATGTGGGCTTATTGCTAAGACATCCAATTTAAGCAAATCTTAGAATTATAGTGTAACTAAGATTAAAACTATGCTTAAGTTTTAGGCTTGTGTTTCATACATCTTTGTATGATCTTTATTCTCTTGTATTCCTTTTCATGTTTTTCAACATGATTTGTCTTTGGGTCTTGGATCTCATTGTCCATGTGATCTTTCTTTTCTTCTTTATTTTCTAACTCGGTTGTCAAGGAATGTTAGATTTTAATCTAATTCCTCTTCTAGTAAGATTGACAACTTAAATATTTCTTTTGAAATATTCAAGTAATTTTAACTTGCAATTACAATTGTTAAAAGTCATATCCGAAGCATTGACTCTCAATCTATTTAGCAACTTTTGTTAAATTGTTTGACCAAGTGATTTTATTTTGAGTCGATAATCGTTTTTGGACACCCACTGTCCACGGTTCCTCAAATAACCTAGTGGCTCATTATTGATAATGAATCGCGGACCTATTTAACGGACCGCGGCCAGTGAGTCTCTTTTGTTCGTTTTGGTCTTTTTCTCTTTTGTCGAGTTTTCTTGAAGATTCCTTTTTTTCTTCTCTTTTGAGTATCTTCTCTTGTTTTCTTTCAAGACTTCACTATCACCTAATAAGGTATAATATTCTTAAATTATTTTGTGAAGTTATCCTTAACTTCCTTGTTAAGTCTCTCTCGATTTATTTTAATCATGCCTCTCTAAGTTGAGTCTCTTTCTTCTATCATTTCTAAACTAACTTGAGTCGAGCCTCACCCTTTCCTCATCATGTAATTGTTCTTTGAACATTCACAATGATTAAGAAGAGCTACGAAACTTTGAGCATGTAGTTTATCGTATGCTAAACACCACCCATCTTGGTTTTCCTATTCTTTGGCCTTTTTGATCTCTTTCTATGTATCATTGAGTCATCTTTTTAGTGTCGACATTCATAAGCATCCTTGCCTATAATGTCTTATATCTAGTATTTTTCTTAAGCGTCGATTTATCCTCGCTATTGGTTTTTCTTTATTTTTATACCTTGATTCCCGACTTAAAGCTTTTGGAGCTTTCTAAAGGAATTATTTTTAAGGTCAAAAATGTCTTCGAGTTGAGATTTTTTGTCTTTCTCATTGCTAGAGTTGATTGTGGTTAGAATTTACAATTGGATTGGGTGATTCCAACAATTCTAAGTTTTTAACTTTTTGAGAGGATTTTGGTTAAATCTTGAATTTTCTTGGGTGATTCCAAAAATTCTAAGCTTTTTACCCTTTGACATATTATCATTACAATTGATATGGATGTTTCTTCTTTACCTCTATTCCAACAATTGTGAATTGATCTTGTCAAGATCCTCTCCTTCGACTTGTCTTTGGATTGATAGCATCGTGTACACACTTCTTTCTCCAATGCTTGTCATTGTTTGTGCAAATGACTTGTTTATCGTCCTCGTTTTCGCGTTTCCTCATAGTCATTCTTCCTCTCTTTTCGACTATGCGGAATTGTTTTATTGTCTTTGTCATAATCTCTTTAGTTTGATATTTTTGCCATGATATTAAAGTGGAGTATGTCCTTTCGACAATTTTCTTTCTTTATAAATTAGACATCTATTTTCTTTCTTAGTCCTCTTTATATATTTTTTTTGGTGTCACCAAAATAAGTTGGGTTCTCTTTTCTATCTAATAGACCTCTTATTTTTCTTAACTTGTCATATTTTTGACACTTCTAAAAAGTTAATATTGTTTTAGCTTTCTCTTGAGTCCCTCTCTTTGTACTCGAGTTGTTTAAAGCTAATTCCGCTTGGGTGACCCTTGCTATATATGCTCTTGTCCACTAAATTTGTTTTGTAGGACTTTTCTAACCCTTCTTTGTAGCTCGTCACTTTTCTTGCTTTTTTGGTGCCTCAAGCAAGGGGGAGCATTTTTAAGAGTTCAACTCATTACATTTGCGATCGTTCACTCACTTAAATTGCATTCATCGAACATCTTGCAAGTAATGATTTATGGGATCTCGAAGATTATCGTATTATTATGCATGGAGTTGGTTAACCTATGGTGATTGAAGACTTCACTAGGATGACGCAAGCTCGATATCTTTGGATGATGGGTCTACGGTTTGGATTCTTGCTTCTCAACCGACAACCACAAGGGATGATTAGCTCTTTGAATGCATGTTCTCTCGAAGTCGATCTCCTCTTCTACTAATGAAGACTACCTTTTGGATGCAAGCTCTCGTGACGTCAATTCTTCTCTTCTTCAAATGATGTGTTATCAATGACTACCACTTTGGATGTGTGTTCTCTCGACGTTGGTTCTTCTCTTCTTCAAAGACGTTGACTACCTTTTTTGATTCAACAAAAAGGGGAGAAGTAAGTGTAAATGAGTAACTTATACATTTTAATATGTGTTATGGTTTACTTGTTTGTCATCATCAAAAAGGGGGAGATTGTTAGTGCAAACATTACGATGTTTTATCAATATAATCTCTTTGTGTTTTGTTGATGACAAATGTATAACTCGCAATACATTATGTAAAATGTTAAGGTTCTCGTAATCACTCAAAAATACATTTGTATACTTCTCTCGACACCTCCAAGATCACATTCGGCATCAATCACTCAAGGTATGAATAAATATGTCATTAACCTAACTAAGTGATCAAGGATTAATATTTTCTTAAAACTCACATTTAATCAAATGTGACAAAAGATTTTAATAAACTTTATTTTTAAGAAAATGTTTTATTAAAAAGAAAATGGAAATTTAAATTTGGAATATTCCAAAGAATATTCTCTAAGATATATTCCAAAGAATATTCTTTAATTTGAATTTGGCATATTCCAAATGCCAAAGGAATATCCTTTGAGGGTATAAATGGTATTTCCTCACTAAAGGACAAAAATGCACGGTCTCCAAGCCGGAGGTTCCTTAAAGGAACCCGCGGTTCCTTATTGATAAGGAACCCGCGGTTCCTTATTGATAAGGAACCGCGGGGGCATTTAAGGAACCGCGGGTCTTTATAGCCGCTGCATTGTTGCCCTATAAATAGTGGATCATTTCCAGCTTTTCTTTCAATCCTTTTTGCACAGTTTCTTCAAAAACATCTTTAAACTCCTTGATTAGTTGGTTTTGATTAATCTTGTTTAAGATGTGATTCTATCCTCCATCCTCTCAAGTGCAAAGAGAAGAACACTTTTATTACTATGAAGTGTTGGGTTCATAACATGATGAAGATCTCTCCTTCCAGATCAAGTCATTGCTTTCTTACTATGTATATGTAGAAGATCCAAGTGTTGGGTTCACTTGGATGTGTTTGTAAGGGTAGAAGATCCAAGTGATGGGCATCTTTGGATTAGGTGTTAGTTGTGTAGATCCAAGTTTGTTAATACTTAGATATAGTGTTAGAGTTATAGATCTAAGTGGTGAGTACTTAGATCTATATAGTTTATGTGTTTGCCATAAAACACAAGGTTTGTTATGTTGGGACATAAAATATAACTAGGGTAAAGAGTTGTGTAGGTGCGTAGTTGTGAAGAGTGGTGTAGTTGTGTAGTTGTGAAGAGTGGTGTAGTTGTGTAGTTGTGAAGAGTTGGGTAGTTGTGTAGATCTAAATTGGTGTGTCAATTTGGAAGTTGTGTAAGTTGTGTGTAGATTGGTCCTACCAGAGATTAGGACTCGACATCTAGCCTTGTGTCGGAAAATGGTGAAGTAGGCGATGTTGTGTAGATTGGTCCTACCTAAGATTAGGACTCGACTTTTAGCTTAGAGTCGGAAATTGGATAAGTGACGTTGTGTATGGATTCTCCACCTTAAGGAGTTTGTTGACTAGTGAAGTAACTCTCGAGTGAGGTGTACTCGAGGAGTGGAGTAGGGTGAAGAGGAGCTTCGTGACCGAACCACTATAAATCATCGTGTCGGTACTTCCTTTTATTTTTATGTCTTTACTATTATTGATGCATATATATGTTGTTGTGTGTTGTTTGCATCTCATAATCTAAACATCTAAGTTGCGGAAAAGTTAAGGCTTAGTACGTGTGTGCTTCATGTTTAGATTATGGTCTAGTGTACATCACTTAGTCTAAACATCTTAGTTGCGTAAAAGCTTATGCTTAGTACGTGTGTGCTTAGTGTTTAGACTATTGCTTGATGTACTCTTGATTTGATGTGTGTGTGCGTTTTCTTACCTGTAGTATTTATCTTTCAATCAAATACATCTCATATCTAGTCAAGCTTGATCGAGAATTTGATACCAAGGATTGTTTAAGTTTAACATACAACAAAAGGTTAAGTCCACTGTCGGCGGTTCCTTAACACGCGGTTCCTTAGTGATAACGAACCGCGAGTATATTTAACGAACCGCGGTCAGTGGGTTTTATCGAAATGTTTTGAAAATGAACTAGAAACTATTCAACCCCCCTTCTAGTTTCTACAAGCCCGTTTAGCAGCATCTTGTTGCGGAGCATAAATAGATATGATAAGCAATCTAGTCTTTGAAAGAGTCCAAGAACCATAAACTGCAACAAAATTATCCGAGATAGTGTGATACTCTTTGTGAAAATAAGAGGAATCCCACACACATAAAATTCCACCCGAATTACCCAACGCTTCACTATGCACATATTCAAAGTTATAATTACCCCAAATGACCTTAACATCCATAACAGAAGTGACCTCCATTTTAGTTTATTGGATAGCCAAAAAACTAATCTTATGAGTATTATTAAGTTCCCTAATCCAATCTTTCTTGGCCTTGGATCCGAGGCCTTAAACATTCAAAGAAAGACAATTTATTGGGGAATTTCACGTTCTTCTTGTAAGCTAATGATCTTCTGCATATCTTGTGTACACCCATCCAATGAATAACCCATAGTGTTCCCTAATTTTATCATGTCATCTAAGATATCTAGAATCGAGCCCCCAGATCTTCCCACTTTGGCATTATGATTAGTAACAGGATAAGAATAGTCATCAACATATTGAGTATCCCCAGCCACCCTAGAACTTAAATCACCCGATGAAATCTTCGACTCCACATTGTTCAGGTCTAGTTCCGCACGACAATCTTTATTGTTAACAGATTGAGCAATTTCCTAGTCATTATTAGCATATGTTTCTTTCTCATGTGTATAACCAGGGGGATGAGATAAACTGTTATCAAGACATATATTGTTTTGAACTCCTTTTTTAGCTGCATCTTGTTTATCCAGTAAGTTATACATACTAAACGGATCAGATGAAACTTCTCGGTCGCCCGATTTATCATTGCCCTGATTAACAACAGGATTAGGATCCTCGTCCCCAAAGATAGTGTTTGCAACGCCTTCGGCATCACTATCAACGTCTGAGTCGACATTTTTATTAACATCACCTTTGTCTACTATGTCACCTTCATCAATAGAATCCTCATCTGAACAGTAATCATGATCATTAAGACTCTTAAAATTAGGTGACCAAGCAAACAATTCTTTAGCCCTTACAACAAAAACTTTTCCTCGCACAATGATCTTAAACTTCTCCAAAATATTGTCCTCTTGTTTAGTTTTGATACATATTCGTTTTCGAGCAAACATGTCCTCAGTATTTTGCTCCAAATTCATCACTTCTCCCCACTTAGAACCAATATTGTTAAAGGTTTTACAGGGCCACGCATGTAAAGGGACGCCCTCGATGTCAACCCAAATGCTCCTATCCTTGGAAACAAAGTCTGATTGAGCAGTAGTAAGATTAGAGAACCACGATGCAACTCCCACATGCTCCATAAGTTTAGTCGTGGATGTGGAGGATTCCAACTCAATTGATAACCATAATCCACCTAAATAAGCAACTTTCACATTTGGGAACCCTTCATTAGCAAGAAGAACACGTAAATTATTGATGGAAGAAAATTATTTCACTTCTCCCATAACGGAGTTACACAGATCACGAGTGACAATGTAGGAATCATCGATGACAATAGCAGGCGATGGAGAAGGGACACGAGAATCTCTCCCATTAACAGCTTTGGCATACAATGCAAAACGATCATTATTCAAATTAGAAGTGGAAACCTTAGCTGTACCATTAAGTGGAGGAACTTTATTTGCATATAAATGATGGCGACCAATCCATAGGGTACACAAGTTTTGCACCAAACGATTAAGGTTAAAAACCTTGATGAATCGCACAAAAGCAAAACGTATACCTGCCTTAGATCTCTTGATTGGGATAAAAACATCCACCACCGTTCCAAAGACGCTGCATTCCCTCCATAAGTCACGAGAGTTCACGGAATCAGGGAAGTTAGTAACATAAATCGAATGAGAGACCTTCTGAATATTATCTTCGTTGGATCGGAAAGTATGGCTGCTGCGATCACCCATTGGAATAAAAATAGTAAATTAGGGTTTTTTAAATGGTTCCAACATAATCTTATTCTTTCAAATCAATTAAAAATTGTATAGGGATATCAATTCAATGAGAACCCTAATAACCGGTAATCAATTGATCTTAGAAGGGGATATGGAGCAACAAGTGCAAGCCTAATCTTCTCACAAATTGACAACAACGAAATTAGGGTAAATCAAGAATTTAATCACGTAATACAATCGTTAACCAATGAATGAGAACTAAAAGATTAGGGTTACCAAGACAAAACGAAAAATAAATCGGAAGGAATGAATCTGAACCCTAAAAAAGAACTCAAGAAATCACACCACGTGTAAGATCGCTCACTCTTGGGAGATAATGAGATCAATCCTAAGACAACAGGGATATTCCACAGGTGGATTACAGGAGGTTTAAAGGATTAGATTGATGGAGAATATGAGATCCGCCATTGTTGTTTTTGGTAAAGTGTTTTCCTTGGAGCAGATCACCTATACCAAACGCACTCTTAGTTTAATAACGAGGTGTTTCTTTTTGCTTTAATTTCTTAATGCAAACTTTTCAAATTTGAGAAAAAAATATTTGTTTCATACTTTGGCCCATAATATTTACTATTTAGTTGTACTAGTTTAAAAGTTGTGAATTAAAACTCAGAGAATTGAAATCAGTAGAGAATTCTGTTTAATTCTATTGTTTAGTAGCAACAAATAATTAAATATAAGAAATACGTAAATTTGTATTTATATTTGTTTTAACTTTTTTGATTAATATTCTAACGAATGATGTCAAAAAATTCGACTCGAATAAAAGCTGATTAAGCTTATTCTGATCAGGTTACTCGAGTCAATATTTTTATTTGTGTTATTGGGTCAATCTTAATCACTCAAATATTAAATAAACTCGAATATTGAGTTGAAAATGTTTGCCCTAAAACTAATCCAACCAAATCAAGCGATCAAATCCGATTGCTAAATCATCATCACTTCTAAACCAAACAATGATCAAATTTTTGTAATCCGACAAAACAAAATAGATGATCGAACACTTTTTTTAATGCAACTTCATTAATTAAATAAATTATGATAATAAAAAAGAAAAGGATCATGAATATAGTATTTTCATTTTGTACGAACACAAAAAGTTATCATAAAATTACAAATAAACTAATAAGAAAATAAAGTAATATTTAAAATTCGGGTTGACTCGGTCGATTGAACTAGTTAACTCGTGAATTAGCGCGAAGATCGAGCCTGATGTGATCGTGTTTTTGTTTATTTGAAAATCGGATTAAATTGCCAGTTTTTCGTTGACCCGAGTCGACCCAGTTTGATTAACCTAGCCAGGTCACGATTTTTTTATAAAAAAATACATTTCAAAAACTTTTTGCTATTAACAATTTTTAATTTTTTAAGATAGAATGAAGTGACGGTGACAAATATTAGTTAAAATAAAGTCAAAACCAACTTAAAACATTAATGTTGTTTTACTATGGGTTAATATACACAGAGGTTACTAAAGTTTGGCCAAAGTAACGATTTTGTTACTAAAGTTTAAAACCTTACACTTAGGTTACTATAATATTGATTACCTGAACTCCCCGTTACTCATTATGTTTTAACCTTGAGTAACATGTAACCTTCCTCCAAATTTGGAGAGACTGTATGCCGTTTTTCATGCATAATTCAAATACATAATGAAACAGTTACAGTCATACAAATATCAATAGTTCTCTCGTGATTCGGGTTAGTTATGACTGGAAATTATTCCTAATGAAACGATCAACGTAGTTGATCCACCTTCATTGACACTTTCTCGGCAAGCACCTTGGAGTTTCTCCACCCGTTACATCATTTCTTTCCTTTCAACGCTATCCAAGTCCATAAACTGCCTTACAACCGCCACAATCTCCTCCTTCTTAACCAAACTGCCACTCTTCAATTTTGACCCGTTCTTCCAGTCATCAACAATCACTTTACTATTGATCATTTGCTCACCCGTTATAGGAAAAGTCAAAATAGGCACACCTGAAAAGACACTCTCTTTTATCGAGTTTGATTGAGATCACCCAATTTGGAGAGGTGTTCACGAGCCTGCATGATAGCATCACAACATACATGGATAAATTTAGTTTTGCATCCCAACAAATGCGACATATTATGTAAGCAGCCAAGCCAAGTAGGCATGGAAGAAGCAAAGGTTTAAACAAAGCACTTTACAAAAGAATGGAAAAGGGAAGAAATCCTTACATGTCGAATGTCTTCCGCATGACGGGTGTATGACAAAGAAAGGAAGTCTATACTGTTACGCATACCCCATGTGCTAATAACCTAATTTATGTCACGAGTATTTGATAAGAACTCAAAGAATATTCAGTTATGTCAACACAGGTCTGTAAATAACAAATGACGATGATTTTATATCTGTAAAAAGCATGTAACGGACTCATACACAAAGTTGACCTCTTTATCTTTATCAGTGAGAGTTGGAAGCTCAATACGGATTTGAGATACATGCAGTGTGAATAGCGACCCGGATAGAGTGGCAGAATTCTTTATCAGACAAAGAACATCCTCTCCTTTCACCTCATTTACCTGTGTATCAGGAAAACAAGAATTGATTATTGGCTCAACATCTACGATTATAAGCTTGTAGAGTTCCAACATTTTTACGGTCAAAGTTTTAGAAAAAGAACGAAAAAGTCAAACGTGGAGACTTATTTTAGGACGGAGTACTACCTAGTCTTTAGAACTACTTTTTCCCGTCAAGTCTACGACATACAGTCTATAGGTCTGTAGTACGTTAATATTCTTTGGCTTTGCCTTACCTCCAACCATACTGATGTTGTTTCACTTCCTGTGAACAGATATTGCCCGATGAAAATAGTGTCACCAGTCTTCACTGCCTGTAAAGACATCAAAGTGTAAGAGGTAAAAATCCCCGGCCTTTATCAACGGAGTTAAATTTTTGAAAATATCATAAATACCTTGGAAAGCCCACTAAAATTTATCGGCAACAGATTTGAAGTGGCTTCTTTTTCTTGACTGGGTGTGAGAGTGACCAAGGTTTGTGCATCCAAAGAAATAGGGCGCTCGGTTTTGTTGAGAACTTACAACTCTGGACCAATAGTATCGTCCTATAACTCGGCTTCTTCACATCCTCATTACACACAGTCTCAAGCTCACCCACACTCACCCCAATCCCTCTCAGCTTCTTAACATGCTCCTCGTCAACATAACGCGCATGCGGCAACGCAAAATAACACAAAACCTTATCCACACGAACCTTACCCTTCTTCAGCTCCACAAATTCCTCAAACGTGACAACCCCTCCTAACACACTTATTAATATGATCAATATCCAACACCTTAGTAAACTAATAATCCACCAGCACTCGGAATCACAAGCACCCGTCCCATAAGCTTCTCCAAACAAATAAAATGATTCGACATCTGGCCCGAGGTACATATCGCAAACAAATACTTCTCATTCTTCCTCTTCCACTCAATCGTCCGTTTAGTACTCAAATTGTTCTCCACCTTTCGACAGGATGTCACGTTATACTCGTTAATAAAGGGAATTGGACAACAAGGCTTGCCGAATAAATGGGAGGTTATGATTAGAGGAAGCGGTGAAAACGGAATATGAGGAATTGGAAGTGAAGAATACAAGGATGATTATTGTTACAAGACTAATAATTACTGCTAATAAATAGTAATGATAATACCTTTTGTTTTTAAGGATTGAATAGGAATTGAAGGGGTGACGTGGACTATTGTAATTAACGTTGTTGTTGTTGTGGTCGATCTGGAAGGTGGGGATGTCGTTTTGATGGATGAGATGTCGGTGAAATCTGTTGTTTTGGTCGATCTGGTCGATGTCGTTTTGATGGAAGGTGGGGATGTCGTTTTGGTCGATCTGGAAGCTGAATCTGTTAGCTAGTGGCATAGACTATAATAGGTAGGGTTGCAAATGTCATGAAATAAAAAAGGGGCCCACCAAAAGCTTACGTGGTATAGCAACCGGTTGTTTAACCGGTAACTCCTCTTATGAGTAACGGGGGGAAAGTTTTCTTGAATGTTTAGTAACAAATAAATCAAACACGTATACTATAGTAACCTAAGTGTAAGGTTTTAAACTTTAGTAACAAAATCGTTACTTTGGCCAAACTTTAGTAACCTCTGTGTATATTAACCCTTTTACTATAGTTTATTACAAATTATAATCATAATTATTTTATTTTGCATATTTTTGGTTTAATATTATAAATATAAACTAAAAACTAAAGCTATGAGTAAAGAATAAATATTTTTCATCGATTTATTGGACGTAAAATAAATTATAAAATTACTTCATATTATAAATATAAAAAAAAAATATATATATGCAACCAGATTGATCGAGAAATGAACCGCTTGACTCGTAATCAGACTGAATCAAGAAAAACACAAGTTTTAGAACATTGCATTGTACTCGATTGAATAAAAGCTCAAATGATCGATTGAGTAAAATGCAATGTTCTAAAAAAAAGAATATAAACTCAAAACAAAACGATCGATTGAATACAAGCTCAAACATGTTAAGAAAAAAAGGAATACAAGCTCAAACAAATTAAAAATTTTAAGAGTTTAAATATATATATATATATATATATATATATATTTAACAAGAGTTTAAATATATATATATCTCTACTACTTATAAAGGAAAAACCCAAAACCTTGAATGTTGAAAAATGACTTAATTATGGAATTGTTGAAAAATTAAATGCATAGAATTTGGATATTAATTATGGAATTGTTAAAAAATTAAATGCAAATAAGTTGGATAAAGTAGGAAATGTTAAATTAAACCATAATCAATTGCATAAGTTACCGGGTCACGGGTTCCACCACCGGATTAATTCGGTCGAGTAACTTGGTCACGGGTTCCACCAACGGGTGAACCCAGTCGATTCATCGAGTCACGGATCGACCATCGGACCAACCCGATTGAGTTACCGGGTAACGGGTTCGGCCATCGGGCCAATCTTTTCGAGTCACGGGTTCGACCATCGGGTTAACCCGATCGAGTCACCGGGTCACGGGTTCGAAAACCGGGTCAATCCTGTCGAGCCACCGGGTCACTGGTTTTGACCACCAGGTTAATCCTATCGAGTCACCGGGTTCAACCACCGGGACACGGGTTCGACCACCGAGTCAACCCGACCGAGTCAATAGGAACGGGCTCGTCTACCGGTTCAACCCGAACGAGTCACCGAGTTACCGATTCGACCACCAGGTCAATTAATAAATCATTAACTATCTATCGCTAGACAATTATTGGGTCACGAGTTCGACAATCGAATCAATTAGCATATCATTAATTATATGCCTTTAGGTAATTCCGCTGTTATGCGCGGGTAATCGTGTAGTATATACTAAGGCCCAACTAGGGGTGAGCAGACCCGACCGAAACCGAATAGGCCCGACCGAAACCGAAAAACCGAGTGAATCGAAACCGAAACCGTGTTATTCGGTTCGGTATTCGGTTTGTAAAATGTGCAGTTTTCGGTTTCGGGACGGTTCGGTACAAAAACCGAGTACAGCCCGACTGGCCCGAGTTAACCCGAATTATTTAGAATATCCCCAATATTACGAGTCTCCAATCAAACACACTGTCACTAACCCCTCTACTCTTCATCGTGCCATCACCTTCCCTATTCTGCCCCGTGAAGAAAACCGACCCTGCCACAACTCTCAACGACATCTTCTCCACATACAAAGTTACAGTAGGCTTATAAAGGGGTGTTTGGTTTTTATTTTCTGCAAGTTAAGTTGGAGCCCGAGGGTAACAATCCTAACTACCACCATAATAAGACCAAAATCAACCATCGATCATCATCAAGTCTGGCTAACATCACTCATAAAAATATATTATCAGATCATCATCCATTGTGGCTGCCATGTACCAAATATATAGTAAAGATATCATCAGATCATAAAAAACACCATGCAACCCCCAAAAAGATCGAGATCTAATATATGAGAGAGAGAAGACTTTTAATAGTTAGATGGGGCCATGTACCAAATATATAGAAAAACTGGTGGAGGAAACGTGTACAAATATAAGACTCATGGAGGGCACGTGTACCAAATAAAAAAGTTAGTTAAAATTGGTGGGGGTTATTTCGGTTTCGGGCTCAGCCCGAATGAAACCCGAGTGTACCCGACTTTATACCGAACCGAACCGAGTTTTTCGGTTTCGGTTTCGGTTCAACTATATGGTCTAATTCGGTTTCGGTAATTCTCGGTTCGGGTCGGGACGGGTCGGGCTCGGCCCGAAGCTCAGCCCTAGGCCCAACCAAAATTCAACTAAAGCGTAGAAATAGTTGGTTAAACGCCACTTAAACACAGTTTGACAAATAGTCAAACACTTGAACTCAAACCTTTGACTTGAACAAAGACAAACACCACTCGAAACTTACAGCAGATCCACACACTGGTAAGATATTTTATATTAATTTTTTATTTTATTTTAGATGGTGAATCTATTAGTTGGGTTCTCCAGTATTTGTTATTAGATGATTAGTAATCAGTTTTTATAGGATAAGCTTAATGTTACACTAATAAGGGGACGTTTGCTGGAATTAGATTCCATTCTTAACTACATTTCCATCCTTTGTATTTCAGTCCTACCAAACGTCCCCTGAAAAAATGGGTTTTTATTTTTATACTTACACTCTGTTTGTGTAAATCTAAGCTTTTCCAAACACGTTGCTGCAAAAGTAAGCTTACCCGAGATCTCGCTTTGAAAACACACGCCCGAATTGCATTGCATTGCGATGGTTATACATAGCTATATATGTACTTGGATAGTTTGATCTTTCTTCATTCTACTATTATAGGTAACATATAAAAACAGACTACACACAAGACTAGACTACATTTCTTCTTCTTAATATTTTGTTTACTTATTTGCTAGACTGCGTTGAGTGGTTTATTTGCGACATAGTTTCAGTAAACCAGTTTCTGGATCAATAAGTATTTGAGTATAATAACATTTATCCTTCCCTTACAGTTATTAGTATTATTGTTTTTGGTAATGTCTTGCTTATGATTTTATTTGGATTCTATTATTTGCGACTTTAAAGAAATATTCCGAGACTATGATTCCTTGTTTTTACAAATTCTTTTGGAAAATATTCGACTAAATTAATTGGTGCTTCATAGTATTCAAAGCGCCATCGAGTTTCCACATGTCTCCTTTAACAGCTAAGGGTGTGTTTGGCTTCTTCAGAAAAATGACTATGGGTATTGGTTTGAGAATGGGTTTGAACTCTTGGTGGGATTTGATATGCCTAGTTTTGAAGGTTTGATTCCCATTTTCAAATACCAAACTCACAAACCAAACAATTATGAAAGTCATTTCTTCATATCCATACCATCAAACTAAACGCCTTGTTTCATTCTTGAAGTGTGGTGGAATTGTATATGCCCCGCAACCTACAACTAAGTATCAGGTCAATTATGGAGTTGCTCCATCTTTAAGTTTCTTAAAGTAGTAATTGCATGCTTGTTCTCTTTTAACAGCTGAACCATTAGCTCGTGCAGTTCTGCTGCATTTATAATGATAAAAACTTTCGGTTTTCCTAGCAAAGTAAGCAGCCAGTGCCTTTTATTATGCTTCTGATATTTTGCCTAGTGCGTTTACTCTTCTTTTTGCATATGCTAAGTTATGCTACCTTTTTATTCGCTAGCCTACAAGATTACATACTTCAAATTTTGGAGATTTTAAACAAGCTAAACGATACGGAGTGAAGATGGAGCTCTCTATTGCTCAACCAGATGATTGGCATCTTCATCTTCGTGATGGTGAACTTCTTGAAGCTGTTGTCTCTCACAGGTTTTTCAAACATCGTCTACTTCTTTTTGACTTGATGGTCCCTCATTTGTATATAAATATTTTGAAAAATTGAATGTTGATATATTTGTGATGACTGATAATTATATAGTGCAAAACAATTTGGAAGGGCAATAATTATGCCGAATCTAAAACCACCGGTTACAACAACCGCTGCTGCTGTGTCGTATCGTGATTCTATTCTGAAAGCATTGCAAGGCAACACTGACTTCACGCCGTTAATGACCCTATATTTGACGGATAAAACAAGTCCAGATGAAATCAAACTAGCAAGTTAGTCTTAGTCAACCTTTTTGCTCTTAAATAATCTTAAACTTTCTAGAAATTTTTAATGTCTCATTAAGCAGTCACATCTCTGGTTTATTTTAATATGTTTGGATGCGCTTTTTTTGTATATCTGAGTCATTAAAAGATGGTATTGTGTTCTGTTTTAGTCTATTGGCAACTTTAAAAAAACTGTCATAAACTGGCTTTCACCAATGATGGTTTTTAAAACAAAATGTTTAGAGCTCTATACAATGCTAAGTTTCATCAGTGTTGTAAACGGCGCCTAGGCGCTAATCGGGCACCCACTGCCTCGATTTTCATCTGGCCAAGCCAAGGACGGTCAACTTTCCGCCTAGGCGGGCTAAATCGGCCGACTAGGTCAACGCCGGTTTTAGTCCTAGTACTTACGTGTATACATCTTGTGTCCAGTTTGGATCATTTTGTACCACATATTCTCAGTAAAATTCTATAGAACTGTTTTATAGATATTTAATGAGAATATGATGATCCAAACAGGACACAAGATGTATACAAGCAAGTGTAGGACTAAAACTGGACACCGAAAAGTAAAGTTGGTATGTTACCATTTTATTAATGACAATCGTCAACCCGAAAATGATTACCATAATCATACTACTTAAATTTTAAGTGTATTTTACGCCTTACATTTTCATATGATTTAAGCCTTTGTGATTCAGGAAAAAAGCTTCAATAAAAACCTTCTCAGTTTTTATTTATGAACTTGTATGTCTGAAACGCTTTTCTGACAAGTTTATTGTTATTAGTTCTTGATTAAGGTTATCAGTATCAATGATAAAAGAAGTTATATTAATTATGTTCTTTATTGTAAAGGCCATAAAGAGAACATTTTAACATGATGATTATATTACTTTGGCAGACAAAAATCGTAATTTAGAAGGCTATCAAATCATGAAGTCTGTCTTATTGTGTATCCGTGGTTCTTATATTGATTAATATTATATATCGTTCCACGAACAATGGCCACTCGTTTATTATGTATGTAGTTGAATGTCTATTGTTGTTACATATATTGCATGTGTACATGCATTTTCACACAGCATGTATGATTAGAGCTTTGAGTTCAAGAAGTTCAAATAAAACCTAACATATTATAGATCACTTAGTTACCCGTGAGCTAATTATAAGCTGTGTGACAGGAGAGAGTGGGGTTGTATATGGTGTGAAGTTATACCCTGCCGGTGCTACGACAAATTCTCAAGATGGTGTTACAGATCTATTTGGGAAATGTGCACCTGTGCTCGAAGAAATGGTCAATCAGAATATGCCTCTTCTGGTATTCTTACTTTTCTTGACGGTCAATAAAATTTGCTTGTCCAGTAACTGCGAATTTATCTGAATTCTCATAAATTGTTTTTCTGTTATTGATGTTTGCATGATATAGTTATTCCTGTGTTTTTATATGAGATTCTCTATAGTTTCAGTGTGTTTATGATTTCTCAGGTTCATGGAGAAGTTACTGATCCTGAAATTGACATCTTTGATCGTGAAAGGGTATTCATTGATACCGTTCTAAAACCCTTGATACAAAAGTTCCCAAGATTGAAGGTTGTGATGGAGCATGTTACTACTATGGACGCTGTTAAATTTGTTGAGTCTTGTGATGAAGGTATTATTTGGTTTACTTGTTTTGTATGCAGTTATTTGATGTCTAACATGAAACCGTTTTTTTAGGTCATGTTGCGGCTACAGTCACCCCGCAACATCTTCTTCTCAATAGAAATTCAATTTTCCAGGGAGGATTGCAGCCACACAATTACTGCCTTCCAGTACTCAAGAGGGAGACCCACCGTATGTATCTTGATTTTTTCACCTATACAAACAACACTAATTGAGTCTCAGTTGCCTTTTTTCACATTGTTTTTAGTATATATATTATTCAGCATCCATAATAGCTTCACCTTTTGGGCCCTCCACTGTCCATTGAACATATTTTTCAAAATAGGCATCCCTTCTAAAATAAGATAAACAGACCAGAATGTATTTGTTGATACTACTTGTTCTGGAAATTGACCGTTACTGATTTTGCTTGAATTTTTGGCTTGAGAAGCACATAAGCCCATTTGTTTTCTGTTATTAATGCAGGACAAGCTATTGTTGCTTCGGTAACAAGTGGTAATAAAAGATTTTTCTTGGGAACGGATAGTGCACCTCATGATAAGCGTAATAAAGAATGTGCGTGTGGATGTGCTGGTGTATTTAATGCGCCTGTAGCACTCTCTATCTATGCTAAAGTTTTTGAAGAGGTATATTTTGACTGCCTAACTTGTTCAACTTTTCTACACATCTTTATTTTCTCATTTATTTTTTATAGAATAGTTTTTAATGAAGCAAGACTATCTAGTAGAGATGACAATTTCCACCCTTTTACTTTCAAACAGCGCGATTTGGCTTACTTTCATCTCTAACAGGTTCAAATGGGTCGAAAGTCACAAGTCTAATTTGATGGGTAGAATTTTTTAAGAAAAAACAATGTGGAAATGATATACTTTGTTTTATCAAATTTGAGGGTACTATTCAACAAAAAATAAATATAAAATATGGACAAAAAGTGTCTAGGTCTAGCCAACCTGGACAGGTGCAAAGTTATACCAGTTCGCGTTGTTACCAACCTGTCCATTTTCCCGCAGTACTTAGTTGCTCGTGTAATGCGAAAAGAAGTGGATGAATCGGTTGGCTGGTGGCTGATTTTATTAGAAAAATCTTTTTAGTGCTCATTTCATGCAATTTGTATAACTTGTTTGCTACACGACTACTACTTTTTAGGTTGATATGGTTACCAAGGATTGTAGTTGTGTAGATTAGTCAAATATGAAGGCCATATTAGGAGTAAACTATCAGAAGGTGATATTTCATATGTTGCAAAATGGGCAGGCTGGGTGATTGGATCAGAATGCTGACCCAGCAATAGCTTTTTTGTCCATTTCTTTGAACTTCATACATATTTATTATATCAAGTTTGATTAATAAACTATTACTAATATTTGGTTTAGGCTATTTTTTTTACTAAGCGTTGTAGGAAGTTGACCACACTTTATAATGCAAACAAACAATTAATGATTGGTAATTCGGTTAATAGAATACTCCCTGCTTTGTCATTGGGATACTTCATATGTGGTTTACATGGAACTTATCTTACGGAAGACTTGATATAACTTTTTTTTAATGGACGACTCATAAATGGGTTTTAGGCTGGTGCATTGGACAAACTGGAAGCTTTTACGAGCTTTAATGGGCCAGACTTTTACGGGCTTCCAAGAAACACAAGAAAAGTTACGTTGAAAAAGACAGCATGGAAGGTTCCAGAATCATATTCATATGCATCTGGAAGTATAGTTCCGATGTCTGCTGGTCAATCGCTCGAATGGCTGCCATACCTGGATTAACTTAAATATTTACTACGTCTGAGGAAGCTCACTGAGAAAAAATAAGTTCTCCTGTTGAACAATCTCTTTGCAAAATCGAAGAACTGCAAAGAAAAACTGTAATTCAACAGTTGTTGTGGTTATGCAGAGCTGAACAATCCATTACCATTTTGATTTCTGGAGGGTCAATTGAATAAAATCTGCCTGCTTGTGCTTTTTCTAGTAAACTTGTATCAACCATTAGATTACAGCTGAAATTGTGACATTTAGGAGAAATTGTGACATTTAGGAGAAATTTGCGGTTTTTACACATTCTTTTGTCTTACTATGGAACTCTTGATCTTTGAGGACAAACTGAAACAGTTGCATCTTTTTTTTTTACAGAGTGTTGGTTTCATTTCTCAGGTCCAAAGAAGCTGAGTTCCTTTAGAATAAGCATTTAGTTTTTGCTACTTGTTCTTTGTTTAGGTTTAAAGAAGTTCAAGAAATACCAAGCGTCAAGCAAATGGCTAAACGGAACTGGTATACAGACTTTGGCTGTAACCTGCTCTAAAACTTCTTGTGATGTCTCGTTTTTCCAACAGCATAGCCTTGTTTTATGTTGGCCGTTCTCTGTGAAGCATTTGTTGCTTGTTCAGCAGTCATCTTCGTGCCTATTTTGGACAGACTAAAATCTGAAAGTTTAGGGTTCATGTTCGCATCCAGAACAATATTTGACCTCTTCATGTTACTAGAAATGATTTCATGTTGTTTGCTGTTGCCATTGTGAAGGTGATCCGTCTTACTTCCACCTATATCTATCTTGATTCCTTGTTATCATCACAGCACCCAATCAAAGGCAGAAATCACAATAATGTAACATAGAGAGCGTCTTAAAGTCATAGAAACTGTGTTTGATGACTATTTCCTCATCAAAATCATTGGTGGGGGATTGAATCTCTACAAAAGAAAACTAACGGCATGGTGGTGCTATAAAGTTAATGATGACGATTTGTCAGCCTCGTTAGATGTCAAGGACATTTGGTTTACTCTTGAACAGGTTTTAGGTTGATATTTTTCTATGGTGACTTAGAGAACACTACTAGTAACATATCCAAACCGAGAGTGCTTTGGCAAATTTCTTAGCGAAATATTCGTGACCGTACAGTTCACTATCACTTGATGATATCGCCTTGTTTTCTCATGGATTCCATTGACATCAACAAGCGCGGCCATAAGCAATCCGTAACATTGAATATGCACCACTTAAATCCTTGTTAAGTGGTAACCTTTATATAAACTAAGTTAATAAGATACAGGAAATGAAATAGGTGTAAGTGGCTGAGCATAAACACACACTTGCTTAGTTATTGTAAAATGAGTCAAAATGGGCGGAAATAGGTAACTGATCAAATTGGGGTGAGATCAACACATGTTGAACTGTTGAAGTTAAAAATGGGCAGTACGGGTCGAATTGGGTTGACCCGAGACACATAAACATTTTTTTTGATCATACACATAAACATTGGGCAGTCCATTTCTTGCATCAAGAATACACTTTGGTATTTGGTTTTTAACTTGTTCGACCGTTCCCCTTACGCTGTGTTCTCGAGTATCACTTGTCATGATGAATACATAAATGAAATGGTTATGGAAATTGAATGTTGACTTCTATGTTATTGCAGGTCAAGGTATTACTGTTGATATTGGGTACAGTATGTAGCATACTAGAAAGGATAAATATGCACATATAGTCGATAACACATTTGTGCTTTCCACCTATATATGAATGGCAATGATTTGGCTTAGATCTATTTAGTAATGGCATATAAAGAGGTATGACTGAGACACCTAAAGAACCATGTCATTAAAACATCTAGGGATCACTCGAGATAAATAGAATTGTCCTAGTGCATTTGTCTCTTCCCACTGGAGTACGTAAGGGGAGCTAGAGTAGGTCGAGGTTTTTTTTATCATTTGTGCTAGTGTATATCTTCTTAGAGCAATTGCAATGGAGTGCTTTGTAAAAGACTTTTCATAATTGCAAAAGCTTTTTGGATAGCTTTGTGCATTGTAAAGAAAACTTTGTTAAAGATTTTTAAGGATATGACTTTGTATGCATCAAGAGTTTGACAAAAACTATCTAAGCTATTTTCATTAATTGATAATATAAATAGACATATAAAAAGCTATTGAAAGACTTTTTACTACTGGAAATTTGGAAAAAAGCTTTTGATGTAGGAAATTAAATGAAACCATTAATGATTGATCTAAAAAGAAGCTTTTAATAACTTTTTGAAAGCATCTACAATGCAAGCTTTTCAAAATAGTTTTTACTATTTAAAAAGTTTTTCAAAAGATATATATATATATATATATATATTTTTTTTTGTAACCGTGATTTCAAAAGTTTTATTGCATTGCACTAAAGAGTTTGTGAAAAGTATTTTGGGTAAAGACTTGGTAAATTTGTTAGGTCAATTCAGTGTCTAATGATCTCACTGACGGATTTGAATAACAATCAACCTAAGTAAAGTATTACCCTTTAACGCAAAGAAGTCACTGAGTGAACAGTCACTCAGTGAGTTACCTTCAAGACCTTAGACTGAGTCTAAGAGAAAGACTCGAGCATTTAGAGAGGCGAATATCAATGAATGATGTATCTAAGACAAAGAAGGTAATGGGTTCAGTGAGTTGTGGCAATAGACTCACTGAACTCCATACGATCTCCCTGAAGGAACAAGTATCCTCAAAGACTGAAGTAAATGCGGGATAAGTTGAATTGTGATAAGATGTAGTACATCACACAGTTATCGTGACTTACCCTTTTGGGATAGATAAGGTACTGACATTGTAAAATGACTTATGTCTTAATACTTAGAATAGGCTAAGACAAGATAGTACACTGTACCAATAAGACAAGAATTGCACATGACAATTCTTTGTCACGTATCTACCCTTTGCTTCTATAAGTATGATGGTTGTAAAAGAGAGAACTTAGGTTTGTGCACAAAATGCTTTAGACATTCACAAACAAGTTCTATCTTCTAAATACGATCAAAAGCACTTGAGTTCTAAACTCCTGTTGACTTAATCGTCAAGCTTATCAATCGTTAGGATTGGTTTAGGTTGTTAGCGAGGAGATCATAAACACACACATTGTCTATTCAATCTCTATTGTAGCTTCGCATACAATAGGATATAATTCTTTAAATAATAAGAGTTAAACGTTGAAAATCTTTTGGGTTATTTACTTTACAATGTCTTGTGTTTTTACATTACTTTACCATGAGTTAAGTCTATACTTAGTATTCTTAAGTATAACACTAATTACAAGGGTCCAACAAGTGGTATCAGAGCGGTAGGATTATAAAACCTTTTAACTACCGTCTCAAAGTTTTTAAAACATTGATCCATTATAGCTGAAAGTAATGTACCTCAACTTGTCAACAAAAGGGAGCAAGTTACTGTGTTAATGCTCCTAAGTTGGATGTTGAAAGATTTAATAAATGGAAGAAAAGAATGCTATGTTATTTGATGGGAATGGAACCTTATTACATTACTTGTATTAAGAATGATCCATTCAAACCAAAAATAGCAGCAGGTGATGACAAACCTGAAAACCAATGGTCTGACGATGAAAGGAGAGTGGTTAATCAAGACCAACGTCTCAAAAGCATCATAATATCTTGTCTTCCTAACGATATTATGGAAGCTATCATCGATTGTGAGACGACCAAAGAAACTTGGACAGATCTTGTTCATAGTTTCGAAGGATCATCCGACACTAAGGAAAATTGGATTATGGACCTGAAGTTAGAATATAACACTTTCAGGGCCAAACCATCTGAAACTCTTCCTCAGACCTTACACCATATATAAGACCTTGCTCAATGAGCTATCAAATGACAGGGTGAAACTGTCTAAGCATAAAATCAATGTTGGTTTTGTGAACAGTCTCCCTGAAAAATGGTTTGGCTTTTCTCAAGGACTGAGAAATGCTAATCAGATTCAGACTCAGGATCTTGCAGACATTTATGGAAGATTTATCTATGAAGATAATCTAATAAATAGAAGATGGGGGAGTCTAAGAAGGCCTTAATAACAGACACCTCAACCAAACCAACCCCTGTTAATCATGGACCAATATCAACTGCTTTTTACACACATGCAATTGTTCAAGATTTTCAGGAGACCTCAGATGATGAGGTTGATGAAAGATCTAGTGCTGAATACATAAGGGATCTAAATAGGGAATTTCATGAAAGAGTAATACTATAGATTTTTAGTCCTTTTTATGCAATAAATGTTCGTTTTCCTCGACTCGACTCGAATTGAAATCGGACTTAACGTAAAACTTAATTTGTTTTTGGTGAAATATATTTTTGGTATTTTAAACTAATTAACAACTTCTAGATTAAAAACTACTTTAATTTTACTATTAAAACTTTTAAAAACTTTAAATGAAATCTATTTTTTTAATAAAACTAAACTAATGTAAAAAAAACTAATTTATAGAAATAGAACTTTAAATCTAAGTTTTAAAAACTAAAATTAAGTTTAAAACTAAAATCTATTTTTGAATAAACATAAAATGAAACCAATTTAAAAGTATAAAAGAAATTAAAATTAAAATATTTTTTTTATCTTTATATATTTTTTTTAGAAACTGAATAAAGGAAATAAAAAAAAACTTTTAAATAAAATTAAACTTGTAATTAAACTACATAAACAAAATAAAACTGCCAGCTAAGTAATAACCCTATATTAATTAAATGTTGCAAAGATAAACATAAATAAAGGCCTGGTTGAGATGGTTGGGGTGCTGGTCGCTAAGCGAGAGGTCAGGGGTTCGAACCCCTGGCCAGACAAATTTTTTGCTATATATTTTTTACTTGGAAAAACAAAAATAAGCTGATAAAGTCGATAATCTAAGACTGAAAATCAATAAGCAAATTCCCAAAAGCTGAATCAAATAAGCTGACTAAATCGAATAAGCTAATGCAAACTTAAATTAACAAATCCAAAAGCTTATATCCAACAAATAATATCCCTAGCAGATCTAAATGAACTTCTTAACAAAATCCAACATCAAACTGATAATACTAACAGATCCAAACAACCTTAATAATCAAACAGATAAATAAAATAACATAAGCAGATTCTAACAAATACCAAAATAAACTCAAACAATAAGCAGATTCAATACTGTTATCTAAACATAAGCGATTCCAGAAAAAAAACATAAAAACAAAAAGCAGATTAAGTAGATTTAAACACAAATTAAAACTTAACATAAAAATTAAAAGAGAAATAAAACCTTTTGGAGGAACCGTTGTGACGAAGACGCGGCGCTGATCCGTCTTAACAAAACCGAATCAACACCACCGTTTTACCCAAACATCGTCACCATCATCTCGATTCCAACCACAAAGCTCTCGAACAATGAACAGAAACCGAACCAAATACTAAATCTATCCGAACAGTATCCTTTTTTATACTTTCCCAGTAGGGGAAAAGCAATAATACACTTTATTTTATTATTATTATTTTTTTTAAATTTATCAAACAATAAACAGTAATATAAAAAACAAAGCAGATTAAAGGGGAATTTAAATGAGACGAAAATTAAAATGGAGACGAAATAAATAAAAAGAAATTTTCATTAATAATAATAAGAATTACATTAACTGAAAATTAAAAATTACATTAATCTAAAACTAATTTGCAGAAAATAAAATAAAAGAAAAAGTGCTCTCCTGAAATTACAGATTAAGGGTTTTTATAGGCAAACCCTAGGAAACCCTCTTCTTAGCTTCATAAGTAAGCAATGAATCCAGGCCCTTCATTCATCTTTTCTCTCTCTTCTCTTTGATCCAACAGATGAAAATGATCCTTGTGAGCCACGGATTGCCAGGATGGCATTTGGGTATGTTTGTTGTGTTTGTTTAGGCTGAGGTGGAAGATTATTGGATGAAGGGTATGTGGTGATGTGTTTTACCCAATCAAAACAAAGGATTAAGCCACGTCGGATTTAATTGAGGACCACTCCTTGGTGTCATCTCCGATTCTTGGGGGGATTTATTTCCCATCCATGTGAATTACACGGTTTTAATAAAACCCCCAAATTTACATGGTAATTTTTATGTGGGTGGTAAATAAAGGTTAGGTTAAACTGTGTGTGGGAGAGAAGATGAAGGTGGGTGTTTCGTTATCTCGGTTGTATCGAAGGAAATGGGGATGGGGTAAAAATAACCAACATTTTATTAAAACGAATGGATATGGGAGAGTGGGTGGGGTAATAAATTGTTTTTATAAAACATACGTGTGTGTGTGAGGGAAGTAATACGTCGGTTTGTGTTGACCCGATTTATTTTTTTGAACAAACAAAACTTCACGTCCAAGTTAATTAGCCAAATGGGCTGTGGCCCAAAATAATTCCATTCGTTTTGTTATTTAACAACATTATGGGGTTGGGCCTAATTTTGATGACAAAATCCATTTATTTGATAAAGGAAAAATGGTTATTGGGCTTTTAGGCCCAATACCCAAATGTGGGACCCACTTGGCTCGAATTCCTTCAAAAAGATTTAATCCGCTAAAAACGATCTTGATTTCGGCTTCTTTGATCATTTCTTCAAAACCGTGTCGGTTTAGCCGGTTTTCGTGAACTTGGGCATACTTTTGGTCTTTTGACTTTGTCTTCGTCTTTTTCTTGGACTTTTCTTCACCATTTGACCGTGAAATCCCGTGTTTTCTTTCCTTTTGATCATTTATACCTATTTCAACACAAAAACACAAAACCACGCGTAATTTTGACTTTTACGATATAAAACACATGATTAGGTCTTGTTTTTCCTTGATTTTAGTGGCAAAAGGATAAGTGTTTACACACTTATTAAATCCCCTTGATGTGTCGTGGATAGTATAGTGATTTATTTGATATACGTTATAGGGTAAATTAGAAAATTACCTTTAGGAAAAAGTAATAGACTAATAATACCAATGACGAATTCAATTAAACACGTGAGTGAATCAAGTTCGTTGTACACGAAGATCTTATGAATTTGAGACGTTTTGCTTTGATTTGGACAATTGAGTCGAATTGGTTTTCGGTTTTTAAACTACAAATTAAATCTACCAATTTTAAACTAATTAGAATAAGCCTAAAGTGCATGAATCGTAAACCCCGCTTATTTTTAAATCTAAAAACACAATTAATAACTTAAAAATTAAATCTATTTAAAAATTAAACTAATTAAAAATCTTTAAAATTTAATCTATTTAGAAATCTATAAAATAAATCTATTTAATAACTATTAATCTATTAAAAAAAATCTAATAAAGCTTTTCAAATCTAATTTACTTTATTACAAATTACTTTTAAAACAAAACTAATTAAAAACTATTTTAAATCCACTTTTATAAAAATCTAATTAATAGACTAATTAAACTATTTAAATAAAAACATTTTTATTTTATTCTATTATTTTTTTTTATTATTATTTTTATTTATTTTTATTTATCTAAAATAAACTTTAACAAAAACATTTTTCTAAAAAGGTTTATTTACAAAACGTAAATAAATAGATTCAAAAGTTAATTAAAAGAAATCTGCCAAAGTTAAACTACTCTTTATTAATGTGATGTATGAGAGTAAAATCAAATGAGCCTTGAGCTCAGTTGGTAAACACCCTATGCCTGTGACCAGAGGGTCACAGGTTCGAACCCTGACATGGACAAATTTTTGGAATTAAATCTTTTTGACAGATTAACAAAAAGATAGTCTCAGGAGAGACTTTTTGTTAAACTTATTCTGATAAGCTGTTAGGAAAACAGCTTTTGTGAACTTATCAGAAAAGTAATCTGATAAGCTGAAAATTTAGACCAAAACAAAGCACAATTACTCTAGCATATAATCATGTAAAATCAGCCATACAGATACAAGCTAATACTATATCACGATTCAGTAAGGCTACTCAACAAATTCTCAGAATATTGTTAACTATATATCAACTAATCAAAGTGAACTAACAAGCTAAAACATAGCTAAGCACTACTGAGATTAAAGAGCAAATTACGCAGCACAGACACAAGCAAATAGCCAAAAGTTCACCAAATCTCAATCCTAAACCAGTCTAAAACATTAAAACTTTTCAGCTTTAAATCATCTATGAATCAGATATAAAAAAAATACCAGTGACACCAAAATCTATCACCATTCTAAACAAGTATTTTTTTTACCATTAAAACTTCAGATTCTCAGTTCAACTAAATCCCAATCTAGCAGATATAAAAAAATCCTTTTACCCACAACTGACTGAATCCTAACAAATTAACCAAACAAATTAAAAGTAAACTAACTCCAAATTAATCAGCTATAATTCGCTCAGTTATAAACCCTCAATCATTCAGAAAGTGGAACCCAAAACCGTATACAATCAAAACTTAAATTCAATTAAATCTAAATCAAACGAACATCAGTTTTATCATCACTTAAGCATATTAAACTAAAACTCATGATCAGATTAACATAACATTATATCTAAACTAAAAGCTTGAAATTAAAAAGGGATCGAACCATTTGTAGCAAACCGTTGAGACGTAGGTATGCACTGAGCATCCTATGAACCGAAACTAGTACCATCATCCACCATTCTTCATCAACAAACTTACGAACCAAATACCTCAATCGAAGCAAGCAGATTTATATGTTTAAATTATCCAGTAGGGATAATTTTATCCAATACTTTACTTTCAACATTAAAAATTAAGCTATTAATTAGCTTACTCTTAACATCACAAATATTATCCTTGTGAAACAGTTATTAGGTTTAATTTGTATAACACTTTAAAGCAGTAAAGAGATAAAATAAGACACGAATTAAATTTAAAGATGATTGAACTTTCATTATATTCAGAAATATTACAAAAATTTTAAAAGAAATACAAGAATAAATCCTACAACTATTTCTACAGCATAATATTAAAGTAAAGGTAGGATAAAAATTACAATAAATTGGGGGGTTTTTATAGCCTTCCCAGGGCTTTCTGATGAAGGATATTCGGATCTCTAATGGAATATTCCATTCTGATCTTGGCCTTTGATCTTCAATTTCTCTCTCTTTCTTTGATCGGATGGTGGATATAGCACAACTAGCACACAGACTGCCAACGTGGCATCCGTGTGTGCTAGTGGTGCTTCTTTGAAGCCCTGTGATTGGATGATTGTGAGGAATGAGGTGTAGCCTCCAGTAAGAATCAGCCACGTATCTCTTTCGTTCAACCCTTTCTCTTCCTTAAAATTGGGGGTTTTTATTCCCCTACACGTGAATAACACGTGAGATTAAAACCCTCATATTAATTTGTGATTTAATCAACTTAGGGTTTTTTTGAACAGTGATTTTATTTACTGGTTTTTGGGGTAGAAAAATGGAGAAGAAGGCTAGCATAGGTTATATCGAATCTGTGGTGAGAGAGTGAATGGAGTAAATGAGTGACGGTTTGTTTATTTGTGATATAATATAAGTGGGTGAATTATTTAATGTGAGAAACGAGTGGTGAGTGGGTAAGATACAGTTTATTCATTTGGGAAAAAAACGTGTATAACAAATGAGTGGAATGAGGGATGGTTTATTTTATTGTGAAAATAAACGTGTAAACATCCAAAACAAAACCCTAGAGGCCCATTAATCAATCCTTGCAATTCAGTAAGTTAACACAATGGGCTTGAAGCCCACTGTTACTTTACCATCCGTTTATTAGCTTCCAATATTGGGCCTGGATTTGGGCCTAACTTAGCCAAGTTTCAAAAGTGATTTTATTAGTATCCAAATTTGGGCTTTTCAGGCCCAATAAGCTCATGTGGGTCCCACTTGGTCCATAAACTTGACAATTTATTAAATCCTCTAGAGTTGAGCTCAATTTTGGCTTCTATGATCTTTTTCTTCATTCTCGTGTCGATTTTGCCGATTTTCGCGAACTTGGTACCTACACACATTCAAACAAGAAAACAACATATCCAAGGCATATTTGATACATTTTGTGCAATATTTCATTGTTATTAGATACAAATGATATAAGTAATTACACTCATATCACCCCTACACTTGACCATTGCAATGACCCCATGTAATGCATTATTTTAAAGCATAAAGTTACATTTTCTCATAATTAACCCATTATGGCCTTTATTAAGATATACTATTACTACTATGACGGAAAGATAAAAACTTTAAAGGAAACAAACGTTATAACACTTTATTTAACTTGGAAATTATTTGATGGAAGAAACTTGTAAAGAAATCTAAGATTTAAATTAGGGCTTTAGTGTCATGAATATTAATCACCCTCAAGTTTCACGTTCTCTATACCAAGCTTAAAAACGAGATCATTGTTTACCATAAGTCCTCAAGTTAAAACCACTTATATAAGACAATTGTGTAATACTCTTTCTCCAATTCCTACTTTGTATCTCAAGATTTTATTGATTGTCATTCACCCGTAGGCTCATTTGACTTATTTGATAATTATTATTCCAAAAATGAAGGCCAAACGGTGCAAACCCGACACTCAAAACCTAACCTCGTCCTCAAAACCGTTGTCACTAAAGTAAGCCCACATCAAGGATGATTTAACACGATTTGGGGAATAAATTCCCGGACCCAAAATTTGGCCAATAGTACTACTTATTAATTATTCCTCCAAAGTCATGTTGACTTTATATGGAGTTTAGCAAGTTCACATCATATACCCTTAGGCTCTTTAAGATGTAAAAATGCTCCCCGTCTATTGTCCACACCCTAAGGCTCCTTGAACGATAAACGAGGGAATTGATTTTTGGATCAATTTTTATTCAACACTTACCATGCCATACACCCTAAGGCTCTAATGACAAGGTTCGTGCTACATGCCCCACACCCTAAGGCTCCTTGAGGTCATGTTTTAATCTTATTCTATTATTTATGATATATATAGTAGGCCAAATTCCGCGGTCCCATGGTCTGAATACCTCCTACTTAGTGGTTATGAGCCACCTTAGTCTGAAGTCCACAACGCTGGCACCCTCAATGTGTTCATGCTTTAATTACAAGGAGAATAAAGATTTGGCTAAAAGTTAAGATATCGAATCGACACCGCAAAAATCCTCATTTATTAAGCAATTAAATATACAAGCGGGAAGAAAGAGCCACAAAAACTCATATAAGCAAAAATTAACCCTTAAACTTATTATCAACTCTATCATCTCTCGTTCTCCACAATTTAAAATCTCAAGGAATGAGACTCGTGGATGCTTAGCCTAATAAACCAATTAAGGTCCATATGGTTAAGGATACTAGCTAGAGTAAACTTGGATAAGTAAACTCGGGTTGAGTCAAAATATTCACGACGGGCCTAATATATCAAAGATATCAAAACTTGTTAAAACCATTTTATTCATTTATTTATTTTCGACTTTATTCTTGAAATGGAAAATATAAATACGATGCAAAGATAAAAGGAAAGAAAAAAAAAAAACTAATAGGCCAAAATGGATCAAAAATTTGAAAAACGTTGAAATTATTTTTTAAATTTTCCGGTTAAATGGGGTCAAATTCATGGAAAATGCCACTAAAATTTCGATACAAATCCCCCCTACACTTAATATAAACATTGTCCTCAATGTTTAAGCATGTGAGAGAATAAACTCCCCTACACTTAGGACATTGAGTACATTGTTTATATCGAGTTAAGGAAAGGACAACTAAAGTGATTACATTTATTTGTGTTATTTTTATACAAGATTGAATCACAATAGCAAAAACTTATCGAAGGAACCGGGTACACGGGAAACACGGGAACACGGGTCGCGTCAAAATACCAAAAGTGGATCATTAAGCACATGTCCCTGCACTCAACATCACAACACAAACAACCTACTTGGCTCCCCCCTACACTTATTGGTGGAAATAGGTGAAGGCGAAAAAGGGTGGAAAGGGTAAAAATCTAACCTAGTTAAACGATGCTTGATTTATTTATCATGAGTCTCTAGCTCGACTCGATTTCCCGAATGTCATCATTCGAATGGGAAAATCATGGAAAACCGAGATTTCCAAGGGAGGAAAATCTCTCCATGATAAAGGGTGAAGTAAAGTCATATAAGGCATACCCCATGAAACTCCACCCGGGTCAAACACATAATTTCCATCACAAAAGGAAATAAACCTCGAGGTGGTACGCAAGTCAAAGAAAAGTGGGGTATCCTTAGGCAAAAGTCTCTTACAAGGAAAGGTGTTACGGTGATAAGACAATGAAAGCACGAAAGTCTCTATTCCGGGATCAAACACCGATTCCTTAACGGGAAAATAGCAAGAGGAGTTGACATTTAAGCTCAAAATATCATCAAAATCCAAAGTGGGAAGGTCGTCCTTTTCCAAACTTGATGTGAAAACATAAGTATCGTCGGAGTCATAGGAAAACTCATCCTCATAAGGAAAATAGGTATTTAGAAAGATATCTAAATCCTCCTCAAATGGAATAACCTCTATATTAGGAATGATCTCTAAGAGTGGAGGATCCTCCTCAAAAGTCATGACTTCTAAAATTGGAGTATAAAAGTCAAAAGGAGTCTCCATGGAAGAATCACTCATAGGGATATGAGGTTCATTAAGATCATGGGGTGGGTCATCAAAATTAATGAGATCACTTAAAGAAGTGTCATCATCGTAGGTATCAAAGATTGGGGTATCATAAATGGGTGGGTCAAAAGTGGTTGGGTCAAAAGGTAGGTCGTCTAAACCGAAGATAGTGTGATCACTTGAAGAAGTGTCATCACTATAGGTATCATAAATAGGAGTTTCAAAAATTTGAGACTCTAAGGGAAGGGATGAATTTATCACAAAATTATTTTGATTAGACTTTTCAATTCCAAAAGGATTAATAAAAATCTCTTCATTATCATAGTTAAGAACATCAATCATATTGACCGACTCTTTTCCATTTGATTTTGTTGTGATTTTTCCCATTTTAAAAACTTGTTGTTCATCCCGAACCCTAAGAATTAACTCCCCTTCGGCTACATCAACTAAGGCTCTTCCGGATCTTAAGAATGGTCTACCAAGTATTAACGGAATACGAGGATCCATCTCATAGTCGACGACGACAAAGTCCACGGGAAAAGTAAATGTACCAACTCGAACAAAAACATCTTCGGCAATACCAACGGGGTATGCGAGAGTTCGATTAGCTAACTCTAAAGTCATACGAGTCGGTACAAGGTCGGGTAATGACAATTGTTTCCAAACCTAAAGTGGCATAAGATTGATGCTAGCGCCGAGATCCGCTAAAGCCATACAATCATCGATTGGAGGAAACGAGCAAGGTAACACGAATCGTCCGGGATCTCCTAGCTTTTCGGGAAGCTATTTGAGAAGGATCGCGGAACAATTCTCATTTAAACGGGTGTTCACGAGCTCAACCATTTTTTCTTTCTTATTAAGCAAATCTTTAAACATTTTGACAAATTTTGGCATTTGAGCAAGTGCTTCAATAAGGCTTATGTTAACATTGACGTTGGAAATCATTTTCAAAAAGTTAGAGACATGAACGTCATCTTTGGTGAGCACTTTAGCCTTGTCTAACCTAGAGGGATAAGGGATATTAGGTTTAGACTTTGAAGGTTGAGAAGGAGAAGGACTCGCTTCTTGAACAACCGTAGGGATAGGCTCTTTCGGAAATGGAGCACTAGTACTAGGAGTGGTAGTGGGAGGAATCACCGAAGGGGGAGTAGGATTACTCATTATGACCTCCGGGCCTTGTCTCTCCTTTATGGGCGAAGAGATGGAAGGTCCCACTAAAGTGGCTCCACTTCGAGTAGTGATAGCACTCACATTAGCACGAGGGTTAATCTCGGTATTTGAAGGTAAGGCTCCTTAGGGTCTAAGGGCTTGAATCATTGTCAAAAATCTCTTATCGGTCGATTCTTGCATTTGTCTAGTAGATTCTTGCATTTGTTTCATAATTCTCTCATGTTCGGTCAATTTTTGTAGAACCAAGTCCATTTGAGGGTTGTGCATGTTCATTTGATTAAACCCTTGATTGTTAACCCCTTGATTAGGAAAACCTTGGTTTTGATATTGAGATTGAAAACCGTTGTTATTATGAAAACCTTGGTTATTATTTTGAAACCCTTGATTTTGACCATTAAAATTCCCTTGATTAGCATTCCCTTGAAAATTACCCATTTGAGGACCTTGGTTCCTATTTTGGTATTGGGTATTTTGGGCAGTTGGGGTGGTCTTTGTGGAGCTACAAAACTCGGGGGAGCCAAATAATTAGTACTCTTATAAGACAAATGGTTAACATCAACATTAGGTTTAAATTGAACCCTTTCATTAGCATTGGTGTTATAAGCACAAACTTGTTGTTGTTGATTGTAAACCTTGTCACAATTGAAATACGAATGTGGTCCACCACAAGTCTCACACGTTTCACAAGTTTCTTTCATGGCATTAACTTGACCATTTAGGGCATCAGTTTTTAGAGCAAGTGATTCAATAAGCGACGTAAGCTTATCAATTCTCTTATCATTCTCACTAGAACTAGCACTTGCCATAGTGGCCCTAACACTCTTGGTTTGTACTTTAGCCTTGTTTTCAATTATGGCCCAAGCCTCGTTCATGGACTTCACAAGAATATTACCCCCCGCGGCACTATTAAGCGAGTCTTGGTCATTAAGTGTTAAACCATTGTAAAACGTATTGATTTGATGCACTTTGGTGAAACCATGTTGTGGACATTTTCTTAAAAGCTCTTTAAATCGATCCCAAGAATCACCAAACGTTTCCCCATATTTTTGTTCAAAGGTAATGATGTCATTCCTTAAAGAGGTGGTCCGTGATGGTGGAAAAAAGTAGTTAATGAACTTGGTCTCTAAATCAATCCATGTAGTGATACTTTGGGGTGGTTCCTTATCAAGCCAAATTTGGTCTTGTCCCTCGAGGGAAAAAGGAAAGAGTTGTAAACGAATAGCCTCTTGTGACACCCTATTGTATTTAACCGTATTAGTCAAATGGATAAATCTCTTGATGTGATTATGGGGGTCATCTTGGGAACGACCCAAAAATGGTGTAGCGGAAACCATTTGAATAAAACCCGTTTTGATTTCAAAATTATTTGCTCCAATCCCGGGGAGAACGATAGCGTCATCGTTTCCCTCAACGTGAGATTGTAGAATCTCAATCATAGGTCGGTTATCCGTTGCCATTGTATTGTCGAAAGCACGATTCTCGGGATCGGCTTGAATGACGTTCTTTTTGTTTTTCTTCTTCTTCTTCTTCTTTTTGGAAGAATTGGAAGAATTTGGTACACCAATCGGTATGTATGTACGCGCGCGAGTGCGCATACAATTAAAACTTGGAATGAGGTAGGAGACCTCGGTCGACTTTGAGAGGAAAAGGATTATCCCTCTCGAGGTGCAATATGAAAAAGCTACAAAAATATATACTTAATACTACTTGAGTTGGCAAACCAATAATCGGTTGTCCCTCTCAATATACGCACAAGCAAGCGGGGAAACGAGGTGGCACAAAGCACTTAGAAACCTTTTTCCTTAGACGGCCTTTTATAGCGCGTCGCCTTATACCCACCTTATAGTTTGTATATATCGAGTTCAAACGTCTTACTAATATTTATCTATTTTCCCTTTTATTTCGTTTAGGATGCGGATACAATAGTTAGATGATGAAATCCCAACTAAGGCTTATTTGAAAAGTAGGTAAATTAATGTTCTACGTAATAGAATATAGTAAATGAAAAATCTTTTTGTATTTTTTAGTAAAATATATATTCACAATAAAAACGAAGGAAATCGAACTAAAAAATAACACTAATACTTAATATTTTTTGGTGTAATACTTTTAGGAAAAAGTATTACTTTTTGATTTTTTTTAATTTTTTTGGTGCAAATCTTAGGAAAGAATTTGCTTTTGTGATTTTTTTATTTTTTTGTATTTTTATCTTTTTGATTTTTTTGTATTTTTGATTTTGTTGCAAGAAAATTAACGTTCAAAAAGAACGGATCCCAAAATCCAAACGTTTTCACGAAAAATCGTCAATCGTACGAGTGAAGCGGCAGCGGCGCCATTTTAATACTATAGATTTTTAGTCCTTTTTATGCAATGAATGTTCGTTTTCCTCGACTCGACTCGAATTGAAATCGGACTTAACGTAAAACTTAATTTGTTTTTGGTGAAATATATTTTTGGTATTTTAAACTAATTAACAACTTCTAGATTAAAAACTAATTTAATTTTACTATTAAAACTTTTAAAAACTTTAAATGAAATCTATTTTTTTAATAAAACTAAACTAATGTAAAAAAACTAATTTATAAAAATAGAACTTTAAATCTAATTTTTAAAAACTAAAATTAAGTTTAAAACTAAAATCTATTTTTGAATAAAATAAAATGAAACCAATTTAAAAGTATAAAAGAAATTAAAATTAATTTTTTTTATCTTTTTATATTTTTTTTTGGAAACTGAATAAAGGAAATAATAAAAAACTTTTAAATAAAATTAAACTTGTGATTAAACTAAATAAACAAAATAAAACTGCCAGCTAAGTAATAACCCTATATTAATTAAATGTTGCAAAGATAAACATAAATAAAGGCCTGGCTGAGATGGTTGGGGTGCTGGTTGCTAAGCGAGAGGTCAGGGGTTCGAACCCCTGGCCAGACAAAATTTTTGCTATATATTTTTTACTTGGAATTTTTTGGATATATGAAATCTCAGACAAAAAGGGTCTGAGAGTTGAGCAGTTAAACAGTAACGAAAAAAACAAATAGCAGATAGACAGCAAATAAGAGAAGCACAAAAGAAATTTGAAAAGCAATAACTAACTGATAAGCTGAAAACCAATAAGCAGATAAAATAAAAAAAACAAATAAGCTGAGTAAATCTTAAAAGTAAATAACAGGTAAGCAAACAATAAACCAAAAAAACAGACTAAACAAAAATAAGTTGATAAAGTAGATAATCTAAGACTGAAAATCAATAAGCAAATTCCCAAAAGCTGAATCAAATAAGCTGACTAAATCGAATAAGCTAATGCAAACTTAAATTAACAAATCCAAAAGCTTATATCCAACAAATAATATCCCTAGCAGATCTAAATGAACTTCTTAACAAAATCCAACATCAAACTGATAAGACTAACAGATCCAAACAACCTTAATAATCAAACAGATAAATAAAATAACATAAGCAGATTCTAACAAACACCAAAATAAACTCAAACAATAAGCAGATTCAATACTGTTATCTAAACATAAGCAGATCCAGAAAAAAAACATCAAAACAAAAAGCAGATTAAGCAGATTTAAACACAAATTAAAACTTAACATAAAAATTAAAAGAGAAATAAAACCTTTTGGAGGAACCGTTGTGACGAAGACGCAGCGCTGAGCCGTCTTAACAAAACCGAATCAACACCACCGTTTTACCCAAACATCGTCACCATCATCTCGATTCCAACCATAAAGCTCTCGAACAATGAACAGAAACCGAACCAAATACTAAATCTATCCAAACAGTAACCTTTTTTATACTTTCCTAGTAGGGGAAAAGCAATAATACACTTTCTTTTATTATTTTTTTTATTATTTTTTTTACAATTTATCAAACAATAAACAGTAATATAAAAAACAAAGCAGATTAAAGGGGAATTTAAATGAGACGAAAATTAAAATGGAGACGAAATAAATAAAAAGAACTTTTCATTAATAATAATAAGAATTACATTAACTGAAAATTAAAAATTACATTAATCTAAAACTAATTTGCAGAAAATAAAATAAAAGAAAAAGTGCTCTCCTGAAATTACAGATTAAGGGTTTTTATGGGCAAACCCTAGGAAACCCTCTTCTTAGCTTCATAAGTAAGCAATGAATCCAGGCCCTTCATTCATCTTTTCTCTCTCTTCTCTTTGATCCAACGGATGAAAATGATCCTCGTGAGCCACGGATTGCCAGGATGGCATTTGGGAATGTTTGTTGTGTTTGTTTAGGCTGAGGCGGAAGATTATTGGATGGAGGGTATGTGGTGATGTGTTTTACCCAATTAAAACAAAGGATTACGCCACGTCGGATTTAATTGAGGACCACTCCTTGGTGTCATCTCTGATTCTTGGGGGGATTTATTTCCCATCCGTGTGAATTACACGGTTTTAATAAGACCCCCAAATTTACTTGGTAATTTTTATGTGGGTGGTAAATTAGGGTTAGGTTAAACTGTGTGTAGGAGAGAAGATGAAGGTGGGTGTTTTGTTATCTCGGTTGTATCGAAGGAAATGGGGATGGGGTAAAAATAACCAACGTTTTATTAAAACGAATAGATATGGGAGAGTGGGTGGGGGAATAAAATGTTTTTATAAAACACACGTGTGTGGGTGAGGGAAGTAATACGTTGGTTTGTGTTGACCCGGTTTATTTTTTTGAACAAACAAAACTTCACCGTCCAAGTTAATTAGCCAAATGGGCTGTGGCCCAAAATAATTCCATTTATTTGATAAAGGAAAAATGGTTATTGGGCTTTTAGGCCCAATACCCAAATGTGGGACCCACTTGGCTCGAATATCTTCAAAAAGATTTAATCCGCTAAAAAAGATCTTGATTTCGGCTTCTTTGATCATTTCTTCAAAACCGTGTCGGTTTAGCCGGTTTTCGTGAACTTGGGCACACTTTTGGTCTTTTGACTTTGTCTTCGTCTTTTTCTTGGACTTTCTTCACCATTTGACCGTGAAATCCCGTGTTTTCTTTCCTTTTGATCATTTGTACCTATTTCAACACAAAAACACAAAACCACGCGTAATTCTGACTTTTACGATATAAAACACATGATTAGGTCTTGTTTTTCCTTGATTTTAGTGGCAAAAAGATAAGTGTTTACACACTGATTAAAGATCCCTTTTGGAAAATACCAAACGTTGTATCAAAAGAACTAGATTTGTTGGAAATCAATCCACTGAGGGAATTTTGTAAAATATTGTCTTTCAAAAACTCCATTGGCCTCATATAAAAGTCAAAACTCATCATCAGGAAATGACAATTTTCAACTTGAGTTTACACCAAAACTGATTCAGGCTTCTCCAAACTAACCAAAGTTTTCAGAATAGTAAGAAAATTGAAAAGGATTATAGGCCTGAATACAAGAAGGCCAAAGCAAAGCTTGCGCTCTTAGAAGCTGGAACTTCAAATAATCAGAATCAAAAACCTCCTCAGAACAAAGCCAAAGGGTTGATAGCTGAAACCTTTGATTAAGACGATGAAGATCTATCCTCAGAAGATGAAAAAGTCAAATATCAAGTGTTGATGGCTCTAGCTGATGATGAACTATTTGTTGGAAAGAGTCATGCTCAAAATGGAGAATGGGTTGACATCACCATGAGAAAGGTAAACATGCTTCTTTCTATGGATGAAGAGTCTGACTGGAAAAGGTTCCTTAAGTACATAAATATTGATTTATCGTTTGTTGAAGAGCAAAGATTAAACACTCTTTCAAAATATAATAAACTTGTTTTTGAATTAAACAAATGTAGAGATGATCTATTAATTTTGAAACAAGCCAAACTTGAAGCAGTAAGTTGTCAACTTCAGAATACTGAACTTACTAAAATTAATCATGCTCTACAAGAACAACTTAAGGAAGAAAAACGCATCAATGAGAAATGGACCAATAGCTCTACCTTAGCCTCTCAGTGTGTAAACAGTCAAATTCCTGCCCAAAAGAAGAAAATTCTTGGGTCTCGCCAACTTACTGAGAAACCACTTACTAAGGAAATGAGTGAAAAAGCATTTCTCACAGCTTCAGTAGGGTTTGATCATGAAATGATACCAAAGTTAAAAGACTGGGTGGAATAATCAAACCCTGAGAGTGTGTTACCTAATTTTAATACTGGAAAAATATTAATACCTAAATCTCAGGCTGTTAATGAATTACTTGGTCTTAATGAGAAGACTGACGTCCCTAATAAATCTAGTAACACTGAACCACCAAGTGTTGCTGAGGACATTCAGACTCCTCTGCCACCTTTGAAAAATCTTCAAGGGACAAGTCCATGTTCTGAACTAAGTCCATTATCTTATCAAGAACACTCACCTAGAGGAAGAGCTGGATTAGGTTGTCCTAAACAAACAAAGCCTAACTCAAAAGAGACATCAAGTCACACTGAGTCAGGAACTGTCATTGAGAAAATAACCAAAACTATCTCTCCCTCAGGGACTCCTAGAAACTCAGTCAACTCCATTCTTGTTGTAAATCAAGAGGAGTTAAGTAGATTGTTCCAACTATTCATGGAAGAGAAGCTGAACTCAACCTCTAAATCTCAGGGTGAATCATTTGTGTCCTCATATCCTGAATCATCAAAAAACAACAAAGTTGAACCTGAGTCTTTCAAGAAGGTTAAAACAATAAAACCCTCATGTGAATTATGTCACTACACAAATTATACCACTGATAATTGATTTAGAGTCCTCTATTGCATGAAGTGTAAAATTGAAGATCACAGGACAATATATCATGAAGTACACATGGCTTCTATTAGAAATGCTAATAGATATAAAGCTCAACCTTATAACTATGGGCCCGCCTCTAAACAAATCAAGAAATCCAAGGCTAAGCCTTTCCCACCATGTACACATTGTGGCATCTCTGATCATAGGCCTGATGATTGTGTATATTATCCTGAGTGTGAAATTTGTGGAAGCAATGATCATACTACCTCAGGACACAATATGATAATTATAGTCAGGAGAGGCATGCTACCTGAGTCATCTCAAAATACTGAATCCTCAATAGGACTAAGCTGCAACACATGTGGAAGAAATGTTCATTCCACCTCAGATCATGTTAAGTTTGAATACTTCAAACAAGGTGAAAGACGTCAGGCTCCTAGAGCCAAAGAGCCTACTAGAAAGTGGGCTCACAAGAGAAACTAATCCACCTCGTTATTTATGCAGAAACACTTCAAGGAGCCTGTCTAGTACTTAGACAGTGGGTGTTCAAGAAGTATAAAAGGGGTCAAAAGTTATCTGCACAAATACATGGAGCAACCAGGTCCTAAGGTAGTATTTGGTGATAACTCATCGTGTGTTACTGAGGGATATGGTTCAATAAAATGTGGTGGGATAGTTTTCTTAAAAGTGGCGTTTGTAAATGGTCTAAAGTATAACCTCATAAGTATCAGCCAATTGTGATGCTAAGTACATCGTTCAGTTTGATGATAAGCAAGGAACAATCTTTAATGCTAACAAAGAAATTGTATTGACTGCTCCAAGAAGAAATGATGTATATGTCATCTCTAACTCACTCATGAGCATGTTTCTTTGCTAAAGTCTCAGACTCTGTCAACTGGCTTTGGCACAAGAGACTGTCACATCTCAATTTCAAATACATAAACAAACTTGTAAAACAAAACAAACTGGTTGGCTTACCATCTCTTGTGTACTCAAAAGACAAACCTTGTTCAGCCTATGAAAAAGGTAAACACGAGAGAGCTTCTTTCAAGCCAAAACATAACTTTTCTATTAGGAAGTGTATCCATCTTCTTTATATGGATTTGTTTGGACCTGTCAGTCCAATGTCTATAAATCATGAGAAATATATCCTTGTGATTGTTGATGAATACTCTAGATACACATGGGTATACTTCCTTAAAAAGAAAAGTCAGGCTCCTGAATTTATCATGTCATTTATCAGACAAGTAGAAAATCAAAATGACACCAAAGTCAAACAAATGAGGATTGATAATGGGATTCAGGAACCAAGAGCTTGAGAGTTTTTGTGATGAGAAAGGAATTTCTCAGAACTTATCTTCTCCCTACACACCTGAACAAAATGGTATGGCTGAAAGGAAGAATAAAACTCTTACTGAAGCAGCAAGAACTATGCTCAATGGATCGAATCTTTCAAAACACTTCTGGACTGAGGCTGTAAAAATAGCTTGCTATACTCAGAACATAAGTATCATTGTCAAAAGGCATGATAAGACTCCTTATGAAATATTTAGGGAAAGGATTCTAGATATCAGCTATTTTCATGTGTCTGGATGTCCTGTGTTCATTCATAATCAAAACCATCTTGGTAAATTTGATGCAAAAGTTGATGATGGATACTTTCTTAGATACTCTTTTGTCTCCAAAGCCTTCAGGGTCTTTAACACAAGGAGACAACAAGTTGAGGAATCATTTCATATCACATTTGATGAAAGTATGGATGCTATTAATTTCACAAATCAATCAATGGAAGAGATTGGGATTAATGACTCATCAAGATATCATCCTGATGAGTATGAACATAGTCCCTCAAAACAGTATCAAACTGATACTGACATATCTTTTTCACATATCACCTCACAATAGGTCAATCAATAATTTGATAACAAATCAACATGTCCCTGAAGTTATACCTACTCAGGCCGAAGAATCAACTAATTCTCTCATCCATGCAGATACTGAAGGGACAATTGATGAAAATAATGACCTACCAGTCAATGAAAATCCTTCGGTAGGAAGTGATGATCCAGTACTATATACTGAACAACCAGTCCCTGATAATCATCAATTACCCACAAGCTCTAATCCAAGTCCTCAGGACAGATGGTCTAGAAAACAACACATAGAGCTTGTGGATATAATTGGTGATGTGTCTGAGGGGATGCTCATACGTAGTCAGGCTGCTAAACTCTCTGCTGCCTCAACCCATGAATGTCTATTCGTAGACTTTCTCTCTGAAATTGAACCCAAAAAGATTTCAGAGGCCCTGACACATCTAGGGTGGGTTAAGGCTATGCAAGAAGAACTCAATCAATTCCTCAGGAACAAGGTTGGAAACTTGTTCCTCTTCTTAAATGGAAATCAACTCTTGGCACAAAATGGGTGTTCAAAAACAAGACTGATGAAGACGGAATTGTTATAAAAAACAAAGCAAGGCTTGTTGTTCAGGAGTGTGGTCAGCTTGAAGGCATTGATTATGAAGAGACTTTTGCCCCTGTTGCAAGAATGGAATCCATCAGGATCTTCCTTGCCTATACATACATGAACTTCAAAGTTTTCCAAATGGATGTGAAAAGTGCCTTCCTGAATGGAAAGATCACTGAGGAAGTTTATGTGGCTGAAACTCCTAGTTTTGAGAGTTACGAGTTCCCTAACCATGTCTGTAAACTTGACAAAGCCCTATATGGACTTAAACAAGCACCAAACGCATGGTATGAAACACTCTCTACCTTCTTGATAATGAATAAATTTGTTAGGGGGAAGATAGACAATACATTGTTTATCTTCAGAACCAAGGAGGATGTTTTGCTAGTTTAAATATATGTTGATGACATCATATTCGGATCTACTAACTATGATCTTTGTAGAAAGTTTGAAAAACTCATGACAAAGAAATTTGAAATGAGTATGATGGGTGAATTAACATATTTTCTTGGATTACAAAGTATGACATCTTTGAGTGTGCTTCAGTGAAGACTCCCATGGTTCCCCTTAACAACTTAGGTCCTGCCCTCATTGGTAAACTAGTCAGTCAAACCCTATTCAGGGGAATTATTGGATCATTAATGTACCTAACAGCTACCAGGCCTAATATTCAGTTCTCAACAATTCTATGTGCAATATATCAGACCGTGCCAAAGAATCACATCTTACTGCTGTTAAACGAATCTTCAGGTACCTGAAGGGTACTCTGTAACACCCCATTTTGATAAATGGAACGTCACGCGTGATTATGGCGTGTCATTAAAGCATACAAGGATAAATGTCTAAACATTACATGACCATAAAGGAAATACCAGAATCAAACATCGGTAGTCCAAAAGTAGAACTCATCAAACACAAACATAAGTACTGTAAATGAAAGGACTAAACAATGTCCATGGAAATGAGTATCAAAGTATAGATAAAATGCATAAAGTAAAGAAGGCTAGAAAGCTTCCAATCCATATGCACGTACGCTTAAAGTCTACGAGCGTCCCTGAGTACCTGTCGTTTTGGGAACATGAAAAGGAAAACGGCTGAGCAATACGCTCAGTGCAAGGATATACAAGTATAGCATGAAATAGTATAAGCATATAAACATGAAGCAGCGGAAAAGACTAAGTCCTGGATAACCTGGTTATATCTTAGTAAAACTGGTTTTATAGTTTGAAAAGCCTTATGTTTATCTTGTAAAAACTGTTTAACATATTTTACCATTAGCCAATATAGGTCATGAAATATCAACGTGCATGAATACTTGGAGGGGTGACCTCGTCATGCAAATTAGAGGGGCTGCCTCTAATTTAATATACTCGTTTTGGGTAGGAGGGATCATCTCCTTGTGAAGGATGCAAGGCACACATCACATTCACACTGAGTAATCTGCTGAAAACATGTAACTAGGATGCACCCATACGCCCCACCTGATAATATAATAAATGGCCAAAAGCTGAAAGGGACACCACGAGCTATCACTCCGCCGTGGTGAAGTCATAACACTGGTGCCTCCAGTGTTATGGTTATGGTACCTCCATAACTAGGTGAAACTGGTCATGCATGTATATGGCTTTAGGTATTCTAATTAAACATAAGCAATTCAAAAACATATAAAACATATACTGGGGAAAACAGTTGGCTGCATACGGGAAACCCTAATAAGGAAAGAATGTCCATACTGAAAGGACGGAGAATCTGTACCTTATGTCCAGTGAACGAAGAAGACGAACGAAAGAGAGTCCTACTTCGGTATCACTAATGCTACATAAATACATACGTGTATAAGTATCTGATTACTGAGTACGTAACTGGTTTTATATCATGTCTTAGCTTGTTTTATATGTTCATGTCATGTTTTACTGATTTAAGCTTTATAATATGTTTATCATATATTCTGTCTATTCTGATTAAGTATTACTTGTATTTCATGTATTATTATACTTGTTGTGCAATAATAAGTAACTTTCTAAAAATAGCAAGTTTCCTAAAATAGAAAGTTTCCAAAAATAGAAAGTTTTCAAAAATAGAAAGTTTTCAAAAATAGAAAGTTTCCAAAAATAGAAAGTTTCCAAAAATAGAATTACTGCTTAAAATAGATAAGTTTCTAAAAATAGAAAGTTTCCATAAATAGATTAGCTGCCTTATATAAATAAGTTTCTAAAAATAGAAAGTTTCCATAATTAGATATAAGCTGGATAATTAAGCTATTTATATAAGCTTAAGTGTTTTCTGATTAATATTCCAAGTCATGTGATTATATAGTATAGTTTATTAATTATTTCATGTAAATTAAATAAAATATAGGTTAAAGTATTTAATTAAATATAACATGATTTAATTAAATAAAAAGGTAAAATACTTAGGTTAAAACATGTATTAATATTTATTAATAATATAACCTAAGTCATGTAAATTAATTAATTATAAGTCATGATTTTAATAATTAATTAATTATATAGTCTATTTAAATGGAAAAATACTTAGGTTAAAGTTCATGCATTAATAATAAAATTAATAACCTAAATCATATAAATTAAATTAATCATGTTCATGCTTTTAATTAATTTAATTTAAATCTTATAAAAATAATATAACTTGTAAAAATATTACACCTTTAAAAATAACTCATGAACCGGACCGTGTTTTTATTCTAACATGTGAACCGAACCCGTGTTTAAAACCCATGAACCGGACCCATAAACATCACCATACCCCGACCTAGGTCGGGGTTTCCCCTTGCCTTGCTGCTGCCGTGACACCATCACCACCAAACCGAGACCATATGGTCTCGGTGGTGCGAAGTAAGCCAAGCCGAGACCCCCTTGGGGCTCGGTTAGGCGTCGGCCACAACAAAACACCCCTTTAACCACTAATTGATTTAACCCCATGATTAATAACATGTTTAAATCTTGTTTTTAATTAGTTTATTAAAAACATTCATGATTTTATGTGATTAAATAAATCAAAACATAAAATAAGAGAAGTTAGGGTTTATACCGATTACGTGAAATCAAGAAGGATGAACACACAACGATCCTTGCAATAAATCAAAGACCAAAATCAAACCGAATCACCCCTTTTGGTGATGTAAACCCGGCGGCCAAAAGAAACCAAAAGGAAGAACTAGGGTTTTCTTGTTTTCTAAATTTTTGTGATTAATGAAACATGTTTTTCCCTTTTTCCCTAGTTAGTAAATTTTAAATGGCTTGGCCCATGTTTCTTGTTGTGTCCGCGGGTATGGGGCCCACATGGGGTGACCCGAACATTTTCCGTGTCTAAAATAATAGTGTGTTCTCGTGTTCGTCAATTACGTGATTTAATTAGTTATTGATCGTGACTTAATATATTTATTCGTGATCGTAATAAATATACATAGATACGTAATATTAAGCTCGTGATTAATTTACGTTCATGATTTCATGTTCGTATGTTCGTGATTATATTTATTATTGAAATAATTATCGTGTGTTCATAGGTAATAAATACTTATCGTGTTATAACACGTACGTAATACTTGTAATTCTTGTACGTGAAACGTAAACATGTTATAAAGAAAAGTTCTAATCATGTACGTACTATCGTAAGGGTACTATTCATGGTAAAATCATGCGGGTTTTACAACTCTTCCCCCCCTAAAAAGAATAATTCGTCCCCGAATTATAGATAAAGTAAACTGAAAAAGAAGAACATACCCGAATTCAAAATATGAAATGAGGGTAAGAAGCCAGGATAGGCTCCTCTGTTTCCCAAGTGGCTTCCCGCTCGGTATGATCCCTCCAAAGGATTTTGACGAATGGAATCGTCTTCCTTCTCATGACTCGTTCTTGTCTGTCAAGAACTCATTCGGGTATACAGAACCATGTGAAGGGGATGATACTGGTATCCTCTGAGTAAGGACACATGGAAAACATTATGTACATGAGAAAGCTGCGAAGGTAACGCAAAATGGTAAGATAATTCACCGACTCGTTCAATGATATCAAACGGTCCGATGATTCGAGGACTGAGCTTCCCTTTAATTCCAAAACGTCTAACACCACGTGCCGGCGAAACCTTAAGGAAAACGTGATCTCCTACGTTAAAATGTATGTCCCTACGATGCTTGTCTGCGTAGCTCTTCTGACGTGACCGTGCTTCTTGAAGTTTCTGCTTAGCTACTGCGACCCTCTCATTAGTCAGCTCTATGATTTCTGGTCCTTCAAGTGTTCGCTCGCCAACCTGATCCCATCAGATTGGGGCGCGACACTGCTGCCATACAACATCTCGAAAGGAGCACACTTGATACTTGCGTGCCAACTGTTGTTGTATGCAAACTCCACTAAACAGATGTAATCGTCCCAATCACCCGTCCATTCCAACACACATGACCTCAACATGTCTTCTAATGTCTGAATCGTTCGCTCTGACTGCCCGTCTGTTTGAGGATGAAAAGCAGTGCTAAGCTTAAGTTGTGTACCCTAAGCTTTCCGCAGACTTTTCCAGAATCGGGAAGTGAAACGAGGATCTCTGTCTGAGACGATGCTGGATGGATCACTGTGAAGTCTCATGATCTCCCTTCTGTAAGTATCGACGAGTTTACTGACCGAATCTTCCTCGTGGATCGGTATGAAATGAGCTGATTTGGTAAGTCGATCGACGATAACCCAAATTGCATCGTGTTTCCTCTTAGTCGGCGGAAGACCAGTAACAAAATCCATGGTGATTTTGTCCCACTTCCACTCTGGAATATCTAACGGTTGAAGAAGACCGCCAGATCGCTGATGCTCGATCTTAACCTGCTGGAAGGTAAGACATTTGGAGACGTAAGTAGCAACATCCTGTTTCATACCACTCCACCAAAAATACTGCTTGATGTCATGGTACATCTTGGTCGAAATAGGATGTATAGAGAATGAGGAGCTATGAGCCTCAGCTAACAAGGCTTCCCGGAGTTCTTGATCATCAAGAACACAAAGTCTCGTGCCTTGCCATAAGATACCATCTGCATCTACTCGAAATTCTGTCTGCTTCTCCAAATTTTGAATTATCGCCCAGATTTCTCCATCATCTTTCTAAGCTTCCTTGATCTTAGAGAGTAACTCGGGTTCTACTCTAAGATTAGCCCAGTAACCGTGCTGTCCACGTACCATGATCTCTATGTCTAGTCGCTCCAAGTCTCTTATGATTTCCTCCTCAATCTCAACGCCGTTGATCATTCCAGACTTTCTGCTAAGTGCATCTGCCACTACATTCGCCTTGCCGGGATGATACTGCAGATTAATGTCATATCCTTCAACAGCTCTAACCATCTTCTCTGTCTCATGTTCAATTCACGCTGATTGAAGATATACTTCAAGCTCTTGTGGTCCGTGAAAATGTCACATGATTCTCCATATAAGTAGTGCCTCCATATCTTCAATGCAAACACGACTGCTGCAAGTTCCAAGTCATGCGTAGGGTAATTTTCCTCATAAGGATTAAGCTTCCGTGAAGCGTACGCGATCACTTTCCCATGTTGCATGAGAACACAACCAAGTCCCTTCCCCGATGCATCACTATAGATTTGAAATACACCCGTACCAGATGGGATAGTAAGAATAGGTGCAGATACTAAATTCTGCTTCAGGTCTTCAAAGCTTTTCTCTCGTTCTTCAGTCCAGACGAATTTCTCCCATTTCCGCATCAGTTTGGTCAATGGTAGTGCTAAGCGGGAAAAGTTCTCCACGAACCTACGGTAATAGCCAGCTAAGCCTAGGAAGCTGCGGACTTCAGTCGCTGATGTCGGCCTCGGCCACTTAGTAATAGCCTTAACCTTCGCTGGATCCATAGTGATTCCTTCTACTGATACAGTGTGACCTAAGAATGCCACCTTGTCTAACCAGAACTCACACTTGGAGAATTTAGCATACAGCTGCTTCTGGCGAAGAATCTTTAGTACTGTACGAAGATGGTCTTCGTGTTCCTCCTTGGACTTAGAGAAAAATCAGGATGTCATCGATGAAGACAATGACAAACTTGTCCAGAAATTCATGGAAGATTCTGTTCATCAAATCCATGAACACTGCTAGAGCATTGGTAAGGCCAAATGGCATGACTACAAATTTGTAGTGGCCATAGCGTATACGGAAAGCAGTCTTGGCGATGTCCTGCTCCTTAACCCGTAGCTGATGATAGCCTGACCTTAGATCAATCTTGGAGAAATGTTTGGCCCCTTGGAGTTGGTCAAACAGATCATTTATACGTGGGAGTGGATACCTATTCCTGATGATAATCTTGTTTAGCTCGCGATAGTCTATGCAAAGACGCATACTGTCGTCCTTCTTCTTAACAAATAAGACTGGTGCGCCCCATGGAGATGCGCTCGGTCGAATAAAGCCTCGTTCCAGAAGTTCTTGCAGTTGATCCTTCAGCTCCTTTAACTCTATGGGAGCCATGCGATAAGGAGCCTTGGAAATCGGCTCAGCTCCTGGGATGAGCTCGATATTAAATTCTACTTCACGTGCAGGTGGTATGCCCGAAAGTTCTTCTGGAAATTCTGACACTATCGGCTGATCCTGAATTGATGGGAATTCAGTATCCATGTCATGAACCGTAGCTAGATAACCCTCACAGCCATGTGAAAGTAGTGCACGTGCTTGTAGGGTTGATATGATTTGTACAGACCTGTCGGGTACGAACCCGTTGTGAATGTACTCTGGCGCATTAACATCACCGAAGATGACTCGATATGAATGGCATTCTATGGTAGCATGATGCTTGGATAGCCAATCCATGCCCAAAATCATGTCAAAGTCATTCATGTCCAGCGGAAGTGCGTCAACAGGACGAACCTTGTCGTCAAACTCTAGGGGAAGACTCTTGTACACATGGGTTATATGTACAAAGTCTCTCAAGGGCGTGAAAATACTGAGTCTATTCTCTAGTGGAATGGGGAGCATCCTAACATTCTTGGCATAAGTAGTAGAAATGACCGAGTGAGTAGCACCCGTATCAAACAGAACACATGCAACTTGACCATACATATACAAGATTCTAGTGATGGTACCTGTAGACTTGTTGTCCAGATCGCGAGATGTCATGTAAACGTGCCCAGTAGTAGGAGGCGGCTTGGTATCAGCATGTCCCGATGTGCCCTCCATCTCGCCCTTGCGGTAGTCCTTCATGCGATGGCCAGGAAGACCACACTTGAAGCATGCGTCACTGTCGCGGCGACATGGCCCTGGGTGCCTACGGTGGCAAGTAGAGCAAAGAGGATGAGTATATCCTCCAGCAGGTGTCCTGGCTGGCTGAGAACCTGATAAAATATTATACATGAGACATGATAATAGGGTACAAAAGACAATGCGGATAATCGTAAGATTGAATGCCAGTGATAGCTGGACGGTTAGGCTGTGAACCTCTCTGGTTCTGGTCCCTACCCTTACCATGATTCCTGGTAGAAGATTTGCTAATGTGTCAGAATTAAGAATCATAACATGTAATCATAAGAAAATGCGTAAGTATAAGGACCTGCTGTTGTTAGAGTGTCCAGCGTTGTTATGGTAATTATCATTACCGCCACGCTTATCCGTAGCAGAACGGTCGTTAGTCTGACCATTTCCCTTGGGCTGATTAGGCTGTTGCTGAGTAGCCGGCTGAGACCGGTCCCAGTCTTCTGCCTGGAAGATACAATTTAAAGAGATGAAATATTGACATATACTGAAAGAATACGAATTGGTCACCGCTAGAGTACGAATGTTTACCTCTTATCGGGTCTCTCTGCTTCCCTGAACTCATCTCCCTCCTGCAGCATCTCCAGCTTACGTGCCGCATCGGCCACTTGTGCTACCGTGTTAAACATAACACCTTTTAAGTTATTGGCATTCATTGGAGAAAGGGCCCAACGATAATGTTGTGCCTGCTCTTCAGTGGTGCCCGCAGCTGCTCTCAGGACACCGATGAATCGAAGGAAACGCTGCATGAAGTCATTGTCGTTTTCCTTCGGTCGCTGTCTAATGGTGTAGTACTCTCTCATGAGCCTATTCCTTCCTTCCGTGGGGAAAATGCTAGGCGGGGGAGGATAGTTGTCATTCTGATGAAGGATGTCTTGTAAATCTACATTGGCAGCTGCAACCATCTCCCAGATATTGTTTGTGTTTGCCATCTGACAGTATGACATAAAATACATGATTAAACTGATTAAAACATAAACTATATACATGAAAAAAAAATTATACCAATAAATCATGAGAAAATTTTTATGTAGGAAACTTTGTACATGAATGCATGATGCAGTTTTATGAAAACTTTTGTATGCGCGAGAGTGAACGCCTATGGTCAGTTCACTCAAAATAAAAGACATGGCGAGGGGACGCCTATGGGTTGGTCCCAAATTTAAAAGTTTTGATAAAACACATGCGACTAAATAGGGCCAGTCCTGTACCAACCATTACTTAGTCATAAACCTGCGACAATGACATATATACGTATGCATGAAAATGATAAATACATGAAAACCGACTGTCAGTTCTAGGAAGACCATAGTGACTACCCACTAATCACAGGTCATGTTTTGAGAGCCTACAGGTCGAATCCTTGGCTCTGATACCATAATTGTAACAACCCATTTTGATAAATGGAACGTCACGCGTGATTATGGTGTGTCATCAAAGAATACAACGATAAATGTCTAAACATTACATGAACATAAAGGAAATACCGGAATCAAACATCGGTAGTCCAAAAGTAGAACTCATCACACACAAACATAAGTACTGTAAATGAAAGGACTAAACAATGTCCATGGAAATGAGTATCAAAGTATAGATAAAATGCATAAAGTAAAGAAGGCTAGAAAGCTTCCAGTCCATATGCACGTACGCTTAAAGTCTACGAGCATCCCTGAGTACCTGCCGTTTTGGGAACATGAAAAGGAAAACGGCTGAGCAATACGCTCAGTGCACGGATATACAAGTATAACATGAAATAGTATAAGCATATAAACATGAAGCAACGGAAAAGACTAAGTCCTGGATAACCTGGTTATATCTTAGTAAAACTGGTTTTATAGTTTGAAAAGCCTTATGTTTATCTTGTAAAAACTGTTTAACATATTTTACCATTAGCCAATATAGGTCATGAAATATCAACGTGCATGAATACTTGGAGGGGTGACCTCGTCATGCAAATTAGAGGGGCTGTCTCTAATTTAGTATACTAGTTTTGGGTAGGAGGGATCAGCTTATTGTGAAGGATGCAAGACACACATCACATTCACACTTAGTAATCTGCTGAAACATGTAACTAGGATGCACCCATACACCCCACATGATAATATAATAAATGGCCAAAAGCTGAAAGGGACGCCACGAGCTATCACTCCGCCATGGTGAAGTCATAACACTGGTGCCTCCAGTGTTATGGTTATGGTACCTCCGTAACTAGGTGAAGTTGGTCATGCATGTATATGGCTTTAGGTATTCTAATTAAACATAAGCAATTCAAAAACATATAAAACATATACTGGGGAAAACAGTTGGCTGCATACAGGAAATCCTAATAAGGAAAGAATGTCCATACTGAAAGGACAGAGAATCCGTACCTTATGTCAAGTGAACGAAGAAGACGAACGGAAGAGAGTCCTACCTCGGTATTACTAATGCTACATAAATACATACGTGTATAAGTATCTGATTACTGAGTACGTAACTAGTTTTATATCATGTCTTAGCTTGTTTTATATGTTCATGTGATGTTTTACTGATTTAACCTTTATACTGTGTTTATCATATATTCTGTCTATTCTGATTAAGTATTACTTGTATTTCATGTATAATTATACTTGTGTAATAATAAGTAACTTTCTAAAAATAGCAAGTTTCCTAATATAGAAAGTTTCCAAAAATAGAAAGTTTCTAAAAATAGAAAGTTTCCAAAAATAGAATTACTGTTAAAATAGATAAGTTTCTAAAAATAGAAAGTTTCCATAAATAGATTAGCTGCCTTATACAAATAAGTTTCTAAAAATAGAAAGTTTCCATAATTAGATATAAGCTGGATAATTAAGCTAATTATATAAGCTTAAGTGTTTTCTGATTAATATTCCAAGTCATGTGATTATATAGTATAGTTTATTAATTATTTCATGTAAATTAAATAAACTAAAGTTTAAAGTATTTAATTAAATATAACATGATTTAATTAAATAAAAAGGTAAAATACTTGGGTTAAAATATGTATTATTATTTATTAATAATATAACCTAAGTCATGTAAATTAATTAATTATAAGTCATGATTTTAATAATTAATTAATTATATACTCTATTTAAATGGAAAAATACTTAGGTTAAAATTCATGCATTAATAATAAAATTAATAACCTAAGTCATGTAAAATAAATTAATCATGTTCATGCTTTTAATTAATTTAATTTAAATCTTGTAAAAATAATATAACTTATAAAAATATTAAACCTTGAAAAATAACTCATGAACCGGACCGTGTTTTTATTCTAACATGTGAACCGAACCCGTGTTTAAAACCCATGAACCGGACCCGTAAACATCACCATACCCCGACCTAGGTCGGGGTTTCCCCTTACCTTGCTGCTGCCGTGACACCATCACCACCAAACCGAGACCATATGGTCTCGGTGGTGCGAAGTAAGCCAAGCCGAGACCCCCTTGGGGCTCGGTTAGGCGTCGGCCACAACAAAACACCCCTTTAACCACTAATTGATTTAGCCCCATGATTAATAACATGTTTAAATCTTGTTTTTAATTAGTTTATTAAAAACATTCATGATTTTATGTGATTAAATAAATCAAAACATAAAATAAAAGAAGTTAGGGTTTATACCGATTACGTGAAATCAAGAAGGATGAACACACAACGATCCTTGCAATAAATCAAAGACCAAAATCAAACCGAATCACCCCTTTTGGTGATGTAAACCCGACGGCCAAAAGAAACCAAAAGGAAGAACTAGGGTTTTCTTGTTTTCTAAATTTTTGTGATTAATGAAACATGTTTTTCCCTTTTTCCCTAGTTAATAAATTTTACATGGGCTTGGCCCATGTTTCTTGTTGTGTCCGCGGGTATGGGGCCCACATGGGGTGACCCGAACATTTTCCGTGTCTAAAATAATAGTGTGTTCTCGCTTTCGTAAATTACGTGATTTAATTAGTTATTGATCGTGACTTAATATATTTATTCGTGATCGTAATAAATATACATACATACGTAATATTAAGCTCGTGATTAATTTACGTTCATGATTTCATGTTCGTATGTTCGTGATTATAATTATTATTGAAATAATTATCGTGTGTTCATACGTAATAAAGACTTATCGTTTTATAACACGTACGTAATACTTGTAATTCTTGTACGTGAAACGTAAACATGTTATATAAGAAAAGTTCTAATCATGTACGTACTATCGTAAGGGTACTATTCATGGTAAAATCATGCGGGTTTTACATACTCCATCACTAGGTCTATGGTATCCTCGTTGCTCAGGCTTCGATCTTAATGGATACTCAGACTCAAACTACGCAGGCTGCAATATGGATAGAAAAAGTACCTTAGGTGCATGTCAATTCCTAGGTGGCAAGATAGTATGTTGGAGTGCAAAGAAACAGCAGTCAAGTGCAATGTCCTCTACTGAGACTGGATATGTGGCGGCAGTTGGTTGTTGTGCAAACATCCTTTGGATGAAAAGTCAACTCAGGGACTATAATGTGGAATATAAAGTAGTCCCCATATTTTGTGACAACACCAGCGCAATTGCCATATCCAACAATCTAGTCCTACACTCAAGGACTAAACACATAGACATAAGATATCACTTCCTCAGGGACCATATCTTGAAAAGAGATATTTAATTACACTTCATTCCCACTGAATATCAGCTGGCTGATATTTTCACTAAACCTTTGGATGAACCAACGTTCACTAGACTGAAAGCTGAACTTGGTATGCTAAACATTGATTAATCAGGCTCCCTGATGACTTGATGTTCAGTCTGGTGTACATTCATAATCTTCTCCCTGAGTAAATATATCTTACTGTCTTCACCCTTGACACTGAGGTATATTAAATGATGTAACTAAATGCTCTAAGGATTTAGTTACTTAATATCCTTGGTTGGTGACTCATAATTTTATAAGGGACAAATATTCCCTTGAATAAATGTCATTACCCAGTAAAGGGGTCACAAAATGTCAAGGATCACACTAAGCATTAAATGCTTGCTCTTTTCAAGATAAATCCGTTGCGAAAACGTCCTTTCAACTGCACATGACCCCACTTCATCTCTACAAAAAGCGTTATCATTGCAGGACCGAAACAGTTGCCAAAAAAGGGGAACCACTTGTACATTTCATTAAATGCGGATGTGAAAAGAAATTCAAAGTTAGAAATTATAACAAATAAATTCACTTTCACATCTGAGCCTATAAATACCCAAACATCAACACAAGCACACACACAAAGATTTTAGCAAACTTACTCTGCCAAAATAATCTCTCAAAGAGAAGTGTGTGTGTGTTCAAACATTGTTTCCAGAAAAGTGTATTTGAAAGGTAATCATATTGATCACTCGTTTTGTTGTTATATAGTATACATACAAGCTATCAAAGTTACTTGGTGTTCGATCATTTGATTTTCTTCTAGAGTTCAAAAGTTTGCATTAAGTCACTTGGTGATCTATTGTTGCATTATAACAAGAAACAAGTCTTGGTTTGATTCCCACAAAGTGCCATAGTCCTTTTGTAGGATTATGTAAATCTTGATTAATCTAGAGAGAAAAAGAGATAGAAAGAGATGGTGATATCACACACACACACTTGAGAGAGAAAGTATCAAAATACACACTTTTACTATGTAAGATAATGAATGAACCACACCCTCTCCAACTAAGGAGAGGGTTTATATACCCAAGCCCATGAGATGGGCTTGGGCTTACAAGTTAGGCCGACCATACATGTCATGGACCGGGCTTTTCTTTGTTTAATTAATGTAAAGTAACTAGACTACGAGCTACTACTTAATATATTGTCGGAGTGACCGAATCTTCCTAATACGTAAAAACATATTTCCAACAATCTCCCCCTAAGGGAGGTCACTCCAAACAAGGGTTTTACCCGAGTTATAATATTAAAATAAACCTAGCATACTGTGCTTGTCTTGGGCTCGTAGTCTTTGTCTTTTTTTCTTTTCTGGTGAACATGTTGATGTGATCTTTGATATCAATCTTGAGCATTAATCTCTCGCCTTGATCTTGTGCATCCATCACTTGTGAAATTCGCCTCTTTGTGACTTCATGTCCCACATACTTATACCCTTGTAATTCTTGAAAGCTTCAGAGTTCGATACATCGGAAGACTTGACTTTTAGGCTTTCTTGAATTTGTTGAAGTATTAAGTGCATAAACTATAATCATGCGGGGACGACTTCTTCTCGGACACCGCAACACCACTGTCTTCAAATGTAGTAACATAAGTAGATACAAACGAAATGGCTTTGAACATTTCATTCTAGTTCGGTAGCATTTTACCTTCGATCGATGAAGACCGTTGAATGATATAAAATATCGTACTTGTGGCAGGTAGTTTCAATTAAGAACCTCCTTTACAAGATTTCGCGGGTAAACCAGTTCTCTTTACTCGACCATCCAAAGCTGACTGCGAACGTAAAGAGTGTATTATTTGGATGAAATTATCCGCATGATTAAAGTCGTCAATTCTGATTCCTAGAACAAGTTTGATTCATTAAAGAATCGCACCATCGTTGCTTTCCATTTGTCACGATCTTGATTCATATAGAATCTTGCAAGTTACCTACCACGTGCTGTTTGAGGTTAACACTTGAAGGATTTCCACTCATCACTATGAACACTAAGGTGTCACTCTGAGTATTCTGGCAAGATCACTAAGATACTGCGTAGAGGCCTGGAATGTGTTTAAATTCAGTGATAAATTAAACCATTGTTGCTTTCTAGTTATCATAAGTTTGATTCATAAAGAATCGCACAAGTCACCTACCATGATCTTTTTAATGTTCGCTCAAGAAGGATTTCCATCTTCATCGTAAATACTTGCGTATTACTCGGATGTTCAGGCAAGATCATGAAGATTTTACGTAGGAATCTTAATATCTTTCTTACTTTTCACAGTGTGTGAAGAAGCAAGGAAATATGGAAGTGTGTCCTAATGAGATATTTGATGATCTCAAATGGCTCTAGATTCGATCGTGGATTTTGGATTTTTTGTTATCGGAGGCTGGAGAGGAGTGCTACCATTTCAATATCAATATATTCAGAGTGAATAAATCGATAGATAATGCGTTGTCTCCGTGTGAATTAAACAAATACCTTTTGAGAGATATCTGAGTTAGCTGGGATGGGTTGTGCATTGCATCACTGGGTCCATGATGTCTATCTTCAATAACATATGAGTTGACCCGGTTTTTACCTAAGGTTGTAAGGAGGGCTGCTTTCTTTTCACCCTTTATCTTTACAATTCTTTTTCATTCTTCAACCCCTTCAATGCTTACCAATACGTCATAACTAGCACCTTGTGATTGTTCTAGTGCTAACTTAAGTACATGGTCGGCATTCATCTACGTTCACAATATTTCCCCATCTTTCCTAAGGACTACTATTTCTATCTATGGAATGTCCTTGGGAAGATTTCTTCGGTTTAGGAATCCTACCATCCTTATGTCACCACAATCTTCATCGTCGTGAAATAAATGGGTTTAGGGTAAGTATATGTCACCATGAAAATCCGTTTTTGATATAGAAAATCCATTTTGCTCCCCCTTAACATATGCCACGATATCCAAAAACATTTTACACATGTCGGGATGAGCTATCACGTTATGTCAAACCATTTTTTATTAATCATTTCCCATATCAAATCACATTTTCTCCCCCATATTAAAAATATTAACCTAACCGATATTTTTGGATATCAATTGATTTAATGAAGTTTTAACAAAGTTTTTGGGAAGAAAAATGCAAATCCGTTTAATCTCCATGAGACCAATTTGTGAGATATGATATCGATTTGAAAAATGATCACATATTCACCATATTAGAATGAATTGACAAGGTTGGACCTGATTGATGAGAACATCATATGATAAGATCAAATGGTTCTTGTCGGTAAATGTTGGCCGCCTCGTCACGTTTGAAGTCATCTCTTGACACCACATGTACGATTGGTATTTTTGTCTTGACACCAATCAGTGAACCTGGCACTCTCGGCATCCAAGATTCTGAATGCTTGACAATTTATCCCCCTCAATTGTTGACCCGTGTTCTATTGAAAGAGATGTAGTCGTTGGTTGAGTAGTCGCATCGTCGAGTATGTAGATACCAATTGTAAATTGCTATGGTTGTAGAGATGATAACTTCATAAAAACAAGATTTCTCTTGTTTTAACAAATAAATGCACTAATGCGTACATATATTCGTGTTAGATTGTGTTATAACATAAACACAATCCCTTACATGGTTATAAAGTAAACCAGGCCCGAGAAAATTAATTCTCGTTGTTGAGTCAAAGCTTTCATAAGAAATACTTGACTTAAATATGAAAAGCGGGTTGCACTCTGAAATAACTACAAGCCATATAGGCATGTTTTATGAAATAATTACAACTTTTGTACGAACTCTATTTATGGCGCCGTGTCAATATTAATCAACATTTCTAAGGCCGTAAATATTATCGTCCCAAAAGACATGCCTTTGAAAAAATAAAGTAAAATACTTTTGGATTTTTCTGAATTTTTTCAATTTTTATGGTTTTTATATGGTTTTATATTTTTGTATTTTGCTTTTGTAGATAAAAATATAAACAATATATACAGATGATCACCAAGGATACGGAGAATAATTTACCACCATTATTCTTTCGTTTCATCTACCAATTCCTTTAGAGTCTCAGGCGAGAAAGTTCTCAAACCTAGCTTGTCGGCCAAAAATTCAATTCGAGCGCGATCTAAATCTTTCGTGAAAATATCCGCCAATTGATACTCAGATCTGACAAAGTAAAGCTCGATCACTCCATTTTCCACTTGCTCCTTGATAAAGTGGTAGTGAATGTCTATATGCTTCGACCGGGAGAACTGAACGTTGTTGCAGCATAAGGCAATTGCACTTTTGTTGTCGCAATACATCGGAATTTTGTTGAAACCTAGACCATAGACGGTTAATTGCGATCTCATCCAAAGAATTTGAGCACAACAACCGGACATAGCTATGTATTCTGCTTTCGTACTTGAAATTGCAGCGTAATATTTGTCTTTTAAATTCGTTTTTCTCGACTTAATCCGAATTGATTTAACGTTTTCAAGCAACGACTTAATTGTTTTTGGTGAATAATAGCTTGATTGGTATTTAAGCTACTTTGACAAATAAAGCTCCTAAAAATGTAAACTAATGACTATACTACTACATATACATACTACACTAAAAACATTTAGCAAATACCACATTTAAATGCACAAACTGTAGAAATAGAAAATAAAAATTACCAATGAATTAAATTCTAAAATGTAAAATACAACATTTATACTACAAATTCAAAATGGACATATTAAACTAAATATATTTTTTATAAAAGTAAATGTAATCTATTTTTGGTTAAAACTCTCAAATGTGAAAATCTGAAACAGAAATCAAATGGGCCCAAGTCCAGCTAGCAAACCCATCAAAACCCAAAAGTCCAACAAGCCTATAATGGAACTATTAACACATATAGTAGAAAGGACTACTAGCGGAACCAAATTAACTACCAAGGGCTAACAGACTAACAAAATTACTAATTGTAGACTGTGACTATCACAACTAGTATCAAAGTAAAGAACTGAAGTTGTACATCGACCTAAACTTTTGCAAATGCAAATTCACTACAGACCACTTGATATATTCTTAGCTCTTTTGAATAAAAATCCTATTTTCTTTTGCCGAAAAACTTGACTCTATATTACAACTAATGAATTGAATTAATACTTTTTACCACTTCAAAACTATGGTTCATTAAAGGATAAACTAACGCTACCACTCAATCTGGATGATATATAATGGATCACCAAACACCGCTATAACAGAAACAAGTAATGCCATCTATATCATATTGATCACGGCTCAATTCTAAAAACATATCGCAAGCAGATAAGCAAAACTCATTATACTAAGGTTATACTATCGAATTTACACCTGCAGTTTATACTACATAGTTGCAAAAAAAATTGTAAAGTAAAAGTACCAAACATGTACTAGGCATCAAACATGTACTACACAAATATAAAACTACGCTCACACTTCAAACTATCAAATAGCAGTTTATACTATTTATGTGCAGAAATAAAAAATGTGCTTAACCTTCTCATCCGAAGACAAAACCGTTGATGGCGAAGGTTAGCGCTGAGCTACCTTATCCATCTACTACTTCTTATCTCAAACACCAATTTAAAACTAAGCTCGACTCCTTGAAAACAGGAACCTGCAAAAATAAAGGTTGTGGGAACGAAATAAAGTGCTAACTTGTTAAGCGACAAGATTAACATAATAAATTATGATCACCAGCTTATTCTCGATAAGCAATGATTTGCGTATATGACCAGCAGAATCAAGCACACTTTCTGAATAGAACTAGGACTACTCTTAACTTTGATGATTAAAACTAAAAGATCGATTGCAAACTAAGGACTCAAAAACGATATCTAAACTGGATTCAATCAATGAACAATGATGCTTTGTGTAAACTTAACTATCATATTTGTAACTATCTGATTATAATTTATAATGCTCAAAGAATAGCTTCTCATCAGCTTATGAAATCAGTAACTTGTAAACAAAATTATAATCTGCTAATCATCAAACAGTAACTCAACGAATCTCAACTATTGCGTGAACATTAAATTAATAGAACCCAAGTATTACTTGAACAGTAATGAACAACATTTTAACAGAACCTTACTATTACGTTACCAGCGAATCAATGATTTAACCAGCTAAAAATAATCAAGGTTTAACAGAATATCATTATATTGAGAAAGATTTTAGAAGAAAATCAACACTAATTCATAAGCTCATTATGAGCTAATGGTCTACCAGCTTTTGAGAAAATTTCAAAAGGAAAGAGGAGTTTGAAAGCTTAAAGAAGAACAACAGATTCCATTAATGGCAGAATTAGTTACACTTATAATAGAAATCTTAACCAAATTTGTTACGAAAGATTAACTAGTAACAAAACAGATTGAGAGTACAAGAGTAACTATTTTGAGAATTAAACTGACTACTCCTAATCTAACTAACTGTGTGTAAATAACACCTAAACTGACCATTTACAAATGAAGAGATATCCCGGTATTTATAGACGTCGAGAAGAGGTTAATGACGTGGTCTGACCAATCAGAAGATATCACCTGGACCTCTAGGGTTCTTCAATCTTCATTCCAGAATTGGGCGTTTCTTTAATACTTGATCTTGATCAAATCAGCTGGTCTCATCTTGTAGAACATGGAATGATGAAAAACTTTTCCCCTTTGCGTTTTTCTTGAATTCTCCCTCATATCCCTCGAAACCGATTTGAGAAGTATGGAGGAAACCATCGTTGTTTTTCTGTTCTTCTCTTTTTCTCTTTCTTCATTTTGATGAAGAAGTCAGGAAAAAGTCTTAACAAATATATTTCTTCCTTCTTTCTTTTTAGTCCCTCAATTATTAGATCTTTGTCATTTGTAACTTTAAACCCTTTTAAGCTTAATACAATTTGTACTTTAAATCCCCAAGTTTTGTAGTATCTTCAAATATGGTCCTCTTCAGCTATCTTCTGATCTTTTCTTTAGATAAAAACCGAGAAAACACATGTTTGCTCCATAATGTATCATTTTTCCTGAAAACACATAAAGGCAAAATACCCACGTAATTCTGATAATTTACAGTTTAAAATAATTTATTCGTCTGTGCTTTAAGTGGTTTTTAGGTTAAAACTTGATGAGTGTTTTCACACTTATTAACTCCCCTCCACTTGACCATTGCCATGGACTCATGCAATGCAGTATTTTAAAGCTCTAGATTACAGTTTTCGCATAACTAATCCACCTTGGCCCTTTTATGATTTAATATATTATACTATGTTATATGATGCATTATTTTGATTTTTACAATGTAATGCAATAAAAACAATTTTATTTATATATTTTTGACTTTTTCTTGAAATGATCTTGGTGAAATAACTCATAAAGAAATCATTGACTTTAATTAGGGCTTTGTTACCATGAACACTTATCATCCTCAAGTTTCACTTTCCCCATACCAAGCTTAAAAACGAGATCATTGTTATTCATAAGTGAAAGTGCATCGACTTATTCATACAAATTAATTGTGTTACCATTATACCCCCACTTATTATGCCTCTAAGACCGGTTATTATTTGAGCAAATTGCTTTTGGGAAAATTTTTCATTATTTAAAGCGTGAAATATGAGAAATATAAAATCTAAAAATAAGGAAGCACGGTTTTAATCCTAAGTAACCATCTTATCCATTACTTGAAAAACCGCCCACAATTAATATAAGTCCGACCCAAAATAATAAGTCATTCGTCTTATGTATAAGATCCTTATGTCATGCATTAATAGGTAGCTACACACTCGCTAAGGAAAGAAAAATGAAACTCACGCAATAATTTATATCCGCTGCCGTTTTGAGACCTTGGATCTTCAATCCCGCAACTCGTCAAGATAATATTGGATTGGAGCAACTATTAAATCCCCGCAACCCTTGTGAGAGTAATATTGGAATTCAATAGCTACTATAATTAACACTTCACTGCCCCCTCTTGGGAGTCTTGTATAATTATTATTTTTTTCTTTTTTTCTTTTTTTTCTCTTTTTTTCTAGCCACTCATTTTTTTATAAGCCGCTCTTATTTTTCTTTATTCCTCACAAATAAAATGAAAAGAATAAAAGGAAAAACACCCGCTAAATATTAAGTATGACATAAGTCTAGTACACATAAAACGTTCTAACTTAGAATCTTAAGACGTACTTATACCAACCACGAATGATAAGTCAAAAATGCATAAGAGACTACAAACCAATTAAAACCGTTCTTGATTATTTATTAATAATATATACATGCTTTGACAAGAAAGTAAAGGTTACGAAAGGGGATATAAAAGCCACAACTAATTAATATGAGGTTTATCTAGCCCTCTACATTTACTTCAAACTCTATCATTTCTCGTTCTCCACAATTTAAAATCTCAAATAATGAGACTCGTGGATGCTTAGCCTAATAAACCAATAAAGGTCTACATGGTTAAGGATACTAGCTAGAGTAAGCTTGGATCAAACTCGGGTTGAGTCAAAATATTCATGGTGGGCCTATTATGTCAAAGATTCCTAAATTTGTTAAACCATATCCTTTATTATATTTTTTCCTTTTTATATATTTTTGATGAAAAATAAAAGAAGAAATATATACAATGTAAATGTGTTATAAAAATGTAAAATGATTAATGCAAAAATTATGAATGCATATTTTTGGTGGCCAAAGTAGATAAAAAATTTGAAAAATGTTTGAAAAATTAATTTTCCCAATTATCATGAAGGCAAGGCAATGGTCTAGGTAAGGTCACTTATATAGAAGTCTCCCCTACACTTAAGATAAACATTGTCCTCAATGTTTAAGAGTATTGGAGTGTAAACTGCCCTACACTTATGACATTGCTTACTTTGCTTAACTCGAGCTAAGGAAGAGACAACTAAAGTGAATTCATTTTAAGCACAATGTTTTGAATATCACAATAGCAAAAACTCATCGAATTGAACCGGATACACGGGCCTCCTCCATAAGCTCCATGAATGAAATAAGAGAGAGCAACCCTTGAAACAAACACCAAAAGACGAAGAAAGTCCACCCTCCACTTCAACTCTACTATAACACCCTCTTATTAAACCTAACCTATTTAGATGTACTCTACATTTTCTAACCTAGTTATTCAATGCTTGATTTTTTTGTACCCTAAGTCTCTAGCTCGACTCGGCCCCGAATTAGGTTGTCCTTAGGGAAACCATCATGGAGAATAAATGATATCCACTTTGAAGCACATCTCACATGATACACTTAAACTTAAGTCGTTTCCATTTACTATAATATTTACAATATTCGCCTCGATAAATGGAAAGGTCCAACGTGTCTCAAGTTTGTCCAACATACGAATCTCTCATATAGAAACCACACCAGGATCAAAGATATAATTTCCATCTCTACACGTGAACAACTCTAAAGTAGGTAGTATCAACAAATTAAGCTCATACGAGAAGCCCATATCAATAGAAGTCACACTCTTAAGTGGAGTAGATGAAAACTAATATTTCCCAAACATACGAATCAAGGGTCAAAAACCTTTTCCTTCATAAGAAAATAAAAAGATGAGCTCGTGTCAACCATATGATATTACATCTTAGTTATCAAAGCATCATGAGATAATGAAAGTGTAGGAATCAAAACATTCATAACAAGTATAGCAATGTGGTGCTTTTCATCATCATCAATAGGTGGGGGAATCTTCCATAGAAGACATAGTGAAAGGAGGATCAAGAGTAATAGTGTCTTGTGGTGGAGGTGTAGGCTCTATATTCCCAAAAAGCATGTTCTCAATAAGACGAATATCCTCTTCCCAATTAGAAACACAATCATCGACCTCTAAATCAGTATTAGCAAGAGCAGACTCTATGATGGCATCAATATCCATAAGATCGTCCATATCAAAGGTTTTGGGTTCTAAAGGTGCCTTAGAAGAGGTATCAATACAAAACTTGTCACATGGTTCATCGGAAACACCCTCAAGCTCTCTTGGGATTGGGATAAGGTTCTCAACACTAGAGGCAGTTAAGTCATCTGAATCGGTGTTTGTATCAGTGCTAAGAGGCTCGTCCCCCATGGTTAAAGAGTTGTTGGGTTCCATGTAAGGTAAAGGTGATGAAGGTGTGTCATCATTGAGCGTCATACAAATTTAAGGTTTGTCATCATCGTCACAGAAGAATCGATAAGGCATACGAGCACGAGTAGCAAGATATTCTTCGTCTTCCTTTGTATCAATATTAAAGAGTAAATCATCTAAATTTTTCTTGAGGAAACCAGAGGAATTGTTCAACGATTCACTATACATATCACAGATTTTCTTGTTATTAAATCGGTTTTTCCTTGCATTATCCTTAAGAGACTTAATTTCCTCCCTTAACCATCGAGACTCTTCGTTTATTTCCTCGGGGCTCATTTTTTTCTTACGAGTAAGAGCCTTTGAAATATATTCATTGTCACTTTGTAGTTGCTCGAGTATAAAATAAAACTCATTGGAAACATTAGGGGCATAAGAAGGCGGATCCCTTGGTCGACAATCATAACCATAATGGGGATTTTTTCCACAAAACTCGCACATGTAAGTCGAAGAATAGGGTGGAGGTGGATTTTCATAATTAGGTGGATTATAGTTTTGAAAAGAGCCTTGATTATGAAATGTCTCTTGATTATAACCTTTAAAATTCCCTTCATTTTGAAAACCCTTATAATGTGAAAATCCTTGATTTTGAAAAGTATCTTGATTATAGCATTGAAAATTTTCATCATTTTGAAAGCCTCCATAATTGGAAAATTCTTGATTATGAAAGGTTTCTTGATTATTGCCTTGAAAATTATCATCATTTTGAAAACCTTCATTATTTGAAAATCCTTGGTTTTGGTATGGCTCATTAAAGTTTTGATCTTGAAATTATGGTGGAGGTTGTGATGAAAAACCGGAATATATAACGTGTCGTCACAAAAATCACGCTATGGAAATCTTCTCATACATAAATTCGCTTACCAATCAATGTGGCACGACGGGGATCAACCGTCAAGGCGCGAACGGGGGTGATCGTCCCCAAACAGTACTATTATATGCATAAGCGTCTACCAAATCCCGGTAGTTCACAATTCATGCTAATGGGACTTTTAGTGACATAACCTAACTTTAATAATCCATTTCATTTCATTTATCGGGTCATATAATCATTCCGGTCCAAATCAATTAACAAATAATCGGAACAAATGGTGTCCTATTTTATCAAAACTAACATCATCTCATATAGTCATTACAAGTGTAATCCTTTTGAAAGTTAGGTTGAAAATTAGGGTTCTTGGTTTCATTATAAGCATAGCCCTCCCCGTACTGGTCATTGTTTTGAGCACATAAATAAGTATCACGTGGACCACCAGAGTTCGAACAAGGCGAATAATTAGTGTTGGCGAATCGTTGTTGCAACATCTCCAACATGGAACGAGTATCCATGTGTAGCAAGGTGACCGAATGTATATACAAGTGAACGACGTTTAAACACTTCCTCGGGGAAGGAAGTAATACACCAAATGGTATGGTTACACGCGTGTGAATACACGTGTAAATAATCTCGAGGAATGAGAGAGGAGCTCTCGGTCGAATTTTAAGAGAGAAGAGATTATCTCTCTCGAGGTTCGATAATTAATATCCACAAGAAAATATATAGATATGTATTACTAATTTGTTGTCACACCACTCACTATTATCACCTTCGAAAGACCCACAAGAAAGCGGAGAAACGAGGCGGCATGTAGTACTTAAGAGCCTGCTTCTTTAGAATGTGAAATACACTCGCCTTATATCCCCCACACGGTGGTCTCTTTCTCAAGTTCAAGTAGATTGCAGTAATTATCTATTGTGCCTTAATTAAATTCGATCGATACACGTAAGGGGCACCGGAACGCCGCCATAAACGGTGTATTGCAATTCAATACTTATGGTAGTAGGTAGATTAGTTGTTCGTATCTACGTATACTTATTTACATATAATAATATAGAGAAAATATTTTTGTATTTATTTGAGTTCTTAAGAAAATATAATATGTACGTAAAAACGATTGAAAACAATATATACAATATATTTTTGATGTAATCTTTTAGGAAAAAGATTACTTTTGTATTTTTTTTGGTTCAATTCTTAGGAAAGAATTGATTTTGTGGTTTTTTTATTTTTTTATATTTTTATCTTTTTGATTTTTTTTTATATTTTTGATTTATAATACGTAAAAGGTACGTTCACAAGTGAACGGATCCCAAAATCCAATACGTCTCACTAGAAACCGTCAATCTTCACGAAAAGAACCAGTAGTGGCGCCATTTAATATTTGTCTTTTAAGTTCGTTTTTCTCGACTCAATCCGAATTGATTTAACGTTTTCAAGCAACGACTTAATTGTTTTTGGTGAATAATAGCTTGATTGGTGTTTAAGCTACTTTGACAAATAAAGCTCCTAAAAATGTAAAATAATATCTATACTACTACATATACGTACTACACTAAAAACATTTAGCAAATACCACATTTAAATACACAAATTGTAGAAATAGAAAATACAAATTACCAATGAATGAAATTCTAAAATGTAACATTTATACTACAAATTCAAAATGGACATATTAAACTAAATCTATTTTTTTATCAAAGTAAATGTGATATATTTTTGGTTAAAACTCTCAAATGTGAAAATTTGAAACAGAAATCAAATGGGCCCAAGTCCAGCTAGTAAACCCAATAAAAACCAAAAGTCCAGCAAGCCTATAATGGAACTACTAACAGATATAGCAGAAAGGACTACTAGTGGAACCAAATTAACTACCAAGGGCTAACAGACTAACAAAATTACTAACTGTGGACTGTGACTATCACAACTAGTATCAAAGTTAAGGACTGAAGTTGTACATCAACCTAAACTTTTGCAAATGCAAATTCACTACAGACCACTTGATCTATTCTTAGCTCTTTTGAATAAAAATCCTATTTTCTTTTGCCGAAAAACATGACTCTATATTACAACTAGTGAATAGAATTAATACTTTTTACCTCTTCAAAACTATGGTTCATTAAAGTATAAAATGACGCTACTACTTAATCTGAATGCTATATAATGGATCACCAAACATTGCTATAACAGAAACAAGTAATGCCATCTATATCATATTAATCACAGCTCAATTCTAAAAACATATCGCAAGCAGATAAGCAAAACTCATTATACTAAAGCTATACTATCGAATTTACACCTACAGTTTATACTATATAGTTGCAAAAAAATTGTAAAGTAAAAATACCAAACATGTACAAACATGTACTAGGCATCAAACATGTACTACACAAATTGCAAACTACGCTCACACTTCAAACTATCAAATAGCAGTTTATACTATTTATGTGCAGAAATAAAAAATGTGCTTAACCTTCTCATCCGAAGACTAAACCGTTGATGGCCAAGGTTAGTGCTGAGCTGCCTTATCCATCTGCTACTGCTTATCTCGAACGCCGATTTAAAAATAAGCTCGACTTATTGAAAAACCTACAAAATTAAAAGGTCGTGGAAACGAAATAACGTGCTAACTTGTTAAGAGACAAGATTAACATAAGAAATTATGATCACCAGCTTATTCTCGATAAGCAATGATCTGCGTATATGACCAGCAAAATCAAGCACACTTTCTGAATAGAACAAGGACTACTCGTAACTTTGATGATTATAATTGAAAGATCGATTGCAAACTAAGGACTCAAAAACGATATCTAAACTGGATTCAATCAATGAACAATGATGCTTTGTGTAAACTTAACTATCCTATTTGTAACAATCTGATTATGATTTATAATGCTCAAGGAATAGCTTCTCATCGGCTTATGAAATCAGTAACTTGTAAACGAAATTATAATCTACTAATCATCGAACAGTAACTCAACGAATCTCAAATATTGCGTGAACATTAATCCCATTGAACCCAAGTATTACGTGAACAGTAATGAACAACATTTTAACAGAACCTTACTATTACATTACTAGCGAATCAATGATCTAACCAGCTAAAAAGAATCAAGGTTTAACAGAGTATCATTATATTGAGAAAGCTTTTAGAAGAAAACTAACACTAATTCATAAGCTCATTATGAGCTTATGGTCTACCAGCTTTTGAGACAATTGTAGAAGGAAAGAGGAGTTTGAAAGCTTAAAGAAGAAAAGCAGATTCCATTAATGGCAGAATTAGTTACACTTATAACAAAAATCTTAACCAAATATGTTACAAAAGATTAACTAGTAACAAAACAGATTGAGAGTACAAGAGTAACTATTTTGAGAATTAAACTAACTACTCCTAATCTAACTAACTGTGTGTAACTAACACCTAAGCTGACCATTTACAAATGAAGTGATATCCCGGTATTTATAGACGTCGAGAAGAGGTTGATGACGTGGTCTGACCAATCAGAAGATGACACCTGGACCTCTAGGGTTCTTCAATCTTCATTCCAGAATTGGGCGTTTCTTTAATATTTGATCTTGATCAAATCAACTGGTCTCATCTAGTAGAACATGGAATGATGAACAACTTTGCCCCTTTGTGTTTTTCTTGAATTCTTCTTCATATCCCTCGAAACTGATTTGAGAAGTATGGAGGAAACCATCGTTGTTTTTATGTTCTTCTCTTTTTCTCTTTCTTCATTTTGATGAAGACGTCAGGATAAAGTCTTAACAAATATACTTCTTCCTTCTTTCTTTTTAGTCCCTCAATTCTTAGATCGTTGTCATTTGTAAATTTAAACACTTTTTAAGCTTAATACAAATTGTACTTTAAATCCCCAAGTTTTGTTGTATCTTCATATATGGTCCTCTTCGGCTATCTTGTGATCTTTTCTTCGTCTTTCTTCAGATAAAACCCAAGAAAACACGTGTTTGCTCCATAATGTATCTTTTTACATGAAAACACAGAAACACAAAATACCCATGTAATTCTGATAATTTACAGTTTAAAATAATGTATTCGAATGTGTTTTAAGTGGTGTTTAGGTTAAAACTGATGAGTGTTTTATCACTTATCACAACGCTTTTCTGCCTTTTAGATGCCCAACTAATTAGTCGATCTCTTAGTAGTTGCAAAGTTCCACTCGTGCTACGCCTAGTATCTTGACATCCCGCGTGGTCTGCATCTGCATATGCCATTAGTGCAATCGAAGAGTCCTTCGAATACCAAAATCCCCGATTAACGATTCCTTTAATATACCGAAAGATCCGTTTAACAGTAGCTAAGTGTAACTCATTAGGCCTAGTTTGATACCGAGCACACATACATATTGCAAATTGAAGATCAGGTCGACTAGCTGTGATATATAGAAGGGTACCGATCATTCCACGATAAAGTGTCGGATCAACATCAATCCTATGTGGATTTGCATCTAGCTTAGTTCGTTCCACATTCGAGTATCCAGGGGGTCGCAAGATTCCATATTATATTTCTTAAGCGATTCAAGGGCATACTTGGATTGATTGATAAAGATGCCTCTGAGACTCTGAGATATCTGAAGTCCTAAGAAAAATGATACCTTGCCCATCATTGACATCTTTAACTTGGAAGACATGAGTGTCTCAAACTCATCCGATAAGGTTTGGGTCGAGGCAGCAAATATAATATCATCAACATATATTTGTACCATAATCATATCTTTACCAATTTTCTGAATGAACAGCGTGGGATTGACCTTGCCTTTAGCGAAGCCTTGCGTAATGAGAAATTGTGACAATAGATCATACCACGCGTGTGGAGATTGCTTCAACCCATAGAGAGCCTTTTTATGCTTGTAAACGTGATTAGGATATTTAGAGTTCACAAAACCATCTGGTTGTTGAACATAGACCTCTTCCTTGATTTCACCATTGAGAAACGTCGTTTTCACATCCATCTGATAGACGATCAGATTCATGTAGGCTGCATAAGCGAGGAATAGTCTAATAGCTTCCAAACGGGCAACCGGTGCAAAGGATTCCATAAAGTCGATGCCTAATAATTGCTTGTATCCACGAGCTACTAGTCGAGCCTTGTTCTTCAATATGCCGTCTAACTCGTCGAGTTTCACCTTGTAAACCCATTTCAATGTGAGTAACTTCACTTGATCTGGGCATGGGACAAGTTCCCATACATCAAGACGTACGAATTTATTAAGTTCTTCTTGCATAGCTTCTATCCAACAAGATTGGGTAAATGCTTATTGCCACATCTTAGGTTCAACTTCACTGAGAAAAGCTTCAAAATGACAAAACATTGCACTTTATTGTAACTGACTTCGTGTGGATACCATACGATTAGGGTCACCAATAATAGAATCTATAGGATGGTCCTTTGTCCACTTGCTGTCATGTTTACGAATCCGTGGATTAGAGTAGACCGTATTAGGAGCTTCCTCTAAGGTGGACGACCCGGCTTGATTATGGTCGGGAATTGGTACACCAAAGAATGGAAGTTCACACATTTGTGCGAATTCCAAATCGTGATCATCATCATCCTCTTCATCATCAATTGGCCTGAAATGGGTAGTCGATATATGTGTTGGTTGAGAATTACTCGATGAAGGTGCCTCTTGACCAATTGTAGGTGTAGACGTATCTGATTGTGCTTCGTTTGTTGGAGCGACAACTTCGTTGACTGGGGCTATTACTTCAGGTTCTGGAGCAACAATTCTTGGAGGAGTAAAGAATTCATCAAAAAACGGTTGAAACAACGTATCCCATTCATTCCTAGAAGGTGGTGTAAATGATGATGAAGAAGGGTTGTTTGGGACAAGACCAGAACTAATGTTACTGGGTCCCATTTCATGAAGAACGGGTTCAGAGCTGATTTGGTCAGAAGCCATTGCCGTCAACTCATCAAAATCAACATTCATAGTTTCGAGGATCTTGCGAGAATTACGATTGTAGATTCGGAATGCCTTCTTTGTGGGTGCATAACCAATGAAAATACCAATATCAGCCTTTGGTTGAAGTTTTCCCAAATTGTCACCATCGTTATTTGGATAGCAAAGAGAACCAAATACATGAAGATATGATAAATCTGGTGCTTTTCCATGTAGAAGCTCATAAGGTGTTTTACCATGGCGTTTTTGAATTAGTGTCCGGTTTTGGGTGAAAACGGCTGTAGATACTGCTTCTGCCCATAAAAACAATGGAGCCTTGCGTAAATTAACATTGTTCGAGCAGCTTCCATAAGTGTGCGATTTCGCCTTTCAACGACACCGTTTTGTTGTGGAGTGCGAGGAACGGATGTTTCATGAGATATGCCAACTTCTTCATAATAATTACACAAGATTTGATTCACAAATTCGGTTCCATTATTTGTACGAATGCGTCAGGCAGTAGTGTTGAGACGCATTTGAATCATCTTGAGAAATCCGATGATGAATTTAGGTGCCTCATTTTTTTGTTGTAAGAAATTTCACCCATGTAAACCGAGAGTAATCATCGACAATGACGAGGATGTACTTTTTACCACTAAGACTTTCAACACACATTGGCCCACAAAGATCAATATGCAACAAATAAAGTTTCTCTTGGTTGGAGTCTTCAGTCTTGGGTTTGTATGATTTCTTAGTGCTCTTCCCCATTGTACACGCGGAACACAAATGGTCCTTGTGAAATTTAAGTTTAGGAATACCACGAACAAGTTCGTTTTTTGCCAAATGATTAATAGCGTCAAAGTTAAGATGAGACAACCGTTGATGCCATAACCATGACTTAGTCTTTAATGCTTTGGAGAGAAGACATACGGGAGAAGCGGCCATCATGTCTTGTAAGGACAAAGTATACAAATTATCCCCTCAAGTACCTTTCAATGAATCAACCCCTTCCAAATTACGAATGAAGCAGGTATGCTCTAAAAAGTAACTTCTAGGTTTGCATCACAAAATTGTCCCATAGAAAATAAATTATAACTGAGACCTTCCACATAAAACACTCTTGAAATTATAACATTCCCAATATGATATTCACCATAACCCATTATTTTTGCAATATGATCATTTCCAAATCGAACTGTGTCAAGAAACTTACTGACAAAATTTCTGAGCTGAGAGCGATCTCCGGTCATATGCTTGGAGCAACCAGAGTCCAAATACTAGAGAACAATTTGGACAACCTGTTTTCAGCAACAACAGTAGACAATGCATTGGAAACTATTGGTTCCGGAGTGTTAGCAGATACAGTTATAATATTATCATAATTGCTAACATTTGTGTTATCGTTAGATTTCCGGCGTTTTCTAATGTGAGTTTTACCAATAACAGGTTTTATTGTTCCAACTTTATGAGGTTTTGGATTATTAGCGGGCACTACAGTGGGAGTAGACCTATTTAATGGGTACTTGGTTCCTATAGTAGTGTTGGTGTTCCTAGTTAAAGGACACACTTGTGTTTTGGTAGCCTTGGTACTCCTAGTTAAAGGACACGCATTCTTCGCTTTAGTGGGAGTGATCCTAGTTAAAGGGCACGCATTTCCTACTATAGTGAAAGTTCTACCAGTGGGACGCCAGATCCAGCCAACTTGGGTTAACACTTTCCCAGTCGATTTCCATTCTAAATTGTGCTTTTGAGCATACATCTCATTCACATGGTCAATAAGGCAAGAATCATGACGACTAGAAAACATACATTCATTGCAATTCCAGCATTTCCAATTAGAATTCACAGTAGGCTTAGAACGCTGCACAACCGCAGAGTCTTTAGGTTTAGCTACATGATTCTTTTTATTCAAAACAGAAATAACATTCCTAGAGTGGGCTTCTACTTTCTTCTTCACTTGACTACTAGATGGGGGCAAGATCCTATCATTCTTCGTGTTTCTTATAAGCTTAGATCTTTGAGCCTTAGTACTGGTGTTTACTCCTGTAGAAGGCAACACGGGAATACTAGAAGCTGGTTTTGATTTTGCCTTATCTTTAGTGACCAATGTTTGAGATGGTTTAGTCCTAGGGCCCTTGTTAAGTGGTGTGACGGTGATGAGGTTCATTTTGATTGCACTAGAGGACGATGCTGAGACAGTGGCTGCGTTATCTACAACAGTCTTACCTTTTAGGGTACAAAGTGTTTCCTTTAACTCAGCCAAAGCCAAAATTTTATCACAAATTTGTTCCCTCAAATCAGATATTTCCACCGACTTTTGATTCAATCGTTCAATCAATGATAGATTCAGTGCAGTAGTATAAGCACATGCGGGCTTTACTGAATCGAAGAGTTGTGTATTTTTCTGTTTTAAGTTATCAACTTTGGATAAAATCTTTGAAACTCGGTTATCTAGATCAAGTTTAAAATTCTCAGCGGCCTCAAGTACGTTCACACAGTTAATCTCCTTAGATTTCTCTATGTCTACTGGCATTGATTTAACAACCTTGTCACTTGGCTGACGTTGTTTTGATTGTAAATTCAATCAAAAATTCTTTTGAAAATTTGAATCATCTATATTAACACCATCGAATGACGTTTCAAAAAGCTCTTGAATAAATTGTTGTTTACATTCAAGCGAAATACAATGTTTTTGAATCTCATCAAAACGTTTTGAAAGCGAAGAATAAGAATATTGAAGCTTTAAAAATTCAGCGTCAGATTTTTGACAAGTAACATCTACCACATTATCCACAGATTCAACATTATGCACAATAGAATCATTATCAACACTATTATTCACACAGACGGAAACAATATCATGCGACATCACTTGCTTCAGAAGCTGATCATATTGGCTTGAACTTCGTTCTATTTCAACTAAACCGTTTTCATTAGCATCATCCATTTAATTGAAAACACGTTTAACTTCATCTAATTCCAAAACCAAATCTTGATCAATATTGCTAAAACATGCTTTAATATTGTTTACAAAGGGGACAATTTCGTCTCGAAACGTAACTCTAGTGTGTTCAAAATTCCATTCACCTTCAGTTATGGCCAAAGCCGTCATACGTTCCTTAATGACCTTGTCGAAATCGGCAAAGTGTTGGTGCAACGCATTTAAGCTATTAGACACCTTACTTACCGGTGGAATTTACTTCGATAAATCCTTTTTGACAAGTGTAGGAGACGTACTATTGTTAAAATTATAAGATTCAAGCTAACAAGAGGGTGATCCGGAGGTCGGGGAGGATAAAACAAATGGTTAGACATTTTAGAGAGAGAAAGATAACAAAGAAGAAGGAGTGTGTGTATATTAGAGAGAGAACGAAAATACACAAAATGGGAATCCTCACCCCTCCATGGAAGTATGGAGGGGTATATATAGGCTAGACAAGGAGTGACTTTGACAACTTATCAATAGTAGTCCCTCTGTGTTTTGTCTACTGAATCTAATGTAATTCCATAAATGGCGCTCACATATTAGGGCTAACAATATTCCCCCAATGTGGAGACATACGGAATTACTTACAATGTTCCTAACAAGTAAAAATACAACAAAATAAAGTCTTCCAAGGCGCTTCCAATGCTGAGGATGTCTTTTAATTCTTCTTATGTTCATAACTTGTACCTCAGCTTGAATCCTCTTTGTCTTTTCTTGTTGTGGAACAATTCTAATATGCATGATTTTGATTAACTCCCCCCCAATTCATGCAGCATGTATTAAAAAACTTTCTTCATATACTTCTTTTTGACGAAGTTTCTGAATCAGCTTCCCCCCAAACCAATATCTTTATCTTAAGCAGATTCTGACACTTTGATGCAGTTTGAACAATCTTCTAGCTCATCGGTTTAAGTTCACAGCGGAAATTTGTAGAAGAACCATACCAAATAACACTGCTTCTATACTGTTTCATGTCGTTTAGTTTTTGGTGATAATCCGTTTGGGTTAACATGTAGGAAATCATCAACAATTCTTCTCACGCCTGCAAAATACTTCATAAAAATCATACAAAGTGAAGTAGATACCATTCCATGTACACTACTTCCCCCTGGAAGTTGATCCGATTACTTCAAAGTACATGATCTTCCCACATGTTGATTTCGAACTCTCGGAAGCATCATTATCGTGGACGTCCATATACTCGAGAAGTTCTTAGTCTAAAGAAAATGTCTTGAAAAGTTTTGAAAGTCATTGAGAAACTTTGAAATATTTTGCTTAGACTATGAAGTACCATTATCGTTATGTAGCTCAAAAATATTCCGTGAGACTTGATTGCTGATTTCATCTCTCTCTGTCTAACTTACCAACCTCGAATTCATTCGGCTGTTTGTCGTGACCACATGTGAAGTAAACATGATATTCCAAACTTGAAACTGAAGTACTATCCCCCAAATTTGTTACTTAAGCTTGCACTTTTGATGATTGATGAACGATGTAGAAACAAGTCTCTAACATCTCTTGAAGTTATCCACACGAGCAATTGCGTGTGACACTGAGAACTGCAACAAAGCTCCCAAAAATGATAGTTATCCATGTCGACGACCATCCACCCATTGACAGTGGAAACTAGATAATTCAAGTCTCAATCATAAATTTTATTGCCCAAGCAAGTCATCAATCGATAGACTGGGTTTAAAGAAAAGGGGTAGAAAAATAGAAGGAAGGCTCGATGATGAAATAAGTAGACCCCCTTCATGAAATCCCACTTCAACTTCAAAATAAATAATACCCAATCTACTTTGTGATCACTTGTCTTTGTAGAATCAAAACTAGCCGTTGTCGTTTAAGTGAATCTTATATTGGATCGTTTTAGCGTTAAGTGTTTTGTTTGCTTTGGTGTTGTGTTTGAATGTCGTTATCTAGAAAAAATTATGAAATGAATTCTCATTGAGGGACAAAATTTGTCTATATAACTTGTCATTGAAGCCAAACATCAGTCATATGCCCAACTGATGCCCGGATCAAAGATTTTCTTTGTCAATTAAACCAAGAATTTTCTTTGTCAATTAAACCAAGAATTTTCTTTGTCAATTAAGCACTTTCGATCGAAACATAGTGAATACCCGACATCGAAAAAATGTCATCATAGCCGGATAAATGCTCGTCCGGTCCACTATCACCATTTATATCCAATCCAATCAATATAACCCAAAACTAAAACATTTGGCCTACATCTCTTAAACCGTCCATTCACTTGTATCATATAATAAAACTCGGCCCAAATCACAAATACAAACGATAACAAATTCTTCCCCATTGATCAAAACACGGATACTTGTTAATTTTAACATGTAAAAACAACATGTAAAATTGCAGCCCAATACCAACGTTCATTTGAGCACAAAAGCCCATTTATAACCTGATGTATATAATTTTTGGCCCAGTTGAGATTATACTACCCAATCTGTATACACAAGTTATATAACCCCAAATCCTAAAAATTAGGTCATAATCCCTAATCCTCATTTCTAGTACACTATACCTCTTTTTCTTCTGGTAAACTCAGCCACCCATCTTATCTATCATCTTCCACACAATAAAACATAGATCCATCGATCTTATACAATCATCTCAGTTTTATCTATTACTCCCACTAATACAACAAACATCAATTCAACCTCTTTTTTTCTGTTTAAGCGCAGCGACTACAAGTTTTTCGGCATCAAGATCTTTTTCATAAAGGTCTCAGGTAGGTTTAATAGATTGCATGTTGATTGGTGTTTTTGAGTTTTCAAAAATCAAAACTGAGAACTGATTATAACATCATTGTTATAAATCATCCTTGTGGTTCGAAAATTAATGAGTTAAAACTCACAGATCTGTGACGAGGATTCTATATCATGCTTTTGATTTTTAAAAATCATATCTTTAATCATAAGTCACAAATGAGATGAACTGAGATCTTGATAATCTTTCTGTTTTGGTTTTGAGTCTGAAATGGTGAGATTAGTAAGGGGTAGGTGACGATGATATTTAAGAAGGTTGAGTCTGAATTGATTGAGATGAAAATATGATGACGGGTTGTTATAGTGAGTCGGTTTTGATGAGTTGGTTAAGATGATTTGGTTGATGATTTGATTTTTTTGAATCTGAGGATATTTTTCTTTCCACAGTCGGATTTGTCGCAATGTTTTTCTAAAAAAAAATAGCCTTGTCGCAATGATTTTCAAAAACACTACTTATCGCAATGTCACTAAATAATTTGTCGCAATGTTTTCATAGAAAATATGCACTATCGCAATGTATTAAGATCTCCATATCGCAATACCAAGCTGAAATTCCATCTCAATGTCTGTCGTAATATGAGTCGCAATATCAAAACCCTAGTCATTGCGATGGATTTTTTGTGTCGCAATAGTACAAAAGTTTTGTCTTTTTCTCGAAAAAGATGGCTCTTCTTTTTTTTCTTTTCAGATCTGATATTTTTTGTTCAATGTTGATTGGTGTTTTTTTTTCAAAACATGTCATTTCTATTTTTAATAAAGGAAAATGTCTATATTTTGGACAATTTTTCCAACAACGGGTAGAGCAATCTATCTTGGGTTTAACTTGTCACAAAACATTCAACGTTTTGAGCTCAACACTATGGCTTGTAATTACTTTCAGATTGCAACCCGGATCGATGTTCACGGGGGAGTGTACGATTTAGTGCGTTTACCCTCAGCAAAAGAAGAGAAATCTTCTTATACTTGAGTGGATTTTTCAAGATATTCAAAGTCTATGAAATCAAGTTTCTTCTTAAGAAAAACCTCTTCGTCAAAAAGAAATAGAGTTTTTCGAAAAGCGTTGAACACAATTTTTTCAAGAGTTTTTCAATGATTATTCAAAATCTTTCAAAAATTGTGTGTTCAACAACTCCCTTCCTCAAAAAGTAAAATGTGGATCACATCCTCACGATGACAATTCAATTGGATCAATTTTTAAGGGGGAGCTTTCCAAATTCATGCTAAGTTTGACACATCTTTCTCCCAAAGGTTTTCAAGACTATTTTTTTAATCAAATCTGGTATCTCTAATATCAAACAATTTTATATATTAGAGATAAGGGAGGAAATGTGATTAAAATATGATCTATTTTGCAAGACTCAAGCACTTTAACTCTTACCTACATGTGCGAAACACTTTCGATTATCGATGCACATGTGTAGGGGAGCTTTTCTGGAACGACAAAACTAGCAAGGTGTTAAATCTTTTTCAAACACTTTGTTAGAATTTAAAGTGGTTTATGATTACGATCAAAAACCCGCAACATCTTTAATCCACGACATTATTGGTGTCAAAAGGGTGGTTAGGTTTAAGTCCTATGATCTAACTAGAACCGGAGGGATCTTCCCAGGGACAATCCAATAGATTATTAGAAGTCCTTAGGAAAGATGGAGTAGACTGTGAACGTAGCTGAATGCCGACTAAGTACTGATGCTAGAACTGGAACAATCACAACAAGGTGCTAGTAATGATGTCTTGGTAAGCATTGAAGGGGTTGAAGAATGAAAAATAAATGTAAGGATAAAGGGTGTAAAGAAAGAAGCCCTCCATACAACTTAGGTAGAAACCGGGTCAACACATCATGAAGACAACACATCATGGACCCAGTGATGTAATGCACAACCCTCATCTAGCTACTCAGGCTTCTCTCAAAAGAAGTTTGTTTTATTGTCACAGAGAACAACATAACTTCTATTGACTTTCTCACTCCGAGATAGTTAATATTGAATAAGTGGCATCTGCTCCAGCCTCCGACCACTAAAAGTGCACAAATCGAGTCTAGAGCCTAGAGATCAATCAAATCTTGTTAGGACACATGGATGACGAATAAGAGAGTCCTACGCTATATCCTTGCGATATTGCTAGAACACTCAGAGTGATACTACTTAGTATTCACAATGATGAGTGGAAATCCTTCCAGTGTTAACATCAAACAGCACTACGGTAGGTCATGTGTAAGATTCTTTATGAATTGAACATGTGTAAACTGAAAAGCAATAGTGGTTTTATTCTGAATTGACTCAAACTCGTTTCAGGTTCCTACACAATATCTTTATGGTCTTGCCAGAACATTCAGAGTGATATTCATTAATATTCACAGTGACAAATAGAAATCCTTCTAGCGTAAACCTCAAACAGCGCTACGGTAGGTGACTTGCGAGATTCTTATGAATCAAGCTTGTGTCAACTGGAAAGCAACAATGGTAAGATTCTTTAAGAATCAGACTTGTTCCAGGAATTTGAATTGACGACTTTAATCAAGCGGATATTTATCCAAGTGATTCACTCTTTATGTTCGCAGTCTTGCTTTGAGACGGTCGAGTAAGGAGAACGGCTAGTACAGCCGTGAAACCCTGCCAAAGAGATTCTTAATTGAAGCTACCTAATCACAGGTACGATATTTAATATTGTAACGATCTTCACTGACCGGAGGTAAAACGCTATCGATTTAGGATGAATGTCAAAGCCATTCAGTCTGTGTCTATGTTTTGTCTCGAGAAGATGGCGTTACGGTGTACTCAACAAAGTCAAAGATTCAAAACCACATACTCATGCCTAAAGACATATTCAACAATTGATAGTGTGAGCATGTGGATGAAGACACAAGATCGCAAGATGGCAAAGACAAGTCAATGATGATTTGAAAATCTCAAGATTAAAGACAAAGTCGAAAGACAACGACAAAGTCTCAAAGATCACAGCATGAAGGAACAAGACTACTTTTACACGTTCAAGACTCATTTATGGCGATATTAGTAATCTCTACAAATATCCAAATGACAAAGGGTAATGACCTCTCATTGGGGGAGATTGTTAGCCTCAAAATATATAGTCAAACAAGAATGCTCGGTCATATGTTTATTGTGTATCGTTTTTTAGAACGTTGTAATAGGCAGTAGATTAGTCGTGTCTTACGGGCTTAAATTTAAGGTAAAGTTCATTCATAAGTAACTAAAGCCTAAAAGGAAAGCCCGACCCAAACATATAGTCCATAATCAAGCCCACATGTAGGGGGACTATAAATACCCTTCCTAGCATGTTAGGAAGGGTGTTGGTCATTTGTATTTTTTCACTCTTAATCTAATCCTCCAAAAGTTTCCAACCATTCTCTCTCTTTTCTCTCTCTACTTTCTCTCTCTAGAATTCATCTATCTTCTATCTACCTTTCTTGTTTAATCATCACATATTATATGGGACAACAATTAGAAAGGTTTTCATTTGACAAACTTGAGGGCACACAAGCTGATAATTGAGCTAATTCCTTTTGTAGTCGAAAATGGGTCTTTTTATCAAATTGATCTTTATTATGCTTAACATAATCAAGCTTATGGAATGTCAAAAGCATTTTGGATTGAGTTTCTTCTGCAAGTGACATTGTCTCCTCATTATCATGAACATAAGGTGCTTCTTTCGATTTCCCAATTAGGGTCACATCATAAAGACAAGGAATATATTCCTGAGCTTGTTTTGCATAACCGGGATTAGGTGGTAAATCTTGAAGACACTTAAGTTCTAGTTCTTTAAATGATTTAGTTAAAAGATTAACCTTTTTGTGGAAGCATATTGTTTTAAAAGTTGTTGTTCCTTGAATTTAAGAAGTTTGGTAGCATTAATTTCCAATTCAAACTTTTTAGACTCGAGAGTTTTGAAATCCGTTTTAAGTTTTTGAAAATCATTTACAATCGACTCTTTTTCTTTTGATTCATTAGAAAGATTAGCTCTTAATGACTCTATTTCATTTAAGTGTTCTATCATTTCAAAAAGAAATTGGTAAAATTCATAATAAGTTATTTTCTCTGCTTGAGGGACCATTTCAAAAGTTTTGACCTTTTCCTTATACATCACAAGCTCAACGGTTAGATTGGCATTCAAATCTACGGTTTGTAGGACGGCCACATTCATGTTATCAATAGTATGTTTAGGCACCATTACCAAATCATGTTGATCATAAGATTCCATACCCATCGTAGCATTTGGTTGAGGTTCAATCAAATGTGTTGGATTGGATACCACATCATTTGAGTTACTAGTTCCCGAATGTTGTTTGAGGTTGTGATTTTCATGCTCAACTTGATGTGGATTATCATGAACAATATTAGTTGTGGTTGGTACCTCACTGACTACATCAGAACCGTAGTGAGAGAGATTAGCAACGAGAGTAGCTTGGGCTGAGTGAATGTCATCACAATCTGAATCATATGCATCAAGATCATCTGCTTGATATGCTACATTAGAAGTAGAGACGACTGCAATGCCCTCATTATCAGTTGCCCCTGGGTCTGCAAGAAATGCTAATTCCTCTGAATCCAAAATATTTTCCTTTGATTGAGCATCGACCAAATACATCTTCTCACGAAACCACGTTGCATCCCTTCTCCTTTTCGGCTGAGTGCATTCCCTAGCCATATGACCTTGTCCTCGATAATTGTAGCAAGTCACAACCTTTTGAGGACCAATATTGCTTCCATTTCCACTAGCTTGAGAATTCATAGCTTGAGCGTTCACGGTCCTTGTAGTGGGTCCATATGAATTTTGCCTTCCCTGAATGGATTGCATTGTCACTTGACCGTCTTGAATAGTGGCTTGTTGTCGAGGATTGAAGAAGTGCGAAGCTGATTGTTTGTTGGTGGAAAACCTCTAGTAGCAACAAGTTTTTACAAGTTGGCAGTGAGATGGTTTAAAACATCAGTAGGCATATCATTTGGAGTAAAGACCAGTGCTTGAATTGGTGGAAGTTCATTGGAGTAGAAGGCTTGTGCTTGTGGTGCTTTAATTGGAAAATAGCCTTGCTAAGGGGTATAGCCCATTGGAGAAGTGATAGCTTGTGATGGTGATGCCTGATGTGATGGTTGTTATGGATAAGGTTGTTGAAGAACACTTTGTTGAAATGCTTGTTGTGGCATCGTTAGTGGTTGATAAGATGGTTGTTGTGGTTTTTGATAGGTGTGTTGTGGTGGCTGTTGCAAGTATGATGGTTGTTGATAAGTGTAAGCCAAGTTTTGTTGGGGGGGGGGGGGTCATTTGTTGAGAAGCATACATGGCAAGTGGATCATGAACTTGAGGTGTTGAAAACCGAGCCTCGATCTCGTGGCATTCATGTTGTTGAAGAAATTCTTGAAGTTGATCCACGTTGGTTTGATGTAAATCCTTAGTCAATTTAACAGCCGTCACGTACTTGCTCCTTTCAGAAGGAAGAGTGTTCAAATACTTGGTGTTTAGTTGAAACGTAGGAATTGCCAGGCCATAGATGTTGAGCTCATTCATCAATAGAGTGAATCTCAAATAGTAATCATTGAGAGTCTCCCCGGGGACATAGGCAAACGTATCATATAGCTTACACTCTCGTTCTTGTTTAGTTAACGAGGTGCCTTGCATTAAGACACGAATTCTATCCCATAACTCTTTGGCAACTTTATGTTTACTCACGAGTTTGTAGACATCCGGAGGAAGCGCTTGGAGAATGATATTTGTAGCTTGTTTATCACACTTGTCTTGAATCTTAGCATCTCTAGTTAATTCACCCGTTGTGCGAGGACGAGTAACTGCACCTTCCGTTACAGTACCATATACCAATGGTCCATTGAGCACCGATGCCCAAATGAGATGTCCGTTCTCTTTATTCAACATATAAAGTTCCATTCGGGAAGCCCAATCCTCGTATATAGTCTTCACCAACATTGGTGGACGATTATCCGTGCCCGAGAGAATGGACTTATCCGTAAGTGAAGTAAACTCCATTTCGGTAAGTTAAAGATTTACAAACGTTGATCGAACAATGAGAGAAAGTAAATGTGTTTGTTGTCGTGTGTAGAATTCAATAAAAATGTTGAAATCCCCTAAAATATGTTCTCGATAAACCAAAAAGTTCCAAGAAAAATGTTGAAATCCCCTTTGAAGATGTGATTTTCTGAAAAATTTCCTAAGGATTTACGGAATAATGAGATTTTGATCTTCTAAAAATAAAAAAACAATATGGTAACTTCGCAATAATCTAAACTCAGTCTTCGCAATTTTACTAAAGGTATCTTCACAATGTCACTATGAGACTTCGCAATGTCACTATGGAATCTTCGCAATGTCACTATGGAATCTTCGCAATATCACAATGAGACTTCGCAATATCACAAGGAAACTTGGCAATATCACAAGGAATAAAGCTTCGCAATATGGAAAACCTCAAACTTCGCAATATGTAAACCCTTATGTATTGCGAAAGAAGAAATTTCGCAATAATTAAACCCTCAAGTATTACGAAGAAACTGAATGCCCAGATTTCGAGATTTCAAGCCAAAAAAATGATCCAAACACCCAAAATTTTTGTGTTTTTAGCCAAAGTAAATATACCAAATCTCTACCATAAATATGTAGATGATTTGTATCAAGATTAAACCATAAAAACACAAAAAAAAATTGAATCGAATTATTTTAGATAAAAAAAAGGTCACGAAAATCAAGAACACAAACACATAAACAATACGATCATCCCATGGCTCTTGATACCATTTGTAGGATTATGTAAATCTTACTTAATCTAGAGAGAGAAAGAGATAGAAAGAGATGGTGATATCACACACACACTTGAGAGAGAAAGTATGAAAATACACACTTTTACTATGTGAAATAATGAATGAACCACACCCTCTCCAACTAAGGAGATGGTTTATATACCCAAGCCCATGAGATGGGCTTGGGCTTACAAGTTGGGCCGACCATACATGTCAGGGACCGGGATTTTCTTTGTTTAATTAATGTAAAGTAACTAGACTACGAGCTACTACTTAATATATTGTCGGAGTGACCGAATCTTCCTAAATACGTAAAAACGTATTTCCAACACCTTTTACAAGATTTCAAAAATCATAACTTAAAAAATGGCACTATTCAAGAATATCTCATATGCCCCTCAGCCTGAGCCTCTCATTAATGAGGGTGTCCACGTTTCAGGAAACAACTATGGGGGAAATTTCAGTTACCCTCGTAGTGTATCATCCTATAAACCAATTTGCAAATTTCTTAAAAACTGTGACTTGGCTGATGCTTTTACTAACACCCCCTCAGTATTCTACCATGAATATCTCAGGAAATTTTGGTATACTGTTGTGGTTGTAACCCCAACTACCCAAGGGCCTGAAAGGTCTCAAGGGTCTGAGACCAAGTCACACAAGGGATGAGTCATCGAGTTCACTGTGAACAATGGGAAGACACCATTGATTTTAGACTTCAAAACCTTTTGTCAAGCCAGTGGGCTCGACTATAATAAAGGTAATTATGTTGCACACTCTGACAATGAGTCAGTTAAAAGTAGACTAAAAGAAATCAGGGTCTCTAAGTTACTTGTATCTAAAACCCCTTTAATCAAAACTTCTTTCCCCATGGCTTGGAGGATCCTGGTCACTTTTGTGATTCAGGTGATCAGTGGGAACTACTCATCAACTAAGCAAGTTAATTCTACTCAAGAGATGTTAATCTACTATCTTATTAATGGACTGAAGATTGACATAGGAGAGATTATTTATAACGATCTCGTAACCAAGCTCCTGAAGGATTCAAGGCAAAAGTATGTATCTTACCCAAGGTTCATATCTTGCGCCTTAGAAAGGTTATTGGGTTCTCTTTACACTCAGTATAAATATACTATTTTTTCTACACCAATCCTGGGTTCCACAAACTTTTCAAAGAACCCATCTGAAGTCAACCCTATTGAATTGACGACTCACATGACTGAGGTGATCAGTCGTGAATCATTCGTGTCTCCCATAGCCTTCTTACCAAAGAAGGGGAACAAGAAGCCTCAGACTGTGCCAAAGACCAAACCAACGGCACAGGGCCCTAAGGCTTCCGAGACACGTCTAAAAAAGGCCAAGGCTAAAAAGACTACCTTGTTCAGACCAATCTTCATCTACTCTAAGGAAAAGAGCTTACGGGAGGCCCTGCTACATCACAGTCAGGGTCGACGGGCCAACCTACTGGTCCTCTTGATGGAGAGGGAAATATATAACCCTCTCCTATGGGACTGCCTTCAACTCAGTCTGATGAGGGCACTCGTAAATCACAACCTTTACCTAATGACAAAACCAAGGCCAAAGACTCAGGGAGACGCCCACGGGTAACACACCTCGCTGATAGGTCTATAACCTCCACCCAATCCGATGAAGGTACACTAACTCACAAGTCTTTGCTTGAGGACCCAAAAATTGATTCCTTAGACTCAGAGGGACGCCCACGGGTAAAACAGCCCGCTGAAAGGAATCTCACCTCCACAACTCCCGATAAAGGCACAATAAATCAAAAGTCTTTGCCTGGGGGAACCATTATCGATCTCAAATACTTAGGGAGACTCCTACGGGTAATACACCTCACTGATAAGGATCTCACCTCCATCCCTGATGAATCACAAACTGTCCCTGAGCATCAGCTGGCCAAAACCCAAGCCTTAGGATTTGGGACAGGGAGTGACCAAAACCAAGGCAAACCTTCTTTTGGAGGGGAGCTGGATAAACCAAAGAGATCACTGAACTATGGAGATTTTCTTAATTTACTTGATGAGCCAGAGGAGCTACTCCATGAAATCAGTGACGACCATGAAATGATTGAGGCTGGGGATAAAACTGACACTCAGGACCCACCTCAATAAGACCAGAAGACACAGTTCCCACCTTTGTTCGTGGACATATCGCCCTTCCCTAAGGCTCAACCAAAGCCCTCCCCTGAGGCAACCGAACATAAGGAGACCTCCCCTGAGGCAACTAAAAATCCCTCCCATGAGGCATAACTTGACACCTCGTCATTGGGGACTCAGACTGTGGTTCTGGATTCTACTTTTGATGACACCAATCTTGTCACTGAGAAGGTTCTTTATGAAACTCTCAAGGGTGTCTTAAACCATGTCTACACCACTTTGAAGGTTGAAGTCTCTCAGGGCCAAGAAGACCTTTCTTCCAAGGCGGATGAACTCCTTGACGAATTCAGAACATATGGGGACCGTCTTGATACTGCTGAGGAAAAGATGCGAGTTCAGGTTGACAACCAAATGGAGTTCATCAGTGCAGTCAACAGCAGCCATGAGAGTCAGGAGAAGAAGCTCATTCGTTTTTTAAACCATGCTCTCCCAACTGTTGAAGCAAATGTGTCTTTGAAGACAAACTTAGATGGACTGATCTCAAGTTCTACTGAGTCCACTTCTAAGGTTGGTCAACTTTTGGATTTGCTTAAGGAAGATAGGCTTTCTGAGGTCTTCACTAGGTTAGACTCCCTCAAGTCTGAGCTGGGTGTGGGGAAAGCTAAGTTTGAAGCCATTTATGAAGATGTTCACATGGATTCTAAGGCTGAATTCAGATTGAGCAAAGCTGCACAAGGGTATATGGCTAATGCTTCTAACCTTTCTGATATCTCCAAGGCACTGAAGGGAGCTGATATTCCCCGCCTCAGGACCAAAATCTACACAATGGAAACTACTCAGTCGCTCATACAATTAGATGTTCAGACTATCAATACTGACACTCATTCTATGAAGGCGATGGTGACTGAAATGTTTCAGGATTTCAAGGGATCATCCGCTACCTCCTCCTCAGGACCATCACAGTGACCAAAAGTTGGGATTAGTCAGCCTGACCCTTCAACTTTTGAGGGGGAGAATATTGTACCAATGATGCTAACAAGGAGTGAACCTCCCTCTCAAACTGAGGGGGAGCAGGAAGAAATGGTAAACCCACAACCTCATGTGCTTGTGATCCCCACACCAACTCCCTTGAATTCCATTACATCTATCCCTGAGCCCTGAGTATCTAATTTAGATAGGGTAAAGGAATTGTTGATGAAACCCTAATACCACCACCCAAGAAGCTTGTAAAAGCTTCAAGGAAAAGAAGTTCTGACCCTGATGCTATTGTCTTGGTACCCTATGAGATTAATGGAAAGATGTAAAAGATGACTCCTGATCAAATCCAAGAGTACTTAGACAAGATGGAGATGGCTAAGACCAGTGAGGCAACAAGAGCTAAGATTCTCAAGGTGTCCACTAAGTTTGTTAAGGAAGTGGGTGGTAACCCTGATGAGTTTTTACGTGTAAATGGTGGACAAGAGTTCATTCAGAAGCAAGAGGAGGAGCTCAAGGCAATTCAGGATGAGATGATCGAAAAGCAGCAACAAAGAAGTTCCCAACTAAAAAAGCTATTTGATCAATATACTAAAGTTACCACTCAAAGACGAAAGCCTGAACCAATCACAAATCTTCAAATCATTCCTCACACCACACCAGTCTCAGTGTCTGTTTACAGAAACAATGATGAAAGGAATTTTGAAGTGATGAAGAAATTTTCATTTGGTGATTTCGGTCTCAGTGAGTGGGATGAGATGGGAAGGATCTTCAGGACCAAAACAAACAAATGTGTCCTGAAATACTCAACTCTCTCAGCAAGAGATATGAGAGATTGAATTAGATAAAGCAACAGTTAGAGATCACTAAAGATCTTCCTCTGGCTGAACATGATCCTTCCAAAACTCAGGGAAGAAAAAGGAAAATAGTGGAGCTCGAAGCTGAGACTAAAGTCCCTGGGTTAGAATACAATCGAACCCTCCCTGAGAATGTTCCCATTGTGAACAACATGGTCATTGAAGAACCTGAGTAAGGTATCTTATTCATAGATGTATTTGGAGACCAAGCGTTTCAAATGATAAGTGACATTGAGAGATGCCCCATTGAAAGTCTCCTAATCTTCCTTGTGATGGCTGGACAAGTTGAGACTGAGGATAATAAGAGGTTTGCTGAAAAGCTCAGGGAGATGATTACAAGGAGGCCTGGCAAAGAAAAGGTGTTGAGCTCATCAAGGGTAAAGAGAGAAGCAATGGATGCTTGAAGGGTTGTAATCTTTTGTTTTTTTAATGTTTTTTCTTGTATCAGACTTATAAGTCCTTGTAATGATGAATAAAAGAATGTACTTTGTTTAAAACAAGTCTTTTCATCAGTAGATTAGTTTGTATGAGAAGAAGCCTCTTTGCTCACTTATAACAACTTACTTAGGCATATTTTATATCCAAATAGAGGGAGATTGTTAGGTCAATTTAGTGCCTTATGATCTCACTGGTGGATTTGAATAACAATCAGCCTAAGTAAAGTATTACCCTTTAATGCAAAGAAGTCACTGAGTGAACAGACACTCAGTAAGTTACCTTCAAGACCTTAGACTGAGTCTAAGAGAAAGAATCGAGCATTCAGAGAGGCGAAGATCAATGAATGATGTATCTAAGAAAAAGAAGAAGGTAATGGGTTCAGTGAGTTGTGGCAATAGACTCACTGAACTCCATACGATCTCCCTGAAGGAACAAGCATCCTCAAAGACTGAAGTAAAGGCGGGATAAGTTGAATTGTGATAAGATGTAGTACATCACAATATTATCGTGACTTGCCCTTTTGGGATAGATAGGGTATTGACATTATAAAAGGACTTATGTCTTAATACTTAGAATAGGCTAAGACAAGATAGTACACTGTACCAATAAGACAAGAATTGCACATGGCAATTCTTTGTCACGTATCCACCCTTTGCTTCTATAAATAGGATGATTGTAAAAGAGAGAACTTTAGTTTGTGCATAAAATGCTTTAGACATTCACAAACAAGTTCTCTCTTCCAAATACGATCAAAAGCACTTGAGTTCTAAACTCCTGTTGACTTAATCGTCAAGCTTATCAATCGTTAGGATTGGTTTAGCTTGTTAGTGAGTAGATCACAAACACACACATTGTCTATTCAATCTCTATTGTAGCTTCGCATACAATAGGGTATAATTCTCTAAATAATAAGATTTAAACGTTGAAAACCTTTTGTGTTATTTACTTTACATTGTCTTGTGTTTTTACATTACTTTACCATGAGTTAGGTCTATACTTAGTATTCGTTAGTATAGCACTAATTACAAGGGTCCAACAAAATCAAAAGCGTTTGACACAAAGACTCGAAGGTTTTTTTGAGTATTAATTGTTCTAAAAAGCTTTTGGATGGCTTTTTTGCATTGGATGACTTTTGCAAACATGAGTTTTTGGATGATTAAATTAATGAAAAAATAATGTGACAAAACTAAAAAGTCATTTAGAAGTGAAAGCATTGTGGATGCTCTTATTAGAGCATCAACAATGGTAAAACGTTCTTAAGACTTTACACATAAATTGCATTTAATGCAAACTCATTTAATAACTACAACTTTGAAAAATGACTTAAGCTTTCTCAAGTTATTTGTAAAAAGCTTATACTACGATACAAAAAAGTCTTTTTAATAGCTTTTTTAAATAGTAAAAAATCTTCTACAACTTTACCCATTGCATATGTTCTTGATGCGGTATTTTTGTACACTTTATTTTAGGAAAAAACAAAGCGACAAAAGCGCGTAAGTATTAAGTATCACGTTTTGTGAAAAACGCGAATACTTGTCGTCGAGTTCGTTCTCGGTGGAGGTATGGTGTTTAGCCAACAATATTATATGTTATTTAATCGAGTGATTACGCTCTTGTAAATAAGAAAAGAAAAGAAAACGGAAACGATCTACGCTCGAAACGGTCGAAAACGCTCAAACGTACGAACGTGAAAACGCGACCAAACGAAACATTTTACCTAAAAAATAATTAAAAATTACCAAAAAGTTTTAAAATTCTAATTAAAAAGAAAACGTAAACGAAAAAATTTAAAAACTTTTTAATTATTTAATATTAATTTTTAAGGTTAAATAAAAATCCTAAAAAATAAAGTAACTAAGAAAAACACAAAATAAAAACTTTTTTATTTGTAGTATATTGTTTAAAAACTAAAAAATACTTTTTTGAAATTTTTTATAAATTTTTTCTATTTTTAAAAGACTTTTTAAAATTTAAATTAAAAATAATGATAAAAATTAAACCATTAAAGGGAAAATATAATTTCTAGACTGAAAAGTCCTACATCTATATTAAATCATCAGAAAAATAACAAACATGAAAAAGGAGCTCAAAATAAGCTGATAATAAGCTAACAAGGCTACTAATATGAAAATAAGTCGAAATAAGAAAGGGAATAAAAGAAAAATAAAATGGATTAATAACCAAAAAGATGAAGAGAGTAGATTGTTGCTTAGAGGTATGCTGCGTCTGGTCTGTGATGTAAGGTCAGGGGTTCGATACCTACTTCCTGCACTCTTGAGTTTTTCTTTGTTTTTTTTCTCTTATTATCCTGAATAAAAAACTGTATTAAAGAAAAATGGAAGGGACAATTATAAAAAAAAAACTCAAGAGCAGATGGTATGATTGTTGTTTGTTGCGTCTGGTGTTTGGCAGCATGGTCACGGGTTCAATACCCTACAGCCACTTTTTGATGATATATATTTTATTTTTCTTTGTTTTTTTTTACAAAAGCACCAATAAGCAGTTGCTTATTTGGCTTATATACAGCGATGATAAGAACAGTAAACAAGAACTAACACAGAAATCAATGTTTGAGCAAAAACCAAAGATTTGCAATTAAAGGAATATAAGAACAGTAGCTAAAACTTAGTGCAACTAATGAACAACAAGGCCAACTTTAAGCTCATTTGTAAGCTTCTAAAAAAGCTCCAAACTCTAACTTGATTCAAAACAAATGAAGATCTACCACTAAACTTCTAATTCCCTGAATATCAACTCTCAAAAATTTGTAGCGAATGAGAAATTAGACCTGGTGTTAATGGTCATCATCATGCCAAAATGATGAACTTACAAGGCCATATGGAGAGCAGTTTAGAACCAAAGTGAAGTAAACCGAGACATTAACTTAAACTCTCAATAACAATTATACTATACTAGAAAGACCCAAATCAGGAAGAGATTAACGCAAAAGAATCATTAAACGGATTATTATCATGAACAACTAATGTTATACCATAGACTTAGAAACTAACCATTTTTTTATTTTACGTTTTAATGAAAAGTAAAAGCTAATCTACTATATGTCTAACCTTAATAAAGTTATGGACTCGAACTTAGGCCTAAAATCGACGGATACTACCACTAATCCAAGCAATGACCAAGTGTAGGATGCTGATGTTGTTTGCTCTTAACTTGGCCAAAAGTGGCCAAGTTGAACACTCGAAATTCTTACCTAAGTTACTTCTAGTCTACTAAGCGTATGTAAACATTCAAAATAACCAAAATCTCATAGAAAACAAGCAGGGGCAAGCAACAAATACAAAAAATTGCAAAAATAACACCCTACTGTTTTAAATTTCAGAAACCAAAGAGCACATTGATGAACTAATGCAGAAACTTGCAATCTAGCTATTTTTTTTCTTTTTCTTGTTATAGGATAAAGTAATTGCTGAAAACTACTAACATTAACCTCAAAGATCAGTTGCAATCAAACTTAATGTCTAAATCCTAGCTAACGATAGAAATAAAAGTTGTTCCAAACACCAATTATCAAACAGTTATATATAAAAAAATAGAACTATGAAAAGCTTGATTAAAGAAAAGACAATAAAGTGAACCGCAAATAAGTAAAACAAACAAAGAGTTAAGTAATTAAAAGAGCAAAATGGGGAAATAAGCAGTATCATGTAAGCAATAAGCAATATAAGTAAAGATTAAGCTAAAATTGGGAGAATTCACTTACAAAGGGGTCCAAGACATGAGACTCTGACCTAGCAGCTTTACAAGCTCTTCTCAACCAACTGTCAACCCAAATCCAATACCAATAAGTTACCACCAATTTTTTTCAGCTTATTCACCCAAAACGTCAAATAAACCTTATGAAAATACCTTCAATCCATTAACCAACTAACACAAACCACCAACAGCTTGCTGTAACTCCAAAACTTGAAATTGAGATCAAACACCTCCTGAAATCAGCTTGTTGTCGGCAAGCTTATTCCAAAAGATGATGAATAGTGCAACTAAAGTACGATGAACAGTAACCAGAGAACCTTTTTTTTTTACTTATCTTAAAAACCTTGGAACAAAAACTTTCTTCAAAAACCTTTGACAAACTTGACGCACAACTTTGAAATCACACTAAACCACTTTCTGAAACTCAAACAGAAAATCTTTTGTCACAAACTTAAAACACCTCACATTTATCTAAACCAAAACATGGAGTAAACAAACAAATACATTAACTGAAAATATGAATCAAAGATTTTTTAAAAACCAACTTTTCATAAATCTAAGACTAACTTGCAAAACGGATAAACCAATTATAAAAATGGAACTCAGTATCTATTCTCAAACAACACCAAAACTTTCAAATTTATAAAACGGAATTTACTCACAAAAAACCAACTTTTATAAATACTAAAAATGGATTATAGGTTTGAGCAATAAAATTGGAACAAAGGGTAACTTACAAGCCAAGGACTCCTTTTATACTAGACTACTGATCTTTCTAGAACAAGAATAAAAAATATAAGTGACAAACCCTAGCTGACGATTTTCCAAGAATACCCTTGGAAGATGCTATGGAATATCCACTGTTGATGCTTAAATTTGAAGTTGGTCCTGGTCAATCTCTTCTATTAGCATGTGATATGGCAGTTCTTGAAACAATCTTGATCCTTCATTATGCTTTGGGGAACAAGGAATCCTCTAGGTTCGTTGATCTTGCTGCAACACTTTGTCATCTTCTAAAAAAACATCCCTCATGTGAGCTGTGGTAGGGACCACAAGCTGAGCTGGTGATGTACAGACCATGTGTGTATGTTGGGAGATAGGTGAATTAAGTTTCCCCAAGGTCAATTCATAAAAACCCTTTATTATAAAAGATTAATTCCTAGGGATTAGACTTAGGGTTTATGTGGTGGGAATGGGGATTACGGGTGGGGGATGTGTCGTTTAATATAAAACATTTGTTTAAAATGTTATTAAACTGACGTGGGATGAAAAGTTGTTGAGTTGGACCGGGTTTTGGGGTAATTGGATATGGGTTTGGATTTGGGTGGGTTTAGGGTGACGTGGCGAGTGAGTATAGGTGGAAAGAGTATTGTTGTCTAGGTATAACACACCCTCCAAGTTCCAATTTGTTGTCATCTAAAGTTATTTCAGCTTTTTCCCCAATTTCCTTTATATTAACTTTGTACTTCTTGCCACTTTTGGCACAACAAGTTTGCAAACTAGTATCAAGGGTCATTCTTGTCACAATAGTATTCTCCAAGGGCCAATAATGTAATATCTTATCATTTTAGGGACCCAAATGTAATTTTTTAGTTTTGCAAGGGTTTAAAATGACAAGTCTTCAAAAGTTGAGGGACCAATATTGTCAAATCTTCAAACTTCAAGGACTTCAATGGAAAATCAACATTCGGGTCCGGTTCATTGTGTGGCTTCGTTTCCCGTGTTCGTTTTTGATTTATTATTGTGATCTTTTTGTCTTTTTCTCGATATCCGTACCTAAAATACACAATAACACAAGCATATTTTGGGGCATTTTAATGATATTTTAAGCGTTTTAAGCCCGATTTAGACGATGAGACTATGTATAAAAGCAGTCTCATCACTCCCCCATACTAAACCATTACCGTGCCCTCACGCAATGCTAGAATAAAGTATCGTAGCACCTCAAAAATTCATTTTTATGCACTTTCATTGAAACGTAAACTTGCTACATTACTACTATTACTACTACTTGTGTTTTAGACATAATGTATGATTTTTTCGCAAAATGGGACGTTTAGGTTCATAGAATAAGAACACGTGAATGCTTTGTTAGAAATAATTTCGTCGTCTTTGATTTTCACCCAATTCCATGCCAAGCCTATAACGAGATCATTGTCATTATAAGTTAGTAATGCTAACACTACTCATATGCCCTAATCACGTACTTAGACTCCTAATTTCCTAAGTGGTATCTCTTGTATTTTATTTTTGTCTTGAATGATCACGAGGATACATTTTTTACTTATGTGATGATAGAGATTTAGGTCTAAAAATAGAGTCATAACGGTGTAACCAAGACCATCGAATTAATAACCTCCCCTAATAGACAACGATGTCAAAAAATTAAGTCAACAAGAAGGATCGATAAACACGGTTTTATAACGGTTTTGAACATGAGACTTTTTACCAAGATTTTTATACGCCCCTAACGGATGGGCCTTATTATCATAGGTTTACCTCCATCTTTTATTCAACTTCGCCATGAAGCTTTTATTATGACTTCGGTCTTGCCTTGCCCTTTATTTAACCTCGCCATGAGGTGTTTATTATGGCCAAAGACGTATATCCTCACACTAATAGCGAATTTTGGATCTTTAAAGCTTCAAAGATTAAGGCATATTTCACTTCCAACTTCGCATAGATTTTTCGGCCTTGTGAGCTTCAAATTGTTTGCTTGATTTAGGTGAGCACTTGAAATCTTATTATTAGGTGAAGCTTTCGATTATTCGGGTTGCCTATACTTCAAAACCGTGACGCTGGCGATACCTTAACGTTTTCCCAATTTAATTACATGGAAGCTAATAGAAAAGACTAGTAACCAACAATCAAGATTAATCCGTTAAGCTAATACTTATTATCAAAATATACATACAAGCGAAGGGAGAATAAGCAAACAACTAGAACATATGAGTTTTTGAAAGAATACGAGTACTCTACGTTTAGCATAGTAACTTATAATTAACTCTATCATTTCTCGTCCTCATTTAAGATACTTAGCCTAATATGAAGTTAAGGAATCGAAGCTAAGTTCTCAACACGCACGGTCGAGTCAAAAATTACTCTTATTCTCGCCATCGGAAAATATACATTCGTGTCTTCAAATATTTATAGAACATGAGGAAAAGTTTAAAATTTGGCCATTTTTAGCCTTATTTTGCAACAAAATGATAAAAAAACGATAAACTTTGGAAAGCGTGAAGGTTTGACAAGGCAAGTATCTATTCACCCCCCATACTAAAGTTAAACATTGTCCTCAATGTTTCGAGTCTAAGGGTAGGATACCCCCATACTAGAGACGAAAAGTCGAATGCTTAATCTAGCAAGGAAAGGGTGGAACCGTTAAATTAATAGCCGTTTATGAAGTGTGCTAAAAACCTAAGGTTAGAACAATCAAGGATATATCATAGGATATCGAGAAATCTTCAAAGCAAACGATCGAGTGCTCACGTAAAACGAAAACAAGAGGCTCCTATCGTAAAGATAATGATCATCTAAAAACCACAATGCACAAACAACCACGAAACAAAGGTTGGAAGGGCACAAATCCCCTCACGTTAACTACATTAGAAAGCGATAATATGTACATGTATAAGCATGAGATTCCCACACGAGGCACCTTGTTTTTGATAACCGAGTCGAAAGCTCGACTCGAATCCCCATAAAATGTGATCATTTAGGGATTATCTTGGTTCGGTCATTTTTGGTGGGACTTACATGTAATCAAGGCCCAAAAGCAACCGTGAATAAAGGCAAAGCCTTTATACCGAGATAGAAGATCGTATCCTCACATTTTGTAGAAAATAAAACACGCAAAGCCGGAGGATACGTCTTGTAAGGAAGAAAACTCCTTACAACGTATGAAAACTCATCATATCCGAGGGGGTGGTTGGTATACTTTGAAACAAAGGTGAAATAGAAAAAGAAATAATAGGAGTTTCAAAATTTCCCCCCGGATCGAGGGCAAAAGCCTCATTAAAACCCTCATTCTCATCGAGAGGTGGTTCATCGTTGAACCCCTCGAGAATAGAAACATCACAAGTAGAAGAGAAAAAAGTCTCATCCGTATGAGACGTCGGGAGGGTGACTAGCAAATCCAGCTCATCGAGTTTAGGATCCTTAGAATCCTCACTCTCGATGTCCTCGAACGTCTCATCAAAGAGAGGATTTACGTCACCAAAAATGAACGCGTCATCAAATTTGAATAAAGGGTTCGAAAAGATTTTAAAATCGTTGTTTTGAACGTCCTCGTCGATTAGTGACTCGTCATCACTAGCGGCAAAATCATCGTCATTGAAAAGAGGGTTCGAAAAAGTTGTCGATTCTCTCTCCCGAAGTGTCAATGGGAGAGACATCATCACAAGAAATTGATTCACACTCACTATTGTGATTTGCCTCGTTAGAATTTTCGTGGAAAAATTCATCGAGAGAAAAATCACTTACCTCATCTTCGGAGAAAACCATAGGCTCACTTTGGATTGGAATAGGAATCTCGACACTAGGATTAGCGTTAAGATTCGTCTCCCCCATACTTAGAGAGGCATCGGTTTCCGTAGTGGGTATAGGAGTAAAAGGCTCTTCATTTGAAGATTTTGCCTTAGTGGTTTCGACATCGGTGTCGAAAAACGTATCAATGTGAGCAAGGCCATCGGTGGACTGCTCACATGATAAATCCATAATCTCACACGGTGTGGGATTAGGAGTAAAAGGCTCGTCACAAGACGTTGTAGCCTTAATGGTTTCAAATTGGTCCTTCGGATGGATCGAATGCGGGTTCTCAAAAGACGTAGAAATAGTAGTAACGCGTCCATCCGGAATTAAATTTTGATACTCTTCAAAAATCGAGGGGTCAACGATTCTCCTTAAAACCTTATAAATTTCTTCTTTTTCAAAATCACTTAACGGACTATCTTCGTCAAAATTTGGTGTATTTTGATTTTGAAAATCTTTGATAATTTCAACTTCATTAGAAAAATTAGGTTCCAAAGGTTTAACATTCATTGTTCCAACACGTGCTACGAGTTTTTCTTGTTGTTTATTTTCAAAAACATTTTCAAAAACCTCGTTCGTTGACACCCTCGTTTCCTTAACTTCGATGCTCTTTTCAACCTCTTCAACAATTGGGTTATTATTTCTTTCCATAATTAGTTGAAATAGCATATAAATTCGTTCATCGCAGCGATTAGAACTTTCGTCGGTGCGGCTAGAATCGAGATCATCATCGAAAACATGTCGTGGAGATGATTGGTCAAAATCAGAATTGTAACATGGATCGGGCTCATGGGAATTTTGAAGATCGAGATTGTATGGTGGGGCCTCAAAATTATCAAACCCGGAATTATCGTATGAATTGGGTTCATTATAATCCATTGGTTGGCAAGAAAAAGTATCGTGAGGCCCCCCACAATTGTCACAACAAGGATTTTGAGAAAAATCCGGTTCGTCGTATGGATAACCACCCCCATTGTCGTAATTGTAACCCATGTCGTGTGATTCGTCAAAACCGGAAAATTGATTGTCGAAATACGTATTTTGGTTAATCGGTTGACAATCGTACCCATAGTGAGGTTCATCTCCAAATACTCACATGACGGTGAGTATTGCGAAGATTGGTCAACGAAATTCGGATTTGGCTCGTTATTGTGACCATTTGGGTATCGAATTTGACACTCATCGTGCCAATGGGAAGGGCTTCCACAATATCGGCAATGGATAAGACGTTCTTCGTTAGTATACAAACAATTGGTCGGATTACAAGGTGGACAAGACCTAAATATTGCATAGTTGACATAATCCCCGCAACTTTCGCATACACACCTTGGACAAGTCACGGAACCAAACATTCGTCTCCCACAACCTAGGCAATGAAAATCCATGAGGAATTAAAATTTAGAGGGGTTGAGAAAAAGAATTATGAAAATAGAGGGAAAAATCGAAAAATCTTTTTGTGTTTTTGGTTTTTCAATTTTTTTTGGAATTTTTGTGCATTACGTAGAAATTAATCTACAAAAACTATCCACTAATCAAAAGGTCTCGATTAATGAATCCAAGAAGAATGAAGGTAATTACGTGAAGTAAAAACCCTCGTCGACTTTGAAACGTTGGCAGAACGCCAAAACGTTTCGAGGTTCAATAATTAAAGATCACAAAAATAGATGTATTAATACTTGAGTGGCAAACCCTTAATCAATCGTCACTAAACCGATACGCACAAGCAAGCGGAGAAACGAGGCAGGCGAAGCACTTAAGAGCCTTTTTCTTTAGGGTGTATTTTATAACACCCGCCATATACCCACCTTATAGTTTGTATCAATTGAGATCAAATCTTTTAAGAGTATTTATCTATTTTGCCCTTTGATTTTTGTTTGAATTCGATACAACAATAGTGACCAGAACGCTCAACTATTGAGGTGCGATTTCTCGCGTATTTGGATAATTATTGTGTGTTAATTGTTCTACGTGAATACAATATATTATGCACAATAATAAAAGAAAAACGATTTTGTGTTAATAGAGTTCTATTTAACACGTATTTAGTTCTATGGTTAATAATATAGAAAAATAAAAAGAAGTATTTACGATAAAAACGTAAACACTCAAACAAACACGATAAATAAATATGGCTAAACACACCTCCCTGGTAACGGCACCATTTGTGATGCGGTATTTTTATACGCTTTATTTTAGGAAAAAACAAAGCGACAAAAGCGGGTAAGTATTAAGTATCACGTTTTGTGAAAAGCGCGAATACATGTCGTCGAGTTCGTTCTCAGTGGAGGTATGGTGTTTAGCCAACAATATTATACGTTATTTAATCGAGTGATTACGCTCTTGGAAAGAAGGAAAAAAAATGGAAACGATCTACGCTCAAAGCGGTCGAAAACGCTCAAACGTACGAACGTGAAAACGCGATCAAACGAAACATTTTACCTAAAAAATAATTAAAAATTACCAAAAAGTTCTAAAAATTCTAATTAAAAAGAAAACATAAACGAAAAAATTTAAAAACTTTTTAATTAATTAATATTAATTTTTAAAGTTAAATAAAAATCCTAAAAAATAAAATAACTAAGAAAAAGACAAAATAAAAACTTTTTATTTGTAAACCTAAAGTATATTGTTTAAAAACTAAAAAATATTTTTTGAAATTTGTTATAAACTTTTTTCTATTTTTTATTGACTTTTTAAAATTTTAACTAAAAATAATGATAAAAATTAAACCATTAAAGGGAAAAATATAATTTCTAGACTGAAAAGTCCTACATCTATATTAAATCATCAGAAAAATAAAAAATACGAAAAAGGAGCTCAAACTAAGCTGATAATAAGCTAACAAGGCTACTAATATGAAAATAAGTCGATATAATAAAGGGAATAAAAGAAAAATAAAATGGATTAATAACCAAAAAGATGAAGAGAATAGATTGTTGCTTAGAGGTATGCTGCGTCTGGTCTGTGATGTGAGGTGAGGGGTTCGATACCCACTCCCTGCACTCTTGAGTTTTTCTTTGTTTTTTTTTCTCTTATTATCCTGAATAAAAAACTGTATTAAAGAAAAATGGAAGGGACAATTATAAAAAAAACTCAAGAGCAGATGGTATGATTGTTGTTTGTTGCGTCTGGTGTTTGGCAGCATAGTCACGGGTTCAATACCCTGCAGCCACTTTTTGATGATATATATATATATATATATATATATATATATATATATATATATATATATATATATATATATATATATATATATATATATATATATATATATATATATATATATATATATATATATATATATATATATATATATTTACAAAAGCATCAATAAGCAGTTGCTTATTGGGCTTATATACAGCGATGATAAGAACAGTAAACAAGAACTAACAAAGAAATCAATGTTTTAGCAAAAACCAAAGTTTTGCAATTAAAGGAAAATAAGAACAGTAGCTAAAACTTAGTGCAACTAATGATCAGCAAGGCCAACTTTAAGCTTATTTGTAAGCTTCTAAAAAAAGCTCTAAACTCTAATTTGATTCAAAACAGATGAAGATCTACTACTAAACTTCTAATTCCCTGAATATCAACTCTCAAAAAATTGTAGCGAATGAAATTAGATCTGGTGTTAATGGTCATCATCATGCCAAAATAATGAACTTACAAGGCCTTATGGAGAGCAGTTTAGAACCAAAGTGAATTAAACCTATGAGACATTAACTTAAACTCTCAATAACAATTATACTATACTAGAAAGACCCAAATCAGGAAGAGATTAACGCAAAAGAATCATTAAACAGATTATTATCATGAACAACTAATGTTATACCAGAGACTTAGAAACTAACCAATTTTTTTTGTATTTTGCGTTTTAATGAAAAGTAAAAGCTAATCTACTATATGTCTAACCTTAATAAAGTTATGCACTCGAACTTAGGCCTAAAATCGACGAATACTACCACTAATCCAAGCAATGACCAAGTGTAGGATGCTGATGTTGTTTGCTCTTAACTTGGCCAAGTTGAATACTCGAAATTCTTACCTAAGTTACTTCTAGTCTACTGAGCGTATGCAAACATTCAAAATAACCAAAATCTCATAGAAAACAAGCAGGGGCAAGCAACAAATACAAAAATTGCATAAAATCACACCCCTACTGTTTGAAATTTCAGAAACCAAAGAGCACACTGATGAACTAATGCAAAAACTTGCAATCTAGCTATTTTTTTTTCTTTTTCTTGTTATAGGATAAAGTAATTGCTGAAAACTACTAACATTAACCTCAAAGATCAGTTGCAATCAAACTTAATGTCTAAATCCTAGCTAACGATAGAAATAGAAGTTGTTCCAAACACCAATTGTCAAACAGTTATATAAAAAAATAGAACTATGAAAAGCTTGATTAAAGAAAAGACAATAAAGTGAACCGCAAATAAGTAAAACAAACATAGAGTTAAGCAATTAAAAGAGCAAAATGGGGAAATAAGAAGTATCATGTAAGCAATAAGCAATATAAGTAAAGATTAAGCTAAATTAGGAGAATTCACTTACAAAGGGGTCCAAGACATGAGACTCTGACCTAGCAGCTTTACATGCTCTTCTCAACCAACTATCAACCCAAATCCAATACCAATAAGCTACCACCAACTTTTTTTCTTCAGCTTATTCACCCAAAACGTCAAATAAACCTTATGAAAATACCTTCAATCCATTAACCAACTAACACAAACCACCAACAGCTTGTTGTAACTCTAAAACTTGAAACTGAGATCAAACACCTCCTGAAATCAGCTTGTTGTCGGCAAGCTTATTCCAAAAGATGATGAATAGTGCTGCTACAGTACGATGAACAGTAACCAGAGAACCTTTTTTTTTACTTATCTTAAAAACCTTTGAAAAAAACTTTCTTGAAAAATCTTTGACAAACTTGACGCACAACTTTGAAATCACACTAAACCACTTTCTGAAACTCAAACAGAAAACCTTTTGTCACAAACTTGAAACACCTCACAATTATCTAAACCAAAACATGGAGTAGACAAACAAATACAGTAACTGAAAATATGAATCAAAGATTTCATAAAAAAAACCAACTTTTCATAAATCTAAGACTAACTTGCAAATTGGATAAACCAATTATAAAAATAGAACTCAGTATCTATTCTCAAACAACACCAAACTTTCAAATTTATAAAACGGATATTACTCACAAAAAACCAACTTTTATAAATAATAAAAATGGATTGCAGGTTTGAGCAATAAAACTAGAACAAAGGGTCACTTACAAGCCAAGGACTCCTTTTATACTACACTACTGATCTTTCTAGAACAAGAATAAGAAAATATAAGTGACAAACCCTAGCTGACGATTTTCCAAGAATACCCTTGGAAGATGCTATGGAATATCCACTGTTGACGCTTGAATAAGTTGGTCCTGGTCAATCTATGCTATTAGCATGTGATATGGCAGTTCTTGAAACAATCTTGATCCTTCATTATGCTTTGGGGAACAAGGAATCCTCTAGGTTCGTTGATCTTGCTACAACACTTTGTCATCTTCTCAAAAAACGTCCCTCACGTGAGCTGTGATAGGGACCACAAGCTGAGCTGGTGATGTACAGACCATGTGTGTATGTTGGGAGATAGGTGACTTAAGTTTCGCCAAGGTCAATTCATAAAACCCCTTTATTATGAAAGATTAATTCCTGGGGATTAGACTTAGGGTTTATGTGGTGGGAATGGGGATTAGGGGTGGGGGATGTGTCGTTTAATATAAAACATTTGTTTAAAATGTTATTAAACTGACGTGGGATGAAAAGTTGTGGAGTTGAACCGGGTTATAGGGTAATTGGGTAGGGGTTTTGGATTTGGGTGGGTTTAGGGTGACGTGGCGAGTGTGTATACGTGGAAAGAGTATTGTTGTCTAGGTAGAACACACCCTCCAAGTTCCAATTCGTTGTCATCTAAAGTTATTGCAGCTTTTTCCCCAATTTTCTTTATATTAACTTTGTACTTCTTGCCACTTTTGGCACAACAAGTTTGCAAACTAGTATCAAGGGTCATTCTTGTCACAATAGCATTCTCCAAGGGCCAATAATGGAATATCTTATCATTTTAGGGACCCAAATGAAATTTTTGGATTTTGCAAGGGTTTTAAATGACAAGTCTTCAAAAGTTGAGGGACCAATCTTGTTAAATCTTCGAACTTCAAGGACTTCAATGGAAAATCAACATTCGGGTCCGGTTCATTGTGCGGCTTCATTTCCCGTGTTCGTTTTTGATTGATTCTTGTGATCTTTTTATCTTTTTCTCGATATGTGTACCAAAATACACAATGAACAAACACAAGCATATTTTGGGGTATTTTAATGATATTTTAAGCGTTTTAAGCCCGACTCGGACGATGAGACTATGTATAAAATCAGTCTCATTAGTTCTTAGCTTGAAACACAATAATATTTCTTCTTTACAATCTTCAAGTTCTTATTTACTCTTTTATAACCTTTGATTACTGTATTATTTCTTACTTCGTAGGCTTATTTAGGGCCGTTTGTTTTAGCTTATATTACGAAAACTCATTTTGGCTTATATAACATAAGCCTCAATTTTATGGCTTATTTGAAGACTCATGGATTTATATAAGTTTATTATGATAGCAGGCTACCTCGCGCGTTGCGGCGACGGGTACCCTAAAACTAAAATTATTCGTGTATAATGTTTTACGATTTTATATATTTCTTGATAATAATTTTACGAATAATGATAGTAGTTTTAAGTTGTAATAACTTTAAATAATAATGAACCCTATCATATAAAATAGTATTATGATATTTCAATGATTGATGTTGAAATTTATTTGCTAATCTGTGTAACGTTTGTCACAATATTATATAACGTGTAAATATCAGGAATCTTCGTATTTTATATATTTACACGTTTTCACACATTACAATAACCTAAAAATCTTTCTACTTTAATATGTGCAATTCAATGAAATTAATAAGAAATAATTAGTATTTCAAAAAATGAATGTTGATAACCAAATACAAATATGATATTAAACTTACATTAAAAAATATTTTAAATAATTATATGCAAAAAATATATTGTTTATAGCATTTATCATTTGTACATGTCGTATATTACTTTTATTTATTTTACCATATAATGTGTATTGCTCACAAACTAAAACCGAAATAAATTTATAAAGTTTTTGTGTTGTAAAGGTTCGTATCACAAATTTGTAAGGTTATACTGCTTAAATTTTTGGAAGAAGAATGCAATCTCTTTTATAGTAGTATAAATTTATGTAATTTGGCTATTTTTATCAGCTTCGATGGGTTATCTCCGATTCGTTTTCAAACGGCTTTTATTGGGTAGTCGAATCGATGGTAACTCATGTTCCCGGTTGAACTCATTGGCCCGGTTCAATTTTTAAAATTATGTACACCATCATTTTAGCTAGACAACTTTTGTATATGCTTTTAATTGTTGTATAATGTGAATATATAATTGTAATTTTAAGTAATAGGACATATTAATTATATATTAATTAGTATTAATAGTTTTTATTTTTAAATGTATATTAATTATTATGTATCATTAGTTTTAATAAGAGTATCAAATTATGATTTTATGTTTTAATTGATTTCTAATTATGTTGTAATTATTATACTATTAATTATATTTTTTAGGTTGTTTTATTACTTGTGCTATGTGTCGTTTTAGTTATAAAATAGGATAATAGGGTGTTTGAATTATAAAATTTAATGTAATATGTTTTATGTTTTAATTATAAAATTTAATGTAGTATGTTTTAAGTTTTCAACTTTTAGTATGCATGCTTATTTTACTTGTACAAATAAAATTATGGCTGTGTTTAGCGAGAACCGGTGCCAGAGCATTTTGGAGCAATGAGTGATGAGAGAGAGCATTTTAAAATTTATTACTTGTTTGGCAAAATGAGCGGTGAGCTTTTTAATTTTTAGTGGTGTTTGGCAACATGAGCGGTGAACATTTTGGGGCGGTGCTATTTTTTACGAAGACTATTTTTTCAATGCTTGTTTTAAAAAGCGGTGGCAAATGAGCGGTGAGCTGTCACAGCTACTTCTCACAGCTACCGCTCACTGCTACTGCTCGCAGTTACCGTCCACTGCTACTGCCCACAGCTACTGCTCGTGTTGACAAACACAGCCAATATATTGTAACTTGAAAATTTCAACCATTCAAAAATAAAGAGGCAAGATGCTTTATAAGATATTAGGATATAATAAATTTATATAAGTTCATAAGTCTCCAAATAATTTTAAAAATGTAGGTTTATGAAATATAAACCGAAATATGACTTATTTTTTACTTTTATAACATTAGCTCTAATTTCGTAGCTTATTTTGAGATTTAGAGGCTAATATAACTTTACCATGATATAATACTTATTTTGAGATTTAGAGGCTAATATAAGTTTACCATGATATAATAAACTTATATAAACTCATAATTTTTGAAATAAACCATAAAATTAAAATTTATATTATATATAAATCGAAATAAACTTACGTTATATAAGCCAAATAAAACATCTTTTTAGCATTTTCAGAGCAAGTTCTTTAACTATCTTTACAAACTTGACCTCTAGACATTAGTTCTTTGGTCTAGCACTAGAGGCGCCTAATCTAACATGATCCATGCTATATTGGCACATATTATTTTCTAAGTATAGTGTTTGGGTTTTGTGTTAAGCAACATCCTACTTAAAGCATGCCTACCATAACAAATCATTTTTTTCTCACAAACGCATACTACTTCTTCCTTTAAAGCTAAATAAACTAATCACACTACCAAACCTCTTCCCTTGTCAAACACAACACCTTTTAATTATTACTTTACTACAAAAACATATCTAATTATCTAATTTAAGATGCACTACAACGATTATTAATAATATTAACTATAGTTTTAATATCTACTAAGCAACATGTTGTAATTATACTAGCTTGTTTGTATCAACAATTCAACATGCATGATTCACGCCACTCATAGACTGTACATATAGAAAACCATATTTAGTGGTTTATCTAGATAATTATCCAATTGGTTTTTATAATAATATAAAAAGCTGAATAACAAAATAAATAAAACATTATTATATTAACCATTAGATGTTGAAATAAAATTATGTTCTACTCTATGTTTTACTACGTACTAGGAAGTTACTAGTATATAATTATCTCTTGTTTTGAAGATAACATTTATTTTTATGACTTAACTAACAGGTATCCGCGCGTTGCGGTTGCGGGTACTCTGTAACATAATTTTCGGTTAATAATATTTCAATTTTACGTTTTTGTTACAATGACGTCTTATAAACGATAATTGAAAGTTTAGGTAACTTTATATAATTGTTTAGCTGAACCAATGGTGACTTCGGTTTCCGATTAAAGTCGTTGGTAAAAGTCTATACACCATTATTTTAAACAAATAACATATATAATATATGATTTTGAAAATATATGTTTTAAATTGTTGTATAATATAAATATAAAATTATATATTTAAGTAATGAAGTGTACTAATTATATATAAATTGATATTGATTAATTTTTTAAAAAATAGTATGAAGTGACATGTGTACAGTATGTTGTTTTATTAGTAAATTGTGGTAAAAGGGTGTTTTAATTATAATATTAATTATAGTATTAAATGTAATGTGTTATCGTAAAAATGTTTATGCTTGTTATGTTTGTACATATGTATTAATATATTGTATTACTTAAATCAGATTTTATTAAGTGCATTAAGAAGATGTATAATAGGCTATTGAAATTGTACTATTTAAAATTTTAGTATTTATTAAGGAGAGGGATACCAATCTATATACCTTATAAATCATTTACCCCCATGGTTGAAAGTTGAATGTTGAAAAATTGTGGGTCCCATTAAAAGTATATTACAAATCTATGCTCCCTTATATCTATACTCAATATGCACAGCCCTAAAATCAAACATCACTCCGAACCCAAAATTAAAATTCAGACTCCCAAATCTCAAATAATATAAAGCCGCAGCCTAACAACCCAACACATAATACACACAAACAAATACAATATTCTCTCATCAAACAAAAAATCACACACTAGCCTCCCTTTTTCTCTAAATATGTTGTCGTTGTCGCTGCCGCCATACTCCCCTACCGCTATCCATCTGAATCAGCCACCAAAACCACCATATGTTTCTAAAATTGGTGGTGTTTGAGTGTTGGTAGATTCGTTGTATTTTAGTGGTTCTTGGTGATGTTTGGTTTAGGCGGCGTTTCAATGGGTGTGTAAGTGTTGGTTTTCGTTTCGAGTGGTTCTGGTTTGTCTAGATCTATAAAAAAAACTATGTAAGTTTTGATCTTTTTTAAATGGATGTCGATACTATTTGAGGCTTGAATTGTTAGAAACTTTTGTGCCACTTATTGCTCTTTGATTTTGTCAGAAAAATGTTATATGTGGACTGGCTTGGTAAAATAGAAGGATGGCAAAGCGTGAGACATCTCCACTTTGCAACCTCCATTATTGCAGACATTACATAAAATTTTGAAATTGCTTTGTGGCTTTTGAGCTTTAATGTTAGTAAAAATGTTATTTTCGTTCAAATCTAGGTGGATATCTGGTTTTGTTGTTTGTTTTATTATCAGGTATATATCACCATCATCATAGGTTGGGTTTCGGGTTTTTAGTTTGTTAGAAGATGTGTAAATCAAAACTTTTTATATTTAAATTGGTTGATTATTCCAAAACATTTATTTACTTTCTTTTTCTACAAAGATATATTGAATCATATAGTACGTGTAGGAGTTAGATCTAATATATTTGTTTAATTAGTTGGTTCAAACATTTGTATAGGGGTTTTTTAGATCTGGATTGCTTTTTTTACGAATCTTTATTGATGGTTTTTGCAAAAATATGTTTTTTCCTCTTTTTTATAATTATAATTATAGCTACTTTGTTATGTGAGATTTCCTGACTTTGTGCAAGAGACGTGTTTTTTTCAAAAATAAATAAAGATACTGTGATGATAGATTATGAGGATGGTAGTGTGGTCAAACATGTAAAGATTTAACGAAAGTATGGTGGTTTTGATTTGCTTTGTTAAAAAATATAAAGACGGCAATTATTCACAAGCGTAGAGATTTGATGTGGCTTTACTTGGATTGTAGAAAAGAGGAAATATCTAATCTTTTATTTCAAGTTTAAGTGAAGATGGATTGTAGAAAAACTAACAATTTGTTTGAGAGTTCTCTTCACTTCTAGGTTCGAGGTTGTTAACGTGTTGTTCGTTCCGTCTTTGTATATGCGAAAAGGAGATTATGAACATAGCTTTACAAATGAGTTTGTGATCATATCTATTTTTAATGCCTACTTTAAAATGCATTAAAGTACAAACTGTGACATTGATGGTGATAGAAAATTGTAATTTGAATTAAAGTACATTGATTAAATAAGTCAAGACATCGAACATTTCAAAATGGTTGAAGACTTTCAAGTTGCACGCTTATTAAGGGATGTAATATACAGTAGTTTTTATCGAGAAATGTGATGTATAAGAATAGTTGCTTTGTGCATTTTCGATAAATAAACCAAGTTATTGCTTTATTTTTCCAACAGAAGATTGGTGAGGGATAAAAAAACGATTAAATTTATGTTTTAGACATTAACTTATGATAAAAATCATTTTCAACAAAGAACTAGTCGCTTTCTAGAGTTAGTCGCAAAAGATTTAAGCAATGAATCAAGTCAGTCAAAAAAGACATAAATAAAAATGCTAAGTATGTGAGTATATTGAGTGTAAGGCATAAAGGCTCAAGATTTCTTTTGTTAGTCACATTACTGCATACACTATATTGTTTAAAATTGGTGTTGCATTTTAAATAGGTGCTTAGTTCAAAATCTCACAAAAGTAAAAGGAAATACCACAGTAGCTAGCAAGATAGGCAACACTGAAATTTGAACTAACACAAAAGTTGATTACTGATCTTCTTTTTCTCTTCATATTTCATACGCATGCTATAATAAGAACAAAGCCTGGTTGGGATCACAGGACCTAATGTTCAAAAAAAAAGATCACGGGAACTGGAAATTTGATACTGTATTTTATCCCTTTTATTTTTGTATTGGCTTGTGTCATATCTTTACAAATTTTAGACAAGTGAGCAATTTATACTGTCTTAAAACTTTAGGGCAATATAAATTAATTGATTAATAGTAAAATTGTTATTATGTAAAAAATAAAATATAACAAGTTGAAAAAACAATATTTTTATTAAGTTACGTTTTTTTAATGAACTATGAAGAGAGTATTATTTTGAATTAGACCACCATGACAATAATACTAATGACTATTCTCAATAGTTAAATTCTTTTTTTTGTCTAGCCAAGACCAAAAATACATACATATTTTTGGACATCTAAAACTTTTTGTTTTTAAGCTTAAGAACACAATTAACAATATTCGAACAACTTCGATCATTCAAAAATCAAAATCAAACAAAAGTCTAGCGCTACTTTTTCCTATCAATTAGTGTATTATTTTCGTCTCAAAATTATAATTCATTTTTTCTCGGGTTGCCTTAAATTAACTGTCCATTTATAAAAATAGGTGATTTTTTTTTTGAACAAAAGTGGAAAGTTTAGATCGAGATTAATACATTACTTTTAGTTGAAATAATAATTACAAACTTTAAAATGATTTTAAATTAATTATTAAAAGTAAAACTGTGTTTACTCAAAAAGTAAGAGAAAAAAAGGTATAAAAGTGACACTTTTTTTAAACTGAATGTTTTTTTCAATGAATAATAATTTGAGACGGAGAGCGTACTCCGTTTAAAGAGAAATAAAGTCAAGCGAATTTTACGAAGTATTCAGTATCTTTTATAATAGAATAAGTGTTAGACATTTGTATTTTTTAATTAAGTGCTCATAATTAAGTTATCACTCATCATAGGACAATGAAAGTAAAACATTTTTATCATTGGACAATGAAACTAAAACATTTATTCGGTATCTTTTATAATAGAATAAGTGTTAGGTAAAATTGGTTGGTCAGGCACGTTGGGTAAGCTGTCAAAATAGGTCATTTTTTTGTATGGGCCAAAACGCGGATGGGTTACTTATGACCACTTTCTGCCCACAAGTTTTTATAAACATTTATGTGTGACTTTTAGCGCATTGAAATCGCTTCTTTTAAAGCTTATTTATTTGACACGATGCGTTAGGATAAAATATTATATGCTTGCTACAGTGACCTGCATATTTTTGAAATTTAAGATTTCTTTTAAATTTTCACCTTTTCTTGTATATATTTAAAGAATATTCTTGTGTCGTTTTAAACAGCCTTGGTGGCCGAAATCGAAGAAATAAAGGAAAAAGGGCACAAAGATGATGATTTGCTACTAAGTATTACCGCCCGAAGTAGACACGAAGCACAACTAAACAAAGTTGTAAGGCTATGGACTACCTTCTTGGATATTGTTATGTGAGCGGAAAATGTTTAGTTTTTTAGTTGAAGTAGTTGTTTTCTGGTATTAAATCAGTTATGAATTTGTTGATATGCTCCCAACGTTTTAGTGAAACCAAGTTTTTAGTAGAGATACATGCTTATTTGACATTTTTTTTCTAAAGTTGTATTATCGTATGTTGTATGTTATGAGATTTTGCATTGTAATTTAATCTTACCTCGACATAGCGTATCGTTAACTATCTGTCGCTAGGCAATTCCGCTGCTATGCGCGGGTATTCGTCTAGTTTACTTAATAAGAGCATATGCAATGGTAAGTTTGTAAAAGACTTTTTACTATTTAACCAAGTCATGTAAATGACTTTTTCCATTGCAACAAAAGTTTGATGAATAGCTTTGAAGGGAATAACTTGGTGTTTACTAAGTCTTTGACACAAAATTTATCAAATGATTTTCATTTAATGAAGAACTAAAGAGCTATTGGAAAGCTTTTTATGCATTGAAGATGTTTATGTGAATGACTTTTTAAAACATAGAATTTATGTAAACATTAATATTATTTATTAAAAAACGTCATTGTGAGTTGAAGCATTGCATATGTTCTAAGTAGTTTAGATAAATAATTTGTACAAGAGGTGGCAAAACGAGCGAGCGGGTGGGCACGAGCGTCGGGTTAAACGGGCAACGGGCTAAACGGGCGGCGAGCTAAACGGGCGCGGGCTAAATGGGCACTGGCGAAACGGGCGGGCAAAATGCGCGGGCTAAACGGGCGCAAGCTAAAAAAGGGAAAAAAACATATAGAATTTACAATTAAAAAATAAAAATACTTGTTTGAAAGTCGTGGATAAAAAATTTAATAAAAAATATTCGCCAAGTATACTAATTTGTATTTTACAAGTGCGCCCGTTAAACTCATTTAGTTTCTTACATATACACCCGTTTAACCCATTCATTATAAAGAATGGGCAAAAAGTACTTTATCCTTTTTTGAAAATGGACAAAAAATACCCATATATATCCAAATGGGCAAGATTTGACAGATTTAATTTGTACAATAAAATGAAAGCAAAGCATGGGCAAAAGGCTCATGCGGGGTATGGAAAACAACAAAGCAATGATGTTTCATGCATCCTATAATACTACGGTAACTTTTAGAAGGTATTAATCATGAGTTTTGCCTAATTTGTTTGGATTGTTTTATTAAGTATCAAGAAGTAAAATATGTATTAACGGGTTATTAGAGCACGGGTATAGTTTCGTGTCGTCGTGTGATATTATGGGAAAAATGCATGTCATATTAGCTTTTCCTTGATCAACATCAAAAACTTGTGTTATAATGATCTCACTAATTTTTTTTATTAAAATAATATATTAAATTAACATTAATATATTATTAACAAAAATAAATACTACGTAATACATAAAATTTAGTTTAATTCAAATGGTGTAAAATAAGATACTTAAAGACAAATAATGTATATATGTATGACAATAAAGTTTAATTTAAAAAACTAAAAAAAATATAAACAAATATCCTATCCATCTTCTTCATTGATGCAACATAAAACCAAGCTAGAGGTTTATTTCCCATTAAGTGCAAACAATTTTGAAGTGGTCACGCCAACTTCTTGAAAAGGGAGAGCTTTACCTGGTTTGAATTTGTGTGAAGGTGGGCTCAAACCCCGTGGATTAGTCGGCCAATGAGTCAGAAATCACGGTTATAAAAAAACAACAGAGGTTTATGAAAGAAAAAAATTTGAATACGCCATCCGCGGTGTGGTTGCTCGCGCCGTTGGGTGGCTTTTTCGCGAAAACGCACCCCGTACCCTGAGCTCTTATAGTAACTTTTAATTCAAACAATGCCTAAAAATGTTATTTGTGATAACTAATATTTCTTAGTTTTGAGCACGACAAAGCGTAAAAACGTTAATTGTTAAAGATAATCGTAAGATGAATTATTTAATGAATACTATCATTAAGGTAATAATCAAATAAGTCATACACAAACATATCTCTAACATGTTTAAAGCGATTAATCTTAAAACTCATATTTGATTAAATGTGACAAAATATTTTCAAATATACTTTCTTGAATGGAAAATGAAAATTTAAAAGTTCGAATTTTGGATATTCAAAGTGATATTGGATATTCCATGGGAGGATAAAACCTGCCTAGATAAGCTTTCCCCGCTAAAGGACAAAAAGGAGCGGAGTCTACACCCACGGTTCTATATAGGCTTTCAGGGTTATATATATATAAGAAACCGTGGGAATAATAAAGAACCGTGGCCAGACTAGTCGTTCGACTTTTGTTCCTATAAATAGTGGATCATATTTCATTCCCCCTTAACCTTTTTGGACACCTCTTTTATACTTCTAAATCTCTTCTCTCTTTTCCAAACGTTAGTAAATGATCACATAATTTTTTAAGTATGTTTACTTATGATTATCTCCTTGATCCCCGTCTTCCTATGTACAAAGAGAAGATCACTCACACACTTGTGATGTGTTAAAAAATGAAGCCTTGATGAAGATCCATCTTCTATAGATCTAGTCATGTTCATCACATTTATTCTTTTGAGTCTTGTGTATATCCAAGTTATATGTGTATACTTGGATGTGTCTTGTAAATAAGTTCTCACTTACTCTAAGCTGATGCGAGTATGAGTGTTGTGTGTCTAAGTTCTCACTTAGCTCTAAAGTGATGTGATTGTTACAGTCTTGTGTGTAAGTTCTCACTTAGCTTTAAGGTGATGTAGTTGTTGTGGGGATATGCGATCGTTTAGCCATCCGAAATGCGTGAGCCTATCGGGGGCACACACCCAATACGGAGAACACACTTTTATTAATACGTTTATTTATTTATTAATTAAATGTTTAATAAAAATTTCATTATTCATTTCATTAATGGTAGTTAAATTAATTACGGGCTTTAATTAATTTATCTAAGGGAACAAAATCGATTCTAGAACACCCCTAAGGCCAATCGGCCGATTATTCCCACAAGAGGTTCTAGAAAAAAAATGTTTATTAATTAAGCTAAATATTTACCTTAGTTAAGTTTTCTTGGAGTAGGGACCAAGGAATTGAGGAGGTGGAGATTAGTATAAACACATAACCCACACCTCACAAAAATCTATCCCTCTTTCTCTCTTTGTTCGTTCGATGGAACAAGAAGCCCAAACAAACCAAACGATTTTTTCCTTAAACCCTAAAATCACCTAAAGTGTAAATCTTTACAAGACCGACCACCTTTTGGTACTCCCTTGTGAAGTTTCTAAGCCTTTAACTAAATCCTTGATTCTCGTGTCAAGGTTTTGGTTGTTCTTGTTTCCCCTTGTGGTTTGACGCATCATAAACCCTTATTAGGGGTTGCGATGATTTTTCCAAGTATCTTATAACACTTTATAAACCGATCCTTACGTAATCCCAATTAGGGTTTTGGATATAGGGTTTCTAGTTACAAGATAATCGAAGTGAAGTTACTACTAGCATCGTAGTGATTGTTCGTCTGACGTGTCGTTTGAGCAAACGATAGAGGCGGTTATTTAACCATTATAGTTCAAGATATATTCATTAATTGATTTCTTCAAATAATTCAAGGTTGGTTTTAAATTGTCTTTATTATGTGATTAATTGTGCATGCTATACTAGATCTATTCTGCTGGATACTCATAGTTAATGGTTAACTAGTATTTTAAAATCCCAACAGTGGCATCACGAGTCACTTCGTATGGCATCCATGGGTTACACATAGAATAAACATGTTTTATCTGCTTAAAACCTCTTTATTTATGTTTATATGGCAATAACATACATTCTTGTCATAAAGTTTTAATCTTGATCTAGATAATGATTAAAAGTGGGTAGGGTTTAATTGAATTGGTTAATAAATTACAATTGTTTTTCTTTATTATCCGTCAAAGAGTTTTGCATATCACATGTGTGATTCACACAAGTCATCAAGTACCTTGCTCGAAGACTTGATGATGGTATTTGGTCCTCAATTTTGGGAAGACTCATTCGAGACTTGGATCTTATATGTTACTGTTTCATATAGAGTCTATCTTCTACTTCTACCCCTTCTAGTATGTTTTTATGTGCTTATTTGTTTTCCATTATCAATTGCAAAACGTAATAATTCAAGATTCTAGGAGTCATAAAAACGGATATCTACTAATATCGGAACTAGCTTTAAAAGTTGATGTAGCGTAAAAAACAAAATAACAAAGATAGATAATTGAATCTGTTGATTCCAAAGAATACCAGACACAATCCGTCCAACTATCGTTGATTCAAAAAGAATACCGATAATCAGGTAAACTCCAACAATCGTTGATTCAACGAATACCCGATTATTTGGATGAAATCTAACAATAAACCCTAACCTGGATTTAAGTTGATTAACAAAAGACTAAAAGTCTTTTGTTTTTTACGCTCTGATACCAACTGATGTAGCGTAAAAAACAAAATAACAAAGATAGATAATGATGCAGGAGTATTATTTGTCTGGTGATCTATGTCTTTTATTTAGTTTCTTTAAATAATGCATGAGAATTATTTTTATGTCTGTTGGAAATTATTTTTATGTTTACATTTTATTTACTTTTCTTATTTTAGGTTTCTAGAACAATTTGTTAAATTATTCTCCAAGTTAAGTTTATCTTATAAAAATAGGGTTTGGGGTTTATTGTATTTAGTTTTTGAGTTATGAATAAAAATTACAGACTTTTAGTCTTTTGTTAATCAACTTAAATCCAAGTTAGGATTTATTGTTAGATTTCATCCAAATAATCGGGTATTCGTTGAATCAACGATTGTTGGAGTTTACCTGATTATCGGTATTCTTTTTGAATCAACGATAGTTGGACGGATTGTGTCTGGTATTCTTTGGAATCAACAGATTCAATTATCTATCTTTGTTATTTTGTTTTTTACGCTACATCAGTTGGTATCAAGAGCCGAAGTTCCTGATTAAGATGTTAGAATATCCGTTTTTTGAGGTTGATGGTTCATCTTCTGATGAATGGGAAGATTATGGTGCGGCTAGTGATGATTATGATGGACCTCCCATATTTGATGAATATGAAGAAGAACCGATGCTAGTTTATGAAGATGTCATCGAGGAAAAAGAGGGATTTATGGGGAAAAAAGAATTTGGTAGGGAAAAAGACAACATTGAAAACACTGTAGTTGTGGCTAATAATCTTTGTTCTATAATGATCCAAACTATCATGGTCAATACATTGGGTTTGAAGACAATCAAGACTCGAGGTCGAGTCTTTTCAAAGAAGGGGAGAATGATGCAGGAGTATTATTTGTCTGGTGATCTATGTCTTTTATTTAGTTTCTTTAAATAATGCATGAGCATTATTTTTATGTCTGCTGGAAATTATTTTTATGTTTACATTTTATTTACTTTTCTTATTTTAGGTTTCTAGAACAATTTGTTAAATTATTCTCCAAGTTAAGTTAATCTTATAAAAATAGGGTTTGGGGTTTATTGTATTTAGTTTTTGAGTTATGAATAAAAATTACAGACTTTTAGTCTTTTGTTAATCAACTTAAATCCAGGTTAGGGTTTATTGTTAGATTTCATCCAAATAATCGGGTATTCGTTGAATCAACGGTTGTTGGAGTTTACCTGATTATCGGTATTCTTTTAGTAGCGTAAAAAACAAAATAACAAAGATAGATAATTGAATCTGTTGATTCCAAAGAATACCAGACACAATCCGTCCAACTATCGTTGATTCAAAAAGAATACCGATAATCAGGTAAACTCCAACAATCATTGATTCAACGAATACCCGATTATTTGGATGAAATCTAACAATAAACCCTAACCTGGATTTAAGTTGATTAACAAAAGACTAAAAGTCTGTAATTTTTATTCATAACTCAAAAACTAAATACAATAAACCCCAAACCCTATTTTTATAAGATAAACTTAACTTGGAGAATAATTTAACAAATTGTTCTAGAAACCTAAAATAAGAAAAGTAAATAAAATGTAAACATAAAAATAATTTCCAGCAGACATAAAAATAATGCTCATGCATTATTTAAAGAAACTAAATTAAAGACATAGATCACCAGACAAATAATACTCCTGCATCAAAAGTATGTCGCAAATGAAGTCTAGCTCAGTTGGATGGATGCATTTGGTTATAGTCTCCATGTGGGGGAGGTCAGGGTTTCGACTCCTGTCATTCCCTATGTGGGAGATTTCCTCAGAATTGGTAGCCGGGTTTGAATCCCATCGCAATGCCTTGAAGCTCCTTATTGGAAAACTGGATGGCTAGCATGTGGGTTGATATTCTATTCTTGAGATGATTCGAACTCGGGTTGAGAGAGTTGGTGCCTCGGTGGCACGCAAGATACTCCGTTGCACCAAACTGCCGTTCAAAAAAAAGCTTTAAAAGTATGTCATATTAATACACTTTTTTTCTTGCGAATTAGCTAATGTTTTTTGTTAAAACTCATTTTATAAACAAATCTTAATATTGACATAAGATCTATGAAACTTGTTTTCATTATAATCTAATTGTTTTGCGAAATCATATTGTCACTCGAGTTGGGCTTACATACCGTAATGATGGCTTATAAACTATCTTCTCAACGACGCGATTTGAAAAATTAATTGGTTTATAATACTTAAAATTACAACACCGTTTTGTGTTTTACTAAGATGGACTTGCTATTGCACTACATGCTCTAGTCAAGCTATCTAGGGTTTGAATGATCTTTAACGTTTTCTTGTGTCATATAGATGTTTTGGCATTTATATGATAATTATCCCAAGCACTTGCGCCTTCGGGCGCATGAAGAGTAGGTAATAAGTGTGAATACACTTATCCTTTTACCACTTACTTATAATAATAACCAAGCCAAAACGTGTATTTTATGTCGTAAATGTCAGAATTATGCGTGGTTTGTGTTTTTGTTGTGATTTATGATCAAATGTGAAAAGGGAAGAAAACACGGGCTTTCACGGGCTTTTATCGAAGAAAAAGACAAAAGACGAGGTCAAAAGATCAAGAGTGCAAAAAGAACGGAAGTCCAAGGCCTATTCTGAAGATTTATCGAAGAAAAGTCTAAAGACGGAAGTTTAATAAAGCCGAAGAACTCAAGCCTAATTAATGAAGAAATTACAAGACGAGTTTAATTAATCCCGAGACAAAGTCGAAAAAGTCGAAGAATTTAGAAGACGAAAAGACGAGAAAGAAAGAAAGAAGGGAGCTTCCAGCACATGCTAACCTCCCTTCTCCCTATAAATAGAGACTTCATTTCATCATTTAGTTTTGTTAGCTAATTTGACAACTTAGCTCTCCACCTTTAAATACTTGCACCTTTAATTTTCATGTCATTTACTTAATTGTCATTTTAATTTCCTTGTCTTGAACCTTTAATTTCTTGCCTTTAATTCAAGTAAGTCTTTTAATTTTATTATTGAATCTTTATTTTCCTTTAATCAAGCTTTTCATTATCATTCTTATTCTACTTTTCTTATTTTTGATTATTAATTCGGATTAAGCAATCATTTGGCTTGATCTTATTGCTTAATTGGTTAAAAAGTTTATCTTTTTATTCCTATCTAGGCTTTTATACGATTTAAGCTTTGGGCTTGACATGCTTATTGGCTTATTTTGTATTTAGCTTATTGTCTTTTAAGTTTTCTTAAAAGTTTAATCTTTTAGTTTACTTTATAAAAGTTTGCTTATTTTGTGTCTTGAAAGTTTTAAAATTTGTGCTTATTTAGTTTTACTTATTCTTGTTTTAATTAAGTTTTTGGTATTTGCTTATTGTCAAAGTGCTTATTTGGTTCATAGCTTATTTTTATCTTGCTTATTTACTATTTCCTATTGTATTCCGATCACAACCATCGGAAAGGGGCTTCACATTCCGACAGCTTGTTACGATCGCAAAAACCATTAGGGTTTCTACATTGAGATCAGTATTGCGATACTCCCCCTTATTTCGATCAAGATTGCAATCGCTCATTGCGATCGTATATTGCGATGGGGCTTAAGGCTGTATTGCGACGGAATGCTGCCAAATTTTTTACAGCCATATTTCGACAGACACCATCATTCCGACAGGGATTCCGACGAAGCATTCCGATATCTTAAAGGTCTGTTATTCCGATACTTTGTTATCTATTCCGACAGGGTTCCGACGAACATTCCGATAGGTGTATTCAGACTGTATTCCGACGAGTCATTCCGATAGAGTGGTAAGTGCATTCCGACGGCTTACATTCCAATCGGTATTCCGATCGGATTCCGATAGGTGGATTCTGACGGATTTGGTTTTGTCTTAATATTTTGTCTTAGTTTAATTTTTAAGTTTGCATTGTTTTAAGTTTTCAAATTTTCATTTTTATTATATCGTCTAATTTACTTTTTGTCGAGTGTTAATTTTAAGTCATTTAATTAATTTACTTTTAAAAGTTTTAATATTGCACCATTTACGTTTTAATTAGTTTTAGTTTTAATTACCCGTCATTTACTTTAACGTTTCACAATTTCATTTTACTACAACGACCAATCTATTTGTTTTCCACCAAAAGACGACTGAGTCGCACACTTAAACCAGTAATCAATTCGATTAGACACACAACGAACTTTTTAACTGAGTAAAATCTAAATATTAAATGGCGCCGCTGCCGGCTCTTTTCTTAAAGATTAACGGTTTTCTGTGAGAGACGCGTTGAATTTTAGGATCCGTTCACTCGTGAACGTTATTTTTCTTGCTCAAAAATTTTCAAAAATCCATAAAAATTCAAAATTTTCAAAAATACAAAAACATAAAAAAAAAAACTTATAAAAAGCATTTCTTTTTCAAAGTTTTGCACCAAAAAGATTTTATTTTTATTTTTACAAGTACATATATATTCTCTATTTCTTTGGTATCTTTTTCATTTTCTTTCGCAGGTGTATGCGTACTAGATCTTCATCTTATTCAGAGCCCGAGACTCATGAAGATTTAGATATGGCTGGTGTGCACAACAACAATAATCCACCCCACCCCAACATGAATAACAATAATAATGTTCCCCCACCCGACCTTCGAACGATGGAGGAGCTTTGTCAACCCACAATGAATGGACGAGGAGGACCGATTGCGCCGATGCAAATCACGTCTCCAGAGTTTTCGTTGAAGCATCACATGATCCAACAAGTACAGAACACTTGTCCATTTCGCGGATTACCGGATGATGATGCCAACAAACACCTCGACAAATTCATTACCGTTACTCAAAGCATGAAGTTTCCCGGGGTTACTATGGATTTTCTTCGCCTTCACCTATTTCCACACACCTTATCCCACCATGCCGAAAAAATGGTTTGATCGTATTCCAAAGAACTCAATTCATACTTGGGATGAGATGACTCAACGCTTTTTGTCGCGCTACTTTCCACCATCCATGGTCACGAGCCTTCGGAATCAAATTAGTGGATTTACACAAGAACCTGATGAATCACTTTTTGATGCTTGGGAACGATATTATGTTTTGATCGATCGATGTCCAAACCATAGCATGCTCCCCGTCACCTTAATTGATACTTTCTACAACGGTTTAACTTTTTGTGATCGTGATACGATTAATGCAGCCGCCGGTGGCACATTTATGAAAAGAAGACTCGAGGAGTGTAGAGAGCTTATCGAGAACATGACTGCTCATCACAAAAATTGTGATTCATCCGCATCTTCAAGGAATAACCCGAGATTCAATGTTTCTTCTACTTCTTCAAACCCTGATATCACCGAATTGACCCGCGCAATGGTCGAAATGAGCAAAAACATGCAACTTTTGGCTACAAATCAACAACAACAAGCAAAGCTGTAGCAACTTCTTGTGAGATTTGCGGGGGTCCTCATTCATACACTGATTGTCCTTCTACTCATGACAATCCGGAAAACGTGTATGCGGCTCATGGTAAGTATTCAACGCAAAACTACCAAGCCCGACCTCAAGGTGATCGTAACTTGCTAAGTTACCGTTCTAACAACTTTCTTTCACCCGGTTTTTCTCCTCAAAACCACAACCCCAACAACTATAATAGAAGCAATCCAAACCCACCTCGAGCTTCCAATCCTTATCACCCACCCGCTCAACAAGCGCCACCCATTAATCATGATGTTGAAACTTTCATGAGGACCCAAGGAGAGCTAGTTAAGAATCTGCAAAGCCAAATCATCAACTTGAAAGGAGATATCACTAAGCAAGGGAATGATATTAGAACCGAGCTTTGACATGATATGCAAACCTCTTTTAGCAATCAAACGAATGATTTAAAGAATATGATGGCTAGTTTCTTTCCAAGTACTCAACCCTCTATTTCGGGCTCTCTTCCTTCAAATACCGTCACCAACCCAAGAGCGAATATGAGTGCTATTACTACACGCAGTGGAGCAACCTTAGTAGGACCATCTATCCCTCCCCCAATTACACCATCTATCCCTCCCCCAGTTACTCCATCTACACCTTCTCCACCATCATCTATCCCTCCTACTCCCACGCCTAGTATTAGTTCTCCATTACCGTCTCCACCTCTTACTAAAGCACCCAAGAAGAACCCTTCACCAACCCCACCTTACACCTTTAAACCTTCAACTTCTCAACCTTTACCTGCTACACCTACACCACCTAAACCCAACATCACTTATCCTTCTTGCTTAGACAAGTGCCAATTGCTCACCAAGGATGATATTCAAGTTTCAAACTTCTTGAAGAAGATTTTGGGACTGACCATCACCTTTATCCTTGTTGAAGCTCTAGCCCAAATGCCTAAATTTGTTAAGATGTTTAAGGACTTGCTTAATAAGAAGGAGAAGATGCCCGAGTTTGTTAATACTCGATTGAATGAAAATTGTTCTGCCGTCCTTCTTAAAGAACTTCCGGAGAAACTTGGAGATCCCGGTCGTTTTGTGTTGCCTTGCATTTTCAACAAAACCGAAGAATTTACTGCCTTAGCTGATCTCGGGGCAAGTATAAATTTGATGCCTTTAAGTGTTTGGAAAACACTTTCATTACCCGACCTTACACCAACAAAGATGACTCTGGAGCTAGCAAATCGCACTCTCGCTTACCCCGTTGGTATTGTCGAAGATGTGTTTGTCAAAGTTGGTACCTTCACTTTTCCGGTCGACTTTGTTGTTGTTGATTATGAAATGGACCCTCGTATTCCGTTAATACTTGTTCGGCCATTCTTGAGAACCGGAAAATCCTTAGTCGATGTTGCCGAAGGTGATTTAATCTTAAGAGTCAGGAATGATGCACAAGTATTTAAAATAGGGAAGATCACAACCAGATCAAATGGAAGAGAATCAGCGAATATGATTAATGTGCTTGATGATTTTGTCGTCTACAACAATCCTCTTTTCGATTCTTGCTATGATAATCCACTGTTCAAAGATGATGTGGATGATTCTCTCTCCAATTTAGATCCTCCACCAATTCATGAGTCTCCTCCAATTTATGATGACTATGATGATAATTCTAGTTTCGATGGGGATGATTATGATAATTTTGTTTCAGAGTATCCAGACATGCCAACTTATGATGACTTTGATGATGTCGATACTCTTTCGAGTGATTCTTCACATGATGACCTTGTTCCTACTTTTGATGAAGATCCTCCAACAAGAATGCTTGATCCTACTTTGGATGACTACTCATTTGAGGAAGACTTTGCTACTTTTCTCAATACTTACTTCCTAAATAAGAGTGATTCTCCTCCTCTGGACTTTGATGATGCTCTTTATCCTCCTTTGGATATGAAGAAACCCGTTTCAAAGTAGAAGAAGCCGGACGACACCGATATCCGTAGCACTTATGTTTTGTCACCTCTCTATCCACCTTCTGAGGATGAGACTGTGAGATTTATGAGCGGATCCTCTTCAAATTCTACTGTTCCCGAGTGTTATTTTCCCCTAAAGGAAAAGGTGTTTGATCCCGGTATTGCAATTTTTAAGCCATCTCAGTATCTGATGAAATAAAAGGAAAGATATTTGGAACTTATGGAGATAGGCTTGTACCTCATCACACTGTCTACCACCGTGCTCAATCTTTGCTTAAGGGAACCTTGCCTACTCTTCTTTGGCTTGCCTTGTTCACCTTAAGCTTGTGCTACTTGATGGATGAAAACCATGTATTTGATCCCGGTGGATATGTTTCAAGCTTCTTCCTATGCTAATCAAGGTCGAGTCAGGCTCACGACTCGGTTAACAAAAACAAGCGCTTCTCGGGAGACAACCCGCAGTATCTATCCTTTTTCTTTTGTTTATATAATAAGTGTAGGGGAGACCCTAGTATGCGTTTGTTGTTTTCTTTTTCTTTCTTATCATGTGCAGGGATTCGAGCTTTCAAAGATACATTCTTGATGACTTTTGACGAACCGTGATCCCGTGTTCCCGTCTTCCCGGTTCTATCCTAAACTCTTTTGATTCTCTATTTTATATTCTTCAATATTAAAATAGGAATCACTTTAGTTGTCCTTTCCTTAGCAAAATTTAAACAACGTGCACAATGTCCTAAGTGTAGGGGAGTTTACTCCCACATGCTTAAACATTGAGGACAATGTTTATATTAAGTGTAGGGGGACTTCTATCGAAGTTAAGTGGGCTTTTTCCTTGTATTTGTCCTCATTTTAACCGGAAAATTGATTTTTCGACATTTTTCAAAAAATTTGATCTATTTTGGCCTATTAGTATTTACCTTTGTTATAGTTATTTTCTTTCTTTGCTAGAATAAATTTTTAATAAAGTGGTTTTAATTTTTAAACGCCATGAATCTTTTGACTCAACCCGAGTTTACTTATCTAAGTTTACTCTAGCTAGTATCCTTAACGTGTTTAAGTCAAGTTTTGCTAGGCTTTTATATAGGAAACTTTAAAACGCGAAAGTCTTAACTCTTACGGGTTAAGAACAAGAAATTTTTGCAAGTTCCTATAATTGATCCTAGAAAGTCGTTTATCAAGGGAACTTTAAAATGCGAATTCTAAACTTGATAAAGTCTAAGAATTTGCAAGATCCTATAGATGACTTGAAAACCCAAAACTTTGATTTAATAGGCTAAGCATCCACGAGTCTCATTCCTTGAGATTTTAAATTGCGGAGAACGAGAGATGATAGAGTCAATTATGAGTTTGGTATTCTTTCATGAATTTATGTGAGTTAATTATGAGCTTTTTCTCCCATCGCTTGCTAATAAATATATTTGTAATAAATAAGGTTGAACGATTTGAAAAGTTACTTAGCTTCTAGCCCAAGATCGTTTAAAAGTTGCTCGGTATTAATTAGAGTTCATAGCCAAGGCATAACTTATTGAAGCGGGATGCGAAGATTGGCGAGTCCGAAAAGGTCCTAACAAGACATGAGGGCTACATTTTGTTGCTAAAGATCCCAAGTGATGTGAAGAATCATTTATCAAAAATCAATATAAAGGATCGAGACACACGCCGAAAAGCAAATACTCCCGTAAAGATCATGGAGAAGTCTATCCAAAAAGGCCCTAACAAGGTATGAGGATAAATAGATCCAAGTCCTAAAGGCGGATCGTTGTATATCAAAATCTCAAATAAAGATTGGAGAAAAATGAAGAAGTCGTGGTCCAAATATGAAGAATCTCTCAAAAAGTTCAAGTGAAGAAATTCCTATTATGAAGAGAAGACCATTATTTCATGAACGTCTCTCAAGATTTGAAGTATGAATTCACTGCCAAATATCGGTCTGAGAAAAGTCTCAAATCGTGAAGCGAGTTATGCCAAGATATGAACTTTATGAGGTCCCGAGAAGCAGTTTTAAAAGATTTTGTCCTTTCGCTAACTATTGATTAAATCGTCCTACTTTATTTTCAGCCTCAACAACTATCGAAATAAGTCAACAATGCATCTTCGTGATCATTCAAGACAACAATAAAATATAAGAGATACACCTAGGAACAAGGGAGTCTAAGTGAATAATTGGCCCACATGAATTTATGTTAGTTTGCTAACTTATAATAATAATGATCTCGTTTTTAAGCTTTGTATGGGGAACGTGAAACTTGAGGATGATAATCATTCATAACATTCAAAAACCCCAAGGTAAGTTTTTGATCTTTTTACTTGTTTTCTTCCTTTAAATATTTTGTCTCTTTAATAAAGGCCAATGTGGATTGATTGTGATGAAAAATGTAAATCTTGCTTTGTAATTAATGCATTGCATGAGGACATTGCAATGGTCAAGTGTAGGAGATTTAATAAGTGTGAAAACACTTATCCTTTTACCACTTAATTATAATAATAACCAAGCCAAAACGTGTATTTTATGTCGTAAATGTCGGAATTATGCGTGGTTTATGTTTTTGTTGTGATTTAGGATCAAAGTGTGAAAAGGGAAGAAAACACGGGCTTTCACGGGCTTTTATCGAAGAAAAAGACAAAAGACGAGGTCAAAAGATCAAGAGTGCAAAAAGAACGGAAGTCCAAGGCCTATTCTGAAGATTTATCGAAGAAAAGTCTAAATACGGAAGTTTAATAAAGCCGAAGAACTCAAGCCTAATTAAGGAAGAAATTACAAGACGAGTTTAATTAATCCCGAGACAAAGTCGAAAAAGTCGAAGAATTTAGAAGACGAAAAGACGAGAAAAAAAGAAAGAAGGAAGCTTCCAACACATGCTAACCTCCCTTCTCCCTATAAATAGAGACTTCATTTCATCATTTAGTTTTGTTAGATAATTTGACAACTTAGCTCTCCACCTTTAAATACTTGCACCTTTAATTTTCATGTCATTTACTTAATTGTCATTTTAATTTCCTTGTCTTGAACCTTTAATTTCTTGCCTTTAATTCAAGTAAATCTTTTAATTTTGTTGTTGAATCTTTATTTTCCTTTAATCAAGCTTTTCATTATCATTCTTATTCTACTTTTCTTATTTTTGATTATTGATTCGGATTAAGCAATCATTTTGCTTGATCTTATTGCTTATTTGGTTAAAAAGTTCATCTTTTTATTCCTATCTAGGCTTTTATAAGATTTAAGCTTTGGGTTTGACATGCTTATTGGCTTATTTTGTATTTAGCTTATTGTCTTTTACGTTTTCTTAAAAGTTTAATCTTTTAGTTTACTTTATAAAAGTTTGCTTATTTTGTGTCTTGAAAGTTTTAAAATTTGCGCTTATTTAGTTTTACTTATTCTTGTTTTAATTAAGTTTTTGGTATTTGCTTATTGTCAAAGTGATTATTTGGTTCATAGCTTATTTTTATCTTGCTTATTTACTATTTCCTACTGTATTCTGATCACAACCATCGGAAAGGGGCTTCACATTCCGACAGCTTGTTACGATCGCAAAAACCATTAGGGTTTCTACATTGCGATCAGTATTGCGATACTCCCCCTTATTCCGATCAAGATTGCGATCGCTCATTGCGATCGTATATTGCGATGGGGCTTAAGGCTGTATTGCGACGGAATGCTTCCAAATTTTTTACAGCCATATTCCGACAGACACCATCATTCCGACAAGGATTCCGACGAAGCATTCCGATATCTTAAAGGTCTGTTATTCCGATACTTTGTTATCTATTCCGACAGGGTTCTGACGAACATTCCAATAGGTGTATTCAGACTGTATTCCGACGAGTCATTCCGATAGAGTGGTAAGTTCATTCCGACGACTTACATTCCGATCGGATTCCGATAGGTGTATTCCGACGGATTTGGTTTTGTCTTAATATTTTGTCTTAGTTTAATTTTTAAGTTTGCATTGTTTTAAGTTTTCAAATTTTCATTTTTATTACATCATCTAATTTACTTTTTGTGAGTTCTAATTTTGAGTCATTTAATTAATTTACTTTTAAAAGTTTTAATATTGCACCATTTACGTTTTAATTAGTTTTAGTTTTAATTACCCGTCATTTACTTTAACGTTTCGCAATTTAATTTTACTACAACGACCAATCTATTTGTTTTCCACCAAAAGACGACTGAGTGACTGAGTCGCACACTTAAACCAGTAATCAATTCGATTAGACACAAAACGAACTTTTTAACTGAGTAAAATCTAAATATTAGTAGGATATAGGGTTTGATCATTCTTTAATGGTTTCCCGCAGTGAACACGCCTAAAAAGCTTAATAAAAGGTTTTTCTTAACTTGTGTTAAAAATGTGATTGCATGCATCTTTTTACACAATTTTGACATTTGTTTTCTAAAGTTATGTGATACCTATTTGAACTTTTAAGTCTATGTCATCCAATCTAAAAGCACTTGTAGTTGTTTTTCGTCATATGGTCAGACCTAGGGCGAATTACATACCTAAGGCGATTTTTGTCATAGGTAAGATGTATGCCAATTATTGCATGTTTTAAATTGGTACGACTTAAGTCGAGTTCCCAGTCAGATTCGGAACCCGAGGCATAAGAGGAGATGAAACATACTCATGTTTTTATTACATGTAGAACAAGTTTGTTTGAGATGTTCATTGGTACTCCAAAGAGTTATGAGAACATCCCATTCAAACACTATACAACAATAAATTTCATGAATCGTCTTATAGTTCTAAGAGTTGCACTTGTAATGCAATTAACGCTCGACGCTTACCTCTTACCCTACTTATTATTATTTGGTCAGACCTCTAATATGAAGTGGGAGTGCAAGCAAGGATCTTAATCTCATAATGATTAATTGGGTAGTTAGTTCTTTTGAGAATGCAATTATCAAACGAATACTAATCGTTGAACTTTTATTTTGTATATGAATAATTCTACCCCTTGATTAAACATTTCGGTTGTTAAGTCATTACTTGAGAAAATGAATTTGACTGAAAGTAACTTTGTCGATTGGTATCTTGCTCTAAGGATAGGGCTCTAAACCGAAGATTTGGTTAAATACCTTGAGCAACCTATTCCTGATCTCCCATTTCTACCTCCTGGCCACCAGGGCACTGAACCAAATCCAGAGGATCATTCCTTTTGGGTTAAAAGGTATAGGGAAATTTCGGTCTGATGCTTATGACTATGTCCTCTGAACTCCAGAAAACTCTAGAGGGTCATAGTGCATGGTCAATGTTGGAGGAGTTGAAAACTATGTTCATTGAACAAGCTGATCAAGAACTCTTTTTGCCTTTCACGCGTGTAAACATGAGGAAGCTCAATCTGTGAGCTCCTATGTTCTAAAGATGAAGGGCTATATAGAGGATGCTTCAAGTAGTTATGGGATTATTTTGAATCCAACGGTATGTCTGACCCCCTATTTGATATTTATCATAATTATGAATCTACAAAGGAGTTATGGGATTATTTTGAATCCAAGTACATGGCAGAGGATGCTTCAAGTAAGAAGTTCCTGGTAAGTAATTTTAATAATTAAAAGATTGTCGATTTTAGGCCTGTCATGAATAGTTTAATGAACTCCTTAGAATCCCAGGACAATACACACAACACGGTTTAATCAATATCTGTTTCTAGTGTGATATACAAGTTGCCTCCTTCTTGGAAGGATTTCAAACATAATTTGAAACATGGGAAAGACGGTTTGTCTTTGGTACAACTTGGTAGTCACTTGCGCATAGAGGAATCTCTAAGGGCGTAGGACAGCGAAAAGGGCAAAGGAAAAGAAGTTGTTGGACCCTCGGTCAATATGATTGAAGATGGTGGAAAGAATAAAAACAACAAACAAAACAAAACAAAGAAACGTGGTTTCAAGGATAACAACGGTGGTTCCGGATCCAACAAAAAGCCCAAAGGGGACTGTTGGAAGTGTGTCAAATCTGGCCACTTTAAGCGGGACTGTCGTAGTGGAAACAAAAAGAATAACACAAGTGCTAGTGGTTCAGGAAAGGGGTCTAAGGACCAATCCCAATACCAAGGTCATAATTTAGTACATGTTTGGAACAGTTTTGGTAAATATTCTGTTTCACTAATTTCTGAAGCATTTTATGTGTAGGTTGATGCAATTGCTTGGTGGATTGATTCCGGTGCCACAACACATGTTTGTAAAGATTGTTGCTGGTTTAAGACATATGAACCGGTGGATGATGGATCTGTCCTTTACATGGGTGATGATCATTTCGCTCATGTTCATGGAAAAGGAAGTGTGGTGTTGGAATTTAGTTCTGGAAAATCTATTACTTTGTTTAATGTATTGTTTGTTCCTAAACTTCGTAAGAATTTAACTTCTGGTCCTGTATTAAATAAGTGTGGCTATAAACAAGTCTATGAATCTAATAAGTATATCTTATCGAAGTCTGGTGTATTTGTAGGATTTGGTTATTATAACAATGGAATGTTTATGTTAAATTTGAATAAAGTTCCTGGTGATTCTAGTTCTGTTTGTATGTCTTCTTCTACTGTTGTTGATACCTCATTATGGCATGCTCGTTTCGGACATGTGCACTATAAAAGAATGCTTGAAATGTCTAAAGATGATTTAGTTCGTGTTATTGATGGAAATGCTGGAAAATGTAATACTTGCATGTTAACGAAAATCACTAGGCAACCATTTTAAAGTATAACAAGAAAATTTGTCATACTTGAATTAATACATAGTGATTTATGTGATTTTCATCAAACACCATCTTTAGGAAACAAGAAGTATGTTATCACTTTTATAGATGATGCCTCTAGGTTTTGCTATGTTTATTTGTTGCATGCAAAAGATGAAGCCCTAGATAAATTTAGAATTAATAAAACAGAAATTGAATTGCAACAAAATGACTTGGTTAAAATCTTACGCACAGATAGAGGTGGTGAATATTATGATCCTGTATATTTCTAATCTATAGGAATCATTCATGAAACTACAGCTCCTTACACACCCTAACAAAATGGTATGGTTGTAAGGAAAAATAGAGCTCTTAAAGAAATGGTTAATTCCATGTTGTCTTACTCTGGTTTGAGTGACGGGTGCTGGGGAGAAGCCATGTTAAAGGTTTTCTATTTATTGAATAGGGTTCCTAATAAAAGGAACAAGACTACCCCATATGAACTTTGGTATAAGAAACGACCCAACTTGACATTTTTGCGAGTTTGGGGATGTCGAGTCGTTGTTAGGCTTCCGGACCCTAAAAAGAAAACTTTGGGTAAAAAGGGTATTGATTGCATCTTTGCTGGATATGCTGAGCATTTCAAGGCATATAGGTTTTATGTTATAGAACCTAATGACTCTGTTTCTATTAACACAATTAAAGAATCAAGAGATGCAATATTTGATGAGAATCGTTTCTATTCAATACCTAGACCAAAGGATGTCATCCCAAATTCAGATGAATTTCAAAGGGATGATCATTCAAATGATGTACCAAGTGAAATTTCTGAACCTCGTAAGAGTAAAAGAGTTAGAAAGGCTAAATCATATGGTTATGATTTTCAACTATATTTAGTTGAGGGATCAAGAGATCAAATTAGATCTCAATATTATTACTGTTATAGTATAGAGGAGGATCCAAGAACCTATAATGAAGTTATGCAATCTCGAGATGTTGCTTTCTGGAAAGAAGCAATAGATGATGAGATTGGTTCAATAATGGAAAATAATACATGGGTTTTGTCTAATTTACCACCTGGTTGCAAACCTTTAGGTTGCAAATGGATCTTCAAAAGGAAGATGAAATTCGATGGATCAATTGACAAGTTTAAGGCTCGATTGGTAATCCAAGGCTTTAGACAAAAGGAAGGGATCGATTATTTTGATACCTATGCACCTGTTGCTCGTATCACTACTATTAGATTGTTGTTAGCTTTAGCTGCTATTCACAATCTAGTGATCCATCAAATGGATGTCAAAACAGCATTTTAAATGGTGATTTGGAAGAAGAAGTGTATATGAAGCAACCAAAAGGATTTGTTATGCCCGGTAGAGAGCATATGGTGTGTAAGCTAGTTAAGTCATTGTATGGGTTGAAACAAGCACCTAAGTAGTGACATCAAATGTTTGATGAGGTTGTGTTGTCTAGTGGTTTCCTTCCAAACCAATCTAAAAAATGTATATATAGAAAATTTGATGACTCCGGTAATGGTGTTATAGTTTGTCTATATGTTGATGACATGTTGATATTTGGCACTGACCAAAATCAAGTAGATAAAACTAAAAGGTTTTTGTCATCTAAGTTTTCCATGAAAGATATGGGAGAAGCTGACGTTATTCTTGGTATTAAGATTAAACGTGAAAATAAAGGGATTGTAATTACACAATCTAATTATATTAATAAAATACTCAAGAAATTCAATCGTGAAGATTGTTCTCCGGTGAGTACTCCCATGGATCCGGTAGAAAATATTATGCCAAACACAGGTAAACCTGTGGATCAGCTCGAATACTCAAGAGCCATTGATTTTTTGATGTATGCTATGACGAGCACTAGACCTTATATTGCTTATGCAGTTGGTAGGTTGAGTAGGTTTACTAGTAATCCTAGTAGACAACATTGGCATGCAATAACAAGAGTATTTAAGTACTTGAAAGGTACTAAGGATTATGGTTTATCATATGTTGGATATCTTTCGGTGTTAAAAGGTTATTCAGATGCTAGTTGGATAAATCATGTTGAAGATTCGTCTTCTACTAGTGGATGGGTGTTCTTGCTTGGGGGAGGTGCCATTTCATGGGCTTCCAAGAAGCAAACATGCATCACTGATTCAACTATGGAATCTGAGTTTGTAGCATTGGCTGCTACTAGTAAAGAAGCAGATTGGCTAAGGAACTTGATACATGAGATTCCAATATGTCTGAAACCAATATCACCAATTTCTATTCATTGTGATAGTGTTGCCACTTTGGCTGAAGCTTATAGTCAAATATACAATGGTAAGTCTAGACACTTGGGTGTTAGACATAATATGGTTAGGGAGCTGATCATGAATGGTGTGACATCTATTGAGTTTGTTCGGTCATAACATAATCTAGTTGACCACTTGACGAAGGCGTTAGATAGAGACTTAGTAAATAAGTCGGTAATTGGGATGGGTTTAAAGTCTATCTAGATCTACTACCTATGAGATACCAAATTCCCTTCTAATACAACGTTAGAAGCTGAATTCAATATGAAAAGCTCATAGTTAGAGATTAGAACGCATGTGTTTATTATCCCAAGGTATGTTTTCAGACCTGCAAGTGATGTTAGGTTGAAGTATATCTTCTTAATGGTTCTTTTGAAAAATTACATGCAGGAGCAAGATTAAAAGGACCACCTATATGAGCATGAAGTTTTGCCGCTTTAAGAAGCTTGTACTTGGCTTTCTATATGTTCATTAATGGATAGGGACACATGGCTTGTAATAGTGTCAAGACTAGACCGTAGAGTGTTGTAGAAACTTATGTGTATAGTATCTTCAGGTATTCACATGAGTTGACGGGTTTAGTCGTTACGACACCCCAATTCTCGAATATTTGGAATGTGTATGATATTAAGATGAAAATCCAATCGCAAGACATTTTCATTTATGCATTTGTTTGTTTTGTTATGTTTGCTTTTACTTTTATATATCTATATATATATATATATATATATATATATATATATATATATATATATATATATATATATATATATATATATATATATATATATATATATATATATATATATATATATATATATATATATATATATATTAGTAGATTAAGGATTACACTAAAATGGGGGGGGGATTTGTTGGTGATTTTAGCGTCATCAACTATTTTAGTTAATAGAGATTTACTAGAAACCAATGAGATTTCATATTCGGCTCTGACACGAGTTAGGGGAAGTTCGGAGTGCACACTCGTTGAGCTAATATGTTATCGCCCACGACGAAAATGCAGGTCAAGGGGCAGAACCCCTTGCTGGAATCCCTGTAACACCCCATTTTGATAAATGGAATGTCACGCGTAATTATGGCGTGTCATCAAAGCATACAAGGATAAATGCCTAAACATTACATGACCATAGGGAAAACCGGAATCAAACATCGGTTCCCAAACATAAGCCCTAAACATAAATAAAGTAAATGAACAAAAAGGAAGACTAGACAAGCATAAATATGAAGGCAAGAGGAGAAGGAATCTAAGGTAGCCCCCATCCTATGCGTGTCCTCCAAATGCTCCAGTCAGTCCTTGAGTACCTGCCGTTTTGGGACATGGAAAGGAAAGTAACGGCTGAGCAAAACGCTCAGTGCACGGATATAGACATAGTATAAATGACTAAAACATAATAAAGACTTAATAGCAGCGGAAATGTATAAGTCCTGGAAAACCTGGAACATGTTCATAAAACTGGTTTTATAGTTTGAAAAGCCTTATGTTTATCTTATGAAAACTATTTACATATTTTACCATTAGCCAATATAGGTCATGAAAATCCACCGTGCATGAATACTTGGAGGGGTGACCTCATCATGCAAATTAGAGGGGCTGCCTCTAATTTAATATATTGGTTTTTGGGTAGGAGGGATCAGCTCCTTGTGAAGGATGCAAGGCACACACCACATTCACCATGTAATCCTGATTAAAACATGTAACTAGGATGCACCCATACGCCCCACATGATAAATATAAATAAATGGCCAAAAGCTGAAGGGACGCCACGAGCAATCACTCTAGCGTGGTGAAGTCATAACATCAGTGCCTCTAATGTTATGGTTATGGTACCTCCATAACTAGGTGAAACTGGTCATGCATGTATATGGCTATAGGTAATCTTAATTAAACATAAGAAATCAAGCTCATAACTTATACTACGGGAAAACAGTTGGCTGCATACGGGGAATCCTAATAAGGAAAGAATGTCCATACTGAAAGGACGAGAATCCGTACCTTATGTCCAGTGAACGAGAAAGACGAACTGCGAGAATCCTACTTCCGAATCACTAGTGCTACATAAATACGTACATGGATAAGTATCTGCTTACTAAATACATAGCTGGTTTTATGTCATGTCTTAGCTTATTTTATGTGTTCTTACCATGTTTTACTATTTTAAAGCCTTAAACTGTGTTAAATCTTATATTCTGTTTAATCTGATTAAGTATTTCTAGTATTTCATGTGTTATTATACTTACTGTGTAATAATAAGTAACTTTCCAAAATAGCAGGTTTCCTAAAATAGAAAGTTTCCAAAAATAGAAAGTTGCCAAAAATAGAAAGTTTCCAAAAATAGAAAGTTTCCAAAAATAGAAAGTTTCCAAAAACAGAAAGTTTCCAAAAATAGAAAGTTTCCAAAAATAGATTTACTGCTTAAAAAAGATAAGTTTCTAAAAATAGAAAGTTTCTATAAATAGATTAGCTGCCTTAATTAAATAAGCTTCCATAAATAGATTAGCTGCCTGAAATAAATAAGTTTCTAAAAATAGTTGGTTTCCATAATTAGATTAGCTGCCTTATTTAATTAAGTTTCTAAAAAAATAGAAAGTTTCCATAATTAGGAATAAGCTGGTTAAATAAGCTAAGTATATAAGCTTAAGTGTTTTTCATGATTATTTTCTAAGTCTTATGGTATATTGTATAGTTTAATAATTATTTCATGTAATTTAATTAAACTATAGGTTATAATATTTAATTAAAGTATAACATGTTTTTAATTAAATAAGTTCAATACTTAGGTTAAAATATGTATTATTATATATTAATAATATAACCTAAGTCATGTTAATTAATTAATTATATCCATGGTTTTAAAATAATTAATTAATTATAAGTCTTAATTATAAATACTTAGGTTAAAATAATTTCATGATCATTAATAATTAAATAACCTAAGTCATGTTATTAAATTAATCACATCTTTTATTAATTTAATTTTAACATAAGTTCATAACATAAAAAAAACATAACATACACCATGAACCGGATCTAGGCTAAAACATGAACCGGACATGAATCGACACCGTACCCCGAACCAACTCGGGGTACCCCGTGTTTCCCCTTGCTGCCGTGGGACCCACACGCACCAACCAAGACCATATGGTCTTGGTGGTGGTTGGCTTGGCAAACCGAAACCCCTTCGGGTTCGGTTGCAGCCTGCGGCCAAAACAAACACCCCTTAAAACAACCCTTTGATTTAATTTGACACCAAAACATGTTAGATCTATGCTTAATTATTATGTTTTTATAAAAACATCACATGTTCATAATTAATAAAAGATTAAATCAAAAGAAAAGGTTTAAAAAGGTTTTATCGAATTCGTGGATCAAGAGAACGAAGAACCAACACGATCAATCACCAAAACTTCAAGATCAAAGATCAAAAATCACCTTGTATGGTGTTTGTAGGATGGCGGCACAAAGAGAAGAGAGAGGAGGGTTTTAAGGTTTTCTAAAATCTTCTGTAAAACTAAAAATGAGTAGTGTAAGAAAATATTTAACCCCTTTTAGTAAAAATTGATGTGTTAAGCCCATCCTCCCTCCTAAAATTCGTGGTAATGGGGCCCATAAGGGGGTAACCCGAATGTTTTCCGTATCTAAAATATTGGTGTGATCTCGTGTGTTCTCGTGTGCGTGTTTTAAGTGTTCTCGTTACGTAAATACCGTAATCTAATATATTTAATTACGCTCGTAATAAATATATATACATAATTAATAATAGTTCGTGTTTTAATTACGTTCATGATTTCATGATCGCATGTTCGTGATTAATTATCGTCAAATAATTATTACGTGATCGTGCGTAGTAAATACTTATCGTGTTCTAACACGTACGTAATACGTAAAATCCTAACACGTAATCGTAACCATGCTATATTAGGAAAGTTTTAATCTAGTACGTACGATCTTAAGGGTACTATTCATGGTAAAAGCATGCGGGTTTTACAACTCTCCCCCCTAAAAAGAATAATTCGTCCCCGAATTATAGATAACATAACTGGAAGCAAAACATACCCGAATCAGACTGGAAAGGTATGCAAAATAACGGAAATGAAGGTGACATGGTAGAAGGGAACGTGGAACGTGACATGTCTTGAAAAGACATGGAACGTGACGTGACTGAAATGACATATCTAATTGATAAGAGAAAAACAGATAAAAGTTCGGATGAACTTGTCCGTTTCCAAGTGGCTTCCCTCTTGGAACGGTTCCTTCATAAGATCTTGACACGAATGATAAGTCTTGGTCCTCCTGACCTTGACTTGAAATACGAAGAAGTTCTTGGTTATTAACGTAATGTAGATCCCCTAAATTCGATCGAGGGAATAAGAGTTAATCGTGTAAGAGTAACTGAAACGTTACGATGAAAGACAAACTGACTTAACTGTTAACTAGAAACGATGCGCGAGACATAAAGAAACGTAGTACGTGAAAAATTTTGAACGTGATACGTGAAAAATTTTGAACGTGCTACGTGGAGATATGGCGAGTGTAGTATGAGTAAACATATCGTGATCCATGATACGTGTAACATATCTTGATCATGATATGAGGAACGTGGAATGAACATGATATGTGAAACATATCGTGAACATAGAATATAATGGCGGTATCGCCAAACGCTACAAGGTGAGACGTGGAATATGACGTGAAACGTCTATCTGATGATGGAGAGTTATACTAAACTTGGGTCTGGTCTCTCAAGTTCTTGCAAAACTTCCCAGATGAGAAAAATGAACGTAAAATCGTAAGCCAAGATACGATCATGAATGTAAATAGTGTCATGAACGCGAGCGCGAAAGCAAGTCGTGGAATCAGTATGAAGACGTGAAGTAATTTAGGAGTACAATTGCGAATCTTTGTCTGACCCGATAGCTGAGGGATTACCAAGTGGTCGGATGAGCCTTGGCTGGAACATGTCTGATCAATCTGTTGGTTATGCAATCCTTGCGGATGTAAGGATTCTGTAGACTTGATCAAACTGTTTGCAATAACCCAGATAGCATCATGCTTCTTCTGAGTTTGCACTAATCTGGTAACCAAAATCCATGGAGATCTTGTCCCATTTTAGTTCACAAATTCAGATGATAAAACATCCCAGTTTGTTGGTGTCCTATCTTAGCCTGTTGGTATGTCAGGTACATAGATATGGACGTAGATGTATCCTTCTTCGTAGAAACTTGATACATAGAAGGTTGCGAAATTCTGAATCTCTGAATCTAGACTTCTCCTAGCGTAGGATTTCCTAGAACACCTAATGTAGTGTAGGGTTCTCTCCTTTACGCATAAGCTGAGTCATGGTAAGATTAACCATGCAAATCCATGTGATCCAGCGTGTCACTGTAATCAAACAGAATTGATATTGGAAAAAATTTCCAGGGTGAAATTTCTCTTGTCATAGAATTTGCAACATAGTGCAGATATGGTCTTCCTGTTCTTCTCTAGGCTTAAAGGAAATCAGGTTATCCTCAATGAAAACACTGATGAATTTGCTATGAGTTCATGGAAACTCATTCTTATAATGCCGTTGGAGCATTGATGAGACTAATTTAAACTTATAAATCTAACATGACCGAGTCGTGTACGAATAGCAGTCATGGACATGTCCTGCTCTTTCACTCGTCACTGTTGACAGCATGATCATGAGTTCAATCTTGGAAAAGTGATTAACACTATAAGGTCGATTGGACATGTTGTCAATACGTGGAGGAGAATAACGGTCATGAATGGTGATTTGTTTACGCCGACGGTAGTCGACACATAATCTCATGGTACCGTCCTTCTCCTTGTAAGTTCTTCTGGAATGTATAGGAACAATTTTGGAATAATCCGTTGGTTATGCGTAAAAGGACTTTAGTAGTCGTGTCTTACTGACCACTAGAAAATTTTAGCGACCATGGCTAACAATGCACATGCTTGTAAGCCTAGATAATTTGTACAGATTTTCATGATGGAAAATCAAGCTGAATGTATTCAGGAGCCTGAACATTACTGTACAAAATTATGAATTGTAGCATGGTGTGCTTTTTATAGTACATAATTAGGATAAAATTCATCTCGTGTCTGTCCGAGGAAATGCGTTAGCAGCTTGGATCTCATCATTAAGCTGAAGGAAAACCTTCGTATACGTGGGAATACAAAAGGCGTCCTTCATGGTCATGAATCAATGATTTATGGTTACCAGAATGAAAGTGACATCGGTAACGTGACAGTTCTCACTGATGCGCCGGTAATGGTATTGAAATTCTTGTGGCCTGATTAATACATGGTACAATAAAATGGATATACCCTTGGAGGGTACCCTGAATTTCTTAGAAAGGTTCCATAGTTGGACGTGAGTCATGTGTCTTGACTCGTGTCTTGGAACTATAAGCATGCCATATGTCTTGACTGGTGTCTTGACATATGTCTTCAGAAGGTATACGTGAGACATGTGTCTTGACTGATGTCTTGACATGTGTCTCGAGACGTAAAACAATAGAACTACAATATTAGGTTATTATACCAGACTTGGCGGATCGGTTGGACTACTGATCCCCTGTATGTCTGATCACGTCCGCGGCCGGAGCCTCGGTTGTGATTTCTAGGATAGTTTATGTCATAGTAGTGGTTACTATCGTCCTGTCTGTCAGTTCCATGACGGTCATTCTCATGACCGTGATTCATGTAACTATTCAGCTGAGTGGCCGGCTGGTACCGGTTTGCACTCATATGGCTGAAATGACAGCCGAATGACGTGTGACATGTAACTAAGAATTAGGGACAATGATTGATGGAAATTGTCTGATGGTGAAGCATCTTTTCGTCCAATTGCTTTGCTCCGACGCCTTTGTCTTCGTCTAGTAGGATCTCCAGGTTGTGAACAGCATCCGCATCTCGTAGCGTCTCCGAACGTCAACAGCATCAACCTTTAGTAACATCTCCAAGCTATGAGCGGCATCGGCAATCTTGTAGAATACCAGCAAGTGAACATACGCGTGAGATGATTTAGAATCGACTAGCGAATACTTGTGAAGTATTGCAAGTGAAATACACATGGATTTAGGTACGTGTAATACACATGAAATACGGTACGTGGAGTACACGTGGAATGCACATGAAATGATCGGTATGGGGTCGATCATTTGTCATGATTTAAGGAAATTATACCGGTTAAACGGTTAGGAAAACCATCATGATACCCTGGAAGTATTAGCATAGATATCATTCTGGTTATAACGGAAACGTTAAAGTGTGGTTACACAAAATTCAACGATGATTTGCCTGACAACATGATCAATGAAAACCAACCATGACTATCATGAAAGCATGATTCAATGAAATCTAACAATGTCTTGCAGGACAACGTAAATAACAAAAGAGGCGTAAAACATAATCAACATGAAGACGGAATTATCATGAAGAAACATGAAACCATCTATCACGAAGAAGTGTATAACATAATCAGCATGAAACTGAAGTTAACCATGACAGTATGAAAACATACTTGACATAAAAACATAATAACTTATGAGGGGACATGAAAAAATTTATGCCAATTTAAATCATGAGAAAAATTTTATGCATGAAAAACAGTGCATGAATGCGTAATGTAGTTTATAAAACCTTTATATGTGCGAGGGAACGCCTATGGGTCGGTTCCAAAACAAAAGACATGGCGAGGGGACGCCTATGGGTCGGTCCCAAAGTTAAAAGTTTCGATAAAAGCACATGCGACTAAATAGGGCCAGTCCTGTACCAACCATTACTTAGTCACAATCCCTGCAACAATGATACATGAAACATAAATAAATGAAACTCATCTGTCAAAACTTATCAGAAAAAAAAAAATTTTATGTGACTAATTATGAACTACCGGGGTTCAGTCCACATAGTCACAGTTCACGAGGAACATTATGCATGAAACAATGACACATAACTAAATATGAATGAAGGTTGTCCATCCATATTAGTAAAACAATATCGATGAAAACATCAAGGTTAAAACCTCAAGGTCCTGAAAACATCATGGTAAAACAACAATGCGCTGAAAACATCAATACGTGGAATAACAAACGTTGGCTTAGGAAGCTCCTGGTGACTACCCACTAGTCACAGGTCGAGTTTTAGAGCCTACAGGTCGAAGCCTTGGCTCTGATACCATAACTGTAACACCCCATTTTGATAAATGGAATGTCACGCGTAATTATGGCGTGTCATCAAAACATACAAGGATAAATGCCTAAACATTACATGACCATAGGGAAAACCGGAATCAAACATCGGTTCCCAAACATAAGCCCTAAACATAAATAAAGTAAATGAACAAAAAGGAAGACTAGACAAGCATAAATATGAAGGCAAGAGGAGAAGGAATCTAAGGTAGCTCCCATCCTATGCGTGTCCTCCAAATGCTCCAGTCAGTCCTTGAGTACCTGCCGTTTTGGGACATGGAAAGGAAAGTAACGGCTAAGCAAAACGCTCAGTGCACGGATATAGACATAGTATAAATGACTAAAACATAATAAAGACTTAATAGCAGCGGAATGTATAAGTCCTGGAAAACCTGGAACATGTTCATAAAACTGGTTTTATAGTTTGAAAAGCCTTATGTTTATCTTATGAAAAATGTTTACATATTTTACCATTAGCCAATATAGGTCATGAAAATCCATCGTGCATGAATACTTGGAGGGGCGACCTCATCATGCAAATTAGAGGGGCTGCCTCTAATTTAATATACTGGTTTTTGGGTAGGAGGGATCAGCTCCTTGTGAAGGATGCAAGGCACACACCACATTCACCATGTCATCCTGATTAAAACATGTAACTAGGATGCACCCATACGCCCCACATGATAAATATAAATAAATGGCCAAAAGCTGAAGGGACGCCACGAGCAATCACTCCGGCGTGGTGAAGTCATAACATCAGTGCCTCTAATGTTATGGTTATGGTACCTCCATAACTACGTGAAACTGGTCATGCATGTATATGGCTATAGGTAATCTTAATTAAACATAAGAAATCAAACTCATAACTTATACTACGGGAAAACAGTTGGCTGCATACGGGGAATCCTAATAAGGAAATAATGTCCATACTGAAAGGACGGGAATCCGTACCTTATGTCCAGTGAACGAGAAAGACGAACTGCGAGAATCCTACTTCCGAATCACTAGTGCTACATAAATACGTACATGGATAAGTATCTGCTTACTAAATACATAGCTGGTTTTATGTCATGTCTTAGCTAATTTTATGTGTTCTTACCATGTTTTACTATTTTAAAGCCTTAAACTGTGTTAAATCTTATATTCTGTTTAATCTGATTAAGTATTTCTGGTATTTCATGTGTTATTATACTTACTGTGTAATAATAAGTAACTTTCCAAAATAGCAGGTTTCCTAAAATAGAAAGTTTCCAAAAATAGAAAGTTGTCAAAAATAGAAAGTTTCCAAAAATAGAAAGTTTCCAAAAATAGAAAGTTTCCAAAAACAGAAAGTTTCCAAAAATAGAAAGTTTCCAAAAATAGATTTACTGCTTAAAATAGATAAGTTTCTAAAAATAGAAAGTTTCCATAAATAGATTAGATGCCTTAATTAAATAAGCTTCCATAAATAGATTAGCTGCCTGAAATAAATAAGTTTCTAAAAATAGCTGGTTTCCATAATTAGATTAGCTGCCTTATTTAATTAAGTTTCTAAAAAATAGAAAGTTTCCATAATTAGAAATAAGCTGGTTAAATAAGCTAAGTATATAAGCCTAAGTGTTTTTCATGATTATTTTCTAAGTCTTATGGTATATTGTATAGTTTAATAATTATTTCATGTAATTTAATTAAACTATAGGTTATAATATTTAATTAAAGTATAACATGTTTTTAATTAAATAAGTTCAATACTTAGGTTAAAATATGTATTATTATATATTAATAATATAACCTAAGTCATGTTAATTAATTAATTATATCCATGGTTTTAAAATAATTAATTAATTATAAGTCTTAATTATAAATACTTAGGTTAAAATAATTTCATGATCATTAATAATTAAATAACCTAAGTCATGTTATTAAATTAATCACATCTTTTATTAATTTAATTTTAACATAAGTTCATAACATAAAAAAAACATAACATACACCATGAACGGATCTAGGCTAAAACATGAACCGGACATGAATCGACACCGTACCCCGAACCAACTCGGGGTACCCCGTGTTTCCCCTTGCTGCCGTGGGACCCACACGCACCAACCAAGACCATATGGTCTTGGTGGTGGTTGGCTTGGCAAACCGAAACCCCTTCGGGTTCGGTTGCAGCCTGCGGCCAAAACAAACACCCCCTTAAAACAACCCTTTGATTTAATTTGACACCAAAACATGTTAGATCTATGCTTAATTATTATGTTTTTATAAAAACATCACATGTTCATAATTAATAAAAGATTAAATCAAAAGAAAAGGTTTAAAAAGGTTTTACCGAATTCATGGATCAAGAGAACGAAGAACCAACACGATCAATCACCAAAACTTCAAGATCAAAGATCAAAAATCACCTTGTATGGTGTTTGTAGGATGGCGGCACAAAGAGAAGAGAGAGGAGGGTTTTAGGGTTTTCTAAAATCTTCTGTAAAACTAAAAATGAGTAGTGTAAGAAAATATTTAACCCCTTTTAGTAAAAATTGATGTGTTAAGCCCATCCTCCCTCCTAAAATTCGTGGTAATGGGGCCCACAAGGGGGTAACCCGAATGTTTTCCGTATCTAAAATATTGGTGTGATCTCGTGTGTTCTCGTGTTCGTGTTTTAAGTGTTCTCGTTACGTAAATACCGTAATCTAATATATTTAATTACGCTCGTAATAAATATATATACATAATTAATAATAGTTCGTGTTTTAATTACGTTCATGATTTCATGATCGCATGTTCGTGATTAATTATCGTCAAATAATTATTACGTGATCGTGCGTAGTAGAATACTTATCGTGTTCTAACACGTACGTAATACGTAAAATCCTAACACGTAATCGTAACCATGCTATATTAGGAAAGTTTTAATCTAGTACGTACGATCTTAAGGGTACTATTCATGGTAAAAGCATGCGGGTTTTACAACCCCGCTGCCAGGTCAGCGGGCGGTGGTCGAGGGGGGGGGGGGGGGGGGGGGGGACGCCCCCGCTGGGTTTGGGGCAGCGCCCCAAAACCTAAACAATTTTTATGAATCGGTATAAAGGATTTGCCTTGTTTTTCCCGCGAAAACCCAACCAACATGCCTGTCGGTGAACAGTTGTAATTATTCCTTTACAACTGCTTGTAACCGTCGTTTATGTCTGTACATTAACAGATTTTTGGTTTCATATGAACATAACGAAAATCTCACAATTCTCTCTATTCCTGCTTTGATCTCTTGTGCCTAGAATCAAAGTGTTTCTACTTGAATTATCCCGATAAGGATTTCGTGTAACCCAGGCACCAATAGGGTTGAAATACTTTATACGGAAAATGAATTTAACACGATTCAAGTTAGATATCCAAGATTATCACACCGTCGTACAGACACCCTATTTACTTACAAACGTATAAAGTATTTTCTATGTTAATCATGGTTGGAGGAAGTATTGTGAAAGAGATGACTACGATTTTTGGGAAACTGGATAAGTTTGAAGGGCATGACTTTAGGCGATGGCAGAAAAATATGCACTTCTCGTTGACAACTTTAAAAGTTGTGCATGTTTAGTCTACCCCGATGCTATAGTTGTTGGAGGATGATACGGTGGAAGCGATCAGACGCATATCAAAGTGGGAGAATGACGATTACATCTGCAGAGGACACATACTCAACGGCATGTCTGACCCACTATTTGATATTTATCAAAATTATGAATCTACAAAGGAGTTATGGGATTCTTTTGAATCCAAGTACATGGCGAGGATGCTTCAAGTAAGAAGTTTCTGGTAAGTAATTTTAACAATTACAAGATGGTCGATTCTAGGCCTGTCATGGAATAGTTTAATGAACTCCTTAGAATCCTAGGACAATACACACAACACGGTTTAAAAATGGATGAATCAATATATGTTTCTAGTGTGATAGACAAGTTGCCTCCTTCTTGGAAGGATTTCAAACATAATTTGAAACATGGGAAAGACGATTTGTCTTTAGTACAACTTGGTAGTCACTTGCGCATAGAGGAATCTCTAAGGGCGTAGGACAGTGACAAGGGCAAAGGAAAAGAAGTTGTTGGACCCTCGGTTAATATGATTGAAGAGGGTGGAAAGAATAAAAATAACAAACAAAACAAAACAAAGAAACGTGGTTTCAAGGATAACAACGGTGGTTTCGGATCCAACAAAAAGCCCAAAGGGGACTGTTGGAAGTGTGGCAAATCTGGCCACTTTAAGCGGGACTGTCGTAGTGGAAACAAAAAGAATAACACAAGTGCTGGTGGTTCGAGAAAGGGGTCTAAGGACCAATCCTAAGACCAAGGTCAGAATTTAGTACATGTTTGGAACAGTTTTGGTAAATATTTTGTTTCACTAATTTCTGAAGCATTTTGAGTGCAGGTTGATGCAATTGCGTGGTGGATTGATTCTGGTGCCACAACTCATGTTTGTAAAGATCGTTGCTGGTTTAAGACATATGAACTGGTGGATGACGGATCTGTCCTTTACATGGGTGATGATCATTTTTCTCCTGTTCATGGAAAAGGAAGTGTGGTGTTGAAATTTAGTTCTGGAAAATCTATTACTTTGCTTAATGTATTGTTTGTTCCTAAACTTCGTAAGAATTTAATTTTTGGTCCTGTATTAAATAAGTGCGGCTATAAACAAGTCTATGAATCTAATAAGTATATCTTATCGAAGTCTGGTGTATTTGTAGGATTTGGTTATTATAACAATGGAATGTTTATGTTAAATTTGAATAAAGTTCTTGGTGATTCTGGTTCTGTTTATATGTCTTATTCTACTGTTGTTGATACCTCATTATGGCATGCTCGTTTAGGACACGTGCACTATAAAAGAATTCTTAAAATGTCTAAAGATGATTTAATTCCTGCTATTGATGGGAATGCTGGAAAATGTAATACTTGCATGTTAACAAAAATCACTAGTTAGGGGAAGTGCGGAGTGCACACTCGTTGAGTTAATATGTTATCGCCCACGACGAAAATGAAGGGGTCAAGGGGGCTGCGCCCCCTTGCGGGGTCAAGAGGCAGAGCCCCTTGCTGAAGTCCCGCTGCCAGGTCAGCGGGCGGTGGTCGAGGGGGGGACGCCCCTCGTGGGATTTGGGGCAGCGCCTCAAAACCTACACGATTTTTACGAATCGGTATAAAGGATTTGCCTTGTTTTTCCCGCGAAAACCCAACCAACATGCCTGTTGGTGAACAACTGTAACTGTTCCTTGACAACTACCTGTAACCGTCGTTTATGTCTGTTCATTAACAGATTTTTGGTTTTATATGAACATAACGAAAATCTAACAATTCTCTATGTTCCTACTTTGATCTCTTGTGCCTAGAATAAAAGTGTTTCTACTTGAATTATCCCGATTAGGATTTCGTGTAACCCATGCACCAATAGTTTAGAAATACTTTATACGGGAAGTGAATTTAACATGATTCAAGTTAGATATCCAGGATTATCACACCGTCGTACAAACACCCTATTTACTTGCACATGGCGTGGGGAAGACAATACCAGAATTACATGCCATGCTTAAGCTACATGAAAAGACGTTGCCAAAGAAGGTTGCACCCGCTAGCAATACCATTAATGCTATTAGGACATGAAGGATCCAAAAGCCTAATAAGGCTAAACCGTCTAAATGTTGCGAAAGGTAAAAATCAAGGCAAATGGAAGAAAGTAGCAAACATTACTCCTAGAGCTAAGATTCCCCCCCCCCCAAAGAGAGATAATCCTGCTAAGGACGCCACTTATCACCAATTCGGTGACATTGGTCATTGGAAGAGAAACTGTACAGAGTATCTCGCTGAGTTGTGGAAGAAAAAGAAGCTATCTCAAGGAGCTAGTACTTCAGGTATCTTCACTATATAACTCTTTACTTTTCCTAATAAATCTTGGGTTTATGACACTGGTTGTAGTACTCATATTTGTAATACTACTCAGGGACTAAAGATAAGTAAGAAGCTCAAGCAAGGAGCTTTGAATCTGTACGGGGGCAGTGGTCATCGTGCAGCTGTCGAAGCCATTGGAGTTTTTCACTTATTTCTCCTTAGCGGACTAGTTGTTATTTTAAATAATTTTCATTATGCACCTTCTATTTCTAAAAGGATTGTTTCAGTTTTCCGTTTGTATGACGATGGTTTTGTTGATTATTTTTTTATTATAATGCAAGTATTTTAGTTTCTAAAGATAATATGTTTTATTTTAGTGTTATTCCTCGTGATGGTATATTTGAAATTGATATGTGTGATTCTAATGCAAACAATAGTTCTATTTATGTTGTAAGTAACAAAAGGGCCAAATCTAATTTGGACTCTACATTGTTATGGCATTGACGCCTTGGCCATATAAGAAAAAAGCGCATTAAACAATTACAAACTGATGGGTTGCTTAAGTCAAACGATGATGATTCCTTTGACAAGTGTGTTTCATGTTTATCTGGAAAGATGGCACATAAACCTTATTCACATCAAGTGGAGAGGGCTAAATATCTACTTGGACTTATACACATCGATGTATGTGGCCCATTTAGAACCGTGTCAAGACAAGGTGCAAGTTACTTCGTCACTTTCACTGACGACTTTTGTCGTTATGGTTATGTTTACTTGCTAAAGCATAAACATGAAGTGTTTGAAATATTTAAGGTGTTTTGATCAGACCACAATTATACATGGTCTCATTGCTTAAATCGGGCTTAAAATGTGTAAAAATATAAAAAAAACCGTGCAAAAACCCTTGTATTTGTTCAATGTGTGTTTGTAGGTTCGAATATCGTGAAATTGACAAAAGATCACAAGAAACAAGCAAATTGTGGCTAACGTCTGGTAACCATTCATTGGTAGCTGTAATGAAGCATATGGTGGCTAACGTCTTGAGACTGGATAATTTTGAATGGGTTGATTTCAAGAGATGACAAAATAAGATGCACTTTCTTCTTTCTACCATGAATGTGGTGTATTTGGTGACCACTTCCATTCCATATGGTGGAGATGATGATACTCTAAAGGACACGAGAAGAAGGAAAAAATGGGAAATGATGACTATGTTTGTCGTGATATCATCTCAATGGTTGTTTGCTTGCTTCCCGTATTTGTGTTTTAGTATCTTGTTTTAGTCCTCTCATCGTGGTTTGGTTGTTTGCTTGTATGATTGGTTTTAATATGAGTTTAGGTTGGTCTTTGCTTGTATGGTTGTTTCTCGTCGTTGTTTTTAATATGTGTCTTGTCATTGTCAATGTTCACTTGCACACTCACATCAGTGAGATGTTTTTTTGAAAGCAATCTTTTTACTTTCGAGTTTTATCTTAGTGTATGGGTGAATTTTACATTTCACCTCTCTCATACCTCGCTTCAGCAACATTGAATTCGTTGTTGTTATATAATTACTTTTCTCGTATCATGTTATCGCGGGACCGATTTCATTTTTCGTATACATATGTGATATGTTAGCCATCGACATTGAATAAATACAATTGCTTAGGCTGGTGACATCAGCGACCGATTCGACTCGGTTGATCTATTTCAAAGTCAGTCGTCCTCGATGAGGTGACCGATTCGACTATGTCCCCGAGCCAAATTCGTTCGTATCTACGATCGACTCGAAACCAAACTTACAAAAATATACGAGCCTTTCATTTAAAAATTTAAAACTTTACCCCTATAAATACCCCATTAATACAATTATTTTTCTCACACATTCAAATTATAATTCTCAAAATTACAATGTCTTAGGATTTATTTTTCGACTCTTCGACTATGATGATGAAGTTTCTAGCGAGCTTGCGTTATTTTTAGAGGTTTGTCAAACGGCTTACGAAACATCAAACTCATGAATCCCACAAAATTACATACATGAGGATTTTCCCGGTGCTTATAGTCGTTTAGTGGTGGCTTACTTTCATGGGCACCCACAATATGAATAAGAAAGATTTCATACGCGATTCCGAATGAGTCTCACACTACTCACATGAATAATTCGTGACGTAACCGATCACTCTCCTTACTTTTGAAACACAATTGATTGTACGGGACGAGATTGTCTTTCACCGTTGTTGTAGTGTACTCCCGCTATTCGTCAAATGGCATATAGATCTGTTCCTAATGCTCTTGACGAATATTTGCAAATGGGTGTGACAACAACTCGTCTTTGTCTTTGAAACTTTTGTAAGGCCATCATGTAGTTATAGAATGAAGTGTTTTTTCCAAATCCGAGTACATTGACATAGAAAAACTCTATGCTCGTCACGGGAAAAAACATGGGTTTCTTAGGATGATAGGAAGTATTGATTGTACACATGGGCGTGGGAGAATCATTTAATTGGATACAAAACTCATTTTTCTAGAGGTGATCATGAGTCAAATCCATTCATTTTTTTTGGAAGCGATCGCCTCTCAAGACTTATGGATTTGACATGCGTTCTTTGATGTTGTCGGAATGAACTACGACGCGAATGTTTTACGTCAATCTCCTATTTTCAATGATCTCAAATCGGGTAAAGCACCGAATGTGGGATTTGTGGCTTATAACTATTATCAGAGGGGAGATTGTATCACTAACGGGACATATCCAAAATAGTAAGTTCATTAAAGATCTAGGGTGGAATGATCAGAAACGAATAATGTATGAAACGAAGCATGAAGCAGCAAGAAAAGACGTAGAACGAGATTTTGGTGTATTGAAAAAGAAGTGGAAGCTAATTAAACATCCGAGTCAAGGAACGTCAAGACGTAGACTATCGTACGTAACGTACACATGCATCATATTAGACAACATGATAATTATTAACAACGGGGCGGCGATATCTCCCGACCTTTTTTCGCGAAGAACAACATCGTGCTGAAGATCCCGTAAATACATATAAAAATCTATGTAAATTACTCGAGAGATAAGCAACGAAACAAGTCATATAAGCTTGAAAGCCAATCTAGTAGAACACCTCTAAAATAATCAAAATTAACAGGTGATGTTTTTATTAATTCGAATAATTATGTAATGTTTTTATTTAATGAATTTTAGTTTAAAAAATAAAATAAAAGTTGAACTAGATCGTTTGGACGTGTGAACAAATTGTTTATAAATCGTCTAAGGGATAAAACTCTCATCGTGGTTTTGTTGTAGGATTGGTTTTAATATGAGTTTTTCTATTTTTGAATTTTATTTTTATATATCAATAAAATCTGTTTACATTTTACCTGTTTCATATCGACTTCTTACTTTATGTTCTAGCGGGATCGATATCATTTTTCCTTGTAAAAACATTGCATTTTAGGTGATAAGGATACACACATACATACACATATGTGATATGTTAGCCGTCGGCATTAAATAAATACAACAACTGCTTATATCACACCCAATTTTCTATTATTATAACTTACATTAAATATATACACTAACTTTTATATATATATCATTTATCAAACACACAATATTTAAATAACCAAAGACTTTTTTTTTGTTACTACTAGTTACTTTCTTTCTTTCTAGTTGAGCTAGATTTAATGTTCCGATAGTTTGGTGTTTTTCTTTTGTTGACTTTTGCTAAATCTTCAAGATTTCATCTTCTTCTTTTAAGGTATGTTTTTTTTTAGATCTATGATCATACCTTTTATTAATATGGATCTATGCTGAAAAAATTATGGATTTGATTTGATTGGTTTTTTTGTGTAATAAATGATAATTTTGTTAGATCAAGTTGGTTTATCAGATCTTTAATTGTGTTTGTTTAAGTTTTTATATTTTTATCTATCATTTGGAGAAGATGAGAATCAAGATGGTATAAGGAATATGCTTGTGGTTGATTCTCATTTTGTAAAAGTAAAAAGAAGAAAGAAAAATGATTATTTTTTTTTCAAAGATTCATGGTGAGAAAATTTTGGCTTTTTCTAAGTGAATTATATGACTTTTGACTTTAAGAGGGTAGTTACCTGTTTGGGTTTGCTTATTTGAATGTTTATCTGTATATTGTCTTTTTTTGGGAGAGTATATAAGCATTTTGAATGTTTGAATGGAGACGGTGCTTAAAATGTTTTAAGATTGCTTATTTCAAGTTAATTATCTACAATTCTTGGTATATTGATCGAAAATTAAGACTTAATCCTTAGGTGTAATAAGTTGTTTCAGATAAGCTGACTGTCTGCTTAAAAGGATAAAATTAAACTGTTTTAATAAGCAATCCCAAACACCTCCTAAGTTTGCATTCTGTACAAGTGGACATGGTTAAGTTTTTGACTTTTATGTGATTAGGAGTTAATTTTTATGTTTTTTATAGATATTTTTTCCATTTTTAGCAAAGGTTAAAGTTGCGAAACCCAAAACATTGCAAAGTGAAAAACCAAATAAGGAGCCTTTGATTTTTAGGCTAGGATGATCTCTTAGGATTCTGTCACTAATTAGTTCCATAAATTGAGCTTACTTTAGATTGAAACTCGAAAGTATGTTTTAAAAATGAAAAAAGAAAGCGAGTCATCCTTTGATAAAGGTATGCAATTTAGTCCTCTCTAACCCCATGTGAAGCTGTCTTCTCCGCTTATTTCTTTACTTTTCTTCACTTTTTCTTTCCTATGCTATAGATCCTCTCTTACTACATTCTGATTCTGAAATTCTTAATTATGTTTGCAGCAAGATCCAATGTATGATTCCTTGTGATCTTCACCAAAGAGTATCTGTTGCAGTTCCTGTTTGTAAATGTCGTTCCGTAGCATAGTTCGCGACGTTAGGGATGGATTTGGGAGCTTATCAAGGCGTAGTTTTGATATAAAGCTGTCGGGTCTTCATAGTAGAGGCAAATCTCAAGGATCAGTAAATGATCTGAATGACAATCTTGCTCATCTCGTGATTCAAACTAGTCGGTGGGCTAATTTACCTCCGGAGCTCCTCCATGACGTGATTAAGAGGTTAGAAGAGAGTGAAAGCACTTGGCCTGCCAGAAAACACGTAGTTGCGTGTGCTGCTGTTTGTAAATCTTGGAGGAGTATGTGTAAAGAGATTGTTACAACTCCGGAATCATGCGGGAAGATTACTTTCCCCGTTTCCTTGAAGCAGGTATTTATTCATATATTTTATTTCTTCATTTGTGGGGATGTAGTAATTATCTGTGTCCTATTTTTGGTCGTTTGGAAATAAAGAACTTCTAAAAGACCGCCTCATAAATAAAATGTACTGTAATATTTTAGCAATAAAAAATGTGAAACTTGTGTATAGTTACTGTTTTAAGATTGTGGGTTACAAAATGACATAAACTGGACGCAAAACGATCTTGCAGTAAATAGTACAAATGAAATAACATGTTAGTATCCCCCGTCTGAAATTAGTTTCTAATAGTTGTTCTTCACATTTTCAGCCAGGACCTCGTGACACAACTATTCAATGTTTTATCAAGCGGGATAAATCAAACTTGACATATCATCTTTTCCTGTGTCTTAGCCCAGGTGAGTAGTTGAAATTTTATATCTGCTGTATATAGGGGCTGGTTTTGTATTAATGAAGATTTTGTATTTCTTAAATTTGGTTTTAATTTGGATTTGCAGCAGCATTGCTAGTTGAGAATGGCAAGTTTCTACTTTCTGCTAAAAGGACTAGGAGAACTACTTACACAGAGTATGTTATCTCCATGGATGCCGATAATATTTCAAGATCAAGCGACACCTATATTGGCAAACTCAGGTATAAAGCTTGATAAGATCAAAAACATCTTCCTGTAGTTATGAATAGCAACAGAAAATTGTGCTTATGTGACATGGTTGACCCAACAAAAACACTTATAGCTTTTTTATGAACAAATTATGTGTCAGATGTGGATATTATTATCTCAAGTAGCACAAATGTTTTTGGATAACATAATATAGGATATTTTAGGCGCTAGAAATGCACTTTCAGCCCGTTCATCCAGATTATGACCCCTTTCGTTTTTACCATTTTTATTTGACCCATTAGAGCTAGAACAAACTCTGAAATACATTTATAAATCATGTGTTGAAATTTTCCCCTTAAATTTTATTGTTCCTTTCTTACAGATCTAATTTTCTCGGAACAAAATTTATAATATATGACACACAACCTCCACCATCTGGAGCCCTTGCCCCTGCACCAGGCCGATCTAGCAGAAGGTTTTATTCCAAGAAAGTCTCACCTAAAGTTCCAAATGGAAATTACAGCATTGCACATATCACCTATGAGCTTAACGTACTTGGCACACGGGGCCCCCGTAGGATGCACTGCATCATGCATTCGATTCCCACCTCAGCACTCGAGCCAGGTGGCTCTGTGCCAGGTCAGCCAGAGGACCTCCTTCCTCCCCGTTCACTTGAGGACTCTTTCCGCAGCATTTCCTTCTCCAACACTGAATTCAGCAGCTCGAGGTTTTCTGAAATTGTTGGTGCTGCCATATCACGCGATGTTCCTGAAAGTGAAAAGTCAAAAATGCCCTTGGTGCTGAAAAACAAGGCGCCTAGGTGGCATGAACAGTTGCAATGTTGGTGTTTAAATTTTAAGGGACGCGTGACGATTGCTTCTGTGAAGAACTTCCAGCTTATTGCTGCCCAACCGCCCCCGGCAGTGGTGGCGGCACCATCATCATCTGCAGGAACTACTCAGCCAGCTCAATCGGAGCATGACAAAGTGATACTGCAGTTTGGCAAAGTAGGGAAAGATATGTTCACGATGGACTATCGGTACCCTTTGTCTGCATTTCAAGCTTTTGCCATCTGTTTAAGCAGCTTTGACACCAAGTTAGCTTGTGAATAGAAGAAGAAAATAACAATGAAAACCAAAATTTAACATTAGGGCTTAAAGGAAGCGAATTTCTTTTGTGTAATCTTCTCTTTTGTTAGTAGAAAAGGGAAATTGTTGTTGTTGATGTTATTATTATGTTTTTGGCAGATCATATTAAACTCATTTTCTATCTTCTGGCACTCTTATTTATATCCATTTTGCTATTTGTGGGAATTGTATCCATTCGATGATTTGACACGAGATCGTATCTTACCACCATGTCGTGCCATCAGTTTGGAGTTTGATGGTATGTAATGTATATGCAAGTAACTTCTATGTGTGTCTTCTGGAGGACTTGATGTCGTTTGGTTTCTGATATGATTGGATACAATACATAGCCTCATAATAGCAACATGCATTTACTTTTATCCCTCTAAGGCTCTAAACCCTTGGTGTTGTGAATTGTGATGCCAGAAAATACATAGGATGTAGTAAGATTCATGATCTTGCCGAAATGTGCTTTTTTCAGTGTAGATATGAAAAAGTTCCGACGATTCCCAGATCTTGACTTATTAAAAGATCAATTAGAGTATTTCCAATTTGGGTCAAGGTCATGGTCTGTAAAGGATCAGTTGTAATATGACGGGTTCATATTTTATGAACTCCTCGGAAAGGTTTAAGGAAGTCTAGTATTATACAAAACCTCACATTCTTGAAGACGACCTAAAGAAAACTTCAGAATAACTAGAGTACAGAAATAACTAAATAGTTTTTATAACAATCCTGATTATGAAATTTTTTGGATCTCTTATTTTCAGGCTTTAATGTCTGAGATAGTAATAATCAGTTTTTGAATTTTTCACCCAAATTGTTAAAAGTTGGAAGTTTCTACTTTGGTTCAACTATGTCTGAGATAATCTCATAATAATCAATTTTTTGAAGTTTTAGATCCTGTAGTAGAATTACCTTTCTCATTCGGCTCAATGCATTAGAAAACCATACTCGATGTTTCTTTGGGTACAAACAAACCAGCAAAGCAATAAGATTGTTAAAATAAGTCATGTTTTTGCTACATCCTCCGAACTGAATCTCATTCAAGAATGAAGCTTTATGCTTTATGTTAAGGTTTTGTTTTCTGGTTCCAAAATCGGATCCTAACACGCCTACTCATTCATCTCTTTGATAATCTGTTGTCCCTGGTCGAGAAGCACACTGGTTCAGCTCGAATCACTGAGTTCCAAACATCTATGCAGCCTCTGTGAAATCCTAACTCCTCACCAGCTTCAAATCCTGTTTGTAACCCAGGTTGATGTCCAACGTCTTTTCCAGAGGCAAATCCAGCATCATACCCTTCTAGAACGCCATGGTTCAAGTGGGTGCCTACTATTCTACTAAATTCATTGATGCATCAAATATGTCGTCCAGAAGATCCATATTCCATATAGCCTGTAATAGGCAAAAGGAAGAGACTAATGAGAAAGAAGATACAGTTAAGGCTATGCTGAGTCTTTCAAGAAAAGCGAATTAAGGAAGCATCATAGACCACTCAACCATTTAACTTTAGTAACGTTTTTCTGAGCAATGATCTCTATAATATTTAGTAACGAGAAAGAACTTTGGACACATTTAACCATATGTATCACTTGCATATTTAAGTACTAGTTTATGTGTATTATTAGTGTTGAAGAGAAAAGCCCAAGTTGGAGATGAGATATAGTCGTCTCTCAAAGCGAAGTTTAACTTGAAAACCAGTTATATTTTGTCACGCATCGGTAGTTAGGCAAAACATATAGTGGTATATAAGTTATAAAGTTTTCATTCATTTTGAGGGTAAAAACTATACAATATCATCGTAACTTATCAAAATGTACCGACTTTAAACACTTACAATTTAATCGCTAGACATTACCAATGAACTTCCAAATTGATTATTGACTTTACCAATATGACCCTAAAATGACGATATTACTCTTTTTCTTTTTTTACATAATAACTAGAGGTGACAATTTTAACCCATTCCACCAAAATATTAGTTTCTTTTTTTACATAATTACGTCAATTTTCGTCAGTAAATTTACGTTTTCGTCAGTAAATTTACGTATTCGTCAGAAAACTTACGTTTTCGTCAGTAAATTTACGTTTTCGTCAGAAAATTTACGTTTTCGTCAGTAAATTTACGTTTTCGTCAGTAAATTTACGTTTTCGTCAGTAAATTTACGTATTCGTCAGAAAATTTACGTTTTCGTCAGAAAATTTTCATTTTCGTCAATAAATTTACGTTTTCGTCAGTAAATTTACGTTTTCGTCAGAAAATTTACGTTTTCGTTAGTAAAGTTACGAATTCTTCAGAAAATTTACGTTTTCGTCAGTAAATTTACGTTTTCGTCAGTATATTTACGTTTTCGTCAGTAAATTTACGTTTTCGTCAGTAATTTTATATTTTCGTCAGAAATTTTTTGTTTTCGTCATTAAATTCACTTTTTCATCAGAAAATTTAGCTTTTCGTCAGGAAATTTATGTTTTCATAGTAAATTTACGTTTTCTTCAGTAAATTTACGTTTTCGTCAGAAATTTAAGTTTTCGTCAGTAAATTGACATTTTCGTACAAAAACGAAAATTTACTGACGAAAACGAAAATTTACTGACGAAAACGTAAATTTACTGACGAAAACGAAAATTTTCTGATGAATACGTAAATTTTCTGACGAGAACGTAAATTTACTGACTAAAACGTATATTTTCTGACGAAAAACGTAAATTTTCTGACGAATACGTAAATTTACTGACGAAAACATAAATTTACTGACGAAAACGAAAATTTTCTAACGAAAACGTAAATTTACTGACGAAAACGTAAACTTACTGACGAAAACGTAAATTTTCTGACGAAAACAAAAATTTACTGATGAATACATAAATTTACTGACGAAAACGTAAATTTTCTAACGAAAACGTAAATTTACTGAAGAAAACGTAAATTAACTGACGAAAACATAAATTTACTGACGAAAACGTAAATTTACTGACGAAAACGAAAATTTACTGACGAAACGTAAATTCACTGACGAAAACGTAAATTTTCTGACGAAAACGTAAATTTTTTGACGAAAACGTAAATTTTCTGGTGAAAACGTAAATTTACTGACGAAAGCGTAAATTTACTGACGAAAACGTAAATTTTCTAACTAAAACCTATATTTACAGACGAAAACGTAAATTTTCTCTCGAAAACATAAATTTATTGACGTAAACATAAAAATACTGATGAAAACGTAAAAAAATCGATGAAAAACGTAAAACAAAAGTAATAAATTTACGTTTTCGTCAGTAAATTTTCCTCGATTTTTTACGATTGTGGGTTTGGCTACTCATCCTTTAGCTACTACGTTTAATGATTATGGTGTGAGAATGAGTGAATGTGACATTATTTGTAATTATGTAAAAGAAGACAAGGGTAATATTGTCATTTTAGGACAATATTGGTAAAGTGTATATTTTAAAGTTTATTGGTAATATCTAGCGATTAAATTGTAAGTGTTTAAAGTCGGTACATTTTACTAAGTAAGATGGTATTATATAGCTTTCACCCTTCATTTTCAACTAATTTGCGTGGTTCTCAAACAATTTTCAGTTTTAGCTACACGTTTATAAGTTTTTAAAAATAATTTTGCTGACTGTCGTCTATTTTTTGCTGTAACAAACAACATATATGTTCTACATTATTTTTGCTAATTACTTCTTAATTGTTATGTTTAATATGTACAGTACTTATTTAATAGCTACCACCTAAAATTTGTTACAAGTGTTCCCAATCTATCTTTGGCTTTAAAACTTCATTGCTAGTCATCTCACGTGAGTTACTTGCTTACTTTGATTTTAGACCGACTATAATAGACCACGGACCTAAATTGGACCGAACAAATTTCGGCCGGTGTTTGAATAGAAAATGTGAGGTATTGTTAGAACATGTAAAGTTCTTTGTCCCACATCGCCAGAAAAAAGAAACCAAAATATGTTTATAAGGACTTTGGATCCATTCCTACTAATTATTTAATGTCCATACTAATGGACATCCTATTGAACGGTGAATGATAGACCTTATTGGGCTTAATATATGTATAACTAATATACATATTAAATGGTCAAAAGATGGGCCTTGGGGCTCTTATCTGTTCAGTACACTAAACAGACATAACCAACACAACGACGTTTCCTTTTGACAGTTATCTTTTTTAACAGATATAACTGCTTTTTGGAAAGTCACGACTGTTCATTGGTGAAATTTCAAGATGGATCAAACCGTGTTGAAATCGCATGTGGAAAAACCTGAAAAGTTTAAGGGTTCTGATTTTCGTCGCTGACAACAAAAGATGTTGTTTTACTTAACATCTCTGCATGTTGCATATACACTTACGGATTCTGAACCAGTGGATCCGTATAGTGTTGATCAGAATGTTCCTACTGCGGAACAATTGGCAGACTATGAAAGGGCCGCCTCACAATGGAATCATAATGAATATAATTGCAGAAATTATATTCCGAATGCTTTGGATGATTCCCTGTATGATATTTATTCGTCCTTTGCTTCTGCAAGGGAGATTTGGGAATCACTGGAAAAGAAATACATGACTAAAGTTGCATGTTCTAAGAAATTTGTAGTTGGTAAATTTCTGAACTTTAAAATGAACGATGCAAAGCCTGTCATGAAACAATTGGAAGAACTCCAAATAATTGTTCACGAATTGGAAGTAGAAGGCATGGGTATTAACTCTAACTTTCTTGTTGGTTCTATTATTGAAAAAATTGCCTCCATCCTGGAAATTTTTTAAGTTATATCTTAAACATTTGACTGAAAATATGAGTTTTGAACAATTAGTTCTCAAAATTCGTGTTGAAGAAGATAACAGGATGCAGGACAAGGTTGATGTAGTTTCAATTGAACCAAATGCCAACATGGTTGGAGAAAGTTCTGCCAAACACAAATCCAACAACAAAAACAAAGGCAAAAATGGTGGTGGCTCTGGACAGAAAAATCCTAAGGATGGAAAGAAAAACTATAACCAACAGAAGAACAACAACTTTAAGAAAGTAGTTCATTGTTGGGTATGTGGGAAACCTGGTCATAAGGCCAAGGATTGTCGTCACAAGAAAGAGTATGGAGGAAGAAATTCTAGCAGAAATTCGAACCATGCAAACCATGTCGAATCTCCAAAAGAATTTGCAGGAATGATTGATACCTCTTTGGCTTTTTAACCACTAATGTTGTTGATTGGTGGTATGATACAGGTGCAACAAAACACATCTACAATTCAAGAAAGATGTTTGCATCTTATCAAAAACTGAATGAAAGTGAAGCAATGTTCGTTGGAAATGGAACTGCTTCAAAGATTGAAGGAAAAGGAAAAGTCACATTGAAGATGACTTCTGGAAAGGATCTAGTACTCTCAAACGTGCTTCATGTGCCAACCATCACCAAGAATCTGATTTCTGGCCCTATTCTTAGCAATAAGGGATTTAAGTTTGTAACTGAATCAAACAAATTTATAATCACTAAGGGTGGTGTGTATGTTGGAAAGGGTTACCTCGATGAGGGACTCTTCAAATTAAGTATTGTAACTGATGACAATGTTATTAATAATAATAACGAGGGCACTAGCACCGCTTCTGTGTACATGCTTGATCATTCTTCTTTATGACATTCTAGATTAGGCCATGTTAATTTTCGTTCCTTGCAAAGAATGATAAACTTAGGCATGTTGCCTAAATGTTCTATGGATAAACAATCCAAGTGTGAAATCTGTGTTGAATCTAAGTACACAAGCCATTCACACAAATCTGTGGAAAAATCTAATGAAATACTTGGTTTGATCCATACGGATTTATGTGATTTTAAAGCAACACCATCAAGAGGAGGAAAGAATTATTATATTACTTTCATTGATGAGTGCAGTAAGTTTTGCTACGTGTACTTACTAAATACCAAAGACGAAGCTTTGAATATGTTTAAGACATATAAAGCAGAAGTTGAAAATCAACTTGACAAAAAGATCAAAATTCTAAGGTCTGATCGAGGAGGAGAATACGAATCCAATGACTTTGCTGAATTTTGTTCAACCTTTGGTATTATACACCAAACAACAGCCCCATATACTCCACAACAAAATGGAGTGGCTGAACGTAAAAATAGAACATTGAAGAACATGATAAATTCAATGTTAATAACAGCAGGGGCTCCTCATAGTTTGTGGGGCGAGGCATGTTTAGCCGCTAACACAATCTTGAATAAGATTCCTCATAAGAAGAGCGACAAATCTCCATATCAATTATGGAAAGGAAAACAACCTTCTTATAAAAGGATCAAAGTGTGGGGTTGTTTGGCAAAGGTTCAAGTACCTTTACCAAAAAGAACCAAACTAGGACCCAAAACAATTGATTGTGTTTATCTTGGTCCAGCGAAGAATAGTGCAGCTTATAGATTTTTGGTATACAAATCAGATGTACAAGACATAAGCAACAACAATATTATAGAACCTGCAGAAGCAGAGTTCTTTAAAACTATCTTTCCTTTCAAGGAAAAAGAGAAGCAAATCTCTAATCCAAGGAAAATATCATTAGATGATCATTTATCTCATGATCAAGAAGAAAACACTTCTAAAATTCAACAAGAAGATGTTGAACCAAGAAGAAGTAAGCGTACTAAAGTCCTAAAGGACTTTGGGCCAGACTACATGACACATGTAGTTAATGAAGAACCACAAACATATAAGGCTGCTATGGAATTATCAGAAGCACCTTATTGGAAATAGGCTATTCAAAGCAAAATAGACTCAATTGTGCATAACAACACGTAGAAATTGGTTAATTTGCCCTCGGGACATAAACCAATAGGCCACAAGTGGATCTTCAAGAAGAAATTAAGACCCGATGGTACCATAGAGAAGTATAAGGCTCGTTTAGTAGCCAAAGGATACCGTCAAAAAGAAGGTCAAGATTTCTTTGATACCTATTCACCTGTGACAAGGATAACGTCTATAAGAACGTTAGTCGCAATAGCTTCAATCCACAATTTGATTATACATCAAATGGATGTGAAAATTTCCTTTTTAAATGGTGAATTAGATGAAGAAATCTATATGCAACAACCCGAAGGGTGTGTTGTGAAAGGTCAGGAGCATAAGGTTTGTAAATTGATTAAATCACTTTACGGCCTTAAACAGGCTCCAAAACAATGGCATGAGAAGTTTGATAGCACTCTATTATCAAACGGATTTCAAATAAACGAATGTGATAAATGTGTTTATGCTAAACAATACAAAAATGCATTTGTCATCATTTGTTTATATGTCGATAATATGTTGATTATGGGAAAAAATTTGGATGTTATAAACTAAACCAAGAAAATGCTTCATTCTTCATTTGACATGAAAGATATGGGAGAAGCAGATATTATTCTTGGTATTAAAATTCAAAGAAATTTTAGTGGATACATCCTTACCCAATTTCATTACATTGAGAAGACCCTAAAGAAATTTGGGCACTATGATGATAGACCAGTTGTAACCCCGATTGATCCCAAGGTTCAACTGAAGAAGAACAAAGGACAAAGTGTTGCACAATTACAATATACACAAGTACTGGGAAGCTTGATGTATATAATGAATTGTACACGTCCAAATTTAGCATATAGTGTAAGTCGACTTAGTCGATACTCGCATAACCCTGGTAGAGATCATTGGGATGCACTAGTTAGAGTGCTTCAATATCTAAAGCATACAATGGCTTATGGGTTACATTACACTAAGTATCCTCCTGTTCTAGAAGGATTCTATGATGCAAATTGGATTTCTAACCATAATGAAGGAAAGTCCACAAGTGGATATATATTTACACTTGGAGGGGCTACTGTATCATGGAAGTCATCCAAACAAACAGTGAATACCAAATCAATTATGGAAGCAGAATTTGTAGCCTTAGACAAAACTGCTGAAGAAGCAGAATGGCTAAGAGGCTTTCTAGAGGGTATTCCTTTGTGGCCAAAACCCGTAACTGCTGTATCTACACATTGTGATAGTATGGCTGCTATTACTAGAGCAAAGAATCACATCTACAATGGCAAGTCAAGACACATAGACGTCGCCACAATACAATGAAAGACTTGTTGAGAAATGGAATCATTTCCATAGACTACGTAAAGTCAAAGGAAAATATTGCTGATCCTTTGGCAAATGGCATTAGTAGAGAACAAGTCATTTTCTCATCGAGGGGTATGGGTTTAAAGCCAATACAATGAGTAAAAACTCGGCGGAAACCTAACCTAGCTAAATTGGAGATCCCATGGTCTAGGTTCAATAGGCAAACTAGCTGAGTAACACTCAAAGTACTAACACACATGTATACCCATTCCTATGATGAAATTTTGTGTGTTTTCCGTTGATGATTGAAGACTGAATTTTAATTCTTAATAATGCTAATGGCTCTTATAGCAGAATACTACGGAGTACTCTTGATTGACATTACCTATATGAGATTGATGTGTGGTCGCATCTTTGGGAACCAGATGGATAAATTTCTCTAAAATTCTCATGAATAAGGATATGTTCAAGACCAAAATGAACACAATGGTAAGAATCTGTTATTGCATAAATATGACTTGTGTGATACTTATTGTCTCGATGTACTACAAAACGTGGCTAGTTCAAGAGTTATGCTCACTATCCTCAAAGTAGATCCGATAAATATCACTAAGATAGGTCCAAGTCCAAAAGACACCTATTCTGATGCATGTCATATTAAGTTTGATGGAAATAGAATAATAAGTAACTTTACATTAGCTTATTTTCTATTCAAATGTGGGGGTATTATTGGTGTTTGAATAGCAAATGTGGGGTATTGTTGGAACATGTAAAGTTCTTTGTCCCACATCGCCAGAAAAAGGAAACCAAAACATGTTTATAAGGACCTTAGATCCATTCCTACTAATTACTTAATGTCCATACTAATAGATATCCTAGTGAATGGTGAATGATAGACCTTATTGGGCTTAATATATGTATAATTAATATACATATTAAATGGTCAAAAGATGGGCCTTGGGCCTTAAGGCTCTTGGGCTCAACTAAGAAAATCTGGAATTAGTTTTTAATAATCCAGATTAGGGTTTTCTTATCTGTTCAGTACACTAAATAGACAAAACCAACACAACGACGTTTCCTTTTGACAGTTATCGTTTTTAACAGATATAACTAGTTTCTGGAAAGTCACGACAGTTCATTGGTGCTATTTCATGAAGTATATATACCACATCGGAATCCATCAAGATGGAAAATTCAGATTCGTCAGATTCAAGTTTATCTTGATTTGATTGTTGTATCCTCTGAACAGTTCGTACTAGGAAAGAACTTATGTTTAAGGACACTGCATATTGTTGCAGGCCTCAATCTGTTGTTGTAATCTTCGATTCTGTATAATACAATTGTATTACGTTTATATAATTCATAACAATCTTAAACAGAAATTTCAAGATGTATCAAACCGTCTTGAAATCGTATATGGAAAAACCTGAAAAGTTTAAGGGTTCTGATTTTCGTCGCTGACAACAAAAGATGTTGTTTTACTTAACATCTCTGCATGTTGCATATACACTTACGGATTCTGAACCAGTGGATCCGTATAGTGTTGATCAGAATGTTCCTACTGCGGAACAATTGGCAGACTATGAAAGGGCCGCCTCACAATGGAATCATAATGAATATAATTGTAGAAATTATATTCCGAATGCTTTGGATGATTCCCTGTATGATATTAATTCGTCCTTTGCTTCTGCAAGGGAGATTTGGGAATCACTAGAAAAGAAATACAGGACTGAAGTTGCATGTTCTAAGAAATTTGTTGTTGGTAAATTTCTGAACTTTAAAATGAACGATGCAAAGCCTGTCGTGAAACAATTGGAAGAACTCCAAATAATTGTTCACGAATTGGAAGTAGAAGGCATGGGCATTAACTCTAACTTTCTTGTTGGTTCTATTATTGAAAAATTGCCTCCATCCTGGAAAATTTTAAGTTATATCTTAAACATTTGACTGAAAATATGAGTTTTGAACAATTAGTTCTCAAAATTCGTGTTGAAGAAGATAACAGGATGCATGACAAGGTTGATGCAGTTTCAATTGAACCAAATGCCAACATGGTTGGAGAAAGTTCTGCCAAACACAAATCCAACAACAAAAACAAAGGCAAAAATAGTGGTGGCTCTGGACAGAAAAATCCTAAGGATGGAAAGAAAAACTATAACCAACAGAAGAACAACAACTTTAAGAAAGTAGCTCATTGTTGGGTATGTGGGAAACCTAGTCTTAAGGCCAAGGATTGTCTCCACAAGAAAGAGTATGGAGGAGGAAATTCTGGTGGAAATTCGAACCATGCGAACCATGTCGAATCTCCAAAAGAATTTGCAGGAATGATTGATACCTCTTTGGCTTTTTTAACCACTAATGTTGTTGATTGGTGGTATGATACAGGTGCAACAGAACACATCTGCAATTCAAGAAAGATGTCTGCATCTTATCAAAAACTGAATGAAAGTGAAGCAATGTTCCTTGGAAATGGAACTGCTTCAAAGATTGAAGGAAAAGGAAAAGTCACATTGAAGATGACTTCTAGAAAGGATCTAGTACTCTCAAACGTGCTTCATGTGCCAACCATCACCAAGAATCTGATTTCTGGCCCCATTTTTAGCAATAAGGGATTTAAGTTTGTAATTGAATCCGACAAATTTGTAATCACTAAGGGTGGTGTGTATGTTGGAAAGGGTTACCTCGATGAGGGACTCTTCAAATTAAGTATTGTAACCGATGACAATGTTATTAATAATAATAACGCGGGCACTAGCACCGCTTCTGTGTACATGCTTGATCATTCTTCTTTATGGCATTCTAGATTAGGCCATGTTAATTTCCGTTCCTTGCAAAAATGATAAACTTAGGCATGTTGCCTAAATTTTCTATGGATAAACAATCTAAGTGTGAAATCTGTGTTGAATCTAAGTACACAAGCCATTCACACAAATCTGTGGAAAAATCTAATGAAATATTTGGTTTGATCCATACGGATTTATGTGATTTTAAAGCAACACCATCAAGAGGAGGAAAGAATTATTATATTACTTTCATTGATGAGTGCAGTAAGTTTTGCTACGTGTACTTACTAAATACCAAAGACGAAGCTTTGAATATGTTTAAGACATATAAAGCAGAAGTTGAAAATCAACTTGACAAAAAGATCAAAATTCTAAGGTCTGATCGAGGAGGAGAATACGAATCCAATGACTTTGCTGAATTTTGTTCAACCTTTGGTATTATACACCAAACAACAGCCCCATATACTCCACAACAAAATGGAGTGGCTGAACGTAAAAATAGAACATTGAAGAACATGATAAATTCAATGTTAATAACAGCAGGGGCTCCTCATAGTTTGTGGGGCGAGGCATGTTTAGCCGCTAACACAATCTTGAATAAGATTCCTCATAAGAAGAGCGACAAATCTCCATATCAATTATGGAAAGGAAAACAAACTTCTTATAAAAGGATGAAAGTGTGGGGTTGTTTGGCAAAGGTTCAAGTACCTTTACCAAAAAGAACCAAACTAGGACCCACAATAGTTGATTGTGTTTATCTTGGTCCAGCGAAGAATAGTGCAGCTTATAGATTTCTGGTATACAAATCAGATGTACAAGACATAAGCAACAACACTATTATAGAATTGAAACTAGGGTTTTTAATCCTTTTTAATCGATTAATGTTCGTTTTCCTCGACTCACTCGAATTGATTTCCAATTAACGTTACGACTTAACTTTGTTCTTGGTAAACGTATTTTTAGGATATTTTAAACTAAAAGCTAATATTAAAAACTAATTTAAATTTAATAAACTACTATTAAAAACTATTTTAAACTAATTTAATAAAAACTAATTTAAAATAAATCTAATTTAAATTTAATACTAATTTTAGGCTAAAAAAACTTTTTAAATGAAATCTAATTTTAAAAGCAAATTTAAAATCATAAAATAAAAGTATTTGAAATAAAGGTAATTTTAAATCTACTTTAAAATTGTAAAAGCAAATAAAGAAAATATATATATTTTTTTGTCTTTTTGTATTTTTATAAAAGTAAACTTTAATTGAAAACTAATTTAAATATAAAATGTAAATAAGAAAAAAACTTAAAAAAAACTATTTGTGAATTAAACGAAAAATAAATCTAAATAATTTTTATCTTTTTATATTTTTCAAAATAAACTAGATTAAATCAAAACTTAATTAAAACTTTTATCTAAATTTAATTAATCCTAAAATTAATTTATACTAATTTAATTTAAAAATGCTAAATCAAAAACTCCTATATTAATTAAACTGAAGGAAACTAAACACAGAAAGAGAGTCTGGATGAATGGTTGAGGCGTTTGGCTGGTAAACGAGGGGTCCAGGGATCAATTCCCAGCAGACCCTAAATTTTGCTATATATATATATATATATATATATTTTTGGGAATTTTTTATGACTTTGGAATGATTTGAGAACCAACAGACCAATTGGATCTGTTGGCTTTTAACAGCTATAAATCAGCAGTTAAATAACCCAATTAAGCAAAACTGATAAAACACATAAGCTGATAATCCAAATAAGCATAAGCAAACTTATAAAATAATAAGCAGTATCTAAATAAACAAATAGGCTGAATCTATAAGCTAACTAAACGATAAATAAGCTGAAACAAAATAAGCTGAAAACAAATAAGATGAAAAGCAAAAGAAACAGTTATGCAGACAAACAAACAGCAACCAAAAAGCAGATTATTAATAAAACTACAAACTAAATACGCGCAATAAAACTACTAAGCAGAAATTTAATAAGTAGACAAATATCACTCAAACCAATTAAACTAAAGCTTATCTAAAACAGATTAAAACGAACACGATCCAAATAAACAATAAGCAGATTAAAAACATCCAAACATTGACAATAACACAAGCAGAACTAAACACTACGATCCCACAATAATAAGTTCTAAACGAATCAAAATAAGCAGACACCAAAACTATATGAACCAACTTAAATAATCAAACATAGATTTATTCAGAAACTTAAACTAAATAAACCCCAATAGAAATAAGCAACTTAAAATCAACAGGTATAAAAAAAAACAAGTAACTAAAAGGCATAAACTATCCAAAATCAAACAAACATCCAGCAGATTCAAAACTAGAACATAAGCATATTATAACTAAAACATATAGAATTAAACTAAATAATAACAATAAAAATTAAAAAGGAAGGAACCCGGTGTCGAAATCCGTTGGGAAGAAGGGTGAAGCGAGCCCCCTTTAAACCAATCGAATACCACCTTAAGTCATCAACCGAGCCAAACAAAGCTTCGAACCAAATACTTTGAAATAAACCGATAGTAACAGTAACTTTTTTATATCCTCCAGTGGGGAAGATCTTTTCACTTTCTTTTATTTTATTATTTTTTTTATTTTATTTTATTTTATTTTATTTAATCGAACCAACAGTAAGAAATATTGATGAAGCAGATTTATATAAAAAAATTAACAGGAATTAAATATGAGATGAGAATTAATTAAACACTAATTTTTTTCATTAATAAAAAAAGAGAATTACATAAACTGAAATTTAAAAATTACATTAAATCCTAATCTATTTTTCAGAAAGTAAAAATTAAAATTAAAGAAAGGACTATTACATGTGAGAAATGGGGGTTTTTATAGGGAAAACCCTCAAACCTTGGTGCCCACAGAGTAGAATCTCAGCCCTTGATTTCTTCATTCTTCTTTCTCTCTCTTTTCTTCTCTTGATCAACGGTTGAAAAACGCCCTTGTATCCACGGATTGCCAGCATGGCTCTTGATGTGCTATTTGTGTTTGTTTGAGTGTGATGTGGAATGATGTAATTGGTTGAGGGGTTTGTGGTGAGGTGTCATAGCCAATCAAAACAAGCAAAGGAAGCCACCTCGGAGAGAGAATGAGGACCCTGATGAGTGCTGCTTCCGATTTTATTGGGGATTTATTCCCCTTTGATGTGAATTACCCAATGAGGGTAAAAGCCCCAATTTTGGTGTGTAATTTTTGATATAGTAAAATTAGGGTTAGGGTATGGTGGTGCTGTATTTTCGGAGAGAAGAGAAAGTGGGAGATAAACAGTGAGTGTAAAACTTTGTTATTATCGAAAATATGTGGGTGAGGGTAAATAAATATGAGGTGGGTGAGTGGAGTGTTTTCATAACACGTGTGTGAGGGTAAATCGTTTGAGTTGTTGACTGGGAGGATTAATAAACATGGGGAGTTTGACCAAACTAGCAATAATATCCTCCGTCCCATAATTCATCAATATGGGCTTTGGCCCAAATTTCTTTCAATTCGTCTCACAATTTCTATTCATGGGCTTTCACATGGACTTTTGGTAAAAAGTTTAATAACATTTTTGCTTTTGAGCCCATTTATCCAATGTGGGACCCACTCGGCTCGAATATCTTCAAAAATGATTAATTCCATTAAAACGAGCTCGATTCCGACTTTCTTGATCATTTCTTCAAAATTAAGTCGACTTTGTTAGTTTTCGTGATCTTGGGCACACTTTGGTCTTTTGACTTTGTCTTTGCCTCTATCTTGGACTTTTCTTCAACATTTGACCGTGAAATCCCGTGTTTTCTCTTCTTTTGATCATTTGTACCTATTTAAACACAAGAACACAAAACCACGCGTAATTCCAACATTTATGATATAAAACACATGATTAGGTATTGTTTTTACTTGATTTTAATGGCAAAAGGATAAGTGTTTACACACTTATTAAATCCCCTACACTTGACCATTGCAATGACCCCATGCAATGCATAGTTTTAAAGCATAAAGTTACATTTTTCTCATAATTAATCCATCTCGGCCTTTATTACTATTACTACTACTACTACGACGAAAAGATAAAATTTAAGAAAGAGACAAAAGTTATAACAATTATTTAACTTGGAAATTATTAGATGGAAGAAAGTCGTAAAGAAATCTAAGACTTAAATTAGGGCTTTGGTGTCATGAATATAAATCACCCTCAAGTTTCACGTTCCCCATACCAAGCTTAAAAACGAGATCATTGTTTACCACAAGTTAGCACAACTAACACTTACTCATGTGGTTTAATTAATCACTTAGACCCCCTTATTCCTACGGTGTATCTCTTGTATTTTATTTTTGTCTTGAATGATCACGAGGATGCATTTTCGACTTATTTCGATAATTTATTTAGGCCGAAAATAAAGTGGGACGATTTAATCAATAGTTAGCTAAAGGACAAAATCTTTTAAAACTGCTTCTCGAAACCTCATAAAGTTCATATCTTGGCATAACTCGTTTCACGATTTGAGACCTTTCTCGGACCGATATTTGTCTTGTACTTCAAACTTCAAATCTTGAGAGACGATCTTGAAATTATGGTCTTCTCTTCATTTTGGTATACATCTTCATTAGGAGTGAAAGATGCTTAAAACGTTGACAACGACTTCTTCATTTATCCTCTTCTTTATTTAGGATTTTGATAAACAACGATCCGCCTCCTTTTCGGACTTGGATCTATTTATCCTCATACCTTGTTAGGGTCTTTTTGGATAGACTTCTCCATGATCTTTAGGGGAGTAATTGCTTCTCGTCGTGTGTCTTGATCCATCATACTGATTTGGATTAATGATCTTCACATCATCTTTGGATCTTTAGCAAAAAGTGAATCCTCATGCCTTGTTAGGGCCTTTTTTGACTCGGGTATCCTCATGCCTTGTTAGGGCCTTTTTAGATAAGCCAATCTTCGCGTCCCGCTTCAATAAGTTATGCCTTGGCTATGAACTCTAATTAATACCGAACAACTTTTAAACGATCTTGTGCTAGAAGCTAAGTAACTTTTCAAATCGTATAACCTTATTTATTGCAAATATATTTAGTAACAAGCGATGGGAGAAAAAGCTCATAACTAACTCACATAAGTTAATGAAAGAATACCAAACTTATAATTAACTCTATCATCTCTCGTTCTCCACAATTTAAAATCTCAAGGAATGAGACTCGTGGATGCTTAGCCTAATAAACCAATTAAGGTCCATATGGTTAAGGATACTAGCTAGAGTAAACTTGAATAAGTAAACTCGGGTTGAGTCAAAATATTCACGACGGGCCTAATATATCAAAGATATCTAAACTTGTTAAAACCATTTTATTTTTTTATTCATTTTTGACTTTATTCTTGAAATGGAAATTATTACGATGCGATGATAAAAGGAAAATAATTAAATAAAAATACTACTAGGCCAAAATAGATCAAAAATTTGAAAAACGTTGAAATTTTTTTAAATTTTCCGGTTAAATGGAGTCAAATTCATGGAAAAGCCCACTAAAATTCGATAGAAGTCCCCCTACACTTAATATAAACATTGTCCTCAATGTTTAAGCATGTGGGAGAATAAACTCCCCTACACTTAGGACATTGAGTACGTTGTTTAAAATCGAGCTAAGGAAGGGACAACTAAAGTGATTACATTTATTCGTTTTATTTATGTACAAGTATGAATCACAATAGTTTTGATAGAACCGGGTACATGGGAACACGGGATCACGGGTCGAGTCAAAAGTACTAAAAGTGGATCATCAAAACACATGTCCCTGCACAATCATCACAACACACAAACAACCTACTTGGCTCCCCCCCTACACTTATTGGTGGAAATGGATGAAGGTGAAAAAGGGTGGAAAGGATGGTAAAGGTAAAAATCTAACCTAGTTATACGATGCTTGATTTATTTATCACGAGTCTCTAGCTCGACTCGATTTCCCGAATTAATTCAAGGGAAATGTGGAGAGGGATGGAATCATCTCGTGAGAGATGTCCTCTCCATATTACAACTTAACCCGTTGGCCATTCACCTTAAAGTTGGGCCCATTTGGTTGGGATAACTCAATGGTGCCATAAGGGAAGACTTGGGCCACGGTGAATGGACCGGACCAACGGCTCTTAAGTTTACCCGAAAAGATTTTCAACCGAGAGTTAAAGAGTAAAACTTGATCACCAATATGGAACTCTCGGTTTTTAATCTTGGAATCATGAATGAGCTTAGTCTTCTCCTTGTAGATTAATGAATTTTCATAAGCCTCATTCCTAAGTTCATTAAGTTCATTGAGTTGGATTTTCCTATGATCACCGGCTTTGTTAATATCAAAATTAGACCATTTCAAGGACCAATAAGCCTTATGCTCCAACTCAATGGGGAGGTGGCACGCCTTTCCGTACACAAGGCGATAAGGGGTACAACCTATAGGTGTCTTATAAGCGGTACGGAAAGCCCACAAAGCATCATCAAATTTATCAGCCCATGAGGCACGATGCTCTCCCACGGTTCGCTCTAAGATTCGCTTAAGACCATGGTTGGAAACCTCGATTTGACCATTAGTTTGTGGATGATACGCGGTGGAAAGTCGGTGATTGACACCATACTTAGCCATGACTCGTGCGAATTGATCATTGCAAAAATGAGTCTCGCGATCACTAATAATAGCACGAGGCACACCGAATCGAGCAAACAATTGTTTCAAGAAGTTAACAACCACCCTCGCATCGTTAGTAGGTAAAGCCTTTGCTTCAACCCATTTTGATACGTAGTCAACGGCTACGAGGATGTACTTGTTTCCCTTTGATGATGGAAATGGCCCCATAAAGTCGATGCCCCATACGTCAAAGATTTCACATTCTTGGATGAAATTTTGAGGCATCTCATCTTTATGTGTGATCTTGCCTTGCCTTTGGCAGGCATCACAATGTTTAACCATTTCATGTGCATCATGATAAATGGAGGGCCAATAAAATCCGGAGTCGAAAACCTTTTTAGCGGTGTAATTAGGACCAAAGTGACCACCGGTGGGTCCTTTATGGCAAGCTTCAAGGATTTGTAAAGCCGCCGGCCCATCAACACATCTACGAATGATTAAATCCGCACATTGCTTGAAAAGATAAGGGTCGTCCCAATAGTACGTTTTAACGTCCTTGAAGAATTTTTTCTTTTGTTGGGACGTTAACCCTTCGATAAGAACACTACCCGCCAAATAGTTTGCAATGTCTGCAAACCATGGGGTATCATCAAGATTGGAATTAATAGACATTAAGGTCTCAAGGGGAAAGGATTCATTAATCTCTTGATTTGGAGATTCCCCTTGATAAGGATCCTCAAGTCTACTAAGGTGATCCACGGCTAGGTTTTCCGCTCCCTTTTTATCACGAATTTCGATTTTAAATTCTTGTAGGAGCAAAACCCAACGAAGGAGTCTCGGTTTAGCATCTTGCTTGGTCAACAAGTATTTCAAGGCGGAATGGTCGGTGTAAACGATGGTGGTGGAAAGCACAAGATAGGGGCGGAATTTCTCAAAAGCATACACTACAGCTAAAAGCTCTTTTTCGGTAGTGGTATAATGCAATTGAGCCCCTGTCATTGTTTTACTAGCATAATGAATGGGTTGGAAATGTTTGTTAACTCGTTGACCTAAAACCGCTCCTACCGTGAAATCACTAGCATCGCACATGAGCTCGAAAGGTAACTCCCAATTTGGAGAGACTAAGACCGGTGCCTTAGTTAATTTACCTTTAAGAAGTTCGAAAGAGTCGAGACATTCTTGAGAGAAGATGAAAGGAGCATCCTTTTCTAAGAGATGAGTCATGGGACGAGCTATTTTAGAGAAATCTTGGATGAAACATCGATAAAATCCCGCATGGCCTAAAAACCTTCTAACTCCTTTGACGGTGGTAGGTGGAGGTAACTTAGCAATGACGTCAACTTTAGCACGGTCGACTTCGACACCGGCTTTTGAAATTTTATGACCTAGGACGATGCCTTCTTTTACCATGAAATGGCATTTTCCCAATTAAGAACGAGACGAGTGTCTTCACACCGTTGGAGCATAAGTTCTAAATTAGCAAGGCAAGAAGAGAAAGAATCACCATATACCGAGAAATCGTCCATAAAGACTTCCATAGTTTCTTCAACCATGTCATGAAATATCGCCATCATACACCTTTGGAAAGTCCCGGGAGCATTGCATAAGCTGAAAGGCATTCTTTTGTAAGCAAATGTTCCATAGGGACAAGTGAATGTGGTTTTCTCTTGGTCTTTTGGATCGATAGGGATTTGAAAATATCCAGGAAAGCCATCTAAGAAACAATAGAAATCATTACCCGCTAAACGCTCGAGCATTTGATCCATGAAATGAAGAGGGAAATGATCCTTACGAGTGACATCATTGAGCTTACGATAATCGATGCAAACTCGCCAACCCGTTACGACTCGAGTAGGAATCAACTCGTTGTTTTCGTTGGGAACAACGGTGATTCCGCCTTTCTTAGGCACACAATGGACGGGACTAACCCATGGCGAATCTGAGATAGGGTAAATCATTCCGGCATCTAGAAGTTTGATAACCTCTTTCTTAATGACTTCATGAATTTTTGGATTAACCCTTCTTTGATTTTGGATTGTGGGTTTAAAGTCATCTTCCATGAGAATTTTATGAGTACAAAAATTAGGATCAATTCCGCGAATGTCGGAGATTTTCCAAGCAATTGCTTTCTTATGATTCTTAAGCACATCGATAAGTCGGGATTTTTCATCTTCTTTTAAGTCCTTAGCAATAATGACAGGCAACTTATTATCCTCCTCTAAGAAAACGTACTCTAAATGAGACGATAAATCCTTAAGCTCTAAATCCGGTGGATTGTCAATGGAAGGCTTAGTCAAAGTAGGATCATCGTGTGTAACTTCCTTAGGAGTAGGTGGAGAAATATGGTCCTCATTGAGAAGTCTCTCAATGGTACGAATGTCTTCATCCCAATCGGTAGGAGAATTATCATACTTAAGATCGAGAGGACCCAAGCTAGCTTCAAAATCATCTAAGTCACTTTCTCCAAATGGAGTCAATGAAGGAGAAATAGAAGCTACGGTCTCAACATGAAGTAAAGGAGAAATCCCGCTCTTACAAGCCTCGTGAAAATGTTCTTCGCATGCTTCGTCGAGCACATCGATGTAATTCACGGATTCAGGCTCATCGGGAAGTTTGGAAAGTTTACCCATGTTAAAGAAGATTTTGTCATCCCCGACCCTCATGATAAGTTCACCCGTGGCTACATCAATTAATGTACGCCCGATCCGCAAGAAGGGTCGTCCCACAATTAAGGGAACACGGGGATCCATTTCATAGTCGACGACGACGAAATCGGCGGGAAAAGTGAATTTGTCGACTCCTACAAAAACATCCTCGGCTATCCCCACCGGATAAGCAACCGTACGGTTAGCTAATTCCAATGTCATACGAGTGGGGACTAGCTCGGGTAAAGATAATTGTTTCCACACGGACAATGGCAAAAGATTGATACTCGCTCCGAGATCTGCCAAGGCCATACAATTCTCAACACCCGGAAAATTACAAGGAATAAGGAATCGACCGGGATCTCCTAACTTAACCGGTAATTTTCTCAAAAGAACCGCGGAACAATTCTCATTCAATTGGGTATTGGCAATATCAAGCAACTTTTCCTTATCACTTAAAAGGTCCTTAAACATCTTAGCGTACTTAGGCATGTGAGCGAGCACCTCGGCAAAGGTGATATTAAAATTTAATTGTTTGAACATTTTTAGGAAGTTCAAAACTTGAATATCATCCTTATTCTTCATTTTCTCTTTCCGCAACCTTGAGGGATAAGGTATATTGGGTTGAGATGAAGGCTTTAGAGTGGATTGCTCACTCACATCCTTTGGTGGAGGAGGAGGAATAGAAATGGAAGGTGAAGTAACCGGTTTTAGAACCGAAAATGTGGTAGAAAATTTAGGTATCGGTGGAACATAAGGTGTAGACGAATGCATAACGGGAGGTATGTCACAAGTGGAAGAAGAAGGAGGTTGTGTCGAAGAAGAAGGTATCTCGGGTCCTTGGTTAGGTGGAGAAGGTTCTACGGTGGTCTTACCGCTCCTAGTAGTGATAGCATTAACATTAGCCCTAGGATTGGTCACGGTGTTCGAAGGGAGGGCACGTTGGGGACGAAAGGTTTGAATCATAGTCAAAAATTTCTTATCGGTCGATTCTTGCATCTCTCTCATCATTCGTTCATGGTCGGATAATTTTTGTAAAACCAAGTCCATTTGAGGATTATGCATGTTCATTTGATTATACCCTTGATTGTTAAAACCTTGGTTTTGATATTGATTAGAACCTTGATTAAATCCTTGATTTTGAAAACCTTGGTTTTGCCCTTGAAAATTCCCTTGATTTTGATTAAAACCCCGTTGATTAGAATTTCCTTGAAAATTACCCCGTTGAGGACCTTGGTTCCTATTTTGGGCGGGTGGGGGTGGTCTTTGTGGTGCTACAAAACCCGGGGGAGCCAAATAGTTATTAGACTTGTAAGACAAATGGGTAACATCAATTGGTTTGAAATGAATCCGATCATTTTCATTGTTGTTATAAGCATAAACTTCTTGTTGATTATTGTAAACCTTGTCACAATTATAGTACGAATGTGGTCCACCACAAGTTTCACACTTTTCACAAGTTTCTTTCACGGCATTTACATGTGTAGTGAGGGCGTCGGTTTTTAGAGCAAGGTTTTTCACAATTGAAGTAAGCTCCTTAATTTGATTATTCACCTCATTATTACTAGTACTAGCACTTACCATAGTAGCCCTAACACTCTTGGTTTGCACTTTTGCCTTGTTCTCAATAATGGCCCAAGCCTCGTTCATGGTTTTCACAAGAATATTGCCCCCCGCGGCACTATTAAGTGAGTCTTGGTCGTTTAGACTTAAACCATTATAAAACGTGTTGATTTGATGCACTTTAGTGAAACCATGTTGTGGACATTTTCTCAAAAGATCTTTAAATCGATCCCAAGACTCACTAAACGTTTCCCCATATTGTGGTTCAAAGGTGATGATCTCATTTCTTAAAGAAGTGGTCCGTGATGGTGGGAAAAAGTAGTTAATGAACTTGGTCTCTAAGTCGATCCATGTGGTAATACTTTGGGGTGGTTCCTTATCAAGCCAAATCCGAGCTTGTCCCTCGAAGGAAAAAGGAAAAAGTTGTAGGCGAACGGCCTCTTGGGTCACCCCATTGTATTTGACGGTATTAGCTAATTGGATGAAACGTTTGATATGAGGTTGTGGGTCATCATTAGTACGGCCTAAAATGGTGTAGCGGAAACCATTTGAATAAAACCCGATTTAAGTTCAAAATGATTTGCTCCAATATTCGGCACCACAATCGCATCATCGTTTCCTTCAGCGTGAGATTGTAGAATCTCAATCATTGGTCGATTATTCGTTGCCATCGTTATGTCGAAAGCTCGATTCTCAGGATCGGCTTTAATGACGGTCTTTTTGTTTTTCTTCTTCTTCTTTTTAGAAGAATTAGAAGTATTTGGTACACCAATCGGTATGTATGTATGCGCGCGAGTGCGCATACAATTAAAACTTTAGAATGAGGTAGGTGACCTCGGTCGACTTTGAGAGGAAAAGGATTTTCCCTCTCGATGAGCAATATGAAAAATCTACAAAAATATATACTTAATTACTACTTGAGTTGGCAAACCAATAATCGGTCGTCCCTCTCAATATACGCACAAGCAAGCGGAGAAACGAGGTGGCACAAAGCACTTAAAAACCTTTTTCCTTAGACGGCCTTTTATAGCGCGTCGCCTTATACCCACCTTATAGTTTGTATATGTCGAGTTCAAACGTCTTACTAGTATTTATCTATTTTGCCCTTTTTTTCTTGTTATGGATGTGACTACAATAGTTAGGTGATGAAATCCCAACTAAGGCTTATTTGAAAAGTAGGTAAATTTATTGTGCTACGTAATATAATATAATAAATGAAAAATCTTTTTGTATTTTTTTAAGAAAAATATATATTCAAAAGAAAAACGAAAGAAATCGAACTAAAAATTAACACTAATACGTAATATTTTTGGTGTAATACTTTTAGGAAAAAGTATTACTTTTGTATTTTTTTAATTTTTTGGTGCAATTCTTAGGAAAGAAATTGCTTTTATGATTTTTTAATTTTTTTGTATTTTTGATTTTTGTTGCAAGAAACGTAACGTTCAAAGCGAACGGATCCCAAAATCCAAACGTCTTCACGAAAAATCGTCAATCGTACGAGCGAAGCGGCAGCGGCGCCAATTTGAAACTAGGGTTTTTAATCCTTTTTAATCGATTAATGTTCGTTTTCCTCGACTCACTCGAATTGATTTCCAATTAACGTTACGACTTAACTTTGTTCTTGGTAAACGTATTTTCAGGATATTTTAAACTAAAAGCTAATATTAAAAACTAATTTGAATTTAATAAACTACTTTTAAAAACTATTTTAAACTAATTTTAATAAAAAATAATTTAAAATAAATCTAATTTAAATTTAATACTAATTTTAGGCTAAAACAACTTTTTAAATGAAATCTAATTTTAAAAGCAAATTTAAAATCATAAAATAAAAGTATTTGAAATAAAGGTAATTTTAAATCTACTTTAAAATTGTAAAAGCAAATAAAGAAAATATATATTTTTTTTGTCTTTTTGTATTTTTATAAAAGTAAACTTTAATTGAAAACTAATTTAAATCTAAAATGTAAATAAGAAAAAAACTTAAAAAAAAACTATTTGTGAATTAAACGAAAAATAAAATCTAAATATTTTTTATCTTTTTATATTTTTCAAAATAAACTAGATTAAATCAAAACTTAATTAAAACTTTTATCTAAATTTAATTAATCCTAAAATTAATTTATACTAATTTAATTTAAAACTGCTAAATCAAAAACTCCTATATTAATTAAACTGAAGGAAACTAAACACAGAAAGAGAGACTGGATGAATGGTTGAGGCGTTTGGCTGGTAAACGAGGGGTCCAGGGATCGATTCCCAGCAGACCCTAAATTTTGCTATATATATTTTTTTTGGGAATTTTTTATGACTTTGGAATGATTTGAGAACCAACAGACCAATTGGATCTGTTGGCTTTTAACAACTATAAATCAGCAGTTAAATAACCCAATTAAGCAAAACTGATAAAACACATAAGCTGATAATCCAAATAAGCATAAGCAAACTTATAAAATAATAAGCAGTATCTAAATAAACAAATAGGCTGAATCTATAAGCTAACTAAACGATAAATAAGCTGAAACAAAATAAGCTGAAAAGCAAAAGAAACAGTTATGCAAACAAACAAACAGCAACCAAAAAGCAGAATATTAATAAAACTACAAACCAAATACGCGCAATAAAACCACTAAGCAGAAATTCAATAAGTAGACAAATATCACTCAAACCAATTAAACTAAAGCTTATCTAAAACAGATTAAAACGAACACGATCCAAATAAACGATAAGCAGATTAAAAACATCCAAACACTGACAATAACACAAGCAGAACTAAACACTACAATCCCACAATAATCAGTTCTAAACGAATCAAAATAAGCAGACACCAAAACTATATGAACCAACTTAAATAATCAAACATAGATTTATTCAGAAACTTAAACTAAATAAACCCCAATAGAAATAAGCAACTTAAAATCAGCAGGTATAAAAAAAAACAAGTAACTAAAAAGCATAAACTATCCAAAATCAAACAAACATCAAGCAGATTCAAAACTAGAACATAAGCATATTATAACTAAAACATATAGAATTAAACTAAATAATAACAATAAAAATTAAAAAGGAAGGAACCCGGTGTCGAAATCCGTTGGGAAGAAGGGTGAAGCGCTGAGCCCCCTTTAAACCAATCGAATACCACCTTAAGTCATCAACCGAGCCAAACAAAGCTTCAAACCAAATACTTTGAATAAACCGATAGTAACAGTAACTTTTTTATATCTTCCAGTGGGGAAGATCTTTTCACTTTCTTTTATTTTATTATTTTTTTTATTTTTTTTTAATCGAGCCAACAGTAAGAAATATAGATGAAGCAGATTTATATAAAAAAATTAACAGGAATTAAATATGAGATGAGAATTAATTAAACACTAATTTTTTTCATTAATAAAAAAAAGAATTACATAAACTGAAATTTAAAAATTACATTAAATCCTAATCTATTTTTCAGAAAGTAAAAATTAAAATTAAATAAAGGCACTATTACATGTGAGAAATGGGGGTTTTTATAGAGAAAACCCTCAAACCTTGGTGCCCACGGAGTAGAATCTCAGCCCTTGATTTCTTCATTCTTCTTTCTCTCTCTTTTCTTCTCTTGATCAACGGTTGAAAAACGCCCTTGTATCCACGGATTGCCAGCATCGCTCTTGATGTGATATTTTTGTTTGTTTGAGTGTGATGTGGAATGATGTAATTGGTTGAGGGGTTTATGGTAAGGTGTCATAGCCAATCAAAACAAGCAAAGGAAGCCACGTCGGAGAGAGAATGAGGACCCTGATGAGTGCTGCTTCCGATTTCTTTGGGGATTTATTCCCCTTTGATGTGAATTACCCAATGAGGGTAAAAGCCCCAATTTTGGTGTGTAATTTTTGATATAGTAAAATTAGGGTTAGGGTATGGTGGTGCTGTGTTTTCGGAGAGAAGAGAAAGTGGGAGATAAACAGTGAGTGTAAAACTTTGTTATTATCGAAAATATGTGGGTGAGGGTAAATAAATATGAGGTGGGTGAGTCGAGTGTTTTCATAACACGTGTGTGAGGGTAAATCGTTTGAGTTGTTGACTGGGAGGATTAATAAACATGGGGAGTTTGACCAAACTAGCAATAATATCCTCCGTCCCATAATTCATCAATATGGGCTTTGGCCCAAATTGATTTCAATTCGTCTCACAATTTCTATTCATGGGCTTTCACATGGACTTTTGGTAAAAAGTTTAATAACATTTTTGCTTTTGAGCCCATTTATCCAATGTGGGACCCACTCGGCTCGAATATCTTCAAAAATGATTAATTCCATTAAAACGAGCTCGATTCCAACTTTCTTGATCATTTATTCAAAATTAAGTCGACTTTGTCGGTTTTCATGATCTTGGGCACATTTTGGTCTTTTGACTTTGTCTTTGCCTCTATCTTGGACTTTTCTTCAACATTTGACCGTGAAATCTCGTGTTTTCTCTTCTTTTGATCATTTGTACCTATTTAAACACAAGAACACAAAACCACGCGTAATTCCGACATTTATGATATAAAACACATGATTAGGTCTTGTTTTTACTTGATTTTAATGGCAAAAGGATAAGTGTTTACACACTTATTAAGAATCTACAGAAGCAGAGTTCTTTAAAACTATCTTTCCTTTCAAGGAAAAAGAGAAGCAAATCTCTAATCCAAGGAAAAGATCATTAGATGATCATTTATCTCATGATCAAGAAGAAAACACTTCTAAAATTCAACAAGAAGATGTTGAACCAAGAAGAAGTAAGCGTACTAAAGTCCTAAAGGACTTTGGGCCAGACTACATGACATATGTAGTTAATGAAGAACCACAAACATATAAGGCTGCTATGGAATCATCAGAAGTACCTTATTGGAAAGAGGCTATTCAAAGCGAAATAGACTCAATTGTGCATAACAACACGTGTAAATTGGTTAATATGCCCTCGGGACATAAACCAATAGGCCACAAGTGGATCTTCAAGAAGAAATTAAGACCCGATGGTACCATAGAGAAGTATAAGGCTCGTTTAGTAGCCAAAGGATACCGTCAAATAGAAGGTCAAGATTTCTTTGATACCTATTCACCTGTGACAAGGATAACGTCTATAAGAACGTTAGTCACAATAGCTTCAATCCACAACTTGATTATACATCAAATGGATGTGAAAACTGCCTTTTTAAATGGTGAATTAGATGAAGAAATCTATATGCAACAACCCGAAGGGTGTGTTGTGAAAGGTCAGGAGCATAAGGTTTGTAAATTGATTAAATCACTTTACGGCCTTAAACATGCTCCAAAACAATGGCATGAGAAGTTTGATAACACTCTATTATCAAACGAATTTCAAATAAACGAATGTGATAAATGTGTTTATGCTAAACAATACAAAAATGCATTTGTCATCATTTGTTTATATGTTGATGATATGTTGATTATGGGAACAAATTTGGATGTTATAAACCAAACCAAGAAAATGCTTCATTCTTCATTTGACATGAAAGATATGGGAGAAGCAGATATCATTCTTGGTATTAAAATTCAAAGAAATTCTAGTGGATACATCTTTACCCAATCTCATTACATTGAGAAGACCCTAAAGAAATTTGGGCACTATAATGATAGACCAGTTGTAACCCCGATTGATCCCAAGGTTCAACTGAAGAAGAACAAAGGACAAAGTGTTGCACAATTACAATATACACAAGTACTGGGAAGCTTGATGTATATAATGAATTGTACACGTACAGATTTAGCATATAGTGTAAGTCGACTTAGTCAATACTCGCATAACCCTGGTAGAGATCATTGGGATGCAATAGTTAGAGTGCTTCAATATCTAAAGCATACAATGGCTTATGGGTTACATTACACTAAGTATCCTCCTGTTCTAGAAGGATTCTGTGATGCAAATTGGATTTCTAACCATAATGAAGGAAAGTCCACAAGTGGATATGTATTTACACTTAGAGGGGCTGCTGTATCATGGAAGTCATCCAAACAAACAGTGAATACCAAATCAACTATGGAAGCAGAATTTGTAGCCTTAGACAAAACTGCTAAAGAAGCAGAATGGCTAAGAGGCTTTCTAGAGGGTATTCCTTTGTGGCCAAAACCCGTGACTGCTGTATGTACACATTGTGATAGTATGGCTGCTATTACTAGAGCAAAGAATCACATCTACAATGGCAAGTCAAGACACATAAGACGTCGCCACAATACAATAAAAGACTTGTTGAGAAATGGAATCATTTCCATAGACTACGTAAAGTCAAAGGAAAATATTGCTGATCCTTTGGCAAATGGCATTAGTAGAGAACAAGTCATTTTCTCATCGAGGGGTATGGGTTTAAAGCCAATACAATGAGTAAAAACTCGGCGGAAACCTAACCTAGCGAAATCGGAGATCCCATGGTCTAGGTTCAATAGGCAAACTAGTTGAGTAACACTCAAAGTACTAACATACAGGTATACCCGTTCCTATGATGAAATTTTGTGTGTTTTCCGTTGATGATTGAAGATTGAATTTTAATTCTTAATAATGCTAATGGCTCTTATAGCAGAATACTACGGAGTACTCTTGATTGACATTACCTATATGAGATTGATGTGTGGTCGCATCTTTGGGAACCAGATGGATAAAGTTCTCTAAAATTCTCATGAATAAGGATATGTTCAAGACCGAAATGAACACAACGGTAAGAATCTGTTATTGCATAAATATGACATGTGTGATACTTATTGTCTCGATGTACTATAAAACGTGGCTAGTTCAAGAGTTATGCTCACTATCCTCAAAGTACATCCGATAAATATCACTAAGATAGGTCCAAGTCCAAAAGACACCTATTCTGATGCATGTCATATTAAGTTTGATGGAAATAGAATAATAAGTAACTTTACATTAGCTTATTTTCTATTCAAATGTGAGGTATTATTAGTGTTTAAATAGAAAATGTGGGGTATTGTTGGAACATGTAAAGTTCTTTGTCCCACATCGCCAGAAAAAGGAAACCAAAACATGTTTATAAGGACCTTAGATCCATTCCTACTAATTACTTAATGTCCATACTAATGGATATCCTAGTGAATGGTGAATGGTAGACCTTATTGGGCTTAATATATGTATAATTAATATACATATTAAATGGTCAAAATATGGGCCTTGGGCCTTGGGGCTCTTGGGCTCAATTAAGAAAATCTGGAATTAGTTTTTAATAATCCAGATTAGGGTTTTCTTATCTGTTCAGTACACTAAACAGACATAACCAACACAACGACGTTTCCTTTTGACATTTATCTTTTTTAACAGATATAACTGCTTTCTGGAAAGTCACGACAGTTCATTGGTGCTGTTTCATGAAGTATATATACCACATCGGAATCCATCAAGAAGGAAAATTCAGATTCGTCAGATTCAAGTTTATCTTGATTTGATTGTTGTATCCTCTAAACAGTTCGTACTAGGGACGAATTTCTGTTTAAGGACACTGCATATTGTTGCAGGCCTCAATCTGTTGTTGTAATCTTCGGTTCTGGATAATACAATTGTATTACGTTTATATAATTCATAACAATCTTAAACAGAAATTTCAAGATGGATCAAACCGTGTTGAAATCGTATGTGGAAAAACCTGAAAAGTTTAAGGGTTCTGATTTTCGTTGCTAACAACAAAAGATGTTGTTTTACTTAACATCTCTGCATATTGCATATACACTTACGAATTCTGAACCAGTGGATCCGTATAGTGTTGATCAGAATGTTCATACTGCGGAACAATTGGCAGACTATGAAAGGGCCGCCTCACAATGGAATCATAATGAATATAATTGTAGAAATTATATTCTGAATGCTTTGGATGATTCCCTGTATGATATTAATTCGTCCTTTGCTTCTGCAAGGGAGATTTGGGAATCACTGGAAAAGAAATACAGGACTGAAGTTGCATGTTCTAAGAAATTTGTTATTGGTAAATTTCTGAACTTTAAAATGAACGATGCAAAGCGTGTCGTGAAACAATTGGAAGAAATCCAAATAATTGTTCACGAATTGGAAGTAGAAGGCATGGGCATTAACTCTAACTTTCTTGTTGGTTCTATTATTGAAAAATTGCCTCCATCCTGGAAAATTTTAAGTTATATCTTAAACATTTGACTGAAAATAGGAGTTTTGAACAATTAGTTCTCAAAATTCGTGTTGAAGAAGATAACAGGATGCATGACAAGGTTGATTCAGTTTCAATTGAACCAAATACCAACATGGTTGGAGAAAGTTCTGCCAAACACAAATCCAACAACAAAAACAAAGGCAAAAATGGTGGTGGCTCTGGACAGAAAAATCCTAAGGATGGAAAGAAAAACTATAACCAACAGAAGAACAACAACTTTAAGAAAGTAGCTCATTGTTGGGTATGTGGGAAACCTGGTCATAAGGCCAAGGATTGTCGCCACAAGAAAGAGTATGGAGGAGGAAATTCTGGCGGAAATTCGAACCATGCGAACCATGTCGAATCTCCAAAAGAATTTGCAGGAATGATTGATACCTCTTTGGCTTTTTTAACCACTAATGTTGTTGATTGGTGGTATGATACAGGTGCAACAGAACACATCTGCAATTCAAGAAAGATGTTTGCATCTTATCAAAAACTGAATGAAAGTGAAGCAATGTTCGTTGGAAATGGAACTGCTTCAAAGATTGAAGGAAAAGGAAAAGTCACATTGAAGATGACTTCTGGAAAGGATCTAGTACTCTCAAACGTGCTTCATGTGCCAACCATCACCAAGAATATGATTTCTGGCCCCATTCTTAGCAATAAGGGATTTAAGTTTGTAATTGAATCAGAAAAATTTGTAATCACTAAGGGTGGTGTGTATGTTGGAAAGGGTTACCTCGATGAGGGACTCTTCAAATTAAGTATTGTAACCGATGACAATGTTATTAATAATAATAACGCTGGCACTAGCACCGCTTCTGTGTACATGCTTGATCATTCTTCTTTATGGCATTCTAGATTAGGCCATGTTAATTTCCGTTCCTTGCAAAGAATGATAAACTTAGGCATGTTTACTAAATGTTCTATGGATAAACAATCCAAGTGTGAAATCTGTGTTGAATCTAAGTACACAAGCCATTCACACAAATTTGTGGAAAAATCTAATGAAATACTTGGTTTGATCCATACGGATTTATGTGATTTTAAAGCAGCACCATCAAGAGGAGGAAAGAATTATTATATTACTTTCATTGATGAGTGCAGTAAGTTTTGCTACGTGTACTTACTAAATACCAAAGACGAAGCTTTGAATATGTTTAAGACATAAAAAGCAGAATTTGAAAATCAACTTGACAAAAAGATCAAAATTCTAAGGTCTGATCGAGGAGGAGAATACGAATCCAATGACTTTGCTGAATTTTGTTCAAACTTTGGTATTATACACCAAACAACAACCCCATATACTCCACAACAAAATGGAGTGGCTGAACGTAAAAATAGAACATTGAAGAACATGATAAATTCAATGTTAATAACAGCAGGGGCTCCTCATAGTTTGTGGGGCGAGGCATGTTTAGCCGCTAACACAATCTTGAATAAGATTCCTCATAAGAAGAGCGACAAATCTCCATATCAGTTATGGAAAGGAAAACAACCTTCTTATAAAAGGATGAAAGTGTGGGGTTGTTTGGCAAAGGTTCAAGTACCTTTACCAAAAAGAACCAAACTAGGACCCAAAACAGTTGATTTTGTTTATCTTGGTCCAGCGAAGAATAGTGCAACTTATAGATTTCTGGTATACAAATCAGATGTACAAGACATAAGCAACAACACTATTATAGAATCTGCAGAAGCAGAGTTCTTTAAAACTATCTTTCCTTCAAGGAAAAAGAGAAGCAAATCTCTAATCCAAGGAAAAGATCATTAGATAATCATTTATCTCATGATCAAGAAGAAAACACTTCTAAAATTCAACAAGAAGATGTTGAACCAAGAAGAAGTAAGCGTACTAAAGTCCTAAAGGACTTTAGGCCAGACTACATGACATATGTAGTTAATGAAGAACCACAAACATATAAGGCTGCTATGGAATCATCAGAAGCACCTTATTGGAAAGAGGCTATTCAAAGCGAAATAGACTCAATTGTGCATAACAACACGTGGAAATTGGTTAATTTTCCCTCGGGACATAAACCAATAGGCCACAAGTGGATCTTCAAGAAGAAATTAAGACCCGATGGTACCATAGAGAAGTATAAGGCTCGTTTAGTAGCCAAAGGATAACGTCAAAAAGAAGGTCAAGATTTCTTTGATACCTATTCACCTGTGATAAGGATAACGTCTATAAGAACGTTATTATACATTAAATAGATGTGAAAACTGCCTTTTTAAATGGTGAATTAGATGAAGAAATATATATGCAACAATCCGAAGGGTGTGTTGTGAAAGGTCAGGAGCATAAGGTTTGTAAATTGATTAAATCACTTTACGGCCTTAAACATGCTCCAAAACAATGGCATGAGAAGTTTGATAACACTCTATTATCAAACGGATTTCAAATAAACGAATGTGATAAATGTGTTTATGCTAAACAATACAAAAATGCATTTGTCATCATTTGTTTATATGTCGATGATATGTTGATTATGGGAACAAATTTGGATGTTATAAACCAAACCAAGAAAATGCTTCATTCTTCATTTGACATGAAAGATATGGGAGAAGCATATATCATTCTTGGTATTAAAATTCAAAGAAATTCTAGTGGATACATCCTTACCCAATCTCATTACATTGAGAAGACCCTAAAGAAATTTGGGCACTATAATGATAGACCAGTTGTAACCCCGATTGATCCTAAGGTTCAACTGAAGAAGAACAAAGGACAAAGTGTTGCACAATTACAATATAAACAAGTACTGGGAAGCTTGATGTATATAATGAATTGTACACATCCAGATTTAGCATATAGTGTAAGTCGACTTAGTCGATACTCGCATAACCCTGGTAGAGATCATTGGGATGCACTAGTTATAGTGCTTCAATATCTAAAGCATACAATGGCTTATGGGTTACATTACACTAAGTATCCTCCTGTTCTAGAAGGATTCTGTGATGCAATATGGATTTCTAACCATAATGAAGGAAAGTCCACAAGTGGATATGTATTTACACTTGGAGGGGCTGCTGTATCATGGAAGTCATCCAAACAAACAGTGAATACCAAATCAACTATGGAAGCAGAATTTGTAGCCTTAGACAAAGCTGCTGAAGAAGCAGAATGGCTAAGAGGCTTTCTAGAGGGTATTCTTTTGTGGCCAAAACCCGTGACTGCTGTATGTACACATTGTGATAGTATGGCTGCTATTACTAGAGCAAAGAATCACATCTACAATGGCAAGTCAAGACACATAAAACGTCGCCACAATACAATAAAAGACTTGTTGAGAAATGGAATCATTTCCATAGACTACGTAAAGTCAAAGGAAAATATTTCTGATCCTTTGGCAAATGGCCTTAGTAGAGAACAAGTCATTTTCTCATCGAGGGGTATGGGTTTAAAGCCAATACAATGAGTAAAAACTCGGCGGAAACCTAACCTAGCGAAATTGGAGATCCCATGGTCTAGGTTCAATAGGCAAACTAGTTGAGTAACACTCAAAGTACTAACACACAGGTATACCCATTCCTATGATGAAATTTTGTGTGTTTTCCGTTGATGATTGAAGATTGAATTTTAATTCTTAATAATACTAATGGCTCTTATAGCAGAATACTACGGAGTACTCTTGATTGGCATTACCTATATGAGATTGATGTGTGGTCGCATCTTTGGGAACCAGATGGCTAAAGTTCTCTAAAATTCTCATGAATAAGGATATGTTCAAGACCGAAATGAACACAACGGTAAGAATCTGTTATTGCATAAATATGACTTGTGTGATACTTATTGTCTCGATGTACTACAAAACGTGGCTAGTTCAAGAGTTATGCTCACTATCCACAAAGTAGATCCGATAAATATCACTAAGATAGGTCCAAGTCCAAAAGACACCTATTCTGATGCATGTCATATTAAGTTTGATGGAAATAGAATAATAAGTAACTTTACATTAGCTTATTTTCTATTCAAATGTGGGGTATTATTAGTGTTTAAATAGAAAATGTGGGGTATTGTTGGAACATGTAAAGTTCTTTGTCCCACATCGCCAGAAAAAGGAAACCAAAACATGTTTATAAGGACCTTGGATCCATTCCTACTAATTACTTAATGTCCATACTAATGGATATCCTAGTGAATGGTGAATGATAGACCTTATTGGGCTTAATATATGTATAATTAGTATACATATTAAATGGTCAAAAGATGGGCCTTGGGCCTTGGGGCTCTTGGGCTCAATTAAGAAAATCTGGAATTAGTTTTTAATAATCTAGATTAGGGTTTTCTTATCTGTTCAGTACACTAAACAAACATAACCAACACAACGACGTTTCCTTTTGACAATTATCTTTTTTAACAGATATAACTGCTTTCTGGAAAGTCACGACTGTTCATTGGTGCTGTTTCATGAAGTATATATACCACATCAGAATCCATCAAGAAGGAAAATTTAGATTTGTCAGATTCAAGTTTATCTTGATTTGATTGTTGTATCCTCTAAACAGTTCGTACTAGGGACGAATTTCTGTTTAAGGACAATGCATATTGTTTCAGGCCTCAATCTGTTGTTGTAATCTACGATTCTGTATAATACAATTGTATTACGTTTATATAATTCATAAGAATCTTAAACAGAAATTTCAAGATGGATCAAACCGTGTTGAAATCGTATGTGGAAAAACCTGAAAAGTTTAAGGGTTCTGATTTTCGTCGCTGACAACAAAAGATGTTTTTTTTACTTAACATCTCTGCATGTTGCATATACACTTACGGATTCTGAACCAGTGGATCCGTATAGTGTTGATCAGAATGTTCCTACTGCAGAACAATTGGCAGACTATGAAAGGGTCGCCTCACAATGGAATCATAATGAATATAATTGCAGAAATTATATTCTGAATGCTTTGGATGATTCCCTGTATGATATTTATTCGTCCTTTGCTTCTGCAAGGGAGATTTGGGAATCACTGGAAAAGAAATATAGGACTGAAGTTGCATGTTCTAAGAAATTTGTTGTTGGTAAATTTCTGAACTTTAAATTGAACGATGCAAAGCCTGTCGTGAAACAATTGGAAGAACTCAAAATAATTGTTCATGAATTGGAAGTAGAAGGCATGGGTATTAACTCTAACTTTCTTGTTGGTTCTATTATTGAAAAATTGCCTCCATCCTAGAAATTTTTTAAGTTATATCTTAAACATTTGACTGAAAATATGAGTTTTGAACAATTAGTTCTCAAAATTCGTGTTGAAGAAGATAACAGGATGCATGACAAGGTTGATGCAGTTTCAATTGAACCAAATGCCAACATGGTTGGAGAAAGTTCTGCCAAACACAAATCCAACAACAAAAACAAAGGCAAAAATGGTGGTGGCTCTGGACAGAAAAATCCTAAGGCTGGAAAGAAAAACTCTAACCAACAGAAGAACAACAACTTTAAGAAAGTAGCTCATTGTTGGAATGTGGGAAACCTGGTCATAACGCCAAGGATTGTCGCCACAAGAAAGAGTATGGAGGAGGAAATTCTGGCGGAAATTCGAACCATGCGAACCATGTCGAATCTCCAAAAGAATTTGCAGGAATGATTGATACCCTTTGGCTTTTTTAACCACTAATGTTGTTGATTGGTGGTATGATACAGGTGCAACAAAACACATCTGCAATTCAAGAAAGATGTTTGCATCTTATCAAAAACTAAATGAAAATGAAGCAATGTTCATTGAAAATGAAACTGCTTCAAAGATTGAAGGAAAAGTAAAAGTCACATTGAAGATGACTCCTGGAAAGGATCTAGTACTCTCAAACGTGCTTCATGTGCCAACCATCACCAAGAATCTGATTTCTGGCCCTATTCTTAGCAATAAGGGATTTAAGTTTGTAATTGAATTAGACAAATTTGTAATCACTAAGGGTGGTGTGTATGTTGGAAAGGGTTACCTCGATGAGGGACTCTTCAAATTAAGTATTGTAACCGATGACAATGTTATAAATAATAATAACGCGGGCACTAGCATCGCTTCTGTCTACATGCTTGATCCTTCTTCTTTATGACATTCTAGATTAGTCCATGTTAATTTCCGTTACTTGCAAAGAATGATAAACTTAGGCATGTTGCCTAAATGTTCTATGGATAAACAATCCAAGTGTGAAATCTGTGTTGAATCTAAGTACACAAGCCATTCACATAAATATGTGGAAAAATCTAATGAAATACTTGGTTTGATCCATACGGATTTATATGATTTTAAAGCAACACCATCAAGAGGAGGAAAGAATTATTATATTACTTTCATTGATGAGTGCAATAAGTTTTGCTACATGTACTTACTAAATACCAAAGACGAAGCTTTGAATATGTCTAAGACATATAAAGCAGAAGTTGAAAATCAACTTGATAAAAAGATCAAAATTCTAAGGTCTGATCGAGGAGGAGAATACGAATTCAATGACTTTGCTGAATTTTGTTCAACCTATGGTATTATACACCAAACAACAACCCCATATACTCCACAACAAAATAGAGTGGCTGAACTTAAAAATATAACATTGAAGAACATGATAAATTCAATGTTAATAACAGCAGGGGCTCCTCATAGTTTGTGGGGCGAGGCATGTTTAGCCGCTAACACAATCTTGAATAAGATTCCTCATAAGAAGAGCGACAAATATCCATATTAATTATGGAAAGGAAAACAACCTTCTTATAATAGGATGAAAGTGTGGGGTTGTTTGGCAAAGGTTCAAGTACCTTTACCAAAAAGAACCAAACTAGGACCCAAAACAGTTGTTTGTGTTTATCTTGGTCCAGCGAAGAATAATGCAGCTTATAGATTGCTGGTATACAAATCAGATGTACAAGACATAAGCAACAACACTATTATAGAATCTGTAGAAGCAGAGTTCTTTGAAACTATCTTTCCTTTCAAGGAATAAGAGAAGCAAATCTCTAATCCAAGGAAAAGATCATTAGATGACCATTTATCTCATGATCAAGAAGAAAACACTTCTAAAATTCAAAAAGAAGATGTTGAACCAAGAAGAAGTAAGCGTACTAAAGTCCTAAAGGACTTTGGGCCAGACTACATGACATATGTAGTTAATGAAGAACCACAAACATATAAGGCTGCTATGGAATCATCAGAAGCACCTTATTGGAAAGAGGCTATTCAAAGCGAAATAGACTCAATTGTGCATAACAACACGTGGAAATTGGTTAATTTGACCTCGAGACATAAACCAATAGGCCACAAGTGGATCTTCAAGAAGAAATTAAGACCCGATGGTACCATAGAGAAGTATAAGGCTCGTTTAGTAGCCAAAGGATACCGTCAAAAATAAGGTCAAGATTTCTTTGATACCTATTCACCTGTGACAACTTGATTATACATCAAATGGATGTGAAAACTGCCTTTTTAAATGGTGAATTAGATGAAGAAATCTATATGCAACAACCCGAAGGGTTTGTTGTCAAAGGTCAGGAGCATAAGGTTTGTAAATTGAGTAAATCACTTTACGGCCTTAATGAGGCTCCAAAACAATGGCATGAGAAGTTTGATAACACTCTATTATCAAACGGATTTCAAATAAACGAATGTGATAAATGTGTTTATGCTAAACAATACAAAAATGCATTTGTCATAATTTGTTTATATGTCGATGATATGTTGATTATGGGAACAAATTTGGATGTTATAAACCAAACCAAGAAAATGCTTTATTCTTCATTTGACATGAAAGATATGGGAGAAGCAGATATCATTCTTGGTATTAGAATTCAAAGAAATTCTGGTGGATACATCCTTACCCAATCTCATTACATTGAGAAGACCCTAAAGAAATTTGGGCACTATGATGATTGACCAGTTGTAACCCCGATTGATCCCAAGGTTCAACTGAAGAAGAACAAAGGACAAAGTGTTGCACAATTACAATATACACAAGTATTGGGAAGCTTGATGTATATAATGAATTGTACACGTCCAGATTTAGCATATAGTGTAAGTCGACTTAGTCGATACTCGCATAACCCTGGTAGAGATCATTGGGATGCACTAGTTAGAGTGCTTCAATATCTAAAGCATACAATGGCTTATGGGTTACATTACACTAAGTATCCTCCTGTTCTAGAAGGATTCTGTGATGCAAATTAGATTTCTAACCATAATGAAGGAAAGTCCATAAGTGGATATGTATTTACACTTGGAGGGGCTGCTGTATCATGGAAGTCATCCAAATAAACAGTGAATACCAAATCAACTATGGAAGCAGAATTTGTAGCCTTAGACAAAGCTGCTGAAGAAGCAGAATGGCTAAGAGGCTTTATAGAGGGTATTCCTTTGTGGCCAAAACAGGTGACTGCTGTATGTATACATTGTGATAGTATGGCTGCTATTACTAGAGCAAAGAATCACATCTACAATGGCAAGTCAAGACACATAAGACGTCGCCACAATACAATAAAAGACTTGTTGATAAATGGAATCATTTCCATAGACTACGTAAAGTCAAAGGAAAATATTGTTGATCCTTTGACAAAAGGCCTTTGTAGAGAACAAGTCATTTTATCATTGAGGGGTATGGGTTTAAAGCCAATACAATGAGTAAAACCTCGGCGGAAACCTAACCTAGCGAAATTGGAGATCCCATGGTCTAGGTTCAATAGGCAAACTAGTGTGTAACACTCAAAGTACTAACACACAGGTATACCCATTCCTATGATGAAATTTTGTGTGTTTTCCGTTGATGATTGAAGGTTGAATTTTAATTCTTAATAATACCAATGGCTCTTATAGCAGAATACTATAGAGTACTCTTGATTGGCATTACCTATATGAAATTGATGTGTGGTCGCATCTTTGGGAACCAGATGGTTAAAGTTCTCTAAAATTCTCATGAATAAAAAAATGTTCAAGACCGAAATGAACACAACGGTAAGAATCTGTTATTGCATAAATATGACTTTTTTGATACTTATTGTCTCGATGTACTACAAAACGTGGCTAGTTCAAGAGTTATGCTCACTATCCACAAAGTAGATCCGATAAATATCACTAAGATAGGTTTAAGTCCAAAATGCATGTCATATTAAGTTTGATGGAAATAGAATAATAAGTAACTTTACATTAGATTATTTTCTATTTGAATGTGGGGTATTATTGGTGTTTGAATAGTAAATATGGGGTATTGTTGGAACATGTAAAGTTCTTTGTCCCACATCGCCAGAAAAAAGGAAACCAAAACATGTTTATAAGGACCTTGGATCCATTCCTACTAATTACTTAATGTCCATACTAATGGACATCCTAGTGAATGGTGAATGATAGACCTTATTGGGCTTAATATATGTATAACTAATATACATATTAAATGGTCAAAATATGGGCCTTGGGGATCTTGGGCTCAATTAAGAAAATCTGGAATTAGTTTTTAATAATCCAGATTAGGGTTTTCTTATCTATTCAGTACACTAAACAGACATAACCAACACAACGACGTTTCCTTTTGACAGTTATCTTTTTTAACAGGTATAACTGCTTTCTGGAAAGTCACGACTGTTCATTGGTGCTGTTTCATGAAGTATATATACCACATCGGAATCCATCAAGAAGGATAATTCAGATTCGTCAGATTCAAGTTTATCTTGATTTGATTGTTGTATCCTCTAAACAGTTCGTACTAGGGACGAATTTCTGTTTAAGGACACTGCATATTGCTGCAGGCCTCAATCTGTTGTTGTAATCTACGATTCTGTATAATACAATTGTATTACGTTTATATAATTCATAACAGTTCGAATATCAATTAGAATCACCTACTATATCCAAATTCGGCCAAGGTGACAATATGTATTATGACAGATTCATATTTTACCAACTTCTTGGAAATGTTTAAGGATCTTTTATATTCAGGTTGGACTATCAAAGATAGAAATAATCAGTTCTTGGATTTTACATCCAAACAGTTAAAAGGGGTTTATACTTTGGTTCAACTATGCATAACTGCATAAGTATCTAGCAGAGTGTTCTTCCAACTTCTTGGACCCTGCTAACTTTCTTTGCATTCTCTCGAGATCCTGTAGTAGAGTCATCTTTCTCATTCGGCTCAATGCATGAGAAAATAATAAGTGATGGTTTTGTTTCGGTAATTGTCTGCGTGACTATGTTGTTTGCTACATATTAATACCTTAAAAGTTAAAACTATTGAAGTATGATGCCTTCTAGTACCCATTTTGTTGAATGGTAAAACCGTGTGTTTATTGATATCAATGTCAAAGGATACAACATCCTTATATTGATACAAAGGATAGAATTTAGACCCAACATTACATCAATCACAATTAACTATACAAATTATGCTAACATATATATGGAAACACAGCTCATTACATAGCATAATATACGGGCTAACACTCCCCCGCAGTTGGAGCGGGAGGACACCGGATGCTCAAACTGGTACGAAACTCTCAAACAATGCTGAAGGCAAGCCCTTAGTGAAAATGTCCGCATACTGATAACGAGAAGGAACATGAAGAACACGAACCAGACCATCAACAACTAATACTCCCTGCAGTCCGAGCGACGAAATCACGAAAGCTCGGATTGGAGCATAAAACCAAATACAAAATAAAATAACGAACAAAAATAAAACGGGATAACCCAAAGTATCCCCTATTCCTACTTGTTTACGGATAACCAATGTATCCGAAGGATAACCAAAGTATCCCAAATTTTTACGGACAACCAAAGTATCCGAAGGATAACCAAAGTACCCCATATTTTTACGGACAACCAAAGTATCCGAAGGATAACCAAAGTACCCCATATATTTACGGACAACCAAAGTATCCGAAGGATAACCAAAGTACCCCAAATTTTTACGGATAACCCATAGTATCCAAATAATAAATCTTTTTTTATATATTTTTTTATTTTTTTGAAAAAAAAAACAATAAAAACAAAACATAACTTTTTTTTAATAAGATAACAACTTTAGAAAGAAAAAAAACAGAAACAAACTCTTTGACAGATAAGTGCATCAATCATGCAAAACCATATCATAAACATATCATAAAGGCATATATACGAACAAAAAAAAGGCACATCACACCAAGTTATCCTTAATCAAAATCTGTTTCCCTAGCCACACCATCACGACCACCGCCACTTCCTTGTACACACGATAAACGAGTACTCGTCTGAGCAGGCCCACCAAACTCCATAAACAGAGTCGAAGAATTGAAGCTAAACCTCTTTTCCATAGTCCTGGCCGTCAATGGATTCACGTGAATTTTTTAAATTTTTTTTTTACGAATTTTATTGTTTAATGCAGCGGAAGGATTAGTGTTAGAAATGTTTTGATGAAACCACGAAAGTGTTTCTTGGTTATTGTATGTGTTTTTGAGATGGGGGTTGGAAGAGATTATGGTTATAGCAGCGGTTTGAGGGGTGTGAAGATCAGACGCTCTGATACCATGTTGAATGGTAAAACCGTGTGTTTATTGATATCAATGTCAAAGGATACAACATCCTTATATAGATACAAAGGATAGAATTTAGGCCCAACATTACATCAATCACAATTAACTATACAAATTATGCTAACATATATATGGAAACACAGCTCATTACATAACATAATATACGGGCTAACACATTTTACATTCGGTTTTTCACAAATAGCCCGTAAATTCAACCTTAAGGACACCAAATATCTTTTACAATCTCATTTTCTGGTTCCAAAATTGGATACTTAATTACACACCGACCGTCCATCTCTCCTATCTTCTGTTGTACTCTGGTCGAGAAGCATGTTGGTTCGGCTTGAATAAGAGTTTCACATCAAAGCAGCGTCTATGAGCCCAAATCTTCACCAGTTACAAATCCTGTTTTTTTAGCCAACTTCATGTCCAATATTATTTCCAAAGGCCAAACAGGCATCACAACCATCTTGAAAAAAGCCGTGGTTCAAGTGGGCGTCTACTAAATTTACTTGGGCATCAAATATGTCAGAAGATGGATAAATATAGCCTCTGATACACATATCCTCATATGTAAGAGATTAACGAGAAAGAAGATATGGATAATGCTAAGGCGAGTCATACACGATAAGCGAATTAAGGAAGCATGTATTAGACCACTTGACCCTTTAACTCGAGTAATGTGTTTTAGAGCAATGATCTCAATAAAGATCTGTAATGAGAAAGAACTTTGGACGCAAGTAAGTATGTAACCAAATGTATCACTTGCATATGTAAGTACTAGTTTATGTGTTTTGTTTGATCAATTTGAAGAGAGCTGCTATAAAAGCCCTATAATGTGTTCAAAACTAAGCTGGAAATGAGATACATAGTCTCTCAAGTGAGTCAAGTTTAGCTTCAAAATCAGTTATATTTGTCCCACATCGGTAGACAAGCCAAACTTAAAGTGGAATATAAGTTAGAGAGTTTTTTTTCAAAAAGAAAAAAAGTTGATGAGTTTTTAATAGTGATTGTTGTTTCCTCTTTTTTTTGATGTAACAACCAAAAACACATATGTGTTCTGAGGGATCAGGCTCTAGAACAAAAACATATTGTTCTAGATTATTTATGCCCCTGCCCAGGGGCGGATGTGCATACCCTGTGTAAATCTATAGTAGTGTAAAAGAATTTGATTTTTATGACTATAAAATACACTACAAATCCATTAGTGCACACCCTCTAAATTGCTTGAAAATTATTAGTGCATACCTTAATCTACCTCACCATTTTTGTTTGACAGAAGAAAAAAAAAAGAAACTGTGATGTTGTTGCAGACAGACGGAGGAAGAAGAGGAGCCAATTAATACTATCTTTTAGTGGTCCATGGGTTTTGTTTTTCATTAGCCCAGTTTTTATGGTGTAAAGTAATAGAAGGCCCAACCAAATGAAAGTTTCATCTTACACCTACTTCAATGTGTTTAATTCGGTTGTGTTTATTTTCAACTTTCAATACCATATAAAATCTGAAATTTTCATTTTTATTTTGCATAAGGTTCGTTGTTTTCGAATTTTTAAATATGAAACATAAGCCTGGCTGTTTATTAGATATTTACATATAATAGATTGTTTATTATTAACATAAAAAATGTTTGAAGATATACATTAGATTGGTTGTTAGATTAGTAGTTAGTAGAACACGTTAAAAAGAAATCAATCATCACAAAGGTTGCAACAATAAAAAGATGAATTGCATCTCACATCGGTTGATCGAACTAAATGGTCAATAAAGGAAATATTATAAAATAAGAAGCTATCGTGAGTGACTTTTATTTTATGTTATTAGCTGACCGACTAAATTAGCTTTATTTAAAAAATAAATATTTCGTAACTTTTGACGATTATTTAGTTAATATGAGACTGACTAACTTGTTCTATCTCGCATAAACTAAAATTAGCAAATCAAATCAGTTTTGATAACTTCGAATCCATAAACAAAACGATATGGAATAATCTAAATCCGCAAAACCCGACCCGAAAACCCGGCCTGAAAACCCGACCCAAAAACCCGAACCGAAAAACTCGACCTAAAAACCAAATCTATTAAGAACAATATTTCTAAAAATAGTGCATACTCTATTTCAAAATCCTAGATCCGCCACTGCCCCTGCCACACCCTATGTAACCTCTTTTACTGGAATAACTTACTAACTGATTATGCAAGTCTTAAAGTATGAAAACTCGTTGACAAGCATAAATGTAGTACATCTTTTCATAAACTTGTCAATACCAATCAGAACCCGATACAACATACATTTTCATATTTGCTGGTTGTATATAAGGAAGCGTTTAAACTTTAATTATCTATTTCCTTCTTTACATAACGATGTTTACAATATTTTTCTTCATAGAAAACATAAATAATGTAACCCAACATATATAACATCCGGATCTTTAGTAGCTTAAGCAAAAATTCACTAGCCCAACCAACAACTTCATTAGCATTACCCAATTCACTTTTCATCTTCCCACCAATTTCAAGCACACTCCATACTAAATTCACCTACATTGGCTCGGCTCGCAGGCGCACGAGTCCAACGATACTTATATTGGCAAACTCGGGTATAAATCATGATAAGATCAAAAACACATCTTCATATAGTTATGAATAGTTTTTTTATGAACAATTTTTGTTTAAGATCAAGTAGCACAAATGTTTTTTCGCATGACATATTTAGGATTCTTTTTTTGACCTCCTTCAATTTTACAAGTTTTTATTTGACCCTTAGGAGCTAGAACAAAATCTGAAATACATTTTTGAGTTACTAGCATGGACCCGCGCAATGCGGCGGCGAGTACTTATAATCATTTTTTAGGCTAACAAATATTAATCTCTTATCCATTAAGTTTGTATTCTTAAAATTGTAAAAAAACCGAAAAAACCTCTAAATTTTAAAAAAATTAATAGTTAATAAAAATATAGCAAAATGGATATCGAATTAAAGAGCATAAAATTTTAGAAAATATGGTGAAGTTAGATTATAAAAATAACAAATTAATAAAATTATTTTTCAATTTAAAAGAAAATATAGTATTTAAGTAGGTTGTTACAAAAGTTTGTTACAAAAATTTGTTAGAAAAAGTTATAAGATGAAGATATCAACAACTTGTTTTATTTAGTAAGAAAAAAAGTCTGAATTTTCATCCTTTCTATTTTAAGAAGGTCTCAAATGCTTTATATAGTAGTATAGATGTGTTGAACTTTTTCCCTTGAATTTTCTTGCTCGTTTCTTTCAGATCTAATTTTCTCGGAACAAAATTTATTATATGTAACACACAACCTCTACCGTCTGGAGCCTTGCCCCAGCACCAGGCCGACCTAGCAGAAGGTTTTATTCCAAGAATGTCTAACCAAAAGTTCCAAATGGAAATTACAGCATTGCACATATCACCAATGAGCTTAACATGCTTGGTACACTGGGCTCACGTAGGAATGGGTTGCACTGCATCATGTATTCGATTCCCATCTCAGCACTCAAGTCTCTGTACCAGGTCAGCCAGAAGATCTCCTTCTTGCCCGCTCACTTGAGGACTCTTTCGGCACCATTTCCTCTTCTCCAACACTGACTTCAGCCGCTCAAGGTTTTCTGAAATTGCTGGTGCTGCCATATCACGTGATGTTTCAGAAATTGAAAAGTAAAAAGTGCCCTTGGTGCTAAAAAACAAGGCACCTAGGTGGCAAGAACAGTTGCAATGTTGGTGTTTAAATTTTAAAGGGCGTGTGACAATTTGCTTCTGTGAAGAATTTACAGCTTATTGCCGCCCAACCGTCACCGACAATAGTGGCAGCACCATCATCGTCTGCAATTCAGCCAGCTTAATCGGAGCATGACAAAGTGATACTGCAGTTTGGCAAACTTGGGAAAAATATGTTCAGGATGGATTATCAGTACACTTTATCTTCATTTCAAGCTTTTGCTATCTATTTAAGCAGATTTGACACCAATTTAGCTTGTGAATAGAAGGAAAATATAACAATGAAAATAATAACTTAACATTAGGGCTTAAAGGAAACAACTTTCTTTTGTGTAATCTTCTCTTTTTTTAGTAGAAAAGGGAAATTGTTGTTAGTGTTATTATTATGTTTTTGGCAAATCATATTGAAATCAAAAACATTTTCTTTCTTCATGCAATCATCTCTATAATCCATCTTACTGTTCGTGGAAATTGTTCAGTTGAGGACGTGACAAGATATAGTATCTTGCTATCATCCCGTGTGATCAGTGGGAAGTTTGATAGTTTGTAATTTATATGCGACTAATCTCTATGTGTGAGTGTTATAGAGGACTTGATGTCGTTTGTTTTCTGATACGGTAGAATAATATACATAGGTGTTGTATTACCTGAAAAAGTTCAACGATTCCAAGATCTTGACTTGTTTAAAGATCTGTTAGAATGAGCTATTATTCCAATTTTGGTCAAGGTCACAATATGCATCATATATTTTTATTTTATGAACTTCTCGGAAATGTCTAAGGATCTCTTATTTTCAGTTTTTGCTGTCTGAGATAGAAATAATCAGTTTTTAAATTTTTTCAACCAAACAGTTAAAAGCAGAAATTTCTACTTTGGTTTAACTAGGCATTAAGTATGTGGCAAAGTATATATACATATATATATATATATATATATATATATATATATATATATATATATATATATATATATATATATATATATATATATATATATATATATATATATATATATATATATATATATATATATATATATATATATATATATATATATATATATATATATATATATATATATATATATATATATATATATATATATATATATATATATATATATATATATATATATATATATATATATATATATATATATATATATATATATATATATATATATATATATATATATATTATTGGATGAAGGAAACGACATCATTTCCTTTTAGTCATCGTCCTTTTCAATTGTGGGTTATGTCGCTTTGGGCAGTCGCCATACAAAAAGGTGATGATTTGCACACTCTAGATATTGATTGATACACTCAAATTATGTGTATTTTAGTGATTAATTAGTGGAGTGTATAAAGTTAAGGGTATAATAGGCATAACACAAACATTTAGAGTGTGCCAATAAATTTGAAGAGTGCGTCAATCACCTCCCATACAAAAACAGTCTCAAATGATTGAATATTTGCATACAACACCTTAAATTATATGAGATGTCGTAAAAAAGACCTCAAACTTTTAATTATTTACGATCCTTTTATACGGCAAAATTTATTTATCAAACATGAAACGTATACCTATCGATTCATTCTAAAAAATAATACCATAGAAATATCGTCGAACTAGGAATCAAATGAGCTCAATATTGCAATGCTCTTTACATACATATGATTTTTTAAAAAAATGTTAAAAATTAATACATATTTTAAAAAGTTCTTATAAAAAGAGTCTTTGCACTTTTGCATTATCGGTCAAGTGCAACGTTAACTTTTACATTTTATGTCTTTTTAGTATAACAGATTTCATTTATCAAATATGTGGCAGAACCGAAAGATTCAAGTTTCAAACAAAACAAGCTGAATATTGAAATTTTTTTAACATTTAACATATTCTTCTATTAAAAATATATTGGCGACTACATCTTTAATTTACGAATAAAACGAGACCAATATGGACAACTTTTGACGTACATACGAGTTTTTAAAAGATTTCACCGATTAACACATATCTAATAAAATATTGGGAAAATTACCAAAAAGGTCTGTTGCCCATTATTCTGTTCCCAAAAAACACCAAATTTTTTTTTCCCGAAAAGGACTATTTTTTGGGGCAATAGGGAAACTGGGTGCAGAATGCGCCACATGTCCTATTTTTTGGGGCAATCTGTCAGAATTGCCCTATTTTATGGACACTTGTCAAAATATGAACGGTTGCTGCCCTATATTATTTGTTGCCCTGAACCATATAAAGAAAAACATGTTTTTTAGACTCAATCACGAATTGCTCAAAAATGAAGGACTCTTTTGATAATTATCCCTAAAATATTCACAAAGCACGCCCTTGATCTATTTATCCTTAATATATCTATGAGCTTTAAAATTTATCCTACAGTTTAGCGAAATATAAATATGTAAAAGTATAAAGTGTTAAGAGGTTAATTATGAGCAAATTTATGAAATTTTAATTATTACAAAAATACAGCTTCAAAAAACAAAGAAAAATAGCGCCGACATAAAGTACAAAATTATTACGTAAACAATCCTTGAGGTTACTTTCTTCTTTCAAGATCAATCATTGGCGCAAATAGCCATATACATTATCGATATACTGCAACATTAGTCCGGCATGCTCCGCCGCAACGAGCGGGTTATAAATCTCGTTCTTATTAGATACTGCTTACTCTCTTTGCATTCCCTCGAGTGGCGTTGAGATCCTGTAGTAGAGTTATCTTTCTCATTCGGCTCAATGCATGAAAAAATCATAGTGTTTAGTTGGGTACAAACAAACCATCAACCCAAAAACATACCTCAAACCAAACGACATACTGATGTCTCAAAACTGAATTTCATTCAAGTATTATGCCTTCTGGTACCCATTATTCTTTAAATTTACACTCAGTGTTGCAAAAATAGCTTGAACTTTAACCTTAATGACCCTATAATATTTGTTACAATCTCGTTTTCTGGTTCCAAAATAAGATACTTACACACTGACCATCCATCTCTTTGATCTTCTGTTGGACCATGTTCGAAAATCATGCTGGTCCAGATCGAATCACATAGTTCCAAATATCTAAGCAGCCTTTGTGAAACGTCAAATCTTCACAAATTACAAATCCTGTTTTTAAGCCAACTTCATGTCCATTGTTGTTTCCAGAGGCCAAAACGACATCATAGCCATCTTGAAACCCTTGGTTCTATTGAGTGTCTTTTAAATTCATTGATGCATCAAAATCCATATAGACTATGATAGGCACATCGAAGAGATTAATGAGAAAAAAGATATCGATAATGCTAAAGTGAGTGTTGATACAAAAGTTGGATGATCCTAGCTTGGCCCGAATTAGGCTTAATTTGGGTGTCTGGGTTCCGGCTCTTGCACCAAGTGAACTTTGGTTTGAGATCCTGCACACTAAAAGAAACACGCTGTTAGGCTTATCGTGGGAATATATCCCACGATTAGACTCCAGCGTGATAGTAAGTAATCGGTTTAGGGTTAATATCACGTGAGATATGAGGGTGAAGAATATAATACCTTTCTGGAACCCTTTGGGGTTCCTTATATAGGCAGTAAAACCCTAGTGGGATTTTACCAAAGCTTCGGCCCTAAGTAAAGGATAAGTACCATAACTAGTTGATTGTTATCTTCTAATTATGGTTAGTATATATCCTCTCCTTTAGGGTAAATCACAATCCTAGTTGGTTGTGATTCTGTCTAACCCTGTTCCAGCCATTCTGGGTCGTGGGCCGCACGTGACTCATGCGACCACTATTCATACGAAACCCATAATCTAAAATGACACTGCGCGAATCCATCCGTGACGGGCCGGATGCGGGTAGTACCCGTGGGCCGGCTTCATAACTCGGCTAGAGACTATACGTCATCATGTCCCCCCAGTCTAGTTGTTACAGCCGTAGGCGTAACCTTTAGACTAACAAATGTCGCTGTCTCCGTTATATAAAAACAGCCGTAGAACAGAAGATGTTTTGACTGGGACAACATTAATGAAGGAATTAATGGTAGTCAAGGTATGGTCGTATCAATCAGCTGTTCGCATGATTATCTTAAAAAGTGCTACAGGCAGGCCCCACTATCGAGCTACGTAAAAACTGTTATAAGGTAACCCGTGGGGCCCTCTGACGTTTCAACTGCACTCTTAATACCATCCGTTAGATGGGCATAGTGGATTATACGTGACAATAATCCAAACGGCCTCGTAAACCGAGGCAACACTATAAATACCCATGTGTGTGACTGTGCACACACACACTTCATATTGTCTTCCACCATTGTTGCAACCTTATATCGTTCCTTCCACATTCATTATTTTCCACGAAAATCCGTATTACAAGGTTAGATCATCACACCCTTCCCCATATTTATAGAAATTATGGTCAGGGATAATCCTACTATTACGACCGTGCTCAATGTATTTTCGTTTGAAAAATCCGCGGAGTTTTGCTCCAACTACTATATACCGGAAAGCGTACATCCCACTTATCCAAGTGCGGATGAGGCTATCACGGATGCCCCCACTGGGAAAATAGGTGTGTAGACACGCCTATTTGACTCGGCAAACTACCGAATCCCATTCTCTAGGTTCCTTGTAGAAATCCTGACGTACTACAATTTTCACATTACCCAACTACACTGTATAGGAGCGTGTAAGATCAACCAGCTTGAAATTACGTGGCATACCTGCGATGTAGACCCCACCGTTAGTTTATTTAGGGTTTTCTATGTGCCCAAATGATCAACGGCTTGCTGTCGTTTAAAAACGCCCGTGTAACACGCCCATGTGCTATAGCAAAGCCTTAGATTCTCTTAAAAACTGGTACGACCGGTACCTTTTTGTAGATGCAAAGGTCTTCCCCACCCCCTTCGTTCTAAAAACCGCAGTCCGGGTAGATTATCCACCCCCAACAAACACATATAGCAGTAGGAACGTTGTGATCTTAGACACCCACCGCACATACTTCCACAAAGATCTTCCAGAACACTTCCTATGCTTGATAGGCATCAGTCGCAACTACTTTGGCCGGGCGGACATATATCCCGTCTTTTTGAACAACCGTAGAGAGGGTGGATGTACTTTGATTGTAAAACCCGCATTAAAAACCTATGAACAGTACACGTGAACAGTAACATACGAAAACACGGTAAAATTTAAACTTTCCATTTATAATATTAATACACGTGTCACGACATTAAATAACGAACAATCATGAATATTATAAATATGACACGATCACGAATACTAAAATCACGAATAATAAATCATGAACACGCACGTAAATTATTTAACACACGAAAAACTACGGGTTTACCCCATGTGGGCGCCTATGCCGCGGCTAGACAAGAGAGGGAGGCCAAGTGGGCCTTTTGGCCCAAAACGAACTTTTAATAAAACATCAGGAGAATTATTTTTCTCATATTTTAGGTTTATAGAAAATTTGTCTTCTTCCCCCTTGTTTCACTATAGCCGCCGGACACCAACAAAGAAAAAGGCAAACCCAGACAATTTTTGTGTTTGTTTAATTATTCGTGATCACATCGTCATACTACACGCATTGGTATATTCAAAAACCTTTTCTTTTTATTTTTATTTTTTTTATGATTTCATGTTTAAAATTAAATAATCACATGAACATGTAAAGGAATAACTAGGATTAATTAATTTTATCAAGGGTACGTTTGGTTTGTGGTTTGTGGTTCGGTCGAGACACCGATACCCCCAAAGGGGTGCTCGGTTTGTTTTTAATAACCACCACCGAGACCATAAAGGTCTCGGCTTGGTTGGCTAAGGATCGGACGTAGGCAAGAAACCCCGACCGAAGGTCGGGATGTGTTTGTTTTCGGTTTGTGTGGAGCCGAGGCACCACCGAGACCCCCATGGGGCTTGGTTGGTTTTGTTTGATCGGAACCGAGACCAAAGGGACCCCAACTTCGAGTCGGGATATATTTACATGTTTAGTTGATTAAGTAGTGTCAACCGGGACCCCTCCAAGGTCTCGGTGGGACTTTTATGTGGCTTATTTGGTTCGGCTATATTAAAACACGAGCTCGGGATTTGGGTTTTTATAAAAACTATTTTTATAAGGCATGATATATTAAACTTTAGGTTAATTAATTTATAAAAATTAATTCATGTATAACCTAAGGTATTTATACTTGGTCATTTTAATTAAACATGTATTTTAATTAAAGTCATATAATGTATAGTTTAATTAAAGTAACCAGTTATTTAATTAACCAACTATAACCATGAATTGTATTGTACTAATTTAACTTAACTTATTATTTATAATTCAGCTTAATTCTAATTATGGAAACTTAGTATTTTTAGAAACTTTTTATTTTTGGAAACTTACTATTTATGGAAACCTGCTATTTTTAGAAAGTTACTTAGTATTACAATACAAGTATTATAATACACTAACACATGAATAATACACAACAGAACATCAGAATAACTACAGTTAACACAGTAAACAGTAAAACATGACAGAATACGTATAACAAGCAAATAACACACGGAACCAGTAAACACACATGTAATTCAGATAACTCATACACGTCCATATTTCTTATGTAGTGTTATCCGTCAAGGCGGATTAGTCTTCATCATTTTCGTTAGCTTCTACTGGACATAAGGTACGGATTTCTCGTCCTTCAGTAATGACAATCTCTTCCTTCATTAGGATTTCCCGTATGCAGCCAACTGTTTCCCCCTGTAGTTACAGATTAAATGCTTATGTTTATTAGTTACCTTAGCCATATACGTGCATGACCAGTTTCACCTAGTTATGGAGGTACCATAAACATAATACTAGAGGCACTAGTGTTATGACTTCACCACGGCGGAGTGATAGCTCGTGGCGTCCCTTTTCTGTTATTTGGACATTATATTATTATATTATCATGTGGGGCGTATGGGTGCATCCTAGTTACATGTTTCAGTCAGGATTTCATGGTGAATGTGGTGTGTGCCTTGCATCCTTCACAAGGAGCTGATCCCTCCTACCCACTTACCAGTTCATTAGAGGCAACCCCTCTAATTGCATGATGAGGTCTCCCCTCCAAGTATTCATGCACGTTGTTGACCTCATGACCTATATTGGCTATTATGGTACATTAACTAATACAGATTTTCATAAGTAACATAAGCTATATTTTCAGAACTAAAACCAGTTAACATGACAGACAACTAGGTTTTCCAGGACTTATTCATTTCCGCTGCCATTCATGCTTTATACTCTTTATATGCTTCCATATTCTATCTTTTTCCATGCTTTATTGTATATCTGTGCACTGAGCGTTATGCTCAGCCGTCTAGTTTTCCATGTTCCCAAACGGCAGGTACCCAAGGACGCAAGTAGGAACTCCAGAGTATGTGCATTCGGATTGGAAGCTATCCGGCCTCTTTTACCTTATGCATTTATTCCTACGTTATCATACTTTACATCTTTTGGACATTTTTTAGTCCTTTCCATTTATAGTACTTATATTGCTGGTTTGTGAGTTACTAGACTACCGATGTTTGATTCCGGTATTTCTATTTATAGTCATGAACTTTTAGACATTTACCTTGCATGATTTGATGATACGCCATAATTTACTGTAGCACTCTATCCTATTAAATGGGGTGTTACATTGATTGTTATTATTTTTGTTTGAAAATACATGTATAACACATTTTCTATGTTACTAACGTATCTATATGCATATATCTGCAGAGATGAGGCTATTTTGTCTACTACGACAAGCAGATCCGTCCAAGGTCGTCGAAGGAACACGACCATTACGCTAGGACGAGCCACCCCTGCTTGTTGCCACACAAAACTTAACCATCCCGCTGGAAGCAGTGCAAGAACCCTATTCCGACATGGGCGAGACGGGGATATTGAAGTCGCCGTTGGACTTTGCCAATGAAGATGGCAGCCAACCCTTACTGGAGGGTGGCGATGGCACGGCTAAAGACACCACCACTCCCCATCAAGAAAAGAAGGGAGATAACTTGGAAGACCTCTCAGAGGAAGTTGACCGGATGCTTGAATCCGAAGAAGAATAAGAAGTGGCAAAAGAGACAGACACCACGGTGCAACCAAAGCCCGCCCCAAAAAGACACAAATTGCAAAGGAGGGTTGCGAAAGTGGCGGAGGAAGAGGTTGGTATGTCTAATGCACCTCCTAAGAGGCTACGTAAGGACCATCCCCAATACCAAGAGGGTAGTAGAACAACTGCGCTCAAGGACAACCTGATGCCTCCCTTCACCGTAGCAGAAGGACAGGTGGACAAGACGGTGTGGAAGTCCACGCCAGTAACCACCGTAGCTCCCATCAACCCTGAGCCCGTGATAACACCAACATAAGTGATATACCACCACGCTTTTAAATTTCTCAATAAAAACTTATGGAAACTTAGTAGTTTATCACATGACAGGGTGGAACCTACAGCCGCATCGTATGTGGAGGACACTGGCAGACTACCGTCGCCCGTGATCCAAGATACTCCCTCCACTCCTCCTCCGACCTCCGTATAAGAGCCACAATCTGGGGAGTCGGCTCCCCGCTTCTTTCCGCAATGGAACTTGTCCGAGCTTACTAAGCTAGAGACGGAGGAGTCGTGCAAAGAGTTCATTGATCATTTGACTCCTCCCGGTCTTGTGCAGGACTTAAATGAGCTCACCCACTAGACGCTACTTGAGCAGTTCAATGTGGCCACAACGTACCAAATGACTATCAATGCGGCCCTTCAACATAACTTTGAAGGAGCCTTGAGCCACATAAGGAGTTCAGATAGGAAGATTGCTCACAGGGAGAAGATGATTGAAGAGCATGAGCAAACAATATCCACCCTGCAAGTCGATCTGTCCATGGCCGAGGTGACCATAAAAGAGCAGGCGAACCACGCTGCCGCCCGTGAAGCCCGGATTACTGAACCAGAAGCTGAGTCTCAATCCCTACGCGACAAGGTATGTCATATGCAGCCTCTGTCTTATATCTTTCCCCTATGTATTGGTTTGAATTATGTAGAATAATAATTAATCATTATACCAACAGGTATCAATCACCGAGGTGACTGCTCAATCCCAGACGAATGATGTGGCCACCATCTCCCATGACCGCGACAACTTGCACCTACAAATAAAAGGCGACGAACAGCTTGTCGCGGCCTTTGTAGACTACAGGGTTGACCATGAGAAGGTCGTGGAAGGACGTTTGGGGGATATGGAAACGCGTTTGGATGCTATGGCAATTGATTTTGACGAGGAGTTATATCCCCACATGCTCACAGCTATCGCAGGTCGCAGATGGATGATAGGATCCGACCTGAGGTTGGCCGTGAACAAGATCGCGGACTCCCCTGAACTGGCCCAACCATTTGCCGATGTAGTATCTGATGGGATTGACTGTGGCAGGCACGAATGGATTTTAGTTAGGGCAATATGGGTAGGCCAAGGTAAGGATGTCAAGGATCACGTCTATCATAATCCAGAAGCTGAGAACAAGATGACCACGTCCATGATGGCCTTAGACCAAATTAAGTATCCTTTGATAGACAAAATTGAGGCTCTAAAGGACGCCCCTATTAACATGGTCATAGAGCAATTATGTGTGGAAGCAGACTTCGACTCACAACTCATGGTCCTAGTATATGCGGATAACCCCCCCCCCCCCCCCCCCCCCGAGAACCTATGGGCCCTCAAGGGAGAGAAAATATTTGGGGAGGCTATCAAAGCCAACGTAGACCGCGTCATAGGGAAGAAAGGGAGCCGCATTATATGCCGCACCCTTACTGCAGGGTCCACCCATCTACCTAGGTCTGATGGAGTTCTCGTGACAGCCCCGACTAGGCATGGTACAACCTTGTTAGAGAATAATGCCATTCCTAGAGGATCTTCCTTAGCATCGTTGACGCAACAAAGGAAGGAGCTTGAGGAATCTATTCTTCCCCATTGATTGTACTTGTTTGTATCAAACATGAACTCACATTTGGTAACATTCGTCCGCAGATGTCCACGGAATTCACACTTATAAACACTTTTAATGAACTGTGTAACATTTTTTACTATAACCCCTTTGACCGTGGATGTCCATGGCACTTTAATGTATGTGTTTGAAACTTGTCTTTTTTATTAGATACTTATATATCCATTAGATTAAATATCCTCGCGTGATGTATTGCGGCTTATACAAAGACCAAGTTTATATGTTACTAGACGTGCACTGTGTGGCTGAATCATGTCCGTCCTTATATAAGTACGGTATGTGGAAACTTATTACAACATCTTGTAAATAAGGTGTCTAGTAAGGATTCATGATCTGTGGTCGCGGGGGTTGCATCCCTCTTACGCGACAAGTTGAATTATTAGGTTTACTCAATCCTCTTGCTCCTCATGGAAGCGTATAGTACATGGATCTTTATCAGAGCTGTGTACAGCCAAATGTCCATGCGGAGGCCGTAGCCTTTTAAAGATAGAAATTTTTGAGATTGCAGATGTTCCATGTACGATCCAAATCACGACCATCCATGTCACGTAACTTGTACGCTCCTAGCCCAAAGCTTTTGTAACTTCGTACGATCCTTCCCACTTTGGGCCTAATTTCCCAATGTTCTCCACGCGACTTGCCTCATTCGCACGATAGACAAAATCCCCGGTCAGAAGGAAACGTCCTTAACTTTGGAGTCGTAATAGGCTTTCATTCGCGCTTTAGCTTTAGCTTCATTGATGACTGCTATCTCCCTTTTTTTCCTCTAACAAGTCTAAATTGGCCCTGAGTTCCGCATCGTTCGTGACGACGTTAACCTCCAAAGAACGGATTGTTGGCATTCCAATCTCTGTTGGTATGACTGCCTCGGTTCCATAGGCTAATGCAAATGTAGTATCCCTATTAGCCATTTTGATCATCTTTCTATGTGACCATAAGACATGTGGTAACTCGTCCACTCACTTTGTGCTTCTCTCGTCTAAGCGCACTTTTATTCCTTCACCTAGGCTTCTATTCGCCCGTTTTACCAAACCATTGGTTTGCGAATGCTTGACTGATGTGAAGCGCCGTTTTACGTTCAGCGATGCGCACCAATCCTTGAATGGATTGTCCATAAATCAAGAACTTAGTCCATGGCCACGATCAAGTATAGGTGATTATACATATTAACATGATATGAATAAATAATAAATGCAGCGGAAAAGCACCTATGAACGGATCCATAGAGTCATATGATTAATCAATAAAATGAGGGAGATAAAATATACCTTTATAGCGTAACTCGGTAGGATCGACCGGAGACAACCACCACAACCCGATCTAATAAATAGAAACTCAAGTGATCAACGTAGATCACCTCTATGTAGAAACACACTACACTTCACCGTGTACCACCGTGATGCTAGTCGTATAACAGTAACTACTCGATAAGCCTTTAACCACTAAAGCTACAACTTTAAGATCATGAAAAAAAAGAACAACATTTTGTTTCTAGTTTTTTTTTCATCCGTGTATAACACCCCCACAAACCAAATGGGAAAAAGTCTACCTTTATTATGTATTGATTGTAATATCAATTATACCATAATCAATTGTATGTTACAAATCAATCACATTTAAAGATACATAGAAGCGTTTTTTTTTCAAATTCACTTTTGACTTCCTTTCCTTTTATTTTGGACGGCTACATAAGGGCCCAAAATGGGCTTGCTTATTTGTTAGACTTGTCTAATAAACTAAGTAATAACTTAGTGATTAGAAGCACGTTATTGATCTTAAGTTACGTAATTATATATATCGTAAATACAATAGATACGATATTTATTAAGTGGTACCTCTGTGTATATGTGTGTGACCCCATAGGCTCACATATGTCTAGCCGTATAATTATTTATTATGACGCGAGCATACTCCAACAGCTCCCACTTGCGCACGTCATAATGATCATGTATTTATACAAGCAAAGGTTAGCGTCTAGCAACACGCCAATGCCCCCAGAAACATATGAGGATAGTTTCTTAAACATCTTATTCAAATGGTTTATAAATCACTCATCCTTTTGTTTCAGATACTCTGTTAAACTTTAGACATGGATCAAAAGTCATTCTAAAGATTAACTATTCTGTTTCTCGATATAGATATTGCACTAGATTACCAAATTAATTAAGTATCATCTTAATTACATTTGAGCGTGGCCACACATACATCTGTACAATTCATCGAGGGGCCCAGTAGTATCTAAATCCAATACATGTGGAGGAACAAATCCTATTTTGACTACACGTGTCGTTCATGTGTTTCACATCGCACCTGAAAATGGTCTTTATGGCAGCCTTGTTCAGAACAACGTTCAACCATATCAAAGATTGACATTCCACTCATACAAAACCTACTTGCATCACAAGTCTAAGGATGAGAGATTCAACCACTTGCGGGATTCACTATTGACGCTGATCCATGCAGTGAATTCTCGTAGGTTGGGTCAATCCAATGTTCATCCAATGAACACATATGAGTTTGGCGGCATCATCAGTTAATATTCATTCCTAATGAATATGACCAACTCACATTTGTCTTAATTTTGACAATACTCCCGTATCATCAACTGACAATGGATAATTTAGAATAATTAGATTACTCTTGGAATAAACATGCAAATATAGGACACAGTTGATATAAAATAAAAACGATCATACCTCATATATCAATTCATTACAAATACGAACTGTTTTACATCCCAATTATTCAAATACTAAAATACACAAATCTACATGAAACTACCAGCTGATCTAAGTCCAATGTTCCTAGCATGCTCAACATGTTTGGTACAAGACATTGGTTTAGTAAACGGATCAGCTAAGTTGTTATCTGTGTGAATTTTAAGAATACGAATATCACCTTCTTGAATCACTTCTCGAATGTAGTGATATTTTCTTCGAAAATGTTTGGCACCCTTTTGAACTCCAGGTTCATCGGCTATAGTAATTGCACCCGTATTATCGCAGTACATTTCCATAGGTCTATCATTACTAGGAACAACGCCAATCCCAGAAATGAATTTACGTATCCAAATTGCTTCCATTGCAGCTTCAGAAGCAGCTATGTATTCAGCTTCTGTAGAAGACATCGCAGTAGTGCTTTGTTTAGAACTCTTCCAATCAACAGTGCCACCGTTCATCACGAAGACATATCCGGTTTGTGATCGAAGATCATCCCGATCTGTCTCCCAACTAGCATCAGTGTAGCAAGTAACACCAAGCTCAGTTGTTGAATCACCTCCATAAACAAGAAACATATCTTTAGTATTTCGAAGATACTTTAATATGTTCTTTACAGCAGTCCAGTGACATTCACCTGGATTCTGTTGGTATCTACTTGTAAGGTTCTGAGAGAACGCTACATTAGGTCTAGTGCACCTCACAGCATACATGATGGATCCTACAGCCGAAGCATAAGGTACTCCTTTCATTCGCTTCACCTCATTAGGTGTGGAGGGACCTTGAGTCTTACTCAATTCTACATTGGATTGCATTGGAAGACTCCCACGTTTGGAGGCATCCATCCTAAACCGCTTTAAGATTTTGTCAATGTATGCACTTTGACTTAAACCGATTAATCGCCTTGATCTATCTCTATAGATCTTGATTCCTAGAATGAACGCCGCCTCACCCAAGTCTTTCATGGCAAAACATTTTCCAAGCCAAGATTTTACATCTTGTAGCATTGGAATATTGTTTCCCATGAGTAATATGTCATCGACATATAAGACTAGGAAAACGACGATACTTCCACTAGCTCTTTTATATACACATGGCTCATCGGGATTTTGAGTGAAACCAAACTTTTTGATCTCCTCATCAAATCTCTTGTTCCAGGTCCTAGATGCTTGCTTTAACCCATAAATGGATCTTTGAAGCTTGCATACCCGTCTGGGATGTTTAAGATTCACGAACCCTTCAGGTTGCACCATATAAACGTCTTCGTTCAGATGGCCATTTAAGAAGGAGGTCTTGACATCCATTTGCCAAATCTCGTAGTCATAGAATGCTGCTATGGCTATAAGAATCCTAATAGCTTTAATATCTGCAACAGGCGAGAAGGTTTCTTCATAGTCAACCCCGTAGGTTTGAGTGAAACCTTTTGCTACAAGACGAGCTTTAAAGGTGTGTACAATGCCATCCATATCAGTCTTCTTCTTGAAGAGCCATTTACTCGCAACAGTCTTACAGTTGGGAGGGAGGTCAACTAAGATCCAAACTTCGTTGTCCCTCATGGATTGCATTTCCACATTCATAGCTTCAAGCCACTTATCAGATTCTGGATCTGATAATGCAACTTTATAGTTATCAGGTTCACCATGATCCCCTAACTCATGTTCCTCAGCATCGATATAAAAACCATATCGGTCAGGTGCGTGAGATATCCTTGCGGATCTACGAATGGGAATTACATCACTTTGAGATTCGACATTTTCATGTTCAACCTCTTGGTGATGTTCGCTAGTGTTCTCAAAAGGTTGTGCATCTTGACTTTGAATTTCATCAAAGTCTATGGTGCTCCCACTTGCTTCTTGTGATATGAGACTACTCTCAAGAAACTCAGCATACCGAGCAACAAATATTTTGTTCTCGGGTGGGTAGTAGAAGTAGTAACCCATTGTTTCCTTTGGGTATCCTACAAAGATACACTTGATAGATCTGGGCTCAAGTTTGTTTGGTGTTTCTCGTTTAACGAGAGCCTCACAACCCCAGACTTTCAAATAAGACAAGTTCGAGACTTTCCCGTGCCATATTTCATATGGAGTCTTATCTACCTTCTTAGTTGGAACCATATTGAGTATGCGTGCAGCAGACTCTAGAGCGTAGCCCCAAAAGGACATTGACAAAGTGGTTGGACTCATCATTGATCGAACCATGTCAAGCAAGGTTCGATTTTTCCTCTCTGACACCCTATTATGTTGTGGTGTATAGGGAGGAGTAAGTTGTGAGACAATCCCACGACTCTTAAGATGATCTAAAAACTCAAGGCTTAAATACTCGCCTCCTCGATCAGATCGAAGTGCTTTGATTGTCTTCCCGAGTTGATTTTCTACCTCGTTTTGGAAGGTTTTGAACGTTTCAAAAACTTCATGTTTATGTTTAATCAAGTAAACATAACCATATCTACTGAAGTCGTCAGTAAATGTAACGTAGTAGTTAGCTCCTTCTCTAGACGTGGTTCTAAATGGACCACATACATCACTATGTATGAGTCCAAGAAGATCATCAGCTCTTTCACTTGCATGAGTAAAAGGCTTTCTTGCCATCTTGCCAGATATACAAGATACACATATATCAAATGATTCATCATCAGTTGACTTTAAAAGCCCATCATGTTGCAGCTTCGCAATGCGTTTCTTGTTTATATGGCCAAGTCGGCAATGCCATAGAAAAGTAGAATCCAAGTTGTGCTTGGACTTCTTTTTGCTACAAGTATAAATAGAACCCTCATTTGATACATGATTATGCATATCAATTTCAAAAATTCCATCACGAGGAATAGCATTAAAATAAAATACATTATCCTTGGAAACTTGAATAGTACCATAATCAGTAAATTTATGTGAAAAACCATTATCCTATAAACGCGAAAGAGAAATAATTCCTCTAGTAATAGAGGGTGAAAAATGACAATTGTCTAGTACAAGAATCATTCCACTAGGGAGGATAAGATCATAGCTCCCTATGGCTTCGACAGCTGCACGGTTGCCATTGCCCACGTGCAAGTCCAAAGCGCCTTTATTTAACTTTCTGATCCCTCTAAGCCCCTGAATAGTATTACAAATGTGAGTACCACAACCAGTGTCATATATCTAGGTATTAGTTTTAGGGAATGAGTAGAGTTCTATCATGAAGATACCTGATGTGCCGGACGTGCCGGCTTTGTTCTTCTTTTTGTCCACTTCTGCCAGGTAGTAAGGACAATTCCTTCTCCAGTGTCCAATCTCATGACAGTGATGACACTCTACATCCTTAGTAGGATGCTCTTTTTTGCCAGGTGGGGGGAACTTGCGTTTAGGGTCATGAACCATAGTGGCTTTTCCCTTGAACTTTTTACCCTTGCCTCCTTTAGCTTGTGGCTTCGGTTTTTGGATATGACCTTTCTTGATAGCAAGAACAGAGGAAGCTTTCTTGGGCATACCCTTCTCTGCAAGCTTCAGCATGGCATGCAGTTCAGGTATAGTCTTCCCCATGCCATGCATATGATAGTTCTGAACAAACTGATCATAGTCTTTGGAAAGTGAAGTGAGTATCAAGTTCACTCCTAAGACTTGTGGCATAGGGTAGCCAAGTCGGTCCATCTGATCAAGGTAGCCTTTCATTCTCAACACATAAGTGCTGACAGATTGGCCCTCCTCCTGCTTGCAGTTATGGAACGCTTTGACCGTTTCAAATAGTTCTTGTTCTGCTTGTTGTTGGAACATCGTCTTGAGTTCCTCAATCATGTCATATGCAGTAAAGTCTTCCAAATATTTTTGGATTTCAGGGACCATACTACATAACATTAAGCCAGCCACTTCTTGTTGTTCAGCAACCCTTTTAGTATGGGCATTGCGAACAACAGCGGTGGCAGTAGCAGGAGGTGCTTCAGGTAAGGCCTCTTCCAAGTGGTGCAACTTTCCTTCTGATCTGAGGACAATCCTCAGATTTCGAAACCAGTCAAGGAAGTTTGTACCACTCAATTTCTCCTTATCGAGAATTGATCTGATTTGATTGTTAATGGATTGATTCGTTGCCATCTACAAAATAAACAAAGTTCAAAGTTTTAGTACTTTCAATAATAAATCCTTTAAAAATTAACTACCCAAGTTTATATAAAAACAATTAATTTTACGAAAAGGCTAAGATCCTCATTGAGGTTCTACCATCACATCAGTTGATCTGCTAGCAATGATAGATTCAATAGGTAGATGACGTTCATCAATTGCAAATCATGTGCAATTCTTAGATCCTTATGGGACTCATGACATAAGTGAACAATTCACAAAATATCAAACATGGCATGTTTAGTCCCATCCTTGCCTCGGTCAAGGTCTCACCACTTAACCGATTAAGTCATCCAATTTGAGAACATGCGAGAATAAGTCTAGGTCTCACGCATAGATAATAATCACATTGGGTTACAATTTGCATCCGTCTCACAAGATGCAAAAAGTAATTGCAAGTGATCTCAAACGATTGGACGGCATGACTTAAATTTTAGACGGGTATAAAAGTTTGATTTACAAATCAAAAGTGTGTACGAGGAAGCATGCATTCATCCATCGTAGCACAAGTTAAAAAACATTTTTAACTTAAGTCTAATCTTGTTTTAATTTATGTGTGTCAAGATGTCTATGTTAAATACTAATATAAAACCTAAATGGATTTAATATTAGATTTAGACAATACAAAAAAATAAAAAATAATAACATCATAACACGTTAAGATTTATTATGAAAAACAAGATTTTAGTTTTAAATCATATTTAAACTTTAAACTAAATCAAGGATTTAGTTTTATAAATGGTTTGTGATTGGTTTTAAGTTTTTATAAAAACATTTGCAAGTAATATCAAGATATCAAGCAAACAAGCAACCACACAACCACAAGTATGCAAAGCCTCAAACCGATAAAAAACCTATCTTGATCTCGTGAGCCATCACGAGGACCAAGAAGTCAACTAAGGGTAAGTCAACATAATCACAAAGTGGGCTCCCACTTGCTCCAAGACCATCAAGAGCAAGTAGAACCCAAAATGAACATGAGGCCCAAATCTGCCTAAATATTTCAGTCGACTTCTAGGGCCCAAAACCCATAGAAGGAGTCTTCCCTAGCCTGAGCTCCAGTTGAGACTTTTGAAGGCCTATGAGTTGTGAAGTAGCACACCAAATTTGGGCTTCTATCTCCTTATAGAACTCCGTGAAATCACATTTTAGTGCAGGTCACTCAGCAGCTCCGAATTTCACAATATGTCTTTAATTCTTTAGCCATTCCCATCCAAGCATCGGTTACAAATGATTTATGACTAAAAACATTTAACCTATCATTAACCTACTGTAAAATGCCCAAACAATGGCTATAACCAACATCAAAAACATATTAATGAAGCCGAAACAATGGCAAATCCCCAAAACTGAAATTAAATGCAAATCAACACACAACATGTCACATTTGGTCTAGGTTTTCATCGGCTTTGCATAAGAAACATAATAATACCATAAGATTATGAATATAACAAGGTGTTGGCTAAGTCCATGGCCAAACATGCATGTATTTGCCATGGAAATAAAATTAAACAACAACAAACACTTGTTAGCCAACGAAATCGAAAGAATAATCAACAATTAATTAAACCCCCGATTGGTGCGTGTAACCAATGACCTTAGGACCTTAAAACCACATTTTATAAACCTTGTAATTATCATATATTTACAGAAAACATGGTCATTAGGGCTGTTTAAAACCCGATTCAAGGATCGTTCCAAAAAACGCGTTTTAGGTCATTTTACACGTACCCGTAATAAACCCATTTAAGTATGCGTAAACCGTGACTATGAGATCATTAAAAAACAGATTATAAGACCTCCTAAAAGTCTATAATGCCACGAAAATAATGCCATAGGGGCTGTTTTAATATTGGTTTAACAAATCCCTCAAAAACACTCATATTTAGCCATTTTTACGCATACCCGATAATCATATGACATCATATGATGGCTCGTGATACCACTATAGGTGATTATCCATATTAACATGATATGAATAAATAATAAATGCAGCGGAAAAGCACCTATGAACGGATCCATAGAGTCATATGATTAATCAATAAAATGAGGGAGATAAAATATACCTTTATAGCGTAACTCGGTAGGATCGACCGGAGACAACCACCACAACCCGATCTAATAAATAGAAACTCAAGTGATCAACGTAGATCACCTCTATGTAGAAACACACTACACTTCACCGTGTACCACCGTGATGCTAGTCGTATAACAGTAACTACTCGATAAGCCTTTAACCACTAAAGCTACAACTTTAAGATCATGAAAAAAAAAGAACAACATTTTGTTTCTAGTTTTTTTTCCATCCGTGTATAACACCCCCACAAACCAAATGGGAAAAAGTCTACCTTTATTATGTATTGATTGTAATATCAATTATATCATAATCAATTGTATGTTACAAATCAATCACATTTAAAGATACATAGAAGCGTTTTTTTTTCAAATTCACTTTTGACTTTCTTTCCTTTTATTTTGGACGGATACATAAGGGCCCAAAATGGGCTTGCTTATTTGTTAGCCTTGTCTAATAAACTAAGTAATAACTTAGTGATTAGAAGCACGTTATTGATCTTAAGTTACGTAATTATATATATCGTAAATACAATAGATACGATATTTATTAAGTGGTACCTCTGTGTATATGTGTGTGATCCCATAGGCTCACATATGTCTAGCCGTATAATTATTTATTATGACGCGAGCATACTCCAACATCAAGAACTTATCCCCTCCAGCTGCCACGGGGAAAGGCCTCGCTATGTCGATTCCCTATTTGTGGCCATAGGGCTGTAATAGGTGTTAGCTCTTGCTGTTGATGGCGCGACACTGGCCTATGTACCTGACAATCGCTGCATTTGAGGATCAAGTTGCATGCATCTTGATGCATGGTTGGCCAGTATAACCATGTGCGTAAAGCTCTCGCCACCACGGATCTGGGGCCTGCGTGCATGCCACACGACCCTTCACGAATTTTGCTGATCACATAACTGGCTTGGCGTAGGCCAACACATCGTAACCACGGCTGTAAGAATGAGCCTTTGTACAAGACACCTTCGCGTAGTTCAAACTCTTGTGACTTTCTGCGGAAGCGACGCGCATCAGGGAGAGTCTCGTCCGTCAAATAGCTAATGATTAGGGTCATCTACGTAGGTCCCTTCTCATCGACTATCGATGCGACCCCCTTTCCTTTAATGGATTTATCCTTAAGTATTTCCACCAACACTTGTTTGGATAAATGGGCGAAGCTCGTGGATGCATTCTTGATAAGGGCATCCGCCTTCTTATTCTCGCCTCTTGGTACTTTCTTGATTGTAAACTTTCCAAAACCGAAGATGAGTGACTTGAACTTTTCTAGATATTGGATCATGTTGTCCTCCTTGGCTTCATACTCCCCCAGGGTATGGTTCGCGACAAGCCGCGAGTCAACATAGGCCTCAAGGTTACGTACGCCCATTCTGGCCGCAATTTTCAAGCCTGCAATCAATGCTTCGTATTCTGCCTCATTGTTTGTGGCTGTGAACTCAAAGCGCAAGGCATAAGTAAACTCCACGCCTTCTGGATTTGTGAGTATGAGACCTACCCCTGACCCATCCGTACATGAAGATCCATCGGTGAACAGGACCCAGGGTTCTTTTGGGATTTCGTCCTTCGGGGACGTTGGTACATCCTCATCAGGTTTCTCAATAATGAAGTCTGCCAAGATTTGACCCTTGATGGCTGTCTGTGGTCTATATGAGATGTTGTGTTCCCCAAGTAGGACGCCCCACTTCTGCAGCCTTCCTGCTATGTCCGGTCTTGAGATGATCTGTTTTATTGGTTGGTCCGTGATGACCACAATTGGGTGCGCCTGAAAGTAGCGATGCAACCTTTTTGCGACATAAACCAATGATAAGACCAACTTCTCCATCGGGGAATAATTCAACCCCGGTCCTTGCAATGCTCTACTTATAAAGTAGACTGGAGTTTGAACTGCGTCCCGGTCAGTCATCAGGAGGACGCTTATTGCTCCGTGCGTAGCGGATAGGTACATGATTAGCTCCTCCTTGGGTCGCGGGACGACAAGCATTGGAAGGGCCGTTAGGCGCTGCGAAAGCTGTCCAAACGCCTCCTCCGCCTAACGAAAATCCCCTTTCTTTAAGCACTTCTTGAGTGTTTTGAACAAAGGAAGTGATTTCTCTTCGGATTTCGAGAGGAACATGTTAGGCGCTGCTAAAGCTGTCCAAACGGCCGACTAACTTGCTAGTAAGTGATTGCATCTCTTTCAGTGTCCGAGGAGATGGTAACTGTATCACTGCCTCGGTTTTCTCAGAGGACGGCTTGATGCCGTTTGGGTCTATCATGTATCCTAAGAACATTCCTTCACTTGCCCCAAATGTGCATTTTTTGGGATTCAACTTCATGTTGTTTTTTCTCAAGGTATCGAATGTCTCCTGGACGTCGCGGAGGAGTTCGTCCTCCGTGTGGCTTTTTATAACCAAGTCATCAGCATAGACTTCAAGGTTACGGCCAATTTGTGAGTCGAACGCTTTATCAACAAGCCGTTGATATGTCGCGCCTGCATTCTTGAGTCCAAACGACATTTTTGTATAACAATGCACGCCCTGACTGGTATGGAATGCCTTCTTCTCCTCGTCCTCCTCCGACATCTGAATTTGGTGGTAACCTTTATATGCGTCCAAGAAACACTTAAGTGGGTACCCACATAGGGATTCGACCTTCAAATCGATTTTCGGTAATGGATAACAGTCTTGCGGACAAGCTTTGTTCAAGTTAGTGAAATCCACGCACATGCGCCAGCTTCCATCATGTACCTTAACCATATCCGAATTGGAGGGAGCCACTCGTGGTAATAAACCTCCCGCATGATTCTTGCCTCAACCAGTTTTTTTACTTCGTCTAGTATAACCTGGCTGCGCTCTAGAGCTTGGTCGCGCTTCTTTTGCCTCACCGGAGGTTACCCCCGGTGGATCTGAAGCTTGTGTTCTGCGACTGAGCGTGGTACGCCTGTCATGTGCTTTGGTTCCCATGCGACACGTCAAGGTTTGCCTTATGGAGGGAGCACATAGCGTTCCTACCTTTATCGGAGAGAGTTCCTCCGATGGCCAAATCTTGTTCTGGGTAATCAGGGTGGATAGCCGCCTTCCAGTTCGCGGGGGGTAAACCTTCCTTCATAGGAGTTGGTTGTATTGGTGCTGTGACAGCATGACATTCCGATGGTGGTACTATCGAATTGAAGATAGGAGTCCCCCCTCAACTGGGAATTTCAACATGTTGTGTGCTGTAGACGGGATTGCCCGTATGGTCAGTATTCTCGGCCTCCCGATGATACCATTGTACGAAGAATGCGAGCGTATAACCATAAAGTTCATCCATGCTGCGGTTGAATTTTCTTTATCTCCGATAGTTACTAACAGTCGTAACTGCCCTATTAGCCAAATGGTATCTCTGCTAAATCCAATAAGCGGCGACGTGGCCGACATTAGTTGGCTTTTGATTTCTGGTTTCAACTGTATGAAACAGTGTTCATAGAGTATCTCCGCGGATGATCCTCCATCAACATACATGCGGCGGACGTTGTGGCTTCTAATATTCACTTCAATCGTGAGAGTCGTGTCTGCCACGCTGGTTGCCATGATAGGGGGAATGGGATTTCCTTGTTGCGAGAGAATTTCTGGCTAAATTTCTGCTTTGTCCTGCGCTGCCACGACTGAACCATAAATATGGTTGTAGGCTTATCCTTCTGGAAATCTTTTTTTTATCATTATTTTTGTTATCCTTCCCGTCCTTCTAGTCCTTGACTAGATGATTGAGTTTGCCTGATTTAATTAGCGACTCCACATGCTTCTTGAGCTGAATGCATTCGTCCGTGCCATGACCCTTGTCGTTATGGAATTCGCAAAATCAGTTCCCCTGACGACGGTCGACCGGAGTTGTCATTGGGGGCGACCTTGGAAAGTTTGCCCCTTCTGTCAGTAGGATGTCCGGGTATGTCATCTTTAGAGGTGTGAACTTGTCATTCGACCGTACTCCTTTCGCTTGATTTATGTAATCCGAGCTCCTACTACTACCTTGGTTGTTTGGCTGCCTTTTCGGCTGGTCATTCGATCGAAAGCTTTGGTTTCCCTTTGTGGGTAGGCTGCGGACACGCCCATCTCTCCCTCCACAAAGTTCCTAACCCTTTTCATGAGATCATCAAACGTCACGGGACGCCTGTCATTGAGGTGCCTGATAAGCTCCCTGTCAGTTATGGCGTGCATATAGTCGGAGATCTTAAGAACTTTCGAGCACGCTCTTATTCACGTGCATTCGTCTTTGAAACGTTCTGTGAAGTCTTCCGTGGACTCTCCATGCATCTGCTTGACCGTCGCCAATGAGACTGGATCCCTGTTATACTTCTTTCGCTGAGTGTAGTTTCTTCTAAATGCCGAACGTAGTTCGTCGAAGCTATTGATGCTCCGGTGAGGGAGTTTTTCAAACCAGTCGCGAGCGTTTTCAATCAAGGTTAAATTAAACATCTGACACCATATGGGCATCGACCATCGTTCAATTTTTGCTTGTACGGTGAAAACTTTGAGATGGTCGTCTGGGTCACCATATCCATCGTCGGTTTTGACACACGCCGGCATGCGACGCTTTTTGTCCTTGGAGTAATTCCGTATGCGGGTTGTGAAGACATCCTCTCTTTCACTACACCATCGTAGGGAGAGATCTTCTTCATCATCCGTATGATAATGGGAGTGACCGTAGCGTCCTCCCTCATCGTCTGATGGTTCAGAGGAGGAATACCTTGTGCGACGACGCCTTGGGTGATGGTCATCCGAGTCAGATCCTGAAGGATCGTGGTAGGGCGTTCCTGCTCCACCCCTTGATTGGCTATAGTAGCCGCTTTTATGAGAAGAGGTGGTGGTTTTCTTGGCTCCCGGATCTATTCTTCTGAACACACTAGTGCGGCGATTATTGTTCTATGGAGTTTCCAAAGTTGCGCGACCTATAGATCCATCGGAATGATCCGAATCTCCTTGCGCCCCTTGCAATTCTTGCATAATTCGATCCCCTATGCGCTCAAAGACATTCAGTGCTCGTGGTCATTCCTCAAGTGGAGGTTGTTCCTCGATCCAGTGTCTTCTTCGTCTTTTTCGGGTTTGAAGAGGAGCGCCCGTGCGACACTTCCAAAATTGAGTCTGGATTGGAGGTTCCTCCCCAGACTCAACCGTGCGGTGATGGCAGGGATAATCCTGTCCATATTCTGTGTGAGCACGACCTCAATGTATTCATCATCGAGTGAGGCGAGCTCATGGTACATCTCTCCAACGGGCGGCCTTTGCTTTTCCTTGTTGGGGGCGTGTGGTGCTGGCCCCGTCTCAGGTTTGTCCAAGGCAAGAGTGGGTGGTGGGGTGTTCAGGGACGTGCCTGCACCCCCAGAGGATTGGAGTACCGTATTGCGGCTGTTAGGTGAAGTAGGGGTTACGGGGATGTCTCCTCCCGATTTTCGGTTCCCCGCATTGACGTTCCTAAGGTTTCAGTAGAGTTTGAGTTTAGTGTAGGGTCCCACGGATGGCGCCAAATTGTTGATACAAAAGTTGGATGATCCTAGCTTGGCCCGAATTAGGCTTAATTCGGGTGTCTGGGTTCCGGCTCTTGCACCAAGTGAACTTTGGTTTGAGATACTGCACACTAAAAGAAACACGCTGTTAGGCTTACCGTAAGAATGTATCCCACGACTAGACTCCGGCGTGAGAGTAAGTAATCAGTTTAGGGTTAATAGCACGGGATATATGAGGGTGAAGAATATAACACCTCTGTGGAACCCTTGGGGGTTCCTTATATAGGCGGTAAAATCCTAGTGGGCTTTTACCAAAGCTTCGACCCTAAGTAAATGATAAGTACCATAATTAGTTGATTGTTATCTTCTAATTATGGTTAGTATATATCCTCTCCTTTAGGGTAAATCACAATCCTAGTTGGGTTGTGATTCTGTCTAACCCTGTTCCAGCCATGCTGGGCCGTGGGCCGCACGTGACTCATGCGGCCACTGTTCATACGAAACCCATAGTCTCAAATGACACTGCGCCAACCCATCCGTGACGGGCCAGATGCGGGTAGTACCCGTGGGCCGGGTTCATAACTCGGCTAGGGACTATACGTCATCAGTGAGTCATTCACAATTCGCGAATTTAAGGAAGGGGTTTCATTGAGTAGTCTACAGTACTAGTTTATGTGTTTTGATTTGAAGAGAGCTGCTTTAAAAGATTATGTGTTCAAGATTAAGTGGGAGATGAGATATTTGTCCCAATCGTTACTTAAGCCAAATTTAAACTTGTATATAAGTTAGAGATTTTTAATAATAAATGAAATGATAAGTGTCGTTGTTTAAACATTGTTTGGTTTGAGCTACGTGTTTATTATTTTTTTAAAGTGAATTTACACACACGTTTATGAATTTTTAAAAATGACTTTGCACATTGTGGTTTTTTTTTTCTTTTTTCTTTTTAGAACAATTTTATATATATCTAATAAAACTTTATAAATTACGTAGATCTTTGAAATACAAATGTTTAGTGCATGATGTACAATGTTATTTAAACATGTTTTAAAAAAATATATAAATATTAGTTTTATAAAAGATATATGTAAATGCATTAACAAACAAAGAAAACGTAAAATTTAAAAAAAAAACAAAGAAACAAAGAACAGATTTTTTTTATAATTACTTTCTTATTGTAATGATCCTAATGACCATGTTCATTCGAAGCTTAAATAATTTTATCAAGCTTTCTAGACACCAAAGGAAGCAGAAGCAAGATTATCTCATGTCATGTCTTATCATACGTTACGTATGTCTTCGTTTTCATCTAACTCGTAACGTGGAGGCCACACAGAGTGTTTTAACGACGTCGTGACGCTCCAGTTAGAAACCTGATGTACATTGGAACCAACAAACTTGTGACTTTTTGAATTATGTGTGTAAGTACTTTTTATGTATTTGTACTTTTAAATTCCGTCAATTGTTGATATTTTGCTTTTTTTTTTCAATTAGATATAAGTTTTTCTTTATTAATAATTATAATTTATATATTAGGAGAAGACAAACGGACAATAGGCTGCGTCGCTAGCCTTTTTGTATATCAAAACCAAGTCTATTAAATACAACGTTTGTGGATTTATGAGTCAAAACATTACTATTCATAACACGTTGTATTCTCGTAAGTAGCTCCACCGCCTCAGGTGCAAGAAAAACAAATGATATGATTTAAGTTTATTTGGATACCAAGAAACTAATATATATCATATATATTAATCTTAATCAAATATATAAGATTAAACCACAAAACTCATTTTTTTAAATTAATATATTTTTAAACCATTAATCATTATGTGAAAAAAATACCATTACGACAGCATTTAACTATCTTTCTACATATATGCTATATGACATATTTTCGACAATTTTTTTTTTCGTTTTTTCACACTTTTTTTCGTTGTCGAAAACTATCATATATGATATAACTTATCATATATAATAGTAACACAAGTATCATATATGATATAACTTATCATAAATATCATATATGATTCAATAATAGTTGTAATCCAACACTAATAATCTAATATCATATATTATATAAAACAATATCATATAGTGTATGATTCATTAATAGTTTGTAATGTAGCACTAATATCAATATAAACTAATATCATATTTGATTTAATAATAATTTTTAATCTAGCACTAGTATCATATACGATATTTCACGCAAATTTCAAAAACGAAAAAAAAAAACGAATTTTTTTTCTTCAAAAGTATACCATATTACATATATGTAGAAAACTAATTAAATGTTCGTCGCGATAATGTATATTTTTTCGTTTAACACTTAATGTTTTAAGAGATATTTAAAATTTAAAAATAGTTGAAATAATTAAATAGTAAAGATATACATCCTAAAACGATTATCCAATAAAAAAGGGCTAAGATTAAAAGTAAGATTAAAAGTATTCTAGATAAACGAAGTATAATAAAAGAAAGAAAACGACGGTAAAGAGAAATTGGACACAAACTTGTGAAATAGACAAAAAAATGTGCCTCACTTAACAACTTTTAGTTAGCTAATTTGACCAACAATGTAGGTAGAAACTTGTACTGTAATTAACTAATTAAAACTATAGAGAAACTACTATTTACTAAAATAGGATTCCTGAATAGAATAATTACCATCACTCAGAGTAGAGGTACACACAACCGGTTAACTGGTCCGGTTTTTTTATAAACCGGGACCGGCCCGGTCCCTAGTCAACGGTCAAAAGACCGGTTCGTCCGGTTAACCGGTTTAAAACCAGACTGGTTGGGAGATGAAATTTACAAACCGGTAGAACCGGTCCTAGACCGGTCCCAGACCGGTTTATGCCGGTTAACCGGTTCCGGTTTTTATTTTTTATTTATTTATTTTTTAAAAGTTTTGACTTGCCTCTAGATTTTTCGGTTTTTTTTTATTTTAATTTTTATGCCGGTTAACCGGAACCGGTTTATAATAAACCGGTTCCGGTTAACCGGTCCATAAACCGGTTGGAAAACCGAATTTTTCTTGAAAATCATGAACCGGTCTCAAACCTCCGGTTCCTAAATAAACCGGGACCGATTTATAATAAACTGGTTTTGACCGGTTTTGACCGGTCCCGATTTCCGGTTTTTTTCCGGTTCCGATTTAAAAACCGGTTTTTCTGTGCACCTCTAACTCAGAGTAAATATCATGAATACAATTGAATAATACCCATGGATAACTTTCATTAACTTAATATAATCATCACAAGTGTTACTTACTCCATCCAACAAAGTTATACCTAATGTTTGACGGTAGAATTTAAAAAATTGGATATCTTGACAGTAGAGAAATGAAAGAAACCTCTCCCGCTGTCGATAAACTATGAATAATTATATATGGATGTCTTTATGGAGGTCCATGACCCGTTTAGCTATTAAGATTATACCATAATATTGTTTTATAAACACTAATTGTATTTATCTTAATCAATTGAGTAATTCTCTGCATTCTCTATATTCTATGATTTTTATTATTGTTTTACTTTATTGATTCATAACACATTATCTCTAAGTATTGTTTTTATCCTCTTTCTCGTTTAGCACCGGTATGTCTTCTAACTTTGAGATACATGATCCGGCATGAAATTAATTCTTCATAGTAATTTAAAGATTAATAGTATATTAATTGGTATGTTGCTTGATGATGTACTCGTATAACATTACTTTTGTCACATCGATCATATGATAGGTTACCTATTATTTAAAAAACATTGATTCCTCTTATTTTGTCTGATATTTTTTTTAAATCGCGATGCACACTCAATATCTATCATTAATGGAATTTTGTTTGATCAATTAATAATTGTTTTTCGTATGTTTAATCTGTTCTTATAATTTACGATTTGTAAACACGATACATTATTTATTATTACTCTGTATGTTGATAGTGATAGACTTTGTACTATTACTTGTTACGGAGTAGTTTTTTTGGCCTCGATAGAAGTTTCTTTTAGCAACAACTTATAATCGTCTATACCATATATTGTGAGAGGTTGGTGCTCTAAGATCTAGCTAAGCTATAATGATGGATTGTTTTGCATTAAGAATTACTTTTTCAATTTAGCTTGTTTGCGATGCATATATAAAAAAATGAACTTAACTTCAATGCATGATATTTAACTTGTCTTTGACTCTAACGCGTGATGTTATGTATAAAATTTAAAGATTAGGTTATTATATTGTGTGTATTAAATGTTTATATCACATGCTTACAAAATTCAAAACTCAATTTCTTGATACGATTTTTTGCCACTTTTATGCGAATATATGTTCTATGCTTTAATCTTAATGACACAAATATCTATCTTTACCTTAATGTATATATAGTCAAATATAGCTAGCTAAACAATATAGGGTGAATATACTGTTTGTTTGTTTCCACATGTTGTGTCTTCACATATCGTCTTATTATGGCAATTCGTGTAAAAGAATAATTATCAGTTTTTCTTATTAGATTCTATAATATTACAACTCGTTATAAAAAGATTACATACGATTGCGTAAGATTTAAATTTTTTACATGTACTAAGTCATGTAGTTTTTAACTATATTTGACAAAGATTTTTCTATGTTATATATCTATCCCTATGTGAAGTACCATTATAAATTTTTCCTCATTCGTATTATGTGTTTTCCAACTCGGATATAAAAGTATAATGAAAATATTGTTCATAGGTTGTAATTAAAATGGTCTCAGGGGTGGATCCTGACTCTTTGTAATTTACATCAGATTACTCATTACGGCTTAATATGTTTCGGCGATAAATGTTAAATAGAGTGAAACATAATACTATACCATTAGTAATATTGTAATACGGAATAAATTGCATGTATTATGCTTCTATGTATTTTTATTCCAATTTAAATAAGTTATGGGCATGATGTAATTTTAGTCTTTGTTGCTATTACAAGTTATCTACTAGTGTTCTGTTTCAACGGAGTTTATGTGATTCGTTTAAAGTGAATTCAGAAGTTTTTAATCTAAAACATGAGCAATCTGATAAAACAATCTGATTGAATAGAGCTAAGGCATGTGAAAAATTAATTAATATAATAGATACCATATTTCATAATGTTCTTGAATTTTTCTCAATATGTTCGACCCAATTATTTTGCTTCTTTCGGTTCTGGTTGGTTAATGAAGTGCGTAAATATTAAAGTGGTTGGCTATTTGTAGTTTTTGATCATTAACAAAATGATATATAAATTGATTATATTCGTGAGCTAATCAAGATTTGCATTATATAGGCTCATTTCATGAATACTGCTAGATGTAATTATATATGGAAGCTTTGATACTAAAATTAAATTTACTTTACATTGCATTCATATGATTATATGACTTCATCATGCTTGCATTTTGAAATGATATTTTCTTATGCCTACTAAATAAATAAACGAGTTTATGTTGAAACATAATTAATACCGTTCATTTTATGCTTCACTATACGAAATAAATATAAACATATTTTTCTCAATGTAGAGATTCCAATGTGGACATGCTTAAAGTACATACAATTAAGTTGATTATATGAAGTACTTTAATGCTTTTATTTATATGCATGTAACGATTTTGATTAGTTGATTAACGACATAAGTACTCTAGATTTTGTTCTATTATTTAATAACGATGTAAGATAATATGAATTCTGTATTATACTGTGAGAAAGTGAAAGTCTAAAAAGAGCTAATCATAGAAATGTGAGCTCTTCATATATTTCAGCTTTATATATGAAAAGTGTAATTGAAGCACGTGTGGCCATAAAGTATAAGTGTATGAGCCAAGATTATCACACTAATTGGCATGATCGGTTAGACCATCTCAAGTCATTGATGATGCGATACTTATAGAAGAAACATGAGTTTCTTCAAAAATGATTTTGATTATATTTATTGTTCTCAATGAAAGTTCATCACTTATCACCACTATATATATAAATAAGGACTCATTCCTTAAAATCTTGGAAAAGATAAAAAAGGGCATGTATTTAGACCTATACATTTGCCATATGGATCATTTTGAGTTATAAAATCGACGCATCGTTAAAATGATCATCAAATACGCAACTTCGAGTTGACGTGATTAGTGGCTCGATGTGAGCATGACTTTTCAAATATGATTATTGAGAATAGTGGTAAATACTTACAAGTTTGGGCGATTATTGAAATAAGTGTTGAACTTTGTATAGCCCATGTTCATACGCGAATTGCTTTTGTTAAAACGTTTGTAAAACGCTTTTAGTTGATTGCAAAGCCAATAATTATGAGAACAAGGTTTATGAAGCATGTTATTATATATGAATTCGCATCTTGCCAATAATTTTTCATGAATACTCCTAGTTTATAATGGTTTTTCGGTCACAAACCATATAGTTCCCATAAGAGATACTGAAAGTGCGACAAATATCATAGTAAGTCCACCACAACGCACAAAATGAGATGTTGAGAATGGTAATTCATTCAGGGGGAGAATATAAGCAGCGGACAATTTGGAATGAATTATGATAATGAAAAATTGATCCTCACAAGTAATGAATATGAACATAAAGTTCATGGGACATTTATATTCTAGATATAGTAATTGCCAGACAAGGTGAGTGACCTAAATAAAGTGACTATATCACATACGCTGCTAGTGCTCCACTTAAAATGGGTGTCCCAACAATAAAACCAATGATTGGTAGTAAGTCTATGGCACGGCTACAGCGTGATAGACTATTCGATTCCAAATAAAAATCCTCGATTAAAGAGATAATATGGAGCAAGAAAATTAAGATGGTCTTATGGAGATAATAAAGACCCCATGATAGTCTCCTAAAGAGACACTAGACATGATGATAAGTGAGTAAACCCCGGGTACATGAAATACTATGAGATCTCACTAAATGATAAAATACAATGTCTAGTAAAGTGTGGAATCGAAAGTAAGTGAATCGACGTCGATATATATATATATATATATATATATATATAATAATAATTTGCATGATAATGATAATAAATAATATAGCACTAAAGTGAATGTGAGGATCATGGATAAATGAGTGGCCAAAATATAATGACGCAAGTTAGTAATGACTAACTGAAGTATCTTGTGATGATACATGTTTTTGAGACTTACATAAATGTATAATATGCAATGGTCTTTATGAGAAAGTGAAATTAAATTATGCACAAGTTGAAAATGATGGCACACATCTATTTTCTCAAAGACTTGAAAATAAGCATGTAGATACATGTTCACATGTGGTGGATCCAATAAATATTGTAAAAGTCTGGCAATATGATAAATAAGTGATATGCGTCTAATGATATATATTTAGAGCTCATGTGATTGTGATTATGAGAATTAATTATTACATATAAAATGCATGGAGCATGCTAGTGGTTTTTAATGCTTAGAGCATATAAGTAAAGTTCTCGAGAACACTACTTGACTGTACTAAATTAATCATGTTTTGGGCATATATGTTATAATCGCCTTGGTGTGTAAAATTATGCCAAATAAAGAATTATGATTATAAAGGCAATTAGATGCATAGAAAACTGAATATTGAAACAAAAGACAAAGTTTGTCTTAGTTCTGACATTGAACATCTTAAGGATGAAATATGTGTGCATCATGAAATCTAAAGACAATGTTATAACTTTATATGGATAAACGACTCTCATGTTTATGAGGTCACATGATATTGGAAAGAACTCCTTTATTTATAATAATGATGATCACAACATCGATTTAGATATGTCATACTAGAAAGTGTATGAACAATTTGCAAATGGTCATACTTGGTATTAAGACACTTAATGTGCATTTCATTGTTTCAATGAGCTTAAGTGATGTGATCATTAGAGGAAGAAAAGATACGCGTTGCACTTTTTTCGCCTTGACCAAGGTTTTGTCCCTGCAGGGTTTTTTCGGCAAGGTTTTTAATGAGGCAACATCTTTGAGCGTATAGAGGAGTTATATTTATTTTTCCATTGACCATGGTTTTTTCCCCACAGGATTTTCCGGCAAGGTTTTTAACAAGGCAATATCCCCGAGCGTATAAGGGAATTATGTACTCTTTTTTCTTCATAGACTTTTGTTCCACTGGATTTTGTCTTGTAAGGTTTTAACGAGGCATAATGTTCATATAAAAATCCAAGAAGGATAATTATGGATAAATATGGAACGCATGTCCATATCTTTTATTCTAGCAGTTATCTGAATCATGTATTTATTCCTTCACTAGATTTTTGTCCCATTAAGTTTTGTCTAGTAAGGTTTTAAAGAGACACATTTTCAAGTGTAATCATTATTACGGCTACTTCATCCAACCATACAAAGATTCTGAGAAGAAAACAATAGTTTTTTGAATGAAGATAATGAAGCATACGAGCTTACATCAAAGGCGATAAGGCAAAATATTTTGTTCAAGCAATAATTTGGAGGATTTATTTATCAAGACACTTCCTACCTCAACATTAGAAAGTTAACCTACTACAATGGAATGCGTCGACTCGAAGATCTCATGTGATGTAGTCATCAGAGGGAGAAAACACGCGTTGCACTCTTTTCCTTAGTCATGGTTTTGTCCCACTGGGTTTTTCTGACAAGGTTTTTAATGACGCAACATTCTCAAAGCGTATTACTAAATATAGACATCCAAGAGGGAGTGTTATGAATAATTATATATGGATGTCTCTATGAAGGCCCATGGCACGTTTAGCTATTAAGGTTATACCCTAATATTGTCTTATAAATACTAATTGTATTTATCCTACTTGATAATCAATTGAGTAATTCTCTGTATTCTCCATATTCTATGATTCTTGTTATTGTTTTACTTTATTGATTCACAACAGAAGCCGTGTTTTTTTTGTCGTTTAATGATTTTTAAAAGAGTATCGGTGTCCTCGTTAAATGTTTCATCGCCCCTCTTACTTTTTCTTGTAGTGAAAGGATCTATTTTTACTTTAGTCTAATACAACTTTAATGTTTAATCAATATGGTTTCGTCTAATCTCTGTCAATGGAGACTTTGCATCTACTATAGACGTGACGTGACTCGTGAGTACGTGACCCTAGTAATTAGATCAATGTTGTGACACGTTGCGTTGGTCAATATATACAACTCAGTCTCATATTTATGTTAACAGTAACACGATGAAGCTTGCCTCACCGTCCCGCGTGACATATTTGTTATCTTTTATACTAATATATAAAGAGTTCATGTTAAAAGTAAAAAAGGTTAAAAAATCAACATTTCTATATATAAACATAATGCTTAAATATGAAACAAATGTATTACTAAATCATGAGTTTGACCATCGGGTGACGGGTTCGACCACCGGTTCAATCTGATTGAGTCACCGTTTTGCGGGTCGCTCACCTGGTGAACCCGATCGAGCCACCGGGTCACGAGTTCGATTTTCGGGTCAACCCGATCGACTCATCAAGTTATCGGTTCGGCCACCAGGTCAATTAGAATATCGTAGACTATCCGCCGCTATGCGCGAGTACACGTCTAGTCTTTTATATAAGAATAAATAAAAATTGCAACTTTAATCTCTTGATTTTAAAATTTTTTATAAGTAGTCCATAACTTTGAAAAGAATAACACACTTGGTCCCTCCAGTTAACTAGTGCTAAATGGACTACGTTATTATTAACATGTTCGTCCTTGTTGACTGTTGTTGCATCATTCATCCTTTATTCTAACGGACATGTATAACTTAACTTTAAATTCATTTTTGTCCGTTTCTTTTACGTTTTCGTTTGTTTTTAACGTTTTGCTCTCGATAAACTTAATTTTTTTTTGAAAAAAAGAATGTTTTAAAAAAATAAAGTTCAAAAAACTTATTTTAATTTCGAAAAAGATTTTAAAAAGTTTATTTAAAAAAAATAAAATAAAAATAATTTCAAAAAAAAAATCTGAAAGTTTATGAATTTAGAATTTCAAACTTAAACATTTTATAAATCTTTTTCGAAATTAATTTTTTTAATTAAGTTATTTTCGAAAATACAGTACATTTTTAAAAATTATTTTTTTCCGTGAAAACTTTTTCTAAATTATTTTAATTTTAAAAATTATGTTTTTCTAAGTTATTTTAATTTCGAAAAAATTATTTTTTTCTAAATTATTTTTTTTCCATAATTATTTTTTTTACAAAAGCTAATTTTGAAATAAATAATAATTTAGAAAAAAATTTCAGAATTTTTTATAAATGTACTGTATTTTCGAAAAAAATTAATTTAAAAAATTTATTTTCGAAAATGATTTAAAAAGTACTTAAGATAAAAAAATCTATAAAATATATATTATTTTCGAAAAAAATAATTTAAAAAAATCGTAAGCTTAAAATTCTAAAAGTTTTTGAAATTTAAAATTTTTAAAATTTAAGATTTTTTTCAAATTATTTTTTTTCGAACCAATTTTTTAATTAATTTTTTTCAAAATTATTTTTTTGAAATTAAAATAAATTTGTTTTGAAATTACTATTTTTTTAGATTTTTTTTTCGAAATAGTTTTTTTCGAAAAAACATTTTTGAAATATTTTTCGAAGTTAACTTTTTTTGAAATGTTTGTATTTTTCGAAATTATAATAAATTTTTATGAACATTAATTTCTTTAAACAGTCTTTTTTCGAATTTTTTTAAATTTAACGTGAGCAGAACGTTAAAAGCAAATGAAGACGTAAAAGAAACGGACACAAACGAATTTAAAGTATCCGTTAGAATAAAGGATGAACGATGCAACAACTGTTAACAACAAGGACTAACATGTAAATAATAACGAAATTCATTTAACACTAGTTAACTCGAGGGACCAAGTGTGTTATTCTTTTCCAAGTTAGGGACTATCCATGAAACTTTTAAAGTCGAGAAACTAAAGTTGCAATTTTGACCAAACCACAGGAACCATCCATGTAACTTATTCTTTATATAATAATAAAAGAATTCAATCATACAGTTTTAAAAAACTAGAAGTTGCAAAAAATAAATTAGACTAATTAAGTCGTTTGATTTTGACATGTAGGTAAAATCGAACGATACGATTACTTGAGAAAAATTCAAAATTGAATATAATTTAGTTAAAATTAAAAATTTTGATCGAAGAATTTGATAGAGACAAAAATGTCAAAAAAATATAAATGTCAAATTTATGAAAAAAATTAAAAAAGATGAGATAATTAACAAAACTTTAATAGCTGAATTTTAAATAAATTATAAAAAATGATTGAGGGACCTTGGCCGAATAAAACGCTGAGATGAGGAAAGAAAAATTATAATACACCGAGCCTCTACATTTAACCAATCACAAAACGACACACAGACTTAATTCTATTTTTAAGCTTTCTTATTAGGTCTATATATCAACACTCATAAACTATACGAACTTTAATGTAAACTAGCTTGTTTTTCCCTGGCGAAGCTTCTTGCACTCAATAATAGGCGTGGTAGGAATACAAAATGCTCGCTTTTTTATTCTCGTGCTAGTAATCGAATAAAGAGAAATATAATTCCAAGACTAAAGGACGAAGACGAGAGGTGGGTTGATAATGATAATGATGTATAAAGAGAAATATAATTCCAAGACTAGTAATCGTTGCTTTTTATGTAGCTCATCGCCTCAAGCTTGTGAGTAACAGTGAATGTCATTGATCGAAGTTCGAATCATAATGACATAATTGAGCTCGGAAGAAACGTTACATCAACTGAACTTTGCTTTAATGTAGATGGCATCAACTAAAGTTTCGGGACTCGATGGTATGTGCACTTTGTTCTTTCAAAAGTTTTGGGTGAATGTAAGTCCGACAATAGTTAATATGGCTTGTAATTTTACTGAATCCGGAGTTCTACCTCCTAACATAAATAAAACTATAATCACCTTTATTCCAAAGTCTCTAAACCCGGGTAGCTCAAAGATCTGCGTCCAAGTAGTTTAAGTAACGTTGGGTACAAAATTATATCAAAGGTTTTGTTCAACAGGATAAAATCAATCGTACCTCATAGTATTCATGAAAACCAATCAACCTTGGTTTCTGAACGTGTCATAACTGATGATGCAATTGGGCATTTGAAGTGCTACATTGTCTTAAAAACAAAAGAAATGGAAAAAATTGTCATTAACCCTAAGATACATATGAGTAAAGCATATGATAGGGTCGAGTGGACCCTCATCCAGTCTGTACTTAAAAAGTTCGGATTTCAATCACATTTTATCCAAGTGGTTATGGCTTGTGTATCTTCGGTTACCTTTTCTTTTAATATTAACGAGCAAGTTTCAGGTCATGTGACGTCGACTCGGGGTCTTTGTCAAGGATATCATATTTCACCCTATCTTTTTATCATATGTACAGAAGCATTATCATCCAACATCAAGAAATCAGTTACACAAGGCCATATTCATGGAGTTAATGTGTACATGGGAGCTACAATTATCGCTCGCTTATTTTTCGTAGATAATAACATATTTTTCTCGAGAACTTCAGAATTTGAAAGTTGTAAACTTAAAAGCATATTAGATCAATATTGTAACGCGGCAGAATAGGTCATAAACTACGGGAAATCGGTGATTTCTTTTAGTGCAAATGTCGAGTAACATGTACGATCTTAAGTTATCCAATGCTTTTTGGAACGTGAAGTTGCCCTTTAAACCAAATATTTAGGTCTTCCTTCCATCATCGGTAAATAAAAAAAGTTTTTATTTAAATCCATTTTAGACAAGATCAAGAAATATCTAGGATGATAAAAGGAGAAAACCCTTTCGATTGCGGGAAGGATTTATTAAATCGGTTGCTAAAGTACTGCCTATGTACGTCATGAATTTCTTCCTGAAACGTTAACTGATGACATTCACAAAACTCTTAGTTTATTTTGGTGGGGGTGATGGGGTGAAAAAAAATCCAATAAGACAGTGTGCGTGGGAAATAATGTGTGTATCAAAATTTTGGGAGGTGTTGGCTTTCGAAATTTAGGGTTGTTCAACAGAGCTTTAATTGCAAAGCAAGTGTGGTGTTTGATCACATTCCCGTCTACTTTATCAACCATGTTGTTAAAGGTTCGCTATTCTCCAAGGTTGAAAAAATCATGAATCACTAGTCGGTCTTTCGACCATATTATAACTTGTAATCGTTGTAGGTGAGATTAATCGGTGATTAATTGAAATGATTTTTTAGCAAATTTTAGGAATTTCCGGCAAGTTTTGGGTATTCTAACGAGTTTCAGCTATTTTCGGCAATATTATTCTTAAAATCCAACCTAACATACATATAAATAGTTACTATAAGTGATTAACACAAGTTTATTGTGAGTTTTCGGTATTTTGGCACAATTTGCAGGTTTTCGGCAAGTCTGACCTCCCTTGACCACATTTATCGCCGTTAATCGCCTTTTACATAAATCGGCAAGGTTTATGGCCTTGTAGCGATTAATCGGCCTTGTAGACCTTTTTTGCAACACTACTATTTTCTAAGGTCGGGTTTTTTATGCAAACGTTGGCTATTGTCCAAGTTATATTTGGCGTAGTTTTATTGATGTTAAAGATTTAGTCCATATGGGTTGTAAATTAAACATACGAGACGGACATACCGTAAATGTGTGGGAGGACTTCTGGCTTGCTTATCACAACAAATTAGGTCCAAAACTAAAATAATTCCAAGGTAATTTATGTTCGTAACTTGTTAAATAACAAGGGCGGTGTCTAGAATTATGAAAAAGTGACATCGTTGTTCCCATTTAATACTGCCAACAAAGTCGTATGTTTTTTATATGAGTGGCTCAATGACTGATAAGAGGACGGTTCTCATGTAAGTCAGCTTACCTATTGGCCCTCAAAACTTCATAAGTGCTAGTACAAAATACTTTTGATGAAGCTATTAGGCTTTTTCATACAGTGTGTAAGAGAAATATTCCTAATAATTTATTTATATGGTGAGCATGGAAAAATTTTGTTCCTTACATTAACAATTTACGAGCTAGAGGCTGAATCTAACAGCGTCCTCTTGTACATATTATGGCGACCAGAATGAGGATGTTGTTCATGTAATCTTCAAGTGCTCAAATGCAAAAGATGTATGGGAACGTTGTGGCATTGTTAAATATATGATACACCTTGAGGTAGACAATGGAGGTTGTCGACTAATCTTGGACTCTTTCCCTACATATTGTGATCTTTGTATGATAATTATGTGGGTATTGTGGACAAGACGGAATAAGCACTTTCATGGTCAATTTGACGGAAGCGACACTGACGTGGAAGGTATGGTGCAACATATGCTATTAGATAATTTTGATGCAAACAAGAAAGATGTGTCAAGAGGTGTTGGCTTGACGCAAAATGCATATTCGGTGGATGGAAGAAGCCACAAACTAGAAAGATTAAGTTCAATTGTAACGCGTCTTGGCAAAAAGAATCAGGTATATTAGGTTTGTGTTTGTTGATATTGCAACAGAGAAGTGTTGATATTAGGATCTAAGACCGCATGCTACGTGGATTTTCCATTAGAGGCTATAGGTGTACATACTAGTTAACCGAACCGGTTTTTTAACGCAACCAGATCGGATCGGTTTCTTGTCATACATTAAAAAAACCGGTTAACCGGTTAGTAACTAGACCGATCGAGGTACCTAAACACCTCCACCAGTTGTAGCCGGTCCAATCCTGTTCCTAGCCGATTATGACCGGATTTTTGTTTTTTTTTTCATTTTGGAATTTACGTTTTGCTAATGTACATGGAACATGTTGAAAGGAATTACATAAACTTTTATTGAATACAACATTATGATACATCGTTACAATACATAGGAAAGGAAAAAGAACGTTAGAAATACACCGAAAGGAAAGGCATCAAATATAATCCATTAGAACGCTAATCGAATAAGTTGGTTTCATCTTCGGATCCGATAGACATAACTTCCACAGAATTAGCTTCATCTTGTGAGATTTCTTCATCAGAAAGTGTGATTTCTTGATCCGATTCTACATCTTCTTTGAAAACCGCTCTTTAAAGACAAGGGCGGTTTCAAGACTTGTTTTGTGTTATATACGCTCAACCGCATCCAAATGATCTTTCAAACACATGCACATCTCCAAGGACGTCGGCATTAGTCTTGTTCTCCTATTTAATAACACCCTTCAACTTGTAAGAAAAACGGATTTGGAATCTACCAAACTAGCATGTATCGAAAGTATATCTCGGTCCAGTTGAGATAGAACAGTAAACATAGGTTCTTTTTCTTTCCAAATCCTCAACACATCAGAAGTTTGAAAATGATTTATTTCCGTATTCGAGACCCAACTAGTTGTGGTGTAGATGTAATACTCGTTCACTTCATGATCATTTCTTGCCCATTTGTTTGCGGATATTGTAAAGTATAGAGCAAGTTCGTAATCACGTTCCTTGAACACGAAGACGACGAGGAAGCACCATCATTCATTGAAAGAGATTGGTTACCATTTTTCCCATACCCCATAATTTCTTGAAATGAGCATTGAAAGCAACTTTTGCATCTTTTGCATATAACACGTTTTGTTCAAAAAGTTATAAATCATCCGTATTTGAGTCGATAAATACCTCTACCCCGCTTAAGTTAAAACATGGATGAATGCGGCCGCACACGTAAGTATAGGTAGCAATTTTTGAAATGCCTTTTAATATTTTCTTTCATTGGTATAACCATAGTTACATATACATCACCATTTAATTCAAATTCGCTTAGTTATTTGCACATTAAAAATACTTGTTGCAACACCAAATGAGTCGTTGGATAATAAACTCCCGATACTAGTTCTGTGGCATTGTTAAAAACTTCAAGTGATCGAGTTAATTTTTCAATATGATCCCAATTTTAGACTGAAAATCCAAAAGGATCAAACCATTATTGTGCAACTCGTCATGAAAATATTGTAAATTTGTCTTTTGCTTTAGAGCACTTTGTAATATATGATAAGTGGAATTTCATCTAGTAGGAACGTCCCAATTAGGTGATAAAAATGATTTTTCTGCTTCTTTACAAACCCTCATATACGCAACATATCGTGAATTCCCCGTTTTAAAAATATATATTAATTGTTTAAAAGCATCCATCATGTGAGCTATCGGGGTCACTCTAGTTGGTCTTTCATAACCAAGTTAATGATGTGTGCAACACAACGACTATGAAGAATATGCCATTGAGAGGTGGTTCGTATTTTAACTTTATTTTACCCATGCCTTTTGTATTATTACTTGCATTATCCAACATATATATTTTAAATCCGCTCCCTTGTGAGGACTCAGAAAGTCTTCGAATGCAATAGTTCGCTTCATTATTTGCCACATTTTGGGATAGACCTAATGTGCTGTGATATACATGTTTGATTCGGGAAAAGCATGTGGAGTGGACCAAACATCCGTAGCTAAATTAACACAAGTATCCAAATTCAAAAATCAATCTTTCAATACTTGCTTAGCCGTTTCTATAATTTTGATAGCATCGTGTTTAAGAGTAGTACGACTTATATGGTTATACTTCTTTTGAAGTGTTACTTGAAACAACCTAGTGATACGTGGGTAGTCAAAATGATTGAACGACGACCCCTATTGAATAACCATCCTGGCAAATTGTTCTCGAACAAAATCTGGATTATAAAAGAATATACCCCCGTATTGAATCATAGAGGCTTAACCCTCTGTCAGAGTTGTCTTAAGTGCCGAACAATACCCGAGATGAGACCTCAATATCGAGTTGGCACCAGGGGCCAACATATAAAAGAAATGTTTACACTGAGCCTTAGTCGCACCATTTGGTAATCGGACGAGGTTGAATTGTTAGGCGAGATGGTGTCGCGGCTAAAACCGACGTATTCTATAGACACTATGAAGATTCTTGATTCTGTTTTTGACAAAAAAAAATTGCATTTAATCCATGGGTGTTTCCCTTGGAGAGTTTTTACTCCACAAGTCAAACAAACATCAAAAATATACATGACACAAACAAACAAACAATTAAAACAAACAAAACATATGATAACAATGAATTAACAAGCCTTCCTACACTTATTTTCTTACATGAAATTTCTATACATGTAATTTAGGAACATAATAAAGTATGATCACATTGCAAAAAGGAATAACATTCAAGAAACAAGTACATTACATTGAAATCACACAAGACACATAAATTAAAAATCTAAAATCATGAAATAAAAATAGTTGGGTTGCTTCCCATCAAGCGTCTTTGTTTATTTTACAAGTCTTTAGATAGACTCGAGGTCACTCTACCTTATTCGTTCCGCGTTTAAAGTAAGTTCTCCACTCCAAGTGACAAATTTGGATCCAAAATCTAACTACTTTGTGAAGAACCCCATTATCTTGTTTTCTCTTATTTGTCACACCCCACCAAGGCGGAATCGCAAGGCGTGAGTAGATAGATATCATCACGACACAATGGCGTCACAATAGAGGCAAAAAATTCTAAAGATGACATTCATTAAAAACATAACACAAACGTACCATAATGATAACATCTATACAACAATAAACATGAACGCTCACATAACGCATCATTCATATAACAAGATAACAATGAAATATAAATAAGCAAATTCTTCCGCAATGCAATCCTATGGTCTTTATAATCCTTCGCTCTCTAAAGCTTATATCAATATAGCAAAACAAAAAAAAATGATACTAAAATCTGTCAACACAAAGGTTGGTGATAGTACTAGATTTTAGGCAAAAACATTTACAAATATCCATTTTCAAAACCATGAACATATATGTCAGTCACATAATCACATATCATATATCGTAACCTTCGCAAGGTTATCTCATACTCATACTATATCAAACCATCATAATTATTTCTAACTATGATCAACTAGAAAAACGCAAAATCCATCCATCCGACGAAGGTGGCGAACCTTCACTACAAAGGAATCACATTCCGAATATTCCCCATCAAAAATTCCCATGTGATGTATCCAGCCGTGTCCATACCACACTCTCCACGCATGGCCGCGGCTTACTATACCATTGCGCCTTCCACTAGTGCGACACATATCATACTATCACATACGCATACACATACTCATGTTCATTCTACTTTAGCAAAACATTATAAAACAAAGCTTATATAAATACTATGTCCCATTTCAAGCCCAAAAAGTAAAAGAAAAAGGGCTTTGTACAGCTCACAGTATGCAAAGCAATCCAAGTCCTTCCCTCAAGCACTCAAAATCTATAACATATAATAAACAAATGAATGTTAGCATCAGTATGGATACTAGTCCAATATCGATGTAACAACTCCTATGATGTATATCTATCTGTCATAATCTAAACTCATTTTATACTCTATACATGTTCAATACACTAGTAACTCTCTACACTCAACTCGTTCACATTTTACAGAAAACAGTCCTGTTTTTAATGTCAAAACACGTATGTAAATAAATTAATTAGAATCATGACCCTTCTTTGTAAATCAAACCCTGTGACCTTACATGCCTCATGTATATCTCATAATTTATCCTAAGCTTAGAACTTAAAGAAGTTCCCTGATATATATATACATATATATATATATATATATATATATATATATATATATATATATATATATATATATATATATATATATATATATATATATATATATATATATATATATATATATATATATATATATATATATATATTAACATCCAATAGGTTTTGCTAATGTAATATCAATGTATATGTATTTCATATTTTGATAAATGAATAAAGAGGTCAATTCCCTATGAATTTTTTGCTTTTGCTATGATATATGATTGATTTATGAGATATATTGTTCTCACAACCTCAATTGCCACTTCAACATATGCTTATATATTGTACACAATATGTATATATCAAGTCTGAGTTCTAAAAGTAATCATATGGATCTATTATGAATAAAAACATTGTAAATACAACAAAGATGTATATATCAAGTCCGAGTTCTAAAAGTAATCATATTGATATATTATGAATAAGAACATTGTAAATATAACAAAGATGCCCTAAAAACATCAAAGAGCCTTAAAAACCCTAAAAATCTCTTGTAAAATAAAGTGTTTCAAGTAATATAACTACACAATATCTATACATGAATATCAAATACAAATGTACATGTTATAATCTTTCATTTAGAAGTAATATTTTACCCTAAAATACTAAGTGCAAATCATTTAAAGCTAAATACAAGTATTTAGACCTAGTAACCTAAATTAGCACTTAAAATCCATTTCATAATGAATTAGAGTCTAATCTTTTGCAACCAATTATAAAACTAAACTAAGTATCATATTAAGATCATACATTTATCTCAAGTTTAGTTACAAATTACTAAAGCACAATGTACAAGTTTTTAAGCATAGAACTATAATTTGACCTAATTACACCTAGGATATGATTACCCTATACAAATCACTAAAATGTGTATAATCTTTAGAAGACTTAAACATGATATATAAGACATATAATAAGCTTACATGAGGAAATAAACATTAATTACCCAAAGTATAAGTCATTAGGCTTAATGACCTAAAAATCCATATGTTACCTATTTCACTTAGAATCAACACATAGTCTTTTAGGACAAGTCTACCAACACTCATAGCATTAAATTTAGGATATAACATTATCATAAGACAAGGTACAATCACCCTAATGCACAAGGTACAACATTTCAGTGCATGACTTATAAATTAGGTCAAAATAGATATTGTCACACTTTAGACAACTTTACTTAGAATAACATATAAAACCAAGTGTAGAAACTCACTGGATACTTAAAACACAATGTATAAGATATAAATTGAGTTTACATCAGTAGATAAAGAAAGAATAATGACTTTAACAAGGATTGATCCCTAGATCATTAGAAACCCTAATCCGACTAGGTTTTCTTCCCAATTTCACTTCAAACCAATGTTAAACTTCAAACCCAAAACCCAAACCTTATAATTACAATGTGTAAACCCTAATTACACCCTAATCCATCACTAGCTACATTCCTAAGTCCTTAATTAGCAGAATTACATAGTTGTAAGTTACAAGCCTTATAAAATCAATCCGCCTAGATTTTTCCCTCTAAAAATGTATTTAAACTTCTTCCCTCCCATTTTAAAACTTAACATCAGATCATATAGATATTTTGAGATATTTTCTAGTAGGTGAATCACCTACTTGTGTACAAAAACCCTTTGATCTCATCTATTGTTACTGTGAACCATTTCTAGCTATAAACCAAGGATAACTTCAAATATAGCTTGTATGAATCACTAGTAGCCTTCATGAATCACTAATCGAAGTCCCTAACACGTTTCTAAGCTATACCTAAGAATCCTAGACCTAAAATGACTATAAATAGTGGCAAAATGGCAATAAATCTCTTCATCCCTAACTTTCTTACCTTGCTACCCATACATTCTAATATTCCACTTCTAAAAAGTTATAATAAAGCCTTGAGACCAGAAACCAGGTCTAAGAAGTAGCCATTGATGTTCTTGAAGCTTTAGAGGCAAAATAAGTTCATAAAGAGCCCTAAAAGTCACTTTGGAGACAGCTAGGTAATCACTATGTTAAATAAGCTTTAATCTTATTCTAATACTCTTTTTAGACTTGTTATAATATTAATAAGCTGTCAATTTAAGAATTGGATCAATAAATAAGCATGTTTGATTTTCCCAAATCAAGCTTTAACCTAAAACCCTAGTTTTGTAATTCACATGAAATAATAAGTTAAAATCTATTTCAAAGGCCATAGATATGAAAGAATAATGTTATTATGATTATAAATATGATTATAAACTCTGTTTTAAGTTCCTAGATCATTTACTAAAAGTTTTCACTTGTCATGTAATATTAAACAAGTATAAGGACTAAAACTATCATTTTTGAAACTTACAAACTTGAAGAATTAAAAGTGTCATTTTATCAAATTTAAAACTATAAGGACTGATTTTTCAAAGTTTAGAACCCTAAGGTTAATATTTAAAGGTTGAAAATGTAAATATCTAAACTATATACTTTAAGGGTTAAAAGTGTAAACATACCAAACTTATAACTTTATAGGCTAAAAAGATAAATATTCCAAAATTATAAACTTTAGGGATCCCGGTTTGTCATTTATGAAACTAGATGGATGAAAATTATATAATGAAACATATTTTCTAAAGTTATATAACTAGAGGGACCATTTTTGCCAATTTTAAAAGTAAAGGATATGAAATATGAAGATGAAATAATATGCTAATCTTTGAAGAAGTTTCTAAAATATATAATGTATCATGTTAGTATGAAGCTTTGTATAAAGATGTTCTATCTCGATATTATGTCTTAACTGAGTGGTTGGGTTTACGATTTAAAGTGCCCTCGCTCCTCAAACGTTTATAGAACGGCTTCTGAGTATAATGGCCCGAACAATGATGCTATAATTCCAAAATATATAAATCCAAGAAAACATAACTATTATTCAAAAGAGACTGAACTCAGAGATTACGACTTGATATATATACATATTTGTGTGTCAACCCAGATCTGTGAAATTCAAATTGATAACATTGAAGTAAACTAAGATTCTATAAGGCTAATGTGAGTTCATTGCCTCACTTTTGAAAGATTGTAAATGAATTGAAAACCCGTGAGGGGGATATATGCTAAAACTAGAATACAAGTATTTTTGTATGTCACCTGATATGATTATTAACACTACGTTAACTTGTTGCCATTAAGACCCTTTTAATCATAGACCGCTAATCATTTTTAGAAAATGAGTGCTAATATTGTGAATGGTACTATTTGAGGACTGACATCCTCTATCTGGGCAAGTCGCACTTGCTGGAAGCTAAAGGTTCCAACCTATGCAAAACGGATACAATAAATTTTGCTAAACTCAGTATAATCCAGCAAACTTCCTGCATACGGGAAATTTGTTGGTTTTTCTGATAATGTCTGGTCGCGGGTTCATGAGCTAGTGCAATAAGAAATGATAATGATGATGATTTTAAAAATGATAGGTGTATAATAACGTAGCTCTAGAGTCATGCTTGTATTCAAATGATGTTTAAACCTATAAATTCACTCAACCTTTCTGTTGATTTTTAAGCATATGTCTCAAGTGAATGAAGACTAGCGGGCTGAGGATGGTGGTGTCTTGAAAAAGTTATCATTCTAATAAATTAGACTAGATTTTAGGAACCTGTGATGTACAGTGTATGCACAGTTATTTTGTTTAAAACTCTGATAAATAAATGAATGATAACGTGAAGTTGTAATAAAATATGTCTTTGAGCATTTTCTATTGTTGTGACTATGATACATTGAAAGTAATATCCTAGATTAGCTTCCGTTACTATATGGTAAAAATAGGGGTGTTACAGATTGACATCAGAGCCTACAGTTATAGAGAATGAAGATTTTTCTTACACTATAATTGAATTTTTAAATTTCAAGACTATCAGCCATCACCAACGCTAGTGTAAGAAATCCTATTCCTTTTGATAGAATAGCTTATGTTATTATATTATAAAAATTACAAGGATGTCTACCTCTACGTATATTATCATCTCCGATGATGATGAGCAAGAAATCCCTTCCTACACACCATCTCCCGCATATGTGCGTGTTCCTGCTTTGTCTTTCTATAATAACCCTGATGTACAACAGTATTTTGCACATCAAAATAAGATAATGAATCGTACGCCGTCACCTACGTCACATTTTCTTCTTCCCGGGGATCGTTACTCATCTCCAAATGGAAGCCATGATGAGCCACATGAAGCAATAGAAGTTTCTAGAGAAAGGATAGTAGAGAAACATGACAAACAATTAACCGCAATTGAAAGTCATCTCGACGAGATATCCTTAGAAGCTTTAGAAGGATGGAAAATAATGTGAAGAATCTTATGAAAGGAAGGATGGAATTTCAAGAGCATCTTAGCCAGCTTGAGTACAAATTGGACGTCACTCGACGCTACAATATTAAGCTAATCAAGAGGATGCATCAATATGAAGTTGATATGGCAAGGTTGAATCATGAGAACGGAGAACTAGAAGAAGGACTGATAAGAACTAGGCTTAATTTAGAGACTCTCATCGATGATCTTAAAACTACTCAACAATCTGATTCAAGATATATGTTGGATATAATTGAGGAGATTAAGATGAGAAATTAAGCTTTGGAATCAAGTTTCAGTTTTTAATATATGTATAGTTTTCTTTATGTAACAAATAAGCTTGTCGTGTAAATATAAACGGAAAGTTTTCAATAAATAAAGAAGTGTGCTTTTGTTCTCAAAAGTATTGTTGTCTCAATTTCATTTCGCTTTCATCATTCGTATTATTAATCGTCATATATGAATTCCGAAAAATTTATCGAAAGAATTAGAAATTTTCCGTCATCTTATGATATGTTAAATTAATTCCAAACTCGAATGTATGAATATCTAAACAACAATATCATTTTTATCTAGTGTTACTTTGTTTGATAAAATGGCTCATACGAGATCACAACATCTGCAACAGTAAATATGACACTAGAAGAAATAAGGCAACTGGTTGCTGAGAGTGTGACTGCAACTTTGCAAGCACTAGCTGCCAATGTAGCTGGTACAAGTAATGGAAGTGCTTCACAAGAGAAATCCATGTGGCAAAGAAATGTACTTTCAAGGATTTCATGAATTGTTAGCCTTTTAACTATAAAGGATCTGAAGGAGGTGTTGGACTTATTCGCTGGTTCGAGAGAACTGAATTAGTATTTGTTCGCAGTGAGTGTGCTGAAGACTGTAAAGTGAAATTTGTTTCGGGTACACCGATAGAGGAAGCTTTGTCTTGGTCGAATGCTTATGCTCAACCCATCGTGATAGAACAAGCTTATCAGACTCCCTGGAGTGAATTTAAGAAACTGCTAATTAAGAAGTATATTCCTTGCAATGAGATTCGAAAAATGGAGGAGGAATTCTATAACCTAGCGGTGAAGGAAAATAATCTTAAAGCTTATATCCGAAGATTTCAGGAATTGGCATTATTATGTCCTAATATGGTGCCTAATACCAAAAAACTTAAGGAAGCTTTTATTAGAGGATTTCCCAGAAGTATTGAAGGAAATGTTACCGCCTCTAAACCTCAAACTTTAGAGGAAGTCATCACCATTACTCAAAAGTTAATGGATCAGGTAATAAGGTATACTCTTGTGCAAGCAATAGTTTATAATAAAAGGAAGTTTTATGATAGGAGGATCTTTCTCACTAATCATAATGTCCAAAATAATAACTACCACAATTATAACCAAGGCAATGATCGTCTTCAACAAAAAAAAAGACAAGATATTTCTAAAGTGTATGGTGTAACTTCAAGCTATGGTTATAGTGGAAGACTTCCCCTATGTCAAAGATGTGCCTTGCATCACACATGATATTGCACTATCAAGTGTTAGAACTGTGGCAAGATAGGACATCAAACGAGAAACTATAGAAGCAAAGGACCGGCTACTGGGAGTAATCAAATACCAGTAACTAAGATTTGCCATAATTGTAGAGAAAAAGACATGTTACAAATGAGTGCCGTAAAGAGCAATAGCCGAGGAAAAACTTATTTTCTAAACGATGCTCAACAAGATCAGAACACCATTACGGGAATGTTTCATCAAAATCAACGTCTGGTTAAAGTAATATTTGACTCAGGAGCTGATAGAAGTTTCATATCTTTTAAACTTGCTGCTAAGCTAGATATTCTGACTATTTCAATGAATACTAAGTATGATATAGAAATGGCCAATGGAAAAATAGTTAGCATAAATACCGTTATTCAAGGATGTATCATAACTTTATTATGTCAATCCTTTGAAATCGACCTTTTGCCAATTAAGCTTGGTAGTTTTGTCGTTGTTAATTCGGATGGATTAGTTATCTAAATACCATGCTAAAATCCTATGTGACGAGAAATCCGTTCATATTCCTATTAACGGAGAAGTTTTGATTGTCTACGGTGATCGAAGTAAAACTCGACTAAATCCCATATCGTGCCTAAAGACCAATAAGTACGTATCACGAGGTTGTCAAGTTTTCTTAGTACAAGTGGTATAGAAGAAGCAAGACGAGAAGCGACTTTAAGATATTCCAGTAGTTAAAGAATTTCTAGAAGTATTTCCCGAAGAATTACCAAGTTTGTCGCCTGTACGTCAAGTTGAATTCCAAATTGATTTGATTCCAGGAGTGACACTAGTTGCTAAAGCGCCTTATCGATTAGCACCTTCGGAAATGCAAGAGTTGTTAAGTCAAATTCAAGAATTAACTGATCGAGGCTTTATTCGACCATGTATATCGCCGTGGGGAGCTCCATTCTTATTTGTCAAAAATAAAGATGGATCATTTAGAATGTGTATCGATTATCGTGAGTTAAACAAACTTACTATAAAGAATCGTTACCCATTACCCAGAATCGACGATTTATTTGATAAACTTCAAGGATCGAGCGTATATTGGAAGATCGATTTACGTTCAGGTTATCATCAACTAAGAGTTAAGGAAGACGATTTTCCTAAAACTGCCTTCAGGATGCGATACGGATATTATGAATTTCAAGTAATGCCATTTGGTTTAACCAGTGCACCAGTTGTATTCATGGACCTCATGAACAGAGTGTGTAAGCCTTACTTGGATAAATTTGTAATCATGTTTATCGATGATATTCTTATCTACTCTCGTAATAGGGAAGAACATGCCAAACATCTTGGTATAATTCTAAAATTACTTAAGAAGGAGCAGTTGTATGCTAAGTTTTTGAAATATAAATTTTGGATCAATGTTGTGCAATTTCTAGGGCATGCTATTGATCGTATGTGGTATTCGCCAATATCTTGGTAATCTGACCAAGGAGCCAAGGTATTCGTGTGGATCCTGCAAATATTGAAGCAGTGAGACCCCCAAAATCAGGCAAGGAAACACATAGGCAACAAGGGGGTGCCACGTCATGGTACAAGAAACAATGAAATATTGTTGACACAAAGTTGACGTAATAAAAACATGTACATTACATCATAAAAATCAGAGTTTTTAAACAAATTTCCCATAGTTTTATAAGCGAAAAATCTATTATTTAAATAGGTTTGGTAACATATAGTTACAAGAATACAGAATAAACTTCTGATAACTTTTACCAAAACCAAAATTTAAAAAAAAGTATCACAGAAATCTCTAAGCTGCGATAATATCCTACGGGCTCCCATCCAAGCAAAATTTAGTATTATTACCTAAGATTAAACATGTAAAATCGTCAACACAAAGTTGAGTGATATTCATAGGTTTAGCAGTAAAGGTGTGGAACACAAGCATTCATTTGTAAAACAAGTAAATAGGAAAAATGGTTATGTACATTAACCATAGTCCGAAACCACTATTATTGCTAGTTAGTTCATAACCGAAGCTTAACATCAATGTAAGTTCCTCTAGGGAGTATTCAACCCAAATACTCAAGTAATAAATCAAATGTTAAATGCCTCAATGGTTAAACAACCGCAACATGGGACGGGGATAGTCAATCCCGATGGATCCACCCACAACATTTGCGCTTAGCACAAAGTACGGAAAATTCACGGTTCATGATCAAGAGAGGAAACTTAGGGGCTATTGACTAAAAGCAATAATATTAATGAAAAACTGTTGGAAATCATCAAGTTATGGATAGCATACAAGTTCTGGATATAGTTTTTAAATGGATGTGTTCCACCATGTAAAATCTCACCCCACGTTTAGAAACAATGTACAAGTAGTAAAAAGGGGCTATAAACTCACCTTAGCCATGAGGTAAGTGAATCACGGAACTCAGAAGCTGAGTAGAAACAGTAGTGGTAAGATGATCGTTGACGATATAGATGCCCGGTGAACACGAAAGCCGCAACCTACCAAATAAGGCGCGCACTTTGTTAATAATTGACTCAAGTATAAACCATACTTAGTAACATAAAACTCAAAATTACAAAACCATGACAAACACGAAAGAACAACAATGAAAGTGATACTACAATATCCTTCTATATGTTCACTTTATTAAACCACATTCTCGATAAAATCTGCCGACACATTCCACATGTACAAGCTCATTTCCCTTACTTAGACACGTCAAAAGTTTATGAAACGACTTGAGGAACTCACTGACTATCTAAAGAAAGTCCTTTAAAAAATTCGTCAAAAGTTTTTACTTCTAAGCCCTTCTGCCCGACACATCTTTGAATTACAAAAACCGGACGGTTTTACGAATTTGACTCATAAAACCATTTTGACCTCTCTATACAATTTCTTTTACAAAATCGACACTTGGGTTTGAAAATAGACTCACAACACTAGGTTTAGAAACTTAGAATAGCCCTTGAATCTTTTTAAAACTCATTTTATAGTCCCCGAGATTCGATCCAGATATCAACGACAACTTCGAATTGTGTTGGTACTCGTCTCCCGGTACACGAATAATCAAACTATCGTAACTTCCTCCTCGTTTTGAGTTAGAAGCTCTAATTTATATCAAAACGAAGCTAATGAAAAACTCTACAACACTATCTCATTAATAATACAACAACTTAATCATAAGACATCCAAAATGAGCCTTAAACCTACTGCCCTAAATCACCTCATCAAAACTCATACAATATCATCTTTTCAACCCATTTCAACCACTTTTCTACCATTTCAACCATCCTAATATTACCCATTTCCAATCCTAACACTTGCATATTACATATAAGAAAATCAAAATCAGAACTTCAAGTGTTTCTTCATCAAAACAACATGATCATAAGGAGATCATCATATGCATAATGATAAAACATCTCACCAACCCTAGCTCATAAGAAAATTTTGAAACTTGTTGCATGTGTGTATAATTGGTACAAAAAATTCACCTTTTTATTTCAAGAATGGGACTTGAATTAGATTTAGCTAAAACAAACTCAAAATCAAAATTTTCGGTGTTTTTGTTCTTGTTGTGGCTCACGTTATAGAAAGAAAAAGAGGGGAGAGAGTGGCTGATTTTTGTTTAACCATTTTTACTATGTTTTTTTTATAGTGGAAAAACCCTTTATAGTGGGGGTGAAGGGCTTGTTTTTCCAATTATGTAATCTTTTGGACTTAAAAACAATTAGCTAGTTAAAAAGTGTAAAATGATATTAGTCAAATTTAAAATATCCACGGGACTCGGGTTTCGTAAAAATACTTTTTCAAAAGTTAAAATTGTTAGCCTCAAAATATTGAGTCAAACAAGAATGCTCGGTCATATGTTTATTATGTATCGTATATTAGAACGTTGTAATAAGTAGTAGATTCGTCTTGTATTACAGGCTTAACATTAAGCTAAGGTTCATTCATAAGTAACCAAAACCCAAAAGGAAAGCCTGACACATTATCATATAGCCCATCATGCCACATGTAGGCAATGCTATATAAACCTCTCCTTGCATGTAAGGAGAGTTTGGTTGTCTCATTTTTCTCTTTTTCCCAATCTAATATTCACCAAGTTTCTCACACACTTCTCTCTACTTTCTCTCACTACTTTCTCTCTCTAGAATTCATCTGTTATCTACCTTTCTTTCTTGTTTAATCATCACAAATATATGGGACGACAATTGGTATCAATCACCATGGGGTAGCTTTGTGATTGATTGTTGTGTTTTTTGTGTGATTCGTATCATTTCATCTCCTAAACATCTCTCGAATTCAAATCTTTTTGTGTTTTTCGTGCTCTATATCTTGGTATTCATCTCTTACATAGTTGTGGTAGGGATTTGGTTGCTTTTGGTTGGTTAAAATCACGAATTTCTTGTCAAAAATCTCATTTTTTACCTAAAGTTTCGGAAAAGTACAAGCATTCCGACCGAATTCCATCGGAATAGGGTTTAATTTTCCGACAGTTATTCCGATAGCACTCCATCGGAAAAGGGTTTTAATATTCTAACCGTTATTCCGATTGTGTATTCCGATAGGTTATTCCGACAGTGATTCCGACAGCCTTATTCCGACAGCCTTATTCCAACAGCCTTATTCCGACAGTGATTCCGATAGGTATTTTGATACAACATTCCGATACTACATTCCGACAGTATTCCGATACTACATTCCGACAGTATTTCGATACCACATTCCGACAACAATCCGATAGCACATTCCGATGGACATTCCGATGACATGTTTAGCTAAATTTTGTTCGAGTAGACTTAGCCACTATCTAGACTAGTTTCGGAATATCGTTTACACGAAGATTAAAAAAAAAGAAAAAAAAGTTAAAATTTTTCCGTCAAGTAAATTCAAATTTTTTCCATACTAGTTTTAGGACATTTCTAGCTCGATTTCAAAATTTGGCGATTACAAAATTTTTTGGTCTACTGAAATTGTATATAATGCAGTTCGTTTTTCTCAGTTCTTGCTAATTGAAAGTCCAACCAATATCGGGTTTTTAACTGTTTTTGGTTGTTAATCTTTTTTGGATATTCTATTTGCTAATTCAACAAAGCCTTGCAAAAATGAAAAATATTACCTACTTATATGTAAAACATAGTGCACTTACCAAATTTTTATTCAAGTAATATTCAAAATGTAAATTTTAAACTAAAGGACTGAAAATGTAAATTCTAGGAAATTTAAATGCTTGTAATGAAAATTCTAACAAGTCTAGGGACTTAAAATGTAAATCAGTTAAACTAAAAGGATCAAAAATGTAAAACTAGTAACCAACTAACCAATTTGTAACAAAATTCCAAACTTACTAACTGATTCTAAACTAACTCAAAACTAAAAGGACTTATGTGTGAAAACCCTAAAAAAATTGAAGATTAGCCATGATTAGAAACTGCTCAAAACAACAAGGACCAAGATGCAATTTTAGAAACTTATTAAGCAAAAACGGGTTTGAAAGAAAAATAAGCTCGTCTGAGCTTATTACTGGACCAAATTGATTCAAACAAATTGCAAAACTCTTAAAATCCAAAATGAGCTACGTCTGTAAGAGGATTTTTACTGAAAATTCAAAATAAGCAAATAAGCACTTCAAGATAAGCCCAAAATAAGCTATAGAACAAACCAGACAAGCACAACTTAATTTTCTTGCCAAAACTGATTAAGCAACTCAAATGATGAACGGGAAATCAAATTAGAACGAATTTCATCAAGAAATAAGCTAGAAATTTGAATTAAGCTAAAATGTGCTTATCGTTGACCAAGCGTTGACCAATTATTTTGTCAAAAAGCTGAAACTCTCAAATTTCATGTAACACTATATTCTAAGTGGATTTGTGAAATAAAATGGCTAGGTTAATGAATAGAATCAAGAGATCTCAAAAAGCAGTTTCAAGTTACAGAAACTTGGCTTATCTCAGCCTTACTGAATTTTGCTTATTTCTCTTGGCTTATCGAAAACTGTATAGAATGCTTTTTAAAAAATAAAACTACATATTTTGGACTACAAATCAGAACAAGTTTGGCAAGATTTCATCAACAATCCAGTAAATGCCAGGCAAATCAAATTGAGAACTTTTTAAGAGCAAATCTGAATGAACATTAACCCACACTTTTTATTGCCATTTGCCTTTTTGATCAGTAATATGACTTGAAACTTGTTCAAAACACTTAGTAATGATCTAATGACTGAAATTGAGCTTAAAATTGCCAAGACTCAAAACTTGAAAACTCAATATTAGCTAGTACCAAACACTCCTTTAACTGAGATTAATGAGAACTTTCAAAGACTTTTAAAGAACTGATTTAGCTGAAGAAAAAGCTTTTGACTACCAAACTTGAGATTCAAAATGAGAGAGTTTAAGACTGCAAGCAAGCAATGAGAACAACTTTCACTCTATTAAGATACAAGAACTGAAAATGACTGAATTAAGGCTATGACTAGACACAATCCAAAATCTATAAGCAGTAAAACAAGATTAAGCTACAATCAAGTAAACTATCAAACAATCAGTCAACTAAACAACTTTGATCATGCATTCATCAACCTTTACACTAGGAAAAATAGCATGCCATTGACTTATTAAGTGGAACCAAAATCAGAACTTCAAAACCTTTTGTAGTAATCCATTGGGAAGAAGAGGAGTGCTGAACTCTCTTATCCTAGTGATAACCACCACCTTATCACTAGCTCAATCAATCAATCATAAAAAACAGCTACACATCTACTAAAATCATCATCATGGCATGAAAACTTCAAATAGGCTAAGGCTTGAACTGAAATCACAACAACAGCTACCAATCTTCTACAAATTCAGTTATAATCATTCAATGATCATAACAAACTCAATTCAGCAACACAATGATCAAGAAGGAGCAAGGAATGAATAGTAGAATGAATATGAAATTTGGCGGGAAAAGTAGAATTCAAATTTTTTTCATGGAAAGTTGTTACAAAGTTGTTGGAATGAAGCTAACTAACTAACTAACTCAAGAGTTTGTCAGACTCTTGAGTAGTTAAGCTAAAAAGGAAGAAAGTTGAAAGGAAAATGTAAAGTGTGTGTTTTTACAATTTTTAACTACTTGTTACAAATGAGGACTAGCAGGCTATTTATAGACATGAAGAGGAAGTTTGTTGGGATGATGACGTGTTGAGACCAATCCCAGGTCTCCACGTGGCATGATTCTGCAAAACTGATCTTCAAAGTATGAACACGAATTGGGGCTTTCTTCTAGGGTTGATTTCTTGTTAATTGGTTGTTACCATTGTGTTCGTCTCTCCAAAATAGGCACTTTTGATGTTTACAACTTTTCATGATTTTCAGTCTAGCTCAAAAACGATCCTGGTAATTTTTTAGTTGCTTGAAGAAGACACGTGGCAGGTTCTGAATGGTGGAAATAAGTTCACACGGATTGAACTATTTAGATTTGGTTATTTATTGTGGCGGCTGATAGTGGATATTAAATGCATATAGCTGGCAATCCGTGTGCACTCAATACTAGCTTCTCATTGGCTCAAACTTATATCACATGGATTGAACTTGTGAAACTTTCCAATTTTGGCAGTTTTAACCCTTGGACTTTGGCAGATTGCATTTAAAGGCTTGTATCTTCATTTCTTTGGCACTTTTAGTCCTTCAACTTCATCTTTGAGTAGAATTAGTCCTTTGACTTTGTTGACTTGATAGTTGACCAATTTTGACTTTGATCTTGACTTTGTTCAATATTTACACTTTAGTCCTTCAACTTTGGCAATTTGTCAAGATAGGTCCTTGTACTTCAATGTCTTGTCACTTTTGATCCTTCTTTATCTTTTTCATCTATTTAAGCTTGATTTTCCCTTGTTTGCTTGAAAATGTATCCTTTTACCTACACAAGTGTACACAAACACAAACATACCACATAATACTGTTTTTGCAAGATAAATTGGTATTTTGCTTCATGTTTTAGGGTTATTTGTTGATAAAAGGATATGAGTTTAAGCTCATATCAAATCCCCTACACTTGAACATTGTCATGTCCTCATGCAATTATATATATTTAAGCTCAAATTTACATTCTCCTAATAATTAATCCACCTTGGCCATATGAGATGCATCTACACTACTCTAAAGTACATGATGCATGATTTTGACTTTTAATAATGCAATGAACAAAATACAATTCTATCTATATCTTTTTGATTTTTCTTGAAATGGTTTTGATGGAATTAACTCATAAAGAATTCAATGGCTTAGATTAGGGCTTGGGTACCATGGACACTTATCACCCTCAAGTTTCACTTTCCCCATACCAAGCTTAAAAATTGAATCATTGCATTCACAAGTAAAAAGTGCATCAACTTATTCATGACAATTAAATGTGGAACCGGTTATTATTTGAGCAAATTGCTTGTAGGCAAATTTGTCATTTATTCAAGTGTGAAGTATAAGAAGTGTAAAATCCAAAAATAAGGAAGCACGGTTTTAATCCTAAGTAATCCTCTTATACATTACTTGAAAAACCGCTCACAATTAATACAAGTCCGTTTCAAGAATAATAAGTCATTCGCCTTATGTGTAAAATCCTCATGTCATGCTTTCATAAGTAGCTACACACTCGCTAAGGAAAGAAAAATAAAACTCACGCAGTAATTTACATCCGCCATCTTTTTGAGACTTTGGATCTTCAACCTCGCAACCCGTCAAGGTAATATTGGAACTCAATAGTCACTATAATTAACACCACACTGCCCCTCTTGGGAGTCTTGTATTATTTTTTTTATTTCTTTTCTTTTTTTTTAGCCACTCATATTTTTTTTCATAAGCCGCTCTTATTTTTCTTTATTCCTCACAAAGAAAGTTGAAAAGAATAAAAGGAAAAACACCCGCTAAATATTGAGCATGACATAAGTCTAGTACACATAAAACGTACTAACTTAGAATGTTAAGACGTACTCATATCAACCATGAATGATTAGTCAAAAATGCATAAGATATTACAAACTAATTAAAACCGTACTTGATTATTTATTAACAATTATATACATGCGAAGAAAATAGAGGTAAAGAAGAGAAGGGTTTAGCCACAAGTAATTATCATGAAGTTTATCTAGCCCTTTTACACTTGCTTCAACTCTATCATTTCCCATTCTCCACAAATTTAAAATCTCAAATAATGAAATTGGTGGATGCTTAGCCTAATAGACCATCGAAGGACTACATGGTTAAGGATACTAGCTAGAGAATGCTAAATAAGCAAACTCGGGTTGAGTCAAAATATCCATGGCGGGCCTAATATGTCAAAGAAATCTAAACTTGTTAAAACCATGTTTTATTATATTTTTTCTTTTTATATATTTTGATGAAAAATAAAGAAGAAATATATACAATGCAAATGTGTTATGCAAAATGAAAAATGATTGATGCAAAAATTATGAATGCATATTTTTGTTGGCCAAAGTAGATCAAAAAGTTGAAAAATGTTGAAAAATCAATTTTCCATGTTATCATGCAAGACAATGGCAAGTTCTAGGTAAGGTCACTTCGATAGAAGACCCCCTACACTTAAGCTAAACATTGTCCTCAATGTTTAAGAGCATGGAAGTATAAAAACTTCCCCTACACTTATGACAATGAATAGACTTTGCTTAACCCAAGTTAAGGAAATGACAACTATTAGTGAAATCATGTTTAAGCACAAGGTGTCAATGAAAAATCACTATAGTAACGAAGTGAACCGGATACAAGGGCCTCCTCCATAAGCTCCAAAGCATGAGATGAGTGAGCAACCCTACAAACAATCATGAAGACAAAAGAAGGTCTCCCCTACACTTATCTCCAAGTCTATACCTTTATTTCTAACCTACAACACTCTAAACCTAGTTATACGATGCTTGAGTTAATGAGTCTCTAGCTCGACTCGTCCCTCAATGAATTAATTCATGGGGAAAATAGGGATCTCTTGGACCATTTCAACGGAAATGTCCTCCCCAAAGTAATGCTTAACACGGTGACCATTCACTTTAAAATTTGGACCATCGGGTTGTGACAACTCAAGAGTTCCATTTGGAAACACTTGAGCAATAGTGAATGGACCGGACCATCTCGACTTAAGCTTGCCCGCAAAAAGTTTCAATCTTGAGTTAAAGAGGAGAACCGGCTCTCCAACTTTGAACTCACGATTCTTGATCTTAGCATCATGCAATTTCTTAGTCTTTTCCTTGTAAAGCAAAGAATTTTCATAGGCATTGGCTCTCAATTCATCCATCTCATTGAGTTGATCTTTCCTATGTGAACCGACTTGGTTTAAATCAAAGTTAGCCCATTTGAGAGCCCAAGATGCCTTATGTTCTAGCTCGAATGGGAGGTGGCACGCTTTTCCATAGACAAGCCTATAAGGAGTACAACCAATTGGTGTTTTAAACGCCATCCTAAACGCCCACAAAGCATCATCAAGCTTATCCGACCAAGAAGCTCGATGCTCTCCCATCGTTCTCTCTAAAATTCTCTTTAAACCACGATTTGTGACCTCGGTTTGACCATTTGTTTGAGGATGATACGCGGTAGAAAGTCTATGATTCACTCCATATTTCTTCATAACTCTCGTGAATTGATCATTACAAAAGTGCGTACCACGATCACTTATGATGGCCCGAGGTACACCAAATCTAGCAAACAATTGTTTCAAAAACTTCACAACAACTCTAGCATCATTGGTAGGTAAGGCTTTAGCCTCCACCCATTTGGACACATAATCCACCGCCACAAGTATATACTTGTTTCCCTTAGAGGATGGAAAAGGTCCCATGAAATCAATGCCCCATACATCAAATATCTCACACTCTTGGATAAAATTTTGTGGCATCTCATCACGTTGTGTAATTTTTCCTTGTCTTTGACACACATCACAAAATTTCACCATTTCATGGGCATCTTTGTAAATAGAAGGCCAATAGTAACCCGAATCAAAGACTTTCTTGGCGGTGTAGTTAGGCCCAAAGTGTCCACCCGTAGGTCCTTTATGACACGCCTCTAAGATCTTAAATGCCTCGGGCCCATCTACACACCGTCTAATGATTTGGTCCGCACATTGCCTAAAAAGATATGGATCATCCCAAAAGTAATACTTAACTTCCTTAAGAAACTTCTTCTTTTGTTGATAAGTAAGACCCTCAATAAGCACATTTCCCACAAGATAGTTTGCGATATCCGCAAACCAAGGAGTGGCATCCTCTTGGGAAGAGATAGACATGAGCTCCTCTAATGTAAAGGATTCATTGATTTCTTGGTGTGGTAAATCTCCTTGAAAAGGATGCTCAAGTCTACTCAAGTGATCCGCCGCTAAATTCTCGGCCCCTTTCTTATCACGAATCTCTATCTTAAACTCTTGAAGCAACAAAACCCATCTCAAAAGCCTAGGCTTAGCATCTTGTTTGGTCATAAGATACTTGAGAGCGGAATGATCCGTATACACTATGGTTATGGAAAGCACAAGATATGGTCTAAACTTCTCAAAAGCATATACTATAGCAAGCAACTCTTTTTCCGTGGTAGTGTAATGAAGTTGTGCACCGGTCATGGTTTTACTCACATAGTGTATAGGTTGAAAATGCTTATTAACTCTTTGTCCTAAGACGGCCCCCACCGCATAATCACTAGTGTCACACATAAGCTCAAAAGGTAATTCCCAATTTGGAGAAACCAAAACGGGAGCCTTAGTCAATTTTTCCTTAAGAATCTCAAAAGAGTCTAAACAATCTTGATTAAAAATGAAAGGAGCCTCTTTCTCCAAGAGGTGAGTCATCGGTCTAGCTATCTTAGAAAAGTTTTGTATAAAGCGCCTATAAAATCCCGCATGACCTAAGAAACTCCTCACACCTTTAACCGAGGTGGGTGGGGGAAGCTTAGCAATCACATCAATTTTAGCTCGATCAACTTCTAATCCCTTGTTGGATATCTTGTGGCCTAAAACAATCCCCTCTTTCACCATAAAGTGACATTTCTCCCAATTAAGCACCAAACGTGTTTCCACACAACGCTTAAGCATCCTTTCAAGATTGGTGAGACATGAGCTAAATGAATTTCCAAAGACGGAAAAGTCATCCATAAAAACCTCCATGGTTTGCTCTATCATGTCATGGAAAATCGCCATCATGCACCTTTGAAACGTCCCCGGTGCATTACATAAGCCAAAAGGCATCCTCTTGTAAGCAAATGTACCGTAGGGACAAGTGAATGTGGTCTTTTCTTGATCCTTAGGGTCAATGGGTATTTGAAAATAACCCGAAAAGCCATCAAGAAAACAATAGTACTCATTTCCCACTAAACGTTCAAGCATTTGATCCATAAAGGGAAGCGGGAAATGGTCTTTCCTAGTTGCCTCATTGAGTTTTCTATAATCAATGCAAACTCTCCAACCGGTCACAAGTCTCGTGGAAATAAGTTCATTGTTCTCATTAGGTACCACGGTGATTCCACCCTTCTTTGGAACACAATGAACCGGGCTAACCCATGGAGAGTCGGAAATGGGGTAAATCATACCCGCATCTAAGAGTTTAATCACTTCCTTCTTAATAACCTCATGGATTTTTGGGTTAACTCTCCTTTGGTTTTGAATGGCGGGTTTATAGTCATCCTCCATAAGGATTTTGTGTGTACAAAAATGTGGATCAATTCCTCTTATGTCGGATATTTTCCATGCTAAAGCTTTCTTATGTTTCTTAAGAACTTCAATAAGTTGCTCCTTCTCATCCTCTTTCAACTCTTTAGCAATGATCACCGGTAATTGGTCTTTTCCCTCTAAGAAAGCATACTCTAAGTAGGATGGAAGGTCCTTAAGTTCAATAAGAGGTGGACTCTCTATGGAAGGTTTTACTATGGAAGGTTCCTCAATGGTAATCTCTTGTGGAATAGGAGAAGGAATAGGGTCCTCATTGAGCAACTTTTGGATTGTAAGAATATCTTCTTCCCAATTGATGGGAGAATCATCATCACCAAGAAAGTTTGACTCAAATTCCTCCAAGAGGAAATCACTCTCTCCAAAAGGTGTTAAAGAGGGAGCAATTGAGGCCACGGTTTCAACATGGGGCATCTCATCACTAGTACTCTTACAAGCATCATGAAAGTGTTCATTACACACTTCATCTAGCACATCAACAATGTTAATAGTCTCACAAGGTCTAGACTCCTTAACCTCTTTCCTATCACAAACTTTCCCTAACTTAAACACCACTCTCTCATCTTCTACTCTCATAATTAATTCTCCTTCCGCCACATCTATCAAAGTACGACCCGTTCTCAAAAACGGTCTACCAACAATCAAAGGCACTCTAGGATCCATGTCATAATCGACCACTACAAAGTCGTCCGGAAATGTAAACTTATCCACACCTACAAACACATCCTCCGCTATACCTACGGGGTGAGCTATGGTTCAGTTGGCTATTTCAAGAGTCATCCTAGTTGGAGTGAGCTCGGGAAGAGATAGTTGTTTCCAAACCGATAAAGGCATGAGGTTTATGCTTGCCCCTAGATCTGCCAAAGTCATGTATTTTTCAACACCGGGAAAATTACAAGGTATCAAGAAACACCCCGGATCTCCAAGTTTTGTTGGTAAGGTTTTAAGTAACACCGCAGAACAATTTTCATTAAGGGATGTGTTGGGCAAATCAACCAATTTTTCTTTGTTTGAGAGCAAATCCTTGAACATCTTAGCAAACTTTGGCATATAAGCAAGAGATTCCGCAAATGATATATTGATGTTGAGTTGGTTGAACATCCTTAAGAAATTGGAGACTTGGATGTCATCCTTGTTCTTTAACTTGTCCTTTTTCAACCTTGAAGGATATGGAAGAGTAGGTTTTGGTGTAGGTGGCATAGGTGTTGTAGTGGAAGATTTGTCTTTGTTAGCTTCTTCATTGGGAAGTGTGGAAGGTAAAGGAGAAGTATGAAGAGGTTGAGAAGGTGTGTTTGAGTGCATAGGAGCATTTCGAGGAGGTGAAGTAGAAATAGAAGGCTTGTCACAAGTAGGAGCACAAGTGGGTTGAACAATAGTAGGTTTAGGAGGTAAAGGATCCTTTGTTGTTGTTCCACTCCTTGTTGTAATGGCATTGACATTGGCCCTTGGATTTGTTTGTGTGTTGGAAGGTAAAGCCCCTTGTGGTCTTTGATTTAATGCCATTAAAACCTTATTCATTTGGTCATTCATTTTCTTCTCCATAGCTTGAAACTTCCTTTCATTCTCTTGATTCATTTTTTGCAAGAAATCCATTGTGTGATAATCTTGTGGCACATAACCTTGAAAACCTTGAGGTTGGAAAGGTAAAGGTTGGGCATTAAATCCTTGATTTGGTGGATAAAAGGTATTTGCTTGAGGTTGAAATTGATTTGGTGCCTTGTAGTTATTTCCTTGATAAGGTGGTCTTTGCCCTTGATTCCTTGGTAAAATTTGAGGGGGATTTTGTTGAATTTGGGTGGGTGGTTGAGGTGGGAATCCGGGTGGAGTAAGGTAATTTTGGGATTTGTAAGAAAGGTTATTTGGATTGATATTTGGCTTGAAGTGTTCACGATGTTCCTCTTGGTAAGTATGGCATTCTCCTTGATACACTTGCACCTTATCACATTGTTCATAAGAATGGGGACCTCCACAAGTAACACAAGAAAGGGCAATGGCATTCACATTATTTGAAAAATTGTTCAATGACATGGTCTTAAAAGCTTGAATCATTTCTTGGTGTCCTTGTTTGACTTGTTGAAGGATCTCTTGTTGAAATTTGAGGAGTTGGTTATCACAAGGATTTTGAGAATTGTTTTGGATAACATGAACCCTTTCTTCAAATTGATTGTTTGTTTGAACCATCGCTTTAGTCTCAATGATGTCCAAAGCCTCTTGGTAGGTTTTAAGAAGAATATTCCCTCCCACGGAAGCATTGAGTGAATCTTGGTGGTGAGATTTAAGGCCATTATAGAAGATATTGATTTGGTGAACATCATCCAATCCATGATTAGGGCATCTCCTCAATAACTCACTATACTCTTCCCAAGCATCACTAAAGGATTGACTAGGTTTTTGTTGAAAGCCTATAATTAAAGTCCTCAAAGCCATAGTCTTATGTGGAGGAAAGAACTTGTTCAAAAACTTAGTGGTGAAACCATCCCATGTGGTGATACTATCGGGTGGTTGGGTGTCTAACCAATGCTTAGCGAGTCCCTCTAGGGAAAATGACACTAACATCATCCTAATAACCTCATGTGGAACTCCATTATGCTTAATGGTATTGTAAAGAGAAAGGAATCTCTTAAGGTGAGCATGAGGATCCTCATTCTTGTTACCATAGAAAGGTGATTGTGAAACCATAGTGATCATAGATGTATGTAGCTCAAATGTGTTTGCGGGAAAGTCGGGAATCTTAATAGCACTAGTATATCCATGAATATTGGTTTGCATACGTTCCAACAAAGAACGATTATCAATAGCCATGGCTTCTTGTGGTGGAGGAGTCAAAGCACGATTCTCGTGATCGGCTTGGTGGACGGTGGTGGTCTTACTCTTTCTCTTTTTCTTCCTTTTCGGAGGAAGAGGTTGTACACCAATCGGTATTTGTGCACGCCCGCGAGTGAGCATGCAACTCAAAATGAGGAATGAGAGAGAAGCTCTCGTGTGACTTTGAAGAGAAATGGATTATCCTCTTCGAGTTTCAATATTAAATATCCACAAGAAAATAACAATATACTTATGTACTACTTGGGTGCAAGACCCCCAATGAAGCCTTCCTTCTTAGAATACTTACAAGTGAACGGGGGGTTAGGTGGCGCGAAGCACTTAAGTACCTATTGACCCTTAGATGGCATTTTATAGCACATCGCCTTTCTATTCACTTAAATGTTCGTATTCTTCGAATTGTTGCTTATTGAGAGTATTTATCTATTCTTGCTTTATTTTGTTTGATCGATACACGTGTCAAGGACCGGAACGTCCCTCAACACGGTGTATTGCCTTGGCAATACTTATGGAGAATATGTAGATTGGTTGTTCTTATACGTATACGTATTTACTTATAATAATATATGGAAAATATTTTTGTATTTATGAGTTTCTTAAGAGAAAATACTATATGTACATAAAAACCGAGAGAATCCAATAATATATATTTTTGGGTGCAATCTCTTAGGAAAAAGATTGCTTTTTGCATTTTTTAATTTTTTTGGTCAATTCTTTAGGAAAAGAATTGTTTTGTTAAATTTTTAGTTTTTATATATTTTTATATTTTTGATTTTTTATTTGTTTTTGATTTATGATACGTAAAAATAACGTTCACAAGGTGAACGGATCCCAAAAGCCAATGAAAACCGTCAATCGATAGTCTCTCGTAAAGTCAAAGAACCGGCAGCGGCGCCATTTGAAATTGTATATAATGCAGTTCGTTTTTCTCAGTTCTTGCTAATTGAAAGTCCAACCAATATCGGGTTTTTAACTGTTTTTGGTTGTTAATCTTTTTTGGATATTCTATTTGCTAATTCAAGCCTTGCAAAAATGAAAAATATTACCTACTTATATGTAAAACATAGTGCACTTACCAAATTTTTATTCAAGTAAAATTCAAAATGTAAATTTTTAAACTAAAGGACTGAAAATGTAAATTCTAGGAAATTTAAATGCTTGTAATGAAAATTCTAACAAGTCTAGGGACTTAAAATGCAAATCAGTTAAACTAAAAGGATCAAAAATGTAAAACTAGTAACCAACTAACCAATTTGTAACAAAATTCCAAACTTACTAACTGATTCTAAACTAACTCAAAACTAAAAGGACTTATGTGTGAAAACCCTAAAAAAATTGAAGATTAGCCATGATTAGAAACTGCTCAAAACAACAAGGACCAAGATGCAATTTTAGAAACTTATTAAGCAAAAACGGGTTTAAAAGAAAAATAAGCTCGTTTGAGCTTATTATTGGACCAAATTGATTCAAACAAATTGCAAAACTCTTAAAATCCAAAATGAGCTACGTCTGTAAGAGGATTTTTACTGAAAATTCAAGATAAGCAAATAAGCACTTCAAGATAAGCCCAAAATAAGCTATAGAACAAACCAGACAAGCACAACTTAATTTTCTTGCCAAAACTGATTAAGCAACTCAAATGATGAACGGGAAATCAAATTAGAACGAATTTCATCAAGAAATAAGCTAGAAATTTGAATTAAGCTAAAATGTGCTTATCGTTGACCAAGCGTTGACCAATTATTTTGTCAAAAAGTTGAAACTCTCAAATTTCATGTAACACTATATTCTAAGTGGATTTGTGAAATAAAATGGCTAGGTTAATGAATAGAATCAAGAGATCTCAAAAAGCAGTTTCAAGTTACAGAAACTTGGCTTATCTCAGCCTTACTGAATTTTGCTTATTTCTCTTGGCTTATCGAAAACTGTATAGAATGCTTTTGGAATATGAAACTACATATTTTGGACTACAAATTAGAACAAGTTTGGCAAGATTTCATCAACAATCCAGTAAATGCCAGGCAAATCAAATTGAGAACTTTTTAAGAGCAAATCTGAATGAACATTAACCCACACTTTTTATTGCCATTTGCCTTATTGATCAGTAATATGACTTGAAACTTGTTCAAAACACTTAGTAATGATCTAATGACTGAAATTGAGCTTAAAATTGCCAAGACTCAAAACTTGAAAACTCAATATTAGCTAGTACCAAACACTCCTTTAACTGAGATTAATGAGAACTTTCAAAGACTTTTAAAGAACTGATTTAGCTGAAGAAAAAACTTTTGACTACCAAACTTGAGATTCAAAATGAGAGAGTTTAAGACTGCAAGCAAGCAATGAGAACAACTTTCACTCTATTAAGATACAAGAACTGAAAATGACTGAATTAAGGCTATGACTAGACACAATCCAAAATCTATAAGCAGTAAAAAAGATTAAGCTACAATCAAGTAAACTATCAAACAATCAGTCAACTAAACAACTTTGATCATGCATTCATCAACCTTTACACTAGGAAAAATAGCATGCCATTGAGTTATTAAGTGGAACCAAAATCCGAACTTCAAAACCTTTTGTAGTAATCCATTGGGAAGAAGAGGAGTGCTGAACTCTCTTATCCTAGTGATAACCACCACCTTATCACTAGCTCAATCAATCAATCATCAAAAACAGCTACACATCTACTAAAATCATCATCATGGCATGAAAACTTCAAATAGGCTAAGGCTTGAACTGAAATCACAACAACAGCTACCAATCTTCTTTAAAGTCAGTTATGATCATTCAATGATCATAACAAACTCAATTCAGCAACACAATGATTAAGAAGGAGCAAGGAATGAACAGTAGAATGAATATGAAATTTGGCGGGAAAAGTAGAATTCAAATTTTATTCATGGAAAGTTGTTACAAAGTTGTTGGAATGAAGCTAACTAACTAACTAACTCAAGAGTTTGTTAGACTCTTGAGTAGTTAAGAAGGAAGTGATTAAACTCTTAGATGTGGGTTTGATTTACCCCATTTCTGACTCTCCATGGGTTAGCCCGGTTCATTGTGTTCCAAAGAAGGGTGGAATCACCGTGGTACCTAATGAGAACAATGAGCTTATTCCCACGAGACTTGTGACCGGTTGGAGAGTTTGCATTGATTATAGAAAACTCAATGAGGCAACTAGGAAAGACCATTTCCCGCTTCCCTTTATGGATCAAATGCTTGAACGCTTAGCGGGAAATGAGTACTATTGTTTTCTTGATGGCTTTTCGGGTTATTTTCAAATACCCATTGACCCTAAGGATCAAGAAAAGACCACATTCACTTGTCCCTACGGTACATTTGCTTACAAGAGGATGCCTTTTGGCTTATGTAATGCATCGGGGACGTTTCAAAGGTGCATGATGACGATTTTCCATGACATGATAGAGAAAACCATGGAGGTTTTTATGGATGACTTTTCCGTATTTGGAAATTCATTTAGCTCATGTCTCACCAATCTTGAAAGGATGCTTAAGCGTTGTGAGGAAACACGTTTGGTGCTTAATTGATAGAAATGTCACTTTATGGTAAAAGAGGGGATTGTTTTAGGCCACAAGATATCCAACAAGGGATTAGAAGTTGATCGAGCTAAAATTGATGTGATTGCTAAGCTTCCCCCACCCACCTCGGTTAAAGGTGTGAGGAGTTTCTTAGGTCATGCGGGATTTTATAGGCGCTTTATACAAGACTTTTCTAAGATAGCTAGACCGATGACTCACCTCTTGGAGAAAGAGGCTCCTTTCATTTTTAATCAAGATTGTTTAGACTCTTTTGAGATTCTTAAGGAAAAATTGACTACGGCTCCCGTTTTGGTTTCTCCAAATTGGGAATTACCTTTTGAGCTTATGTGTGACGCTAGTGATTATGCGGTGGGGGCCGTCTTAGGACAAAGAGTTAATAAGCATTTTCAACCTATACACTATGCGAGTAAAACCATGACCGGTGCACAACTTCATTACACTACCACGGAAAAAGAGTTGCTTGCTATAGTATATGCTTTTGAGAAGTTTAGACCATATCTTGTGCTTTCCAAAACCATAGTGTATACGGATCATTCCGCTCTCAATTATCTTATGACCAAACAAGATGCTAAGCCTAGGCTTTTGAGATGGGTTTTGTTGCTTCAAGAGTTTAAGATAGAGATTCGTGATAAGAAAGGGGCCGAGAATTTAGCGGCGGATCACTTGAGTAGACTTGAGCATCCTTTTCAAGGAGATTTACCACACCAAGAAATCAATGAATCCTTTCCATTAGAGGAGCTCATGTCTATCTCTTCCCAAGAGGATGCCACTTCTTGGTTTGCGGATATCGCAAACTATCTTGTGGGAAATGTGCTTATTGAGGGTCTTACTTATCAACAAAAGAAGAAGTTTCTTAAGGAAGTTAAGTATTACTATTGGGATGATCCATATCTTTTTAGGCAATGTGCGGACCAAATCATTAGACGGTGTGTAGATGGGCCCGAGGCATTTAAGATCTTAGAGGCGTGTCATAAAGGACCTACGGGTGGACACTTTGGGCCTAACTACACCGCCAAGAAAGTCTTTGATTCGGGTTATTATTGGCCTTCTATTTACAAAGATGCCCATGAAATGGTGAAATTTTGTGATGTGTGTCAAAGACAAGGAAAAATTACACAACGTGATGAGGTGCCACAAAATTTTATCCAAGAGTGTGAGATATTTGATGTATGGGTGATATGTGTGAAAACACACATCTTTTCTACCACTTAATTACAATAATAACCAGACCAAAACGTGTATTTTATGTCTTTTATGTCGGAATTATGCGTGGTTTGTGTTTTTGTTGTGATTTAGGACGAAAAGGTGAAAAGTGGAGAAAACATGGGAATTCACGGGCATTTACGGACTTTTATTGAAGAAAAGGATGAAAGACGAAGTCAAGAAGTCAAAAGTGCAAAAAGAACGGAAGTCCAAGACCAATTCTGAAGATTTATCAAAGAAAAAGTCAAAAGACGGACGTTTACTTAAAGCCGAGGAACTCAAGTCTTATTTATCGTAGAATTAAAAGACGAGTCCAAAGAAATCCCGAGCCAAAAGTCATCACATTCCAAGTTTAACAAAAAGATTAATAAGGAAGGACTTGATGGCGCAATTAAGAAGAAAGGAAGGAGAGGAGGAAGCTTCCTCTAACCATCCCTTAATCACCTATAAATACCCCTCTTATTCATTCATTTAGTTTTGTTGGCTAATGGTGACAAGTAGACCTTCCACCATTTAAATACTTGTCATTTACTTTTCTTGTCAATTTAAATTCATGTTATGCACCTTAATTACCATTTAATTCCAAGTAAGTTTTCATTTTAATTCTTGTCAAATCTTTACTTTATCTTGTCAATCTCTTATCTACCTTTCTTAATCTTTGATTTGTTAAGTTTATGTTTATGCTCATGCTTTTATTTTGATCCAAAGTGGTTTTTGATTATTGTGGTTAAAGTTGTTTGATTTCATGTTTTTAATTGTTTGTTGATGTTTATCTGATGATTCGTTACTATTTATAATTATCTGTGAGTTTGATTTTGGTTAAATTGTTATTTTCTTGCTGCTACTGTTTCCCTTGTTCTTCGGGAAGTTTGTTCTGTGTTTCTGATCTTTCAGGGTGAAAACTTCCGAATCAAGACAAGGGAGTTTGTTCATTCGAAACTTCCAAAGTCCCGAATCAAGTGTTCATCCGGAAGTTTTAAGATCAACAAAAGTTCCGAGCCAAGCTTGTTCATCCGGAACATTCAAAGTTCTGGACGAAGGAAAACTTCCGAACCAATTGTCATTCATTCGGAACTTCAAAAGTTCCGAACCAGTAAGCTTCATTCGGAACTCAAAAGTTCTGGATCAAGCACTGTTCATTCGGAACTTCAAAAGTTCCGGATCAACGATCATTCATTCGGAAGTTCCCAAAGTTCCGAACCAAGGCTGTTCATTCGGAACTTAAAAGTTCCGAATAAACTTCCGAATCAAGGGACTAGTTCCGGGTCAGTGTTTGTTCATTCGGAAGTTTTAAACTTCCGAATGAACAAACACTGACCCGGAACTAGTCCCTTGATTCTGAAGTTTATTCAGAACTTTTAAGTTCCGAATGAACAGCCTTGGTTCGGAACTTTGGGAACTTCCGAATGAATGATCGTTGATCCGGAACTTTTGAAGTTCCGAATGAACAGTGCTTGATCCAGAACTTTTGAGTTCCGAATGAAGCTTACTGGTTCGGAACTTTTGAAGTTCCGAATGAATGACAATTGGCTCGGAAGTTTTCCTTCGTCCGGAACTTTGAATGTTCCGGATGAACAAGCTTGGCTCGGAACTTTTGTTGATCTTAAAACTTCCGGATGAACACTTGATTCGGAACTTTGGAAGTTCCGAATGAACAAACTCCCTTGTCTTGATTCGGAAGTTTTCACCCTGAAAGATCAGAAACACAGAACAAACTTCCCGAAGAACAAGGGAAACAGTAGCAGCAAGAAAATAACAATTTAACCAAAATCAAACTCACAGATAATTATAAATAGTAACGAATCATCAGATAAACATCAACAAACAATTAAAAACATGAAATCAAACAACTTTAACCACAATAATCAAAAACCACTTTGGATCAAAATAAAAGCATGAGCATAAACATAAACTTAACAAATCAAAGATTAAGAAAGGTAGATAAGAGATTGACAAGATAAAGTAAAGATTTGACAAGAATTAAAATGAAAACTTACTTGGAATTAAATGGTAATTAAGGTGCATAACATGAATTTAAATTGACAAGAAAAGTATATGACAAGTATTTAAATGGTGGAAGGTCTAATTGTCACCATTAGCCAACAAAACTAAATGAATGAATAAGAGGGGTATTTATAGGTGATTAAGGGATGGTTAGAGGAAGCTTCCTCCTCTCCTTCCTTTCTTCTTAATTGCGCCATCAAGTCCTTCCTTATTAATCTTTTGGTTAAACTTGGAATGTGATGACTTTTGGCTCGGGATTTCTTTGGACTCGTCTTTTAATTCTACGATAAATAAGACTTGAGTTCCTCGGCTTTAAGTAAACTTCCGTCTTTTGACTTTTTCTTTGATAAATCTTCAGAATTGGTCTTGGACTTCCGTTCTTTTTGCACTTTTGACTTCTTGACTTCGTCTTTCATCCTTTTCTTCAATAAAAGTCCGTAAATGCCCGTGAATTCCCGTGTTTTCTCCACTTTTCACCTTTTCGTCCTAAATCACAACAAAAACACAAACCACGCATAATTCCGACATAAAAGACATAAAATATACGTTTTGGTCTGGTTATTATTGTAATTAAGTGGTAGAAAAGATGTGTGTTTTCACACATATCAAATCCCCTACACTTGACCATTGCAATGTCCTCATGCAATGCATTAGTTACAAAGCAAGATTACACTTTTCATCATAATCAATCCACGTTGGCCTTTATTAAAGAGATAGAAACTATAAACATTCAAAGTAAAGAAATCAAAAGTATACCTTGGGTTTTGAAATTGTCATGAATAATCATCATCCTCAACTTTTCACTTTCTCCAAAGCAAGCTTAAAAACGAGATCATTGTTATTATAAGTTAGTAAACTAACACGAACTCATGTGGGCCAATTACTCACTTAGACTCCCTTATTCCTATGGGTATCTCTTATATTTTATTGTTTGTCTTGAATGATCATGAGGATTCATTTTTGACTTATTTCGATAGTTATTTAGTCTGAAAATAAAGTGCACGATTTAATCAATAGTTAGCTAAAGGACCAAATCTTTTAAAACTGCTTCTCGGGACCTCATAAAGTTCATATCTTGGCATAACTCGCTTCACGATTTGAGACCTTTCTCGGACCGATATTTGGCAGCGACTTCATACTTCAAATCTTGAGAGACGTTCATGAAATAATGGTCTTCTCTTTATAATTGGAATTTCTTCACTTGGAATTTTGAGAGATTCTTCATATTTGGACCACGACTTCTTCATTTTTCTCCAATCTTTATTTTGGACTTCGATATACAACGATCCGCATCCTTTTATGACTTGGATCTATTTATCCTCATACCTTGTTAGGGTCTTTTCGGATACACTTCTCCATGGCTTTTGGGGAGTTTTTGCTTTTCGTCGTGTGTCTCGATCCTTCATATTGATTTTCGATTAATGATTCTTCGCATCACTTTGGATCTTTAGCAACAAAATGTAGCCCTCATGCCTTGTTAGGGCCTTTTCGGACTCGTCAATCTTCGCATCCCGCTTCAATAAGTTATGCCTTGGCTATGAACTCTAATTCATACCGAGCAACTTTTAAACGATCTGGGGCTAGAAGCTAAGTAACTTTTCAAATCGTACAACCTTATTTATTAGCAGATAAATTATTAAGCAAGCGATGGGAGAATAGGCTCATAATTAACTCACATAAATTCACGAAAGAATACCGGACTTATAATTGGCTCTATCATCTCTCGTTCTCCACAGTTTAAAATCTCAAGTAATGAGACTCGTGGATACTTAGCCTATTAAATCAAAGTTTTGGGTTTTCGAATCGCCTATAGGATCTTGCAAATTCTTAGACTCTTTCAAGTTTAGAAATCGCATCTTAAAGTTCCCTTGATAAACGACTCTCTAGGATCAATTATAGGAACTTGCGAAAAGTTCTTGTTCTTAACCCGTGAGAGTTAAGACTTTCGCGTTTTATAGCTCCCTATATAAAAGCCTAACAAAACTTGACTTAAACACGTTAAGGATACTAGCTAGAGTAAACTCGTATTGAGTCAAAAGATTCGCAACGTTTGAAAATTAAAACCACTTATTAAACATTTATTCTAGCAAAGAAAGAAAATAACTATACAATGGAAAAGCTAATAGGCCAAAATAGATCAAAAATTTTGAAAAATGTCAAAAAATTGATTTTCCGGTTAAAATGAGGACAAATACAAGGAAAAGAACACTCAACTTCGATAGAAGTCCCCCCTACACTTAAGATTAACATTGTCCTCAATGTTTAAGCATGTGGGAGTAAACTCCCCTACACTTAGGACATTGTGCATGTTGTTTAAATCTTGTTAAGGAAAAGACAACTAAAGAGATTCCTATTTTAATATTGAGAAAATATAAAATAGTGAATCGAAAAGAGTTTAGGATAGAACCGGGAAGAAGTAGAACACGGAATCACGGGTCGTCAAGAATCATCAAGAGTGGATCATTGAAACTCGAATCCCTGATTAAGAAGTGAGGAGAGGTAATAGCAAACCAAAGGGTCCCCCCTACACTTATGATATAGAAAGCGGAAAGATAGATGCATGGGTTGCCTCCCAAGAAGCGCTTGGTTTTTGTTAACCGAGTCGTGAGCCTGACTCGACCTTGATCATCAACGGAATTAGCATGAAACATATCCACCAGGATCAAAGACATAGTTTTCATCCATCAATAAGCAAGAGCTTAAGGCGAACAAGGCAAGCCAAAAGAGCAGTGGCAAGGTTCCCTTAAGCAGCGATGGAGCATGGTGGAAGCAAGTATGGTGTGGTGCAAGCATGGCTTCAATAGTTCCAAAGATTTTTCCTTTTATTTCATCAGGTGGATACTGAGATGGCTTAAAGACTTCAATACCGGGGTCGAACACCTTTTCCTTTAAGGGAAAATAGCACTCAGGCTCAGCCGAGTGTGAAGAAGATCCGCAAAGAAGCACAACCTCGTCCTCAGAAGTGGGACAAAGAGGTGTTAAATCATAAGTGCAACGGATTTCGGTGTCGACCGGTTTCTTCTCCTTGGACAAAATGCTCTTCAAATCCAAAGTAGGATCAAGGCGATAATCTTCAAAGTCCAAAGGAGGAGCATCACTCTCATGAGGGAAGTATGTGTTGAGAAATTCAGAGAAATCTTCCTCAAATGAATAATCGTCCAAAGTAGGATCGAGTGATGGCGGAGGATCTTCATCATGTGAAGAATCGCTCGAGAGACTATCGACCTCATCAAAATCATCGAAAGTGGGCAGCTCGGGATACTCAGAAGTACAATCAAAATCATCCGAATCTGAGCTAGAATCATTATCATCATAAGCATCAAAGACCGGTATAGAATCATAAATGGGAGAAGCGTCCAAAGTAGAGTGAGAATCATCCACATTATCTTCAAAGAGTGGATTATCAGTGCAAGAGTCGAATAGAGGATTGTCGTAGACGGTAAAGTCATCGAGCACATTTATCATATTCACTGATTCTCGGCCTCCAAAGGATTTGCCTGTAAGCTTCCCCATTTTAAAAACTTTTGAATCATCCCCGACTCGTAAGATTAACTCACCTTCGGCCACATCTACTAAAGCACGTCCGGTTCTCAAGAATGGCCGACCAAGTATTAAAGGAATACGAGGGTCCATTTCATAATCAACTACGACAAAATCGACCGGGAAAGTAAATGTGCCAACTTTGATAAACACGTCTTCGGCTATACCAACGGGGTAAGCGAGAGTGCGGTTTGCAAGTTCGAGAGTCATCTTTGTTGGAATGAGGTCGGGTAATGATAGTGTTTTCCAAACACTCAAAGGCATAAGATTAATACTAGCCCCGAGATCAGCAAGGGCAGTAAATTCTTCAGTTTTGTTGAACACGCAAGGCAACACAAAACGACCGGGATCTCCAAGCTTTTCCGGTAATTCTTTAAGAATAACTGCTGAGCAGTTTTCATTCAAGCGTGTGTTGCCAAGTTCAATCAGCTTCTCCTTCTTGTTAAGCAATTCCTTAAATGCTTTAACAAATTTGGGCATGTGGACAAGTGCTTCAAGAAAGCTAATGTTGAAGTTCATTTGAGAAATCATCTTGATATAGCTAGTCACTTGAGCGTCCTCCTTGTTTAGCATTTTGTTCTTGCCCAAGCGAGAGGGATAAGGGATATTAGGTTTGGGTGGTGAAGGAGCAGGTGTGGTAGGTAACGGTTGAGATGTTGAAGGGTCATTCGTGGGAACTTCATCACGTCGAGGCGGAGACGGTAATGGTGCACTAATACTTGGTGTAGGAGGAGTAGGGATAAATGGTGGTGGAGGAGTTGTAGATGATTGTGGTGGGATTGTTGGTCCTACGATGGTGACTCCACTACGAGTAGTAATAGCACTCACATTGGCTCGCGGATTTGTGACGGTGTTTGAAGGTAGAGAACTTGAAGAAGAAGGTTGAGCGACGGGCAAGAAACTAGCGAGCATATTCTTCAAATCATTGGTTTGATTGCTGAAGGAGGATTGAATGTTATCTCTAAGCTCGGATCTAATCTCATTTCCTTGCTTTGTGATATCTCCTTTCAGATTGATAATTTGGCTCTGCAAATTCTTGATTTGCTCACCTTGAGTTCTCATGATGGCTTCAACATCGGAGTTAATGGGTGGGTGTTGTTGGGTGGGTGGTTGATAAGGGTTAGAAGCACGAGGTGGGATTTGGTTGCTTCTATTGTAGTTGTTGGCGGGATTTTGGTTTTGAGGAGAAAAACCGGGTGAAAGGTAATTGTTGGATCGGTAGCTCAGCAAATTTCTATCCCCTTGTTGTCTAGCTTGGTAATTTTCCGGTGAATAATTACCGTAAGCTGCATACACATTTTCCGGATTTCCTTGTGTCGAAGGACAATCGGTGTATGAGTGCGAACCGCCACATGTTTCACAAGGATTAGCAACCGCTTTAACTTGTTGTTGTTGTTGTTGGTTTGAAGCGAGAAGCGTAATACTTTTGCTCATTTCGGCCATCATGCGGGTGAGTTCGGTCATCTCAGTGTTTGCTGAGGTAGAAGAAACATTGACTCTCGGGTTGTTCCTAGAAGAAGCAGAGGAATCCCAGTTTTTGTGGTGAGTAGTCATGTTCTCAATTAACTCTCTACACTCCTCGGGTCTTCTTTTCATGAATGTGCCACCGGCGGCTGCATTGATCGTATCACGATCTCAAAAAGTCAATCCGTTGTAGAAAGTATCGATTAAGGTCACAGGGAGCATGTTGTGGTTTGGACATCTATCGATCAAGACATTATATCTCTCCCAAGCGTCAAAAAGAGATTCATCAGGGTCTTGCATGAAACCGCTGATCTGATTGCGAAGGCTTGTGACCATGGATGGTGGAAAGTAGCGCGACAAAAAGCGTTGAGTCATATCATCCCAAGTGTGAATAGAATTCTTCGGGAGACGATCAAACCATTTCTCGGCATGATGCGATAAAGTATGTGGGAAGAGTTGTAGGCGAAGTACATCCATTGTGGCACCAGGCAACTTCATGCTTTGGGTGATTGTAATGAACTTGTCGAGGTGTTTGTTGGCATCATCATCAGGCAATCCTCTAAATGGGTTTGTTTGTACTTGCTGAATCATGTGGTGCTTCAACGAAAACTCAGGAGCGTTGATTTGCATCGGCGCAATCGGTCCTCCTCGTCCAAACATTGTTGGTTGACAAAGTTCCTCCATGGTCCGAAGATCGGGCTGTGGAAGAGCATTGTTGTTATTATTATTATTGAGGTGTGGTGGTTGATTATTGTTGTTAACACCTGCCATACTTAAATCTTCTTGAGGCTCGGGCTCTTGATAATTAGAAGATCTAGTATGCATACACCTGAAAATGCAAAAGAAAACAAAACCAAACACAAATACAATATATATACACAATAAAGATAAAATCTTTTTGGATTTTTGAAATTTTTAATTTTTATGGTTTTTTATCAATTTTTAATTTTTATGGTTTTTTGAATTTTTTATGCAAGAGTGTGAGATATTTGATGTATGGGGCATTGATTTCATAGGACCTTTTCCATTCTCTAAGGGAAACAAGTATATACTTGTGGAGGTGGATTATGTGTCCAAATGGGTGGAGGCTAAAGCCTTACCTACCAATGATGCTAGAGTTGTTGTGAAGTTTTTGAAACAATTGTTTGCTAGATTTGGTGTATCTCGGGCCATCATAAGTGATCGTGGTACGCACTTTTGTAATGATCAATTCACGAGAGTTATGAAGAAATATGGAGTGAATCATAGACTTTCTACCGCGTATCATCCTCAAACAAATGGTCAAACCGAGGTCACAAATCGTGGTTTAAAGAGAATTTTAGAGAGAACGGTGGGAGAGCATCGAGCTTCTTGGTCGGATAAGCTTGATGATGCTTTGTGGGCGTTTAGGACGGCTTTTAAAACACCAATTGGTTGTACTCCTTATAGGCTTGTCTATGGAAAAGCGTGCCACCTCCCATTCGAGCTAGAACATAAGGCATCTTGGGCTCTCAAATGGGCTAACTTTGATTTAAACCAAGCCGGTTCACATAGGAAAGATCAACTCAATGAGATGGATGAATTGAGAGCCAATGCCTATGAAAATTCTTTGCTTTACAAGGAAAAGACTAAGAAATTGCATGATGCTAAGATCAAGAATCGTGAGTTCAAAGTTGGAGAGCCGGTTCTCCTCTTTAACTCAAGATTGAAACTTTTTACGGGCAAGCTTAAGTCGAGATGGTCCGGTCCATTCACTATTGCTCAAGTGTTTCCATATGGAACTCTTGAGTTGTCACAACCCGATGGTCCAAATTTTAAAGTGAATGGTCACCGTGTTAAGCATTACTTTGGGGAGGAAACTTCCGTTGAAATGGTCTAAGAGATCCCCATTTTCCCCATGAATTAATTCATTGAGGGACGAGTCGAGATAGAGACTCATTAACTCAAGCATCGTATAACTAGGTTTAGAGTGTTGTATGTTAGAAATAAAGGTATAGACTTGGAGATAAGTGTAGGGGAGACCTTCTTTTGTCTTCATGATTGTTTTTAGGGTTGCTCATTCATCTCATGCTTTGGAGCTTATGGAGGAGGCCCTTGTATCCGGTTCACTTTGTTACTATAGTGATTTTTCATTGACACCTTGTGCTTAAACATGATTTCACTAATAGTTGTCCTTTCCTTAACTTGGGTTAAGCAAAGTCTATTCATTGTCATAAGTGTAGGGGAAGTTTTTATACTTCCATGCTCTTAAACATTAAGGACAATGTTTAGCTTAAGTGTAGGGGGGTCTTCTATCGAAGTGACCTTACCTAGAACTTGTCATTGTCTTGCATGATAACATGGAAAATTGATTTTTCAACATTTTTCAACTTTTTGATCTACTTTGGCCAACAAAAATATGCATTCATAATTTTTGCATCAATCATTTTTCATTTTGCATAACACATTTGCATTGTATATATTTCTTCTTTATTTTTCATCAAAATATATAAAAAGAAAAAATATAATAAAACATGGTTTTAACAAGTTTAGATTTCTTTGACATATTAGGCCCGCCATGGATATTTTGACTCAACCCGAGTTTGATTATTTAGCATTCTCTAGCTAGTATCCTTAACCATGTAGTCCTTCGATGGTCTATTAGGCTAAGCATCCACCAATTTCATTATTTGAGATTTTAAATTTGTGGAGAATGGGAAATGATAGAGTTGAAGCAAGTGTAAAAGGGCTAGATAAACTTCATGATAATTACTTGTGGCTAAACCCTTCTCTTCTTTACCTCTATTTTCTTCGCATGTATATAACTGTTAATAAATAATCAAGTACGGTTTTAATTAGTTTGTAATCTCTTATGCATTTTTGACTAATCATTCATGGTTGATATGAGTACGTCTTAAGATTCTAAGTTAGTACGTTTTATGTGTACTAGACTTATGTCATGCTCAATATTTAGCGGGTGTTTTTCCTTTTATTCTTTTCAACTTTCTTTGTGAGGAATAAAGAAAAATAAGAGCGGCTTATGAAAAAAAATATGAGTGGCTAAAAGAAAAAAAAAATAGAAAAAGAAAAGAAATAAAAAAAAATAATACAAGACTCCCAAGAGGGGCAGTGTGGTGTTAATTATAGTGACTATTGAGTTCCAATATTACCTTGACGGGTTGCGGGGATTCAATAGATTGCTCCAATCTAATATTACCTTGACGGGTTGCGGGGTTGAAGATCCAAAGTCTCAAAAAGATGGCGGATGTAAATTATTGCGTGAGTTTTATTTTTCTTTCCTTAGCGAGTGTGTAGCTACTTATGAAAGCATGACATGAGGATTTTACACATAAGGCGAATGACTTATTATTCTTGAAACGGACTTGTATTAATTGTGAGCGGTTTTTCAAGTAATGGATAAGAGGATTACTTAGGATTAAAACCGTGCTTCCTTATTTTTGGATTTTACACTTCTTATACTTCACACTTGAATAAATGACAAATTTGCCTACAAGAAATTTGCTCAAATAATAACCGGTTCCACATTTAATTGTCATGAATAAGTTGATGCACTTTTTACTTGTGAATGCAATGATCCAATTTTTAAGCTTGGTATGGGGAAAGTGAAACTTGAGGGTGATAAGTGTCCATGGTACCCAAGCCCTAATCTAAGCCATTGAATTCTTTATGAGTTAATTCCATCAAAACCATTTCAAGAAAAATCAAAAAGATATAGATAGAATTGTATTTTGTTCATTGCATTATTAAAAGTCAAAATCATGCATCATGTAGTTTAGAGCAGTGTAGATGCATCTCATATGGCCAAGGTGGATTAATTATGAGGAGAATGTAACTTTGAGCTTAAATATATATAATTGCATGAGGACATGACAATGTTCAAGTGTAGGGGATTTGATATGAGCTTAAACTCATATCCTTTTATCAACAAATAACCCTAAAACATGAAGCAAAATACCAATTTATCTTGCAAAAACAGTATTATGTGGTATGTTTGTGTTTGTGTACACTTGTGTAGGTAAAAGGATACATTTTCAAGCAAACAAGGGAAAATCAAGCTTAAATGGATGAAAAAGACAAAGAAGGATCAAAAGTGACAAGACTTTGAAGTACAAGGACCTATCTTGACAAATTGCCAAAGTTGAAGGACTAAAGTGTAAATATTGAACAAAGTCAAGATCAAAGTCAAAATTGGTCAACTATCAAGTCAACAAAGTCAAAGGACTAATTCTGCTCAAAGATGAAGTTGAAGGACTAAAAGTGCCAAAGAAATGAAGATACAAGCCTTTAAATGCAATCTGCCAAAGTCCAAGGGTTAAAACTGCCAAAATTGGAAAGTTTCACAAGTTCAATCCATGTGATATAAGTTTGAGCCAATGAGAAGCTAGTATTGAGTGCACACGGATTGCCAGCTATATGCATTTAATATCCACTATCAGCCGCCACAATAAATAACCAAATCTAAATAGTTCAATCCGTGTGAACTTATTTCCACCATTCAGAACCTGCCACGTGTCTTCTTCAAGCAACTAAAAAATTACCAGGATCGTTTTTGAGCTAGACTGAAAATCATGAAAAGTTGTAAACATCAAAAGTGCCTATTTTGGAGAGACGAACACAATGGTAACAACCAATTAACAAGAAATCAACCCTAGAAGAAAGCCCCAATTCGTGTTCATACTTTGAAGATCAGTTTTGCAGAATCATGCCACGTGGAGACCTCGGATTGGTCTCAACACATCATCATCCCCAACAAACTTCCTCTTCATGTCTATAAATAGCCTGCTAGTCCTCATTTGTAACAGTTAGTTAAAAATTGTAAAAACACACACTTTACATTTTCCTTTCAACTTTCTTCCTTTTTAGCTTAACTACTCAAGAGTCTGACAAACTCTTGAGTTAGTTAGTTAGTTAGCTTCATTCCAACAACTTTGTAACAACTTTCCATGAATAAAATTTGGATTCTACTTTTCCCGCCAAATTTCATATTCATTCTACTGTTCATTCCTTGCTCCTTCTTGATCATTGTATTGCTGAATTGAGTTTGTTATGATCATTGAATGATCATAACTGACTTTGAAGAAGATTGGTAGCTGTTGTTGTGATTTCGGTTCAAGCCTTAGCCTATTTGAAGTTTTCATGCCATGATGATGATTTTAGTAGATGTGTAGCTGTTTTTGATGATTGATTGATTGAGCTAGTGATAAGGTGGTGGTTATCACTAGGATAAGAGAGTTCAGCACTCCTCTTCTTCCCAATGGATTACTACAAAAGGTTTTGAAGTTCTGATTTTGGTTTCACTTAATAAGTCAATGGCATGCTATTTTTCCTAGTGTAAAGGTTGATGAATGCATGATCAAAGTTGTTTAGTTGACTGATTGTTTGATAGTTTACTTGATTGTAGCTTAATCTTGTTTTACTGCTTATAGATTTTGGATTGTGTCTAGTCATAGCCTTAATTCAGTCATTTTCAGTTCTTGTATCTTAATAGAGTAAAAGTTGTTCTCATTGCTTGCTTGCAGTCTTAAACTCTCTCATTTTGAATCTCAAGTTTGGTAGTCAAAAGCTTTTTCTTCAGCTAAATCAGTTCTTTAAAAGTCTTTGAAAGTTCTCATTAATCTCAGTTAAAGGAGTGTTTGGTACTAGCTAATATTGAGTTTTCAAGTTTTGAGTCTTGGCAATTTTAAGCTCAATTTCAGTCATTAGATCATTACTAAGTGTTTTGAACAAGTTTCAAGTCATATTACTGATCAAAAAGGCAAATGGCAATAAAAAGTGTGGGTTAATGTTCATTCAGATTCGCTCTTAAAAAGTTCTCAATTTGATTTGCCTGGCATTTACTGGATTGTTGATGAAATCTTGCCAAACTTGTTCTGATTTGTAGTCCAAAATATGTAGTTTCATATTCCAAAAGCATTCTATACAGTTTTCGATAAGCCAAGAGAAATAAGCAAAATTCAGTAAGGCTGAGATAAGCCAAGTTTCTGTAACTTGAAACTGCTTTTTGAGATCTCTTGATTCTATTCATTAACCTAGCCATTTTATTTCACAAATCCACTTAGAATATAGTGTTACATGAAATTTGAGAGTTTTAGCTTTTTTACAAAATAATTGGTCAACGCTTGGTCAACGATAAGCACATTTTAGCTTAATTCAAATAAGGAAGAAAGTTGAAAGGAAAATGTAAAGTGTGTGTTTTTACAATTTTTAACTACTTGTTACAAATGAGGACTAGCAGGCTATTTATAGACATGAAGAGGAAGTTTGTTGGGGATGATGACGTGTTGAGACCAATCCCAGGTCTCCACGTGGCATGATTCTGCAAAACTGATCTTCAAAGTATGAACACGAATTGGGGCTTTCTTCTAGGGTTGATTTCTTGTTAATTGGTTGTTACCATTGTGTTCGTCTCTCTAAAATAGGCACTTTTGATGTTTACAACTTTTCATGATTTTCAGTCTAGCTCAAAAACGATCCTGGTAATTTTTTAGTTGCTTGAAGAAGACACGTGGCAGGTTCTGAATGGTGGAAATAAGTTCACACGGATTGAACTATTTAGATTTGGTTATTTATTGTGGCGGCTGATAGTGGATATTAAATGCATATAGCTGGCAATCCGTGTGCACTCAATACTAGCTTCTCATTGGCTCAAACTTATATCACATGGATTGAACTTGTGAAACTTTCCAATTTTGGCAGTTTTAACCCTTGGACTTTGGCAGATTGCATTAAAAGGCTTGTATCTTCATTTCTTTGGCACTTTTAGTCCTTCAACTTCATCTTTGAGCAGAATTGGTCCTTCGACTTTGTTGACTTGATAGTTGACCAATTTTGACTTTGATCTTGACTTTATTCAATATTTACACTTTAGTCCTTCAACTTTGGCAATTTGTCAAGATAGGTCCTTGTACTTCAAAGTCTTGTCACTTTTGATCCTTCTTTGTCTTTTTCATCCATTTAAGCTTGATTTTCCCTTGTTTGCTTGAAAATGTATCCTTTTACCTACACAAGTGTACACAAACACAAACATACCACATAATACTGTTTTTGCAAGATAAATTGGTATTTTGCTTCATGTTTTAGGGTTATTTGTTGATAAAAGGATATGAGTTTAAGCTCATATCATCTACCGTTTTGTCAGACTAGAGAATTTATTGTCGGACTGAAGAAAAATTACAATTTTCGGAATTTAAACCACAACAACAATCACAACACATCTACTTAAGATCCATAATCACTTCATCATTTCAGGGAACATTGAGATGGATTCTACTGCCGAATATCGTGTGACGAACAACAACATAATGGTGGCGGGTAACAAAGAAAGACCACCAATGCTTGTCTCGGGTCGATATGATCAATGGCAATCCCGTTTTCTATGTTATCTTGACACAAAACCTAACGGTGATGCTTTAAGGCAATGTATTTTGGAAGGACCCTATAAACTCTCAAGGATTCAAGTTCCTAGAGTTCCAGCCACAGACACCACTGAAGAACAACCCGCTTATGAACGTGATGAAAAGAGGAACGACCTCACACCAGAGAATCGTGCTTGGTTTGATGTTGAGAAGGAAGCAATCTACTTAATTCCCAGTGGAATTGGAGATGATATTTATTCCGCGGTTGATGCATGCCCTACTGCTCAAGAAATGTGGACGCCTATTAAAAGATTGCAACAAGGTGAATCACTTAACAAACAAGATGTGAAAACTAAGATGTTTTTGAACTTTGGCTAGTTTACATCAAAGGATGGGGAATCAATTGATTCTTATTACTCCCGATTCTACAAAATGATGAATGATATGACCCGAAACAACTTGGAAGTTTCCACCATGCAAGTCAATGTCCAATTTCTACAGCAACTTCAACCAGAGTGGACACGGTTTGTCACCTTGGTAAAACAACAACAAAAGTTAGATGAAGTTTCATATCACAAGCTCTTTGACATTTTGAAACAATTTCAAAATGAGGCAAATGAACTTCGAGCTGAACGAGTTGCAAAGGTTTCCAATCCACTTGCTTTGGTGTCTACCACTCAACATTACCCAGATTATCACTCTCGTACTTCAAAGACCTACTCTACTCAATCATCATCACCACGATCATCCACTGTCTCCAGGTCACATGCTCCAACACGATCCCGAGGCAAAGAAGTTGCAAGAGCACCATCACCCACACCTGAGCAATCATCCAAAGAAGACAGTGATGAAGAAGTAGCTCAAAAGGATAGGGAATTCAAGCAACAAATGGCTTTCATTATGAAGCAATACAAGAAAATTTACAAACCCACCAACAACAACCTTCGAACATCTTCAAACCCGAGGAACACTTATGCACAGAGTCCTCTAAGGTATGACACACGAAGGCGAGCTGAGAGTCCTCCAAAGTATGATCGACAACCTAAGTATGATAATCAGAGGGTGGCTACTGTTGTTGGAAATAGGGAAACTGTTGGTACTCAAGTTGTGCAACAAAGTGGGATTCAGTGTTTTAACTGCAGAGGTTTTGGGCATTTGGCTAAGGAATGCAGGCAACCATAGAGGGTTAAAGATTATGGTTATCATAAAGAAAAAATGCTGTTGTGCAAGAAATGGAAGCTGGGATCAAGTTATCAGCTGAGGAAGGAGAAATGCTTGACGACACAGATGATGAACTCTCTGACCAAGAACTCGAGGAACATTATTCTTACATGGCAAAGATTCATGAGGTCATTAACGTCAATGAAGATGACAATGGTCCTATCTTTGATACCGAGCCAATTGATAAGGTACAACATGATGATGAATATAATATGTTTGGTGATACACATGAGCATAGTGATCTACCAACAACAATTACTAACACGTGTATGATGGAAACGGATGATAGCAATACCACACCCGATTCATCAGACATGTGCAATAATGAGTTTGAGGATGATCAACATGCAAATGAGTATGATGACGAGGAGCGTGTCGCGCTTGCTAATTTAATAGATAGTTTACAATAAGATGTCAATGAAAATAGAAAGAGTCAAAAGCAATTAAAGAAGGAAAACGCAGCGCTCACTCAAAACTTTGAAGAAAGAAAAGCCGCTCTTATAAAATCTAGTGAGACAATTGATAGTTATAAGGATGAGCTGCTTCAAAAGACCAAAGAGCTTGAGGGGTACAAAAGTCGTGTCATCAACGTTAAAAAGGACGATTTTGAAAAAAAATACAACGAAGGTCTAGCTTTATTAACTAAAGAAAAACGTCAATTTAATGTCTTATTAAGTGATGAACGTCAAAAAACGTACCTTGCCACAACAAAAGTTAATGAACTTGAACAAAGTCTTTCTATGAATACCACCGATTCTGCTAAAATTCTTGACGAAAAGAAACAAGAAGTTGAAACATTAAATCAAGATTTCAAAAATAGACAAAGCAAAGATACTGAAAAAGTAAAGGATCTCGAAGAACAAGTCGATTTTTTAAAAAAAGTTGTTTATAAAACACATGACTCTATTCAAACCGTCAGAATGATATCACCTCGGTCGTTTTCCAAGGGTCAACCTAGTTTTGCAAGCCCCAAGTACCTCGAACAAGCTCAAGCTGCTAACCCTCACTTATATCTTGATGAGTCCGAATGGATCGATCATGATTGCCATGTAGCTAACCTCGATAATGAAGAGACGTCCCTTTGGGATGAGGAGAGTAGATCACCGGTCAATAAAGATTTTGTGAAACCATATAACTATGTTTATCTAAATAGTCTTTATGGTCTTTTCACTCCACAAAAACAGAAGTCTCGTGAGGAATTGTTTTTAGAATGCAAACAAAGAAGAATTCAATGAAAAAAGCTTTTGCCACGAAGAAGAAAACGAATGTTTTTAAATATATTAACTATTTGCCTCTTGATGCTTCTAAAAGCAAAAGTAGAAAAACATTTGGTTTTCTTAAACATCACATTCATAATGTTCAATCAATTGTTGAAAGCGATTGGGAAAAACGTCAAAAGGATAAGTGGAAAACCGAGATTCCTCACGACATAACTGTGCTTGTGAAAGAACTTTTAATACCAAATACGAAGATAATAAAAGAACATGTTCTTGAGTTTGAAAATTTGATTCGGTCTGAAATGTTTAGTGATTTGAAATATGTTGAGTCTCTTGAAAAAGAAATTGATGAACTTCAAAATGACAAATCAGATTTTTCAAACGAATATGATCTACTCTTAGAAGAATGTCTCTCTAAAGATATTTTGTGTGTTACTCTTCAATCTTGTGCTGATATCGATGAATATTCTGATGTTGCATGCAAATATCTTGATAATTTCAAAGAATGTGAGCGTCTTGAACTTGAGCTTTCGAAACGTAAAAAGAATGTTGATAAAAAGGCTTTTGAGTTACTTCAACACAAAACTGATTTCCTTCAAAAACATTTTCATTCTCTTGAACTTGCTTTGCAAAAAGACGTTGGTAGTTTTCCACATGATAATAACTTGCAAGAAAAACTTTCCAAAACGTTTCAAGAAATGAATGAACAGAGTTTGGAAATTAAAGGGTTGAAAGCTCAGTTACAAGACAGGGAAATAGCGATAGCAGAGTTGAAGAAACTCGGTGCTAAGATGGGTGGGAAAATTGAGGAACCTAGTGTTAAGAAACCTGTTATAAGACAACCCAATGCGTAAAAAGTGATTAGACCCTCTGTCTTAGGAAAACCATCTGTTTTCTCTAATTCTGCATTTGCAAAACCTGCGTTTGCCCCCAAGACGAATGGGAAGGATAGGTTACCACAAAACACTCCCAAAACATATATTCGATCATAAAGCATTAAGAACACAATTGTGGTTAAACCAGGGATGTATAGATTGGCCACTAAACCCACACACAACAAAGAAAGGCAATCACCTCAGACTTCTAGAAACACTAATAGACGTGTGTCTTTTACTACAGGAGTAATCCGCACTGATAGTGTTAGCCGACCTCAGCTTAAGAGCACTCGCATGAATGAAAAGTTTTGGCAAAACAAAAGTCAAGGGAAGATGAAGACAGTAGAAGACCACCCTATGATTTTCAATGTTTCTAAGAATAAAACGTCTGTAATCACGTGTAATGACGATTTGAATGATTTGACTTTGAATGCTTTAAATGTTAAGTTTGTTTGTGTGAAATGTGGAAAGTGTACTAATGCTAATCATGCTATGTGTGTATCGAATAATGTCAAAGGCGTAGATACTAGAACTAAGAAGCAAACTGCGATGCCTATTAGTGCTAGAAAACCCAAATGCAAAGTGAACCATTCTGGTGCAACCCCTCCTGAGAAAAGTATTGCATCAGACTCCACCACTAAGAACCCTAGAAGTAGAATTAGGGAATATATGAGTCTGCTATCAAGTCTTGGAAATGGTGGTTTGCTAATCAATGTCCTCCAGGATATAAATGGATGCCTAAGGTTAGGACAGAAAATGTGACTACGTGCGTTAGTGTGCCTCTAAGTGATGAAACTAGGGAAACTAATGAATCGGAAATCACAACTAACATGGAATACAATTTAGCAAATGCTCCATCGTGTTCTAATTCTTCTGTAGGTAATCGAAATAATTCTCTTCATACTGGACTCCGGATGCATGAAGCACATGACGGGGAATCTCAAGCTTCTAATTAACTTTGTGGAGAAGCTCCTAGATACGGTCTGATTCGAAAATGATCAGTTTGCACCGATCATAGGATATGGAGACTTGGTTCAGGGAAATATCACTATCAAAAGGGTTTACTACGTCGAAGGGCTCAATCACAATCTTTTCTCGGTTGGTCAATTCTGTGATGCGGATTTGGAGGTTGCTTTCAGAAAGAAGACATGTTTTGTTCGTGATTATGATGGGAATGACTTACTTACCGGTTCACGGGGTACTGATATCTACACTATCTCACTACAAGACTCCACATCTTCAACTCCAATTTGTTTCATAGCTAAAGCTTCAACGACTCAAGCTTGGTTATGGCATCAACGTTTATCTCATCTTAACTTTGATACCATCAACTTGCTTCCCAAGAAAGATATTGTGCGAGGCCTTCCTAACTTGAAATTCATCAAAGATCATCTTTGTTCTTCTTGTGAGCTTTGTAAAGCTAAACAGAGTAGTTTCAAGACAAATCCTACACCAATCTCTAAAAGAAGGTTAGATCTTCTTCATATAGATCTATGTGGTCCCATGCATGTTCAAACCATCAATGGGAAGAAATATGTTATGGTAACTGTCGATGACTACTCAAGGTACACGTGGACCCTCTTCTTATGGTCCAAGGATGAAACACCTGAGGTTCTCATTAACATCCTTAAGCTAATACAACGTGGTCTTCAAGCTCAAGTAAAAGTGGTACGTACTGACAGAGGCACATAATTCTTGAATTCAACTCTAAAGAAGTATTTTGAAGCCGAAGGGATTGAACACGAAACATCTATTGCTAGAACACCTGAACAAAACGGTGTTATTAAACGACGAAACCGTACTTTAGTTGAGGCTTCTCGAACATTATTGTCTGCTTCAAAACTACCATTATTCTTTTGGGCCGAAGCCGTATCAACCGCATGATACACTCAAAACCGATCCTTAATTATCCTAGACACCAAAAGACACCATATCACATAATTAATGATCGCAAACCTTCCCTCAAACACCTTCATGTGTTTTGGATGTACGTGTTACATTATTCGAGATGGTGAAAATCTGGACAAGATGAAAGAGAAAGGTGATGCATGCATTCTAGTGGGATATGCAACTCAGTCTAAGGGATACAGAGTATACAACAAGAGAACAAAATTGATAGTTGAGACTATTCATATCAGATTTAATGAATTATAAGAAATGGCACTTGAACAAAACAGTTTAAGTCCCGATCCACAACGACAAAAGACTTCTGTGCACAACCGCACGGAACTCAGAACTCAAGACCACAACAATTAACCGTCAAGTTCAAAGTTGGTTCCTGAACATGTTCCTAGAGAAGATATGACAGTGGACACGACACTTGAAGAGTTGGAAATGTTATATGGACCAATGTTCGATGAATATTTCACGGGGGAGAAACATGTTGTATCAAAGTCTTCCGCTGTCACTCATGATACGAATGATGATACCGATCATCGTCAACAAAATGATACAACTTCATCTACTTCAACACGGGTTGCTGCAGATTTACCTCCTCAGAATATACATCAACAATCGCTCCTACAACATCCACAACTACTGTCATTGCTCCAGAGAACACTAATCAAGCAGACTATGCATTAAATGACGATGACGATTTTCACAACCCATTCGGTACAACGGTACACGAAACTGGAGAGTTTTCTACTCTCTATGTTGATCCATCAAATATGCATACGTTCTACCAACGACATACTTCAACAAATCATTGGACCCGAGAAAATCCTTTGGTTCAGGTAATTGGAAACCCTTCACAGCCTGTTCGTACAAGACGACAACTAGCCACCGATGGCGATGTTTGTATGTTCGCACTCACCGTGAGTACTGCTGAACCGAAAAACATCAAAGAAGCCATGGCTGATCATGCTTGGATCGAATCGATGACGGATGAACTTCAACAATTTGAAAGACTTAAAGTCTGGGAAACAGACCATACGATGTGATTCCGTTAAATCTTCGTTGGATCTGGAAAAACAAGATGGATGAAGAAACACGATCATCAAGAACAAAGCTAGGCTAGTGGCTAAGGGGTATGGCCAGAAAGAGGGAATTGATTTTGACGAATCATTTGCACCAGTTGCTCGTATGGAAACGGTCAGGATTTTCCTTGCTTATGCTGCACATAAGGTATTCACTGTCTATCAAATGGATGTAAAGATGGCATTTCTTAACGGTCCTTTGAAGAAAGAAGTCTATGTCACGTAGCCAGAAGGATTCGTCAATCCTCATTATCCTGAAAAGGTGTATCGTCTCCACAAAGCACTTTATGGACTCAAGCAAGCTCCAAGGGCGTGGTACGACGAGCTCTCGAAATTTCTGGTATCCAAAGGTTTCTCAAAAGGTTCCATTGATCTAACTCTGTTCACTTATAAATATGGGGATGACATTTTTCTTGTGCAGATTTATGTTGATGACATTATTTTCGGGTCTACAAACCCAAATCTTTCAAAATGGTTTGAAAAAGTCATGCACAACAAATTTGAAATGTCAATGATGGGCGAACTAAAATTCTTTCTAGGAATTTAAATTCACCAATCCCCAAGTGGTATCTTTATAAACCAAGCTAAGTATTGTCAAGAGATAATCAAAAAGCATGGTATGACTTCATGTGACCCCGTTGGGACACCATTATCAACCACATCACTAGATGCTGACTTGGAGGGAAATGCAATAGATCAAACGAGATATCGTTCCATGATCGGTTCCCTCATGTACTTGACAGCAAGTAGACCTAATATTTCTCATGCTACGTGTTATTGTGCACGATATCAAGCACGACCCACTGAAAAGCACCTCAAGGAGGTTAAACAGATCTTTCGGTACCTCAAGAATACCATTCATTTGGGACTCTGGTATCCGAGGGAAACCGGTTTCTTTCTAACGACCTATTCATATTCTGATCATGCAGGGTGTCTTGATACACAAAAAAGTACTTCTGGTGGTGCACAATTTCTAGGTCAAGATAAGCTTGTGGGATGGTCTTCAAAGAAGCAGGATTCTACGTCACTTTCATCAGCCGAAGCGGAGTATGTGTCTCTATCTGCGTGTTGTGCTCAAGTTCTTTGGATGAAAACACAACTCACGGATTATGGCTTCCACTTTGATAAAGTACCTATGTACTATGACTCAAAGTCGGCCATAGCCATCTCCTGCAATCCGGTACAACATTCCCGCACGAAGCACATCGATGTCAGATACCACTCCATAAAGGAACAAGTTGAAAGAGGTATCGTTGAACTACACTTTGTTGGAACGTATTACCAATTGGCCGACTTGTTTACGAAAGCTCTATCGAAAGATAGGTTTGAGTACCTCGTTAGGCAAATTGGTATGAGATGTTTGACTCCAGCAGACCTGGAGATTCTGGCAAAGGTGCCTGCTTGATTTATCTATCAAACATCTACTTGTAAATACCTTTGAAAAAGAAAAATACAAAAATATAAAACATATAAAAACAAAACACAAAATAAAAAATCTTTCAAAATCCAAAAATATTCTTCTCGACATGTCTTTCAGTATCGATAATATGGACGTACCTGGAAATGTCTCTCAATAACGACACGGGTGTGTACATAAAGCTCGAATGAAAGTTGTAAATATTTTTCAAAACATGTCATTTCTTCTTTTAATAAAGGAAATTGTCTATTTTGGATAATTTTCCAACAACGGGTAGAGCAATCTATCTTGGGTTGAGCTTGTCACAAAACATTCAACGTTTTGAGCTCAACACTATGTCTTGTAATCACTTTCAGATTGCAACCCGGTTCTATATTCACGATGGAGTGTACGCTTTAGTGCCCTTACCCTCAGCAAAAGAAGAGAAATCTTCTTACACTTGAGTGGATTCGTCAAGAGATTCAAAGTCTATGAACTCAAGTTTATGCTTTAGAAAAACCTCTTTGCCAAAAAGAAATAGGATTTTTCAAAAAGCGTTGAACACAATTTTTTCAACAATTTCTCAATGATTATTCAAAATCTTTCAAAAATTGTGTGTTCAACAACTCCCATACTCAAAAAGCGAAATGTGGATCACATCCGCACAATGACAATTCAATTTGATCAATTTTTGAGGGGGAGCATTTTAAATTCATGCAAGAGATTTACACATCTTTCTCCCGGCGATTCACAAGACTATTTTTCAAAATATATTTTAATCAAATTTGGTATCTCTAATATCAAAAGATTTTATATATTAGAGATAGGGGGAGGAAATGTGATTAAAATGTGATCTTATATAAGACTCAAGCACTTTAACTCTTACCTACATGTGCGAAACACTTTCGATTATCGATGCACATGTGAAGGGGGAGCATTTCTGAAACGGCAAAAGTAGGAAGGTGTTAAATGTTTTTCAAACACTTTGTTAGAATTTAAAGTGGTTTTTATGGTTACGATCAAATACCCACAACATCTCTAATTCACGACGTTATTGGTGTCAAAAGGGTGGTTAGGTTTAAGTCCTATGATCCAACCAGAACCGGAGGGATCTTCCCAGGGACAATCCAACAGATTATTAGAAGTACTTAGGAAAGATGGAGTAGAATGTGAACGTAGCTGAATGCCAACTAAGTACTGATGCTAGCACAAGAACAATCACAACAAGGTGCTAGTAATGATGTCTTGGTAAGCATTGAAGGGGTTGAAGAATGAAAAAGAAATGTAAGGATAAAGGGTGTAAAGAAAGAAGCCCTCCATACAACTTAGGCAGAAACTGGGTCAACACATCATGAAGACAACTCATCATGGACCCAGTGATGTGAAGCACAACCCTTTCCTAGCTACTCAGGCTTCTCTCAAAAGAAGTTTGTTTTATTGTCACGGAGAACAACACGACTTCTATTGAATTTCTCACTCCGAGATAGTTGATATTGAATAGGTGGCATCTGCTCCAGCCTCCGACCACTAAAAGTGCACAAATCGAGTCTAGAGCCTAGAGATCAATAAAATCTCATTAGGACACATGGAATGGCGATAAAGAGAGTCCTACGCTATGTCCTTGTGATATTGCTAGAACACTCAGAGTGATACTACTTAGTATTCAAAATGATGAGTGGAAATCCTTCCAGTGTTAACATCAAACAACACTTCGGTAGGTCATATGCAAGATTCTTTATGAATTAAACATATGTAAAACTGAAAAGCAACAGTGGTTCGATTCTGAATTGATTCAAACTCGTTTCAGGTATCTACGCAATATCTCTATGGTCTTGCCAGAACATTCAGAGTGATATTCATTAATATTCATAGTGACGAATGGAAATCCTTCTAGCGTCAACATCAAACAGCGCTACGGTAGGTGACTTGTGAGATTCTTATGAATCAAGCTTGTGTCAACTGGAAAGCAGCAATGGTAAGATTATTTATGAATCACACTTGTTCCAGGAATTTGAATTGACGACTTTAATCAAGCGGATATTTATCCAATTGATTCACTCTTTATGTTCGCAGTCTTGCTTTGAGACGGCCGAGTAAAGAGAACGGCTAGTACAGTCGTGAAACCCTGTCAAGGAGATTTTGAACTGAATCTACCTATCACAGGTACAATATTTAATATCGTATAACGGTCTTCACCGACCGGAGGTAAAACGCTACCGATTTAGGACGAATGTCAAAGCCATTCAGTCCGTGTCTATGTTTTGTCTCGAGAAGGTGGCGTCACGGTGTACTCAGCAAAGTCAAAGATTCAAAACCACATACTCATGCCTAAAGACATATTAGACAATTAATAGTGTGAGCATGTGGATGAAGACACAAGATCGCAAGATGGAAAAGACAAGTCAAGGATGATTTGAAGATCTCGAGATTAAATACAAAGTCGAAAGACAAATACAAAGGCTCAAAGATCATATCATGAAGAAACAAGACTACTATTACACGTTCAAGACTCATTTATGGCGAGATTAGTAATCTCTACAATTCTCCAAATGGCAAAGGGTAATGACCTCTCATAAAGGGTAATGACCTCTCATTGGGGGAGATTGTTAGCCTCAAAATATTGAGTCAAACAAGAATGCTCGGTCATATGTTTATTATGTATCGTATATTAGAACGTTCTAATAGGTAGTAGATTAGTCGTGTATTACGGGCTTAACTTTAAGCTAAGGTTCATTCATAAGTAACCAAAGCCCAAAAGGAAAGCCCGGCCCATTATCATATAGCCCATCATGCCACATGTAGGCAAGACTATATAAACCTCTCCTTGCATGTAAGGAGAGGTTGGTTGTCTCATTTTCTCTTTTCTCCTAATCTAATATTCAACAGGTGTCTCACAAACTTCTTTCTATTTTCTCTCACTACTTTCTCTCTAGAATTCATCTTTTATCTACCTTTCTTTCTTGTTTAATCATCACAAATATATGGGACGACAAAAATGCATCAAAAATACGATAATTAGGTTTCTCGACATGACTTAACACGTCATTGAAAAAGAAGACATTGAAAACGTCAAACATCGAAACAATTGACAATGAAACGTAAAATATCGGGCATCCGTCGGCATGGCAATCACTAGTAGTTCTCGTTACTCGTCGATTTGCGTAAACTTTTTATAAAATGCACGCGGGTACTTTTAAATCAAAAACTTTGATTTAAATAAATATGGAAAAATAAAATAAGAAATTTTATAATTCCGAATAAAGTATTATCAATAATCAGAAAATACTTAAAAGTATAATTTATAAAAATATCAAGATCTCAGAGTTTACGTATGAAGATTACAAGATTTAACACCCCCAATTCACATTGCGCAGCGGGAATACATAATTGGGTGCTAAACACAAGTATCATCACACAAGGTATATCGAACTACTCAAAATGAGAAGTTTACACATAAAATATAAATAAGATTTCACACATTGTCTAAAACATAATTTTCATCCCATAATGTACTAAAACAACACCAGAGTAAAGCGTTAAGTCCCCACGGATCTAAACCATCAAACGACAAGGTTTAGTATAGTACACAAACATTAGAAAAATTGTTCAACAGTAAAAGGGAAAGAAATTGTTTTTAGACCATAACACTTCAAAAGCAAACCCACAACATCCACAACAATTCTCCGCCATCAATCACCTTCGATTACCTGAAACACATGCTTAAACGAGTCAACAATAATGTTGAGCGAGTCCATAGGTTTAACAAATCACATTTGAACACAAGAGGAAAATCAATCATAATCATTTTATAGAATTGTCACACACATAATCTATATCAAGGCAACTCATCTTACAGCCGAGGCTATAAAATTGTATTTAAACTCATGACACCAACCCCTTAACCACTTAGTCACCCACGCCAAATGCCAGCATGACTAGATAAAACCATTGCCCCTCTAGGGTATTAGTTGTTAGATATATACCCAAATCTCATTCTCGTAAATTATCCTTCCCAGAGGTTACCCAACGTAATGCCCTGGTCTTAGATAGGGTGGTTAACCCAGTAGTACTACCATTTGAATAAGCGGCTATTCCCAACTCACAACATCAAGTCAGAACATAGTTAACGGTTCATGAAATTAGGGTCTTTAGCAACAAGGTACTCAATACAATTCAAGGCAACATAGGCAACAATCGGGTCCAAACAATTAATCATGACTTGTGTTCATTTATTTTCAAATAGCATGTATCCCGCTCGCGGGTATTAAAAATATTAGTAGCTAGCATGAAAAGCGAGGCTACAGACTCACCTTAGTATAAGAGACCTAGTGAGATGATCGTCGATGAAAAGTGATGCCCTTCAAACACGAGAACCGCAACCTATCAAATAAGGCGCATTCATTAATAATAGACTCGAGTAATAAACTATACATCATAACATCAAACTCAAAATCATAAAATCACGAAAACTCAAAAGAAAACGATACAAGTGATACTATTATTCTCTTCTACACATTTACTTTATTACTCTATACTTTCGATAAAAATGTGTCGGCACATACCAAATATACTAGCTCATTTACCCCACTTAGACACGTCAAAAGTTTATGAAAGGGCTCGAGGAACTCACTTACTATCTATGGAAAGTCCTCCAAAAAGTTTATCAAAAGATTTTACTTCTAAGACTCCCAGCCCGACTCATCTTTGAATCACAAAAACCGGACAATATTACGTCATCAACTCATACAATCATTTTAACTTGTATAAACGACTCCATTTACAAAACCGACACTTAGGTTTGATAATAGACTCACAACCTAGGGTTTACATCTTTAAAACAGCCTTTGAATCATTTCAAAACTCATTCTATAGTCCCCGAGATTCGATCCATATATCGACAACAACTACATATTATGCCGATACTCGTCTCCCGGTACACGAATAATCAAACTATCATAACTTTTTGCTCTTTTGGAGTTAGAAGCTCTACTTTATGCCAAAACAAAGATAATCAAAATCTCCATAACTCTATCTTATTAGTTTAACTATTTTCAAAAGATAAGGCATCAGAAAATAGCCTTGAACCCACTGCCCTAATTTACCTCTTAAAATCATACATTAAATCATATTTTTGATCAATTTCAACCACTTTTATCATCATCCTAAACCCCTAATAACAACATATCTTAATCCTAACACTTGTATCAATCATAAAAACAAAAACCCAAAAATCAAAAACAAGTTTTTAGCAAAAACAACACGATCCATGCATGATTATCACTAGATAATCACATGCATGATCATCCAACACTTCTACCAACCATAATTCTCAACCAAAAATCAAACTTCATGCAAGTTGGAGATTTTAACATCATTAGAATCACCTTAAAATTTTAAGATATGGACTTGTTTTGTTTTTAACTAGATCAAAGTAGAAATCAAACCAAAAATTTGGTTTATGTGTGTGTGTAGGTGACAGTAAGAAAGAAAAGGGGAGGAGGGTGAGAAATTTTTTGTGATAACTTGTTACTATGATAAAGTTAGGTGTGAAATGGGCTTTTATATGGTGGGGGAAGGGCCTATTTTGCCAGTTCTGCATAGTTTTGGTCCAAAATGTAACTAGTTAGCTAAAAAGCGGGAAATGACTATTAGTCAATGTTGAAAATATTCACGAAGCTCGGGTTTCATACAAATACTTCTAAAAAGTTAAAAAGTATCTCAAATATAATAATATCGTCTCCCGACTCGACTTAACACGTCATTAAAAAGAAAACATTGAAAACGACAAACATCAAACAATTGACAATAAAACATAAAATATTGGGCATTCGTCGTCATCACGCTTGCTAATACTCCTCATACTAATTAAAGATAAAAAAATAAGTCTCCTAACATTGGTTTAAACTTAAACCATCAAAAACAAAAATCATTCAAGCTCATCAAAATTTTCAAAAATAGTCTTAAAATAAGATTAGGCAATGACCTCAGTTTCAAGTTATCACATCCCCTCTTTCTTAAAGAGAGAGACGTCCCAACGCTTACCCCTCTCAAAACAAATGAGGATACTTCTCCTTAAAGAAATCCTCATGTTCCCAGGTAAACTCAGGTTCACGTCTAGAATTCAATCTCACTTTCACAATCGGAATCCTACTATGCTTCAGTCTTTTAACTTCCCTATCCATAATCTTAACAAGTTCTTCTATAAAATGAAACTTATCATCAAGTTATATTTCCTCCAATGGAATCACCAAATCCCTTTCTGCTAAGCACTTCTTTAGATTTGACACATGAAAAGTGTTATGAATAGCCCTAAGTTCATCCGTCAATTCTAACTTATATGCAACTAATCCAATCCTTTGAATAATCTTAAAAGGTCTAACATATCTCAGGCTCAACTTTCCTCTCTTTCCAAAACGAATCACTCCCTTCCATGGCGACACCTTCAGAATAACAATGTCTCCTACTTCAAATTCAAACAGCTTCCTCCTATTATCATCATAACTCTTTTGTCTACTTCTGGCAAATAACAAACGTTTCTTATTTTGCACAATCTTTTTAGTTGTCTCAAAAATCATTTCAGGTCCAGTCAACTGACTCTCTCCTACATCACTCCAACAAACTGGAGACCTACACTGACGTCAATACAAAGCTTCAAATGGCGCGACTTTAATACTAGCATGATAACTATTATTATACTAAAACTCCACCGATGGTAAATGTCTATCCCAACTATTCCCAAAATCAATCACACACGCTCGGAGCATATCCTCTAATGTTTGAATCGTCCTTTCACTTTGTCCATCAGACTCAGGATGATATGCTGTACTCAAACTTAACTCTGTTCCCATTGCTTTCCACAGAGATTTACAAAACTCTGAGGTAAACCTACTATCACGATCTAAAATTATCGACAAAGGCACACCATGTCGACAAACAATCTTCTTTACATACACTGTCGTCAATCTTTCCATACTATTCGTCTTCTTCATTGGTAAAAAGTGAGCAGACTTAGTCAACCTATCTACAATCACCTATATCATATCACAACCACTAGAAGTACTTGGCAAACCTGTCACAAAATCCATAATAATTTTCTCCCATTTCCACTCAGGAATTTCAGGTTGTGCCAATAATCCAGACGGCTTCTTATGTTCAGCCTTTACCTTCGCACAAGTTAAACACTTATTAACATACAGGGCTATATCTGCCTTCATATTCGACCACCAATACACTTTCTTAAAGTCTTGATACATCTTGTCTGACCCAGGATGTATTGAATACTTGGACTTATGAGATTCATTCATCACTAAATCTCTCACTCCTAAACCACCTTCCTCAAATGGACATAATAGTGACCAAATCCTATTCTCAAAAAATATTTGTAGAAACTTGAAGGGGGGGGGGGGGGGGGGGGGGTTGAATAGTTTCTCTTCAATTAGTCACCTAATTTAAATTACTTTGAATTAAGTATGTATCAAAACTATCTTTTACTTAAAGCTAAGTTGCATAATGATTAGGTTCAATTCAAATGCATTAGCAATGGTAATAGGTAAGTATAATGATAATGAAATAAGTAAAGAGTAAGGAAAGAGACAACCTAGTAACAAGACACCAAGATTTATAGTGGTTCGGCAACGAGGCTCTATCCTTGTTTCTGCTCCACTCCTCGAGTACACCTACTCGAGATTTCCACTATATCCACAAGCTCCCTTCTTGGCGGAGAAAGCCTTACATCGTCGCTTACATTATTTTCTGACACTAAGCTAAATGTCGAGACCTTATCATTAGCTAGGACCAATCTACACAATGTTGCCTACTTCACAATTTAACGACACAAGGCTAGATGTCGAGTTCTAAGCTCAAGGTAGAACCAATCTTCACGACTCTTCACTTTGAAGCTAAGTGAGAACTTCACACAACACAACTAATAATCACTTCCAAGTTTAGTGAGAACTCACAAGACACAACCACATCACTTTATAGTTTAGTGAGAACTACCAAACAAATCTATTACAACTCAACTAGACATATCCAAGTACACACATGTAGCTTGGATCTACACACCACAAATCCAAGCAAACACATATGCAATGGATGTACACAACAAATCCAAGTATTTACAAATAGCTTGGATGAACACAACTAGTCCAAGTATTTCAGAAATACAAATGGATTAACAAAAATAAAAAGGCTAACATGATGAACATGACTAATTCATGGATTCATCTTTATCACAACACTAGTGAGTGAGTGATCTTCTCATTGGACAAGGTAAAGGAGGGGATCAAGAGGATAATCATATGTAAACATCCTTAACACTTTAAGTGATCATTTACTAATGATTATGCTATAGAAAAGAGAAAGGGGGCTGAGAAAAACGTCCAAGAGGCTTGTTGCAAAATGAGATTTGATCCACTATTTATAGAAGACAAAGTCCAACGGCTAGCTGGGCGCGGATCCTTATCTAGCCGGCGGTACCTTATCGATAAGGAACCGCCTAGCTATTTAAGGTACCGCCCAGTAGAGTCCGCTCCCTTTTTTGTCTTTTAGTGGGGTAGGAATATCTGAGGTTTTTTTAAACCTTTAAAGGATATTCATATGGCATATGGAATATGCCATTTTCAAATTTTCATTTTCCATTTTAATAAAACATTTTCTTAAAAAGAAAGTTTATTAAAAAAATCTTTTGTCATATTAACAAAAGTAAGTTTTAAGGATAATCACTTTGATGATCACTAAGTATGATTAAGAAAAGTTAGTGATATGATTATTACCTTGATGATAGTGTTAGTTAAATAATTCGTTTTGTGTTTTTCACTGAATGTGTTGTATAGTTTGTTGTGATCAAAACTAAGAAAGATTAGTTAACACTAATAATATTTTTAGGCATCACTTGCATTAACAATCTCCCCCTGGTTGATTACGACAAACTATAAACTCATTTACTTAGAAACGCAAAATATCGAATTATTGACGAGTTTATCACTATCATTTCTCCCCCTTTGTCGTAGAAAAAGGTAAGCACAAGTCTTTGAAGATATCCGGACTTTGCTAGTAGCTCCCCCTTGGTGGTTTCTCCCCCTTGCTTGGGGCACCAAGTGTATGAGCTAAGGTGACATGCTACACAAAGGTTAGTAGAAAGGAAAGAAACACCAATGTATATATGATCACTACCTACTAAGTAACTTGAGAGGGAGAAGGAGAAGAAATCTCAAATTAGAAGCAAGTATTTGCTAAGTATGTCCAAAGAGGTAAATGACAAAATCAAGGTTCAATTGGTGGAATGGAGGTAGAAAGGAAACATCCAACCAATGAAGATGATAAATTTGTCAAAGGGTTAAAATATAGAATTGATGGAATCACCCATAAACAATTGTAAATATTAACCACGTTCAACTAAAAAAAAAAGAGAATGATCAAATAAAGGAAACAAACACAACACAAAGATTTCATATTACATAAATATGAAAAAGACAAACAAAGTAGATAGTCATACACACAATATGAGTATCTAAAGCAAAGGATATGGAAAATAAACCACAAAGTATAAGCTAGTCTAATAGTGAAAATTTTCCAAGATTGCTTAAAAATGACTCTAAAACAACTAAAGTTTTATTGACTCCAATGGAGTGTAGCCCTTTAGTTGGAAAAATAAGACGACGATGCATCATTCGAAGTTTTGTCCACGGGAACGAAAACTTTGAGAGGAGGTCGAGTGAGGAGGAATTCAAAAAAATTTAACTTCTCATACACATGAGCAAGTTCAATTTGTTGAAATCGACAACAAGCACACGAGGATCCATGATGCAACACAAATTTGGTTGATGGGGGAAGGCCATCACACCTAGGATTTAGTGGTGGTGAGGAGAGTGGGTAGGTAATGTTTTCACAATGCCTTGTGAGGTTTGGGAAGGTTGAAAGATCATTGAGTTGAGGGGTGTCAAAGGGTTTTGGTGGTGGGGGGAGATTCTCCTTTTCTCCGGTGATTGGGTTAATGGAGTAGGTCTCATTCCAATACTTGATTGGAGAGAAGGTGGGGTTCTTGGGTGGTTTGGATGAAGAGGGTTCATTTTTCTTGATCCAAATAGGTTTAACCGAGATTTTCGGTTTCTTTGAAAGCTTTGATGAGGAAGCTTTGGGTGAGGAGGTTTGTGACAAAGAAATGTCAAGGTTATGAAAGGGAGAGTTAGGCATTGTTGAGGTGTGAGAATGAAATCTCAAGGTTGGGGTATAAGAAGAAAGTATACAAGGCAAAGGTTTAATAAACAAATGTAAAGTGTCAAGGAATGTTTATCCAAATTGAGTAAACATGGAATCTTGACTGGGAATAGGGTGATGAAGGAAGACCAAAAACGAGCCAAAAAGTGGCTTTCTGTCCGCGGTACTTTATAGGGACCGGCGGTTCCTTATCACTTAAGGAACCGTGGGTCTTTAAAGAACCGCGTGCAGTGGACTTGAAACTTAGATTTTCCAGGGTTTTGAGAAAAACTAAGACTTTTTCAAAAAATTGCAAATCTTGGAATTTTACCTCTATTAGCACTAAATTTTGCTAGGGTTGCATAAAAGCAACACATTCACCAAGAATGTCTTGAAAAAGGGTGACAAAATTTTGGATAACATTTTGAACCAATTTTACTCAAGTTTTAGAGGTTGTGATAGATTTAGGTTCAATTTTAATTTGGAATTAAAGTTTATTAGTGTCCACAGAAAGATAGAAGCACCCAATGCAAAGTCCATAATTCATTCTCATACAACATTCATGAAAGAGATACATAAAGAAAAACAATAACTATCTAAAAAACAAAACTAGATTAAAAGCTAGGTCTTGATTAGAAGTCTTCCTTGGCTTGGTTTTATGAAAAACTTATTAAGGAAAATCATCATTTATCTCCTAGGAGGATGATTGGCGAAGAGACTCAACAAAAAGCTTTGCAACTCAATGTGAGCCCCAATCATCTCCATTCTTAGGATATCAAGGAGATAGAAGTTGTTGAGGTAACAAGGGCAATTAGTGCCATTGTGCATGAAATACCCATAAAAGCTAGGATCACCCAAGTTTGGAGTGTTTGAGTGAGGTGGAGGTGGAGGAGGAGTGTTCTCCAAGGGTGATGTGGGTGAGTGTGGGGGCAAGCTCTCCAAGGGTGAAAAGGGTGAGTTGGGAGGGGTAAATGGTAAAGTTACCATGATATCATCAAAGTCATTCACAATGGGAATGCTTTGGATGGGTTGAGGTTGTGTGGTCACATCCAAGAGATTACTTGGAGTGAGGGGTGAGGAAAGCTCATTCATCCTAGATTGGAATGAAGAGGAGGTAGAACCATGAAATGGTTGGTTCCATGGGTTGATGAAGTCTTGCATGGAGCAAGAGGTGGTGACTTAGATGAAGAAATGAGAATTGGGACAATCTCATTTTTGGGAGTGTGAAAGGGTGAGGAGTTGGGTTTAGCCATTTTAATCTTAATCTTAAGATTTTTCTTTGTGGTGGAGGTTTTGGATGAGTTTGAGCTTCTTGTAGAAACCATGGTTGAAATGAAGGGTTTAAGGTTTAAGGAAGAATGGTTTGATCTGTGAAGAACATGGCTAACAAGGTGGGTTTAGAAGGGTGAAGGGATGATCCAAACTAGTAATGAGTTAAAAACATTTTATGTGAACAATGAATTTAGCTAACCTAGTTTAGGAAATGTGCAGGTTTTTGCAAAGAATCAAGCAAGGTTTACACAGATTAAGGAAAATAGTGTAAAGCAAAGATTCTGTCGGACACAGTAGCCGGCGGTTCCTTATCTAAGGGCGACGGTTCCTTATCAATAAGGTACCGCGGGTTGATAAGGAACCGCGACCAGTGGTGTTCAAAAATGGTATTTCCTCAAATTTTGGTTAGCCCAGCTTTTTATCAAAGGATTTTTAAGCCAAAGTTAACTACTGACCAAAATCTAGGAAGCTAGCTAACACATAGGATATACAAAGCTATGCAAATCATAATCACAATGGCATAGATAATCATTAGGTAATACACAAATAATCCAAACAAGTAGAATTTTGTTAATACACATCCAAGATAAAAATAAGAGGAAGCAAATGTTCAACATCACAAATCATGTTTACCAACATGTATACTTTAAAACAACTCAAAGTCTTCATCTTCTCTTCTTTCCCAATCCCTTGATCATGTTTCCTAAGTACTTGATTCCCTTTCTTGACTCAATCCGGTGTTCATGCAAATCACATTGGGTTCGAAGATTTTGATGGTAAAGTTCCTCTAAATTAAGATTATTAGGAACTTCACTAGTGGAATGATGAGTAGGGGAAGCAATGTCATCTAAACCATCCACGAATGAGTTTGTGGAGTGGTAAGAAGTACTCGAAGAATCAATGGGAGCACTTGTGCCAATGCCATCACCATCACTTGTTGGCATGTCCATGTCCTCATCATTGGACTCTTGTTGGTCGGATTTACGATCACATCTTGTCTTTCTCTTATATAACTCTTGAATAGGTAGCATGACCCGTTTGACCGGTTGAAACTGAGAAAGATCAAGATTTGGAAAATCACGGCCAACCCTTTTAAAAAGGCGAGTGAGAAGCATTGCGTAAGGGAGGTTTGTTTTAGGCTTGTGAATAGCATAATTGATCCGTTGAGCGATAAAATATGCCAAATTGTAATTGGTGTTGGTAAAGATGCAATATAACATATGCACTAAACACGCCGGAACATGATCCCGGTTTCCACCTACACAAAACACATTTTCCCTAAGGATATTGGTCCATTAGACCATATTATCATTAAGGTCGCTTAAGAGAACCTCATGACGTTTCACCGAACGTACCTTAGTATGAAGGCTTCTCTTAACGGGTCGATTACGCTTTTTGGAGACAATGTCAACAATGAAGTCAAGATCAATTTCCTCATGATCATTTGGAGGACAATTGTAGGATTCAAGGAGAGCACTAAGCTTCCATTTATCCGTGAAGTGACAAGTGCCTACAAATGGGACATCTATAATTTGACCAAAAACCTCGAGATAGTATTGAATGAGTTGATCTTTCAAGATGAACCTAACAAATATTCCATCATTGTTTTCAATGACGGAGTATGTGCTAAAGAACTCCAATAGGAATCGAGGATATATGTCTTCCTTAATGTTCAACAAACAATCAAATCCAATGTTTTCAAACATGGACTTGATGTATACATAATCCTTGATATCCTTTTGGACAACTCTACCCTCATGAAAGCAACGGGATTGAAGGGAGGAAAAAGTATGGTCAAGGTAAGTTGAGTGACAAAAGTCAGAAAGGTTTGGCATATACTTTATTGTGAGTTGATGATCCTTTTGGTATTGTGAAGGCATGATTAGTACCTAAATAAACACAAGAAAATATTTTTCCAATCACTCATATGAAAAATAAAATCAAAACTCAAAAAATATGAGAATGTGTTCTATCAATTTCTTGACAAACAAAGGATTGAATCCATAACATTCTCATGTTCACAATGTGTCTATTCCAATATTAACCAAGAACATATGACCTATGTTGGATCAACAATGGACTAGAACATTGGTTTTTCAAAACAAGGTTTTTAGGTAAGCATTAACAATGTAACTACCTATTTGTTCGTGGGTTCATCTCAATTCCATCTTTTAACCAAAATCATTTAGCCAAAATTCGGATTTGTTCTACAAGTGGGTTTTAGTGAAATCTTAATGAATATGAACCTAAGGAATCATAGTAAAATAACCATGTCAACCAATATTCCTATTAAAGTTCTAATTCAATTTCAATTTAAAAAATCCCCAATTATGAAAGGATGAACCCTAGAACAAAATAGATGAAATTGAAAGAAAGTACTTACAATTAATTGATGTTTGATGAAGGATGAGTGAAACCCACAACTTGGAATCAATTAATTTGAGTGATTGAAGGTTTTTGAAGCTTCAACAATGGTGGAAAAGATGAAAAACCGTCGGCTGTATGTTTTTGGGAGAGAGGGTTTGGTTTGAAAAAGGTTATTTTATTAAAACTGGCGCTATGAAAAACTTTACTGCCCGCGGTACCTTATCGATAAGGAACCGCGGGTTTGAGCCGCCAGAGATAAAGAACCGCCTGCAGAGGCTGGTTTTTATCAATGAAACACGCCAAAAATTTAAAACCAAATTTTCTAAAATACTTAAAAATATATCTTAAACCTTTTAGAATATCATTTGGATCATCATAACACTAAGCAATATGCCTTAATGAAGGATTACGAGTTGAATCGAGATCGAAAAGAACCGAAACGGACAAACGACTACTCGTAGCAAAAAGGCAAAGTGGAGAGAAGTCAAGGGAAGTGAATCAAGACTAAGATCAATGCTCAAGGCATTAATGACAATCTTCAAATCATGGAGACGAAGAGCTTGTGTCATATATAGTGGTTTAAGACGTGCCTTTCCGGCGAAACGTTAAACGGCTTTGGTAATGAATAAACACAAAGCAATTATTCATGTATAAACTAAGATCACTTTCAATAATAGTCTTAGTCTAAAATAAAATATGAGCAAGGTATTAATTCACTTTCTCTCCCACAAATGGCCTACTAACCGTATGGGTGCAAACCATGGAAATCATGCTTGATACTTTAAGCTACTACTAACTCACTCTACATCACCATAGTGAGTCAAGTATCCAAGCAATGAAGGTTTGAGAGGATAAAAGAAAAGAATCACAAACCATAAACAAATGTCAAGGCAATGATGCCAAGAACAAGCACATAGTCAAGTAATGATCAAAAGAATGATCAAAGGGCGTGTGGAAGAACGAAAGCGTACCTTGGCCACAAAGAGCAATCCATCAAGGAATCAATGCAATGCCCAACAATGACTATGATGAGTACTAAGTCTTTAAAGACTAGTATCATTCCCAATCATCTTGGTATCATCATTCAAGGATGTTGGAGATCAATGAAGATGAGTCTTCTACAAGTGCAAATAACTCAATCCACAACCAATTAAGTGATTGATCTTCATGAGTACCTACACAAAGCAAGATGCAAACTAGTAGATACATTTCAAGAGTAGATCTAAAATGCATAAAGACTACTAATCTAAGAGGGATGCAATATTACCAATTAAAAGACCTATTTTCTAAGAAAAAATAGTTTTGACCAAAGAGAAACTTTAGTACAACTTGACCTTCTAATTTAAGGAGACAATGGATCGATCCAAGTTTTAAAGTATAATATACTTCAAAGATCTTGGGTGACCATCGCTCTGATACCAATTGTAGAAACTAGAAGGGGGGGTTGAATAGTTTCTCTTCAATTAGTCACCTAATTTAAATTACTTTGAATTAAGTGTGTATCAAAACTATATTTTACTTAAAGCAAGTTGCATATTAGGTTCAATTCAAATGCATTAGCAATGGTAATAGGTAAGTATAATGATAATGAAATAAGTAAAGAGTAAGGAAAGAGACAACCTAGTAACAAGACACCAAGATTTATAATGGTTCGACAACGAGGCTCTATCCTCGTTTCTACTCCACTCCTCGAGTACACCTACTCGAGATTTCCACTATATCCACAAGCTCCCTTCTTGGCGGAGAAAGCCTTACATCGTTAATAACTAGGTCTTTGCCTAATTAAAAAGATTCGTTGATGTGTATCTAATCGAATTGATCTAGGTTCTCTATTTGACTCAGTTTTATTTTGGTAAAACAAATATTTTTGGTTGGTTTTAAATTTAAATGTGCAAAGACTTGAAAGTAAATGTCGTTGAAAGTAAAGTGGCGTGAAATTAAATCTAAATCTAATTAAAATTAAATGTGCGATATTTAAAACTTTGACGAAAATTAAAATAATTAAATGACAAGAATTAAAAGCGTGACGGAAATTAAAATTAGACAACTATTAAAATGAGAATGTAAAAACTAAACAAAACAAAACATGGAAAATAACCCCCAATCGGAATATATTCCGATCAGCCTTACCTGACCTGATCGGAATGATGTCGTCGGAATACCAATCGGAATAGCTGTCACCTACCTGATCGGAATAACCATAAACACACTGATCGGAATATTGGCCTCTGATCGGAATATGGAGTGACCTGGTCGGAATGCTGATCGGACCCTTTGATCGGAATACTGTCACTAGTCCCAATCGGAATACCAAACACGCACCTCGATCGGAATGAGGAGTTAAGCACCAATCGGAATAACTGTCACTAGTTCAGATCGGAATACCCACTTACCTTACCCTGATCGGAATACCAAGATACACCCCTAATCGGAATGTATTAAACACTTTTCCGACCAAGCAAGAAACGCTGGTCGGAATATGGAAACCCCTTTCCGATTTACCAATCGGAATACGAAGGAAATAACCAAAAATAAGCTAAACAAATAAGCTATAATCCTAATAAGCACAAGACGAAATACCTAAAGTAAACCGTATGAAAATAAACTACTAGACTGAAATTTAACAACTTAAAAGACACGAAAAGATAAGCTTTACTAAAAACAACTTTTATATAAAAATAACTTTTGTAAAAACTATATAAACTTGAAAATAAACCAAATAAGCTATGAAAATAAATGATTTAAAACAATCAAAAGCATAAAAATGAAATCTTTAAACAAGTAAACAACTCGAAAAGCATTTAAATCAAAGATTAAAGAAAGGAAGAATGAGATCAACAAGATAAAGTAAAGGTGCGAGAATTAAAAAGAAAAACTTACTTGAAATTAAATGGTAAATAAGGTGCAAGACATGTAATTAAAGGTGCAAGTAATTAAAAGTGCAATAAAATAAAGGTGGAAGAACTAGTTTGTCAATCTAGCCAACAAGAACAAATGAATGAAAATGGGATGTATTTATAGGTGATTAGGGGATGGTTAGAGGAAGCTTCCTCCCCTCCTTCCTTTCTTCTTAATTGCGCCCTTAAGTCCTTCCTTCTTAATCTTTTTGTTAATCTTGGACTTTGATGACTTTGGGCTCGGGATTTCTTTGGACTCGTCTTTTAATTCTTCGATAAATAAGACTTGAGTTCCTCGGCTTTAAGTAAACTTCCGTCTTTTGACTTTTTCTTCGATAAATCTTCAGAATTGGTCTTGGACTTCCGTTCTTTTTGCACTCTTGACTTCTTGACTTCATCTTTTATCTTTTTCTTCAATAAAAGTCCGTAAATGCCCGTGATTTCCCGTGTTTTCTCCACTTTTCACCTTTTCGTCCTAAATCACAACAAAAACACAAACCACGCATAATTCCGACATAAAAGACATAAAATACACGTTTTGGTCCGGTTATTACTGTAATTAAGTGGTAGAAAAGATGTGTGTTTACACACATATCAAATCCCCTACACTTGACCATTGCAATGTCCTCATGCAATGCATTAGTTACAAAGCACGTTTACATTTTTCATCATAATTAATCCACGTTGGCCTTAATTAAAGAGATAGAAAATTATAAACATTAAAAGTAAAGGAATCAAAAAGCATACCTTGGGTTTTGGAAATGTCATGAATAATCATCATCCTCAAGTTTTCACTTTCTCCAAACCAAGCTTAAAAACGAGATCATTGTTATTATAAGTTAGTAGACTATCACGAAATCATGTGGGCCAATTACTCACTTAGACTCCCTTATTCCTAGGTGTATCTCTTATATTTTATTGTTGTCTTGAATGCTCACGAGGATGCATTGTTTGACTTATTTCGATAGTTTATTAGTCCGAAAATAAAGTGAACGATTTAATCAATAGTTAGCTAAAGGACAAAATCTTTTAAAACTGCTTCTCGGGACCTCATAAAGTTCATATCTTGGCATAACTCGCTTCGCGATTTGAGACCTTTCTCGGACCGATATTTGGCAGCGACTTCATACTTCAAACCTTGAGAGACGTTCATGAAATTATGGTCTTCTCTTCATATAGGAATTTCTTCACTTGACGTTTTGAGAGATTCATACTTGGACCACGCCTTCTTCATTTTTCTACAATCTTTATTTTGGATTTTGATATACAACGATCCGCCTCCTTTTATGACTTGGATCTATTTATCCTCATACCTTGTTAGGGTCTTTTCGGATACACTTCTCCATGACCTTTGGGAGTTTTTGCTTTTCGTCGTGTGTCTCGATCCTTCATATTGATTTTCGATAAATGATTCTTCACATCACTTTGGATCTTTAGAAACAAAATATAGCCCTCATGCCTTGTTAGGGCCTTTTCGGACTCGCCAATCTTCGCATCCCGCTTCAATAAGTTATGCCTTGGCTATGAACTCTAATCCATACCGAGCAACTTTTAAACGATCGTGGGCTAGAAGCTAAGTAACTTTTCAAATCGTACAACCTTATTTATTAGCAGATAAATTTATTAGCAAGCGATGGGAGAATAGGCTTATAATTAACTCACATAAATTCCCGAAAGAATACCGGACTTATAATTGGCTCTATCATCTCTCGTTCTCCACAGTTTAAAATATCAAGGAATGAGACTCGTGGATGCTTAGCCTATTAAATCAAAGTTTTGGGTTTTCGAGTCGCCTATAGGATCTTGCAAATTCTTAGACTCTTTCAAGTTTAGAAATCGCATTTTAAAGTTCCCTTGATAAACGACTCTCTAGGATCAATTATAGGAACTTGCGAAAAGTTCTTGTTCTTAACCCGTGAGAGTTAAGACTTTCGCGTTTTATAGCTCCCTATATAAAAGCCTAGCAAAACTTGACTTAAACATGTTAAGGATACTAGCTAGAGTAACTTAGATAAGTAAACTCGGGTTGAGTCAAAAGATTCACGACGTTTGAAAATTAAAACCACTTATTAAACATTTATTCTAATAAGAAAGAAAATAACTATACAAAGGTAAAAACTAATAGGCCAAAATAGATCATAAAGTTTGAAAAATGTCGAAAAATTGATTTTCCGGTTAAAATGAGGACAAATACAAGGAAAAGGCCACTTAACTTCGATAGAAGTCCCCCCTACACTTAAGATAAACATTGTCCTCAATGTTTAAGCATGTGGGAGTAAACTCCCCTATACTTAGGAAATTGTGCACGTTGTTTAAATCTTGCTAAGGAAAGGACAACTAAAGAGATTCCTATTTGAATATTGAGAAAATATAAAATAGTGAATCGAAAAGAGTTTAGGATAGAACTGGGAAGAAGTGGAACACGGAATCACGGGTCGTCAAGAATCATTCTGAGTGAATCATTGAAGATCGAATCCCTGATTAAGAAGTGAGGAGAGGAAAGCAAACCAACGGGTCCCCCTACACTTATGATAAAGAAAGCGAAAAGATAGATGCATGGGTTGCCTCCCAAGAAGCGCTTGATTTTTGTTAACCGAGTCATTAGCCTGACTCGACCTTGATCATCAACGGAAGAAGCATGAAACATATCCACCAGGATCAAAGACATAGTTTTCGTCCATCAAGTAGCATAGGCTTAAGGCGAACAAGGCAAGCCAAAGAAGAGTAGGCAAGGTTCCCTTAAGCAGCGATGGAGCATGGTGGAAGCAAGGTTGAAGTGGTGCAAGCAGATTTCCATAAGTTCCAAAGATATTTCCTTTTATTTCATTAGGTGGATACTGAGATGGCTTAAAGATTGCAATACCGGGGTCGAACACCTTTTCCTTTAGGGGAAAATAGCACTCAGGCTCAGCCGAGTGTGAAGAAGATCCGCAAAGAAGCACAGCCTCGTCCTCAGAAGGAGGACAAAGAGGTGTCAAATTATTTGTGCAACGGATATTGGTGTCGACCGGTTTCTTCTCCTTTGACAGAATGTGCTTCAAATCCAAAGTAGGATCAAGACGATAATCTTCAAAGTCATAAGGAGGAGCATCACTCTCATGAGGGAAGTAAGTATTGAGAAATTCAGAGAAGTCTTCCTCAAATGAGTAATCGTCCAAAGTAGGATCGAGTGATGGCGGAGGATCTTCATCGTGAGAATAATCGCTCGAAAGAGTATCAGCCTCATCAAAATCATCATAAGTGGGCATCTCGGGATACTCAGAAGTAAGGTCATCATAATCATCCGAGTCTGAGCTAGAATCATCATCATCATAAGCATCGAAGACCGGTGGAGAATCATAAATGGGGGAAGCGTCCAAAGTAGGGAGAGAATCATCCACATCATCTTCAAAAAGTGGATTATCATCGCAAGACTCGAATAGAGGATTGTCGTAGACGGTAAAGTCATCGAGCACACTAATCATATTCACTGATTCGCGGCCTCCAAAGGTTGTACTTGTAAGCTTCCCCATTTTAAAAACTTGTGCATCATCCCCGACTCTTAAGATTAACTCACCTTCGGCCACATCCACTAAAGCTCGTCCGGTTCTCAAGAATGGCCGACCAAGTATTAAAGGAATTGTTGAAAATACGTTTTACGCATTTAGAAAGTCTCGGTCACTCCAACAATGTAGTTATAGGCTCGTAGTTAAGTTAAGTGTCATTTATTACATAGCCCGACCCATGAGCATGTTCATGGGCCGGAAGCCCAAGTCCTTTAAGGACTTGGGGTATTTAAACCTCTTTCCACCATGGAAAGAGGTGTTGGTTGTTTTATTCTTTCATTTCAATATATGTGTTTTCTTTCATTTCTCTCTCTAACTCTCTCTCTCTCTAGAAAAACATCAACCCCCTTGTTTTACAAGATTATCATTGTTTTACAAGATTATCTCTCTAGAAAAATATCATTACACTTATTACCACAACATTCACACATACATCAGATGAACAAGGAAAGGATAAGAATGTTGATGAGGATGAGGACGAGGACGAGGATACAGATGATGATCAGGATGACAATGACGATAATGATAAGGGTAATGAAGTCAACAAGGGTGATAAGAATGACAACACTGGTACAAATGCCGAAGAGACAAACAAGGATGACAATGAAACGGCCACCGAGAAAGGTCTCGAGGATACTGCAGAAACGGTTGCTGACACCACAGAAAAGCCACTGGAGACAACAGTATCAGAAACTCAGCAGGTTGCTTCAGGTATATCTACTGCACCAGAATTCACTACTGATTCTCATATTGAATCTGTAGAATATATGCAAGCAGAAGAACCGACAGAAACAATGCTTGAAGAAGAACCTCACGATGATATACCGGTGACGCAAACTCAACCTTCAACATCATCTACAGTTCAGCATGATGATGACATGGAAGTTGAAGATTTACATGTTCCAGAACCGACATTTGCTGAATCCCTTATCATTGATGATACTGTACAAGAGCAACTTTGGCTAACAAACGCAGCACCACATCATCCATTTGAAACTGCAACTGTAATGGAGATGACTCAATTCCTCAACAACCCTATCGACTTCTCGGCTTTTCTAAGGTACTCTCATGGGAAACCAACAATGACCCCGGATCTGATCAAAATGGCAGTTGCAAATGTGGACTTCTTTGACACATTAAAGATCACCCATAATGAAGCAGAATATCACCTGAATGAGCTTACTAAAGCAATGAGAGCGACAAGTACAGGAATTCAAACTCCCGTTTTGCAACCTCTCACACCAACGGTCATTACTAGTTCTGCCACTATCCCAATCGAGCATTTTGTCTCTCACGATCTTGAATACCTTGAAAATGGAGCAAAGAAGTATGCCACGTCACTAACAATGCTCAAGGTTGTCAACTTGGAGAATGTTCCATGGATAGAAGACAAAGTTCCTGAATCAATATGGAGAAAGAAACTGCTCAAATTTTATGACACCTATGCTTCACTTGGCATATCTCACTGGGACAAAAAGAAGAAGTTAGCCTATAATCACTTCCATCGTCCTAAGAGAGGTGCTTCTATTGTCTCATCTCACAGAATCAAAAGTATCCTTGGGGCAACTACTCAGACGGTTTTCGGTTACGATTACTTAAATGTAATCTTGTTCAAACGTACCGATGAGAAAGAATACCGCATTGACGAAAGTGATCTCCAGTACCTTCAACTTGAAGACATAGAAGATCTATTGTTGCTTTTGGCTCAAGAGAAAGTTGACCATCTATCACCTGATATTGTCATAGCCTTGAGTTCAAACTTTCGTCAATATGCGAGGAAAATTGTCATTCAACACCGGGTGGAAGATTTTCAACTTGGGGTAGAAAGCTATCAGAAGAAGCTAAACCTGGAACGTCCCCATACGACTCCACTCAGTAACTTCCACAAGAACAAGAAGGTTTACATGGGGACTACCAAGCCGGAAGCAGGAATCTTTTATCCGAATCAGACTGGCGTCATGCAATATATGCGATTCTCAGAACTGCACAAATTCAGTGATGGAACGCTAAAGAATGTTCGAGATGATTTGTCGGTTCTCAATTCCAACTTACCTCTTCCGGTAGTCACATACACCTAGACAACCCAGTGCAGAAAAGGATCTTCGTATGCAATCAGGAAGATTGAGGAAGTGCTAAGGAAGCGTCGGTTGCTACGAAGCATAGAACGATTCGTCGGTGGACGACCATATGGAGCTCACCATCGGCTCACGGAACGAACCAATTAATTTTGGTTCGTCTCATTACAGGTCAACTCCATATGTACATTATTGTGAATATGTTATTTTTTTTACTTTATCAGCTTTTTGTGGCTTGTTGTAGTGTAAAAGTATGATATTTTTCAAGAATTTCTCTCGAGATTCTAAATCTTTCAAACAAATCATACTCAAGCACTACAACTAACCCTCATTAATTTGAGGGGGAGCATTAATATGTTCTTTGGCCAACATATAATTTCATTTTATTACCCAAAGACCGGTTAATCTATTAATATCCAAAATATTGATGATTAACATTTTGGAAAGGGGAGAAAATGGGATTAAGGAGACTTTATGATATTTGGCTAAAATAATGAAAAAGACTTAAAAGATAAACCAACTTAACATGTGTTATGCACGAGTTAAGGGGGAGCGTTTTTGATGATCAAAACACTTAAGGCACAAAATCTTTGATTTTAATATCACAAGTGCTTTAAGTGATTTTCAAGGATTTTTCATGGTGACTATATCAACCTAAAACAACACTTATCTCACGACGATGTGGTGACAAAAGGGTGGTAGGTATAGATATTAGTCCAATGATTCATCAGAACCGATGCAATCTTCCCAAGGACAATTCCTTAGATAGAATTAGAAGTCCTAGGAAAGTTGGAGAAAGATTGTGAACGTAGCTGAATGCCGACCAAGTACTTAAGCTAGCACTGGAACAATCACAATAAGGTGCTAGTGATGACGTATTGGTAAGCATTGAAGGGGTTGAAGAATGAAAAAGAATTGTAAAGATAAAGGGTGTAAAGAAAGAAGCCCTCCTTACAACTTAGGCAGAAACCGGGTCAATACATATGCTATTGAGATCATTTTTGTTAATGATTCTCGGTATTGAAGAAAGACATCATGGACCCAGTGATGCAATGCACAACCCTTCCCAGCTAACTCAAATATCTCTCAAAAGGTATTTGTTTTAATCACACAGAGATCAACACGTTATCTATTGGTTTATTCACTCCGAATAGACTGGTATTGAAAAGGTGGCACTCCTCTCCAGCCATCGCTCACTAAATCAAAACGCACTATCGAGTCTAGAGCCAAGAGATCATCAAAAGTCTCATTAGGACACTTTCCATTTATTCCTTGCTTTCTCACACACTGTGAAAAGTAAGAGATCTTTTACGAGTCCTACGCAGTATTCTTGCAATATTGCCAGAACATCCGAGTAATACGCAAGTATTACAGTGAAGATGGAAATCCTGCTTGAGCCAACATCAAACAAGCTCATGGTAGGTGACACGTGCGGTTCTTTACGAACTAATCTTGTGACAACTGGAAAGAAACAGTAGTTTAATTCTTAATTGAACTTAAACTCGTTCCAGGCCTCTACGCATTATCGTATGATCTTGCCAGAACACTCAGAGTGACACTCTTTAGTGTTCACAGTGACGAGTGGAAATCCTTCTAGTGTTAACATCAAACAGCACTTGGTAGGTAACAAGCAAGATTCAATTTGAATCAAGTTTGTGACAACTGGAAAGCAACGATGGTGAATATCTTAATTAAAATTCACTTGTTCCAGGTTTCATGAATTGACGGCTTCAATCATAAGGATTTTTAATCCAAATGATTCACTCTTTATGTTCGCAGTCAGCTTTGGACGGTCGAATAAAGAGAACGGGTTTACCCGCGAAATCCTGTCAGGAAGTTACTTAATTGAAACTATCCGTCACGGGTACGATATCTAATATCGTCTAACGGTCTTCACCGACCGGAGGTAAATGCTACCGAATTAGAATAAAATGTCAAAGCCATTTTATTCGTGTCGTTGCTGTGTACCTGTTAAAGACGGTGGCGTTGCTGTGTACCTGTTGAAGACGGTGGCGTTGCTGTGTACCAGTTGAAGACGGTGGCGTTGCGGTGTACCTGTTGAAGACGTCCTCACATGCTTATTCCTTTAGTATCAAATACTCCTGAAAATTCAAGAAAGTATGACCTAAAAGTCTTCCGCTGTATCGACTCTGAAACTTTCAAGAATTCAACAAAGGATAAGTTTGTGGGACATGAAGTCACAAAGAGGCGAACCTTACAAGAAAAGTAAAGGCTGTACGTGAAAGGCCAAAAGAACATGTTCCAAGCAAAAAGGCTGATATCATTCAACACATATTCACAAAAGAAAAGAAAAAGAAAGAAAAGAAGACTACGAGCTCAAGAACAAGATCTAACATGCTAGATTAGGACTTTGTAAATTTGGAGTGACCTCCCTTTGGGGGAGATTGTTGGAAATACGTTTTACGCATTTAGAAAGTCTCAGTCACTCCAATAATGTAGTTATAGGCTCGTAGTTAAGTTAAGTGTCATTTATTACATAGCCCGACCCATGAGCATGTTCATGGGCCGGAAGCCCAAGTCCTTTAAGGACTTGGGGTATTTAAACCTCTTTCCACCATGGAAAGAGGTGTTGGTTGTTTTATTCTTTCATTTCAATATATGTGTTTTCTTTCATTTCTCTCTCTAACTCTCTCTCTCTCTAGAAAAACATCAACCCCCTTGTTTTACAAGATTATCATTGTTCTACAGGAATACGAGGGTCCATTTCATAATCAACAACGACAAAGTCGACCGGGAAAGTAAATGTGCCAACTTTAATAAACACGTCTTCGGCTATACCAACGGGGTAAGCGAGAGTGCGATTTGCAAGTTCAAGAGTCATCTTTGTTGGAGTGAGGTCGGGCAATGATAGTGTTTTCCAAACACTTAATGGCATCAAATTAATACTGGCCCCGAGATCAGCAAGGGCAGTAAATTCTTCAGTTTTGTTGAACACGCAAGGCAACACAAAACGACCGGGATCTCCAAGCTTTTCCGGAAGTTCTTTAAGAATAACTGCAGAGCAGTTTTCATTTAAGCGTGTGTTGGCGAGCTCAAGCAGCTTCTCCTTCTTGTTAAGCAATTCCTTAAATGCTTTAACAAATTTGGGCATGTGGACAAGTGCTTCAAGAAAGCTAATGTTGAAGTTCATTTGAGAAATCATCTTCACATAGCGTGTCACTTCGGAGTCCTCTTTGGTTAGCATTTTGTTCTTGCCTATACGAGAGGGATAAGGGATATTGGGTTTGGGTGGTGAAAGTGCAGGTGTAGGTAAAGGTTGAGATGTTTAAGGATCATTCATGGGAACTTCATCATGTCGAGGCGGAGACGGTAATGGTGCACTAATACTAGGTGGAGGAGGAGTAGGGACACATGGTGGTGGAGGAGGTGTAGTTGATGGGGGTGGGATTGTTGGTCCTACTATGGTGACTCCACTACGAGTAGTAATAGCACTCACATTGGCTCGCGGATTGGTGACGGTGTTTGAAGGTAGAGAAATCGAAGAAGAAGGTTGAGCAGGGGGCAAGAAACTAGCAAGCATATTCTTCAAATCATTGGTTTGATTGCTGAAGGAGGATTGAATATTATCTCGAAGTTCGGATCTTATCTCATTTCCTTGCTTTGTGATATCTCCTTTGAGATTGATAATTTGAGTCTGCAGGTTCTTGATTTGCTCACCTTGGGTTCTCATGATGGCCTCAACATCCGGATTACTGGGTGGGGTTTGTTGGGTGGGTGGGTGATAAGGATTAGAAGCTCTTGGTGGGATTTGGTTGCTTCTAGTGTAGTTGTTGGCGGAGTTTTGGTTTTGAGGAGAAAAACCGGGTGAAAGGTAATTGTTTGATCGGTAACTTAGCAAATTTCTATCCCTTGTCGAGCTTGGTAATTTTCCGGTGAATAATTACCATAAGCTGCATACACAGTTTCCGGATTTCCTTGTGTGGAAGGACAATCGGTGTATGAGTGAGGACCGCCGCATGTTTCACAAAGAGTAGCAACAGCTTTAACTTGTTGTTGTTGTTGGTTTGAAGCCAAGAGTTGCATACTTCTGCTCATTTCAGTCAGCACACGGGTGAGTTCGGTCATATCAGGGTTTGCTGAAGTGGAGGAAACATTGACTCTCAGATTGTTCCTTGAAGAAGCAGAGGAATCCCAGTTTTTGTGGTGAGTAGTCATGTTCTCAATTAACTCTCTACACTCCTCGGGTCTCCTTTTCATGAATGTGCCACCGGCGGCTGCATTAATCGTATCACGATCTCGAAAAGTCAAACCGTTGTAGAAAGTATCTATTAAGGTCACAGGGAGCATGTTGTGGTTTGGACATCTATCGATCAAGACATTAAATCGCTCCCAAGCATCAAAAAGAGATTCATCGGGATCTTGCATGAAACCGCTGATTTGATTGCGAAGGCTCGTGACCATGGATGGTGGAAAGTAGCGCGACAAAAAGCGTTGAGTCATGTCATCCCAAGTGTGAATAGAATTCTTCGGGAGACGATCAAACCATTTCTTGGCATGATGTAATAAAGTATGTGGAAAGAGTTGTAGGCGAAGTTCATCCATTGTGGCACCGGCCAACTTCATGCTTTGGGTGATTGTAATGAACTTGTCGAGGTGTTTGTTGGCATCATCATCAGGCAATCCACGGAATGGGTTTGTTTGCACTTGCTGAATCATGTGGTGCTTCAATGAAAACTCAGGAGCATTGATTTGCATCGGCGCAATCGGTCCTCCTCGTCCAAACATGGTAGGTTGACAAAGTTCCTCCATGGTCCGAAGATCGGGCTGTGGAAGAACATTGTTGTTATTGTTGGGGTGCGGTGGATTATTGTTGTTAACACCTGACATAGCTAAATCTTCTTGAGGCTCGGGCTCTTGATAATTGGAAGATCTAGTACGCATACACCTGAAAATTCAAAAGAAAAAAAACCAAACACAAAGACAATATATATACACAATAAAGATAAAATCTTTTTGGATTTTTGAAATTTTTATTTTTTATGTATTTTTATCAGTTTTTTAATTTTTATGGTTTTTTTTATTTTTTAGGCAAGAAAAATAACGTTCACAAGTGAACGGATCCCAAAAAGCAACGCGTCTCTCACAGAAAACCGTTAATCTTTACGAAAAGAGCCGGCAGCGGCGCCATTTAATAACTAGGTTTTTGCCTAATTAAAAAGATTCGTTTATGTGTGTCTAATCGAATTGATCTAGGTTCTCTATGTGACTCAGTTTTATTTTAGTAAAAAAAATATTTTTGGTTGGTTTTAAATTTAAATGTGCAAAGACTTGAAAGTAAATGTCGTTGAAAGTAAAGTGGCGTGAAATTAAATCTAAATCTAATCAAAATTAAATGTGCGATATTTAAAACTTTGACGAAAATTAAAATAATTAAATGACAAGAATTAAAAGCGTGACGGAAATTAAATTAGACAAGTATTAAAATGAGAATGTAAAAATTAAACAAAACAAAACATGGAAAATAACCCCCAATCAGAATATATTCCGATCAGCCTTACCCTGACCTGATCGGAATGATGTCGTCGGAATACCAATCGGAATAGCTGTCACCTACCTGATCGGAATAACCATAAACACACTGATCGGAATATTGGCCTCTGATCGGAATATGGAGTGACCTGGTCGGAATGCTGATCGGACCCTTTGATCGGAATACTGTCACTAGTCCCAATCGGAATACCAAACACGCACCTCGATCGGAATGAGGAGTTAAGCACCAATCAGAATAACTGTCACTAGTTCAGATCGGAATACCCACTTACCTTACCCTGATCGGAATACCAAGATACACCCCTAATCGGAATGTATTAGACCCTTTTCCGACCAAGCAAGAAACGCTGGTCGGAATATGGAAACCCCTTTCCGATTTACCAATCGGAATACGAAGAAAATAACCAAAAATAAGCTAAACAAATAAGCTATAATCCTAATAAGCACAAGACGAAATACCTAAAGTAAACCGTATGAAAATAAGCTACTAGACTGAAATTTAACAACTTAAAAGACACGAAAAACATAAGCTTTACTAAAAACAACTTTTATATAAAAATAACTTTCGTAAAAACTATATAAACTTGAAAATAAACCAAATAAGCTATGAAAATAAATGATTTAAAACAATCAAAAGCATAAAAATGAAATCTTTAAACAACTAAACAACTCGAAAAGCATTTAAATCAAAGATTAAAGAAAGGAAGAATGAGATCAACAAGATAAAGTAAAGGTGCGAGAATTAAAAAGAAAAACTTACTTGAAATTAAATGGTAAATAAGGTGCAAGACATGTAATTAAAGGTGCAAGTAATTAAAAGTGCAACAAAATAAAGGTGGAAGAACTAGTTTGTCAATCTAGCCAACAAGAACAAATGAATGAAAATGGGAAGTATTTATAGGTGATTAGGGGGATGGTTAGAGGAAGCTTCCTCCCCTCCTTCCTTTCTTCTTAATTGCGCCCTTAAGTCCTTCCTTCTTAATCTTTTTGTTAATCTTGGACTTTGATGACTTTGGGCTCGGGATTTCTTTGGACTCGTCTTTTAATTCTTCGATAATTAAGACTTGAGTTCCTCGGCTTTAAGTAAACTTCCGTCTTTTGACTTTTTCTTCGATAAATCTTCAGAATTGGTCTTGGACTTCCGTTCTTTTTGCACTCTTGACTTCTTGACTTCGTCTTTTATCTTTTTCTTCAATAAAAGTCCGTAAATGCCCGTGATTTCCCGTGTTTTCTCCATTTTTCACCTTTTCGTCCTAAATCACAACAAAAACACAAACCACGCATAATTCCGACATAAAAAACATAAAATACACGTTTTGGTCCGGTTATTACTGTAATTAAGTGGTAGAAAAGATGTGTGTTTACACACATATCAATCGTCGCTTACATTATTTTCTGACACTAAGCTAAATGTCGAGACCTAATCATTAGCTAGGACCAATCTACACAACGTTGCCTACTTCGCAATTTAACGACACAAGGCTAGATGTCGAGTTCTAATCTCAAGGTAGAAACAATATTCACGACTCTTCACTTTGAAGCTAAGTGAGAACTTCACACAACACAACTACTAATCACTTTCAAGTTTAGTGAGAACTCACAAGATACAACCACATCACTTTATAGTTTAGTGAGAACTACTACACAAATCTATTACAACTCAACTAGACATATCCAAGTACACACATGTAGCTTGGATCTACACACCACAAATCCAAGCAAACACATATGCAATGGATGTACACAACAAATCCAAGTATTTACAAATAGCTTGGATGAACACAACTAGTCCAAGTATTTCATAAATACAAATGGATTAACAAAAATAAAAAGGCTAACATGATGAACATGACTAATTCATGGATTCATCTTTATCACAACACTAGTGAGTGAGTGATCTTCTCATTGGACAAGGTAAAGGAGGGGATCAAGAGGATAATCATATGTAAACATCCTTAACACTTTAAGTGATCATTTACTAATGATTATGCTATATAAAAGAGAAAGGGGGCTGAGAAAAACGTCCAAGAGGCTTGTTGCAAAATGAGATTTGATCCACTATTTATAGAAGACAAAGTCCAACGGCTAGCTGGGCGCGGATCCTTATCTAGCCGGCGGTACCTTATCGATAAGGAACAGCCTAGCTATTTAAGGTACCGCCTAGTAGAGTCCGCTCCCTTTTTTTTCTTTTAGTGGGGTAGGAATATCTGAGGTTTTTTAAACCTTTAAAGGATATTCTTATGGCATATGGAATATGCCATTTTCAAATTTTCATTTTCCATTTTAATAAAACCTTTTCTTAAAAAGAAATTTTATTAAAAAATCTTTTGTCATATTAACAAAAGTGAGTTTTAAGGATATTCACTTTGATGATCACTAAGTATGATTAAGAAAAGTTAGTGATATGATTATTACCTTGATGATAGTGTTAGTTAAATAATTCGTTTTGTGTTTTTCACTGAATGTGTTGTATAGTTTGTTGTGATCAAAACTAAGAAATATTAGTTAACACTAATAATGTTTTTAGGCATCACTTGCATTAACAATCTCATTCCATTCGGCTTTACTACAAACAACGGTTTCAACATTCTACCCAGATTCACTGCCTCAACATTCTCTTTCTTCAAACCATCAGCTTGGGCTTTCAATATCATTTCTGTCAAATCAACACTTTCCATCATTACCAAAGTTCTAACTCTTAAATATTTCTCTCTTTCTTTTCTACTAAGTGCATCGGCTACCATATTCGCTTTACCAGGATGGTAACTAATCTCACAGTCATAGTCACTCAACAATTCTACCCATCTCCTTTGTCTCATATTAAATTCCTTTTGATCCAAAATATGTTGTAGACTCTTATGGTCAGTGAAAACCACACACTTGATTCCATACAAGTAGTGTCTCCACAGCTTCAAAGAAAAAATCACAGCTCCAAGTTCTAAATCATGAGTAGTGTAATTCTCTTTATGCTTCCTCAATTGTCTCGACGCATAAGCTATCACTTTCTCTCTTTGCATCAACACAACTCCAAATCCCTTATGAGACGCGTCACAATACACCACAAAGTCTTCAGATCCTTCTGGCAAAGACAAAATCGGCGCAAAACACAACTTATCCTTCAACGTATTAAATTCAGCTTCCTCTTCTAAACCCCATTCAAACACTCAGTTCTTTTCAGTAAGTTTGGTCAATGGTTTAGCAATTAGTGAAAACTTCTCGATAAACCTTCTATAATACCCGGCTAGACCAAGAAATTGGCGAACTTCAGTCGGCTTCGTTGGTACCGACCAATCCTTGATAGCCCAATCTTAGCAGGATCTACACGAACACCTTCATTGTCAATCACGTGCCCCACAAATTGCACTGATTTTAACCAAAACTCACATTTAGAGAACTTCACATACAACTTTTCTTTGTTCAACAATTCCAAAATTACCCTTAAATGCTTCTCATGTTCTTCTCCACTCTTGGAATAAATAAGAATATCAGCAATGAATACAATAAAAAACTCATCCAAATACGGCTTACACACACGATTCATCAAGTCCATGAATACGGCAGGCGCATTCGTTAATCCAAAAGGCATCACTTGAAAATCAAATTGTCCATATCGAGTACGGAAAGCTGTTATATAAATATCTTCTTCCCTAACTCTCAGTTGATGATACCTAGATCTCAAATCGATCTTCGAGTATACACTTGACCCTTGCAACTGATCAAACAAATCATCAATCCTCGGCAATGGATATCGATTCTTGACAGTCAATTTGTTAAGTTCCTGATAATCAATACACATTCGAAACGATCCATATTTCTTCTTAACAAACAACACAGGAGCACCCAACCGTGACGAACTCGGTCTAATAAATCCCTTATCCATCAATTCCTTCAATTGATCAGATAATTCCTTCATCTCTGACGGCGCTAAACGATACGGTGCACGAGCAACAAGCGCAACTCCCGGCACTAAGTCAATACGGAATTCAACTTCACGATGCGGCGGTAATCTCGACAAATCTTCAGGAAAAACTTTAGGATACTCTCTAATCACAGACACATCTTCCAGTTTGCTCTCATTGACACCATCACTAGTTATCTGAGCAAGAAACACATCACAACCCTCTTCCATATACCTCATCATCTTCAAAAAAGAAAACACCCTCAAACGAGAAGTACACTCATCACCCTTCACAGTCAATACCCTATTCCTCAGCGGTACTTGAACTAATTTCTCTCCACAAACAATCACTTCACCATTCACAACTAACCAGTCCATACCAATAATCATGTCAAAATATCCTAATTCTATGGGCATCAAATCAATACTAACACATAATTCCCTAACTTCAAGGAACAACCTTTCAGTATAGAACTAGTGCTAACAACCTTACCATAAGCTAACTCCACATTATAACTAGTTGTCAATCTTACTGGTTCTATATCCAATAGCTGGCTGAATCTAACATCTACGAATCTTCTATCGAATCCAGAATCAAATAACACACTAGCATAACAAGCATCGATTAAGAACATACCAGTCACTACATTCGGCCCTTGAGGTTTGTCAGCATCTCCCACGGTATAGGCTGGAGTAGCATTCACAGTAGCAACAACAGAAACATTGCCTCCCTGTCAAGCGCCAACCCTCGGACACTTTCCTTGCTTATGTCCACTACCTCCACATCCAAAACAATTAACCACCTTGACAGCACTCGCTCCAGTGGCTACACCCTTGTTCCTACAGTCTGCCGCTTTATGTCCGGCCTTCCCACACTTGTTGCAAGCAGGTGGACAATTCCTAATATGATACAGACTACATCGACCATACTTCGGGTTCACTTTGTTACCTTGGGTCCCAGTAGCAGCACGAACACCATCATTCCTTCTCAAGTTGTATTGCTGATTTCTGTTTGGTCCTTGGTTTTTGTTGTTCTGATAACCTCCTCTATTCTGCCTTTGATTTGACTGTGCAGCTTCCCACTTTCTTTTATTCCCCTCAGCAATACTATCCTTTCTATTTTGCACCTTAACGTCCATCAAAGCATGAGCCATCTGAACAGCTTCATCAAAAGTCTTAGGTTTCGATGAAGTAGTCTCTCCCTTGATATTGCTAGATAAACCTCTGATATACTGCTTCATCTTCTTTCGATCATCCGCAAAAGCATCAGGACATAACAAACACAAATTAGAAAACCTTTTCGTATATGCAACAATATCATTATTCCTCAACACCAAATGTCTCAAATCGTCTTCCAACTGACCTAACTCTTCCTCGGGACAAAACTTAACAGTTAACAGTCCCTTGGTCACAGTCCATGTTCTTGCATTAGCTTCAACCAGACCCACAGTGGCTACCTGACTATTCTACTAGCTTAAAGCATCATCCTGAAATGTAGCTGCAACAAACATTACCTTACTGGCATCTGAACATCCACTGATTTCAAAAGTACTTTGAACCTTCTCAATACACCTTCTTAACTCCAAAGCGCCACCAGTACCACGAAATTGGGTAGGTCCACATTTCATGAAACTAGCATACGCATACAATTTCTGAACTTGCTGAACAACAGCATTACCTCCAACTTGACCAACAACATTTCCTCCAACTAGCTCATCAACATTACCTCCAACTTGACCATCAGCATTCCTATTCTCAGTCTCTTGGTTCCTCGCAGCACGTTTGGCTTCCAGTGCTCTAGCAATAGCTTGCTCAATCATATTACTCACAGTAGCAGTTGTCAATTTCGGTGGCATGTTCTGTCATTACAAATGAAAGAAAACAATAAGTATTCATATCAAGATAAGAAGTTTCTCTATCAAGACGTATCATGGATACTACATGCACAAACAAAACAATCCACAATGAATCATCAACCAAATCACAAAAGAACTAATAAGACATATCATAGATCATGAAGGTAATTTGGATTGCATTGGAAAATTTCCACAAAATCGTGACAAGTAATGTCACTACAACCCTTCATCACGTCAAACTTAAGAGTTATTAAGTTTCATCACAACACTACGGTACCAGTCTAAATAAGTTCTATTACAACAAGGATAATAAAGATAACATAAGGAAACTAATCACGCAGTGATCCACGTAGCTTCTTATACATAGGCTCATCATCACTGCTGCTATCTTCATCATCTGACTGCTCTTCCACTTTCTCCTTTCCCTTTCGACTTGTTCCTTCACACGGCTTCACCAACATTTGAGTTTCAACACGACTCGGCACATCACGGATCCTAACAACCTGACTTGGAAAAGATCTCAATTGCACATCCCACACATTCACTCTTGCATTCCTTTCTTGCTCCTCGCGAAACCTTTCAAATTGAGCACTTAAATTAAACACCATCGATCGCATACTAGAAACTTCATCCATTTCCCTAGCTCTAACATACTCTGACCTTCTCTCACTAGAAACAAACCTATCAAGCTGCTTCTCATTCTACTCAAACCTTTTGATCACACGGGTCTCAACCACATACCTTTCAAACAAAGACCTATCAAAGTTTTTAAGAAACCAATAAATATCTTCATAAGATCTAGGACATAGACAGTACACCTTAGCTATGTCATCATGGATAGATCGGGTACTAGCAGCATTGCTTGATTCAATAGGGAAATCATTTCTAGCACGGGCAATCCTAGGCAAACTGCTCAAATAAGCATCACAAGTAGGCATAGAAGAATGTACAACAGGTTGTTGACAATTCTGAACAGTTGGTGGCACAACATTAGCTCTTGGCACATAACTACCTTGAATCATTTTGGGCTTAGTCTGTCCTACTGCATCAGGAGCAATCCCATCATCCAGATATTCATAAGGCTCATCATCATCACTAGCACCAAAATTATCTACTTCCCCATCTCCTATTATGCCATTCATCTCAATCCAATCATCATCACGTGGTATATCAGCCATTTTCTACAATTATAGGGATTCGAGGATACTTAAGGTCATTGTTTAATATTATAAATGCAATCTCATGCATTGCAAATGTTATACGTAACCCATGGTATGCAATGCAATGCAAATGATGTTTATGCAATGCTCACAAAAATAAAATATGATAATGACAAGCACTCAGCGCACTTTCAATAACATCAATACAATATCATAGTATTTACTTAATAAATATTTGGGAATTCATTTCAGTTCTGAGGGATACATCTATAATACAAAATAAAACTAAAAGTGATCTTACCAGAGCGTTGCAGAGAAGTTGTGTTCTTTTGAAAAATAAATACTTTCGACACCAAAATTATAGTTTAGGACATTTTTTCAAAATCGACCTAGTTCTCTATAACTTGTAGCTCTGATACCAATCTTTAACACCCCCAATTCACATTAGGCAACAGAAATACACAATTCGGTGCTAAACACAAGTATCATCACACAAGGTATATCGAATGACTCAAAATGAGACGTTTACACATAAAATATAAATAAGATTTCACACATTGTCTAAAACATAATTTTCATCCCATAATGTACTAAAACAACACTAGAGTAAAGCGTTTAGTCCCCACGGATCTCGACCATAAAACGACAAGGTTTAGTACAGTACACAAACATTAGACAAATTGTTCAACAGTAAACGGGAAAGAAATTGTTTTTAGACTTCAAAAGCAAACCCACAACATCCACAGCAATGCTCCGCCATCAATCACCTTCGATTACCTGAAACACATGCTTGTTTAACAAATCACTTTGAACACAAGAGGAAAATCAATCATAATCATTTTATAGAATTGTCGTGCACGTACACAATCTATATCAAGGCAACTCATCTTATAGTCGAGGCTATACAATTGTATTTAAGCTCATGACACCGAACCCTTAACCAATTAGTCACCCACGCCAAATGCTATCATGTCCAGATAAAACCATTGCCCCTATAGGGTATTTGTTGCTAAATATATACCCAAATCTCATTCTCGTAAATTATCCTTCCCAGAGGTTACTCAACGTAATGCCCTGGTCTCAGATAGGGTGGTTAACCCATTAGTACTACCATTTGAATAAGCGGCTATTCTCAACTCACAACATCAAGTCAGAACATAGTTAACGGTTCATGAAATTAGGGTCTTTAGCAACAAGGTACTCAATACAATTCAAGGCAACATAGGCAACAATCGGGTCCAAATAATTAATCATGACTTGTGTTAATTTATTTTCAAATAGCATGTATCCCCCTCGCGGGTATTAAAAAATTTAGTAGCCAGCATGAAAAGCGAGGCTACATACTCACCTTAGTATAAGAGACCTAGCGAGATGATCGTAGATGATAAGTGATGCCCTTCAAACATGAGAACCGCAACCTATCAAATAAGCATGCTCATTAGTAATAGACTTGAGTAATAAACTATACATCATAAAATCAAACTAAAACTCATAAAATGACGACAAACTCGTAAGAAAACGATATAAGTGATACTATTATACTCTTCTACACATTTACTTTATTACTCTATACTTTCGATAAAAATGTGTCGGCACATACCAAATGTACTAGCTCATTTACCCCACTTAGACACGTTAAAAGTTTATGAAACAACTCGAGGAACTGACTTACTATCTATAGAAATTCCTCCAAAAAGTTTATCAAAAGATTTAATTTCCAAGACTCCCAGCCCGACACATCTTTGAATCACAAAAACAGGACAGTTTTACGTCGTCAACTTATACAATCATTTTAACTTCTATAAACGACTCCATTTACAAAACCGACACTTAGGTTTGATAATAGACTCACAACCTATGGTTTACATCTTTAAAACAGCCTTTGACTCATTTCAAAACTCATTCTATAGTCCCCGAGATTCGATCCAAATATCGACAACAAGTACATATTGTGCCGATACTCGTCTCTCGGGACACGAATAATCAAACTATCATAACTTCTCGCTCGTTTGGAGTTAGAAGCTCTACTTTACGCCAAAAAGAAGATAATCAAAATCTCAATAACTCAATCTTACTAGTTTAACCATTTTTAAAACATAAGGCATACAAAAATAACCTTGAACCCACTGCCCTAATTTACCTCTTAAAATCTTACATAAAATCATACTTTTGATCAATTTCAATCACTTTTATCATCATCCTAAACCCCTAATAACAACATATCTTAATCCTAACACTTGAATCCATCATCAAAATAAAAACCCAAAAATCAAAAACAAGTTTTTAGCAAAAACAACATGATCCATGCATGATTATCACAAGATAATCACATGCATGATCATCCAACACTTCTACAAACCATAATTCTCAACCATTAATCAAACTTCATGCATGTTGGATATTTTAACATCATTAGAACCACCTTAAAATTATAAGATAGGGACTTGTTTTGTTTTTAACTAGATCAAAGTAGAAATCAAACCAAAAATTGGTTTATCTGTGTGTGTAGGTGACAGTAAGAAAGAAAAGGGGAGGAGGGTGAGATTTTTTTTGTGATAACTTGTTAGTATGAGAAAGTTAGGTGTGAAATGGGCTTTTATATGGTGGTGGAGGGGCCTCTTTTTCCAATTTTGTATAGTTTTGGTCCAAAATATAAATAGTTAGCTAAAAAGCGGGAAATGACTATTAGTCAATTTTGAAAATATTCACGAGGCTCGGGTTTCATAAGAATACTTATCAAAAGTTAAAAGGTATCTCAAATATAATAATATCGTCTCCCGACTCGAGTTAACACTTCATTAAAAAGAAAACATCGAAAACGGAAAACATCAAACAATCGACAATAAAACGTAAAATATTGGGCATCCGTCGACATCACGCTTGCTAATACTCCTCATACTAATTAAAGATAAAATATAAGTCTCCTTACATTGGTTTAAACTTAAACCATCAAAAACAAAAATCATTCAAGCTCATCAAAATTTTCAAAAATAGTCGTAAATTAAGATTAGGCAATGACCTCGGTTTCAGGTTATCACACAAGAAAATGTAACACCTTGGAAAATTCAAGAAGCACGAATAAAATAATAAAATAATACTAGGAAAATACGAGTTCTCACAGTCGACCCCTATAAAGGAACTCTGGTCCCTCAGAGTTCAACTAGAGACTAGAGAAGATGCGAACAAATGGAGATACAAAGTGTAGAACTAAATATCCGCTTTCCCGGGTAATCTCTACACCACGACGAACCTTAACAATTGGAATTCAACTAGGCTTTCAGCTTCTTAACTCCTTTACAAATTTATTTCAACTCGGAATATAATAATAATCGTTCAGTACGAAGAAGTATAAAGAGATAGAATGAACACGAGAATTCTTTAAACGGACAAGGTGCGCTAAAACGAGTTAAGATTAATAATCGACAAGGAACCGCAAATCATGCAACTGTAAACATGACAATCTACTTACTAGAGAAATAGAGGGGAAGTATGAATGACATATATACATTTAAATTAAGAGTTGCCACAATAATCCATCTCGGATTTGATATTACTTTAAAACTCTGCTTAGGTACTTTCTTGATTAAAAGAAAATTTTACAAGGTTTAGTGATTTGAAATCAAACTATATATATTTAGTGAGTATGCAGTCGCTAAATGTTTTTCTTGATCAGAATTTCAAAGCAAAAAGTAGAACAGTCAAAATAGTTATCTTGATCGGCTTAAGAACTTTTGGATGACTGTATAAAATTATTATTAAAAACTCAGGTTTATCATTTCCATTAGAGAAAATCAAATTTCAAATTATTTAGAATCATTGATAGAAATATAAATTAACTCGATAATTTCATTGGATTGAAAGTAAAGTATGATACCATCAAATACTTTAAAAGATAAAGCATGACATCCTTTTAAACACTAGTTATAAATCTATCAAAGAGGATGAATAGCTCCGACATTTAACTTGAAACGGTTATTTTGGTAATTTAACCACTTGATAAAATGTGTAAAACGTTCTTAAAAATTTATATTAATTTTTAGAAATCCAAGAAGGTGTTTAAAGCATCAAATGGTAAACATGGGACATATTCGGGTTTTCAAAAGGTGACAAGATAGCAAACGAATATGAAACGAATAATAATCAACAATTAGTATGAAAGCAATAGCATGAGGGAATAAAATGAAATTCATACCAAATTTTTAACGAACATAATAGAATAGATGCATCGATGATAAGTAAAATAAGAATTAAAGGATTTAGCAAATGATTAATTCACGGGCGTGGTTGGTGCCACCAACAATGGCTTATTAAGTTATCGGTGATCGATACACGATCAAAAGAGAAAAGTCACACAATAAATTTCCGAATTATGAAAATTCTTAAGAAATCACTTGAGAGTAATTCTAGTAAAATGAACAACATTAGCAATGAGAGGCGAAATCAACACATGGTTCACACGCATGAATTTCAAGATGATGGAGCTAACACACATCATGACAAATACACAAAATTATCTTTCACGTCTAGTCATAAATCATTATCCGCATTCAGAGACGTTTTTGAAGGTCTACCAAATAGATAGAGAAGGTTGGTAGATGTAGAAGCATAACAACATTGAAACTTTCAAGTCTGGTATCAATGGTCGGTAATTAGAAGAGTGGTAATAAGTAGAACATATATCGTTGAGTAAAGAAATATGTACTTGCAGGCACACAATTCGTTCAAGAAAAGATAAACAAATATGTTCATATATTATAAAGAGGTGTTATCCGCATAATATGTAAAAGTTTTCAATCTTTATTTTATCTAACTGTTTAAGAAACATAAGTAAAAACTTGGTTCTTGTAAAAATATTTAAGGTGACTACTATTCGGCCTCGCATGGCTCCTTCTAAATTACGCATAGGTGATCAGGCCATGCATAATTTAGGACTAGCAATGCGATGCCCAGCTTCGTCAAAACAGTATTACATGTCATATGATTTAAAATATGTATATAATGCCATTCGTAAAACAAGATTTAAAATGGTTTATGAAGCTTTTCACAAGTAGGTAATTGGCTAAATATTTAAATCAACAATTTTAATGTTACAAGAATTCTTTATAAGACCAATGTTGAACAATTTGTAAAAATACATCGTAAAACAATGACCAATGTAAAATATTTTGTAAAATGTTTCGCAGACAATACCAGTTTAAATTTATATGGTGACATGATGATATCATATAAAATAGCGAGTGGTTAACACGAGAGTAATAAAGAGTAATTGATAAGAAAATATGCAAAATGGTTACAAGGTGATAAGGTTTCAAAAGTTTTAGCCGGAATCGCCATGAGACACATGTCAAGATAATAACGAAAGATGTGAAAACAAGAACTTCAAACCTCGACCCAAATCAGTGTTACGTTAGAAGTAGAAGAAAGATAAGATAAAATGACAAATAAGTCATGTATAAAATAGAGGATAAAGGAAATATGTATGCGTTTTCATCTTAATTCAGTTGACATAAAATTGCTTTTAAGAAAATAGAATACCAGTTCTCGAATAATACAACTAACAAGAAAAGTTTCTATTTTTAAACGTTTTCAAATGCAATAAGTGTTTGGTAGTTGTAAAATCTCATTCGTTAAAGTTTTATGAGCTCAAACGAACTCAAAAATGCTTCAAACCATATTTTTAATTTCTCTCAGCTTTGAATATTAAGTTTGACTTTTGGGGTCTGACCAGACCAATTGACTAGCTAAATGATATTTTTAAGACTCGAAGTCTAAAGCAATTTGGTGTAAAACGATGTTTAGACAACTTACTAGTTTTACTCGAGACTTGAAACGGATAAAACTGGACGAAAATGCCCTCGCATCAAATTTGTCAACAAAATGATATTTTAGAAATATGCAAAAATAAGTTCTTAAATTTTACAATTTCAAATGAGCGTAACTTGCTCGTTTTTAAGATTTACGGTTCGAATTTTGTGTCCTAAACGAAAGTCTCAACAAGTAGAAACATATTTTTATGTCTAAGGTTTATAAAAATATTTTCTCGACATCGTTAAATTACATGTAACTTTTATGCGGAAAGTATATTTTTAACACCTTGAAATTTAATCAAACTTCATAATGATCCAGAATTTATGTACACACATGACTTGTGGATTCCATAAAGACGAAAGAGAATAGATTGTATAATTAAGCATGTAAAGAAAATATAGTATAAAAATGGTTTAAGAATACCTAAAATAAACTAAGAAATCAAAAATGGCGCATGACATCCGTGTCTCCGATTTCAAGATGCAATGTAGGAAGGTCTCTAGGTGGCGTGATTTTCCAAAATCACAAGACATACCGAGAAAGAATGAAACATTAATGGGTTGCACTCCCGGAGCGAGGAGGTTTAATGAAAGGGGAGGATACAAGTTTATACAAGTAAAACCGTATTCCAAACAAGCACCACATTATATCATAGGATATAAATTACAAGATGACGGTGGTGTTTCCAAGGTACAAACGAACGTTGTAATTCAAAGTCGAAACGTAGAATGGTCAATGAAGTAATATTTAATCGATATACAAGTGTCGTGTATAACGGTGACTTAAGGATCAATCAAAGTTATGAAAACCCACGATATTATTCCACACAGATTCAAGGAATGCTTCGAGATGTGTGACTCAAATGATGTCCTTTAGTCTTTTTCGGAGACACATTGAGCTACACAATGGTCTATAGACTATTTTTCAAGACATCCAATCACAAATGGTTGGAAAGCATTTTGGATATCTAAATAGATATCTTAAAGGAGTTGAACAGTAAAAGTAATACACAAGGCAGGTAAAATGATAATTGGAAGTTTCATCGGACACAACATTTCTTAATCCCAAACAATGGTATCACGAGAGTATGCATGTTGGAAATACGTTTTTACGTATTTAGAAAGGATCGATCACTCCAACGAGATACATCTAGTATGGGATCGTGATCTAGAATGTTATCATATAACCCATAAAGCCCACATGTAGGGTGGGCTATATATGCTCCCTCCTATCATGTTAGGAGGGTTTGGTTCTCAAACTTTCATTTTCCTAATCTAATATTCTCTTACTTCTCTCCAACATCTCTCTACTTTTTTCTCTAGTTCTTCATCTATTTCTCTCTATTTAGATCATTTCAAGGTTAAGATAATCCAAGGATTACGTAGACCTACAATTGGTATCAAGAGCCATGGGATGATTGGTTTGTTTTTGTGTTTGTTATAGAGATTTCGTGTGTTTTTGAATTAAAAATCAAAGATCCAAAATTTTCTCGTGTTCTTTGTGGTTCAAATTGTGTTAAATTTCTCCTAAATAGTTGTGGTAGGGATTTGGGTACTTTGGATTGGTTAAAATCACAAATTTCTAAGCAAAAATCTCGTTTTTTTCATTTTTTGCGAAACAGTCAGTTTTTTGCGAAATGTTTTCTCAAAACATTTCACAATAATTAGGGTTTTGGATATTGCGAAATCCTCGTTTTTGGACATTGCGAAATCCGTAAGTCTGGACATTGCGAAATACTTGTTTTTTGTTCATTGCGAAATACTTGTTTTTTGGACATCGCGAAATCCTTGTTTTGGACATTGCGAAATCCTTAAGTTTGGACATTGCGAAATCCTTAAGTTTGGATATTGTGAAAACCTTGATTTTGAACATTGTAAAATCCTCAACACTCGAACATTGAGAGATCTTTTGCAACGTGGGTATTGCGAGATATTTCTGCTCAAGTTATTGCGAGATCTTTGTCATATAAGGGTTATTACGAAATCTTTACAAATATTCTGAGATTTTCAAAAAACGTGAATTATCGTGAGTTATTTGGTCTTGGAGAATTTTTGATTTCTCGAGAACACATAATTAGGGGATTTAATCAAGGAATCAAGAACATTTATGGTTTAATCGATGGTTTGTAAAATCCCGTGAATTTATTTCTCGGTTTCTCCACGATTAGTAAAACTCCATACTTTCAACAACAACAAACACAATTACTTTCTTTCATTGCTCGATCGATAAGTAATCCTTACCTTCAGTTTTCATCGAACTTCAATAGAACCGTTGAATTCGACATATTGAGAGGGAGAATTGCAGAAGATGCAAGAAGAAGCAAGAAAAAGATCTCAGGTCTCATTTAGACAATTTGAATGTCATCTCGACGAGCTTACAAAGCTCGAGTACGGACCACCCTTTGTGGAAGTCTTTGGTCAAGATGCTCCTTTCTTCATCGAGGCTATGATGATAAACTTTGGATATTCTTCAGCCGAAATTTGACAAAGAAGACTTTAATCACATTGAATTTGTATCTGCACTTCAAGTTCTTTTGAAACAATTATCGATTTTTCTTCAATTCGATGTTGCCAAGAAAGAAAAATATGTGCTATACAAGTCATTCCTTGAAGACATGCATACCGAGATTCAAGACTTCCGTGTTACCTTGTTCAAATACGTGAACTCTCTTACGAATTTGTTTCAATAAAGATCAAGACTTCAACTTGATTATGATAATTGGAAGCAAGAAAATCATATGCAGATGCACAAGGATAATGGTCATACGGATGACACAAAGGAGACCGCTTTGGTTAACGATGAGAGCAGCACGGCAGGGAATATTATAGACGTCTCTTATGATGACACCATACCCGTATATGACGAAGAGCCTTCCAATACGGTACAACAGAATGTGATATATGATGTATATGTCGATGAAATACCGCATGTTGAGCATTCTGAACCTAATTATGACAAACATGGGATGGAAAAGGGTGATAGTTTTACCACTTCAGATTCATCCGATGTGAGTCATAATGGGGTAGATATTGTTCAGAATGCTATAGTACATCATGATATATGCCTTATGACTGCATCTTTAACCAATTCTGCTTCTAGGATTGAAGAGCTTGAAACGATAATAGCTCAACAATCAAAAGGTCTTGAGGATGCGAAACTAGAATTTTCTAAGAGAACTAACAAGTTTGAAACATATTTTGAAAAAATTGAAAATTCAAATGTTGTTCTTGAACGAAAATTGGATCAAAAAGTTCTATATTCAAAAGCTAAAAAGGATAATCTTTTGAAACAAATTAAGTTGTTAGAATCTAAGTTGGCGTCCCAAGATAAATTGCTTAAAGATAATGAGACTTTAAAAGCTCAGGTTCAGGAAAAGGATTTTGCTATAGCTGCGTTGAAAAATGAATTAAGAAAAACTAAAGGAACTAGTGTGGACACTAAGCTTGAAAAATCATCAATCTTGGGGAAAACGCCTCAAAATCAGTCTGTTAGACAACCGACTGCATTTAGATCCGAGCGACCAAAATCCTCGAGAACGCGGTTTGCCTCCCAAGTTGATATGGTTCATCCTTCTAGACCAGTCACTCCACCAACTAGGGACAAGGTGACTAAATCAGCTTTAGCAAGACCTAATCACATGATTGCATCTAGCCTCCTAGACATAGTTCAAAGAACGCATCTCGAACTAGTTCAAATGACGTTTGCCATGAACTTGGTCTAAGGGAAGCGAAGCAAAAGACACAAGTAAAAAATAGAAATTTCAAACCTAGTCAGATGCCTTCTAGATTACCCAACACTGCTATCCGCAGCATGTCATATCCTAGGAGTATCAGTCAATCATCTAGGAATTCTATATCTTACTCGGACTTTAAACATGTTACTTGTAAAACATGTAGGAAATGTGTCTTTAAGGCAAATCATGACTCTTGTGTCAAGAAATTCCTTAATGAGGTGAACTCCCGTACTAGAGTTAAATCCCAGTGGTTAGCTAGAATCAAACCCATTGGTAAAGCGTGCCGCCCCACTGGTAGAACTTTCACTCTTGTAGGAAACGAGTGCCCTTTAAGTAGGATAGTCTCCAATCCTACCAAGACTACTAGGGAGGAAACTCAAAAGGATGATCAATCACTTAAGCCTAGTGATCCATCTCCTCAGGTCGCCTCTGGCATAAGAAAAGACAACTATGAACCCCCACATGGTTCTAAAATAGATATCGCTAACCCATATGAACGCATACAAATTCCAAATGAGAATGCATGTTCCAAAGTTAACGTTCAACAAGAACAAAGTGGTCCAATTGTTGTATACCGTTCAACAAAGTAAACTCTCAGAGTTTGGTTGCTGAAGAAGCAGATATTAGAGAAACAAATGTCTCAGGGGATTTGCAGTTAAGCTTACAACCTATGGTTCATTGTTAAATGACAGACGATGACCCGGACTTTAATTAAAGGGAAATTTATCTATGCAACTATAACTTACCCTCAAAAGGAGAAATTAAATTTTCTCAGACACGAGCTTACATTAAAACTATTTAAAGGTTTTAAGCTCGTGTATACGGTTTGCAGTCACATGACATATTGTAACCCGCGCTTCAAAGAAAGGAAAGTTTATCGTTGATGATAAACTTATCCTCACAAACGAGAAATTAAATTCTCTCGGACACGAGCTTACATTAAAAATATTCAAAAGTTTTAAGCTCGTGTAAATGGCTCGTAATCAAATCACAGTCTATGACCCGCTCTTCAAAGACTGGAAAGTGTACATTTAATTACACTTATCCTAACAACGAGAAATTACTTTTCTCGGACATGGACTCATATAAAAAACATTCGACATTTTGAAGCTCATGCACAATGACTTACAGTTAAATATCAGACTGTAACTCGGTTTTAATTTTAGGAAAGCTTATCTTTAATGATAACATATCCTCGTAACGGGAAATTAATTTTTCTCGGTCATGAGCTTGTATTAAAACATTCTAAGTTTTAAGCTCATAAAGGAAAGTGTATCTTTTAAATAAGAGAACTTTTCTTCAGAACGAGAAATTCACCTTTCTCGGTCATGAGCTTTACGTTAAAACATTCAAAAGTTCTCATGCTCATGAAAACGACTTCTAAGTAAATATCAACTTAGGACTCGTTCTTCAGTTAAAAGGAAAGTTTATCGCCGATGGTAACTTATCCTTAACAACGTGATGTTTACAACTTCTCGGACTTGAGCTTGTTTTGTAAGATATTCAGAATCTTTAGCTCAAGTAATTGGTGTGGCAATCCGTCAATTTATGGTCAATATTTTATTCTCCAATATTATTTGAAAATATTATTTTAATGATACAATATGAACTCACTTATTTTTGGGAAGAAATTTGGATTTACGTCTTGAAGTAGCATCAACTACGTCTAAACCGGAGGATTCAACGTTACGTGCTTACGTTTACATACACCGTCTTTGGTTACAGTCCGACATTTCAGAAAAATGAATTTATCCGTGAATATTATTTTGGAGTTTTAAAATTTGTGTTAGTTCATAAACTCACAAATTTACGAGAAGAGATTAGGACTTACGATTTTATTTTAACGTCGATTATTTTGATATTTATACGAGGTATTTATACGACGTAGATTGTCACAAGAAATCCTAACTCCCCTAGTAAATTAATCGAAGCTATTCTCGTAGGAATTCTAGCTATCCTAGATCTAAACCAAGTTGTGGATATTTATGATCCCAACAAATGATTGATATTCGTAGAGATGTAGATATTAGTTGATTGCGATATTGAAAAGGATTGGCGAGATTAAATCTGATATCGATGTCATGACGATCTTTCCTTATAGAGTGGAGTTTGACAAAACGTTACCACCTGGAAGGATGTCATCTGATTCGTTGTCACCCAATTCTTAAAATTGAAATCGAAAGGGTGAACGTTGCACTTGAGGCTGTCATTGGAACCATTACCCAAAAGCCTCATGCCACTAATACCTTTCCGAGAAGTCTAATTGACTGATCGAGTCATTTAATATTAGTGACTCATTTGATAATTGTTGTTGTAAGAACTAATAGGATTGGAATTAAGTGTTGTTCATATTGAGCTTTTACCGCCTTTACAAGGCCGAAGAATAAGGTTGTAAGTATTGGATAATAAGGTAGGATATTGAATTGAGTATAAAAGTGGTTGAAATTTGAATAAAGTGAAACTTAACCTGTATGGATTATGAGATTGATAAGAGAAAATTATTAAGTCATATGATTGAATTATAAGGTTTTAAATGATTGTTGATTCGTGTTAAGGGTTGTTCCAATGCCATTGTCCACTGACGAGGATGCCTAGTGTCCAATAAATAAATTGAAGAAATCTTCTTCTGAATTGGGACCGATGGATCTTCCGGGACAGGTGGGACATCTAATGACTCTTGTAGATTAGTATTCATTGTGGTATCTTTTAAAAATCCCTAACTTAACTGAGACATCAGTTGGTAGGATGAGTTCTGAGAATTGTATGACATAGTGACACGTAAGGTGTTACGGTAAAATTTTGACTTGTTTGTGATTAATGAAAAAGACTACCTTTGATTGCTAAATTCTACATGTATCGATGTTATCTATCTCTTATTGCTTCATCCTAATGTTCGCATTAGTGATGCAACCATTGAACAAGTACTCATCTTGATTTGAGTTACGTTGTGAATTATTCTTTTTGAGTGCCATCAAGGTCATGAACCTCATGATTATTTGGCTAAGCTCATTTCCTATCATATCGTAGTTAGTTCTTGGTGAACAAGCTTTCATCACTCTTCTGCAGATCACACATTGTTTTTATAAAGTTAAAACAGTATCCTTTGAGAAAATTTAATTTTCATCACTATAAGGATCATTCAAAGTGAGATTTATAAGTGATCATTATCAAAATGAAAACACTTTGGAAAACATAATTGTTTTCATAACAAGGAAAATCTTTGTAAATTTATTTTTGATTCTTATTTAAGAATTAAGCATGAAAATGTTTTTACAAATATGATGATAAAATTTTGACGAACTGAGTATTGCATCGTTAATCTTAAAATTGTATATAGTTGCGCGCCTACATACAATTTGGAATGGACTATGCGAGACTGATTAGTAGTCACCATAAAACTGATTAATAAACACTAAATTTCTTTGAAGATTGTGAAAGATTAAATTTTATGAGATCTGCAAGAAGTGAAAAATAAGGACATAATGTTAGGGACACCTACATATGTGCCTATAGAATCTATTCTTCTGAGTCGAATTTACTCATCTGTGGAAATTGTCTTATTTGACAATTGACAATTCTTACTTGTCCAATTCTCCTGTAGTAAGATTCTTAGGAAAAGTATCTGATTACCGAGTGTTGATACCCGACTGGATGTATCGATGTTCTTATCATTTCTCTTGATTTGATTTCATTTGAGTGACCTGGGTAACGATCCGAGGAGCTTTCGAATGCGTACTCGAATCATGAAAACATGGGATATATTCATATTCGTTAAATGTTTTCGTCTGAATCTGATTTGAAATTCTCTCGCGTAGATTATGCGTTGACCTTACTCTTTGGATGGTAGTTGTGTCTCCATATATCCTTAAATTTGTGAAGGATTATGAGTTATTATTAGTCTTTTGAGAAGTTCACATCTTATCGACGGCAATGAAACTGAAAAGTTGATAATGCCGGTAGAATGAATTGATTGATGATGACATGACGACATTGTCTTAATCGATGGGAACTCGAGTAGAATTCCCCTAAAGAGATAAGATGTTGATTATCAAAACTGATCTAAATAATTCTTGATGGATGACCATATCCTGCATTTGGACTTGGAAGTATACCGTGAATGGTTATGAACTAGTCATAGATATTATAATCTAGAAAGAACCTAATATGAAATTATTAAAAGATGTTTTCGTTATCTGAAACTTTAGGAAGTATTTGTTGGTGAATTACCTAGACTTTCGCCATTAAGGCAAGTTGAAATTGGTATTGATTATATTCTCGGTGCTGCACTTGTGGCTTGTGCACTGTACGTCAGCACCATCTGAATTTAAGGAATTACCGTACAACTGAGAGAGTTGTCGGAGAAAGATTTTATTATACCAAGCCTGTCATCCTGAAGAGCTATGGTGTTATCATTCCTTATATTTATAGATTACTGTGACTGAGTAAATTGACAATCAAAAACGATATCCATAACTCGAAATGGAAGATTTGTTCGATCATTTACAAGGTTCTAACGTATGTTTTAAAGATTTGATCCACGGCATGGTTATCATCAACTTCGCATCTGCGAAAAGGATTATCTATTCCAATCACTACATCCGGTACTTGTAATGCACATTATGAGTTTCACGTGATGTCGTTTGGATTGACTAATACACATGTAGCATTCATAAATTTGGTGAATCACGTGTGTAGGCTGTAATTTGATAAAATTCATGCTCGTGATCATTCAGGACTATTTGTTTGTATATAAGAATAAGAATGAGTTAATAATTATTTATAGATTGCCCTGAATTGGCCGAACAATTAAAAATTGTACCTTGAATATTTAACATAAGACTTAAGACTTAATACTTTACATGATTTGACTATGTGATTAAAAGGATAATGGAATATAAATTGACTCTTCAAAAATTAAGAGCCCTTTTAAGACTTTGGATTTTACCAAAAAGAAATGGGAATATGTTTTGACAAATGTTTTAACAAAGGATTTTAGAGGATTGTTCCCTTATACACAAACCTTTTAACTAAACTTCTGTTTAGGGGTAAATGTTTGTGTATACCTCCAAATAACTTAAAAAGGATTGAGGAAAACCATTTAAACCATAACATGAAATTTGAAACGATAATTTCTGCCTTTTAACTAAGAAAACTTTGACCAAAGTATAAACAAAGGTTTTTCGAACATTCACGAAATCTTATCAAATATTTTCGATAAATCAACAAAAATCTTGTTAATTAAATTCAAATTTATTTTGAACATTTTATATGATTGGTCGAACTAAGAAATATTAAAAACTTTTACATTTACGCTTCATAAAAATTAACTAATAACTATTTAATTAATTATAATAATTATCGACGCTTTAGACGACGGATTGAGTAAAAAAAAAATGATAGTAAAGACGAAACTAAAACAGAGAAGATATGAAGAAAGAATTTTGAATAAATACGGTTGTGATATTTATTTTATCAGAAGAAAGTGAACGTAATTACTGACGTATTATATAAAAAGGATAAAGAACCAATTAGGATATATTTCTTAATAATGAAGGTGCAAAATAAATTGCCGAACAATTTAAATATAAACGATGATTGTAAGAAGGGATAATATAGATTATAAAAGAGGTTCGCGGCTAATGTGAACCATTAAGAATTGAGAAGCCGATAGCATTAAATGTATAAAAGACCACATATGATTGTCTAAATATGGAGGATTGTGAGATATAGTTATGTTGGAATTTGTAAGTATAAGTATTATATGTATGTCATTTATGACTAAAAGTATCTTTGTTTGAAGAAGTTGTACTGATGGCAATTATGAAGGCAGACATCGCCTCATACATTAGTAAACATCTAGCTATTTCAAAGGTCATCATCTGAATTTGATTCGATTTGGGTCATCGTCGACAGACTGACCAAATCTGCTAATATCATTCTCGTTAATGATAGAATCTTGATGAAGAAATAGACTCTTTTATTTAAAAGAGTTATGTAAACATAGTGTGCCTGTATCGATCATCTATATATCAAGATCCTCGCTTCGCATCGAATTTCTAGAGATTTGCTCAGAAGTCATTGAGAACGAACCTTGATGAGAGTACTATGTACCACCCCAATCGAAGGGACGAGGTAAAGTAACGATACAAAGTAATATAAGTGCTGTTTTATGTTTTAATGATTGACCTTTGGTAATAGACCGTATAATCGTTTTCCTTTGGAGAGATTATCATTGATAATTATCGTATTAGGATCGAGATCTAATCTTGTTAGCATCTGAATCTTAGAGCATCCGTAAGCAAGAGTTGAGATGGAGACATCCGACATACACCCATTGTGAGTTGGACATGTCTTTTAGGTTTAAGGTTTCCTATGATGGCGAACCTATCCTTGCAAAATACCCGACCCGCGAGATCTGAAATGATTGTTGAAATTAGGATTTGATTATTGACTGCCGGTAGTGGGCAAGAGGTTATGTGAATGTGAAATGTAGATCTTGAAGTGCCAAATGGGTAGCGAAGTTATGCCATAATTTTTAAACTTGGAAAAATGAATTCATGATCTGACAAATCATGGGATATAAGTCCCCGTTGTATGGGACCATTGAGATGATGTAAAAGTTGGGATTGAAAGGCATATAAGCTGGATCTACCCTAGGACTTCAAGAACTGCGCGAATTATGTTTCGTAAATCGAACTTGATGGAATATCTATCAAGTGAAAATCTGATTGTTCTTAGTAAAGCTTAGATCGGCGAAGAGTTGCATTCATCAGAAACCCGTGAACATCATGGATAGAGAAAGTAAGTCAACATTTAGCCTGATCTTATTCCAGTAGTTATGTTTGATGAAACTCGCGTATTATAATGGATTACACTTGTGAGAAAAGACCGAATGTGGAGGAAATACCCACATGGCTTTAACTCTATAAGAAGCGAGTAGTAAGGTAAGATGATCTTTGAGGACAAAGATCCTGTTTAGGGGTAAATGCTGTGACAATCCGTCAATTTATGGTCAATATTTTATTCTCCAATATTATTTGAAAATATTATTTTAATGATACAATATGAACTCACTTATTTTTGGGAAGAAATTTGGATTTACGTCTTGAAGTAGCATCAACTACGTCTAAACCGGAGGATTCAACGTTACGTGCTTACGTTTACATACACCGTCTTTGGTAACAGTCTGACATTTCAGAAAAATGAATTTATCCGTGAATATTATTTTGGAGTTTTAAAATTTGTGTTAGTTCATAAACTCACAAATTTACGAGAAGAGATTAGGACTTACGATTTTATTTTAACGTCCTTTACGACTAAACCGGAAACCCTAGGATTACGTATTTACGTTTTCGAACTCCGTTTTTGATGAAACAATTTTTATTGGATTCGTTTTGTAACGTTGATTCATAATTTATAAAAACGTTTTTCGTAAAACGACCCGAGGGCACGCAAATCGAGGAAACTAGAATCGAGGAGTACCCGTAAATAAATGGGATGAGATAAGTGGTACACTTGTCCCACCCCACTCCAAAACCGGCCTAACTTAGCCACTACACCATATTTGGTGTCAAGTGTAAGCTAAGTAGCTACACTTGTGACATTAAGCTTAAACATTAAGCTTCCACTAAAACAAAACTAGCTACCAAAACCATTCTTGCCATTTCTCACCATGCAAACCACTTCAAACACTCTCATCCTCCATTTTTGGGCCGTCCCATATCTCTCCCAAAAACACCCTTTGATCTTGATTCAACCATGAAATCATATGTTATACTTGCATATGTTGAAGCCCTTTTAAAACCCTATTGATTGGTGGTACTTATAACATCCAAGGAGGAGTATCCATGATGTCTTGGGGATGATTTTCCACAAGGAGTTCATGAAGCATGGTGGTCATGAAGATGGTCTTGGTGCATCACAAGTTTCTCCATCAAAAATCCATGTTTTGATCAACCTACATCATCATGGTGGTATAAAGATTGTCCTCCTCATCTTCTTGTTAATTTGATTATGTAAACATGTATTTTATTTCCTATTGTATATGTTTATGATGATTATATGATGATAAAAATGTTATGTGGGGATTTGGTGTTGATAAATATGATTAAAAAGGTGAAAAACTATAAGAAACAAGGTTAAAATCTTGATTAATTTACATGGCTGTATAAAACAGTAAAGAACCATATGGTAAACTGATAAAATGATGAATTAGAATGTATTTACAGTAATCTATGGGTCTTGTACACATGTGAGAGTTGGCCATGCAATGGAATCAAAGTAATGAGTGAGATATGATCAAAACAAGTTTAGGGTATAAATCTGAAGTTACTGTTTTGGACGATTTTTAGAAAATATTTAGAAGATGATTCAACAGTAGCTATAGAAGAGTTAAATGTAGCACATATCATGTAGTTTATGTGATAAAACTTTGAGCTTCTATCTCCATATAGAACTCAAGATATGGAAGTTTTGGTGAAAGTAAAGATAAAAATCAGATTTTTGGAAATTAAAGAATAATACTATTATATAAGCACTCAAAATTTTAATGTATAAAATATAAATTAAAACCCACTAACTTATGGATTCTATTTATATAAATATGTAAAAGGTGGAATAAGTGTATAAATTATAAAAATGGTAACTTGTTAAGTTTTATAAGTTATAAAACTATAAACATGATTTTTACGACTTTTTCGGCTATTGCCGTAAAATTAACGTTTTTGTTAAATAAAACTTAGATGGTTGGACCCGTCTAATGAAAACTTTATAAAACTTATATACTGATATATAGACATGTATAACAAGTAAAAACCGATAAAACCCGAACTATAGGGCATACGGACATTAACGAGCTAAGTAAACATAGTGGACTAATACTTGAGCTAATAATTGGACTAAATGAGATAAACACTCATAAAAAGAACTTATTGGGCTTAACCCATTTGGGCCCAACATGGAAAGTATACATACTGATAAAATAAGTATAACAAGGATTAAAACAAGTTAAGGACTTATAATAAGCTTGTTGAACCTAAAACACGTAAATAGGTAAAACGAGAAAACTAGTATAAAAGTTATCGACACATAACACAAAAATGAGTAAATGAGGATATGTAAACCCACTTGATCATCATATATATATAATCATCATATGTATACATAATTGGTATTTTTATAAAGTCATTGGACATGAGTCTAAGACCGAGTATTATTTGTCTAGGTTTCCGTGATTGAAGCACGTACCGTACGTCCGAATTGCCGATAACCCGCCTCCCCACATCAACGTGAGTTCATAGCCTCGCACTATTTTAAATGTTTTTATAAATGTTTTATAAACCCGCGAGGGAGATAACATGTTAGTTTTTATAAAATTAGGACACCATTTGTCCCGATTGTTTGTTTATTGATTTTGGACCCGAATGATTGAATGACCCGATTGTATGACCCGATAAATGATTAAAGGACCCGATAGATGAAATTAAATGGATTATTAAAGTTAGGTTATGTCACTAAAAGTCCCATTAGCATGAATTGTGAACTACCGGGATTTGGTAGACGCTTATGCATTTAATAGTACTATTTGGGGACGATCACCCCAGTTCGCGCCTTGACGGTTGATCCCCGTCGTGCCACATTGATTGGTAAGCGAATTTATGTATGAGAAGATTTCCATAGCGTGACCTTTGTGACGACACGCTACTTTAGATGGGCAAAATTGTGAATCGGGTTAGCTACCCGTTGTTGGTTTAGTAAGGTAACAATGTCATGCGGCTTATAATAATCCAAAATTTACAAAATACTAATAGACGCTCCGAATTACGATGTATTGCCTGACTAGCAATACAGGGTCATACTATTGATATTATGTTTGTGTATTGGTTTTCATAACCATATTCGTATAACGGTTTTATTTTCATACAACGTCGTAAGACGTATTGTATGACATTTTTACGACATTGGCTCGTATAATGATTTTTATCTAATCTATACAACGTTGCAAAACGTATTGTATGGTGTTTTTAACAACAATGATTCGTATAATGATTTTTAAGGCAAATGCCTATATTATGATTCTCGATAAAAGATTTGTATAAAATGACTTTGGCTATTTTATAGCCTAATAAAATGATTTGTATAAGATGATTTTCAGTAATAATTTTATACTGATATTATATTGATGGATTTCATTAAACTCTATGAATTCACTCGGCGTTATCGCTGACCTTTTCTTTTAACATGTTTTATCTCAGGTACTTGAAGGTAGTTCTCGGGAAGACAACAAGAATTCATGGCCCGCACCTAAACTATATTTTCCATTCAAATACTTTATAAACCTTTGTATGAAATATAATGACTTGGGACCTATGTAACTTTGATATTTATGAATGGAAATGATTTACTATTAAACGACGTGATTTTTAAGCGTTGTCTATGATGTGAGTAATGTGCTATCCCGTAACACCAACGAGTCTTCCGCTGTATTGAATTGTATGAATTTGGGGGTGTTACAATTGGTTTTCCAAAAGGACATGTCTTCTAAAATCGATAATATTTACGATCCTAGAAATGTTGTTTAATAATGACATGTGGTTGTAAATAAAGTTCGAGCAAAAGTTTAAAAGATTTAAAACATGCTCAATATGGCTTGATATTGTTTCAGATAGTAACCCGCTTTTCATATTCAAGTCAAGGGATTGTGTTTACGTAATAACAAAATCTCGGGCATGGTTTATTTTATAACCATGTAAGGGATTGTGTTTACATAATAACATAATCTAACACGAACAAATGTACGCAACAGTGTATTTATTTGTTAAAACGAGAGAAATCTTGTTTCTATGAAGTTATCATCTCCACAAACCATAGCAATTTACAATTGATATCTACATACTTGACGATGCGACTACTCAAACGGCGACTAAAACTCTTTCGATAGAACACGGGTCAACAATTGAGGGGGAGCAATTGTCAAGCGTTCAGAATCTTCGATGTCGAAAGTGCCAAGTTCACAAATTGGTGTCAATACAACGATATCAATCGTACACGTGGTGTCAAGAGATAACTTCATACGTGACGAGGAGATCAACTTTGCCAACAAGAACCATGTGATTTTATCACATGATGTTCTCATCATTCAGGTCCAACCTCGTACATTATCAATCTTGTGAATACATTATCATATATGATCTTTGCACGTGATAAGTACCTTACACTTGTGTTTAAAAGGTATTTAATTTACGTATCAAGTACACCCTCATTAATTTGAGGGGGAGCTTGTGTAAATCATGAAGATAATTGGATTTACATCTTTCTTCCCAAATTTTCTTAAAATTTCATTAAATCAATTGATATTAAAAACATCGATTGGGTTAATATTTTTAATATGGGGGAGAAAATTTGATTTAATATTGAGATCAGTAATGCTTATACTTAATGTGCTGGTTCTTCCTGACATGTGCGAAATGTTTTCGAATATCGTGGCATATGTTAAGGGGGAGCAAAATGGATTTGTACTTTAAAATGGATTTCATGGTGACGTATACTTACCCATAAAATCTTAATTCACGACAGTGACGATTGTGGTGACATAAGGATGGTAGGTTAGGTTAAGTCCAATGATTCTTCTAGAACCAGAGGAATCTTCCCAAGGACATTCTATAGCTAGAAATAGTAGTCCTTAGGAAAGATGGAGAAAGTTTGTGAACGTAGCTGAATGCCGACCAAGTACTTAAGTTAGCACTGGAACAATCACAACAAGGTGCTAGTTATGACGTATTGGTAAGCATTGAAGGGGTTGAAGAATGCAAAAGAATTGTAATGATAAAGGGTCTAAAGAAAGAAGCCCTCCTTACAACTTAGGCTCAAACCGGGTCAACACATATGCTATTGAGACCATTTTTAATGATGCTTGATATTGAAGATAGACATCATGGACCCAATGATGCAATGCAAAACCCATCCCAGCTAACTCAGATATCTCTCAAAAGGTATTTGTTTTAATCACACGGAGACAACACATTATTTATCGATTTATTCACTCTGAATATATTGATATTGAAAGGGTGGCACTCCTCTCCTGCCTCTGATCACTAAAATCTAAAACTTCTCAATCGAGTCTGAGCCATTTGAGATCATCAATAATCTCATTAGGACACATTTCCATATTTACTTGCTTCTTCACACATTGTGAAAAGTAAGAAAGATCTTAAAAGTCCTACGCAAAATCTTGATGATATTGCCTGAACATCTGAGTAATACGAAAGTATTTACAATGAAGATGGAAATCCTTCTTGAACGAACATTATAAAGCTCATGGTAGGTGACTTGTGTGATTCTTTATGAATCAAACTTGTGATAACTGGAAAGCAACAGTGGTTTAAATCTTAACTGAATCTAAACACGTTCCAGCCCTTTACGCAATATCTTAGTGATCTTGCCAGAACACTCAGAGTGACACTCTTAAGTGTTTACAGTGATGAGTGGAAATCCTACTAGTGTTAACATCAAACAACAACTGGCAGGTAACTTGCAAGATTCTATATGAATCAAGCTCGTGACAACTAGAAAGCAACGATGGTACGGTTCTTAATTGAATTTCACTTATTCCAGGTATATGAATTGACGGCTTCAATCATACGGATAATTTTATCCAAATGATTCACTCTTTACGTTCGCAGTTAGCTTTGGACGGTCGAGTAAAGAGAACGGGTTTACCCGCGAAATCTTGTAAAGGAGGTTCATAACTGAAACTACCTATCACAAGTACGACATTTAATATCGTCCAACGGTCTTCACCGACCGGAGCTAAAATGCTACCTAATTAGGTTGAAATGTTCAAAGCCATTTCATCCGTGTATATGTTTTGTTGCTAACTATCTTATGCAGCGTAACAAGACGGTGGCATTGAGGTGTCCCAGAAGAAGTCGTCCTCGCATGCTTATACTTTCTGCAATTAATACTTCAACAAATTCAAGAAAGCCTAAAAGTCAACTCTTCCGCTGATTCAAACTATGAAGCTTTCAAGAATTTATAAAGGTATAAGTATGTGGAACATGAAGTCACGAGGAGGCGAATATCACAAGTGATGAACGCACAAGGTCAATGCAAGGAAACGTGCTCAAGACTAAAGTCAAAGATCACATCAGCATATTCGCAAGAACAAGAGCGAAGACTCAAGCATAGTATGCTAGGTTTAAGATTTTTTAAAATGGTGTGACCTCCCTTAGGGGGAGATTGTTGGAAATACAAAATTCCAAAGAAAGTCTCGGTCACATCATAGTTTACACAGATCACGAGCTATAGACTATTTAGGACTTTATCTCTTGGAGCGGCCTCCCCTAGGGGGAGATTGTTGGAAATACATTTTACGTATTTAGAAAGGACCGGTCACTCCAACGAGATACATCTAGTATGGGCTCATGATCTAGAATGTTATCATATAACCCATAATGCCCACATGTAGGGTGGGCTATATATACCCCCTCCTAGCATGTTAGGAGGGGTTGGTTCTCACACTTTCATTTTTCTAATCTAATATTCTCTTATTTCTCTCCAACCTCTCTCTACTTTCTCTCTCTAGTTCTTCATCTATTTCTCTCTCTTTAGATCATTCCAAGTTTAAGATAATCTAAGGATTAATGTATAAGTGGGTCGAGAAAAACAAGCGGTTCAAAACGAACGAGTATATGAGGTCAGTCGTATCACGTATAATTGAAATATCAATAGTACTAAGAAAAGTGAGTATGAAAAGTCGGCAACATACGTGCTCCGAATACAAGTATGTAATGTCATAACAATATAAAATTATTTCAACAAGATCAATTCATAAGAACAAGAATTCAAGAAATGCAGTAAGAGCATATGTAATCAAGTAATATCCAATGATAGTTCATGAAGCACAAGAGATTTTGGGAAGAGAAAATAGTTATCGTCATGAGGGTATTGTAATATTTCAAAATGAAATCAAGAATTGAAATACTATAACGATAATTAAAAGTAAATAATAAGGATTAGAGAGTTACTGATGAGATGGCATTTATACATGATCTCATCGTTCTTTTCGGGCTTTAAATGCATTAAAATGTCATAAAATACCATATATATGCTTGTGTTTGTTTACTTGTGTATTTTAGGTATGGATATCGTGAAAAAGACAAAAGATCACAAGATACAAGGAAAAACGAACACGAGAAACGAAGACGCACAATGAACCGGGCCCTAATCATGAAAAGTTCAACAAATACCCTTGAAGACTTGAAGGCAAACAAGATTGATCCTTATTCTATGAAGAAATGACACTTAAAACCCTTGTATATTAATAATTACAAGTTTGGTCCCTTAAGTTTGTCAAAATTGCAAAAAGGTCCTTCAACTTTGAAGAAATGGCAAGATTAGTCCCTCAACAAATCAAATTTGTCAATTATGGTCCCTCATGAAGTGAAAGAAGCATTGAAGACCTTTGAAGATCAACATTGGCCAAAAACAGCCCTTGAAATATTCAAGAATGTCAAAAATGATCCTTGAAACCTTTTTGCAAAAGTTTTGTGCCAAAAGTGACAATAAGGGAAAGTTATTTGCAAAGGGAAACCTGTTTTAGGGCAAAATACTTTGTTTGCCAAAGTTTTCAAAACACAAGGACCAAAAGTGCCAGCTTTGAAACATTTAAAAAGAAAACCCGCCTAACACCACCCTTTCCCCCAAATTCGGATTGAAATCTTTTACTGTACATCTTTTTACAACCCAGAATTTACATCCACTTTTACTTGGGTAAAATCCAATTAAAAGTGCACACGTGTAATTCACACCAACCCAAACCCATCCCACGCCTAAAACCCTCACTCCCACGTTTGTGGCCCCCACCCCCAAATACCCCGTCCACCAATCACAACATTCCTTTGGCTCCAAGACTTGTGACGTGTCCAAATCGAACGACCAAGATATATGCCTTCCTCCCAAAGCAAAATTGAACAGTGGAGATCAAGAAAAGACAACTCATCTCAAAAACATGTCAAGGGCAAATGAGGGATTTCTAGTGATTAGGGTTATGTTTTTAGGGTTCTAGAATAGTCTTAGCTTAGTATAAAAGAGACCCCAACCTGTGGGTGATCCTCTTGTTCCAATTTTAAGCATTAAACTTTGTAATTCCGTTTTTATATAATAAAAGTTGGTTTTTGTTAATTGAACAATCTAATTCCTTTTTAGTATTTTAAAAAGTTGGTGATAGTTGATGCTTGATTCTGAGTTCCAATTTTTCATTTGGTTCATTAATTTTGATTTTCAAAATTAATTAAGGTTTTTCTGAAATTTTGCAATTTTTGGAAGAAATTGGTCTAAGGTATAATCTGTGTGAAGAAGTTGGTTTGGTTTGGTGATTTAAGTGTTATCAAAACGTTTTTAGAAGTTTGAAAAGTTTTGGTAAGGTTTAAGAATGAAAAAGAAAGAAACAGATTAATATAGTATATGCTTGTATTGCTTGGTTTTGTTTGATTTCTCTTAAACAGGATACAAGGGTGTTGTTGATCTAAGTCAGCCCCAACCCGAGTTGGTAAGGAGGTGACAAGGCTGTCACTAGGGCTTTGGATTGTAAAGCCCTAAGGTAAAATCACCTTTTACCTTTGAAAAAGTTCAAAAAGCAAGTTCATGTGATTTTGTATGATCTGGTTTGATTTTGTGATTAAGTTGCTTTATTTGTGTTTATGTGATGTCTTATGCATGTTAGTAGTTATATAATTCAATTTGGTTAGGTTTTATAAGGTTTTGATTTAAAAAGTTTGGTTTATAAGATTTAGAAGGGTGTTTGGCTACAAGGTTTAGCAGGGCTTTGATCTTAATTTTTGAGTTAAAAACGTGTTAGAGTTGCTAAAATAGGTTGAGTAAGCTAGGATATTAGTGTGTAGCAAATTTGGATCAAGGGTAAGCTATTTGGAGTGTTTAAAAAAGGAAAAGAGTAAGCATAGAATCTGCATGTTCATCATCTGCCTATTTTATTGAGTTTTTGTGTATGATTCTTGGATTTCTGTTAAGATATAGGGTTAATGAGTTGTTGCTATTGATTGTGCATCTGGTTGTGAGCTTGTGTGTTTAATCTGTGCATTTGAATCTCTCTAGTGTGCTAGTAATTTGCATATATTACCACTAGACCTGCCCTTTACCATCAGCAACTTGTTTTAGCCTAGTGTGCATTTGATTGCTTATTCTGTGGTGCTAAGTGGTAGTTTTTGATTAATCCTTGACTCCTTGTGCTTAAATAAGCACAAGGGTGCCCCCATTATCCAAAACAATCCACCAAATAAGCTCATAAGGCCAAGTTCCTCTTGCCTTTTGTAACTTGTGAAGAAAAGAACTCAAGTCCAAATCTGCTTGTGCTCAAAGTGTATTCTGTCCAAGTTTTGATCTTTGATTCGACTTATTCTTGGCTAAAAAGGTTATTGGATTGGTTTTCAAGCTTGTTAAAGGTCACAGAGTTGTTTATAAAGTTAAAAAGAAAAAAAATAAAAAAAATAGCAAAAACCACTAGCCTGGCTTCGAACCCCTGACCTCTCGTTGGAGGGTTCAAGGCTCTTACCAGTGTGCTAGCTTTAATCTTGTGTATAGAAGGGCAAGGCCTATTACTTAAGGAGGTTTAGCATTGGCTTATCTAAAATAAGCCGTGGCTTGTTTTCCATTTTTCAGCTTATTTATTAAGCGTTTTTAGCTTCTTTTTATTTTCCTAGAATCTTATTAGGTTTGTTGATTTTTCTAGCTTATTTTTATATTTTTCCATTTATTAGTTTATTTTCTAGGATTTATTTAATGTACGTTTTTATTAAAGCAATAAAAAATAGAAAAAAGATTTTTAATTTTCAGGAAAAATAGTTTTTAGCTTTTTAATAATTAATTTGAGGTTTACATTAAGTTTTGGTTTTATAAACTTTAATATTTAATTTTATAATATTTTAAGGTTTTTTATAAACTTTAAGGATTTTTATAAAATTATTAAAAAAGGTTTAGAAGCTCTAATTAGTGTTTTTCTCTTAGTTATATTATTTAGGATTTTTAGAAATTTTTTAGAATTAATTTTAGTAACTTTTTATTTTTAGCATTATTTTATTATTATTTTAATATTAAATTTTCAAAATTTTAATTTTCTTTCTTTTTCATTTTTCTTAGGTTCTTTATCATTAATTAGGACTATTTCCATTTTTAGAATATTTTTATAGCTTTTAGATTTAATTTTATAATTATTTTAAGTTTAATTAGTTTTTAATCATTTTTAATCATTTTTAGAGTTTTAAAAATAGTTTTAATAGGTTTTAATTTTTAGAAAATTACTTTTTAGTCTTATAATAATATAAGTTAAGTGATTATTCAATAAAATCATATTTTAGACATTTGAATTAGTTATATTTAATTTTAGGGCTTTAATTAGCATTTAAAATTAATTATTTAATTAATAAAAGGTTTTAAAATATCTTTGTTGGATTTTTGTCTTTATTTATATTATTTTAGACTTCTTTTTAGTCTTTTTAATTATTGATTTTGTTTTTGGTCTTAGTATAAAAATTTTAATTTGGGTAGTTTTCACGACTTTACGTCTTTTACGTCGTAGTTTAATTTTAACGTAACCGTCTTTCATCTTCTCATCCCCATTCTTCTCAATATTAATCTCAAAGAAATACAAGTTAATTCACAACACATATACCTCCTTGGGAAACGAACTCTTTCATCTCTTTTTATTTGATTAAGGGTCATTACTTGTGGTTTTCCTAAATCACTCGTTAATACTTACCGCTCATATTTAGTGCTTGTTTTTCCTAAAGCAAGTTATCTAAATTTACCACAATCATTTTGGCGCCGCTGCCGGGGAGGTGTGTTGTGCTTTAATTTGGAAGCTTTTGTTTTTGATATTATCCATAATAAGTATTTGTGTTAAGTGGAACTCCCTTAACACGTATTATCGGTTTTCTTGGTTTTTCTTTGTAAATATTATTACTATATTGTATTAAGTATCACAATAAAAATACAATATCTCCAAAAGTGTGAAAACACAACCTTAATTGGGATTTGATCTCCTAATTATTGTATTCGAATCTCAAACAAAAAAGAAAAGGCAAAAATAGATAAATACTTTCGTGAAGCTCGATTTTGAAAAATACAAACTATAAGGTGGGTATAAGGCGGGTATTATAAAATATACCCTAAGGAAAAAGGCTCTTAAGTGCTTCGCGCCGCCTCGTTTCCCCGCTTGCTTGTGAGTATTTTGAGATTGAAGGCTAATCGAGGGTTTTGCCGCCCAAAGTATTATTACGTATACTATATTTGCTTGGTTTTCTTTGTGATTAAACCCTCGTGAACAATTTGGTTTTCACCAAAGTTCTAAAGTCATTCGAAGGCGTTCACTCCACGTGATCGTTTTCATTCCTTTGAGGCTTCTTTAATCAAGAGTTTGATTCGAGGAGAGATTTTGTAGATTGTTGTCTACGAAGATACACCAAAATCCAAAAAATTAAATATCATCAAAAACACAAAAAAATTGAAAATCCACAAAACAACCAAAAAGAATCTTCTTTGCTCACCTCCCATTCTTCGTGTAGTTTATGATCACTCGTAATCAAGCTAAACGAGCTCGTAAACGTCTTCAAAAGCAAGCAAATCAAGGATCGTTGATTGTTGAAGAACCTCCAATTGTTGAACCTATTATAGAACAAGAAGTCGTCATGGCTAATCGTACTATGATGGAGTTGCTACAAGCACCCACCGAGGGTTTTGGAGAGGCTATTGTGATTCCCGCCATCCTTGCGGAGAATTTCGAGATTAAGACGGGTTTAATGTCTATGTTGCAAGCAAATAAGTTTCGAGGTCACGAGAAAGACAACCCGCATTACCACATTAGGAATTTCAACCGTCTCACCGCTACTAGCAAATTCAAAGATGTTCCACATGACGCCATTAAGATGATGTTGTTTCCATATTCGTTGGATGGACCCGCAAAAATTTGGCTCGAGAAAGAACCGCCAAATTCGATTTTGACATGGGCCGATCTCGCTTCTAAGTTTGTGAACAAATTTTTTCCACCATCTAAGACAACACACTTAAAAAATGAGATTTCACGATTTGTGCAACGAAACAATGAAAGTTTTTCAATGGCATGGGAACGATTTAAATAGATGTTACATGAATGTCCTCACCATGATTTTTCGGAATTGCATCAAATTGATACCTTTTATAATGGGCTTAATGATCATGAACGAGATTATTTGAATGCCGCCGCGGGTGGTAATTTTTTGTTCAAGACGACAAATGAGGCTTTACAAATCATTGAGAATCGATCTAAGGTTTATAACCCTCGTAACACACCGAGTGTTGCCAATATGGGTTCGTCATCTTCGTCACAATCGTCTCGTAGCATTAATGCCTTACATGATGAAGCTAATGAGGAAAATCGGTTTTTTGATAGATTTGCTAATCTAATGTCCCATTGGAAGGCTCAAGAAGCTTCCAATTCCGCTTCGGTTAAAGCGGTTGCTAAGAGTTGTTTATCTTGTGGGGGAGCTCATGATCTTTCCGAGTGCATTACCGCGGATGGTAACACTTCGAGTGCTTATGTAGCAACGGGAACTTACAACCAAAACGGCCAAGGTTCCCGCCAAAATCAAGCTCCACCAAACCAAAATGCTAATAATTATCGAAACAACAACCAAGGTAATTACCAAGGCAACACACGCAATTACAACAAAGGGAATTATCAAAGTGGGAATGGACAAATCTCTAATCAAAACCAAAACCGTGATTTTCAAAACACTACACAAGGTTTTCAAAATGCTCACACGAAAAATTTGCAAGGAGAATTTTTAGATTATGCAAAAGCAAATGATGCTAAATTTGATAATATGCAACGTGAGATGATTAGCTTAAGGTCCGAGTTGAAAAACGAGCTTAAAAATGAACTTGCTAATGAACTTAAAACTCATGCAAACAAAATGGAAGGAAATGTCCAACGTCTTCAACAAAACCAACAAAAGATGGAATTAGGACAACATGAGATTAAGCAAGAGTTATTGAAAGCGGATGCTAGGCAATCAAAATTTGAGGACCGAATGGCTAAGATGTTCGAAGCAATCATGTGTAAGCCCTCTTCTTCGGGTGGTCTTCCTAGTGATACCATTAACAACCCGAGGGGAGAATTGAAGGTTGTTGCTACACGAAGTGGTAAAACTTTCAAGGAACCAATCTCTCGTCCAAGTACTTCTACGGAGAAGGAAATCGAGAAAGAACCCGAGGTGATGGTCGAAAAGGAGCATATTGCAATCCCACGAAGTACCGCTCAAACCACACCTACGGTTGAACCAATACCAATTATGGAACCCGAGTTTCCAATGCCGTTGCCTAATGACCAACCCACACCACCTTTACCTTACCCATCGAGACGTAACAAAGAGAAAGCACAAGAAAGGAACAATTATCAATTTGAGCTCTTTATGAAAATGTTTCGTGATTTGCATTTTAACATAAGTTTTGCCGACGCTCTAATCATGATGCCTCGATTCGCCGCAAACTTCAAAAGTATGCTAAACAACAAAGAAAAGTTACAACAATCGTCTAGTTGTTCATCGGTTTTTCTAAGCCGCATACCACAAAAAGTCGGTGATCCCGGTAAATTTTTGATTCCGTGTGCAATTCAAGATATGGAGGAATGCTACGCCTTGGCCGATCTTGGTGCTAGCATTAATTTAATGCCTCTCGAGATTTTCAAATCGCTTTCGCTTCCGGCTCTTACTCCTTCGAACATGTCCATCGAGATGGCCGATCATTCTACGATCATGGCATGTGGAGTAGCCGAGGACGTTTTCGTTAAAGTCGGAAAGTTTTACTATCCCGTTGACTTTATCGTTGTAGACATTCCCATCGATCGAAAAGTTCCTCTCATTTTGGGTCGTTCATTTTTGGATACATCAAGAGCACTTATCGATGTTCATGCTCGAAAAATCACCCTTCGTTTCAATGAGGAAGAACTTGTCATCAATGCAACACAAAATTCCAATCTTTCTCATGTATATTCTATTGCAACTTTAAACCATGGTGACTCGACCAATGTCATTTGCAAAGAATTTTCACCAAGAGTTTTAGGGAATGTCGCCAAAAACAATTTACCATTTCCTCCGCCGGTGGAGGTTATGAGTGCAAAACCGACAAAGAAGAAACCATCAATACTTGAATCGAAAAATCCTTCACATTCATTCTTGAAAAGTGTTGATAAGTTGCCGGTTTCTACGGAAGATCTTTCAGATGATGAATATGTAGACCCCAATGGGGAGGTTTTCTTCGTCGATAAACGTTTTGAGAACTTGCCACCACCAAAACCAAAACGGTTTCAAAATGTGAGAATTTTTAGTGTAACTAACATCGTCTTAGAAACACCGAATATTTTCGACATAATCAAAAAGGGTTTTCATAAGGAGAGTTTAAAAGATAAAAAAGGAAATGATCTTAAATGTGATTTAATTGATTTTTCTACAAATCTAACTCCGTCATCACCGCGTGTTTTGAGTACTACAAACTCGTCTATTCCTTTTGACGATGTTTTGTGTGGTTCTAGTATGGGGGAAGCCCCTTATGTTCCCTCATCCTTGTCCACTGAGGACGAGATATTCGATCCCGGAATTTCATGTAAAGGGAAATCTCGGTCTTCCACCGATGCAATAAATGGAAAATCTTTCTATTTGCTTGGTGCGAGTCTACCTCGAGTAGCTCAAACGTTTGTCTTACCAATTGTCTCACCCTTCTACTTCTCATCTATTTTCTTCAAACTCTTTGAGTTTATGGCACATGTTGAAGTGGTGTTAATTTGTTTTTCCAATGGAAACGAGAACGCCATCTTCGACCCCGGTATTTTGCATCATCTAAGGACTTAGTCCTTTATACCGGTTGCTTTTTGGGCCTTGTTTATCATGTAAGCCCCATCAAAAATTGACCACACCATGATTTCCCTAAATGATCACATTTATGGGGATTCGAGTCGAGCTCATGACTCGGTAATCAAAAACGAGGTGCCTCGTGGGGGAAATCCCATGCTTATCTTTTATATTCACTAATAAGGGGACTTGTACCCTTCCAACTCGTTGTCTCGTGGTTGTTTGTGATTGTGTTATCTAGATCATCATCGTCTACAATTGAAGACTCTCGTGTTCGTTTACGTGAGCCTCCATCGTTCGTTTGAAGAAGTTTTTCACGAATCCATGACATATCCTTTATTGTTCTAACAATTATCTTTTAGCATAATTAATAAACGGCTTTAGATATATTGTTGATCACCCTTTCCATGCTAGATCCTAAGCATTCGATTCTTCGTCTCTAGTATGGGGGTGATCCACCTTTAGACTCGAAACATTGAGGACAATGTTTACTTTTAGTATGGGGGGTGAATAGGTACTTGCTTTGCTTCGCCCTCACGTTTTCCAACTTTCAATGTTTTGTTTTGCTAATAAGGCTAAAAATGGCCAAATTTTAAAATTTTTCTTAGTTTTCATAAGTGTTTTTAAGACACGAATGTATATAAGAGTTAATTTTTGACTTGATGGGCATTTGGAGCCATTTACATTCCTTAACCCGCTCAATTCAAGTTTTGCTAGACTTTTATATAGGGAGCTTTAAAACGCGAAAGTCTTAATTCATTCGGGTTAAGAACAAGAACTTTTCGCAAGTTCCTATAATTGATTCTAGAAAGTCACTTATCAAGGGAACTTTAAAACGCATTCTCTAAACTTGAAAAAGTCCAAGAAAGTGCAAGATCCTATAGGTGGCTTGAAAACCCAAAACTTTGATTTGATATAGTCTTAATGAAAGCTAATCCAAATTTGGCTTAATTTTGACTTGCACGGCTAAGTATTCACGAGTCTCTTTAATTAGAGGTCTTTATATAGTGAAGAACGAGAAATGATAGAGTTAGACAAGTGATCATGCTAAACGTAGAACATGAAAGTGTTCTTTCAAAAACTCATATGTTTTTAATTGTGGCTTTTTCTTCCCATAAGATCAATGCATTAGGAATAAAACATAATTGCAATAAGTAAGGTCGTACGGTTTGAAAAGTTACTTAGCCTCTAGCGCAAGATCGTTTAAAAGTTGCTCGGGGTTGAATAGAGTTCATAGCCAAGGCATAACTTATTGAAGCGGGACGCGAAGATTGGCGATTATCCAAAAAGGCCCTAACAAGGCATGAGGAGCTCTATTTTTGCTAAAGATCCAAAAGATGATGTGAAGTATCATTGTTCCAAAATCAATATGAAGGATCGAGACACACGACGAGAAGCAATTACTCCCCTAAAGAATGGAGAAAGTCTATCCAAAAAGATCCTAACAAGGTATGAGGATAAATATATCCAAGTCCGAAAAGGAGGCGGATCGTTGTATATCAAAATCCAAAGTAAAGATTGAAGAAAAATGATGAAGTCGTGGTCCTATATGAAGAATCTCTCAAAAACGTCAAGTGAAGAAATTCCAAATATATGAAGAGAAGACCATAATTTCGAGAACGTCTTCCCAAGATTTGAAGTATGAAATACATGCCAAATATCGGTCCGAGAAAGGTCTCAAATCGTGAAACGAGTTATGCCAAGATATGAACTTAAGGAGATACACGAGAAGCCGTTTTAAAAGATTTTGTCCTTCGGCTAACTATTGATCAAATCGTGCTACTTTACTTTCGGACTAATAACTACTCAAATAAGTCAATATGAATCACTTGTGATCCATGACAAATAGATAAAAAATGCTAGTAACCCATTTCCTTTTATAAATAACTAGGATTGCGGGGAGAAAAAGTATTACACAATTTGGACGTATGAGTAGTGTTAGCATTGTGACTTGTACCAACAATGATCTTGTTTTTGCACTTAGCATGGAATGTATGACAATCAAGGATGACGAAGTTTACTCTAAGGGACATTAACTTGTTTCTATTCTTAGACCCTAAAAGTCACATTTTGGTGATGAAAATCATACATTATGTCTTTACACATTCTCGTAGTATGTTGCAAGTCTTTTACTCTTCAATAAAGGTTAATAAAATTGAACTTTGGTGATGCTTAGATACTTTATTCTAGCATTGCGTGAGGGCACGGCAATGGCCTAGTATGGGGGAGTGATGAGATGGCATTTATACATGATCTCATCGTTCTTTTCGGGCTTTAAATGCATTAAAATGTCATAAAATACCATATATATGCTTGTGTTTGTTTACTTGTGTATTTTAGGTATGGATATCGTGAAAAAGACAAAAGATCACAAGATACAAGGAAAAACGAACACGAGAAACGAAGACGCACAATGAACCGGGCCCTAATCATGAAAAGTTCAACAAATACCCTTGAAGACTTGAAGGCAAACAAGATTGATCCTCATTCTATGAAGAAATGACACTTAAAACCCTTGTATATTAATAATTACAAGTTTGGTCCCTTAAGTTTGTCAAAATTGCAAAAAGGTCCATCAACTTTGAAGAAATGGCAAGATTAGTCCCTCAACAAATCAAATTTGTCAATTATGGTCCCTCATGAAGTGAAAGAAGCATTGAAGACCTTTGAAGATCAACATTGGCCAAAAACAGCCCTTGAAATATTCAAGAATGTCAAAAATGATCCTTGAAACCTTTTTGCAAAAGTTTTATGCCAAAAGTGACAATAAGGGAAAGTTATTTGCAAAGGGAAACCTGTTTTAGGGCAAAATACTTTGTTTGCCAAAGTTTTCAAAACACAAGGACCAAAAGTGCCAGCTTTGAAACATTTAAAAAGAAAACCCGCCTAACACCACCCTTTCCCCCAAATTCGGATTGAAATCTTTTACTGTACATCTTTTTACAACCCAGAATTTACATCCACTTTTACTTGGGTAAAATCCAATTAAAAGTGCACACGTGTAATTCACACCAACCCAAACCCATCCCACGCCTAAAACCCTCACTCCCACGTTTGTGGCCCCCACCCCCAAATACCCCGTCCACCAATCACAACATTCCTTTGGCTCCAAGACTTGTGACGTGTCCAAATCGAACGACCAAGATATATGCCTTCCTCCCAAAGCAAAATTGAACAGTGGAGATCAAGAAAAGACAACTCATCTCAAAAACGTGTCAAGGGCAAATGAGGGATTTCTAGTGATTAGGGTTATGTTTTTAGGGTTCTAGAATAGTCTTAGCTTAGTATAAAAGAGACCCCAACCTGTGGGTGATCCTCTTGTTCCAGTTTTAAGCATTAAACTTTGTAATTCCGTTTTTATATAATAAAAGTTGGTTTTTGTTAATTGAACAATCTAATTCCTTTTTAGTATTTTAAAAAGTTGGTGATAGTTGATGCTTGATTCTGAGTTCCAATTTTTCATTTGGTTCATTAATTTTGATTTTCAAAATTAATTAAGGTTTTTCTGAAATTTTGCAATTTTTGGAAGAAATTGGTCTAAGGTATAATCTGTGTGAAGAAGTTGGTTTGATTTGGTGATTTAAGTGTTATCAAAACGTTTTTAGAAGTTTGAAAAGTTTTGGTAAGGTTTAAGAATGAAAAAGAAAGAAACAGATTAGTATAGTATATGCTTGTATTGCTTGGTTTTGTTTGATTTCTCTTAAACAGGATACAAGGGTGTTGTTGATCTAAGTCAGCCCCAACCCGAGTTGGTAAGGAGGTGACAAGGCTGTCACTAGGGCTTTGGATTGTAAAGCCCTAAGGTAAAATCACCTTTTACCTTTGAAAAAGTTCAAAAAGCAAGTTCATGTGATTTTGTATGATCTGGTTTGATTTTGTGATTAAGTTGCTTTATTTGTGTTTATGTGATGTCTTATGCATGTTAGTAGTTATATAATTCAATTTGGTTAGGTTTTATAAGGTTTTGATTTAAAAAGTTTGGTTTATAAGATTTAGAAGGGTGTTTGGCTACAAGGTTTAGCAGGGCTTTGATCTTAATTTTTGAGTTAAAAACGTGTTAGAGTTGCTAAAATAGGTTGAGTAAGCTAGGATATTAGTGTGTAGCAAATTTGGATCAAGGGTAAGCTATTTGGAGTGTTTAAAAAAGGAAAAGAGTAAGCATAGAATCTGCATGTTCATCATCTGCCTATTTTATTGAGTTTTTGTGTATGATTCTTGGATTTCTGTTAAGATATAGGGTTAATGAGTTGTTGCTATTGATTGTGCATCTGGTTGTGAGCTTGTGTGTTTAATCTGTGCATTTGAATCTCTCTAGTGTGCTAGTAATTTGCATATATTACCACTAGACCTGCCCTTTACCATCAGCAACTTGTTTTAGCCTAGTGTGCATTTGATTGCTTATTCTGTGGTGCTAAGTGGTAGTTTTTGATTAATCCTTGACTCCTTGTGCTTAAATAAGCACAAGGGTGCCCCCATTATCAAAAACAATCCACCAAATAAGCTCATAAGGCCAAGTTCCTCTTGCCTTTTGTAACTTGTGAAGAAAAGAACTCAAGTCCAAATCTGCTTGTGCTCAAAGTGTATTCTGTCCAAGTTTTGATCTTTGATTCGACTTATTCTTGGCTAAAAAGGTTATTGGATTGGTTTTCAAGCTTGTTAAAGGTCACAGAGTTGTTTATAAAGTTAAAAAGCAAAAAAATAAAAAAAAATAGCAAAAACCACTAGCCTGGCTTCGAACCCCTGACCTCTCGTTGGAGGGTTCAAGGCTCTTACCAGTGTGCTAGCTTTAATCTTGTGTATAGAAGGGCAAGGCCTATTACTTAAGGAGGTTTAGCATTGGCTTATCTAAAATAAGCCGTGGCTTGTTTTCCATTTTTCAGCTTATTTAATAAGCGTTTTTAGCTTCTTTTTATTTTCCTAGAATCTTATTAGGTTTGTTGATTTTTCTAGCTTATTTTTATATTTTTCCATTTATTAGTTTATTTTCTAGGATTTATTTAATGTACGTTTTTTATTAAAGCAATAAAAAATAGAAAAAAGATTTTTAATTTTCAGGAAAAATAGTTTTTAGCTTTTTAATAATTAATTTGAGGTTTACATTAAGTTTTGGTTTTATAAACTTTAATTTTTAATTTTATAATATTTTAAGGTTTTTCATAAACTTTAAGGATTTTTATAAAATTATTAAAAAAGGTTTAGAAGCTCTAATTAGTGTTTTTCTCTTAGTTATATTATTTAGGATTTTTAGAAATTTTTTAGAATTAATTTTAGTAACTTTTTATTTTTAGCATTATTTTATTATTATTTTAATATTAAATTTTCAAAATTTTAATTTTCTTTCTTTTTCATTTTTCTTAGGTTCTTTATCATTAATTAGGACTATTTCCATTTTTAGAATATTTTTATAGCTTTTAGATTTAATTTTATAATTATTTTAAGTTTAATTAGTTATTAATCATTTTTAATCATTTTTAGAGTTTTAAAAATAGTTTTAATAGGTTTTAATTTTTAGAAAATTACTTTTTAGTCTTATAATAATATAAGTTAAGTGATTATTCAATAAAATCATATTTTAGACATTTGAATTAGTTATATTTAATTTTAGGGCTTTAATTAGCATTTATAATTAATTATTTAATTAATAAAAGGTTTTAAAATATCTTTGTTGGATTTTTGTCTTTATTTATATTATTTTAGACTTCTTTTTAGTCTTTTTAATTATTGATTTTGTTTTTGGTCTTAGTATAAAATTTTTAATTTGGGTAGTTTTCACGACTTTACGTCTTTTACGTCGTAGTTTAATTTTAACGTAACCGTCTTTCATCTTCTCATCCCCATTCTTCTCAATATTAATCTCAAAGAAATACAAGTTAATTCACAACACATATACCTCCTTGGGAAACGAACTCTTTCATCTCTTTTTATTTGATTAAGGGTCATTACTTGTGGTTTTCCTAAATCACTCGTTAATACTTACCGCTCATATTTAGTGCTTGTTTTTCCTAAAGCAAGTTATCTAAATTTACCACAATCAGTTACCCGCGCAGATATCAAACAACAATCGCAGATACTGTGTTTGACACTTAGAAACATGAGATATTTGAATTTTTGGTTATAGACTAAGTTTTGAAAATGAATCAGTTGCCTATAACCATCGCTTTGATACCAATCTGTGAGACCCCCAAAATCAGGCAAGGAAACACGTAACCAGCAAGGGGGTGCCATGTCATGGTACAAGAAACAAAGAAATACCGTTGACACAAAGTCGATGTAATAAAAACATGTACATTACATCATAAAAATCAGAGTTTTTAAACAAAGGTCCCATTGTTTTATAAGCGAAAAGATCTATTATTTAAATATGGTCTGGTAACATATAGTTACCAAGAATACAGAATAAACTTCTAGCAGCTTTTACCAAAACCAAACTTTAAAAAAACAGTATCACAAAAATCTCCAAGCTGCGATAATATCCTGCGGGTTCCCATCCAAGCAAAATTTATTATTATTACTTGAGATTAAACATGTAAAATCGTCAACACAAAGTTGAGTGATATTCATAGGTTTAGAAATAAAGTGTGGAACACAAGCATTCATTTGTAAAACAAGTAAATAGGGAAAATGGTTATGTACATTAACCATAGTCTGAAACCACTATTATTGCTATTAAGTTCATAAACCGAAGGTTAACAGCAATGTAAGTTCCTCTAGGGAGTATTCAGCCCAAATACTCAAGTAATAAATCAAATGTTAAATGCGTCAATGGTTAAACAATCGCAACATGGGACGGAGATAGTCAATCCCAATGGATCCACCCACAACATTCGCGCTTAGCACAAAGTAATACGGGAAAATTAACGATTCATGATCAAGAGAGGAAACTTAGGGGCTATAAACTAAAAGCAATAATATCAATGAAAAACTTTTGGAAATCATAAAGTTCTGGATAGCATACAAGTTCTGGAAAGCATACAGTTTTTAAATGGACGTGTTCCATCATGTAAAATCTCACCCCGCGTTTATAAACCATGTGCAAGTAGTAAAAAGGGCTATGAACTCACCTTAGCCATGAGGTAAGTGAATCACGGAAATCAGAAGCTGAGTAGAAACAGTAGTGGTAAGACGATCGTCGGCGATATAGATGCCCGGTAAACATGAAAGCCACAACCTACCAAATAAGGCGCGCACTTTATTAATAATTGACTCAAATATAAACCATACTTAGTAACATAAAACTCAAAATTACAAAACCATGACAAATGACGAGATGGCAATTATACATGATCTCATCGTTCTTTTCGGGCATTAAATGCATAAAATGTTATCAAAATACAATATATATGCTTGTGTTTGTTTACTTGTGTATTTTAGGTATGGATATCGTGAAAAAGACAAAAGATCACAAGAAATAAGGAAAAACGAACACGAGAAACGAAGCCGCACAATGAACCGGGCCCTAGTTTGTGATTTATCAAAAAAACCCTTGAACACTTGAAGATGTACAAGAATGACCCCTCATTTATGAAGAAATGACACTTAATACCCTTGTATATTCGTAATTACAAGTTTGGTCCCTTAAGTTTGTCAAAATGACAAAAAGGTCCTTCATCTTTGAAGAATTGGCAAGTTTAGTCCCTCAACAAATCTGAATTGTCAATAATGGTCCCTCATGAAGGATAAAGATCCAAAGAAGACCTTCAAGTTCAAGAAAATTACACATTTAGTCCTTTTTAAATGGATTAAATATCAAAAGGGCCATTTGTGTAATTACACCAAAGTTATAAAAGCCCTAAATCCTTTTTCCAAAACATTTTGTGGCCAAACTATGAAAACAGAAACTTCAAATAACAAAGCGAATGCGTTTACAAGGCTGAATTTCTTGTTATACAATATTTGCCAAAGAACAAGGGCCCCTTTTGCCATTCTGAAAGTTTTAAAAGCCATAACACGCGCCAAACACTTAACCTCTACTGATTTCAGATCAAACGTGGCACTGTTCATACGTATGAAACCCAGACTTAACTTTTTACCATCAAAGAGGTTTTTAATATTACCTTGACCAAAACATAATTCACCTTCCCACGTTCCAATCCCATGCTTAAGATCTCACACCACTTCACCAAGGACCCCACCCACATTCACCCGTTCACCAATCATGTGACACCCTCCTCTCCAAGCAAAGCCACGTGGCATGATCAACGTCCCACACTCCTTACTTGGCCCTAAAGCAAATATGAACGAATATGATTCATTTGGACAGCTCACAAACATCAAACACCATCAAGCACTCAAGGGCATATTTGAGATTTCATAGCTAGGGTTTCTCATGTATCTTTGCATCTAGAATCGTCTATGTTAGTCTATAAAAGGAGCCTCAACATGTGAGTAGCCCTTTGTTCCAGATTTTTGCTAAATCATTGTAATTCTTTTTAATGGAATAAAAGTTGGATTTTCAAAAAATTGTGATTTCCTTTTATGTTTTTATAAAAGTTTGGTGTTTGATTAGCTAAAGTCTGAGTTCCATTAATCTGTTATTGAGTTTTGAAGAAAGGATTTTGAGTTTAAAACCCTTGTTTTCAAAAAATTCAGTATTCATTGTTTTTAGTTCATCCTTGTGTTTGTTGAATCTTAGCAGGTACAAGGAAGATGGTGCTTGTTTAACTAGCACCTAAGCTCACACATCTAAAGCATGGATGTATGTTTTGGAGGTGCTCATTTATAAACCCTTTTCAGTTTTCTGAATATTGCATGATTTTTGATGAATCTGAGTTTTGTCTGTGAATCTGTGATATTTTGGTTGAATCTTGTTTATTTGAGGTTGTTAGTTGTTACTAAGTTGATTTGAGCCTGGTTTGTGTATTGAATCTCACTAATCCTTTGAAAAGTTGTTGAATCAGTTTATTAAGGGGTGTTTGGGTTAACTGGATAAACAAGTTTTGGGTTGATTTGAGTGGTTGTTATATAGTGTATTGCATTTTTTCTTGTTTGTCTTGTGTTTTCAAGTGTTTATCTGCAAGTTTTGAGGTTCTAATCACATAAATCCATCAAGAGGCCGTAAAATATGTTTAACTAGTTGTTTTTGACTGAAATTTTGGGGACACCTAGATCTAAGGGTAGACTAGGGTTAACAAGTGCTAAATCTAAGTTAATACAACCTAGGTAAGAGATTTAGGGTGTTGAAATTGGATTTTTGGTCATTTAGATCAGCAAAAGGGTTTTGGGTATCACTTTTGTTCATCAGTAACTGTTTGAGCTTTGATCTTTTTCTAATATTTGAATCATTGTGTTAAACAAGTTTATTTGTTCTTATTGGAGTTTATTATAGCTTGTGTATGCATATGGTTCTTTTTGGTTGGCTTATTCATGCTTAAATTGCTTATTTATTCATAATCTGCTTATTTGCATATCTGTGTGGTATCTGGTGACTGTTTGCTTATTTTGTATCATTTGGATGGATCAATTTGTGATTTCTTGCTTGATATTAACTCCTTACAACTCACTGGTTTAAGGGTGCCCTTGTTATCCATTGAATCCAAGTGAATCTCTTCAAAATCAACAGTCAAATAGTCAAAGCAGTGGGAACTCCTTTCCCCTGCTGCTAGCCACTGCTAGCGGATAATTTTGGTTTTGCTTATTAATAAGCTTTTCTAGCTTATTTTAACCTGCAACAACTTTCAATTTGTATAGGTGCTCATCATTTGACCCATTTGTTCATTCTGGAGCATTTGGGTGGTTGACTTTAAGCTTTGACTAGAAAACCAACTCCATTGACTTTCACATAAGTGCTTATCAGCTTATTCTGCTTATTTGGCTTTGCTTATTGAACTTTTCTTGATTGAATTGGCTTATTTAAGTCATTTAGAGTCTTTTGCAAGTTGAATCAAGTCCTGAGGTGGTCTAGAACTCTAAGTCGACTATTTTGTCTTTTAGTGAAATTTTACTTTGCTTATTTCTGGCTTATTGGTTGGGCTTATTGGTTGAGCTTTTTGAAAATTTCTTTTCACATATCTCTTAGGCATCTCAAAAGAAGGTTGCTTGTCAAATTAGAGCTTATGGCATTGGCTTATAGCTTAATGGGCCAAAAAGCCCATTAAGAATAAGCTGTTGTACATTTAAGCTGTGATAAGCTCACATTCAGCTTTTGGGCCATGAAACTTTTGTGTTTAGAATTGAATTTTAAGCTAGACTGGTGATTTTCAGCTTATTTGGTTGAGTTTGAACTTATTGGGCCAAAAAGCTTATTAACATACACTGTTTTTGTTTTTAGCCCATTTGGGGGCCATTAGGGGTATTTTAGTAATTTCACTTTTATTTTCTGTTTATTTAGGTTAATATAAACTAGTTTGCAAGTTTTTAGAAATTTTTATAATTTTTGGCTTTTTAATATTATTTTAATATTATTTTATTATTAAATTTCATTTTTAATATTTTTGCAACTTTTACATTTTTCTTAGGTCAAATACATTAAGTTAGGATTTTTAAAACTCTTAGATTAATTTTCTCATCATTTTAATAATTTTTAGAATTATTTTAATATTTTAATAGTTTTTAATCATTGAAAAATAGTTTTCTTTAGTTTAAAATTTCATAAAAATAGTTTTAGTCTTGTTAGGTCATTTTAAAGTTTTACAAATTGAAAAATCTTTATTTGGTCTTTTTAATAATTATTTGGATTTTTAGGGCTTTAATCAGCATTTAAAAATTAATAATTAATTACTTAAAAGGTTTGGAAAAGTTTTGATCATTTGTAAACTCTTAGTTTATTTTTAGCTATTTTTGGTAATTTTTTGGGGATTTTTAGAATTAATTTTTATTTTGTCACTTTTTACGGTTTTTAGTTTTGTCGTCGTAGTTTAAATTTAACGTATCCGCCATTCTCTTTTCTCATCTTTTCTTTCTCAATATTAATCTCAAACATTTAACAAGTTTTTCACACACATATACCTCCTTGGGAAACGAACTTTGAACTTCATTGGGTCATAAGTACACGGTTTTCCTAAACCGTCGTATTTAATACTTTCCGCTATTTACGCTCTTTTGATTTTTCCTAAAGTCAAAGGTGTGGTAAAACACTACAATCATTTTAGCGCCGCTGCCGGGGAGGTGTGTCGTGATTAATTTGTCTTCTGTTTTTAATACTAACCATAAATAGTATTTGTATTAGTAGAACTCTACTAATACGTATTATCGGTTTTTTCGTTTTTCTTGTGAATATATTACTATATTGTATAAGTATCACAACAAATTCAAAATATCTCCAAAAGTGTGAAAACACAACCTTAATTGGGATTTGATCTCCTAATTGTTGTATTCGAATCTCAAACAAAAAGAAAAAGGCGAAAATAGATAAATACTTTCGTGAAGCTCGATTTTGATAAATACAAAATATAAGGTGGGTATAAGGCGGGTGTTATAAAATACACCCTAAAGAAAAGGCTCTTAAGTGCTTCGCGCCGCCTCGTTTCTCCGCTTGCTTGTGAGTATTTGAAGATTGAAGGCTAATCGAGGGTTTTGCAGCCCAAAGTATTATTACGTATCATATATATTTGCTTGGTTTCTTTGTGATTAAACCCTCTTGAACAATTTGGTTTTCACCAAAGTTCTAAAGTCAATCGAAGGCGTTCACTCCACGTGATCGTTTTCATTCTTTTGAGGCTTCTTTAATCAAGAGTTTGATTCGAGGAGAGATTCGGTAGATTGTTGTCTACGAATACACACAAATCCCAAAAAATAATATTAAAAACAATCAGAAACACAAAAAAAATTGAAATTCACAAAACATCCAAAAGAATCTTCTTTGCTCACCTCCACATTCTACGTCAAGTTTATGCTAACTCGTAATCAAGCAAAACGAGCTCGCAAACGTCGTCAAAACCAAGGAAATTTGATTGAAGAAGAAACTCCAATTGTCGAGCCCGTTGTAGAACCAATAGCCACCATGGCTAATCGTACTATGATGGAGTTGCTTCAAGCACCCACCGAGGGCTTTGGAGAAGCTATTGTGATTCCCGCCATCCTTACGGAGAATTTCGAGATTAAGACGGGTTTAATGTCGATGTTAAAAGCAAACGAGTTTAGAGGTCATGAAAAAGACAACCCGCATTATCACATAAGGAATTTCAATCGTCTCACCGCAACAAGCAAGTTTAAGGATGTTCCGCATGACGCCATTAAGATGATGTTGTTTCCATACTCGTTGGATGGACCCGCAAAAATTTGGCTCGAGAAAAACCGCCAAATTCAATTTTGACATGGGGTGATCTCGTTTCTAAGTTTGTGAACCAAGTTTTTCCACCATCTAAGACAACACATTTGAAAAATGAGATTTCAAGGTTTACACAACGTAATAATGAAAGTTTTTCAATGGCATGGGAACGATTTAAAGAAATGTTACATGAATGTCCACACCATGATTTTTCGGAATTGCATCAAATTGATACTTTTTATAATGGGTTTAATGATCATGAACGAGATTATTTGAATGCCGCTGCGGGTGGTAATTTTTTGTGCAAAACGATCGATGAAGCTTTAAAGATTATCGAGAATAGTTCTAAGGTTTATAACCCTCGTAACACACCGAGTGTTGCCAATATGGGTTCATCGTCATCGTCATCGTGTCGTAACATGAATGCCTTACATGATGAAGCTAATGAGGAAAATCAGTTTTTCGATAGATTTTCGACACTTATGACACATTGGAAAGCACAAGATGCTTTGAATTCCGCATCGGTTAAAGCGGTTGAAAAGAGTTGTTTATCTTGTGGTGGAGCTCATGATCTTTCTGAGTGTATTACCGCCGGTGGTAACACTTCGAGTGCTTACGTAGCAACGGGAACTTACAACCAAAACGGCCAAGGTTCCCGCCAAAATCAAGCTCCCCAAAATCAAAATGCTAACAACTATCGAAACAACTATCAAAATGGTGGTTACCAAGGAAATTCACGTAACTATAACAAAGGGAATTACCAAAGTGGGAATGGGCAAGTTTTAAATCAAAACCAAAACCGTGATTTTCAAAACACTACACAAGGTTTTCAAAATGCTCACACTAAAAATCTTAATGGAGAATTTTTGGACTATGCAAAAGCAAACGATGCTAAGTTTGATAACATGCAATGTGAGATGATTAGCTTAAGAGCCGTGTTGAAAAACGAGCTTAAAAACGAACTTGCTAATGAATTGAAAACTCATGCTAATAAAATGGAAGGAAACGTTCAGCGTCTTCAAGAAAATCAACAAAAGATGGAACAAGGACAACATGAGATTAAGCAAGAGTTGTTAAAAGCGGATATAAGGCAATCAAAATTTGAAGATCGAATGACAAAAATGTTTGAAGCAATCATGTGTAAACCCTATTCCTCGGGTGGTCTTCCTAGTGATACCATTGCAAAACCGAAGGGAGAAATGAAAGTTATTAATACTCGTAGTGGTAAAACTTTCAAGGAACCAATCTCTCGTCCTAGTACTTCTACGGAGAAGGAAATCGAGAAAGAGCCCGAGGTGATGGTCGAAAAGGAGCATATCACAAGCCCACGAAGTACCGCTCATACCACACCTACGGTTAAACCAATACCAATTATGGAACCCGATATTCCAAGGTCGTTGCCTATGCCCCAACCCACACCATCCTTACCTTACCCTTCGAGACGAAACAAAGAGAAAATGCAAGAACGTAACAAACAACAAATCGAGCTTTTTATAAAAATGTTTCAACAAGTTCATTTTAATGTGAGTTTAGCCTACTCGTTGATATACATGCCTCGTTTCACCTCCACTTTTAAAAGTATGATGAACAATAAGGAGAAGCTTTCAAAGCTATCTAATTATTCTTCGGTTTATCTTAACCGAATACCAGAAAAAGTTGGTGACCCCGGGAAGTTTCTCATTCCTTGTGATATACAAGATATGAAAGAATGCCTCGCCTTGGCCGATCTTGGTGCGAGCATTAATTTGATGCCATTTTCCATTTGGAAATCGCTTTCGCTTCTGGCTCTTACTCCTTCGAACATGTCTATCGAGATGGCCGATCATTCTATGATTTTAGCATGTGGATTAGCCGAGGATGTTTTCGTGAAAGTGGGGAAGTTCTACTATCCCGTTGATTTTATAGTAGTTGACATCCCCGCGTATCCTCAAGTTCCTCTAATTTTAGGTCGTCCATTTTTAGACACCTCGAGATCGCTTATCGACGTTCATGCAAGAACTATTACTTTGAGATTCAACGAAGAGGAAATTGTTATAAACACTACTCAAAACTCGACACCTTCTCATGTTTATGCAATCGCTGCCATCAATCACATTGACTTAGTTGATGTGGTTTGCGATGAGTTTTCACAAGAAGTGTTAGGTTTTTCTCATAGTTCGTCAAGTGGCAATCCCACTATTTTGGATCCGATTCTTGCTAATTCTACACCAAATCTCACTCAATTCCAAGGAGGCGATTTTACTTCAAAAGAAATTGACAATGAAGATGAGGTGATTATTGGTAATGATACTCTCAATCCACCATTTCTTCCGCCTATGGAAGTTATGAGTGTTGAACGAAAATCTTTAATCGAGGAACCGCCAATCCTTGAATTGAAAGATCTTCCATCTCACCTTGAATACGTATTCTTAGAAGGTGATGACAAATTTCTAGTTATTATTGCAAAAGATCTTGCTAATGATGAAATGACCACACTTTTGAAAGTTCTTAAGGCTCATAAAGGGGCAATTGCGTGGAAAATTTCTGACATTAAGGGTATTGACCCAAAATTTTATACTCACAAGATTTTAATGGAGGAGGACTACAAACCCGCAATTCAAAGCCAAAGAAGGGTAAACCTCAAAATTCACGATGTCATCAAAAAGGAATTCTTAAAACTTCTTGACGCGGAAATGATTTATCCTATCTTCGATAGCCCATGGGTGAGCCCAATCCATTGTGTCCCTAAGAATGGAGGAATGACCGTTGTACCTAATGAAAACAACGAGTTAATTCCCACTCGTGTTGTGACCGGTTGGAGGGTGTGTATTGACTACCAAAGTTAAATGACGCCACTCGTAAAGACCACTTTCCCTTGCCCTTCATGGATCAAATATTGAAACGTCTTGCGGGAAATGAATTCTATTTCTTTTTAGATGTTTTTTCCGGTTACTTTCAAATCCCTATCGACCCTCGTGATCAAGAGAAAACTACGGTTACGTGACCTTATGGAACGTTTGCTTATCGTAGAATGCCTTTTCGGACTTTGTAATGCACCGGGCACGTTTCAACGGTGTATGATGGCTATTTTTCATGATATGATCGATAAGTCGATGGAAGTATTCATGGATGACTTTTCGGTGTTTGGCAATTCGTTCACGTCTTGTTTATCTAATCTCGAGCAAATGTTAAAACGTTGTGAAGAAACCAACCTTGTGCTTAATTGGAAAAATGTCATTTTATGTGTAAACAAGGAATCGTCTTAGGGCACAAGGTCTCAAAAGCGGGGATTAAGGTCGATAAAGCTAAGATAGACGTCATCGCCAAGTTACCTCATCCCAAAACCGTTAAGGGAGTTACGAGTTTCCTAGGCCACGCGGGCTTTTATCTTTGTTTCATCAAAGACTTTTCGAAAATCTCTCGACCAATGACACACCTTCTAGAGAAGGATGCTCCTTTTAACTTCAATGAGGATTGTGTTAGAGCTGTCGAAACTCTTAGAAGGAAACTTACCGAAGCTCCCATTCTTGTTGCTCCTAATTGGGAATTACCCATTGAATCATGTGCGATGCAAGTGATTATGCAATAGGGGCCGTCTTAGGGCAACGTTATGAAAATCATTTCCGTCCTATCCATTATGCTAGCAAAACGATGACCGGCTCAACTTAAGTACACCACAACGGAAAAGGAATTCCTTGCTGTGGTCTATGCTTTTGAGAAATTCTGACCTTATCTCGTCTTGACTAAAAGCATCGTGTATACGGACCATTCGGCTATCAAGTAACTCTTAGCTAAAGAAGATGCTAAGCCGAGATTGCTTCGTTGTATGCTCCTCCTACAAGAATTTGATGTCACCGTGCTTGACAAAAAAGGAGCCGAGAATCTAGCGGCCGATCATCTCTCTCGTCTAGAAGATCCTCACAAAGATGTTTTCGAGAACAAGGAAATCACCAAAACATTTCCTCTCGAGACTCTCGGTGTAGTGAATTCTAAAGACACCACCCCATGGTTTGCCGACATTGTAAATTACCATGCGGGGAACTTCATAATCAAGGGTATGACGACAAAGCAAAAGAGAAAATTCTTTCGTGACGTCAAATTCTATTTTTGAGACGACCCTTATCTCTTTCGGGTTTGTGCGGATCAACTCGTTCGACGTTGTGTCTTTGGTACCGAAGCTTCTAACATCCTTAGAGCTTGTCACGAGGGACCCACGGGAGGTCACCACGGTGCTAATCTCACGGCTAAGAAAGTGTTCGATGCCTGCTTCTTTTGGCCTACGATCTATCGTGATGCACACGCACTTGTGAAGTCGTGTGATTCTTGCCAACGGCAAGGAAAATCGTCGCAAAAGGATGAAATGCCGCAAAACATAATTCAAGTGTGTGAGATTTTCGACATTTGGGGCATTGACTTTATGAGGCCGTTCCCATCGTCTCATGGAAACAAGCATATCCTCATCGCCGTCGACTACCTATCAAAGTGGGTGGAAGCTAAGGCTTTACCTACTAATGATGCTCGTGTGGTAGTGAAGTTTTTGAAGAAACTATTCTCTCGGTTTGGAACCCCTCGTGCTATTATAAGCGATCGTGGAACCCATCTTTGTAATGACCAATTCGAAAAGGTTCTAAAGAAATATTGATTTACACATCGTCTTTCTACGGCTTATCACCCGCAAACGAGTGGGTAAGTCGAGGTTTCAAACCGAGCTTTGAAGAGGATTTTGGAAAGGTCGATTGGAGAAAACCGTACTTCATGGTCCGACAAACTCGATGACGCTTTATAGGCCTTTCGGATCGCTTATAAGACACCTATCGGTTGTACTCCATATAAGTTGGTTTATGGAAAGAATTATCATTTGCCCATTGAATTGGAGCATAAGGCATATTGGGCCATAAAGCATGCCAATTATGATTTCAAGACCGCGGGAGATCACCGGAAAATACAACTTAATGAATTGGATGAATTAAGAGATAATGCTTATGAAAATTCATTGATTTTTAAAGAAAAGACTAAAAAGTTTCATGATTCAAAGATTAAAAACCGGGGTTTTAACGTTGGTGATCAAGTGTTACTTTTTAACTCTCGTTTGAAGATATTTTTCGGGAAATTGAAATCTCGTTGGTCGGGTCCTTTCACCATAACACAAGTGTTTCCGTATGGGACCATCGAGCTAGCTCAAAATGATGGTCCTAACTTCAAGGTGAATGGACATAGACTTAAGCACTACTTCGGTGGGGAAGTCCCTTCGTTGGACGACCTCGACCAAGTCACTTTCCCCAATGACAATTAGCATTGAGGGGATCGAGTCGAGCTCATGACTCGGTAATAAAAAACGAGGTGCCTCGTGGGGGATATCCCATGCTTATCCATTGTATATATTATCGCTTTCTAATGTAGTGGGATATCCCATGCTTATCCATTGTATATATTATCGCTTTCTAATGTAGTTAATGAGAGGGGATTTGTGCCCTTCTAACTAGTTGTCTCGTGGTTGTTTGTGAATGTGTTATCTAGATTATCATCATCGCCACGATTGAAGACTCTCGTGTTCGTTTACGTGAGCCTCGATCGTTTGCTTGAAGAGTTTTTCACGAATCCATGACATATCCTTTATTGTTCTAACAATTATCTTTTAGCATAATTCATAAACGGCTTTAGATATATTGTTGATCACCCTATGCTAGATCCTAAGCATTCGACTCTTCGTCTCTTGTATGGGGGTGCTCCACCTTTAGACTCGAAACATTAAGGACAATGTTTAATTTTAGTACGGGGGTGAATAGATACTTTCTTTGCTACGGCCTCACGTTTTCCAACTTTCAACGTTTTGTTTTATTTTGTTGCTAATAAGGCTAAAAATGGCCAAATTTTAAAATTTTTCTTTGTTTTCATAAGTGTTTTTAAGACACGAATGTATATTTTCCGATGGGTAGAATAAGAGTTAATTTTTGACTTGATGGGCATTTGGAGCCCTTTACATTCCTTAACCCGCTTGAATCAAGTTTTGCTAGACTTTTATATAGGGAACTTTAAAACGCGAAAGTCTTAGCTCATACGGGTTAAGAACAAGAACTTTTCGCAGGTTCCTATAATTGATCCTAGAAAGTTACTTATCAAGGAAACTTTAAAATGCATTCTCTAAACTTGAAAAAGTCCAAGAATGTGCAAGATCCTATAGGTGGCTTGAAGACCCAAAACTTCGATTTGATATAGTCTTAATGAAAGCTAATCCAAATTTGGCTTAATTTTGACTTGCATGGCTAAGTATTCACGAGTCTCTTTAATTAGAGGTCTTTAAATAGTGAAGAACGATAAGTGATAGAGTTAGATAAGTGATCATGCTAAACGTAGAACATGAAAATGTTCTTTCAAAAACTCATATGGTTTTAATTGTGGATTTTTCTCCCATAAAATCAATGCATTAGGAATAAAATAATTGCAATAAGTAAGGTCGTACGATTTGAAAGGTTACTTAGCTTCTATCACAAGATCGTTTAAAAATTGCTCGGGATTGAATAGAGTTCATAGCTAAGGCATAACTTATTGAAGCAGGATGCGAAGTGTAAAACCCGTATTTAAAGATCAGGATATTAAATACGCAGTTTAATTTTAATAAACTATTTAAGTATTAATTATCAGACAAGAGATATAAACGCAGAAAGTAATTACGTTATTCCAGTTTATTTAAATACTATAAACATTGCAGCTTATTCAGATAAGAAACATTTAGTCTCAGAAAATACTACAGATGAATTAATTATTTAACAGGAATAATTAAACGTTATTATAAATACGCGGGTTATTTTTACTTGCACCGTTCACGGAGAAATTACCACCAGAACATACGCGGGAAATTATTACAAGTTTTATTTTATTACAAGTATTATTAATTATACAAGATTTAAAAAAATATATATATAAAAGTAAATAAGGAAGTTAAGAGGGCCGGTTGTAAAATAAAAAAAAAGGAAAATAAATTGGGCCAAGCCCATTAGCACAAGAAAAATATAGACGGGTGTTTTGTTTTTCCTTTTAGCTCAGACAAACAAAAAAAAATAAAAATAAATTAGGGTTCGGTTGGTGTTTGGGGGGCTGCCGACGAGAAAGACAAAAAAAAAAGAAAAAGAAGATCCGCCGGCCTGAAAAAAATAACAAGGGAGGATGACGGGTTGAGGTATATTCGTGTGTTATCGAGTATCCCAAATCATAAAAGGTAATCTCAATCACACTTCCTTTTTCCTGTTTTTTTTTTCACGATCCGTCAAGGGTGTCGGGTTGATTTTATTTTCACACATAAACCGAGATTAAGGGTCTCGGTGACCCTTTTCTGTCAGCCGCGAGTAACCGCACCCCATAGTGGGGCGATTCGGACCAGCAGTAACCAACCGAGAGTTTAAAAACTCTCGGTGGTGGTGGTTAGGGGAGACCAACCGCGACCCACAGGGGTGTGCTGGTGGTTCCCATGGTCGGCAGCAAAAAGGAACTCGACCATCAGGGGTGTTGTTAATGAAACAGTGGTAAAAGAACAGCAGTGGGGGCGTTTGGGATTACCAGGCTAAAAGGGGGCGTTTGGGTCTGCCATTAATGAAAACAGTGGGGATATAACTAGCGGGGGGAACTGTATAGCTAGCAGTGGGAACCACTGCATAAGCAGTGGGAACCACTGCACAGCAGGGGGAAATTATAACAAGCAGGGGGGAAAATATAAAGGCAGTGGGAACTGCTAGAACTTTGAAAATCATTTTAAAAGAGTTTTATAAATAAAATTAATTGTTGATTTTATTAATTAAAATTAATAAAATTATATCGATATTGTTTATTACTGTAAATTATTTTTAAAACATAGGATTTATTAAGGATTTAATTTTTCTGGGAGATTATTTGGAAACTTTCTATTGACAGAAGGTTACTATTTATAGTAATATTATTATTAGATTGGAGTACATATTTTACGGTAGTCAGAATACAAAGGATACGTTGATCAGGAGTAATAATATGAGAAGAGTCGGAACTTACTAGTTTATCCGCAAACAGTAATACAAGAATAAATTAAATTAAATCTAGAACAGATAAAAATCAGTAACGACAAACAGTAATCAGACGACTTATTTTCCGTCTATTATCTATGTAGTATTCGTGAAGTCAGATCCGATCCGTCAGCTTTCAGTCTTATTTCAGTACTGGACACGAGGTACGGATTTCCCGTCCTTTCAGTAAGAACCTCCTTTCTATGCATGATTAGGATTCCCCGTCTGCAGCCAAATGTTTTCCCCAATATATGTTTAAGCTTATCAGTAATCATGTTAATAATAGAATAAATTGCCTGAGCATTATATACAAGCATGATCAGTTTATGTACTAGTTACGGAGGTACCGTAACCACGACACTAGAGGCACCGGTGTCGTGACTCACATGCAGGAGAGTGATATCCTGCATCGTCCCACTCAGCTCAGTTTGGCCAGTTTATCAGTATTATTATTAGTGGGGCGTATGGATGCATCCTAGGCTACAGTTTACAGTTTAGCAGGTGAATGCGGTGTGTGCTCTACATCCTTCACATTGGAGCTGATCCTTCCACCCAGCACAGTTATTTAGAGGTCGCCCCTCTATAGCATGACGAGGACACCCCTCTATGTATTCATGCAGCAGTTGAATTAGTTCATGACCTATATAAGCTCTTGGCAAACTAAAATACAGAAAATGCACGTTTTCAGAATTAATAAGTTATATTTCAGTTCAGTATATATATAAAAAGGTTTATCAGATTTTATATAGAGTTGTACCACATGTCATATCAGTCTTATAGTTTCATTGTAGTTTTCTTATTCCATTACTTTCAGTACATCCTATTCATGCTATATCCGTCCACTGAGCGTTATGCTCAGCCGTAGTTCCTTTCATGTTCTAACGGCAGGTACACCAGGACACTTTTAGGATTCTAAGAGTATGTGCATTGGATGGAAGCTATCCGGACTTCTTACTTTATGCATTTCTTACATTAACCTGCTTATTTGGACATTGTTTAGTCCTTTCATTCAGTATTTTATTTTTTCATGTTTTGGGCTTATGTTTGGATTGCCGATGTTTGATTCCGGTATTTCCTTTATGGTCAATTAATGTTTTAGGACATTGATGAGATGGCATTTATACATGATCTCATCGTTCTTTTCGGGCTTTAAATGCATAAAAATGTCATAAAATACCATATATATGCTTGTGTTTGTTTACTTGTGTATTTTAGGTATGGATATCGTGAAAAAGACAAAAGATCACAAGACACAAGGAAAAACGAACACGAGAAACGAAGCCGTACAAAGAACCGGACCCTAATCATGGAATTTTCATCAAATACCCTTGAAGACTTGAAGACAAAACAAGATTGATCATCCAAGAATGAAGAAATGACACTTAAAACCCTTGTATATTAATAATTACAAGTTTGGTCCCTTAAGTTTGTCAAAATTACAAAAAGGTCCTTCAACTTTGAAGAAATGACAAGATTGGTCCCTCAACAAAATCAAATTGTCAATTATGGTCCCTCATGAAGATTAAGAGACATTGAAGACCTTTGAAGATCAAGATTGTCCAAGTTCAATCCCTGAATTATCCAAAAATGTCAAAAATAACCCTTTGATAACCTTTTTCCAAAGTTGGTGCCAAATGTGACAATTGGTGAAAGATATTAACAAAGCAAACACGTTTTAGGGCTGGAAAACATGATTTGCCAAAAAACCAAAATATAAGGACCAAAAGTGCACCATCTGAAACTTTCAAAACTAAATTGCGCCAAACACTATCTGTTCCCCCAAAATCGGATCAAAAAGGGAACTATTCACCTTTTTACTTCCCCAGATTTTACCCCAACTTAAACTTGGGTAAAACTCAATTAAACTTGCCCATGCTTGATTCACACATGTGAAAACCCATCCCACACCTAAAACCCTCAATCCCACTACTGTGGACCCTACCCCCAATTCCCCATTCAACCAATCACAACACGCCTTGGTCCCCAAGTCTTATGACGTGTCCCAAATCAACCACTGAGGTTCATTGCTTACTCACAACGCCAAAATGAACGAAGGAGATCAAGTTTGGCCAGCTCAACACCAAAAATCGTCTAGAAGCTTTAGGGGCATTTTAGAGATTTTTCTGATTAGGGTTTTAGTTTTTAGCATTCTAGATTGTTCTTAGCTTAGTATAAAAGGAGGCATCAACCTGTGATGACCCCTTGTTCCAGTTTTCAAGCTTACACTTGTAATTCCTTTTTAAAGAAATAAAAGTTTGGTTTTTGTTTTAAAACAAGTATAATTCCTTTTTATTGTTTTTAAAAGTTGTGTGTAGTGTGAAGCTTGATTCTGAGTTCCACTTTTGATATTTGGTTGAATAATTTTGAGTTTCAAAATTATTCAAAAGTTTCTGAAAATCTGAGAATCTTTGGTAAGGATTGTTTCAGGTTTTGATTGTTAAGAAGTTTGATGTTATTGGTTACTTAGTGTTATAAAAACATATTAAGAAGGTTTGAAAAGTTTTTGGAAGGTTTTAAAAAGAAAGAAAAAAATCAGAAAAATATATTATTGCTTGTTTTTGTGTGTTCTTCTTTTGTTTTGATTTAAGCAGGTATTGAAGGTTGTTGATTATAGATCTGCATGCACCCGGGTGCATAAGGAGGTGGTTATGCTACCACTAGGGCTTTGGATGTAAAGCCCTAAGGTAACACCCTTTTACCTTTGGAAATTTTCAGAAAATAGGATTTTCATGTGATTTGTTTGATCTGCTGCTATAAATGTGTTCTAGTTGTTGATTTGTGTTCTAAATGTGTTTATATGCATGATAGAAGCTATTTGGATCAGATTGAATAGGTTGTATAAGGTATTGGTATGTTAAAGTTTGTTTTTCAGATTTAATAGGGTGTTTGGATCCTTGGTTTAGCAGGGTAAAGTTTTGATTCATGCTTAGAAAGAGTGTTAAGAGTTATTGGTAAGGATTGAGGTAGGTTGTATGCTAGTTAGAGAGTAGATTGGGACAAGTTTTAGCTAGTTTGAGTGTTAAAAAAGGTGAAGAGTAACTCAAATCTGCATAAGTCATAGTATGCTTATTTTTATAAGATTTTTGATTCATGATCTTGCAAATCTGTTAAGATATTGGGTATTTGAGTTATTGAAGTTGATTGTGTGCCTTTGGGTGCTATTGTATGCTAAGTGTTGGCCTTTGAATCTCATTGGAGTGCATTCTGTCTAGCTCATAAGTCCCAGACCTGCACAAATTGTATCAGCAACTCTATTTTGCCCTTGTGTGCTATTGATTTGCATTTTGGTGTGTGCTAAGTGTTCATCCTTGCTTGTACTGACTCCTTGTGCTTAAATAAGCACAAGGGTGCCCCCTTGTCCAAGAACAACACCAAAGAAACACACCACCAAGCTCCTCTTGGTGGTTATTCAGTTGTGAAGCAAAACAGAAACAAGGCACAACTCATTTGTGTTCAAGTAAGAACTGGCAACATTTTTGATCTTCAATTGTGCTTAAATCAGTGCTAAAAAGAGAATTGGATTGTGTTTCTGGCTTATTTAGGGTGTCTGAGTTGGTTGGAAAAAGAAAAAAATAAAAAAGAAAATAAAAGAGCAAAAAGGGGTTCTTCAGGCTCGAACCCCCGCCACCACACTCACACACATCATACTTAACCGTTGCGCCCTTGGGTCTTTTACTGACTAAGGGTGCAATGGTTATCTAGTTAACCCGTTTTTCATTTCTAGCTTATTTTAAAAGCCGTAGCTATTTACCTTCTTTTCAGCTTATTCAATAAGCATTTTTAGCTTCTTTTTATTTTCCTAGAATCTTATTAGGTTTGTTGATTTTTCTAGCCTATTTTTATATTTTTCCCATTATTTGTTTATTTTCTAGAATTTATTTATTATACGTTTTTATTAAAGTCATTAAAAAATAGAAAAAAGATTTTAAATTTTTAGGAAAAATAGTTTTTAGCTTTTTAATATATAATTTGAGGTTTACATTTAGTTTTGGTTTTAAAAACTTTTATTTTTAATTTTATATTATTTTAAGGTTTTTTATAAACTTTAAAGAATTTTATAAAATTATTAAAAAAGGTTTAGGAGCTCTAATTTGTGTTTTTCTCTTAGTTAGAATATTTTAAGTTTTTAGAAATTTTTTAGAATTAATTTTATAAACTTTTTATTTTTAGCAATATTTTAATATTATTTTAATATTAATTTTTCAAAATTTTATTTTTCTTTCTTTTTCATTTTTCTTAGGATCTTTATCATTAATTAGGACTATTTCCATTTTTAGAATATTTTTATAGCTTTTAGATTTATTTTTATAATTATTTTAAGTTTAATTAAGTTTTAATCATTTTTAATCATTTTTACAGTTTTAAAAATAGTTTTAATAGCTTTTAAATTTTAGAAAATTACTTTTTAGTCTTCTAATAATATAAGTTAAGTAATTATTCAATAAAATCATATTTTAGACATTTGAATTAGTTATATTTAATTTTAGGGCTTTAATTAGCATTTAAAATTAAATATTTAATTAATAAAAGGTTTTAAAATATTTTTGTTGCATTTTTAACTTTATTTATATTATCTTAGACTTGTTTTAGTCTTTTTAAGCTTTTATTGATTTTGTTTTTGGTCTTAGTATAATTAAATTTTTATTTGGGTAGTTTTTCACGACTTTACGTCTTTTACGTCGTAGTTTAATTTTAACGCAACCGTCTTTCATCTTCTCATCCCCATTCTTCTCAATATTAATCTCAAATAACTACAAGTTAATTCACACACATATACCTCCTTGGGAAACGAACTTTTTCATCTCTTTTTAAGTGATTGGGTCATTTGTGTTGATTTTTCCTAAAATCATCACTCGATACTTACCGCTATTTTACGCTCTTTGTTTTCCTAAACAAGAGTTGTATTTTACTACAATCATTTTTGGCGCCGCTGCCGGGGAGGTGTGTTGTGCTTTAATTTGGAAGCTTTTGTTTTTGATATTATTCATAAATAGTATTTGTGTTAAGTGGAACTCCCTTAACACGTATTATCGGTTTTCTTGGCTTTTCTTGTACAAATATTATTAATATATTGTATTAAGTATCACAATCAAAATACAATATCTCCAAAAGTGTGAAAACACAACCTTAATTGGGATTTGATCTCCTAATTATTGTATTCGAATCTCAAACAAAAAGAAAAGGCAAAAATAGATAAATACTTTCGTGAAGCTTGATTTTGAAAAATACAAACTATAAGGTGGGTATAAGGCGGGTATTATAAAATATACCCTAAGGAAAAAGGCTCTTAAGTGCTTCGCGCCGCCTCGTTTCCCCGCTTGCTTGTGAGTATTTTGAGATTGAAGGCTAATCGAGGGTTTTGCCGCCCAAAGTATTAATACGTATACTATATTTGCTTGGTTTTCTTTGTGATTAAACCCTCGTGAACAATTTGGTTTTCACCAAAGTTCTAAAGTCATTCGAAGGCGTTCACTCCACGTGATCGTTTTCATTCCTTTGAGGCTTCTTTAATCAAGAGTTTGATTCGAGGAGAGATTTTGTAGATTGTTGTCTACGAAGATACACCAAAATCCAAAAAATTAAATATCATCAAAAACACAAAAAAATTGAAAATCCACAAAACAACCAAAAAGAATCTTCTTTGCTCACCTCCCATTCTTCGTGTAGTTTATGATCACTCGTAATCAAGCTAAACGAGCTCGTAAACGTCTTCAAAAACAAGCAAATCAAGGATCGTTGATTGTTGAAGAACCTCCAATTGTTGAACCTATTATAGAACAAGAAGTCGTCATGGCTAATCGTACTATGATGGAGTTGCTACAAGCGCCCACCGAGGGTTTTGGAGAGGCTATTGTGATTCCCACCATCCTTGCGGAGAATTTCGAGATTAAGACGGGTTTAATGTCGATGCTACAAGCAAACAAATTTCGAGGTCACGAGAAAGACAACCCGCATTACCACATTAGGAATTTCAACCGTCTCACCGCTACTAGCAAATTCAAAGATGTTCCACATGACGCGATTAAGATGATGTTGTTTCCATATTCGTTGGATGGACCCGCAAAAATTTGGCTCGAGAAAGAACCGCCAAATTCGATTTTGACATGGGCCGATCTCGTTTCTAAGTTTGTGAACAAGTTTTTTCCACCATCTAAAACAACACACTTAAAAAATGAGATTTCACGATTTGTGCAACGTAATAATGAAAGTTTTTCAATGGCATGGGAACGATTTAAAGAGATGTTACATGAATGTCCTCACCATGATTTTTCGGAATTGCATCAAATTGATACCTTTTATAATGGGCTTAATGATCATGAACGAGATTATTTGAATGCCGCCGCGGGTGGTAATTTTTTGTGCAAGACGACAAATGAGGCTTTACAAATCATTGAAAATCGATCTAAGGTTTATAGCCCTCGTAACACACCGAGTGTTGCCAATATGGGTTCGTCATCTTCGTCACAATCGTCTCGTAGCATTAACGCCTTACATGATGAAGCTAATGAGGAAAATCGGTTTTTTGATAGATTTGCTAATCTAATGTCCCATTGGAAGGCTCAAGAAGCTTCCAATTCCGCTTCGGTTAAAGCGGTTGCTAAGAGTTGTTTATCTTGTGGGGGAGCTCATGATCTTTCCGAGTGCATTACCGCGGATGGTAACACTTCGAGTGCTTATGTAGCAACGGGAACTTATAACCAAAACGGCCAAGGTTCCCGCCAAAATCAAGCTCCACCAAACCAAAATGTTAATAATTATCGAAACAACAACCAAGGTAATTACCAAGGCAACACACGCAATTACAACAAAGGGAATTATCAAAGTGGGAATGGACAAATCTCTAATCAAAATCAAAACCGTGATTTTCAAAACACTACACAAGGTTTTCAAAATGCTCACACGAAAAATTTGCAAGGAGAATTTTTAGATTATGCAAAAGCAAATGATGCTAAATTTGATAATATGCAACGTGAGATGATTAGCTTAAGATCCGAGTTGAAAAACGAGCTTAAAAATGAACTTGCTAATGAACTTAAAACTCATGCAAACAAAATGGAAGGAAATGTCCAACGTCTTCAACAAAACCAACAAAAGATGGAATTAGGACAACATGAGATTAAGCAAGAGTTATTAAAAGCGGATGCTAGGCAATCAAAATTTGAGGACCGAATGGCTAAGATGTTTGAAGCTATCATGTGTAAGCCCTCTTCTTCGGGTGGTCTTCCTAGTGATACCATTGCAAACCCGAAGGGAGAAATGAAGGTTATTACTACACGAAGTGGTAAAACTTTCAAGGAACCAATCTCTCGTCCAAGTACTTCTACGGAGAAGGAAATCGAGAAAGAACCCGAGGTGATGGTAGAAAAGGAGCATATTACAATCCCACGAAGTACCGCTCAAACCACACCTACGGTTATACCAATACCAATTGTGGAACCCGAGTTTCCAAGGCCGTTGCCTAATGACCAACCCACACCACCTTTACCCTACCCTTCGAGACGTAACAAAGAGAAAATGCAAGAACGTAACAAACAACAAATCGAGCTTTTTATTAAGATGTTTCAACAAGTTCATTTTGATGTGAGTTTAGCCGACGCGTTGTTATATATGCCTCGTTTCGCTTCCACTTTTAAAAGTATGATGAGCGATAAGGAAAAGCTTTCAAAGCTTGCTAATTGTTCTTCGGTTTATCTTAACCGCATACCGGAAAAAGTTGGTGATCCCGGAAAGTTTCTCATTCCTTGTGACATACAAGATATGAAAGAATGCCTCGCCTTGGCCGATCTTGGAGCGAGCATTAATTTGATGCCATTTTCCATTTGGAAATCGCTTTCGCTTCCGGCTCTTATTCCTTCGAACATGTCCATCGAGATGGCCGATCATTCTACGATTATGGCATGTGGAATAGCCGAAGATGTTTTCGTAAAAGTGGGGAAGTTCTACTATCCCGTTGATTTTATAGTAGTCGACATCCCCGCGGATCCTCAAGTTCCTCTAATTTTAGGTCGTTCATTTTTAGATACTTCGAGATCGCTTATCGATGTTCATGCAAGAACTATCACTTTGAGATTCAACGAAGAGGAACTTGTTATAAACGCTACTCAAAACTCGAAACCTTCTCATGTTTATGCAATCGCTACCATCAATCACATTGACATCGTTGATGTGGTTTGCGATGAGTTTTCACAAGAAGTGTTAGGTTTTTCCGATAGCTCGTCAAGTGGCAATCCCACTATTTTGGATCCGATTCTTGCTAATTCAACACCAAATCTCACTCCATTCCAAGGAGGCGATTTCACTTCAAATGAAATCGACAATGAAGATGAGGTGTTGATTAGTGATGATACTTCTATTCCACCATTTCTTTCGCCGATGGAAGTTATGAGTGTTGAACCAAAATCTTCAATCGAGGAACCGCCTATCCTTGAATTGAAAGATCTTCCTTCTCACCTTGAATATGCATTCTTGGAAGGTGATGACAAGTTGCCGGTTATTATTGCAAAAGATCTTGCTAATGATGAAAAAACCGAGCTCTTGAAAGTTCTTAAGGCTCACAAAGGGGCAATTGCGTGGAAAATTTCCGACATTAAGGGTATTGACCCAAAATTTTGTACTCACAAAATTTTAATGGAGGAGGACTACAAACCCGCAATTCAAAGTCAAAGAAGGGTGAATCCCAAAATTCACGATGTCATCAAAAAGGAGGTCCTTAAACTCCTTGACGCGGGAATGATTTATCCTATATCCGATAGCCCATGGGTGAGCCCAATCCATTGTGTCCCTAAAAAGGGAGGAATGACCGTTGTGCCTAATGAAAACAACGAGTTAATTCCCACTCGTGTTGTGACCGGTTGGAGGGTGTGTATTGACTACCGAAAGTTAAATGACGCCACTCGTAAAGACCACTTTCCTTTGCCCTTCATGGATCAAATGTTGGAGCGACTCGCGGGAAATGAATTCTATTGCTTTTTAGATGGTTTTTCCGGTTACTTTCAAATCCCTATCGACCCTCGTGATCAAGAGAAGACTACGTTTACGTGTCCTTATGGAACGTTCGCTTATCGTAGGATGCCTTTCGGACTTTGTAATGCACCCGGTACGTTTCAACGGTGTATGATGGCGATTTTTCACGATATGATCGAGAAGTCGATGGAAGTGTTTATGGATGACTTCTCGGTGTTTGGTAATTCGTTCACGTCATGTTTATCTAATCTCGAACAAATGTTAAAACGTTGTGAAGAAACCAATCTTGTGCTTAATTGGGAGAAATGTCATTTCATGTGTAAACAAGGAATCGTCTTAGGACATAAGGTGTCGAAGGCGGGGATTGAGGTCGATAATGCTAAGGTAGACGTCATCGCTAAGTTACCTCATCCCAAAACCGTTAAGGGAGTTCGTAGTTTCCTAGGCCACGCGGGCTTTTATCGTCGTTTCATCAAGGACTTTTCGAAGATTTCTCGTCCTATGACACACCTTCTCGAGAAGGATGCTCCTTTTAACTTTAATGAGGATTGTGTTAAGGCTTTCGAGACTCTAAAAAGGAAACTTACCGAAGCTCCCATTCTTGTTGCTCCTAATTGGGAATTACCCTTTGAAATCATGTGCGATGCAAGTGATTATGCTATAGGGGCCGTCTTAGGGCAACGTTATGACAAGCATTTCCGTCCTATCCACTATGCTAGTAAGACGATGACCGAGGCTCAATTAAAGTACACCACAACGGAAAAGGAATTCCTTGCCGTGGTCTATGCTTTTGAGAAATTCTGACCTTATCTCGTCTTGACTAAAAGCATTGTGTATACCGACCATTCGGCTATCAAGTATCTCTTAGCTAAGCAAGATGCTAAGCCGAGATTACTTCGTTGGATGCTCCTCCTCCAAGAATTTGATGTCACCGTGCTTGACAAAAAAGGAGCCGAGAATCTAGCGGCCGATCACCTCTCTCGTCTAGAAGATCCTCACAAAGATGTTTTCGAGAACAAGGAAATTACCGAAACATTTCCTCTTGAGACTCTCGGTGTAGTGAATTCTAAAGACACCACCCCATGGTTTGCCGACATTGCAAATTACCATGCGGGCAATTTCATAATCAAGGGTATGACGACACAACAAAATCGAAAATTCTTTCGTGACGTCAAGTTCTATTTTTGGGACGACCCTTATCTCTTTCGGATTTGTGCGGATCAACTCGTTCGACGTTGTGTGTTTGGTGCCGAAGCTTCTAATATCCTTAGAGCTTGTCACGAGGGACCCACGGGTGGTCACCACGGTGCTAATCTCACGGCTAAGAAAGTGTTCGATGCCGGTTTCTTTTGGCCTTCTATCTATCGTGATGCACACGCACTTGTGAAGTCGTGTGATTCGTGCCAACGTCAAGGAAAATCGTCTCAACGTGATGAAATGCCGCAAAATATAATTCAAGTGTGTGAGATTTTCGACATATGGGGAATAGACTTTATGGGGCCGTTCCCATCGTCTCATGGCAACAAATATATCCTCGTCGCGGTGGACTACCTTTCTAAGTGGGTGGAAGCTAAGGCTTTGCCTACTAATGATGCTCGTATGGTAGTGAAGTTTTTGAAGCAACTATTCTCTCGGTTCGGAACCCCTCGTGCTATTATAAGCGATCGTGGAACCCATTTTTGTAATGACCAATTCGAAAAGGTTCTAAAGAAATATGGGGTTACACATCGTCTTTCTACGGCTTATCACCCGCAAACGAGTGGGCAAGTCGAGGTTTCGAACCGAGCTTTGAAGAGGATTTTAGAAAGGTCGATTGGAGAAAACCGTGCTTCATGGTCTGACAAACTCGATGACGCTTTATGGGCCTTTAGGACCGCTTATAAGACACCTATCGGTTGCACTCCTTATAAGTTGGTCTATGGGAAGAATTGTCATTTGCCCATTGAATTGGAGCATAAGGCATATTGGGCCCTTAAGCATGCTAATTTTGACTTGAAGACCGCGGGAGATCACCGGAAAATACAATTGAATGAATTGGATGAATTAAGGGATAATGCTTATGAAAATTCATTAATTTTTAAAGAAAAGACTAAAAAGTTTCATGATTCAAAGATTAAAAACCGGGTTTTTAACGTTGGTGATCAAGTGTTGCTTTTTAACTCTCGTCTTAAGATATTTTCCGGAAAATTGAAATCTCGTTGGTCGGGTCCGTTCACCATTACACAAGTGTTTCCATATGGGACCATTGAGCTAGCTCAAGATGATGGTCCCAATTTCAAGGTGAATGGACATAGGCTTAAGCACTACTTTGGTGGGGAAATTCCTTCAATGGTTGCCCCCGACCAAGACACCTTCCCCAATGATAATTAACATTGAGGGGATCGAGTCGAGCTCATGACTCGGTAATCAAAAACGAGGTGCCTCATGGGGGAAATCCCATGCTTATCTTTATGCTTTATGTTCACTAATAAGGGGACTTGTACCCTTCCAACTCGTTGTTTCGTGGTTGTTTGTGATTGTGTTATCTAGATCATCATCATCGTCTACGATTGAAGACTCTCGTGTTCGTTTACGTGAGCCTCCATCGTTCGTTTGAAGAAGTTTTTCACGAATCCATGACATATCCTTTATTGTTCTAACAATTATCTTTTAGCATAATTAATAAACGGCTTTAGATATATTGTTGATCACCCTTTCCATGCTAGATCCTAAGCATTCGACTCTTCGTCTCTAGTATGGGGGTGCTCCACCTTTAGACTCGAAACATTGAGGAAAATGTTTACTTTTAGTATGGGGGGGTGAATAGGTACTTGCTTTGCTACGCCCTCACGTTTTCCAATTTTCAATGTTTTGTTTTGCTAATAAGGCTAAAAATGGCCAAATTTTAAATTTTTTTCTTAGTTTTCATAAGTGTTTTTAAGACACGAATGTATATTTTCCGATGGGTAGAATAAGAGTTAATTTTTGACTTGATGGGCATTTGGAGCCATTTACATTCCTTAACCCGCTCAATTCAAATTTTGCGAGACTTTTATATAGGGAACTTTAAAACGCGAAAGTCTTAATTCATTCGGGTTAAGAACAAGAACTTTTCGCAAGTTCCTATAATTGATTCTAGAAAGTCACTTATCAAGGGAACTATAAAACGCATTCTCTAAACTTGAAAAAGTCCAAGAAAGTGCAAGATCCTATAGGTGGCTTGAAAACCCAAAACTTTGATTTGATATAGTCTTAATGAAAGCTAATCCAAATTTGGCTTAATTTTGACTTGCATGGCTAAGTATTCACGAGTCTCTTTAATTAGAGGTCTTTATATAGTGAAGAACGAGAAATGATAGAGTTAGACAAGTGATCATGCTAAACGTAGAACATGAAAGTGTTCTTTCAAAAACTCATATGTTTTTAATTGTGGCTTTTTCTTCCCATAAGATCAATGCATTAGGAATAAATCATAATTGCAATAAGTAAGGTCGTACGATTTGAAAGGTTACTTAGCCTCTAGCGCAAGATCGTTTAAAAGTTGCTCGGGGTTGAATAGAGTTCATAGCCAAGGCATAACTTATTGAAGCGGGACGCGAAGATTGGCGATCATCCAAAAAGGCCCTAACAAGGCATGAGGAGCTCTATTTTTGCTAAAGATCCAAAGATGATGTGAAGTATCATTATTCCAAAATCAATATGAAGGATCGAGACACACGACGAGAAGCAATTACTCCCATAAAGAATGGAGAAAGTCTATCCAAAAAGACCCTAACAAGGTATGAGGATAAATATATCCAAGTCCGAAAAGGAGGCGGATCGTTGTATATCAAAATCCAAAGTAAAGATTGAAGAAAAATGATGAAGTCGTGGTCCTATATGAAGTATCTCTCAAAAACGTCAAGTGAAGAAATTCCAAATATATGAAGAGAAGACCATAATTTCGAGAACGTCTTCCAAGATTTGAAGTATGAAGTACATGCCAATATCGGTCCGAGAAAGGTCTCAAATCGTGAAACGAGTTATGCCAAGATATGAACTTAAGGAGATACACGAGAAGCCGTTTTAAAAGATTTTGTCCTTCGGCTAACTATTGATCAAATCGTGCTACTTTGCTTTCGGACTAATAACTACTCAAATAAGTCAATATGAATCACTTGTGATCCATGACAAATAGATAAAAAATGCTAGTAACCCATTTCCTTTTATAATAACTAGGATTGCGGGGAGAAAAAGTATTACACAATTTGAACGAATGAGTAGTGTTAGCATTGTGACTTGTACCAACAATGATCTTGTTTTTGCACTTAGCATGGAATGTATGACAATCAACGATGACAAAGTTTACTCTAAGGGACATTAACTTGTTTCTATTCTTTGACCCTAAAAGTCACTTTTTGGTGATGAAAATCATACATTATGTCTTTACACATCATCGTAGTATGTTGCAAGTTTTCTTTTACTCTTCAATAAAGGTTAATAAAATTGAACTTTGGTGATGCTTAGATACTTTATTCTAGCATTGCGTGAGGGCACGACAATGGCTTAGTATGGGGGAGTGATGAGATGGCATTTATACATGATCTCATCGTTCTTTTCGGGCTTTAAATGCATAAAAATGTCATAAAATACCATATATATGCTTGTGTTTGTTTACTTGTGTATTTTAGGTATGGATATCGTGAAAAAGACAAAAGATCACAAGACACAAGGAAAAACGAACACGAGAAACGAAGCCGTACAAAGAACCGGGCCCTAATCATGGAATTTTCATCAAATACCCTTGAAGACTTGAAGACAAAACAAGATTGATCATCCAAGAATGAAGAAATGACACTTAAAACCCTTGTATATTAATAATTACAAGTTTGGTCCCTTAAGTTTGTCAAAATTACAAAAAGGTCCTTCAACTTTGAAGAAATGACAAGATTGGTCCCTCAACAAAATCAAATTGTCAATTATGGTCCCTCATGAAGATTAAGAGACATTGAAGACCTTTGAAGATCAAGATTGTCCAAGTTCAGTCCCTGAATTATCCAAAAATGTCAAAAATAACCCTTTGATAACCTTTTTCCAAAGTTGGTGCCAAATGTGACAATTGGTGAAAGATATTAACAAAGCAAACACGTTTTAGGGCTGGAAAACATGATTTGCCAAAAAAACCAAAAGATAAGGACCAAAAGTGCACCATCTGAAACTTTCAAAACTAAATTGCGCCAAACACTATCTGTTCCCCCAAAATCGGATCAAAAAGGGAACTATTCACCTTTTTACTTCCCCAGATTTTACCCCAACTTAAACTTGGGTAAAACTCAATTAAACTTGCCCATGCTTGATTCACACATGTGAAAACCCATCCCACACCTAAAACCCTCAATCCCACTACTGTGGACCCTACCCCCAATTCCCCATTCAACCAATCACAACACGCCTTGGTCCCCAAGTCTTATGACGTGTCCCAAATCAACCACTGAGGTTCATTGCTTACTCACAACGCCAAAATGAACGAAGGAGATCAAGTTTGGCCAGCTCAACACCAAAAATCGTCTAGAAGCTTTAGGGGCATTTTAGAGATTTTTCTGATTAGGGTTTTAGTTTTTAGCATTCTAGATTGTTCTTAGCTTAGTATAAAAGGAGGCATCAACCTGTGATGACCCCTTGTTCCAGTTTTCAAGCTTACACTTGTAATTCCTTTTTAAAGAAATAAAAGTTTGGTTTTTGTTTTAAAACAAGTATAATTCCTTTTTATTGTTTTTAAAAGTTGTGTGTAGTGTGAAGCTTGATTCTGAGTTCCACTTTTGATATTTGGTTGAATAATTTTGAGTTTCAAAATTATTCAAAAGTTTCTGAAAATCTGAGAATCTTTGGTAAGGATTGTTTCAGGTTTTGATTGTTAAGAAGTTTGATGTTATTGGTTACTTAGTGTTATAAAAACATATTAAGAAGGTTTGAAAAGTTTTTGGAAGGTTTTAAAAAGAAAGAAAAAAATCAGAAAAATATATTATTGCTTGTTTTTGTGTGTTCTTCTTTTGTTTTGATTTAAGCAGGTATTGAAGGTTGTTGATTATAGATCTGCATGCACCCGGGTGCATAAGGAGGTGGTTATGCTACCACTAGGGCTTTGGATGTAAAGCCCTAAGGTAACACCCTTTTACCTTTGGAAATTTTCAGAAAATAGGATTTTCATGTGATTTGTTTGATCTGCTGCTATAAATGTGTTCTAGTTGTTGATTTGTGTTCTAAATGTGTTTATATGCATGATAGAAGCTATTTGGATCAGATTGAATAGGTTGTATAAGGTATTGGTATGTTAAAGTTTGTTTTTCAGATTTAATAGGGTGTTTGGATCCTTGGTTTAGCAGGGTAAAGTTTTGATTCATGCTTAGAAAGAGTGTTAAGAGTTATTGGTAAGGATTGAGGTAGGTTGTATGCTAGTTAGAGAGTAGATTGGGACAAGTTTTAGCTAGTTTGAGTGTTAAAAAAGGTGAAGAGTAACTCAAATCTGCATAAGTCATAGTCTGCTCATTTTTATAAGATTTTTGATTCATGATCTTGCAAATCTGTTAAGATATTGGGTATTTGAGTTATTGAAGTTGATTGTGTGCCTTTGGGTGCTATTGTATGCTAAGTGTTGGCCTTTGAATCTCATTGGAGTGCATTCTGTCTAGCTCATAAGTCCCAGACCTGCACAAATTGTATCAGCAACTCTATTTTGCCCTTGTGTGCTATTGATTTGCATTTTGGTGTGTGCTAAGTGTTCATCCTTTCTTGTACTGACTCCTTGTGCTTAAATAAGCACAAGGGTGCCCCCTTGTCCAAGAACAACACCAAAGAAACACACCACCAAGCTCCTCTTGGTGGTTATTCAGTTGTGAAGCAAAACAGAAACAAGGCACAACTCATTTGTGTTCAAGTAAGAACTGGCAACATTTTTGATCTTCAATTGTGCTTAAATCAGTGCTAAAAAGAGAATTGGATTGTGTTTCTGGCTTATTTAGGGTGTCTGAGTTGGTTGGAAAAAGAAAAAAATAAAAAAGAAAATAAAAGAGCAAAAAGGGGTTCTTCAGGCTCGAACCCCCGCCACCACACTCACACACATCATACTTAACCGTTGCGCCCTTGGGTCTTTTACTGACTAAGGGTGCAATGGTTATCTAGTTAACCCGTTTTTCATTTCTAGCTTATTTTAAAAGCCGTAGCTATTTACCTTCTTTTCAGCTTATTCAATAAGCATTTTTAGCTTCTTTTTATTTTCCTAGAATCTTATTAGGTTTGTTGATTTTTCTAGCCTATTTTTATATTTTTCCCATTATTTGTTTATTTTCTAGAATTTATTTATTATATGTTTTTATTAAAGTCATTAAAAAATAGAAAAAAGATTTTAAATTTTTAGGAAAAATAGTTTTTAGCTTTTTAATATATAATTTGAGGTTTACATTTAGTTTTGGTTTTAAAAACTTTTATTTTTAATTTTATATTATTTTAAGGTTTTTTATAAACTTTAAAGAATTTTATAAAATTATTAAAAAAGGTTTAGGAGCTCTAATTTGTGTTTTTCTCTTAGTTAGAATATTTTAAGTTTTTAGAAATTTTTTAGAATTAATTTTATAAACTTTTTATTTTTAGCAATATTTTAATATTATTTTAATATTAATTTTTCAAAATTTTATTTTTCTTTCTTTTTCATTTTTCTTAGGATCTTTATCATTAATTAGGACTATTTCCATTTTTAGAATATTTTTATAGCTTTTAGATTTATTTTTATAATTATTTTAAGTTTAATTAAGTTTTAATCATTTTTAATCATTTTTAGAGTTTTAAAAATAGTTTTAATAGCTTTTAAATTTTAGAAAATTACTTTTTAGTCTTCTAATAATATAAGTTAAGTAATTATTTAATAAAATCATATTTTAGACATTTGAATTAGTTATATTTAATTTTAGGGCTTTAATTAGCATTTAAAATTAAATATTTAATTAATAAAAGGTTTTAAAATATTTTTGTTGGATTTTTAACTTTATTTATATTATCTTAGACTTGTTTTAGTCTTTTTAAGCTTTTATTGATTTTGTTTTTGGTCTTAGTATAATTAAATTTTTATTTGGGTAGTTTTTCACGACTTTACGTCTTTTACGTCGTAGTTTAATTTTAACGCAACCGTCTTTCATCTTCTCATCCCCATTCTTCTCAATATTAATCTCAAATAACTACAAGTTAATTCACACACATATACCTCCTTGGGAAACGAACTTTTTCATCTCTTTTTAAGTGATTGGGTCATTTGTGTTGATTTTTCCTAAAATCATCACTCGATACTTACCGCTATTTACGCTCTTTTCCTAAAGAGTAGTAAAAGGACTACAATCAGACATTTACTTTATGCTTTGATGACACGCCATAAATACACGTAACGGTCCACTTATCCAAGTGGGGTGTTACAACTATGGTATCAGAGCACAAGGTTCGACCTGTAGGCTCTAAAACTTGACCTGTGACTAGTGGGTAGTCACCAGGAACTTCCCAGAATTTGGCGTTGTTATCTTTCATGTTTCTCATGGATTATTCAGTCAGTTTTCTCCATTTATCAGTCAGTTTTCTTAAAGTTTTGACTAAGTAAAGGGTTGGTACATAACTAACCATAGTTAGTCGCATGTGCTTTTAGCGAGCTTTCGTTTTGGTGAACTGACCATAGGCGTTCACTCTTGCCCGTTCAGATTTTGTATTGGTAAACTGACCATAGGCGTTTACCCTTACTCATGACAGATTCATGTTTTCAGTCAAATATCACTTGGTGAACCAGCCATAAACGTTCACCCTTTCTCAAGTCAAATTTCAAGTCTTTCAGTCAAATGATGTTTTGTGAACCGATCCACAGTTGTTCACCCTTGTCATATCATGACATTCTATAAATTTTGACAAGTATGGATTGGACTTCAGCCATCCATATTTAATACCAGATTATGAATTTCCATACATGACAGTTCTCAGAAAATTTTGACCAGTATGGATCGAACCAGAATAGCCCATACTTAGTCTCATGTTTCCTTCCTTGAAGTACGTGGATTGAACCATAGCCGTCCACATCAGTTAATATTACACCTCAGTTGATTTAACTTTTTGTGTTCCTTATAACAGTCAAATTTTCATACCCTCACGTTGAAGTCATCTACATGATGATTCAGTTTCACGTCTCCTTACGAGGATTATGTTTTCAGCAAGGTAATGATGCCTTCAGGCTAAAATATAGAAGGATTACAATAAAATCCTATTTCATGATAAATCATGTTCTGGTCTTTATCAATCATGCCTTCCGTCTTCATACTGAACATTGATGAAACTCTGTTTAATCATACTTTCAGCCTCTATACAACCAGCATTAAGTCTACGCAGAAATTATCAGCCTATCATATTAACTGTTGCAGTTCAGTTGCTAACCAGTTAAATCAAATTATTTTCCGTTGAAAACGTCAGACAATCGACACCAGCATCGATCATTCCATAAAATTCACACCAGCTCAACGTACAGTATTCCATATGTACCCCATGTACAGTGTCTCAGTTATACTCCATGTACAGTATTTCACGTGTACTCCACGTACAGTGTCTCATATATGCTCCATGTGCAGTATTCATTGTGTACTTCATGTACAGTAGTCCAGGTGTACTTCAGGTACCCTACTCCATGGATATTACTAATCGATCCTTAAACATCGCGGACGTTCCCACTTGTCGATATTCTACCAGGTGCTGATGCTGCTCGTGAGTTGAAGATTTTACCAGATGCTGATGCTGCTAACACTCTGAAGACCACACCGATGCTGATGCTGCTGAACCTTGGAGATTTCTCAAGATGCTGATGCCGCGGAACGAGGACGAAAACTATAAACTTGAAATTTCTGACAAGAATAAATTCAACCATCAGACGCTACCATTCGATTTTATGCTGTTACCTTCTCAGTTAGATGTCACACTTCACCCAGCCAACTTTCATTCAGAAGAGTGGGAACCGGAACCCAGCCGGCCACTCAGCAGAATAGTCACATGAATCACGGTCATGATAATGACCGTCATAAATTGACAGACAAAGCAGTGGTGACAATCACCGTGCTTATAATTAATCAGTCAGTAACCATCGGAACTCCGGAACGGACATGACCAACAATACAAGAGGTCAGTAGTTTAACCGGTCCGCCAACCCTAGCAGTTACCATAAATTCTTAATCTTATTCAGACTCGCCCATTAAAACACATGTCCAGACAACAGTCAAGACATAGTTCTCAGGTATCATTTCGGAAGACACATATCAGGGCACCAGTCATGATACACGTCATACGAATATCTTCTCAGAGTACGAGTCAGAGCTCCTAATTCCAGTATGTTCCAAGCAAGACCCTCAGTAATTCAGGGTATCTTTCAGAAAAGGGTATACTCATTCTATTATGACACGCATATATCAGATCATTAAAATTCAGTCACCACCACCAGATTGTTATTCAGGTTAAACACGCAGAGTCCATTCTGTGAAGTTACAGACGAATACATTCAGGATAATCGCCATGTTTACTCCATGTATTCATAGGTCAGCTTTATCTTAAATAAGGTATTTACCTACCTCCCAGCCAGAAAAGACTCCAGAGAACCACCATGTTTATTAAGGTGCTCCTTTCAATTAACGACGAGATCCGTCTTACTAAATCCCAGTACATTCATCATATTTCTGCCAGAAAAATCAGTATAAATTGTTCCTGCCCTACGAGCGCGTGACTTATCAGTCCACAGCTACGAAGACTATCTAGCCACCAGTTATAACCTATTTCTGAAGTTCATTAAAGTTATGATCAGCAGATTTCTTTCAGCATTTCCAGAAGAAATTTCCAGAATGTCATTACAAAAATTCCTTCCTGACCATGAGACAGGATTTAACATCGAGCTTGTCTCAGGAATATAAACTGTTTCCAAAACTCCTTATTCCAGGGCTTCAGCTAAGTTACAAGAGCTGCATCAATTACTGCAAAAGCTACTAGAACGAGGCTTGTTCGCCCTAACGCACCACCAGAAGGTGCACCGTGTTATGTCTAGCAGAAAGAAGGCCGGTATCATGACACCATGTATCGACCACAAGATATTTTATAGATCACCATTCTTAATCAATGTTCATTCCATAAATAGCAGGTTTATCGGATCTGCTACGATGTCTTAAACACTTTCTGGAAACAAATTTCCGATCATACTACCATCAGTAGTGAGAGAAAGAACATGACGTTTCCAGACTGATGTTGCACATATTACAGTCTCTCTAAAATTTTAATTTTATACTTTTGAGCTCCCGAATGCTTCAGCTATATTACGAAATCATGAATAAAATTTTTCTATAAACCTTAGGCGATATCATCAGTACATTCATTGATCATAGTCTGACCTGCCCAATGCTAGAGGAGAACACGAGACTCATCTTCTCACAGTGGCACAAATCGTCAATAGGAGTAAATTTTATACACAACTTTCCAGATATAAAATTCGCCAAAACTGAGTGGCATTTCTGAGCCACCCTATTTTAGCAGAAAGAAATTTCAGACAAATCCTGCGAAGGTGAAGGCCATCACCTGATGGTCCCGACTGACGACTATGAACGTAGTATAAAATTTCTAGGACTCAATTGACTGCTATCGCAGAAATTGCCGACAGTCATCACTAGAAACTCTTTTATGACTATTCAACAAGATTTCCACCAGAATGTTCCAAAATCCCAGACAAAACTTAAATAGAATCCGCATCACACATTAATGCAGCTATGTTCATATCTAGATGCCTGACCTACTGCAGGTTCAAGATATAACGCCGTCATGTTAGTGAGTTACTACAACCCTTAGAGTCTGAAACAGAAATGAGACGAAATTCCATGAAATTGTTATCAGCTACCACAGACTCAGAGAAAGTGTGATACTATCTAAGTTATCATCAACCATGTAATCAGCCTGCGCGTCTCTTTCATCCGAAAGGATCACGTAGCAGCAGATCTGCAGAAAATTTAGAAGTTCAGCAGTAAATCGCACGAATTCAAGGCATTCCAACGACCATCATATCAGACAGAAATCATGTTCACGATCACGTGTATGTTTACGTTTACGTTTATTTTCACTTTCACGGTTACGTCTCATTCGCATTATGATGCTGTTGCAGTTCATCTTTTATGCTATCTCATGGTTTAAGCTCACGTTAGCATTCATAACATTGTTCACGTTCAAGTTCGTGTGCCATTTCACGATAACCGCTTCTCAGTTTATTACCGAATACGGTTACAGAAAGCTTGAGAGATCAGACTCAAGTTTAGCACAACTATTCCATAACTGGCAGACGTTTCACATCTCAGGCCGTAACGTTTGACATTCATTCCTCAGTCATCATACATTCATGATATGTTCTAGTATCACATTCACAGTATGCTTCACGTATCACATTCATGATATATTTCATGCACAACGTTCCTTATATAATCGCGAACCACGTTCACAATTGCTCACTTAGCATGTTCACAATTGTTCACGTAGTTCGTCCCTATATATACTCTCAACAGCTTTCTCAGAGATATAAATATTATCTTTTCAGACTCTTTACACGTATCGTTTCATGTATCATACATGCTATAGTTATTCAGTCTATCAGATTTAGAAAATCTATCTTAAGTTTAGAACCAAAAACTTTTCAGCATCATCAGGACAGGGTCAACAGGACCAAGATTTTATTTATTATGTTAGACCTTTGAAGGGATTGTTTCGAGCGGGAGGCCACTCGAAACGGAGGAGTCCATCCGGACCTCTCATCCCCCTTTCCTTCAAAAAATCCAGTTAAGTTCTTTCAGTCATGTCACGTTCCATGTTCTCTTCAGCCATGTCACATTACATGATCATTTCAGTCATGACAAGTTTATGCCTATCAGCAGCATTATGTCTTAACTAGAAGAAAATTTATCCTTCAGCTTAATTGTCTTTTCAGTCTACGTATTCTTTCATTCCTTATAACTTCATCAGCTTATTACCTTTAATTCGAGGACGAATTTCTCTTTTTTTTAGAGGGGAAGAATTGTAAAACCCGGTACAGTCGTATCTTAATTCGGGGACGAATTATTGTTTTTAGAGGGGAAGAATTGTAAAACCCGTATTTAAAGATCAGGATATTAAATACGCAGTTTAATTTTAATAAACTATTTAAGTATTATTTATCAGACAAGAGATATAAACGCAGAAAGTAATTACGTTATTCCAGTTTATTTAAATACTATAAATATTGCAGCTTATTCAGATAAGAAATATTTAGTCTCAGAAAATACTACAGATGAATTAATTATTTAACAGGAATAATTAAACGTTATTATAAATACGCGGGTTATTTTTACTTGCACCGTTCACGGAGAAATTACCACCAGAACATACGCGGGAAATTATTACAAGTTTTATTTTATTACAAGTATTATTAATTATACAAGATTTAAAAAAAAATATATAAAAGTAAATAAGGAAGTTAAGAGGGCCGGTTGTAAAATAAAAAAAAAAAGGAAAATAAATTGGGCCAAGCCCATTAGCACAAGAAAAATATAGACGGGTGTTTTGTTTTTCCTTTTAGCTCAGACAAACAAAAAAAAATAAAAATAAATTAGGGTTCGGTTGGTGTTTGGGGGGCTGCCGACGAGAAAGACAAAAAAAAAAGAAAAAGAAGATCCGCCGGCCTGAAAAAAATAACAAGGGAGGATGACGGGTTGAGGTATATTCGTGTGTTATCGAGTATCCCAAATCATAAAAGGTAATCTCAGTCACACTTCCTTTTTCCTGTTTTTTTTTCACGATCCGTCAAGGGTGTCGGGTTGATTTTATTTTCGCACATAAACCGAGATTAAGGGTCTCGGTGACCCTTTTCTGTCAGCCGCGAGTAACCGCACCCCATAGTGGGGCGATTCGGACCAGCAGTAACCAACCGAGAGTTTAAAAACTCTCGGTGGTGGTGGTTAGGGGAGACCAACCGCGACCCACAGGGGTGCGCTGGTGGTTCCCATGGTCGGCAGCAAAAAGGAACTCGACCATCAGGGGTGTTGTTAATGAAACAGTGGTAAAAGAACAGCAGTGGGGGCGTTTGGGATTACCAGGCTAAAAGGGGGCGTTTGGGTCTGCCATTAATGAAAACAGTGGGGATATAACTAGCGGGGGGAACTGTATAGCTAGCAGTGGGAACCACTGCATAAGCAGTGGGAACCACTGCACAGCAGGGGGAAATTATAACAAGCAGGGGGAAAAATATAAAGGCAGTGGGAACTGCTAGAACTTTGAAAATCATTTTAAAAGAGTTTTATAAATAAAATTAATTGTTGATTTTATTAATTAAAATTAATAAAATTATATCGATATTGTTTATTACTGTAAATTATTTTTAAAACATAGGATTTATTAAGGATTTAATTTTTTTGGGAGATTATTTGGAAACTTTCTATTGACAGAAGGTTACTATTTATAGTAATATTATTATTAGATTGGAGTACATATTTTACGGTAGTCAGAATACAAAGGATACGTTGATCAGGAGTAATAATATGAGAAGAGTCGGAACTTACTAGTTTATCCGCAAACAGTAATACAAGAATAAATTAAATTAAATCTAGAACAGATAAAAATCAGTAACGACAAACAGTAATCAGACGACTTATTTTCCGTCTATTATTTATGTAGTATTCGTGAAGTCAGATCCGATCCGTCAGCTTTCAGTCTTATTTCAGTACTGGACACGAGGTACGGATTTCCCGTCCTTTCAGTAAGGACCTCCTTTCTATGCATGATTAGGATTCCCCGTTTGCAGCCAAATGTTTTCCCCAGTATATGTTTAAGCTTATCAGTAATCATGTTAATAATAGAATAAATTGCCTGAGCATTATATACAAGCATGATCAGTTTATGTACTAGTTACGGAGGTACCGTAACCACGACACTAGAGGCACCGGTGTCGTGACTCACATGCAGGAGAGTGATATCCTGCATCGTCCCACTCAGCTCAGTTTGGCCAGTTTATCAGTATTATTATTAGTGGGGCGTATGGATGCATCCTAGGCTACAGTTTACAGTTTAGCAGGTGAATGCGGTGTGTGCTCTACATCCTTCACATTGGAGCTGATCCTTCCACCCAGCACAGTTATTTAGAGGTCGCCCCTCTATAGCATGACGAGGACACCCCTCTACGTATTCATGCAGCAGTTGAATTAGTTCATGACCTATATAAGCTCTTGGCAAACTAAAATACAGAAAATGCACGTTTTCAGAATTAATAAGTTATATTTCAGTTCAGTATATATATAAAAAGGTTTATCAGATTTTATACAGAGTTGTACCACATGTCATATCAGTCTTATAGTTTCATTGTAGTTTTCTTATTCCATTACTTTCAGTACATCCTATTCATGCTATATCCGTCCACTGAGCGTTATGCTCAGCCGTAGTTCCTTTCATGTTCTAATGGCAGGTACACCAGGACACTTTTAGGATTCTAAGAGTATGTGCATTGGATGGAAGCTATCCGGACTTCTTACTTTATGCATTTCTTACATTAACCTGCTTATTTGGACATTGTTTAGTCCTTTCATTCAGTATTTTATTTTTTCATGTTTTGGGCTTATGTTTGGATTGCCGATGTTTGATTCCGGTATTTCCTTTATGGTCAATTAATGTTTTAGGACATTTACTTTATGCTTTGATGACACGCCATAAATACACGTAACGGTCCACTTATCCAAGTGGGGTGTTACACGAAGATTGGTGAAGATCCAAAAAGGCCCTAACAAGGCATGAGGAGCTCTATTTTGTTGCTAATGATCCAAGATGATGTGAAGTATCATTATTCCAAAATATGAAGGATCGAGACACACGACGAAAAGCAATTACTCTCCTAAATATCATGGAGAAAGTCTATCCAAAAAGACCCTAACAAGGTATGAGGATACATATATCCAAGTCCTAAAAGGAGGAAGATCGTTGTAAATCAAAATCCAAAATAAAGATTGAAGAAAAATGACTAAGTCGTGGTACAAGTATGAAGAATATCTCAAAAACGTCAAGTGAAGAAATTCCAAAATATGAAGAGAAGACCATAATTTCAAGAATGTCTTCTGAAGATTCAAAGTATGAAGTACATGCCAAATATCGGTCCGAGAAAGGTCTCAAATCGTGAAACGAGTTATGCCAAGATATGAACTTAAGGAGATACACGAGAAGCCGTTTTAAAAGATTTTGTCCTTTAGCTAACTATCGATTAAATCATGCTACTTTATTTTCGAACTAATAAATACTCAAATAAGTCAATATGAATCACTTGTGATCCATGACAAATAGTTAAAAAATTCTAGAAACCTTTTCTTTTTATAATAACTAGGATTGCGGGGAGAAAAAGTAATACACAATTTGGACGTATGAGTAGTGTTAGCATTGTGACTTGTACCAACAATGATCTCGTTTTTGCACTTAGCATGGAATGTATGACAATCAAGTATGACGAACTTTACTCTATGAGACATTAACTTGTTTCTATTCATTGACCCTAAAAGTCAATTTCGTGATGAAAATCATACATTATGTCTTTTACACATCTTCGTAGTATTGTAGCAAGTTTTACTTTTCAATAAAGGGTAATAAATTGAATTTTGGAGATGCTAAGATACTTTATTCTAACATTGCGTAAGGGCACGACAATGGTTTAGTATGGAGGAGTGATGAGATGGCTTTTATACATGATATCATCGTTCTTTTCGGGCTTTAAATGCATAAAATGTCATCAAAATACCATATATATGCTTGTGTTTGTTTACTTGTGTATTTTAGGTATGGATATCGTGAAAAAGACAAAAGAGCACAAGAAACAAAGAAAAACGAACACGAGAAACGAAGCCGCACAATGAACCGGGCCCTAGTTTGTGATTTATCAAAGAAAAACCCTTGAAGACTTGAAGATGTACAAGAATGATCCCTCATTTATGAAGAAATGATACTTAATACCCTTGTATATTCATAATTACAAGTTTGGTCCCTTAAGTTTGTCAAGATGACAAAAAGGTCCTTCATCTTTGAAGAATTGACAAGTTTAGTCCCTCAACAAATCTAAATTGTCAATAATAGTCCCTCATGAAGATTAAAGATCTAAAGAAGACCTTCAAGTTCAATAAAATTACACATTTAGTCCTTTTTAAATGGATTAAATATCAAAAGGGCCATTTGTGTAATTACACCAAAGTTATAAAAGCCCTAAATCTTTTTCCAAAACATTTTGTGGCCAAACTATGAAAATAGAAACTTCAAATAACAAACGGAACATGTTTACAAGGCTGAATTTCTTGTTATACAATATTTTTCAAAGAACAAGGACCCCTTTTGCCATTATGAAAGTTTAAAAAGCCATAACACGCGCCAAACACTTAACCTCCACTGATTTTGGATCAAAGGTGGCACTGTTCACACGTATGAAACATAGACTTAACTTTTTACCATGAAAGGGGTTTTTAAAATTACCTTGACCAAAACATAATTCACCTTCCCACGTTCCAATCCCATGCTTAACATCTCAAACCACTTCACCAAGGACCCCACCCCCATTTACGCGTTCACCAATCATGTGACACCCTCCTCTCCAAGCAAAGCCACGTGGCATGATCAACGTCCTACACTCCTTACTTGGCCCCAAAGCAAATATTAACGAATAGGATTCATTGGGACAACTCACAAACATCAAACGCCATCAAGCACTCAAGGGCGTATTTGAGATTTCATAGCTAGGGTTTCTCATGTATCTTTGCATCTAGAATCGTCTATGTTAGTCTATAAAAGGAGCCTCAACATGTGAGTAGCCCTTTGTTCCAGATTTTAGCTAAATCCTTGTAATTCCTTTTTATGAAATAAAAGTTAGATTTTCTGAAAATTGTGATTTCCTTTTATGTTTTTATAAAAGTTTGGTGTTTGATTAGCTAAAGTCTGAGTTCCATTAAACTGTTATTGAGTTTTGAGGAAAGGATTTGGAGTTTAAAACCCTTGTTTTTAGTTCATCCTTATGTTTGTTGAATCTTAGCAGGTACAAGGAAGCTGGTGCTTGTTTAGCTAGCACCTAAGCTCATACATCCCAAAGCATGGATGTATGTTTTGGAGGTGCTCATTTCTAAATCCTTTTAAGTTTTCTGAATATTGCATGATTTTTGATGAATCTGAGTTTTTGTCTGTGAATCTGTAATATTGTGGTTGAATCTTGTTTATTTGAGGTTGTTAATTGTTACTAAGTTGATTTGGGCTTGGTTTGTGTATTGAATCTCACTAATCCTTTGAAAAATTGTTGAATCAGTTTATTAAGGGTGTTTGGGTTAACTGGATAAACAAGTTTTGGGTTGATTTGAGTGGTTGTTATTTAGTGTATTGCGTTTGTTCTTGTTTGTCTTTTGTTTTCAAGTGTTTATCTACAAGTTTTGAGGTTCTAATCACATAAATCCATCAAGAGGCCATAAAATCTGTTTAACTAGTTGTTTTTTACTGAAATTTTGGGGACACCTAGATCTAAGGGTAGAATAGGGTTAACAAGTTTTAAATCTAAGTTAATACAACCTAGCTAAGAGATTTAGTGTAACACCTGGTAATTTTCCCTACTTTGTAAAATGACTATTTTACCCTTTGACTTTTTATTTAGTCAACTATGTGATTTAACTGTGTTGGAACCGGGAAGTTATCCCGCGTCTTTTGAAAAACTGTTTGCTGACGAGTAATGACCTGACACTGTGCTCAGTCATTATTCTGAACATTTTCTGTGAACCTGACCAAAGTGCTGAGACGGTCAATGAATTGACGATAATCCATGAGATTATTCGTTATCTGTGAATTATGTGCTTAACTGTTTAGTTTTAACAGCGTGATCGTATTTTCATGAGCAGCGTATTTAAATATATCTGTATATGTTTATATATGCCTGTATTTTAATATTTTTGCTATTTATAGTAATAAATCGTATTTACTGTGAGTATTTAATTAACGTATCACGTTTTCGTATTTTACGTCGTTTATACGTTTAACCGCCGTTAGCGTGCATAAAATACTTTACCAATCATAAAATGTCAGTTTTCGTCGAAAAATCGTAAATTTAATATATTTCGTCAAATTTTTAAGTTTTACGTAATTTTTAACTTATCTATATACTTTTTGATATTTACCTAAAACTAACTAACCTTTTTACCTTAAACCTTTTAACTAATTACCATAGTAAAAATTTTGAATAATTTACCCCCATATGTGACCCCATAACCGGCCAAAACAAGCACCATGTGCATAATGCACCAACACTCCACTCTTTACAATATTAAGCTTACACTTACTTACACATCTTACATTTTAAACTTACTAACCAAAACCACCTCAAATAATTCACTTATTCACTTCATTTCACTTCAAAAAAAACACACATCTCTCTCTTTCTCTCCCAAAACACACGACACAAACACATACATATTTTCCACCATTGTTGATTTCTTAAAGCTTCATTTTAACAATAATTAACACAAAACAAATACACCCTAGAGTTTGTACAAGCATAAAGAAGAATGATTATTCTTGGTTTGTTGATTTGAGTAGTTTTTGGGTTGAAGTTGTAGAGTAGAGTTCTTGTTGATTATTAGTGGGTTAGAGCGTAGATCGGGTCGTTGTGATTACGTAGAGTCGTTACTCAAGGTTACTTCTTAAACCTTTTTCATCTTTTCATTTTCCATGCATAATTTTTGTAGATCTATGCATGCATGTTACTCATCAAGTATTTTCTTGAAATAAAATGATAAAATCTATTTTGGTCATGAAATATTTTAAGATCTATGGAAATTATGTGTGGATCTATTAGATCAATACATGAAAATGGTTTAATTGAAAGACTTGTGAAAAATATAAGTATGTATATTTTGGATTTGTGAACTTGAAGAAAAATCTTTGATTTTGTTGGTGTTTCTGAATAATTGGAGGGAACTAGTAGTGTTACTACTAGTGGTTACGCTTGAAAATGGTCGAAAATGAGTTTTTACGAAAAACATACAATCTGTCCGATTTTTATAAGAGGCGTAGAGGGTCGTAAAAATTGTTTTGACACTAGTTTACTTCGATATTATGAAAATATAAGTTAATACCTTCGTTTCGATATATTATGGGCTAAAAACGGAGCTAAAATGAGTAAGATATTGTCGTTTAAATTTCGTTGTCGAAAAACTTAATTTTTGTGAAAAACACTATAAGGTGTTTGCTGTCTAGATTTTTAAAGTGGTCGAAACGACGTTTTCGAGTCAAACGGAGTTGTTTTAAGTGTCGAAATGGTTACTAAAAGTTGTATATGAATGTCAGACTCGTTTTGTAAAAGGGTATTAGCGCGAAATGTGAAATACTTGGTGTACCGTTAAAAGTTTGAACGTTGGAAGTGGAAATTGATACTATTGCGGAAAATGACTTGTTGAAATATTGGCGATTGAGAAAGTGTTGAAAATAGGGGTTTTAGGACGAGATTTGAGTACTTACTAAAAATGGCAAATTTTTATGTGACGCCGAAAGGCTGCCGAATTTTCGTTAGAAATCGTGTAGGAAAATTTGTTAAGATAAATTTTGGTAAATTAAAAATTACGCCGAAAGGCTGTCGAAATTTCGTCGAGTCAAAAATAAATATTTTTGCCTAAGTATATATATACTATAATGTTTATAACGATATAACATTTACAAGTCACGATTTTAACAACAAAATATATACTTGATTGATGAGTAACGTACGTGATGAACTATTGTGACTTATTTGCTAGCGCCTAAACTATAGTATTATATTTAGGTTGTTGCTAGAGTTGCTCGCTACTATTTGATCTTACTTGTGCGGTTTGAATCGTTGCTTGAGGTGAGTTTATAGATCCCTATTAAACTGTTTTTATATGTTTAATGTTTTGGGATGTGATAAATGCTTTGATGCTTGCTTCCGGACGCAAGTAAAACTTGATTTATGTGAACGCTTTGTGAACACTATTTATGAGATAGCTTAAGTTGCTTTAGCCATAGTCCCCACTATCGTGAATCGTTAGTTACTCTTCTGGAGTAAGCTCTTATGTTACGGATAGATCTATTGAGGGTTGACAACCTCCACTCGGGCATTCTGACGCCGGACGAGTGTGTACCATTTGTATGAACGGAGTTATCTTGGCTAGGTACTCCATTGGGGCAAAATTTATGTATGCAATCTATTGTATGCACTGGATCACTAGTTTCGATGTCACGAGCTTAGCTATCATAAATATTGTGAACACCCAATTTATCCTACACTTGGCACTATATCTCCTATAGTTGCACGTGTACTTGAAATGAAATCTGAAATTGATTTACTATGAATTTTTACTTGAAACCTATATTCTCACCAACTTTATGTTGACCCAATTTAGCATTTATCTCAGGTAATTGATGATGAGTTGTATCTGCTGTGTGAAGTACTTGGAGTCCGCATGCATTTCTTGGCTATCTTCGGACATTTGTTACTTATGCTTTTGAATTATTATCTCGTTGATGTTTAAAACTTTTACATTCCGCTGCACTATCTTTTGAAACTGAGACCTTTTGTACTGTGATGCTTTTAATTTTAATTCAACGAGGTATTTTTATTAAACGTCTCATTTAGAGTCGTTCTCTTGTACCTTGAACTATGATACAATGACGTAACAGCCCCCGAGCTTCACCGCTTCCGCATATCACATTTTGGGGTGTTACAGAATTGGTAATCAGAGCCTTGGTTATAGAGAACTAGGTTTGCATCTTAGGCCTAGACTATAACCGATGTGGTTACTTGTTACTCTGTATATATATGTGTACTACGTAAGGTATTACGTAGGATAACACTATAAGTAATATGTAATATATATTATGTAATACGTAATATGTATTATATACATATGCATTTTGTTGATTTACATACTTTAATTTCTATACATGATTATTTCATGCATACCCTACAACTGCTTTAATACGCATTATGGTTGTTGCAGGTTATGTCGTCATCTACTGTTTCTTACCAGCCTGACTCTGCCGACGAAGAGTGGGAAGACGAGATTGAGATGGTACCAGATCATGTTGAGCCGGAGAATGACCAAGAGGAGGCTAATCCTGAGGAGGAAGGTGCGGAGTATGACCTTGACGAGGATCCAGAGGAGGATGATGAGGGTGAGCCTGATGTGTTGTCTAATACTTCCGATGTTGTTGATGGGATGCCACCTGTTGTGCATCGTACTTTGATCAAGTGGGTTAGTGGTAGTGAGGACGATGAGGATGATGAGGATTACGTGGATGGTATTCAGGTAGATCACGAGGGTGATGAGGGTATGGATGGACATAAGGTAGGTCATCAGGATGACATGGATGGTTTGAGGTAGATCATGAGGGTGATGATGATATGGATGGATATGAGGTAGATCGTGAGGATGATGAGGACATGGATGATGAGATTGAGAGTGATACTGACGTTAGGATGGTTGTGGCTAGTAGTGATAGCGAGGATGCTGAGGCTGATGATGATAGTAGGGTTGATGCTTTGACTATTGTACCTGAGAGAGTTAAGCCTAGTAGGAGGAGTGAGATTAGGAAGACGTCCAACTTGAGGAAGAAGCCTACTATTCCCTGTCAGCGGTTTAGAGAGGAGAGGGAAGCTTTATGGGGTACGTCACCAGCTGAGGTTTATACTGATTCCGATGATACTGTACCACCTGCTGATGGAGCTGGACCATCCGGTGTTAGATCTCGAGCTTTGTCCGATTCTGATTCGTCATGCCCACGGAAGAAGGTTCGTATGTCTGATTCACACACTACACCTGAGGCATCGCCTACTCATGGGAGTCGAGTTGCTACTACTGTTTCTACACCACCTACTCATCATGTTGGAGAGCCCTCTAGACCTAGGTCATGTGTTGTTATGATAGGATCTGCTAGGGATTCAGATGCTGTTCGTTTTCGTCTACTTGAGGATGTGGTTTTTGGATTGTTAGAGGATAATGAGGATACCTGCGACTTGTTGGATACCACACTTGAGTAGGTTGCTAGGTTGAGGCGTGAGTTGGAGTCAGTTCGTGGAGGAGACCGAGCTGCAGATGGAGACCCGAGGAGTGATTCACCGAGATGTGCTGAGTGTGATCGTCGTCGTCGCACTTAGAGATTCATCGTTATTGTGCTTAATTCTAGAGTAGATTGACATCTTTATCTTTTGGGTATTGTATCCACTAAACTAGAGTAGTACTCGGTTAGTTAGAGTAGACTAGATGTAATCATACTCTTATTTTATGACTATGTACTTGATATTTTGATTATGAATGGGAATATAACTTTATGACCTTGACCAGTGACTGTCTTTTTTTGTGTTGTTGTACTGTTAAATTCTGCATTCTATTTTAGCATATGAAATATATAACGTGTATATTCATGCTTGAACCTTAATTGCATTGTTGTCTTAACGTAGAGAAACAATGGTGAACACACGTAACGGAATGACTGACGCACAATTGGAAGCACTGATTACGCAACGAGTGACTGCTGCACTGGCAAACGTTCAAGCTAACAACAACGTGAACGAAGCACCACCGAACAATGTTGACAATCGACCGCCTAAGCCGTGTACTTACAAGGACTTTATGAGCTATGACCCTTTGAATATTAATGGTACTGAAGGAGCTGTCGGATTAGCTCGTTGGGTCGAAAAGATGGAAGCTGTGTTCCGTGTTAGTGGATGTGCTGTTGAAAACCAAGTGACTTATTCTACTTGTACTTTAGCTGCTGGAGCGTTGACATGGTGGAACACCCATGTGTAGACGGCTGGAGCCGAGGAGGCGTATGGAATGAGTTGGGAGGAACTTAAGAAGTTGTTGACTAAGGAGTACTGTCCTCGTAATGAGATTCAGAAAATGGAAATTGAACTGTGGAACCTGACTGTGAAGAACAATGACATTGGTACGTACACTAGGAGGTTTCAAGAATTGTGTTTGCTATGTCCTGGAATGGTTCCGGATGAAGAAAAGAAGGTTGAGCGCTATATTTGGGGTTTACCTGGTAGAGTTCAAAGGAATGTGACATCGTCTAGACCGACAAAAGTTAGTGATGCTATAAAGATGGCTCACAGTCTGATGGATCAAGTTGTTCGAGCAAATGCTGGGAATGCCGCGGACAACAAGAGAAAATAGGGGAATAACCAAAGGAACAATCATGGGAACTATCCGAATAAGAGGCAAGACACCGTGAAAGCGTACACTGCTGGTACTGGGGAAAAGGGAGTGTACAATGGGACGTTACCTTTGTGAAATCGATGCAAGCGTCACCATAATGGACAATGCAATGTACAATGTCACAACTGCAAGAAAACTGGACACATTGCTAGAGATTGTAAGTCACCACCCAACACGAAAGCCAACGTCACTTGCTTTGAATGTCAGCAAAAGGGACACTACATCAATGAGTGCCCAAAGAAAAAGAACAAGGACCAAGGAAAGATTGCTAAAGCCGGGGAAGCTCGTGGAAGGGTCTATGTGATAGGAGGAGGAGAAGCGCAACAAAACCCCGACGTCGTGACGGGTACGTTTCTTCTCAATGGTCGTTATGCTTCTATTTTATTTGATACTGGAGCCGATAGGAGTTTTGTGTCGACTGCTTTTAGTGTTTTGCTTGATGTGACCCCTTTGCCCTTAGACACTAAGTACACTATTGAGTTAGCTAATGGGAAGTTGATAGAAGCCGACACTATACTTCGTGGATGCACTTTAAATCTTCTAGGTCATCCTTTCGTAATAGACCTTATGCCTGTTGAGTTAGGGAGTTTTGACATGATTGTCGGAATGGATTGGTTATCGAGATATCGTGCTACGATTGTATGCGACGAGAAGATCGTTCGTTTACCATTTGGTGATGAAGTTTTGGAGGTACAAGGGGATACAAGTGACGGAAAAGGGAAGTCACGACTGAACATTATCTCGCGTGTCAAGGCTCAGAAGTTGTTGTCGGAAGGTTGCCACGTATTTTTAGCCTGTGTTACTGAAAAGAAGACGGAAGAAAAACGGTTGGAAGATGTACCTATCGTACGGGATTTTCCGGAAGTCTTTCCTGAAGATTTGCCTGGATTACCGCCGGCTAGACAAGTTGAACTCCAGATCGATTTAATACCGGGAGCTGCACCTGTTGCTCGAGCGCCTTACCGTATAGCACCGTCAGAATTGCAAGAACTAGCGACGCAACTACAAGAGTTGACTGATAAAGGATTCATAAGACCGAGTTCTTCACCCTTGGGAGCTCCAGTCTTATTTGTAAAGAAGAAGGATGGGAGTTTTCGGATGTGTATCGACTATCGTGAGTTGAACAAACTTACCATCAAGAACCGTTACCCGTTACCTAGGATCGATGATCTGTTACCCGTTACTATCGAGCGTTTACTCGAGGATTGACCTTAGGTCTGGTTATCACCAATTGAGAGTCCGTGAGGAAGATGTTGCAAAAACTGCTTTTAGGACTAGGTATGGATACTATGAGTTCCAAGTGATGTCGTTCGGTTTGACAAACGCACCTGCTGTGTTTATGGACCCCATGAACCGGGTGTGTAAACCGTATTTGGAAAAGTTTGTCATTGTGTTCATCGATGACATACTGATATACTCAAGGAATGAGAAGGAACATGGGGAACATCTTAAGATAATAATGGAATTGCTTTAGAAGGAGGAATTGTACGCTAAGTTCTCGAAGTGTGATTTTTGGTTGCCAAGAGTACAATTTCTAGGTCACGTTATAGATAGCAAGGGGATTCATGTTGATCCTGCCAAGATTGAATCAATTAGGGAGTAGACTGCTCCTACGACACCGACTGAAATTCGCCAATTCCTAGGACTCGCCGGATATTACCGAAGGTTCATCGAGGGATTCTCGAAGATCGCAAAACCATTGACGAAGTTGACTCAAAAGAAGGTGAAATACGAATGGGGAGATAAGGAGGAATTAGCATTCCAAAAGTTGAAACAAATGTTGTGTAGTGCGCCTATTCTATCGTTACCAGAAGGATCGGAAGACTTTGTGGTCTACTGTGATGCATCATCAAAAGGATTTGGAGCTGTGTTGATGCAGAGGAAGAAAGTTATCGCCTACGCGTCACGACAACTGAAAACACATGAGAAAAACTACACTACGCACGACTTGGAGCTAGGAGCGGTAGTATTTGCCTTGAAATTGTGGAGACACTACTTGTATGGAACCAAGTGTGTCGTCTATACCGATCACAAGAGTTTACAACATATTCTTGATCAGAAGGAACTGAACATGAGACAACGTCAATGGATCGAGTTGCTCAGCGATTATGACTGTGAAATCCATTACCACCCTGGGAAGGCCAATGTAGTGGCGGATGCGCTAAGTAGAAAGGAACAACTGATGACACGTAGAGTTAGATCGTTAGCTATGGTTATCAATCCAAACTTACCTGTGCAAATTTGTGAAGCACAAACCGAAGCTCTTAAGCCTGAACATGTTGAAGCTGAGAAATTAGGAGGAATCTTTACTAAGAAATTGGAGACTAGCACTAATGGAACGCTATGTCTGAATGGTAGAAGTTGGTTACCATGGTTTGGAGGACTAAGGGACGTGATTATGCACGAGTCGCATAAATCTAAGTATTCGATTCACCCAGGATCTGACAAAATGTATCAGGATATGAAGAAGCTATATTGGTGGCCAAATATGAAAGCTGAAATCGCTACGTATGTTGGGAAGTGCCTGACTTGTGCTAGAGTGAAAACAGAACACCAAAAACCATCTGGATTGTTGGTTCAACCTGTAATTCCTATGTGGAAATGGGAAAACATAACCATGGACTTCATAACTAAGCTGCCTAAAACGACAAACGGATACGACACAATTTGGGTAATTGTGGATCGACTTACGAAATCTGCACACTTCTTGGCTATGAAGGAAGATGATTCAATGGATAAGCTTACGAGACTTTATCTGAAGGAAGTAGTCGCAAAACATGGGATATCGATCTCGATAATTTCTGATAGAGATGGTAGATTTACTTCGGAATTCTGGAAATCACTTCAGAAAGCGTTGGGTACACAATTGGACATGAGTACTGCTTATCACCCGCAGACTGACGGACAAAGTGAGAGAACTATTCAAACGCTGGAGGACATGTTGCGTGCTTGTGTGCTTGACTTCGGGAAGCAATGGGACAGACATTTGCCTCTAGTGGAATTATCTTACAACAATAGTTATCATACCAGTATTAAGGCTGCACCGTTTGAAGCGTTGTATGGTCGTAAATGTCGCTCGCCTGTGTGTTGGAGTGAGGTTGGGGATAGTCAACTCACTGGCCCTGAACTCATCCGTGAAACGACTGAGAAGATTGTTCAAATCAAGAGCCGAATTCAAGCAGCCCGTGATCGTCAGAAGAGTTACGCCGACGTTCGACGTAAGCCTCTCGAATTTCAAGTGGGAGACAAAGTGATGCTAAAAGTATCGCCTTGGAAAGGTGTGGTACGTTTTGGCAAGCGAGGAAAGCTAAACCCCCGTTATATTGGACCTTTCAAAATTCTGGCAAAGGTTGGAACTGTAGCCTATCGTCTCGAATTACCGCAAGCGTTGAGCCGCGTGCACAACACTTTTCATGTGTTGAACTTGAAGAAGTGCCTTTCTGATGAGACACTCGTTATACCGTTGGAGGAACTCCGAATCGACGACAAGATGCAATTTGTCGAAGAACCTGTTGAAATCATGGACCGTGAGGTCAAACGATTGAAACAGAGTCGTATTCCTATTATCAAGGTGAGGTGGAATTCTAAACGTGGACCCTGAATTCATTTGGGAGCGTGAGGATCAATTTCGTAAGAAATATCCGCAACTCTTTGACAACTCTAAAAACCGTGACACTCCTAAGCTTTAAGGACAAAGCTTCTCTATCAAGGGGATGATGTAACACCTGGTAATTTTCCCTACTTTGTAAAATGACTATTTTACCCTTTGACTTTTTATTTAGTCAACTATGTGATTTAACTGTGTTGGAACCGGGAAGTTATCCCGCGTCTTTTGAAAAACTGTTTGTTGACGAGTAATGACCTGACACTGTGCTCAGTCATTATTCTGAACATTTTCTGTGAACCTGACCAAAGTGCTGAGACGGTCAATGAATTGACGATAATCCATGAGATTATTCGTTATCTGTGAATTATGTGCTTAACTGTTTAGTTTTAACAGCGTGATCGTATTTTCATGAGCAGCGTATTTAAATATTTCTGTATATGTTTATATATGCCTGTATTTTAATATTTTTGCTATTTATAGTAATAAATCGTATTTACTGTGAATATTTAATTAACGTATCGCGTTTTCGTATTTTACGTCGTTTTTACGTTTAACCGTCGTTAGCGTGCATAAAATACTTTACCAATCATAAAATGTCAGTTTTCGTCGAAAAATCGTAAATTTAATATATTTCGTCAAATTTTTAAGTTTTACGTAATTTTTAACTTAACTATATACTTTTTGATATTTACCTAAAACTAACTAACCTTTTTACCTTAAACCTTTTAACTAATTACCATAGTAAAATTTTTGAATAATTTACCCCCATATGGGACCCCATAACCGGCCAAAACAAGCACCATGTGCATAATGCACCAACACTCCACTCTTTACCATATTAAGCTTACACTTACTTACACATCTTACATTTTTAACTTACTAACCAAAACCACCTCAAATAATTCACTTATTCACTTCATTTCACTTCAAAAAAAACACACATCTCTCTTTCTCTCCCAAAACACACGGCACAAACACATACATATTTTCCACCATTGTTGATTTCTTAAAGCTTCATTTTAACAAGAATTAACACAAAACAAATACACCCTAGAGTTTGTACAAGCATAAAGAAGAATGGTTATTATTGGTTTGTTGATTTGAGTAGTTTTTGGGTTGAAGTTGTAGAGTAGAGTTCTTGTTGATTATTAGTGGGTTAGAGCGTAGATCGGGTCGTTGTGATTACGTAGAGTCGTTACTCAAGGTTACTTCTTAAACCTTTTTCATCTTTTCATTTTCCATGCATAATCTTTGTAGATCTATGCATGCATATTACTCATCAAGTATTTTCTTGAAATAAAATGATAAAAACTACTTTGGTCATGAAATATTTTAAGATCTATGGAAATTATGTGTGGATCTATTAGATCCATACATGAAAATGGTTTAATTGAAAGACTTGTGAAAAATATAAGTATGTATATTTTGGATTTGTGAACTTGAAGAAAAATCTTTGATTTTGTTGGTGTTTATGAATAATTGGAGTGAACTAGTAGTGTTACTAATAGTGGTTACGCTTGAAAATGGTCGAAAATGAGTTTTAACGAAAAACATACAATCTGTCCGATTTTTATAAGAGGCGTAGAGGATCGTAAAAATTGTTTTGACACTAGTTTACTATGATATTATGAAAATATAAGTTAATACCTTCGTTTCGATATATTATGGGCTAAAAACGGAGTTAAAATGAGTAAGATATTGTCGTTTAAATTTCGTTGTCGAAAAACTTAATTTTTGTGAAAAACACTATAAGGTGTTTGCTGTCTAGATTTTTAAAGTGGTCGAAACGACGTTTTCGAGTCAAACGGAGTTGTTTTAAGTGTCGAAATGGTTACTAAAAGTTGTATATGAATGTCAGACTCGTTTTGTAAAAGGGTATTAGCGCGAAATGTGAAATACTTGGTGTACCGTTAAAAGTTTGAACGTTGGAAGTGGAAATTGATACTATTGCGGAAAATGACTTGTTGAAATATTGGCGATTGAGAAAGTGTTGAAAATAGGGGTTTTAGGACGAGATTTGAGTACTTACTAAAAATGGCAAATTTTTATGTGACGTCGAAAGGCTGCCGAATTTTCGTTAGAAATCGTGTAGGAAAATTTGTTAAAATAAATTTTGGTAAATTAAAAATTACGCCGAAAGGCTGTCGAAATTTCGTCGAGTCAAAAATAAATATTTTTGCCTAAGTATATATATACTATAATGTTTATAATGATATAACATTTACAAGTCACGATTTTAACAACAAAATATATACTTGATTGATGAGTAACGTACGTGATGAACTATTGTGACTTATTTGCTAGCGCCTAAACTATAGTATTATATTTAGGTTGTTGCTAGAGTTGCTCGCTACTATTTGATCTTACTTGTGCGGTTTGAATCGTTGCTTGAGGTGAGTTTATAGATCCCTATTAAACTGTTTTTATATGTTTAATGTTTTGGGATGTGATAAATGCTTTGATGCTTGCTTCTGGACGCAAGTAAAACTTGATTTCTGTGAACGCTTTGTGAACACTATTTATGAGATAGCTTAAGTTGCTTTAGCCATAGTCCCACTATCGTGAATCGTTAGTTACTCTGCTGGAGTAAGCTCTTATGTTACGGATAGATCTATTGAGGGTTGACAACCTCCACTCGGGCATTCTGACGCCGGACGAGTGTGTACCATTTGTATGAACGGAGTTATCTTGGCTAGGTACTGCATTGGGGCAAAATTTATGTATGCAATCTATTGTATGCACTGGATCACTAGTTTCGATGTCACGAGTTTAGCTATCATAAATATTGTAAACACCCAATTTATCCTACACTTGGCACTATATCTCCTATAGTTGCACGTGTACTTGAAATGAAATCTGAAATTGATTTACTATGAATTTTTACTTGAAACCTATATTCTCACCAACTTTATGTTGACCCAATTTAGCATTTATCTCAGGTAATTGATGATGAGTTGTATCTGCTGTGTGAAGTACTTGGAGTCCGCATGCATTTCTTGGCTATCTTCGGACATTTGTTACTTGTGCTTTTGAACTATTATCTCGTTGATGTTTAAAACTTTTACATTCCATTGCACTATCTTTTGAAACTGAGACCTTTTGTACTGTGATGCTTTTAATTTAAATTCAACGAGGTATTTTTATTAAACGTCTCATTTAGAGTCGTTCTCTTGTACCTTGAACTATGATACAATGACGTAACAGCCCCCGAGCTTCACCGCTTCCGCATATCACATTTTGGGGTGTTACATTTAGGGTATTGAAATTAGATTTGTGGTCATTTAGATCAACAAAAGGGTTTTGGGTATCACTTTTGTTCATCAATAACTGTTTGAGCTTTGATCTTGTTCTAATCTTTGAATCATTGTGTTAAACAAGTTTATTTGTGCTTATTGGAGTTTATTATAGCTTGTGTATGCATATGGTTCATTTTGGTTGGCTTATTCATGCTTAAACTGCTTATTTATTCATAATCTGCTTATTTGCATATCTGTGTGGTATCTGGTGACTGTTTGCTTATTCTGTATCATTTGGCTGGATCAATTTGTGATTTCTTGCTTGATATTAACTCCTTACAACTCTCTGGTTGTAAGGTTGCCCTTGTTATCCATTGAATCCAAGTGAATCTCTCAAAAAATCAACAGTCAAATAGTCAAAGCAGTGGGAACTCCTTTCCCTTGCTGCTAGCCACTGCTAGTGATAATTTTGGTTTTGCTTATCAATAAGCTGTTCTAGCTTATTTTAACATGCAACAACTTTAAATTTGTAATAGGTGCTCATCATTTGACCTATTTGTTCATTATGTAGCATTTGGGTGGTTGACTTTAAGCTTTGATTAGAAAACCAACTCCATTCACTTTTACATAAGTGCTTATCAGCTTATTCTGCTTATTTAGCTTTGCTTATTGAATTTTTCTTAATTGAATTGGCTTAATTAAGTCATTTAGAGTCTTCTGCAAGTTGAATCAAGTCCTGAGGTGGTCTAGAATTCTAAGTCGACTATTTTGTCTTTTAGTGAAATTTTACTTTGCTTATTTCTGGCTTATTGGTTGAGCTTTTTGAAAATTTCTTTTCACAGATCTCTTAGGCATCTCAAAAGAAGGTTGTGTTTCAAATTAGAGCTTATCGCATTGGCTTATAGCTTAATGGGCCAAAAAGCCCATTAAGAATAAGCTGTTGTACATTTAAGTTGTGATAAGCTCACATTCAGCTTTCGGGCCTTCAGAATTTTATGTTTAGAGTTGAATTTTAAGCTAGACTAGTGATTTTCAGCTTATTTGATTGAGTTTGAATTTATTGGGCCAAAAGCCCATTAACTTACACTGTTTTTGTTTTTAGCCCATTTGGGGGCCCATTAGGGGTATTTTGGTAATTTTACTTTCATTTTCTGTTTATATAGGTTAAAATAAACTAGTTTGCAAGTTTTTAGAAATTTTTATAATTTTTAGATTTTTAATATTATTTTATTACTAAATTTCATTTTTAATATTTTTGCAACTTTTACATTTTTCTTAGGTCAAATACATTAAGTTAGGATTTTTAAACTCTTAGATTAATTTTCTCATCATTTTAATAATTTTTAGAATTATTTTAATATTTTAATAGTTTTTAATCATTTAAAAATAGTTTTCTTTAGTTTAAAATTTCATAAAAGTAGTTTTTAGTCTTGTTAGGTCATTTTAGAGATTTACAAAGTGAAAAATCTTTATTTGGGCTTTTCAATAATTATTTGGATTTTTAGGGCTTTAATTAGCATTTAAAAATTAATAATTAATTAATTAAAAGGTTTGAAAAAGTTTTGATCATTTGTAAACTCTTAGTTTATTTTTAGCTATTTTTGTTAATTTTTTGGGAATTTTTAGAATTAATTTTTATTTTGTTTTAGTTTTGTCGTCGTAGTTTAAATTTAACGTATCTGTCATTCTCTTTTCTCATCTTTTCTTTCTCAATATTAATCTCAAACATTTAACAAGTTTTTCACACACATATACCTCCTTGGGAAACGAACTTTGAACTGCATTGGGTCATAAGTACACGGTTTTCCTAAACCGTCGTATTTAATACTTTCCGCTATTTACGCTCTTTTGATTTTTCCTAAAGTCAAAGGTGTGGTAAAACACTACAATCAACAAACCTGAAAGAACAACAATGTAAGTGATACTACAATACCCTTCTATATTTTCACTTTATTAAACTACATTCTCGATAAAATCTACCGGCACATACCAAATGTACAAGCTCATTTCCCTTACTTAGACACGTCAAAAGTTTATGAAACAACTTGAGGAAATCACTTACTATCTAAAGAAAGTCCTTTAAAAAATTTGTCAAAATATTTTACTTCTAAGACCTTTTTCCCGACACATCTTTAAATTACAACAACCGGACAGTTTTACGCCTTCGACTCATAAAACCATTTTGACCTCTCTATACAATTCCGTTTACAAAACCGACAATTGGGTTTGAAAATAGACTCACAACCCTAGGTTTAGAAACTTAGAAAATCCCTTGACTCTTTTTAAACTCATTTTATAGTCCCCGAGATTCGATCAAAATATCAACGACAACTTCGAATTGTGTCGGTACTCGTCTCCCGGTACACGAATAATCAAACTATCGTAACTTCCTCCTTGTTTTGAGTTAGAAGCCCTAGTTTATATCAAAACGAAGCTAATGAAAAACTCTACAACACTATCTCTATAATACTACAACAACTTAAGCTTAATACATCCAAAATTAGCCTTAAACCTACTACCCTAAATCACCTCATCAAAACTCATACAATATCATCTTTTCAACCCATTTCAACCACTTCTCTAACATTTCTACCATCCTAATATTACCCATTTCCAATCCTAACACTTGCATGTTACTTATAACAAAATCAAAATCAAAACGTCAAGTTTTTTTTCATCAAAACAACATGATCATAAGGACATCATCACATGCGTGATCATAAAACATCTCACCAACCCTAGTTCATAAGAAAATTTTGAAACGTGTTGCATGTGTTTAAAATTGGTACCAAAACACTCACCTTTTGATTTCAAGAATGGGTCTTGAATTATATTTAGCTAAAACAAACTCAAAATCAAAAATTTTGGTGTTCTTGTTCTTGTTGTTGCTCACGGTATAGAAAGAAAAAGAGGGGAGAGGGTGGTTGATTTTTGTTTAACCATTTTTAATATGTTTTTTTATAGTAGAAAAGTCCTTTATAGTGGGGGTAAAGGGCGTTTTGCCTCTTTTGTAATCTTTTGGACTTAAAAAGAAATTAGCTAGATTAAAAGCGGGAAATGACTATTGGTCAATTTTAAAAATATCCACGGGACTCGGGTTTCGTAAAAATAATTTTTCAAAAGTTAAAATGCATAAAAAATACGATAATATGGTTTCCCGACACGACTTAACACGTCATTAAAAAAGAAGACATCAAAAACGTCAAACATCAAAAAAATCGACAATGAAACGTAAAATATCGGGCATCCATCTGCATCGCGATCATTAGTAGTTCTCGTTACTCGTTGATTTGAGTAAACTTTTGTAAAATGCACGCGGGTGCTTTTAAATCAAAAACTTTGATTCAAATAAATATGGAAAAATAAAATAAGAAATTTTATAACTCCGAGTTAAGTATTATCTATAATCAGAAAATACTTAAACGTATAATTTATTAAATATATATAGATCTCAGGATTTACGTATAATACAAGAAAATGTAACACATTAGAAAATTTAAGAAGCACGAATAAAAGAATAAAATAATACCGGGAAAATACGAGTTCTCACAGATTTGGACTAATCCTACTACGCCTACGGAAATAAGACAATTCTTAGGACTTGTTGGATATTATCAAAGATTTATGAAAGGGTTTTTAAAAATTGCTAAAGCTTTAATTGAATTGACTCAGAAGAACAAACCGTTAGTCTGGGGAAATGATCAAGAAGTAGCTTTTCAATTATTGAAACGAAAGTTCTGTGAAGCACCTATCCTAACATTACTAGAAGGTAATGTTGACTTTATCGTTTACTGTGATGCATCTATTCATGGAATGGGAGCAGTGCTTATGCAAAGGAATAAAGTTATTACTTATGCATTGATGTTGCGTTTTGCAAGTCTTAAATTTATAACAAGGATTAGACAAAACAAGGGACTAGAACACAAATACGAGCAAGTATACCCTTTCGTTTGTAGTATAGTTTTGTAGTGGTAAGCCATAATCGTTCGCGAGGACTTAGTTTCGTTTTGGTAAACAGAATAATAATCGAAGGTAGAAATGATCGATTTGAATAATAATAACAAAATATGACTAATATGGGATAGTTTCTATATTGTCGTGATGATTGATAATAATGATCAAGATATGATTAGGTAGGTATATTGTGATAATCCTTTTTTGTCAAAATGACATTTTTACAATTCACTTGGTTTGATTCAAGACTTATGTCTTATTAAGCGACTAAGCTTAAAACAAGTTTCCAACTAATTCAATACTTTATCAAAATATCTAAGCGGATCTCTCCAACCAAAGATTCAAAACCATAGTGTTAATGCAATAATGCCTAAAAACGTTACTTGCATTTTTCGGTCTCGCTTAGTTTTGATTACGACAATATGTAAAAACAAGCATTTACAAAAACAACGAAAAACGAATTCTTGAGTTCAAGTATTTTTCATTTTACCCATTTTCACTTAAGGTATGAATAAACAAGTACTAACCTTAATCAAGTGATCAGGTGATTTAATCTTTTCTTAAAACACACTTTTTATTAAGTGTGACAAGTTTTTAATTAAACTTTATTTTTAAGAAAATGTTTTATTACATTAAATATTTGAAAATTAGAAAATGGCATATTCCTTTTGATTTGGAATATCCTTTCTGGATATTTTTTAATCAGATATGACCTCTACCACTAAAGGACAAAAAGGGAGCGGAGTCTAGTCCGGCGGTTCCTTAGCGCCTAGGCGGTTCCTTATCGATAAGGTACTGCCGGCTAAGATAAGGAACCGCGGGCAGATATAGCTGTTGGCCCTTTGTCCTATAAATAGTGGACCTTTCTCAGATTTTCAATCCACCTCTTTTGCACACAAATTTCTAGATTCTAACATACTTCTTAAATCACTCAAATCCTTGATCATTTGATTGATTACTACTTGTTTAGAAGTGAATCTATCTCATCCATCCCTTCCTCTTTAAGTGCAAAGAGAAGAACACTCTCATTGTGAAGTGTTGAGTCCACCACCAAAGATCCTTTGAAGATCAAATTTTATACATGTGTTGTTGTGTAATAGTTGTGAAGATCCAAGTAGTTGTGTCTATTTGGAAGTTGTGTATGTACTAAGTATAGTTGTGTAGATTGGTCCTAGCTACGATTAGGGCTCGACTTTTATCTTAGACTCGGAAATTGGTTAAGCGACGTGTACGGTTTTCTCCACCATAAGGAGCTTGTTGTGTAGTGAACTCTCGAGTAAGGAGTACTCGAGGAGTGGAGTAGGAACGAGGAGTGAGCTTCGTTGCCAAACCACTATAAATCCTTGGTGTTTGGTTTGATCTTTCTTTACCCTTAACTCTTTACATTCTTTATTATTTGTGCATATACATTAGTTAGTATTAGTTTTATATTACACTATCATTGTTCATATTATGCATAAGAAGATTTCACTTATTTCCTTAAGTCTAAGTTTTTTGAGAAAAATGATTTTTTGAAAACCATCATTTAACAAGTAAATATAAGAAACTATTCGACCCCCCCCCTTCTAGTTTCTACACATAGATAAGTTCTTAAGAACTTATTATAACAATTCGACCCTCTCAGCATCAAACTATTGTAACAAATCAATTTTAATAAAATATGGTGATAGAACTAAGTGGCAAAATGGTTCTACAACATTAGCTTGAAATCGAGTTCTAAAGGATCATATCATAGCATCATTACTAATTATAGTCACATACCCATATAGTCACAAATAACTTAGCCAATCATAGTAATCGAAGTAACAAATGGAAAAGAGTAAGAGAAAATCATACTTAGATTGTATGAATTCACGAGTACATAAGTGTCACGATTGTATCGCCTTTCCACAAATCGAAGAGTAAAATACTCTCGTTACGAGTATTTCCCAAAAGTGGAATATATTGAAATTTTGACTAAGAAGACTAAATATTCGGATTGCTGAGTATTAGAGAGAGTGAGTTGAGATTGATATCAAAATCAGAAGAAATGGCCTCTATTTATAGTGCAGTCTGAGGGTGAAAGTGCGCCACACTTCTCCAAATGTGCGCCACATATTGGAGGTGGTGATTGTACATCGCACTTCTGATATTCTGCGCCGCACATTCGTGCGTCCAGAATGTTCTTCTCCTTTATTCTTTTATTATTGCAACTAAGGCCTCTTCTCTGCTTTTCTTTACTTTGAGCCTTCAACCTTTTACCTGCATATAAAACACAATATATTAAGTATCGAAAGTTCTTATTTATAATACAAAGTGACATAATAGCAACGGATTAAATATGTACATTTTAGGTGTTATCAAATTCCTCCACACTTACCTATTGCTTTCCCCCAAGCAATCAAAGCGAGAAAACAAGTTAGATTTATTAAAAAGCTTAAGTATATGAAGTATGATAGAAAAAGGATTATGTTTCTAAGTAGGAAAGCAAACGACAAAATAATTTCAGCACCTCACATGGAATAGTGTTTAGATTTTAAGTTCACGCAAGTGTCACTCACAAGGGAAATGTAAGATAACACTCAAAATAGCTCAGACATAAAATAGATAGCTACCATATGCTTGTACAAGACACGTAAACATAACCGTTGCGACGTGAGCACCAGATAAATTCTCAAGGAGGCAAAATGTGATAATGATGTGGGTTTTAGTAACAATATGCCTTGTCAAAGTCGTAGAACAAACTATACTAAAATACTTTATTTTTTTATATATTTTTTAAGAGGACATCATATATACATATGACTTGACAATGGTGAGGCATAACAAAAGGATATCGGCACGAAGGATAATATAGCATATAAGTACAAGTGCCTCAAATTTTAGCGAGCCAGTGTAGCTTGACTAAAATGATACATTGGGGATTTATTTTACCTCTTCTTAAAAATATCTATAAATTAACCTCGCTGCGGTTTAGTAAACGATGATCAAGCACAAGTTCTGAAGCATACTAATTTATAGGCTTTCAAACAAAATAGAGAAATATAAAGATCGGGGTTGCAGTTCTTTAGTGCCCAATATAAATTCAAACAACCTAATTTATTGGCTTTCACACAAAATGAGAAAAGAATTCAAGCATAGAAATAAATTACTCCTCTTTTTCTCTAACTCATGAAGTTGGACTATTCATTTTTCTCCAACTGCAATAAGATCAGGATTGCAGTTATTTATCAATATGCACGGTGTTCAATTTCAATCAGTAAATGACATGTCTTTCCATACAAAAGCTTGTATGGGGTGGTTCTAGTTGGTGTTTTGAATGCGGTACGAAAGGCCCATAGTGCATCTTCTATTTTTTAGACCAACAAGCAGGGTTGTTTTTTACGGTCTTTTCAAGTATTCGTTTTAGAGCTCTGTTAGTATTTTCAACTTGGCCATTCGTTTGAGGGTGGTAAGATGAGGAAAATCGGTGGTTAACTCTATATCTTTTCATGACTTTGTCTATGAGTTTGTTATAGAAATGAGTTCCTCTATCGCTTATCAGTGCTTTTGAAATTCCAAAGCGACAAAATAATTTCTTTAACAAAATAATTTCTTTAATCTTTTCTTAAAACTCACTTTTTATTAAGTGTGACAAGTTTTTAATTAAACTTTCTTTTTAAGAACATGTTTTATTAAATTAAATATCTGAAAATTTGAAAATGGCATATTCCTTTTGATTTGGAATATCCTTTCTGGATATGATTATAATCAGATATGACCTCCACCACTAAAGGACAAAAAGGGAGCGGAGTCTAGTCCGGCGGTTCCTTAGCGCCTAGGCGGTTCCTTATCGATAAGGTACCATCGGCTAAGATAAGGAACCGCGGGCAGATATAACCGTTGGCCCTTTGTCCTATAAATAGTGGACCTTTCTCAGATTTTCAATCCACCTCTTTTGCACATAAATTTCTAGATTCAAACATACTTCTTAAATCACTCAAATCCTTGATCATTTGATTGATTACTACTTGTTTAGAAGTGAATCTATCTCATCCATCCCTTCCTCTTCAAGTGCAAAGAGAAGAACACTATCATTGTGAAGTGTTGAGTCCACCACCAAAGATCCTTTGAAGATCAATTTTTATACATTTGTTGTTGTGTAATAGTTGTGAAGATCCAAGTAGTTGTGTCTATTTGGAAGTTGTGTATGTACTAAGTATAGTTCTGTAGATTGGTCGTAGCTACGATTAGGGCTCGACTTTTAGCTTAGATTCGGAAATTGGTTAAGCGACGTGTACGGTTTTCTCCACCATAAGAAGCTTGTTGTGTAGTGAACTCTCGAGTAAGGAGTACTCAAGGAGTGGAGTAGGAACAAGGAGTGAGATTCGTTGCCGAATCACTATAAATCCTTGGTGTTTGGTTTGATCTTTCTTTACCCTTAACTCTTTACATTCTTTATTCTTTGTGCATATACATTAGTTAGTATTAGTTTTATATTACACTATCATTGTTCATATTGTGCATAAGAAGATTTCACTTATTTCCTTAAGTCTAAGTTTTTTGAGAAAAAGGATTTTTTAAAAACCATCATTTAACAAGTAAATATAAGAAACTATTCAACCCCCCCTTCTAGTTTCTACAATTGGTATCAGAGTGGGTTGCTCAAGTATTTTTAAAGTATATTGTATTTTAAAACTTGAATCGATCTATGGATTCCAACAAGTACCTAGAAGGGCAATCTATGCAAATACCACCACTTTTTGAAACCGATAGTTCTATTTATTGGAAAAATAGATTTGAGACTTATGTGAAATCAAAAGATTTAGATCTTTGGCATGTTATTACCAATGGTGATTTTTACCTTATCAATTTAATGAAGTTTCTAAAACAAAGGAATTGGTCACTTTTGACAAAGCTAATGATGATACTAAAAAGAAACTTTCGAAAAATAATGAGGCTAAAATGGTGATTTATAATGCTTTACCTAAGAAAGAGTATGAAAGGATTTTTATGTGTGAAACCGCTAAAGATATTTGAAACACTCTTTTAGTAACCCACCAAGGTAATAGCCAAGTCAAAGAAAGCAAAATCGATCTTCTTGTCCAACAATTTGAACAATTTGTCATCTTAGAAGATGAAGCTATTGATAGTGCTTTTGCTAGATTTAACACTATTATTACTAGTCTAAAAGCACTTGATGAAGGTTTTTCTAGCAAGAACAATGTTAGGAAGTTTCTAAGGGCCTTACATCCGAAGTGGAGAGCAAAAGTCACGACGATCGAAGAATCGAAAGATCTCTCAACTTTATCACTCGATGAACTCATAGGCAACTTGAAGGTTCATGATATGATAATTTTGAAGGACTCGGAATTGGTAAAGACCAAGAGTGAAAGGTGTCACACCCCCAATTTATCAGAGTAACACAACACAATGGGGTGCGACGGTCATGACTATCACAAGACATAGATACAAAGAACGACTATTTAAAAGCCGTTTTAATTTAATTAAAAAAACATAAAACTCGTTTCGGAAGTGAATTACACAGGATCATAATATAACATTGTTTCAAAAGACTTTAACATTGATCCAAATATCCATACACTAGTCACGACCATTTTTATTAAAAATCTCCCATGCATAACCACGTCACTCCTCCGTCTTGATACCTGAGAAAAACATTGCTAAAGCATCAACACAAAGGTTGGTGAGTTCATAGGTTTAAGTTTAAATAGTGTGATGAACCATAAGATTTTCCAAGGCAACCGGCATATAATCTTATAACAAATACAAGATTATAATCAAAAGTATACGTTTTAATCACCTACGCCTAAGCTCGTGACACCGAAGCGTTAACCTCAACCAACAAGAAATAATAAGAGCCCGAGCAAATGCCTATCCCGAAGCATTTGTAAATCCTCAAATGTAAGTGTATCTAACTTTGGCCACACAACCAAATTAGATAGGGAGGTTAGTCCCGATAGATCTATCCATAACATTCGCGCTTACACAAAGTAATTAACGGTTCACGATAGTGGGCTAAAGCATCTAGGGATATCGCTACTTAGACATCATGTAGGCAAACATATCAAGTTTTAGCACTTATGTTCATCCGTTTAAAACAAGCAATATTCTCACCCCAAAATAGTTAAAACAATTAAAAGTGGGGCTATGAAACTCACCTCGATGAAGTAGTGAATATGATCAATAAAGATAGCACGGAAAATCAAAGCACGCAAAACGATGCGCAAACGATCTACTCGTAACCTAAGTAAAATATCCATACTTAGGCTAAATACAAGAAATAATAATATACAATGCACTTGGTTGATAATTTATACTTGCTCTTGATTTATAAAATGTTTTTATACATTTTTCATGTTCAACCATTCTAGTCACGGTGTCAACTTTGGGTCTCGATATCTCGTGATTTAATAGTCCGAAAATAAACGGGTCCTCATTATAAAAACTAGACCGCGAGCTCTTCGATATTTGATAAATACCGCATTTTTATGAAGTCTCTAAGTCTATAAAATAATTAGACAAAGTGGTTCACTCGCAACAAAATAAACAAGTAAAGTCCAATTACTTATGAGTGTCAATCGGCCATCCTTGGAAATTTATTGCGAGTTCGTTACTTAACTTCGATACAAACAGAAAGCTGTTTTGGCAACTAGGCTGTGTCACCTTTAATAAGATATTTTTATACCCTTGGGCGAAGGTCATTTGATCGATTAAAAATGGGTGCAAAGTAGGGTAATCGGCCATTTTGTCAAGTTTATTTTTTTTATGTGTTTATTATTATTACTAGCATTCATTTATTTTTATCACATAAACCTACCTGCCCTCTAACCTTTGCTAAGTGGGAATCGTACTTGTAGGTGTTGTGGTCCTTATTCAGTTTGCACAAATTTACAAAGGTAGGACATGGTCTTTCCTCTTTCGTCATACAAACATACATACATACACCATATACCTAGTCATAATTAGTAAAAATGAGAAATGTTGTGTGTTGATGCTCCCACTGTTCACATGCCAAGACAAAGGGAGTGGGTTCCTATTTGCTTTTATACTTTTACCATACATGTGAATACATAGCATCACAAACACATCCCACATATCACAAAATTATTCCTACAGTAAGTCTAAATAAGGAGTGGGATGGCTACTGTCTTGTTTGCTGTTTTTGGCTTACTGCTCACGCAGGCTGCCCAAAAGAGGAAGGAGGGTGGTCCCCGTGGTTACTACTATAGTTTACATCAAGCACCTCATACATACATACCATGCGCATCAAACTTTCAATATGGCAAGTTGAAGATCATAAATGGTTGGCTGTTGTCTCTTACTTCTCGCATCAAGGTACTCCAAAAGAAATAGGAAAGACGATCATTATTTGTACTTGTTTTATTCATACACACATAACATATAATGACAACTTAACTTGATCATTTGTCTCCCCTTTCTCACGTCTCACATTCACACATATATATACATTATACATTTACTTGTTTTGGGTTTTCTAGTTTCCTTATTTCCTTTTTATGCATACCTGTTGCGATTTGGTTGATGTAGGTGGGTCTTTGCCATTTTATGGCAGCCTATAATTTTTGCCCTTACGTCACCCCATACCCCACCTCCTTGCCCACTGTTTGTTAGTTGTACCCAAGTGAGAGGGTACCTAATTGTTTTTCATATTTGGCTTTTACCTCACACATAGTACTAGTTTCTTACTCCTAAGAATGGAGAGTGTACATGTCCTAAGATAATGTGTGAGTCCATGGTATTTATGTACATGAGCATGCTATTTTTACCCATTTAGGCACACACCTATTTGATTATATACATGTAGAAAACATACGCACATCCTAGAAATATTGACAGGGCGGTTCTTACATGCAAGCATACTAGTAGTTTACTCTTGGAGGTTTTAAGCTTGTTTTCTCATAACCCTAGTACTCACAAGAAGTTGACATGGCATAACATTACACAAGAATTGTGGCTATACATAATCATACAGTGAACCTTATACATGGCAACACATACGCATAGCAATCCACGAGTACTTATGAATCATGTGGGTAGAGAGTTGTTTTGAGGTTTCACATGCATGAAATCAAACATAGATATGTAACAGTTCACATGTATAAACTCATACTATTAGCTCTAACAATAGTATCACATAAGCACAACATCACACATGCATACTCTTCTATGTTTAGGGTTTCTTGTTGCTTGAGTTTACCCACGCAATCTGATGGTTGTAAAATTACACTTGTTTAGGAAAACAAGGTAAAAGCGGTAAGTATTGAGTGTACGTTTAGGAAAACGTAAATACTTATGACCCTTAATGGGATCGTTCTCTCGAGGAGGCTAGTGCGTTGTGTAATGAATGATTGATTAATGTTTTTGGTTATTAATAAGAAGAAAGGAGAAGAGAAAATGACGAAGACGAAAAAAATAGAAAAATAGGCAAAAACACTACTAGAAAGTTACGACGTAGAAACGTAAAAATGACTAAAATTAAAATTTTAACCTCAAAATTCCTAAAAATTACTAAAAATCCACAATAAAATTCTAAGAGTTTACAAAAAATCCAAACTTGCTAAAACCTTTTAATTAATTTAATAATGACTTTTTAATGCTAATTAAAGCCCTAAAAATCACTTTTAAATATTAAAAAGCCCTAAACAAGATTTAATAGTTTGTAAACCTCAAAAATGACCTAATTAAGCTAAAAACTATTTTTAAAAATTTTAAAACCAAATTAAACTATTTTTAAACTCCTAAAAACTATTAAAATCTATTAAATCTTAAATTAATTCTAAAAATTAATTGAAAAGCCTAAAAATTAATTGGAAAGTGAAAAAGTTCCTAATTTAATGTCTAGAATCTAGGAAAAATGAAAAAAAATTAAAAATAAAACTTTGAATTTTTATGAATAAAATAATATTAAAATAATCAAAAAAAATAAAAAGTTCTTAAGTAAATTCTAAAAAATTCTCAAAAATCCTAAATATTCTAACTAAGAAGAAAATGCAAATTAAAGTTCCTAAAACCTTTTAATTAATTTTATATTAATTTTTAAATTTTAATAAAAAACCTAAAATCAAATAAAATTAAAAATTAAAGTTTTTGAAAACTTTTTTTGAATGTAAACCTCAAAAATATAAATTAAAACCTAAAAACTATTTTTTTGGATTTTTAAAACACTGTTTACTATTTTTAAATACACTTTCTAAATTTAAACCTGAAAATAATCCTAATAAATAATTAAATAAAAGGAAAAATAATATTTTTTAACAGAAAAATCTAAAATACTAATCAAAACCTAGGAAAAATAAGTTTGGCCAAAAAGCTGAACAAATAAGCTTGAAATAAGCTAAATAAGCTACGGCTTAATAAACAAGCACAAAACCAAAACGTCCTTAAGTATTACTTGAAATGAAACATAAACGTAAAAGGTCCATCTAGATCACTGGTTAACACGTACAATCCCCCAGCGAGGGGTCCCGTGTTCGAGTCCAGGCGGGGTGGACTTTTTGATTTTTTTTCTTTTTTTTTTTAACTTTTAAAACTTAATCAGTCACCTTTTAATGAACACAAAACACAAACACAATCTAATTTCAACAAAGATTAAGCTAAATGAAGCCAAAAATGTGCCCAGTTAGGCACTTGGTTTCTGATGAACAAGTGAACTTTGTCACTTGAGCAGTTAAACCAAGAGGGCTTGGTTTATGATGTTTGGTGATGATTCTTTGGAACAAACAGGCACCCTTGTACTCTTTGGAGTACAAGGAGTCAAGCACAACACAAATCAACAAGCAGTTAGCCAAGAAATCTCACAAAGAATGCAAACAAGTTTCTGATTAAGGACTTATGCAAGCTTGATGGTGCTTACTGGTTTAAATGGCAAAATAATGAGTTTCAGATGCTTAAAACTTGCACATAAGCAGACCAAGTAGCATACAATCAAATCAAAAACCTTTAATAACCTATATTCTAGCAACCACCAGGATTTAAGGTCCAAAAATCACACCAAATCAGGCAGAAAGAACAGTTACTGGATTTATATCAATTTTTCAAAGTTTTTGCATACAAGTTGCTTTAAAACCTGTCTAAACTGAAACCAAAGCTCACAAATAACCTAGCAACATCCTAATGAGTGTATAAGACAGATAAAATCACAAGATTTAAAGCATCAATCCATATAAAACTCTTATCCCAAACACTCCTTTAAACTTGAAAACCAAATTTTTGCAAACAAAATCCTAACAATATCCTACCAAACTGATTAAACAGACCTTAAACATGCATAAAAACACTTATCATGCATCAACCAACCATTTAACACACATTCAAACCATTTTTCATGCACATCAAACTAGTCACCAAATTTAAAGAAAAAACTGAAAATTAAAAAGGTAAATGAGTTTTACCTTGAGGGACTCACATCCAAGTCCCTCAGTGACAGCTTGTCACCTCCCTCAAACTCGGGTTTGAGCTGAACCTTGAACACACAAACTCCAATAATCTGCTAAGAAAGAAAACACAAAAAAAAATGCACAATATCCAATGAAACTGATTTTCTGAAACTTATAAACTTTTGAAACCCAATAACCTTTGAAACTTAACAGGTTTTAAACAAATTCAAACTCACAAATCAAAACTCCTTTTCCACTTTCACTTCAAAGGAGTTTGATTCCTGAAATTTGAATCAAATTTAAAACTTTTGAAAAACTTTTGAAAATCCTCAAAACACATAAGTGTTCACACAATTTTAAAATGGAACTCAGTTTTAGCTTTTAACACAACACACAACTTTTTAAATCTAATAAAAGGAATTACACTTGTTTAAACACAAATACCAAACTTCATTAATTTAAAAAGGGAATTACAAGATGCAAATGCTAAAACTGGAACAAGAGCAATAGAGACACATACGTCTCTATTTATACAATGAGAAGACTATTCTAGAATAACTAAACCCTAGTTGCTGGAATTCCTGAAATGCCCTTGATTCTTTGACTTAAAATGGTCAAATTCGTGCCTTCATGTGATCATGTGAAGATGCCAGCTTGGAGACTTGTTTGTGAACGTTGGATTGGACTTGGGGACCAAGGGAATTCATCTAACCGTTTAAATTGTCGGGTTAGGGTTTTGGTGTGAAAAAGACGGGGCAGGGGAAGGTCCCACCTTCACATGGGTGTGTCTAGGAGGGAATATTTGAGCGGGTTTATGTTAAGGGAAGGGTTAATTAATAATCTGGACATAATCAACTCAAACCCCTTTGTTTTTAGTGATATTGATGATTAGGGTTTAAGGGTTTAAGAGGTTAGCAGGTTGAGGTTTGATTCGTTTTGTGGGATTAGGTTTTTAAATAATGTGTTTAGTGGGAAAACACATTGACCAAGGGGGGGTTTGACTTAGTTTATTTAAAATAAACTGGGTAAAGGGTTAATGGATTGGGTAGGGTCGGGTTTGTGGGTTGTTGGGTGGGGTTTGGGTAAATGGGTGGGCAGGGCTGAGGTGTCACAATGTGACTGGTGGTGTATGTTTGGCTGGTTGGCAGGATAGGTCCCCAATCTTTCCTTTTCTCTTCATTTTGTAAATAAAGGCTATCAACGCCTATATTCCACTTATCAACTTTTGCCAAGTTGTCAAAAATGGCACAACAACTTCCAAAACTTTATCCAAGGGCCTTTAATGTATTTTCTTGATTCTTGATGGACCGATCTTGTAATATCTTCAAACTTTAAGGACTGGTCTTGTAATATTTTCAAACATCAAGGACCATACTTGTACCATTGACATTTGGAGGGTCAATTGTGACAAGTTCTTCAAAGATGAGGGACTAATTTTGCCAATCTTCAATTCTTCAAGGGTCATTTTGCAAAATTCCATACTTGGGCCCGGTTCATTGTGCGGCTTCGTTTCCCGTGTTCATTTTTTATTGATTCTTGTGATCTTTTGCCAATTCCTCAATATCCGTACCTAAAAATACACAAGTAACAAACACGAGCATATTTTTGGCATATTTGATGATATTTAATGTATTTTAAGCCTGATTTGGACGATGAGACCATGTATAAAAGCAGTCTCATCACTCCCCCATACTAAACCATTGCCGTGCCCTCACGCAATGCTAGAATAAAGTATTAAAGCATCTCCAAAATTTAATTTTATTCACTTTTATTGAAAGATAAACTAGCTACATTACTACTACTTGCGTTTCAGACATAATGTATGATTTTCATCGCAAAATGGGACGTTTAGGTTCATAGAATAAGAACACGTGAATGCTTCGTCAGAAATAATTTCATCGTCCTCAATTTTCACTTCAATTCCATGCCAAGCGTGCAACGAGATCATTGTCATTAGTAATGCTAACACTACTCATATGCCCTAATCACGTACTTATTCTCCCATTATTCCTAAGTTGTATCTCTTATATTTTATTATGTCATAATGATCACGAGGATACATCATTGACTTATGCGATAATAGAGATTTAGGTCTAAAAATAGAGTCCTAACGGTGTAACCAAGACCATCAAATCAATAACCCCTCCTAATAGACAACGATGTTAAAAAATTAAGTTGACAAGAAGAATCGATAAACACAGTTTTATAACGGTTTTGAACATGAGACTTATTACCAAGACTTTTATACGCCCCCTAACGGAAGGGCCTTATTATCTTTGGTTTACCTCCATCTTTTATTCAACTTCGCCATGAAGCTTTTATTATGACTTCGGTCTTGCCTTGCCTTTTATTATCCGCCTCATCGGTGGTTTTATTAGCCAAAGACGTATATCCTCACGCTAAAGCGAATTTTGGATCTTTAAAGCTTCGAAGATTAAGGCTTGATTCACTTTCAATTTTGCATAGATTTTAGGCCTTGTGGGGCTTCAAATTGTTTGCTTAATTTAGGTGAGCACTTGAAATCTTATTATTAGGTGAAGCTTTCGATTATTGGGGTGCCAATACTTCAAAACCGTGACGCTGGCGATACCTTAATGTCTTCCCAATTTAATTACACGGAAGCTACTAGAAAAGACTAGAAACCCAACAATCCTAACTAAACCGCTAAGTCAATATTTATTAAGCAAAAAATATTTACAAGCGAAGGGAGAATAAGCAAACAACGAGAACACATGAGTTTTTGAAAGAATACGAGTACTCTACGTTTAGCATAGTAACTTATAATTAACTCTATCATTTCTCGTCCTCATTTAAGAGACTTAGCCTAATGTGAAGTTAAGGAATCAAAGCTAAGTGCTCAACACGCACGGTCGAGTCAAAAATTACTCTTATTCTCGCCATCGGAAAATCTACATTCGTGTCTTAAACACTTATAAAACATGAGAAAAATTTTAAAATTTGGCCATTTTTAGCCTTATTTTGCAACAAAACGATAAACAAAACGATAAACTTTGGAAAGCGTGAAGGTTTGGCAAGGCAAGTATCTATTCACCCCCCCATACTAAAGTTAAACATTGTCCTCAATGTTTCGAGTCTAGGGGTGCAAACACCCCCATACTAGAGACGTAGTCGAATGCCTAATCTAGCATGGAAAGGGTGTAACCAATAAATTAATAGCCGTTTATGAAGTGTGCTATAAACCTAAGGTTAGAACATAAAAGGATATATCATATGGATATTGGGAAAGGCCTCCAAAGCAAATGATCGAGTGCTCCATGAAACGAACACGAGAGGCTCCAATCGTGAAGATCATGATCTAAAAACCACAATGCACAAACAACCACGGAACAAAGGTTGGAAGGGCACAAATCCCCTCACATTAACTAATTAGAAAGCAATAATATGTACATGGATAAGCATGGGTCTCCCCCACGAGGCACCTTGTTTTTGATAACCGAGTCAAAAGCTCGACTCGAATCCTCATAAATGTGATCATTTAGGGATAATCATGGTGTGGTCAATTTTTAGTGGGGCTTACATGATAAACAAGGCCCAAAAGCACGTGGAGTACTTTAAAAATCCGATAAACGTATACCGGGGTCAAAGATAGCGTCTTCGTTTTCGGATGAAAGACGAAACAACGCTACTCCAACACAAACCCCAATGGGGTAGAAGAAAATAGGAGAGAAGAAATAGAAGGGTGGGACAATGGGTAAGTCAAAACATTGAGCTACTCGAGGTAGACTCGCACCAATCAAATGAAAAGATTTTCCATTTATTGCATCGGTGGAAGACCGAGATTTCCCTATATAAGCAATTCCAGGATCAAATATCTCGTCCTCGGTGGAGAAAGGGGAGGGAACATAAGGGGATTCCCCCACACTAAGTCCACACAAAGCATCGTCAAAAGGAGAAGATGAGCTTGTAGTACTCAATAAACGCGGTGATGACGGAGTTAGAGTTATAGAAAAATCTTTTAAATTAAAGTTAAAATCTTTTCCTTTTTCATCTTTTAAACTCTCTTTGTGAAAACCCGATTTAATTATGTCAAAAATATTTGGTGTATCTAAAGCAATGTTAGTCACACTAAAAATTCTCACATTTTGAAATCTTTTTGGTTTAGGTGGTGGCAAGTTTTCAAATCTTTTGTCAACAAAGAAAACCTCCCCATCGGGATCAACGTATTCATCATCCGAAGAATCACTCGAGATTGGAATCATAGGCTTAACACTCTTAACCTCCATCGGCGGAGGGGACGGAACTTCATTTTTATCAACAACTCCTAAAACTCTATTTGAAATCTTTTTGCAAATGCTTTTGATGGGATTGACATTGTACAAAGATGTGATAGAATACACATGAGAAAGAGTGGAGTTTTGGGTTGCATTAATGACGAGTTCTTCCTCATTGAAACGAAGAGTGATTTTTCTTGCATGCACATCGATAAGTGCTCTCGAGGTATCCAAGAAAGATCGACCTAAAATTAACGGAACTTTAGGATCGATGGGAATATCAACAACAATGAAGTCCACGGGGTAGTATAACTTTCCAACTTTCACAAAGACGTCCTCGGCAACTCCACAAGCTAGAATCGTAGAATGATCGGCCATTTCGATTGACATTCTTGAAGGAGTGAGATTTGGTAGATTGAGCGATTTAAAAATCTCAAGAGGCATCAAATTAATACTAGCACCAAGATCGGCCAAGGCGTAGCATTCTTCCATGTCTTGGATAGCACATGGGATTAAAAACTTTCCAGGATCACCGACTTTTTGAGGTATGCGGCTTAGAAAAACCGATGATCAACTAGACGATTTTTGCAATTTCTCTTTGTTATTCAACATACTTTTGAAGTTCGCGGCAAATCGAGGCATCATGACTAAGGCGTCGGCAAAACTTATATTAAAATGCAAGTCACGAAACATTTTCATAAAGAGTTCAAATTGATAATTATTTCGTTCTTGTGCCTTTTCCTTGTCTCGTCTTGATGGGTAGGGTAAAGGTGGTGTGGGTTGGGGCAAATTAGGCATAGGCAACGGCCTTGGAATCTCGGGTTCCATAATGGGTATAGGTTCAACCGTAGGTGTGGTTTGAGCGGTACTTCGTGGGCTTGCAATTTGCTCCTTTTCAACCACAACCTCGGGTTCTTTCTCTTTTTCCTTCTCCATAGAAGTACTTGGACGAGAAATGGGTTCTTTGAAAGTTTTACCACTACGAGTGGCAACAACCTTCTATTCTCCTTTCGGGTTTACGATGGTATCACTAGGAAGACCACCCGAAGAAGAGGGCTTACACATGATAGCTTCAAACATTTTAGCCATTCGGTCTTCAAACTTAGATTGCCTAGCATCCGCTTTTAACAACTCTTGCTTAATCTCATGTTGTCCTTGCTCCATTTTTTGTTGATTTTGTTGGAGTCGTGTGACATTTCCTTCCATTTTATTAGCATGAGTTTTAAGTTCATTAGCAAGTTCGTTTTTAAGCTCGTTTTTCAACTCGGATCTTAAGCTAACCATCTCACGTTGCATGTTGTCAAACTTAGCATCATTAGCCTTTGCATAATTCAAAAACTCTCCTTGAAGATTTTTGGTGTGATCATTTTGAAAACCTTGGGCATTAGTTTGAAAATCACGGTTTTGGTTTTGATTAGAAATTTGTCCATTTCTACTTTTGGTAATTACCTTTGTTATAATTCCTTTGATTTCCTTGGTAATTTCCACCTTGGTTGTTGTTGCGATAATTATTAGCATTTTGATTTGGTGGAGCTTGATTTGAACGAGAACCTTGACCGATTTGGTTATAAGTTCCCGTGGCTACAAAAGCATTCGAAGTGTTACCATCCGCGGTAATACACTCGGAAAGATCATGAGCTCCCCCACACGACAAACAACTTTTAGAAACCGCTTTAACCGAAGCGGAATTGGAAGCTTCTTGAGCTTTCCAATGGGACATTAGAGTCGAAAACCTATCGAAAAACCGATTTTCCTCATTAGCCTCATCTTGCAAAGCATTGATACTACGAGACGATGATGAGCCCATTTTGGCAACACTCGGTGTGTGACGAGGGCTATAAACTTTAGACCTATTCTCAATTATGACCAAAGCTTCTTCAACCGTTTTACACAAAAAATTACCACCCGCGGCGATATTTAAATAATCTCTTTCATGATCGTTAAGTCCATTGTAAAACGTGTCGATTTGGTGCAAATCGGAAAAACCGTGATGAGGACATTCATGTAACATCTCCTTAAACCTATTCCAAGCCGTAGAAAAACTTTTATTTGATTCTTGTGAAAATTTAGAAATCTCATTTTTCAAATGCGTAGTCTTAGAGGGCGGAAAAAATTGGTTCACAAACTTAGAAACGAGATCCTTCCGCGTCAATATAGAATTGGGTGGCTCTTTCTCTAACCAAATTTTAGCAGGCCCCGCTAAGGAATACGGAAATAACATCATCTTAATCGAGTCATTCGAGACATCCTTGAATTTGCACGTGGCGGTAAGACGATTAAATTGGCGGATATGGTTGTGGGGATTGTCCTTCTCATCACCACGGAATTTGTTGTTTTGGATCATCGACAACAAACCCGTTTTCACCTCAAAATTCTCCGCAAGGATTGCAGGAATCACAATAGCTTCTCCATAACCCTCGGTGGGTGCTTGAAGTAACTCCATCATAGTTCGATTCGCCATGGTTGGTTTTTCTCGTACAATGGGTTCGTCAATAGGAGACTCCTCACTAGAATGAGTTGGAGTGGGAGTTTTGTTCTTTCGTTTACGTTCACGTTTTGCTTGATTACGAGTGGGCATAAACGTCACGTACAACGTGGAGACGAGCAAAGAAGATTCTTTTTGGTATTTTGTGTTTTTCAGTTTTTTTGTGGTTTTTGATTGTATTAACTTTTTGGAAATTGGTGAATGTATTAAGTAGACAAAAAGTCCACAAATCTCCTCCTCAATCAAATCTCTTGATTAAAATGGCCTCAAGGAATGAAAACGATCACGTGGAGTGAACGCCTTCGATGACTTTAGAACGATGGTGGAACACCAAATCGTTCAAGAGGGTTTAATCAAATAGAAACCAAGAAAATATATATAATATGTAATAATACTTTGGGCGGCAAAACCCTCGATTCACTCTCAAAATCAAATACGCACAAGCAAGCGGAGGAAACGAGGCGGCGCGAAGCACTTAAGAGCCTTTTTCCTTTTGGTTGTGAAATACAACCGCCTTATACCCACCTTATAGTTTGTATTATAAAAATTAAGCTTCACGAAAGTATTTATCTATTTTTGCCTTTTTTCTTTGGTTTGAGATTCGAATACAATGATTGAGTGATGAAATCCCGAATCAAGGTTGTGATTGCTCATGTATTTGGAGTACTTGTGAATTTATTGTTCTACGTATACAATATAGTAATAATATTCACACAAAAACCGAAAAAACGATAATACGTATTAGTAGAGTGCTACTAATACAAATACTATTATGGCTAATATAAAAAACAACAATGGTTCAATCAAAACACAACACGCCTCCCCGGCAGCGGCGCCAAAAATGATGGTTGTAAAATTACACTTGTTTAAGAAAACAAGGTAAAAGCGGTAAGTATTGAGTGTACGTTTAGGAAAACGTAAACACTTATGACCCTTAATGGGATCGTTCTCTCGAGGAGGCTAGTGCGTTGTGTAATGAATGATTGATTAATGTTTTTGGTTATTAATAAGAAGAAAGGAGAAGAGAAAATGACGAAGACGAAAAAAATAGAAAAATAGGCAAAAACACTACTAGAAAGTTACGACGTAGAAACGTAAAAATGACTAAAATTAAAATTTTAACCTAAAAATTCTTAAAAATTACTAAAAATCCACAATAAAATTCTAAGAGTTTACAAAAAATCCAAACTTGCTAAAACCTTTTAATTAATTTAATAATGACTTTTTAATGCTAATTAAAGCCCTAAAAATCACTTTTAAATATTAAAAAGCCCTAAACAAGATTTAATAGTTTGTAAACCTCAAAAATGACCTAATTAAGCTAAAAACTATTTTTAAAAATTTTAAAACCAAATTAAACTATTTTTAAACTCCTAAAAACTATTAAAATCTATTAAATCTTAAATTAATTCTAAAAATTAATTGAAAAGCCTAAAAATCAATTAGAAAGTGAAAAAGTTCCTAATTTAATGTCTAGAATCTAGGAAAAATTAAAAAAAATTAAAAATAAAACTTTGAATTTTTATGAATAAAATAATATTAAAATAATCAAAAAAAATAAAAAGTTCTTAAGTAAATTCTCAAAAATTCTCAAAAATCCTAAATATTCTAACTAAGAAGAAAATGCAAATTAAAGTTCCTAAAACCTTTTAATTAATTTTATATTAATTTTTAAATTTTAATAAAAAAACCTAAAATCAAATAAAATTAAAAATTAAGGTTTTTGAAAACTTTTTTTGAATGTAAACCTCAAAAATATAAATTAAAACCTAAAAACTATTTTTTTGGATTTTTAAAACACTGTTTACTATTTTTAAATACACTTTCTAAATTTAAACCTAAAAATAATCCTAATAAATAATTAAATAAAAGGAAAAATAATATTTTTTAACAGAAAAATCTAAAATACTAATCAAAACCTAGGAAAAATAAGTTTGGCCAAAAAGCTGAACAAATAAGCTTGAAATAAGCTAAATAAGCTACGGCTTAATAAACAAGCACAAAACCAAAACGTCCTTAAGTATTACTTGAAATGAAACATAAACGTAAAAGGTCCATCTAGATCACTGGTTAACACGTACAATCCCCCAGCGAGGGGTCCCGTGTTCGAGTCCAGGCGGGGTGGACTTTTTGATTTTTTTTTCTTTTTTTTTTAACTTTTAAAACTTAATCAGTAACCTTTTAATGAACACAAAAACACAAACACAATCTAATTTCAACAAAGATTAAGCTAAATGAAGCCAAAAACGTGCCCAGTTAGGCACTTGGTTTCTGATGAACAAGTGAACTTTGTCACTTGAGCAGTTAAACCAAGAGGGCTTGGTTTATGATGTTTGGTGATGATTCTTTGGAACAAACAGGCACCCTTGTACTCTTTGGAGTACAAGGAGTCAAGCACAACACAAATCAACAAGCAGTTAGCCAAGAAATCTCACAAAGAATGCAAACAAGTTTCTGATTAAGGACTTATGCAAGCTTGATGGTGCTTACTGGTTTAAATGGCAAAATAATGAGTTTCAGATGCTTAAAACTTGCACATAAGCAGACCAAGCAGCATACAATCAAATCAAAAACCTTTAATAACCTATATTCTAGAAACCACCAGGATTTAAGGTCCAAAAATCACACCAAATCAGGCAGAAAGAACAGTTACTGGATTTATATCAATTTTTCAAAGTTTTTGCATACAAGTTGCTTTAAAACCTGTCTAAACTGAAACCAAAGCTCACAAATAACCTAGCAACATCCTAATGAGTGTATAAGACAGATAAAATCACAAGATTTAAAGCATCAATCCATATAAAACTCTTATCCCAAACACTCCTTTAAACTTGAAAACCAAATTTTTGCAAACAAAATCCTAACAATATCCTACCAAACTGATTAAACAGACCTTAAACATGCATAAAAACACTTATCATGCATCCACCAACCATTTAACACACATTCAAACCATTTTTCATGCACATCAAACTAGTCACCAAATTTAAAGAAAAAACTAAAAATTAAAAAGGTAAATGAGTTTTACCTTGAGGGACTCACATCCAAGTCCCTCAGTGACAGCTTGTCACCTCCCTCAAACTCGGGTTTGAGCTGAACCTTGAACACACAAACTCCAATAATCTGCTAAGAAAGAAAACACAAAAAAATGCACAATATCCAATGAAACTGATTTTCTGAAACTTATAAACTTTTGAAACCCAATAACCTTTGAAACTTAACAGGTTTTAAACAAATTCAAACTCACAAATCAAAACTCCTTTTCCACTTTCACTTCAAAGGAGTTTGATTCCTGAAATTTGAATCAAATTTAAAACTTTTGAAAAACTTTTGAAAATCCTCAAAACACACAAGTGTTCACACAATTTTTAAATGGAACTCAGTTTTAGCTTTTAACACAACACACAACTTTTTAAATCTAATAAAAGGAATTACACTTGTTTAAACACAAATACCAAACTTCATTAATTTAAAAAAGGAATTACAAGATGCAAATGCTAAAACTGGAACAAGAGCAATAGAGACACATACGTCTCTATTTATACAATGAGAAGACTATTCTAGAATAACTAAACCCTAGTTGCTAGAATTCCTGAAATGCCCTTGATTCTTTGACTTAAAATGGTCAAATTCGTGCCTTCATGTGATCATGCCAGCTTGGAGACTTGTTTGTGAACGTTGGATTGGACTTGGGGACCAAGGGAATTCATCTAACCGTTTAAATTGTCGGGTTAGGGTTTTGGTGTGAAAAAGACGGGGCAGGGGAAGGTCCTACCTTCACATGGGTGTGTCTAGGAGGGAATATTTGAGTGGGTTTATGTTAAGGGAAGGGTTAATTAATAATCTGGACATAATCAACTCAAACCCCTTTGTTTTTAGTGATATTGATGATTAGGGTTTAAGGGTTTAAGAGGTTAGTAGGTTGAGGTTTGATTCGTTTTGTGGGATTAGGTTTTTAAATAATGTGTTTAGTGGGAAAACACATTGACCAAGGGGGGGTTTGACTTAGTTTATTTAAAATAAACTGGGTAAAGGGTTAATGGATTGGGTAGGGTCAGGTTTGTGGGTTGTTGGGTGGGGTTTGGGTAAATGGGTGGGCAGGGCTGAGGTGTCACAATGTGACTGGTGGTGTATGTTTGGCTGGTTGGCAGGATAGGTCCCCAATCTTTCCTTTTCTCTTCATTTTGTAAATAAAGGCTATCAACGCCTATATTCCACTTATCAACTTTTGCCAAGTTGTCAAAAATGGCACAACAACTTCCAAAACTTTATCCAAGGGCCTTTAATGTATTTTCTTGATTCTTGATGGACTGGTCTTGTAATATTTTCAAACATCAAGGACCATACTTGTACCATTGACATTTGGAGGGTCAATTGTGACAAGTTCTTCAAAGATGAGGGACTAATTTTGCCAATCTTCAATTCTTCAAGGGTCATTTTGCAAAATTCCAAACTTGGGCCCGGTTCATTGTGCGGATTCGTTTCCCGTGTTCGTTTTTGATTGATTCTTGTGATCTTTTGCCAATTCCTCAATATCCGTACCTAAAAATACACAAGTAACAAACACGAGCATATTTTTGGCATATTTGATGATATTTAATGTATTTTAAGCCTGATTTGGACGATGAGACCATGTATAAAAGCAGTCTCATCACAATCCTTATACTTCTTACGCCATTTTCTCCTACATTCTGTAACTTAGTCCTTGCATACAACACACGAAGTTTTACGTACAACCATACTAGTTTGTTTCATACATTTTCTCTTTACACAAGATCATACATATATTCATGTTAGTTCATCACAACTTATATTTGTTCATAGCATCAAATCATACATAGACTCACACATTTTCGGTCTAGTTGGTTTTGTTAATGGGTCTCGGTTACTAAGAACACCCAACCCGTGTTCTCTTGACGACATGTTTAGTTTAAAACATGGTTTAGGTTATTATGTATTCATCCTTAAAGTTTCAACCCGTGACTAGTTCCATTGTTCGACACATTGTCTAAGTTTTTAAATCATGTTTTGAGCAAGTACAAATATCAACCAAATGAGATGAACAAAGGGTAAGGTGACTTACAATTTGGTCCTAAGTCATTTGGTGAAGATAGAATCAAGAACTAGAGATCTTTACTAGAACAAGTACTGACGTCCAAACCAAGCCTTAATATTAGCTTGCTACTAAAACAAGCCCGAACCCCTTGTTTAATTATCTCAGCCGTGACCTAGCTCAAGGGGTTTGGAGTTTTTCCTTATTGAGTTTTAGTTTTGAGTGTGTGAGATTATGAGAGGATGAGGTTGGTATTTATAGGGAGTGAACATGTTTAGGGTTAAGTTTAGGGTTTCAAGACATAGTTAGGATTTAGTTAAGGATCTTGTTAGTTTGTGACTAGGGTTTTTCCAAGCTAACTAAGCATTGAAACTTACATTTTCATGGGGAATGAAGAAAGTTTCTGGGTGCGTCTAGGGCAGAACGAGAGGAGGATGGAGTACATAACTTTTGACTAATCATAAATGGGAGTTGGTTGTACATGAAGAATTTTGAAAATTAAATGCAAAATGGTGGTGATATTCGGTGGGTAAAGAAGAAGGGAGGACAAGTAGGTACAAGGGATTTAAATAAGTTAGTGAAGTACAAGAATTCAAATATGAAAAATAAAACGTGGAGTTTGCAAACAAAGTATAAAGGGGGCCGGTTATGGCTATAGTAGTGAGGAAAGTGTTTTGTTTTTTTAGTGTAGTGCAAATATTGTAAATGTCTAGGTGTTTATTTATTTTGTAGGAAATATTCAAGTGGTAGTAGTTTTAAGATAATTCGGTGAAGTGAGAATACGGATGGGTTTGTAAATGTATTGAGCGTAATATTTTTTTGGGGTAGTGAAACTCCTAATCACGATTACGTTGATAAACGTTGGCTCCTAAAATAGAATTTCATATTACGTATCATAAACGAATAATAGTCATTTAAGTAATATTTGATATGAACATCCTTCATAAAAACTCAGATTTGTACATTAAATATGCGTAATCAATCGGGAACATCAATAGACACACAAGTCTAACCCGAACTATCGCGTCTCACGTAAATTAAATAGATTCAAAATTCACGTGTGTGACATTCGTAATCCCTTAAATTGAGTTTTGTCCTCAAAACTAGCACGTCGATGTCGTTATCAAAACAAGAGGTCAATTAAATTTTTATCTTCCTTTTAGTGCTATTCAATGCGTCCGTTTTTCTTTAGTTTGTTGCTAAGATTATAATTACTATCATCTTGTTCGGATTAAAACGAACAATTTTTTTTTATTTTTTTTATTTTTTTTTCCGACTTGTACATGGTTCTATAGCTTTTCCCCAAGTCTTTTCTTGTAGGTCAAATTTTTGTAGACGACGTCGGTTTTGTTTAGTGAGTTTTCTCATTATTATCTTTCGCGTCATCCCGCGTATTACTTTCACTTTAATGTGTCGCGTACCGTCATTTTTCGCCTAGGTGACTATATATCGCACATTTGAAAATCGTTCCACATAGTTTGATTAATCCCGTTCGCATAAACCGTCTACTTGGTAGTCATAAGTAGCGTATGCGTCAAGGTTTCTTGAATCGGTTTCCCAAAAATCTAGAACAATTGAATGTCCTAACACATGGTGGTCAAGATGTTCCTTCTTTTTATGTGACATTCAATATTAGATAATTTCGTTAATTAATCAATTTAGTTGGCATTCTTCCTCGTTTATCTCCTTTTTTCATGGAAAGGAAAACAGGTGTACAATTTATAATATTTTTAAATCATAGTTCGTTCGGGTTCCTTCTTTGAAGAAAGTATATAATATTTCTTATGCCCATAAGTATGGTCTGATGCTCAAAAATCGTTAAATTGATTTTTGTCTGAGTGGTTTCGGTATTCCAGTTATATACAAAAACACGCTTACCTTGACCCAATTGTTCCTCAACATAGGTTAAGTCGCGGCGATTTCTCAATATCCGTTTAAATTTTGTGTTTTACTCAAATGACTTTTCGTTCTTCTCATTATTATTTAAAACTGTTTCGATCTTCCAACTCTAATCTATTTGAGTTAAAATGTCGTCAACCAACAAGTGGCGCTCTTAGTATTCGCGTGTCATAAACGCTTTTGTATATAATAGTAGCGAAGAAAATAATTATACTAGGTTTACTCGTATCGCGTACTCGACGCTTTTACTTAAGACGGTATAGAAATGTTTGACGTTCATAGCTCATAATAAGTTTTTCTTTGTCGAATAGGGCAACTTGAATATATTTTTCTAGTACTAATATATTTCATTTTTAAGATGACTACTATGAGCATACTCGCGTTCGACCACGATCATACGTAGTTGATCAGGCTACGTACGTCTCAAGACAAACGGTTGCATCCTCCTTTTCATCACAATTTGACTCTTTGGGGTTGTAATTATATATTGATAGTCCATAGTGCATTTTGTTCGTTACCATTATCCACTTTTCATAACCAACAAGTTAGTCCATAGTGCATTTCATTTGTAACCATTGCTCACTTTTCACAATCGACAAAATAATTCCCAAAATTTATTCGTACTAGTTCTCGTCAAGTTTATCAATAGTTTTTGTTCTCCACATCGAGTTGGTCGTCAAACCAAGTTCCAAAACATTACATGGTAGTTCTTACCAAAAATATTTCGCTATTAGTTGTGGCGTTTGATTAATAATACCTTTACTAATCTTTCCACTTACATTATCACGATTGTTATTATTCCCACTAATAAGTGTTCCCGATGGTTATTTCTAATAGTAAAAATAAATTTTGATATTTTCTAAATCATATTTTCAAAAGTCTTTTAGTAAAAATTTACTTTACTTATTTCTCTTCGATAGGTAAAGAAAATATTGTAGAAGAAAACTCTTTCTTAAGTAAAAATTTTGGATGAATTTTTCTCCGACACCTTAAAAATAAATAAGATAAAATAAAGTTTTCTCTTTGGTTAACCAAAAGAGGCTTTAAAGATAAAACAACACACTTCATTTGAAGACTTGGAGTACGGTTACATAATTAAGTTTGTTGATGGTAACATCGGCGGAGGTCGAGTCACTTGATTTGCATAAACGTAAAATAGTTCATAATACATAAATTTCCACGCTCTATCCATGACGAGGGTTGAAACCCTTACGTTGATTCTTGAAAATTATCGGCGCATTTTTCTTGAAAGATAACGGCTGTAAAACGTTGGTGGGGTATTGGACGCTCTTTGCCCCCGAGCTTCCTTCTTGGGCAATTTCAAGTATTTCTTGTCTTAAACGGCATTCCTCCATGTAGAGTTCCTTCATATTCTTCTCATGGGACTTTACCACTCGACAATCACCCTCCAAGTGCCCAAAGTCATCACAAAGCATGCAATGGTTCGCGCAACTACCTTTGTGGTGGTAGTCACACTTGTGGCAATATGGAAGGTTTCCGAGATACTTCTTGTTCAAGATCGGAGTTGGTTTGGGAACATCCTCTTGGAAATTTGTCCTTGCACAACAAGTAGGGGGTGGTAAGGTTTTTCCTTGGCGGACACGTGGAGCTTTCCACGAATGATTCTTGGGTTTAGTCATAGGGTGAGGGTTAAACCTTTTGGCACCTTGCTTCATGGTGTTCAACCTTGGGTGGTTTTTCATCATAGAGCACCTCCTCTCATAAGGCCCTTTTCTTTCTCTAACGGAGTGGTTCACTTTAGTTTTCGAAAGGGTCTTTCGAGGTTCAAAAGTGTTAACCGGAGTAGTATTTGTTTCCTTAGCTTTTTCGTAAACACTAGGATCCATGGTTCGGCCAACCATGCGGATACTAGCTTCAAACGCATCAACGGCCCTAATGGCATTTTGGTATTGACGAGTGACCTCTTTGAGGTCCTTGCAACCTTGTTCCGTCATTTCAATTTTTCTGTGTAACATTATCGCACAATCGATGCATATTCTTATTAGTTCTTTCAGTGTTATCAATTCTTACGATTTTTCAAATTCGACCAAACTTTTCTCACAATTATCGTAATACAATTATCAAGGGATCGTATTATAAAATCATACATTTCATTCTTGAACTACGTTCCATACATAGTTTTGGAGCTTAGAGTACAAAATTCCATTCAATTAATGAATGGCTTCTTTTAGTATTGACAACACGTCATACATTTATTACAAAACATCATACTTTTATTAGAAAGGCGAGAGAATCCTAGAGACCTAGATGGTGTAGGATTCCTTGAATCCGAGCATGATCCGCGGCTTGCCTAGCCTCGATATCATTGTTCCTCAATTGTAAAATTGCAATCTCGGACTCAGCAGCCTCAAGAGATTCTCGTAACTCGGCTATCACTAAGTCCTTGTCCTCATCTTGCTCGATAAGGTGATCCACATCACCCTCTACATCCTCCAGACGGCCTATCAGGTGTTCTGCATCGAATCCGAGTGCTTCTGAAGTAGGCTCGTCTCCTAGGGAATGAGCAACATTAGGTGGTGGTGAAGGTGTATGGTTTCTTTTTCTTGAAGTTTCAGGTAATGGTGAATGCATAGGAGTTGGGATTGGCATAGTGGTAGTAGTAGAAATATTTGGGACGATGGAAGGAAGTACCATAGTGACATTTGGCATCATGACTGGAGAATCTTGCTCGTCATCCAAATTTATTGTGATTACGCTCCGAATGGGGGTAATTTCCTTGTCGGATTCGGATTGCAAAATGACAAACGGAATGAGAGGCATTTTTCCATTTTCGCCTGTCACCAAATGTAAAATGACGGTTATTAGATAGGTAGAAAAAGAGTATTTTTCTAAAGTTCTAAAAATAGAAACGAGTTGTATGACGTCTTGTAAATTTTCTTTTATTTAGAGTAAGTTCTTGTACATCGATCCATAAGTCTACTTAAATGTCCAAGTAGTCCTTACATGGAAAACAATAAGTGGATCATGGAATGTTAAAGTCCTCTAACATGCTCTTCCACATACTTATTATTTGTACTTTCTCTTAGTAGTGATTATGCACGGATGGATAAATATAATTATCCTTAATAAATCAATTTAGGTCTATTCCGACGTATGTTTTTGTGCAATTTCCTCTTGTTAAACGTCTGTTACTTGCAACTCGGATGAGTAAGTATGTTTTTGAGGTTTAGTCGGCTTACGGCTATTACGTAGCCCGTACTAGTTCTTGTTCATTCATAATTCTTTCCTTAACTTAGTATTGCTAATTCATACACTTTCGACAATTTTTACACCTTGAAAAATTGTTAATTTGATTTAAACGGGTTGAGTACTAAAATTTTATCACAAAAATTTCATCACAAGAATTGTTCCATATGTTTCTAATCCGTAAATGTTCAAAATGTTCAATTCGAGCAATTAATAAATTTTATTACAAGAATTCCTCTGATTTTGGAATATGTTATGTTATATGTTTCGTTTATCTTGCTCTCGTCTAGCGTTTTACTCGCAATCTTAGATAAACCTTACAGTCATTGTTATATATTTATACCTTGTATTTAAGATCTCAGTATACGCCCATATTTTGCATCTGGGGTTCTCAAATATCACGCAACGCGATAATCCCTTTGATGTAGAAATTGGCATAATTGGTTAACCAAGGGTCAACCCTTTAATTTATATCCATATCGTAACTTCGAGATTTATAATAAAGTCATGATAATTTAGTCGCAACGAATGGACTAATAAAAATTTTGATTTGTCTTTGCGTAATTTATTTCCAATAAAAATTTCTTTGATAACCATTTGACTTACGCGTCAACGCATTTATGGATAGTTCATATATCGCGAAATTTATTCGTTCTTTGAATTGTAGTTTTCTTTGGAGCATTACAAGAGTAATACTTGTACTAAGTGTTTTACCGTCATATGTCATTTTAAATAGTGACGTCATCGTCGTTCCTCGGTCGCATTCAATTTCAATTTCGAAACCGTTAATTAACGTAGGTCACCTTTCCTCAACCGAGTCTATTCTAAATGTTTAGTGGAGTAACGATTTATCGAACCCAATAAATATTTGCTCCTCTCGACATTTATAATAGTATCGCTTGATTCAAGTATTACTACTAATTAACATACTACCAAACACATGGTAAATAAATATATTCATATAGTTTTCGTTCTAGGAATCATGGCGATATCTTTAATTCGGCGTACAGTGATATGAAACACAAAACATTTCGATAGTCGATAATAGTCCCGCAGACTATCTAAAATATAAGTATGCGTACGTTTAATCTCAAAGGAAAATATATATATGGCACAAACCATTCAAATAAATATGGCACAAACCATTTAAACAAAGATGGCACAAACCATTCAAATAAATATGGCACAAACCATTTAAACAAAGATGGCACAAACCATTCAAATGAATATGGCACAAACCATTTGCGTATCGTAACAATCCATACAAGGATGTTTTAAAAATCGTTTTATTACATGTCCCTATGGTTATCTCTCAAACATGGGAAGGGAATACCTAATGCTAATAACACTTAGCAATCAAATTCAAAACTTAGCATTGTAAAAATGATAAACTATCTCAAGTCACAACTTACTTGTATCGAAGACGTGGAGTGAAGTGATTCTTGGAGACAGTTATAGTCTAGAATTATTTTTCAAATAAGTAAATTTTTGACTCACGTTTATAAAAATCATTTTGTAAAATAACCTAGTTCTCTATAACTAGGCTCTTATACCAATCTGTCACACCCCCAACTTATCAGAGTAACACAACACAATGGGGTGTGACGGTCATGACTATCACAAGACATAGATACAAAGAACGACTATTTAAAAGCCGTTTTAATTTAATTAAAAAAATATAAAACTCGTTTCGAAAAAGCCGTTTTAATTTAATTAAAAAAATATAAAACTCGTTTCGGAAGTGAATTACACAGGATCATAATATAACATTGTTTCAAAAGACTTTAACATTGATCCAAATATCCATACACTAGTCACGACCATTTTTATTAAAAATCTCCCATGCATAACCACGTCACTCCTCCGTCTTGATACCTGAGAAAAACATTGCTAAAGCGTCAACACAAAGGTTGGTGAGTTCATAGGTTTAAGTTTAAATAGTGTGATGAACCATAAGATTTTCCAAGGCAACCGACATATAATCTTATAACAAATACAAGATTATAATCAAAAGTATACGTTTTAATCACCTACGCCTAAGCTCGTGACACCGAAGCGTTAACCTCAACCAACAAGAAATAATAAGAGCCCGAGCAAATGCCTATCCCGAAGCATTTGTAAATCCTCAAATGTAAGTGTATCTAACTTTGGCCACACAACCAAATTAGATAGGGAGGTTAGTCCCGATAGATCTATCCATAACATTCGCGCTTACACAAAGTAATTAACGGTTCACGATAGTGGGCTAAAGCATCTAGGGATATCGCTACTTAGACATCATGTAGGCAAACGTATCAAGTTTTAGCACTTATGTTCATCCGTTTAAAACAAGCAATATTTTCACCCCAAAATAGTTAAAACAATTAAAAGTGGGGCTATGAAACTCACCTCGATGAAGTAGTGAATATGATCAATAAAGATAGCACGAAAAATCAAAGCACGCAAAACGATGCGCAAACGATCTACTCGTAACCTAAGTAAAATATCCGTACTTAGGCTAAATACAAGAAATAATAATGTACAATGCACTTGGTTGATAATTTATACTTGCTCTTGATTTATAAAATGTTTTTATACATTTTTCATGTTCAACCATTCTAGTCACGGGGTCAACTTTGGGTCTCGATATCTCGTGATTTAATAGTCCGAAAATAAACGGGTCCTCATTATAAAAACTAGAACGCGAGCTCTTCGATATTTGATAAATACCGCATTTTTATGAAGTCTCTAAGTCTATAAAATAATTAGACAAAGTGGTTCACTCGCAACAAAATAAACAAGTAAAGTCCAATTACTTATGAGTGTCAATCGGCCATCCTTGGAAATTTATTTCGAGTTCATTACTTAACTTCGATACAAACAGAAAGCTGTTTTGGAAACTAGGCTGTGTCACCTTTAATAAGATATTTTTATACCCTTGGGCGAAGGTCATTTGATCGATTAAAAATGGGTGCAAAGTAGGGTGATCGGCCATTTTGTCAAGTTTATTTTTTTATGTGTTTATTATTATTACTAGCATTCATTTATTTTTATCACATAAACCTACCTGCCCTCTAACCTTTGCTAAGTGGGAATCGTACTTGTAGGTGTTGTGGTCCTTATTCAGTTTGCACAAATTTACAAAGGTAGGACATGGTCTTTCCTCTTTCGTCATACAGACATACATACATACACCATATACCTAGTCATAATTAGTAAAAATGAGAAATGTTGTGTGTTGATGCTCCCACTGTTCACATGCCAAGACAAAGGGAGTGGGTTCCTATTTGCTTTTATACTTTTACCATACATGTGAATACATAGCATCACAAACACATCCCACATATCACAAAATTATTCCTACAGTAAGTCTAAATAAGGAGTGGGATGGCTACTGTCTTGTTTACTGTTTTTGGCTTACTGCTCACGTAGGCTGCCCAAAAGAGGAAGGAGGGTGGTCCCTGTGGTTATTACTATTGTTTACATCAAGCACACCTCATACATACATACCATGCGCATCAAACTTTCAATATGGCAAGTTGAAGATCATAAATGGTTGGCTGTTGTCTCTTACTTCTCGCATCAAGGTACTCCAAAAGAAATAGGAAAGACGATCATTATTTGTACTTGTTTTATTCATACACACATAACATATAATGACAACTTAACTTGATCATTTGTCTCCCCTTTCTCACATCTCACATTCACACATATATATACATTATACATTTACTTGTTTTGGGTTTTCTAGTTTCCTTATTTCCTTTTTATGCATACCTGTTGCGATTTGGTTGATGTAGGTGGGTCTTTGCCATTTTATGGCAGCCTATAATTTCTGCCCTTATGTCACCCCATACCCCACCTCCTTGCCCACCGTTCGTTAGTTGTACCCAAGTGAGAGGGTCCTTAATTGTTTTTCATATTTGGCTTTTACCTCACACATAGTACTAGTTTCTTACTCCTAAGAATGGAGAGTGTACATGTCCTAAGATAATGTGTGAGTCCATGGTATTTATGTACATGAGCATGCTATTTTTACCCATTTAGGCACACACCTATTTGATTATATACATGTAGAAAACATACGCACATCCTAGAAATATTGACAAGGCGGTTCTTACATTCAAGCATACTAGTAGTTTACTCTTGGAGGTTTTAAGCTTGTTTTCTCATAACCCTAGTACTCACAAGAAGTTGACATGGCATAACATTACACAAGAATTGTGGCTATACATAATCATACAGTGAACCTTATACATGGCAACACATACGCATAACAATCCACGAGTACTTATGAATCATGTGGGTAGAGAGTTGTTTTGAGGTTTCACATGCATGAAATCAAACATAGATAAGTAACAGTTCACATGTATAAACTCATACTATTAGCTCTAACAATAGTATCACATAAGCACAACATCACACATGCATACTCTTCTATGTTTAGGGTTTCTTGTTGCTTGAGTTTACCCACGCAATCCTTATACTTCTTACGCCATTTTCTTCTACATTCTGTAACTTAGTCCTTGCATACAACACACGAAGTTTTACGTACAACCATACTAGTTTGTTTCATACATTTTCTCTTTACACAAGATCATACATATATTCATGTTAGTTCATCACAACTTATATTTGTTCATAGAATCAAATCATACATAGACTCACACATTTTCGGTCTAGTTGGTTTTGTTAATGGGTCTCGGTACTAAGAACACCCAACCCGTGTTCTCTTGACGACATGTTTAGTTTAAAACGTGGTTTAGGTTATTATGTATTCATCCTTAAAGTTTCAACCCGTGACTAGTTCCATTGTTCGACACATTGTCTAAGTTTTTAAATCATGTTTTGAGCAAGTACAATTATCAACCAAATGAGATGAACAAAGGGTAAGGTGACTTACAATTTGGTCCTAAGTCATTTGGTGAAGATAGAATCAAGAACTAGAGATCTTTACTAGAACAAGTACTGACGTCCAAACCAAGCCTTAATATTAGCTTGCTACTAAAACAAGCCCGAATCCCTTGTTTAATTATCTCAGCCGTGACCTAGCTCAAGGGGTTTGGAGTTTTTCCTTATTGAGTTTTAGTTTTGAGTGTGTGAGATTATGAGAGGATGAGGTTGGTATTTATAGGGAGTGAACATGTTTAGGGTTAAGTTTAGGGTTTCAAGACATAGTTAGGATTTAGTTAAGGATCTTGTTAGTTTGTGACTAGGGTTTTCCCAAGCTAACTAAGCATTGAAACTTGCATTTTCATGGGGAAAGAAGAAAGTTTCTGGGTGCGTCTAGGGCAGAACGAGAGGAGGATGGAGTACATAACTTTTGACTAATCATAAATGGGAGTTGGTTGTACATGAAGAATTTTGAAAATTAAATGCAAAATGGTGGTGATATTCGGTGGGTAAAGAAGAAGGGAGGACAAGTAGGTACAAGGGATTTAAATAAGTTAGTGAAGTACAAGAATTCAAATATGAAAAATAAAACGTGGAGTTTGCAAACAAAGTATAAAGGGGGCCGGTTATGGCTATAGTAGTGAAGAAAGTGTTTTGTTTTTTTAGTGTAGTGCAAATATTGTAAATGTCTAGGTGTTTATATATTTTGTAGGAAATATTCAAGTGGTAGTAGTTTTAAGATAATTCGGTGAAGTGAGAATACGGATGGGTTTGTAAATGTATTGAGCGTAATATTTTTTTTGGGGTAGTGAAACTCCTAATCACGATTACGTTGATAAACGTTGGCTCCTAAAATAGAATTTCATATTACGTATCATAAACAAATAATAGTCACTTAAGTAATATTTGATATGAACATCCTTCATAAAAACTCAAATTTGTACACTAAATATGCGTAATCAATCGGGAACATCAATAGACACACAAGTCTAACCCGAACTATCGCGTCTCACGTAAATTAAATAGATTCAAAATTCACGTGTGTGACAAAAGGAAGTCTGTTGGAAATACGTTTTTACGTATTTAGGAAGATTCGGTCACTCCGACAATATATTAAGTAGTAGCTCGTAGTCTAGATATCTTTATTAAACAAACAAAGTCAAGCCTAGCCTACAACATGTGTAGGCCGGCCCAACATTGTAAGCCCAAGCCCATCACAAGGCTTGGGTATATAAACCCTCTCCTTTGATGGAGAGGGTGTGTGGTTAATCATTTTTCACATAGTTCTTATTAAGTTTCTCTCTCTAGAATTGTGTGTAATCCACCATCTTTCTATCTCTTTCTCTCTCTAAAACATAAGCAAGATTTACATATCTTACAAATGGTATCAAGATCCATGGGATGATTGTTTAGTTCTTGTGTTTGTGTTCTTGATTCTCTTGCCATTTTTGATCCATTTTCATACGAACCAATTTTTTTTTTGTGTTTTTATGAGTTAATCTTGATTTACTTCATCTTATTACTTGTTATAGTGATTTAGTATTGTTATTTGGGTTAAAAACACAAAATTTTTTGGGAGTTTGATTCATTTTTTGGCTTAGAATCTTGAATTGATTGTGTTATTGTACTGTCCGAGAAATAAGGTAAGTTGGTATCCAGTTCGATCCGACTTTGTGTTTGCATAAACCCTGGGGGTTTCTACTTGCGATCCATATTTAAGATCCAAGTTACGATCTTGACTCCGATAGCTCACTACGATCCCTAGTACAATCCATCAGTCCGATTGCTTAGTACGATCCACACTACGATCAGGGTAAGTTTGTTCAGTACGATAGCTCGTTACGATCCATAGTACGATCACTTGTTGCGATAAGGGAGTGCGATCAGGGTACGATCGTTGGGTACGATCTGGGAGTCCGATCTTGTTGCGATAAGGGAGTGCGATTAGGGTACGATCGTTGGCTACGATCTGGGAGTCTGATCTGAGTGCGATCATTGGGAGTGCGATCACAACTACGATCTGAGTACGATCATAGGGAGTGCGATCACAACTACGATCTGAGTACGATCACCACTGCGATCTGAGTACGATCCAACATTTTTTCAAAAACGTGTTTTTGAAAAAATTTTCGTGTGTATTTTTGACTTGGATTTTTTGGTTTATCTAGGACATAATTTAGGGGATTTTAACATTATTTGTCGGTTTTAACACACTTCAACAAACACTCAAATCCTCAACAACAAGCTACTGTTCAAGATGGTCAAGTGACGGTGCAACCTATTCAGGGAAGGCAAAATTCATATGGACCTCCTACAAGGACTGGGAACAATCAAGCTGTGAATTCTCAAGCCAGTGGAAATGGAAGTCCTATTGGTCCTAAAAAGGTTGTGACTTGCTACAATTGCCGAGGACAAGGTCATATGGCTAGGGAATGCACTCAACCGAAGAGGAGAAGGGATGATGCATGGTTTCGTGAGAAGATGTATTTGGTTGATGCTCAGTCTAAGGGGAAGATCTTGGATTCAGAGGAGTTAGCATTTCTTGCAGACCCAGGGGCAGCAGATACTGAAGGCATTGCAGTCGTTTCCACTTCTAATGCAGCTTATCAAGCGGACGATCTTGATGCATACGATTCAGATTGTGATGACATTCACTCTGCCCAAGCTGCTCTCGTTGCTAATCTCTCTCACTACGGTTCTGATGTCGTCAGTGAGGTACCAACCACATCTAATAATATTGATGATAACCAACATCAAGTTGGGCATGAAAATGACAACCTCGAACAGCATTCGGGGACTAGTAACTCAAATGATATGGTATCCAATCCTACACATTTGAGTGAACCTCAACCAAATGCTACGACGGGTATGGAATCTTATGCTCAACATGATTTGGTCATGGTGCCTAAACATATTATTGATCAAATGCATATGGCTCTCAGACAATCCGTAGATACCAATTCCACCCTAACTGCTGAGCTTGCGTTGCATAAAGAAAATGTCAAAACTTTTGAAATGGTCCCTCAAGCAGAGAAAATAACATGTTCTGAATTTGACCAATTTCGTTTTGAAAAGATTGAACACTTGAAAGAAATAGAATCATTAAAAGCTAATCTTTCCAATGAATTAAAAGCAAAAGAGTCGGTTGTCAATGATTTTCAGAAACTTAAAATGGATTTCGAAACTCTCGAGTCTAAAAAGGTTGAATCAGAAATTAATGCTACCAAACTTCTTAAATTCAAGGAACAATAGCTTTTAAAACAATACGCTTCCACAGAAAAGGTTCATCTTTTAAGTAAATCATTTAAAGCACTCGAACTTAAGCGTCTTCAAGATTTACCACCTAATCCAGGTTATGCAAAACAAGCTCAGGAATATATTCCCGGTCTTTATGATATGACCATAATTCGCAAATCGAAAGAAGCACCTTTTGTTCGTAGTACTGAGGAGACACAGTCACTTGCGGATAAAACTCATTCTCAAATGTTTTCAAAATTCCATACAATTGATTATGATCAATATAACAAAGATCAATTTTTGAAAAAGACACGCATTCGTTTACAAAAGGAATTAGCAGAATTGACAGTTCTTGTGCCCCAAAATTTGTCAAATGAAAACCTTCCTAGTACGTCTCCTACACTTGTCAAAACGGATTTAACACAGTTAATTCCACCGGTAAGCAAGGCGTCCGTTAACTTAAATGCGGTTCACCAACACTTAGCCGATTTTGACAAGGTCATTTTGGAACGTACGACGGCTTCAGCCATAACGGAAGGTGAATGTAATTTTGAGCACACGAGAGCTGCGTTTCGAGACGAAATTGTTCCGTTTGTAAAGAATGTTAAAGCTTGTCTTAGTAATCTTGATCAAGATTTGCTTTTGGAAATAGAAGAAGTTTGACGTGTTTTCAATGAAATGGATGATGCTTATGAAAACAGTTTACTTGAAATAGAACGGGTTTCACGCCAAAATGATCAGCTTCTGAAGCAAGTGATGTCTCATGATATAGTTTCCGTCTGTGTGAATAAAAGTGTTGATGATGATTCTATTGTGCATAATGTTGAATCTGTGGATACTGTGGTAGATAGTACTTGTCACGAATCTGACGCTGAATTTTTAAAGCTTCAAGATTCATATTCTTCGCTTTCAAAACGTTTTGATGAGATTCAAACACATTGTATTTCGCTTGAATGCAAGCAACAATTTATTCAAGAAATCTTTGAAATGTCATTCGAAGGTGTTAATATTGATGATGCAATTTTTGAAAAGAATTTCCGGTTGAATTTACAATCAAAACAGCGTCAGCCAAGTGACAAGGTTGCTCAATCTTTGCTGATAGACATAGAGAAATCTAAGGAGCTTAACTGTGTGAACGTACTTGAGGCCGCTGAGAATTTTAAACTTGATCTAGATAATCGAGTTTCCAAAATTTTGTCCAAAGTTGACAACTTAAAACAGAAAAATACACGACTCTTCGATTCAGTAAAGCCCTCATGTGATGATACCACTGCACAGAATCAATCATTGATTGAACAATTGAATCGAAAGTCAGTGGAAATATCTGATTTGAGGGAACAAATTTGTGATAAGAATCTGGTCTTGGCTGAATTAAAGGAAACACTTCGTACCCTCAAAGGTAAGAATGTTGTGGATAACGCAGCCACTGTCTTAGCATCGTCCTCTAGTGCAATCAAAAGGAACCTTATAGCCGTCACACCATTTAATAAGGGCCCTAGGACTAAACCATCTCAAACTTTGGTCACTAAAGATAAAGCGGAATCAAAACAAGCTTCTAATATTTTGCCTTCTACAGGAGTAAGCACCACTACTAAGGCTCAAAGATCTAAGCTTAAAAGAAACAAGAAGAATGATAGGATCTTGCCCCCATCTAGTAGTCAAGTGAAGAAGAAAGTAGAAGCCCATCCTAGGAATGTTATTTCTGTTTTAAATAAAAAGAATCATGTAGCTAAACCTAAAGGCTCTGCGGTTGTGCAGCGTTCTAAGCCTACTGTGAATTCTAATTTGAAATGTTGGGATTGCAATGAATGTATGTTTTTTAGTCGTCATGATTCTTGCCTTATTGACCATGTGAATGAGATGCATGCCCGGAAAAATGGATTAGAATGGAAACCGACTGGGAAAGTGTTAACCCAAGTTGGTTGGATGTGGCGTCCCACTGGTAGAACTTTCACTATAGTAGGAAATACGTGCCCTTTGACTAGGATCACTCCCACTAAAGCGAAGAAAGCGTGCCCTTTAACTAGGAGTACCAAGGCTACCAAAACACAAGCGTGTCCTTTGACTAGGAACACTGACACTACTTTAGGAACCAAGTGCCCTTTAAATAGGTCTACTCCCACTGTAGTGCCCGCGAATAATCCAAAACCTAAGAAAGTTAGAACAGTAAAACCCGTTAGTGCTAAAACTCACATTAGAAAACGCAGGAAATCTAAGGGTCTCAAAAATGTTAGCAATTCTGATAATTCTATATCTGTATCTGCTAACACTCCGGAACCAATAGTTTCCAATGCATTGTCTACTGTTGTTGTTGAAAACAGGTGGTCCAAATTGTTCTCTGGTATTTGGACTCTGGTTGCTCCAAGCATATGACCGGAGATCGCTCTCAGCTCAGAAATTTCGTCAGCAAGTGTCTTAGTACGGTTAGATTTGGAAATGATCATATTGAAAAGATAATGGGTTATGGTGAATATCATATTGGGAATGTTATAATTTCAAGAGTGTATTATGTGGAAGGACTCGGTTACAACTTATTTTCTGTGGGACAATTTTGTGATGCAAACCTAGAAGTTGCTTTTCGAGAGCATACCTGCTTCATTCGTAATTTGGAAGGGGTTGATTTATTGAAAGGTACTCGAGGGAATAATTTGTATACTTTGTCTCTACAAGACATGATGGCCGCCTCTCCCGTATGTCTTCTCTCCAAAGCATCAAAGACTAAGTCATGGTTATGGCATCGACAGTTATCTCATCTTAACTTTGACGCTATTAATCATTTGGCGAAAAACGAACTTGTTCGTGGTCTTCCTAAACTTTCATTTCACAAGGATCATTTGTGTTCCACGTGTACAATGGGGAAAAGCACTAAGAAATCTTACAAACCTAAGACGGAAGACACCAACCAAGAGAAACTTTATCTATTGCATATGGATCTTTGTGGGCCAATGCGTGTTGAAAGTCTTAGTGGCAAAAAGTACATCCTCGTCATTTTCGATGATTACTCTCGGTTTACATGGGTGAAATTTCTTAAAGCTAAAAATGAGGCACCTAAATTCATCATCGGATTTCTCAAGATGATTCAAGTGCGTCTCAACACTACTGTCCGACGCATTCGTACAGATAATGGAACTGAATTTGTGAATCAAATTTTGCGTGATTATTATGAAGAAGTTGGCATATCTCATGAAACATCCGTTGCACGCACTCCACAACAAAACGGTGTCGTTGAAAGGTGAAATCGCACACTTATGGAAGCTGCTCGAACGATGTTAATTTACGCAAAGGCTCCATTGTTTTTATGGGCAGAAGGAGTATCTACAGCAGTGTACACCCAAAACTGGTCACTAATTCGTAAACGCCATGGTAAAACACCTTATGAGCTTCTCCATGGAAAAGTACCAGATTTATCATATCTTCATGTATTTGGTTCTCTTTGTTATCCAAATAATGATGGTGACAATTTGGGAAAACTTCAACCAAAGGATGATATTGGTATTTTCATTGCTTACGCCCCCGCAAAGAAGGCATACCGAATCTACAACCGTAACTCTCGCAAGATCCTCGAAACTATGAATGTTGATTTTGATGATCTGACAGCAATGGCTTCTGAGCAAAGCAGCTCTGAACCCGCACTTCATGAAATGGGACCCAGTAACATTAGTTCTGGTCTTGTCCCAAACAACCCTACTTCATCATCATTTACACCACCTTCTAGGACTGAATGGGATACGTTGTTTCAACCGTTCTTTGATGAATTCTTTACTCCTCCAACTATTGTTGCTCCAGAACCTGAGGTAATAGCTCCGGTAACCGAAGTTGTCACTCCAGCAACCGAAGCACAATCAGACACATCAACACCTATAATTGATCAAGATATACCATCAACAAGTAATTCTCAACCAACACCCGAATCAACTACCCATGTCATGCCTATTGATGATGAAGAGGATGATGATGATCACGATTTGGAATTCGCTCAAATGCGTGAACTTCCATTCTTTGGTGTACCTATTCCCGACCCTAATCAAGCCGGGTCGTCCGCCTCAGAGGAAGCTCCTTCTACAGTTTACTCCAATCCACGGATTCGTGAACATGACAGCAAGTGGACAAAGGATCATCCTATAGATTCTATTATTGGTGACCCTAATCGTCCGGTATCCACACGAAGTCAGTTACAAGAAAGTGTAATGTTTTGTCACTTTGATGCTTTTCTCACTGAAGTTGAACCTAAGACATGGCAACAAGCTTTTACTCAATCGGGTTGGATAGAAGCTATGCAAGAAGAACTTAATGAATTTATACGTCTTGAAGTATGGGAACTTGTCCCATGCCCGGATCAAGTGGAGTTACTCACTTTGAAATGGGTTTACAAGGTGAAACTCGATGAGTTATGTGAAGACGGCATTTCTGAATGGTGAAATCAAGGAAGAGGTCTATGTTCAACAGTCGGATGGTTTTGTGAATCCTAAATATCCTAATCATGTGTACAAGCTTAAGAAGGCTCTCTATGGGTTGAAGCAAGCTCCACGCGCATGGTATGATATATTGTCACAATTCCTCATTACGCAAGGCTTCGCAAAAGGAAAGGTGGATCCCACGCTGTTCATTCAAAAACGAGGTAACGATATGATTATGGTACAAATATATGTTGATGATATTATATTTGCAGCCTCGAACCAAACTTTATCTGATGAGTTTGGGACACTCATGTCTTCCAAGTTTAAGATGTCAATGATGGGCAAGGTATCATTCTTCTTAGGTCTTCAGATATCTCAGAGTCCCAGAGGCATCTTTATCAATCAATCCAAGTATGCCCTTGAATCGCTAAAGAAGTATAAGATGGAATCTTGCGATCCCGTGGATACTCCAATGGTGGACCGAACTAAGCTTGATACAGATCCACATGGAGTTGCTGTTGATCCGACACTTTATCGTGGAATGATCGGTACTCTTCTGTATATCACAGCTAGTCGACCTGATCTTCAGTTTGCTATATGTATGTGTGCTCGGTATCAAACTCGACCTACTGAGTTACACTTGGCTACTGTTAAACGGATCTTTCGATATCTTAAAGGAACCATTAATCGGGGACTTTGGTATTCGAAGGACTCTTCGATTGCACTAATGGCATATGCAGATGCGGATCATGCGGGTTGTCAAGATACAAGGCGTAGCACGAGTGGAACTTTGCAACTACTAGGAGATCGACTAATCAGTTGGGCATCGAAAAGGCAGAAAAGCGCTGCAATTTCAAGTACGGAAGTAGAATACATAGCTATGTCCGGTTGCTGTGCTCAAATTCTTTGGATGAGATCGCAATTAACCGACTATGGTCTAGGTTTCAACAAAATTCCGATGTACTGTGACAACAAGAGTGCAATTGCCTTATGCTGCAACAATGTTCAATTCTCCCGGTCGAAGCATATCGACATTAGCTACCATTTCATCAAGGAGCAAGTGGAAAATGGAGTAATCGAGCTTTACTTTGTCCGATCTTAGTATCAATTGGCGGATATTTTCACGAAGGCTTTAGATCGCGCTCGAATTGAATTTTTGGCCGACAAGCTAGGAATGAGAACTTTCTCGCCTGAGACTCTAAAGGAACTGGCAGATGAAGCGAAAGAATAGTGGTTGTAAAACTATTCTCCGTATCCTTGGTGATCATCTGTATATATTGTTTATTTTTTTATCCACAAAAGCAAAATAGAAAAATATAAAACCATATAAAAACCATAAAAATTGAAAAATTCATAAAAATCCAAAAATATTTTTACTTTATTTTTCAAAGGCATGTCTTTTGGTACGATAATATTTACGGCCTTAGAAATGTCGATTAATATTGACACGGCGCCATAAATAGAGTTCGTACAAAAGTTGTAAATATTTCATAAAACATGCCTATATGGCTTGTAGTTATTTCAGACTGCAACCCGGTTTTCATATTAAAGTCAAGTATTTCTTATGAAAGCTTTGGCTCTCAACGGGAATTACTTTTCTCGGGCAAGGTTTACTTTAAAACCTTGTAAGGGATCAAGTTTACTTTATAACTTGGTCTCACACAAATCTATGTACGCATCAGTGCATTTATTTGTTAAAACAAGAGAAGTCTTGTTTTTATGAAGTTATAATCTCTACAACCATAGCAATCTACGATTGGTATCTACTTACTCGACGATGCGACTACTCAACCGACGACTACAACTCTTTCAATAGAACACGGGTCAACAATTGAGGGGGACAATTGTCAAGCATTCATAATCTTTGATGCCGAACGTGCCAAGCTCACTAACTGGTGTCAAGACAACTATACCAATCGTACACGTGCTGACAAGAGATGACTTCAGATGTGACGAGGCGACCAACATATGCTGACAAGAACCATTTGATCTTATCATATGATGTTCTCATCTACCAGGTCCAACCTTGTCAATTCTTTTCTAATATGGTGAATATGTGATCATGTTACAAATCGGTATCATATTTCATACATTTGGAATCATGAAGATTAAACGGACTTGCATTTTTCTTCCCAAAACCTTTGTTAAAACTTCATTAAATCAATTGATATTAAAAACATCGATTGGGTTAATATTTTTAATATGGGGAAGAAAATGTGATTTAATATGGGATATTATCACAAATTGTTTGACTTAATGTGTTGGCTCATCCCGACATATGCGAAATGTTTTCGAATATCATGGCATATGTTAAGGGGGAGCAAAATGGATTTGCTATATCAAAATGGATTTTCATGGTGACATATACTTACCCAAAACCCATTTATTTCACGACGATGAAGATTGTGGTGACATAAGGATGGTAGGATAGGTTAAGTCCTATGATTCTTCCAGAACCGGAGGAATCTTCCCAAGGACATTCCATAGCTATAAATAGTAGTCCTTAGGAAAGATGGAGAAAGATTGTGAACGTAGCTGAATGCCGACCAAGTACTTAAGTTAGCACTGGAACAATCACAACAAAGTGCTAGTTATTACGTATTGGTAAGCATTGAAGGGGTTGAAGAATGAAAAAGAATTGTAAAGATAAAGGGTGTAAAGAAAGAAGCCATCTTTACAACTTTAGGCAGAATCCGGGTCAACACATATGCTATTGAGATCATTTTAATGATTCTCGATATTGAAGACAGTTATCATGGACCCAGTGATGCAATGCACAACCCATCCCAGCTAACTCAGATATCTCTTAAAAGATATTTGTTTTAATCACACGGAGACAACTCATTATCTATTGATTTATTCACTCCGAATAAATTGGTATTGAAAAGGTGGCACTCCTCTCCAGCCTCCGATCACTAAAATCCAAAATGCACGATAGAGTCTAGAGCCATTTGAGATCATCAAATATCTCATTAGGACACACTTTCAGAATTCCTTGCTTCTTCAGACACTGTGAAAAGTAAGAAAGATTTTAAGAGTCCTACGCAAAATCTTCATGATCTTGCCTGAACATCCGAGTAATACGAAAGTATTTACAATAAAGATGGAAATCCTTCTTGAGCGAATGTAAAAAATCTCATGGTAGGTGACTTGTACGATTCTTTATGAATCAAACTTATGATAACTGGAAAGCAACAGTTGTTTAATTCTTAACTGAATCTAAACACGTTCCAGGCCTCTACGCAATATCTTTGTTAATGCAAGTAATGCCTAAAAACATTATTAGTGTTAACTAATCTTTCTTAGTTTTGATCACAGCAAACCATACAACACATTTAGTGTAGAAACACAAAATGAATTATTTAACTAACACTATCATCAAGGTAATAATCATATCACTAACCTTTCTTAATCATACTTAGTGATCATCAAAATGATTATCCTTAAAACTCACTTTTGCTAATAAGACAAAAGACTTTTTAATAAACTTTCTTTTTTAGAAAATGTTTTATTAAAATGGAAAATGAAAATTTGAAAATGGCATATTCTAAATGTTGTTAGAATATCCTTTGAAGGTTCAAATACCTCAGATATTCCCACCCCACTAAAAGACAAAAAACGGAGCAGAGTCTAGTGGTGGTACCTTAAGTACCTACGCGGTACCTTAGCGATATGGTACCGCGGGGTGAGATAAGGTACCGCGCACAGTAGCAGTTATAGATCCGTTGTAACTTTGTCTCCTTTAAATAGTGGGTCAAATCTCATTTTCCAGTAAGCCTCTTGGACGTTTTTCTCAGCCCTTTTTCTATTTTCTATAGCATAATCATTAGTAAATGATCACTTAATTTGTTAAGGATGTTTACATATGATTATCCTCTTGATCCCCTCCTTTACCATGTCCAATGAGAAAATCACTCACTCACTAGTGTAGTGATAAAGATGAATTTATGAGCTAGTCATATTCATCATGATACCTTTGTGTTTTAGGTCAATCCAATGTATTTATGAATACTTGGACTAGTTGTGTTCATCCAAGTTATTTGTGAATACTTGGATTTGTTGTGCACATTCATTGCATATGTGTTTGCTTGGATTTGTGTTGTGTAAATCCAAGCTACATCTGTGTACTTGGATAAGTCTAGTTGAGTTGTAATAGATTTGATTAGGAGTTCTCACTAAACTATAAAGTGATGTGGTTGTGTCTTGAGAGTTCTCACTAAACTTTAAAGTGATTAGTAGTTGTGTTGTGTGAAGTTCTCACTTAGCTTCAAAGTGAAGAGTCGTGAATATTGGTTCTAGCTTTCGATTAGAACTCGACATCTAGCCTTGTGTCGTAAAATGGTGAAGTAGGCAACGTCGTAAAGATTGGTTCTACCGTAAGATTAGAACTTGACATCTAGCCTTGTGTCGTTAAATTGTGAAGTAGGCAATGTCGTGTAGATTAGTCCTAGCTAAAGATTAGGTCTCGACATTTAGCTTAGTGTCGGAAAATAATGTAAGCAACGATGTAAGGTTTTCTCCGCCGAGAAGGGAGCTTGTGGATATAGTGGAAATCTCGAGTAGGTGTACTCGAGGAGTGGAGTAGAAACGAGGATAGAGCCTCGTTGTCGAACCACTATAAATCTTGGTGTCTTCCCACTAGGTTGTCTCCTTCCTTGCTCTTTACTTATTTCATTATCATTATACTTGCTTATTATTCTTGCTAGTGCATTTCAATTGAACCTAATCATTATGCAACTTAGCTTTAAGTAAAAGATAGTTTTGATACAAACCAAATTGAAAGAAATTTTAATTTGGTCACCAATCGAAGAGAAACTATTCAACCCCCCCCCCCCTCCCCCCCCCCTTCTAGTTTCTACAATTGGTATCAAAGCGATGGTCACTCAAGATCTTTGAAGTATATTGTACTTTAAAACTTGGATCGATCCATTGTCTCCTCAAATTAGAAGGTCTAGTTGTACTAAAGTTTCTCTTTGGTCAAAACTATGTTTTCTTTGAAAAATAGGTCTTTTAATTGATAACATTGCATCCCACTTAAGATTAGTAGCCTTTATGCATTTTAGATATACTCTTGAAATGTATCTACTAGTTTGCATCTTGCTTTGTGTAGGTACTCATGAAGATCAATCACTTAATTGGTTGTGGATTGAGTTACTTGCACTTGTAGAAGAATCATTTTCATTGATCTTTAACATCTTTGAATGATGATACCAAGATGATTGGGAATGATACTAGTCCTTGAAGACTTAGTACTCATCATAGTCATTGATTGGGCATAACACTTATTCCTTCATGGATTGCTCTTTGTGGCCAAGGTACGCTTTCGTTCTTCCACACGCCCTTTGATCATTCTTTTGATCATTGCTTGACTATGTGCTTGTTCTCGGCATCCTTGCCTTGACATTTATTTGTGGTTTGTGCTTCTTTTCTTTATCCTCTCAAACCTTCATTGCTTGGATACTTGACTCACTATGGTGATGTAGAGTGAGTTAGTAGAAGATTAAAGTATCAAGCATGATTTCTATGGTTTGCACCCATACGGTTAGTAGGCCCTTTGTGGGAGAGAAAGTGAATTAATACCTTGCTCATATTTTTGTTTAGACTAAGACTATTATTGAAAGTGATCTTAGTCTATACTTGAATAATTGCTTTGTGCTTATTCATTACCAAAGCCGTTTAACGCTTCGCCGGAAAGGCACGTCTTAAACCACTATATATGACACAAGCTCCTCGTTACCACTATTTGAAGATTGCCATTAATCCCTTGAGTATTGATCCTAGTCTTGATTCACTTCCCTTGATTTCTCTCCATTTAGTCGTTTTGCTACGAGTAGTCATTTGTCCGTTTCGGTTCTTTTCGATCTTGATTTAACTCGTAATCCTTCGTTAAGGCATATTGCTTAGTGTTATGATGATCCATTGATATTCTAAAAGGCTCATGATTTAATTTCAAGTATTTTAGAAAAACTGGATTTTCAAAATTTGGCGTTTTTCAGAGATAGAAACCTGCCTCTGCAGGCGGTTCCTTATCTCCGCGGCTCAAACCCGCGGTTCCTTATCGATAAGGTACCGCGGGCAGTAACTTTTGTCAGAGCGCCAGTTTGTGTTTTTTATTCTTTTTCAAACCAAACTCTCTCTCTCTCCCAAAAACACACAGCCGACGGGTTTTACCTTTTCCACCATTGTTGAAGCTTCCAAAACCTTCAATCACTCAAATTAATTGATTCCAAGTTGTGGGTTTCACTCATCCTTCATCTAACATCAATTAATTGTAAGTATTTTCTTTCAATTTCATCTATTTTGTTCTAGGGTTCATCCTTTCATAATTGGGGATTTTTAAAATTGAAATTGAATTAAAACCTTAATAGGAATGTGGGTTGACATAGTTATTTTACTATGATTCCTTAGGTTCATATTCATTAAGATTTCACTAAAACCCACTTGTAGAAATCCGAAATTAAGCTAAATGATTTTGGTTAAAGGATGGATTTGAGATGAACCAATGAACAAGTAGGTAATGACATTGTTAATGCTTACCTAAAAAACCTTGTTTTGAAAAACCAATGTTCTAATCAATTGTTGATCTAACATAGATCATGTGTTCTTGGTCAATGATGGAATAAACACATTGTGAACATGAAAATGATATGGATTCAATCCTATGTTTGTCAAGAAATTGATATAACACATTTTCATTTTTCGTTTTCCTTTTGATTTTCATATGAGTGATTGGAGAAATATTGTCTTGTGTTTATAATTAGGTACTAATCATGCCTTCACAATACCAAAAGGATCATCAACTCACCAAACAATATATGCCAAACCTATCCGACTTTTGTCACTCAACTCACCTTGCCGATACTTTTTCCTCTCTCCAATCCCGTTGCTTTCATGAGGGTAGAGTTGTCCAAAAGGATATCAAGAATTATGTCTACATCAAGTCCATGTTTGAACACATTGGATTTGATTGTTTGTTGAACATTAAGGAAGACATCTATCCTCTATTCCTTTTGGGTTCTTTAGCACATACTCTGTCATTGAAAACAATGATGGAATATTTGTTAGGTTCATCTTGAAAGATCAACTCATTCAATACTCTCTCGAAGTGTTTGGTCAAATTCTTGATGTCCCATTTGTAGGCACTTGTCGCTTCACGGATAAATGGAAGCTTAGTGCTCTCCTTGAATCCGACAATTGTCCTCCAAATGATCATGAGGAAATTGATCTTGACTTCATTGTCGACGTTGTCTCCAAAAAGCGTAATCGACCCGTTAAGAGAAGCCTTCATACTAAGGTACGTTCGGTGAAACGTCATGAGGTTCTCTTGAGCGACCTTAATGATAATATGGTTCAATGGACCAATATCCTTAGGGAAAATGTGTTTTGTCTTGGTGGAAACCGAGATCATGTTTCGGCGTGTTTAGTGCATATGTTATATTGCATCTTTACCAACACCAATTACAATTTGGCATATTTTATCGCTCAACGGATCAATTATGCTATTCACAAGCCTAAAACAAACCTCCCTTACGCAATGCTTCTCACTCGCCTTTTTAAAAGGGTTGGCCATGATTTTCCAAATCTTGATCTTTCTCAATTTTATCCGGTCAAACGGGTCATGCTACCTATTTGAGAGGTGTATAAGAGAAAGACAAGATCTGACCGTAAATCCGATCAACAAGAGTTCAGTGATGAGGACATGGACATGCCAACAAGTGATGGTGATGGCATTGGCACAAGTGCTCCCATTGACTCTTCGAGTTCTTCTCACCACTCCACAAACTCATTCGTGGATGGTTTAGATGACATTGCTTCCCCTCCCCACCATTCCTCTAGTGAAGTTCCTAATAATCTCAATTTGGAGGAACTTTACCGTCAAAATCTTCGAACCCGAGGTGATTTGCATGAACACCGGATTGAGTCAAGAAAGGGAATCAAGTATTTGGGAAAAATGATCAAGGATTTAAGCAAGGAAAGGAGGTGAAGACTTTGTAGTGTGTCAAAGTTTGGTTATCTTTTGCAGCTTAAACATTTGCTTATTAACACTTTGGTTTAGGTGTTTATTTACTTATGTTAATTATTTGGATTACTATTTATTTTGATCCTAAACGTTTATTATGCCATCATGTTTGTGTTTTACATAGCTTTGTGCATGCCATATGATAGTTAGCTTATTAGATTATGATCTGTAGTTAACTTTGGCTTGTGAAACCTTTGGGAAAAATCTGGGTTTATCAAAAACTGGCATGGGAAATTTTTGAAAACCTTCTGGTCGCGGTTCCATATCGACCCGCGGTTCCTTATCGATAAGGTACCGCCGGTCCTAGATAAGGAACCGCCAGCCACTGTGCATGACAGCATCTTTGCTTTACACTGTTTTCTTAATTTTGTGTAAACCTTGCATGATTTTCAGTAATAAACTGCACATTTCCTAAACTAGGGTATCTAAATTCATTATTCACCTAAAATGATTTTAACCCATTACTAGTTTGGATCATCCCCTCAACAATTTAAACCCACCTTGTTTGCCATGTTCTCCACACATCAAACATACTTCCCTAAACCTTAAACCACCCTAATCAACCATGGTGTGTACCAAAACCTCAAACACTTCCAAGACCTCCACCCCAAGAAAAACACTCAAAATAAGGGTTAAGGTAGCTAAGCCTAACTCTTCACCTTTCCTCACACCTAAGAATGAGAATGCTCCTATTTTCATTTCTTCATCACCTTCCCTACCTCTTGCACCATGCAAGACTTCTTCCACCCATGGTACTAACCACTCCATTGGTTCTACCTCCTCTTCATTCAATTCTAGAATGAATGAGCTTTCTTCACCCTTCACTCCAAATGCACCCTTGGAAGTGACCATACAACCTCAACCAATCCAAAGCATTCCTTTTGGGAATGACTTTGATGACATTTTGGTGACTTCACCATTTACCCCTCACAACTCACCAATTTCACCAACCTTGGAGAATTTTCCTCCACACTCACCCATTTCCCCTTTGGGGAACATGCCTCCTCTTTCACCCACATCACCCTTGGAGAACATGCCTCCTCCACCTCCACCCAACTCAAACATCCCAATTTTGGGTGTCCCACTTTCCCTCCTCTTGGGTGATCCTTACTTTGGGTTTCATCAAACTCATGGTCCTAGTTGCCCATGTTGTCTTTACAATCACTACATCATCCATAACCTTAGGATGGACATGTATGAACTACATAGGAGGTTGCAAAACTTCTTGCTTGCTTTGTTCTCCATGCCTCCTCCTAGGAGATGAATGATGGAGTTCTTTTAATAAAGATTTTCAACAACAAGCCAAAGAAAACCACCTATCTAGATTTAATGATAAGCTAGCTATGTATTAGTTAGTTTTATTTATCTTTGTACTTGTTTCACTAATGAATGTTTTATGTTGTTGACTTACGGATTTAGCTTTGTGTGATTCTATCTTTTTGTGCACGCTAATCAACTTTAATTTGAAATTAAAATTGAACCTAAATCTATCACAACCCCTAAACTTGACTAAAATTGGTTCAAAATGATATCTAAATTATTTTGTCATCCTTTGTCAAGACATTCTTTGTGAATGTGTTGCTTTATGCAATCCTAGCATATTTTGGTTCTAATAGAGGTAAAATTTCAAGATTTGCAACATTTTGAAAAAGTTTTAGTTTTTCCCAAAACCCAGGAAAAACATTGTTTAAAGTCCACTGGACGCGGTTCCTTAAGGACCCGCGGTTCCTTAGTGATATGGAACCGCCGGCTCATATAAGGTACCGCGGCCAGAAAGTGACTTTTGACGAAATTTTGGTCAAAACCTTTAAACCCTATTCCCAGTCAAGATTCCTTGTTTACTCAAATTGACTAAACATTCCTTGACAATACACATTTTGTATTCAAATTCTTACCTTGATTACATTTTACTTATACCCCAACCTTAAGATTTCATTCTCACACCTTCCCAACCTTGAGAATTCATTCTCACATAACCTTGAGATATCATTCTCACACTCTCACAATGCCTAACTCCTACATTCCTAACCTTGACATTTATTTGTCACAACCCCACTCACCCAAAGCTTCCTCATCCAAGCTTTCAAAGAAACCGAAAATCTCGGTTCGACCCGTTTGGGTTAAGAAGAATGAACCATCTTCGTCCAAACAACCCAAAAACCCTACCTTCTCTCCAATCAAGTATTGGAATGAGACTTATACCATAAACCCCATCACCGGAGCAAAAGAAAATGTTCCACCACCACCACAATCCTTCAATACCCTCCAACTCAATGACCTTTCCACCTTCCCAAACCTCACAAGGCATTGTGAAAACATTCCCAAACCCCTTACCCCACCACCACCAAACCCTAAGTTTGATTCCATACCCCCATCAAATGATTTTGTGTTGCATCATGGATCCTCGTGTGATTGTTGCCGATTTCAACAAATTGAACTTGCTCACGTGTATGAGAAGTTAAATTTTCTTGAATTCCTCCTCACTCGACCTCCTATTCAAGTTTTCGTTCCGGTGGACAAAACTTCGAATGATGCATCGTCGTCTTTTTAGTTTTATTTTATTTTTAGCAATCTTGGAAAATATCACTATTAGACTAGCTTATGCTTAGTGGTTTATTTTCCATATTTATTGCTTTTATATACTCATACTATGTGTATGACTATCTTCTTTGTTGTATTATTTTTTTGTAACTTTTGTGTTATTTGTGTGCTATCTAATTAGTTCTATTTTTGAGTTGATCTTGGTTAAATTTTTACAATTGCTTATGGGTGATTCCATCAATTCTAAAGCTTTAACCCATTGACAAGCTTATCATCTTCATTTTATTGAAGTTTGATTTTGTCAATTACCTCTTTGGACATACTTAGCAAAATACTTGCTTCTAATTTGAGATTTCTTCTCTTTCTCCCTCTCAAGTTACTTAGTAGGTAGTGATCATATATACATTGGTGTTTCTTTCCTTTCTACTAACCTTTGTGTAGCATGTCACCTTAGCTCACAAACTTGGTGCCCCGAGCAAGGGGGAGCAACCACCAAGGGGGAGCTACTAGCAAAGTTCGATGCACTTCAAAGACTTATGCTAACCTTTTTGCTACGACAAAGGGGGAGAAATGATAGTGATAAACTAGTTAATAATTCCATAGTTTGTGTTTCTACGTAAATGAGTTTATCGTTTGTCGTAATCAAAAAGGGGGAGATTGTTAATGCAAGTAATGCCTAAAATCATTATTAGTGTTAACTAATCTTTCTTAGTTTTGATCACAACAAACCATACAACACATTTAGTGTAGAAACACAAAATGAATTATTTAACTAACACTATCATCAAGGTAATAATCATATCACTAACCTTTCTTAATCATACTTAGTGATCATCAAAATGATTATCCTTAAAACTCACTTTTGCTAATAAGACAAAAGACTTTTTAATAAACTTTCTTGTTTAGAAAATGTTTTATTAAAATGGAAAATGAAAATTTGAAAATAGCATATTCCAAATGCTGTTAGAATATCCTTTGAAGGGTTCAAATACCTCAGATATTCCCACCCCACAAAAAGACAAAAAACGGAGCGGAGTCTAGTGGCGGTACCTTAAGTACCTACGCGGTACCTTAGCGATATGGTACCACGGGGTGAGATAAGGTACCGCGCACAGTAGCCGTTATAGATCCGTTGTAACTTTGTCTCCTTTAAATAGTGGGTCAAATCTCATTTTCCAGTAAGCTTCTTGGACGTTTTTCTCAACCCTTTTTCTATTTTCTATAGCATAATCATTAGTAAATGATCAATTAATTTGTTAAGGATGTTTACATATGATTATCCTCTTGATCCCCTCCTTTACCATGTCCAATGAGAAGATCACTCACTCACTAGTGTAGTGATAAAGATGAATTTATGAGCTAGTCATATTCATCATGATACCTTTGTGTTTTAGGTCAATCCAATGTATTTATGAATACTTGGACTAGTTGTGTTCATCCAAGTTATTTGTGAATACTTGGATTTGTTGTGTACATTCATTGCATATGTGTTTGCTTAGATTTGTGTTGTGTAAATCCAAGCTACATGTGTGTACTTGGATAAGTCTAGTTGAGTTGTAATAGATTCGATTAGGAGTTCTCACTAAACTATAAAGTGACGTGGTTGTGTCTTGTGAGTTCTCACTAAACTTTAAAGTGATTAGTAGTTGTGTTGTGTGAAGTTCTCACTTAGCTTCAAAGTGAAGAGTCGTGAAGATTGGTTCTAGCTTTCGATTAGAACTCGACATCTAGCCTTGTGTCGTAAAATGGTGAAGTAGGCAACGTCGTGAAGATTGGTTCTACCTTAATATTAGAACTCGACATCTAGCCTTGTGTCGTTAAATTGTGAAGTAGGCAACGTCGTGTAGATTGGTCCTAGCTAAAGATTAGGTCTCGACATTTAGCTTAGTGTCGGAAAATAATGTAAGCAACGATGTAAGGTTTTCTCCGCCGAGAAGGGAGCTTGTGGATATAGTGGAAATCTCGAGTAGGTGTACTCGAGGAGTGGAGTAGAAACGAGGATAGAGCCTCGTTGTCGAACCACTATAAATCTTGGTGTCTTCCCACTAGGTTGTCTCCTTCCTTGCTCTTTACTTATTTCGTTATCATTATACTTGCTTATTATTCTTGCTAGTGCATTTCAATTGAACCTAATCATTATGCAACTTAGCTTTAAGTAAAAGATAGTTTTGATACAAACCAAATTGAAAGAAATTTTAATTTGGTCACCAATCGAAGAGAAACTATTCAACCCCCCCCCCCCCCTTCTAGTTTCTACAATCTTAGTGATCTTGCCAGAACACTCAGAGTGATACCTTAGAGTTCACAGTGATGAGTGGAAATCCTTCTAGTGTTAACCTCAAACAGCACTTGGTAGGTAACTTGCAAGATTCTATACGAATCAAGCTCGTGACAACTGGAAAGCAACGATGGTGCGGTTCTTAATTGAATTTCACTTGTTCCAGGAACATGAATTGACGGCTTCAAATCATGCGGATATTATTATCCAAATGATTCACTCTTTATGTTCGCAGTCAGCTTTGGACGGTCGAATAAAGAGAACGGGTTTACCCGCAAAATCCTGTCAGGAAGTTACTTAATTGAAACTATCCGTCACGGGTACGATATCTAATATCGTCGAACGGTCTTCACCGACCGGAGGTAAAATGCTACCGAATTAGAATGAAATGTTCAAAGCCATTTCGTTCGTGTCTACTTATGTTGCGGCATTTGAAGACGGTGGCGTTGCGGGATCCAAGAAGAAGTCGTCCCCACATGCTTATACTTTATGCACTTAATACCTCATCAAATTCAAGAAAGCCTAAAAGTTAAGTCTTCCGCTATATAGAACTCTGAAGCTTTCAAGAATTACGAAGGTATAAGTATGTAGGACATGGTGTCACGAAGAGGCGAAGATCACAAGTGATGGATGCACGAGATCAAGGCAAGAGATTGATGCTAAAGATTGATATCAAAGATCACATCAGCATGTTCACCAGAAAAGAAAAAAAAAAAGAAAGACGAAGACTACGAGATCAAGACAAGCATAGTATGCTAGGTTTATTTCATTATTGTAACTCGGGTAACGCCCTTGTTTGGAGTGACCTCTCTTAGGGGGAGATTGTTGGAAATACGTTTTTACGTATTTAGGAAGATTCGGTCACTCCGACAATATATTAAGTAGTAGCTCGTAGTCTAGATATCTTTATTAAGCAAACAAAGTCAAGCCTAGCCTACAACATGTGTAGGCCGGCCCAACATTGTAAGCCCAAGCCCATCACAAGGCTTGGGTATATAAACCCTCTCCTTTGATGGAGAGGGTGTGTGGTTAATCATTTTTCACATAGTTCTTATTAAGTTTCTCTCTCTAGAATTGTGTGTAATCCACCATCTTTCTATCTCTTTCTCTCTCTAAAACATAAGCAAGATTTACATATCTTACAAAGTCTCTTGCACTCAAAGCCAAGAAGGGACAAAGCGATCATGATAGTTCCTCGGATAGTGATGACGAGGAGTATGCATTGACGGATGAGAGTTGGGTCATTGCGATGCAAGAAGAATTGAACCAATTCATTGCTAATGATGTTTGGGAACTTGTTCCTCCACCTAGAAGTTCTACCATTATAGGAACCAAATGGGTATATAGGAATAAGCTAGATGAGAATGGTGTTGTGTCTCATAACAAAGCTAGACTTGTAGCACAAGGCTATAATCAACAAGAAGGGATTGATTATGACGAGACATATGCACCGGTAGCTAGATTAGAATCCATTAGAATCCTTTTAGCCTATGCTTGTGCCTTAGATATTAAGCTTCAACAAATAGATGTAAAGAGTGCGTTTCTTAACGGTTTGATCAATGAGGAGGTATATGTGGCTCAACCTCCCGGCTTCATTGATTTTGAGAAACCGAATCATGTTTACAAGCTTAATAAGGCACTTTATGGTCTTAAACAAGCACCCAAATCTTGGTATGATAGACTTAAAGCGTTTCTTGTTAAACATGAGTATACCATGGGAATGGTAGACAACACTCTCTTTACAAAGAAGAAAGATTCTCACCTCATAATCGTGCAAATATATGTTGATGACATTATATTTGGCTCAACTTGTCAAGAATTGTGTGATGACTTTACCAAAATCATGCATGACGAGTTCGAAATGAGTATGATGGGAGAACTTAACTTCTTTTTAGGACTCCAAATTAAACTAATGGACGATGGTATTTTCTTTAGTCAATCTAAGTACGCTAAAGAAATGCTAAAGAAATTTGGATTAGAAGAATCTAGACCAATGAAGACCCCTATGGCCTCGGATACTAAACTCACCGTAGATGATGACTGTGAGTCGGTAGACAACACCAAATATAGAGGTATGATTGTTAGTTGTTGTACCTAACGGCAAGTCGACCGGATATCATGTTTAGTGTTTGCCTTTGTTCTCGCTTCCAAGAAGCTCCCAAAACCTCTCACCTTGAAGCGGTTAAGCGTATCTTCCGATACATTAAAGGCACTATATATTTAGGATTATGGTATCCTAAAGGGACCGGCGTAGAAACCATTGTCTACGCGGACTCGGATCATGCGGGAGACTATGTGGACCGGAAAAGCACTAGTGGTGTTTGTACCTTCATGGGTTGTTGTTTAACTTCTTGGTTCTCCAAGAAACAAACCGCTATTATGATATCCACCATGGAAGCCGAATATGTGAGTTCCAGAAAAGCATGCCAACAAGCTCTATGGATGAAGCAAGCGCTTGTTGATTACGGGATTTGTCTTGATGATGTTCCCATCATGTGTGACAATAAGGGTGCTATAGACCTTAGCAAGAATCCCGTGCAACATTCGCGAACCAAGCACATAGAAATTTGTCACCATTTTCTTAGGGATAATGTTCAAAAGGGGAACATTTCAATTGAGAAGGTACCCTCCGAGGATAACTTAGCCGACATCTTCACTAAGCCACTTAAGAGGGAACCTTTTAATTACTTGCGTCTAGGTCTAGGATTAATGGAACATATTCCTTAATTGCTTTCCTATTGAGTCTCTTACTTTCCCTTGAGTCTTTTATCACTTTGAGTCTTTGAGTCTACTAAACTCTTCTTGAAAGTCTTCTCTTTTCCTTTTCAAAATCCTCAAAATCTCTTTCGAAAATGGTTAAGAAATGTTTTGACATTGTTAATTCAATCTAAAAACGTTTTTCATGGATTCTTGCTATTAATCTCGAGCTTACATAATCCATATGTATGATTCTCTCAAACATAGCAAGAACAAGATAGAATCATGGAGGATCATTATGTCATGACTTAAGGTCTTGTCTTACACACCTCCTACATCGATTTTTAAAATCCATGTATTTTGGTCAATCTCTATTTGGTGAGTTAGTATGTGTTCTCTTTGTCTATCTTTGCTTTTAAGCATATCCCTATGATAATTTAGACTAGAAAAATAAGATTTGCTGAAAAATCTTCCTTCACCACCAAAACTCAACCACTATAGGCGGTTCCATATATGAACCGCGGTTCCTTATCAATAAGGAACCGCCAGAAGCAATAAGGAACCGCGTACAGTGGTTCCTTTTTTTTGGATATTTCTGAAATTCCAAATTTGTTCCAACATTTTTGAGAATCTTTGCTTCAACCCTTTGACCACCCCAAAAATACCTTGAGCCTTCCCTATTAAACCATAAGCATTTTGCCTTACTTCACATCCCAAAATGTCTTACTCTCCTAATGAAAGCCTTGATTCTCCTCCATTCTCCCCAATTGCTTTCAATCCCAACTCACCCAAGAACACTTTCAATCCAAATTCACCCAAGAACACTCTTAATCACATCTCTCCTACCAAGAATATTGATTGTGGAACATCTTTTCTTCCACCACCACCCTTTAGTGTTCTTCCTCCTTCTCATGATAATGTCATGCACCATGAGACATATTGTCATTGTTGTCAATATCAACATCTTGCTATGGCACACATCTATGAGGAGTTGAGCTACATCAAGAGTCTCTTAATCAAGCCTCCTCTTCACTTTGATTGTGAGATCTCCACCAAGCCACCACCACCACATTCCGCCACTACCTTGTCTTTCATATAAGCATTGGTTGCTTATCCACAAGACACTTTATTCAAACAAATCTTAGAATTCTAGATTAACTAGGATTAGATTTATGCTTTTGGCTTGTTTCCTCTTCCATACATCTTTGTATGACTCTTTTTATTTTATATGACTTCACTTGGATCTTAGTCTTTGTGTTTTTTTTGTGACCTTTAGCTATATCTTGTTGGTTGTTTCTTTTGTTCAACTAACACTTCTATGTAGATTGTCACCATATCTCGATTCCTCGGTACCCCAAGCAAGGGGTAGTAAGCACCAAGGGGGAGTCTTTGCAAAGTCTGTCTCTTCAACACCGACTTGTGCAACCTTTTTGCTTCGACAAAGGGGGAGAAATGAATAAACTCGTCTTCGAAAATCTTGTTTTTTGTGTGATTGAGTTTATGTATTGTCAGAATCAAAAAGGGGGAGATTGTTAATGCAATAATGCCTAAAAACGTTACTTGCATTTTTCGGTCTCGCTTAGTTTTGATTACGACAATATGTAAAAACAAGCATTTACAAAAAAAACGAAAAACGAATTCTTGAGTTCAAGTATTTTTCATTTTACCCATTTTCACTTAAGGTATGAATAAACAAGTACTAACCTTAATCAAGTGATCAAGTGATTTAATCTTTTCTTAAAACTCACTTTTTATTAAGTGTGACAAGTTTTTAATTAAACTTTCATTTTAAGAAAATGTTTTATTAAATTAAATATTTGAAAATTTAAAAATGGCATATTCCTTTTGATTTGGAATATCCTTTCTAGATATATTTATAATCAGATATGACCTCCACCACTAAAGGACAAAAAGGGAGCGGAGTCTAGTCCGGCGGTTCCTTAGCGCCTAGGCGGTTCCTTATCGATAAGGTACCGCCGGCTAAGAAAGAACCGCGGGCAGATATTGTCACACCCCCAAATTCACTGCAGCGGAAGACTTGCTTTGGGGACTTGTGACTTCATGAGTATTCGAGAGCTTGATCCGAGAACGACCTCTACATGCCAAAGACCACAAAGTAGACTCCAAATAATCCACATAGTCAAGAACCTGAAATACATGCTTAAAAATGTCAACATAAAGTTGGTGAGTTCATAAGTTTGTTTTAAAACGTTTATGAAAAATTAGAGTTTTACCGACCACTGCACCTTGCAGTAAAATATAAGAGTTTAAAAATCACAGATTCTGTTAAATAAACTTTCTTTGATAATTTCAAAGTTTATTAATAAAAACAAAGTTTATTGATAAAATAGAGTTTACTGATAAAAGCAGAGTTTACTGATAGTAAATATAGCTTACTGATAACAACAGAGTTTTCTAGAAATAAATAGAGTTTTCTGATAAAACAGAGTTCACAGATAATTGTTAGCGTATTCTGATAAAAACAAAGCTCACTGATAAATAATAAAGTTTTCCAATAGAATAAAATTGTTTAATGAATCACAAGATTTTCCAACCACTTAGTGACAATATAACAAATACAAAGTCACTAAATAAAATAAGGCATTTATTATTGTCTAAGCTCATGACACCGAAGCGTTAACAACACCGGTAGTATAATCATATAATGCAGCCCCTACGGATGCCTAACCCACGACATCCGTCCTCAGACTCAAATGAAACTGTGTCCGCTTGTCCTCTGTTGGACCAAGCCGGACAGGGGCGTCAACCCCGATAGATCTATCCATAACATTCGCGCTTTCGACCGGTCATCCGGTCTGAAATTAACGGTTCATGATCATGGGCCAAAGTAATTGGGTTAAAGTGGGACTTAGACCAATACATAAAAGAGATATGCACTTGTGTTCATTCTTGCAACCATTGTCTCTACCCGAGAACCAGTAAAAAGCAGTTAAAGTTTTGGGCTATGAAAATCACAATAGAAATTTTAGTATCAGCATTCATATGTATAACAATTAGAGGAGTTGACCACTCAGCACGTAACAATTAAACCAGTTTAAAGATAGTTTATGACCAACCAAGTAAGCTTAACATTAGCTTATGACAATCAAGTAATTTATAAACAGTTATAGACAACCAAACAAGTTTAATGTCAGTTTCTGACAACCAAGCAAGTTTATAAGTAGTTTATGACCAAGCATGTACCTCCCCCAAAGAGCAATTATAAAACATTTATAACTCAATTCAAAGCAAGAAAAGGTGGGGTATGAACTCACCTCGACGTAGTAGCGCGAATAATAGTGATGCTAATAATACGCTCCGCCCAAACGGGAATCGATACGGTTCGGTCATGGTGTTGTGGTTTAACTAATCGGCTAAATGCAATAACATTATTTGAGTTCCCGATACATATGTACATCAACGTGACCCGTTAATAAAATAGTTAAGTTCCAAATTATAATAGTTCGGCGGTTGGTTAAATAAAATAAATAACTTAGACAATATAGTTCGACACATTTAAAGAAAAATCACCACATAATTAATAATTGTCACTTTTATGTAAAAGTATAACTTTATCAATTTATCAATACAATAGTTACCATCTATTTTATCGTTTTACAAATATAATAGTATATATTTATTTTATCGGTTTACAAAATATAAAGGTATTTATTTGTTTTATCAGTTTATAAATTTAATAGTACTTATTTATTTTATTGGTTTACAAATATAATGATAGTTTGTAGCGAACAAAATCTAAAGTATAGAGTCTTATAGGAATTTTGACATGACATATTTGTTTATACAACGTTTTTCCATATTTAATAATTCTCAATATTTTCCATTTTCCAAACCATCTACGTCACACTAGTCGCGTTTTAACGTATATCCAACTAGAATAAATAAACTACTATTATTAAATAATAATCAAACACAACCTATGTGTTGTATGTCAAAAGCAAAACGCCCTGGGTAAGCTATTTAAACGCACATCTAAACGCCTAATTATATTTATAGTACTCGTAATAACGATAGTGTTCAACGTATTTATTTAACCAATAAATATATATACCACCATTTTAATCCGCTTTAATACTTAATAAAATTAGATATGTTATTAGCCGATCCTAAAACCACAACCAACCATGGATCATAATCGCGCCCGGTACTCTAAACCCTCGACATCACACGTCCGAGCACACTCGAAACAAATAATCAGCAACCAAACACCCTTGTATGACTTTCTGCAGTCCCAAACGCACCTCATACAGCTTTCTGCTAACCCCAAACGCCCCTTTACAGCCTACTGTTAACCCCAAACAGCCCCTTTCACCTTCGTTGTTAGTCCCAAACGCACCCTTATGGCACTTCTGCACTCCCAACACATCTCATGTGTGTTCTAAACAGCAACAAACATACCCTCGTGATGTTTTCAGTCGAACCAAACGCACCTCAAGTGTTTTCTGCCAAAACTAAACATCCATTGGTGGTGTTTTCTGCCTGAGCCAAACACCCCTGTGGTGATGTTATGTGAAAGCTAAGACGCACCTGTTGGTGCTGCTGCTATAGACGGACGCACCCTTGTAATCCTTGCTGTTAAACACAAACACCCTCCTGGTGACGTATTTGTCGAACCAAACGCCCCTGTGGTGTTTATTAGCAGATCCAAAACTCCTAACAGCATATCCAAATGCCCCTAACAGCTGTTCCATCACGACAATGATGGTGGTTCGATGACAGACCTGCGTGATGGGTGAGGGGGTGTTCGTGGTGTTGCGATTGATGGAGTCCACGAAGTGGATGGTGGCTAGTAGATATGATGTAGGATGAAGGTGGTGATGGATCTCGATGGTGGTGTAGGTATAACGGTGGTGGTAACAGGGTGGTAGCGGCCATGTCGTGGTGGGTCTAGTGTTTTGTCATTGTGGATGGTCTCGTGGAGATGGTGGTGCCACTGGTGATATGTAGCTGCTGGAGTGGCTCATCTAGGTAGAGATTGACGAGGCGGTGATGTAATAGTAGGATACTGGTGTTGAATGATGACGAGGTGAGGTGGTTATGGGGGTGGTTGACGGTAGACCTGATGATGGATGTGATGCCGTGTGAGGCGTCGGTCGGGAAGAAGTGGTAGTGGTGGTTTAGGTGGCGGTCGTACAGCAGCAGTGGCCGGCGGCTGGAGGTGGTTTTTGATGGCCGGAAAATATTTCCGGCGACCGGAATTTAATGGAGGCGCCGGATTATTATAAGAGAGTATGTGTGTGTAAACTTTAGGGTTAGGTTTGAGGGGAAATGAGGAGAAACCCTAATTTCAATATATATATATATATCCTAGTTAAGTTTTTGTAAAAACAAATGAAAGGTTTCTGATAATACAGGGACTAAGAATGTAATTTTTCTTATAACTTTTGTTAATATATGGTTCGGGACTCGTTTATTATAGCAAAAATTTGATTCATTCAACGAAGTTTGCGTCGCTCATTTCAAAATGATTTTTTTCATTAAAGTAGAGTGTTCACTCGATAATTTTCGTAATCGTTTGCATTTTTTTTATTTAAAATAATTACAAATTATCGGTTACCTCGAATAATTCGCGCTCAAAGAATATTTATAATTTCATTTGGATATTCTCGTTTTTAACGTACGTTATTAAATTTAAAACAAATATAATTACAATATTAAATAATTTAATAAATGTTTTATCAAATGTCTTTGAAAAAAAATTAAATATAAATTTAATTGTATCGCGTCAGTTCTTCAGATTTTTACGTAGTCTTTTACTATATGTAAGATAAACTCTCGTTTTCGAATCAAATAACTTTGATATCTCTCGAAAAAGAATTTCGATTATTAATAATATTAATTTATTATATTTAAAGTCTAGAAAATTCCCGGTTGTCACAGTACCTCCGTGTTATTTGGAGTTCGTCCTCGAACTCAATCATTGTTATCTAATTAAAAGTGTAGAGAAAGGGATTTTTGAGGTTCTACCCCAGTGTTATATCAAATATACTTAGATCTGCTCACAGATAATTCTGTCCGAACTTTTAAAATCGTGTTACCCACCAATAGTTACTTAGATAAGCAATAGGTATAAGTGGATCAACTTAAGCGGTTCTACATGTCAATCAGACAAATCGGTCGTCGTTCATAAAACGATAAAATTTGAAACGAAGGGTTTAGAAATGAAAAGAAAAAACGTTAGTTCTTAAAAGTCTCCAAGGGTTCACCACCACCATCCCATTACGTTCACGTCGATCAATATATATTCAGAAAAGATTCTCGTAACAATTCGCGAATCAAATGAAGCTTAAAGAATCACTCGTCAAAATGTCGTGATTATACGAGACAAGACGAAATACGATAAATTTGTATGGACGAATCCTGAGTCAAAAGAAATACACCCCAAACTGGAATACTAAATCAATACCATAAATATATAGGGTCACGTCGGATATCCTTAAGCCCACTCATTTATAATCACATATTTGCATACAAAAGCGTCCTAATCTATGCAAATATGTCATTATAAACTTATGATTCGGTGATTTATGATTTCTTAATTCAAACGCAAAGGCGTCCCAATCCATTTGAATAAAGACTTCATAAATCATCCTACTTAAGTGTCACCGGCAAAATACCCGATTTAGAATCGTTAAAATCTCTCAACGATATTATCCAAAATTACAAAAAGCAAAGAGTATGAGTTGAAAATAAGTCGTCTTCCATAAGTAGACGTTTCGAACGTACCAGATTGAAGAACATAAGTGTCGATAGGCGATAAAGCAGTCGTAGACGTATATTGAGTAAAGAAACTCACGGTTATAAGTAGGATAAGTATATAGTAGTCGGTTCTAGATAAGCAATTATCCAATCACAAAATTCTTTCTCATCCTCGAGGAAGACTCATCAAATATTAAGGTGAGTAATAACTTATCATAACCCAACCTCGAAACACACTCACAAAGAATGGCCCGGGTTTCGTTATTAATTATTACACATCTCAAACTTTCGATGACTCAGCTCGACTCTGAAAATACAACACAGTCTACATTAACACGTAATACTACGAGTCTTACCCACCCCCGAGGTAATTCATCAAAAATCACAGGTTGTGTAACGTCCCATACTTAATTCCATCTCGCACTCAATCAAACATGAGGCCCACTGAGGCATAGTTAAGTATTGTTACACCTCTCAACCTTTTTGAATGAATTAGCTCGAACTTGGATTACTCACGACCAATCATCAACCAAAATTCACATAATGTCTCAAGGTTTGTTATAAAAGAATTGTGGGACCATTGTGTAACTCACAATGCCCAATGAAAGTTCAAACGTTCATATATATAAATATATTATATGTCTAAGCGCACTAATCAAGCAATCGAACTCACGTAAACAAGTAATCACATGGCAGACAACAAAGCAATAACAAACATGTATTGCAAGTACTAATATAGCAGCGGAATAAGTATGATGTGATGAGTGTTACTACTAAATAAAACTGAGAGCCGGTTATAGTCTAGAATTACTAATGCAACCTAGTTCTCTATAACCAAGGCTCTGATACCAATCTGTCACACCCCCAAATTCACTGCAGCGGAAGACTTGCTTTGGGGACTTGTGACTTCATGAGTATTCGAGAGCTTGATCCGAGAACGACCTCTACATGCCAAAGACCACAAAGTAGACTCCAAATAATCCACATAGTCAAGAACCTGAAATACATGCTTAAAAATGTCAACATAAAGTTGGTGAGTTCATAAGTTTGTTTTAAAACGTTTATGAAAAATTAGAGTTTTACCGACCACTGCACCTTGCAGTAAAATATAAGAGTTTAAAAATCACAGATTCTGTTAAATAAACTTTCTTTGATAATTTCAAAGTTTATTAATAAAAACAAAGTTTATTGATAAAATAGAGTTTACTGATAAAAGCAGAGTTTACTGATAGTAAATATAGCTTACTGATAACAACAGAGTTTTCTAGAAATAAATAGAGTTTTCTGATAAAACAGAGTTCACAGATAATTGTTAGCGTATTCTGATAAAAACAAAGCTCACTGATAAATAATAAAGTTTTCCAATAGAATAAAATTGTTTAATGAATCACAAGATTTTCCAACCACTTAGTGACAATATAACAAATACAAAGTCACTAAATAAAATAAGGCATTTATTATTGTCTAAGCTCATGACACCGAAGCGTTAACAACACCGGTAGTATAATCATATAATGCAGCCCCTACGGATGCCTAACCCACGACATCCGTCCTCAGACTCAAATGAAACTGTGTCCGCTTGTCCTCTGTTGGACCAAGCCGGACAGGGGCGTCAACCCCGATAGATCTATCCATAACATTCGCGCTTTCGACCGGTCATCCGGTCTGAAATTAACGGTTCATGATCATGGGCCAAAGTAATTGGGTTAAAGTGGGACTTAGACCAATACATAAAAGAGATATGCACTTGTGTTCATTCTTGCAACCATTGTCTCTACCCGAGAACCAGTAAAAAGCAGTTAAAGTTTTGGGCTATGAAAATCACAATAGAAATTTTAGTATCAGCATTCATATGTATAACAATTAGAGGAGTTGACCACTCAGCACGTAACAATTAAACCAGTTTAAAGATAGTTTATGACCAACCAAGTAAGCTTAACATTAGCTTATGACAATCAAGTAATTTATAAACAGTTATAGACAACCAAACAAGTTTAATGTCAGTTTCTGACAACCAAGCAAGTTTATAAGTAGTTTATGACCAAGCATGTACCTCCCCCAAAGAGCAATTATAAAACATTTATAACTCAATTCAAAGCAAGAAAAGGTGGGGTATGAACTCACCTCGACGTAGTAGCGCGAATAATAGTGATGCTAATAATACGCTCCGCCCAAACGGGAATCGATACGGTTCGGTCATGGTGTTGTGGTTTAACTAATCGGCTAAATGCAATAACATTATTTGAGTTCCCGATACATATGTACATCAACGTGACCCGTTAATAAAATAGTTAAGTTCCAAATTATAATAGTTCGGCGGTTGGTTAAATAAAATAAATAACTTAGACAATATAGTTCGACACATTTAAAGAAAAATCACCACATAATTAATAATTGTCACTTTTATGTAAAAGTATAACTTTATCAATTTATCAATACAATAGTTACCATCTATTTTATCGTTTTACAAATATAATAGTATATATTTATTTTATCGGTTTACAAAATATAAAGGTATTTATTTGTTTTATCAGTTTATAAATTTAATAGTACTTATTTATTTTATTGGTTTACAAATATAATGATAGTTTGTAGCGAACAAAATCTAAAGTATAGAGTCTTATAGGAATTTTGACATGACATATTTGTTTATACAACGTTTTTCCATATTTAATAATTCTCAATATTTTCCATTTTCCAAACCATCTACGTCACACTAGTCGCGTTTTAACGTATATCCAACTAGAATAAATAAACTACTATTATTAAATAATAATCAAACACAACCTATGTGTTGTATGTCAAAAGCAAAACGCCCTGGGTAAGCTATTTAAACGCACATCTAAACGCCTAATTATATTTATAGTACTCGTAATAACGATAGTGTTCAACGTATTTATTTAACCAATAAATATATATACCACCATTTTAATCCGCTTTAATACTTAATAAAATTAGATATGTTATTAGCCGATCCTAAAACCACAACCAACCATGGATCATAATCGCGCCCGGTACTCTAAACCCTCGACATCACACGTCCGAGCACACTCGAAACAAATAATCAGCAACCAAACACCCTTGTATGACTTTCTGCAGTCCCAAACGCACCTCATACAGCTTTCTGCTAACCCCAAACGCCCCTTTACAGCCTACTGTTAACCCCAAACAGCCCCTTTCACCTTCGTTGTTAGTCCCAAACGCACCCTTATGGCACTTCTGCACTCCCAACACATCTCATGTGTGTTCTAAACAGCAACAAACATACCCTCGTGATGTTTTCAGTCGAACCAAACGCACCTCAAGTGTTTTCTGCCAAAACTAAACATCCATTGGTGGTGTTTTCTGCCTGAGCCAAACACCCCTGTGGTGATGTTATGTGAAAGCTAAGACGCACCTGTTGGTGCTGCTGCTATAGACGGACGCACCCTTGTAATCCTTGCTGTTAAACACAAACACCCTCCTGGTGACGTATTTGTCGAACCAAACGCCCCTGTGGTGTTTATTAGCAGATCCAAAACTCCTAACAGCATATCCAAATGCCCCTAACAGCTGTTCCATCACGACAATGATGGTGGTTCGATGACAGACCTGCGTGATGGGTGAGGGGGTGTTCGTGGTGTTGCGATTGATGGAGTCCACGAAGTGGATGGTGGCTAGTAGATATGATGTAGGATGAAGGTGGTGATGGATCTCGATGGTGGTGTAGGTATAACGGTGGTGGTAACAGGGTGGTAGCGGCCATGTCGTGGTGGGTCTAGTGTTTTGTCATTGTGGATGGTCTCGTGGAGATGGTGGTGCCACTGGTGATATGTAGCTGCTGGAGTGGCTCATCTAGGTAGAGATTGACGAGGCGGTGATGTAATAGTAGGATACTGGTGTTGAATGATGACGAGGTGAGGTGGTTATGGGGGTGGTTGACGGTAGACCTGATGATGGATGTGATGCCGTGTGAGGCGTCGGTCGGGAAGAAGTGGTAGTGGTGGTTTAGGTGGCGGTCGTACAGCAGCAGTGGCCGGCGGCTGGAGGTGGTTTTTGATGGCCGGAAAATATTTCCGGCGACCGGAATTTAATGGAGGCGCCGGATTATTATAAGAGAGTATGTGTGTGTAAACTTTAGGGTTAGGTTTGAGGGGAAATGAGGAGAAACCCTAATTTCAATATATATATATATCCTAGTTAAGTTTTTGTAAAAACAAATGAAAGGTTTCTGATAATACAGGGACTAAGAATGTAATTTTTCTTATAACTTTTGTTAATATATGGTTCGGGACTCGTTTATTATAGCAAAAATTTGATTCATTCAACGAAGTTTGCGTCGCTCATTTCAAAATGATTTTTTTCATTAAAGTAGAGTGTTCACTCGATAATTTTCGTAATCGTTTGCATTTTTTTTATTTAAAATAATTACAAATTATCGGTTACCTCGAATAATTCGCGCTCAAAGAATATTTATAATTTCATTTGGATATTCTCGTTTTTAACGTACGTTATTAAATTTAAAACAAATATAATTACAATATTAAATAATTTAATAAATGTTTTATCAAATGTCTTTGAAAAAAAATTAAATATAAATTTAATTGTATCGCGTCAGTTCTTCAGATTTTTACGTAGTCTTTTACTATATGTAAGATAAACTCTCGTTTTCGAATCAAATAACTTTGATATCTCTCGAAAAAGAATTTCGATTATTAATAATATTAATTTATTATATTTAAAGTCTAGAAAATTCCCGGTTGTCACAGATATAGCTATTGGCCCTTTGTCCTATAAATAGTGGACCTTTCTCAGATTTTCAATCCACCTCTTTTGCACACAAATTTCCAGATTCAAACATACTTCTTAAATCACTCAAATCCTTGATCATTTGATTGATTACTACTTGTTTAGAAGTGAATCTATCTCATCTATCCCTTCCTCTTAAGTGGAAAGAGAAGAACACTATCATTGTGAAGTGTTGAGTCCACCACCAAAGATCCTTTGAATATCAAATTTTATACATTTGTTGTTGTGTAATAGTTGTGAAGATCCAAGTAGTTGTGTCTATTTGGAAGTTGTGTATGTACTAAGTATAGTTGTGTAGATTGGTCCTAGCTACGATTAGGGCTCGACATTTAGCTTAGACTCGGAAATTGGTTAAGCGACGTGTACGGTTTTCTCCACCATAAGGAGCTTGTTGTGTAGTGAAATCTCGAGTAAGGAGTACTCGAGGAGTGGAGTAGGAACGAGGAGTGAGCTTCGTTGCCAAACCACTATAAATCCTTGGTGTTTGGTTTGATCTTTCTTTACCCTTAACTCTTTACATTCTTTATTCTTTGTGCATATACATTAGTTAGTATTAGTTTTATATTACACTATCATTGTTCATATTGTGCATAAGAAGATTTCACTTATTTCCTTAAGTCTAAGTTTTTTGAGAAAAAGGATTTTTTGAAAACCATCATTTAACAAGTAAATATAAGAAACTATTCAACCCCCCCCCCCCTTCTAGTTTCTACACATAGATAAGTTCTTAAGAACTTATTATAACAATTCGACCCTCTCAGCATCAAACTATTGTAACAAATCAATTTTAATAAAATATGGTGATAGAACTAAGTGGCAAAATGGTTCTACAACATTAGCTTGAAATCGAGTTATAAAGGATCATATCATAGCATCATTACTAATTATAGTCATATACCCATATAGTCACAAATAACTTAGCCAAGCATAGTAATCGAAGTAACAAATGGAAAAGAGTAAGAGAAAATCATACTTAGATTGAATGAATTCACGAGTACACAAGTGTCATGATTGTATCGCCTTTCCACAAATCGAAGAGTAAAATACTCTCGTTACAAGTATTTCCCAAAAGTGGAATATATTGAAATTTTGACTAAGAAGACTAAATATTCGGATTGCTGAGTATTAGAGAGAGTGAGTTGAGATTGATATCAAAATGAGAAGAAATGGCCTCTATTTATAGTGCAGTCTGAGGGTGAAAGTGCGCCACACTTCTCCAAATGTGCGCCACACATTGGAGGTGGTGGTTGTGCTTCGCACTTCTGATATTCTGAGCCGCACATTCGTGCGTCCAGAATGTTCTTCTCCTTTATTCTTTTATTACTGAAACTAAGGCCTCTTCTCTGCTTTTCTTCACTTTGAGCCTTCAACCTTTTACCTGCATATAAAACACAATATATTAAGTATCGAAAGTTCTTATTTATCATACAAAGTGACATAATAGCAAAGGATTAAATATGTATATTTTAGGTGTTATCAAATTCCTCCACACTTACCTATTGCTTTCCCCCAAGCAATCAAAACGAGAAAACAAGTTAGATTTATTCAAAAGCTTAAGTATATAAAGTATGATAGAAAAATGATTATGTTTCTAAGTAGGAAAGCAAACGACAAAATAATTTCAGCACCTCACATGGAATAGTGTTTAGATTTTAAGTTCACGCAAGTGTCACTCACAAGGGAAAATGTAAGATAACACTCAAAATAGCTCAGACATAAAATAGATAGCTACCATATGCTTGTACAAGACACGTAAACATAACTGTTGCGACGTGAGCACCAGATAAATTCTCAAAGAGGCAAAATGTGATAATGATGTGGGCTTTAGTAATAATATGCCTTGTCAAAGTCGTAGAACAAACTATACTAAAATACTTTATTTTTTTATTTTTTATTTTTTTATATATTTTTTTAAGAGAACATCATATATACATATGACTTGACAATGGTGAGGCATAACAAAAGGATATCGGCACGAAGGATAATATAGCATATAAGTACAAGTGCCTCAAATTTTAGCGAGCCAGTGTAGCTTGACTAAAATGATACATTGGGGATTTATTTTACCTCTTCTTAAAAATATCTATAAATTAACCTCGCTGCGGTTTAGTAAACGATTGTCAAGCACAAGTTCTGAAGCATACTAATTTATAGGCTTTCACACAAAATAGAGAAATATAAAGATCGGGGTTGCAGTTCCTTAGTGCCCAATATAAATTCAAACAACCTAATTTATCGGCTTTCACACAAAATGAGAAAAGAATTCAAGCATAGAAATAAAGTACTCCTCTTTGTCTCTAACTCATGAAGTTGGAATATTCGTTTTTCTCCAACTGCAATTAGATCGGGATTGCAGTTATTTACCAATATGCACGGTGTTCAATTTCAATCAGTAAATGACATGTCTTTCCATACAAAAGCTTGTATGGGGTGGTTCCAGTTGGTGTTTTGAATGAGGTACGAAAGGCCCATAGAGCATCTTCTATTTTTTAGACCAACAAGCAGGGTTGTTTTTTACGGTCTTTTCAAGTATTCGTTTTAGAGCTCTGTTAGTATTTTCAACTTGGCCACTCGTTTGAGGGTGGTAAGATGAGGAAAATCGGTGGTTAACTCTATATCTTTTCATGACTTTGTCTATGAGTTTGTTATATAAATGAGTTCCTCTGTCGCTTATCAGTGCTTTTGGAATTCCAAAGCGACAAAATAATTTCTTTAAGAATGCTATAGCAACTCTTGCGTCATTTTTTTGCAAGGCTTGAGCTTCGGCCCATTTTGATACATAGTCGACGGCGACTAAAATGTATTCACATTTATAGGATTTAGAAAATGGTCCCATGAAGTCGATACCCCACACGTCAAATATTTCATAGACTTGGATATTATTAAGAGGCGTTTCATCTTTTTTGGAAATGTTTCCAGTCATTTGATATGCTTCGAAAAGGTGAACTAAGGTATGAGCTTCATGAATGATTGTAGGCTAGTAAAAACCCGCGTTGAACACTTTTTTAGCAGTTGTTTTCGCAGCGTAATTTCCTCCGGTCGGTCCGTAGTGACATTCATCGAGAATTTTTCGTGATTCAGATCCGAAAATATAACGTCAGATCATTCTATAGGGACATACTTTGAATAGACGAGGGTCATCCCAAAAGTATTTCTTGAGTTCAGAAAATATTTTTTTATTTTGTTGGTACGTCATTTCCTTTCGTAAGATACCTACAGCCAAATAGTTTGTAAAGTCTGTGAACCATGGTGTATCACTACTATTTACTTGCATGATATGTTCGTCGGGAAAATAATCAATTTCATCATCTCTTGAATCAACATTAAGAATGCGAGATAAATGATCGGCTGCAACATTCTCTGCTCCTTTTTTATCTTTTATTTCTAGATCAAATTCTTGTAAAAGCAATATCCATCGTATGAGACGAGGTTTGGCGTCTTGCATTTTAAACAAGTATTTTAGAGCTGAGTGATCGGTGTAAACTATTGTTTTGGACAAAATAAGGTATGCTCGAAATTTGTCAAACGCATAAAACTACAGCCGTGAGTTCTTTTTCCGTGATGGTATAATTTTGTTGGGTTGCGTTTAGAGTTCTGCTAGCAAAATAGATGTGGTGAAATTGTTTTCCATCCTTTTGTCCAAGGACGACTCCAAGGGTATGTTCACTTGCATCACACACAAGCACAAATGGAAGGTTCCAATTAGGGCTTGCGATAATCAGTGTGCATGTAAGCTTTGCTTTGAGAGTTTCAAATGCTAGAAGGTATTCGTCATTGAAATTGAATATTCTTTCTTTTTCTAGAAGTTGGGTCAATGGTCTCTCAATTTGCGCGAAATCTTTAATAAATCGACGGTAAAAACCGACACGACCTAAAAAACTTATAATGCTATTAACATTAGTAGGTAGTGGGAGTTTTGAGATTACGTTTATTTTTTATGTGTCAACTTCTAAGCCGCACCAGACACTTTGTGTCAAAGCGCAATTCCTTCTTTGACCATGAAGTGACATTTTTTCCAGCTTAGCATAAGATTTTCTTCTTCACAACGTGTTAACATTTTGTCGAGATTAGTAAGACATATGACGAAAGAGTTTCCAAAGATGGAAAAATCATCCACTAAAACTTCGACGGATTCTTTGATCATATCGTGAAAAATAGCAATCATACACCTCTGAAAAGTAGTAGGTGCATTGCATAGGCCAAGGCATGCGCCTATACGTGTACGTTCTAAATGGAGAAATAAAAGTGGGTTTCTCTTGATCAATAGGGTTGATTGGGATTTGAAAGTATCTAGAAAAACCATCGAGGAAACAAAAGTATTCATTTCCTGTGAGTCTTTCTAACATTTGATCCATAAATGGCAAAGGAAAGTGATCCTTCGCGGTTGCTTCGTTTAATTTCCGATAGTCAATACAAACTCTCCGTCCGATGATGGTTCATGTTGCTACTAACTCGTTGTTTTTTTAGTTATTACAGTGATACCTCCCTTTTTAGGTACACGGTAGACAGGACTAACCCATGGGCTATCGGCGATTGGGTAGATTGTTCCATAATCGAGGAGTTTAGCTATTTCCTTTTTGACAACATCTTTCATGTTAGGATTTAGTCTCCGTTGTTTTTGCACGACTGGTTTCTTGTCATCCAAAAGTTGGATTTTGTGTTTACAAAATGATGGCCATATGCCAGGTATGTCTGAAGTTTTCCAAGCAAAAGCTTGTTTATGCTTCTTTAAAACTTTGACTAGATCGATTTTGTTTTCTTCTGAAAGTTGGGATGAGATAATTACAGGGAGTAATTTTTCTTCGTGAAGGAATTCATACTCCAAGTGTTCAGGAAGAGGTTTGAGTTCTAAATCCGTAGGAGGTTCTTCCATAGATTTCATAACTTTAAAATCGGTTTCAAAAGTTATGGTTTCAAAAGGTGTTTCTTTTTCTTCCTCAGGGGTTTCGATAGGTTTTTCGGTGTGAATGGCTATGAAGGCGTCAAAATCAGCAAAAAGTCTTTCTTCGAGGATTATTTTTCGGTAGAATAAAAAATTTTGCTTCCTTCATCAAGAAGAGCGTCGAAATCGGCTTCAACGACTTCGTCAATGACATCGATACTAAAGCAAGTATCTTCATTAGAATACGAGTGTTTCATTGCTTCGTCGATAGAAAAAGAAATTCTATCTTCTCCAACTCCAAGGTTGAGTTGTTTTTGCTTTACTTGAATTACAACATCTGTTGTATGCAAAAAGGGTCTACCAAGAATGAGTGGTTCTTTACTATCTTCTTCCATTTCTAGAATTACAAAGTCGATTGGAAAAATAAATTTTCCGACTTCTACGAGCATGTTATGTGCTATACCCATAAGGTATTGAAAAGATCGTTCCGCAAGGCGAACGCTCATTTTTATGGGTTTGAGAATATCTTTTGAAACTTTTGCATAAAAAGAGTATGGCATAAGGTTGATGCTAGCGCCAAGATCGGCTAAGGCGTTGCACGAGTATGAGTGATGGAACATGGAATAAGAAAACTTCAAGGATCTCCCAGTTTTGGTGGTACTTTGTTTTGAACAATGACAGAGCATTCATCATTAAGAAAAGCTAAAGAAATATCTTCAAACTTATGCTTGTTTCTAATAAGCTCTTTAAGAAATTTTCCATAATTTGGTATTCCAGACAGAACATCGACTAAAGGAATATTTATTCGAACTTCTTGGATTAAGTCGATGAATTTTCCATACTTAGCTTGCATCTTTTGCTTGCGTAAGCGTTGTGGGTATGGTACTTTTTGTTTGTACGGTTTTGGTGTTGGGTTTGGTGTAATGTCTTCAGTGGTGTTGGTTTTTGTTGGTTGTGGTTCGTCTTCCTCATCATCACTGAATGAGTTTTCGATGGGTATATCTTGGGTTGGTTTTGAAGGTGATTCGTAAGATAAACCACTCTGTGTGAATACTACATTCACATGCTCGTTAGCTTGCGGTGGTTGGTATTTGTTGTTGTTCTTTGGGTTAAGGTTGGTGTTTCTTGGTAAAGAACCAGAAGCATGGTTTGATTGTTTGTCCGTAAAGTGATCAAACTTAGCTTAAAGGTTTTGAATGGAAGCTTGGTGGTTTTTTGAAGTCTTGAATTTTATTTTGAGATCAATGAATGTATCTAGCACGAAAAGGTTGGTTTTCCTTTGAGATTCAATGAAGTTGTCGAGTTTGGTTTTGAGATTAGGTTTGTCTTTGGTTTGAGTGGGTTTCTTTTCGTCTCGATTGTAGCTTGGTCTATAGTTTGATCTCCAATTATCGCGATCACGATTGTGATAATGGTTATAGAAACAAGTTCGACGAAAGGTGTTCATAAAATTGGCTTCTTCTTCTTTCGTCATAGGTGTATCATCGTCATCACATTCAGAAGAAGGACTGTTTCCTCCATAATGGTTACATGATTCACGAGATTTGTTTTTCATCTCTTTATATTGAGTATCGATTTTAAGAGACATGGCGTCCATGCGAGCCATAATTTTTCAGTGTCAGTTGGGTTGTTGCTTTCTTTGACAAAAGCTATGGTTTTTCGAGGGTTTTTGGTTTTGTGGTTTTTCGACCAATCAAGCTTGAGTAAGACTTCGTCATCTAAAAGTTGATAAGCTTGGTTCGAGGTTTTATAGAGGAAAATACCGCCCGTTGCGGCGTTCAAGGCATCTTGGGTAGTATCATCAAGACCATGATAGAAAATCTTGATTACACTTTCTTTCTTAAGTCCATGAACATGGCATTTTCTGAGGAGTTCTTTCATTCTTAACCATGCGTTAGTGAGTGTTTCTCGATCTTGTTGAGAAAAGCTTCGGATTTCTCCGAGGATTTTTTCAAATAGGGCAGGAGGAAAGAATCGATTAATGAAAGCAGTTCTAAGACCTTCCCATTTTCGAATGTTTACTTCGTTAAGTTCATCTAGCCATGACTTGGCTTCTCCAGTTAGAGATGATGGAAAAATCATGAGTTGTATGGCTTCAGCTTGTCCTTTGCCATAGTTGAACATTTTGCAAATTCAGTTGAATTCATGGATGTGTTTGTGAGGATCGGTATTGATTCGACCATCGAATTACTTGTTTTTGACAAGTGTCAAATGGTTTCATTTGATAGCAAATTTGTTTGCAACTTCAGATAAAACGATTGAGGAGCCAAGATTTGGTACGACAACTATTTCGGCTGACCACATAGGTTCATCATTTATGTCCGACATTGGATTGTAACGTTCGATGAGTCTAGTAAAGAATAGGAATTGAGAAAGGTTACCAAATGGTTGGTTGACTATTCAACGGTTTTGAGGTTGTTCGTGTCTCCTTTCTAAAGATACACGACGATGGTGTCGACGTAACCTACGGTTAAGGGTACGTTCAGGTTCAGATAATGGTGAACGGGTGTGCATCCAACAATGATTTGGTGTAACAGATGGAATGTGCGGCGTACTTAACTAAAAGTACGGCGTACTTTGGAACGCTATATGAAGTGCGACCACTTTTTGGTTTGTGCGGCGTACTTTATGTACTGACATAATTTTGTTGTTTGTTTATGATGAGAATGGTTCAATCTTTGATGATTATGAAAGGTTTGGTTACAAAACAAGATTGTAACTCCCCGGCAAGCGGCGCCAAAAACTTGATGTTGCGTTTTACAAGTCTTAGTTTATAACAAGGATTAGACAAAAAAAAGGGACTAAAACACAAACACGGGCAAGTATACCCTTTTGTTGATAGTATAGTTTTGTAGTGGTAAGCCAGGATCGTTCATGAGGATTTAGTTTCGCTTTGGTAAACAAAATAATAATCGAAGGTATAAATGATTGATTTGAATAATAATAACAAAACATGACTAATATGGGATAGTTTCTATAATGTCGTGATGATGATAATAATGATCGAGATATGATTAGGTAGGTAAAGTGAGATAATCCTTTTTGTCATAATGGCGTTTTCATAATTCACTTGGTTTGATTCAAGACCTATGTCTTATTAAGCGACTAAGCTTAAAACAAGTTTCCAACTAGTTCAATACTTTATCAAAAAATCTAAGCGGATCTTTCCAACCAAAGATTCAAAACCATAGACAAGTTCTTAAAAACTTATTATAACAATTCGACCCTCTCGACATCAAACTATTGTAATAAATCAATTTTGATAAAATATGGTGATAGAACTAAGTGGCAAAGTGGTTCTACAACATTAGCTTGAAATCGAGTTATAAAGGATCATATCATAGCATAATCACTAGTTATAGTCACATACCCATACAGTCACAAATAACTTAGCCTAGCATAGTAATCAAAGTAACAAATGGAAAAGAGTAAGAGAACATCATACTTAGATGGAATGAATTGACGAGTACACAAGCGTCATGATTGTATCGCCTTTCCAAAAATCGAAGAGATAAATACTCTCGTGACAAGTATTTCTCAAAAGTGGAATATACTAAAATTTTGACTAAGAAGACTAAATACTTGGATTGTTGAGTATTAGAGAGAGTGAGTTGAGATTGGTATCAAAATGAGAAGAAATGGCCTCTAATTATAATGCAGTCTGAGGGTGAAAGTGCGCCGCACTTCTCTAAATTTGCGCCGCACATTGGAGGTGGTGGTTGTACGCCGCACTTCTAATATTCTGCGCCGCACATTCGTGCGTCCAGAATGTTCTTCTCCTTTATTATATTATTATTGCAACTAAGGCCTCTTCTTTGCTTTTCTTTACTTTGAGCTTTCAACCTTTTACCTGCATATCAAACGCAATGTATTAAGTATCGAAAGTTCTTATTTATAATACAAAGTGACATAATATCAACGGATTAAATATGTATATTTTGGGTGTTATCATGCATCAAGGCAACTTAAACCTAATGAAAAGAATTATACTAACCAGGATCTAGAATTAGGAGCGATTGATATTTGCTCTTAAAATCTGGAGATATTACCTCCATGGTACGCAGTGTGTACTATTTACTGATCACTAGAGTCTTTAATATATTCTTCATCAGAAAAATTAAATATGAGACAACGACATTGGCTAGAATTACTTGCTGATTACGATTGTGAAGTTCGTTATCATCCAAGAGAAGCCAATGTAGTAGCTGATGCTTTGAGTAGAAGAAGCGTATTAAGACGTTACGAGTTAGATCTTTAATGATAACTCTTTACCCGAAACTACCTACCCAAATTCTCGAAGCCAAAGAAGAAGAACTTAAATTGGAGAATGTAGAAGCTGAGAAGTTACAAGGAATGAACAAAGAATTTGAATATTATTATCATCTCGCTGTCTCTTATCTTAGACAACTTCGTAATCTATTCTAGATGAGCTTCCAATTTCATTTGTTAAACAATGAAATATATTTTCAAAGAAAAAAGCATTCCTTGATTCCATTACTGTGTTCTTTTGTATATCTGGATTTTACGAATCATGTACAATGAAAAGATAAGCACTGCTATTCTTAGCATATCTAAAGAATATACAATCCACAGATTTAGTTCCAATCTTTTGGGCCTTAGGTGTCGACACGGCTACCTTGTCTAGACACCCTCACACTCGTAAGTACTGGTATGATGGTTTTCTTCCCATCCATAGTTCATATAGGGTTTCCTTTTTATCCTTACGAGGTATCTTATTTAAAAGATAAGTAGCCCTTAGAATGGCTTCCCTCCAATGTCCTTGCTCAAACCAGAACTTATCAACATGGCGTTAATCATTTTTTCAAGGTACGGTTCTTCCTTTCGTCAATATCGCTTTGCTAAGGTGAATAAGGAGCAACGAACTCGTGTCTGGTTCCATGTTTCGCACATAGATAAAAAAAAAGGAGACACATATTCACCTCATCTATCACTTCGTTCAACCTTGATTTTCCTACCAAGTTGATTCTCAACTTTGGTTTTTATAGAACGAATTTGTCTATAACTTCATCTTTACATTCATCACGTAAACATAGCAATACTTTGTACAATCATCAATAAACCTAATAAATTACTTATTGCCACCTTTTGTGGGTAGTGATTTCAAATCACATATGTATGTGTGTATGTTACCAAGTGGTTTGGTTTTTCGTTCAACCGATTTGAAAGATGATTTTGTAAGTTTCCCTTCGACACAAGTTTCACACTTATAATTTGATTCAATATGAAAATTAGCTATAGTATTAAAGTTAATCAAATGACGCATTGATTTAAAATTAACATGTCCAAGACGTTCATATAACACATTAGAAGACCCAATCAAGTAAGTAAAAGAATTCATTTCATTGATACCATTCTTAATAACCATTACATTGAGCTTAAACATACCATTCAGGACATACGCCTTACCAACATACATTTGATTCTTAAAAAAACCAACTTTATCAGACTAAAAAACAAGACAAAAACCAAACTTATTCTATAACCAACCAGGCACAAGATTCTTGCAGATCTCCAGAACATATAAGACATTAGTCAACTTGAGCTCTTTCTCGAATTTCATCTTCAAAATAACATCTCTTTCGGCCTTGATATCAGCAGTTGCAGAGTTTCCCATGTACAGTTTCTCTCCATTGTCAACCGCTATGAAAGAGTGAAACATACTATATATTGTCAACACAACATGACAGGTTGCCGTTGTATCAACCTACCAATCACTGTTATTAGAACCTACTAGTTTAACTTAAGAGATCATAGCAATGACATCAGACACCATAAACATCTTGTCCGCATTATCATTCACCATATTAACATCACGTTGAGTCACCCGCTTCGACATCTTGTAGTTAGCAGCATGATGACCTGGCTTGTTACAGTTGAAGCAATTTCCTTGGAACTTCTGCTTCACAATTCCATCTTTAGGAGTAAAGTACTCAGACTTCCCTTTTCTCTTCTTGTCATTCTTCCCTTTGCATATTATTTTACCTTTAGACTTTGAAGAAGACGGACCATGCTCAACCATATTCGCGTTGGCGGATTCAGGTGTATAAGTGTTTTATAGACAGCTTGTTGGCCTCTTCAATAAGAAGACGAACAACCTAGTCTTCAACACTCATCTCTTTTCGGTTATGCTTCAAGTAGTTTTTCCCATCTTGGAGCTAACTTTTCAATAATAGCAGCTGCTTGAAATTTTTCACTCAAGGTCATACCCTCGGGATGAATGTCGTGTAACAAAACCTGCATATCTTGTGTAGAAAAGTAAATCTTGCTTATGTTTTTAGAGAGAGAAAGAGATGGTGGATTTCACACTTTTTAGAGAGAGAAAGTTAAGAGAACTATGTGTAAATTATGAAACCACACACCCTCTCCATCAAAGGAGAGGGTTTATATACCCAAGCCTTGTGATGGACTTGGGCTTACAATGTTGGGTCGGCCTACACATGTTGTAGGCTAGGCTTGACTTTGTTTGTTTAATAGAGATATCTAGACTACGAGCTACTACTTAATATATTGTCGGAGTGACCGAATCTTCCTAAATATGTAAAAACGTATTTCCAACAATCTCTCCCTAAGGGAGGACACTCCAAACAAGGGCGTTACCCGAGTTACAATAATGAAATAAACCTAGCATACTATGCTTGTCTTGAGCTCGTAGTCTTCGTCTTTCTTTTCTTTTTTTCTTTTCTGGTGAACATGCTGATGTGATCTTTGATATCAATCTTTAGCATCAATCTCTTGTCTTGATCTCGTGCATCCATCACTTGTGATCTTCGCCTCTTCGTGACACCATGTCCCACATACTTATACCTTCGTAATTCTTGAAAGCTTCAGAGTTCGATACAGCAGAAGACTTAACTTTTAGGCTTTCTTGAATTTGATGAGGTATTAAGTGCATAAAGTATAAGCATGCGGGGACGACTTCTTCTTGGATCCCGCAATGCCACTGTCTTCAAATGCCGCATCATAAGTAGACACGAACTAAATGGCTTTGAACATTTCATTCTAATTCGGTAGCATTTTACCTCCGGTCGGTGAAGACCGTTGGACGATATTAGATATCGTTCCCGTGACGGATAGTTTCAATTAAGTAACTTCCTGACAGGATTTCGCAGGTAAACCCGTTCTCTTTATTCGACCGTCCAAAGCTGACTGCGAACATAAAGAGTGAATCATTTGGATAATAATATCCGCATGATTTGAAGCCGTCAATTCATGTTCCTGGAACAAGTGAAATTCAATTAAGAACCGCACCATCGTTGCTTTCCAGTTGTCACGAGCTTGATTCGTATAGAATCTTACAAGTTACCTACCAAGTGCTGTTTGAGGTTAACACTAGAAGGATTTCCACTCATCACTGTGAACACTAAGGTATCACTCTGAGTGTTCTGGCAAGATCACTAAGATATTGCGTAGAGGCCTGGAACGTGTTTAAATTCAGTTAAGAATTAAACAGCTGTTGCTTTCCAGTTATCACAAGTTTGATTCTTAAAGAATCGCACAAGTCACCTACCATGAGCTTTTTGATGTTCGCTCAAGAAGGATTTCCATCTTCATTGTAAATACTTTCGTATTACCCAGATGTTCAGGCAAGACCATGAAGATTTTGCGTAGGACTCTTAAGATCTTTCTTACTTTTCACGGTGTGTGAAGAAGCAAGGAAATATGAAAGTGTGTCCTAATGAGATATTTGATGATCTCAAATGGCTCTAGACTCGATCGTGCATTTTGGATTTTAGTGATCGGAGGATGGAGAGGAGTGCCACCATTTCAATACCAATTTATTCGGAGTGAATAAATCAATAGATAACGTGTTGTCTCCGTGTGATTAAAACAAATATCTTTTAAGAGATATATGAGTTAGCTGGGATGGGTTGTGCATTGCATCACTGGGTCCATGATGTCTATCTTCAATATCGAGCATCATTAAAATGATCTCAATAGCATATGTGTTGACCCGGTTTTTGCCTAAAGTTGTAAGGAGGGCTTTTTTCTTTACACCCTTTATCTTTACAATTCTTTTTCATTCTTCAACCCCTTCAATGCTTACCAATACGTCATAACTAGCACCTTGTTGTGATTGTTTCAGTGCTAACTTAAGTACTTGGTCGGCATTCAGCTACGTTCATAATCTTTCTCCATCTTTCCTAAGGACTACTATTTCTAGCTATGGAATGTCCTTGGGAAGATTCCTCCGGTTCTAGAAGAATCATTGGACTTAACCTATCCTACCCTCCTTATGTCACCACAATCTTCATCGTCGTGAAATAAATGGGTTTTGGGTAAGTATATGTCACCATGAAAATCCATTTTTGATATGCAAATCCATTTTGCTCCCCCTTAGCATATGCCACGATATTCGAAAACATTTCGCACATGTCGGGATGAGCCAACACATTAAGTCAAACCGTTTGTGATAATATCCCATATTAAATCACATTTTCTCCCCCATATTAAAAATATTAACCGAATCGATGTTTTTAATATCAATTGATTTAATGAAGTTTTAACAAAGTTTTTGGGAAGAAAAATGCAAGTCCGATTTATCTTCATGATACCAAATGTATGAGATATGATATCGATTTGTAACATGATCACATATTCACCATATTAGAAAAAAAATTGACAAGGTTGGACCTGATAGATGAGAACATCATATGATAAGATCAAATGGTTCTTGTCAGCATATATTGGTCGCCTCGTCACGTCTGAAGTCATCTCTTGACACCACGTGTACGATTGGTATGGTTGTCTTGACACCAGTTTGTGAGCTTGGCACGTTCGGCATCGAAGATTCTGAATGCTTGACAATTGCTCCCCCTCAATTGTTGACCCGTGTTCTATTGAAAGAGTTGTAGTCGTCGGTTGAGTAGTCGCATCGTCGAGTATGTAGATACCAATTGTAAATTGCTACGGTTGGTGGAGATGATAACTTCATAAAAACAAGATTTCTCTTATTTTAACAAATAAATACACTGACACGTACAGATATTCGTGTTAGATTGTGTTATTCCGTAAACACAATCCCTTACATGGTTATAAAGTAAACCATGCCCGAGAAAATTAATTCCCGTTGTTGAGTCAAAGCTTTCCGGTGAAATGCTTGACTTGAATAAGAAAATCGGGTTACTATCTGAAATAATAGCAAACCATTTTGAGCATGTTTTAAAAGTTTGAACTTCGGCTCGAACTTTATTTACAACCCCGTGTCATTATTGAATGACATTTCTAGTATCGTAAATATTATCGATTCCAGAAGACATGCTCTTTTTATCAAAACATTTTTGAACACACAATTTTGAAAGATTTAGAAAAACCTTTTGAGAAATTCTCGAAAAATGGTGTTCAAAGTTTTGAAAACCAATTACTTGAGGTTAAGATGTTGAATATCTTACAAAACGAGCTCAAGTCCGAGAAGTTGTAAACTTCCCGTTGTTAAGGATAAGTTTATCATCGGCGATAAACTTTCCTTTTAACTGAAGAACGAGTCCTAAGTTGACATTTACTTAGAAGTCGTTTTCATGAGCTTGAAAAACTTTGAGTTTTTTAACGTAAAGCTCATGACCGAGAAAGGTGAATTTCTCATTATGAGGAAAAGTTCTCTTATTTAAAAGATTCACTTTCCTTTCTGAGCTTAAAACCTGGAATGTTTTAATACAAGCTCATGACCGAGAAAATTTAATTTCCCGTTACGAGGATAAGCTATCTTTAAAGATAAGCTTTCCTAAAATTGAAGTTCGAGTTACAGTCTGATATTTAACTGTAAGTCATTGTGCATGAGCTTAAAAAACTTCGAATGTTTTTAACATAAGCTCATGCCCGAGGAAAATTAATTTCTCGTTGTGAGGATAAGTTTATTATCGGTGATAGACTTTCCTTTCTCTGAAGATCGGGTCATCGTCTGATATTAAACCATGAACCATTTTTACACGAGCTTAAAACCATTGAATAGTTTTAAAGTAAGCTCGTGTCCGAGAAAATTGAATTTCTCGGTTTTGAGGATAAGTTTATCATCGGCGATAAACTTTCCTTTATTTGAAAATCGGGTCATCATCTGATATTTAATGATGAACCATATACACAAGCTTAAAACCTTTGAATGGTTTTAGGATAAGCTCGTGTCCAAGAAAACTTAATTTCTCGTTAAGAGGGTAAGTTATCATTGCGTAGATAAACTTCCCTGTCTCTGAAGTTCGGGTCATCGTCTGTCATTTAACGAGGAGCCATTTACACGAGCTTAAAACCTTTGAATAGTTTAAATGTAAGCTCGTGTCCGAGAAAATTTAATTTCTCGTTTTGAGGGTAAGTTATCGTTGACGAGATAAACTTCCCTTTCTCTGATGAACGGGTCACGGACTGTGATTTGAATGTAAGCCTTTGTGCATGAGCTTAAAAACTTGGAATGTTTTTTATATAAGCTCATGCCCGAGAAAAATTAATTTATCGTTGTAAGGATAAGCTTATCATCGACGATAAACTTTCCTTTCTTTGAGGATCGAGTTACAGTCTGTGATGTGACTGTAAGTCCTGCTTAAGCTTAACCATGAATCCCCTGAGACACATGTTTCTCCGATATCTGCTTCTTCAGCAACCAAACTCTAAGTGTCCTTAATTGAATGGTATATAATGATTGGACCGCTTCGTTCTTTTGGAACATCCTCTTTGGTACCTGCATTCTCATTAGGAGTTTGCATGCTTTGATATGGGTTAGCGATATCTATCTTAGAAGCAAGTGGGGGTTCACAATTTTCTTTTCTTGTGCTAGAGGTGACCTGAGGAGATGATTCACTTGTCTTAGCTGGCAAACGTTTCCTTTTATAGAAAACCTTAAGTTCAGGCTTAAGTGATATATCCTCCTTTTCAATTTCCTCCCTAGTAGTCTTAGTAGAATCAGAGACTATCCTAGTTAAAGGGCACTCATTTCCTACAAGAGTGAAAGTTCTACCAGTGGGTCGCCACATTTTACCAATGGGTTTGATTTTAGCTACCCACTGGGATTTAAGTCTAGCACAGGAGTTCACCTCATTAAGTAATTTCTTGATACAAGAATCATGATTGGCTTTAAAGACACATTTCCTACATGTTTTACAAGTAGCATATTTAATGTCCGAGTAAGATTTAGAATTACTAGATGATTGGTTGATGCTCCTCGGAAGTGACATGCTACGGTTAGTAGTGTTGGGTAAACTAGAAGGCATCTGACTAGGTTTAAAATTCCTATCTCTTACTTGTGTCTTCTGAATAGCTTCCCTCAGACCAAATTTATGGCGAACATCATTTGAACTAGTTCGAGACGTGTTCTCTAGACTATGTCTTGGGAGGCTAGATGCAATCATGTGATTAGGTCTTGCAAAAGCTGTTTTAGTCACATTGGGCCTAGATAGTGGAGTGACTGGTCTAGAAAGATGAACCATATCAACTTGGGAGGCAAACCGCTGTCTCGAGGATTTTGGTCGCTCAGATCTAAATGCAGTCGGTTGTCTAACAGACTGAATTTGAGGCGGTTTCCCCAAGATTGATGGTTTTTCAAGCTTAGTATCCACACTAGATCCTTTAGTTTTTCTCAATTCGTTTTTCAACGAAGCTATAGCAAAGACCTTTTCTTGTACTTGAGCCTTTAAAGTCTCATTCTCTTTGAGCAATTCATCTTGGGATGCCAACTTAGATTCAAGCGACTTAATTTGTCTCACAAAATTATCTTTTTCAGCTTTAGAATCTTTAATTTTTTGATTTAATTTTCTTTCAAGAACAACGTTTGAATTTTCAAGTTTTTCAAAATACTTTTCAAACTTATCCGTTTTCTTCGAAAATTCAATTTTGGCATTCTCAAGAGCTTTAGATTGCTGAGCTAAAATCGTTTCAAGCTCTTTAATCTTGGAATCAGAATCGGTTAGAGAAGCAGTCATAAAGCATTTATCATGATGAACTATAGCATTCTGAACAATTTCTCCCCTATTTTGACTCACATCGGATGAATCTGAAGTGGTAGAACTATCACCCTTTTCCATCCCATGTTTGTCATAATTAGGTTCGGAATGCGCAACATGCGGTAGTTCATCGGCATAGACATCATATACCATATTCCTTTGTACCGTATTTGTAGACTCTTCGTCAGATACGGGTATGGTGTCATCAATCCCTGACATGCTGCTTGTATCATGCTTTCCTCCCGAATGCTTGCTCTTGCAAACTTTAGGCTCCAAGTTGTCAACCGTATGATCATTCTCCTCTTGCATCTGCATCGTAGATCTTGCACTCCATTATTATACGTTTGCTGAAGTCGGGATCTTTCATAAATTGAAGACGAGACCGATGTCATGAATTTCAACAGTGTACCACAGAACTCTTGAACCTCCGTATGTGTGTATTGAAGAAATGACTGACATATCCCTGAATTTTCAGACTTAACAATGTTGAATTGGAAGAAGTGCGTAAGCTGTGTCACTAGAGCTTTATAGGCAGATACTGATTCAGAGTGATTAAAGTCTTCTTTGTGAAGTTGCTCAGCTAGTTGGTTCAAGTTGAGGAATATTGAGTCGATGAATGTATAACGATCTTGACCAAAGAGTGTCACAAATTCACTTCCTCCTTGAAACCAAGAAATGGTCACTAGATGAGACTGGAGTAGTCCAAAGAACGTAATACCACTTTCTCTAGCTGTGTTTTGCATGAGATGCAAGTCTCCCTCTTGAGATGTCGAATTCGACGAATCCATTGAAAATCGATGATAAACGAACAATGAAAGAAAGTAAATGTATTTGTTGTTGTGTGTTAAAGACCGAGAAATAATGTTAAAATCCCCTAAATTATGTCCTCGATAAACCAAAAAATTCCAAGACGAAATTACACACGATTTAAAAATTTTCAAAAACACGTTTTTGAAAAACTGTTGGATCGTACTCAGATCGCACTCGTGGATCGCACCCTACGATCGTATTCAGATCGCACTCCTTGATCGTACCCAACGATCGTACTCTGATCGCAACGAGTGATCGCACTCACTATGATCGTACCCAACGATCGTGCTCTGATCGCAACGAGTGATTGCACTCACTATGATCGTACTCAGATCGGACTCCCAGATCGTATTGTGATCGTACTCCCCTATCCTAGTCAGTGATCGAATTCTGATCGTAGCCTTCATCGTACTAAGCTATCGTATTGAAGAGATCGCTCTCTGATCGGATTGATGGATCGTACTAAGGATCGTAGTGAGCTATCGAAGTCAAGATCGTAACTTGGATCGTACTAATGATCGCAGTTAGATCGTAACAACAGATCGTGACGATGGATCGCAAGTAGAAACCCCCAGGGTTTATGCAAACACAAAGTCAGATCGTACTGGATACCAACTTACCTGTTTTCTCGGACAGTACACGAACACAAACAATTCAATATTCTAAGCCAAAAAATGAATCAAACAACCAAAAATTTTGTGTTTTAACCCAAATAACAATACCAAATCACAATAACAAGTAATAAGATGAAGTAAATCAAGATTAACCAATAAAAACACAAAAAAAAAATTGGTTCGTGTGAAAATAGATCAAAAATGGCGAGAGAATCAAGAACACAAACACAAGAACTAAACAATCATCCCATGGCTCTTGATACCATTTGTAGAAAAGTAAATCTTGCTTATGTTTTTAGAGAGAGAAAGAGATGGTGGATTTCACACTTTTTAGAGAGAGAAAGTTAAGAGAACTATGTGTAAATTATGAAACCACACACCCTCTCCATCAAAGGAGAGGGTTTATATACCCAAGCCTTGTGATGGGCTTGGGCTTACAATGTTGGGCCGGCCTACACATGTTGTAGGCTAGGCTTGACTTTGTTTGTTTAATAGAGATATCTAGACTACGAGCTACTACTTGATATATTGTAGGAGTGACCGAATCTTCCTAAATACGTAAAAACGTATTTCCAACATCTTGAACCTGAGTTATCACATTCTTTGAATCAACCATATTCTAATCCAAAAAGCGAGCTAACACGAACTTCTTTGTACCAACATCCTCAGTTTTGTACTTGCGTTCCAACGACTCCTATAATTCTTTAGCAATCGCGGTTTTGTAGTACACATTGTTCAAGGAATCCACCACACCATTCAGAATATAATTATGGCACAAGAAGTATGAATGTTTCCATGCTTCAACAACTTGCACACGTTGTTGATTAGTTGGTTGACCTTCCTGAGGACGTTCCACCTAATGTACACTTTATTTTAAGAACTTCACAGAGTTCAAAGTCGTGAGATAGAAGAACATCTTCTGCCGCCACCTCTTAAAATTCTGTCCATTGAATTTTTCTGGTTATTCAGCATGATTAGCAATTATGTGGGTAACTGGCGCACCATTACATTCACAGTAGTAGTCGCAAGAGTTTCAGGAGTACCGTTAGTCATCCAGAAAGATTAGACAAGATCAAGCACAAACAGTTAAATAAATTGTTATAAAATGAGTATCTAAGAAATTCAATCGTGATTTCTATTGCTTGTACCGGATCTACTTCAAAGAAACTCAATCTTAATTTTATTGAATTAGATATAATAATTAAATATATCAGTTTAATAGAATCTCAATCTTGGTTTCAATATAAACTAATTAGAACAACTTCTTAAAAAGCGTTAGAGATCTGTTAATTAAAATCTGTAAAATTAAAATAGATTTCCAGTGAAACTCAATCCTGACTTCGACAGAAACGGTTTATAAATAAATCTAATAATAATATTAATCCGATTTAATAAACATTTAAATTATGTAACAAATAACATGTTTTAAAATTTTAGGGAAAAATGAATTGAATTACAACAATTAAATTAACAGAAAATTAATCAACATAAACTAAATAATAAAATTAAACGAAAGCAGTAAATATCTAGAGACGAGGCTCGTGTTGAACACGATTCCCTTAAAACAGATTCGTCGTCTGTTTCCCACGGTACAACGTCAGTTGTTGTATACCCGTACTAGACAAACTTTCCGGAAAGATCACGGAAGCCTTGGATGTTTTTTATCGATCGACTGCTGGAACTATTTTAGTAATGGAGCTATGTTTTTCTGTTAGACTTACTTCTTGGTAAGCTGGCGCCTTTCACGTGAGTTGGACTAGATATACATCATTTACTAAACGCAGGGACTTATTATGTAAAGGTTGTATAGTCTAAGTAAGTTAGGCCTATAAATACCCCCATGACTCTCCATGGGGGGGTGGAAGTTTAGTTTATTTTTCCCTGTTTTCATTTCCGGTACCAGTATTCTCAGCCCTTGCAGCCATAATGTTTCCCATCTGGTTACCAACCGCGGGCACAACTATTAACCTATTCTGATTACCCGCATTCGGAGCACCCGGATTTTGACCACGGTTTTGACCATACTGATTTCCTGCATTGCCAACGGTCTGCCCAGCATTCTGACCATATTGTTGAAACTGAGTCCCCGTGTTTCCAGCAACTACCAATTGGTGATCTTGATTCGCATTCATGAAAGGTTGAGCAATCTGCCTATTTCTAGTGTTCGAGGAGATTCTCTGATTGTTGTTGGTGGGGTTAATGGTGAATTTGAATGCCTTTGCAAGTAGGGCAAGACCAGTATTAATAGCATGTATAGGATTGGTGATGTCATCAAAACAGGCAATGGGTTGTTGTAAGTAATTCATAGCAGCAGGAGGTTGATATCCATAAGCAATGAGTTTTTGTTATTGTTGTTATTGTGGCATGAAGTTACTTGATGAGGGTTGATGGTAGGGTACCATGGGATATGACATAGATGATGGAGATTTTGCCATAAATGCCAATGGATCTTGTGTCTTGGCACGTCTTTCTGCCCTAACTTCATTAGCTTCATCTTGATCCATCTTCAAATAGTAATATACTTGAGTGTAGTCCACGACATGAAGATCCTTGGTTTGATTGACAAGAGTGACATATCGTGACCATTCAGAAGGAAGAGTATCAAGAAACTTGATGTTGGCAGCAATTTGTGCAGGTTCATGTTTGTTTCTTCTAAGATGATTCACGAGGGTTGAAAACCGATGATAATAAGGTTCAATTTGTTCCCCTTCAGTAGACGTAAATTTCTCCCATTCACGAAGCAACTTAGTTTCCTTTTCTTGTAAACCAATTTCACTACCCTTCATCATTTTCTGAATCCTAAGCCATATCTCGTGTGCGGTTTCACAACTATCGACAGCAGCATAAACATCTTCAGGAAGTCCCATAAGAATGACTTGAATTGCTTGATCATCAGCGTCGAGTTGTTTGGATTCAGATTCAGTTAATTCTTCATCCGTTTGCTCATGACTAGAGTCAGCCACTGGGTTAGCATTCGTAGGGTCGCCAGGCACAATAATTGTTCTTCTAACATACGGACCCTTTTGAATCGAGTTAACAATCAACTTTCCCAGAGGTTTACATTTTGCATAACGAAGGAGACGACTAGCCCATGTAGTGTAGTTCTCCTTGGTAAGCATCGGTGGACGATTCTCAGTACCCGCAACATAAAAAGCTTGTTGAGACGTCATCGTAGAAGTCGTGTGAAAAACAGGATCTCAATTCGAAGAAAGCATGTGTTGTTTTTGAAATTCCGAAACTTCTGCTTTTTTTTATTTTTTTCAGTCCGACAATAAATTCCTCAGTCTGACAAAACGGTAAGCTAAAAAATTTTGTATCGCCAAATTTTGAAATTGAGTTAGAAATAGCCAAAAACTAGTAGGGAAAAAATTTGATTTTACTTGACCTAAAAAATTTTAACCTTTTTTTATTAATCTTCGTGTAAACTATGTACCGGGACTAGTCTAGATCGTGGCTAAGTCTAAAAATTACTCAAACAAAATTTCCATCGGAATGCCCATCGGAATATTCTATCGGAATGTGGATCTGTCGGAATACCCCTTCTATCGGAATGTCCTTCTAACAGAATGTCCTTCCTTCTATTGGAATGTCCATCTATCGGAATGTCCTTCTATCGGAATGTCCTTCTATCGGAATGTCCTTCTATCGGAATGTCCTTCTATCTGAATGTCCTTCTATCGGAATGTAGGATCTGTCGGAATGCAACAAGTATCGGAATGTGACACTATCGGAATCCATGATCGCAATATGGCTAATAAGATTTGGACAAAGTGACGTCTCAATAATCCTTAAAAATCGTCGCAATCCACGATTGCAATGAGCGATCACAATAAGCGTCGGAATAAGGTATCTGAATACTTGTGATCGCAAAGTAAAACCCTTGGGTTATTGCGATCGAACCGTACTTACCTGTACTTTTCCGATGAAATCAATTGCAGTGAAATTCGCAAAGTTGAAGCAAGAGAATTCTTAACTTTTGAGCCAAAAGATTTGTGTTTTACCCGAAACCAAGATACCCAAATCACTAATACAACAATAAAGAAGGTATTGGGTACGTTTAAGACTTCTCTGCATCGCTCTTCATTCTACTATAGTGCAAGCTTAAGTTCAAGTTTGGGGAATTCTACTTCATTTTCAAGTTTGGATTATCGGGTTATCTTCATCAGTGGTCACTATCAATAGCCAACAAAATTCATAAGGGGTTCAGTTCGGGGTGATCAAGAGAGAATTTTTTGTTTTGGGAGATATTGTTGACATCTTCTCACATTGTATTGGTTACTAAGTAAGCGGTTCCAGTTGGCATACCACGTACACACATGAAGGATGATTCCCTTAATAGGTATCATCCTGGAGGGAGAAATGTGTACATGCGGGGTCACTTGACTTTGGTGTTATCGTTTCTACATAAAGGGATAAGTTGACTACATTCGGGACTTAATTGACTTTGATGTGGCAACTTTTTATCATCACTGTCCTGTTAGGAGAAATGTGCATTTCCGGGACATAATTGACTTTGGTGCTACAATATGACTTCATGTTCGGGATAGAGTGGGTACTTCTGGTAATCTATCATAGAATCAAGACTGGGATTGCTTCAATTTGTGAGAAAATGTTGATGATGTTATCACCTCCCACAGATTTCCTCTGAAGGATCTGTTTGGGAGGGAGCAGTCTTTACTGCTTGTTTTATGAAAGGCCTTCTAGTTGGGAGGGAGTAAAACTCAACTAGATTCTACAAAGCTGAAGAAATAGAGCTTGAGTATTCAAGAAGATGAAGGTCGCTGAAGACTGTCTCAAGGAATGTTGGAATTCAAGCTTATCATTTTTCTTTATTTTTGCTAGTAGGAAACATTGTAACCAACTCACTTAAGTCACCATCTTGGAGGAAGATTGTTAGACTTACTTTTTGGTAAGCTGGCGCCTTTCACGTGAGTTGGACTAGATATACATCATTTACTAAACACAGGGACTTATTATGTAAAGGTTGTATAGTCTAAGTTAGTTAAGCCTATAAATACCCACATGACTCTCCATGGGGGTGTGGAAGTTTAGTTCATTTTTCCTTGTTTTCATTTCACTTGAAATAAAACACACAACTTTCCTTTCACCTCTCTCTAACTTTCTCTCACTAGAACTATCAATGTTCATCATGTTCTTTGATCATCCCTGACCCCCCGATCTAGGTGCCTTTTTATTGTTTGTCATTTTCTATGTCTGAAAACTAAATGAGACATGTTATATTTATATTGAAACATGACTTTTTTTAAAGCAAAATATACACCATAGTCAAACAAATCTGTTATAACTAAAGCAGATTTTCCTGTCTTTTTAACACACGAAAATATTATGTGAATAACTTATTACTAAGCTTATATCTATTCCTAAAATAGATGTACATAATTTTAAGGAAAAAATCCGAACACACAGCAAAAAAGATTGCCCACAGGCGAGGTTTCGAAGTTTCATTCGTGTCCGCAGGTCGCGCGGGCTTGCGCAAGTTTAGAAGATTCGAACTCATTTTGAGCCAGAAATCCTATTTTTTGCACGCCTTGCGCGTGCGTACATAGGCGTTGGAGTAAAACCAACCAAAGAAATTTTGAATGTAGAAAGCATGATTTCCTTATAAACATGTTTTCAATTTATGTTTTGGGAAATGCGGGACAATATCATTTTTTTATATTTCGTGTTTCACGTGACTCAATTTGAGACACGATATTTCATTCATATTAACTCCATATTGGACATATTGTAGCTCATTATGAAACTCATTTCGAAAAGAACGTAAAGCTACTAACTACTATAAATATATATATATATATATATATATATATATATATATATATATATATATATATATATATATATATATATATATATATATATATATATATATATATATATATATATATATATATATATATATATATATATATATATATATACATATATACATATATATATATATATATATATATATATATATATATATATATATATATATATATATATATATATATATATATATATATATATATATATATATATATATATATATATATATATATATATATATATATATATATATATATATATATATATATATATATATATATATATATATATATATATATATATATATATATATATATATATATAGAACATATACTTATATTATATTAAGTTATGTCGAAACTATGAAAAAAAACATTTTGCAGTTATCATTTTTCCAACAAGTGGTTTGATATTTACTTCTTCAAGTAGATGTCTCTTTTTAACTTTGATAGAAACAGAAAAACCCTCTCTACCTTAAATAAAATTCTTCAACATCCCCGTATATCATGAAAAACAATATTAAAATTCTAACCTATAAAAGTAGATTTAAGTTCTTTTGGATACCAAAGTTTTCTAAAATACAAGGAGAAAAATCCCCACCTTCCACCTCCATCTCAATCAAGGGCTGAGATTAAATCGCCACTTTATACTGCAGGGGTATTTTAGTCTTTTTACCTTGGGACTATATATACGCTTTTAACACACATGATGAGACTGCAATTATACATAGTCTCATCATCCAAATCGGGCTTAAAACGCTTAAAAATGTCATTAAAATACCCCAAAATATGCTTGTGTTTGTTCATTGTGTATTTTAGGTACGGATATCATGAAATCAACAAAAGATTACAAGAATCAAGCAAAAACGAACACGGGAAACGAAGCCGCACAAAGAACCGGACCCGAACGATGATTTTCCATTGAAGTCCTTGAAGTTTTGAAGATTGTCAAGATTGGTCCCTCATCGTTTGAAGACTTGTCATTTTATACCCTTATAAATCCTAAAAATTACATATGGGTCCCTAAAATATCAAGATTATACAAGATAAGCCCTTGGAAATGATCAAAATTGCAAGATTAGCCCTTATGCAAAGTTTGAAAGTTACATGTGCCAAATTTAGCAAGTTGTCCAAACTACTTACAAAGGGAAACAATGTTTTGGCTGGAACACTTTAATTGCAAAACTTATGGGAGTACAAGGACTTAAACTGTCCATGATGAGATGGCATTTATACATGATCTCATCGTTCTTTTCGGGCTTAAAATGCATAAAAATGTCATAAAAATACCATATATATGCTTGTGTTTGTTTACTTGTGTATTTTAGGTATGGATATCGTGAAAAAGACAAAAGATCACAAGTTACAAGGAAAAACGGACACGAGAAACGAAGCCGTACAAAGAACCGGGCCCTAATCATGGAATTCTCAACAAAATCCCTTGAAGACTTGAAGACAAACAAGATTGATCCTCATTTATTGAAGAAATGACACTTAAAACCCTTGTATATTAATAATTACAAGTTTGGTCCCTTAAGTTTGTCAAAATTACACAAAAGGTCCCTCAACTTTGAAGAAATGGCAAGATTAGTCCCTCAACAATTTCAAATTGTCAAATATGGTCCCTCATCAAGCCAAAGATACATTGAAGACCTTTGAAGATCAAGAATGTCCAAGATCAGCCCTTGAAATATGCAAAAGTTCCAAAATTTACCCTTGATACACTTTTTGGAAAGTTTTGTGCATAAAATGACAAGTTGTGAAACGTTGATACAAAGGAAATGGGCGCTGATAGAAGTTTACTTACAAATGCAAAAAGAAAGGAAAGATAAGGGCCAAAGTTGTTAACTTGAAACATTCAAACCCAAAAATGCGCCAAACAACTTTCACTCCCCCTAATATCGGATCAAAAGGTTTACTATTCACCCCAAGAACCCAGTTACCACTTCACTTAAAACAAAGGGTAAAAACAAATTACCCAGGCACATGCTTGATTCACATGCCCAGAAACCTATCCCACACCAAAAACCCTCATCTCCACTCACCAAAGGGGTCCCACCCATTCACCCGTCCACCTATCACATCACACCCTCCTCTCCAAGTCATCATATGTGGCAAAATCAACAGCTAAGGATCCTTGCTTCATTCCAAAGCTGAAATGAACATCCAAGATCACTTTGGACAGCTCATCAACAACAAACGCACTCAAGGACTTAGGGCATTTAGGGAATTTCACATCTAGGGTTTGTGAATAGTGCTAGCCTTGGCATTTGCCTATATAAAGACTCCTCAACCTGTGAGAGAGCTTTGTTCTAGTTTTAGGCTATGAATCTTTGTAATTCCTTTTTAAGTTAAATAAAATTTGAATTTCTGAAATTTTGAAATCTCTTTTTGATTTAGTTAAAAGTTTGGTGTTTGAGTAGCCTAATTCTGAGTTCCATTTGATTGTTAAGGCCTACCTTAATCTTGTGGTTAAGGCACGTCTTGTTTCATAAGGTTTTTAAGGTTTGAAAACCTTGAAATCCTAGGTTCTGTTTTGGTTTATCTTGTGTACTAATCCTTGACCATTTGCTATAAGCTCTTACAAGCTTGTTGACACCAAGCTTGTGAAGGGATTAGAGCCCTTGGTTGAGTTGTTTGCTGCTTGTGTTGAAGATATCAAGTCCTTGAGGTTCTACTTTGAACCATCAACCAAGGCCATTTGCATCTCCTTATTTGAAGTACCTTGGTCTTGTTCTAGTTGTTGAACAAGGTCCAAGGAGCATTGTTGGCCTTCCTAGGATGTTGTGGAAGGCAGGTATAAGCTCTTGTTAAGATTCCCCTAAAAATTTCATGTTTATGACTGTTTTGGATTTTGTGCTTTGATTTTGAGTATTTGTGTTTGTGCTGGTGATTTATGTGTTTGATTGTGTTAGTTGCTGTCTAGTAAGTGTTTTTGATTATTAAAATCAGTAGGTTATTAGAAGAAATCACAAGTTTCTTTGATAAGTGACTGATTAAGGAGTGTTTGGGATTACTGCATAAGTTGGATTTGTGGTTTGCTAAGTGTTTGTTTGTTGTATGCAAGTGTTGGTATCTGTTGTTTTGGTGTTTATGTTCATCTGTTTGTAGGTTTTGTGGGTTTGATCACATAGATTCTTGCTTTGGCTATAAAATCTTCATAACTTGGTAAAATTTGCTAGGATTTTGAGGACACCTAGATCTAAGCATAGGCTAGGGCTAACAAGTGCTAAATCATAGTTAATCACACCAGGGAAGAAGGATTTGAGGCTTGAAATTGGATTAAGTGTCAAGTATATCAGCAAACTTGTTTCTGCATATGTTCATTGTTCATCAGTAACTTCTAGTGCTTTGATCTTGTTGATTTCTTTGATTCAGTGTTTGATTCTTGTTGCTTTGTGTTTATTGTTAGTTTATATAGCTTGTGTATGCATCTGGTTAAGTTTGGTTGGCTTATTGTGGCTTAATCTGCTTATTAAGTGCTTAACTGCTTATTTGCATATCTGGTGCTTATCTGGTGACTGTTTGGCTTATTGTGGCTTATTGTGTGGACCAATTTGTGAATTTATTGTTGCTATTGACTCCTTGTGATTCACTGATCACAAGGGTGCCTTTGTTTCCAATTGAATCAAACCAGAACTCTCATATAAGCTTGGTCAAATAGTCAAAGCAGTGGGAACTCCTTTCCCCTGCTAGTTACCAATGATAGTGTTTGATACAAGGCTTTTGACACCCCGTATAAAAATTATATGTTCGTTGTGTTGGTCTAATCGAATTGATCTTAGCTCTCTATGTGACTTTGTTTTATTTTGGTGGGAACAAAGATGTGTCGTTGTAGTGTTTTTAAAATTAAAATGTGCAAAACAATTAAATTAAAAGTGCTCTTTAAGTAAATCTAAGTCTAATTAAAGTAAAGTGCAAGTATTTAAAAACGTGACTAAAATTAAAGGGCACTAAAGTAAAATGACGTAAACTTAAATCTATCTAAGGCAAACTAAAAGTGCGACTAAAACTAAGGCAAATAATCTAAGAGTGCAATTAAATAAAAAAGGCAAGAAAAATAAAGCTTGAAAGTAAAAATCAAAGACAAAAGCTAATAAGAACCTGAATACAGCTCATTCGGAATAAACCTTCGTTTGGAACAATCACTCGTCCTAAATGTCACCTTTGGTTGGAATGATTCTTCTTCACTTGGGATATAACCAAAATCCTTGATCCGGAACAAATTGATCTGGATATGTCACTTATCCAAAACAATGCTTTGTTCGGAACTTACTGATTCGGAACTCTCACTTGTTGCCTTGATTCGGAAGTATTAGGTCACCCCTTGATTCGGAAGTTTCCGGATGAAGCTTTTGATCCGGAACTTTTGGAAGTTCCGAATGAACAACCTTGACTCGGAAGTTTATGACTTCCGAAAGAAAAGCCTTTATTCGGAACTTTGGTCCTTGATTCGGAACTTTTAGTTGATTCGGAACTTTTGAAAAGTTCCGAATGAAACCTCTGGTTCGGAACTTTGGAGTTCCGAATGAATCCCTTTGGTTCGGAAGTTTTAACTTCGTCCGGAACTTTGAAAGTTCCGGATGAACAAGCTTGGTTCGGAACTTTAGAAAAGTTCCGGATGAAACCTTTGATTCGGAAGTTTCCGAATGAACCCTGCTTGGTTCGGAAGTTTTAGACTTCCGAATGAGCAAGTTTGGTTCGGAAGTTTGGACTTCCGAATGAACACTTCAGTCTTTTCCTTGCCTTGACTCAGAACTCTTCCTAGAAAGATCAGAAACAAGGCAAACACCCCCGAAGAACAAGGAAAACAGTAGCAACAGATATAGTAACAAAATAATCAAAATCAAACACACGAATAATAATAAACAGTAACGAATCAATGAAATAACATCAACAAGTAATTAAAAACATGAAATCAAACAACTTTTACCACAATAATCAAAAACCTCTTTGGATCAAAATAAAAGCATGAACTTAAACATAAACACAACAAATCAAATAATAAGAAAGGTAGATAAGAGATTGACAAGATAAAATAAAGATTTGACAAGAATTAAAATGAAAACTTACTTGGAATTAAATGGTAATTAAGGTGAATAACATGAATTTAAATGACATGAAAAGTAAATGACAAGTATTTAAATGGTGGAAGACTAATTGTCACCTTAGCCAACAAGAGTAAATGATAACAATCCTAATCTATTTATAGGGGAGGATTAAGGAAGCTTCCTCCCCTCTTTCCTTTTCTGTTAATTGCATAATTAAGTCCCTCCTTCTTTTAATCTTCATTAATTGCGTACTTAGTCCTTTTCTTCTAATCCTTCTTTAATCTTGGACTTAAGGGACTTTTGACTTCGGGATTTCTTTTGAACTCGTCTTTAAATTATTCAATAAAATAGACTTGAATTCTTCGGCTTTTGATGAACTTCCGTCTTTTGACTTTTTCTTCGATAAATCTTCAGAATTGGTCGTGGACTTCCGTTCTTTTTGCACTCTTGACTTCTCGACTTCGTCTTTTATCCTTTTCTTCAATAAAAGTCCATAAATGCCCGTGAATGTCCGTGTTTTCTCCATTTTTAACCTTTTCATCCTAAATCACAACAAAAACACAAACCACGCATAATTCCGACATAAAAGACATAAAATACACGTTTTGGTCCGGTTATTATTGTAATTAAGTGGTAGAAAAGATGGGTGTTTACACACCTATCAAATCCCCTACACTTGACCATTGCAATGTCCTCATGCAATGCATTAGTTACAAAGCAAGATTACACTTTTCATCATAATCAATCCACGTTGTCCTTTATTAAAGAGATAGAAAATTAAAAACATACAAAATAAAGAAATCAAAAGCATAGCTTGGGTTTTGAAAATGTTATGAATAATCATCATCCTCAAGTTTTCACTTTCTCCAAACCAAGCTTAAAAACAAGATCATTGTTATTATAAGTTAGTAAACTAACACGAACTCATGTGGGCCAATTACTCACTTAGACTCCCTTATTCCTAGGTGTATCTCTTATATTTTATTATTTGTCTTGAATGATCACGAAGATGCATTGTTTGACTTATTTCGATAGTTATTTAGTCTGAAAATAAAGTGCACGATTTAACAATAGTTAGCTAAAGGACCAAATCTTTTAAAATTGCTTCTCGGGACCTCATAAAGTTCATATCTTGGCATAACTCGCTTCGCGATTTGAGACCTTTCTCGGACCGATATTTGGCAGCGACTTCAAACTTCAAATCTTGAGAGACGTTCATGAAATAATGGTCTTCTCTTCATATAGGAATTTCTTCACTTGAAGTTTTGAGAGATTCATACTTGGACCACGACTTCTTCATTTTTCTCCAATCTTTATTTTGGACTTTGATATACAACGATCCGCCTCCTTTTATGACTTGGATCTATTTATCCTCATACCTTGTTAGGGTCTTTTCGGATACACTTTTCCATGACTTTTGGGGAGTTTTTGCTTTTCGTCGTGTGTCTCGATCCTTTATATTGATTTTCGATAAATGATTCTTCACATCACTTTGGATCTTTAGCAACAAAACATAGCCCTCATGCCTTGTTAGGGCCTTTTCGGACTCGCCAATCTTCGCGTCCCGCTTCAATAAGTTATGCCTTGGCTATAAACTCTAATCCATACCGAGCAACTTTTAAACGATCTGGGGCAAGAAGCTAAGTAACTTTTCAAATCGTACAACCTTATTTATTAGTAGATAATTTATTAGCAAGCGATGGGAGAATAGGCTCATAATTAACTCACATAAATTCATGAAAGAATACCGAACTTATAATTGGCTCTATCATCTCTCGTTCTCCACAGTTTAAAATCTCAAGTAATGAGACTCGTGGATGCTTAGCCTATTAAATCAAAGTTTTGGGTTTTCGAGTCGCCTATAGGATCTTGCAAATTCTTAGACTCTTTCAAGTTTAGAAATCGCATTTTAAAGTTCCCTTGATAAACGACTCTCTAGGATCAATTATAGGAACTTGCGAAAAGTTCTTTTTCTTAACCCGTGAGAGTTAAGACTTTCGCGTTTTATAGCTCCCTATATAAAAGCCTAGCAAAACTTGACTTAAACACGTTAAGGATACTAGCTAGAGTAAACTCGGATTGAGTCAAAAGATTCACAACGTTTGAAAATTAAAACCACTTATTAAACATTTATTCTAACAGAGAAAGAAAATAACTATACAAAGATAACAACTAATAGGCCAAAATAGATCAAAAATTTTGAAAAATGTCGAAAAATTGATTTTCCGGTTAAAATGAGGACAAAAACAAGGAAAAGACCACTTAACTTCGATAGAAGTCCCCCCTACACTTAAGATAAACATTGTCCTCAATGTTTAAGCATGTGGGAGTAAGCTCCCCTACACTTAGGACATTGTGCATGTTGTTTAAATCTCGCTAAGGAAAAGACAACTAAAGAGATTCCTATTTTAATATTGAGAAAATATAAAATAGTGAATCGAAAAGAGTTTAGGATAGAACCGGGAAGAAGTAGAACACGGAATCACGGGTCGTCAGGAATCATCAAGAGTGGATCATTGAAGCTCGAATCCCTGATTAAGAAGTGAGGAGAGGAAATAGCAATCCAAAGGGTCCCCCCTACACTTATGGTAAAGAAAGCGAAAGGATAGATGCATGGGTTGCCTCCCAAGAAGCGCTTGGTTTTTGTTAACCGAGTCGTGAGCCTGACTCGACCTTGATCATCAACGGAAGTAGCATGAAACAAATCCACCAGGATCAAAGACATAGTTTTCATCCATCAATAAGCAAGAGCTTAAGGCGAACAAGGCAAGCCAAAAGAGAAATGGCAGGGTTCCCTTAAGCAGCGATGGAGCACGGTAGAAGCAAGGATGAAGTGGTGCAAGCATGTCTTCAATGGGACCAAAGATTTTTCCTTTTATTTCATCAGGTGGATACTGAGATGGCTTAAAGACTTCAATACCGGGGTCGAACACCTTTTCCTTCAAGGGAAAATAGCACTCAGGCTCAGCCGAGTGGGAAGAAGATCCGCAAAGAAGCACAACCTCGTCCTCAGAAGTGGGACAAAGAGGTGTCAAATCATACGTGCAACGGATTTTGGTGTCGACCGGTTTCTTCTCCTTTGACAAAATGCTCGTCAAATCCAAAGTAGGATCAAGACGATAATCTTCAAAGTCAAAAGGAGGAGCATCACTCTCATGAGGGAAGTATGTGTTAAGAAATTCAGAGAAATCTTCCTCAAATGAATAATCGTCCAAAGTAGGATCGAGTGATGGTGGAGGATCTTCATCATGTGAAGAATCGCTCGATAGAGTATCAGCCTCATCAAAATCATCGAAAGTGGGCAGCTCGGGATACTCAGAAGTACAATCAAAATCATCCGAGTATGAGCTAGAATCATCATCATCATAAGCATCGAAGACCGGTGGAGAATCAAAAATGGGAGAAGCGTCCAAAGTAGGGAGAGAATCATCCACATTATCTTCAAAGAGTGGATTATCAGTGGAAGACTCGAATAGAGGATTGTCATAGACGGTAAAGTCATCGAGCACATTGATCATATTCACTGATTCTCGGCCTCCAAAGGATTTGCCTGTAAGCTTCCCCATTTTAAAAACTTTAGAATCATCCCCGACTCTTAAGATTAACTCACCTTCGGCCACATCTACTAAAGCACGTCCGGTTCTCAAAAATGGCCGACCAAGTATTAAAGGAATACGAGGGTCCATTTCATAATCAACTACGACAAAATTGACCGGAAAAGTAAATGTGCCAACTTTGATGAACACGTCTTCGGCTATACCAACGGTGTAAGCGAGAGTGCGGTTTGCAAGTTCAAGAGTCATCTTTGTTGGAATGAGGTCGGGCAATGATAGTGTTTTCCAAACACTGAGTGGCATAAGATTAATACTAGCCCCGAGATCAGCAAGGGCAGTAAATTCTTCAGTTTTGTTGAACACGCAAGGCAACACAAAACGACCGGGATCTCCAAGCTTTTCCGGAAGTTCTCTAAGAATGACTGCAGAGCAGTTTTCATTTAAGCGTGTGTTGACGAGTTCAATCAGCTTCTCCTTCTTGTTAAGCAATTCCTTAAATGCTTTAACAAATTTGGGCATGTGGACAAGTGCTTCAAGAAAGCTAATGTTGAAGTTCATTTGAGAAAGCATCTTAATATAGCTAGTCACTTGAGCATCATTCTTAGTTAGCTCGTTGGTCTTGCCTATGCGAGAAGGGTATGGGATTCTAGGTTGATAAGGGTTAGGTGAAGGTGTAGTTGGTGAAGGTTGTGATGTTGAAGGGTCCTTCCGAGATACATTGTCATGACGAGGCGAAGACGGTAATGGTGCACTAATACTAGGTGTAGGAGGAGTAGGGATACATGGTAGTGGAGGAGGTGTAGATGATGGTGGTGGAATAGGTGGATCGACAATGGTAAGTCCACTACGCGTAGTTATAGCACTCACATTAGCTCGCGGATTGGGGACGGTGTTTGAAGGTAGAGAACCCGAAGAAGAAGAAGGTTGAGCTTCGGGCAAGAAACTAGCCAACAGATTCTTTAATTCAGTTGTTTGAGTGATGAAGGAAGATTGAAGATTTTCACGAACCTCGGTTCTGATGTCATTACCTTGCTTCAAGATATCTCCTTTCAAATTGATTATTTGGCTCTGTAGATTCTTGATTTGCTCACCTTGAGTTCTCATGATTGTGTCAACATCGGGATTAATGGGTGGGTGTTGTTGGGTGGGTGGTTGATAAGGGTTAGAAGCACGAGGTGGGATTTGGTTGCTTCTATTGTAGTTGTTAGCGGGATTTTGGTTTTGAGGAGAAAAACCGGGTGAAAGGTAATTGTTGGAACGGTAGCTCAGCAGATTTCTATCCCCTTGTTGTCTAGCTTGGTAATTTTCCGGTGAATAATTACTGTAAGCTGCATACACATTTTCCGGATTTCCTTGTGTCGAAGGACAATCAGTGTATGAGTGAGGACCGCCACATGTTTCACAAGGATTAGCAACCGCTTTAACTTGTTGTTGTTGCTTTGAAGCGAGAAGCGTAATACTTTTGCTCATTTCAGCCATCATGCGGGTGAGTTCGGTCATCTCAGGGTTTGCTGAGGTAGAAGAAACATTGACTCTCGTGTTGTTTCTAGAAGAAGCAGAGGAATCCCAGTTCTTATGATGAGTAGTCATGTTCTCTATTAACTCTCTACACTCCTCGGGTCTCCTTTTCATGAATGTGCCACCGGCGGCTGCATTAATCGTATCACGATCTCGAAAAGTCAATCCGTTGTAGAAAGTATCGATCAAGGTGACCGGAAGCATGTTGTGGTTTGGACAACGGTCGATCAAGACATTATATCTCTCCCAAGCGTCGAAAAGAGATTCATCAGGGTCTTGCATGAAACCGCTGATCTGATTGCGAAGGCTTGTGACCATGGATGGTGGAAAGTAGCGCGAAAGAAAGCGTTGAGTCATGTCATCCCAAGTGTGAATAGAATTCTTCGGGAGACGATCAAACCATTTCTCGGCATGATGCGATAAAGTATGTGGAAAGAGTTGTAGGCGGAGTACATCCATTGTGGCCCCGGGCAGCTTCATGCTTTGGGTGATTGTAATGAACTTGTCGAGGTGTTTGTTGGCATCATCATCAGGCAATCCTCTAAATGGGTTTGTTTGCACTTGCTGAATCATGTGGTGCTTCAACGAAAACTCAGGAGCGTTGATTTGCATCGGCGCAATCGGTCCTCCTCGTCCAAACATTGTTGGTTGACAAAGTTCCTCCATGGTCCGAAGATCGGGCTGTGGAAGAGCATTGTTGTTATTATTGAGGTGCGGTAGTTGATTATTGTTGTTAACACCTGCCATATCTAAATCTTCTTGAGGCTCGGGCTCTTGATAATTAGAAGATCTAGTACGCATACACCTGAAAATGCAAAAGAAAAAGAAACCAAACGCAAAGACAATATATATACACAATAAAAAGAAAATCTTTTTGGATTTTTGAAATTTTTAATTTTTATGGTTTTTTATCAATTTTTAATTTTTATGATTTTTGAATTTTTTTAGGCAAGAAAAATAACGTTCACAAGTGAACGGATCCCAAAAAGCAACGTATCTAGCACAGAAAACTGTTGATCTTAACGAAAAGAGCCGGCAGCGGCGCCATTTGATACAAGGCTTTTGACACCCCGTATAAAAATTATATGTTCGTTGTGTTGGTCTAATCGAATTGATCTTAGCTCTCTATGTGACTTTGTTTTATTTTGGTGGGAACAAAGATGTGTCGTTGTAGTGTTTTTAAAATTAAAATGTGCAAAACAATTAAATTAAAAGTGCTCTTTAAGTAAATCTAAGTCTAATTAAAGTAAAGTGCAAGTATTTAAAAACGTGACTAAAATTAAAGGGCACTAAAGTAAAATGACGTAAACTTAAATCTATCTAAGGCAAACTAAAAGTGCGACTAAAACTAAGGCAAATAATCTAAGAGTGCAATTAAATAAAAAAGGCAAGAAAAATAAAGCTTGAAAGTAAAAATCAAAGACAAAAGCTAATAAGAACCTGAATACAGCTCATTCGGAATAAACCTTCGTTTGGAACAATCACTCGTCCTAAATGTCACCTTTGGTTGGAATGATTCTTCTTCACTTGGGATATAACCAAAATCCTTGATCCGGAACAAATTGATCTGAATATGTCACTTATCCAAAACAATGCTTTGTTCGGAACTTACTGATTCGGAACTCTCACTTGTTGCCTTGATTCGGAAGTATTAGGTCACCCCTTGATTCGGAAGTTTCCGGATGAAGCTTTTGATCCGGAACTTTTGGAAGTTCCGAATGAACAACCTTGACTCGGAAGTTTATGACTTCCGAAAGAAAAGCCTTTATTCGGAACTTTGGTCCTTGATTCGGAACTTTTAGTTGATTCAGAACTTTTGAAAAGTTCCGAATGAAACCTCTGGTTCGGAACTTTGGAGTTCCGAATTAATCCCTTTGGTTCGGAAGTTTTAACTTCGTCCGGAACTTTGAAAGTTCCGGATGAACAAGCTTGGTTCGGAACTTTAGAAAAGTTCCGGATGAAACCTTTGATTCGGAAGTTTCCGAATGAACCCTGCTTGGTTCGGAAGTTTTAGACTTCCGAATGAGCAAGTTTGGTTCGGAAGTTTGGACTTCCGAATGAACACTTCAGTCTTTTCCTTGCCTTGACTCGGAACTCTTCCTGGAAAGATCAGAAACAAGGCAAACACCCCCGAAGAACAAGGAAAACAGTAGCAGCAGATATAATAACAAAATAATCAAAATCAAACACACGAATAATAATAAACAGTAACGAATCAATGAAATAACATCAACAAGTAATTAAAAACATGAAATCAAACAACTTTTACCACAATAATCAAAAACCTCTTTGGATCAAAATAAAAGCATGAACTTAAACATAAACACAACAAATCAAAGAATAAGAAAGGTAGATAAGAGATTGACAAGATAAAATAAAGATTTGACAAGAATTAAAATGAAAACTTACTTGGAATTAAATGGTAATTAAGGTGCATAACATGAATTTAAATGACATGAAAAGTAAATGACAAGTATTTAAATGGTGGAAGACTAATTGTCACCTTAGCCAACAAGAGTAAATGATAACAATCCTAATCTATTTATAGGGGAGGATTAAGGAAGCTTCCTCCTCTCTTTCCTTTTCTCTTAATTGCATAATTAAGTCCCTCCTTCTTTTAATCTTCATTAATTGCGTACTTAGTCCTTTTCTTCTAATCCTTCTTTAATCTTGGACTTAAGGGACTTTTGACTTCGGGATTTCTTTTGAACTCGTCTTTAAATTCTTCAATAAAATAGACTTGAATTCTTCGGCTTTTGATGAACTTCCGTCTTTTGACTTTTTCTTCGATAAATCTTCAGAATTGGTCGTGGACTTCCGTTCTTTTTGCACTCTTGACTTCTCGACTTCGTCTTTTATCCTTTTCTTCAATAAAAGTCCATAAATGCCCGTGAATGTCCGTGTTTTCTCCATTTTTAACCTTTTCATCCTAAATCACAACAAAAACACAAACCACGCATAATTCCGACATAAAAGACATAAAATACACGTTTTGGTCCGGTTATTATTGTAATTAAGTGGTAGAAAAGATGGGTGTTTACACACCTATTAGTGTTAATTTGGGGTCAGCTTATCAATAAGCTATAATAGCTTATTCCAACCAGCAACAACTTTGTTTTTGTAATAGGTGCTCATATTTTGACCCATTTGTTCATACTGGAGCATTTGGGTGGTTGACTAGAAAACCAACTCCTTTGACTTTTACATAAGTTCATTTGTGCTTATTCTGGCTTATTGGTTGTGCTTATTGGATTTTTGTTGATTGATTTTGCTTATTGAGTCCATTTGAAAGCTTTTGCAAGTTGAATCAAGTCCTGAGGTGCATTATTTCTCAAAAACGACTATTTTGTCGTTTTGTGGATTTTTGCTTTTCTATTTTCTGGCTTATTGAGTGAGTTTTTTGGAAATTTCTTTTGACAGATCTCTTAAGCATCCTAAAAGAGTGTTGTGTGTCAAATTAGAGCTTATGGCATTAGCTTATGGCTTAATGGGCTGAAAAGCCCAATAAGAATAAGCTTTGTGTTCAATAAGCTGTGATAAGCTCATATTCAGCTTTTGGGCCTTTAGAGTTTTGTTCTTAGAATTGAATTTTAAGTCAGATAGGGCTTTTCCAAGTCAATTTGGCCAAGTTTGACTTTTTGGGCCCAAAAGCCCACTTGTGTAGACTGATTTTGGATTTGGTCCATTTGAGGGCCCATTAGGGGTATTTTGGTAATTTCACTTTGATTTTCTGATTATATAGGTTAAAACAAACTAGTTTGCAAGTTTTTAGAATTTTTTATAATTTTTGGACTTTTAATATTATTTTATTATTATTTTATTATTATTTTTGAAATTTCATATTTTCCAACTTTTTACATTTTTCTTAGGTTAATTACATTTAAATAGGAATTTAGCAACTTTTAGAATAATTTTATCACTTATAGATTAATTTTTATAATTATTTTAAGTTTTAATAGTTTTTAAATCATTTTAAATAGTTTTTATTAGTTTAAAAATTTCTAAAAATAGTTTTTAATCTTTTTAGGTCATTTTAGAGGTTTACCAATTGAAAAATCTTTAATTGGGCTTTTTGATAATTTATTTGATTTTTAGGGCTTTAATTAGCATTTAAAAATTGAATTAGTTATTTAAAAGGTTTGAAAAAGTTTTGATCATTGGTAAACTCTTAGTTTATTATTTTTGATTTTTGGTGAATTTTTGGTAATTTTTAGAATTTATTTTTATTTTTGTGGTTTTTAAGGCTCTACGTTTTAACTTTCTAGTAGTGATTTTTAATTAATTTTTATTTTTTATTTTTTCGTCTTCGTCATCTTCTCTTCTCATCCCTTTCTAAACCAATCATTAATCACAAACTTTTACAAGTTTTTCACAACACATATACCTCCTTGGGAAACGAACTTTCACACCATTAAGGGTCATTAACATTTGATTTTTCCTAAAGTCATTTGTTCGATACTTACCGCTCATATACGCTCTTTTGTTTTCCTAAACAAGAGGTGTATTTTACTACAATCACAGACAACAAAACCTCATCCCTCCTATCACTGCCCTCCACGTCACCCACTATCTCACCCTCAACCAATCACATTCCTCCCCCATTCCACGTCTGATCTCCACCCACTAAACCTATTAATAGTTTTATTAATCTATTTAAACAGATTAATATACTATTAATCCTGGCGCCAAAACAGATATTGTACCACCATCAACCCTAAATCACCCCTAATTACCCACCAAGAACCCTAATCACTACCCTAATTAAATCAAAGGGGTTTTGTTTGCAAAACTGCAGATCCTTAATTCATGACACCCTAAACCGTACCCACACCCAAAACACCCATCACTTTCACCAAAGGTACCCACCCACATGGTCCCTGCTACACTTTTCACAAGCAAACAATTTTGAGACAGAAGCTCAAGGGCTCCAAGTTTTTTATTATTTCCAAAGTAATTTTCAACTGCTCAGATCACTCAAGGACAACTCATTCTAGCAAGATATCACATGATTCCACTTTGACGATTTTGAACTTTCTTTGACCAAGGGCAAAGATGGAAAAGACTTGCTAGGGTTTTGCATTTGTAGTTTGTTTCTAAACTATTCTCTTAGCTAGTATAAATAGTTATTCGACCTGCGAATGATATTTTGTTCCAGATTTTTGTCTTTGTAAACTTTTAATTGAAAAGTAGTTAAAGTTTAATTTAAACCTTGAAAAGTAAATCTCTGGGTTCCATATTTCTTGTCTTGTTAGTTTTACGAAACGTAATTTTAGGTATTCAAAAGTGTTTTTGAAGAAAAATCTCTAAAATATTTTTGAAGATCCAAGTTGTGAATATCTTGTGAGTTTTGACTTGACAAACCAAGACTTCACAAGGTCTTTACTTGTTATTTTTCAGTTGTCCCATTGGATTTTTCAAAGGTTTGGTTACGAAAAGATTTTCCAAAAAATCCTTTATTGTTTTCTGATAATTTACTGTAGCATAAGCTACCACAAGCCTGACAAGCTTGTGATAAGCTTATACTACTTGTAGGAACCAAAAAAAGGCCATAAGCCAAAGGACGGTTGTAGTCCTTTGGCTTGGACTGTTGTAGTCCACTTCATCATAAGCTCTCCATCACAAAAGCCATAAGCTTATCACCTCTAGCTAACAAGGAGATGGCCTCAACCATAGTGGGGACCGGATGTAGGTCCCACAAGGTATAAACTTGGGCTTGAACCCTCTTGGTTGCATGAAATTTGTGCTTTTTGTGGTTTTATGAATAGCTGTTTGAATGCTTGTGTAGAGTCTTGTTCATGATTATTGGTCTTTAGATTCATTTTTAGTTAGATTTGGCCCAGTTTGGTTGTGATTTGTTAAAGGTTTCTTTGAAAATTTTCATATCTGTTAGTTAAGGGGGTGTTTGGGGATGATCTACTAGGTGTTTGCCTTCATTTAGGGTCAAAACCAGTTAAACACACCCAAATAGGCAGTGATAGGGTAAATTGTTAGTTTACTTTGAGTTTGTTAGGGTAGAAAGCAATATTGCATGTTAGTATTTAGTCTAAAATCAGCTATATAGATCAGTAGGGTCATTTAAGGCTTGATTTTTGAATCTTGCATTCTATAATCCTAAAATCAGTTAGTGTTAGTGTTATTATAGGACTGCTATTTTGTTAAATGTGATGTGGTAGTGTTTTGAGAAAGTTTTGTCTAGTCAAATCTCACCAAGGTGTCAACTGAACCAGCAAATAGTCCATCAGACCTACCATAGGACATCAATGACTTGTCTTTGCTCTTTTGTGTGTTATTTGAGTGTTGTATTTATTTTCTTTTTCTTGTTGTGACTCCCCACAACCCAACTGCTTGTAGGGGTGCCCTTTGTTCCAAAAGATACCAACAAACAAACCCACAAATCGACCTTTTATGTTTTCTGTGATTGAGCATTGGGAAGAATTATCCACTACTAGTGAAGAATTACCCACTGCTGGGGTAAAAGACAAAACTCCCAGCAGGTGTCATTGTCAGGTTTTCTAGGGTTTTGTCTTTAGTGGCTTTTTATTGGCTTTTGTGGATTTTTCATTTTTCCTAGTTTCGTTAATTTATTTTAATATTTTTTATAAAGTTAATTTTTATTTTACTGTTTATTTTAATATTTTTCATAAATTGTTTTTGTCTTTTAGTGGCAAAAAGTTGTATTTTTTAGTTTTTCCAATTTTCCTAGTTAAATTAATATAATTTAAGGTTTTTACAAAGAGAAATTCATTTTTCACTTTCTTTCATTATTTTTTAGAATTGATTTAAGTTTAAATAGGTTTTTAATTAAACTGTTTTGTCCTATTAGGTAAAAAATTACTTTTTCCAACTTTTCCATTTTTCTACTATTATGTTAAGTAACTTAGGATTTTTCAAAAAGTAAAATTAATTTTCTCATTATTTTATTATTTTTAATCCTTATTTTAGTTTAAAAAGTGTTTTTAGCATTTAAAAAATAGATAAATAGTTTTAAAATTTTAGGAAAATACTATTTAGTGTTTAAGTAATATAAGTAAGATATTTGTTTGATAAAATAATATTTTGGGCTTTTTGTTAATTATATTTAAATTTAGGGCTTTAATTAGCATTTAAAATAGAATATTAAATTAATAAAAGGTTTTAAAATTTATTTATTGAATTTTTATTCTTATTTATATTATCTTAGACTTAGTTTTAATTTTTAAATAGTTTTTAGCTTTAGTTTTTAATTTCGTCGCGTTTTACGTAATTACGTTCACGTTTTACGTCACTCGTCGTAGTTTAATCGTAGTGTAGCTCGTCTTTAATTTTCTTTCTCTAAACCCAAAAACGACACTAATCCAAACTTGATTTTATTATATTGGCCTAATACACATACACCTCCGCCGAGAACGAACTCGTATTTATCGGTTTTACGGTTTTCCTAAATCGTAGAACTTAATACTTGCCGACTATACGCCTTTTTCCTAAAAGCGTATTTTTACTACTATCAACACACATTCCACTATTTATCTTTCTTCGTCTCTGACCCTCTGGTAATTTCTCTCTCTATAACAGCCATACCCGTTGCACACCGCCATCACGATCTATCGATCGATTTACCAGGTAACATTCATCTGGTGTTTTTTAATTTGATTGTTTTAGCTTATTAATAAGCTTACGTTCATGTTAGTTCTCCCGATCAACTTATTAGTTGAATTAGTTGATAAGCTTATTATTAAGCTTTGATTCTTTTAGTTTATTAATAAGCTTATGAATATAATTGGATTCGTTGATTTTTTTGTTTGATTTTTTTTATATATTATCTTAAAGGAGGGTTTGATCTTTATGAATTGTTGTTTTTTACGAGTTTCTCAGGTTTGTAATGGATTTGAGTGATTCTAGTAATCAGAGTGGTGTTGTTGAATGTTCTATGTCGGCTGATTCATCTAGTGATCAGGTTAGTGTTGATCAAGCTTCAATGTTCCATCCGAAAGCGTTCTTCATAGTCTTGCGGATGAGATTTCTGCGTATGAACAAGACGGTGATGAAGCGGAAGTTGTTAAGAGTAAGATTGGTAGTTTTTGTTATATATTCACAATGTATGATATATGATTGTTTAACACCCCCAAATCACATTGTGCAACGGAAATACACATTTGGGGTGCTAAACTCAAACTTTATTACACAAAACACTTTGAACGATCTCAAAATGGTACATTTGCAATATAAAAGGAAATAATTCATTCATTGTCTAAAACCTTCGATCCCAATTAAAACAAAAGTTTAACAATCAGAGCAGCGTTTCGGTCCCCCAAAGATCTCAACCAATCCACAAACATTTTTACTAAAGTACATGACCATTCATAATTATTTTTATGACAAGCAGTGAAAGAAATCAGTTTTAGAATCCACTACCACAAAAGCAACCCGCAGCCTTCTCCAACAAGCTCCATCATCAGTCAACTTCAATAACCTGAAATACATGCTTAAAATCATCAACACAACGGTTGAGCATGTCTATAGGTTTTCCAAATCATCATTTGAACACAAGAGAAAAATCAATCATAATTGTTTAATAGAATTTCTACGTATACAATCTATTATTCAGGCCGTTCATCTTATAGCATAAGCTATACAATTGTGTTTAAGCTCATGACACCGACCTGTTATGACCAATCATCCGCCAAAAAGGCCGGCATGATAAAAGTGAAACCATTGCCCCTCTTAAGGTAATCGTTGTAAATTTTACCTTTTCTCTTATTCAACTTATCCGTCCAAGCAGCGCACTCAGCGTACTAACTCTCGTCTCAGATAGGGGTGTCAACCCCGATAGTACTATCAATTGTTTAAGCGGCTATTTTCAACCCACACAAGGGCAAGACAATAGTTAACGGTTCATGAATTTAGGGCCTTCTACAACTAGGTACTCAACACAATTCAAGCAACATTCGGGTCCAAAGGCAACATACGGGTCCAAACAATTATTTATGACTTGTGTTCCATTTATTTTTAAATAGCATGTATCCCCCTCGCGGGTTTTAAAATCATTCAAAACAACTTGTACAAAAGCAATACTATAAACTCACCTTGAGTAATAGAAGTAGCAAGACGATCTTCGACGATAGTTGATGCCCGATAAACATAAAAACCGCAACCGATCAAATAAGGTGCGTTCATTAATAATAAACTCGAGTAAAATCCATACTTAATAATATTAAACTCAAAATAATAAAATCACAACAAACCCAAAAGAAAAACAATAAAAGTGACCTATTACTTCCTTCTATATGTTTACTTTATTAGACAATACACTCGATAAAAATTTGCCGGTACATACCAAATGTACAAGCCCATTTACCCCACTTAAACATGTCAAAGATATATGATATTAATCAGAGAACTCACTTAGTATCCATATAATGTCCTCCAAAAAAATTGTCAATAGATTTTACTTTTAAGTTTCCCTGCCCGACACATCTTTGAACCACAAAAACCGAATAGTTTTACGTCATCGACTCATACAACCATTTTAACTTTTATAAACGACTCCATTTAGAAAACCGACACTTTGGTTTGAAAATAGTCTCACAACCTAGGATTTACACTTTTATATCAGTCCTTGACTCATCTCACAACTCATTCTATAGTCCCCGAGATCCGATCCAAATATCGACAACAACTACATATTGTGCCGATACTCGTCTCTCGGTACACGAATAATCAAACCATAATAACTTCTCGCCCGTTTGGAGCTAGAAGCTCTACTTTATATTAAATCGAATCTAATCGAATTCTCTACAACCCTGTCCTATTAGTTAAGCAATAATCAAACCAAGGTACCCAAAAATAGCCTTTTACCTACTGACCTAAACCATCTCCTAAAATCTTACATGAAATCATACTTTTAATCACTTTCAACCACTTTTATGATCAACCTAAACCCCTAATAACATCATATTATAATCCTAACACTTGTATCAATCTTCAAATCAAAAACCCAAAAATCAAAAACATGTTTTTAGTAAAAACAACATGATCATCACTTGATCATCATCAAATAACACATGCATGATCATCCATCTAACCTACCAGCCCTAATTCTTAATCAAAAATCAAAACTTCATACATGTTGAAGATTTTAGTACCATAAGAATCCCCTTGAAAATCTAAGATGTGGTCTTGGTTTATTTTTGGATTGATCAAGATTGTAATCAAGAAAATATTATGATAAGGGGTGCTTGTAGGTGACGGTAAAGAAAAGAAAGAGAGGAGGTGGGAGAAATTTTTTTCTAACTTGATAACTATGTGTAAAAGTTAGGTGAGAAATCATTTTATATGGTGGTGGAAGGGTTAGTTTTGTCAATCTCGCATAGTTTCGGACCAAAATGCAATAAAATAGTTTAAAGGGTAGAATATGTATATTAGTCAATTTTGAAAATATTTACGGGACTCGGGTTTCGTAAAAATACTTCTCAAAAGTTAAAACGCACTCAAATATGAAATTAATATAGTCAGGATACGACTTAATACGCAATTAAAAATAAATACTTCAAAAATATAAACATCGAAACAACAAATAATAAAACGTAAAATTTCGAGCATCCGCCGATATCGTAATCACTAATAATCCTCACAATTAGTAAAAAGGTATAAATAAGACTTCCAACATCGGTTTTAAATTAAACCACCAAACGCCATAGCATTCAAGCTCATCAAAAATTTCAAATATATTCGTAAAACAAAATTAAATAATGACTTCGGGTTCGGGTTATCACATCCTATCCTCCTAAAAGAGAGCGATGTCCCGGCGCTCGGTCCCTCTTATACTCACATTCCATACTTCTAGAACAAAAGTGAACTCTTTTCTTTAAAGAAATCCTCGTGCTTCCCTCGCGAATTCGGTTCCACTCCTAGATTTCTTGTATCATCACAATATAAATCTTACTATACTTCAACCTCTTACGAACTCTTCACATTTCTCTTTATGAAATGCAACTTATCTTCAAGTTGAATTCTTTCGTTGTTGTTCCAAAACAAATTTCAACCTTCATAACGACACCTTAAGTATAATCATGTCTCCAAATTCAAACTCCATCAATTTCCTTCGATTGCCAACATAACTCTTCTGATGATTCCTCGTAGCTATCAAACGATCCTTAATCTTTACAATCATATCAGTAATCACCAACATCATTCCTAGTTCAGTTAATTAATTCTTCCTACATTACTTCAATACACAGAAAACCTAACTTACGACCATAACTCACGGTCTTTAATCTTCATAATTTGAAGTTCTTTATGGACCTTTCAATAGTACAGCCTCATTACTAGCATAATAATCATTATCGTATAAGAAGTCCAACAATTTCCTAAGTCAATCACACGTACACAAGTATACCGTCCAATGTTCAAATCGTCCTTTCACTCTGTCCATCAGTCTTTGTATAACATGCAGTACTCAACTCAACTTTCACCTTGACCCAAACCAGAATGCATTACTTTGACTTGTGAGATTCCTTCATCACTAAGTCTCGCACTCTTAACATACCTTTCTCAAATGGACATCACGATCATCAAATCCGATTCTCCAAAATACTTCATCTCAATCGATCTTACTACAAAATTCTTTCCATAAGTTTGACAAAATGTTGAAACCACTTACCTTGACATCCTTCTCTAATCAGACCACTAGCTTAAAATTTCAATATCCTTTCAATCAAGTCCACTAATGTTTGAGATTTGCATAGGTTCAATTGTTCGTTTCTCGGTATCTTAAAGAATTGATTTCCGGTTCAAAGTGCGACTCAATTGTTTTTGGTGAAACAAATATTTTTCGGTTGTTTTTAAAATTAAATAGCAAGACGTTAAAATAAATGACGTTAAAGTAAAGCTAAAACTAACTAAAACATAAATGGTGTAAAATTAAAGACGTTAAAAGTAAATTAATTAAATGACGAGAAATTAAAATTTGACGAAAAGTAAATTCGAAAATTAAATAAGACAAAACAAGTTAAAATAAATTGACGTAAAAATAAGACGAAACAATTAAAATAAAGTTAATTAAAAATGGCGGGAAAATAAATTTGAAAATTAAATTTAAACTAAAACTAATAAAATTCGCAATTAAATAAAAACTGAATTAAATTCGCAAAATAAAAAGAAATGAATTCGCAATTGTAAAAAAACAAAAGATTTCGCAATTGAAATGAACAATTCCGCAATTGTGAAATCAAAGATTTCGCAATTGCTAGAAAAAGTTCCTAAAACGAATCAGGAACAAGATTTCGCAATTGCTAGAAAAAGTTCCTAAAACGAACCAGGAGCAAGATTTCGCAATAGCAGAAAAAGTTCCTAAAACGAATCAGGAACAAGATTTCGCAATAGCAGAAAAAGTTCCTAAAACGAATCAGGAGCAAGATTTCGCAATAGCAGAAAAAGTTCCTAAAACGAATCAGGAACAAGATTTCGCAATAGCAGAAAAAGTTCCTAAAACGAATCAGAAACAAGATTTCGCAACTTATGAAATGTTCAATTTCGCAACTTTATGAAAAGTTCCAAAATCGAATCAGACAAAAGTACAATTTCGCAACTTTTGAAAAGTTCAATTTCGCAACTTTATGAAAAGTTCCAAAATCGAATCATACAAAAGTACAATTTCGCAACTTTTGAAAAGTTCAATTTCACAACTTTATGAAAAGTTCCAAAATCGAATCAGACTTCCTAAAAACTAGGAAAACACAAAAAGTAAGAAAATAAGCATAAAAATCTTAACTTTTCAAGGACAATAAGCAAAATAAAAACACAAAAAGCTAAATAAAAATACTAGATCAAAGATAAAACGTATGAAATCAACAAAAACAAGACACGAAAATTAGAAAGACTTAAACTTTTAAGAAAACTTTGAAAACACTTAAGTTAAATACCAAATAAGCACATAAGATTGTCAAGCTTATGGCTATTTCGTATGAACTTAAAAGGAAAAAGAAAAGACAAAACTTTTAATCAAATAAACAAATGGATTAAGCAAAAACTTGCTTAATCCGAAATTGGAACCGAATCAAAAAGAAGAAGAGTAGAATGAGATTGATAAAAGTAAACTTGATCAAAGATAAATAAAGATTAAAGCAAGAAAATTAAAAACACTTACTTGAAAATTAAAAGATAATTAAGGTGCAAAACATGTATTTAAATTTGACAATAAAGTACATGACATGAATTTAAATGTGCAAAAATTAAAGTGGAAGAGATAGTTTGTCAAGCTATCCAACAAAGAAAAATGATTAATTAGCTAAACTATATATAGGGGAAGATTAGGAAGCTTCCTCCCCTCCTTCCTTTCTTCTTAATTGCGTCATTAGGTCCTTAAGCCTTTAATCTTCATTAATTGCACCATTAGTCCTTTATTCTTCTAATCTTCTTTAAACTTGGACTCTAATGACTTGTGACTCGGGATTTCTTTTGAACTCGTCTTTTAATTCTTCAATAAAATAGACTTGAGTTCCTCGGCTTTTAGTAAACTTCCGTCTTTTGACTTTTTCTTCGATAAATCTTCAGAATTGGTCTTGGACTTCCGTTCTTTTTGCACTCTTGACTTTTTGACTTCGTCTTTTCATCTTTTTCTTCAATAAAAGCCCGTAAATGCCGTGTTTTCTCCACTTTTCACAATTTCGTCCTAAATCACAACAAAAACACAAACCACGCATAATTCCGACATAAAAGACATAAAATACACGTTTTGGTCCGGTTATTATTGTAATTAAGTGGTAAAAAGGATGGGTGTTTACACACATATCAAATCTCCTACACTTGACCATTGCAATGTCCTCATGCAATGCATTGATTACAAAGCACTTTTACATTTTTCATCATAATCAATCCACGTTGGCCTTTATTAAAGAGATAGAAAATTATAAACATTAAAAGTAAAGAAATCAAAGACATACCTTGGGTTTTGGAAATGTCATGAATAATCATCATCCTCAAGTTTTCACTTTCTCCAAACCAAGCTTAAAAACGAGATCATTGTTATTATAAGTTAATAGACTAACACGAATTCATGTGGACCAATTACTCACTTAGACCCCCTTATTCCTAGGTGTATCTCTTATATTTTATTTTTGTCTTGAATGATCACGAGGATGCATTTTCAACTTATTTCGATAGTTTATTAGGCAGAAAATAAAGTGACAATTTAATCAATAGTTAGCTAAAGGACAAAATCTTTTAAAACTGCTTCTCGGGGCCTCATAAAGTTCATATCTTGGCATAACTCGTTTCGCGATTTGAGACCTTTCTCGGACCGATATTTGGCAGCAACTTCATACTTCAAATCTTTGAGAGACGTTCATGGAATAATGGACTTCTCTTCATAATTGGAATTTCTTCACTTGAACTTTTTGAGAGATTCATACTTGGACCACGACTTCTTCATTTTTCTACAATCTTTATTTTGGATTTTGATATACAACGATCCGCCTCCTTTTTGGACTTGGATCTATTTATCCTCATACCTTGCTAGGGTCTTTTCGGATACACTTCTCCATGACTTTTGGGGAGTTTTTGGTTTTCGTCGTGTGTCTCGATCCTTCATATTGATTTTCGATAAATGATTCTTCACATCACTTGGGATCTTTAGCAACAAAATATAGCCCTCATGTCTTGTTAGGACCTTTTTGGACTCGCCAATCTTCGCATCCCGCTTCAATAAGTTATGCCTTGGCTATGAACTCTAATCCAAACCGAGCAACTTTTAAACGATCTTGGGCTAGAAGCTAAGTAACTTTTCAAATCGTACAGCTTTATTTATTAGCAGATAAATTATTAGCAAGCGATGGGAGAATAGGCTCATAATTAACTCACATAAATTCACGAAAGAATACCAAACTTATAATTAGCTCTATCATCTCTCGTTCTCCACAGTTTAAAATCTCAAGGAATGAGACTCGTGGATGCTTAGCCTGTTAAATCAAAGTTTTGGGTTTTCGAGTCATCTATAGGATCTTGCAAATTCTTAGACTTTTTCAAGTTTATAAATCGCATTTTAAAGTTCCCTTGATAAACGACTCTCTAGGATCAATTATAGGAACTTGCGAAAAGTTCTTGTTCTTAACCCGTGAGAGTTAAGAATTTCGTGTTTTATAGCTCCCTATATAAAAGCCTAGCAAAACTTGACTTAAACACGTTAAGGATACTAGCTAGAGTAACTCAGATAAGTAAACTCGGGTTGAGTCAAAAGATTCACAACGTTTGAAAATTAAAACCACTTTATTAAAAATTTATTCTAATAAGGAAAGAAAATAACTATACAAAAGGAAAAACTAATAGGCCAAAATAGATCAAAAATTTTGAAAAATGTCGAAAAAATAATTTTCCGGTTAAAATGAGGACAAATACAAGGGAAAGACCACTTAACTTCGATAGAAGTCCCCCCTACACTTAATACAAACATTGTCCTCAATGTTTAAGCATGTGGGATTAAACTCCCCTACACTTAGGACATTGTGCACTTTGTTTAAATCTCGCTAAGGAAAAGACAACTAACGAGATTCCTATTTTAATATTGAGAAAATATAAAATAGTGAATCAAAAGAGTTTAGGATAGAACCGGGAAGAAGTGAACACGGAATCACGGGTCGTCAAGAATCATCAAGAGTGTGTCTTTGAAGCTCGAATCCCTGATTAAGTAGAAGAGAGGAGAGAGCAAACACCAAAGGGTCTCCCCTACACTTATGGTAAAAATAAAGAAAAAGATAGATAGATAATTGGGTTGCCTCCCAAAAAGCGCTTGTTTTTGTTAACCGAGTCACGAGCCTGACTCGTCCCCGAATTAAATGGTCCATGGGGAAACCTCTAATGTTATACCGGGATCAAAGACCTTGTCCTCGTTCCCGGAGGAATATAACAAAGGGGAGGCAGGAGGATAAGTCTTAAACGGTAGAAATGTCCTTTCAACATACGAGAAGTATGTGAAATCTTGATCCTCGGGAGGTGGGGTGGGTATAGGAATCACATTGTCATCCTCCAAAGACAATGGATGTGGACCAATTGGCAAAGCCGTAAGGTTATCAATCATAAAATGGTCATTGTCACCTCCCGGGTCAAAACACTCATCCTCATTTCCCGGAGAGGGAAATTGATACATCACCCGCTTGGGCGTGCATTCAGTAGGATGAGGGGCAATATAGTAGGAGAAATAAGAGAAGAATTACCTTCCACATGTGATACCTTTCCAGTAGAGTCAGAACGCTCCACCTCTGTGATAGAAGGGGGCATGGCTATCAAAGTATGCTCATCAGTAAAAAGAGAGTCATAGCTATCAATGTCTTCAATCCTTTCGTCAAAGAGAGGATTCACCTCACTAGATATGTAATCGTCATCAAAATCAAATAAAGGGTTCGAATAAATCTTGAAAGTTTCCTTCAGAACGTCTTCATCAGATAGTGACTTGTCATCACTAGAGGTAAAATCGTCATCTTGATCAAAAAGAGGATTAGAGAAAGCCAAAGAATCCTCTTCCAAAGTGTTGGTGGAAGGAACATCATCAGAAGAAAGTGTATCATACTCATCGTCACTGTCGGATGTCAACTCAGATTCACTTGGAATTGGGACAAGGTTATCAGCACTAGACGTATTGAATTCGTCGGATTCCTTTGCAGGAATTGTGCTAAAATCATCATTCCTTAGGATGGTTGAATCCGTAGGCTCCAGAGCCGGCAAGTTTTGAGAAGGAATGGCAGTCTCATCGGTCCAGGAAATAGAACTCTCATCGTCATCACTGTCATAATAATATGGAGGCACAAGAGGAGGAGTATAAGCATTAAGGTTAGATACCTGCTCTTGGTGCTGATCCGCTTGACATTTCTCCATCATCTTGGTGCAAGCTTCATTAAATTTTTTAAAGGTGTCAAAAATTTGGTCCATTTGGTCAGGAGGAGGTGCACACAAGGGTTGATGATCGACTGTGTGACGTGGGGGCTCAATATTAGGAAAACCGGAATTATAGAACTGATGTGGCTCATGATAATTCATCGGCTGACAATAAGAGGTATCGTGAGGGCCCCCACAAATATAGCACCACGGGTATGGAGTAAAACCCGGTGCATCTTAAGGATAAGGATTGTCATAGACGGGAGGAGGTGAGTAAGTATTGTAAGAGGAGAAGTATGAATTTGTTGAATTGCAAAATGGACAAAATCCAAATTGTAGAACGTCGATATCAAAACCACACCGCTCACAAGTACACCATTGACATGTTGGATAACCACGCCATGGTTGCCCACAACGTCCGCAAGATGAATCCATGAAGAATTATGAATAAGAGGGGTAAAGAAAAGAATTAAACGTAATAGAGGATAAAGAGGAATATTTTTGGTGCAAAACTTTGAAAAAGAAATGCTTTTTATAATTTTTCAAATGTTTTTGGGATTTTTTTGAATTTTTTTTTTTTTGACACGAAAAATAACGTTCACAAGTGAACGGATCCCAAAAAGCAACGCGTCTCTCACAGAAAACCGTTAATCTTTACGAAAAGAGCCGGCAGCGGCGCCATTTTAATGTTTGAGATTTGCATAGGTTCAATTGTTCGTTTCTCGGTATCTTAACGAATTGATTTCCGGTTCAAAGTGCGACTCAATTGTTTTTGGTGAAACAAATATTTTTTGGTTGTTTTTAAAATTAAATAGAAAGACGTTAAAATAAATGACGTTAAAGTAAAGCTAAAACTAACTAAAACATAAATGGTGTAAAATTAAAGACGTTAAAAGTAAATTAATTAAATGACGAGAAATTAAAATTTGATGAATAGTAAATTCGAAAATTAAATAAGACAAAACAAGTTAAAATAAATTGACGTAAAAATAAGACGAAACAATTAAAATAAAGTTAATTAAAAATGGCGGGAAAATAAATTTGAAAATTAAATTTAAACTAAAACTAATAAAATTCGCAATTAAATAAAAACTGAATTAAATTCGCAAAATAAAAAGAAATGAATTCGCAATTGTAAAAAAAACAAAAGATTTCGCAACTGAAATGAACAATTCCGCAATTGTGAAATCAAAGATTTCGCAATTGCTAGAAAAAGTTCCTAAAACGAATCAGGAACAAGATTTCGCAATTGCTAGAAAAAGTTCCTAAAACGAATCAGGAGCAAGATTTCGCAATAGCAGAAAAAGTTCCTAAAACGAATCAGGAACAAGATTTCGCAATAGCAGAAAAAGTTCCTAAAACGAATCAGGAGCAAGATTTCGCAATAGCAGAAAAAGTTCCTAAAACGAATCAGGAACAAGATTTCGCAATAGCAGAAAAAGTTCCTAAAACGAATCAGAAACAAGATTTCGCAACTTATGAAAAGTTCAATTTCGCAACTTTATGAAAAGTTCCAAAATCGAATCAGACAAAAGTACAATTTCGCAACTTTTGAAAAGTTCAATTTCGCAACTTTATGAAAAGTTCCAAAATCGAATCAGACAAAAGTACAATTTCGCAACTTTTGAAAGTTCAATTTCGCAACTTTATGAAAAGTTCCAAATCGAATCAGACTTCCTAAAAACTAGGAAAACACAAAAAGTACGAAAATAAGCATAAAAATCTTAACTTTTCAAGGACAATAATCAAAATAAAAACACAAAAAGCTAAATAAAAATACTAGATCAAAGATAAAACGTATGAAATCAACAAAAACAAGACACGAAAATTAAAAAGACTTCAACTTTTAAGAAAACTTTGAAAACACTTAAGTTAAATACCAAATAAGCACATAAGATTGTCAAGCTTATGGCTATTTCGTATGAAAACCTAAAAGGAAAAAGTAAAGACAAAACTTTTAATCAAATAAGCAAATGGATTAAGAAAAAACTTGCTTAATCCGAAATTGGAACCGAATCAAAAAGAAGAAGAGTAGAATGAGATTGATAAAAGTAAACTTGATCAAAGATAAATAAAGATTAAAGCAAGAAAATTAAAAACACTTACTTGGAAATTAAAGGATAATTAAGGTGCAAAACATGTATTTAAATTTGACAATAAAGTAAATGACATGAATTTAAATGTGCAAAAATTAAAGTGGAAGAGATAGTTTGTCAAGCTATCCAACAAAGAAAAATGATTAATTAGCTAAACTATATATAGGGGAGGATTAGGAAGCTTCCTCCCCTCCTTCCTTTCTTCTTAATTGCGTCATTAGGTCCTTAAGCCTTTAATCTTCATTAATTGCACCATTAGTCCTTTATTCTTCTAATCTTCTTTAAACTTGGACTCTAATGACTTGTGGCTCGGGATTTCTTTTGAACTCGTCTTTTAATTCTTCAATAAAATAGACTTGAGTTCCTCGGCTTTTAGTAAACTTCCGTCTTTTGAATTTTTCTTCGATAAATCTTCAGAATTGGTCTTGGACTTCCGTTCTTTTTGCACTCTTGACTTCTTGACTTCGTCTTTTCATCTTTTTCTTCAATAAAAGCCCGTAAATGTCGTGTTTTCTCCACTTTTCACAATTTCGTCCTAAATCACAACAAAAACACAAACCACGCATAATTCCGACATAAAAGACATAAAATACACGTTTTGGTCCGGTTATTATTGTAATTAAGTGGTAAAAGGATGGGTGTTTACACACATATCATCCACACTTCTTGTAATTACCAAAGCACAAATCTTAGAGGCTTTTTCCTTTTCTTCCTGATAAGTGCATCAGCTACCACATTCGCTTTTCCCGGATGGTAGCGAATCTCATAGTCATAATCACTCACACTCATAACCACCAACATACTTCAGTACTCGAAATTTTATAATTGGTGATCCTCTACTCATCTCCTTTGCCTTCTAAAGAAATTGAATATGAGACAACTCTTATGATCCTTTATTACTACACACTTGATTTCATACATGTAACATTCCTACGATCTCAAAGCAAACACCACAATTACATAACCCTCATGAAACACATCACAATATACTATATATTCTTTAGATCCTTCCAACAATGACTACATCAATGCAGAACAAGACTTACCCTTCAGTGTTCAGAATATAGCTTCCTCATCTGATAAGGATCAGATCTCGAAACTTATAATTTAGATGTATAAATGGGACTCACACATCCAATTCTTCTAAGCCAGCTTAATCAATGGTTTAACAATCAGTTAAAACCTTTCGATAAACCTCCGATAATGCACAACTTAGACCAAAGAATTAACAGATTTCTGTCAGCGTCGTTGGTACCGACCAATCATTAATCATTTCAATCTTGGCAAGATCTTCACGAATACCTTTGTTGTTAATCACATGCCCTAGAAAGTGCACTACTTTCAACCATCACTCACACTTAGAGAACTTTGCATACAACTTTTCTTTCTCAAACCATCCTAAAATTATCCTCATATGCTACTTATACTCCTCCTCTCCTCTTGGAATAAAAATGGAATATCGTCGATAGATACAATGACTAACTCATCCAAATATGACTTACACACACGATTCACCAAGTCCCTGAATACGGCAGACGCATTCTTCAATCCAAAAAGACATAACTTAAAACCTAAGATATCCACATCAAGTACGAAAAACAGTTATAGGAATATCTTCCTCCCTAACTCTCAGTAAATGATAACCGGACCTCAAAGCGATCTTCGAGTACACACTGGATTCTTACAATTGGTCAAATAACGTCAATCCTCGGCAGTGGATACCGATTCTTGGCAGTTAATTTGCTAAGCTCACGATAGTCGGTACACATATGAAATAATCCATCATTCTTGACAACAAAGCAGGCGATCACTACTACAACGAAACTTAACCTAATACGTTTCTTAATCATCAATTCCCGCAATTAATCAAGTAACTCTTTCCACTCTAACGGTGCCAAATGATAAGGCGTACGAATACTACTTAATCAAACGCAGAAGCACTACACAATGAAACGCATGAGAACTACACCTATCGCTTACAACACACAATCGACACGAACTTCACTTCACAAAACGGCAGTAAACTCGGAAAAACTTCAGGAAAACTTCAGAATATTCTCGAATCATTAACACATTTCCCAACTTCTTCTCAATTACACTATCACTAGTTACCTGAGCTAAAAATACATCATATCCTTGTTCCACATACTCCCTCATCTCCAAACAAGACACTTCTCAAACAGAAAAGTTCACTCATCATCTTTCACAGTCAACACTTAGCTTCTCAACAAAATCTAAACTAGTAGTTATCTATTTATAGTGAGGATTGGTTCAATCTCAAACATCAGCACCACGCACAACTAACCAGTTCATACCAATAATCTACATCTAAAGATCCTAACTTTATGATCATCAAGTCGATATTAAACACCTACTTCCCTAAATTCAAGGAACACTCTTTTAGTATAGAACTAACACTAACGATATTTCCATTGGTTAACTCTACATCATAGTTAGTTGTCAATCTTACTAATTCTCCATTGATAAAACAACTTAATCTTTACATTTCTACAGTTTCTATCTGATCTAAAATCAAACAACATACTAACATAAAGAAAATCAAATAAGAACATACCATTTACAACGTTCAGACCTTAAGGTTTGTCAGCATCACCCAAAACATAAGTTGGAGCAGCAACATTCCCATCTTGTCGATTTCCTCTGCTTGGACAATTTCCTTGCTTGTGTCCTTTCTCACCACATCGAAAACATATCACTACTCCAGGGGAACTAATTCCAGTAACTAATCCTTTTGTCCTACACTTAGCAGCTTTATGACCAGGTTGTCGATGCTTACGGCAAGTAGGAGGGCAGTTACCTACATGGTATATAGTACAACAAACACACTTGATATTTATCTTGTTATTTCCAGACTCGGTGGCAGCACGAATCTCATCATTCCTTCCATAGTTTAAATACTGATTTTGGTTGTGTCTTGGGTTATTGTTATTATGATAATTCCCACGATTCTGACCATGATTCTGGCTGGAATGAGCAGATTCCCACTTTCTCTTATTGCTTTCATCAATGCTATCTTTCTTATCTTGCAATTTGTCCATTAAAGCATGCGCCATCTGAACAGCTTCATCGAAAGATTTAGGTCTTCAAGAAGTAGTCTCGCCCTTGATGTTACTAGACAATCCTTTAATGTACTGCTTCATCTTCTTACGGTCATTCGGAAAAGAATCAGGACATAACAAACACAGCTCAGAAAACCTCCTAGTATAAGCAGTAATATTATCATTTCTTAACACTAAGTGCCTCAATTCGTCTTCCAACTGTCCTAGTTCCTCCTCGGGACAAAACTTAGCAGTCAATAATCCTTTAGTCACGGTCCATGTCCTACCATTAGCCACAACTAATCCTACAGTAGCCACTTGACTATTCCACCAACTCAGTGCATCATCCTGAAATGTAGTAGCAGCAAATTTCACCTTATTGGCTTCGGAACACCCACTAATATCAAATGTATTCTCTATCTTCTCAATCCATCTGCGCAAATCCAAAGCACCACCAATACCATGAAACTGAGTAGGACCACACTTCATAAAACTATCATACATACATTCTCTTGGAACCTGTGGAACAGCAGCAACACTCCTAACTGGATCAGCATCATCATCATTATTCCCAACACCATTAACTTCAGCACCTTGATTCCTTGCAGCACAATCAGCTTCAAGTTCTCTAGCAATAGCTCGTTCAATCATAGTGTTTACAGTAGCAGTTGTTAGCTTTGGCAGCATATTTCAAGAAACTTAGTCACGTAGCGATCCGCTAATGACAGAAATATGCTTCCTCTACTCCTTTTGTCTATCATTACAGAAGAAAGAAACATGATAAGTATACATATGAAGATAAAAGAAGGATTTCATTATCAGGACATATTATGGATACTACATGAACGAAAAATACAAACTACAATGATTCATCAATCAAATCACAAAAGAGTTAATAAGGACACATCATAGATCATGAGGGTAATTCAGATTGAGTTGAGGATTCAACAAGATAGTGGCAATGTCTGTCACTACAATCATCTACCGAACAAACTTAAAAGATAATAAGTTTAATCACAATGCTAAGACAAAAAGTCTAAATAAGTTCGATCACAGAAAGAAAATAAAATACAAAGAAATCCATCACGCGATTATTTTCTTAGATACCGGCTCCTCATCCTCCTTAGGGTTGCTGTCAGCTATATCACACTCGTCTATTTCCCTTTCGTACCTCAAAGTAAAATTCAAACCTTAATGGTAGTTCATTTCCAAAGTTCAAATACTCACTCCTACACGGCGGATTAATCATAAAACAAATCTCAGTACGAATTTCATCATTCCTAAACTTCCAAGCTTGACTCATAATTGATGTCATATGAGACTCCCATTCACTCAACCTCTCAAACCTTACCTTCTCCTCTTTAAACCTTTCAATTCAAGCACTCAAATTTATCACCCTCGACCTAAGGCTAGCAATCTCATCCATCTTCCGAGTCCTAACAAACTTCAATCTCCACATACTAGATACAACCTTTGAAACAACTTTTCACTTACATCAAACCTCCTAATTATACGAATTTCAACCACGTATCTCTCATACATCAACCGATCAAACTTCCTCATACCAAATACAAATCGTAAGAAATCAGTTGTAAAATCGTTCATCATCTGGTCTTACTGTCCTAGACCCTCGGCGGTATATAAGGTCATTATTAAAAATTATATACAGATGCATTGCATAAAGAAAATTACGATACAATTACTCGAGGTACTTTCAACAACATCAATACATCAACACAAATTTTACTTAATAAATACTCCAAAAATCATTTCAGTTTTAAAGGATACATCTAACTATAAAACAATGCAAAACAAATAATCTTACCGGAGCCTTGCTGGGAAGTTGCGTGCTTTTGTAGAATATTTTCGACACCAAAGTTACAGTTTAGGACATATTTCAAAATCAACCTAATTCTCCATAACTAAAAATCTCTAATTACCAATCTTTAACACCCCTAAATTACATTGCGCAGCGGAAATACACATTTGGGTGCTAAACTCAAACTTCATTACACAAAACACTTTGAACGATCTCAAAATGGTACATTTGCAATATAAAAGGAAATAATTCATTCATTGTCTAAAACCTTCGATCATAATTAAAACAAAAGTTTAACAATCAGAGCAGCGTTTCGGTCCCCCAAAGATCTCAACCAATCCACAAACATTTTTAGTAAAGTACATGACCATTCATAGTTATTTTTATGACAAACAGGGAGAGAAATCAGTTTTAGACTCCACTACTATAAAAGCAACCCGCAACCTTCTCCAGCAAGCTCCATCATCAGTCAACTTTAATAACCTGAAATACATGCTTAAAATTATCAACACAACGGTTGAGCAAGTCTATAGGTTTTCCAAATCATCATTTGAACACAAGAGAAAAATCAATCATAATTGTTTAATAGAATTGCTACGTATACAATATATTATTCAGGCAGTTCATCTTATAGCATAAGTTATACAAGTGTGTTTAAGCTCATGACACCGACCATTTATGACCAATCATCCGCCAAAAAGGCCGGCATGATAAAAGTGAAACCATTTCCCCTCTTAAGGTAATCGTTGTAAATTTTACCTTTTCTCTTATTCAAGTTATCCGTCTGAGCAGCGCACTCAGCGTACTAACTCTCGTCTCGGATAGGGGTGTCAACCCCGATAGTACTATCAATTTTTTAAGCGACTATTTCCAACCCACACAAGGGAAAGACAATAGTTAACGGTGCATGAATTTAGGGCCTTCTACAACTAGGTACTCAACACAATTCAGGAAACATTTGGGTCCAAAGGCAACATACGGGTCCAAACAATTATTCATGACTTGTGTTTTATTTATTTTCAAGTAGCATGTATCCCCCTCATGGGTTTTAAAATCATTCAAAACAACTTCTATAAAAGCGAGGCTATAGACTCACCTTGAGTAATAGAAGTAGTAAGACGATCTTCGACGATAGTTGGTGCCCGATAAACACAAAAACTGCAACCTATCAAATAAGGCGCTTTCATTAATAACAAACTCGAGTTAAATCCATAATTAATAATATCAAACTCAAAATAATAAATCACAACAAACCCAAAAGAAAAACAATACAAGTGACCTATTACTTCCTTCTATATGTTTACTTTATTAGACAATACACACGATAAAAATCTACCTGTACATACCAAATGTACAAGCCCATTTACCCTACTTAAACATGTCAAAATTTATGATACTAATCATAGGACTCACTTACTATCCATAGAAAGTCCTCCCAAAAATTTGTCAAAAGATTTTACTTTTAAGATTCCCTGCCTGACACATCTTTGAACTAAAAAACCAGACAGTTTTACGTCATCGACTCATACAACCATTTTAACTTCTATAAACGACTTCATTTACATAACCGACACTTTGGTTTGAAAATAGACTCACAATCAAGGGTTTAAATATCGACAACAACTACATATTGTGCCGATTTTCGTCTCCCGGTACATGAATAATCAAACCATCATAACTTCTCGCTCGTTTGGAGCTAGAAGCTTTACTTTATATCAAATCGAAGCTAATCAAATTCTCTACAGCCCTATCCTATTAGTTAAGCAATTATCAAATTATAAGGTATCCAAAAACAGCCTTTTACCTACTGACCTAAATCATCTCCTAAAATCTTACATGAAATCATACTTTTGATCACTTTCAACCACTTTTATCATCAACCTAAACCCCTAATAACATCATGTTCGAATCATAACACTTGTATCAATCTTCAAATCAAAAAGCCAAAAATCAAAAACATATTTTTAGTAAAAACAACATGATCATCACTTGATCATCATCAAATAACACATGCATGATCATCCATCTAACCTACCAACCCTAATTCTTAATCAAAAATCAAAACATTATGCATGTTGAAGATTTTAGTACCATAAGAATCGCCTTGAAAATCTAAGATGTGGTCTTGGTTTTTTTTTTGGATTGATCAAGACTGTAATTAAGAAAAAATTATGATAAGTGGTGTTTGTAGGTGACGGTAAAGAAAAGAAAGAGAGGAGGTGGGAGAAATTTGTTTCCAACTTGATAACTATGTGTAAAAGTTAGGTGAGAAATTCTTTTATATGGTGGTAGAAGGGTTAGTTTTGCCAATCTTGCATAGTTTTGGACCAAAATGCAATAAAATAGTTTAAAGGGTAGAAAATGTATATTAGTCAATTTTGAAAATATTTACGAGACTCGGGTTTCGTAAAAATACTTCTCAAAATTTAAAACGCACTCAAATATGATATTAATATAGTCCCGGTACGACTTAATACGAAATTAAAAATAAATACTTCAAAAATATAAACATCGAAACAACAAATAATAAAACATAAAATTTCGGGCATCCGTCGATATCGTAATCACTAATAATCCTCGCAATTAGTAAAAAGGTATAAATAAGACTTCTAACATCGGTTTTAAATTAAGCCACCAAACGTCATAGCATTCAAGCTCATAAAAAAATTCAAAAATATTCGTAAAACAAAATTAAATTATGACCTCGGGTTCAGGTTATCACAGATTGCAATGTATCATATATGATGTTTCTATTTTCACATATATGTGATATTCATGTATCATATATGATAGACATGTATCATATATGATATCCATGTAATCATATATGATGTATGATATATGATTTACCATGTATCATATATGATATCCATGTATCATATATGATGTATGATATATGATGTACCATATATTATATATGATGTATTATATATTATAGTCATGTGTCATATATGATATTCATGTATCATATATGATGTTTACATGATACCTATTTTTAGTTATGTGTTATCATATATGCTTATCTAGTATGATGATTGTTCTTTGTTGTTTTATATTTTTTTGTAGAGTTGAATGATGTGCGAACTCATGAGTCGTATATCACTCATTCTAATTTTAGTACTCCTGGTGGTATTGTTTACTACATTCCGAAAGTGCCTGTCGAGTTTTTACTTGTTAAAGGCAGCGAGTACGATTCAGTTGAGCATTGAATTGCTGCTTACAGGAAGTATGTCGCAAAAGATGGTTTTGTTGTTAGGAAATCGTGTCAAAAAATATTGAGGAGCGGGATTGTGAAGCAAAGGTATTTGGTTTCAAAGGATATACATGTAGACACCCTAGATTTGGAGAATGGTTACAACCAAATGAGGCATTCAAATCTGCATATCACCGGTTGTAAAGCTCGTGCTGTGTTTGACTTGATCCCTGGTACCATGAAGTTCAAGTTGACTATATTTGATACTATCCACAATCATGAGCTTGAACGCGAGGAGTACAAGCATCTATCCAAGAATCAGAGGCAGTTAACATATGGGGAGCAAGCGTTTATTGTCAATGTTACGAGTGTGAATATCGGTGCTACAAGAGCTCGTTACCTTCTAACCGGTATTAAGAGTTCTTATCTGATCATTTACGATACTACCGTTGACTTCAAGGAAGACCCTCGTTGTAAGTTAGAACTATTTGTCATATACAACAGGTTATCTTTAACCCCAAAGCAATAACAGTACTCAAATAGAGTTTTAGGATAGTCACTTCTTCCGTAGCATGAACTGTTACATCAGGGACTATGACGCGCAGATGTTGATAAACAAGATGGAGAAGAGGAAGGAGTACGTGCTTGATTTTTCTTTTGATTTTTTGGTTCACAAGGCTGAACTTGTTGCCATATTTTGGGCTGATGAAGTGTCCACGTGTAACTACAAGGAGTTTTCGATGTTGTCTCTTTTGATGCTACGTTTAAGACAAACAAGTACAGAATGGTATTTGTTCCTTTTATGGCGATTGACGACCATAGGAAGTGTGTTATAGTTGCTGCTGGGTTGCTCAAGTTCGAGACCATGGAATCCTATGTTTGGTTACTTAAAGTCTTCATCAAAGCCTTTGGTAAAGCCGCTAGTATAGTAGTCACGGACCAAGATAAGTCGATGAGGAATGCCATTGAAGCCGAGTTTGTTGGTACAAAGCATAGGCTGTGCATGTGGCATATCACGTAGAGGCTTCTAGCAAAGGTACTTTTTTGACATTGTATCATATTTGATGAAGTAGCATCATATATGATATTTGAGTAGTATCATATATGATTTGAAACTAGCATCATATATGGTGTGAGAACATAATATGATTCAACACATTTTTTTAGGGTTGTGGTTATGTTATCATACTTGATAGTTTTGATTCATTTTACCTTTTGACCCTCTTTTTTGCAGATATGTGAGAAAATATATGACGAGACGAATTTTAAAGAGAAATTGAACAAGATTTTGTGGAACATGTAAATTGGTCCCGAGGAGTTTGATACTAGATGGGGTGATCTGATGACAAAGTTTAATTTGAAGGAACACAAGTGGCTGACGAAGATGTATAAAATTCGTTCAGCTTGGATCCCTGCTTATTTTTCGAACTCCCCGTTGTGTGGTATGTGAGTTTTTGATTGTGAACGAAGATGATGATGTAGACATGTTTACCAGAGAAGATGGGTTATACAAGGTATGCGAGTTTTTGATTGATATAATTTTTTTTATATATCATATATGATAAGCACATGTTATCATATATGATAATGTTCTTGTATTTCTTATCATATATGATATTCACTCTTTTTTTTGTTTATATTTTTCCATGTCTTGCACAACGTAGAGGATGGTTCAGTTATTTGTACATGTCAGTTGCATATGAGGGTAGGGATATTATGAAGACATATTTTTTGCGTGTTCAAGAACACCAATATTGAGATGATCCCTCAGCAATACATTCATAGGCGTTGGACCAAGAACCTTATCCCTGCTAAGTTGAGGAACAAGCGGAACATGTATGAGGAGAAGAATGTTGTTGTAAAGAATTTTGGAGCAAGGCGACATTTATTGTAAATCACTGTGTGTATTTGTTGAGCAAAGACGAGCCTGTGTTGGGTGATTTTGTTGAGAAGTTGAAGCAAATGAAGATAGATGTTGAAGATGATTGCCTGAATCCTCCATCTAAGAGGAAGGTTGACTGTTTGGAGCAGCTTGTTGGTGTCTCTCAGCCGCCGGTACGTTTGGTTGATTATCCAGGTCTTGCAAGCCCTAGAGGACGTCTAGGATGTCGAAAGTTGCGTATTAAAGGTACAAGAGAGAAAGCTATTGAGAAAAGCAAGAGGAACAAGAATTCATGTTTGGTGTGCGGAGGTACTGATCATAACAAGAGGACTTGCATTGGTGCAGGAGGAATTCGTGGTCGAGGATCAATCTGTTGCAGACAAGTACAAGTGGATGAATTGAATAAAATAAGATTTGTTTCATCAAGGATTTTTTCCGTTTTATTTTCTTTGCAGTTTTTGAACATGTAATTATGATGTATGATTCCATGTCTTTTGATCACTTTGAGTGATGAGAAGTTGTTTTTTAATCCCTTCGTTTTGTTTTGACAAGTGAAGAAGTTGTATCATATAAAGTGGTTTTGACAACTGAAGAGTTATGTGTATCCTATATGATATCCATGTATCATATATGATAGTTTTTTTTATCATTCTTTACATGTTTTTTACAAGTTTTTTCTTGGAATATGATACTAATGTATCATATTTGATAAGCTGTTGTTTCATTTTAATATACCTTGTGTATATCATATATGTTACCCATGTATCATATATGATAGTTTTGTTTATCATTCTTTACATGTTTTCCAATATGGTTCTATTCTATAAGATTACATAAATGGAACACAAGAACAATACATATCAAACAAAAGATTCATCTTAATTGCATTGCATAACAGAAAATTTGACAAGTTACAAGTTAAAAAAGTTGAATCCCCAAAATGCGGTACATCCTACTTTACCGCCTACAACTAGTCTTCCCTATGATTCTATCCAAGTGTTCTAGTGGTACGTCAGGTGTAGGCGACATGACTCAAGGGTAGTCAGACTAATGGATGCCTATTAACTGATCCATGATCTACGACTAGTTGACCCCAAGCTTAGAGCAACCCATCATGGTTTCTCCTACATGCCGCGTACTCCTTATTCCCAATGGATAAGCTATGTAACTGCTACTAAACTAAATCAGTTCACTAATCTTTTGCCCAGTATAATGTTCTAGTGGGTTAATCGTAAAAGATTTTAAGGTATGCTCCATGACTCGGGGGTAGTCGAACTAATGGATGCCTATTAACTGATCCATGAGCTACGACTAGTTGACCCCAAGCTTAGAGAAACCCATCATGGGTTCTCATCCATGTCGCGTACCCCTTTTCCAGCGGATAGGCTAAGCAAATCATAAGTATTGAAAACAAACTAAAATATTACAGACGAAATTAAAAATAAAGTCTTAAATTATTTCTTCTTTTGTCTTCTGAGTTGTTCAGATGGCGCTCTTGACGATATCCCTTTTGTTGTTCATCTTTCCTCTTTTGTATTGCATCTTTGACAACTTTGCGTTTTGCTGGTTGCATATGATGTTTTGTTGCAAAGTTATAAGCTTCCTTGCTTACCTCTTGCCTCACAGCAATCTTCTTGTGTGTCAATATCTTTGCTGCCATCCTGAATCTTAGCTTTAACATTTCTTTCCATTGTGCTTCTTGCTCAGTTGGGAAGTCCAGCACCTAGGTTTTTTGAGTTTCTCCGTTGTAGTTTTCCATGTGCATCATGACATAGAAACCATAGTCAACGTCGTTGTTCAAAGAACCTCACTTTGGTCTTATGATGACCGCCTTTTTGAGCTCTCTTGTTTTCTTGTGTTGGACGCTCTCTAGATACATTGTAAACAATTTGAACTGCACAAGTCCAAGTTTATCATATTTGATGTGTTAGTTTTTAAGGTTTCTAGGATGCATCATATTTTGATCTTATGGTATTTAGTGACTTACCAATAGGTCCCAAAAGTTCTTGTACTTGGTTTCATAGTTGTTCACTACTTTTGAATTGTCAACGATGGATGTAGCTCCTGTTTTGAGATTGAAGACTACCAGGTAATATTGTTGATGAGAGATTACAGGGAATATCGCCTACAGAGTTAAATATTTAATTGCAAGTTAAATTTATAAATCTATTGTAAACGATTATCAAATTTTATTGAAGCAAGGGCTTACCAGATCTGTTTCTTTCAATTTCAAAAATTATTCATCTTTTCCTAATGAGCTTTGCATGTTGTCTTCAAAAGTTCAGAACTGCTTAGCAATGTCATACTTTCCATTGTCTTGCTTCCAATCAAACATGTTTGTAGTCTGTTTTGCGTAATCAACAACAAGATATTTATTTTTTAGTTTCTGGACATAATTTTTTTAATAATATATGATATAAGATAGAGATACTTACAATCATTGTTAACGTAAAATATTGTTTCTTCCTTTTCCCGCCTGTGAGTGTGTCCTCTTCAAAGTTTAGGATCTGTGAGTAGATGTCGACCACTGCTGCATCCACTTTCAGACCTGGCGCCAGTGTCTGCAAGTTGTTCCTCATACATGCATGCTTCCTGTCACTTGTTTTGATGTCTCTACAAGGGAAATACATATTTCAAGTAGTGTTTATCATATATGATGCTACTTTTATAACAATGAATTTGTTTGTATGTAGGTTGTTACTTACATGCCTTCTCCGAGCATTGAGAACAAGCTCTCCCCTATCAACACCTCGTCAACTGTTATCTTCCACGTTGTTGGTGTTTTCTTGTTGTTGTAGGCTAAAAGCATCAAGCGCGATGGCTTTTTATTCTTTTTTCTAACACCCCCAAATGTATTGTGCAGCGGAAAACACATTTGGGTGCCAGACACAAGCATCATCACACAAGATATATCGAACGACCTCAATATGGAATGTTTAAGAAATATAAGGACATAATTTACAACATTTGTCTAAAATATTCAATCCCAAATACATAAAAGTTTTAACAACCAGAGTGGCGTTTTAGGTCCCTCAAGATTTCAACCATCAAACCACATTGTTTTACTTCCACACACAAACATAATACAAATTGTTCATAAAAAAGGGAAAGAAAAGAGTTTTAGACCACACGACCACAAAAGCAAACCCGCACCCTTCCCAAGCAAGCTCCGTCATCATCACCTCTGATTACCTGAAACACATGCTTAAAAGGGTCAACAAATAATGTTGAGCGAATCTATAGGTTCAGCAAATCACATTTGAACACAAGAGTAAAATCAAGCATAATCATTTAATAGAATTTTTACGTTTACAATCTATTATTCATGTATTCCGTCTTATAGCAAAAGTTATAGAATTGTATTCAGCTCATGACACCGACCCTTTAACTTAGTCACCCACACCAAATGCCAGCATGACTAGATGAAACCATTGCCCCTCTAGGGTATTAGTTGCTAATTTTATACCATAATTTCTTATTCTCGAAAAATATTCTTTTGAGAGGTTACTCGCCGTAAACCCTGGTCTAAGATAGGGTCGTCAAGCCAATAGTACTATCATTTGAATAAGCGGTTATTCCTATCCCTCACAAGGGTAAGACAATAGTTAACAGTTCATGAATTTAGGGACTTCAGCAACAAGGTACTTATACAATTCAAGGCATCATTCGGGTCCAAACAATTATTGTAACACCCCATTTTCGTATATGAAATGTCACGCGTGATTATGCCGTGTCATCAAAGCATACAAGGTAATGTCTTAAAAACATTAAATGACCACGAATGGATACCGGAAGAAAACATTGGTACCCCAAGTATAAGCTCATCACACACAAACATAAGTACTGTAAAGGAAAAGGACTAAAAAATGTTCAAAGAAATAAGTAGCAAAATGTATGATGAAATGCATAAAGTAGAGAAGGCTAGATAGCTTCCAATCCATATGTACGTACGCTTAAAGTCTACGAGCGCCCTTGAGTACCTGCCATTTGGGAACATTAAAGGAAAACGGCTGAGCATAACGCTCAGTGCACGGATATACAAGTAAAGCGTGGAATAACATAAGCATAAAAACTAATAGCAGCGAAAAAGTATAAGTCCTAAGTAACCTGGAATCATGTTCATAAAACTGGTTTTATAGTTTGAAAAGACTTATGTTTCTATGTAAAATCTGTATTATTAGCCAATAGCCCTATAGGTCATGAGGTTCCACTGTGCATGAATACTTGGAGGGGAGACCTCTTCATGCAATTAGAGGGGTTGCCTCTAATTAAATAGTCTGGGTAGGAGGGATCAACTCCTAGTGAAGGATGCAAGGAACACATCGCATTCACTCTAGTATTACTGGTAAAACATGTAACTAGGATGCACCCATACGCCCCACATGATAATATAATATAAAGGGACGCCACGAGCAGTTACTTCGCCGTGGGGAAGTCATAACACTGGTGCCTCCAGTATTATGGTTATGGTACCTCCATAACTAGGTGACACTGGTCATGCATGTATATGGCTTAGGCTCTTAAACTAACATAAGTAGTCAAACATATAAAACAATACTGAGAAAACAGTTGGCTGCAAACGAGGAATCCTAATAAGGAAAGAATGTCCATACTAAAAGGACGGGAAATCCGTACCTTATGTCCAGTGAACAAAGAAGACGAGAGAATGAAAGTCCTACTTCGATCTCACTAATGCTACATAAAATAGGGTACATGGTTTACTGAGTACTTAACTGATTATATCATGTCTTAGCTTGTTTATATGTTCTTGTCTTGTTTTACTGATTTTAAGGTTATGTTGTGTTTATCATGTATTCTATGTATTATGATTAAGTGTTACTTGTATTTCTTGTATCATTATACTTGTTGTGTAATAATAAGTAACTTTCTAAAAATAGCAGGTTTCCTAAAATAGAAAGTTTACAAAAATAGAAAGTTTCCAAAAATAGATTAACTTCTTAAATTAGACCAGTTTCTAAAAATAGAAAGTTTCCAAAAATAGTAAGTTTCCTGAATTAAAAAGTTTCTATATTTAGAATTAAGCTGAATTAATAAGCTAATAATATAAGCTTAAGTTTACTGGTTAAATATGGTAAGTCACGTGATTATTAGTATAGTTTATTAATAATATCATGTTACTTAAATAAACTATAGGTTATATGATTTAATTAAATATAAGCATGATTTAGTTAAATTAAGGTTTATAAAATACTTAGATTAAACATGTATTAATATTATATTAATTATAACCTAAGTCATGTTTATTAATTAATTATATTCCATGTCTTAATAATTAATTAATACTATAGTCTAAATTAAATAAATTAATACTTAGGTAAAAACATGTATTATTCTAAGTTCATGTTAAATTAAATTAATTATTTGTCATGTCTTAATTAATTTAATTATCTTGTTAAAAGAATATACTTTTAAAAATAAATACTTGTAAAAGTTTAGTCATGAACCGTACCCGTGACTTTAATTCAGACATAATATGAACCAGACCGGAAACCCCATGAACCGGACCAACCAAACACACCCTTAACAGCGGCGAACCGGCTCGGCCGGTTGCCACTGTTTGTGTAAAATCGCCACCGGCTTAGGCCGGTGGTTCCCTCTCGGCTAGCCGCTGACCACAGCAAGTTTCCCACTGGCTGTGTACCGGTGGTTTCCCCTGCCGTGCCTGCGGTTCCCCTTGCTTGACCAAAACCGCCACCAGCTTGGGCCGCTGGTGGTGGTTGCTGCTGCCGAGACCCTTAAACAAACCAAATGGTACCCCGACTCATGTCGGGGTCCCTTGGTTCCTGTTGCCGACCAAAACCAACCACACCGAGACTCGAAGTCTCGGTTGGTGGTGCGAACCAAAACAAGCTGAGAGCCATGGGGCTCTCGGTTGGGTGTCGGCCGAACAAAACTAACCCGAAACATCCCTTTAATATCCCCCCCCCCCCACATGATTAATTAACATGTCTAATATACTTGTTTTATTTAATCTCGTGTTCATGTGTTCTTAATTAAATAAAAGAACCAAAGAAAAGGGATAACGGATTACCGAATGCGTGAAACAAATGGAGGTTAATAACACGAACACAACCACTAGAATTAATCAACCAAAATCGATCAAACACCACCCTTGGTGTTGTTGTTGCCGGCGGCCAAAGAGAAAAAGAAAGAGGCTAGGGTTTTTGATTTTTAATAAAAACTCTGTTAAATGAAAAGGGTGAAACCCTTTTTGTTTATTTAGTAAAAACTAAACATGGGCTTGGCCTTTTTGTCTCTTGGTGTCCGCGGCATGTGGGGCCCACAAGGGGAAACCCGAAGTTTTCCCGTTTCTAATATTTTATGTGTTCGTGTGTTCGTGTTTTCATGTTATGTTATACTTAATTATTCGTGTTATTGATAAATACTTATTCGTAGCGATATTTATCGTATTATAATACGTAAGTACGTAATTACATGTTCGTGATTTTTACGTTCATGATTTCAAGTTCGTGATTATAATTATTATCGTTAATAATTATCGTGTACTATTACGTACTTAATACTTATCGTGCAATAACACGTACGTAATTTCTGTAATTAATAATCGTGACACGTGTTCGTGCTATAAAAGGAAAGTTTTAATATGTACGTACGTTTACTTAGTGTACTGTTCATGGTAAAAGCATGCGTGTTTTACAACTCTTCCCCCCCTAAAAAGAATAATTCGTCCCCGAATTATAGATAAAGTAAACTGAAAGAGGAACATACCTGAATTCAAAACTTGAAATGAGGGTAAGAAGCCCGGATAGACTCCCCTGTTTCCCAAGTGGCTTTCCGCTCGGTATGATCCCTCCAAAGGATTTTGATGAAAGGAATCGTCTTCTTCCTCCTGACTCGTTCTTGCCTGTCAAGAACTCGCCCGGGTTCCTCTATGAATGTAAGATCTTCACGAATCTGTTCCAGTGGATACTGAATGTTGGGTCCACTAGATGTGGATCTTGCAGCCTGTTAAGGATGGTGAACGACTTCTGTAATCACAAGTCTATTCACAGAGAGACTCTAGATGAATCACACAGTATAAGTACGGAATACAAATACTATGAACAAGAAGACACATAATAACTATAATGACTTGATCCTTTACTAAGGATTTCTAATATTAATATGAACTAGAATAATGTTTGATGAAGGTGTGTATAACCCTTCTGCCTAAGGTTCCTTTTATACTACAAGGAAACCCTAATACATCATTAAGCCAAAACGTGTAATTCTGATATGCATATCCTTTCCTAACATATCTCATGCATATCCTAACAAACTACTAAAAATAATAAAGTTTGAATTTCTAAAGACCAAGAGCACGTGTTGCTCCTACTACTACTAGGACCAGGAGGAACTACATACCTCCTAGCATACCTATTACAAATAACTATTCCAAAGGTCCTAACAATCCTCCCCTAAACTTGAATTTGACTTGTTGAGTTCAAGTTTCCTGGTAGATCTTGCAAAACAGCTTGAGGATTGGAACAACAAAACAAACAGCAAAACAAACAGCAGCATCATAAACAACATAAAGATTGCTGCAACAAGTAACACCTAGAAGCTTCTTGAAAGCTTGAAACAAATATGCACCTTGTTGAATCTTCACAGCAACATGAGTAGATTTTATGAGCCTTTACCAAGTAGCTGCTCGCTCTTGGGCTAGCCAGTCTTTATGGTGGAATAAGCATCACCCTAGGAGACCAGAACCTAGCCTAACTCTTAGAACGTGAATCAATGGTGAGTGGGGGTACCCTGATGATTTTGGGAAAATCATCACAGCCGTCAACGGATTTGATATGTCTTTACCAGAAGCCGTACTCTTCCGGACTCGCCAACTCTTAGCAATTAAGCATCGGTGAGCTGAAAACCCTATAGCTTTGAGCAAGCTATTACAGCTATCAACGGATTTGATATAGATCTTTACCAAGAGCCGTACCCCCTTGGACTAGCCACCTTTCAGTCTAGGACCATGGCAAGTGAAAACCATCCAGTTTTGGGTAACCTGGCAACCATCAACGGATTTGACTATCACACCAGAGCCGTACCCTCATGGTGAATCAACTCTTTCTTGTCTGTGAAACATGGTGAGTTGAGCACCATTTGTTGTGTGGACCAGGTCCAACACCAAAAGTAACCCCAAAACAGCCTCAAGTGTGAAAATTTCAAGTGTAACACAATGTCATGATGGAAAAGTATAAGCAGATATTATATTATGTACAAGTTTGAAATTACATCATATGTTTAAAGTATAAGCAGATATTATATAAAAAGTATATTTATAATGTGAGTCACCAATCACTGTACAGATTGGTGAAAAGAATGTTAGTATAACACAAGAATAAAAGAACCATACCAATCACTTACCAGAAGCTGCAACTTTGTCCGCATGCAACCGGGCTTGAATACCTTCCACCAAAGTAGTAGCCATGGTAGACTCATTCCCAGAAGGAGCATTAGATATCTGCAGATGACAATCCAGCATAGCCTCCATGGTAGCAATCGTAAATGGATACTCCATATCCGTAATCATAAACACCACAGCACCAGTCTCAAGCACCAATACATGAACCCCACAACCAGCATAAAGTTTCCACCTCTTGATCACCCATCGAGGTTGATCTTTCCACACACCAGAATGAGGAGCATCAGGAGGAGAATCTAACATAAGCTTCAAATCACCCCAGATAGTCAATCCAGGCCAGTTGGGCAACTCACTCGGAGATTGAGGAATCTCAGCATCCACCAACCCATATAACGACATAAGATCACGACGGTCTACCCATGTCAAAATGTTTTGCAGTCCCGAGACATAGCGAACATAACCATCACTGGTTGTAATCTTATGAGTTAATGTACCACTAACAATAGGGGATGGCCTAACCTCCCAAGCGACAATCCAACCCTTACCCGTGTGTAACTCTGTCTCACTATCCGAAGCAACACCAATGAGATTTGCAGGATCTCACTTCTCAAACGGAACAGACTTACCACGTCGAGGCTTCTTCTTCCTAATAGAACGACGAGGTGAAGGAACACCAGAAGAAGATTCAACCTTGACCTTTCCAGCAGCAGTAGCATCAGCAGTAGTAGACTCAAAGTCTTTACCAACCATAGAATCAGATTTTGTTGCACCAGCGGATGAGGTAGGTTGTGGTTCAGTCACTGATGTTGATGTTGGCTCCACAACAGGAGTAGCATGGGTAGTAGTAGTAGTAGCAGGAGTGGTGGTAGCTTCATTGGTGGTGGTGGTATGAACCTGAGATGGAGTGGGATGAACAGCCGAAGGTGTGGTAGTAGGAACAACAGTAGAAGTAGCAGCAACAGATGGAACACCAGAAGTATCCTTAGGAACACCAGACGAAGAAGTATGAGCAGCAGCAGGCTGAGAAGTGTGAACAACACTTGGAGGAGGGCGATAAATAAAGCGTGCAGGAACCGGTGTATTTTGACGCTTGATCATCTTCTGGTACAGATCTTTAAGCTCATCAAAGGATAGTCCCCTAACCCGTTCCCAAGTCCATCCAGCATGAAAGTAAACAGCCGACTGATTCTTGACATATTGCTGCATCAACTTCCTCTCCTTTGTTCTCGACATAGGTCTGTTACGACGCTTCTCGCGAAGCTGAGCAGCAAGAGACAACTGTTGTTTTCTCATCAAAGCCATTGCCCGAGGAATACAATTATGCTGATTGACATCAGCTCCCAATATATCTCTAAACTGTGAGTAATCAGAAGTAAGAATAGTAAGCACTCTTATCCAATCATTGTCATCCTAATGCATGGCATCATGCCTCAACTACTCGCGCCTCTACTATTGAAGGGCTTCATCCTCAGCCCTAGCTTGTTGATCAATCTCCTCTTACAATCGTTGTGCATCCTCTTCCCCTAACCTTTCTTCCTCAATTTATCTGCGAGTACACTTCCTTGGAGGAGAGGGTGCATCTATCATAGGAGATTTGCCCTTGGGATCATGAGATGGACTAGAAGATGGACCAGTAGAAGCGTCCATTGGCTTGAGATCAGTATGCTTAGGAATTGATGAAGGACTAGGAGGAGCAGGTAAATCATCACTCATTTTATCAGCAAAAGCAGCCCTGGCCAACAAAGTCAGCCCATCCTCCTCAATATCCTCATCAGAATCAGAAAGCACAAGTTTCTTCTATTGGAAACTCTGTTGGGACTCCAATGCTTTAATCCTGTTCGCCAATGGAAGGACAAAGTCCCGAGTGAGCTTGCAGTGCTGATTTAGATCATTTTCCAAAGAAATAACCCTTGCGTAATACATGTGCATAAGAGCTAGCAAAGAAGTTAGTGTAACAGGTTCCTCCGCTTCCCTAACAAGAGGACTTGGATCGGGGAATGCATCATTGGGACCAGAAGCAACAAAGGGGTCATCTTCATGAGCATGAGAGCTAGATGGCTTCTCAGCAGAATGCGGAGCTGGACTGGAAGGGGGAGTATCAACAAATGGGGACTTATGTGGCAGAGAAGAGGGGGAAGCCTTTGAGACGGATGGCATTTATACCACCACCTCTCTAGCTGGCTCCTCCACCTCCACATGAGGCACACCAGTAGCATGATGCTCCTCCTCCATAGGATCATCCCCTAATGGAAGTTCCTCCTCGGCTTCATTAGCCAGAGGAATCACATTAGGATCCCCTTGGGCAAGGCCCAGCATAACATCAGTAAGAGGCATCCAAACACCCTTAAAACCAAGTTCCATATTTGAATACACCTTAGAACTAAGCTTAGGGGTCTCATATTCCTCCCTATTTCTAGGTAGGAACATAAGAACCTGTTGCAAGAACCTAGGGTACATCAAAAACTTCTTCCTAGAGCCAGTACTACTAAGGTTTTAAATCATTCCATCAAACAAGTAATGAGAAAAGTTAAACACACGACCCTGTGCAATACAAATCAAACCAGTAGCCAAGGGGATGGGAAATGAATCCCAACTCCCAGACTTTGGACTCAAGCAATGAATCAAGAAGTGAACTAAAAGCTTCCATTGGATGGAAAACCTATTTTTCTGGAAGTTAAACTTCCCCCCATGACTATAACCAAGATCAGCCATCCCATCCAATACCTCTAAATTTGGGATAGACACAATGCCACCTTCATCCTGAAGATGAAGAGCAGACCTAATAGAAGCTTCAGACACCACATATGAGCGTCCATCTATGGAAGCATGAAGCTCTAGTGGGCATCCCAAAACATCAACTAGATGGGCAGTTGCCCAGAACTGACGAATAACACTATCATATACAGTAGGGCAAACCATAAAAGCATACCTAAGGTTGGAAGCCTCGATAAATTCGATGATGTCTATGAACTCTTCTCGTTTAGGACCTTCGCCAAGATAGGCCACCTTGTTATGATCAGGTTTGTATTGGAGAGCAGCCATTGTTGATGATTGGAAGTGGTGGAAGATGATTGATTGAAGAGGAAAAGAGTAGGAGCATATGTGTGTGTTATGGTTGGGATAAATGAGTCAATTGAGGGATTTGACCATAAATAATGGTCATGTAACTATTCAATGACCCCTAATTATGGGGGTTGCCCTTTCAAAATTAAGTAATTAATGCAAAAGTAACCACTTGCCCCTTAACCAATATTTGCATATCCCAGTTACCAAAGATAAATAAAAGGATATGTACCAGAAGTAACTCACGTTGACTGAAAGTCAAAACGCGTAAAAGTCAACACTAGGAGCAGCAAGTGGTCAATGAAAGTCAACGAAGTGAACAGTGACCCAAAAGCAATACTAGAAGCCAACCACGAGTGTACTAGAAGGGTTTGTACCCACTAGGAGCTGAATACAGCCACTAGAAGTGACCAAAATCTTCCACTAGAAGTAGCACAAACCGCAAATACCCATCAAAATGTTGTTAGAAACTACCATATGTTAGACTGTTCAATGAAATATGTACACTAAGCCTCCCCTTAGGCTTAGCCTCCCCTCAATCCTAGACCTCAAGGATTGACCATTCCAATGTGAACCACCAAGTGGTTGAACCGTGGACCATCAAAGGCTTTAGTCAATAAATCAGCAACATTATCATCCGTATGTACTTTAAGAACCTGTATCAGCTTCTTCTCATTGGCATCCTTTATAAAGTGGTGCCTAATCTCAATATGTTTTGTTCGTTGATGAAAAACAGGATTCTTCACAATGCAAATAGTGCTTTGATTGTCAGTTATGGGTAAATCCATTGTTTCTCCAATGATCAGAAGCAAAAGGAGAGGTTCTTCTAGAAGAAGAATAAGATAGGGCAGTTGAACCCATAATCCAGCATCTGATTTTGTATCCACAATACTTGTCCACAACAACTAGCAGCAGCTACGTATTCAGCTTCTGTTGAAGAAGTAGCTACTATTGTCTGTTTCTTACATTTCCTTGAGATAAGTCTTCGACCCAAAAACTGAAAACCACCATTAGTATACTTTTTATCATTATTAGCACATGCATAGTCACTATCACTATATGCTTCAAGAACAAAAGGTGATTCTCTAGGATACCACAAGCCTAGCTTGGGTTGAGCCATGATATACTTGAAGATTTTCTTGACTGCATTCAAGTTAGAAACGGTTGGAGCCACCTGATGTCTAGAGCAAGCACTTACTGCAAACATAATATCCGGACGTGATGCAGTCAAATACATGAGTGAGCCAATCATTGACCTGTACATGTGAACATTTACCGGAGGATCTGGCTCATTCTTGAGTTTAACTTTAGTGACTTCATAAGGTGTTGCTGCTGGTCTAAAAGGATCCATATCAAACTTCTGAAGAATCTCATGAACAGACTTGTCTTGACTAATGAAGATTCCATCCGACTGTTGCTTGACTTGAAGACCAAGGAAAAATGTAAGTTCTCCCATGGCACTCATCTAGAATTCGCCTTTCATTAGTTATTCAAACTCATCACACCATTCCTTCTTAGTAGAACCAAAGATAATATCGTCCACATACACTTGAACTAGGATGATGTCCTTGGTATTCCTCTTAAGAAATAGTGTTTTGTCAATAGTGCCTCTTTTGTAGCCGTGTTTCAACAAGAAAGTGGAAAGACGCTCATACCAAGCTCTAGGAGCCTGATGAAGTCCATATAGAGCTTTGACCACCTTGTAGACTTTCTTGGGATGAAGTGGATCCACAAATCCCTTAGGTTGAGTGACATAAAATTCCTCATCAATCTTGTTATAGAGAAATTCCCTCTTGACATCCATCGGAAAAACCGTAAAGCCAACATAAGAAGCAAAAACCAAAAACAGACGAATGGCCTCAATCCTAGCAACAGGAGAAAAAACTTCAGTATAGTCAATGCCTTCAAGTTGTGTGTGACCTTGTGCAAATAACCTAGCCTTATTTCTCACCACAATACCCCTCGCATCTTTCTTGTTTTTGAGAATCCATTTGGTACCAATTGCTGTCTTTCCATCTGGCAAGTCAACTAGGATCCAGACATTCTGAAACAAGAACTACTGCATCTCCTCCTGCATAGCCTCCACCCAACTTTGATCCTCAAGAGCATGAGAGACTGATCTAGGTTCCACCTGTGAAAGAAAACAAGCAAACAAACAGTGAAGAAAGTCCGTGTGATTATTACGCTTTTAGTCCTCAATATAGCTCACAAGAGCATGATGATCAGACGTTGCTTTCTTATGCATGCGGCGATTCTTGACAGTAGAACCAGGATCTCCAATGATTTGAGTAGTAGGATGGTCTTTATGCGTCTGCTGAACATGATTAGAAGCTACATCCACTTCTGGTGCCAAGTTATTAAGATCCCTAACAATGTCATCATCATATGAAGCAGAGTCGAAAATGCCATCTATTGGTTGCTTATGAATATCATCCATCTTAGTAGAAGGCTTCTTTTGATAGTTTCCCAGGCCAGAAGGACCAGAAAATCTAGTTGAGGAAGTTGGATCACTAACCGGACTACCAATGGGTGGTAAACTTGCACTAGGAGTAACATTAGGAGCACTAGGAGTGACTTGGACAGCAGGGGTACTCAAAGGAAACTCAAATCCTCCTTGAGCAGCTGCTGTAGTAGCAACATGTTGTTGCTTGAGCAATGTGTCAAGAGCTCCTTGTGAGTCCATAATGTCTGATGGAGAAGCATCACTACGAGTAGCATTGGCATTTGGAGAGACTGTGGTGGAATAGGATGGAATAACAAAAATATCATCCTCCTCATCTGAGTCCGAAAAACTAGAATGAGCACCTGCACTAGAAGTAGCAAACACTTGTGGACCTGCATCTTGGTTAGTTTTGAAACGAAAATATCCCAATGAGTCACTAAGATAATCAAGATCAAAATACCATTCAGGACCTTTGCCTTGGATGTTTGTCTTCTCCTCAAAGTACCTGAGATTAATAGTTTCTATGATACGCTTGGCATGGAGATTATAGACACGATAGGCCCGTGAGTGAGCTGAATATCCCACTATGTATCCTTCATCTGCCTTGCCATCAAATTTCCCCAAATAGTCACTAGTATTTAGAATGGTGACAGGACAACCAAATGGCTTTAAATGAGCAATGCTAGGTACTTTAGCTGTGAGTAGCTCATAGGGAGTCTTCTTATGTGGATTGGTAATTGAAACCCTATTTAACACATAACTTACAGTATTGACAGCTTTTGTCCAAAACATAGTAGGAAGCTTGGAATCTGCAAGCATGGTTCTCGCAGCTTCTATTAGAGTCCTGTTCTTCCTTTCTGCAATACCATTCTGTTTAGGAGTCCTAGCAGCACTATAATCTCTTTTGATACCTTTGGAGTTGCAAAGTGCTATGAGGTCTGCATTTTTGAATTATGTTCCATTGTCACATCGGATACCTTTCACCTTCTTGGATAGCTGATTCTCAATGAGTGTAACGAAATCTTTGAGAATTTAGTAGGTCTCATTTTTGGCAGCCAGAAAGAAAACCCACGTGAACCTACTATACCCATCAGTTACCACGATATAGTATTGTTTGTGGTCAATGCTCCTAATGGAGGTAGGACCAAATAAATCCATGTGTAGTAGCTGTAATGGTTCAGTTATAAGACTGAGAGCATTAATGGCCTTGAAGGATGCTTTGTGTTGTTTGCCTTTGCTGCACGTAAGGCATTGATGTCATTTCTGAAAGTTTTGGGAGGTAAACCAGAGACCAAGTTCATATTTGCTAATTTGTGAATGGTCTTGAAGTTTACATGTCCCATCCTTCTGTGCCATTTAGTGGCTTCATCTTCTGAGGCTTTAGCAACCAAACAAGCTAGTTGACCAGTAGGATTAACTTCATTCAGCTTGATACTATAGAGATTGTGTCTTCTAGGGATTCTGACTAGAACTTGAGAGTCATCCGGGAGCTTAAAGTCTTTGGATAACACCAGTGCATCAGTATCCGTAAAGAGGACAAGCTGCTTCTTGTCACAAATTTGAGAGACATAGATCAAGTTGAAGTGTTGAAGTGCTTCCACATAGTAGACCTGCTCAAAATTAAGGTTAGGTGTCTGTATCGTCCCTCTGCCAGAGATCCTTCCTTCACCACCTCCAAAGTAGACCTTTCCGCCTTGAAATGGTATAAAGTTAGATAGAAGTCCTTTATTCCTTGTCATGCTTCTAGAGCATCCACTATCAACTATTCCTAGAGTAGGATCTTGGTATGGAATAACATACAACAACAAGAAATATATACAAATGTTAGTGTCGTAAGGGGACCCGGACCTTTTTAGGTTTGATTCTGCCTTGTGGATCTTTTGTAGATAGCCAAGAGGATTGATGAGATCCAACAACATGCATTGCTGCAGCTGGTTGAAACCTATTGCAGCTAGGTTTTCCCACCTCCTCCTTGTTAGGATCAAAGACACTTGAAAAAGATAAATCAAACACATCTTCTGAATCGATATATTTATCAAATCCTAAACCTCTCTTAGTCCTACCAGACATGCTACTATCAATTAACTTTGAAAGATTCTTAGGTGCATTTTGCCAATTTTCAAATCTTAAAAGTGTAGCATCCAATTTTTCCTGCATGTCTTGCTTATCCTTGATACTGTCATCTTTTACTTTTTTAGTGTATTTAAGCATATTTCTGGTGTTTTCTAGATCAATGTTCAGAATTCTAATTTTATCCTCATATTCTCGTTGAGTATCTTGAAGCCACCTCTTTTGTTGTTCCAATGTTTTTAAAGAATTCTTATATGCTTGAACATCTAAAAATACTTATCATTTTGTTCATTTAATTCATTGTATTGAGACAACAGTTCTGAATATTTATCATGACAACCAAGAGGGAAATTTTGTACCTGAGGTGAGATGCCCATAAGAGCAAATTCTTCTGCTTCCTCGGCATCAAACAGATTCCCAGCAATCATTGCAAACACGTCAGTAGAAGGTTCAGTTGTTTCCAAGGTAGCATTTTGATGATCACTCTAGTTAACCATAGAGTCAACCGACACCAAAGCTTTCTTGTCATCCTTGACCTCCTGAATCTTGAAGGCTGAATACCTGTTCTTCTCCTGGTCATTCTTGTTAGGGCATTCCCTAGCAAAGTGACCTTGCTGCTGGCAGTTATAGCATCTAACCTTGCTTCTATCAAACCTTGTTGGCTCTCTTGGGTTGTAGTTAAACTTTTGACCGGCTTTCTTCTCAAACTTGTGAACCCGGAGAGTGAGCATGGCCATCTGCCACTTGAGATCCATTTCATCCAGGTCAAGTTTATCAACTTGTTTGAAGTCATCAAAAGCAAGTTGTTGTTGTGGATCAACATCAGCAACAAAATAGTGAAGAACAGCTTCTACCATGCTACCAGACTTGGCTTTTGGTTCAGGAGTATAAGTATGCTGAGAAGACACAATATAGCTTGGGCTACTAGCATAAGACATGGGACTAGATCCCATGGAACTCACAAAAGCAGAGTTAGCAGGAGTAGGAAAAGAATCACTTGAGTATCCTCTCACATGAGGCTCAAAGGTTTTAAGCTTATAGAACAGATCATCAAAATTAAGATAGTCAAGGTCACCTTTTGCTTTGAGAGAGATTACTACCTGATTCCATGAGTAAGGTAAAGCTCTAAGAAACCTGGCATTGATATCTTCATTGTCAGGTTTAGACCTGAGTTGATTCAACTGGCTAAGAATCTTTTGGAACCTATCATACCCTTGATGAATACCTTCAGTTTCAGAGATCTTGAATTCTGTGAATTCATCTCTCAGCATGGATCTGCGCATTTTCTTTGATTCCTCATTCCCTCCAAACCTTGCTTTTACTCCATTCCAAATCTCTCTAGCATCATCCAAGTGATAAAAATTACCCATGTGATCATCAGGAAGAGACTGAAGCAAAATAGTTTTTGCTTTGATCTCCTTCTTAACAGCTGTGATTTTTTCATGAGTTTTAGGATTAAGAAGGATGATATTACCATTCTTGTCTCTTCTAGTAAACCTCTTACTGTTCCCATTCTGAATAATATTCCAAAGGTCTAGATCAGTGTTGGTGATCCAGCATTCCATCTTCATTGCCCAGCTATCATACTCATCCTTTTTCAAAAGAGGAAATTTTCCATTTGTATTGGAAACCGTGGCAACGATCTGCTGAGGTTGCTGTGTTTTAAGGGTGCTATCTTCTCCTGTTTGAGTGGAACTAGAGGCAGACATGATTAAACAAAGATGTTAGTAATAAGAAAAATTGATTCTTCTTGTGCAGAGTCTCTCCCAGGCTCTGATGCCACTTGTTGGGTCCACTAGATGTGGATCTTGCAGCCTGTTAAGGATGGTGAACGAATTCTGTAATCACAAGTCTATTCACAGAGAGACTCTAAATGAATCACACAGTATAAGTGCGGAATACAAATACTATGAACAAAAAGAAACAGAATAACTATAATGACTTGATCCTTTACTAAGGATTTCTAATATTAATATGAACTAGAATAATATTGATGACGGTGTGTATAACCCTTCTGCCTAAGGTTCCTTTTATACTACAAGGAAACCCTAAATACATCATTAAACCAAAACGTGTAATTCTGATATGCATATCCTTTCCTAACATATCTCATGCATATCCTAACAAACTACTCAAAATAATAAAGTTTGACTTTCTAAAGACCAGGAGCACGTGTTGCTCCTACTACTACTAGGACCAGGAGGAACTAAATACCTCCTAGCATACCTATTACAAATAACTATTCCAAAGGTCCTAACACTGAACCATGTGAAAGGGATGATAATTGTACCCTCTAAGTAAGGACACATGGAAAACGTCATGAACGTGAGAAAGCTGTGGAGGTAACGCTAAGCGATAAGATACTTCACCGACTCGCTCGATGATATCAAACGGTCCGATGAATCGAGGACTGAGTTTCCCTTTAATTTCAAAACGTCTAACACCATATGCCGGTGATACCTTAAGAAAAACATGATCTCCGACGTTGAAATGTAAGTCCCTATGATTCTTATCAGCATAACTCTTCTGACGTGCGCAAGCTTCCTGTAACTTCTGCTTAGCTACAACGACCTTCTCGTTGGTCAACTCTATCATCTCCGGTCCTTCAAGTGTTCGCTCACCAACCTGATCCCAGCAGATTGGGGCGCCACACTTCCTGGTATACAACATCTCGAATGGTTCACACTTAATGTTGGCGTGCCAACTGTTGTTGTATGCAAACTCTAGTAAACAAATATAATCGTCCCAATCTTCTGTCCACTCCAATGGACATGATCGAAGCATGTCTTTAAATGTCTGGATAGTTTGCTCCGATTGTCCGTTTGTTTGAGGATGAAAAGTCGTGCTAAGCTTAAGTTTTGTACCCCAAGCTTTCTACAGACTTCTCCAAAATCGCGAAGTGAACCGAGGATCTCTGTCCGAGACGATACTGGACGGAGCACCATGAAGTCTCATGATCTCCTTCTTGTAAGTATCGGCAATCTTCCTTGTAGATGGATAAGAAATAAGCTGACTTAGTAAATCGATCAACGATAACCCAAGTCGCATCATGCCTCCTCTTTGTCTACGGAAGACCGGTAACAAAATCCATGGTGATCTTGTCCCACTTCCACTCTGTAATGTCTAACGGTTGTAGTAGACCACTAGACCGCTGGTGCTCGATCTTAGACATTTGGAGACATAAGTAGCAACATCTTGTTTCATACCACTCCACCAAAAGTACTGCTTGATGTCGTGGTACATCTTGGTCGAACCAGGATGGATGGAGAATGGGGAGCTATGAGCTTCAGCCAATAACGCTTCCCTGAGTGTAAGATCATCAGGATCACAAAGTCTGGTGCCCTGCCATAAGATACCGTCGTCATCCAACCGGAACTCCGTCTGCTTATCCAAGTTCTGAATGATCGCCCAAATTTCACCATCATCCTTCTGAGCTTCCTTGATCCTAGAGAGTAGATCAGGTTCCACTCTAACATTAGCCCAGTAATCATGTTGTCCACGTACCATGATCTCAATGTCTAATCGCTCCAAGTATCTTATAATCTCTTCCTCAATCTTCATGTCGTTGATCATACCGGACTTCCTACTAAGTGCATCTGCCACTACATTCGCCTTGCCGGGATGATACTGCAGATTAATGTCGTAATCCTTTAACAGCTCTAACCATCTTCTCTGTCTCATGTTCAGTTCACGTTGAGTGAAGATGTATTTCAGGCTCTTATGATTTGTGAAGATATCACATGATTCTCCATACAAGTAGTGCCTCCATATCTTCAATGCAAACACGACTGCTGCAAGTTCCAAGTCATGCGTAGGGTAGTTCTCCTCATAAGGCTTAAGATGTCGTGAAGCGTACGCGATCACCTTCCCATGTTGCATGAGAACACAGCCAAGTCCCTTCCCTGAAGCATCACTGTAGATTTGAAATCCACTTGTATCAGATGGGAGAGTAAGAATAGGTGCAGATACTAGCTTCTGCTTTAGGTCTTCAAATCTCTTCTCTCTTTCTTCAGTCCAGACGAATTTCTCCCCTTTTCGCATCAGTTTGGTCAATATAGTGCTAAACGGGAAAAGTTCTCTACGAACCTACGGTAGTAACCAGCTAAGCCTAGGAAACTGCGAACTTCAGTCGTTGATGTCAGTCTTGGCCACTTGGTAATAGCCTCAACCTTTGTTGGGTCAATGGTTATTCCTTCTGCTGATACAATGTGGCCTAGGAACGCCACTTTGTCTAACCAGAACACATACTTGGAGAATTTAGCATACAGCTGCTTCTGGCGAAGTATCTGTAGTACAGTACGAAGATGGTCTTCGTGTTCCTCCTTTGTCTTAGAGAAAATCAGGATGTCTTCAATGAAGACAATGACGAACTTGTCCAGGAACTCATGGAAGATACGGTTCATCAAGTCCATGAAAAAGCTGGAGCATTTGTAAGGCCAAATGGCATGACTACGAATTCGTAGTGCCCATAGCGTGTACGGAAAGCAGTCTTGGCGATGTCCTGCTCTTTAACCCGTAACTGATGATAGCCCGACCTTAGATCAATCTTGGAGAAAGGTTTGGCCCCTTGGAGTTGGTCAAACAAGTCATTAATGTGTGGCAATGGATATCTACTCCTGATGGTGATCTTGTTAAACTCACGATAATCTATGCACAAACGCATACTTCCGTCGTTCTTCTTTATGAACAGAACATGTGCACCCCATGGAGAAGCACTAGGTCGAATGAAACCGTGTTCCAAAAATTCCTGGAGTTGTTCCTTTAACTCCTTCAGCTCTATGAGAGCCATGCGATAAGGAGCTTTAGAAATTGGCTCGGCTCTTGGGATGAGCTCAATATTAAAATCCACTTCACGAGCAGGTGGTTTGCCTGGGACTTTTTCTGGAAACACGTTTGGGAATTCTAACACGATTGGCTGATTCTGGATAGATGGAGATTCAGCCTCCAGATCATGAACAGTAGCAAGATAGCCCTCGCAACCATATGACAGTAGTGCACGTGCTTGTAAGGTTGAAATTATTTGTACAGACCTTCCGGGTACGAAACCGTTGTGAATGTACTCTGGTGCATTTACATCACCGAAGATGACCCGATATGAATGGCAGTCAATGGTGGCGTGATGTTTGGATAGCCAGTCCATGCCCAATATCATGTCAAAATCGCACATATCCAATGGAAGTGTGTCAACTTGTCGAATCTTGTCGTCAAACTCTAGGGAAGGCTCTTGTACCCATGGTTATGCGTAAAGAGTCTCTTAAAGGCGTGGAAATGTTTAATACATTCTCTAATGGCATAGGGGATATCCTAACATTTTTGGCATAAGCATTAGAAATAATCGAATGAGTAGCACCCGTGTCAAATAAAACACATGCAGCTTGACCATACATATACAATATTCCAGTGATGGTACCTGTGGACTTGTTGGCCTGATCGCGAGAAGTCATGTACACCCGCCCAGTAGTAGGATATGGCTTGGAGTCGGCATGTCCTGATGTGCCCTCTATCTCACCCTTGCGGCAGTCCTTCATGCGATGACCAGTAAGGCCACACTTGAAGCAAGCATTGTTGTCGCGGCGACATGGCCCTGGGTGCCTACGGTTGTAGGTAGTGAAGAGAGGGTGATTATACCCTCCAACAGGTGCCCTTGCTGGCTGAGAGCCTGTTCAGAAAAGTACACATGAGACATGGTTTATGGGTACAAATAGGACGATGCAGAAAATCGTAAGACATAATACCAGTGATAGCTGTACGGTTAGGCTGTGAACCTCTGCGGTCCTGCTCCCTTCCGTTGCCATGATTCTTGGTAGAAGATGCTAAAGTGTCAGAATTATGAATCATAAACATGTAACATAAGAAATGAATGAGTTTAGGGACCTGCTGTTGTTGGAGTTTCCAGTGTTGTTATGGTAATTATCATTACCGCCACGCCTATCCGTAGCAGAACGGTCTTGGGTCTGACCGTTACCCTTAGGCTGAGTAGGTTGTTGTTGAGTAGCCGGTTGAGACCAGTCCCCAGTCTTCTGCCTGAAAGATGCAGTTTTATAAATAAAGATAAATATTTGGATAGTACTGAATGAATTGAAATGATCATCGCTGAGTGGCGAAAAATATACCTCTTCTCGGGTCTCTCTGCCTCACCTAATTCCTCTCTCTCCTCCAGCATCTCCAGCTTACGTGCTGCATCGGCTACTTGTACCACTGTGGTTGAAGGTATCACACACCAATTTATTGGTGAACGATGTACGAAGAGCCCAACGAAAGTGGTATGCTTGCTCTTCGGCAGTACCTGCTGCTGCGCCAAGAAAACCAGCCAAATGAAGAAAGCGCTGCATGAACTCGTTGTTGTTCTCCCCAGCTCTCTGCCTGATCCCGTGGTACTCCCTCTGCAGCTTTTCTTGCTCAGCCTTGGGGAAGAACTGTCTCATCACCAACTCCATGAACTGAGCCCAAGTCAAGCCAGCCACCCAATTGTCACCTCCCTCAGACTGCTTCACTACCTTCCACCATCCCAGTACGTCACCTTCGAACTTGTAACAGGCCAACCTTGACTTGAAGACAGGGTCGCAGCCTCACTGGGCTGTCACTTCTCTCGAAGGATCGAGGACGTTGCTTGTTGAATCTCTCCAGCCATGTGACCAGTGTATTGGTAGCTTGCACCTCGGCCCTGATTTTGTTCCTCACCTGAGGAAGCATGGCCTACATCGTAGATTAGACTACTGCATTGAGTTGTTCCTGCTCGCGTGTGGGAACCATCTGACAATATAAAACAAAATGCATGATTAAAACATAATATCTTATTCATGAAAAAAATTTATGCCAATAAATCATGAAAAAAATATATGCATGATGCAGTTTATAAAACTTTTATATGCGTGAGGGTAAACGCCTATGGTCAGTTCACCCAAAACAAAAGACATAGCGAGGGACGCCTATGGGTCGGTCCCAAAGTTAAAAGTTTCGATAAAAGCACATGCGACTAAATAGGGCCAGTCCTGTACCAACCATTACTTAGTCATAAACCTGCGACAATGACATATGATATAAATGCATGAAAACAAACTGTCAGTTCTAGGAAGACCATAGTGACTACCCACTAATCACATGTCATGTTTTGAGAGCCTACAGGTCGAAGCCTTGGGCTCTGATACCATAATTGAAACACCCCATTTTGGTATATGGAATGTCACGCGTGATTATGGCGTGTCATCAAATCCTACAAGGTAAATGTCTTACAAACATTAAATGACCATGAATAGAAATACCGGAAACAAACATCGGTACCCCAAGTATAAGCTCATCACACACAAACATAAGTACTGTAAAGGAAAAGGACGAAACAATGTCCAAAGAAATAAGTAGCAAAATGTATGATGAAATGCATAAAGTAGAGAAGGCTAGATAGCTTCCAATCCATATGCACGTACGCTTAAAGTTTACGAGCGCCCTTGAGTACCTAACGTTTGGGAACATGAAAGGAAAACGGCTGAGCATAACGCTCAGTGCACGGATATACAAGTAAAGGGTGGAATAACATAAGCATAAAGACTAATAGCAAGGGAAAAGTATAAGTCCTAAGTAACCTGGAATCATGTTCACAAAAACTTGTTTTATAGTTTTAAAAGACTTATGTTTCTATGTAAAATCTGTATTAATTAGCCAATAGCCCATATAGGTCATGAGGTTCCACCGTGCATGAATACTTGGAGGGGAGACCTCGTCATGCAATTAGAGGGGTTGCCTCTGATTAAATAGTTTGGGTAGGATGGATCAACTCCTAGTGAAGGATGCAAGGCACACATCGCATTCACTCTGGTATTACTGGTGAAACATGTAACTAGGATGCACCCGTACGCCCCACATGATAATATAATATAATGGCCAAAACTGTAAAGGGATGCCACGAGCAATCACTTCGCCGTGGGGAAGTCATAACACTAGTGCATGTATATGACTTAGGCTCTTAAACTAACATAAGTAATCGAACATATAAAACAATACTGGGAAAACAGTTGGCTGCAAACGGGGAATCCTAATAGGAAAGAATGTCCATACTAAAAGGACGGGAAATCTGTACCTTATGTCCAGTGAACGAAGAAGACGAGAGAATGAAAGTCCTACTTCGATCTCACTAATGCTACATAAAATAGGGTACATGTATAAGTATTCTGTTTACTGAGTACTTAACTGATTATATCATGTCTTAGCTTGTTTATATGTTCTTATCTTATTTTACTGATTTTAAGGTTATGCTGTGTTTATCATGTATTATATGTATTCTGATTAAGTATTACTTGTATTTCTTGTATTATTATACTTGTTGTGTAATAATAAGTAACTTTCTAAAAATAGCAGGTTTCCTAAAATAGAAGGTTTCCAAAAATAGGAGTTTCCAAATATAGAAAATTTCCAAAAATAGATTAACTTCTTAAAATAGACCAATTTCTAAAAATAGAAAGTTTCCAAAATTTCTTGAATTAGAAAGTTTCTATATTTAGAATTAAGCTGAATTAATAAGCTAATAATATAAGCTTAAGTTTACTGGTTAAATATCATAAGTCATGTGATTATTAGTATATTTATTAATAATATCATGTTACTTAAATAAACTATAGGTTATATGATTTAATTAAATATAAGCATGATTTAATTAAATTAAGGTTTATAAAATACTTAGGTTAAACATATATTAATATATATTAATTATAACCTAAGTCATGTTTATTAATTAATTATATTCTATGTCTTAATAATTAATTAATACTATAGTCTAAATTAAATAAATAAATACTTAGGTTAAAATATGTATTATTTCATAAATAATTATTAACCTAAGTTCATGTTTAATTAAATTAATTATTTGTCATGTCTTAATTAATTTAATTATCTTGTTAAAACAATATACTTGTAAAAATAAATACTTGTAAAAGTTTAGTCATGAACCGGACCCGTGACTTTAATTTAGACATAATGTGAACCGGATCGGAAACCCCATGAACCGGACCAACCAAACACACCCTTTACAGTGGCGAACCGGCTCGGGCGGTTGCCACTGTTTGTGTAAAATCGCCACCAGCTTAAGCCGGTGGTTCCCTCTCGGCTAGCTGTTGACCACAACAAGTTTCCCACCGGCTGAGTGCCAGTGGTTTCCCCTGCCGGCCTGCGGTTACCCCTGCTTTACCAGAACCGCCATCGGCTTGGGCCGGTGGTGGTGGCTGCTGCTGCCGAGACTCCCAAAAAACCAAACGGTACCCCGAATCATGTCGGGGTCCCTTGGTTCCTGCTGTCGACCGAAACCAACCACACCGAGACTCGAAGTCTCGGTTGGTGGTGCGAACCAAAACAAGCCGAGAGCCATGGGGCTCTCGGTTAGGTGTCGGCCGAACAAAACCAACCCGAAACATCCCTTTAATTCCCCCCCCCCCAATGATTAATTAACATGTCTAATATACTTGTTTTATTTAATCTCATGTTCATGTGTTCTTAATTAAATAAAAGAATGAAAGAAAAGGGATAACGGATTACCGAATGCGTGAAACAAATGGAGGTTAATAACACGAACACAACCACTAGAATTAATCAACCAAAATCGATCAAACACCAGCCCTTGGTGTTGTTGTTGCCGGAGGCCAAAGAGAAAAAGAAAGTGGCTAGGGTTTTTGATTTTTAATAAAAACTTTGTTAAATGAAAACGGTGAAACCCTTTTTGTTTATTTAGTAAAAAACAAACATGGGCTTGGCCCTTTTGTCTCTTGGTGTCCACGGCATGTGGGGCCCACAAGGGGAAACCCGAAGTTTCCCCTTGTATAATATTTTATGTGTTCGTGTTTTCGTGTTATGTTATACTTAATTATTCGTGTTATTGATAAATACTTATTCGTAACGATATTTATCGTATTATAATACGTAAGTACGTAATTACATGTTCGTGATTTTTACGTTCATGATTTAATGTTCGTGATTATAATTATTATCGTTAATAATTATCATGTACTATTACGTACTTAATACTTATCGTGCAATAACACGTACGTAATTTCTGTAATTAATAATCGTGACACGTGTTCGTGCTATAAAATGAAAGTTTTAATATGTACGTACGTTTACTAAGTGTACTGTTCATGGTAAAAGCATGCGGGTTTTAAAATTATTCATGACTTGTGTTCATTTTGTTTCAAATAGCATGTATCCCCCTCGCGGGTTAAAAACATTTAAAAACTAGTATAAAGCGAGGCTATAGACTCACCTTAGTACAAGAGTAGTAGCAAGACGATCATCGACGGTAGATGATACCTAATGAACACGAAAGCCGCAACCTACCAAATAAGGCGCGTACTTTAATAACAATATACTCAAGTATAATTCATACTTAGTAAAATCAAATCAATACTTCAAAAACACGATAAACCCCAAGAATAACTGTAGGTTTGCTATTTTAGATCCGGTGGTCTAACATGGTGGTAAAGGGTATTGGCTGCCATTGTTGAGTTTAGAGAGAGAAAGTAAGGTTGTGTGTGAAAATATAAATTGTATTAAATGAAAATAAACACAAGCAACAACCCCTCCTTGGAAGCCTAGGAGGGGTATTTATAGTCACACACGATAAACTATACAAAGTTACCTAATCTAGTCCCTGCATGTGTGACTATGATAACTAATGGGAATTCTTAAATGTCGTCACATAAAGTGAATTTCCAACAATCTTCCCCCATGGGACGACGTGTAGAATTCCTTACAATATTTTTCCTAACAAGTACATAATGATAGAACAAAAACTTCAACGAAGCGTCCAATACTGATGATGTCTTCTGAGGCCTTTGACTTCAAGTCTTCATTTCAAAACGACTCATCTTTGTAGTAACTTGTAGTAGAAGTACTGTAACGGCACGAGCTAAGTAACCCATACACTTCTGGTTAAGGAGAAGCTTCTGAATTAACTTCCCCCTAATTCATGCCACATAAACTTGATGTAGAAGCTTTTAAATAGCTTCCCCTAAACCGACAATCCTCGTAAGCAATTTCAAAGCTTTCAAAAAAATCTTAGAATGATTAAGCGCACAGCGGAATTTAAAAAGCAAACCCCATCATATAACATGATAATGTTGCTATGAGGGATTGAAGGTAAGGGGCACACCAAGTAGATCAACAATATCTCTTCTCACGCTTGAATAATTCTTCTAAATTTTTCTTCCCCCTGAGAGTTCAAGTCATGCATACTAGAAAGAATCAAGACATTTCTTCCCCCACATAGTTGAAGAAAATAAACCAATCCCAAGTATGAAGCTCAAATACTGAAGTGGACACTTTATCCCATTCATGAAGTTGACATCGTAACACCAGAGTCAATTAAGTCCCGGAAATGCACATATCTTCTTCCAGAGATGCACCAGAGTCAATTAAGTCCCGGAAGTGCATATCTCTCCATATAGGATAATGATGATGAATAATTGCAACATCAAAACAATTGAACATCGAATCAGTAGTGTACCGTTTGGAGATTGATAACGCTACGAGTTAAAACATTGATTTTCTCTGCGGCTATGACAAATGTCATCCCAGAATGTCTTCAAATCAAAAGAAGGTATGAAGTTCATCACGTGTACTCGTTGTGCGTTGAATGTGTCTTCTTCTTCCCCCTTGATGGTTTCGAAACTCGGAACCAGCAATAAATCGTACGCACTATACCTGTAATCTCGTGAGAATAATAAATAAGATGAATTATAGATTTTGTGAGAATCAGCTGCTGATCGAAATTCTCTAGTCATAAACTCTCCGTGGCCATTTTTACCAACCCACTTGTAAGCAATTTGAAGTGACCACTGATAGAATGAACCGGATACATCAAACGTGAAACTGAATAAGAATCCTTCGATCTTGTGACTTAAGCTTGCAAAATGGTTGAATGAGGAACGGTGGAGAAATCTCTAAGTACCTAATGCATCACTGAAGAAGTCTATAAGTACAACACCTCTTGAAATTATCCACGTCGACTAAGCGCGTGACATTGAGTACAACAAAGTAACCCCTTTAAGTGATAGTTATCCGAGTCATCAACCATCCACCCCGAACCTGGAAACCAGATAAACAAGTCTTCATTCGAAGATTAAACACGAGCAAGTTACCTTTGAAAGATAAAATAAATACACGCCTTTGAAAAATCCGTCTTCAATTTCACATCATTAATACCCAATCAAACAAATCCGTAGCCACTAAAAAAACATCGCCAATTTTTCTTGGGTCTCGTCAAATTATTTTGTCACTTGGTCTCTCGTCGCTTGATCACTTTGTCACGTCATTTTGTCACTTTCAAAAACGTTAATCAAGATATTTAATATTTATCATATGAAGTGAAATGATAAATAAAAAAATTTGATATAACAGTTTTTACAAACATCATGCAATTCGTCACACATAACCCTTGGCCCATATCACACAGCCGGCCCACTTCACAAACCCGGTCCAAATTCTTTATAAGTGAGGATATAAAAAACAGGTTTACCCTAATTTTTATCACTCACTAACCCTAATCTCACTTTCACTCTGCCGTTTTGTTAACAACTTTCTCTCAACCCTACATCGTAATCTCCGTCCCCATCCAATCATCTCCCAAAATCCTTGATCTCAGATCATACACCTCTTACTCCTTCTCATATAATCACATCCCAAACTATTAATCTCAATCTCAAATCATTTCTCAAACACTCCTAAGAATCGAGACCAATTAATCCAAACACATCACTTCAACCATATCAATCTTCCCCAAATCTTAAACCTACACATCTGATTATAAATCGATAACAAGTGACCAATCCACATCCCTTCGAAACATCCTTTTGGCTTCAAAACCCCAAAAAAATAATCTCATTTGAATGGTCTAATCTAATCCCATCTGTTTCTTATCAAATAAACCGGATGGACTACAAGATCTTATCAATAAGGTCTCGGGTAGGTATTGATTATCATTGCATGTCGGTTATGGTTGGTTCATTTCGAATTAAAGAAATGATTATAACAAAGTTGTTATTAGTCATTCTTTATTTTCGTATATTAATAACAGATGTATGTTGATTTTGGATTGCATGTCGATTTTGTTTAATGAATCGAAACAGAATAAGGATTATAACAATTTTGTTATAAATCTTTATTTGATTTCGTATATTAAAATTGGTTTAAACCAAACACGAATCTGTTATGCATGTTTGTATTTGACGAAACAAAGACACGAATGTAACAATATTGTTATGTTTCGTGCTTCACTTTCGAAAAATTAATGGTGGTTTAGCCAGATATTAGATCTATGATGCATGCTGTTTCGAGTTGGATAAATCAATTAAGATCTTGACTCATCTTTAAATGATGTAACCAAAACTATTTCTGAGATCATATTTGTTTTGATTTTCGAGTCTAGAAGGGATTAGGAGACGAAGGGATTAGGTTAGATTTGGTGGAGTTGAGGAGATATAAGGTTAAAATGATATGTTGGTTTTGTTTCATCCAGAATAAATGATCTATCCGGAATAAATTGTCTTATCCAGAATAAATGGTCTATCCGGAATAAACGATCTATCCGGAATAAACAGTCTATCCAGAATAAACAGTCTATCCGGAATAAACAGTCTATCCGGAATAAACAGTCTATCCGGAATAAAATGGTCTATCCAGAATAAACAGTCTATCCGGAATAAATAGTCTATCCAGAATAAACTGTCTATCCGGAATAATCTTAAACTTTGGTAATTTTCCGTTTTTCCAGGATCTTGGTTTTGTGGATCTAGTTTTTGGATCTGGTTTTTCTGGGTTTATCTCATCTTCATGAAAAAAATTAAGAAACCCTAAAAAAATCTATACCAGATCTAAAAAAATAATATCAGAAACAGTAGACATAAAACCAGATCTAAAAAGAACGTGAAACCAGGGACTTAAAATGATGTCAACTTTTGACAAGTATGACCATGATTTGTAACCAGTTGTGAACCCAGATAAAGATATAAAACCATGGACATGAGACAGTTTCTGTTTAGACAGATTGTGACAAAAGAAAAATTATGACAAAATAGATCGGACCAAAAAAAGATTGATGTAACGAGACAAAAAAAATTTAAACCACTGAATCATACAATAAAAACACGACGATCCAAGGAATTGAACCGAGGCTCTGATACCAAATGTAGGTTTGCTATTTTAGATCCGGTGGTCTAACATGGTGGTAAAGGGTATTGGCTGCCATTGTTGAGTTTAGAGAGAGAAAGTGAGGTTGTGTGTGAAAATATAAATTGTATTAAATGAAAATAAACACAAGCAACAACCCCTCCTTGGAAGCCTAGGAGGGGTATTTATAGTCACACACGATAAACTATACAAAGTTACCTAATCTAGTCCCTGCGTGTGTGACTATGATAACTAATGGGAATTCTTAAATGTCGTCACATAAAGTTAATTTCCAACAATAACCCATGCAAGTGACACTACTAAACGCTTTCACATTTTCACTTCACTAGACAACACTTCCGATAACATTCTACCAGCACATACCTAATGTACAAGCTATTTTCCCATACCTATACACCTCCAATTTTTATGAAACTTGTTGGAGTACTCACTCACAACTTATAGAAAGCCCTCAAAAATTTTCATCAAAAGATTTGACTTCTAAGACCTTCTGCTCAACACATCTTTAATTTTCAAAATCCGGACAGTTTTACGCCTTCGACTCATAAAACCATTTTGACCTTTCTAACCAATTCCATTTGCAAAATCGACACTTGAGATTAAAAATAGACTCACAACCCTAGGTTTAGAGCCCAAGAACAGCCCTTGACTATTTTCAAAACTCATTTTATTGTCCCTGAGATTCTATCAAAATATCAACAACAATTTTGGATTGTGTTGACACTCGCCTCCCGGTAAATGAATAATCAAGCTAGTGTAATTTCCTCCTCATTTGAGTTAGAAGCTCTAATTGGTATCAAAACGAAGCTTGAGAAAAGCTCTAAAACACTATTCTATCAATACCACTTCAACTCAAACTTAATATTTCCAAAAATACCTTTAAACTAACTGCCCTAAATTACCCTTTTATAAATCATGTTGATCCCAAACTTAGATCGATTAGCTTTTGTGTTATCGAAATTGAATCAGGTATAACACGTAGAGAAACTTTGTGTTTATAACAATCTAAGTGTTATGCGGAACTAATACTTAAATCAAAAAACAAAACAAAACACAAGGTATACCAAACTTTCACTTGTATTAATGAACGATGAAGTACAACGAAAGTATTCAGAATATATATCAAACTAAACCCTAAGACCTCCTTTTATAACATAAGGAGTCTTGATCAATACTTTAACTATCAACTATTCTAGGAAAAGATAAACATTAAGAATACAATATAGAACATATCTTTTCCTAAGTATACAAACATATTGGCTAAGTAGTTGATAATAACTGGGATTTCCTTTGTCAGCGCTTGAATATTTCTTGTCAGCGTCCAATCTTTCAGCGCCTAAATAACTCTTGTCAGCGTCCAAATCCCTTTGTCAGTGGCATAGTGATGTAGCTAATTTTATTCCCAACAATCCTACCCTAAACTTGATACTTATACTAATGTTCAAGTTTCTGAATAAAAACAAAATACAAATAGGATTCTTACAAATAAAACCTACTCCTGAATCTAAGAATATATAAATCTCATAAAGTCCATGCTAACATCACTGGTATAATCAACTTCAATCTTGGTGATGATCAACTTCTTCAATAATTCTTGTGATAATGGATACTTCTCATCTATCAACAAGTATTATGAAAACTTTGTAGTACTAAGATGAAACACACGAGCAACTGAATATAAATGCCACTTCAAGCTACTCAAGTCAAACAGATCCAACCATACTGGATCATCAATATCATGGGAAAACATTCTTCTGATTGTTGTACAGATCTTTATTCCATCTAATGATGAAGGAGCTTCAGCCTCATATCTCTCCTTCATCAAACTCCATAGAGTTTCCACATCCTCCCTATCCAAACTAGCAAACAAAGAAACCAAGGAAGTAAAAGTGTATACCTTATCACCAGCCCTGGTGATCACCCAAAAACCAACTGAATCTTCTTCATATTTAATGATTGGGTTCTTGAAGTCTAAAGGCACAACAGCAGCTAAGTCAGAAGCCATTAATGGAGAAAATACCATATTCTTCTTTAAAGTGACTTCATGTGGATTCAATTGATCAAGCACTGGGAACCTTAACTTGAACCCTTTCTTCACTGGCCTAGGCACAACCAATGCCTTCTTAATCTTTAGCTCTTCCTCTAGCTCTTCCTGTCTCTCCTTAGATAGCATCTTATATGTGTTTGCTTCATACTCCCAAATGGGATAAGCATCATACTCTAATTGTGCAAAAGAAAGCTTTCTTAACTTTGTGTAAATCCACCCAGTTTTGTGGCATCTAAGAAGCATGTTGTAAAGCTCTCTCCTAGCTGTCTTGTTCTTGGAAAGTACTTTGGTTGCCCTGTGCTCCAAAATAACTTTGCAATCGTTTTGGACTCTCAATAAAATTTCTAGACCCCAAATCTGCTCTGACAATGTCGTGTTGGGATTCTCTATGCAGGCTTCTTCCTATTTGAAATACATGGTAGACACATGAGGTATGTCAAAATCTACCTTTTTCTTCAACTCTTTGAGCTTTTCCCTTGCTAGCTCATCCTCCCCATATTACAACTTCTCTGGTTCTTCCAAAATATTAGAACCATGATCACTACTCTCTTCTTCATCACCAGAATCAACATCTTCATCACCTCTAGATTCAGATGTAAGAATCTGGGTTTCAATATTTCCCTTTTCAAGCCTCTTCTTTTCTTGCTCTTGTAACTGATGAGCAAGCATTTCATCAACCTTTTTCTGGGCTGCATCTTTGGGAACATCCTCTTCTATTACCACACCTTTACCCTTATTCATAGGATCAATAATGGGCAAACTAAAGGTGGTACCTGAGTGGAAGGCTCCTTGATCATGAATGGTGGTTGGGATACACTAGTCACACTTGGAATCATGTCAGAATCTGAAATAGGTGTTAGGACCTATGTAATAGACATTTGTAATAGATAAACTAAGAGGTATGTAGTTCCTCCTGGTCCTAGTAGTAGTAGGAGCAAATGTGCTCCTAGTCTAGTAGAAAGTCAAACAATTTTATTCTTAGTAGTTTGTTAGGATATGCATGAGATATGTTAGGAAAGGATATGCATATCAGGAGTTACACGTTTATGTTTAATGTAGTATTAGGGTTTCCTTGTAGTATAAAAGGAACCTATTGGCAGAAGGGTTAGACACACCTTTCACCATTATTCATTTCATATTAATAGTAGAAATCCTTAGTAAGGATTAAGTTATTTAGTTATTTTGTTTCTTCTTGATCATAGTATTTGTATTCCGTACTTATACTTTGTATTACATTAAGAGTCTCTCTGTGAATAGACTTGTGATTATAGAAGTCGTTTACCATCCTTAACAGGCAGCAAGATCCACATCTAGTGGACCCAACAACTGGTATCAGAGCCTGGGAGAGTCTCTGCTAAAGAAGAACCATTTTTTTATTAACATCTTTGTTTAATCATGTCTGCTTCTAGTTCTACTCAAACAGGAGAAGAAAGCACCAACACAACACAGCAAACACAACAAATCGTTGCTACTGTTTCCAATACAAATGGAAAATCCCCACTCTTGAAGAAGGAGGAGTATGATAGCTGGGCCATGAAGATGGAGTTCTGGATCACCAACACTGATCTAGACCTTTGGAAAATTGTTCATAACAGCGACTGTAAGAAGACTACTGGTAGAGATAAGAATGGTAATGTCACCATTCTATATCCTAAAACTCATGAAGAAATCACAGCTGTTCAGAAGGAAATTAAAGCAAAAACTATTTTGCTTCAGTCTCTTCCTGATGATCATATGGGTGATTTCTATCACTTGGATGATGCTAGAGAGATTTAGAATGGCATTAAGGCAAGATTTAGAGGAAATGAAGAATCCAAGAAGATGCATAGATCAATGTTAAGAGATGAATTTACAGAATTCAAGATCTATGAGACAGAAGGTCTTCATCGGGGCTATGACAGGTTTCAGAAGATTCTCAGCCAATTGAACCAACTTCGCTCCAAACTAGAGAATGAAGACATCAATGCCAGGTCTCTCAAAACCCTGCGTCACTCATGGAACTAGGTAGTCATCTCTCTAAAGGCTAAAGGTGGACTTGAATATCTTTCTTTTGATGACTTGTTCTATAAACTCAAAACCTTTGAGTCTCATATAAGAGGGTACTCAAGTGATTCCTTTTCCACTCATGCTAACTCTACCTTTGTGAGTTCCATGGGCTCGAGTCCAATGTCTTATGCCAGTGATGAGATGGCATTTATACATGATCTCATTGTTCTTTTCGGGCTTTAAATGCATAAAAATGTCATAAAATACCATATATATGCTTGTGTTTGTTTACTTGTGTAATTTTAGGTATGGATATCGTGAAAAAGACAAAAGATTACAAGAAACAAGCAAAAACGAACACGAGAAACGAAGCCGCACAAAGAACCGGGCCCTAGTTTGTGATTTATCAAAGAAAAACCCTTAAAGACTTGAAGATGTACAAGATTGAGCCCTCATTTATGAATAAATGACACTTAATACCCTTGTATATTCATAATTACAAGTTTGGTCCCTTAAGTTTGTCAAAATTACAAAAAGGTCCTCCAAGTTTGAAGAATTGGCAAATTTAGTCCCTTGACAATACTAAATTGTCAATAATGGTCCTTCATAAAGTCCAAGATCCAAAGAAGCCCTTGAAGTTCAAGAAAATTGCATTTCTAGTCCTTTAAATATGGTTAAAACCTCATAAGGACTGAAATTGTAATTAGCCTAAAGTTTAAAAAGCCCTAATTCCCTTTTCCAAAACTTTTTGTGGCCAATGTGGTAATTTAGAAACTTGAATAACAAAGGAAACGAGTTTGTTTGGAAAATAAACTTGCTATACACTTTCTGCCAAAGAACAAGGACCCAAGTTGCCATTTCCAAAGTTTAAACTTAAACAAACACGCGCCAAACACAAATCCTCCATTAAAATCGGATCAAGCGTGGCACCGTTCACACGTATGAACCTAGAATTCACTTTTTACCAACAAGGGGGTTTTTACAATTACCTACACCAAAACATAATTAACCTCCACACGAACCAATCCCATGTCTAAACTCACACTCCCACTCACCCAAAGGACCCCACCGTTCAAACCCGTCCACCTACCACATCATACCTTACTCTCCAAGGATTGCCACGTGGCCAAATCAACGACTCACACTCATTACTTCGCCCCAAAGCTAAAATGAGCATTCAGGATCAAATTTGACAGCTCACAACCTCAACACGCCATCAAGCACTCAAGGGTATTTTGGAGACTTCTTAGCTAGGGTTTTCATTGTAATATCACCCCTTGTGGCCTATATAAGGACTCCTCAACATGTGAGAGAGCTTTGTTCTAGATTTTAGCTAATTTCTTTGTAATTCCTTTTTATGAAATAAAAGTTAGTTTTCTGAAAATTTTGAATTCTCTTTTGTGTTTTAGGAAAGTTTGGTGTTATATTAGCTAAGATCTGAGTTCCATTTACATGTTTGATTGATTTTGAGGAAAGGTTTTAAGGTTTAAAACTCTTGTTTTCAAAAATCAAAGGATAATCTGTTTTGAGCTCACTTTTGTGTTTGTTCTTCTTAGCAGCTGTGGAAGCTGGTGCTTGTTCTTGCTAGCACCTAAGCTCAAACAGTCCAAAGTGTGGATGTACATTTTGGAGGTTTGAATCTCTTCTCCCTTTTATATTTTCTGAATATTGCATGATTTTGGGTGATTTTGCATATCTGTTTGTGAATCTGTGTATTTGTGGTTGATTTGTGTTTCTGAGGTTTGATTATTGTTGTTAGGGTTGATTATCCTGATTTGAGGGTTAAAACATAACAATCCTTTGAAAATTTGAGAAATCAGATTCCAAAGGGGTGTTTGGGTTAACTGATCTAATAGGATTTAAGGCAACTTGAGTGGTTGTTTGTTGTTGCTTGTTATTGGTCATTGTTTACCTGGTGAAATTGGTCATTTATCTGCAAGTTTTGAGGGTCTAAACACTCAAATCCAACAAAGGTCCATAAAATTTGTTTTACTTGGATTTTTTGGCTAAAATTTTGGGGACACCTAGATCTAAGGGTAGACTAGGGTTAACAAGTGCTAAGTTTTAGTTAACATAACCAGGGAAAGGGATTTGAGGGTTTGAAATTGGGTTGGTGGTCAAATAGATCAGCAAAAGGATTTTGGATAATCACCTTTGTTCATGAGTAACTGGTTATGCTTGAATCTGCTTCTAATCTTTGATCCAGTGTTTGAAACAAGTTTGATTGTGCTTATTGGACTTTATTATAGCTTGTGTATGCATATGGTTTAATTTGGTTGGATTATTCATGCTAAAACTGCTTTTTAGTTCATAACTGCTTATTTTGCAAATTTGTATCATATCTGTTGATCCCTTTGGTTGGATCTATATTCTGTTAAGAATTAGTATAATAGTTTGTAATCAAACTAAAACACTTTGAGCACTCTTACTAACACTAAATAAGTTATGCGGAATCTAACTTATAAAGCACAGAAGAACAGAATTACTTTTAACTATTCGATTCTCTTATTAATCGACTTGTATGAGGTACATAAAAGACATTGTACCTATGTTCCTTTTATAGAGTAAGGAACCCTAGAAACCTTAGAATATTCTATAAAGATAATTATATCACAGACGATATATTATCAATATTCTAACTATTTAGGTATATCACATAAGATATACTCTAACTATAACTATGACATATCTTATACAAAGATATATTCGTCCTAATCATCATAGCAGTACTTAGTTTATAAGTAGCAGTACTTACTATGTACCATGTTAACACTAACGGTACTTACATAACACTAACAGTACTTGGAATATACTAACGGTACTTGACACTTAACAAATAATTCCCAATGATACATGGGTTTTGCTAGGTTCAATTTTCTCTCGATATCCTCTCGAATTGATCTAGGTCTTAAGTGGAATGATTGTTCTTGGTTACTAAATAAAGGGTTTTGGTTTTCTATTCTAATAATAAGAAGTGAAATGAAACTTAAAATCAAAGACAATGACTTTAATTATAATTAACTAAGACTTGGTTTAAAATTTAAAGTTCAAATTAAAATTAAAGTTAAAATGAAATATGAGCAGAGAAATAGTAAAACATCAACAGTAAAACAGTAACTTTAAAATACCCAAAATTTAACTGATTCGGAACTTTAAACCTTAATTCAGAACTTGCTCATTCGGAACATGCTGACTCGGAAGTAACTATTCACTCATTCGGAACATGCTCATTCGGAACTTTCCGAATGAAGGTGGTTGATTCGGAAGTTTGGAAACTTCCGAATGAAGAACTGGTTCGGAACTTTATGACTGATCCGGAATCTTCCGGATGAATAGGTTGATTCGGAACTTCTGATTCGGAAATAACTGATGCGGAACTTTCAGCTTGATTCGGAACTCAATGATGCGGAAGTAACTGATCCGGAACTTAGTGCTTGGTTCGGAAGATTCCGAATGAAGGACTCATTCGGAACTTTTTGTCTTGATTCGGAAGTCTGGAAACCCAGTTACAGAAACAGTGCAGCGAAGAACACGGAACACAGATTTTTATCAAAATCAAATCAAATACTTAAAAAGAATTTACCAAATTAAACACAAATCATTTAGACACCATAAGCAACAAATCCCACTAATAAAAACACAAATTCAAACAACTTTTGAAGATCAAATCAAGAAAAATAAAACTTAAGAACTTGAAGATAAAAATGGAGATGAACAAGATGAAATGAAAGATTAAACAAGAACTTTGAATTGGATGATTAATGTTTTGACAAGATGAAACAAGGATTAAAATTACAAGATCAAAGAACTAACAATAAAAATCACCAATCACCCTAGTGGTGATGGTGTTCTACGAACCAGGAGGAAAGAAAAGGGAGGAAGAAAGAAAAACTAGCTAGCTCTAAAATGTGTGTGGGATGGCCTATTTATAGGTGTTTCCTTTGGTTGGTGAGTGGGCTTTCTCCCGTTCTTCGTGTCTTTCCGTTTTTTCAGAAAAGTTTCCGTTTTCGATTCTGATTCGGGATTTGTTGTCGATTAAATTCAACTCGTCTTTTAATTTCTTCGTTTAATAGACTTGAGTTTCTTCGACTTATATAAATCTTCCATCTTTGGTCCTTTTCTTCGATAAATCTTCGAATAGGCCCAGCGACTTCAAATCTTTTGCATCTCTTGGACAATAGACTTTATCTTGAGTCTTTTTCTTCAGTAAAACCCGTGCAATCCCATGTTTTCTTCAATATTTATCCGGTTGTCTCTGAAAACACAACAAACACAAAAACCACGCATAATTCCAAACAAATGATATTAAATACGTGTTTTGGTCTCGTTTTAGCCCGAATTAAGTGGTAAAAGGATGGGTGTTTACACACCTATCAAATCCCCTACACTTAACCATTGCCATGCCCTCATGCAATGCTTAGTGATAAAGCAAGCTTACACTTTTCTCATAATTAATCAACCTTGGCCTTATTTAAAATACTACTAAACAAAAATTAAAGAAATAAAACTTCAAAGGTAACAAAAGGATAGAAAACCATTTTCACTTAAAAATAGCTACATGGAAATAACTTGTAGAGAAATCGATGACTTACATTAGGGCTTTGTTGCTGCGAAGATTTATCACCCTCAAGTTTCACGTTCCCCAAACTAAGCTTAAAAACGAGATCATTGTTATTATAAGTTAGCAATTTAAACACTTACACACATGGCTTAATTAAATGCTTAAACTCCCTTATTCCTAGGTGTATCTCTTATATTTTATTTTTGTCTTAGAATGATCATGAAGATGCATCTTTGGACTTATTTCGATATTTTATTAGGGCTGAAAGCAAAGTAGGACGATTTGATCAATAGTTAGCTAAAGGACAAAATCTCTTAAAACTGCTTCTCGGGATATCAAAAAGTTCATATCTTGGCATAACTTGGTTCACGATTTGAGACCTTTCTCGGGCCGATATTTGGCATGTACTTCATACTTCATATCTTCGAGAGACGTTCTTGAGATAATGGTCTTCTCATCATAATAGAATTTCTTCACTTGGAGACTTTTGAGGGGTTCTCCAACTTTGTTGACCACGACTTCATGATTATTTCTTCAATCTCTAATTAGGATTTTGAGATACAACGATCCGCCTCCTTTTCGGACTTGGATCTATTTATCCTCATACCTTGTTAGGGTCTTTTCGGATAGACTTCTCCATGATCTTTATGGGAGTTGATTGCTTTTCGTCGTGAATCTTGATCCTTCATATTGACTTTAGGAATAATGCTTTTCACATCACTTTGGATCTTCAGCAATAAAATTGAATCCTCATGCCTTGTTAGGGCCTTTTTGGACTCGCCAATCTTCGCGCCCCGCTTCATAAGTTATGCCTTGGCTATGAACTCTTATCATTACCGAGCAACTTTTAAACGATCTTGGGCTAGAAGCTAAGTAACTTTTCAAATTGTACGACCTTACTTATTGCAGATAAATTATTAGTAAGTGATGGGAGAATAGGCAAATAATTACACCAAGTGAGCTTGTGCAAGAATACCGACTTATAATTGACTCTATCATTTCTCGTCCTCCACAATTTAAAATCTCAAGTAATGAGACTCGTGGACACTTAGCCTAATAAACCAATTAAGGTCTATATGGTTAAGGATACTAGCTAGAATAAACTTGGATAAGTCTATTCGGGTTGAGTCAAAATAAACGCAACGGGCCTAATATGTCAAAAACTTCTAAACTAGCTACACCACTTTATTAATATTTTTGACTTTATTGCGGGATATATACATATGAAAGCAACGATAAAAATTTAAAAATTACGACTAAATGGCCAAAGTTAATAAAAAATTTGAAAAATGCTGAAAAATAGGATTTTCCGGTTAATTGAAGGCATTTTCATGGAAAAGTCCACTTAAAACTTCGATAGAAGTCCCCCCTACACTTAAGATAAACATTGTCCTCAATGTTTAAGCATGTGGGAAAAGGTTCCCCTACACTTAGGACATTGTGCACGTTGGTTAACTCAAGTTAAGGAAGAGACGACTAAAGTGATCAATTTCAAATGTGAGTATGAAGAAAATTGAATCACGATAGTTGAGAGATAGAACCGGATTTCGGATAAACACGGGAGCACGGTTCTTCAAAAATTCCAAAAGTGCACTTATCCCTGTAATCACATCACCACACAAAGGCAAACACATATAGAAGTCCCCCCCTACACTTAGGGGATTAAAGGGATAGATACTCGGGCTGCCTCCCGAGGAGCGCTTGTTTTTGATAACCGAGTCACGAGCCTGACTCGACCCAAAGTTAGTTCATGGGGAACGTGGTGAGGGATGGAATCACCTCCTGAGAGGTGTCCTCACCAAAGTACAACTTCACTCATTGGCCATTCACCTTAAAATTTGGTCCATTAGGTTGAGCGAGCTCGAGAGTACCATATGGAAAAATTTGGGCGATGGTGAATGGGCCGGACCAACGAGATTTAAGCTTGCCCGAAAAGATTTTCAACCGAGAGTTAAAAAGTAAGACTTTGTCTCCAACATGGAACTCTCGGTTGTTGATCTTGGAGTCGTGAATGAGCTTAGTTCTTTCCTTATAGATCAAAGAATTTTCATAAGCCTCATTACGGAGTTCATTCAGCTCATTGAGTTGGATCTTGCGTAGGTCACCGGCTTTGTTTATATCAAAATTAGCCCACTTCAAGGCCCAGTAGGCCTTGTGCTCCAACTCAATGGGGAGGTGGCACGCTTTCCCGTACACAAGACGATAAGGCGTACAGCCGATCGGGGTCTTGTAAGCAGTACGGAAAGCCCACAAAGCATCATCGAGTTTATCAGCCCATGAGGCACGATGCTCTCCCACGGTTCTTTCCAAAATTCACTTCAGCCCTCGGTTTGATATTTCAGCCTGGCCATTAGTTTGTGGGTGGTAGGCTGTGGAAAGACGATGATTGACACCGTACTTAGCCATGACTCTAGCAAATTGGTCATTGCAGAAATGAGTCCCACGATCACTAATAATGGCACGAGGCACACCGAATCTAGCGAATAGAGCTTTCAAAAAGTTACAAACCACCCTTGCGTCATTAGTAGGCAAAGCTTTGGCTTCAACCCACTTTGAAACGTAGTCGACGGCTACAAGGATGTATTTGTTTCCTTTAGACGACGGGAATGGCCCCATAAAGTCGATACCCCAAACATCAAAAATTTCACACTCTTGAATGAAATTCTGAGGCATCTCGTCTTTATGTGTGATTTTGCCTTGCTTTTGGCAAACATCACATCGTTTGACCATATCGTGAGCGTCACGGTATATGGAGGGCCAATAAAATCCCGAATCAAACACTTTCTTTGCGGTGTAGTTGGGACCAAAGTGACCACCGGTGGGTCCTTTGTGGCAAGCATCAAGGATGTCCGACGCTGCCGGTCCATCAACACATCGGCGAATTATCAAATCAGCACATTGTTTGAATAGGTAAGGGTCGTCCCAAAAGTAAGTCTTGATGTCGGTAAAGAACTTCTTCTTTTGCTGGGACGTCAACCCTTCCTTGAGAATTCCACCTGCCAAGTAGTTTGCAAAGTCCGCAAACCACGGGGTTTCATTTGGCTTCGAGTTTATAGACATTAAGGTCTCCAAGGGAAAAGAATCATTGATTTCTTTGGTCGGATGATCCCCTTGGTATGGATCCTCAAGTCTACTAAGATGGTCCGCGGCTAGGTTTTCTGCTCCTTTTTTATTGCGGATGTCGATTTTAAATTCCTGGAGCAGCAAAACCCAGCGAAGAAGTCTTGGTTTGGAATCTTGCTTTGTCAACAAGTACTTCAACGCGGAATGATCGGTGTACACAATGGTGGTGGAAAGGACAAGATAGGGGCGGAATTTTTCAAAAGCATAGACAACCGCTAAAAGCTCTTTTTCGGTTGTCGTATAATGCAATTGTGCCCCAGTCATTGTCTTGCTAGCGTAATGGATCGGTTGGAAGTGTTTGTTCACTCTTTGTCCAAGAACCGCTCCAATAGCAAAATCGCTAGCATCGCACATCAACTCAAAAGGAAGCTCCCAATTAGGAGTAACCAAGACGGGTGCCTTAGTTAGCTTATCCTTAAGCGAGTTGAAGGCTTCAAGGCACTCTTTGGAAAAGAGAAAAGGAGTATCTTTTTCCAAGAGGTGGGTCATCGGGCGAGCGATTTGAGAAAAGTCTTTGATAAATCGGCGGTAGAAGCCCGCATGACCCAAGAAACTTCTCACACCCTTCACAGTGGAAGGTGGAGGCAACTTTGCTATAACATCAACTTTAGCACGGTCTACTTCAAGACCGGCTTTCGAAATCTTATGTCCAAGCACGACGCCTTCTTTTACCATAAAATGGCATTTTTCCCAATTTAGAACAAGGCGAGTGTCTTCGCACCGCTTTAGCATACGTTCTAAATTGGCAAGGCAAGATGAGAAGGAATCCCCGAAGACCGAGAAATCATCCATGAAGACTTCCATGGTTTGTTCAACCATGTCATGGAAGATAGCTAACATACACCTTTGGAAAGTCCCGGGCGCATTACATAAGCCAAAAGGCATTCTATTGTAAGCGAAAGTGCCGTAGGGACAAGTGAATGTAGTCTTCTCTTGATCTTGGGGATCGATGGGTATTTGAAAATAACCCGAGAAACCATCCAGAAAGCAGTAATATTCATTACCGGCTAGACGTTCAAGCATTTGGTCCATAAAAGGTAGGGGGAAATGATCCTTTCTCGTGGCATCATTGAGTTTGCGGTAGTCTATACAAACTCTCCACCCAGTAACGAGACGAGTGGGAATCAACTCGTTGTGTTCATTGGGAACAACGGTTATTCCGCCCTTCTTGGGCACACAATGGATTGGACTAACCCACGGTGAATCCGAAATAGGGTAAATCATACCCGCATCAAGAAGTTTGATAACCTCTGTTTTGATGACTTCATGTATTTTTGGATTCACCCTTCGTTGGCTTTGAATAGTGGGCTTATAGTCGTCCTCCATGAGAATTTTGTGCGTGCAGAAGTGAGGATCAATTCCACGAATATCCGAGATTTTCCACGCAATAGCCTTCTTGTGAGCTTTCAACACAGCAACGAGGCGAGTCTTCTCTGCATCTTTCAAATCCTTTGCAATAATGACGGGCGACTTCTTGTTGTCGTCAAGGAACACATACTCGAGATGAGGCGGCAACTCCTTAAGTTCCAAATCCGGAGGATTTTCGACGGGAGGCGTTTTCAAAGTCTTGGCATCGATAGCAATAACCGTGGGAGACGGAGGCGAAGGTTTGTCTTCGGTGAGAAGATTGTCAAAGAAACTCATGTCTTCATCCCCCTCGGTGGGAGAATCATTAGTAGCTAAATTCGCATCTCCCATGGCATCTTCAAGATTGTTCCAGAATAAATCACCATCTCCAAATAGAGACAACGATGAATCAATGGAGGACACGGTCTCAACAGTGGGAAGAGAGGTAGGAATACTTTTGCAAGCATCATTAAAGTGTTCTTCACAAGCCTCATCAAGAACGTCAATACAATTAACGCTCTCATATGAATAAGGCTGTTTAGACAACTTTCCCATGTTGAAGACTACTTTGTCGTCACCCACTCTCATGATAAGCTCACCGGCTTCAACATCAATGAGAGTGCGACCGGTCCTCAAGAATGGACGACCAACAATAAGTGGCACACGGGGGTCCATCTCGTAGTCGACGACAACAAAATCAGCAGGGAAGGTGAATTTGTCGACTCCTACAATGACATCTTCGGCTATCCCCACTGGATAGGCAACCGTACGGTTGGCCAATTCCAAAGTCATCTTGGTGGGGACTAGCTCTGGGAGAGATAATTGCTTCCAAACACTTAGAGGCATGAGATTAATACTGGCACCTAGATCGGCTAGGGCCATGCAATTCTCTACTCCCGGGAAATTGCAAGGGATAAGAAAACGACCCGGATCACCAAGCTTAGTTGGCAATTTCCTTAAGAGTACTGCAGAGCAGTTCTCATTAAGTTGGGTGTTGGCAATGTCGAGGAGCTTTTCCTTGTCGCTCAGAAGGTCTTTAAACATTTTAGCATACTTGGGCATGTGAGCGAGAGCCTCAGCGAAGGAGATATTGAAATTCAGTTGTTTAAACATTTTAAGAAAGTTAGAAACCTGAATATCATCCTTGCTCTTTTGCTTCTCTTTCCTCAACCTTGAAGGATAAGGTATATTGGAAGAAGAGGAAGGCTTTAAGGGAATTGGATCACTCACAACCACGGGTGGAGGAGGGGTAGGAAGAAGAGGTGGAGAAATTGGGGAAGGAGAAGGAGGAGGAATAGGAGCAGGCGACTCGTTTTCCTTAGTCACAACCACCGGTGGGGGTATAGGAAGCTCGGGTTCCTTTGTACCGTTACCACTTCGAGTAGTGATTGCTTTCATCTCCCCTCTTGGGTTCACAACGGTGTTACTCGGAAGAGTACCCGAAGAAGAGGGTTGACTACTTTGGAAAAAACTAGCCATCATGTTCCTCAGATCATTAGTCTGGCTATCCAACGTGTTTCTCATATCAGCTCGCAAATCATTTCCTTGCTTAACCAAATCTGCCTTCAAATTGCGCACTTCCTCTTGGAGATTTCCCACAATCACATCATTGGTCCTCATGTAGGTGGCGACCTCTTGGTGTAGTGCAGTGTTGGTTTGGTTTGAAGGAGCATTGTATGCAGGTGGTTGGTAAGCAGGTTGTTGGTATACTTGATTGTTACGTTGAGGTGGTTGTTGCTGCTTGTGAGGTGGGATGTATGGTTGACGAGGTTGTTGTTGTTGTGGAGGAGGGCGGTTAAGGTTTTGTTGTTGGTTTGGGTTGGTAGGAGGAAAGCCAGGTGGTGAAAGATAGTTGTTTGATCGATAGCTAAGCAAGTTACGGTCACCTTGAGGTCTAGCTTGATAAGCAGGTTGTTGGTAGGTGCCATATGCCGCATTCACATTCTCAGCAGGGTAATCTTGGGTGGCGGTACAAGTTGTGTAAGAGTGGGGACCACCGCATATCTCACAAGGTTGGCTGACAGCGTTCACTTGTGCATTTTTGGCGTTGTTGCTGTTGTTGTTGCTGACGATGTGGGTGACAAGCGATTCAAGAAGTGTGGTGATTTTGTCTAATCGCTTGTCGCTGTCATTAGTGCTAGCACTAGCAACATTGGTCCTAATACTCTTGGTTTGCACACGAGATTTGTTCTCAATGATGTCCCAAGCAGCATTGGACGTCTTAGCCAATAAATTACCCCCTGAGGCACTATTCAGTGAATCTTGATCATTCATGCTTAAACCATTGTAAAAAGTATTAATTTGATGTACTTTGGTAAAACCATGTTGTGGGCATTTTCTTAAAAGATCTTTGAAACGATCCCAAGATTCACTGAATGACTCATCGTACTTTTGTTCAAAGTTTATAATCTCATTCCGCAAAGCGGTAGTACGAGAGGGTGGAAAAAAGTAGTTGATAAACTTTGTTTCCAAATCCGTCCACGAGAGAATACTCTGTGGCGGTTCTTTAGCAAGCCAATGCCGGGCTTGTCCCTCTAAAGAAAAGGGAAAAAGTTGTAACCTTATCACTTCTTACGAAACTCCATTGAACTTGACCGTGTTGGTGAGTTGTAGAAATCTCTTGATATGGTCGTGTGGGTCATCAATGGTTCGTCCCAAGAATGGCTGAGCGGAGACCATCTGGATAAAGCCTGACTTTAGCTCGAAATTGTTGGCGGCAATTGGAGGGATGACAATTGGATCCGTGTTGCCATCAACATGAGCTTGCAGCAATTCAATCATTGGGCGATTATCCGGAAGGGGCTCATTGTTGTTGTTGTTATTATTGTTGTTCGGAGGTGGTATGTTATTGTTGTTTTGTACACCAGCCATGTCTAAGTTATCGAGAGGCTCGGGCTCTTGATAAGACGTGGATCGAGTGCGCATACACCTGTAAAAGAACGAACAAAGAAAAACAAAGCAAAAATATTTTTGGTTTTTATTGTTTTTTACTTTTTAGGATTTTTGAAAATTTTATATTTTTTAGTTGTTTTTGAAGATTTTCTTGAAAAAGTAACGTTCACGGGGAACGGATCCCAAAATCCAATTTCTACAAAAAACTTTTGATCTTAACGAGAAGAGCCGGCAGCGGCGCCATTTGATACATGGGTTTTGCTAGGTTCAATTTTCTCTCGATATCCTCTCGAATTGATCTAGGTCTTAAGTGGAATGATTGTTCTTGGTTACTAAATAAAGGGTTTTGGTTTTCTATTCTAATAATAAGAAGTGAAATGAAACTTAAAATCAAAGACAATGACTTTAATTATAATTAACTAAGACTTGGTTTAAAATTTAAAGTTCAAATTAAAATTAAAGTTAAAATGAAATATGAGCAGAGAAATAGTAAAACATCAACAGTAAAACAGTAACTTTAAAATACCCAAAATTTAACTGATTCGGAACTTTAAACCTTAATTCAGAACTTGCTCATTCGGAACATGCTGACTCGGAAGTAACTATTCACTCATTCGGAACATGCTCATTCGGAACTTTCCGAATGAAGGTGGTTGATTCGGAAGTTTGGAAACTTCCGAATGAAGAACTGGTTCGGAACTTTATGACTGATCCGGAATCTTCCGGATGAATAGGTTGATTCGGAACTTCTGATTCGGAAATAACTGATGCGGAACTTTCAGCTTGATTCGGAACTCAATGATGCGGAAGTAACTGATCCGGAACTTAGTGCTTGGTTCGGAAGATTCCGAATGAAGGACTCATTCGGAACTTTTTGTCTTGATTCGGAAGTCTGGAAACCCAGTTACAGAAACAGTGCAGCGAAGAACACGGAACACAGATTTTTATCAAAATCAAATCAAATACTTAAAAAGAATTTACCAAATTAAACACAAATCATTTAGACACCATAAGCAACAAATCCCACTAATAAAAACACAAATTCAAACAACTTTTGAAGATCAAATCAAGAAAAATAAAACTTAAGAACTTGAAGATAAAAATGGAGATGAACAAGATGAAATGAAAGATTAAACAAGAACTTTGAATTGGATGATTAATGTTTTGACAAGATGAAACAAGGATTAAAATTACAAGATCAAAGAACTAACAATAAAAATCACCAATCACCCTAGTGGTGATGGTGTTCTACGAACCAGGAGGAAAGAAAAGGGAGGAAGAAAGAAAAACTAGCTAGCTCTAAAATGTGTGTGGGATGGCCTATTTATAGGTGTTTCCTTTGGTTGGTGAGTGGGCTTTCTCCCGTTCTTCGTGTCTTTCCGTCTTTTCAGAAAAGTTTCCGTTTTCGATTCTGATTCGGGATTTGTTGTCGATTAAATTCAACTCGTCTTTTAATTTCTTCGTTTAATAGACTTGAGTTTCTTCGACTTATATAAATCTTCCATCTTTGGTCCTTTTCTTCGATAAATCTTTGAATAGGCCCAGCGACTTCAAATCTTTTGCATCTCTTGGACAATAGACTTTATCTTGAGTCTTTTTCTTCAGTAAAACCCGTGCAATCCCATGTTTTCTTCAATATTTATCCGGTTGTCTCTGAAAACACAACAAACACAAAAACCACGCATAATTCCAAACAAATGATATTAAATACGTGTTTTGGTCTCGTTTTAGCCCGAATTAAGTGGTAAAAGGATGGGTGTTTACACACCTATCACCCAACAATCCTCCCCTAAACAAGAAATGATAACTTGTTGTCTTCTTGTTTCTCTTGTACTGGATGTATTAAATATACATGTCTTCAGTCTTTCCTTCATCCTTGGATTGAACTTGGTAATTTGTTTTTGTATCCAACTGAATGTAGCCAAACACTTCAAATGTAGATCTTCTTCTGATAAGAGAATCTTCAAACATCATGAGTATCATCTTTGTCTTCAAACTATGATCTTCTTGTGTCTTCTAAACATTCATTCATCTTTGCAGCATCAGTTATTGTCTTCTTGAGTTTAGTCCTTGAACTCTTGATCATAAATCTTTGTCTTGATTTGATGATAACAAAACCTTCTAAGTATTATTTTTTTAAATACTTCTTTGCCTACAATCTTCATACCTAAAATAAAACAGTTAACAACAAACACCAATCTATATTGGCTTCATGATTTTTAGCAAATCACCAGCTATCAACGGATTTGATAAATTCTTTACCAGTTAGCCGTACACTCTGGAATAGCCAATACTTTATTAACAAACAATAAGGTGTAATGAAAACCTTACAATTTTTGGTAAACTGTCAACCATCAACGGATTTGATTAAGTCTTTACCTAGTACCGTTTGTCTAGGACTAGCCAACTCTTTGTCTCGAAACAAGGTGCGTTAGAACCATATAGTTTTTAGCAAACTATCAGCTTTCAACGGATTTGATAAGTCTTTACCAAAAACCGTTTGCTTATGGACTAGCCAGTTCTTATGTGTATTAGACATGGTGAACTGAGAACCATTTGTGAAGTGTGACTGAAAGTCAAACACTTAAGATTCTTTCTCATCTTCTTCCTCATCTTTCAAATCCTTGATTTGTTGTTTAACCATTCTGATCAACTCCAAAGCATCAGCAGACTCTTCTGTAACTTCTAATTGTTGTTCTAACATCCTTTCCAACAATTTTATTTTGAAGGGGTAAGTTTTCTCTAGCAGCATATAGTATGTAACATCATCAACATTCGAAATATGCAATCCACATGACCTGTAATATCTCCAGTAACTAGGAACCTGATCCTCTAATACCTTCAACATTTCTTGATCACAGTTGTGTGGCTCATACATAAAGAGAAATTCCCTATATAATAGTGATACTTCAGTTTTACCTGCATTGGCTTCTTGAACTAACCTTAAAAGATCTTTAATATCTTGTCTGTCAAGAATGTGACGAATATCTTCCAAAATTCTGAATACTCTTGTTGTGCCATCAGTTCTCTGAATTCCATGAGCTTCAAGTCCTTGATCTGTAGAGTAAATCCACTTAGCAATGGATACTCTTTTTCCAAAAATCTCTGTATCAATACATTGATCTTCAAATTTCACAATCTTCAAGTACTTCTTTAAGCTCTCATCATCATCACTATCTTCTGCTGTTGTTTTAGCACTCTTAGCTTTCTTCTTTAGCTTTGTTGACCTTTTCCTTTTAACACTCTTGGAAATTCCCTCAAGTTCTGTTGAACCCTATTCCAAGATTGTATGTACCGTTTCCTCAGTATGTACTGTTGTATGTACTGTTGACTGTGTATGTACTGCTTGTACATTTTTAGTCTGAGCAATACCTTGAGTTTCAACTCCTGTATTCATTCTTTGAGCAGTCTCTTCCTTCCTTGACCTTACTTTCTCCTTTCTATTCTTCCTAACATAAGTGGTCTTGATAGGTGGAGATGTACTTGTAGGTTCAGCAGTACTTGGCTCAATTCTAGGAGTACTACCAAATTGTCTTTGTTGTTGTAGATGTTTCTTGAATTCTTCAACAGCTTTCTTGTCTGCTTCAGATCCAATCTCAACAAAATTCAATTCAGTCCTCTTACTTTGCTCATACAAAGTCTTGATTTCTTCAAAATTCTTCTTGACCAGCTGAATATGAGTAAATCCTTTAACTTTCTTTAGAAAGTTCATCATCTGATTTCTAATCTGCATAGTAGTTGAGGCTTAATCTTTTCTTTCCTTCTCTTTTTAGCAAAGAATCTTTGTTGCTCCCTTACCAGATCATCAATCAATTTTGATTTCTCTTCTTCATCATATGCATCTCTCTTTCCAGCTATCAATGAGTCTACAAGAAGCTCACAAGCATGTATCTCAGCTCGAATCCTGTCATACTCTTGTATGTTCCATTCTTGCTGTATCCTTTTAGCTTCTAGAAAATTTTGCTTTGCTGTAAGTTCTTCCTGCAATTCATTTTCACGAATTTGTGCTTGCATTCTATAAGAAAATTCCTCATCATGGTCTATTTGATTAAATATTTACATGACTTTGTTTATATCATCATCTGAATCACTTTCATCTTCAGATTCTGACAATAATTGCTTCTTCCCCTTATCCTTTGGATTAATCTTAGGTAGCTTCTTCTTCAGCTTGGCAGCTACTTCTTCATTAGCTAGCTGTTGAATGACTATACCTTTTGTAGGGTGTGAAGCTTGAACTTTCTTACCTTGAATTTGATCCTTTTTGGCAAGAACTTCTTGTTGTGTCTTTTTCTCTACTTCTGCTTGCTTAGTCTTCTCAACTAAATTCTTCTTTAAATCAAGCAGCAATTGGGCTAAAGTCTCATTTTCTCCAAAAGAAATTTAACTTTCTAGTGAAGGATGGTCACCAGCGGTACTTGCAATCGGCTTAGTTGGCTTAGCAGTACTTGGGTCTTCAACAATGTCAGCAGTACTTGTAGTCGGCTTAGTTGGCTTAGCAGTACTTGGATCTTCAACAAAGTTGACTTCACCAGTATTAGACACACTTTTTTATTCAATCACTTGTGTATCCCCAGATACTTTTTCTTCCATAGAAGCCATCATATCAACTTGCACTTCTTCAGTCTTATCTGATTTATTGCTTTGTGGTGATGGAGCAGGAAACTGAATATTAATTTCCTCCAACTTCTCATAGAAAGCACTCCAATTAGCTTGAAGTGGTGATTGAATTGATGGTTCTGGCTGAGTTGCCAATGTTTCTGCAACTTGTGGCTCCTCTGGCTCATTTACCAACTTTTCTTGAACTTGTGGTTCCTCTGGCTGAGTTACCAACATTTCTTGAACTTGTGGTTCCTCTGGAGTAGGTTGTGGTTCTTGCTGTTGAATCTCCATATCTGAAGGTCCATCCACACCAGTCTCTAAACCAGTTCCATCTTTATAAGTCCCCATGACATCTTCATCCAGTTCAAAATTGATGTCATTTCCAGAGATCCTTGTCTGATTATCAGAAGAATGTGATTGTTCTTCATTATTCCTCCCCTGTTTGGTTGCATTCAGTTGCCTTTTCTTGTGGTTCCTGAATCTTTGCTTCTTGATTGCAAATTTCTGAACATATCTATATTACCTCATCCAAGATGACACTTTGTTCCTTAACTTGAGTAGGCTAGCTTCCAATTCAGCAATTTTCTTGTCTTGAACAAGCTTTTCTTTTTGCAATACCTGTACCTGTTGGGACAAACTTGTACACAAAGCAGTTAAATTTGCAACATCCACCACCTCTGGTGCTTGTGCTTGTGGTGAACCACTAGCAGCAATAGAAGCAGCAGGTGTGTGGATTATCTCATCAGTGTTTGGTGGAACACCAACATTGTGAGAAGAAGATTGTGAATCTTCTAGAGAGTAGGAGCTCTGGTGAGAAGGAGTTTGCTGAGTAGCACTAGCATTGCTAGGTTCCTCACCTTCTTGATTGGCAGGTTAGGCTAACATATGAGGAAACAATGGTGTTACTGTTCCTGTAAAGGCATTGCCTTGTTTGGTCAAGAAAGAGAAAGTTCTCTTTGTGAATGAAGGAACATCCCATGTATCAGTTAATTCTGGTAGGTTAAGTATTTGGTCACTAACTATAGTCTGAATGAATCTAGGATACATTAAAAACTTCTTAGTCCCTTCCAAATTCCTAGTCATGCCTTCAAAAATTAGTTTTGAAAAATTAAAAACCCTGTTATTTGCTAGACAAATGCTAGCAGATGCCAATGCAGCAGGTATTTGATCAAAAGAAGTACTTTTTGAACTTAAACAGTGAATAATAGCATGAAAAAGCAATTTCCATTGAGGTAAAAATAATGCTTTAAAGAAAGTAAGACTTTCCCTACCACCCCCATAGCCCATGGCTGCAAGGCCATCATGAATCTCTGTATTATTAAGCATACTAAGTCCATTTTCGTCATTTAGTCTCAAACTTGCCCGTAGCAGTACCTTAGTGACATATATATTCCTATGATTCACCCTAGCCTTAATGCAAGGTTGATCAAAACGAGTACCTAACAAAGCAGTATCCCAAAATTGTTCAACAATGGGTATAGAGACAACTGGACTTACAGTGAGTGCGAAGCGAACATGACTTCGAGATAGGAAACCAAGCATCTCATGGAAACCAAGAGAGTCATCATTCGTAGCAAGATTCGCAACCAAATTATGCTTAGAGATTACTTATAAATCAGCCATTAGTATTTTTTATGATTGAAAGATTAGAGAGAAGGTTATAGAATCAAGAGATAAAAATAAAGGATTAGGTGAATCAATTGTGTAATTGGGGTAAGTATTTAAGTAAATAACAAACCCAAGCGCGAAGAAACCGCCAAATTTACAAAAGAGACCCTTAACGGTACAACGGACATGTAGCGGTACATGGAACATAAGTGGTACTTGGTTTTGTGCTAGCGGTACTTGGAGTGACAACGGTACCTCACAATTCTGACCAGTTCATGCTTTCCACTAGACATGTAACCTCGTTTATCTTTTTCTATAAACCTGCAATAACATCAAAAACACAAAACATAGACTATACAATAAAAATTATAAAAGTTTGTACAGCTATTACCTCCCCTCAACATATGCAGCATGTTATTGGTTGAGCATACCAATGTGTGTCACCAAGAATTCGAATCTCTTTGCATCAAATGCCTTGGTCAACAAATCAGCTACATTGTTGTCTGTATGAATCTTCAAGACTTGAATAAGCTTTTTGTCATAAGCATCTCTTATAAAGTGATGTCTTATTTCAATATGCTTAGTCTTAGAGTGAAATATTGGATTCTTGACAATGCATATAGTAATTTCATTATCAATGTAAATGTTGGTGTTCATGAAGTTAAACCCATAGTCCAACAATTGATTTTGAATCCAAAGTACTTGTCCACAGCAATGAGCAGCAGCTACATATTCAGCTTCAGTTGTAGAAGTAGCAACAATGGTTTGCTTCTTACACTACCATGATATGAGTCTTCTGCCTAGGAATTGACAACCTCCTCTTGTGGATTTCCTATCATGATTTTCTCCATCATAATCACTATCTGAGTAAGCTTCCAATTCAAAGGTGGAATCTCAAGGATACCATAATCCTAAATTAGGTTGACTTTTAAGATATTTAAAAATCTTCTTCACAGCATGTAGATGTGACACCTTTGGATGAACTTGGAATCTTGAACAGGCACACACAGTAAACATTATATCCGGTCTTGAAGCAGTAAGATACATCAATGAACCAATCATTGACCTATAGAGATGAACGTCAACATCTTCTCCATGTTCATCTATTGATAAAGATTTCTTGGCTTCAAAAGGTGTGCTTGTACTCCTTGTATCCATACATGAAAATTTCTTTAAGATTTCAGCAACATATTTATCTTGGCTGATAAATATTCCATCTTTCCTTTGTTTGACTTACAGTCCCAAAAAGAAAGTTAGTTCTCCCATAGAACTCATTTGAAATCTTCCTTTCATTAAAGCTTCAAACTCTTCACACCATGTCTTCTTGGTAAAACCAAAAATGATGTCATCAACATAGACTTGAACTAGAATGATGTCTTTGGAATTTTTCTTGATGAACAGAGTTTTGTCAATGGTTCCTCTCCTATATCCATGTACTAGTAGAAAGTTGGATAAAGTTGCATACCAGGCTCTTGGAGCTTGATGCAGACCATAAAGTGCTTTGATTACTTTGTAGACTCTATTGGGGAATTTAGAATCTACAAAACCTGGAGGTTGTGAGACATATACCTCCTCTGAAATAGTACCATATAGAAAGGCACTTTTCACATCCATTTGATAGACTATAAATCCCATATATGATGCAAAGGCCAAAAATAACCTAATGGCTTCTATCCTTTCCACTGGTGCAAAAATCTCATCATAGTCTATCCCTTCTTCCTGTCTATAGCCTTGAGCAACAAGTCTTGCATTGTTCCTCACAACAACCCCTCTTTCATCCTTCTTGTTCCTGAAGACCCATCTAGTACCAATTACTCTTTTACCTAAGGGAAGATCCACAAGAATCCAAACTTTTTGTAGCTCAAATTGTGTTAATTCTTCTTGCATGGCATCTACCCAACTTTCTTCATCAAGAGCCTGAGAGATGTTTTTGGGCTCTACTTGAGATAAGAAACAGGCAAACAAACAATGCTGAGTATCTTTATGATTTGTTCTCTGCTGTTGTTTGACATAACTCACTAGTGCATGAGTTTCAATATTGGTTTGCAGTGGTCTTCTGGTTTGTACAACCAATTTTGGATCACCAATAATATGTGTAGTAGGATGGTTGTTGTTGACTTTATGAGTGGGAATAGAACTAACTGGAATTTCTGTTTCCAAATTGTTGAAATCAGTTACTGCACCCTGCTCATCATAGGAATCTTTGGAGAAGATTCCTTCAGCTGGACTGGCATATAAGTCTTCATCGTCCAATGCTTGTAAAATCTCTTCTAGTGAGTCAACAGATTTGGTAGATTTTGACTTAGCAGTACTTGCAGATGAAGTACCGCTAGGTATAGTATGTACTGCTGAGTGTTGTGACTCAAAAGATTCTTCTCCTGAATGCTTATTAGCAGATGTAGCATTCTTTTCTTGAGCTTGAAGCCTTTGTAGCTCTTGGGAGGCTTGATCATCATTTGATGGCATGGTTTGCTTATTGGGAGTTACAGACATGGGAGTAATAGTAGGCATGTTGGGCACATAGATATGAATATCATCATCTGATGAAGAAACATCTTCTTGAGTACCTGCATTAGTTGCACTTGACTCCTCACCTGCATTGTTAGTTTGACAATCCTTTTGCAAAGAGTAGTAATCCATGGAGTTAGTTAGATAATCTATATCAAACATCCAAGCATAACTTATTCCTGGAACATTGGGTTTATTTTCTAAGAAATTGACATGAGCATTTTCTTCAACTTTCTTAGTTGCCAAATTGTAAACCCTATATGCTTTACTTTACAATGAATATCCTACAAGATATCCTGGATCAGACTTTCCATCAAACTTTCCCAAATAATCAAGAGTATTTAGTATGGACACATGACACCCGAAAGGTTTTAAATGACTTATGTTAGGCTTTACATTATTCAAGAGTTCATAAGGTTTTTTGTTTTGAGGCTTAGTTACTAGGAATCTATTTAACACATAACATGTAGTATTGATTGCTTCTGCCCAAAAGGTATTTGGCAAAAGTGAATCAGCCAGCATAGTTCTAGCAGCCTCAATTAATGTCCTATTCTTCCTTTCAGCTACTCCATTCTGTTGTGGACTTCTAGGATTACTAAATTGTCTCTTAATTCCTTTAGACCTACAGAACTCATCAAAATCAACATTCTTAAATTCTGTTCCATTATCAGTCTTAATGATTAAAACATGTTTAGTGAACTGCTTTTCAACTAAAGTGATAAAATCCTTTAGTAATTCACTTGTTTCACTTTTAAGGGCTAAAAAGAAAACCCAACTGAATCTACTATAATCATCAGTTATGACTAGACAAAAGGTCTTATGACTAATGCTTCTGATAGAAACTGGACAAAATAAATCCATATACAAGAGATGCAAAGGTTTTATCACAGTGTTTACAGTCTTGGTCTTACAAGAGGCTCTATGTTGTTTACCTTTTTGACAAGCAGCACATGTGAAATCATTTTGAAAAGATTTGTTAGGTAGTCCTCTAACCAAATTCCTTTTTACCAATCTATTAAGATTCTTGAAATTCACATGACCTAACCTTCTATGCCATAAGTTTGACTCATCTAAAGAAGCCTTAGCTAGCAAACATGTAATACTACCTGTTGGAGTAATAGTATGAAGATTAAAGGTGTACATATTTTCTTGCCTGGGTACTTTAAGCAGTATTTGAGATTCCTTAGGCATCTCAAAGTCTTTGGACAACACCAAGCAGTCTTTGTTTGTGAATAGCACCTTGTTCTTCTTATCACACATTTGTGATACAGAAAAGATATTGAACTCATTTAATTCTTTTACAAAGAAAACATCTTCAAACTCCAACTTTCCTGTATTGATTTTCCTTTTGCCAGTGATTCTACCTTTGCTACCCCCAAAGGCTACTGGACCTCCTCTGAATTTTTCAAATTCAGCAAGAAAATCTTTGTTTCCTGTCATGTGTCTTGAGCATCCACTATCTATAATTCCTTTATCTTTTAATTCATCAATGAGATGCCCCTGCACACAAATAAAACTCATTAGTTTTTAACAGGGACCCAAGCCACATTTGGCTCGGATCTTGTGGACCTACACATTTAAGAGTTTGTACTAAAGCATTTCCAGTAATGCTACATTTACTCTTATACTTCATGGTTTTATTTATGTAGTCAAATTCATAGGGTGACTCTATGTGCTCTGACTTCTTTGACTTAAGTACTGCTTTAGCGGTACTTGCTTTAACACATGGTATATCTCTTTTAGGAACCCACATTTGTATTGGTTTGTTCTTGTCCTTACTTCTAGGTGTTTTAACTTTTTCAAAAACTTTCTTAGAAGTCTTGGAGAACATTGGTTTTACAGACTTTAAACCAACAGTACTTGAGTTTGGTCTAACAGTACTTGTAGGTTTAGACTTGCCGGTACTTGGTTTACCAGACTTTAAGGATACAAGTCCTTGCTTCATAAGTACTGCCCTAGGAACAAAACTTTTGGTAGGATTATTTTTAATCTGTTTAACTACCCTTGTGTGATCAAACTTAGGTTTGTCATCTTTAAGTTTCTATTTCCTATAACCTTGTGCATTTTTCCCATTAATATTTTTCATGACCCTTTGTGTAGCCTTTTGTTTCACAATTTTATCTTCATGTAATGTACAGTCTTTGATAAAATGATTTAGACTACTACAAACATAACATCATTTTCTTCTTAAAGAAGACCCAAAAGGTTGTTTTGATTTTACTTTTTCAAAACCTATCCCACCCCTTTTGACTTTATTATGTTGTACATTGTTTTCCAATATCTTGCTAGGAGTTTTTACTTGCTTGGGATCAGAACTAGTCTTAGATTCCTCAGAAACAAATTTGTTCATTAAAGGTGGATAAACAATATTCTTGGTCACAGCAGTATTTTCTTGAGACACAGTACTAGAGTTAAAGACATTATTAATCTTAGGTTTTTCTGACTCTATACTAGTATCATTACAATAGGGCATGAAAATTCCTAATACTGGTAGAGGAACTGCCTTCATTCCTTCAGCATATCTATCATTTTCAGGTGTATCATCTACCTCACTAGAACTATCAAAAATCCCTTTTGATAAGTCTTTGTTAGTTAAGGTTATCTCAGGTTGATCCTCAATATATCCTAGGCATGTTTTATCATAATACCCTATTTGTGAATTAATCAACTTTCCCAATCCCTTAGAGGATTGTTGCCAATGACTAATCACTTCCCTTTCATTACAAAGACTGGTTTTTAAAGCTTCATTTTCTGAATTTATTTTTAAAAGTTGTTTTTCAAAAGCTTTTATTTCCACATCTTTTTCCCTCATTTGAAGAGTCAAAATCCTTATTTTCTCTTCATAGTTTTGTTGAGCCTTTTTGTACAAAACTATATTTTCTTCTAATTTAACAACACCCTGTTTGAAATTTTTTACTTCTATAGTACATGTGTTAACCTTTTGATACTGTTCCTCTAGTTCTACTTTTAGACTATTAAATTTAAGAATACAATCTTTAGAACAAGGATGTACCTCATTATCTTCATGTGAGAGAGCCATTAATCCAAGCTCTTCTTCTTCTTCTGCCCAATTCACCACTCCATCTACAGTAACCAATGCTTTGGTTCCTTTAGGACTCCTGCTGTTTCCTTTTGGAAAACTTTCAGTTATTCTTGGACTGGTTCATAGTTGTTTTTGGACTTCTGATTGCTAGTCTCAGCTTTATCTCTAGAGCATTCTCTTGTAAAGTGTCCATTCCTTCCACAGTTATAGCATTCAACTTTGGACTTGTCATATCCTAATGGCTCATTAGGATCAACAGTCATTTTTCTTCCAGTCTTCTTGAAGAATCTATTAGATCTTACTGACACCATGGCAGCTTTCCATTTAAGATCCATCTCTTCAACATCAGCATCATCCATTTAGAACAAGTCATTGAGAGTTAATCTTAGCCTGTTGTCTTGTCCAGCAAAGAATGAGAAGGCATTAGTGTCACTAAACAATGGTGAAGACCTTCCATGTGGATTTTGAGAGACCATTGGACTGCTTTTAATACTTTGTGGGTAAGTACTGCTTGTAAGTCCTCCAGCGGTATTTGTGAAGTATGTACTGCTGCTAGATCCACTAGCGGTATTTTGAAAGTAAGTACCGCTGTTCCCAGCTGACACAAAAGCCAAGTTATACTTTGAAGTAGTTGCTGTCTTTACTTCAGTGCCTTTCACATCCATCTCATATGCTCTAAGATTGTTGTAGAGATGATCAAACGGAATTGTTTCCAAATCATCTCTTGTGATGAAGTACATAGCCATTGCTTTCCACTCTGGTGGAACACTTCTTAAGAATTTTAGATTTCCTTATTCATTGGGAATTACTTGTCCATAAACTGCTAACTGAATAAGCAACTTGCTGAACCTTCTGATGAGACTGCTTTTATACATGGTCTCATCGTCCAAATCGGTCTTAAAATGCATAAAATATCATAAAATATGCCAAATATATGCTCGTGTTTGTTACTTGTGTATTTTTAGGTACGGATATTGAGGAATTGGAAAAAGATCACAAGAATCATTCAAAAACGAACACGGGAAACGAAGTCGCACAATGAACCGGGCCCAAGTTTGGAAATTTGCAAAATGACCCTTGAAGAATTGAAGATTGGCAATTTTAGTCCCTCATCTTTGAAGAACTTGTCACATTTGACCCTCCACATATCAAATGTACAAGTATGGTCCTTAATGTTTGAAGATTGTACAAGACCAGTCCCTGGAATTTGAAGAATATACATATAAGGCCCTTGGAAAAAGTTTATAAACTTTTTGTGCCACTTTTGACAACTTGTCCAAAGTTGTTATGCACAAAATGGGCGCTGATGGGCTGTTTTTACAACTTGGAAGAAAGTGAATAGCCTGGGGACCAAATCTGCCAAACCACCAAACCTCCTCACCCAGTCACATGGTGACACCTCATCATAACCCACCCACCAACCCATATCCTACCCAAACCCGTACCCTTGGCCCAAATTCCCCACACCCGGTTTTATTTAAAAAGTCAGTCAAAGGGTCAACACCCACTTAACCCTCCTTTTCCCTCCTAAACAAAGATTTAAAAATAAATTAACCCCAAAACAGATCTAACCCACCCCTAATCCCCTTAAACCCTAATCCTACCCCAGATCCAATCTCACCCAAAACAAGGGGTTTTACCCTAAAACCTTCCAGAACACTAATTCACGTCCCTCTCAACCAAACCCACCTCACCCAACAATCCCACATGGCCTGTGGACCCCTCCCCAAGCCTCCCCTGCAACGTCTTTTTCACCCAAAACCCTAAAACCGACAAGATTGATGGTTTGATGTCTCTACTTGGTCCCCAAGGCTCATCCAACGTCCCAAATCCATTCAAACATCACTGGCATCACATGGGTGACTTTTGACCAAGAATTCGTCCAAGAAGACAAGGGCTTTTTAGGAAATTCCAAGATTAGGGTTTCATTATTTTATTATTTTATTATTAGTTCTAGAATAGTCCATTTAGCAGTATAAAAAGGGAATGAGCCTGTTCATTCACCTTTGTTCCAGTTTTTAGCCAAAAACCTTGTAATTCCTTTTTTAATTAATAAAGTTTGGTATTTGTGTTTAAAACAATTATAATTCCTTTTATTGAGTTAAAAAGTTGTGTGTTGTGTTAAATGCTAAAAACTGAGTTCCATTAAAATTTGTGAAAGGTTTTGTGTGTTTAAGTTTTTTCAAAAAGATTTGGAAAGATTTTTTATAAACTTCAGAAATCAAGTGTGTTAGGAAGTGAAAGTGGAATATCACCCTTTGATTTGTGGATTATAAGAAGTTTTTCAAACAAGATTTCAAGGGTTGTGTTAGAGTTTTTCAAAAAGGTTTTGAAAAATCAGATATTATATGTACTTTGTTCTTGTTCTGTTTTGATTTTTTTTTCAGGTTTGAATTGTTGTTGATAATTGTTTCAGCATACACCCGGGTGTATTTGGAGGTGGTATTGCAACCACAAGAACCTTGGATGTAAGGTTCTAAGGTAAAAGTCCTTTTCCCCTTTTGAATTTTCAGAAAAAAAATGATTTGATGAGATTTGTTGAATTGCATGCTAAGTGTGTGAATCTGGTTTGTATTGTGTTTAAATGTTATGTCATACATGTTTTTAGCTTTTGAAATCAGTTTGTTTATGTTTAAAAGGGTGTTGCTTTGAAAAAAAAGTTGTATTTAAATATAAAGGGTTGTTTGGATACGGGTTTTAAGTAGAGACTTTGGAGGATTTTGAGGATAAAAATCTGTTAGGAGTGTTTAAAAGGGGTAGTAATAGGTTGTTGTTAGACTAGACTTCATTTGGGAACAAGTTGGTAGCTAATGGTGTGTTAAAAAGTGAGAATCATAGGTAAAAAATCTACCTAGTCATTTATCTGCCTGTTTTGATGATTTGGTGATCTTGAATCTTGCATATTGTTAGGATTTAGGTTGTTATAGGATTTTATGTTGTTAGTGTATCATTTGGAGCTTGTGTATGCATAATCTTGGGTTTGGAAAATCACTTTTGTGCAAGTAAGTGGCTAAAAAATACCACCAGACCTCAAAATTGCATCAGCAACTCTAATTTGCCCCCCCTTGGCCTTTTTGGTTTGATTTTGTGTGCTAAGTGTTTGTTAACTGCTTGATTCATACTTGTTTTTGACTCCTTGTGCTCCAAAGAGCACAAGGGTGCCTTTGTCCATCAACAAACACCACCAAACAAGCAAAAACCAAGTCCTCTTGGTTGTTCAATTGTTCATCAGAAACCAAAGCCTAACTGGGCATATTTGAGCTTCTATTTGATTCAATCCTTGGTCAAATTGGATTATGATTGTGTTTTTGTAGCCTACTAGTGTCACTGATTAAGTGTTAAAAAAAGAAAAAAAAAGAAAATTTTTATAAAAAGTTCACCCGCAACGGACTCGAACACGCGACCCCTCGCTGGGGGACTTAGCGTGCTTACCGTTGATCTAGATGAACCTTTTACGTTAAGGTTTCATTTCAATAGATACTTGACCCCTTTTGTTTTTGACTTTTCATAAATAAGCCGTAGCTTATTTGATTTTTCCTAGCTTATTTATTAAGTGTTTTTAGCTTAATTGATTTTTCCTAGGACATTTATAGGTTTTAGGATTTTTCTGTTTAAAAATATTATTTTTCCTATTATTTAATTAATTATTAGGATTATTTCTAGTTTTAAATTTAAAAAGTCATTTAAAAATAGTGAACAGTAATTTAAAAATACAAAAAAATAGTTTTTAGGTTTTAATTTGTATTTTTGAGGTTTACATATCAAAAAGTTTTCAAAAACTTTAATTTTTAATTTTATTTAATTTTAGGGTTTTTAGACAACTTTAAAAATTAATATAAAATTAACTAAAAGGTTTTAGGAGCTTTAATTTGCATTTTCTTCTTAGTTAGAATATTTAGGATTTTTGAGAATTTTTTAGAATTTATTTGAGAACTTTTTATTTTTTAGAATATTTTATTATTATTTTATTCATTAAAATTCAAAGTTTTATTTTTAACTTTTTTTCATTTTTCCTAGATTCTAGACATTAAAATAGGACCTTTTTCACTTTCCAATTAATTTTTAGGCTTTTCAATTAATTTTTAGAATTAATTTAAGATTTAATAGATTTTAATAGTTTTTAGGAGTTTAAAAATAGTTTAATTTGGTTTTAAAATTTTTAAAAATAGTTTTTAGCTTAATTAGGTCATTTTTGAGGTTTACAAACTATAAAATCTTGTTTAGGGCTTTTTAATATTTAAAAGTGATTTTTAGGGCTTTAATTAGCATTAAAAAGTCATTATTAAATTAATTAAAAGGTTTTGGCAAGTTTGGATTTTTTGTAAACTCTTAGAATTTTATTGTGGACTTTTAGTAATTTTTAGGAATTTTTAGGTTAAAATTTTAAATTTTGCACTTTTTACGTTTCTTCGTCGTAACTTTCTAGTAGTGTTTTTGTCTTATTTTTCTATTTTTTTTCGTCTTCGTCATTTTCTCTTCTTTTCTTCTCATTAATAATCAAAAACAAAATCGATCATTCATTACACAACGCACGTGCCTCCTCGAGAGAACGAACTCACTTTTAGGGTCATTCACACACGGTTTTCCTAAATCGTCGTGCACGCTTACCCTATTTTATTGCTCTTTTCCTAAAGGGTAGTAAAACAACTACATCAATTTTTGGCGCCGCTGCCGGGGAGACGTGTTGTGTTTTGATTGAACCATTGTTGTTTTCTATACTAGCCATAATAGTATTTGTATTAATAGCACTCTATTAATACGTATTATCATTTTTCGGTTTTGTGTGAATATTATTACTATATTGTATACGTAGAACAATAAATACACAAGTACTCCAAATACGTGAGCAATCACAACCTTGATTCGGGATTTCATCACTCGATCATTGTATTCGAATCTCAAACCAAAGAAAAAAGGCAAAAATAGATAAATACTTTCGTGAAGCTTGATTTTGATAATACAAACTATAAGGTGGGTATAAGGCGGTTGTATTTCACAACCTAAAGGAAAAAGGCTCTTAAGTGCTTCGCACCGCCTCGTTTCCTCCGCTTGCTTGTGCGTATTTGATTTTGAGAGTGAATCGAGGGTTTTGCCGCCCAAAGTATTATTACATATCATATATATTTTCTTGGTTTCATATTGATTAAACCCTCTTGAACGATTTGGTGTTCCACCATCGTTCTAAAGTCATCGAAGGCGTTCACTCCACGTGATCGTTTTCATTCCTTGAGGCCTTTTTAATCAAGAGATTTGATTAGTGAGGAGATTTGTGGACTCATTGTCTACTTAATACATTCACCAATTTCCAAAAAAAGTTAATACAATCAAAAACCACAAAAAAAAATTGAAAAAACACAAAATACCAAAAAAGAATCTTCTTTGCTCGCCTTCTCGTTGTACGTGACGTTTATGCAAACTCGCTCTAAAGCTAGACGTGCTCGTAAACGAAGAAACAAATCACTCACTCATTCTAGTGAGGAGTCTCCTATTGACGAACCCATTGTACGAGAAGAACCGACCATGGCGAATCGAACTATGATGGAGTTACTTCAAGCACCCACCGAGGGTTATGGAGAAGCTATTGTGATTCCCGCAATCCTTGCGGAGAATTTTGAGGTGAAAACGGGTTTGTTGTCGATGATCCAAAACAACAAATTCCGTGGTGATGAGAAGGACAATCCCCACAACCATATCCGCCAATTTAATCGTCTTACCGCCACGTGCAAATTTAAGGATGTCTCGAATGACTCGATTAAGATGATGCTTTTTCCGTATTCCTTAGCGGGGCCCGCTAAAATTTGGTTAGAGAAAGAGCCACCCAATTCTATATTGACGTGGAAGGATCTCGTTTCGAAGTTTGTGAACCAATTTTTTCCGCCCTCTAAGACTACGCATTTGAAAAATGAGATTTCTAAATTTTCACAAGAATCAAATGAAAGTTTTTCTACGGCTTGGAATAGGTTTAAGGAGATGTTACATGAATGTCCTCATCACGGTTTTTCCGATTTGCACCAAATCGACACGTTTTACAATGGACTTAACGATCATGAAAGAGATTATTTAAATGCCGCCGCGGGTGGTAATTTTTTGTGTAAAACGGTTGAAGAAGCTTTGGTCATAATCGAGAATAGGTCTAAGGTTTATAGCCCTCGTCACACACCGAGTGTTGCCAAAAGGGGCTCATCATCGTCTCAAAGTATCAATGCATTACATGATGAAGCAAATGAAGAAAACCGATTTTTCGATAGATTTGCAAACCTTATGTCCCATTGGAAGGCTCAAGAAGCTTCCAACACCGCTTCGGTTAAAGCGGTTTCTAAAAGTTGTTTGTCGTGTGGGGGAGCTCATGATCTTTCCGAGTGCATTACCGCGGATGGTAACACTTCGAATGCTTTTGTAGCCACGGGAACTTATAACCAAATCGGTCAAGGTTCACGTTCAAATCAAGCTCCACCCAATCAAAATGCTAATAATTATCGCAACAACAACCAAGGTGGAAATTACCAAGGAAATCAAAGGAATTATAACAAGGGTAATTACCAAAGTGGAAATGGGCAAATTTCTAATCAAAACCAAAACCGTGATTTTCAAAACAATGCCCAAGGTTTTCAAAACGATCACACCAAAAATCTTCAAGGAGAGTTTTTGAATTATGCTAAGGCTAATGATGCTAAGTTTGACAATATGCAACGTGAAATGGTTAGCTTAAGATCCGAGTTGAAAAACGAGCTTAAAAACGAACTTGCTAATGAACTTAAAACTCATGCAAATAAAATGGAAGGAAATGTCACACGACTCCAACAAAATCAACAAAAAATGGAGCAAGGACAACATGAGATTAAGCAAGAATTGTTAAAAGCGGATGCTAGGCAATCTAAGTTTGAAGACCGTATGGCTAAAATGTTTGAAGCTATCATGTGTAATCCCTCTTCTTCGGGTGGTCTTCCTAGTGATACCATCGTGAACCCGAAAGGAGAATTGAAGGTTATTGCCACTCGTAGTGGTAAAACTTTCAAAGAACCCACTTCTCGTCCAAGTACTTCTATGGAGAAGGAAAAAGAGAAAGAACCCGAGGTTGTGGTTGAAAAGGAGCACATTACAAGCCCACGAAGTACCGCTCAAACCACACCTACGGTTGAACCAATACCTATCATGGAACCCGAGATTCCAAGGCCGATGCCTATGCCTAATTTTCCCCAACCCACACCACCTTTACCCTACCCATCAAGACGAGACAAGGAAAAGGCACAAGAATGAAATAATTATCAATTTGAACTCTTTATGAAAATGTTTCGTGACTTGCATTTTAATATAAGTTTTGCCGACGCCTTAGTCATGATGCCTCGATTTGCCGCGAACTTCAAAAGTATGTTGAATAACAAAGAGAAATTGCAAAAATCGTCTAGTTCTTCTTCGGTTTTTCTAAGCCGCATACCTCAAAAAGTCGGTGATCCTGGAAAGTTTTTAATCCCATGTGCTATCCAAGACATGGAAGAATGCTACGCCTTGGCCGATCTTGGTGCTAGTATTAATTTGATGCCTCTTGAGATTTTTAAATCGCTCAATCTTCCAAATCTCACTCCTTCAAGAATGTCAATCGAAATGGCCGATCATTCTACGATTCTATCTTGTGGAGTTGCCGAGGACGTCTTTTTGAAAGTTGGAAAGTTCTACTACCCTGTCGACTTTATTGTTGTTGATATTCCCATCGATCCTAAAGTTCCGTTAATTTTAGGTCGATCTTTTTTGGATACCTCGAGAGCACTTATCGATGTGCATGCAAGAAAAATCACTCTTCGTTTCAATGAGGAAGAACTCGTCATTAATGCAACCCAAAACTCCACTCTTACTCATGTTTATTCGATCACATCTTTGTACAATGTCAATTCCACCAAAAGCATTTGCAAAAGAATTTCCAATAGAGTTTTAGGAGTTGAGAAAAATGAAGTTCCGTCCCCTCCGCCGATGGAGGTTAAGAGTGTTAAGCCTATGATTCCAATCTCGAGTGATTCTTCGGATGATGAATACGTTGATCCCGATGGGGAGGTTTTCTTTGTTGACAAAAGATTTGAAAACTTGCCACCACCTAAACCAAAAAGATTTCAAAATGTGAAAATTTTTAGTGTGACTAACATTGTTTTAGATACACCAAATATTTTTGACATAATTAAATCGGGTTTTCACGAGGAGAGTTTAAAAGATGAAAAAGGAAAAGATTTTGAATTTAATTTAAAAGATTTTTCTACAATTCTAACTCCGTCATCACCACGTTTATTGAGTACTACAAGCTCGTCTTCTCCTTTTGACGATGCTTTGTGTGGACCTAGTGTGGGGGAAGCCCCTTATGTTCCCTCCCCTTTCTCCACCGAGGACGAGATATTTGATCCTGGAATTGCTTATATAGGGAAATCTCGGTCTTCCACCGATGCAATAAATGGAAAATCTTTTCATTTGATTGGTGCGAGTCTACCTCGAGTAGCTCAATGTTTTGCCTTACCCATTGTCCCACCCTTCTATTTCTTCTCTCCTATTTTCTTCTATCCCATTGGGATTTGTGTTGGAGTTGTGTTGTCTCGTCTTTCATCCGAAAACGAGGACGCTATCTTTGACCCCGGTATACGTTTATCGGATTTTTAAAGTACTCTACGTGCTTTTGGGCCTTGTTTATCATGTAAGCCCCACCAAAAATTGACCATACCATGATTATCCCTAAATGATCACATTTATGGGGATTCGAGTCGAGCTTTTGACTCGGTTATCAAAAACAAGGTGCCTCGTGGGGGAGACCCATGCTTATCCATGTACATATTATTGCTTTCTAATTAATGTAATGTGAGGGGATTTGTGCCCTTCCAACCTTTGTTCCGTGGTTGTTTGTGCATTGTGTCTTTTAGATCATCATCTTCACGATTGGAGCCTCTCGTGTTTGTTTCATGGGAGCACTTGATCGTTTGCTTTGGAGGCCTTTCCCAATATCCAAATGATATATCCTTTTATGTTCTAACCTTAGGTTTTTAGCACACTTCATAAACGGCTATTACTTAATGGTTACACCCTTTCCATGCTAGATTAGGCATTCGACTACGTCTCTAGTATGGGGGTGTTTGTACCCCTAGACTCGAAACATTGAGGACAATGTTTAACTTTAGTATGGGGGGTGAATAGATACTTGCCTTGCCAAACCTTCACGCTTTCCAAAGTTTATCGTTTTGTTATCGTTTTCTTGCAAAATAAGGCTAAAAATGGCCAAATTTTAAAAATTTTCTCATGTTTCATAAGTGTTTAAAGACACGAACGTAGATTTTCCGATGGCGAGAATAAGAGTAATTTTTGACTCGACCGTGCGTGTTGAGCACTTAGCTTTGATTCCTTAACTACACATTAGGCTAAGTCTCTTAAATGAGAACGAGAAATGATAGAGTTAATTATAAGTTACTATGCTAAACGTAGAGTACTCGTATTCTTTCAAAAACTCATGTGTTCTCGTTGTTTGCTTATTCTCCCTTCGCTTGTAAATATTTTTTGCTTAATAAATATGGACTTAGCGGTTTAGTTAGGATTGTTGGGTTTCTAGTCTTTTCTAGTAGCTTCCGTGTAATTAAATTGGGAAGACATTAAGGTATCGCCAGCGTCACGGTTTTGAAGTATTGGCACCCGAATAATCAAAAGCTTCACCCAATAATAAGATTTCAAGTGCTCACCTAAATCAAGCAAACAATTTGAAGCCCCACAAGGCCTAAAATCTATGCAAAATTGAAAGTGAATCAAGCCTTAATCTTCGAAGCTTTAAAGATCCAAAATTCGCTTTAGCGTGAGGATATACGTCTTTGGCTAATAAAACCACCGATGAGGCGGATAATAAAAGGCAAGGCAAGACCGAAGTCATAATAAAAGCTTCATGGCGAAGTTGAATAAAAGATGGAGGTAAACCAAAGATAATAAGGTCCTTCCGTTAGGGGGCGTATAAAAGTCTTGGTAATAAGTCTCATGTTCAAAACCGTTATAAAACCGTGTCTATCGATTCTTCTTGTCAACTTAATTTTTTAACATCGTTGTCTATTAGGAGGGGTTATTGATTTGATGGTTTTAGTTACACCGTTAAGACTCTATTTTTAGACCTAATTCTCTATTATCGCATAAGTCAACAATGTATCCTCGTGAAACATTCAAGACAAAATAAAATATAAGAGATACAACTTAGGAATAATGGGAGAATAAGTACGTGATTAGGGCATATGAGTAGTGTTAGCATTACTAACTTATAATGACAATGATCTCGTTGCACGCTTGGCATGGAATTAAGGTGAAAATCGAGGACGACGAAATTATTTCTAACGAAGCATTCACGTGTTCTTGTTCTATGAACCTAAACGTCCCATTTTGCGATGAAAATCATACATTATGTCTAAAACGCAAGTAGTAGCAATAGTGTAATGTAGCTAGTTATCATTTGAATAAAAGTGAATAAAATTAAATTTTGGAGATGCTTTGATACTTTATTCTAGCATTGCGTGAGGGCACGGCAATGGTTTAGTATGGGGGAGTGATGAGACTGCTTTTATACATGGTCTCATCGTCCAAATCGGTCTTAAAATGCATAAAATATCATAAAATATGCCAAATATATGCTCGTGTTTGTTACTTGTGTAATTTTAGGTACGGATATTGAGGAATTGGCAAAAGATCACAAGAATCATTCAAAAACGAACACGGGAAACGAAGTCGCACAATGAACCGGGCCCAAGTTTGGAAATTTGCAAAATGACCCTTGAAGAATTGAAGATTGGCAATTTTAGTCCCTCATCTTTGAAGAACTTGTCACATTTGACCCTCCACATATCAAATGTACAAGTATGGTCCTTAATGTTTGAAGATTGTACAAGACCAGTCCCTGGAATTTGAAGAATATACATATAAGGCCCTTGGAAAAAGTTTATAAACTTTTTGTGCCACTTTTGACAACTTGTCCAAAGTTGTTATGCACAAAATGGGCGCTGATGGGCTGTTTTTACAACTTGGAAGAAAGTGAATAGCCTGGGGACCAAATCTGCCAAACCACCAAACCTCCTCACCCAGTCACATGGTGACACCTCATCATAACCCACCCACCAACCCATATCCTACCCAAACCCGTACCCTTGGCCCAAATTCCCCACACCCGGTTTTATTTAAAAAGTCAGTCAAAGGGTCAACACCCACTTAACCCTCCTTTTCCCTCCTAAACAAAGATTTAAAAATAAATTAACCCCAAAACAGATCTAACCCACCCCTAATCCCCTTAAACCCTAATCCTACCCCAGATCCAATCTCACCCAAAACAAGGGGTTTTACCCTAAAACCTTCCAGAACACTAATTCACGTCCCTCTCAACCAAACCCACCTCACCCAACAATCCCACATGGCCTGTGGACCCCTCCCCAAGCCTCCCCTGCAACGTCTTTTTCACCCAAAACCCTAAAACCGACAAGATTGATGGTTTGATGTCTCTACTTGGTCCCCAAGGCTCATCCAACGTCCCAAATCCATTCAAACATCACTGGCATCACATGGGTGACTTTTGACCAAGAATTCGTCCAAGAAGACAAGGGCTTTTTAGGAAATTCCAAGATTAGGGTTTCATTATTTTATTATTTTATTATTAGTTCTAGAATAGTCCATTTAGCAGTATAAAAAGGGAATGAGCCTGTTCATTCACCTTTGTTCCAGTTTTTAGCCAAAAACCTTGTAATTCCTTTTTTAATTAATAAAGTTTGGTATTTGTGTTTAAAACAATTATAATTCCTTTTATTGAGTTAAAAAGTTGTGTGTTGTGTTAAATGCTAAAAACTGAGTTCCATTAAAATTTGTGAAAGGTTTTGTGTGTTTAAGTTTTTTCAAAAAGATTTGGAAAGATTTTTTATAAACTTCAGAAATCAAGTGTGTTAGGAAGTGAAAGTGGAATATCACCCTTTGATTTGTGGATTATAAGAAGTTTTTCAAACAAGATTTCAAGGGTTGTGTTAGAGTTTTTCAAAAAGGTTTTGAAAAATCAGATATTATATGTACTTTGTTCTTGTTCTGTTTTGATTTTTTTTCAGGTTTGAATTGTTGTTGATAATTGTTTCAGCATACACCCGGGTGTATTTGGAGGTGGTATTGCAACCACAAGAACCTTGGATGTAAGGTTCTAAGGTAAAAGTCCTTTTCCCCTTTTGAATTTTCAGAAAAAAGTGATTTGATGAGATTTGTTGAATTGCATGCTAAGTGTGTGAATCTGGTTTGTATTGTGTTTAAATGTTATGTCATACATGTTTTTAGCTTTTGAAATCAGTTTGTTTATGTTTAAAAGGGTGTTGCTTTGAAAAAAAAGTTGTATTTAAATATAAAGGGTTGTTTGGATACGGGTTTTAAGTAGAGACTTTGGAGGATTTTGAGGATAAAAATCTGTTAGGAGTGTTTAAAAGGGGTAGTAATAGGTTGTTGTTAGACTAGACTTCATTTGGGAACAAGTTGGTAGCTAATGGTGTGTTAAAAAGTGAGAATCATAGGTAAAAAATCTACCTAGTCATTTATCTGCCTGTTTTGATGATTTGGTGATCTTGAATCTTGCATACTGTTAGGATTTAGGTTGTTATAGGATTTTATGTTGTTAGTGTATCATTTGGAGCTTGTGTATGCATAATCTTGGGTTTGGAAAATCACTTTTGTGCAAGTAAGTGGCTAAAAAATACCACCAGACCTCAAAATTGCATCAGCAACTCTAATTTGCCCCCCCCCCCCTTGGCCTTTTTGGTTTGATTTTGTGTGCTAAGTGTTTGTTAACTGCTTGATTCATACTTGTTTTTGACTCCTTGTGCTCCAAAGAGCACAAGGGTGCCTTTGTCCATCAACAAACACCACCAAACAAGCAAAAACCAAGTCCTCTTGGTTGTTCAATTGTTCATCAGAAACCAAAGCCTAACTGGGCATATTTGAGCTTCTATTTGATTCAATCCTTGGTCAAATTGGATTATGATTGTGTTTTTGTAGCCTACTAGTGTCACTGATTAAGTGTTAAAAAAAGAAAAAAAAAAGAAAATTTTTATAAAAAGTTCACCCGCAACGAACTCGAACACGCGACCCCTCGCTGAGGGACTTAGCGTGCTTACCGTTGATCTAGATTAACCTTTTACGTTAAGGTTTCATTTCAATAGATACTTGACCCCTTTTGTTTTTGACTTTTCATAAATAAGGCGTAGCTTATTTGATTTTTCCTAGCTTATTTATTAAGTGTTTTTAGCTTAATTGATTTTTCCTAGGACATTTATAGGTTTTAGGATTTTTCTGTTTAAAAATATTATTTTTCCTATTATTTAATTAATTATTAGGATTATTTCTAGTTTTAAATTTAAAAAGTCATTTAAAAATAGTGAACAGTAATTTAAAAATACAAAAAAATAGTTTTTAGGTTTTAATTTGTATTTTTGAGGTTTACATATCAAAAAGTTTTCAAAAACTTTAATTTTTAATTTTATTTAATTTTAGGGTTTTTAGACAACTTTAAAAATTAATATCAAATTAACTAAAAGGTTTTAGGAGCTTTAATTTGCATTTTCTTCTTAGTTAGAATATTTAGGATTTTTGAGAATTTTTTAGAATTTATTTGAGAACTTTTTATTTTTTAGAATATTTTATTATTATTTTATTCATTAAAATTCAAAGTTTTATTTTTAACTTTTTTCATTTTTCCTAGATTCTAGACATTAAAATAGGACCTTTTTCACTTTCCAATTAATTTTTAGGCTTTTCAATTAATTTTTAGAATTAATTTAAGATTTAATAGATTTTAATAGTTTTTAGGAGTTTAAAAATAGTTTAATTTGGTTTTAAAATTTTTAAAAATAGTTTTTAGCTTAATTAGGTCATTTTTGAGGTTTACAAACTATAAAATCTTGTTTAGGGCTTTTTAATATTTAAAAGTGATTTTTAGGGCTTTAATTAGCATTAAAAAGTCATTATTAAATTAATTAAAAGGTTTTGGCAAGTTTGGATTTTTTGTAAACTCTTAGAATTTTATTGTGGATTTTTAGTAATTTTTAGGAATTTTTAGGTTAAAATTTTAAATTTTGCACTTTTTACGTTTCTTCGTCGTAACTTTCTAGTAGTGTTTTTGTCTTATTTTTCTATTTTTTTTCGTCTTCGTCATTTTCTCTTCTTTTCTTCTCATTAATAATCAAAAACAAAATCAATCATTCATTACACAACGCACGTGCCTCCTCGAGAGAACGAACTCACTTTTAGGGTCATTCACACACGGTTTTCCTAAATCGTCGTGCACGCTTACCCTATTTTATTGCTCTTTTCCTAAAGGGTAGTAAAACAACTACATCACCTTCCATATCCACCATGTATTCCCTCTATACTGGTAATTGAGAAGTTATCAAATTCTTGCTTAAGAAAAATCTTCTTAATTTTCTTAGATTTGTCATTGCCTCCAAATCTAAGTTTTATAGCATCCCACATAGCTTTGGCATCTTTATAATGATGAAAGCTTGGTAGAATGTCTTCAGAAAGAGCCATAGCCAAAGCAGTTCTGGCTTTTCTTTCTCTGATCGCTGCTTGTATCTCCTCAGCAATCACAACAGGTAGAGCATAGCATGTACCGTCTAGCAACCAGTGTAGATTCTTTGGTGTGTTCCCATTCTTGATAACTTGCCACACAGTATGATCTGTGTGATTCAAGTAATGTTCCATCTGCATAGCCCAAGTCTCATAATTGTCACCTTTGAGAACTGGGAGTTTAACAGCAGACAGAGTATGAGAAGGTGTTGATGTAGAGGTAGCTACAGCATTCACGACTTGAGCACCTTGTGCTGGTGCAAGATGCATAACTTATGGTTGTCCCTGTGGAATAGGATCAGGGATCTGATCATCATTCAAGTGAGCATCATCACCTTCTGGTTGAGACATTGAGTTTTGAGATGTGTGGAGTGTTTAGGAACGTGTTCTTCTTTTTCGGAGTTTCTCAACAAGCTCTAATACCACTTGTTGATCCCTTTGGTTGGATCTATATTCTGTTAAGAATTAGTATAATAGTTTGTAATCAAACTAAAACACTTTGAGCACTCTTACTAACACTAAATAAGTTATGTGGAATCTAACTTATAAAGCACAGAAGAACAGAATTACTTTTAACTATTCGATTCTCTTATTAATCAACTTGTATGAGGTACATAAAATACATTGTACCTATGTTCCTTTTATAGAGTAAGGAACCCTAGAAACCTTAGAATATTCTATAAAGATAATTATATCACAGACGATATATTATCAATATTCTAACTATTTAGGTATATCACATAAGATATACTCTAACTATAACTATGACATATCTTATACAAAGATATATCCGTCCTAATCATCATAGCAGTACTTATTTTATAAGTAGCAGTACTTACTATGTACCGCGTTAACACTAACGGTACTTACATAACACTAACAGTACTTGGAATATACTAACAGTACTTGACACTTAACAAATAATTCCCAACAATATCTGGTGACTGTTTGCTTATTCTGGACTTATTGAGTGAACCAAATTGTGATTTGTTGATTGATATTGACTCCTTGTGATCCACTGATTACAAGGGTGCCTTTGTTTTCCATTGAATCCAACTGGATCTCTCTAAAAAGCAAGTCAAATAGTCAAAGCAGTGGGAACTCCTTTCCCCTGCTGCTAGCCACTGCTAGTGTTATTTCACCTTGTGCTTATCAATAAGCTGTTCTAGCTTATTTAAACCTACAACAACTTTGAATTTGTAATAGGTGTTACTTATTTGACCCATTTGTTCATACTGGAGCATTTGAAGGGTTGACTTTGAGCTTTGACTAGAAAACCAATAACTTTGACTTTTACATAAGTGCTTATCAGCTTATTCAGCTTATTTGGCTTGGCTTATTGAACTTTTCTTTGTTGATTTGTCTGAATTAAGTCATTTAGAGTCTTTTTCAACTTATTTCAAGGTCTGAGGTGGTCTAGAACTCCAAGTCGACTATTTTGTCTTTTAGTAAAAACTTACTTTGCTTATTTATGACTTATTGGTTGAGCTTATTTGAAATTTCTTTTCACAGATCTCTTAGATATCTCAAAAGAAGGCTGTGTGTCAAATCTGAGCTTATGGCATTGGCTTATAGCTTAATGGGTCCAAAAGCCCAATAAGGATAAGTTGTTTTACCATTAATCTATGATAAGCTCGCTTTCAACTTTTGGGCCTTTAGACTTTTGTATTTAGAATTGATTTTTAAGCTAGACTGATGATTTTCAGCTTATCTGGCCAAGTTTCATCTTATTGGGCCAAAAGCCCATTTCATTTGGACTGTTTTTATTTTAGCCCATTTGGGGGCCCATTAGGGGCATTTTGGTAATTTCACTTTCATTTTCTGATTATTTAGGTTAAATAAACTAGTTTGCAAGTTTTTAGAATTTTTTATGATTTTTGGATTTTTAATAATATTTTAATATTATTTTATTATTGAATTTCATTTTTCACATTTTTGTAACTTTTATATTTTTATTAGGTCAAATACATTAAAATAGGATTTTTAAAACTCTTAGATTAATTTTAGCATCATTTTCTTAATTATTTTAATATTTTAATAGTTTTTAATCATTTAAAAATAGTTTTCCTTAGTTTAAAATTTTATAAAAATAGTTTGTAGCCTTTTTATGTCATTTAAGAGGTTTATAAAGTGAAAAATCTTTATTTGGGCTTTTTAATAATTAATTGGATTTTTAGGGCTTTAATTAGAATTTAAAAATTAAAAATTAATTAATTAAAAGGTTTGAAAAAGTTTTGATCTTTTGTAAACTCTTAGTTTATTTAATTTGATTTTTGGTAATTTTTGGGAATTTTTAGAATTAATTTTTATTTTAGCACTTTTTACGGTTTTTAATTTAGTCGTCGTAGTGATAATTTTCACGTATCCGTAATTCTATTTTCTCATCCCTTCTTTCTCAATATTAATCTCAAATCATTTACAAGTTTTTCACACTCATATACCTCATTGGGAAACGAACTTTCACCTTTGGGTCATTAGTACACGGTTTTCCTAAACCGTCGTATTTAATACTTTCCCTATTTACGCTCTTTTCCTAAAGAGTAATAAAACTGTAACACCCCATTTTGATAATGGAAATGTCACACGTAATTATGGCGTGTCATCAAAGCATACAAGGAAAAATGTCTAAACATTACATGACCATAAAAGGAAAATACCGAAATCAAACATCGATAGTCAAAATGTAAAGCTCATCACACACAAACACAAGGACGGAGGTATGTATAACTTTGGGTTGGCCAAGACCCACCCAAAATACCAAGAACTGCTACATATATATGCTATTGAATTAATATTAGTTTGTCAATAGGTAAATTGGCCCACCCAATTTAGATATGTGAACTAAAAGGCACATTACGGTGTAAATTAATTTTGATTGTAGTACATTTATCATAACTTTTCATCTATTTAAACTTGAAAATGGAATTTTCACATATTCTTATTTTTACTTTAATTTTTTCATGTATTGAAAAGTATTATGACTACTTAAATGCTTCAAGTTCTATTAAAGGCATATTGTAAAACATTTTAATACAACTTTAGATCAAAATTTTATTACTATTTGGTTCAAAGTTATTTGTGTTGTATTTTTGAAATAGAAAATAAAAGTTATATTATTTTATCATGACCATTTTGTATATATTAATTGAAACGTTGGTACTTGGGTACTGGCGGAGACACATAAATGTGACTCTTTTAGCGTAATGTTAATTTTCAAAAATATTGCAGTTTTTTTTTTTTATATATTTTGACCCTTTTAAAAACCGTTTTGTAGTGTAGTTCACGAAAAATATCTAATTATGACCTATGAGCTGAACTTTTTGCCTCCGCCCCTGTGGACAACCCATATATGAAATCCTGGCTTCGTCACTGCAGAAACATAAGTATAGTAAAGGAAAGGACTAAACAATGTCCATAGCAATGTATCAAAAGAAAGGAAATGCATAAAGTAAAGAAAGGCTAGAAAGCTTCCAGTCCATATGCACATACTCTTAATGTCTACGAGCGTCCCTAGCACCTGCCGTTTTAGGAACATAGAAAAGGAAAACGGCTGAGCAATACGCTCAGTGCACGGATGTACAATAAAGCATGAATAGGATAAGCATATAACATATAACAGCGGAAGAACTAAGCCCCGAGTAATCTGATTAAGTCTTGATAAAACTGGTTTTATAGTTTGAAAAGCCTTATGTTTATCTTGTAAAAAACTGTTTGTCGTATTTTACCATTAGCCAATATAGGTCATGAAAATCCACCGTGCATGAATACTTGGAGGGGTGACCTCATCATGCAAATTAGAGGGGCTGCCTCTAATTTAATATACTGGTTTTTGGGTAGGAGGGATCAACTCCTTGTGAAGGATGCAAGGCACACACCACATTCACCATGAAATCCTGACTGAAAACATGTAACTAGGATGCACCCATACGCCCCACATGATAAATATAATAAAAATGGCCAAAAGTTGAAGGGACGCCACGAGCAATCACTCCGCCGTGGTGAAGTCATAACATCAGTACCTCTAATGTTATGGTTATGGTACCTCCATAACTAGGTGAAACTGGTCATGCATGTATATGGCTATAGGTATTCTAAATTAAACATAAGCAATTCAAACACATACTTATACTACGGGAAAACATTTGGCTGCATACGGGGAAATCCTAATAAGGAAAGAATGTACATACTGAAAGGACGTGAATCCGTAACTTGTGTCCAGTGAACGAAGAAGATGAACTGAGAGGAATCCTACTTCCGAATCACTAATGCTACATAAATACATACATGAATAAGTATCTGCTTACTAGATACGTAACTGGTTTATGTCATGTCTTAGCTTATTTTACATGTTCTTATCATGTTTTACTGTTTTAAAGCCTTAAACTATGTTTATCTTATATTCTGTTTACTCTGATTCAGTATTTCTGGTATTTCATGTATTATTATACTTACTGTGTAATAATAAGTAACTTTCCAAAAATAGCAGGTTTCCTAAAATAGAAAGTTTCCAAAAATAGAAAGTTACCAAAAATAGAAAGTTACCAAAAATAGAAAGTTTCCAAAAATAGAAAGTTTCCAAAAATAGAAAGTTTCCAAAAATAGAAAGTTTCCAAAAATAGAATTACTGCTTCAAATAGATAAATTTCTAAAAATAGAAAGTTTCCATAAATAGATCAGCTGCCTTAATTAAATAAGTTTGCATAAATAGATTAGCTGCCTGAAATAAATAAGTTTCTAAAAATAGAAATTTTCCATAATTAGAAATAAGCTGGTTAAATAAGCTAAGTATATAAGCCTAAGTGTTTTCATGATTATTTTCTAAGTCATATGATATAATGTATAGTTTAATAATTATTTCATGTATTTAAAATAAACTATAGGTTAAAATATTTAATTAAAGTATATCATATTTTTAATAAAGTTAAATACTTAGGTTAAAACATGTATTATTATTTATTAATAATATAACCTAAGTCATGTTAATTAATTAATTATAACCATGGTTTTTAAATAATTAATTAATTATAAGTCTTAAAAATATAAAATACTTAGGTTAATAATTTCATGATTTTTAATAATTAATATAACCTAAGTCATGTTATTAAATTAATCATGTCATGTTCATTAATTTAATTTTAACATAAGATTATAAAAGAAAAATAATCTTAACATACACCATGAACCGGATCTTGACTAAGAACCATGAACCGGACATGAAATCGACACCATACCCCGAACCAATTCGGGGTTACCCTTGTCTTGATGCTGCCGTGGGACCCACACCAACCAACCGGGACCATATGGTCTCGGTGGTGGTCATGTAGCCAAACCGAGACCCTCTCGGGTTCAGTTTAGGCGGCGGCCAAGAACAAACACCCCTTAAACATCCCTTTTGATTTATACCAAAACCAATTTCATGTTAGATCTATGATTTGATTAGATTTTTAAGAAAAACATATCATGTTCTTAATTATATAAAAGATTAAATCAAAAGAAAGGGTTTAAACGAATTACCGAATGCGTGGATATAAACAATGATGAACAAACACGAACACTAGCAATAATTCCAAGATCAAAGATCAAATCACACCCCTTTGGTGTGTTTGAGGGTGGTGGCCAAAAAGAGAAAAAGAAGGAGGAGGAGAACTTTTAGGTTTCTATAAAATCCTCTATAAAGAAAAATATGAGTAGTGTTTTTCCCTTAACCCCCTTTAGTGAAAAATTGAAATGGGCTTGGCCCATTTCTCCCTTGTTGCCGCGGGTAGGGGCCCCACATGGGGTACCTGATAAGTGTGAAAACACTCATCAATAATGATCCAAATACCACTCAAAACACTGTTAAATACCTTATTTTAACTGTAAATTATCAGAATTACGTGTGTATTTTGTGTTTGTGTATTTTCAGGTAATATAGGTACATTTGAGATAAACACGAGCTTTCAACGACTTATTTGAAGAAAAGACGAAGAAAAAGACGAAAAATGCTTTCAAGGACTTTATTTGCCAAGAATACAAAGATCAAGGGCTTAAAGTGCAATTTCTACAATGATGAAGGATGAAAAGTTATTACTTAAAAGCTTTTATAACCTTTTGAAAAGAAAGGAAAAATGAAGGACTTAAAAGAAACTTTGGAAAGTTAAAGTTATTAACTTTGGTTTGTTGACCAAGACCGGTCAAACACAACCCACACATAAACACGCTTCTCCTTCGTTCCCAAAGAAGAGAGAGAAACTGAGACGGTTAAACATCTTCAACCTCCATCACACCTGCAAACCCATATCACGGACGATCAAGAAAGAATCAATCAAAGTCTTCAACAGCAAAAATACTTCTCTTAATCTCCTCTACAAGATGATATAAATCAATTATACTCAAAGTCAAGGACGAAGAAACGCCCAAATTCGTTGAGAAGAATGAAGGACGAGTAAACCTCGTATTAAACACGTGGCACAACATGATTGGAGGATACACGTCATAACACCCTCTCTCGACGCCTATAAAAGGAGATGAAGACCTCATTTGCAACCGGTTAGACTAGGAGTAGTTTACACATAGTAGATAGTTAGGATTAGTTAGTTAGTTTCATTTTCTTTCAAAGTTATTTGATTTTCAGTTTAGAGTTTGTTAGAAATCAGTTGAGATTAGTTAATCTTTGTAACCAAATTCAGTTTTAGCCATTAATGAAAGCTTCCAATTTTCAGTTCTTCATTTTCTAATCTTTTGTTTCTTGTCAAGTTTTCTTTTAACCATACTATTCATAAGTAGTAGTCGAAATTGTGTTGTTCAGTTGAAAGATAGTTACGTTTCTGTTAAAGTTAGTTACAAAACTTTCCTCCATTAATGAATTCGTTTTTTTTTTACCGTCTTGATTCTGTAATTTCTTAGTATCTCAATCAAGTCAGTTGTTATTCAGTTAGTCTTATAAGCTAGTTCGTTTACTGATTTTATAAGCTTGTTAGTTTACTAATCAGATTAATTGAGTTTTTTTTAGTATTGTTCATAGGCTCATTAAGAGCTTATGAGTCAGAAGTTTAAATTCGGTTTTAGTGACAAGTTAGAGTTACGGTTTCAGAATTATTACTTTTAAATAGTCAGAATTAGATTTCAAAATTTCCTAGTGTAACAGTTTAGTTTACATTGAATTCAGATTGTTCAGATAAAAGTTTTGGTTAAAAAGTTTGGAGAAATCGCTCGAAACAGATCAGTACTTGGTTTCTTCGCTTTGTTTCGGTTTGATTTTGCAGGTTTTCTTTCAGTCTTTGAAGATAGCAGATTGGTGAATTCAGTGCAGCAGCTCAACTCTTTTCATTATGCAGGCAGATTAGTAGACGACGTTTAGTTGTGCTTGGTTTTAAGTCGGCTCAGCGCCGCGCTTTTCTTCGACAAAGGACTGGCCTGGATGTAAACAGGTTAAGCACGTATTTTGTTTTCTGCAAATCTGTAGCTTGATTTGATATTGATAGCATAAGATTAGTTTTGCCTGCATAGTTATACTTGAGATTTGTTTTTGAATGTGCTTAGTTACTTGTTCTGACTGCTTCAAGTTTTCTGCATATGCTTTCTTAGAGTGTTTGATTTTTGCTTATAGATTAGTCGTTAGTGTTAAACTCAGTAGGAATTTGATTGCTAGAGTTCATAAAATAGCTTGATTTAACAAGTTACTTTGTAATTTCAAAAGTCCAGCTCCTCAGTTAAACTGTAATAAGCCATAGGAAAAGTCTTTTTGGTATAAATGAAAAGGATACAGTAATGTTTCGATTTAGTTAGAGTAGATGTAGTTAAAATGTTAAAGTTTTGATAATTGTCACATTTTACCCTTCACTTTATAACTGTACGTTTCACTTCCAGTCCTAGGCCGTTAGGATAAGTTCCATTTACTTTCTTATTCGTTATAATTGTAACGATTTTACAAGATTAGTCCTCCCTAGTGATAACACATATTACAGTCATGGTCCTCCGTTAGATATTAGTTACGATTGTTAGTCATTCTTTAGTTCCATTACATTACTAGTCCTAGCAATTACTTTAGCTAGTTTACTGTACGAATGTCTGTTGGGATAGATAAATTTTGGGCCTTCACTTGTATTAAATCATATTGGGCCTATTAGGTTTTAATTTGGATGTGGCTTCATTTTGAATATTAGTAGTTGTTAATTGGTAAATTTTGAATTTGTAGATTTAGAAAAGTTACATTTTTACTTTTATAAAAGTCAGATTTAGATAAAATTTTGGATTTAGAATTTTATATTTGTAGTATAAAATTGTATTTGTTTTTTTTAAGTTTTAAATTTTGTGCATTTAATTGTTTTACGTGCAATTTGTTTTAGCATAGTACATATACGTAGTATTATAGATATTTTTACCTTTTTGAATGCTTTGTGCAAATTAGAAATAGAAACCAAACAAATTTGTATAACCAAAAACAATCAAGTCTTTGCTTAAAAACGTTATATCAATTCGAATCGAGCTGAGAAGACAACTACACTAAAAAACGAAATATTAAATGGCGCCGCTGCCGGTTCTTTTCGTGAAGATTAACGATTTCGAGTGAGACGATTGGATTTTGGGATCCGTTCACTTTGTGAACGTTATTTTTACGTATTATAAATCAAAAAGAAAAAGAAAAAAAAATCAAAAAGATAAAAATACAAAAAAAATCACAAAATCACAAAATCAATTCTTTTCCTAAAGAATTGAACCAAAAAAATTAAAAAAATCCAAAAAGTAATCTTTTTCCTAAAAGATTACAACAAAAAATATATATATTATATCGTTTTCATCGTTTTTTACGTACATATAGTATTTTTCTAAAAAAAAAAAAAAAACAAATAAATACAAAAATATTTTTTTTATATATTATTATATGTAAATAAGTATACGTATAAGAACAACCAAGTTACCTATCCTCCATAAGTATTGCCGAGGCATTACACCGTGTTGAGGGGCGTTCCGGTCCTTGACACGCGTATCGATTCAATTTAATTAAGCAAGAATAGATAAATACTTCCAATTGGCAATAATTCGAAGAATACAAACTACAAAGTGAATAGATAGGCGACGTGCTATAAAATGCCGTCTAAGGGTTAATAGGTACTTAAGTGCTTCGCGTCACCTAACCCCCCGTTCACTAGTGCGTATTCTAAGAAGGAAGGCTTAATTGGAGGTCTTGCACCCAAGTAGTAATTATATATATACTTTCTTGTGGATATTTCATATCGAAACTCGAAGAGGATCATCCTTTTCTCTTCAAAGTCGACCGAGGGCTACTCCCTCATTCCTCGTGTTTACTTACACGTGTACTCGCACACGTGTAAACATACCACCTTTGGTGTATTACTTCCTTTCCCGAGGAAGCTTTTAAACGTCATTATACTTGTATATACATTCGGCCGCCTTGTTACACATGGATACTCGTTCCATGTTGGAGATTTTGCAACAACAATCCGCCAACGCTAATTATTCGCCTTGTTCGACTTGTGGAGGTCCACACGATACTTATTTATGTGATCAAAATAATGGTTATTATGGGGAGGGATATGCTTACAATGGAACCGAGAACCCTAATTTTCAACCTAACACTCAAATGGATTACACTTGTAATGACTATATGGGATATTCCGGTTTTTCATCACAGCCTCCACCATCATTTCATGATCAAACCTTTAATGTGCCATACCAAAACCAAGGATTTTCCAATTATGAAGGTTTTCAGAATCATGATAATTTTCAAGGCTATAATCAAGAAACCTTTCATAATCAAGGATTTTCAAACAATGAAGGCTTTCAAAATGATGAAAATTTTCCATGCCATAATCAAGATACTTTTCAAAATCAAGGATTTTCACATTATGAGGGTTTTCAAAATGAAGGAAATTTTCAAGGTTACAATCATGAGAACTTTCATAATCATGATTCTTTTCAAAACTATAATCCACCTAATTATGGAAATCCACCTCCACCCTATTCTTCGACTTATTCATGTGAGTTTTGTGGAAAAGAACCCCATTATGGTTATGATTGTCGACCAAGGGATCCACCTTCTTATGCTCTTAGTGATTTCAATGAGCTTTCTTTTCTAATCGAGCAACAAGGAAGAGACGCTGGATATAGATTCAAGGCTTTTACACGTATGAGAGAAATGAGTATCGAGGAAATGAGAGAAGAATCACGATGGCTAAGGGAAGAAATTAAGTCTCTTGAGGATGATGTAAGGAACAAACGGTTTAATATCAAGAGATTTGGTGACATTTATCGAAAATCGGTGAACAAATCCTCTCAGTTCCTCAAGGAAAATTTAGATGATTTACTCTTTAAGATTGATAAAAAAGAGGAAGAAGAACGATATTTTGCTAATCGTGCTCGTTTGCTTAGACAATGCTTATATGACGATGATTACTATCCTTCGAGTTGTATGACACTTAATGATGACACACCTTCATCACCTTTACCTCACGTGGCACCCACCGACTCTTTAACCATGGGGGACGAGCCTCTTAGCACTAATACAAACACCAATTTAGATGAATTAACCGCTTCTAGTGTTGAGAACCTTATCCCAATCCAAATAGAGTTTGAGGGTGTTTCCATCGAACCATGTGACGAGCTTTCTATTGATACTTCTCCTCATGATCACATTGAGATTTCATCACATGTTGACTTTCATGCTACTACTAGTGATTTTGGTGATTTTGATCTTGATGAATTGTTTAAAGAAAGGGATAATGAGATTGAGGAAGAGTTTATGCAAGATATAGAGGATGATGATTGTGATTCTAGTGAGGCATCTTATGATATATTATCCGAGGACTTTTCATGTCAAGATGACCTTCCTAATTTGGATGATGATGTTGATCATATAGAAGAAGTGGAAGATGTTCATATTCGTGAGGTTTTATCAAACGTGTATCATCTTATATCCTCGATTGAAGCTTTGAATGAAAACCATAATGATGAGTCCATAGAAGAAGAACCTTTCATTGACATTTCTTCACCGGTTTTTGAGGTTGCACCTATTGACTTTCATGATGATATCATCCCTTTGAGTGATTCTCTCAATACACCTTCTTTTGAGCCTTCTATTCCCACCCTTCCACCCTTGAAGTTGGTTATTGATGAAGATCCTATACTCTTAGAGATTGATCCTTTTTCACCTAATGCACCTTTAGAACCCAAAACCTTTGATATGGATTCTCATATGGATATTGATGACACCATAGAGGCTTATCTTGCTAATATTGATATTGAGGTTGATGATAGTGATTCTAATTGGGAAGAGGAGATTCGTCTTAGTGAGAATATGCTTTTTGGGAACCTAGAGACTACACCTCCTCCACAAGACACTATTAATCTTGATCCTCCTTATTCTATGCCTTCTATAGAAGATTACCCACCTTTTGATGATGATGAGCCTAATATGGACATAATTGTTATGAATGTTTTGATACCTACACCTTCATTGTCTCATGATGCTTTGATCACTAAGGGGGAATCTTATATGGTTGATACGAGCTCATCTTCTTATTTTCCCATGAAGGGAAAGGTTTTTGATCCTGGGATACGTATGTTTGGGAAAAATTGGTTTTCATCTATTTCACTTAAGAGTGTGCTTTCGATTGATATGGACTTCTTGTATGAGCTTACTTTGGTGATGCTACCTATTTTGGAGTTGTTCGAATGTCGAGATGGAAATTATGTATTTGATCCTGGAGTGTTTCATATTTGCGAGCTTTCGTATGTTGGACAAACTTGAGACACGTTGGACCGTTCCATTTATCGAGGCAGATTTTGTAAATCTTATAGTAAATGGCAACGTGCTAAGTTTGAGTGTATCATGTGAGACGTGCTTCAAAGTGGATATTCTTTGCTCTCCATGCTGGTTTCCCCAAGGACAACCTAATTCGGGGCCGAGTCGAGCTAGCGACTTAGGGTTAAAAAAAAACTCAAGCATTGAATAACTAGGTTAGAAAACGTAGAGTAGATTTTCAATAGGTTAGGTTTAATTAAAAGGATGTTATAGTAGAGTTGAAGTGGAGGGGTGCCTTTCTTCGTCTTTTTGGTGTTTGTTTCAAGGGTTGCTCTCTCACATTTCATGCTTGGAGCTTATGGAGGAGGCCCGTGTATCTGGTTCACTTCGATTAGTTTTTGCTATTGTGATATTAAACATTGTGCTTAAAATGAATATCCTTTAGTTGTCTCTTCCTTAACTTGGGTTAAGCAAGGTTATCAATGTAATAAGTGTAGGGGAGTTCACTCCAATACTCTTAAACATTGAGGACAATGTTTATCTTAAGTGTAGGGGAGACTTCTATCGAAGTGACCTTACCTAGACCATTGCCTTAACTTCATGATAATTGGGAAAATTAATTTTTCAAACATTTTTCAAATTTTTGATCTACTTTGGCCACCAAAAATATGCATTCATAATTTTTGCATTAATCATTTTTCATAACACATTTGCATTGTATATATTTCTTCTTTTGTCTTTCATCAAAATATATAAAAAGGAAAAAATATTATAAAACATGGTTTTAACAAGTTTAGACTTCTTTGACATATTAGGCCCGCCATGGATATTTTGACTCAACCCGAGTTTGCTTATTTTAGCATTCTCTAGCTTGTATCCTTAACCATGTAGTCCTTCATTGGTCTATTAGGCTAAGCTTCCACCAATTTCATTCTTTGAAATTTTAAATTTGTGGAGAATGGGAAATGATAGAGTTGAAGCAAGTGTAAAAGGGCTAGATAGACTTCATGGCAATTACTTGTGGCTAAACCTTTCTCTTCTTTACCTCTAATTTCTTCGCATGTATATAATTGTTAATAAATAATCAAGTACGGTTTTAATTGGTTTGTAATCTCTTATGCATTTTTTGCTAATCATTTATGGTTGATATGAGTACGTCTTAAGATTCTAAGTTAGCACGTTTTATGTGTACTAGACTTGTGTCATGCTCCATATTTAGCGGGTGTTTTTCCTTTTCTTCTTTTCAAATTTCTTTGTGAGGAATAAAGAAAAATAAGAGCGGCTTATAAAAAAAAAATGAGTGGCTAGAAAAAAAAAAGAAAAAGAAAAAAAAATAATGCAAGACTCCCAAGAGGGGCAGTGTGGTGTTAATTATAGTGACTATTGAGTTCCAATATTACCTTGACGGGTTGCGGGGATTCAATAGATTGCTCCAATCCAATATTACCTTGACGGGTTGCGGGGTTGAAGATCCAAAATCTCAAAAAGATGCGGATGTAAATTATTGCGTGAGTTTTATTTTTCTTTCCCTAGCGAGTGTGTAGTTACTTATGAAAGCATGACATGAGGATTTTACACATAAGGCGAATGACTTATTACTCTTAAAACGGACTTGTATTAATTGTGAGCGGTTTTTCAAGTAATGGATGAGAAGATTACTTAGGATTAAAACCGTGCTTCCTTATTTTTGGATTTTACATTTCTTATATTTCACACTTGAATAATGACAAATTTGCTCTCAAGCAATTTGCTCAAATAATAACCGGTTCCACATTTAATTGTCATGAATAAGTTGATGCACTTTTTACTTGTGAATACAATGATCCCATTTATAAGCTTGGTATGGGGAAAGTGAAACTTGAGGGTGATAAGTATCCATGGTACCAAAGCCCTAATCTAAGTCATTGAATTCTTTATGAGTTATTTCCATCAAAACCATTTCAAGAAAAATCAAAAAGATATAAATAGAATTGACTCTTTTGCATTTCATTGTATATAATCAAAATCATGCATCATATAGTGTAGTGTAGTGTAGATGCATTCCATAATGGCCAAGGTTGGTTAATTATGAGAAAAGTGTAACTTGGTGCTTTAAAATGCTGCATTGCATGAGGACATGGCAATGGTCAAGTGGAGGGGAGTTGATAAGTGTGAAAACACTCATCAATAATGATCCAAATACCACTCAAAACACTGTTAAATACCTTATTTTAACTGTCAATTATCAGAATTACGTGTGTATTTTGTGTTTGTGTATTTTCAGGTAATATAGGTACATTTGAGATAAACACGAGCTTTCAACGACTTATTTGAAGAAAAGACGAAGAAAAAGACGAAAAATGCTTTCAAGGACTTTATTTGCCAAGAATACAAAGATCAAGGGCTTAAAGTGCAATTTCTACAATGATGAAGGATGAAAAGTTATTACTTAAAAGCTTTTATAACCTTTTGAAAAGAAAGGAAAAATGAAGGACTTAAAAGAAACTTTGGAAAGTTAAAGTTATTAACTTTGGTTTGTTGACCAAGACCGGTCAAACACAACCCACACATAAACACGCTTCTCCTTCGTTCCCAAAGAAGAGAGAGAAACTGAGACGGTTAAACATCTTCAACCTCCATCACACCTGCAAACCCATATCACGGACGATCAAGAAAGAATCAATCAAAGTCTTCAACAGCAAAAATACTTCTCTTAATCTCCTCTACAAGATGATATAAATCAATTATACTCAAAGTCAAGGACGAAGAAACGCCCAAATTCGTTGAGAAGAATGAAGGACGAGTAAACCTCGTATTAAACACGTGGCACAACATGATTGGAGGATACACGTCATAACACCCTCTCTCGACGCCTATAAAAGGAGATGAAGACCTCATTTGCAACCGGTTAGACTAGGAGTAGTTTACACATAGTAGATAGTTAGGATTAGTTAGTTAGTTTCATTTTCTTTCAAAGTTATTTGATTTTCAGTTTAGAGTTTGTTAGAAATCAGTTGAGATTAGTTAATCTTTGTAACCAAATTCAGTTTTAGCCATTAATGAAAGCTTCCAATTTTCAGTTCTTCATTTTCTAATCTTTTGTTTCTTGTCAAGTTTTCTTTTAACCATACTATTCATAAGTAGTAGTCGAAATTGTGTTGTTCAGTTGAAAGATAGTTACGTTTCTGTTAAAGTTAGTTACAAAACTTTCCTCCATTAATGAATTCGTTTTTTTTTTTACCGTCTTGATTCTGTAATTTCTTAGTATCTCAATCAAGTCAGTTGTTATTCAGTTAGTCTTATAAGCTAGTTCGTTTACTGATTTTATAAGCTTGTTAGTTTACTAATCAGATTAATTGAGTTTTTTTTAGTATTGTTCATAGGCTCATTAAGAGCTTATGAGTCAGAAGTTTAAATTCGGTTTTAGTGACAAGTTAGAGTTACGGTTTCAGAATTATTACTTTTAAATAGTCAGAATTAGATTTCAAAATTTCCTAGTGTAACAGTTTAGTTTACATTGAATTCAGATTGTTCAGATAAAAGTTTTGGTTAAAAAGTTTGGAGAAATCGCTCGAAACAGATCAGTACTTGGTTTCTTCGCTTTGTTTCGGTTTGATTTTGCAGGTTTTCTTTCAGTCTTTGAAGATAGCAGATTGGTGAATTCAGTGCAGCAGCTCAACTCTTTTCATTATGCAGGCAGATTAGTAGACGACGTTTAGTTGTGCTTGGTTTTAAGTCGGCTCAGCGCCGCGCTTTTCTTCGACAAAGGACTGGCCTGGATGTAAACAGGTTAAGCACGTATTTTGTTTTCTGCAAATCTGTAGCTTGATTTGATATTGATAGCATAAGATTAGTTTTGCCTGCATAGTTATACTTGAGATTTGTTTTTGAATGTGCTTAGTTACTTGTTCTGACTGCTTCAAGTTTTCTGCATATGCTTTCTTAGAGTGTTTGATTTTTGCTTATAGATTAGTCGTTAGTGTTAAACTCAGTAGGAATTTGATTGCTAGAGTTCATAAAATAGCTTGATTTAACAAGTTACTTTGTAATTTCAAAAGTCCAGCTCCTCAGTTAAACTGTAATAAGCCATAGGAAAAGTCTTTTTGGTATAAATGAAAAGGATACAGTAATGTTTCGATTTAGTTAGAGTAGATGTAGTTAAAATGTTAAAGTTTTGATAATTGTCACATTTTACCCTTCACTTTATAACTGTACGTTTCACTTCCAGTCCTAGGCCGTTAGGATAAGTTCCATTTACTTTCTTATTCGTTATAATTGTAACGATTTTACAAGATTAGTCCTCCCTAGTGATAACACATATTACAGTCATGGTCCTCCGTTAGATATTAGTTACGATTGTTAGTCATTCTTTAGTTCCATTACATTACTAGTCCTAGCAATTACTTTAGCTAGTTTACTGTACGAATGTCTGTTGGGCTAGATAAATTTTGGGCCTTCACTTGTATTAAATCATATTGGGCCTATTAGGTTTTAATTTGGATGTGGCTTCATTTTGAATATTAGTAGTTGTTAATTGGTAAATTTTGAATTTGTAGATTTAGAAAAGTTACATTTTTACTTTTATAAAAGTCAGATTTAGATAAAATTTTGGATTTAGAATTTTATATTTGTAGTATAAAATTGTATTTGTTTTTTTTAAGTTTTAAATTTTGTGCATTTAATTGTTTTACGTGCAATTTGTTTTAGCATAGTACATATACGTAGTATTATAGATATTTTTACCTTTTTGAATGCTTTGTGCAAATTAGAAATAGAAACCAAACAAATTTGTATAACCAAAAACAATCAAGTCTTTGCTTAAAAACGTTATATCAATTCGAATCGAGCTGAGAAGACAACTACACTAAAAAAAGAAATATTAGTACCCGTACCGTTTTCTGTGTCTCGATGTTTAGTTACTCGTTCGTGATTATTTGTGTTCGCGTTTTATGTGTTCTCGTTAAATAATTACCGTGACCTAATATATTTATTTACGCTCGTAATAAATATATATACGTAAATAATAATAGTTCGTGATTTAATTACGTTCATGATTTCATGATCGCATGTTCGTGATTAAATATTGTCAAATAATTATTGTGTGCTCGTGCGTAGTAAATACTTATCGTGTTCTAACACGTACGTAATACGTAAAATCCTAACACGTAATCGTAATCATGCTATAATATGAAAGTTTTAATCTAGTACGTACGATCTTAAGGGTACTATTCGTGGTAAAAACATGCGGGTTTTACAACTCTTCCCCCCTAAAAAGAATAATTCGTCCCCGAATTATAGATAAAGTAGACTGGAAAAGAAGAACATACCCGAACTCAAAATATGAAATGAGGGTAAGAAGCCCGGATAGACTCATCTGTTTCCCAAGTGGCTTCCCGCTCGGTATGATCCCTCTATAGGATTTTGACAAATGGAATCGTCTTCCTTCTCATGACTCGTTCTTGTCTGTCAAGAACTTGTTCGGGTTCTTCTATAAAAGTGAGATCTTCACGTATTTGTTCCAGTGGATACTGAACCATGTGAAGGGGATGATACTGGTACCCTCTGAGTAAGGACACATGAAACACATTGTGCACATGCGAAAGTTGCGGAGGTAACGCCAATCGGTAAGATACTTCACCGACTCGTTCAATGATATCAAACGGTCCGATGAAACGAGGACTGAGCTTCCCTTTAATCCCGAAGCGTCTAACACCACGTGCCGGCGAAACCTTAAGGAAGACGTGATCTCCTACATTAAAATGTATGTCCCTACGATGCTTATCGGCGTAACTTTTCTGACGTGATCGTGCTTCCTGAATTTTCTGCTTAGCTACTGCGATCTTTTCATTGGTCATCTCTATGATTTCTGGTCCTTCAAGTGTTCGCTCGCCAACCTGATCCCAGCAGATTGGGGCGCGACACTTCCTGCCATACAACATTTCGAAAGGAGCACACTTGATACTTGCGTGCCAACTGTTGTTGTATGCAAACTCCACCAAACAGATGTAGTCGTCCCAATCACCCGTTCATTCCAACGCACATGACCTCAACATATCTTCCAATGTTTGAATGGTTCGCTCTGACTGTCCGTCCGTTTGAGGATGAAAGGCCGTACTAAGCTTAAGTTGTGTACCCCAAGCTTTCTGCAGACTCTTCCAAAAGTGCGAAGTGAATCGAGGATCTCTGTCTGAGACGATGCTGGATGGTGCACCGTGGAGTCTCATGATCTCTCTTCTGTACGTATCGACGAGTTTACTTACCGGATCTTCCTTGCGGATCGGTAAGAAATGAGCTGATTTGGTAAGTCGATCTACGATAACCCAAATTGCATCGTGCTTCCTCATGGTAGGCGGAAGACCAGTAACAAAATCCATGGTGATTTTGTCCCACTTACACTCTGGAATATCTAACGGTGGAAGGAGACCGCCAGATTGTTGATGCTCGATCTTAACCTGCTGGCAGGTAAGATATTTGGAGACGTAAGTGGCCACATCCTGTTTCATACCACTCCACCAAAAGTACTGCTTGATGTCATGGTACATCTTAGTCGAACCAGGATGTATAGAGAATGGGGAGCTATGAGCTTCAACTAACAAGGCTTCCTGGAGTTCTTGGTTATCAGGAACACAAAGTCTCGTTCCCTGCCATACGATACCATCTGCATCTACTCTGAATTCTGTCTGTTTCTCTAAATTCTGTACTATCGCCCAGATTTCTCCGTCATCCTTCTGAGCTTCCTTGATCTTAGAGAGTAACTCGGGTTCTACTCTAAGATTAGCCCAGTAACCGTGCTGTCCACGTACCATGATTTCGATGTCTAGCCGCTCCAAGTCTCTTATGATTTCCTCTTCGATTTTAATGTCGTTGATCATTCCGGACTTCCTGCTAAGAGCATCTGCTACTACATTTGCCTTTCTGGGATGATATTGTAGATTAATGTCATAATCCTTCAACAGCTCTAACCATCTCCTCTGCCTCATGTTCAATTCACGCTGAGTGAAGATATACTTCAAGCTCTTGTGGTCCGTGAAAATGTCACATGATTCTCCATATAAGTAGTGCCTCCATATCTTCAATGCAAACACGACTGCAGCATGTTCCAAGTCATGCGTGGGGTAATTTTCTTCATAAGGCTTAAGCTGCCGTGAAGCGTACGCGATCACTTTCCCATGTTGCATGAGAACACAGCCAAGTCCCTTCCCCGATGCATCGCTGTAGATTTGAAATCCACCCGTACCAGATGGGAGAGTAAGAATAGGTGCAGATACTAGCTTCTGCTTCAGGTCTTCAAAGCTCTTCTCTCGATCTTCAGTCCAGACGAATTTCTCCTTTTTCCGCATCAGTTTGGTCAATGGTAGTGCTAAGCGGGAAAAGTTCTCCACGAACCTACATTAATAGCCAGCTAAGCCTAAGAAACTGCGGACTTTCGTCGCTGATGTCGGCCTTGGCCACTTAGTAATGGCCTCAACCTTCGCTGGATCCATAGTGATTCCTTCTGCTGATACAATGTGACCTAAGAATGCCACCTTGTCTAACCAGAACTCACACTTGGAGAATTTAGCATACAACTGCTTCTGGCGAAGAATCTGTAGTACTGTACGAAGATGGTCTTCGTGTTCCTCCTTGGACTTTGAGAAAATCAGGATGTCATCGATGAAGACAATGACAAACTTGTCCAGAAATTCATAGAAGATTCTGTTCATCAAGTCCATGAACACTGCTGGAGCATTTGTCAGGCCAAATGGCATAACTACAAACTCGTAGTGGCCATAGCGGGTACGAAAAGCAGTCTTAGCGATGTCCTGCTCCTTGACCCGTAGCTGATGATAGCCTGACCTAAGATAAATCTTGGAGAAGTGTTTGGCCCCTTGGAGTTGGTCAAACAGATCGTCAATACGTGGCAGTGGATATCTATTCCGGATAGTAATCTTGTTGAGCTCGCGATAGTCTATGCAAAGACGCATACTGCCGTCCTTCTTCTTAACAAACAAGACCGGTGCGCCCCATGGAGATGCGCTCGGTCGAATGAAACCTCGTTCAAGAAGTTCTTGCAGTTGATCCTTCAGTTCCTTTAGCTCTATGGGAGCCATGCGATAAGGAGCCTTAGAGATCGGTTCAGCTCCTGGAATAAGCTCGATACTGAATTCCACTTCTCGTGCAGGTGGTATGCCCGGAAGTTCTGCTGGAAAAACATCTTGGAATTCTGACACTATTGGTTGATCCTGAATTGATGGGATTCAGCATCCATGTCGTGAACCGTAGCTAGATAACCGTCGCAGCCATGTGACAGTAGTGCACGCGCTTGCAGGGTAGATATGACTTGTACAGACCGTCCGGGTATGAACCCGTTATGAATGTACTCTGGTGCATTAACATCACCGAAGATAACTCGATATGAATGGCAATCAATGGTAGCATGATGCTTGGATAGCCAATCCATGCCCAAAATCATGTTGAAGTCATTCATGTCCAGCGGAAGTGCGTCAATAGGTCGAACCTTATCGTCAAATTCTAGGGGAAGACTCTTGTATACATGGGTAATTAATACAGAGTCCCTCAAAGGCGTTGAAATAGTAAGCCTATTTTCTAGTGGCATGGGGAGCATCCTAATGTTCTTAGCATAAGCAGTAGAAATAACCGAGTGAGTAGCACCCATATCGAAAAGAACACATGCAGCTTGACCATACATATACAAGATTCCAATGATGGTACCTGTAGACTTGTTGGCCTGGTCTCGAGATGTCGTGTAGACACGCCCGATAGTAGGAGGCGGCTTGGTATCAGCATGTCCCGATGTACCCTCCATCTCGCCCTTACGGCAATCCTTCATGATATGGCCAGGAAGACCACACTTGAAGCACGCGTCAGTATTACGGCGACATGGCCCTGGGTGCCTACGGTGGCAAGTAGAGCAAAGAGGATGAGTAAATCCTCCAGCAGGTGCTCTGGCTGGCTGGGAACCTGATAAAACATTTTACATAAGACATGATAATTGGGTAAAAAGGACAATGCGGATAATCGTAAGATTGAATACCAGTGATAGCTGGACGGCTAGTCTGTGAACCTCTCTGGTTCTGGTCCCTACCGTTTCCATGGTTCCTGGTAGAAGTTTTGCTAAAGTGTCAGAGTATGAGTTATAACATGAAATCATAAGGAAATGCGTAAGTATTAGGACCTGCTGTTGTTGGAGTGTCCAGCGTTGTTACGGTAATTATCATTACCGCCACGCCTATCCGTAGCAGAACGGTCGTTAGTCTGACCGTTTCCCTTGGGCTGATGAGGCTGCTGCTGAGTAGCCGGCTGAGACCGGTCCCCAGTTTTCTACCTGGAAGATACATTTAAAGAGATGAATAATTGACATATATGAAAAGTATACGGATTGATCACCGCTTGAATACGAATGTTTACCTCTTGTCGGGTCTCTCAGCTTCCCCGAACTCATCTCTCTCCTACAGCATCTCCAGCTTACGTGTTGCATCGGCCACTTGTGCTACAATGTTGAACGTAGCACACACCAGATTGTTTGCGACCGATGTGCGAAGAGCCCACCTAAAGTGGTGTGCCTGCTCTTCAGGAGTACCTGCTGACGCACCAAGGAAACCAGCTAAGCGAAGAAAGCGCTGCATAAACTCGTTGCTATTCTCCCCAGCTCTCTGTCGGATCCCATGGTACTCTCTCTTGAGCTTGTCCTGTCCAGCCTTGGGAAAGAACTGCTCCATCACCCTGTCCTTTAATTGAGCCCAAGTCAAACCAGCAACCAACTCGTCACCACCCTCAGACTGCATCAATGCTAACCACCAATTTAGCACATCGCCTTCGAACCGATATCATGCCAACCTCGCCTTGTACGCGGGGTCACAGCCCATAGCATTGAAAATCTTCTCGATGTGAGCCAACCAGCTTTCAGCATCACTGGGGCTATCTGTCTTCTCAAAAGCTCGAGGGCGGAGCTTGTTGAATCTCTCCAGCCATACTGCTAATGTCACTGGAGGAGGAGGAGGAGGTGCCTGATTATGCTGCTGATTGTTGGCAGCTTGAACTTCAGCCCTGATGTCATTCCTCAGTTGAGGAAGCAAAGCTTGCATAGCAGCTTGAATTGCAGCATTGAGCTGTTCCTGTTCGCGTGTGAGAACCATCTGACATTATAACATAAAACATATGATTAAACAGATCAAAACATAAAATATATATATACATGAAAAAATTTATACCAAAACTTCACGAGAAAAATTTTATGCAAGAAAATTTTGTGTATGAATGCATGATGCAGTTTTATGAAAACTTTTGTATGCTCGAGAGTGAACGCCTATGGTCAGTTCACCCAAAACAAAAGACATGGCGAGGGGACGCCTATGGGTCGGTCCCAAATTTAAAAGTTTCGATAAAACACATGCGACTAAATAGGGCCAGTCCTGTACTAACCATTACTTAGTCATAAATCTGCGACAATGACATATATATGTATGCTTAAAAATGATGAATGCATGAAAACAACTGTCAGTTCTAGGAAGACCGTAGTGACTACCCACTAATCACAGGTCATATTTTGAGAGCCTACAGGTCGAAGCCTTGGCTCTGATACCATAATTGTAACACCCCATTTTGATAATGGAAATGTCACACGTAATTATGGCGTGTCATCAAAGCATACAAGGAAAAATGTCTAAACATTACATGACCATAAAAGGAAAATACCGGAATCAAACATCGGTAGTCCAAATGTAAAGCTCATCACACACAGACATAAGTATAGTAAAGGAAAGGACTAAACAATGTCCATAGTAATGTATCAAAAGAAAGGAAATGCATAAAGTAAAGAAAGGCTAGAAAGCTTCCAGTCCATATGCACATACACTTAATGTCTACGAGCGTCTCTGAGCACCTGCCATTTTTGGAACATAGAAAAGGAAAACGGCTGAGCAATACGTTCAGTGCACGGATGTACAATAAAGCATGAATAGGATAAGCATATAACATATAACAGCGGAAGAACTAAGCCCCGAGTAATCTGATTAAGTCTTGATAAAACTGGTTTTATAGTTTGAAAAGCCTTATGTTTGTCTTGTAAAAAACTGTTTGTCGTATTTTACCATTAGCCAATATAGGTCATGAAAATCCACCGTGCATGAATACTTGGAGGGGTGACCTCATCATGCAAATTAGAGGGGCTGCCTCTAATTTAATATATTGGTTTTTGGGTAGGAGGGATCAACTCCTTGTGAAGGATGCAAGGCAGACACCACATTCACCATGAAATCCTGACTAAAAACATGTAACTAGGATGCACCCATACGCCCCACATGATAAATATAATAAAAATGGCCAAAAGCTGAAGGGACGCCACGAGCAATTACTCCGCCGTGGTGAAGTCATAACATCAGTGCCTCTAATGTTATGGTTATGGTACCTCCATAACTAGGTGAAACTGGTCATGCATGTATATGGATATAGGTATTCTAAATTAAACATAAGCAATTCAAACACATACTTATGCTACGGGAAAACATTTGGCTGCATACGGGGAAATCCTAATAAGGAAAGAATGTCCATACTGAAAGGACGGGAATCCGTACCTTGTGTCCAGTGAACGAAGAAGATGAACTGAGAGGAATCCTACTTCCGAATCACTAATGCTACATAAATACATACATGAATAAGTATCTGCTTACTAAATACGTAACTGGTTTTATGTCATGACTTAGCTTATTTTACATGTTCTTATCATGTTTTATTGTTTTAAAGCCTTAAACTGTGTTTATCTTATATTCTGTTTACTCTGATTAAGTATTTCTGGTATTTCATGTATTATTATACTTACTATGTAATAATAAGTAACTTTCCAAAAATAGCAGGTTTCCTAAAATAGAAAGTTTCCAAAAATAGAAAGTTACCAAAAATAGAAAGTTACCAAAAATAGAAAGTTTCCAAAAATAGAAAGTTTCCAAAAATAGAAAGTTTCCAAAAAATAGAAAGTTTCCAAAAATAGAAAGTTTCCAAAAATAGAATTACTGCTTAAAATAGATAAGTTTCTAAAAATAGAAAGTTTTCATAAATAGATCAGCTGCCTTAATTAAATAAGTTTCCATAAATAGATTAGCTGCCTGAAATAAATAAGTTTCTAAAAATAGAAAGTTTCCATAATTAGAAATAAGCTGGTTAAATAAGCTAAGTATATAAGCCTAAGTATTTTCATGATTATTTTCTATGTCATATGATATAATGTATAGTTTAATAATTATTTCATGTAATTAAAATAAACTATAGGTTAAAATATTTAATTAAAGTATATCATGTTTTTAATTAAATAAAGTTAAATACTTAGGTTAAAACATGTATTATTATTTATTAATAATATAACCTAAGTCATGTTAATTAATTAATTATAACCATGGTTTTTAAATAATTAATTAATTATAAGTCTTAAAAATATAAAATACTTAGGTTAATAATTTCATGATTTTTAATAATTAATATAACCTAAGTCATGTTATTAAATTAATCATGTCATGTTCATTAATTTAATTTTAACATAAGATTATAAAAGAAAAGTAATCTTAACCTACACCGTGAATCGGATCTTGACTAAGAACCATGAACCGGACATGAAATCGACGCTATACCCCGAACCAATTCGGGGTTACCCTTGTCTTGATGCTGTCGTGGGACCCACACCAACCAACCGGGACCATATGGTCTCGGTGGTGGTTATGTAGCCAAACCGAGACCCTCTCGGGTTCGGTTTAGGCAGCGACCAAGAACAAACACCCCTTAAACATCCCTTTTGATTTATACCAAAACCAATTTCATGTTAGATCTATGATTTGATTAGGTTTTTAAGAAAAACATATCATGTTCTTAATTATATAAAAGATTAAATCAAAAGAAAGGGTTTAAACGAATTACCGAATGCGTGGATCTAAACAATGATGAACAAACACGAACACTAGCAATAATTCCAAAATCAAAGATCAAATAACACCCCTTTGGTGTGTTTGAGGGTGGCGGCCAAAAAGAGAAAAAGAAGGAGGAGGAGAACTTTTAGGTTTCTGTAAAATCCTCTGTAAAGAAAAATATTAGTGTTTTTCCCTTAACCCCCTTTAGTGAAAAATTGAAATGGGCTTGGCCCATTTCTCCCTTGTTGTCGCGGGTAGGGGCCCCACATGGGGTACCCATACCGTTTTCCGTGTCTTGATGTTTAGTTACTCGTTCGTGATTATTTGTGTTCGCGTTTTATGTGTTCTCGTTAAATAATTACCGTGACCTAATATATTTATTTACGCTCGTAATAAATATATGTACGTAAATAATAATAGTTCGTGATTTAATTACGTTCATGATTTCATGATCGCATGTTCGTGATTAATTATTGTCAAATAATTATTGCGTGCTCGTGCGTAGTAAATACTTATCGTGTTCTAACACGTACGTAATACGTAAAATCCTAACACGTAATCGTAATCATGCTATAACAGGAAAGTTTTAATCTAGTACGTACGATCTTAAGGGTATTATTCATGGTAAAAACATGCGGGTTTTACAAAAACACTACAATTTGGGGAGATTTGAAGCTAATGTTGGATTCCCCCCTGATTCTCCTCGTGATGGTGTGTGGAAGGAAAAACCTCGTTGGGTGGTAAGGTGGTGGAAGTTGTATGCTGGATGTGTTGTGCATGTGTTGGAACTTGAGTCTGGTGCTACTGTTTTCATGCTTGTTGATGTGGAGTATCCTTTGACCATTACTACCATGGAAGCCATGCTGGAGAGCCACCTGGTGGTGTCAAATGCTCCTCCTGGCAACGAGTCTGCTATGGCCACCACTTTGATTGAGAGAATTCAAGCTCGGCTGCTTGTGGACAAGGTTGCTGCTTCTTGTATGTGATTGGTTTGTTTCTTCTCTATTTTTGATACTTTATACATTCTTTTCACCAATATGTACAGTGATTGGTGACTAACACTTTCCTTAGTTAGTTAAAAAAAACCATACTTTTGTATAATATCTGCTTATACTTCTAACATGTGATGGAATTTCAAAACTTGTAAATCATATAATATCTGCTTATACTTTTCCATCATAAAACTGTTTTACACTTGGATTTTTCACACTTGGGTTGTCTTATGGTATACTACTGGTGTTAGACCTAGTCCACACAACAAATGGTGCTCAACTCACCATGTCTTGCAGACAAGAAAGAGTTGATTCACCATAAGGGTACGGCTCTGGTGTGATTATCAAATCCGTTGATGGTTGCCAGTTTACCCAAAATTGGATGGTTTTAACTTGCCTTGGTCCTAGACTGAAAAGTGGCTAGTCCAAGGGGTACGGCTCTTGGTAAAGACTCATATCAAATCTGTTGATAGCTGTAATAGCTTGCTCAAAGCTATAGGGTTTTCAACTCACCGATGCTTTATTGCTAAGAGTTGGCTAGTCCGGAAGGGTACGGCTTCTGGTAAAGATCTAAATCAAATCCGTTGACGGCTGTGATGATTTTCCCAAAATCATTAGGGTACCCCCACTAACCATTGATTTACGTTCTAAGAGTTGGGCTGGGTTCTGGTCTCCCACGGTGATGCTTATTCTACCACAAAGACTAGCTAGCCCAAGAGCGAGCAACTACTTGGTAAAGGCTTATCAAATCTGCTCATGTTGCTATGAAGATCCAATAGGTGCAGATATGTTCCAAGCTTTCAAGAAGCTTCTCGGTGTTCCTAGTTGCACCAGTCTTTGTGTTTTCAATACTGATGGTTATATTGCTGTTGTTTGTTTTGCTGTTTCAATCCTCATGCTGTTTTGCAAGATCTACCAAGAAACTTGAACTCAACCAGTCAAATTCAAGTTTAGGGGAGGATTGTTAGGACCTATGGAATTGATATTTGTAATAAATAAACTAGGAGGTATGTAGTTCCTCCTGGTCCTAGTAGTAGTAGGAGCAACACGTGCTCCTGGTCTAGTATAAAGTCAAACATTATTATCCTTAGTAGTTTGTTAGGATATGCATGAGATATGTTAGGAAAGAATATGCATATCAGAAGTTACACGTTTTGGTTTAATGTAGTATTAGGGTTTCCTTGTAGTATAAAAGGAACCCATTGGTAGAAGGGTTAGACACACCTTTCACCATTATTCAATTTATATTAATAGTAGAAATCCTTAGTAAGGATCAAGTTATTTAGTTATTCTGTTTCTTCTTGTTCATAGTATTTGTATTCCGCACTTGTACTGTGTATTACATTAAGAGTCTCTCTGTGAATATACTTGTGATTACAGAAGTCGTTCACCATCCTTAATAGGCTGCAAGATCCATATTAAGTGGACCCTACATAGAAGTCCTTAGGAAAGATGGGGAACGGATTGTGAACATAGCTGCATGTCGACCAAGTACTAATGCTAGCACTGGAAAAATCACAACAAAGTGCTAGTGATGATGTATTGGTAAGCATTGAAGGGGTTGAAGAATGAAAAAGAAATGTAAAGATAAAGGGTGTAAAGAAAGAAGTCCTCCTTACAACTTAGGCAGAAACCGGGTCAATTCATCTTGAAGACGATAAATTATCATGGACCCAGTGATGCGATGCATAACCCCTCCCAGCCAACTCAAATATCTCTCAAAAGATATTTGTTTTAATGTCACGGAGTTCAACACGTTATCTATTGGTTTATTTACTCCGAATAAATTGATATTGAAAAGGTGGCAATCCTCTCCAGCCTCCGCTCACAAAATTTAAATGCACTATTGAGTCTAGAGCCACGAGATCATCAAAAGTCTCATTAGGACAGAATTTTATAAACAAGAAAGATTTTATGAGTCCTACGCAATACTCTTGTAATATTGCCAGAACATCCGAGTGATACGAAAGTATTACAATGAAGATGGAAATCTTGCTTGAGCCAACATCAAACAAGCTCATGGTAGGTGACACGTGCGGTTCTTTAAGAACTAATCTTGTGATAACTGGAAAGAAATGATGGTTTGACTCTTAATTGAGATCAAACCTGTTCCAGGGCCTCTACGCAAAATCCAAGTGATCTTGCCAGAACACTCAGAGTGACATTCTTTAGTGTTCATAGTGAAGAGTGGAAATCCTTCCAGTGTCAACATCAAACAGCACTGCAGTAGGTGACAAGCAAGATTCTATTAGAATCGAGCTCGTGGCAACTGGAAAGCAATGACGGTGAAAATCTTAATTGAAATTCACTTGTTCCAGGTTCATGAATTGACGGATTCAATCATAAGGATATTTTTATATGAATGATTCACTCTTTATGTTCGCAGTCAGCTTTGGACGGTCGAATAAAGAGAACGAGTTTACCCGCGAAATCTTGTCAAGGAGATCTTTAATTAGAGCTACCTATCAAGAGTACGATATTTATTATCGTCCAACGGTCTTCATCGATCGGAGGGAAAATGCTACCGAATCAGAATAAAATGTCAAAGCCATTTTATTCGTGTCTTATTATGTTGCTGCATTTGAATACGGTGGCGTTGCGGTGTACCAGATGAAGTCGTCCTCACATACTTATTCCTTCTACATCAAATATTTCAGCAAAATTCAAGAAAGTTCGACCTAAAAGTCTTCCGCTGTATCAACTCTGAAACTTTCAAGAATTCAACAAAGGATAGGTATGTGGGACATGAATTCACGAAGAGGCGAACATCACAAGAAGGCAAAGACTGCACGTGAAAGGTCAAAAGAACATGCTCTAAGCCAAAGCCAGATGGTTTTCAACACATATTCACAAGAATGAAGAAAAGAAAATGAGGAAAAGAGAAAGTGGACTACGAGCACGAGAACGAAGATCTAACATGCTAGATTAGGACTTTGTAATTTGGAGTGACCTCCCTTTAGGGGGATATTGTTAGAAATACGTTTTTCGTATTTAGAAAGTCTCGGTCACTCCAACAATATAGTTAAGGGCTCGTAGTATAGTTTAGTTACTTGTTATGTTAGCCCGACCCATGAGCATGTTCATGGGCCGGAGGCCCATGGACTTGGGTATATAAACCCATTTCCTTCATGGAAAGGGGTGTTGGTTGTTTCACTATTTTGATAATATTTACACATATTTTCTCTCATCTTTCTCTCTCTACTTTCTCTCACTAGAAACATCAACCCTCTTGTTAGATCATAGATTACCAAGGTTCTACACAATCCAATAGTTGCTTCAAACAAGGATTTTGGCGAGCATCTAGTCAAGACAGTCGGGTATACTTTTGCCTGTTTCTGTTTATTTGGCCCTCTACCCTTCTTTTCTTTTACCACAGTCAGCTGGTAGTCCTCATCATCTCCTTTAGATACACTTTTTTGACTTTTTATCTTCAGATGGCGAAGGTTCGGAAAGTACCATCTCTGATGTGCCAGCTCCATGTACAGGCACCTGCTCATCTTCGTCCTCACTTTCGCTTCTCTCATGCATGATCTCATCTTCATCTTCTTCACTTGATTCCTCCATTTGTGGTGTTGCTTGTTTTCCAGTTTTCTTTTTACCTCTGTTGTAGGTTTGCTTTTGTCTTTTTGTCCCTTCGATTGGACCTTTTTCTTCCTTTTATTTTATTCTAATTTCCTTTTTGTGTCTTTTTTATCCTTATTTTTTGTCTCTTCTGCTTCTTTTTGTGGTTGCTTATTCTTTTTAACAGCACAAAAGCGTGCTCTGTTGAAAAATAAATTAAAATGTGTTAGGAATATCATACATGATAAAATATCATATATGATATTTTTACATTTACTGTAGATTAATATCATATATGATAAAAGGATTATTCGTTTTACCTTTTTTCTGTGGTGAAGGGTTGACGAACTTAATCTTTGTTACTTTCTTGAACACGTCTTGCACCTCCTCTTCTTTCTCAGATTCAGTGGCATCATCTTCTTCATCATCCTCATTTGGTTCTTCCTCATCTTCGTCCTCGTCTGCATTATTGTTTTCCTCATCACTTCCCTCTGACTCTGCTTCCCGGTCATCCTCATTAGGTTCTTCTGACTCGACTTTTTCAAACTCAGGTTCTTCGTTGTCACTTTCAGTTTCGTTCTCTTCATACTCTTCCCCGTTGCTTATTTTTTCATCCTCAGTAGTGGGTTCTTCCTTTGATCCACTTTCTTCTACATTTTTTACAAAGCAAAAGAGTTGTTAGGAATGTGTGTTTTTCATAATGAACAACGTAATTTTTTTTAATCATATATGATACATAGTATAACTTTTTAATCTTGCGGACTCGCGATTGTTTTTTCCACTTTCTTTGCTTAGCCCTTGGCTACAACAATTTCTTTTTTTCCTTTAGTTTTAGTGTCTTGTTTTTCTCTTTCACGAGTTGGAGCTTTTTCCTTTACTAATTTTCTTGTCACCACAAATGAGACATACTTATCAAATTTGATACTTATTTTACTTTTTATTTTTTTTAAATTTTTTGTCAGTCGCATCAGTTTACCTGCGCTTGTTCTACCATTTTTTTTTGTCTCCTTCCTTTGTTGTTGCAATTAAATTATCTGGAATAAAAGCATAAAGTTAAAAAAGTTTACATTTGTTAGTGCTATATGATATATCACCCATTAAATATAATAAATCATATATGATATGGTTTTATCATATATGATGTCTCATTTATCAACTATTAAATATGATAATAACATATATGATAATATTTTATCATATATGTTTTCAATCCTAATTCTGCTTTTTTTTGCATGTCACTCATCATATATGAAAAAATCATATCATATATGATATATGATATATGATAATGATATATGATATATCATATATGATATATCATATATGATATGGTTTTATCATTTATGATATACTTTTTATCATATATGATGAATCAATCTAGAAAACCTCTGTTTAAAAAAAAATAAAAAGTCAAAGTTTCTATCTCATATATCATGTATGATAAGCTTTCTTATCATATATGAATTTTTTTTAACCATTTTTGCTAAATCTTTTAAAATCTATTCTATTGATGTTATTGTTCAATCGAGATGTTTATATTCGCATGCAAGCAATGTTGAAACAAAAAAGCTCGGTTAAAATTTAAAATTGATGTTTCTTATGTAAGATCTACTCTATTCATTATATAATCATAGAAAAACACAGAAAAAGCATAAAAATCATATTAAAAGCATAGAAAAGGCATAAAAAGCATAGAATAAGCATAAAAAGCATAGAAAAAGCATAAAAAGCATATAAAAAGCAGTTAATATGTGTTTTATACCTCTTTGCCTTATTTTTATCGTTGTTGTATCTGGTTTTTTCGAAAAAGCCTCGGTTTTATCCTTCGATTTCATCTTCGATCTTGATCTATGATATGGATCTATGTTATTTGATGTTATCGACGGTTAATTTGCGATGAAAATAGCGGTTACTGAGTGTGTGTGTGTGTTTTGAGTGAAATGAAAATGACGGTTTGAAAGAGATAAGTTATATGATATAGGGTTTTGGGCGGGGTAGTAAAACGACTAAATTACCTTTCCGCCTTTTTTTAATTTAACCGTAAGATAAAATAAGATAAACAGGCTGGATCAGTCCCCTTATATCGATACAAGATATTCTAAATAACCCAACTCATAAAAATAAAATAAAAACCGTATTAAACTCTTTCTTTAAATTTTTTGACGAATTATGTTGTGATTTCATTCTACATTTTGACCACCTAAAGCATAGCAATAGACTACACAAATATTGTATTATGGATATTAATAACACTATTATTTTATTTATGAGAAAATTATGAAAAAGGTCCATTGTCCATTATGCTTTTCTCACAAAACACCTTAAATTTTCTTTTTCTAAAAATGACTTATTTTTTTCGGGCAACAGGACAATTGGGTGCAGAATACGCCAAGTATCATCTGTTGTCATATATCTTAGGGCAATATGTCAGAATTGTCTATTCTATGGACACTTATCAAAATCTTAACGGTTGTTGCCCTATATTATTTGTTAATACTTTATTGCCCTGAACAGCATAAAAAAAATATATTTTTTGGACTCAATTGAGAATTGCTCAAAATTAAAATACCTTCTTCATAATTTCCCTTATTAAAACAAAATAGGTACACCATACTCTTTTGGGGTTGGTTCACTATGGATAAACTATTAAACTATACTTCACAACAACTTGTTATACTTATTTTGTATTATTTTATCTACACTTTCATGTTGCAAAAAATAATAGAAATAGTACTATTTTTAATTTATCTGACAATGAGTAAGTAATGTTTTTTCATGTTCAAAACGTTTATTCTTGTATTCCATTTAAGCAAGACAGCTTCTTCTATACTCTCTCACAAAAAAACATAACAAAAAATAATTATAAAAAAGACTTTTATATGGTATTAAAGTTTGTAACTTAGGGTTGCTAAATTCATCTTTATTCAGCTTTGGAAACTTCATCCTATTAAGGTACTTTGTTTAATTTCAAATTTCAATTTTTTGTGTTAGATTTTGTGTTTTATGCATTTTTGTGATATGGCTTTTGTTCAGATTGTTAAATTGCATATGGGTTATGTTTTTTTATATAAAATTTGCTTGATTTGTAGGTTTAATGAGGTCTTTATGATACCCTTTTGGATAAAGTTTAGTACTTTGATATGGGTGTGAGATTATGAGTTTGATTTGTGTTGTTGGGGTTTTTGAGTGATTTTAGGTGATATTTGTGTGTTAAGTAGTGATATGCCTACCACAAGTGGTTATTCGATGCCGTTTGGGACGTTTCGTAGATCGATTATGGGAATTGGGAATGATCATAATCAGGTTCATTCAATGGATGTTAATGGTGGTGATTCTAGTACCGGATATCATTGTGAGCTCGGGTCGTTTGAGCATCAAGTTTTTAGGCGGTTTCGTACGCTTTCTGCTAGTTCCGGTGATGAGCTTTTGTCGCTTGATTGGGTAACTAAGTTATTAGATGCTTTTATTGCTTGTCAAGATGATTTTAATGTTGCTCTGTCGAAAAACGAGGTTGATCTTGCTAAACCGCCTTTGGATAAGTTTGTGACTGAGTTTTTTGATAGAAGTATCAGGGCACTTGATATATGTAATGCTATTCGTGATGGGATTGAAAAGATTAGGCTTTGGCATAAACATTTGGAGATTGTTTCGAATGCTTTTGAGTCAAAATCGAGGAATGTTATAGTTGAAGGACAGTTTAGAAGGGCTAAAAAGGCTTTGACTGATTTAGCTATCGTCATGCTTGATGATAATAAAGAGTCTGCTTCTATGTTTTCGCATAGAAACCGATCTTTTGGGCGCCCAAATAAAGGGAAGGAACATCAACGGAAACAAGGACATTCGAGGTCTTTATCTTGGAGTGTACCTAATTCATGGTCAGCTTGTAAGCAGCTTCAATTGATAGCTAATGGATTGATCCCGCCTAAATCACATGAAGTTTCTGCTACTAATGGCTTAGCTAATGTGGTTTATACAATGGGTTTTGTTCTTATGTTTGTTTTATGGGCTTTGGTGGCTGCAATCCCGTGTCAAGATCGAAGTCTTCAAGTTCAATTTACTGTACCAAGACAATTTTCATGGGGCACTCCTCTAAATTTGCTTCATATAAGGATTATGGATGAATCCAAGAAACGCGAGCGTAAGAATAGTCCGGGGCTTCTAAAAGAGATTCACCAAATGGAACAGTCGATTCATGTAATCATGGATTTGGTTGACTCTGTTAACCAGTTTCCAATAAGTGAAGAACAGAAGGAGGAAGTGCAAACTGGTGTTAAAGAAATGTCTCATGTTTGTAACACATTTAAGAATGGTTTGGACCCTTTAGAGCGCCAGTTGAGAGAAGTGTTTCGCAAAATCATGTCTTGTCGGACTGAAGGCCTTGAAATTCTGGGCAGGGCACAAGCTTGAGCTGCAAATGTCAAAAAGAAGGTAAAATATGAAAGAACCATTATAAAGTTTTTTTTTTTTATGTTATCCCGTGTTCAAGGAGGAAAGGCGCTCAGGACAATGATCATTAACAATGGTAATCTGTGTAGTTTGAGTATACCTTTTATGTTCTTAAATCTTTATTCATGTTTCATATGTTCTTCTTACTCTCATTGATCTTTCTTCTTTTTTTAGTATTTTGTTGTTTGTGATAACTTCATTCTTTGTTATATGTTTTCAGTAGTAATTTGTAATCCCGAAAACCATATTGAAGAGATGCCAAACATATAACGCTAGAACGTTTCATTTAGACATTTGAACAAGCTTGAATCAGTGATATGATATGACATGTAAACATTGTAACATGTTATGTTTGTATTATGTATGGATTAGATGGATGTTGAGATAAGTTAATCATAGACAAATAGGTATGATGAAATTAATGTAATACATGAATGAGCATGTGTGAGTGTGTATTAGGTGAAGGTCATATAGAAACAGACAGCTATCAAGTATCAAGTGTAGTAGTTAATTTTGTTAGTGATGAATTTAATTTTTGAAACAGGTGGACATGATTTCTGGTTAGACATAAATAGTTGGGGTCAAGGAGCTATTGTTAATTTATAGAATTTTTGATGGTCCCCTTTTTTGATAGCCATCACCCACCAGTCTATTCCATGCACCAGGCTGGGTTGGCCCTCCAACCTGAGCCCAACCCATCAATTGTCTTTAAGAATAGTACCCAACCCAAGCCCAACTGAACCATTTTTAGTTCTTATACTTTCTTCAAAATGCTTAAATAGTTTTAGTACTTGCATAATTACAAGTCCTAAAGTCATTTAAAAGTAGTATTAATCCAATAAAGTTCCAATTATATCGGCCTGGTATGATTAATGCGTGGTTCTAACAGTTGTTATTCAATCGATGCTTTGTTAGTATCTTTGTTGTAGCTAACGGGTGGGATTTTAGGAGCAAGTTGTTCTCGTTACTCGTACTTTTCCCTGTACACTAAATATACAAAACTCCCTAATACAACAAGCTAAACACCGCCTTAGACTGATAGGAAGAAATCCTGAAGTGATTCTGAATGAATCAGTTGCTTGAATTTAAACTGCTCTGCCATTTACTATTAACACTGTCTGTTGAGTTTAAGTTTGAAAGGTAACATGTTATTTAAATACTTAACAAGAAATTGATAAATCTCATCATAAGTTCGGTTAATAGTCTTGCATTCCAGTTTGAAGTCAGCGACTAAGATTTGTTGCTGTATGCTTTAGATCTGACCATATGCAAACAACATATGAAACCAATGTTGTAATTTTTCAACAATTGCTGATAACACCGGGAATAAGTTGAAATGGTTAATGGTGCATTTGCGCCTGGCATCTAAAATCCTGTGGCAAGATCCGAGATAACTGCTGCAAACTCAAGGGTGGAGCTAAGATTTTTAGTTAAAAGGAGCTTACTATGCTTAAGGCAAAATGTCATAATGATGAGGGAGGTTTAATGTAGAAGCTAGTAGAAAAACAGCTTGTAATACACATAAATGATAAGTGAAATATGTTGATTAGGGGTGGCTCAACACTCACTAGTCTCCTACTAGGTCCGCCTCTGCGCAAACCGCGATATCACTATCATCTTCGCATAGAACCTTGAAAAATAAAAATAAAGCTACTACCGTGTTATAGCAATTGTGAAATTAAAGTGATGGTTTCGGTTAATCTAAATGAGTGGATTTTGGTTAAGAAATTAAACGAGTCAAGAACTTAGGTGTACATGAAACGGGTCTAATAGATGAGGCGTAGGGGTTTAATCCAATTGAGTTGAGCAGAGTATTACCGAGCTAGAGCTCGACTGCTAAAACTCAGGCTATAAATTAGACTCGGGCTTATAAGAACTAGGTGAATTTGCATTAGGGATGTGCTCGATAACAATCTCATTCCAAATTGACGGTCTCGTTTTTCTCTGGAGCATGAAAGGTGTGTACCGGTACCGTATCAAAGGGTTTTCGGTATCAGAAACTCGGTACTTATTGGGCTATCACCGTTTTTTTTATTTTTGTTTTTTTTGAAAAAATCCCGTTTTTTGTTAAACCATGCGAATTCTAATAGCTAAACAAAACTGTGAGACCAATATCAATTTAGTTGCTCGTGCATGATGCTTGAACTCGATTATTATGATGTGTATTTTTTTTTATCAAAATAAATAAAACTCTCAGTTTCGCTGATATATTAATTTGCAAACTTTTTTGACATTTTTGAATTTTGACGATAACGAAGCTTAGCTGAACAAATACAAATTCAAAAATGAGTTTGCCTCATCAACGTAACTGCCATATACAGGGCCACCCTCCTGTTTGAAGCTTGGGAAAAAGTTGTTTTCGGGTTCGGGCCTCACTAGTGTTAATGAAAGTTTATATTCTTTATCGTGTAAAAGCAGTGAGTTTTAAAAAATAATTCACGAGTCTCTTTTAATAGTTTGGGTTTCGAGACTTATTCATTTAAATGATATAACCCAAAGATCGAATTTCAAATGTGATGTCATTTAAAAAAATATATGTTTTAGTTTTAAAAACGAGTCAAGTGATCAATAGAGATTTTTTAACAATATTTTTGTACAAAGGATTTCCTCAACAATTTTCTTGAGTATTTTTTAACAATTAAAATATAGCTGAAAGACTTGATGGACAACAAATGCTTTAGAGTCTATACAGTTTAATCAACATGTGTTCGGCTTTTATGACATTTGCTCGTTGATCATACTACAATAATTATAAAGTTGAATTAAATTTGTAAAGAGTATGTAATAATACTCACCAAAAAGTATAGTTTATCAATATTAAAAAATAGCTGCTAAAAATTATTTTTATTAACTTGTAAAAAAAAATAAAAAAATATTCCATTCGTCTCATTTTTATTGTCCTAATTCTTATTTTATTTTATTTTTTTAGAACAGCAAAATATTTTAATAAAAAGTCTGAATTAATTAATTTGTCTCAAAATATTGTCAAGTTTCTTAAATAAAAAGTCTGAATTAATTAATTTTCCAGTTTTACCCATGTCATTAGTTTCTTATAAGGAAACAATTAATTTAGTTAAATGGTAAGTTTGTCTTTTTAAGCACAAAATATCTACATTCATTAAATCTATTTTAACTAATAAACAGAAATAATTTACAAGCTCTTTAAGCATCTAATATTAAAAACATTTCCAGAATTAACTCATTTGTACAAAAATTTTAAGCGTTAACATTAAAATTGTCATAAAAACCATTCCATGATTAACTACTTTTTTTTACACCATTTTGAAAATACCATTCGATTTATTTTATAAAGGATTTTTTGTAGAAAGATCCAGTGAACAAACTTTGTTGTCAAAAATAATTTAAGGAAGTTTTTGTAAAACGTTTATAAAAAAAATTCTATAAACAGCATGTGTACAAAGTTTATAGATCTTCTTTTAACAAAAGTTACGGTATAAAAATTTAAACACCGTTAAAATAAAATAAAATTATTTAAACAATGTTTATTCTTATTTAGATAAAGCAAAAAATAAATATTTTTTATATTTCATAAACATATATATCTACAAATACATAAAGAGACATTTAAAATTAAGAAACGCGGAGTGCAAAATAAAAATAAAAATACAAAGACTAAAAAGTTTTGCATTAAACGGGTTTTTAATCCTTATTAAGAAGGTTACAAGTTAAACAAACCCACAAATCATTTCCAGATTTTTCTACGCTCCTCATCTAATCAGTTGAAGTTCATCAATCTCAATCAATTAAGCATTAAATCATTTGTAACAGTTTCCTAAATTGGTGCATTCTTCTTCTACACGATTGGTCTCGATAAATAACAATTCCTCACTAAGCAAAACCTTTATGCATTCGTTGACACGACCGTTTCAAACCATGCATCAATAACACCGATTCAAAAAACAATGCATGAACAGGTGTTTTTTTAAATAATTGTTTCAGTATAATTAAGTTGATTCATCTGTGTTGTATGATTAAATGTTGAAGGATTAAAATTTTATTTTGTTGGCATTACAGGTGTGTGGTTTTGGTGAAGGCACATCTCGATTCATTCAATTAATGTGTTACGAAGAGAATAAATAAGATGAGACTTTATTTTCATTATAACCTAACGCGTCTTTTTGGAACTATTTTTTAAAATTCCTTTGCTTTTATTGCAGATATGTATACATATGAATTGGATATCCACCTGAGGTAGCTGATGGTGTGATCGAGTTGCTTTGCGATTTATTATGCAGGCAATGATTCAAGAATGAAATTTTCTAGGAAAAAAAAAACTCTTAACTTGAAGCTTGAGGTCGTGGCAGTAGAACAATAATTTCAAGCTGCCGATGAAAAGAGCCTACTATTATTTAATGAAGTTTAAAAGGCTTAAAAAATGTAGTTCACATTCCAATTAGATTATACGGTCTTAAAAATCATAGTTGATTTCATATTTTCTTAAACACGTGTTTGAAATTTTTCTAAATGAATATAATTCATGATGTTATTGGAGAAGATAGGTATATTTCAATATTTCATTCTGATCAAGTTGATAATTTGATAAATTCTTGACTGAGTTTAAAACTAGCCATTGACATATCTCATGCAAGCATAAGGAGGGAGCTGGTCACTGGTCATTTCATTGTTTCATCATTTTGTAGCGTCTGCAAAGCAATATATATATTAGGTTTAGCAATAAATAGTAGGTGTTTTTTTTAAAGTCGACATTGATCTTTATAATTACGGTACATTTTTTTTTACCTTTTGTCGACCTCTAGCGTACATTTAAATTCATGTAAAGCCTCTCAAGTGAATTTCTTTGAATCCCACATCATTCGGCTTGCATTTATTTCACATTGTTAAGAATTAGTGAGTTGGAACTTTTTGATACCGTAGTGCTCTTCAAAGGAACCTATGAAAGTGCTTGCTATTCATTTTTATTTGTATGTTTCTAAATCTTACGTCTGTTTCTAAATCTTGCAGATCAACAGCCTTGGTTTGGATTTGAGGAGGGTGTTTTTATGGCACTCTTAATTTAAGCCATCTATTGCAATATTTTAGATCTTTTGTATTTTGATTTCGGTCTTTTGTATCTTTGTCGATAAATTAAGGTCCAAACATCCAATTTTCGCTTGTAATACTACATATAAACTCTATAAGGTTAGAATTTGTTACAAGTGGACATAGAAAACATCAAGTTGTTGTTTTATTTTTTCATTTATTAACAAAACCTTTTTACATTTTCTTTTTTCTGCATTCGTTTGTTAATATTTCAAAAAATTACTAAATAAACTATATCCGACGTTAGACGGGTTTTTAAGCTAGTCTATTATAAATCACAATAAGTTTGTTGAAGGCCAATTAAAATGAAACGGAGAAGGAAGTAAGTATTAAATAAATTACTAAAAATCTTAATTAATATCAAGTAAAAATATAAAAAATTTAATGACTTTTTTTAATAAGTAAAAAATGTGTGTTTCTTTTCCTAAACATAATAAGACATTAGTTTAATCAACCAAAACATCAAAGTGAAATCTATCTATTATACTAGACTCAGTCCCATCACTGAATGGACAGTCTTAATGATGGGGATTAGCAGTGCATTCAATCCTAATCACATATCATTCACGAATGCATTCAATCTTGACACGTAGCAATAACGGATACATATCCTAATCACATATCATTCACGAATGCATTCAATCTTGACACATAGCAATAACGGATACATACTCATTGCAAATGAATGATTCCTGGAGTTACAGTTGCAATCAATGATGAGCATACGAAACCACAACAACGTTTTTGGTGTTACAGTTACAATCAAGATGCAATCAACACCAGACATACAAAAAGTCCAAGGAATATTATAAATTATATTTGAATGGGTTGAGTTACATACCATTACTTCAGCAACATCTAAACTTTTGGAATTGCGTATGATAAGAGTTTCAAAATCATTCAATTGGGTAAATGTTTAAATGAGACTTTTGAGTTGGATTTGTAAAGATTATAAATACCCTATAATCACCATCCCACCACATCATTGTCCAAACACAAGACTCAAAACAGATGTATCAAGACTCGAAACACATATCTTAATAAAAGATCTCAGATTCATGTTAGGAGCTTTAAAGCACAATCTTTATAAGATTTAACATGTTTTCTTCTTAGATTTATAGAATTTCATCTTCATTTTCATTATTCGAAAGCTAAGAACGAATCATAACAACAGTGTTATGTTCATTCTTTGTTTCGCAGAAACAAATATTCGAAAGATCGTGAAAACAAAACCTACCCGAGACCTTAGATTAAGATCTTGAAGCCGAATATGCCATACCAAAGAGTTCGTTTCATTTTGTTATCTTTGAAAATGTGTTCTTGATTCAAATTAACGTAATGAAAGGATTATTTGGTTGATTATTCGATTTGAGCAAGAAAGATTAAAGGGTGCTATGTATTTTTCGCGTCTTGATATATAGACATGGGTTGATTGTTTCATTTTTGTAAGTTAAAAGGTGGCTAAGTTTTGGGTACAAGAGAAAAAAAATGGGGCGGCGTTATGTTTACGAAAGGAACTAGGGCAACCAAATATTAAAAGAGTAGACAGTGTTGCAAGATTAAACTTAGTAAATTGAGATTGTGAATGGACACATTATATACTTGGGATATGGACTCGTTTGTCTAATTCCAAAAAGCATCCTCTTTATCTATAATGAGAAATTAATTATTACTTCAATATGTATTATTATGTTATTTAATTAAAATTAATATTCAATTTACCAATTTTATAAACCCATGTTACTTTTATTTTTAAGAACGTTTTCAGAGAACGTTGATGTACGACGCATAATTTATGCTTTCTATCATTGTGTCGCAAAAGAGTGGCTATATATATGTTGAAGATGTTGAGAATAGAGAATTTTAATAAGTCTTTTTATCACTTTTACAGAATCAAACCTAGAAATAGTAATTAGAAAATAGAGAACTTTGATAATAAACTTGGGCATATCATTCTATAAAATGCTAACCTATATATACAAAACAGTTTAAGTTTGTTTACATGACTTCCAACAAATAAAGTCTCAGTCATTGTCTAACCTTGATAGTGTGATCTCATTATTTTCTTCCTCCACCATTATCGTTTAGCACCTGTCGGCTTTTTCTTCCACAACCACAGCAGATGTTGTGATGAGGACGTGATCTTGGTTATTTCAGTTGCAGACGTGCAGTGGTCATCAACTACTATCGTGCATCCAACCTAAAACAGATCACATCGAAAGAGATCACACATACTGATATGGGTGTAATTACTCATATCATTTATATCAATAAATGAACTTAAAATGCATAAATTGAATGAATATTGTATTGTATATGCATGTTTCTTGTTTCATGTGTGTAGGTACCCAAGATCACGAAAACCGGCAAAAACGACACGAGTTTGAAGATAATCTCAAGAAGTCAAAAGACAAGTCGTTTTAAGACGAGGATTCAAGTTTAATTAAGATTTTTGGTCAAGTGGGTCATACTTGAGTTAAATGGGCCTAAATCCCATTTATGAGTTATGATGATAATTTATTTGGTAAAAGCCTAATATTTGGCCCAAAACATTAACAATGGACGAAAAAATTAGACTCTAGGCCCATTTAATGAATAAAAGACGGCTGGAAAGTTTTATCAATTGGGTCAAAGCCCATTACTTACAATGAGACTATGGGATTAATTATATAAAGTTTGGGTAACTTTTCATTCTTGGTCAAACTTTGCGTTACAAACAAAGTCACCACAAAAATAAAGAAACAAGAAAAGAGAGAGAAATAAATAGACGTGAAGAACAAAGTATGCATCCACCACTCCAAGAACCCAAATTCAAATTAGGGGTTTTTATCTAAAGAGGATTTGAGCCTCACGCGCCCTAATTAATTCCCTCTTATTTCGGAAGGAAGAAGATGCCACATAGATCCACGTGGCACTCTTGTCATGTCACTCCTTGATTTTGATTGGTGGATTTCATCACCACCAATCATTTCACCAATGAAAACAAGATACCTCAGCCTATAACTAGCACAACAAATACAAAAAATGCTAAGGTGGTGATCCGTGTGACCGAGAGGATGTTTTCAGCCGTTAGATCAAAATAGAAAAGAGAGAGATAAAGAGAAGATGATCGAAGGGTTCAAAATCGTCATCAGCAAACCCCCATCCTCCTTGTTTTAGCTATAAATACCCCCTTCAAAGATGAGTAATGTATCCTATTTTTTACTTTAATGTTATAATGTCAATTTAGATATAGGATATTGTATTTTTATTTTTAAAAAGTACTGTAATAATTTTTATTGAATAATAAAAGTGGTTTCGAGATTCATCTGTTCTTAAGTTTATATTATTGTTAAAATTTATTGCAGTTTTATTTTATCCATATTAAATTGAATATTTATAATATAAAAAATTATTTGATTAAGCTGAGTTCAATAGCTTAGTTAGATAATTAAAAGTGATATTGGAAAATAACTTTTCCCCACTAGAAAAGTTAAATTTAAAGTTGCGGTTTGATATTATCATGGTGGGTTCAAGTTTTTGTTCGATTCATAAGTTATGTTTCGAGGCTTTTGGTTCGTGAATCAAAAGATGTGATGATGGTTTGTTTTATTTTGGTACCGATCTAGCTTCTAAAGTCCGCTCAGCGCGCGACTTCTTCATCAAAGGAATCCCCAAACAAGGTCAAGCTCGTTTTCCTTTTTAAGTTTATTAATATTTAGTGTAATATTATGAAGTGTTTAATCTGCTTAGGTTATTTGGTTGAACCTGTTTGCTTTGATTTAATAATCTGTGTATTTTAGTTAAGTTTACTCATGTGAGTTTGGATGTTATGTTATGAGATTTTGAATCTGAAATCGTTTTGATTTGTTGAAGTTGTTTATTTATTTAGTTGTCTGGGCTTTTGATTTAATCTGATACTAGATCTATCTGGCTGTTTTTTGTATTAGTCTGCTGAGATTGGTTATTTATTTGCTGATTGTCACTTATTTTATTGATTGCTGAGATTCTGTTAAAATAGGGTTTGCTCATTTTGCTTTATCTGAAATTTGCATGTTGCTGGAATTTGAGTTCATTGCTATATCATATTATTGTAATTTTGTGTATGCTGCATTAATGATCGTTGCCTGCAATGATGTTCAAGTTCAGTTAAAATCGTTAGAGTATATGCTGAATGTATGAATTTGATATAAGTTTTGGCATTGTTTGCTTATTTTTGTCCAGATTTTTCTATTTGCTGATCTTTATTTGCCTTTGCTAAATAATGGATGCATGCCTTCTTTGCTTTTTCTTTTATCTGATTAATATTGTCGTTTGCTAGTTAATTCGTTTTCTGTACTGTTATTTTCCTATAGACTTTGTTTCATTTATATTGATACAATTTATGTATATTTAGTTTACTGTTCCAAAAATATTAATTTCAAAAACGTCCTTCCTAGGACTCGAACACTAGACCTCTCGGATATTTGTCCAGAGCCCCAACCAACTACTCTAGCTGTCCTTTTTGATAATATTATTCATCTCTAGATAGATAAATGCTATTTTAACTGTCAGATTTTTATAAACGTCTTTAATCAAATTTTCTTAGTATAAAAAATATAATATAAAAAATAAATATTTTATTACTTTTAAAATTTTAAATTGTTTTAAAATTGTTTTTAATTATATTAGTTTTAAATAAATTTTATTTTAAATAGAATTAGTTTAAATATAAATTGTTTAAATAATTTGTTTCACTTAAAAAGTTAAAAGTAAAAGTAAAGTTTAAATAGATTAAAATTAGTTTCATTTTGTCTTTCAGATTTAAAGTCGGGATATGATTCATGCACTTTAGGTTTAAAATTGTAGGATTATTATTAGATAAAAACCAAAATCGAATTCAAATCAATTGTCCAATTCAAATCGAAAGTTTCAAATTCACAAGTTCCTTGTGTACAACGAACCGGGATCACTCTCGTGTTTAATTGATTCGTCTTTAGCTTATTTTTGGTTTATTACCTTTTCCTAAAGGTAATTTCCTAAATTTGCTCTATAACATATTTAATTAAAATACACCGACACTTTCTCGACACATCAAAATTTTTGAAGTGTACATATAAACAGATTCAGATGTTATTAAATTGAAGGCTTATTCTAAATCCTATTTTTCAAGTGAAAATCTGAAGACTTTCTATATTTATCTTATAACCAGACGTGTATGAGTATCCCACCTAATATTTCTCGCCAGCATGAGTTTTGCAAACCATCTCATTTGATATGTGTTGGTCCTATTGGCGTCTGAGAAAAGTTTTTTTTTTTTTGCAAATCAGCAGACTTGCACTCGAAACCTCTGTTTCGCTTTATCCACCATTGGATTTCGGATTCTGAATTCCACCACCTGAAACATTGGCCAACCCTTTAGTCATCATTTCTCGGTAGGTAAATAAAAGATAATATCAAATTTTATCATCCTTACTGAACCAAGGTTTTTGAATCTTAAGTTGGTACGAATTCATTGGTACCATGAGCTGCTCCAAAACAGTGAGTTATACGTCCGAAAAATTAAGTATATGAACATAGGTTCTGTTATTATACATGACAAGACAAACAGACTATTCTTTAAGAATAAATTGAACGAAAAGCATTTTTGGTCAATTGGCACCATAAAATGCCCGTTTAGACCTGAAACAATTTCGATATGTTCTTTTTCTGGTTGGCTAAGTAAGCGACATTGTATATATATCAGATAAGTGAAGTTATCCATACAAAAAAGGTAATGACCTAATTTCCCAAAACATAGTTGTTTGACCGCATAATTTTTATTACAACGCTATCCCAAACACCCCCTTAAATTTTAGCATGATCATCATATAATATTATGCATAACAGGTTTCATGGCTGATCATCATAAGGTTACTGAAACTTACCCGGTAAGAGCAGCATGCACGCAGGACAATTTCACAATTAGAATAAGGGTCCTCAGCTGCAAAGCAGGTGTACTCTCCTGGTACTCCCTGCCGATAAGACCGTCGGTTATTAAATATAACTCAACACAGATAAAGAAAAAGAAAATTGATAGTGGCATTCCCAATTACACAGTGGAAGGGAAACACCTGAAAGCCCAGCATACTCAGTTTCTGCTTAGCGTACAAAAGAAAAATCCCTAAAAAAAGTTCAGGATCAAATGAAGACGCAAGTTTCGTTCAGTTTCTTTCCATATCACTCTCTTTTCTCCACTCAACAAAAAAATGATACTATACAACACACTATCTAAGTAAAATTCTCTCTGAATCAAAACCTTGTTTTATTTTGAGAGTTTAGAATTGACATGCACAACAGTATGCTATATACTTGAAGATTTACAATAGGGTATTATATAGGATTCATTTAAGACATATTTCTCTAAAATAAAGAATATAATATAACAGATTGTTGGTTCCATATACGTGCAACTAACTTTAATTTCATATCAGGAAACAAATGAGCCTTAAAAGCGCTTTGATTAATCACAGTTTGTGAAATCGCATATCAATGCACATAAGAAGGTAATCCACATACCTTTGTTTGTATGCAGGAACATGCCTTGGAGCATATTTCTTAACCATTCCAACGCTAATTTCATAACCTCTCAGCTCATAATCTGCTGAAGAAAAACAGAATTAGATGTACTCGTAGAATGATGAACTTGCAATAACATAATAAGAGACGAAAAAAGGTATACTATTGAAGAAACCGCAAGCAGCATTTGTTGCAGTCCACATGGATCAGAACTCTATCTCCTTTGTTTTTTCTGAAGCATCCGTGTATAGCTTAATGTTGTAAGGCCACTGATCCTTTTACCCTCTCTTCTGCTTGATTCTCGCAACCTACAACAAATAGATACCTTGCAATTCAAAATTTACAAAAAATATATTAGCATATAACATAGAAATCGCTAAAGGGTTAATAAATGCATACTTGCCTGATTGATCATCTATGTAGGAGTGATTATATGAAGAACACGATCTAAATCATCCCAGATTGCTAAATCAAATTTCACGCTCTAAACTTAGTCCTTTTCATGTAGCGTTATTTTTGTGTCAGCTGAAACCCAGAGAGGCCAGTTTCTTTTCAAGATCTTGTCATCTCACACTTCATCTTCTTATACCTATAACAGCGAGTTAGAAGTGTGCATGAAATGAATATTCTTGCTATTTTTTTATCATGTATAACATATAGGAAATTTTACGCATATGTGTAGCAAATTGAGGAAGAAAAGACTAAGGAAGTTATTTTTATTATTCTAACATAATACAATGGTCATTTATCAAGAATAGAAATCACAGTTATATTAGACAGATGAGTTATTTGTGGCGTCTAAAACCTAAATGTGTTCAATGAGAGTTAACAGACTTGTAGCAGGCATGATGATATTGGTCATACTTTCGTTTAATGATACACTCAGTGGTGTCCCTTGCATCTATCCCTTGTTGCAATAATTTTTGAAAAGCTTGAGAAAATACTATAGCAATCAACATTTACATTTCATAAAAAAGGTCAAGACTCTTTGCCTGGCTAACCTGTTAACCTGTGTTGGTTTCTTAAAATTGTTGCGCACTCTATTCTATCCTAATTGTTTGTTCATCTTTGCTAAACATTCTATGTCAAACCTTAGTCTAGGAGTAGTCTAGGTCAACTTATTGACCAGCTTATGACATTTACCTATATGGATCGATACACACACATATGCATAATATAACTAACAGCTGAGTGGATTCTGAAAAATAAATTATAAGTAATAGTGTTATACATACTAATATGCATAATTCAAAATTATTTCAGTACCAACAACTTCTATAGATTCGTTTTCTTCCATGCAAGGCAAGAAAAGGATTTCGGATAGGTTTGTCAAAAATCCAAACAAAAACTTATCGTGACCATTCAAAGGACTGCTGATTAAGAAACAAACCTCTCAATTGCAGAAGCAGCATAGACCTAAGTTGGTTTTCGCATGTTACGTCATGCCCGAATGACTTCATCCACACGTAGGAGCTATGATGCAATCCCCGGCCTGCAAAAAGACGCGGATATTTCATTTAATAGAGTAAAAAGATCCCACGAATGTATTTGTGTCAGATCCTGGATAAGTAAAAAACTATTAACATACGCTGAATTGATGATTTGGCGGTTCACAGCATAGTTGTAAAAAATGCCTTCCATATGTGGGTCAATTGGATCGCCGTGTGTTGATTTAGTCCAACAACATTCCCATTGTCATGCTCTCCCTAATGAATTAATTTAAGTGAAAAGAACATTACAGATAAGAGTCATTTAGAAATTTAAATAATAATAATAAAAAGAGTAAGAAAACTAAGGGTGGAGAAAATTACAGTTAAATAAATTATCACGTCTTGAGTGTCAAGTCTAGAGTTTTCGGCCAGGGTCTTTGGTACAATTAGATTGGCATCAATGAATGCTTGAACAGCAAGTTGGGCACGCTGTAAACAAAACTCAGTAGATCACACCATACAGTCATATGAAGGTCATTTGGGTTAGTTTTTATAGGCTCAGATATGGCACCGTTTAGGGGGAAATACTGGATACACACGGCATGGCTGCAATCTCAGACAGATTGCCACGCCAACGCACACATAATCTCAGCTGCACCCTGTGCCATTAAAGCTCATCATAGCCAACAGTGATTGCACATTTCAAGGATACATACTCATATTCCAGCAAACCATATACCAGAATCCGACCTGCAAGACCAATAGGCCTATGGCAGTCGTCACGAACCCGTCTCTATCGGCGCAAATGATGGCGGCAACGAAAGGACAGGCGACAGAACAATGTTCGTTAACACACAAATTAGTGTAGTAACAACCATAAGATCTAATATCATTTTGTTTATCAGGCATAACAAACAAATTCGTACCAATGTATATGCGACTCAAATAATATATATGAGATCATTCTGATTTTTAATTTATAAAGGGGACAGTTTTAATCGAGAACATGGAATGAGTGATATGGAAGACGTACCAAGAACGTCATGGCTGCGACCAAATGGTCACCCTGCCAACATACGGGTTCAGGAAAGGCACGCTAGCCCAAACATCCTATAATCATAGATTTTGGCATCGGCCATAACATGTTGATTATCCTATCAACATAGATTTCAACATATTATAGATGAGAATCACGCATCCATAGGCACAGTGATTCTCCTCTATAACAAATTATAATATATTATGTTCTCCCTCTGACAACCATTTTCTTCCCTCACAAACAAAACACATACTGACACACACAACGTTCCATTTCATGACCGTTGTTGACCCCGTTAATCATTAATTGGTGGTCGTTAATCACTAACTGGTGAGTTTAGCCACAAACCAGAATCTAAATAGGACGGTGAACATGGAAAAAATTCACACTCAATAGCCAAAGTAAACCCACTCAGGGAAAACCGTGGTAGGTTCAGATATGGCACCTAAGAGGGAAAACCAGATACACACACCATGGCTGCAACCCCGAGAGGTTGCCCCGCCAAGATACGTGCAATCTCAAGTTTAACTCGGGCCGTTCAATGTTATCATAGCCTAAATAAGTGCACATTCCAACAAAAAAATCATGACCTGCGATCATCACATACAATCGATACCACGAATGTCATATCTAGGTCCTTGAAAGTATCAGAAAGCAAGGACAAAAAAGGAGGCAAGCCCTCAAATTTATAAGGCTCGGGTCCAAGAAGCATGGAAGGCGTACCAAAAACCCACAATGGTTGCGACCAAAATGGTCACCCCGCCAAGATAAAGGTTCTATAAAGCCATGCTAACCAAACAATACAATTATCAAATAGCTAATTAAGGGGTGAGTTTAAAATTCGTGCATTTTTATGCAGTGCCATTATCGCATTGTGAACTACCTACATAGAATACTATAAGTTAAATTTAAAGAGACACGATAGCTATTGAGAACATACCAGCACGTTTATAAGATGACCATGATATAACCATGATATAACATCATGGTTACCAACCATTTTAACAGATTTTTACAGCAAAAGCAATAACTAATAATACACTTATACAGTATACACAAAGTCCATGATTGATCCTACAGTAGGGTGCATACCTTTCACAGAAAACCAAAGCATGAACTAAGATCCAGAAGGACAAAAACAAATAGGTGAACAGCTAAAAGGCAAAATGGGTCTTCCATTTCAGTTTACCATTGTCACACAGTAGATGTGCTTCCAAATTCGGTAAAATTTTTACCCCAACATTTCTTGACGGCCAAATCACATACTTTTTAAGTGAATATTATGCAATATATGTATCACTATTCCATAATCTGTCAATTAGTGTACCCAAAGTTCAGAAATTACGTCATGAATTAGTTTATTATAGAAAAATCATCAAAATTGCCGAATCAAGTATTTCTTCATCAAGCAGATATGTAGTCACAATTGCGAGATATATGAATAAACTTTCTTTGTGACCTGATACATGGTGTCCTAACCAATAAATAATCCAACCAAATATACCAGATTAACTCGATTAACCGACAATCAAATTTTGCATACCATAACACCAATAAGGATCACATATATTCATAAAATTAAGCACATTTTAGCTTCCAATCTACTACGTATAAACTCTAAACTAACCAAATACCAAACTAGCAACAAAAGCTGAACAACACTTACCATGAGGAAGACTTTTCGAACTATGGCCCTTCACAGAAAACCAAAGCATGATGTGTACGATTAGCCGGCCTGGCAGCGACAAAAGAGACATAATGCAAACAATTGTTACGAACACGTCATGGCTGGAACTCTAAAAGGTCACCTCACACATACTTTTTATTGCTGCATTGGGAAAATGAATTCTCCTCTGTTATTAAGGAAGTGATCGGGTACCGTATTAGTTTAAAGGATAACCATACGTAGGCTTAGATAGGGCGACATTTAAGGAAAAAAGGGAATATGCGCCATGGCTGCAACCGACCCAGGTTGCCCTGCCAAGATACGCGTAATCTCAGCTCTTACCTACGCCATTCAAACTCATCACTGCCTAATGAACATCTGGTTGAGAAAGGAAGGTCTCCCCACACACGTATTTTTTATTGCTGCCAATCAAATAGAAGTCTATCAAAAAGTCAACAATGGCAACCAATAAAAAAGAGGTGAATATATATATACAATCAGCCTATACTGTAGCCACTAACACAAACAGACACGAAATGCCAATTTATGCTCTTAGAGGCTTAGATATGGAGGTATGTAAGGCGTACCCAGAAACCCGTCATGGCTGCGACCGATTGGTCGCCCCGCCAAGATACGGGCCCTGCCAAATGACCTTTGCCAAAACATTCCATACGCAAACATTCCATACACAAACATTTCATCATCGCCAATATAGTCACACATCCCAAGCTATTTTTTTAATTTTTAATTCAGACCATGGGGACTCCTAAATCCAAAGGTAACCGCCTACATATGAGAAGTCTGTATTATAGTCCAAAAAGGTTAGGTATTCGAGCAAACCTATAAACAATTATGACATTCTAATAATGTCTCAATAATCACCCAAACAATAATACACCCTTAATTAACAACCAGCCATCACAATCTCAACCAATCAAGGCAGGCCACAAAACCACCCTCTCACCTAAGCTAACCAACATCACCTATCGACCACCTATGCCACATACCACGTATGGTGGCAACGAAAGGATCGACGACAACGAAGTTCTGCTATGATCAAGGTTTGAAATACTACCGTTCTGCTATTATCACTTCATAATAAGGCGAAACAATGATTACCGTTCTGCTATTATCACTTCATAAAAGTAACTAACCAAAAAGAAGAAACACCATGGAAGCATCAAAACCCCTAAAATAGTTAGGGTTCCAGCAAACCCCAAAATTTTTGGGTTTCAACCAATAAGTGCTTCATGATCAAACCGATCAATATATTAATTGACTGATCAAACCGATCAATATATCTTCACCCTTTATTAGATAAATAGATTGATAAAACCCTAATTAGTTGATCAAACTGATCAATATCAAAGGGATGTTAGGTGTGTGTGTGAGAGGGTGGGAGAAATGTTAATGAGACAGCTTACCATTAATCAAATGCCAAATTAGTCTCTATAATCACGAAAGGGCAGCTTACCCTTAATCAAACACCAAAAGGCAAATGGCCAATTAATGCCAAACGGGCACCAATTAATGATTAACGGGGTAATGAAACAAAAGTTATGTGTGCCAGTGCGTGTTTTATTTGTGAGGGAAGAAAATGGTTGTGAGAGGGAGAAGAAAATATATTATAATGTGTTATAGAGGAGAATCACTGTGCTTATGGGTTTGTTATTCTCCTCTATAATATAAAGGTTAATATGTTATGAAATGTAGAGTGAGTGATTGAGGAGGAAGAAGATGATTCTTATTATGTAGTGTTACAAATGAGTATAATGTGACCCTCATTTATCAAGTACATGAAATGTAACACCATAGCTAATTAACTACTAAATTCATGGCTAGTCAAAACTCATTTAAGGTGAATATACATATATTATAAATATATTTATAACACTCCTTCTTGGATATTCGCCGTTTGTTATACGCTATAATGTGCCTCATTAAAACCCTTACTTAGAAAAACCCAATGGGATAAAAACTTAATGAAGGGAAAAAGAGTGCAACGCGCATAATGCTCCTCCTCAAATTAATGTATATCTTTCAAGCGTCAAAGTATGATCTTCCGAACATGTTGCTAGAAAACTTGTGTCAGCATAGATTTTGTAATAAAGTCCACTCGATCATTGATGTATAAGGTTATCTCCTACAAAGATGAAAAAATACGTGTAGCTTCCAACCCAACGTCAAATACATTAGTTAGAAAATACACATTGATTATACAAATATTAAAACAGAAATATACAATCTCATAACGCATATTAATTGTAAAATTGACAATGAAACTTTACTTGCACTTCTGGTACTTGAGGACAAAAAATTTTCTTTGAAACATGTGCACAAACAAGATGATATGCATCCAAATGATTTTTGATCTGTTTAAGAATTTATTCTGTTAGATCAAATAAGTTATTTAAAACTTTATTAAATGATTTCAGATGTTGAATTACTAGACATGCTTGAGGCATTATGGATCCTTCATGGAATATCAAAGCTCTAAAAAACGTATATAAGACAAACTAAATACTTTTTAGATTGAGTCTCTCATATAATATCAATAATATATTTACATCCACCTCTATACAATATGATTCTTAATAAGCAGTATCATGCTTTTTGAATTTATTTATACCACAATTCATGTCTTAAAGCATGTAATTTTAGAGTTCTTAATTCGGTTGCGCACGTAACCCGTGTATATCCAATAGCTTTTGCACATTCATGTGTATGGACTTCATGTCCTAATATTTCTCTTATTTTCAAGTGACTGCATCTTTCCATGATGGTCAATCATTTTGTTGAGATCACTTTTGAATAATAATTCATTCATGATCCTCATCATGTATAATAATAAGCACTATATTGTATATAAACAAATTATCGACGCCATGTTGTTTCGATTTCATATGAATCTAGACATGATAAAATTTATTGAGATCGCACTGGTTAACTTAATATTCTTTTAAGAACATTTATGTCTAGTGTCTCTTTCTGAGACTATCATGGGGCCTTTTATACCTCGAAGAACCAACTTGTTTTTATGCTCCATAGTTTACATTGAGGATTTTATTTGAAATCGATTAGTCTACCATGCTTGAGGCATGTCATAATTAAGTAGTGTCCTTGAGGGACAAAGTAGGAGCATGAGTAGCCGAAACTTTGTTATCATTGAATAATAAATTCATTGAATATCATTGAATAATAAATTCTTAAATTTTTTGTCGAGGATCAATAAAATATGGTAACTCATTCTGAATCTGTAGCTACTTATCTCCTCATGAAGGAATTACCCCTTCCTTTATATCCCATATATTTTCATTTAGGTGGAGTAATGCCCAAAAATATGGGATAGGTTTGGTTTATAACCAAAACCAATTATGAAATGGAGGAATTATAATAATATACTGGCATGATGCTAATTTTGTTTTTGTGTATATGATAGTATGACCCCATACAATAACAAAATATTTTCTCTCGTTATCATTGGATAACGTAGAAGTAATTCATCTCATATTCACAACGAATTACTTACTCTGGAATGTTATGCTCACATTTTAATATGTCGAGCTATTAGTCATGCAAACATGAAGTTGAATTTTTTATTACCATTTAGACGATGCATCGATTTATAGAATTATAAATGGTTCATACAATGGATATGTATGCAAACGTATATCCACTTGTTTTCTTTCCAGAAAATTGAGGGACTGAGTCGTCAATCTAGTTGATAGATGAATAATCAACTTTTTTTAGAGATAAAACATTATATTGAAGAATCTAATCAATTTATTGTTTTCACGTCATTAATGACTCGTGATGGTATAACGAGTCATGCCAAAAATATTATAATTATAGGCCATAAACTTATTATGGCTAGTGATAATATTTCATTAATTTATCTATAATGTATGTCAAGGAAAATGCAATATAATGCATAATTTATAAGAAATTTCATTCCTCGTGACAATTTTATATTTTCTTTTAGGAGCAACAATATGTTAGCATAGATCCTTACATCTATGAATATAGTGTGTAATATTTTTGACACACTTGTATTTTTCATACATCACATTGTATTTTATATCAATCATATTTTTGTCTGCTCCTTTTTATTTTACCACTATTAGTGGTTTGTCATTTTCATATTATTTCGACCATATCATTTACCATGATAAATGGTTTTTGAAAATATACTGTTACATCATCCTATTCGCTTGAGGGAATGAATATCTCGATGTTGTTCATATTATCACATTCTCATTAGAGAATGAAGATCCTTCCGTTGATCATTTCATCACATTCACCTGAGGGAATGGAGCTTGATATATTGATTATTATATTATCACATTCACATGAGGGAATAGAAACATTTTAAATCTCATTATTTTCTGGCTTATTAAAAAGACATGTATATGAGTAAGGAGACATGAACAATACTAAAAAGTCTTTGGCTATAACTACTATATGAGCAAGTTGTAAGAAAAATTATAATTGATAATATCCAATTAAACAGGATTTTGATAATATCATACCATCATTCGAAAATACTACATGATTTGAAAATTCAAATACATAATAACGCATGTAGAATATTAGAAAAAAAACACTACTAAAAAAGTAATGAAGCATTTGGATTTTTTAATATGACATTATTATTGTAAGATTTATTTGCTTAAATGACTCGCATATTGAAGAAAAATATAATTCATATCGTTCACTATATAGTTGGTAAATATTTTATATACAATAACGAAAAAATTATTATCGTATGTATAAATTAAAGTAATTTATAAACAAATGATATGAAAATACACCATAGTCATAAAAATTATGTTAAAATTATGAAAAAAGATTTCAAGAAGTATGCATCACACAATAATTCATTCTTTTAAGTCAATATCCCGGTTTTCTTTCAGCCAAAACGGGTATACTTTAGAGAAAGAATTGAGTTGATGTTACTAATTATTTTGCGAAATCATAATAAAGGTTTAGGTTCTTTAAACCTTGAATCATAACTTGATGTTATGTTATGTTGATGCTTTTAATAAAATCATAATTCAACTTAACATTCACAATATAATAACAATAACAATGAGGTTATGTTCTCGTGATTCACTCATGGAAATAGTCATAAAACTTGGCGTTCCTTACAAAATATAACAATACCTTAGAACTTGAGGTTCTAATAATTATATTTTTTTTTCAAAATAAGACTTGAAGTTTAGATCATTTTGAAAAAGATCATATGAGGAAAAAATTAAAATAAACGTAACATGAGGTTATGCATATTAATTGTGTATGGAATTGTAAACATTCAATCGAATCGTATAGAACACGAGGTTCATTAAAAATTCAATCATAACACGAGGTTATGATGTTTCGACTTTAAGAGACTCATAAAAGATCAAGTCCTTAAAAATATAAATTTAAGTGATATGTTTATTCTTTTGAGAGAATCATGATTAAAATAATAACTTGAGGTTATTGTATTTTGATTATATTCATCGTAGTATAACTTGAGGTTATAAATAAGTGTAATCACAATATGAGATTATGATACATTTTGATTCTTTTTTATATATATATATATATATATATATATATATATATATATATATATATATATATATATATATATATATATATATATATATATATATATATATATATATATATATATATATATATAAGTAATTACATTACAACTTAAGTTTCATACTTTTTTTTACATAACATGAGGTTATAATATATTGATTCACTTCTTGTAAGCACAATAAAATACTTATTGTTCTTGTAAACTACAATATAATTTTATTTAAATAAGAACAATATAAACAAATCAAGTTTAGCTTGTAACATAAAAAAACCCGTATCAAAAAATTTAAAGTGAAATAGAATCAATATGTATTAAAATAGATGTAGTCATTAATCTTAAAAACCAACGTATGAACGTTTAATTAGAAAAAAATATATCATTTAATAAAAATTATACAAAATAAAAACCTTTCATAAATGATATTTAAAATGTAATTCAAATAAGCATAAGGGCACAACATGTTCAATGGCATTTAAGTTGTAGTTTAATGGTATTTAAGTTATGTATTTGTTTTATCAAATGTATATTAAAATAAATTAAAATAAATTAAAATAAATTAAAATAAATTAAAATAAATTAAAATAGAACTTTATAGCTACTTGTTGTGTGATTCATATGCAATTGTCATAAAAAGTTCTACTTGAAAACCTAATTGCACAATTCAACATCTTGTGATTAACATTTCTAACTTATTGTTATTATTTAACAAAAAATCGCTATAGAACTTATTAACATTTTCTAGTGTAACATACTACTTGAAACATGAGAATTGTTAATCAATCAAAAAGCAACGAAAAACATATAGCATAAATGACTATTGTAAACAATAACAAAAATAAAAGTGGTAGAACTTGAGGTTCTATAAAAATTACATAATAATTATAAGAAGTTATGTTTTGATTCTCTTGAGGGAATCATAATAAAACTTGAGGTTTTTATTATTAGTTTTCTTTTTTTTATGGAATAACATAACATGAGGTTATATATTGAATCATACTAGAGCATGAGGTTCTTTGTATTTTTTATTTTTCTCTTTAACATAAAATGAGATTATGTCATTTGATTTGTTTTCATGTAGCCATAACAGAACATATCATGTTCATGAAAACTAAAAGAGACTTCAATAATAGAGAAAAAAATAACAAAATGAATTCTCTTTATGTAATCACAAGAGAACATGTAGTGCTCATGTATATTACAATAGAGATATATCAAGAATCTCGTTCCTATTTTTGCTTAGAGCAAAAATCATGCTGATAACGTGTAATGAAATGTAGAGTGAGAGATTGAGGAGAAAAAAGATGATTCTTATTATGTAGTGTTACAAATGAGTACAATGTGATTCTTAGTTATAAGGTACATGAAATATAACACCATAGCTAATTAACTACTAAATTCATGGCTAGTCAAAACTCATTTAAGGTGAATATACATATATTATAAATATATTTATAACAACATATACCCGCCGTAACCGTCCATAAATTTTGGCATCTCATTATTCGTGGTTATAAATACATATAGTATAATAAGACGTTTATCCTCTATCGACAAACACTTAATGATATATTGATTCGGTGATGAAACTGTGACTCGCTTACTTGACCGGATTAACTAGGTATTCGATCCCGTGACTCAATGAATCGACTGAGTAATCGAACCCGTGATTCGATAATATTCTGTAAAAGAAACAACGTTTTTTTTATCTATAATACGAAATATCGAAACTACCAACAATTTTATAAAGCCTATAGAAACTAACATTTATAAAAAAGTTCAACCCAAATATGTTTAATTTTAAATCTAACCTATTATATATATTAAATATATATCAAGCCAAATGCCAAAATATGGTTCCATAACCACTTTAAAAAATTGGAATAATTTTTTTTCGAGAGTGTAAGACTAAAGTGCTTAAGAAGCACAATGTTGCTTTAATAATAGTAGTATGAAACTTATATTTTTAAGAGACAATAATAGACATATTAGCCTTTGAGTGAAGTGTTTTTTTACATAATAAGTGTAGGTGTACCAAATAAAAATACTATGACTAATTAATATTTTTAACTATAACGATCATGGTACCTAGGCAGGCATATTATTTCAGCCTTTGTCAAAAATCATTTAATGGAATCAATCTTTGCAAGTGATAGACATTCTATGTTTTATTTTGCAGGCGAAATATTGTTTCTTTTAATTTAGACTAATATGTTTTTAGTTATGGAAGAGAAAGTGTCTTTATTTAATCAACATTAGCATTGTTTCTTTTAATTACCGACTTTCGAAATTTACAGACGTTACTGACCCTTCGAAGTCCACGGATGAAAAAAGGTCAGTTTATGGAATGCTATAAATTTTTAGTCAAATGAATTTTAAATTTGACAGCCAATCATATCTAAGATTCTAATTTACATGGTATATACTCTTTTATCATGAAAAGTTATTTACTTTTGTCAAATTGTCAAATCGAAGAGTATATACTTTCTGTAAAACTAGCAGCGTACTCGCGCAATGCGACGACGGATACCTTAAAATTAAAATTCATAGCGTGTAAGTTTTACGATTATATATGTTTTGTGAAAATAATTTTTCAAATAATGATAGTTTTAAGTTAGAGTAACTTACGCAATAACAAAGCAAAACATAACAATGCCACCGAAACTACAAAAACACCCGAACTCAAACACCACTAATTATCAATATATGCGGCGGTGTTGGTGAGGATCCTAATGGTGGTGGTGGCAGCGATTCAGAAATTAGATAGTACTGGTGGTTCGAGGAACGTTAATGGCTGAATCTTTTGTGTGTTATTTTTGTCTTTTCATAAATCATGAATTCTTTTTATACTAAGATTTCGTAACTGATATTTTAATGTATATAAATAAGAAGTTATTTGTAGTTTTATGTTACATGTATTCATAAAATGGTTACATGATGTCTCATTAAATTATTTAATTTCTCATTGAATTATTTATTAATGACCTAAACTCTTATTGATTCATATTTATTATTAATTCATATTATCATTTAAAGTACCTTTTAAATGTGGTTTGAAAAAACGTATATGCATTAAAACATAGACTGATTTTGAAAATGATCATATATAACTTTCTTTTTTTAGCAATGTTTGAGGCTGAGAATTTTAAGATTTCTAAATATAGAAAAAAGGTTAAATCTTTAAGTACTAAGATTATTAACTATGTAAAATTGTTTTCCCAAATTGTAAAACAGTATATGTCTTACTCTTTTTCTATTCGATGTTATTTATTTGATAGGCTTGACAAAAGTAAGTTAATATTGTATGACCTGGGTCAACCCAGTTATTGAGACTTGGTTGAGTTCGACTTTTACATGTATTTTCATAAATAAAGCATATAATTATAAGTATTTGCGACATAATTTTAATATTACATATTATATTACTTGGTAAATAATTTGTTAATCATTGAAAATATATATTTTTTTTCTTTTTGAAAATCGGGTTGACCTAGGTCAAACCTGTAACCTAGTGACGCGATCAGGTCGATTTAAAAAAGGGTTTTTAAAACATTGGTAAAAACTAATCAAAGTGTTTTTCTTTTGCATTTAATAGCAAATAGTACTCGAACTAACACGATCGAAAACAATATAACACAACACAATACACGAGGCGTGTAAAAAACTTAGCCAATTAAATCTATAAATAAATTATTGACACGAACATAACATTCACAACAACTAAATCGAACCGGTGTGCAACGCACGAGTCTGCACGACTCGTAATATGCATAATAGAACAACTTGTTCAATCAAAGCATAGCGACGTGTTATTTTTAGAGCACAAACTATGTCGCATTGATGAAACTTGACCTTAAACTTAAGCAATCGACGTCTTCGCGGTGGTTGGAAGGCTATGAAGAACTATAGTCTCCACCGCAATACTAGGACCGAACGCAAACAGAATGCCCCAATCTAAACCTTCACCCGTCGTAGCAGCCCCAACCTCCACCGACTTCTTTCTCATTTAATCCATGACAAATAAACAACTAGCACCAGACATATTCCCATTCTCGCTAAGAACATGTCTAGTGGCTCGTGAGGCCTAGCTTCAGCTCCACCTGATCCATATGGCTCGACTACCAGTGTGGGCTATCCAGAAGAGGGAGTTCCAATCCATTATACCCAACGGAGAAAAGGCCTTTGTTAAAACATTCTCCATGTTATCTGCGATCAACTTCTGGACAATTTTGAGGAGAGTATATACTAGGCCTGACTCCCTCAATTGTCCCTCTATTGTTCCACCAGATTCTAGTAAGATCGTTTGAAAAGCAGACACCATCTGAAACAATGGAACTTCTTTACTCAAGCCAGGGTCTGAACCTACTATGACAGCAGCAGCTCCGTCCCCTAACAAAGCTTGGCCAACGAGGAAATCAACGTGTACTTTGTGAGGACCACGAAATGTAACTATAGACATATCTGAGGAAAGCACAAGAACACGAGCACCCTTGTTGTTCTCAGCAAGGTTTTTGGCTAGGCGGAGAATACTGCCACCTGAATAACATCCTTGGCTGGGAAACATAAAGCGTTCAAGTGAACTGTCAAGGCCAAGAAGTTTTACGAGCTGGTAGTCTGCACCTGGAATGTCTGCCCCAGAGTTGGTGGAAAAGATGAGGTGGGTGAGGTTGAATTTTGGCTGGCCCCATTCTTTGATTGCTTTCATAGCAGCTTCTTTAGCGAGCTTGGGGACTTCAACAGCAAGCAAGTCCTGACGAACATTAAAAGAAATACCATGGAAGTCAGAAACATTGGGGTTCTTCTCCAGAAAATCCTTCGTAAGATGATGCATATGTCGTTCTCTTATCATAGAGCTATTACCTGCAAATTTCATACATGTACGAGTAGAATGATAAATATTGGAATGAAGCAAATATTCGAATTAGAAAAAAAGATGTAAGAGTAGAATGAATTTGGTACTAGCAAATTTATTTCTAGCTAGGATACAATATTAATAGTCCAGTGAGAAATAAGGATGCAAGGATAGAGCCTGAATTTCTCTTTAAGCTCAACCATGTGTTTACTTTTTGTTATCTTAAAATAGTAATCGGGGTAGTCAGCTTGATAGACACAATTGGATGGATTGGCAGTGCCGATTGCAAGAATGGTGGCTCGACCTTGTACCCACTGGCAGAGCCAAGAATATAAAATATTAGGGGCAAAAGTTTTTTTTTTCACGAAAGGAGAGTACAAAAGAAAAATAGTTAAACACCAATTTAATGAGAAAATAAAAGTTTGTTACGTAAGGTTATAACTAAAAAGTGATGAGACTTTTGTTCCTGATAATGAAACGAGTTTCTTACGTTTTAACTGTGATACACCGAAAATGGGTTTCACTAAAACTATATACATCTTTGTATCATAATTGGTTGAAAAAAAATACTTTTGTTACTCCCCAAGAGTTGATTTTAACTAAATTGCTTTATTAAAAGGTATATATTAAATTCACCTAATATGTTTTCTACTTATCATAATAAAATTAGATACCGCATATAAGTACAAAAGGTCTTTTTCTCCCAAGTTAAAAAGTCAAATACCGACAAGCCATAACGATATCTATCTTCTTCATTAGTTCTTCACTTCTCTATAGCCTTACCTTTCATAATCTACTTTTATATAAACTTATAGGGGGCAATTTCAAATTTTCGTTGAGGGCAACCTTACATAAAAGTAGAATTTTACTTTACAATATGAGGATGTTGAAAAAAATATTGAGGGCACCCCCCAACATTAGTTGTCATGTGCCTCCGCCCCTGCTTGTGCCCGTTCAGCATGTCTCGTCTCTCCAGTGTCCATTGTGCAAGCCATTTGGTGTTTGCTAATTCTGGGTTTCTAAGAGAAGTACAATACAGTTAGTGATAGTGAAAGAAGAGCTAGATTTGAGTTCTTTATATAGACCGAGAAATTAAGATTTGAGAGGGCAGTGTCAGTTTAATACGCATGCACAAACTTGTTTAAGTCTTGTAGAAAACAAAAATGTCTAAAACTGGCAATAATGAATGGAAGACTTCATGATTTTAGTTACTTAAAAAGTCATTAAAATCCAAGTTTCATGATAAAACAAAACTCCGCATGCAGAAGGACACGTTTTTCCCGTGGTTTTTTGATGCAAATGGCTAGCATTCGGAATGCATATTAACAACATACAACTCGCGGAAATTTTAAATGTTATAGGCAACTGCACAAATATCTCTAATTTAAGAAATCCAAACAATTAGGGAATTGCTAACATATAGATCAATCTAAATATAGTACGTAGTGGAACCGAATGGTTTGATCGGTCTTCTAAGTTTTATGGACTTAAAATTTAATAGTCGTGTGTTAAAATCGAACTCGAGATTACGGAATTGTACACAATACCTAAAGAGTTAATTTATTAATAAATGTATTTTATATGTTTAGTAATTAAACCGAGCTTTAAACGTTTAACGGTCGTTAATTTTAATAGTTAGTAACTAACGATAAACATGTAATAAACTAGAAGAAGAAAAGAAGGATCCAGAACACCCTCTAAGGGATCCGATCGGTGGGATTAAGGGACAAGGAAGAAAAAATTTTCTTTCCTAATTTGTGTTTATCTTGGGCTCCAAGTTTATTGTATCTATATAAACACATGAAGTCTCTCATAATTTTTATCCCACACAATCTCTCTCCCTCTCTTTCTTGCGATCAACGAACAAAACCCCAAAGGGTTGTTCGTTTGTTTTTTGCGATCGGTGCTAGCCCCTATCTAGGATTGTTAGCTCGATTTTTCCACTTCACGTTTAGCTCGTTTTATACGTACTAGTATTACGGTTAACTCGTTATTATACGTGTGTACAAGAACGTAATATAATCTCAATATAGATTATATATTGGATCGATTAACAAAACGGTAAGGGGTTAATCATTGATCCTTATAAACCCTAATTGGTGATTCGTTCTTGATCATTGGAATCACATAGCTAAAAGGTACGTAACCCTAATTCAATTAATTATGAATGTGTTAATTATAATCTTGTTTAAATCGCTTCCGCTATTACGTGCTTTGATCTTTGATTATGCTATTATAATTGTTATGAACTTCATAAACTTTCAGTGGCATCAAGAGCCGTTTTAACATGTTATAATTATCGAGATCTTAAGTTTTTTTAACTAATAATTGTTTTGAGTTGAAGCTACATGTTTTGGTGTTCATAATTTTTTTAAGGGTTTTTGATGGGTCGTTTTTTAGACGATTTAGAAAAAATAAATTGAAACCCTAAAATCACATGTTTTGATCTTTAATTAATTGCATGATTAATTATTATGTCATGTAAATAAGGTTACGAACCGTAGAGATTTAATTGTTAAGTGATTTTGATGGATCCATGACGAACGTGCATGTTTTTCTTGGATTATATGATTTAAAGCGGTAATGTTACGTATGTGCTACTTGTTTATTTTGTTTCAATAAATCTAGAATTAGGGAAGACTATTACATGAACATAAAAACCCTCGACTTTTTTAAATTTATTGAATAAGTCGTATGCATGTGGCTGTTTGATTTATTTATTGCACATATAAATTGTTATTATGTGTTTATAATTTAGTTTTTTTGTTTGCCTATTTGTTTATTTAAATTACATCAATTGTCGTAAACAAGAGTAATTTTTTTTAAGAAAAATAATTCTGACTAAATCATATTAAAATTAAGATTTGTTTTAAGATCTAAATTACATTAAATTGCGTTGATTGGTAATTTGTAATAATAATTAGAAAGGCCCATCGAATGTGACAAACTATGTGGTGGGTATAACGCGTTGCTGGTCATGTACCAGACTAAGGAAGGAGGTTACGCCATTGTCGCTGACCAAATTCCCGGCTCGCTTGTGCGTCAAATTGGAGTTACCTATGATTATTTATTTTCACAATTAGTTTAAGGTTGATTTGCCGCAAATTCACATCCGAAGCACAATGAATAAGGTTATTGCTTTGTGCTTTAGCCGAGTTCTAAAAAAAGTACGTTGTGAATTTTATTGCGGGTAATTCTTTAATTGGTTTAAGCATTGCCTCAACAATAATTTATGTATTTTGATCATGCCGAAAAGTTTACTAAATGTTTTATTAAACTTATGATATGGAGATGTATGCATGCTTCTCCATACATAGATTTTGACATCAAAATTTATACCCTAAAATTTAAGTCAAATGCCATCTAATTGACTTACAATTGAAGTTACAATGTCGTCATGTGAGACCATGGACGAGATTATGATGGAAAGAAAACTTTCGTGGTATGAATGGGACTTCACATAAAGAGTTTTACGTTCTTTAGATTAGACGATTTAATTAAGTTACTTAGTGAGACCTAGAAACTTAAGGCATTAAGAGGGGATGAAACATGTTTACAATGCAAAGAGTTTTGGCAATGTAAGTCCCTAAAATATCTAGAAATTGAAAATATAGTTTGTCAATTAATTGTTCGACAAGTTATTATGTTGAATACATTCATTACTAGCAGATCAACTGATGTAATGGATCTATGTCAATATAGGTTCTAGTTTCAAGAAAATACTATGGTTTTATTTTAATTACCAGGGTAATTTTATTTTCTTGAAAGTATTACCGAAAATACTAATATTTGAACTTATTTCTGTAGAAATAACTCAATCCGAAAACAACAACACTTTAAGTTCGACGTTCAAGACATTCTTTGAACGTCAAGAACTGACTGGTCCAAACTTCATCGATTGGTACCGCTCATTAAGAATTGTCTTGAAAGTAGCGGGTAGTTATGATTACTTGTACACGCCAGTTCCTGTTGAATCCGCTGAAGGGGCTTCTGATATGGAAAGCTCATAATTAAAGGCGAATTCAAGAAACATAATGATGTGGCTTGTTTAATGCTTGGAAAAATGTCACATGCGCTTCAAAAGAAGTTTGAGCATTATCCTCCAAAAACAATGCTTGAAGAGCTCAAGGCAATGTTTGAGAAGCCTCAAGCTATGGAGATCTACGATTTAGTGGATGCTTTAAACAGTTGCAGACAAACCCCAGGGAAATCCATAAGTGTACACTATTTGGAAATGAGAGGTTTCATGGACCAATTAACTGCACTTGGGAAGACCTGGGACAATGATATGTTGATTAACTTAATCAGTAGGTCCCTTAACAAGGATTTTGGTGATTTTCTTAGAAACTTCAATATGCATTGCGCGGGGAAGACAGTGAGTGATTTACACGCAATGTTCATTGACTATGAAATGGTTTTAAAGGAAAAGGCACCGACCTCTACTCCTCAAATATTGAACATACAAAAGGGTAGAGTGAGTAAGCCAAAACCGCAATCGAACAAAAAGATGAAAGACAAAGGCAAAGGTGATAAAGGCAAGCAAGTTGTGACTTATCAAAAGCCTAAGCACAACTTTGCTAAGAAGAATCAGTCTCAAAAGGATGAAACTTGTCACCACTGCGGCGCCAGTTGTCACTAGAAAAGGAACTGCCCTCTGTATCTCGAAGAGTTGCGAGAAAGTAAGAAGAAGAAGTCTAAGCAAAGTGTTGCAGCTTCAGGTAACTTACTTATGATTTAATTATTTAATTTAACATACAAATTAAATTCATGGGTATATGATACGGGATGCGGTATTAACATTTGTAATACGCTTCAGGGATTTAAGATGGAAAGGAAGCTATCCTATGGAGAGCAATATCTGCAAGTGGAAAATGGAGTACAAGCAGCTATTGAAGCGATAAGAGTGTTTAATTTAGTTTTATCTTCGAGTTTAGTACTGATCTTACACAATTATCATTATGTACCTTTTGTTGTTAGAGGTGTCATTTCCTTTTCTTGTTTGTTGGATCTTGGATTTGTTCACATTATTGATAGTAATGGAATTTTTGTTTTTAAAAATGGTATTTTCTGTTTTAATGCAATTGTTGTGAATGGTGTGTTTGAAATTAATGATGACGTATAGTCCCCAACCGGGTACTACCCGCACCCGGCTCATCACGAACGGGTTGGGTTAAGTCATTTAAGCCTATGGGCTTCGAATGAACAATGGCCGCATAGATGTGTGCGGCCCATGGCCTGGTGATGTGATCGTGATAGCATAGTGATAATTAGATACGTTATAGGGTAAATTAGAAAATTACCTTTAGGAAAAAGTAATAGACTAAATTTACCAAAGACGAATTCAATTAAACACGTGGATGAACCAAGTTCGTTGTACACGAAAATCTTATGAATTTGAGACGTTTTGCTTTGATTTGGACAATTGATTCGAATTGGTTTTGGTTTTTAAACTAAAATTAAATTTTACAAATTTAAAACCTAATTTTATCCCAAAGTGCATGAATCGTAAACCCAAAATTATTTTAATCTAAAAACTATTACTTAAAAATTAAAGCTATTTAAAATCCTATTAAAAACTTATCTTTTAAAATTACATTTACTCTATTTTTAAAAGTCTAATAAAAACTATTTAATTTCTAAAAATTTAAACTTTATTAAAATCTACTTATTTAAAAACTAATTAAATTGCTAAAATAAAACATTTTTTTTATTTTTTTATTTTTTATTTTTTATTTTTTATTTTTTTGATTTACTTATTATCTAAAAAGAACTTTATAAAAGAAATAAAATAAAATGAATTTGAAAGAAAATTAAAGTAAATAAGAGTAATTAAATCTGACAGCCCTACTACAGTTTACTATATTAATTAATTAGACTGAAAATAAAATCAAAAGAGCTCTAAGCTCAGATGGATAAATCACTTGGCCCATGACCAGGAGGTCATGGGTTCGAATCTATTAGGAGACATATTTTGGTGAATATTTATTTTTGGCAATGAAAGAACAAACAAGTCACAGGAATGACTTTTTTGAAGACTGATAGAAATCAGACTTTGAACCATCAAACTAGTTGTATCTGATGGCTTTTGTGATCAACAAAACAATCAAAACTAAATTACAGCAATGTCAAAATTAAACAGGCAATCAATATTAAAGCAATATCAGCAAAACAAAATCAAGACTACTTTCTTAAACAGGCAATTACAGATTCAGCAGGCATGTGCACAGAAAACTCATGTCAGTTACACAATTGATGTGTAAATTCTGATAGACTCACAAGCAAGCAGACTAAGACTATAAATCAACTAGTGACAAAAATCAGATCAAAGCTTTAACAAAATAACACTCCATTCTCAAAAATACTAGCAGGTTTAGTTAACAGCTAACAGACTATAATAACTAGTTTAATTCAACTTTCCAGTTAAGAATTATCTAAGCTTTAGCTTGAAAATAAAAATCAGATTAGAATCAACTTATCTAAAAACTCTAAATACCACATAGATTCCAATCTAACAGCTTACAAAGTCATGACATCAAGTGCCAGTTCATCTATCTCTTGTTTTTTTAATATCAGAAGCTTAGTTATACAATTGAAACAGTAAAACTAAATCAAACTTATACTCAATGTAATGCAACGTATAACTCTAGAATAAACCAATTAAAAGCTAGCAGATTAAGTAAATCAAACCGAATAACACTACTTATTTTAACACACTAAACATATCATCCCTAAATCAAACAGGTTCATAAATAACGAACTCAACTACAAACATATTAAATTAAGCAGATAAAAATAACACATAAGCATCTCAAATACTTTAATCTAAATGACATGGAAATTAAGAAATGAACCTTTTGGATAGATCCGTTGAGTAGAAGGTTGTGCTGAACAACCTTAATGAACCGAATCAACACCATAATCCACCACCATCTTCTAACCATCGACCATCCTTCGAACCCTAAACTCGATCCAACCATATTTTTTATTTAAAATCTAACAGTAGGTTAGATTGTTTTCCCCACTTCACTAATATTATTTAATATAAGCTATCATAAAAGCTTAATCAAATAATATTTCAGTTATAATGATTAATCAAGATTAAGATGCAAGAACAGTAATATTAAGAGATTATATAAGAGATTGAAAATTAAAACTGACTTTTCATTAAATCAAAATAGGATTACATTAATTAAACAAAAATACAAGCCTAATCTAATTTAAACATTATAACATTACTAGTAAAAAAGGGATGAATTACATGGAGAAAAAGAGGGGTATTTATACTTGCAGGAGAGGTGAGGGTTGTTGTTGAAGACTGATTTTTAGCCCTTGGATCTTCTTACTCTTCTTCTCTCTCTTGTCAGTTTTGATCTGAAGGCTGAGATGAGCCAACTAGCACACGGATCGCCAACGTGGCATTCGAGTGTGCTAGTTGTGCTAGTTGTGTGCTGAGGTGTCCTTTTATTATTGGAAGATTGAAGGTATGGTGCTGTCACAACCAATAAACCTTTGCCATGTCGCTGCTTCTCTCTATCTTCAAAGACCGATTTTCTTGGGGAATTAATAGCAAAACGTGTGAATCACACGTGGGAAACAAAAGCCCCAATTTATTTTGTGATTTAATGGATTAGGGTTTGGAACAGTAAAATGGTGTTACTGGTTATTTGGAATGGGAGAGAAAAAGGAAAAAGATGATACATAGATAGTATCGACAAGTATGTGTGGTGAAAACGTGTGTATATGTGATAAATGAATGTTGACCAAGATATAAATAAAACAATTTCCACCGTTTTTATTTTTCACCCTAATGGGTCTTGAAGCCCATCACTCCCACGTCTCACAATTTGTCCCGTTTGTAAATTGATTATTGAACTTGGGCTTAAGCCCAAGTTATTCCATCCGTCCCATAATCTTTTGAAGCTATTGGGCTATGTTGGACTTTTTAACCCAAAGTAATAGTTATTTGCTCCGTAAATGGGCTTTTGAGCCCATTAATCCAAAGTGGGTCCCACAAAGCCCAAAATCGCCATAAATGATTAAATCCGCTAAGGACAAGCTTGTTTTTGGCTTCGTCGATCTTTTCTTCATTCTCGTGTCGCTTTCGCTGGTTTTCGTGAACTTGGTACCTACACACACGAAACAAGCAAAACATGCATATAGAAGGTCTTTTTTATACATTTCATGCATTTTAAGCTCGTTTTAAGATACAAATGATATGATTATTTAAGCTCATATAAAACTCCCCCTTGCTAAGCAATTGCCGTGTCCTCACGCAATGATAAAATAAAACACTAATTACACCATTATTTAACTTTTGACAATTTATTTTGCAAAGACATAATGTAATGCTTTCATTATTTGAAAAATAACTTTTAGGATCATAAAACTCAAATAGATTCATCGTCCCCGACTTTTCACTTTTCCATGCCAAGTGCAAAAACAAGATCATTGTCAATCATAAGCCCCAAAATTAAATCAACTCATACAAGTAATTTGTGTTAAACTCAATCTCCTATTATTCCTAATTGTATCTCTAGATTTTAAATGTCATTCACCCAAAGGCTCATTTGACTTTATTTGATATTTATTAGTCCATAAATGAAGGCAAGAACGGTGTAAACTCAACACTCAAAACCTAACCTCGACTTCAAAAACCGTTGTCACTAAAGAAAGCCCACATCAAGGATAACTTAACACGATTTGAGGGATAAATCCTCGAACCCGAAATTTGGCTAATAGGACTACTTAAAAGCAACAATAAAACCTCCAAAGTCAATTATGACCTTATTAATGGAGTTAGAAACAATTACATCATAACACCTTGTGGCTCTTTAAGATGCAATTGTGCTCCTTATTTAAAATCCACACTCGAAGGCTCCTTGGACAAAAATAAGGGAATTGACATTCACCATCCCACCTTACGGCTCATGATAATGAAGCAATTTTTATTCAACACGTCCCCTTGCCATACACCCTAAGGCTCTAATGACAAGGTTAGTGCTACATGACTCCCACCCGAAGGCTCCTAGAGAACATGTTTTTATTTATTCTTCTTTATTAATATGATATTTATAGTAAGCCAAATTTCCGCAATCCCATGATCAAAAGTCCATGACGCTGACACCCTTAATGTGTTCTCACTTTAATTACAAGGGAAGAAAAAGAAGGAGTTACGAGTTAAGATATCAAGCCTAAACCGCTAAAAACTTCATTTATTAAGCAATTATTATTCAAGTGTGGAAAGTAAATACGAGGAAATTAAATCAAACACAAAAATACTTGCACAAAGAAGAATTAATTTTTGAAACTTATGACTGAACTCTATCATCTCTTGTTCTCCATATTGTAAAATTCCAAAAATGTGAAATCAATGGATACTTAGCCTATTAAATCAAAGTTTTGGGTTTTCAAGTCATCTATAGGATCTTGCATCTTCTTATACTTTTTCAAGTTTTAGAATTTGCGTTTTAAAGTTCCCTTGATAGACGACTTTCTAGGATCAATTATAAGAACTTGCGAAAAGTTCTTGTTCTTAACCCGTATGAATTAAGACTTACGCGTTTTAAAGCTCCCTGTATAAAAGCCTAGCAAAACTTAATTCAAATATGTTAAAGAAAAGCTAAGGTAAAAACCGAGTCGAGTCAAAAACTATTTTCATTTTCACCAACGGAAAGCCTACATTTGTGTCAAAAGCACTTATTTTCTTCATTAAAACTTAAAAATAACACTAAAAATTTAAATTTTTTATGAAAAATGAGAAAAACGATTACGTTTGGACACGACAAAAGCAATTGCAAGCGATTATATCGATTGACTCCCCCATGCTAAAACCAAACATAGAAAGAGTACGCAAATCTATAATCCGTTTATTAATTATGCCTCAAGATAAAATGTTAGTCGATAGTAATCAAAGGATAGAGAGTGTGCCCCTTTTTGTCATTCAAAGAATGGAAGATCAAGTGGACCGGCAAAAACCTAACACGAGAGTCTTTAATGATTAGGGTCATACCTAAGATTCACAACACAACAAAACACGAGCACGAGCTTGAAGGATCAAGCCTTATTAGTGTTAGAAAATAGATAGAAGATAGAATGTATGGGAATCCCCCACAAGGCACCTCGTTTTTGTTAACCGAGTCATGAGCTCGACTCGATCCCCGCATTCATTGGTCCTTAGGGAAAGTTTGAAGATCCGGAACAACCTCCGTAGGTATGTCCCCTCCAAAGTAATGTTTCACACGATGACCATTCACCTTAAAGTTAGGCCCGTCTTTTTGAGCTAGCTCAACGGTGCCATAAGGGAAAACTTGTGCAATGGTGAATGGTCCGGACCAACAACATTTAAGCTTGCCCGAGAAAATCTTAAGTTTAGAGTTGAATAAGAGGACTTGATCACCAACATTGAAAATGCGGTTTTTGATCTTAGAGTTATGAATCCTCTTAGTCTTCTCTTTATAGATCAAAGAATTTTCATAAGCTTGATCCCTTAATTCACTTAGTTCATTCAATTGAACCTTGCGATGATCACCCGCGGTCCTCAAATCAAAGTTACAATGCTTAAGAGCCTAGTACACCTTATGTTCGAGTTCAATTAGCAAGTGGCATGCTTTTCCGTAGACCAACCTAAATGGTGTGCAACCAATTGCCGTCTTGTGAGCCGTACGAAAAGCCCATAATGCATGTCCAATTTATCCGACCATGAAGTGCGATTTTCTCCAATAGAGCACTCCAAAATCCTTTTAAGAGCACGGTTTGAAACCTTCACTTGACCACTCGTTTAAGGGTGATAAGCCGTCGAAAGTCGATAAGTAACTCCATATTTCTTTAGAACTTTTTCAAATTGTTCATTACAAAAATGGGTCCCACGATCACTTATTTTAGCCCGTGGAGTTCCAAACCTAGCGAAAAGTTGTTTCAAAAATTTCACCACAACTCGAGCGTCATTCATGGGCAAAGCCTTAGCTTCGACCCATTTAGACAAATAGTCCACGGCTACGAGAATATACTTATTTCCTTTCGAAGATGGAAATGGCCCCATAAAATCGATCCCCCACATGTCAAAGATTTCACAAACTTGGATAATGTTTTGAGGCATTTCATCCCTTTGTGAGTTCTTTCCTTGACGTTGACAAGCATCACAAGTCTTGATCAAGACTTGGGCATCACGATATATGGAAGGCCAAAAGAATCCGGCATCAAAGACTTTCTTCGCGGTGGCGTTGGCACCATGGTGTCCCCGGTGGGTCCTTCATGACAAGATTTAAGGATATCTTGAGCTTATTTTACAAAAACGCACTTACGAATCACTTGATTCGCGCACACACGAAACAAATAGGGGTCGTCCCAAAAGTAATAGGATATATCCTTGAAAAAATTTCGTTTTTGTTGGGACGACATACCCTTGATCACAAACTTCCCCGCATGGTAATTTGCGATGTCCGCAAACCATGGGGTACTATCATCACCACGAAAAACAATCATACCAAGCGTCTCGAGAGGAAATGTTTCATTGATTTCCTTTTTCTCTCGATCGCTTTGGTGAGGATTCTCAAGTCGAGATAAATGATCGGCCGCGAGATTCTTGGATCCTTTTTTGTCTAGAATCTTGACATTAAATTCTTGAAGGAGGAGAATCCACCAGAGCAACCTCGGCTTAGCATTTTGTTTATTAAGAAGATATTTGATAGCCGAGTGGTCCGTATACAATATGGTTTGAGACAAGACGAGATATTAGCATTTTGTCTAAACTTTTCAAAAGCATACACAACGGCAAGAAACTCTTTTTTCCGTTGTAGTATACTTTGTTTGAGCATCCGTCATAGTCTTACTTGCATAATGTATAGGCAAGAAATGTTTTGACTTATGTTTCCCTAAAACCGCACCTACCGCGTAATCACTAGCATCACACATAATTTCAAAAGGTAGGTCCCAATCCGGAGCAACCAAGGTTGGAGATTTGGTTAATTTCTTTTTAAGCATCTCAAAGGCTTGAATACACTCATCCGAAAAGATGAAAGGAGTCTCTTTTTCCAAAAGATGGGTCATAGGCCGAGCTATCTTAGAGAAGTCTTGTATAAAACGTCTATAGAAGCCGGCATGGCCGAGAAAACTCCTAACTCCCTTAACGGTGGTGGGTGGAGGTAATTTGGCAGTCACATCGATTTTAGCCCTATCAACCTCAATACCGGCCTTAGAGATCTTATGTCCTAACACAATTCCCTCTTTGCACATGAAGTGACATTTTTCATAATTAAGCACAAGATTCGTTTCCTCACAACTTGCAACATTCTTTTAAGGTTAGAGAGACATGAAGTGAAAGAATCCCTCGAAAACCGAAAAGTCATCCATGAAAACTTCCATGGTTTTCTCGATCGTATCATGGAAAATGGCCATCATACACCTTTGGAACGTCCCTGGAGCATTGCATAGTCCAAAAGGCATGCGACGATAAGAAAATGTTCCATAAGGACAAGTGAATGTGGTCTTTTCTTGATCACAAGGGTCAATGGGGATTTGGAAATAGCCAGAAAATCCATCCAAAAAGCAATAGAATTCATTTCCCGCTAGTCTCTCTAACATTTGATCCATAAAAGGTTAAGGAAAATGATCCTTCCTAGTGGCATCATTAAGCTTCCTATAGTCAATACAAACACGCCAACCGGTCACAAGTCTAGTAGGAATCAATTCATTATCCTCATTAGTAACAACCGTCATTCCTCCTTTCTTTGGGACACAATGCACGGGGCTAACCCATGGACTATCCGAGATAGGGTAGATCATTTCGGCGTCTAGAAGTTTAGTGACTTCCTTTTTGATCACCTCATGAATCTTTGGATTGACCCTTCTTTGATTTTGGATAGCAGGTTTATAATCATCCTCCATTAGAATTTTATTAGTACAAAATTTTGGATCTATACCCTTAATGTTGGAGATTTTCCATGCAATGGCCCGTTTATGTTTCTTAAGCACTTTAATAAGTTCATCCTTTTCATTTTCCTTTAATCCTTTAGCAATAATCACCGGTAATTTATCCGTTCCTTCAAGAAAAGCATACTCCAAATGAGTGGGTAGTTCCTTAAGTTCTAATTCGGGTGCTTCTTCAATAGACGTTTTCACTTTCGTCTCATTAGCACTCACAACTTTTAATTCCATAGGTGGTGATTCAAAAGGATCCATATTCAACAATTTTTCAATCAACGCAATATCTCCCTCGGGATCAAAATTTTCACTATCAAACTCACTAGGATCGAATGGTTTGCTAAGGTAATCATCAATTTCCTTATCGATTTTTGAATGACCATTATTCTCAAGCTCTTCAAGAACGAAGTCCCCTCCCTCAAATGGAGTGAGTGGAGGTTTAGCCAAAGAGATAATAGGATTCGATGAAGTGGGATTGCCACTTTTGGAAGTATCCGAAAAACCAAGCATATCTTGCGAAACCTCTTCACTAGCAACATCAATCACATCGATTTTATTGATTGATTCCTCGTCGTCCTCGGAAGAAGGCTTCGAGATATTACCAACATTAAGAGTGATACTTTCATTATCAAAACGTAAAGTCAATTTCCCTTCTTTCATGTCAACTAAAGAACTAGCCGTATTTAAAAACGGTCTTCCCAAAATAAGAGGCACACGAGAATTTTTTGGATAATCACAAATTGCAAAATCCGCTGGGAAGATGAGCTTTCCTACTTTGACTAACACGTCTTCGGCTATACCTTTGGAAAGGCGATCGATCGATCCGCTAGCTCGATAGTCATCTTAGTAGGTGTAAGCTCGGGAAGTGATAATATTTTCCACACAGAAAGAGGCATCAAAATAATGCTAGCGCCAAGATCGGATAATGCTAAGCATTCTTTCATATTAGGGAAATCACATGGTATCAAAAATTGACCGGGGTCTCCAAGCTTTTTGGGAAACTTTTTAGAGAGAACCGCGGAACAAATTTCATTTAAGGACGTAGATACTTCAACTAATTTCTCCTTATCGTTCATCAACCTTTTGATTGTTGAAGCAAACTTAGGCATGCTAAGCAATGCATCCGCGAAACTAAGATTAATATACATTTTCTTAAACACGTCAAGAAACGTAGAGACTTGAGCATTGGTCTTTTCACGGAGCTTCTCTTTGTTAAGTCTCGAAGGGTAGGGTAGTGTGGGTTTAGTCTTCGGAAGCTCGGGTTCCGGAATAGGCAATTGGTCTACCTTTGGTGGATAGGAATTTCCTTTTCTTTAACCACCTCGGGTTCTTGCTCCACTTCCCTCACCGGAGAGGTACTCACATGTGGAAGCAAAGGTCTGTCTAAAGCTTTCCTACTACGTGTGGTTATAGCTTTCATCTCACCCTTCGGGTTTGGAATGGTGTTACTAGGTAAGCAACCCGAAGAAGAGGAGGGTTTGCTCATAAAAGACTCAAACATCGAAAGCAATTTGTTTTGACCTTGTTCCATACTTTGTTGCATACGATTTTGACTTTTCTCTAATATTTGCTCAAATCTTTGTTCAATTCTTTGTTGGTTAAGCTCAATCTTATTATTTTGCCCTTTAATCGTATTTTGAAACTCATTTTTCAAAGTTGCCATTTGTCCTTGCATATTATTTTGAAAAGCCTTCAAATTTGCCTCATTTGTTTTAATGTAGCTTGACAAATCATTTTGGTTATTGTAAAAACCTTGATTGTTTTGATTAGTATTAAACCCATTTCCTTGATTATAATTCCCTTGGTTTCCACGGTTAAAATTATTCCCATTGTTTCCATTATTGTACCTATTTTGACCCGGTGGAGCAACATGATTTTGACGAGGAACTTGACCGTTGGAGCCATAAGTTCCCGTCGCGGTAAAAGCACTAGCTTGATCAAACCCCGTGGTTAAACAAGCATGATTAGGATGTGCTCCACCACATGATACACAAAAATTCTCAACCAAAAAAATTCTCAACCATATTAATCGATCCATGAGGATTCTTCCTAAGCTCATTCAAAAGCGTGTCAATCTTAGAGTCCAATCTAGCAATGTCGGTATTAGACGAATTCACATTGGAAACCCTCGGTGTGTTTCGTGAATATTGCACTCTATATTTATTCTCAATTATACCCCACGCGTCTCTCGGAGTTTTTCTTAAAAGGTTACCACCCGCGGCGGCATTTAAAGAATCTTGTTCAATCATATTAAGTCCATTATAAAAAGTACTTATATGATGCAATTCTGAGAAACCGTGGTGTGGACATTGTCTTAACAAATCTTTGAATCTTTCCCAAGCAACCCCAAACGATTCATGAACTTTTTGTTCAAATCTAGTGATCTCGTTCTTAAAGTGTGTTGTTTTGGATGGTGGAAAGAAATAATTCATGAACTTGGACACTAAATCATCACATGTCAAAATCAAACCCGGTGGTTCTTTCTCATACCAAATCTTAGCATTACCCTCGAGCAAGTATGGAAAAAGCTTGAGCTTAATCGCGTCATTCGACACATCTCTAAACTTGAGAGTCGAGGTAATTCGATGAAAATTCCGAATGTGAGAGTGCGGGCTATTAGTCTCATTGCCATGAAATTGGTCGGCACGAATGAGCGATAAAAGACCCGACTTAATCTCAAAATGATCCGCCAAAATAGCCGGCACAACGATTGCTTCCCCATACCCTTCGGTGGGTGCACGGAGCAATTCCTCCATTGTTCGGTTATCGGCCATCTCTACAACAATAGGTGGAAGCTCGGGTTCCACTATTCGTTGTTGACGATTTCTATTTCTACGAGGAATATTTTCAAGCATATTAAAATCAATCACAAGTCGAGAAGAAAGTAATTGCATACACTACAATGACGAGAATTTAGAGGTTGAAGAAAAGAAATTAGACAAGAAGAAGATTATTTTTGGTATTTTTATTTGGTATTGCTCAATCAAAAATGATCGATAAAAAACAAGGAATAATGATAACTATTATGGAAGTAAATTACCCTCCGAATTTGAAACGATAGATGAAAACCTAAACGTCTCGAAGTTCAATAAGTAAACTACAAAAATAATATTTAATACTACTTGAGTCGGCAAACCAATAATAGGTCGTCCCTCTCAATATACGCACAAGCAAGCGGGGAAACGAGGTGGCACAAAGCACTTAAAAACCTTTTTCCTTAGACGGCCTTTTATAGCTCGTCGCCTTATACCCACCTTATAGTTTTTATAAATCGAGTTCAAACTTCTTATTAGTATTTATCTATTTTGCCTTTTTATATTTGTTTTGGATGCGAATACAATAGCTAGGTGATGAAATCCCAACTAAGGTCTTATTTGAAAAGTAGGTAAAATTATTGTTCTACGTAATACAATATATTATTCACAAAAGAAAACGAGAAAAACGATACATACTATAATAATAGAAAAATAACAAAACTTTCCGAGGACGGAAAGGGTCTTCAAATCAACGATCAACAAATCTCCACGAAACGAATCGTACACAAGATTCCCCGGCAGCGGCGCCAAGGTACTCGCTTCTGCGAGTTCTATAATGACAAGGGTCACGACACGGAGGAGTGCATCTAGCTCAAGAAGCATATAGAGTCGCTGATTAAATCAGGCAAACTCAAACACCTGGTCAAGGATTGGAAGGATGGGAAGGATAACAAAAAGTATGACAAAAAGGATTCCCAAAAGGACAAGCCTACAACCATATATATGATTCAATCATGGCAGCGCCGCATGAAGCAGAAAGTTAGTCAAAAATTTTCACGCGACAAGGAAATCTCGTTCCCGCCTATCACGGTGAGCAACGTGGCTGATGAACCTCTTACGATTGAGGAAAGCATTGGAATCCATAACGTTCATCGTATGTATGTGGACGTAGGATCATCGGCGGAAGTACTCTATGAGTATTGCTTCGTACAACTACGACCAGAGGTCAAAAGCCAACTGGTGCCGGCCACGTCGCCGCTCATTTGCTTCAATGGAGACACTATCTGGACAATAGGACAACTACGTCTACTGGTAACTATTGGAGTTAAGGAGCATTCCACCATGGCGTGGATGAACTTCATGGTGATACTTCACATTCTCCGTATAATGGTATTATTGGAAGACCAGGTATCCTGGCTATACGGGCAGTCTCGTCCACGGCACATGGCATGCTTAAGTTTCCGGTTGAGGGGGAATTGTCACTATTTACAATTCAATCACACCGGCATCCGAGTGTCATGCCGTTGCAACGCCAGTCCATCCAGTTCCTATAAAGGAAGGATCACCACCCCCCAATTGGAAGGTGGTAATCCACCCTGAATATCCTAAACAAGAAGTAGCTATCGGGGGAACACTCTCCAAAAAAGGGAAGAAGGCCATGTGCTCTCTCCTAAAAGCCAACCTTGATATATTCGCATAGGAGCCGAAGCATATGACGGGCGTACCACGTTCGATAGCAGAACATAAGCTTCAAATCCGCCCTGGATATCCACCTGTTAAACAAAAGAAGCGCGACCAAGCACCAAAACGCAGCCAGGTAATACTGGACGAGGTACGAAAACTAGTAGAGACAGGAATTATGCGCGAGGTCTACTACCATGAGTGGTGATTGTTGTAAAATCACACTCGTTTAGGAAAACGAGGTAAAAGCGGTAAGTATTAAGCGTACGTTTAGGAAAACGTAAACACTTATGACCCAAAGTGGGGATCGTTCTCGAGGAGGCTAGTGCGTTGTGTTAAGAATTGATTAATGTTTGTGATTATATTGAGAAAAAGAAAATATAAATGGGGTGAGAAGAGACTGACGGTTACGAAGACGGATTGAGCTAAGACGAAAAGGCGTTCACGTAAAACCGTAAAAAAACTACAAAATTAAAAATTTTAAACCTAAAAATTGATTAAAAGCTAAAAGTAGTCTAAAATAATATGAATAAGAATAAAAATCCAATAAAAATATTTTAAAACCTTTTATTAATTAAATATTCAATTTTAAATGCTAATTAAAGCCCTAAAATTAAATATAATTAATCAAAATGTCCAAAATATTATTTTATTGAACAAATAACTTACTTATATTATCTAAAGACTAAAAAGTATTTTTCCTAATTTTTAAAAACTAATTTTTTATTTTTAAATCACTTAAAACTATTTTTAAACTAAAATAATTATAAAAAATAATAAAATAATGCTAAAAATAATTGGACAATTTTAAAAATCCTAATTTACTCTAATGAACAGTAGAAAATTGAAAAAGTTTGAAAAATATAAAATTTTTCACTAAAGGACAAAAACAGTTTAAATAAAACCCTAATTAAGCTAATTTAATTATAAAAAATAGTTAAAAGGTGAACAGTAAAATAATTTTTGACTAAAAATCTTAAAATGTTTTTCTAAATCTAAGAAAAATGTTTAAACTGAAAAACAATGATTTTTTCCACTAAATGCCAAAAACAGTAATTAAAAAGTTAATTAAAATAGCTATAAATCCTAAAAAATACCAAATGAATAGTAATAAAAAATCTAATTAAACTAAAAAATTAGAAATAAAATAAGAAAAATATCAAAACAAATTTGAAGTCCTAATTCCCAATTAAGGGCACTAAAGACAAAAAATCAATGTTTCTGATAGTGACACCTTGCTGGTTTTGTTTTCTAGTGAAGCAGTGGTAACTTGTATACTAGCAGTGGGAAATGGGTTCCCACTGGTAGTGTAAAAATTTGGTCAGGAGACCTTTAAGCTTAGGAAAGCTTGTATACTTGGTTTTCTTTGGACAAATGGGCACCCCCACACCAATTGGGTTGTGGGGAGTCTATGTAAACACAAAAAACAAGCAATCACTCCACAAAATCAGTCAGAAATGGCACACACAGTTACTGATGAAGCCTAACAAGCTTACTGATGAATGGTAACTTGTTTCATGCACAAAAACGGATTTTGAAAGCTAAGAACTTGCATACAAGCTAAGCATAAGACATATAACCAATGACAAACCCTGCTTAAACCTAGTATCTAACAATCAACAAGATTTGATGGCACAAAAATTACAAAATAGGCAGTAAAATGCACTTTTGCTGATTTGACTGTTTTGCCAATTTTTTTAGCATGCAAATGTGACTTAAACCCTACCAATAATGAAACCAAAGACACATATCATATAATGACCACCTAAGAAGTGTTTTAAACAGGTTTATCAGCAAAATTGAAGTCTTTTACCCCAATATAAACCCTAATCCAAACACCCCTTTATATTTTCTGAAAATGATTTAACACACTAATAGCTTTTAAAACTCAAGGAAAGTGATTCACACTTAACCTAACATGCATACTAACCTCTAAACATCATAATCACAACATCAATCAAACAAGTAAACAGATTCATGCATAATCACATAAATCAAAATCTTAAAACTGAAAATGAGGAAACAAGATGGTTACCTTGTGGGACCCACATCCAGGTCCCACAATGGCTGCATAGTCATCTCCTTCAGGCTGGGGCCTGAGCAGAACCTTGGACAAAACAAGCTTCCAATGAAACCTGCTGAGAACAAATGAACAAAACAATATACCAAATAATCTAATTTATCTTCCTTTCTTAATCCTTTTTCACAAAACAGTAAACCTTGAACTTTGAACATGTTTTGAACCAAGAACAATATCAGAAATCCAGGAATCCAATTCCACTTTCCCTTCATAGGAGCCTTGGATTTCTGAAAATTTTCAAACAAATTCTCAAACCTTTTTGAAAACTGAAAACAAACACAAAGTGTTTGTCAAATGAAATATGGAACTCAGATTCTTCACAAATTAACACCAACTTTTAAAAATAATAAAAGGAATTATATTTTAACCAAAAACACCAACTTTATAAATTTATAAAAAGGGATTACAAAATTTTGAAAAATCTGGAACAAGAAAATATGGGTACATGCACCTCATATTTATACTACTACTTGGACTATTCTAGAATTTTAAATAAAATATTACAATGAGCAAAACCCTAGTTATTGATTTCCGGATATGCCCTTGAATTTGAATGAAAATTGGGTCAAATTGAACCCATGTGATTGACAGCTCTCTCCTTTTGATCTTGGACGTTTATCTGAACATTGGGGAGCACGAAATGCGCCTTGGAGCGTTGATTTGCTGGAGATTCGTTTTTTGCTATTTTTGGTGCAGCAGGGGAGGGATGGGGGAGCCCATTTGGGTGAGTGGGAAAGTGATGTAAGTGGTGGGTTTTGTTTAGGCAATGGTTAATTGATAATCTGGATAAAATGGGGGAAAGTTATCAAGATTTAAGGAAAAACCCAAATCAGAGTTTATGAGTTCTTGGGGGTTTTAATCCGTTTTTTGGTTAATTAGATTTTAAAAAGTTGTTTTAGAGGGAAATTAAAAGAGGGGTTTGACTCTGTTTGACCAGGTTTATTAATAAACCTGGGTTGTGGGCTTTGGACGGGTTGGGTCGGGTAAAGGGTATGGTAAATGGGTGGGTTGAGTGAGGTGTCAGTTTATGAGTGGATGAATAAATTTGGTTGTCTGGGCAATTTTGGCCCTTTTACTCTTTTCTTTTTTTCACTTTGTTTTAAACAGCAATATACTCCTTTTCCTTTGAAAACAAGTTTGGGCAGTTGACATTTTTGGCACAAAATGTTTTATAACTTGTATCAAGGACTTCAAATGTAATTTCTTCAATTCCCAAGGGCTAAACTTGTACAATCTTCATTCCTCAAGGATCATTCTTGCATAACTTGATTTCTACAAGGACCAATCTTGATAAATCTTTAAAAATTGAGGGACTAAAGTTGCCAATCTTCAATTCTTCCAGGTCATTTTTGGAAAATCCATTCTTGGGCCCGGTTCATTGTGCGGCTTCGTTTCCCGTGTTCGTTTTTGAATGATTCTTGTGATCTTTTTGTCATTTCCTCAATATCCGTACCTAAAATACAGAAGCAACAAACACGAGCTTATATTTGGCGGTTTTAATGATATTTTATGCATTTTAAGCCCGATTTGGATGATGAGACTATGTATAAAAGCAGTCTCATCACTCCCCCATACTAAACCATTGTCGTGCCCTCACGCAATGCTAGAATAAAGTATCGTAGCACCTCCAAAATTTATTTTTGTTCACTTTATTGAATGATAAATTAGCTACACTACTACTATTTCTACTACTTGCGTTTTAGACATAATGAATGATTTTCATCGCAAAATGGGACGTTTAGGTTCATAGAATAAGAACACGTGAATGCTTTGTTAGAAATAATTTCATCGTCCTCGATTTTCACCTCAATTCCATGCTAAGCGTGTAACGAGATCATTGTCATTATAAGTTAGTAATGCTAACACTACTCATATGCCCTAATCACGTACTTATCCTCCCATTATTCCTAAACTGTATCTCTTATATTTTATTTTGTCTTGAATGTTTCACGAGGATACATTGTTTGACTTATGCGATAATAGAGATTTAGGTCTAAAAATAGAGTCCTAACGGTGTAACTAAGACCATCAAATCAATAACCCCTCCTAATAGACAACGATGTCAAAAAATTAAGTTGACAAGAAGAATCGATAAACACGGTTTTATAACGGTTTTTGAACATGAGACTTATTACCAAGACTTTTATACGCCCCCTAACGGAAGGGCCTTATTATCTTTGGTTTACCTCCATCTTTTATTCAACTTCGCCATGAAGCTTTTATTATGACTTCGGTCTTGCCTTGCCTTTTATTATCCGCCTCATCGGTGGTTTTATTAGCCAAAGACGTATATCCTCACGCTAAAGCGAATTTTGGATCTTTAAAGCTTCGAAGATTAAGGCTTGATTCACTTTCAATTTTGCATAGATTTTTCGGCCTTGTGGGGCTTCAAATTGTTTGCTTAATTTAGGTGAGCACTTGAAATCTTATTATTGGGTGAAGCTTTTGATTATTCGGGTGCCAATACTTCAAAACCGTGACGCTGGCGATACCTTAATGTCTTCCCAATTTAATTACACGGAAGCTACTAGAAAAGACTAGAAACCCAACAATCCTAACTAAACCGCTAAGTCAATATTTATTAAGCAAAAAATATTTACATGCGAAGGGAGAATAAGCAAATAACGAGAACACATGTGTTTTTGAAAGAATACGAGTACTCTACGTTTAGCATAGTAACTTATAATTAACTCTATCATTTCTCGTCCTCATTTAAGAGACTTAGCCTAATGTGTAGTTAAGGAACCAAAGCTAAGTGCTCAACACGCACGGTCGAGTCAAAAATTACTCTTATTCTCGCTATCGGAAAACCTACATTCGTGTCTTCAAACACTTATAAAATATGAGAAAAATGTTAAAATTTGGCCATTTTTAGCCTTATTTTGCAACAAAAACGATAACAAAAAGATAAACTTTGGAAAGCGTGAAGGTTTGGCAAGGCAAGTATCTATTCACCCCCCCCCCCCATACTAAAGTTAAACATTGTCCTCAATGTTTCGAGTCTAGGGGTGCAAACACCCCCATACTAGAGACGTAGTCGAATGCCTAATCTAGCATGGAAAGGGTGTAACCAATAAATTAATAGCCGTTTATGAAGTGTGCTAAAAACCTAAGGTTAGAACATCAAAGGATATATCATGGATATTGAGAAATGTCTTCAAAGCAAACGATCGAGTGCTCCCATAAAACGAACACGAGAGGCTCCAATCGTGAAGATCATGATCTAAAATCCACAATGCACAAACAACCACGGAACAAAGGTTGGAAGGGCACAAATCCACTCACATTAAACTAATTAGAAAGCAATAATATGTACATGGATAAGCATGGGTCTCCCCCACGAGGCACCTTGTTTTTGATAACCGAGTCAAAAGCTCGACTCGAATCCCCATAAATGTGATCATTTAGGGATAATCATGGTGTGGTCAATTTTGGGTGGGGCTTACATGATAAACAAGGCCCAAAAACAACCGGTATTTAAGGTCTAAGTCCTTTGATGGTGCAAAATACTGGGATCGAAGATGGCGTTCTCGTTTTCATTGGAAAAACAAATCAACGCCACTTCATCGTGTGCCAACACAAACCAAAGGGTTTCAAGAAAATAGATGAGAAGAAATAGAAGGGTGGGACAATAGGTAAGTCATAGAAACATTGAGCTACTCGAGGTAGACTCGCACCAATCAAATGAAAAGATTTTCCATTTATTGCATCGGTAGAAGACCGAGATTTCCCTTTATAAGCAATTCTAGGATCAAATATCTCGTCCTCGGTGGAGAAAGGGGAGGGAACATAAGGGGCTTCCCCCACACTAAGTCCACTCAAAGCATCGTCAAAAGGAGAAGACGAGCTTGTAGCACTCAATACACGTGGTGATGACGGAGTTAGAGTTGTAGAAAAATCTTTTAAATTCAATTCAAAATCTTTTCCTTTTTCATCTTTTAAACTCTCCTTATGAAAACCCGATTTAATTATGTCAAAAATATTTGGTGTTTCTAAAGCAATGTTAGTCACACTAAAAATTCTCACATTTGAAAACTGTTTTGGCAAAGGTGGTGGTAAGTTCTCAAAACGTTTGTCAACAAAGAGAACTCCCCCATCGGGATCAACATATTCATCATCCGAAGGATCATTCACAATCGGAATCGTAGGCTTAACACTCTTAACCTCCACCGGCGGAGGGGACGGAACTTCATTTTTCTTAACAACTCCTAAAACTCTTTTTGAAATCTTTTTGCAAATGTTTTTGATGGGATTGACATTGTACAAAGACGTGATAGAATACACATGAGAAAGTGTGGAGTTTTGAGTTGCATTTATGACGAGTTCTTCCTCATTGAAACGAAGAGTGATTTTTCTTGCATGCACATCGATAAGTGCTCTCGAGGTGTCCAAAAATGATCGACCTAAAATTAAAGGAACTTTAGGATCGATGGGAATGTCAACAACAATAAAGTCTACGGGATAGTAGAACTTTCCAACTTTCACAAAGACGTCCTCGGCTACTCCACAAGCTAGAATCGTAGAATGATCGGCCATCTCGATTGACATTCTTGAAGGAGTGAGATTGGGAAGATTGAGCGATTTAAAAATCTCAAGAGGCATCAAATTAATACTAGCACCAAGATCGGCCAAGGCGTAGCATTCTTCCATGTCTTGTATAACACATGGGATTAAAAACTTGCCGGGATCATCGACTTTTTGAGGAATGCGGCTAAGAAAAACCGAAGAACAACTAGACGATTTTTGCAATTTTTCTTTGTTATTCAACATACTTTTGAAGTTCGCGGCAAATCGAGGCATCATGACTAAGGCGTCGGCAAAACTTATATTAAAATGCAAGTCATGAAACATTTTCATAAAAAGTTCAAATTGATAATTATTTCGTTCTTGTGCCTTTTCCTTGTCTCGTCTTGAAGGGTAGGGTAAGGGTGGTGTGGGTTAGGGCATAGGCATCGGCCTTGGAATCTCGGGTTCCATGATTGGCGTTGGTTCAACAGTAGGTGTGGTTTGAGCGGTACTTTGTGGGCTTGGAATTTGCTCCTTTTCTACCACCACCTCGGGTTCTTTCTCTTTTTCCTTCTCCATAGAAGTACTTGGACGAGAAATGGGTTCTTTGAAAGTTTTACCACTACGAGTAGTAATAACCTTCAATTCTCCTTTCGGGTTCACGATGGTATCACTAGGAAGACCACCCGAAGAAGAGGGCTTACACATGATAGCTTCAAACATTTTTCCCATTCGGTCTTCAAACTTAGATTGCCTAGCATCCGCTTTTAACAATTCTTGCTTAATCTCATGTTGACCTTGCTCCATTTTTTGTTGATTTTGTTGGAGTCGTTGGACATTTCCTTCCATTTTATTAGCATGAGTCTTAAGTTCATTAGCAAGTTCGGTTTTTAGCTCGTTTTTCAACTCGGATCTTAAGCTAACCATTTCACGTTGCATATTGTCAAACTTAGCATCATTAGACTTAGCATAATTCAAAAACTCTCCTTGAAGATTTTTGGTGTGATCATTTTGAAAACCTTGAGTCGTAGTTTGAAAATCACGGTTTTGGTTTTGGTTTGAAATTTGCCCATTTCCACTTTGATAATTACCCTTGTTGTAATTACGTTGATTTCCTTGATAGTTACCACCTTGGTTGTTGTTTCGATAGTTATTAGCATTTTGATTTGGTGGAGCTTGATTTTGGCGGGAACCTTGACCGTTTTGGTTATAAGTTCCCGTGGCTACATAAGCACTCGAAGTGTTACCATCCGTGGTAATGCACTCAGAAAGATCATGAGCTCCACCACAAGACAAACAACTCTTAGAAACCGCTTTAACCGAAGCGGAATTCGAAGCTTCTTGAGCTTTCCAATGGGACATAAGGTTAGCAAATCTATCAAAAAAACGATTTTCTTCATTTGCTTCATCATGTAAGGCATTAATGCTACGAGACGATGACGAGCCCATTTTGGCAACACTCGGCGTGTTAAGAGGGCTATAAACCTTAGACCTATTCTCAAATATGACCAAAGCTTCCTCAACCGTTCTACACAAAAAATTACCACCTGCGGTGGCATTTAAATAATCTCTTTCATGATCGTTAAGTCCATTGTAAAACGTGTCTATTTGGTGCAAATCAGAAAAACCGTGATGAGGACATTCATGTAACATTTCCTTAAACCTATTCCAAGCCGTTGAAAAACTTTCATTTGATTCTTGTAAAAATTTATAAATCTCATTCTTCAAATGCGTAGTCTTAGAGGGCGGAAAAAATTGGTTCACGAAATTTGAAACGAGATCCTTCCACGTCAATATAGAATTGGGTGGCTCTTTCTCTAACCAAATTTTAGCGGGCCCCGCTAAGGAATACGGAAAAAGCATCATCTTAATCGAGTCATTCGAGACATCCTTAAATTTGCACGCGGCGGTAAGACGATTGAATTGGCGGCTATGGTTGTGTGGATTGTCCTTCTCATCACCACGGAATTTGTTGTTTTGGATCATCGACAACAAACCCGTTTTCACCTCAAAATTCTCCGCAAGGATAGTGGGAATCACAATAGCTTCTCCATAACCCTCGGTGGGTGCTTGAAGTAACTCCATCATAGTTCGATTCGCCATGGTTGGTGCTTCTCGTACAATGGGTTCGTCAATAGGAGACTCCTCACTAGAATGAGTTGGAGTGGGAGTTTTGTTCTTTCGTCTACGTGCACGTTTTGCTTGATTACGAGTTAGCATAAATGTCACGTACAACGTGGAGACGAGCAAAGAAGATTCTTTTTGATGTTTTGTATTTTTCAATTTTTTTTGTGGTTTTTGATTGTATTAACTTTTTTTTGGAAATTGGTGAATGTATTAAGTAGATAAAAATCTACAAATCTCCTCCTTAATCAAATCTCTCGATTAAAGAAGCCTCAAGGAATGAAAACGATCATGTGGAGTGAACGCCTTCGATGACTTTAGAACGATGGTGGAACACCAAATCGTTCAAGAGGGTTTAATCAATAGAAACCAAGAAAATATATATGATATGTAATAATACTTTGGGCGGCAAAACCCTCGATTAGCTCTCAAAATCAAATACTCACAAGCAAGCGGAGGAAACGAGGCGGCGCGAAGCACTTAAGAGCCTTTTTCCTTTAGGTCGTGAAATACAACCGCCTTATACCCACCTTATAGTTTGTATTCTCAAGATTAAGCTTCACGAAAGTATTTATCTATTTTTGCCTTTTTCTTTGGTTTGAGATTCGAATACAATGATTGGGTAATGACCTCCCAAGTCAAGGTTGTGATTTCTCACGTATTTGGAGTACTTGTGAATTTATTGTTCTACGTATACAATATAGTAATAGTATTCACACAAAAACCGAAAAACGATAATACGTATTAGTAGAGTGCTACTAATACAAATACTAATTATGGCTATATAAAAAACAACAATTGTTCAATCAAAACAAAACACACCTCCCCGGCAGTGGCGCCAAAGTGATTGTTATAAAATCACACTCGTTTAGGAAAACGAGGTAAACGCGGTAAGTATTAAGCGTACGTTTAGGAAAACGTAAACACTTATGACCCAAAGTGGGGATCGTTCTCGAGGAGGCTAGTGCGTTGTGTTAAGAATTGATTAATGTTTGTGATTATATTGAGAAAAAGAAAATAGAAATGGGGTGAGAAGAGATTGAGGGTTACGAAGACGGATCGAGCTAAGACGAAAAGGCGTTCACGTAAAACCGTAAAAAAACTACAAAATTAAAAATTTTAAACCTAAAAATTGATTAAAAGCTAAAGGTAGTCTAAAATAATATAAATAAGAATAAAAATCCAATAAAAATATTTTAAAACCTTTTATTAATTAAATATTCAATTTTAAATGCTAATTAAAGCCCTAAAATTAAATATAATTAATCAAAATGTCCAAAATATTATCTTATTGAACAAATAACTTACTTATATTATCTAAAGACTAAAAAGTATTTTTCCTAATTTTTAAAAACTATTTTTTTATTTTTAAATCACTTAAAACTATTTTTAAACTAAAATAATTATAAAAAATAATAAAATAATACTAAAAATAATTGGACAATTTAAAAAATCTTAATTTACTCTAATGAACAGTAGAAAATTGAAAAAGTTTGAAAAATATAAAATTTTTCACTAAAGGACAAAAACAGTTTAAATAAAACCCTAATTAAGCTAATTTAATTATAAAAATAGTTAAAAGGTGAACAGTAAAATAATTTTTGACTAAAAATCTTAAAATGTTTTTCTAAATCTAAAAAAAATGTTTAAGCTGAAAAATAATGATTTTTTCCACTAAATGCCAAAAATAGTAATTAAAAAGTTAATTAAAATAGCTATAAATCCTAAAAAATACCAAATGAACAGTAATAAAAAATCTAATTAAACTAAAAAATCAGAAATAAAATAAGAAAAATATCAAAACAAATTTGAAGTCCTAATTCCCAATTAAGGGCACTAAAGACAAAAAATCAATGTTTCTGATAGTGACACCTTGCTGGTTTTGTTTTCTAGTGAAGCAGTGGTAACTTGTATACTAGCAGTGGGAAATGGGTTCCCACTGGTAGTGTAAAAATTTGGTCAGGAGACCTTTAAGCTTAGGAAAGCTTGTATACTTGGTTTTCTTTGGACAAATGGGCACCCCCACACCAATTGGGTTGTGGGGAGTCTATGTATACACAAAAAACAAGCAATCACTCCACAAAATCAGTCAGAAATGGCACACACAGTTACTGATGAAGCCTAACAAGCTTACTGATAAATGGTAACTTGTTTCATGCACAAAAACGGATTTTGAAAGCTAAGAACTTGCATACAAGCTAAGCATAAGACATATAACCAATGACAAACCCTGCTTAAACCTAGTATCTAACAATCAACAAGATTTGATGGCACGAAAATTACAAAATAGGCAGTAAAATGCACTTTTGCTGATTTGACTGTTTTGCCAATTTTTTTAGCATGCAAATGTGACTTAAACCCTACCAATAATGAAACCAAAGACACATATCATATAATGACCACCTAAGAAGTGTTTTAAACAGGTTTATCAGCAAAATTGAAGTCTTTTACCCCAATATAAACCCTAATCCAAACACCCCTTTATATTTTCTGAAAATGATTTAACACACTAATAGCTTTTAGAACTCAACCAAAGTGATTCACACTTAACCTAACATGCATACTAACCTCTAAACAGCATAATCACAACATCAATCAAACAAGTAAACAGATTCATGCATAATCACATAAATCAAAATCTTAAAACTGAAAATGAGGAAACAAGATGGTTACCTTGTGGGACCCACATCCAGGTCCCACAATGGCTGCATATCCATCTCCTTCAGGTTGGGGCCTGAGCAGAACCTTGGACAAAACAAGCTTCCAATGAAACCTCCTGAGAACAAATGAACAAAACAATATACCAAATAATCTAATTTATCTTCCTTTCTTAAACCTTTTTCACAAAACAGTAAACCTTGAACTTTGAACATGTTTTGAACCAAGAACAATATCAGAAATCCAGGAATCCAATTCCACTTTCACTTCATAGGAGCCTTGGATTTCTGAAAATTTTCAAACAAATTCTCAAACCTTTTTGAAAACTGAAAACAAACACAAAGTGTTTGTCAAATGAAATATGGAACTCAGATTCTTCACAAATTAACACTAACTTTTAAAAATAATAAAAGGAATTATATTTTAACCAAAAACACCAACTTTATAAATTTATAAAAAGGGATTACAAAATTTTGAAAAATCTGGAACAAGAAAATATGGGTACATGCACCTCATATTTATACTACTACTTGGACTATTCTAGAATTTTAAATAAAATATTACAATGAGCAAAACCCTAGTTACTGATTTCCGGATATGCCCTTGAATTTGACTGAAAATTGGGTCAAATTGAACCCATGTGATTGACAGCTCTCTCCTTTTGATCTTGGACGTTTATTTGAACATTGGGGAGCACGAAATGCGCCTTGGAGCGTTGATTTGCTGGAGATTCATTTTTTGCTATTTTTAGTGCAGCAGGGGAGGGACGAGGGGCCCATTTGGGTGAGTGGGAAATTGATGTAAGTGGTGGGTTTTGTTTAGGCAATGGTTAATTGCTAATCTGGATAAAATGGGGGAAAGTTATCAAGATTTAAGGAAAAACCCAAATCAGAGTTTATGTGTTCTTGGGGGTTTTAATCCGTTTTTTGGTTAATTAGATTTTAAAAAGTTGTTTTAGAGGGAAATTAAAAGAGGGGTTTGACTCTGTTTGACCAGGTTTATTAATAAACCTGGGTTGTGGGCTTTGGACGGGTTGGGTCGGGTAAAGGGTATGGTAAATGGGTGGGTTGAGTGAGGTGTCAGTTTATGAGTGGATGAATAAATTTGGTTGTCTGGGCAGTTTTGGCCCTTGTACTCTTTTCTTTTGTTCACTTTGTTTTAAACAGCAATATACTCCTTTTCCTTTGAAAACAAGTTTGGGCAGTTGACATTTTTGGCACAAAATGTTTTATAACTTGTATCAAGGACTTCAAATGTAATTTCTTCAATTTCCAAGGGCTAAACTTGTACAATCTTCATTCCTCAAGGATCATTCTTGCATAACTTGATTTCTACAAGGACCAATCTTGATAAATCTTCAAAAATTGAGGGACTAAAGTTGCCAATCTTCAATTCTTCAAGGTCATTTTTGGAAAATCCATTCTTGGGCCCGGTTCATTGTGCGGCTTCATTTCCCGTATTCGTTTTTGAATGATTCTTGTGATCTTTTTGTCATTTCCTCAATATCCGTACCTAAAATACACAAGCAACAAACACGAGCATATATTTGGCAGTTTTAATGATATTTTATGCATTTTAAGCCCGATTTGGACGATGAGACTATGTATAAAAGCAGTCTCATCAAGTGGCTTTCTAATCCGGTCATGGTCAAGAAGCATGACGGAAGCTGGCGCATGTGTGTGGACTTCACAGACTTAAACAAATCTTGACCACAAGATTGCTATCCGTTACCAGAGATTGATTGGAAGGTGAAATCCTTATGTGGGTACTCTTTTAAATGTTTCTTGGATGCATATAAAGGATACCATCATATCCAAATGGCGGAGGAAGACGAGGAGAAAACGACGTTCCATACCAGTCAGGGCGTATATTGTTACACTAAAATGTCGTTCGGACTCAAGAACGCTGGAGCCACATATCAACGACTTTTTGATAAAGCCTTCGACTCGCAGATAGTCCGTAACCTTGAAGTCTACGTTGACGACTTGGTTACCAAAATCCATACGGAGGACGAACTCCTCCGCGATGTCCAAGAGACATTCGACACTTTGAGAAAAATCAACATGAAACTGAGCCAAAAATGCACGTTTGGAGCAACCGAAGGAATGTTCCTTGGGTACATGATTAATCCAAACGGCATCAAGCCCTGTCCGGAGAAGACGAACGCCGTGATACAGCTCCCATACCCTCGGACACTCAAAGAGGTGCAGTCACTTAATGGAAAGCTGACCGATCTCAATAGGTTCCTATCAGAGTCAGCGGGAAAATCACTTCATTTATTTAAAACACTCAAGAAGTGCTTAAAGAAAGGAGACTTTAGCTGGACGAGAGAGGCAGAGGAAGCATTTCGGCAGCTCAAGCAACACCTCGCGACTCTCCCCATGTTGGTCGCCCCGCGACCTAAGGAGGAACTAATCATGTACTTATCCGCTACATATGGAGCAATAAGCGCAGTTCTCATGACTGATCGAGATTCGGTCCAGACTCCGGTCTATTTCACAAGCAGAGCGCTACAAGGTCCAGAGCTGAATTACTCACCAATGGAGAAATTGGTCTTATCGTTGGTTCATGCCGCAAAAAGGTTATGCCGGTACTTCCAGGCGCACGCAATAGTGGTAGTCATGGACCAACCGATAAAACAGGTGATCTCCAAACCAGACGTAGAAGGAAGACTACAGAAGTGGAGCGTCCTGCTGGGGAACACAGCATCTCCTACAGACCAAGGACAACCATCAAAGGCAAAATTTTGGCAGATTTCATAATTGAGAAGCCCGAGGAGGACGAGCCAATGGTGCAAAAGGAAGATATCCCATCAGAACCATGGGTTTTGTTCACGAATGGATCTTCTTGCACGGACAGATCGGGGTCTGGCCTCATACTTACAATTCCGAAAGGAATGAAATTCACCTACGCCTTGCGCTTTGAGTTCACAGCCACGAATAATGAGGTAGAATATGAAGCATTGGTTGCGGGTGTAAAAATCGCCGCTAGGATGGGAGTCCGCAACCTTGAAGCCTACATGGACTCACGGCTTGTCGCGAATCACATCCTAGGGGGTACAAAGCTAAGGAGGAAACCATGATCCAATATCTGGAGAAAGTCAAGTCACTCATCGCCAGTTTTGGTAAGTTTTCTATCAAGCAGGTACCAAGAGGCGAGAACAAGAAGGCGGATGCCCTTAGCAGGATCGCGTCTATAAGTTTTGCCCATCTATCCAAACAGGTGTTGGTTGAAATACTTAAGGAGAAGTCCATTACAGGAGGGGAGATAGCAAGCATAGTTGATGAAGAAGGGACTACATGGATGACCCCGATCATAAACTATCTAACTGATGAAACCCTTCCTGAGGACGAAACTGAGGCGCGGCGCGTCAAAAGGAAGTCACAACACTTCGAACTCCGAGATGGTTTCCTATATAAGCGTTCCTTCCTACAGTCGTGGTTGCGATGTGTCAGGCCACGCCAAGCTAATTATGTGATTAGTGAAATACATGAAGGGTCGTGCGACATGCACGCAGGCCCCAGATCAGTAGTAGCATGAGCTCTACGCACAGGATACTATTGGCCAACTATGCATCGGGACGCACGAGACATGATTCTTAAATGCAATGATTGCCAAGTACACAGGCCAATGCCGAGACATCCAGAACAAGAACTAACACCCATCACATCCCCATGGCCATTCTACAAGTGGGGAATTGAAATCGCAAGCCCTTTTCCTGTTGCTGTCGGGGGCGTTAAGTTCTTGATCGTAGCTATGGACTACTTCACTCGCTGGATAGAAGCTAAGGCGGTCAAAACGATCACGGGCAAACATGTAAAAAAATTTGTTTGGGAAAATATTGTATGCCGTTTTGGTTTGCCAGGAGAGATCATTTCTGATAACGAAAACAGTCTGCGGACAATCCGTTCAAATATTGGTGTGCGGAGTTGAACATTAGACGGTGCTTCGCATCAGTTAAACACCCACAGACTAATGGTCTAGTGGAGCGGGCGAATAGAAGCCTAGGTGAAGGAATCAAGGCGCGCTTAAATGAAAGAAGCGCCAAACGGGTGGACGAGCTGCCACATGTCCTATGGGCACATAGGACAATGATCAAAACAGCCAATGGGGACACTCTATTTGCGCTAGCCTATGGAACCGAGGCTGTTATCCCAGCAGAAATTGGGATGCCAACAATCCGCACGGCGGAAGTTAACGTCGTCACAAACGATGAGCAGCTCCGGATCAATCTAGACTTGTTAGAAGAGAAACGAAAGATAGCAGCCATCAATGAGGCTAAGTCTAAGGCACGTATGAAAGCTTATTACGACTCCAAGGTCAAGGGTGTTTCCTTTCGACCAGGGGATTTTGTCTATCGGGCTAACGAGGCAAGTCGCGCAGAGAGCACGATGAAACTTGGTCCAAAGTGGGAAGGGTCGTATGAAGTCACGGAAGCTTTGGGGCTAGGCGTGTACAAGTTGCGTGATATGGATGGCCGTGACTTGGATCGTACATGGAATATTTGCAACCTTAAAAGATGCTACCTCTGAAAGGCTACGACCTCCGCATGGACTGTACGCTATAGTCAGCTTCAATAAAGATCCATGTATTTTTGCTTTCATGGTTTCTAGGTTCTATTTGTCTTAGGATTTCTATTTGTCTTAAGATTTTTTATTTCTGTCAACAAAATCGTAATCGTTCTAATAAGATGTCGTGGTGCCTAGCTAGCTCCACGGTTTGTTCTTGTGCAAAAATAGTGTCTTGCGTCCTTAGAATTATTTATTGTGTGGTATTATATTTTCGTACAAATTCTAAGTGTCAAAACATGGAATTAAAATTTAAAGCCGTGGACAACCACGGACGAATATAACAAATGTTTACAACAGATAAACTAAATAGAAGGCAGAAACTCCCCTAATACTCTTTTACCTTTGGCTATCAAGGCACGAAGGGCTTCACCACGAGCCTCCTTTCCGCTATACGCCCTATCTAGGTTGGCCTCCAACGCCTCAGCCAGTGGCTTCTCACCCTTCACGACCTTTAAACTTGCATCATATATTAGAAGAGTGAGCTGGGTTGGGTTTTGTGTAAGCTTCGCCATGATATCCTCATTGGAGGCATCTTTCATAGCTTCGAGGTCAGCCAAGAAGGGGCACTCCATATCCCCCAGGGCGGCCATGGACGCAGTCATCTTTTCCTCCGCCCCAGGGTTATGGTAGGCATGCTTAGTGATGTCTTCACTCTTGCTTATTAATTCCACAGCCTTGGTCAACCCTTCATGCCTGCCGCGGTCAATGCCATCTAACATGACATCAGCAAAAGCCTGCACGAACTGCGGTGCCTCCATCACTCTTGTCACGGCCAGACGCGTCCCTTGGCCCACCATCCACCTACGACCAGTGTTATCCTCAAAATATTGAGCCAAACAATAATGCTCGGTCTTATGTATCATATATTAGAACGTTGTAATAGGTAGTAGATTAGTCGTGTATTACGGGCTTAACTTTAAGCTAAGGTTCATTCATAAGTAACCAAAGCCCAAAAGGAAAGCCTGGCCCATTATCATATAGCCCATCATGCCACATGTAGGCAAGGCTATATAAACCTCTCATTGCATGTAAGGAGAGGTTGGTTGTCCCACTTTTCTATTCTCCTAATCTAATATTCACCAAGTTTCTCAAACACTTCTCTATACTTTCTCTCACTACTTTCTCTCTCTAGAATTCATCTTTTATCTACCTTTCTTTCTTGTTTGATCATCACAAATATAGGACAACAATTGGTATCAATCGCCATGGGGTAGTTTTGTGATTGATTGTTGTTATATCATTTGGTTTGTATGATTTAATCTATACATCATCTCGAATTCAAATCTTTTTGTGTTTTTCGTGCTCTACATCTTGATTTACATCTCCTACATAGTTGTGGTAGGGATTTGATTGCTTTTGGTTGGTTAAAATCACGGATTCTTGTCAAAAAATCTCACTTTTTTACCAAAGTTTCGGAAAAGTACAAGCATTCCGACAAAATTCCATCAGAAAAGGGTTTCATATTCCGACAGTTATTCCGACGCGATCCTGACAACCAATGGCATAGCAGAGCATGGATACCTTCCGGAAAGACTGCATTACCGGCTGGCGACGCTTGGCCCAACATTGGATTTGTTTGAAAACAATACAAGATTCCATCAGAAAAGGGTTTTAACATTCCGACGGTTATTACGATCATGTATTCCGACAGCATTCCGACGCTTATTTCGACAGATTATTCCGACAAGTTATATTCTGACATATTATATTCCGATAGTACATTCCGACAGCATTCCGATAGAACATTCCGATGCACATTTCGATAGTATATTCCGATGGATATTTTGTTCGAGTACTTTTTAGACTTAGCCAATATCTAGACTAGTCCCGGAACATACTTTTTGGCGGGAAAACCCAAGTAATTTTTTTTCCTAGACTATTTTTAGGACATTTAAGCTTCAATTTTAAATTTTGGCGAAGAGAAAAAATTTTCAACCCAAAATTCAAATTCTTGGACCAAAATTCAAATTTTTAGGCCAAATTTCAAATTTTTTAGGTTTTATTTTTTGTTAAAATTTTCATTTTTCGAAATTTTTCCCTACTAGTTATTGGCTATTTCAAACTTGAATTCAAAATTTGGTAATTCAAAATTTTTCGGTTTACCGTTTTTGTCGGACTGAGGAATTTATAGTCGGACTGAGAAAAAACCGGAATTTTCGGAATTTCAACAACAACACAATCACACCATATCTACTTAAGATCCGAAGTCACTTCATCAATTGTGACACCATCATCATCATGGAAAAAAGCACTAAGTGTTCAGAAGTGAGAACTCTCGAGATGGAACGATTACAACAACGGACAGGTATCATGAAAGAAAGTTCAATGAACGGTATTAAAGGACTTCGGTCAACTTTTGAGTCGATATCAAGAGTTTTACGAGTCTTAGGTGAATCCACTACCACTTTCACAAGAACATTCACCCAAGCCATGGATAAACTTGCCACACAGCTTGTCAAACAAAGACTCATTGGTAGTGAATGCCGGACCACTTTAACTGAACTCAAGACAATATTTGCAGTACAATTTAACTCTGAATTCATCGAGTCTCCGAGTACAAAGGAGTGCTTCAAGAGGAATAATGGATTGGATGCTCTCTCCTACAGAGATTTGATCACCCAGAACATCGAATTCATTGCAACCTATGTCAACAAAACAATAATTCACGAACAAGAGATAGAAAGACGGTTCAAAGCAAGTGGTGGTACAGTATCGGGTCATGAGAATGAAAGTTGCACATCACGGAACACAAAGCATACCATACATGGTATAGAAAGCAGCAGCACGGGCACACAAGGCATCAGTCCTGAGACTGTCATCAGCAATACACCTTCCTATGATAATGGTCCTGTTTACGATTTTGAACCATTGGAAGAGGTACACAATGATGACTATAATGTGTTTGCCAATGCTAATACGCATGAGCATAGTGATCCTATAACAACCCTTATTTACACATGTATGACGGAAAAGGTTGATAGCAATACCACACCCGATTCATCAGACATGTGCAATAATGAGTTTGAGGATGATCAACATGCAAATGAGTATGATGATGAGGAGCGTGTCGCGCTTGCTAATTTAATTTCTAGTTTACAAAAAGATGTCAATGAAACTAAAAAGAGTCAAAAGCAATTAAATAAGGTAAACGCTACGCTCACTCAAAATTTTGAAGAATGCAAAACTGCTCTAATTAAGTCTAATGAGACCCTTGATAGTCATAGAGCTAAGCTTCTTCAAAAGACCAAAGAGCTTAAGGGGTACAAGGGTAGTGCGTTAAAAAATCAAAAGGACGATCTTGAAAAGAAATACAACGAAACTCTTGAGTTATTAACCAAAGAGAAACGTCAATTTAATGTTTTATTAATGGATGAACGTCAAAAAACGTACCTTGCTACCCCCAAAGTTAACGAACTTGAACAAAGGCTTTCTATAACCACTACCGATTCTGCTAAAATTCTTGAGGTAAAGAAACAAGAGGTTGAAACGTTAAAACAAGATTTCAAAAGTCGACATGAAAAAGATACTAAAAAAAATAACGGAACTAGAAAAACAAGTCGAATTTTTGAAGAAAGTTGTTTATAAAACACATGACTCTATTCAAACCGTTAGATTTATAGCACCTCCGTCAATGTTTAAGGGTCAAGCTAGCTTTGAAAGTCCTGATTACCTTGCCCAAGCTCAAGCTGCGAACCCTCGCCTTTATATGGATGAGTCCTAATGGACCGATCCTGAATATCCTCTTGGTTATGATGAGACATCCGTTTGGGAAGAGGATGGTAGATCACCCGTCAATAAAGAGTTTGTGAAACCATACAATTATGCTTATGAGAATAGTCTATATGGTATTTTCACTACACAAAAATAGAAGTCTCGTGAGGAATTGTTTTTAGAATGCAAACAAAGAAGAATTCATTGGAAGATAGCTTTTGCAACTAAGAAAACAAACGTTTCTAAGTTCATCAACTACTTGCCTCTTGATGCTTCTAAAAGCAAGAGTAGGCAGACATTTGGGTTTCTTCAACATTACATTGATAATATTAAATCCATTGTTGACAATGAATGGAAACAACGAGAAAATGACGAGTGGAAAAAACCAATTCCTCAAGATATAATTGTGCTTATCAAACAAATCTTAATACCGAACACGACCACATTAAAAGAAAATATTCTTGAATTTGAAAGATTAATTCGGTCTGAAATGTTTGATGATTTAAAATACGTCGAGTCTCTTAAAAAAGAAATTGATGAACTTCAGATGGACAAATCAGAGTTCTCGAACGAATATGATCTCCTCTTAGAAGAATGTCTCTCCAAAGATATTTTGTGTGTTACTCTTCAATCTTGTGCTGATATCGATGAATATTCCGATATTGCATGCAAATATCTTGATAAAATCAAAGAATGTGAGCGTCTTGAACTTGAGCTTTCGAAACGTAAAAAAAATGTTGATAAAAAGGCTTTTGAGTTACTTCAACGCAAAACTTATTTCCTTCAAAAACATTGTCATTCTCTTGAACTTGCTTTGCAAAAAGACGTTGGTAGTTTTCCACATGATAATAACTTGCAAGGAAAAATTTCCAAAACGTTTCGATAAATGAAGGAACAGAGTTTGGAAATTAAAGGGTTGAAAGCTCAGTTACAAGACAGGAAAATAGCGATAGCAGAGTTGAAGAAACTCGTTGCTAAGATGGGTGGGAAAATTGTGGAACCTAGTGTTAAGAAACCTGTTATTCGACAACCCAATGCCTACAAGGATCCAAAGCCATCTATCTTAGGAAAACCGACTCCTTTCTCCAATTCTTCTCATGTAAAATCTAGGTTACCCCCTAAGACCGATGTGCAACCAAGTGATCCAAAACCATCTATATCACCCTATGTTCCTCCATTTAGAAAGCACACTGTTGCTAAACCCAACCATGTTAATTCACCTAGCACTTCTAGGACTCCTCCAAAACGTGTGACTTTCGCGTTCACAAAGGAATCTGTAAGTTCAAATTACCTCGTTCATACCAACAACCTAGAGGATGCTAAACAAAAAGGGAAGATTCAGAAAGACAAACCCGTGTATTCAAAACCGAGTTCACCAAATCCCGCTAGAGTTCAACACACTCCTAATGGTAGTCAACCAAAACCTAGGATCCCTTACCAGCAATCTAGGAATTGGAAACCATCCATGAATAGTCATGATTCGAACACTACGCCTGAACGATTTGGAAAACCCAGGAATACAAGGACTTTCGTGAATCCCAAATTCCCTGCATGTCCCACTTGAAAAGAGGGCATTCACAATAGAAATCATGACCATTGCATTTTGCAATACCTCTATAAGGTCAAATCTCGTTCTTTAGAACGGAGATCGAATACACCATCCCATAAGACAACAAGGAGATACAAACCCGTCGCAAAGAAAAGCAACCACACCAAATCTGAAACATGGATTCAAACAGGACATAGTTTCTCTCCAAAGAAGTCTTCCGTTGTGCAAGAGAAAACTACTCCTAAATCTAGCCTTCAGTGGAAACCAACGGGCCGGATCTTCAAGGAAGTTGGTCTTAAGTGGATTCCCATAGAGAAGAGTGTTGAAACCAGCTCCAGCACTAATGTGGGTGTTCTGAATATAGACAATATATTTGTTACTCCTAACACTAGTATTTCTGCAAACTCTTCTTCTGTCATTGCAGGTACAACAACGGATTCTAAACCCACTTCTCCTTCTTCAAAGGGTTCCAATTATGTACATTCGATGTCACCTTCTTCTGCTGTACAAATGTCTATTTTGGATTATTTTTGAAAAACTTGAGAAAAATACAAAAATAAAATAAAACGTAAATATCCATAGAAAAACCAAATAAAAAATGGAAAAACCATTCAAAATACCAAAAATATTCTTCTCGACATGTCTTTCAATATCGATAATATGTACGTACCTAGAAATTTCGCTCAATAACGACACGGGTGTGTACATAAAGCTCGAATGAAAGTTGTAAATATTTTTCAAAACATGTCATTTCAATGATTTACAATTACTTCAGATTGTGACTCGTGCCTCAAAGAAAGGAAAGTTGATCATGGTTGATAACTTATCCTCAACAACGAGAAAATTAAAATTCTCAGTCATGAGCTTTCATTAAAAACATTCCATGTTTTTAAGCTCATGTAAACGACTTATAGTTAAATGTCAGACTGTAACTCGACCTTCAAATAAAGGAAAGTGTATCTTTAAAGATAAATTATCCTAACAAACGGGTAGAGCAATCTATCTTGGGTTGAGCTTGTTACAAAACATTCAACGTTTTGAGCTTAACACAATGGCTTGTAATTATCACTTTCAGATTGCAACCTGGATCTATATTCACGGGGGAGTGTACGCTTTAGTACCCTTACACTCAACAAAAGAAGAGAAATCTTCTTACACTTGAGTGGATTCGTCAAGACATTCAAAGTCTATGAACTCAAGTTTATGCATTAGAAAAACCTCTTCACCAGAAAGAAATAGGATTTTTCAAAAAGCGTAGAACACAATTTTTTCAAGAATTTCTCAATGATTATTCAAAATCTTTCAAAAATTGTGTGTTCAACAACTCCCATCCTCAAAAAGCGAAATGTGGATCATATCCTCACAATGACAATTAAATTGGATCAATTTTTGAGGGGGAGCATCTCAACTTCATGCAAAGATTGACACATCTTTCTCCCGAAGATTTTCAAGACTATTTTTTTAAAATATATTTTAATCAAATTTGGTATCTCTAATATCAAAAGATTTTATATATTAGAGATAGGGGAGAAAATGTGATTAAAATGTGATCTTATATAAGATTCAAGAACTTTAACTCTTACCTACATGTGCGAAACACTTTCAATCATCGATGCACTTGTGAAGGGGGAGCATTTCTGAAACGACAAAACTATCAAGGTGTTAAATGTTTTTCAAACATCTTGTTAGACATTTGAAGTGGTTGTCATGGTTACGTTCAAATACCAACATCTTTAATTCACGACATTATTGGTGTCAAAAGGGTGGTTAGGTTTAAGTCCTATGATCCAACCAGAACCGGAGGGATCTTCCCAAGGACAATCCAATAGATTATTAGAAGTCCTTAGGAAAGATGGATTAGAATGTGATCGTAGCTGAATGCCGACTAAGTACTGATGCTAGCACTGGAACAATCACAACAAGGTTCTAGTAATGATGTCTTGGTAAGCATTGAAGGGGTTAAAGAATGAAAAAGAAATGTAAGGATAAAGGGTGTAAAAAAAGAAGCCCTCCATACAACTTAGGCAGAAACAAGGTCAACACATCATGAAGACAACTCATCATGGACCTAGTGATGTATGCACAACCCTTTCCTAGTAACAAGTGTGAAAACACTTATCCTTTTACCACTTAATTATAATAATAACCAAGCCAAAACGTGTATTTTATGTCGTAAATGTCGGAATTATGCGTGGTTTGTGTTTTTGTTGTGATTTAGGATCAAAATGTGAAAAGGGATGAAAACATGGTCTTTCACGGGCTTTTATCGAAGAAAAGGACAAAAGACGAAGTCAAAAGATCAAGAATGCAAAAAGAACGGAAGTCCAAGGCCTATTCTGAAGATTTATCGAAGAAAAAGTCTAAAGACGGAATTTAAATAAAGCCGAAGAACTCAAGTCTAATTAATGAAGAAATTACAAGATGAGTTTAAATAATCCCGAGACAAAGTTGAAGAAAGTCGAAGAATTTAGAAGACGAGAAAGAAAGAAAGAAAGAAAGAAGGAAGCTTCCAACACATGCTTAACCTCCCTAATCTCCTATAAATACCCTCCTAATATCACATTAGGAGTTGTTGGCTAACTTGACAAACTAGTCTTCCACCATTTTCATGCACTTTAATTTCATGTCATTTACTTAATTGTCAATTTAATTACCTTGTTTTGCACCTTAAATTTCTTGCCTTTAATTCCAAGTAAGTCTTTTAATTTTGTTATTGAATCTTTTCTTTTAATCAAGTTCTTATTTTTAATCTCTCATTCTACCTTTCTTGCTTTGCTTAATCTTTATGTTTATGTGCTTATTATTTTGCTTATTTGATTAAAAAGTTTTCCTCTTTATTCTTATCTAGGCTTTTATACGATTTAAGCTTTAAGCTTGACATACTTATTGGCTTATTTTGTATTTAGCTTATTAGTTTTAAAGTTTTCTTAAAAGTTTTATCTTTTTAAAGTTTATTTTATAAAGTTTGCTTATTTTGTGCTTCTAAAAGTCTTTAAATTTTAGCTTATTAGATTTTTCTTATACGTGTTTTGATTAGGTTTTTAGTAGAGTGCTTATTTGGTTCATAGCTTATTTGATTTTGCTTATTTCGTGTTTTTATTTTACTGTATTCCGATCACACCAATCGGAAAAGGGTTTCTAACATTCCGATCAGTAGATCGGAAAAGGGTTTGTGATTCCTTTTAGGATCCCGATTTGACATTCCGATCAGGGGTGTTTGTTTGGTATTCCGATTAGGCTTTTGGTGACAGCATTCCGACAAGGATTCCGATCAACATTCCGATTAGGGATTCCAATAGGTTTGATTTTGGATATTCCGATTTGGGATTCCGATCACATTCCGACGGGGGACACATTCCGATCTCGATTCCGATAAGGGAGGTAAGCGTACATTTCGATCGGGATTCCGATTAGGTGTATTCAGACGGTAGGTTTTTTTAATATTTTGTCTTGTTAAATTTTCTAGTAATTTTTAGTTTAATTTTTAAAGCTTTTATTTTTATTAAATTGTCAATTTTACTTTCATTTTAATTAACTTGTCAAATTTACTTTTCGTCGCGCTTTAATTTTACGTCATTTAATTACCCGTCATTTAATTTTAAAATCTTAATTTTGCACCATTTACGTTTGATTAGTTTTAGTTTTAATTACCGCCATTTATTTTTAAAGTTTTGCAATTTATTTTACAACAACCAAAAATATTTTTTTCACCAAAAGACGATTGAGTCGCACTTAAACTGGTAGTCAATTCGAAAAGATCGGACGATAACTTTTAACCCTAGCAAAATCATAGTTATTAAATGGCGCCGCTGCCGGCTCTTTTCGTAAAGATTAACGGTTTTCTGCGAGAGACACGTTGAATTTTGGGATCCGTTCATTCGTGAACGTTATTTTTCTTGCTCAAAAATTTTCAAAAATCCATAAAAATTAAAATTTGTTAAAAATCCATAAAAATTAAAATTTTCAAAAATCCAAAAAGATTTTTATTTTTATTTTTACACGTACATATATATTCTTTATTTCTTTGGTATCTTTTTCTTTTGCTTTTGCAGGTGTATGCGTACTAGATCTTCAACTTATTCTGAGCCCGAGACTCGCGAAGATTTAGATATGGCTGGTGTGAACAACAACAATAACCCACCGCACCTCAACAATAATAATAACAACAATGTTCCCTCACCTGATCTTAAAACGATGGAGGAACTTTGTCAACCAACGATTAATGGACGAGGACCGATTACGCCGATGCAAATCACGGCTCCCGAGTTTTCGTTGAAGCATCACATGATCCAACAAGTCCAAAATACTTGTCCATTTCGCGGATTGCTGGATGATGATGCCAACAAACACCTCGACAAGTTCATTACCGTTACTCAAAGCATGAAGTTGCCCGGTGTTACTATGGATTTTCTTCGCCTTCACCTATTTCCACACACCTTATCCCACCATGCCGAAAAATGGTTTGATCGTCTTCCGAAGAATTCAATTCATACTTGGGATGAGATGACTCAACGATTTTTGCCGCGCTACTTTCCACCATCCATGGTCACGAGCCTTCGAAATCAAATTAGTGGATTTACACAAGAACCTGATGAATAACTTTTTGATGCTTGGGAACGACGTAATGTTTTGATCGATCGATGTCCAAACCATAACATGCTCCCTGTTACCTTAATTGATACTTTCTACAATGGTTTAACTTTTCGTGATCGTGATACGATTAATGCAGCCGCCGGTGGCACATTTATGAAAAGAAGACCCGAGGAGTGTAGAGAGCTTATCGAGAACATGACTACTCATCACAAAAATTGGGATTCATCCGCATCTTCAAGATCAAATCCGAGAGTCAATGTTTCTTCTACTTCTTTAAACCCTGATATCACCAAATTGACCCGCGCAATGGTCGAAATGAGCAAAAACATGCAACTTTTGGCTACAAATCAACAACAACAAGTTAAAGCTGTAGCACTTTCTTATGAGACTTGCGTCGGTCCTCATTCATACACTGATTGTCCTTCTACTCATGACAATCCGAAAAACGTGTATGCGGTTTATGGTAACTACTCAACGGAAAATTACCAAGCCCGACCTCAAGGTGATCGTAACTTGCTAACTTACCGTTCTAACAACTTTCTTTCACCCGGTTAATCTCCTCAAAACCACAACCCCAACAACTACAATAGAAGCAACCCAAACCCACCTCGAGCTTCTAACCCTTATCACCCACCCGCTCAACAAGCCCCACCCATTAATCAAGATGTTGAAGCTTTCATGAAGACCCAAGGAGAGCAAATCAAGAATCTACAAAGCCAAATCATCAACTTGAAAGGAGATATCACTAAGCAAGGTAATGATATTCGATCCGAGCTTTGACATGATATACAAACCTCTTTTAGCAATCAAACAAATGATTTGAAGAATATGCTGGCTAGTTTCTTACCAACTCCTCAACCCTCTACTTCGGGCTCTCTTCCTTCAAATACCGTCACCAACCTAAGAGCGAATGTGAGTGCAATTACTACACGCAGTGGAGCAACCTTAGTAGGACCATCTACCCCTCCTCCAGTTACACCATCTACCCCTCCTCCAGTTACTCCATCTACACCTCCTCCACCACCATTTATCCCTCCTACTCCCACGCCTAGTATTAGTTATCCATTACCGTCTCCACCTCTTACTGAAGTACCCAAGAAGAACCCTTCACCAACCCCACCTTCCACCTATAAACCAAACATCCCTTATCCTTCTCGGTTAGACAAGAGCAAATTGCTTACTAAAGAGGATGCTCAAATCACTTCTTTTATGAAGATGATCTCTCAAATGAATTTCAACATTAGCCTTGTTGAAGCACTTGTCCAAATGCCAAAATTTGTCAAAGCATTCAAGGAATTGCTTAACAAGAAGGAAAAGATGGCTGAGTTTGTCAACACACGCTTAAATGAAAAATGTTCTGCAGTCATTCTTAAAGAACTTCCAGAGAAACTTGGAGATCCCGGTCGTTTTGTGTTGCCTTGCATCTTCAACAAAACCAAATATTATACTGCATTAGCCGATCTCGGGGCAAGTATAAATTTGATGCCTTTAAGTGTTTGGAAAAAGTTATCATTACCCGATCTTACTCCAAGAAAGATGACTCTTGAGCTAGCAAATCGCACTCTCGCTTACCCTGTTGGTATTGCCGAAGATGTGTTCATTAAAGTTGGCACCTTCACTTTTCCGGTCGACTTTGTTGTTGTTTATTATGCAAGGGACCCTCGTATTCCATTAATACTTGGTCGGCCATTCTTGAGAACCGGAAAAGCTTTAGTCGATGTTGCCGAAGGTGAGTTAATTTTAAGAGGTCAGAAATGAAGCACAAGTATTTAAAATGGGGAAGATCACAACCAAACCCAATGGAAGAGAATCAGTGAATATGATTAATGTACTTGATGATTTTGTCGTCTACAACAATCCTCTTTTCGATTCTTGCTATGATAATCCACTGTTCCAAGATGATGTGGATGATTCTCTCTTCAATTTAGATCCCCCTCCAATTCATGAGTCTCCTCCAATTTATGATGACTATGATGATGATTCTAGTTCTGATATGGATGATTCTGATGATTTTTCTTCTGAGTATAAAGACATGCCAACATATGATGATTTTGAGGATGTCGATACTCTGTTGAGTGATTCTTCACGTGATGACCTTGCACCTACATTTGACGAAGATCCTCCGTCAACAACACTTGATCCTACTTTGGATGACTACTCATTTGAGGAAGATTTTGCTAATTTTCTCAACACTTACTTCCCAAATGAGAGTGATTCTCCTCCTTTGGACTTTGATGATTATGGTCTTTATCCTCCTTTGGATATGAAGAAACCCGTTTCAAAGGAGAAGAAGCCGACCGACACCGATATCCAAAGTACCCATGTCTTGACGCCTCTCTATCCTCCTTCTGAGGATGAGATTGTGAGATTTATGAGCGGATCCTCTTCAAATTATACTGAGCCTGAGTGTTATTTCCCCCTAAAGGAAAAGGTGTTCGATCCCGGTATTGCACTTTTCAAGCCATCTCAGTATCCATCTGATGAAATAAAAGGAAAGATTTTTGGAAACAATGGAGATATGCTTGCACCTCATTACCCTTGCTACCACCATGCTCCATCTTTGCTTAAGGGAACCTTGCCTACTCTTCTTTGGCTTACCTTGTTCGCCTTAAGCTTGTGCTATTTGATGGAAGAAAACCGTGTATTTGATCCTGGTGGATGTGTTTCAAGCTTCTTATGCTAATCAAGGTCGAGTCAGGCTCACGACTCGGTTACCAAAAACAAGCGCTTCTCGGGAGGCAACCCGCAATATCTATCCTTTTCCTTTTGTTTTTATAATAAGTGTGGGGGGAGACCCTAGTATGTGTTTGTTGTTTTCTTTCTTATCATGTGCAGGGATTCGAGCTTTCAAAGATACATTCTTGATGACTTTTGACGACCCGTGATTCCGTGTACCCGTCTTCCCGGTTCTATCCTAAACTCTTTTGATTCTCTATTTTATATTTTCCAATATTAAAATAGGAATCACTTTAGTTATCTCTTCCTTAGCAAGATTTAAACAAAGTGCACAATGTCCTAAGTGTAGGGGAGTTTACTTCCACATGCTTAAACATTGAAGACAATGTTTATATTAAGTGTAGGGGGGACTTCTATCGAAGTTAAGTGGGTTTTTCCTTGTATTTGTCCTCATATTAACCGGAAAATTGATTTTTCGACATTTTTCAAATTTTTTGATCTATTTTGGCCTAGTAGTTTTACCTTTGTTATAATTATTTTCTTTCTTTGCTAGAATAAATTTTAGTAAAGTGGTTTTAATTTTCAAACGTCATGAATAGTTTTACTCAACCCGAGTTTACTTATCTAAGTTTACTCTAGCTAGTATCCTTAACGTGTTTAAGTCAAGTTTTGCTAGGCTTTTATATAGGGAACTTTAAAACGCGAAAGTCTTAACTCTTACGGGTTAAGAACAAGAACTTTTCGCAAGTTCCTATAATTGATCCTAGAAATACGTTTATCAAGGGAACTTTAAAATGCGAATTCTAAACTTGAAAGAGTCTAAGAAGTTGCAAGATCATATAGATGACTTGAAAATCCAAAACTTTGATTTAATTGGCTAAGCATCCACGAGTCTCATTCCTTGAGATTTTAAATTGTGGAGAACGAGAGATGATAGAGTCAATTATAAGTTTGGTATTCTTTCATGAATTTATGTGAGTTGATTATGATATTTTTCTCCCATCGCTTGTGAATAAATTTAATTGCAATAAATAAGGTTGTACGATTTGAAAAGTTACTTAGCTTCTAGCACAAGATCGTTTAAAATTTGCTCGGTATTAATTAGAGTTCATAGCCAAAGCATAACTTATTGAAGCGGGATGCGAAGATTGGCGAGTCCGAAAAGGTCCTAACAAGACATGAGGGCTACATTTTGTTGCTAAAGATCCCAAGTGATGTGAAGAATCATTTATCAAAAATCAATATGAAGGATCGAGACACACGACGAAAGCAAATACTCCCCTAAAGATCATGGATAAGTCTATCCGAAAAGACCCTAGCAATGTATGAGGATAAATATATCCAGGTCCTAAAAGGAGGCGGATCGTTGTATATCAAAGTCCCAAATAAAGATTGGAGAAAAATGAAGAAGTCGTGGTCCAAGTATGAAGAATCTCTCAAAACTTCAAGTGAAGAAATTCCTAATATGAAGAGAAGACCATTATTTCATGAACGTCTATCAAGATTTGAAGTATGAAGTCACTGCCAAATATCGGTCCGAGAATGGTCTCAAGTCGTGAAGCGAGTTATGCCAAGATATGAACTTTATGAGGTCCCGAGAAGTAGTTTTAAAAGATTTTGTCCTTTAGCTAACTATTGATAAAATCGTCCTACTTTATTTTCAGCCTAAATAACTATCGAAATAAGTCAACAATGCATCTTCGTGATCATTCAAGACAACAATAAAATATAAGAGATACACCTAAGAATAAGGGAGTCTAAGTGAATAATTGGCCCACATGAATTTGTGTTAGTTTGCTAACTTATAATAACAATGATCTAGTTTTTAAGCTTGGTATGGGGAACGTGAAACTTGAGGATGATAATCATTCATGACATTCCAAAACCCTCAGGTATGTTTTTTTTTATCGTTTTACTTGTTTTCTTCCTTTGAATAGTTTGTCTCTTTAATAAAGGACATTGTGGATTGATAATGATGAAAAATGTAAAACTTGCTTTGTAACTAATGCATTGCATGAGGACATTGCAATGGTCAAGTGTAGGGGATTTAATAAGTGTGAAAACACGTATCCTTTTACCACTTAATTATAATAATAACCAAGCCAAAACGTGTATTTTATGTCGTAAATGTCAGAATTATGCGTGGTTTGTGTTTTGGTTGCGATGTAGGATCAAAATGTGAAAAGGGGAGAAAACACGGTCTTTCACGGGCTTTTATCGAAGAAAAAGTCAAAAGACGAAGTCAAAAGATCAAGAGTGCAAAAAGAACGGAAGTCCAAGGCCTATTCTGAAGATTTATCGAAGAAAAAGTCTAAAGACGGAAGTTAAATAAAGCCGAAGAACTCAAGTCTAATTAATGAAGAAATTACAAGACGAGTTTAAATAATCCCGAGACAAAGTCGAAGAAAGTCAAAGAATTTAGAAGACGAGAAAGAAAGAAAGAAAGAAGGAAGCTTCCAACACATGCTTAACCTCCCTAATCTCCTATAAACACCCTCCTAATATCACATTAGGAGTTGTTGGTTAACTTGACAAACTAGTCTTCCACCATTTTCATTTTCATGCACTTTAATTTCATGTGATTTACTTAATTGTCAATTTAATTACCTTGTTTTGCACCTTAAATTTCTTACCTTTAATTCCAAGTAAGTCTTTTAATTTTGTTATTGAATCTTTTCTTTTAATCAAGTTCTTATTTTTAATCTCTCATTCTACCTTTCTTGCTTTGCTTAATCTTTATGTTTATGTGCTTATTACTTTGCTTATTTGGTTAAAAAGTTTACCTTTTTATTCTTATCTAGGCTTTTAAACGATTTAAGCTTTAAGCTTGACATACTTATTGGCTTATTTTGTATTTAGCTTATTAGTTTTAAAGTTTTCTTAAAAGTTTTATCTTTTTAAAGTTTATTTTATAAAGTTTGCTTATTTTGTGTTTTTAAAAGTCTTTAAATTTTAGCTTATTAGATTTTTCTTATATGTGTTTTGATTAGGTTTTTAGTAGAGTGCTTATTTGGTTCATAGCTTATTTGATTTTGCTTATTTCGTGTTTTTCTTTTACTGTATTCCGATCACACCAATCGGAAAAGGGTTTCTAACATTCCGATTTAGTAGATCGGAAAAGGGTTTGTGATTCCTTTTGGTATTCCGATTTGACATTCCGATCAGGGGTGTTTGTTTGGTATTCCGATTAGGCTTTTGGTGACAGCATTCCGACAAGGATTCCGATCAACATTCCGATTAAGGATTCTGATAGGTTTGATTTTGGATATTCCGATTTGGGATTCCGATCACATTCCGACGGGGGGACACATTCCGATCTCGATTCCGATAAGGGAGGTAAGCGTACATTCCGATCGGGATTCCGATGGGATTCCAATTAGGTGTATTCCGACGGTAGGTTTTGTTTAATATTTTGTCTTGTTTAATTTTCTAGTAATTTAGTTTAATTTCTAAAGCTTTTATTTTTATTAAATTGTCAATTTTACTTTCATTTTCATTAACTTGTCAAATTTACTTTTCGTCGCGCTTTAATTTTACGTCATTCAATTACCCGTTATTTAATTTTTAAAATCTTAATTTTGCACCATTTACGTTTTGATTAGTTTTAGTTTTAATTACCGCCATTTATTTTTAAAGTTTTGCAATTTATTTTACAACAACCAAAAATATTCTTTTTCACCAAAAGACGACTGAGTCGCACTTAAACTGGTAGTCAATTCGAAAAGATCGGACGATAACTTTTAACCCTAGCAAATCATAGTTATTACCTAGCTACTCAGGCTTCTCTCAAAAGAAGTTTGTTTTATTGTCACGGAGAACAACATGACTTCTATTTACTTTCTCACTCCGAGATAGTTGATATTGAATAGGTGGCATCTGCTCCAGCCTCCAACACTAAAAGTGCACAAATCGAGTCTAGAGCCAAAATATCAATCAAATCTCGTTAGGACACACGGATGAAGATCAAGAGAGTCCTATGCTATATCCTTGTGATATTGCTAGAACACTCAGAGTGATACTACTTAGTATGCACAATGATGAGTGGAAATCCTTCCAGTGTTAACATCAAACAGCACTACGGTAGGTCATATGCAAGATTCTTTATGAATTGAACATGTGTAAAACTGAAAAGCAACAGTGGTTTGATTCTGAATTGATTCAAACTCGTTTCAGGTTTCTACGCAATATCTTTATGGTCTTGCCAGAACATTCAGAGTGATATTCAATAATATTCACAATGACTAATGGAAATCCTTCTAGCGTCAACATCAAATAGCGCTACGGTAGGTGACTTGTGAGATTCTTATGAATCAAGCTTGTATCAACTGGAAAGCAACAATGGTAAGATTCTTTATGAATCACACTTGTTCCAGGAATTTGAATTGACGACATTAATCAAGCGGATATTTATCCAATTGATTCACTCTTTATGTTCGCAGTCTTGCTTTGAGACAGTCGAGTATAGAGAACGGCTAGTACAAGCGCGAAACCCTGTCAAGGAGATTTTTAACTGAATCTACCTATCGAAGGTACGATATTTAATATCGTATAACGGTCTTCACCGACCGGAGGTAAAACACTACCGATTTAGGACGAATGTCAAAGCCATTCGGTCCGTGTCTATGTTTTGTCTCGAGAAGGTGGCGTCACGGTGTACTCAGCAAAGTCAAAGATTCAAAACCACATACTCATGCCTAAAGACATATTCGACAATTAATAGTGTGAGCATGTGGATAAAGACACAAGATCGCAAGATGGCATAGACAAGTCAAGGATGATTTGAAGATCTCAAGATTAAAGACAAAGTCGAAAGACAACTACAAAGGCTCAAAGATCACAGCATGAAGAAACAAGACTACTATTACATGTTCAAGACTCATTTATGGCGAGATTAGTAATCTTTACAATTCTCCAAATGACAAAGGGTAATGACCTCTCATAAAGGGTAATGACCTCTCATTGGGGGAGATTGTTAGCCTCAAAATATTGAGCCAAACAAGAATGCTCGGTCATATGTTTATTATGTATTGTATATTAGAACGTTGTAATAGGTAGTAGATTAGTCGTATATTACAGGCTTAACTTTAAGCTAAGGTTCCTTCATAAGTAACCAAATCCCAAAAGGAAAGCCCGGCCTATTATCATATACCCCATCATCCACATGTAGGCAAGGCTATATAAACCTCTCCTTGCATGTAAGGAGAGGTTGGTTGTCTCATTTTTCTATACTCCTAATCTAATATTCACCAAGTTTCTCACAACACTTCAACACAGTCTGTGGACAGCTTGCTCAGCTCGTGCTCTACCTTGCCCAAGGCCTCGGCCGTTCGCTCCTCCATATCCGCTCGCTCCTTGCTGAACTCTTCCTTCAACGCCTCTCGCTCCTCTACGAGGGCGGAGGCTTGGTCAGCTGCGGTTTTGGTCGCGGCTTCGGCTCCGACTACCTATGAGAAGATTAAGGTTACTATGGGATGAGAAAGACAAGGGTGTTACACATAAAATTCACATAACTGTGTAAGGATACGTACCTTGCCGTTTGCTGCCTCAAGAAGAGCTTCCAACTCAGCAATGCATTCCTCACGAACATTGGCGTGGCTTGTTTGTTCTTTTATTGTGGCCTCCGCCATGACCAAATCCGCCTCCAGAGAGGTAATCGTCTTCTCATGCTTTTCCACAAGCTCCTCCCTGTGAGCCATCCTCCTATCAGTGCGGCGTACATGTGCCAGGGACTCCTCAAGCCAGCGTCGTAAGGCCGCACCAAGTGTTACCTGGTGTGTCGTTGCTACATTAAATTCCTCGAGAAGGACCAAGTGGCTGAGCTCATCCAGATCTTGCGCCAATGTGGGAGGAGTCAAGTGGTCCACAAACTCCTTACATTCAGACGCTGCTTCTAGCCTTGTTAGCTGAGACAGATTCCAGGCTGGGCGCAGGCTGGAGTCCGGGCCTTCTGGCTGGGGCTCTTCTGCATGAGTGGGAGGAGGCGATGGTGGAATCACAGAAATCATGGGGGAGGGTTCCCTTTCAACCTCCTTCTCCTACGACACGGTCGTAGGATCCACCCTGTTATTTAGCCAACACTTATAAGTTTTTGCAGTTTCATACACAACGAATATGATGGAATATAAAGAGGTACTTACGTGGAATCTATCATCGGCTCGGTGATAGTGGGAGCTACGACGCTCACGGGCGTTGCCTTCCACACATGTGTGTCTACCTGCTCCTCTGTTACGGCAGGTTGAGGAAGGGGGTTGTCTTGCGGAAATGTGGTGCTGCTCCCTTCTTAAAATTGGGGGTGATCTTCCCTCATCTTCTTGGGGGGGCACATTGAATTTCCCCGCCTCCATCTCTACTTCTTTCACCACCCTCCTGGTGGATTTGCGTTTCCTAGAAGTGGGTTTTGGCTTCCTGGAGGTCCCGGTCTCCTGCGCCACTTCCCCTTCCTCTTCATCGTCATCACCAAACATACGGTTGATGGACGGATCCATTTGCTGCTTTTTACCTTATATGGCGGTGACGTTCTCCAATAACAGCTCACCACCATCTTCATCGGTGAAGTCCAATGGTGACTTCTCTATCACCAGTCCCTGTTCATCGGATCGTGGCTCGGTTGTTTCTTCTAGTGGGATGGTCATGCCAGCGGTCGCGACAAGTAGAGGGGGCTCGCCCTCACGTAGTGGTCGGGATCCCTCCGCGCCTTGCTCGGATCTCGCTAGCGTAGCAGCCTAAATAGCTTCATCTCTGCGGACATACACATATATAAATGTTAGTATGTTTACAAGTATTATTGTCACATTTATATGAACATACATACATATATACCTACCCTGTCTACGTTTAGTCAGAAAGCACTGATATCTATCCTCCCTACCAAAATAGTTACGGCTGATCCCTACTAAGCATAAGAAATGCTCTGGTAGGTCCTTATGAAAGTCAGTACGATGGGTGTCTAACGTTTTTACATCCTGACTACTATACTCTCTGGTTGGGGGAAGATAGGCGTGTCACACTTTGTCTTTGAGAACAAAAGTCATGGGAAACACTTTCGCATCTATGAAAAAGTTGTGGTCGTACCACTTGTTGAGGGAGTCTAGGGGTTTCCTATAACACATGGGGGCGGTCGCGGATCGTTTTTTAAACGACAACCACCCATTTACCATTGAGGGACGTATAAAACCCTAAATAAACTCACGGTGGGGGCTACCTCACAAGTATGGCATGTGATCTCAAATGGGTTAATTTTGCAGGCTCCTATACAGTGGAGTTGGGATATATGAAAATCATAGTAGGTAAGGATATCTACAAGGAATTTCGACAGCGGGATACGGTAGTTTGTCGCGTCAAATAGACGCGCATAAACTCCTATTTTCCCAGCGGGAGCATCCGTGATAGCTTCACCATCACCCGGATAGGTGGGACGTATGCTCTCAGGAATATAGTAATCAGAAAGAAAATCCATGTATTTATCTGCGGGCATCACGTTGAGTACAGACGTGATGGTATGGTTATCCTTCACCATAATTTATACAGATGAGGAGAAGGGCGCGGTGTTCTAACCTGGTACGATGGATTTCCATGGAAAAGAAGGAGAAGGAATGAAGAAATAGGAGCGATTTTAACAATGGTGGAACGAGTTGTTAACTGTGTGTGTACATAATTGACACACACAAGTCCTTTATAGGGTTGCCTTGATTTACGAGGTGCCCTGGATGAATGCCACGTGTAAACCACTACGCCCATCCAACGGATGGGATGCATGGTACAGTTGAAACATCAGAGGGACCTACGGGTCACCTCATAGCAGTTTTACGTGGCTCGAGAGTGGGCTTGTCAGGTGCACTTTTGTAGAGAAAACGTCCGACTCATGACTACCATTAATGAATTCATTAATGTTGTCCCGGCCAGCCGTTTCTATAGTGCGGCTATGTTTGCAACAGCGATATCTAAGGGACATTGGTTAGTCTAAAGGTTACGCCTACGGCTGTAACAACTAGACTGGGGGGACATGATGACGTATAGTCCCCAATCGGATACTACCCGCATCCGACCCATCACGAATGGGTTGGGTTAAGTCATTTAAGCCTATGGGCTTCGGATGAACAATGGCCGCATAGATATGTGCTACCCATGGCCCGACACGACCGGTACAGGGTTAGATAGAATCACAATCTTATGAGGATTGAGATTTACCCTAAAGTAGAGGAGATACACTAACCATAATTAGAAGATAACAATCAAACTAATTATGGTACTTATCCTTTGCTTGGGGTCGAAGCATCGGTGACAGCCCACTAGGGTTTCACCGCCTATATAAGGAACCCCCAAGGGTTCCACAAAGGTATCATATTCTCTATACTCTTAACCTACAACCGATTCTTAACCATAAATCGATTACTTACTCTCACGCCGGAGTCTAATCGTAGGACACGTGCCCACGGTAAGCTTAACGCGTGTTGTTTTAGTATGCAGGATCTCAACAAGATATTCACTTGGTGCAAGAGCCGGAGCCCAACCTACCCGAATTAAACCTAATTCCGACTAAGCAAGGATCATCCAACTTTTGTATCAACAATTAACATGGATGATAATGTTCCAAGTATAATAATAATTCTGTCTTTAGCATGAATAAGAAGAGAAAGTTAGACTTGAACTCTTCTTATCTTTGGCATTGTAGACTTGCCCGTATTAGGAAGACACGCATACAAAAGCTTCAACGTGAAGGTCTTTTACAAAATATTAATGATGAATCATTTGATAAATGTGAGTCTTGTATCTCTGGAAAGATGACTAAGAAACCTTTTAATAATAATATTGAAAGGGCTACTGATCTACTTGGCTTAATACATACAGATGTGTGTGGACCACTGAGACATGTGACAAAGAAAGGTGCTAGTTACTTCTTAACATTTACGGATGATTTTAGCCGTTATGGTTATGTTTATTTACTTAAGCATAAACATGAGGTATTTGAAATATTCAAAGTGTTTAAAGCGAAAGTAGAACTGCAACTAGGAAAGAAGATTAAAGCTCTTCGTTCTGATAGAGGTGGCGAGTACTTAAGCCAAGAGTTTAAAGATTATCTAAGTGAAATGGAATTGTTCAGAATCTTACTTCTCTTTATACTCCACAACAAAATGGTGTATCCGAAAGGAGGAATCGTACATTATTAGATATGGTTCGATCTATGTTTAATCTTACAACTTTACCATTATCCTTTTAGGATTATGCCTTAGAATCTGTTGTTCGTATTCTAAATATGGTTCCCACGAACAGGTAAATAAGACACCATATGAAATATGGCATGGAAAAACGCCATATCTGTCTTATTTCAAGTTCTGGGGTTGTGAGGCCTAGGTGAAACGTGAGTCAGCTAATAAACTCCAACAACGATCTGTGAAATATATCTTTGTATAATACCCTAAGGAAACTATAGGTTACTACTTTTATTTCCCACCTGAAAACAAGGTTATTGTTGCAAGGTATGGAGATTTTGTTGAAAGAGATCTCATATCTCAAGAATTCAGTGAGAGAAATTATGATCTTGAAGAGAGTCATATAGATACATTGCCTTCTGAAAATACTAGCGAAATAATTCCTGTAGAACCAGAGAGTCTGGCGGTTCCACCAGAATTAGTTCCTCTTCTTAGATCCGAAAGGACTATACGTGCACCAAGCAAACTATGTCTTAACATAGAGGATGAAGATGATGAAGTAGGGGATCTTGGTAAACCTGCTAATTATAAATTCGCCATGCTTGATCCTGAAAAGGTTAAGTAGACTCGTGCAATGGATGAGGAAATGAACTCCATGAAAATAAATGATGTTTGGATTCTTGTTGATCCACCTCCAAATGCTAAAGTAGTGAAAAATATGTGGATATTCAAGAAGAAAATTGTCAAGGATGGTGAAATAAAATCATATAAAGCTCGTTTAGTAGCTAAAGGTTTTACTCAAACTTTTGGCGTTGACTACGAGGAGACGTTTTCTCCAGTAGCAGACTTAAGAGCTATTATGATTCTCATAGTTATAGCAGCATACTATGACTATGAGATATGGCAAATGGATGTTAAAACTGACTTCTTGAATGGTCGCTTAGATGAAAACATCTATATGCAGCAACCTGAAGGGTTTGTTGATCCTAAGTATCCAAAACGCGTGTGTAAACTTCAAAGATCTATTTATGGTTTGAAACATGCATCACGTCAATGGAATAAGCGATTTGATGAAAAAATCAAAAAGTTTGGATTTATTCAAAATCGTGTTGAGCCATGTGTATATCGCAAAGCTAGTGGGAGTGGTGTAGTGTTCCTAATCTTATATGTTGATGAGATATTAATCATGGGAAGTAACATTCCAAGACTTAAATAAAGTAAGGATTATCTTGGTAAATGTTTTTCTATGAAAGATTTGGGAGAAGCTGCATACATTCTGGGAATTAGAATCTATCGAGATAGGAGTAAGCGGTTAATTGGTCTTAGTCAAAGTACTTATATTGACAAGATGTTGAAGAAGTATAATATGAATAATTCCAAGAAAGGTTTTCAACCTATGGAAGTTAAGCATGAGTTAAGCCATGACATGGATGCATCAACACTTGAAGAGGTGACATACATGAAGAAAGTACCTTATGCTTCGACTGTAGGATCTATCATGTATGTTGTAAGATGCACAAGGCCAGATGTGGCGTTTGCTCAAAATTTGGCCAGTCGTTACCAGCAGAATCCAAGGAAGCTCCCCTGGGTTGCTGTTAAACGTATTCTAAAGTACGTAAGGAGTACGAAAGATATGTTCTTGACGTTCGGAGGAAAACCAGATCTAGAACTGAATGTTACAGGTTTCTGTGATGCGTCTTGGCAATGTTATAAAGACGATACGAAGTCTCAGACGGGTTACGTGTTCGTCATTAATGGAGGAGCAGTTGACTGGAAGAGAAAAAAGCAGACAACGATTGTAATGCATGCTGCTCAATCTGAGTACATGGCTGCGTTAGAAGCTGCAATGAAAGTTGTTTCGATTTATTCTTAATGACATCGAGTAGCAGCGATCGAGATGCACTATCTAAGCTTTTGCAGATGGGTATAGTGGACGAATATCAGAGTGAGTTTGTGATACTTGTAAATCGGGTAACGGGAATCTCTACAAACTTACTGAAGTGTTTTTATATCTCTGGCCTAAAAGTGTTGTTACAACGGGAACAATTGAGATTAAGGCCTACAACTTTAGTCGAAGCTTTCTATTTAGCCCGTATCACTGAAGCTCGTTTTGAGGCAATTGTAGAAAAAGAAAAAGAGCATGTCGTTGTTGGTGAAAGACAGCTTGTGGTTGGTGAATCGAAGCCTAATCTTGGTGAATTGCAGCTTGTGGTTCGTGAGTCGCCGCTTATGGTTAGTGAATCACAGCCCGTTGTTGATGAATCGCAAAAAAATGTTGGTGAACTGCAACTTATTGTTGGTGAATCGCAGCCTATGGTTGGTGAATCGCAACTTGAGGTTAGTAAATCACGGCTTGTTATTGATGTATTGCCTAAAAGGGTCACATGGTTTATTACATTTGAATGGAAGGAGTGTAGAACAAGAATTCCTAAAATGTTACTAGCCGAGTTAGAGAAAAAGTTGAAGCGGAGCACGCAAATGCTTAAGAAAAGTTTCCAAATTTGGGATCCGGGAATCAAGAGTGTTTTTCAAGACGTCACTTTTAGGGCAAGGTGAATTCGAAGGAATGGTGAATGTTACGCCAAGCTTTCATAAGGTTGGGCCAAACGGGCCACTATTATCTATCTTAGGTTTAGGGTTTCTAGGTTTTATAAATACTGTCATTTTTATTAATGTAATCAGTCAATCAATCAAGTTAATCAATAAAAAAATTAGTCTTCTCGCCTCTATATTTTAAGAAGCCAACATCCATTAAAAGTGAAGTCATATCCCGATACTACCCGAGAAGGTTCGTATCATTCTGAAAAGAGGGTATATTGAAATATATACATCACTCGGTAAAATAATGCTAAAACGACGTCCCAATTTTACCATCATACCACAGGCCACAGCTATAAATACCCCACTCACACTCACTTCCCCCCAAAACCATTTCAAATCCCCCAACAAACTCTCTCCCTTCCCTCCTCCCTCACTCTAACAAATTAACAAACAAAACAAACAATGACGTCATCTCTAACAACCATCCTAACCACCATCCTCCTCATCCTAACCGTCACAACCACCACCACAACCGCCGTACCAGAACGCGAATACTACTCAATGCTCACCGCACTCCGCATCCGCGGCTACCATCTCTTCGCCAACGCCATCACCACCACCGACCTCCATTACGAAATCATCAACGGGGGAAACTTCACCTTCTTCGCTCCTGTTGATTCCGCTCTTTACGCTCTTGATATGATCATGTCTGCTAAAGACTACACCACCGCTTTGAGGTTTCACGGTGTTCCTGTCAGGTTGGGTTTACAGGACATGAGGCAGTTACCGTACGGTGAGAATAGATTTGAGACGCTTGTGAAAGGTCATGAGATTAGGATTGTGAATCGGTTGTTGCCTGTGAATGTGCCGATTATGGTTGAGGGAGTTGAGATTGCGTTTCCGGGGTTGTTTTATGATCAGCATCTTGCTGTTCATGGTTTGGAAGGGATTATGGATTTTAGGTCGTTGACTGATGTGGTGAATGCAACTAGAGAGAGTGACGCCCCTCACGCGCCTCTAGCGCCAGACTTGGGGAACGATCGGAGTGATTTCGAGTCTATTGGTGTGAATTCGAGTGATGAGGCTCCGGCGCCGTCTCCGGATGCAGTACCGGTGGTTGAGAGTGTTTCGCCTCCGAGAACGTCTTCTATTGTTAGCGGAATTGTTTCTGGTAGATCTCCGTTGTCTTCTCCTCCTGATATTTCTCCAGCGAACAGAGTTTCGGTTCCGGTTTCGCCGCGGTATCGTGCACCGGAGACTTATTCGGAATCGGTTATACATCCCCGTGAGGCGAGTGATGAACGGATATCTGATACTTTTCAAGCACGTGAAGCTCATGCTCCGTCACCTACAAAGTCTGAGAAAGTTTCTGAAACGTTTCAACCGCGTGATGAGAACGCGCCGTCACCTATAAACTCGTTAACAGTTTCTGATAGTTTACGCGATACTCGAGCCCGTGAAGAGCACGCGTCTGCAGTTACGAGTCAGATGATATCACGGACTATAGTGCAGCCTGTTTCACTAGCTACGACATCGTTTGGTGATAATGATGAAGCAGATGAGTTTACGACTCAGGTTGATGATAAGGTAATTGATTGTCCTGTTGCTGATGAGGATGATGACGTCATTGATGGTGAGCCGTTGCAGATTGCTAACATACGCCGTGGTGACGTGTACATGCGTGAGCTGTATTCGCCTATTAACATGACTTGTGAACAGTGAGCATGAATAGGTGAGTTGTAGTGTTTGTTTGTTCGTTCATACTGTGTGTTGTTGAATTCATGAGTTAGATTCAATGATGATACTGAGTTTAGTGGAATAATAATTGGTAGCAAGTTTTCGTTTTGTGTTTGTTGTTACATTTGGTTATTTTTCGACTTGTTTTAGAAATGGTACTGATCGAAAGAAGTGAAGATTGTGAATTAAAAACTTTTGAAACACGTAACTGAGCTCGATATAAGCTTCTTTTACTAATAGTACTGATGCTAATGGAATCAATAAGCAGTAGCAAGTTTTCGTGGTTGTGTTTGTTTGTACGTTTGAGTTTTTTGTTTAGAACTTTAGGTTACTTTTCGACTTGTTTAGTACGTAATTGAAAGATGAAAAGGTAGGGATCTAAAGGTTTGGTAAGAAACAGTTTCAGGAGAACTCTGTTACCTTTTCTCGTACGGACTAATAGCCATAAGAATTTGGTATATGATTTATATCGTCGACTTTTGATACTTAATGATATGAATCTTTAGTTATTATGTTAACTGAAACACCTTCAAGTTCGACCATTATACTTAAAGAATTCTGCTATTTATCTCTTCTTTACTTTGGAATACAGCAATTTTTGATCATAGAAAAGTCTACCACAAAACACAGCCAAACACCCCTTCTGTGTCTGTTAGAAGCATCCCAGAGTATTATTGGATAGTGTTGTTTGCTCATATTGTGTGTTGTTGATTTCATGAGTTAGATGATACTTTTTGTGTTTGTGTTTGTTTTTGCCTTCAATTTTCAATGAGTTTTGTACTTCATAGTGAATTTGTATTAAAGTCTGCTTTTGGACTTGGTACTAATAAAAGCAGGTGGAGAATGCTGATTTAAAACTTTTAAAACGAGTAATGGAGCTCTGTCATAACTCATAAGCTTCTTTAGTTAATAGTGGAAACAATAAGCAGTAGCAAAGTCCTGTATGTGATTGTTGTTGCATATGAATTCGGAAGAGTTCATAACTTTCGGTCTTGTTATCTTTACATAGACAGCTTTTAGAACGGGTAGGAACCAACTGCGAATTTTAAAATTGTTGAAAAGAAACAAATATTTGTACATGTTGTTCGTCAAATATCATTGAACACTATTTTGTGCAAGTCAGCTGCTTCAGTATAACTGTATAAATTAACAGTTACAAAAATGAGGTATATGATTACCAAATATCATCAAAAACTATTATGTTCGAGTTTTTTTTGTGTCTTTTATCCACTAGGTTTTGTGCCCGTGCTCCGCTGCGGGGAGCACGGGCGATATGATGAGGGTGTACAGGTTTAGGTTTAGGTTTAAACTGGTTAGCGAATAACAAAAGGGAGAGCGTTAATGTACACGTTGCATAACAGTTATAAAATTAAGCAGGTTGTCAAATATTACTGATAGAGCTAACATAACTGTCTAGATTACATATACAAACGATTGCCAAAAGCAGTTCCATCCGGTTCACAGACCTATTATTGCGGTTTTTGCTTCTTCACGTGTTGTTCCAGTTCGGGCAGAAGGTTTCTTTTTGCGCTTCTTGTTTTTCCGCTGGGTTCGGTCTTTTGAAATGTCGCGACAATTGTTGATGCAACTGTTTCCAGGACGTCTTCTGGCGGGGTGCCTATTTATAATAATGCAGCAATGAAGCATGTCAACACTGATATCAATTCTAATGGCAATAATATATGTTGTTGTATTTATTTGCAAGTATTGAATGGTAATGTTTCTACCTATTTCAAATTTAAATGCTTATTATAGGTGTTTGTGATAGGCCTTAGCTGTGTTTAGGTCTGAGCCAAATGTATATGAAGTTGTATTCTTGTAACTGCGCGTGCACATGACATTATGTTGGAGACTGTGATGTCTGTTACAGATTGCTGAATCAGGAGGGTCAAGATGGTCATGAAAGAGTGGCAGATTTTGCTAAGGCTATATTTTAAACTAATATAGGCACCCAAGGGTCTGGTGCAACAGTGAAGTGGTGTAGTCCTATATAAGAATGGCCTAGCATGTTTTACCAATAAACCTATGTAGAGAGTAATTAAGAACCCGGTGTAAAAGAATGTGCTGGTTGAGAAGGCTTCGTGCTTTGCATATGGCTTGTGGGTCTGATGAGTTGAGTAACTGTTTTTGGTTTTATTTGCGTGAACAAGTTGCTGATGAGATTGATTGGAGGGGAAGGCTTGAAGATATATGCATAGGCGTAAAAGGACTGCAATTGCTGAGAGGGATGGATTGATAAGCGATTTATCTAGTATTAGTCCAGAACCGTTGCTGAGCCGAATGGTTTCTTTGCTGTTGGATATACAAGACCGTGCTGAAGCGGAGCTTTAACATTTGCAAGAATTGGTTGTTGCATCAGACGATCGCGTGACCGACATGGAATTTTTCATCCGCAATATATGACAATCGAAAGCCTTAGGAGGGAGGGTCTAGTGGTTGTCTGTGTGTTTTTTATATTTCAAATAAATTGTTGTACTTAGGAGTGTGTGTGAGGGTTATGTTTATTAGTTCATGTTTTAACGTTATAGTTATTTGTCGTTCTTCAGGCACTTGTATGCCACGTGTGTTTATGTTGCGGTATGTCTAAGTTGTTGGTTTATATCTTTTAATTTGGAACATCTTTTAATCTTAATATAGCTCGTTTGAGGTTGGGTGCATGTAGTATATGCAATTTGGTTTCACCGTTTCTGCATTTGGAAAGTTACACAGACAAAAGTATTGGCCCATATTAAGGTGTTTTTAGTACTATTGTAGGTCTTTGTGGTTTGGCATGTATGTGGTTGTTTTTTTTTCATATATGGATATTATTGTTTATAGGGTTACCCTTTATAGGTTACTTTTTCACTACACAACTGATTAGATAAGATTGGTAGTGGAATCTGCTGTTGGAGATGAGATTTTAAGGGCAGTGAGTAGAGCTACCAATTGGCAATACTGTATATTGCAAGTGGTGGTACTGTTTGTAGATATGACATTGATAGTGGATGTTGATACTGGAGGTTACTACTCCCAATGTTTTTCTGTATATTTAAGTTGTCGATAGTAAGTTTGGTTTTCATACTTGTAATACTCATTGTATCAAAGGTTTAAGTAAATATAAGCAATGGCTTTCCACCCGAGGTTGGATGCGTTAAAAAAAGAAGCCCATTCGGGAAAATTGTCTGATATGTTTATTTGTTACCTCTGGGATGACATCCAAGCCGAGAAGGCTTGGAAGTCAAAGGTCGAGGCCATGTATCAGGAAGCGAGTATGGGTGTTATTGAGCGTGAGCATTTACGGCAAGAGTTATTAACGGTGAATGGTGGGCGTGCTGGTGAGCGAATGGTTTTTTTTTATGAGGACAATGGATACAGAGTGTCCTTTTCGTGATAGACTCGCGGCAGAGGTTGAGGCATCAGCACAGCGAATCCGTCAGAAAGAAACGTACATGGCAATGTTAACAGGGACTGGGTCTTCTTGAACGGTTGTGGAGTAATGTGACTGTTGAACCACAATAAAACGTGCATGCTTTGTCTCGCTGTTTATTTTGTTGTTTTTACTTCGGGTGTTAACCATGTTGTTTGTACGCAAATGTTGTCTGCGTGTTTTGCGGGTTTCTTTAAAATGTGTGTAATAAATTGCTCACCGGTCACGTTTGATTATTTATTTGAAAGAAGTTTATTTTATTTTTTACTGTTAATTTCTCTTTGATGCATATGTTAGTTACTTGTTTTTTTGTTGCATACATGATTAACATTTGTAGGTGTCCATTGCTGTTGATATTCAACATTGTAGTGATGATTCTGATATTGATTAATTTGTGGTTGTGAGTGGTTAAAGTGACCTTGGTTTGGCTGCAGGTGGGAATCTCTGTCATTGACTGACCATTTGAATGGTATGTTAGGGTCCAAGTATTGTATTTTTTATTGTTTAGTTAGATAGGATTAAAAGAAAGGAAATCCAATGTCACATGTTAACAGTGTAAAGGTGAAGGCTTATTTAAGGGGTACATTGTTTGTTAGACCAACACAATTGAGGTAATAGATCAAACAATAAGTTGTAGAGAAGATGAGTTGGCGAGTAGTTTTGAACACTTTGCAATTGTTGACTTGTTTCAAAGACTATGGCAATTGTTTTTACTTTTACATGGGAAGAAAGGTCGAAGAGGAACACAAATGGCGCGAGAAGCTCGAAGTGCTTTACGCGGAGAAGATCAAAGCAATTGATGATGGCGGTATATTCTTGCTGGAGCTTTCCAGTCTCAGTCCAGACCGTGTTGTCCATCGTATGATTTGCCAACTGACTGAGATGCAGGAAAGGGATGTTGCTGAGCGTGCTAAGCTAGATGGATTGATCAACGAATCTGATGGGCGGATTCATGAGATCGAGGCTTTCATGCAATCTTTGTGATCGGCTGGACAGGGCGAGTGCCGGCTGACCAGTGTTATGTTTCCATGATGCCAATAAACGGGACCAGTTATTCGTGTGTCAACTGTGCCCCCGATTGTGTTGTTTTCTTTCTTGTACGTGGTGAAAGGACACTGTATGTCCGTGCATTTGAAAATGTGGTGTAACCTTTGTGTAATATATTGAATTTCTCTTTTAATATGAAATGTAGAAGTTTGTATCCGTTAATCTATGTGTGTTAGATTGTGTTTGTGTCTAACGTGGTTCATATAATTGAATTTATATTTGTGTTATTTGCTTTGATATTTTGTAAATGTGTTCTGCGTGATGGTGTTTTTTCTTGTTGTTTGTTTTGGTGTCCCTATGTGTGTCATCGTTTGTAGATACACGATTCAAACACGGGAGAACTTAGTAATTGCATGCACAAATGATAACAGTTAGGTGTGGGGATACGGGGGAAAAAATGTACCTGGTTCATGCTTCATCTGCACTTGTCTAGTGCTAAAGGTCACTGGATGCTGTACAGGAGTTGGCTTGTCAAAGGCGACCTAGCTAGCCGTTTCAGCGGAGATAACTGGGTTCATGGATAGTGGTTAGGGGGAAAGTGTTAAAGAATAAATTTGTTTGGCCAACGTAAGACAAAAGAAGCCTACCTTCCAACGTTGTAGGTTTGGTCATTTTGGTTGAACTTGTTTCCGCATCCGCGCGCTCTAGCAGAACGGGCTATTCTTGTTCAATCAGCAGTGGTTCCAGGACGATCTTCTCAACGTTTAACTCACACGAACCAGCCGGCGGTTGCATCAAAGTACTTGGGCTGCCATAGTTGATCTGGTCAGCCGTTTGACGTGAGATATTTGGGTTGATTGATAGTTGTTATCGGGTGAATGTTAAATAATAAGTTCGTTTGGACAGCGTTAAGAAAAAAAAACTACCTTCCAATTGTGTAGTTTTGGTGATTTCTGTTGAAGCTGTTTTCGTTGACGTGGCTTCCAGTAGAATGGGTTGTTCTTGTTCAATCATAGGTTGTTTTGGGACTATTCTGTAAACGCTGAACTCACCCGATCCAGTCATTGTCTTTGCAGAATAACGTATCTTGAATGTTTCAGTTAGTCCAATGAGGCCAATGATTTCAGATGGAACAATACGCCTGTCAACACCCCTATATTTGAGCGCCAATTGAGAACACGGTTGGCCTAGGATTTGCTCACCAGATTCGTCAAAGAACGTGAAATTGGCTCTTCCAGTGCCGTCGTGAACAACTGTCTTGAAACTGTACCTGCGGGGTGGTGTTGTAAATGGAAATTCCTGTTATAGATACCTTATTTGTTATAGTCGATGTGTTATAAGTAATATCTACATACTTGAAAGCAGTGTCTTCTAGAAGGCCATCGTCTTCGCAGATGAATGTTCCACCAAAGTCACAGGGTGTTTTTCTGCATTTTGTACATGTGACATAGTACCAGATCCTGTTTTGGATGACGTCTGTGATAGTTGCATCACACGTAAATTCAACGCCCTGCAAGCAAAAAGTTCGCTAGTTAACAGCGGGTTTTGTGAGGAATTTCCCAATTCATCCACAACTGTATTCCTACCTTGTAGCTGGTAGGATTTTGCAGCAGTAAAGAAGAGAGAGGTTCTTTGTTAATTTTTTTCTCACTATCCGACTCTTTGAAATGGTATTTGCTTACTTGTAGCATGGGGACTGTTTTGAATCGGTCGATGAACCTGCATATGAGCAACTGGTATACAGAGTGTGAGAAAAAATGAAATTATTTTCGGCGTATAGGCATTTGTCGTAAACAAAGCTGTCCGGTTCACGCTTGCTTTGCTTGGTCAACCGCAGAAATTTCAGGGTTAGTGTAACAAAAAGTGATAGATGTGCTTGAAAGTTCCAAAGTGCATGTGAACAGAAGTATAAGGTTCAGATGGCATTGTGCTATAAAAAACGATATTTTTATAACATACCGTTGTATTCGGTAACTCGGCAAGATGAAACTGCAAGCAGTACGGGAACAGGGAGTTTCTCAACCGCTGTTTTGTCAAACTGTAGCGCAAGGCTGTCCCAAAGTGCTAAGTCAATAGCAGTACCGCTGTTTCATCAGAAGAGCACGCTAGTAAGTAATAGAGACTGTGTTCACATAAAACAACACAAAAACAACTAATACATCGTACAGATAGATAACCTACTTTAGGTTTTCGAGTGTGATTTTCTGTCTGATGCTGCCTTGGCGAGGGAGGTTGCCAATTGATCGGATGCACCCTAGGTAATATGAAACAACAAAATGGGATTCATTAGACACGTGAAACTTAAAGGTTTAACTACGGGTGTAATTTTGGTTTGACCTGTTAGTCATGGGTACACCAATCTGTCATCTGCATTCTTCATTGGTAATCTTGAACTTAGCTGGTTGTAAGGAACAAAGTCGAAAAAATGTTTCGGGTAGTTTTTTTCCTGCCCTTCTAGGTGTTCGAATTTGGTTATCTTGCCAAACCTGAGTGTAGTTTCCCTCGCTAGTGTTTGTTGGTAAGTGGCTGTTCGTTCACCAAAGAATTCGGAAATGCGATAAACCTTTCCGTATTCAAGCTTAGACTGAAAGTATGGCGCATTCGCGGCATCCATGGTTGCCTGGATCGCATCACCCTGCAAACACATAAAAGGAATACGCGAACATTTAAACATAACTTGTTTTCAAAAGTTTTTGTGGATTGGTTAAGTGTCGTTTAAAAAGATCACCTTCTTGTCAATAAGAATACAACAGTAGTTTAAGTCCTTCACTGTCGGGTCCGTTTGTGTTGGTAGGGATCTAGACATCCATCTACGGTAGACAATGGCTTCAAGAATGCAATCTCTAAGCTGCGGTGTCATTTTAGAAATCGGTGTAGATGCAACCACCAATGCAGATGTGCTTGTGTCAGCCATAGCAACAGTTTACCAACTCTACATTGCCAATATTAAAGTTCGTTAGCAATAACAATAGCCATATCTGTCAAGTGACTTTAAAAAACAATTGGTATGGACAGTTGTAATCAGGGGCATGACCTTGTGGGAACAACTATAATAGGACCATAGTCTAACTTTACGCAGGGGAGTTTTTTTTTCTTTTCAAAAGGTAGATAAGCAAACATCATTTACGTGAAGATAACATGTATTCCCAAAGAAAACAGTACAAATACAGAAACAGAAAACCATGCATTATTCCTAAGCGGGAGCTAATGTAGTCACAGGGAAAAAAAGGGAGGCCGTAAACCATATATTTGATGATGTTGGTATTGGGTTTGATTTTATATGCTACGCAAAAAGTCTGTGTAAACAATGTTTTTGGTGGTGTTCGGGGGTTGATTCTCTTGTTCCTGAATCAGTATTTTCAGCCCATCCGGGGAAGTGGCCCTTGACAGGGCAACATAAAGCTAGCCGTGGCTGAATACGGGTTCTGGAAGATAAACACCTATCTTCGATAGAGATTGGCCCTGGCTTTTGTTGATTGTCATAGCGTAGCATAATTTGACTGGGAACTGTTTCCGTTTGAAGGTGAACGAAAGGTTTGGATCTTGGCGTGCCAACGGAATCCTATGGATGTATACTTTCTCTCATACGCGTGTCCCAGTAATGATCTGCGCTTCTATTAACTTTGACTATAGCGCCCTGACAATCATTCGTGTACCGTTGCACAGTCCCCTAGTCAGATTAGTGTTCCTCAACAGCATGATAGGACACCCAACCTTTAGTTGTAATTCATGTGGTGGGAAGCCCGGTAAGTTCAATGTGTTCAAGAACTCGGCAGGGTATAGCATGTATATTTCGGATGTATCACCACCATTTGGGTAGGCAGTTTCGTTACTTAAGTATGTTGTTGTTTCTCCGGGAATCTGCGCCAGGATTCGGTTGTTGATAACATCTGCAGTATCATTTTTGGGACATACGATAGCCTTAGACTGGAAAGCCGCTGCGCTTGGCTGTTTGAGAGTGTCTTCGTCATATATGAACTGTATAAGTTCTGTTAGCCCAGCTTCGCCCCCGGAAACACAGTATTGAGGAGGTATGGATATCCAATTAACGCTATCGGGTTCTTCTTCGTTCGGATCGCCAATTTCACCATTTCCAAGTTTCAGCAGCCACTGTGCAAACTCTTGTGCTTTTTCCTTTTCGGCCGCCGTTAGATCATCTCTCATGAGCCTCATGTTTTCAGTCAACGTGTAAACTTTAAAGTGTTGCCAGAGAGATGATTGTGAGATGGATAGGGTTATAAGCTCAAGCCTTGAAGCTCCTCTTTTTACTGGAAGAGTTTGTCGGAAATCTCCATCAAGAATAACTGTTTTCCCACCAAATACAGTTTCAGGCTTACCCATTAAGTCTCTAAGAGATCGGTCAAATGCTTTAAAGCAACGGCGGTTGTTCATGGGTGCCTCATCCCAGATTATGACATCTGTATCAGCCAAAAGTCGACCCAACTGTGTGTTTTTTTAATATGACATACCGATTCATCTGTTAACTCTAGTGGTATTTTGAACCTCGAATGAGCTGTACGTCCAGCGGGCAGAAGTAAGGACGCGATGCCCGATGAAGCTACTGTAAGCACGATCTTTTCTTGTGATCTTAACGCGCCCGTGATTGTTTTCCATAGGAAAGTTTTACCTGTTCCACCGTGACCATAGACGAATATCAGTTCTTGCCGATTCTGTAATGAAGCTTGAGTGACGGAGTCGTAAATATGACGCTGGGCAGCGTTAAGCTTTGGGAGGGCGTCCATAGTCTCGTGAAACAATTGCGCCCGATTGTGATTTCTCTCCTCCATTAGCAATTTGTTTTTGAAGCTCGTCCAAAAGTCTTTGGGGAGGGGCTGGGAGACCGTATTCCGACAACGTTCTACCATAGTATGTCAAAATACATAGTATGTCATATAAAATGTACCCTTTCTCAGCATCGTTTACAAAATAACCTCGAATCCCTAAGGCTGCGGACACACGTGAACCAATGTCATCAGACATACTCCCCCAGTGTTTTTCCCATAGTTTACGTGGGTCTGCGACTTCACAAAATAATAGTATTTGTGCAAAAAGGGTTCTTACTTCAGCTGCACTTGCACGGCCAGTTGTTTCCTCGAAAGCAATATCCCATTCCCGATCGTCTCCAAGGAGGCCCAATGCGTCGCAAGCCGAACGGTAGGTAGGGCAAATGTTATCATTGACGGTTCGCACTTCTGTTGGGTATTGACACCCTTTTTGGTGAGATAGGAGCATTCGGAAGTAGAAAATTTCACCAGCGTTGGGATGTACAAAGGCGAGACGGCCATAAGAATGTTTGGTTCTAACTGCCCTACGGCGCCAGCTTTTAACATCTGCATACCACAGAAACTCAGTTGGGAACTTCAAGTACGTCAAATGGCGTTCGTCGGTGTTGGCTGCGTTGTAGGTGTACCATTCAGTAAGGGTGGTTTTTTTTCAGGCAGATTGACAATAATGGACACGTCATCACGTTCACGGAAGTTAATCCTTTGCATGTTTTCCAAATGAACGGCAAGTATCTGGACAGCGGGCTCTCTGCTGTGAATGGGAAAATCAAATATACGCCAGCAAGCTTCGTGGGGGCATATGTAACGGCCGTCGACATAATCCTGGATTTCATCCCTCGGTTTAGGCCGAGGAGGTGCTGAGGTTAACGCCTCACCAATTGGTCTGGTAACTTTGGCGAATATTCGATCGGGCCCTTTTGATATATACTTAAAAAGATACTTAATCAGCATGCTACACCCACAGTACTCTACATTTATATGTGCGTTGAAGATCAATGAAAGGGTCCTGTTATATGGGACAACATTACTGTTGTCAAGCTCGTACCCCCTTTTTGTTACACGGATGTCGCTGTCTTGGCGGCGATAATGAACATACCCACCGTCATCAAAAAAAGTATGGTCGTTGTATTTTTTCGGGAAGTTTTTGCTGCATACGCCATCCTGCATGAACGGCGATTTCATGTTTGCTGCCCCACATGGCCCGTGGAGCATTAGCTCTAAAACAATTGCAAATATTTCAGGGTTAGATTCGGGGTCTGGCAATTCTGCAGAAATAAACGCATCCAGCTGGCCCGGGTCTAGTATTTTATCCTTTTCATGGAGCCACAAAAGGGTGTGACAATGCGGGAGGCCACGTTTTTGGAACTCGATGGCGTAGAGAACTGCAAACGAAAGACAAAACACATTTAAGGATTCAACACTCAACGTAACAACGGAAAAAATAACTATAGTCAATTAAAACATACCTCCTGTGACAGACCCAAAAAGTTTAGACTCCTTTAAAAAGGCCACATACTCCTTGACCTTCTGTTCAAAGATTCTGCACGTAGCATCAGGTCTATCTGGGGCCGACAATAGTGGGAACTGCGCCATGAATCGTTCTATTTCACGCCACTTGGCATTACAGGTGAATGTAATAAAAACTGTGGGTTTCCAAGAGCACGACATAAGGACAACGCGTCTAGATAGTGGCTATACATGTAGCAGGCCCCCCGTGAAAGACATTGGCAAAAGAATACCCTGGCCACATTTAACCCCTTCCTGTTCACCTCTGTTCAAAGAGTCATACAACCCAGCCAGGTAGTTGGAACGGATGTCATTTTGGTGAAGCCTGACCCAATCTAGCCTAAACTGTTCCAAAGCACAGAAAACGGCAATCACATATTGTTGGAACAGGCGGCCCGTTCTAAAAATTAGACCATAATCACATGCCCTTTGATGCAGTTGGTATTTGTAGTAACGGTTCATCGAGAGCGTTGATCCTTGTCCAAGACCATCGCGCCTAGGCACAACCAAAGTCTTGTAATACCCTGTTTGCCCAAAAACAAACATAACTAGGAACTGCAGAGACATGTAAGTCCTGTGGAGCTTGTTAACATGCTGAAGTGGGCCTGCTCTTGATTCAGTTATGACATCATAATCTGTCCTGCATTGCCGGCCATTCTGAAACACTATCCCGCCAATGTCACGTGCCGTTAGAAGCTCATAGCCTCTTGCACCACCCGTATTGTAGAGCCTCAGACTGAACAATGGAACATCTGCATCCGTACATTTATCTCTTGCTGTTCTAAACAACTGGACCAATGCATTTGTCTGGTCAAACACGTCTATAATATATTGAATAATAACCGGGTCCAAAGGGCTTGACGAGTTGCCACCAAAAGGTGCAAGTCGATTCCGTACCTCATTTTGCGTGTCGTATATGTATAACTGTAGAAACTCAGGCCTCTTGCCTTGTTCAGGAAGAAGTGACCCGATACGGTGGTAAACGTGGCCAGAAATCTTGAACACATATGGGCCTGCCGATTGGTTGACGGTTTCGTCAATCTTAGCACCGAACGACGTCATTGCAAACATTTGATTGTAGGCGCGGATGTTGTCCATAAAATGTCTATTTGTGAGAAACTATTGAATCAGCGCTGGAGGAGGAGGTGGTTGTGGAATAAACATCCTACCACCACCGCAACATGCATGATACTCAGGTTCCTTACTATACTGGGCACCCTTTAGTCTTTCATTTTGCCAGAACAGCGCATTACAGAAACGACAACGATACGTACAGTCCCCTAGGTCACGATAAACGGGAGTACCTGAAACTATCATGAACATGTAAGGTTGGAAGCAAGTAAAAGCATAGAAGGAACACGGCCCAATACTAAGAAAAGACAAACCACCTATAGGGGTCGCCGAGGAACTGACACCAACGGCATTCACCATGGGACGTCGACTGCTACGGTACCCAGCTCTGGAACTGTTGGGACCGACCACTGAGGGGCTGCTTGTGCTAGGATCTGATGAACATATGGGGGCAGTATTGATAACAGGTCCACGGGCTGACACACCAGAGGTGCTGGGCTGGTTGTTTGAGGAGTCTGGATATAAATTTGGAAAATTAGTACCCAAGAATGAGAACTTTTTAAAGTAATTGTAATGGTTGCCATTTGGCAAAAGGAATACTAACCAAGATGCGGAGCTCTAGTTCCAGGCGTGTGTGGTGCTAAAATCAGCCGACGTCTAGCACCAGGCCTCGTTCTTTTCCCCGCCCGGGGAGGTTGAGACGGGGACGCGTGGGTGTTACTGCTGGCCGAAGGATGGTGAGCAATACTGACACTACGGTGTGCAGTTCCTGTTTCTGTTGCATTTGATATTCCAAATAAGCGATTAATCTAACTGTTTGATGGAATGGATGTCCCATGCGAAAAGAAATACTAACCAGTTTGGGGTTCCGAGTGGGCAGCTGTAGGGTGTGCAAAAAATAGGCGCCGCATAATAGCAGGCCTATGCGGTTCCTCAGACGGGGGGGGGGGGGGGTCTGAGATGGGGATGTGTGTGCCTGTCTGGAAAACGAAAGAGGTGGTGTTCTTGTATTTAACAAACACAATAAGCACACGGGGGCTACCAACCAATGGGACACAAAATAATAAGGCTATCACAAACCTGGAAACGGAGTGAGCGGTTGCATAGGACTGGTCACTTTCCTTTTCCCAAGAGGGGATGCCTGAGGTGTTGATGGGCTCGCTTTGGTAGCATCGGAAACAGCGATGCCAACTCTCATAGTCTGTGTCAAATCTGGCCGCGTTGGTGTAGTGAGTTTACCAAATGAGTGGATAACATGAACGGTAACTTGAGTGGCTGGAGGTGGGTTAAAAAAAGTACTGACCAGTTTGGGGGCATGGTGGTATATTTGGTGGTGTCTGGGAAATTATACAACGCGCACTACCATTTTTTTTCCTTTTCCTAAGTGGGGAGGCCTGAACCATGGGCCCACGTGTGGTGTCTGTGGCAAAAGTAGACACGCTCGTTCCCATGATGTGGACCACATCAACGGTTGGTTCTACATTTAACACAGCGATCAAGAACACTTACATTACCAAATGAGTGGATAACATGACCGGTAACTTGAGTGGCTGGAGGTGGGTAAAAAAAACTCACCAGTTTGGGGGCACGCTGGTGAATTTGGTGTTTTTTTTCTTTTCCCAAGTGGGGAAGCCTCAGACATGGAATCACGCGTGGTGTTTGTGCCAAAAGAAGACACGCTAGTTCCGATGGTGTGGTCCACATCAATGTTTGGCCCTACGCGTAACATAGCAACTAAGAACACTCACATCGTTACATCGTTACATAACATGGAAAAAAATAAGAACCGTAGCACAAACCTGGAAAAAACAGGTTCAGTTGTGAATGTTGTGGGGTCAATGTTTCAACAGGACTGGCACCCACGCCTGCGACACCCAAAACAGGTCGTTCGGCCTCACATTGTGAGCCTGGGGTTGCACTAGTAACAGAAGCAGCGCCCACTATATCGGCCCACATGCGTGGTTGGGGGAGCAATGAAATGCCACGATCGGCAATATACCGGTCATACGCAACTGTATACAAAAAACAGTTTAGAAAAAACAAAACACCAATACACAGAAGGGGTCTAACTTATTTGTGGAAAAAACAATAGAATGCAAACCTCTTATCTTAGGGTTCCAACCACCCGTAGCTCGATTTATTGCACAGCAGTCAGAACATACAGGCACGGGACGGGCAACGAAACGTAACCGACAAACGATATAATTTTCCAACCGGGAAGACGACCCAGCCATAATTACTATGAACAACAGCAGGTGAAAAAAAGGAAAGCAAGCCGGGAAGATAGAAAAAGTGTGAATCAAGGTCTAAATGTCCATAAACCACATGATTCACAAATGCCATCTAAAATGTGATCATACAATGTGGTTATCTAAAAGAGACCTAATCTACCAGGCATACCCTTTCTTTGCAATACTTTAAAAAAATCTCTCATGGGCCAAATAACAACATTAGTCGGGATAAAAGAAAGTAGCCTCGTAAGACAGAAAGAGTGTGAACCTAGGTGTAAATGTCCATAAACCACACCATTCATAAATAGCATAAAAAATGTGATCATAGAGGCGTGTTGTCTAAAAGAGACCTAATCTAACAGCCACCAAACACAGAAGTTTAACCAAGCATGTGAATGTCAACAAAGGCAGCCAAATGTAAAAATGCATAAACCAAGCATGTGAATGTCAACAAAGGCAGGTAAATCCAAAAACGCATAACATGAAACACCAAAACACAGGTTTAGGCAAGCACATCAATAAAGAGACATTAACATTATGGAACTACAAAGTATAGATTTAAGCAAATAAATGAACAACCACAGATTTGTGTGTATATTAATCATGAAAACACAGGGTCACACCAAGCACACGAATAAACATAGGCAATCATGTATATTATTCATGAAAAACAGGCTCGAACCAAGCATAGGAATAAACATAGGTAATCATAAAGGATCAACAACGGGGGAAACTTACATACGGTTGTAGTTCGTGCGAGCAGTAAACCACCAAAGATGAAACGGGTAGCAAACCTCCAAAGATGAAGAACAAAAGGGAGAATGGCAATACTGTAGCAGTTGGTCTCACAAATAATGGTAACCCAGCTGCAACTGGGTGATGATGTTGCTATATATATGGAACCAAGGGTCCGCATCGTGACACCACACAACCCACCACATAACCGGCCAACGCCAATTAATGTAGGGCATTTTAATCCCCTTTAATCCCCAAATGGTAACTCACCAATTAATCAACCAATGGTCCGCATCGTGACACCACACAACCCACCACACAACCGGACAACGACAATTAATTTAGGGGGCATATTAATCCCCAAATGGTAACTCACCAATTAATCAAAATGATAATTAACCCCCAAATGGTAACTGAGCAATTAATTAGCTCACGAAAGGGCAAATTAATCACACCAAAGGGCAAATGAATCATCCCAATTAATGAAAACAGGGCACAATTAATGCAACGGGAAAAATCAAAGGGAAACTTGTAGGTGCTAGTGCATGTAAAATCTGTGAGGGGAGAAGGGTTGTGTGATAGGGAACAAATAACCTTTGTTTAATAAAATGTGAGGGGATCACTGTTTCTATGGAAACGTGATTCCCCTCTATTATATATTAGAAAGTGTAACAGTATATTCTTGAAATTAAAATTTTAAGCAGCAGTTTGTTGCAAGTTCAAAAATAAGTGTATGTAACAATGTAGCAAATATGTATCTCCAACCCTTGCTTTTTATACACCTAAAACTTACTTTAAGATTGAACACAACAATATCTAGTATTCTAGTTAGCAAACCGGATGGAATTAATGCAGGTTTTTACATTATCTTGACTTACAGTTCCAACTGATGAAATCATAGTTGTACGTATAGACTCTCGGAAGAGAAACTCAATATTTTTTACTCTTCGGCACACTGAAATAAAGAAAATGCTAAACGACAAAGCAATATGTGTATAGATTTGAGTAACTACAGTATATGTTCTTTTCTATACAAATGACAAATCACCCTTTTAGTAGAAAACAAATACGGGCTGTCGTTAATCCCATTGATGGAACTAAAAGGGCCCACTATAATCGGGCAACATGATTAGCAATTTCTATGAACATGGTTAATTAACTGATGATGAAGACCCGAATAGAACTTTAACAAAAGTATTTTTTGTATGTGTGTTGTGTGAAAGTGACCACATATATCTGACTAAAAAAGTTGCATAATCGAGTAAAATACTAGCTTAAACACTTTTTAATATGTTTATTTCTCAATTCATCTCTTTAGGCCGGTCTAACGGTGTATCGGTCGATCGAGGTCGATCGAGTCACATTCAGTCGAGGCCGTTGCGACGACCGAGTCACTTCGATCGATCGAAGTATTTCGATCGATCGAAGTATTTCGATCCCAACCATGACCTTCGTAAAAACAAGGAAAATCAAAAAGAAAAAAGAACTACCCGTTGTTTTGTAGAATTTTTTTTTTTAATTTAAAATTTAAATCTCTACCCTTAAAAATACTTAATCATTTCTACCAATTTTCTCACACATTCAAATTTAAACTTCTAAATTAAAACAATAACTATTCAACATGTCTAGCAAAGGAACTTCCAAAAACAAAACCCCTAGATCACGAGTTCCTCAAGAAAGTGTTCCCCATGTGACGTCGGATTCGGCTTTCCGATTAGCAGGCGTGTCACCTAACTTCCGGTTTAGACTTTAGACCCGCAGGATTAGAATATCATTCACCACAACCAACTCACCCAAACATGTACTATGCAAACCGTCCGTTCTCTCCTCCATACCGTGATGAGTGATGACAAATCACCAACAACCTACTATGGGTTCATCCACTTCTTCACATCCTAATCCGTCATATTCTCCGATTAATCATTTACAAGTTGATGCTGATTTTGATGGAATGATGTATAATCAAGATTACTTTTCGGATCAACGTGCGGGTCAAGGTTCGGGTCACGATCCGAGTCAAGATCACTCTATGGGCCAAGGTTCAGGACATGGGTCCTATCACGGTACGGTTAACTTTGACGATGACAAGGAAGAGATGCCACCCGTTAAACCTAAGAAGCCCTCTTGACGTGCTTTAAAAGCCAAGCAAGTTGACTCGAAGGAGCCGTCAAAAGAATGGACAACTAAGGAAGAGGTCGCCTTGTGCAAAGGTTGGTGTAATGTGTCCAAGAATAGCAAGCAAGGAAACAACCAACGAACAAAGGGTTTTTGGGGAGATGTATTGAAGTACTTTGAAGCCGAGCCAGGTTCAACTAGAGGGTATGACGCGCTTGTGAGCAAATGGACAAACAGGTTGCGTCCTAGAGTTGGTTAAAACACATGTTGTTTTCTAATCTATTGAGTCTAAAATAAAAACTTAAGCAATATTAGAAGACTACTTCTACTAGAATAGTTGTTATGCTTATGTTATTTATTTTCTTATTTCTTGCTTTAGTATTCATATTTTCATATATGAATGTCTTGTTGTATGTGCTTTCATATTTATTTTAATATGATTGTTATGTGGTGTTATTGCTTGTTTTGCTAATTCCTTTATCACACATATTGTTGAGAGTTGATTTTGATTAAACCTTGAATTTTCTTGGGTGATTCCAAAAATTCTAAGCTTTTAACCCTTTGACATAATATCTTCAAATTGTTGGATGTTTCTTCTCTACCTTTATTCCAACAATTGTGAATTGATCTTGTCAAATTACTCTCCTTGGACATACTTAGCATATATTTACTTTATAATTTGGGATTTCTTTTCTTTCTCCCTCTTAAGTTTTTAGTGAGAAATGACTGTTACATTTACATGGGTGTTTCTTTTCTTTCTACTAACCCTTGTATGTAGTTTTTCACCATAGCTCGATCACTTGGTGCCCCAAGCTAGGGGGAGTAAGCACCAAGGGGGAGCTACTAGCAAAGTCGATTCTTCTTTTCTTCAAATACTTGTGCTAACTTTTTGCTTCAACAAAAAGGGGAGAAATGTTAGTGATAAACTTGTTAATAATTTGAAAACTTTTGTTTTTACATAAATGAGTTTATAGTTCGCCGTAATAAAAAAATGGGGAGATTGTTAATGAAACTGATGCCTAAAAACATTATTTGTAATCTTTCTTATTTTTAATCACGACAAAGTGTAAAAGCATTTATCGTCAAAGATAACCGTAACACGAATTATTTAATAAACACTATCATTAAGGTAATAATCATTTAAATCTTACACAAACATATCTTATACATGTTTAGTGATCATTAAAAGTGATTAACCTTACAACTCACATTTATACAAATGTGACAAAACATTTTTAATAAACTTTCCTTTTAAAAAAATGTTTTATTAAAATGGAAAATGGAAATTTGAATTCGGCATATTCTAAATGGTCTAAGAATATCTTCTTGAGGTATAATCTTCACCAGATGGCATTTCCCCACTAGAAGACAAAAGGAGCGTAGTCTAGAGCATGCGGCTCAGTATAGGTACCCACGACTCAATATTGATAATGAACCGAAATCCCATTTAATGAGCTGCACTCAAACTAGCCGCTGGACTTGTCTCCTATAAATAATGGATAATTTCTCCATTTTCCAATGAAATTTTTTGGATAGATTTCTTTTTCTTATCTTCTTTCTTAGATCTAGTCATGTTCATCATAATGTTTATATGTGTCTTGTGTAGATTCAAGGTATTTGTGTGTACTTGGATTAGTCTTGTATAGATCCAAGGTATTTGTGTATACTTGGATTAGTCTTGTGTTGATCCAAGGTATATATGTACTTGGATGTGTCTTGTGATGTAGTGTGTCTTGTGTGTAAGTTCTCACTAAACTACAAAGTGATGTAATTGTGAGTATGAGTGTTGTGAGTTCTCACTTAACTAGAAAGTGATGTTTGTGAAGATTGGTTCTAGATTTGGATGAAGACTCGACATCTAGCCTTGTGTCTGAAAAGAATATTGGCAACGAAGATTGGTTCTAACTTTGGATTAGGACTCGACATCTAGCCTTGTGTCAAAAATGAAGATGGGCGACGAAGATTGGCTCAAGCTTAGGATTAGAACTCGACATTTCGCTTAGTGTCGGAAAACATTGTAAGCAACGTTGTAAGGTTTTCTCCGCCAAGAAGGGAGCTTGTGGATATAGTGGAAATCTCGAGTAAGGTGTACTCGAGGAGTAGAGTAGGAACGAAGAGAGAGCTTCGTTGCCGAACCACTACAAATCTTGGTGTCTTTCCTTAGGTTGTCTCTCCTTACTCTTTAGTTACTTGTCTTTACATTCATGCAGTGCATTATCATAATCACTAGACATAGCAAATGTTTTAAAGCATTAGAAATTGACCTAACCACTATGAAACTAATTTCCAAGTAAAAGGTATTTTTAAAATAACTTAATTTAAGATCAGGAAACTATTCACCCTCCCCTATAGTTTCTACAATATTAAACCACATATAAGAATCATATCAAGATCACATACGGGATTCATATAAAAACCACATATAAGAATCATATCAAGATCACATACAACAGACATATAAAACCATATATAAGAATCATATCAAAATCACATACAAGAATCATAATAAACTACATATAAGAATAATATCAAGATCACATACAAGAATCATAGCAAAACCACATATAAGAATCATATTAAGATCCCATACAAGAATCATATTAAACCAAATATAAATATCATATTAAACCACATACAAGAATCATATCAAAACCACATACAAGATTCATATCAAAACCACAAATAAGAATCATACCAAGACTGCATACAAGAATCATATTAAACCACATATAAGAATCATATCAAAATCACGTACAAGAATCATATCAAACCACATATAAGAATTATATCAAGATCATATATATGAATTATACCAAATCTGTTGGGAATTTAAGTGCCAATAACACTTTGCACTACCAACATTAATATTGTTTAATGCTGGTAGGGATATTTTTAGTACTGGTAGTATTCGAACAAATTTGGCCAAACAGTCTTAATACTGGTAAGCGAAGGTCAATGTTAGTTGTATTGTTAATGCAAATTAAGATAGAGATTGAAAATGTGTGAAGCTATATTTAGGGGATATTGTGAGTAAATCTCTTAGGTTTAAATTATTCTAGAGAATCTTTATCTTGTAAAGGAATCCTTGTGTTATAAAAGGAGGTCATATGTTAGCTGTAGAATATACATTTTTTTATTCATCTACATTTTATATACTTCAAGGTTGTGACCCTAATACTCTTTTTTGGAGTATTAGTATTATCAATAAAAATATTGAAGTGTTGGTTTATATTCTGTCTGTTATCACATTACATACATAATTTTTATAATATCAAAGTGTAGATTCCACATACTTTTTGATATCATTCAAAGTTTCTACTAAAACTATATAGAATTTATTCTAGGCTAACAAGATCATAAGGGATCAACAAGTAGTATCAGAGCTTGTTGATAAGCTTTGATCTTGAAAGTTATTCAAAAACTCTTTTTAATTAAAGATATAGATTTTGAAGCTGCACAACCTAACACAATGAACAAGGTTCTTGTCTTCAAACAAAGAGAGTTAAAAGAATGGAAATTCATATTCACTCAGTTTGTGCAGATGTGCAACTGGGATCTATGGGAGGTAATTGCTCATGGGAACACTCACAAGAAGACCGGTGCATCCACATCAGATGGAAAACCAAAGGAAGTTACTGCTGATGAAAAGAGAAAAGGACCAACGATATGAAGCCTAGGAGTAAGTTATGTTAGTTATACCAAATGATCATATTCTTGCTTTCCAACAACATGAAGATGCTAAGTCAATGTTTGATGCTTTTGTTCTTAGATTTGATGGTAATGACTACCAAGAAATCCAATAAAGCATTGTTAAAATCAGTATTTAAAAACTTTAATGCTGATGGGTCAGAATCTCTTGACCCTATTTATAATAGGCTTCACGGGGTTGTGAGTAAACTCATCACTCAGGGAGAAAAAGTTGTGCAAGAAGACATAAATTCTAAGTTTCTTAGGAGTATGCCTACAGAGTGTAAGAACCTATACTTTCCCGGTATTATTTATTCTTTTATTCGTGCTTCTTGAATTTCCAAAGTATTATATTTTCCTGTATTCTTATATGTAAATCCTGAGATCATGATAGTTTTAATAAATTATTATTTTTGTATTTTATGATCATTGATAATACTTTATCTGGAATTATAAACTTTCTTATTTTATCTTTCCCATATTTTTTTAAATCAAAGTTTTTGATTTAAAAACACCCGCGTGCATTTTACAATGAGTTTACTCAAAATCAATGAATAACGAGGACTACTAATAATTGCGATATCGACAGATGCCCGATATTTTACATTTTATTATCGATTATTTCGATAATTAATATTTACGTCGATTTCGTTTTAATTACGTGTTAAGTCGTGTCGAGAAACCATATTATCATATTTATGATGCATTTTAACTTTTGAAAAGTATTTTTACGAATTCCGGGGTCCCGTAAATATTTCCAAAATTTACTAATAGTCATTTTCTACCCTTTAAACTAGTAAATTGCTTTTGAGTCCAAAAGATTATACAATTGGAAAAACAAGTCCCTAACCCCACATATATTCATTTTCACCTAATTTCTCTCATTTACTTCAAACAAAAAACACACACATGAAGCAAATTCTCTCCCCTTTTCTACTCTCTAAAATGCCGCCACCCTCTCACACAAAAACCACACTTGATCATCTAATTTTACTTCCTTTTAACCAAAAATAAATCAAGTCCCATTCTTGAAATCTAATGATGATCATTATGATCCAACTTTTGTTCACATGCATCAAGTTTTAAGATTTCTGATGATTTCATGGTTGGTATGTGTTTTTATCATTATGCATGTGATGATCAAGGTAAGATCTGCATGTTGTGATGATAAAAAGTTTAAATTTTTGGATTTTGATTTTGTTTATGTTACATGAAAGTGTTAAGATTGATAAATGGTAATATTAGGAAGTTAGGATTGATAGAAAAATGGGTAATTTGTGTTGAAAAAGTGTTTTGGTATGAGTTTTAGAGAGATGATTTTGGACAGTGAGTTTGAGGCCATTTTTGGATGTCTTAAATCTGAATATAGGTTAAGGTAATGAGATCATGTTGTAGATATTTTCTTTAGCTTCGATTTGGTATAAATTAGAACTTCTAACTCAAAACGAGGAGGAAGCTACGATTGTTTGATTATTCGTGTACCGGGAGACGAGTATCGACACAATCCGACTTTGTTATCGATATTTGGATCGAACCTCGGGGACTATAAAATGAGTTTTACAAATGGTTAAGGGCTGTTCTCAGGCCCTAAACTTACCATTTTGAGTCTATTTTCAAAGTCAATGGTCGGTTTTGCTAATGGTAAAGGTTAGGATGGTCAAAATGGTTTCACGAGTCGAGTGTTCAAATCTGTCCAGTTTTTCAAGTATAGAAATGTATTGAGTAGGTGGTTCTAAAATATAAGTCATTGAATGAAATTTAAACTGAGTTTTAATAAGGTTATGATTTAGTTTTTTACCAAGTTTCATAAAAATCCGAGTTGTCTAAGTAAGGGTAATGAGCTTGTACATTTGGTATGTACCGACAGATTTTTATTAGGGAAATAGTTAATAAAGTGAACATCTAGAAAAGTATTGTAGTATCACTTGCATCGTTGTTTTTTCGAGTTTGTCGTGGTCTTGCAATTCTGAGTTATGTTATTAAGTATGGTTTATACTTGAGTCAATTATTAACAAGCGTGCCTTATTTAATAGGTTGCGGCTTTCGTGTTTACCGGGCATCCATATTGTCGGTGATCATCTTGCCACTACTGTTTCTACTCAGCTTCTGAGTACAATGATTCACTTACCTTGTGGCTAAGGTGAGTTCATAACCCCTTTTTACTTGCACATTGTTTCTAAACACGGGGTGAGATTTTACATGGTGGAACACATCCATTTAAAAATTGTATGCTATCTAGAACTTGTATGCTATCCAGACTTGTATGCTTTTCAAACAGTTTTCATTGATATTATTTCTTTTAGTTATAGCCTTAATTTGCCTCTCTTGATCATGAACCGTTAATTTACTTGTTTTTCTAAGCGCGAATGTTGTGGGTGGATCCATCGGGATTGACAATCCCTGTCCCGATTACCTTGATGCATTTAACATTTGATTTGTTACTTGAGTATTTAGGTTGAATACTCACTAGAGGAACTTACACTGAGTTAAGCTTCGGTTCATGAACCAAATAGCAATAATAATGTTTCAGACTATGGTTATCGTACGTAACCATTTTCCCTATTTCTTGTTTACAAATGAATGCTTGTGTTCCACACCTTTACTGCTAAACCTATGAATATCACTCAACTTCGTGTTGACGAGTTTACATGTTTAATATCAGGTATTATTACTTAGCTTTGCTTGGATGGGAGCCCACAAGATATTATCGCAGCTTGGAGATTTATGCGTATATTAAACTTTGGTTTTATCTAAAAACTGTTAGAAGATTATTCTATATTTTTGGTAACTATATGTTATAAATCATGATGAAATAATAACTTTTTCCGCTTATAAAACTCTCGGACCTATGTTTTAAACTCTGATCTTTTATGATGTAATGTATATGTTTGTATTACGTCAACTTTATGTCAACATTAATTCATTGTTTCTTGTACCATGACGTGTTACCCCCTTGTTGCCTAGTTGTTCCATGCCTGATTTCGTGGGTCTAACAGATTGGTATCATAGCGATGGCTATAGCGAACTGAGTCGTTTTTCAAAACTTAGTCTATAACCGAAAGTTCAAACATTTCATGTTTCTAAGTGTCAAACACAGAATCTGCCATTGCTGTTCGATATCTGTGCGGGTAACTCTCTAATTCTTATTATTTACTTTTAATTATCGTTGTAGTATTTCATTCCTTTATTACCTTTTGAAATATTACATTGCCCTATGACGATAATTACTATCTCTTTCCAAAGCCTATGTGCTTCATGAATTATCATCTGATATTACTGTGATTACATCTGCCCGTACTTTATCTCTTGAATTCTTGTTCTTGTGAATTGATCTTGTTACAATGACTTTATATTGTTATGATATTACATACTTGTATTCGGAGCGCGTATGCTGCCGACTTTTCATACTCACTTTTCTGAGTACTATTGCTATCTTGTTTATGCTTGATACGACTGGCCTCATATGCTTGCTCGTTCGGAACCGTCTGTTTTTCTCAACTCACTGTTACATGTTGTGTGTATTCTCGTGATACCATTGTTCGGGTTTAAATAAGTGTTGCTTTCAATGAAACCTCTGATTTTCATTCTACTACCATGCGTGTTACTTTCATTGTTAAACCTCTTTAGGATATCTATTTAGATATCCAATTTGCTTTTCGACTATTTGTGATTGGATGTCTTGGAAAAATAGTCTATAGACCATTGTGTAGCTCAATGTGTCTCCGAAAAAAGACTAAAGGACATCATAAAAGTCACACATCTCGAAGCATCCCTTGAATCCATGTTGAATAATAGGGTGGGTTTTCATAACCTTGATCGACCTTTACGTCACCGTTTTACGTGCCACTTGTATATCGATTGAATATTATTTCATTGACCATTCTACGTTTCGACTTCGAATTTCAACGTCCATTTGTACCTTGAAGACATCATCGTCATCTTGTAATTCATCCTCTATTATGTGGCAATTGTTTGGAATACAATTCTACTTCTATAAACTGGTACCCTCCCTTTTCATTAACCCTACTCGCTCCAGGAGTGCGACTTGTTAATGTTCCATTTCTTTCTCGGTATGTCTAATGATTTTGAAAAATCACGCCGCCAAGAGACCTTCCTGCATTGTATCTTGAAATCAAAGACATGGATGTCATGCGCCGTTTTTCATTTCTTATATTATCGTTGGTATTCATAAACCAATTTTATACTATGTTTTTCTTTACAGGATTAATTATACAATCTATTCTCTTTCGTCTTTATGGAATCCACAAGTCTTGTGTGTACACTAATTCAGGTTATTTATGAAACTGGATTTAATTTCAAGGTGTGTCAGAAAATATACTTTATGCAGAAAAAGTTACATGTAATTTAACGATGGCGATAAAATATTTTTATACACTTTAGACATAAAAATATATTTCTACTTGTTAAAGACGTTCGTTTAGGACATAAAATTTGACCCGTAAACCTTAAAAACGACCAAGTTACGCTCATTTGAAATTGTAAAATTTAAGAACTTAATTCTGTGTATTTCAAAAATATCATTTGGTTGACAGATTTAATGTAAGGGCATTTTCGTCTATTTTTTTTATCCATTTCAAGTCTCGAGTAAAACTAGAAAGTTGTTCAAAAACATCGTTTTACACCCAATTGCTTTAGACTTCGACTCTTAAAAATATCATTTAGCAAGTCAATTGGTCCGGTCACACCCCAAAAGTCAAACTTAAAGGTCAAAACTGATAGAATCTAAAAATATGATCCAAAGCGTTTTTGAGTTCGTTTGAACTCGTAAAACTTTAACTGCTGATATTTTACAACTAAAAACATTGATTGCATTTGAAAACGTTTAAAAAATAGTAACTATGAGTTCGGTCATACATACGTATATCCTGAACCTTTGAAACCAAGTGGTTTGATAAACCAATGATGAACTATATGTTTCAAAAAATGTGTACATTTTTATGCGTCACTATTTACGTGCTAAATCCTAATCTTTCCAGATTCATAAACTTTTCGGGGTAGTTGTACTATTTGGAAACTGATGCCCTACTTTCTTAAAAGCATATTTATGTCAAATAAATTTCGATGTGCACATATATATGGATTCATTTATCGTTCTTTTATACATGACCTATTTGTCATTATATATTATCTTTCTTTTTTTCCATCGTACCACTGATATGGGTCAAGATTGGAAATTTTTGTTTTCATATCTTTCGTTATCATTTTGACACGTGTCTCATGACGATTTCGGCTAAACCTTTTGAAACTTTATCAACGTGTAACCATTTCATTGATTGTCTTGAACAACTCTTTATTACCCTCATGTAACCCACTCGCTATTTTATAAGTTACCCTATAAACTCAAACTAGTATTGTTTGCGAATAATTTTATAAAATGTTTCACTTGGGCCTTATTAAATACTTGAATGATATCCTATAAAATTAATTTACATTAATTTTACAATTCAAATTGTTTAACAATTGGTCTTGTAAAGAATTCTTGTAACAATAAAATTGTTGATTTAAATATTGGTTACTGGCGAAAAGTTTCATAAATTATTTTGATTTCTGCTTTTATAAATGGCATTATATACATATTTTAAATCATATGACATGTAATACTGAGCTGACGAAGCTGAGCATCACATTGCTAGCCCTAAAGTATGCATGGCCTGATCACCTATGCGTAATTTAGAAGGAGCCATGCGAGGCCGAATAGTAGTCACTTTAAATATTCGGCCAAGAACCAACTTTTTATTTATGTTCTTTAAAAAGTTAGATAAAATAAAGTTTAGAAAATTTTTACATCTTATGCGAGTAGCACCAGTTTGCGACATACACTTATGAACCCTTATCTTTTCTTGAACAAAGTACATGTCTCAAGCACATATATCCTTACTCAACGATCTTTGTTTTACTTGTTACCTCATCTTCCTTCGTGACATAACTCTCGTTACCACTTGTCTAACTTCTTACCATTAATACCGGACTTGAAAGTTTCAACATTGTTATGCTTCTGTATTGTTCGACCTTCTCTATCTATTTTGGTAGACCATTGAAACATCGTGGACGTGGAAAATGATTTTCTTTATCCGTCATGATGTGTGTTAGACTATATCGTCTTGAAATTCGTTCGTATAAACCACGTAATGATTTCAACTCTCATTACTAATGTTGTTCATTTTACTGGATTTACTCCCAAGTGACTCCTTAAGAATTTTCTGTGATTCGAAAAGTTATTGTGTGGCTTTTCTCTTTCGATCGTGTATCAACCATCGAGAACTTAATAAGCCGTTGTTGGTGACTAATGAGACTGCTTTTATACATAGTCTCATCGTCTAAAACGGGCTTAAAATGGTTAAATATCATAAAAAGTGCCATATATATGCTTGTGTTTGCTCAATGTGTATTTTAGGTACGGATATCGAGAAAATGACAAAAGATCACAAGAATCAATCAAAAACGAACACGGGAAACGAAGCCGCACAATGAACCGGACCCTAGAGTTGATTTTCCAAGAAACGTCCTTGAAGAATTGAAGATTGTATAAGAAGGGTCCTACATTATTGAATAGTTTACACTTTATACCCTTGTTTATTCATAATTACAAGTTGGTCCCTAAAGTTTGTTAGATCTATAAAAAGGACCCTCAACTTTGAAGAATTGGCAAGAATGGTCCCTCAAAATTAAAGACTTGTCACTTTTAGTCCTCCATGAAGACAAGAATACAAGTGAAGACCATGAAGAATGAAGACGTGCCAAGATCAGCCCTTCAAATATCATCAAATTACAAAACAAGTCCTTTGATAAACTTTTGAAAAGTTTTTGTGGCCAAAGTGTGAAAACCAAAACTTACTTTACAAAGGATATTCAGTTTTGGAGGTTTAAACTTGATATGAAACAAAGGAAGGAATTGAGGGACTAAAGCTGGGTGACAAAGAAAGATACATAGACCAACCATGGCTTGACACGTGCCCCACTCACTCCTCTCAACCAATCACAACCCACCAATCTGCCACCTCACATCCCACTCACCCGTTTATAACTAATTATTAATTAGTTACATAAACTGGCGCCTAACACCACGTTTAAACCCAAAATCAGATCAAACCCATGTTCATCATGTTCATAACCAAAATTAGGTTTTTCTTAACCACAAAGAATTAATGGCTAACTGTCTCCAGATTTACATTAACCATCCCTTAATCAAAACCCCACCCACTATTTGGATGCCACCTCACTCACTTTGTCACATGAGGGTTCCCCTGCTACTTTTTGGACGAAGACAAAAGAATTTTCAGTGGATCAACGCCCCACAATCCCAACTTACATCCTAAGCACACTTGGACGTCTATGATCACAAAACAACAAAGAAGGGTCACATGTTTCAGCTCGAATTACAAATTCAAACCCAAGTAAATGTGAATCTTCAAGGGCAAATTTGGAAGTCCACCACATTAGGGTTTTTAGTTTCAGCATTCTAGGACTTATGTACACCCTTTATAAAAAGGGTATAGGGCTTTACCTTTACCTTTACCTTTGTTCTTGGTTTTATTTGGTCAAAAGTCTGTAAATCATTGTTTCAAGTGAATGAAAAATGTGTGAACTTTGTGACGAATTCCAAGCACCACTTTACTTTTTTGTTGTTGGTTAATGTTTGAAGTTTGTGATTTTAAGGTTTCAAAAGTTTGGTTAAAGTTTTATGCAACATTGTTTCAAAAAGTTTAAAAATCTGATTTTTCCATTTCCTTGTTCAAACACTTGGAGTTTTTGGGTCATAAGCTATTCATATCACCCTGATAAGATAATTATCAAGGTGAGGTGAGACTTGTGGCTTGGGAATATTCAAGGAGTGGGGTGCAAATATTGGATAAATCTGTTTCATTTTCATGTTTTTTATATAAGCTGTTTGTTCTTGACTCTGTTGAATCTTAGCAGGGGTGTTATTGGAAGCTTGTGGTTGTTGTGCTACCACAAAAGCTCTTACATTTGGGAGTGTGGATGTACATTCCTTAGGTTTGAGCATTTTTCTCTATTTTAAGAACTTTTAAAGTGATTTTGGTGTCTGATGTTGTATGATGCTATTTGATGCATGGAATCTTGTTCTTAGTTCATGGTGATGTTGTTATGATGCATGTTTAAGCTTGGATTAACCTGAAAACGTTTTTGGCTTTGTAAAATTTCGATTTAAAAAGTTAAAGGGGTGTTTGGGATTACTGCATTATTGAAGTCTTGGTTAAATTGAGTAAATGTTAGGTGTGTACTTGTGTTTGTTCTTGCTGATATAGTGAAATCAAGTGTGTTCCTGCATGTTTTGTGGATTGTTACACCTAGATTAAACAATTAGCTAAAACAAGCTTGTTCTTGGTTGTTTTGAACTGAAATCTTGCCATCACCTAGATTGCATGTTAAACTAGGGATAACAAGCGTTAAAACAAAGTTCTTGCAACATGTTGAGTAGATTTGAGGGTTTGAAATTCAGTTTTTGGTCAAACAGTTCAGCAAAAGCATTTTTGTGTGTTCATTGTTCATCAGTAACTCACATAAGCTCATAACTAGATCTAATCTTAGAATTTTTGCATGAAACCAGTTAATTTATGCTTGTTTAAGATTTTTATAGCTATTGTATGCTTTTGGTAGAGTTTGGTTGGCTTATATTAGCTTAACCATAGCTTTTATTCATCAGATCTGCTTATTTCATGTCTGTATCATGTCTGTGCACCTTTTGAATTAACTGTATCAATTGGCCTATTGGAAGTGTGTTTATTTGCTTGATTGTAACTCCCTACGACTCACTGGTTGTAGGGGTGCCTCGTTTGTCCAAAAACACCAAGTGAATCTCTTTAAAAAAGCATTTCAGAAAAGGCAAGCAGTGGGAACTCTTTCCCACTGAAAGTTCCCACTGATAGTGTAATTTGGTCATTAGCTTATTAATAAGCCATTTTGGCTTATTCTATTATGCAACAACTTTTATTTTGTAATCAGTCTTCCTTATTTGACCCATTTACTTGATCTGGAGCTTTGTAGCCTTTGACTTTTAAGTTTGACTAGAAAACGAATTGACTTTTGTTTTTCAAAACAGCTTATTGATTATTCCAGCTTATTGAGTGTGCTTATTTGAAATCTTTTTGTTAATTAAGATTAATTAAGTCATTACAAACCTTTTGCAACTTGAATCAGCTCTTGAAGTGGTCTAGAACTCAAAAACGACTATTTTATCGTTTTTTGTAGAGAGCTCTGGCTTATTTCAGGCTTATTTCTTGAGCTTTTTCAAAAATTCTTTTTACAAACAGCTTTATAATCTCAAAAGAAGGATGTGTGTCAATTTTCATCTTATGCCAAAAAGCCCATTAAGAATAAGCTGAATTCTATTAAGTTGTAATAAGTACTGATTCAACTTTTGGGCCTTTAGAATTTTGTGTTTAAAATTGAATTTTAAGCTTATCTGGAAATTTTGGGCTTATTTGGTTAACATTTTTCTTGTTGGGCCTAATTAAGCCCATTTAGCAAACTGTTTTCTATTTTGGCCCATTTGGAGGCCCATTAGGGGTATTTTGGTCATTTCACTTTCATTTCTGGTTTTATTTAGTTAAAATAAGTTAGTTTGCAAGTTTTTAGAATTTTTTACAAATTTTGAATTTTTAATATCTAATTTTAATTTTTAATCATTTTGACTAGTTTTAATTAGTTTTAAATTTTTCAAAAATACTTTTTAGTTTAGTTAAGTTATTTTCGAGGTTTACAAATTGAAAAATCTTATTTTGGGATTTTTATTAATTAAATTGATTTTTAGGGCTTTAATTAGCATTAAAAAATTAATATTTAATTAAATAAAAGGTTTGAAAAAGTTTTGATTTTTGGTAAACTCTAATTGCATTTTTAGGGATTTATTGTGATTTTCTAGGAATTTTTAGAGTGATTTTTAAATTTCGTCACGTTTTTACGTTTTACGTCTTAGTTTTCGTCGTAGTTTAATCATAATCGTAACCGTCACCATTTTTCCTTTTCTTTCTTAATATTAATCTCAAATTATATCAAGTCTTAACACACACACCAAGCCTCCTTGATAACGAACTCACACAAGGGTCATTAGTGCACGATTTTCCTAAATCGTCGTACTCAATACTTACCCTATTTACGCTCTTTTTCCTAAAAGACGTATTTATACAACTATCAGTGACGCATACCACACTCGTGAATTAACCATTTTCCAAATCATTTGTTTCTTATTGTCCTTATCATTGATGCATCTATTGTATCGTGTTCGTTAAGAAATTTGGTACAAATGCGTTTTATCCCCTCGTGCTATTGCTCACATACTACTTGTTGATTATTATTCGTTTCCTTACTTGTTTGCTATCTTGTCACCTTTTGAAAACCAGAATATGTCACGTGTTTACCATTTGATGTAGTAAATACCTTCTTGGATTTCTAAAAATTATTTAAATTTTTAAAAAACGTTTTGCACAATATATCAAGTGGTTAAATTACCAAAATAACCGTTTCAAGATAAATGTTAGATCTATGCATCCGCTTTGATAGATTTATAACTAGTGTTTAAAAGGATGTCATGCTTTATCTTTTAAAGTATTTGATAATATCATACTTTACTTTCAACCTAATGAAATTATCGATTTAATCTATGATTTCTAACAATGATTCTAAATAATTTGGAAATTTGATTTTCTCTAATGGTAACAATGAACCTGAGTTTTAACAATAATTTTTTACAGTCATCCAAAAGCTCTTAAGTTGACCGAAATAATTATTTGAACCGAGTTACTTTTACTTTGAAATTCTTATCAAGAAAAAGACTTAGCGACTGTTACTTTTACCTTGAACACTATCTTTATCAAGCAATTATAACTATACTGGCGCCATTTGGAAAGTGTCATGGCATTTTAATGCCATAAACAAACAAACCTTGTAAAATTTTCTTTTAATCAAGAAAGTATCTAAGCCAAGTTTTAAAGTATTACCAAATATGAGATGGATAATTGTGACAACTTGCATTTTAAATGTCTATATGTAATTCATATTTCCCCTCTATTTTTCTAATAAGTAAATTGTCATGTTTTACAGTTGCATGATTTGCGATTCCATGTTGATTAACAACCTTGATTCATTTTATAGCACCTTGTCCGTCAAGCAATTCTTGTGTTCATTCTATCTCTTGATATTTCTCCGACTGAAAGGTCATTATTCTAATCCAAGTTTAAAAATTTATTCGAAAAGGAGTTAAGAAACTAAAGCATAGTGAATTCTAATTGTTAAGGTACGCCGTGGTGCAGAAATTACTTGGGAAGTAATGAATTTGTTCTACACTTTGCATCTCCAATTATTTGCATCTTTTTCTGTCTCCAGTAGAACTCTAAGGGACCAAAGTTACTTTAAGGGGGTAGACTTTAAGAACCCGTACTTTCCTGGTATTATTTTATTCTTTTATAAGTGCTTCTTGAATTTTCCAACGTATTACATTTTCTTGTATCATATGACATCTGTTTGGCAGGTTATCGTTATCCATTCGTTACTCTATCATCTGCTTCATTTGTTATATATTATATATTATATTTGTTCACTAAGCGTTAGCTCAACCGCGTTTTCTTTTTCTGCAATAAATACTAAGCGGGAATATCATATATGAGTGATGCGTGTAGGATGCATTTCTATAGGACTTACTATAGTTACTCTTTTATTGTGTAATAAATTATTTTATATATATGTTGTTTGCTTTGCAATGAGAATAGTGCTCTCTATTTATAGTTTTATACACAATTACAATGTACTTAAATATGAAAAAGAGTCTATCGCTAGCTCTCATTTTGAGAAATAGAAAGTGAATATACAATTTTTTTAATTGCATGGGGAGATGATGTGATTGTCAATCAATCTTGCTAATCGCGTTGACCTTTTCTTTTAACAATAAAAACTTTGAAACCTAAAAAAAAAGACGATGATAGCGTAAAGTGCTATAACACGAGAAAATGTGTTATTAACCCGAGCAATAACGCGCGGTACCATGAACTCATGATCTTAGGGCATCCACTATGATGGGTTTATAAAGAGGTTTATAATCATGAAGAGGTTTATATTTCATTTCAACCATAGTGGACACTCATTTCATGTTTAGGTGGAATGAAGAGGTCCTAATTCTTGAACCTCTTTAAAAATGAAATGCATTTAATTCCTTTGTTATATAAAGTATTTTATAAAGTTGTAAAGGTTTTTATCATAGTGAATGTAGGTTTATAATGTCAAAAGGTCTAAAAATTAATAATGTATTAATGTATAAACATTTAGAAAAGGTTTATCATAGTGGATGCTCTTATGTCCGAAACAAAAATAGTTTAGGAATTAGGATTACAATTACCAAAAACTAGGAATGAAAAGTTACCATGACGGAAATTTCTTTTTAACATGGCCAATATTCATTTACCACTACCACTAGATATTCTACCCGCCGTGTCTCAGTGAAACTTAACCCAACGATCTGCATAATATGCGATTCACGTGGAACCAAACCTACAAAATATTTATTTTAATAACTACAAGTTCTATATATAAAATTCCTCCAATTTTATATGTACATAAAATTGCATATCAGATTGTAGACGAAGCAAATGGTCGCGAATGACAATTGCTAGCCATTCCAATTCACATTTAGAAATTATATTCTAATGCCATACTGCAAACTTTTATATAATAAATTGTTTTGGTAACTTGATCCAATAAGAAATTGAGTATACGCGTGGTACAGGTTTAGAAGGAGAAAGTCAATACAACTTTCATTCCAAAACGCAGTTTCCTCTTACTTTCCATTCTTTTTGTCCATTTGTTTCTTGTTTATATAATTTAGAAACCAAAAATGTTATTAGCATGTAAATCGAAAAAAATGGCAAAGAGGAAATCTCACAAAATGAGTGAATATGTCCTCGTAACAGAATCGTGTCGAGAACAAGAAATACTAGAAGAAGCTGCTTTTCATTTGATTTTTCTAAACAGAAGTCTTCAAGAATCTCATATTTATGACAAAGAAGAGGATTTCGTGCACAACGGTGATCATAGCAGTAGCCGTGATAGTTTTGGAATGAGTGTAAAAAAGAAGAAACGCGATCATGGAATAGAAGGTATTGTTAAACATAATAATGATCAAAATGCAAACTCAATCACATCTTCTTCGTCGTCGTCTTTATCATGTGAAACAATACAATCTGGGATATCTGTGGAGAAGGAGGAAACGGAAGATGATAAACGAGATTATCATAGACGTAAAGAGCATAGACGATTGAGAACCATAGTTGATATTTACCATGTTACTAGGCCACTTTGATAAATATAAATACATTCAAATCTACAATGTGCATACTACAATTCGATTGCATATGGTATCTTTCACCTTATTCTGTTTTTACTTCTTTTTAGTTTTGTGGTATGTGATTTATAAAAAAAGTCTGGATCCAAATGCAAGTTTGCAACACATGATGGATTAGGGAGATAGAGAATGAATCAAAACAAGGATATGAATATATTGATCGGTTACATGAAAATTCAGATTATTTTCGTGCAAGCTTTCCTAGAATTACACATGCACAAGATAGACAGTCTATAGTCTATACCCTATACATATGTTCATAGGAATATGACTCATAATCTTTTGATGTGAGTTAAACCCGATCAACTAAAATTAGTTTATAGGTTATGACACAAAACAAAAGCCGTTTTTTTAGAAAGACATTACTAAAAGCATGCACATTACCACAATGCATTTGACTCTACTAAATACAATATCTTCAAGTGTTGCACCTTCATTGGATACAAAACCTCTACAAATAGTTTAGACTTCAAAATTCGAATGAGTTGCCAGAAAGAGCATATATATATATATATTAGTAATTACTATCTTCTGTTAAGCTTGATTACAAAAGTAAAGCCACTAACAAAACCAACAACACACTCTAATTCCGGCTTAAGCGGTGTCTGTAGAAGGTAAAATGTAGAGAGATCGTGCACCTACCGCAAGATAAACCCGAAAGTAGAGTGACAAGAAAGACATCCGGTAAGTGTAAGTGTGCGACAGTGCGACTGAGGTGATTACAAAGTAAAACATTAATGTTTAATTATACTGGAAAGTAATACTGAACTTTAAAGAGAAAGTAATATTGTGATGTTATTATTATGTCAAGGAAAGTCTATATGAGTTCAAGTCAAGATTATGAGGAATAAGGACAATGAGAATTCTGTTTCAAACGTATGACCACTAAAATGCGATGGTTTGAAATAGAGATCTATGCAAAGTAGGGTTCATAGTAAGGTCTTAAATTACTTTGGTAGGTTGACTACGTAATTTAAGTCAAGCAAAATACACAACTTATTAAATCAAATTATAAGAAAAAAATATATCCCGGTATACGATTCATTATAAATCGTACCGTGGCAATATGTGCATTATGATTCTATCCTAATACTTTTTGTTGTTTTAGATTAACTGTCAACTATTATAAAACTTATAATACCATATTTATCATAAATTCCTCCGCTAGAAAGTAAAACCTACAAACTTCAAACAAAATGTTTAAGGGTTTATGTAGTCTACGATATAGGCACATTCTGCCATGGCAAGTTTCTTGGCATTCCCTAGTTTAAAAACCACATTAGAAGTTTTCCCTGAAGTAAATCGCATATTATTGAAAATTGTAAAATACGTTATATCGATTGAAGACTCAGGCTGGTCTATATAGAGGTAAACCGATTGACAAAAAAGGGTACGGTTTTGACTTTGAATTTGATTCCGCAAAATAACTTAAAGTCAACGTGAGACGACGAAATTTACCTTCTTGTATCATTAGTTAGGTTATCGAATGGTAGCACTAATAGTACAAGGAAGTCAAACATATTGCCACAACTCGTATATACTAAAATCCAGGGCTGAAAAATGATCAAAGGTTTTAGAAATGTAATCATTTATAAACTTAAATATTTTGAGTAACTTGTAACAAAAGTATATCGTAGCAAGTTTCGCCAAATATACCGTCATGAAAGTATATGCTTATGTTTTGGTTTTAGCACAATATCACCAAACGAAACGAGACCAAACAGTGGTAAGAATTACAACTAGGTAAAATCGTCACTCAACATGGTAAATTACGTTTCTTCCAAGTTATTACAAAAAGTAGGGTTGTTATAGATACAGGTTTAATTAATAGGTTGATCGATCCAAATAGTGATGGAGTATCCGCGTCGTGTAGGTTTAGTCAAGACACGCAATTTCCTCTAAATTTCCTTCACAATAATCCCACCACCAATAACCTCTTTATCTATCTTACACACACGTACATTTATATAAAAGTTAATGAATCCAAATCTGTCACATTTCCAACACATATTAAATACGTACTACACAAGAATTCTAATGGCAGCAAACCTACAAGAGAAAAAGAGAAAATCTCAAGAATTTAGTGCATATTGTCTAGTAATGGAATCATCCAAAGAACAAGAAATACTTGAAGCTGCTGCTCTTCATTTGATTCTACTTAGCAACCCTCTTCTTCATCAGTCTCGTAGTTATCGAAAAGGATATGATTCTGATGAGGATGATAGTCGTAGTCGTGGTGGTAGTCCTCTTGGTTTCGGGGTGATGATAAAGAAGCGGAAACAAGATCATAGAGGCAAAGGTATTGAAAATGATCATAATAATGATTCATATGCAGGCTCAACCACTTTTACTTCTTGTTCTTCATCGTGTTCATCATCACAAACAATAAAATCTGGGATGTTAGTGGAGAAAAAAGCGGAGAATGTTGGACGAACAGCTCGAAGACTACCACATAATCGATTGCGGTCCATAGTTGATATTTATAAAGTTACTAGGCAACTTTAGTTTGATCAATATATATTGCTTAGTATCTTTTAGTTTTTGCTCTATAACTTTATGTTAACTACTATCGGAATAATAGAAAGCAGAGAATGAATAATGGAGATGTGACTGTCTATATATACCTGAAATCATGCACCTAATTAACCTTTGCTTCGTTTGTATTCAGCGTGTACGTCGTTTTAAGAGGCCCTGTGCGAGCATTTATATGTCGGACCTTTAAAGGCGATTTTTTTTAATATATTGCCAAAACTATTATTATTAGTATAAAAACCTTTACAACTATATCAAATTTTCATAATGTCACGTGATAAAACTCAACCAGTTTAATTCCCTGCATATTGTTATTCTTGTTAAAGGTTACATATGAGTAATTTATACGCTTATAGTTGTTTTCTGATGAATGTAAATAACATCAATTTTCAAATCCTAAAAATGTTATTTGAAAATGAAACTGAAAAATAAAATAAGTGAAGACTCAAATAATAAAAAGTGATAAAAGGTTATTTTCTGTAAGGCGCCTAATTCTCCTGTAACATATTACGTAATTTGTTTCAATGTCTGTCAAAATCAACAAAACAATTAACTGCAGCAGACTTTTAAAATGGGCCACATAGCATAGCATCATATTGGATCAAAATTTTGAGGCCCCTTCCGGACTATGGGCCCTGTGCAACTGCACTGCCTGCACAGGCCCATATCCGGCCCTATTGTTGCTTATAAGCTCGGAATTCCACACGCCTAATAAGGGTTACGTGTCTTCTAAATCGCAAGGAAGGTTATGCAATGTTTTCAGATCCGGGTTGACCCGACCAGATCAACTGGTTCCGACCGAAAAAAGGGTCATATTGACCCGGGTTTCATATTTTCGAAACCCGGCTTGACCCGGCGGGTTTGGGGTGACCCGGGTTAACCCGGTTCTCATGACCCGGCCTGGTTTTGAATTTTTAGTGTTTTTTTAATTTTTTTTAAATTTTACGTATTTGCGACGAAATTTTATTTTTATATATTATATTGGTTGGTAATAATTTATATTTTCAATATACGTAAGTTTTTTTTATAAGTATAATTTTGTTAATTATTTAAAATATAAAAATTTTTTTTTTTTTTAGAAACTGGGTTAACCCAGGTCGACCCGGGTTGACCCGGACCCGGCGACTCGACCGGGTCAATCTAAGACCCGGGTTTTAAAACATTGAGGTTACGAGTTCAAATTCCAATTCATATTATTTTGGAAATGTCTTGATTCAAGTCCTAGTTTTCCTGAAATACGTCAATCATTTGTAAAGCAATAAATATCTGCGTAGAACACGATTCATGCTATCAAATCTTCTGATAAATTATACTCATTGTGTTGCCTGTGGAGTCATCGATCAGATCATCATCAGTTTTTGACCCGACGACTATAACAGTCAAATACCGTCTTCCACAAATCATGAGTAAACAATACCGTCTAGTATAGAGACTCCTTCCAGTTTTACCAAAGATAAAAAGAATCTCCGGCATTTTAAAAATAACAGTAGAACACCCAAAACAACTTTCATATTATATGATTTATAAAAAAATTTAAAAATAACAATTTTTAAACCAATTCACTCCCCCATACCTTAACAACCCTAAAACTTGTTCTTCTTTTTTTTCGAATCTTTTAACAGTCTTGTTACTCGATTCTTCACGTTTTAGTTAGGGTTTGGTTTGTTAGGGTTTTTGGTTTCGTTTCTTCATAGGTTTTTTTAAGGTTTGATCTTCTTCCTTGTTGCCTTGATCTTTCCAACTGATTATATCGTTACGATTGATTGATGTACTGGATTTGTGCTACTGATTCATTCGTATTCAAAGATTTTCTAGAGCTTTTAGAGTTTTTGGAGGTCTCTCTTTCTACGAGACGTGCTCGTGGCTAGCATCTATTGATTTATGAATTTGTGTGTATGTAATCGAGGTGTTGTGACAGAAAATGGTTTATTGTCAAAAGGGAGGATAGGGTGGTAGACTGGTAGTGGTGTGAAGGAGAAAAATGTGTTGGTGATGATGATGTTGTTGGTTTGAATGATGGGAATATAGTTATGGTTGACGGTGTGGTACCATCAGCGGATGTTCCTGTTAGCAATTCCGGTGATTCGTTTGAGATGATGTTGAAAAGGGACATACACCGAGTCATTCTCCTGATTCGAACGATACGTCATTAGCTAATCTTTTGAGTAGTGAAAAAGAGTTGACATGGTCTTAACTTTCGCACCCTTGTAACACCTATGATGAATGGGGAAAGGCGACACTCTCATTGAAGTCTATCCGGTCAACGAGTGAAAATTTTGTTATTTGGACATATGGCTTTTTTTTTGGGAAAATGGGTGGCATACCCTGTTGTCGCGAATTATGTTATGAATACTTGGAGTAAATTTGGATTAATTAAATCAATGCTTAACTCGTTGACCGGATTATTCTTCTTACAGTTTAATTCTACGAACGATATGAATGTTATGCTTGATAGCGGTCCCTGGCTTATTCGTAATAACCTAATTATCCTTAATAAATAGGAACCGGATATGAATATGTTGAAAGAAGATGTCGGTAAGATTGTGGTTTGGGTGAAACTTCATGCTGTTCTTATGACGGCATTTAGTGAAGATGATCATAGTGCAATTACTACAAAATGTGGTACTCTTGTGATGTTGGATTCATATACGGTTTAAATGTGTCTGAAATCATGGGGTAAATCGAGTTATGCTAGAGTAATGATTGAGCTACGTACGGATGTTGAGTTGAAAGATACTAGTGTGGTGGCTATACATAAACTACAAGTCGGGGGTTATTATTTAATGAATATTTGTGTTGAAGAAGAATGAAAACCCCCTACAAGTCGGGGGTTATTATTTAATCAATATTCATGTACTTGACGAATGTTTTAAGGCTACGAGATCCACTCGTGTAATGAATGTGAGCACACATAAGCAAGTAACTACGGGTATACCGGTTGGTCGTAGGATGATCTTTAAACCGGTTGGTCCTAAGGTTACTCAAGAATATCGAATGGTTGACAAGAAAAATACTAGTTTAAGTGGTAGGAAAAAACACGCTGCATCGGGGTTTAGTACAAAGGTTATTCCAAGTAAAGAGGTTATCACTTTAAATTCTTTTGATGCACTTAATTCTATTGAGAATTGTTGGGAATAAAATTCACTAAGTCTTCTAGCCGCTAACAAATGGAATCAAGCCTTGACAAAGAGTAATTAAGCCGCTGACAGACTAGACGCAGACAAGAAGGATTAAGCCACTGTCAAGAGTTAGTAGCTGTTAAAGTCAACACGTTTGTATAAGTTAGGAAGATGTATACGAATATTGTATTTTCTTATGTTTATCTTTTGATATCTTCCTAATATAGTTGATACGTAGCTTAATGTTAAAGGCTCCTTATGTGTATAAAAGGAGGCCTTAGGGTTTATGTTTTAATAACACTTTCAATAGTATTGTACGCCGTTATTATTAATCAAAAGTTGAAAGTTTGGTATGTTGTTTTGTTCTTTGATCTAAGTATTAATTTCGCATAATACTTAGGTTGTTTTCAACACAAAGTTTCTCTACGTATTACACTTGATTTATTCTCATTAATACGAAGCTAAACCGATCTAAGTTTGAGATAAACAAATAGTATCAGAGCATGTTTAGGAACTTTGATCAAAAGAACACAAAACCCTAAATCACACAAAACCCTAAAATCATCATCACATCATGTCTGTAGCAAGCTCAAGCCTTGGATCAACAGAAACACCACATTCATCCTCAAATCACCATCTTAAAATTCCCATGCTAGACCCTGACAACTTTGAACTATGGAAGTTCAAATTTAAACAATATCTCCAAGTTTAAAATTATGTTCTCTAGGAGGTTATTGAGTTTGGAAATCAGTTTGATAAGGAAAGGAAGATTGTAGAAGCTATTACAGCATGAAAAACCGCTGAAAAGACTAGGAAAGAATTATTACCAAGAACTGAAGATGGTAGAGCCACTTCAGCTGCTGAGATAGCTGATAGAAGGAATGACATGAAGGCATTAAGTTGTCTTAAACTGGCTCTTGGTATCAAAGAGTAGTTTAAGTTCAGAAGGTATGAATCTGCTAAAGAGCTTTGAGAAGATCTTAAAACCACTTATGGTGGTAATAAGGACACTCTCAAACAAAGAAAGAAGCAACTAGTAATGGAATTTACTGTCTTTAAAGCTCATCCTAATGAAAAACTAAGTGAGGTCAGAAGTCGTCTTCAAGACATCACCAGCAAGCTAGCATTCATGGGATTGAACTTTGAAGATGAAGATATTAGTGCTACGTTTCTTGGATCTCTTGGTGAAGCTTGGGATGTTCATGCTAAGTCTATCATTGCTACTAAGGCTTACAAGAACAACTCCTTTGATGGCATATACAACCAATTGAAGGTAATGGAACTTGAATCCCTGCTAAAACATGGAAGCAAATCAACTTCAGGCAGCATGGCTTTTATTTCTCGCAATGACTCTTCACCCACTGACAATATTTCTCATGTCAACGGATTCACTTCACATGTCAGCGGGTCAACTTCAACAGCCGCTGACACATACAATGTTGGGTCATCAAGTCTCAAACCAGCTGGAATTTACTTGGATACTGTGTGTGCATACATTGCTGCTTTGCCCAATGGTTCTCCCGTCATGTTTGAAGATCTTGAGCAGATAAGTGATGATAACCTTGAAGAGATGGACATCAAATGGAGTTTGGCTCTTAGGTTTTACAAGAAGTTTGGTAAAAGGTTGACGTTCAACAAAAATGAATCTATTGGATTTGATAAATCCAAATTTGAATGCTTCAATTGCCATATAATGGGTCACTTCCAGAGAGCATGCAGGTCTCCACTTAGGAATGATAGAGGATAGGGTGCAACTCGAACCATTAAGATTGAAGATGTTGAGCCAAAAGCTATGGTAGCCATGCAGATCATTGATGGTGTTGGATGGGACTAGAGCTTTATGGAGAAAGAAGTTGTGTAGAATCAAGCTTTAGTTGCTGAGAAGGAAGAAGAGCATTTTCACTTTGCTCTTATGGCCAAATCTTCATCTTCATCAGATAGTGAGGTATATGATGATGCTTTTTGTAGTAGAGGTTGTAGGAAAACACTGAAACCCTAAATAAGGAGGTGTCAAAATTAAAATCAGATATACTAGATCTTGACACCAAACTAACTAACTACAAAAGGGGGCTTGCACAATCAGATGGGATGGTGGAAGAATTTAAGAAAACTGAATTTAATCTTAAGGGTCAAATCACTGTTCTAGAAAGAGATTTAAAACTTAGTAATGAGGCTAAAGAAACTCTAAAGGAATTATCTAGAACTGAATTGCAACTTAAGCTAGATGAGACCATTAAATCTAAAGAAAACATAGGTTTTAAAATTGAAAATTTTGAAGAGGCTAGTGTTATCTTAGACAAATTTTTAAGTGATCAAAGAAACCCTAAAGACATGTCTGGGATAGGGATGCATGCAAAGCAATTTGCAGTTGTCCCACATCCCCCAGGCAATTTCTATGGTGTTCAGAAAAAGGATTTGTCTTGGACTGGGATCCTAGAATTCCAAGAACAAGAGTTTATTCCTCCACCATGTGTGCTTAGTCTTGTAGAGGAATATGAGAATAAGTTAATTGACCTCGAACAATGGAAAGCAACTAACCCTTTTCTTTTTGTTAAGGGTGGACTGCTTAGAGATGATTATGTTGAACTTAAACCCATTGTTGTGACTAATCCCACTACTGGCAAACCAGTTGATCTTGGCTTATCTCCCAAAAGCAAACCTAGTGTTAAATATGCAGAGATGTATAGGAAACCTAGGTCACCTCAAAGTCAAGCCAGTGTGAATAGGACAGGTTTTTATCAGTCTAAGCCTAAGTTTGTGTCTTAAAAGGCTTGTAATAAGTGTGAAAACACTTATCCTTTTACCACTTATTTCCAATAATAACAAGACCAAAACGTGTATTTTATGTCGTAAAAGTCAGAATTATGCGTGGTTTGTGTTGTTATTGTGTTTTAGGACCAAAAGATGAAAACGGAAGAAAACACGGGCTTTCACGGGCTTTTATCGAAGAAAACGAGAAAAGACGAAGTCAAGAGATCAAGAGTGCTTAAAGAACGGATGTCCAAGACCTATTCTGAAGATTTATCGAAGAAAAAGTCTAAAGACGGAAGTTTAATGAAGTCGAAGAACTCAAAGTACAAATTAAAGAAGAAAATTATTAAGACAAGTTCAAATCCCGAGACGACGTCGAGAAAAGACAAAGATTTAAATCGAGTCGAGAAGAAAAGAAATAAGGAAGCACACCACACATGCACTTCCCATTTTCCCTATAAATACCCTCCTAATCACATTAGGAGGGGGGTTAGCTAGTTTTCACTTTTAATTTTTCCTTTCTAGTTTTTAGAGAGAGAAAGTTCCAAACTTTCTCTCACTAAGTTTTCATCCTTTCTTTCTTTTAATCTTTCAAGTTTAAGCTTTTTGTATTTGGATTTCATTAATCACAATTCAAGTTTAAGTATTTGGTTCTTTAATCTCTTTCCACATTTCTTGGTTTCATTTTAATTTTGATCCGAATATCTTACTTCATACGTTTGATTTGATGATTCCGTGATTAAAAGGATAAACTTTTCATTCCTACATAAGCTCTCTTATGGTTTAAGTTATAAGCTCTTTGTGCTTATTGGCTTATTTCATGTCTTGAGCTTATTTGCATTGCTTTTCGGATTACTTAAACATTTTAGTCTTCTCAAAGTTTCTTTTATAAAGTTTATGATTTTATGATTTGAAAGTTGTCGAATTTAAGCTTATTGATTTATTTAAGATTTGGTTAAGTTAGCTTATTGAACTGCTTATTGAAACCTTGGCTTATTCTTCATTTTCGGATTGTTGTGTTCATCGTAATATTGGGTACTAAACATTCCGACGGCTGCTTATATCCATCGCAATAACCCATTGAGGGTTTTAATTTGCGATAACTTGTTTTTACCCCTTATTCCGATCTGGGATTGCGATCGCTCATTGCGATCGCATACTCCGACGGGTGGTAGGGTTACTTTGAGTCGTAACTCTGCCCAAATTTTGTCAACTACTTTCCGATAGTTTGGTCATCATTCCGATAGAATCATATTACGACAGGAACATTCTGATAGCTTGTATATTCCGATCTGGAACATTCCGATAAGGCCATATTGCGACAGATTTGGTTTTGATATTCCGATGGTTACTAACTTATATTATTCCGATGACTAGTTTTAATCACATTCCGATGGTTTTGAGTTTTGGTGCATTCCGATAGATCATGTTTTTAAGTTTTAAAGTTTTACAAAGTGTTTTTCTAAATAAATTTTGGTTTAATTTTCAAAAGCTTTAATCAGTACTCAACGACAATTATGTGCTTTTTATTTAAAATTAGATAGTTAACCAAACCATTTCTTTTATCCACCAAGAACAATTGAGTCGCACTTTCTACCAATAATCAATTCGAAGAGATTGGAACAGCGAACTTTGATACTTAGTAAAAATCTTTGTATTAAATGGCGCCGCTGCCGGCTATTTTCGTTAAGATTAATGGTTTTTAGTGAGAGACGCGTTGGATTTTGGGATCCGTTCATCTTTGAACGTTATTTTCCTTGCTTTAAAATTTTCAAAAATCCTAAAAAATATAAAATTTTCAAAAATACAAAAAAATAAAAAAACATAAAAAACCAAAAATATTTCTACTTTGTTATTTCTTTTGCAGGTGTATGCGCACTCGATCAACGTCTTATCCCGAGCCCGAGACTCTCGATAACTTAGACATGGCCGGTGTACACAACCATAATAATAATCCACCTCAACCCAACATGAATAATAACAACAATGAACCTCTACCGGACAATCGTCCAATGATCGAACTTTTGCAAGCACATGTAGAGGGCTACAACGATGCTATTGTCATACCCGCGATTGGAGCCAACAACTTTGAGCTCAAATCCGGCTTCATTCAAATGGTCTCTGCTCAACCATTCTTGGGGCGTTCAATTGATGATCCTCATGACCATATTAAAAGGTTTCTTCAACTCACTAATACGGTTAAGTATAATGGGGTTTCACAAGAGGTAATTCGCTTGCAACTTTTTCCTTTCTCCTTAGAGGGACAAGCCCGGCATTGGCTTGATAAGGAACCGCCACAAAGTATTCTTACGTGGACGGATTTAGAGACCAAATTCATCAACTACTTTTTCCCACCCTCACGTACTACCGCTTTGCGGAATGAAATAATTACTTTTGAACAAAAGTACGGTGAGACATTTAGTGAATCTTGGGACCGTTTTAAGGAACTTTTACGAAAGTGTCCACAACATGGTTTAACAAAAGTACATCAAATTAATACTTTTTACAATGGTTTAAGCATGAATGACCAAGATTCACTAAATAGTGCCTCGGGGGGTAATCTTTTGGTTAAGTCTTCTAATGCCGCTTGGGATATTATTGAGAACAAGTCTAGAGTGCAAACCAAGAGTGTTCGGACCAATGTGGCTAGTGCTAGCACTAATGAGAGCGACAAGAGAATTGACAAGCTTACTTCGCTTGTTGAATCACTTGCTCTTCAAGCCGCCAACAATACCAAAGCTATCACTGCCCAAGCTAGTGCTTTGACTCAATCATGTGACATATGCGGGGGATCTCACTCATACACCGATTGTCCCTCGACTCATGACAATCCGGAAAATGTGTATGCCGCCAACGGTACCTATTCTACAGGAGGCTATCAAGCACGTCCTCAAGGTGACCGCAATTTGCTCAGCTATCGCTCAAACAACTTTCTTTCACCACCCGGTTTTTTTCCTCAAAACCCAAACAACCTTAATCGCAACAATCAAAACCAACCACGTGCTCCAAATAAATATCAAAACCAAATAAACCCATATCCACCTCAAAGAAACAACCAAGTTTACCAACAACCTGCTTATCAACAACCTGCCTACCATGATCCTCCCAACCAACCCACTGCATTACACCAAGAGGTTGAAACTTACATGAGGACTAATGATGCGATAGTGCAAAATCTTCAGCGGGAAATGGCCAACATGAAAGCAGATATGGTAAAACAAGGGAATGATCTTCGAGTCGATATGCGAAACTCTTTCGAGTAACACCTTTGCTAATCCAAGAGGGGAGATGAAAGCAATCACCACTCAAAGTGGAAAAGGTTTAAAGGAACCCGAGCTTCCTACACCTACACCGGTGATTGTGACAAAGGAAAACGAGTCTCCTTCTCCAATTCCTCCAAATTCTATTCCTCCACCTTCTATTCCACCACCTTCTACTTCCACCCCTCCACCACCCAAGGATGTGAGTGAGAATTCCATTCCAAAGCCTTCATCTCAACCCAATATACCTTATCCTTCGAGGTTGCGAAAAGAGAAATTGAAGAACAAGGATGATATTCAGGTTTCGAACTTTCTTAAAATGTTTAAACAAATGACTTTCAATATCTCCTTTGCTGAGGCTCTCGCTCACATGCCCAAATATGCTAAAATGTTTAAAGATCTTCTCAGTGATAAGGAGAAACTTCTCGATATTTGTCAGACCCAACTTAATGAGAATTGCTCCGTAGTGCTCTTAAGGAAACTACCAACCAAACTTGGTGATCCGGGTCGTTGCTTGATTCCTTGCAACTTCCCTGGGGTAGAGAATTGTATGGCCCTGGCGATCTAGGTGCTAGTATCAACTTAATGCCTCTAAGCGTTTGGAAACAATTGTCTCTACCCGAGCTAGTCCCCACCCGAAAGAATGTGGAATTAGCTAACTGTACGGTTGCTTATCCAGTGGGGATAGCCGAAGATGTCTTCGTCGGTGTCGACAAATTCACCTTTCCGGTGGATTTTGTTGTCGTTGATAACGAGATGGACCCCCGTGTTCCATTAATCGTTGGACGTCCATTCCCGAGGACCGGTCGCACTCTCATTGATGTAGCCGCGGGCGAATTAATCATGAAAGTTGGTGACGATAAAATCGTCTTCAACATGGGTAAACTTTCTAAGCAGCCTTCGGAAAACGAGAGTGTTAATTTTATTGACGTTCTTGATGAGGCTTGTGAAGAACATTTCAAAGACGCTTGTAAAAGTGGTTCTTCTTCTCTACCCATTGTTGAGGCCGTTGACTCTATTGCTCTATCACTAACTCCATTTGGAGAAAGTGATATTCTCTTGAAAGAATTTGAAGCAACTTTGGGAGATTTGGACTTAAAATATGACGATTCTCCCTCCAATTGGGATGAAGACATTCGTACCATTGAGAAACTTCTCAATGAGGACCATATTTCTCCACCATCTCCTAAGGATATCTCTATCGATGAACCGAATTTGACTACGCCTTCCATCGAAAATCCTCCAGATTTAGAGCTTAAGGATCTTCCGTCTCATCTCGAGTACGTTTTCCTTGAAGACAACATGAAGTCACCCGTCATTATCGCTAAGGACTTGAAAGAAGACGAAAAATCCCGACTTATCGTCGTGCTAAAGAATCACAAGAAAGCGATTGCTTGGAAAATCTCCGATATTCGTGGAATTGATCCTCATTTTTGCACACATAAAATTCTCATGGAGGATGACTTTAAACCCACTGTTCAAAGCCAAAGAAGGGTGAATCCTAAGATCCATGACGTTATCAAAAAAGAGGTTATTAAACTTCTTGATGCGGGAATGATCTACCCTATCTCGGATTCCCCATGGGTTAGTCCCGTCCATTGTGTGCCTAAGAAAGGCGGAATCACCGTTGTGCCCAACGAAAACAACGAGTTGATTCCTACTCGTCTCGTTATAGGGTGGAGAGTTTGTATAGACTATCGCAAACTCAATGATGCTACGAGAAAGGATCATTTTCCCCTCCCTTTCATGGACCAAATGCTTGAACGTCTAGCGGGTAATGACTATTACTGCTTTTTAGACGGTTTCTTCGAGTATTTTCAAATTCCCATCGATCCCAAAGACCAAGAGAAAACCACATTCACTTGTCCTTACGGAACATTTGCTTATAAAATAATGCCTTTCGGCTTATGCAATGCTCCTGGGACATTTCAAAGGTGTATGATGGCTATCTTCCATGACATGGTTGAAGAAACTATGGAAGTCTTCATGGATGATTTCTCGGTCTATGGTGATTCTTTCTCTCATTGCCTTGCCAATTTGGAACGCATGCTTAAGCGGTGCGAAGACACTCACCTTGTTCTAAATTGGGAAAAATGCCATTTCATGGTAAAAGAAGGCATTGTGCTTGGACATAAAATCTCTAAAGCCGGTCTTGAAGTGGACCGTGCTAAAGTGGATGTCATAGCCAAATTACCTCCACCTTCAACCGTGAAGGGTGTGAGAAGTTTCCTTGGTCATGCGGGCTTCTATCGTCGATTCATCCAAGATTTTTCTAAAATCGCTCGCCCGATGACCCAACTTTTCGAAAAAGATTCTCCTTTCATCTTTTCCAAAGAGTGTCTTGAATCCTTCCAGCTTCTTAAGGATAAGATAACTAAGGCACTGGTCTTTGTTACCCCTAATTGGGAGCTACCTTTTGAGTTGATGTGTGATGCTAGCGACTTTGCTATTGGAGCGGTTTTGGGCCAAAGAGTGAACAAACACTTCCAACCAATCCATTATGCTAGCAAGACAATGACAGGAGCTCAATTGCATTATACCACTACCGAAAAAGAGCTTTTAGCTGTAGTGCATGCTTTTGAAAAGTTCCTCCCCTATCTTGTCCTCTCTACCACCATCGTGTACACTGATCATTCCGCGTCGAAGTACTTGTTGACTAAGCATGATTCTAAGCCAAGACTTCTTCGTTGGGTTTTGCTCCTTCAAGAATTCAACATTGAAATTCGTGACAAGAAGGGAGCCGAAAACCTAGACGCGGATCATCTAAGTAGACTTGAGGATCCTTATCAAGGGGATCATCCGAATTAAGAGATCAATGACTCTTTTCCCCTTGAGGCCTTAATGTCTATAAATTCCAATCTTGATGACACCCCGTGGTTTGCGGACATTGCAAACTACTTAGCGGGTGGAATTCTCAAGGAAGGGTTAACGTCCCAACAAAAGAAAAAGTTCTTTAAAGATATTGAACATTATTTCTGGGACGACCCTTACCTCTTCAAACAATGTGCGGATCTTGTCATTCGTCGATGTGTTGATGGGCCGGCAGTGGTACAAATCCTTGATGCTTGCCATAAAGGACCCGCCGGTGGTCACTTTGGTCCCAATTACACCGCGAAGAAAGTATTCGTCTCTGGATTTTATTGGCTCACCATTTATCGTGACGCTCACGACATGGTTAAACATTGTGATGCTTGCTAAAGACAAGGCAAGATCACACATAAAGATGAGATGCCTCAAAATTTCATACAAGAATGTGAAATCTTTGATGTATGTGGTATCGACTTTATGGGGCCATTTCCATCATCTAAAGGGAACAAGTACATCCTCGTAGCCGTTGAATACGTTTCTAAATGGGTTGAAGCTAAGGCTCTCCCTACGAACGATGCGAGGGTGGTTGTGAACTTTTTGAAGCAGCTCTTTGCTCGATTCGGTGTTCCTCGTGCTATAGTCAGTGACCGCGGGACTCATTTTTGCAATGATCAATTCGCAAGAGTCATGGCTAAGTACGGTGTTAATAATCGTCTTTCCACCGCTTATCATCCCCAAACCAATGGGCAAGCCGATATTTCCAACCGTGGATTGAAGCGAATTCTGGAACGTACTGTGGGAGAGCATCGTGCCGCGTGGGCCGATAAGTTAGATGATGCTCAGTGGGCTTTCCGTACCGCCTGTAAGACACCGATCGGTTGTACACCTTATCGTCTTGTGTACGGGAAGGTATGCCACCTCCCTATCGAGCTGGAACATAAGGCATACTGGGCCTTGAAGTGGGCTAACTTCGACATCAACAAAGCCGGTGATCTTCAGAAGATTCAACTCAACGAGCTTAATGAACTGAGGAATGAAGCTTACGAGAACTCACTGATCTACAAGGAGAAGACCAAGATCATCCATGATGCAAGGATTAAGAACCGAGAGTTCCACGTTGGTAATCAAGTCTTACTTTTTAACTCTCGGTTGAAAATCTTCTCGGGCAAGTTGAAGAGCCGTTGGTCTGGTCCATTCACCATCGCCAAAGTCTTTCCCTATGACACCATTGAGCTTTCTCACCCAAATGGGCCCAATTTTAAAGTGAATGGCCAGCGCGTGAAGTTGTACTTTGATGAGGACATCTCTCATGAGATGATTCCATCCCTCACCACGTTTCCCATGGACTAGTTTTGGGTCGAGTCAGGATCGTGACTCGGTTATAAAAAACAAGCGCTTCTCGGGAGGCAAACCGTGATCTATCATTTACCGCTTTCATAATAAGTGTAGGGGGGAGCCCCGTATGTGTTTGTTGTCTTGTTTCTTATTTTTTGCAGGGATTCAAGCTTCAAAGAGCACCTCGATGACTTTTTACGAACCGTGATTCCGTGTTCCCGTCTTCCCGGTTCTATCCTAAACTGTCGTGATTCAATTTTTCATATCTTATATGTTCACATTGAAATCACTATAGTTGTACTTTCCTTAGGAAGATTTAAAAAAAGTGCACAATGTCCTAAGTGTAGGGGAGTTTACTCCCACATGCTTAAACATTGAGGACAATGTTTATATCTAGTGTAGGGGACTTCTATCGAAGTTAAGTGGTCTTTTCCTTGCATTTGTCCTCATTTTAACCGGAAAATTGATTTTTCGACATTTTTCAAAATTTTTAATCTATTTTGGCCTTGTAATTTTCCTTTGTTATAGTTATTTTCTTTCTTTGCTAGAATAAATTTGAATAAAGTGGTTTTAATTTTCAAACGTTGTGAATCTTTTGACTCAACCCGAGTTTACTTATTTAAGTTTACTCTAGCTAGTATCCTTAACGTGTTTAAGTCAAGTTTTGCTAGGCTTTTATGTAGGGAACTTTAAAACGCGAAAGTCTTAACTCTCATGAGTTAAGAACAAGAACTTTTCGCAAGTTCCTATAATTGATCCTAGAGAGTTGTTTATCAAGGAACTTTAAAATGCGATTTCTAAACTTGAAAAAGTCTAAGAATTTGCAAGATCCTATAGATGACTCGAAAACCCAAAACTTTGATTTAATTGGCTAAGCATCCACGAGTCTCATTCCTTGAGATTTTAAATTGTGGAGGACGAGAGATGATAGAGTCAATTATAAGTTTGGTATTCTTTCATGAATTTATGTGAGTTGATTATAAGCCTATTCTCCCATCGCTTGCTAATAAATTTATCTGCAATAAATAAGGTTGTACGATTTGAAAGGTTACTTAGCTTCTAGCATAAGATCGTTTAATAGTTGCTCGGTATTAATTAGAGTTCATAGCCAAGGCATAACTTATTGAAGCGGGATGTGAATATTGGCGAGTCTGAAAAGGCCCTAACAAGGCATGAGGGCTACATTTTGTTGCTAAAGATCCAAAAGTGATGTGAAGAATCATTTATCATAAATCAATATGAAGGATCGAGACACACGACGAAAAGCAAGTACTCCCCAAAAGATCAAGGAGAAGTCTATCCGAAAAGACCCTAGAAAGGTATGAGGATAAATAGATCCAAGTCCTAAAAGGAGGCGGATCATTGTATATCAAAGTCCAAAATAAAGATTAGAGAAAAAATGAAGAAGTCGTGGTCCAAATATGAAGAATCCCTCAAAACTTCAAGTGAAGAAATTCCTATTATGAAGAGAAGACCATAATTTCAAGAACGTCTCTCAAAGATTTGAAGTATGAAGTCGCTGCCAAATATCGGTCCGAGAAAGGTCTCAAATCGTGAAGTGAGTTATGCCAAGATATGAACTTTATGAGGTCCCGAGAAGCAGTTTTAAAAGATTTTGTCCTTTATCTAACTATTGATTAAATCGTCCCACTTTATTTTCAGCCTTAATAACTATCGGAATAAGTCAACAATGCATCCTCGTAATCATTCAAGACAAAAATAAAATATAAGAGATACACCTAGGAATAAGGGAGTCTAAGTGAATAATTGGCCCACATGAATTCGTGCTAGTTTGCTAACTTATAATAACAATGATCTCGTTTTTAAGCTTGGTATAGGGAACGTGAACCTTGAGGATGGTAAACGTTCATGGCAGCCTAAAACAAATGTAAGTCTTTGATTTCTTTACTTGTTTTCTATCTTCTTATTTTCCTTAAATATTTCATATTTAATAAAGGCCAAGGTGGGTTATTTATAATGGAAAATGTAAACCGTGCTTTAAAATTAATGCATTGCATGAGGGCGTTGCAATGGTCAAGTGTAGGGGATTTAATAAGTGTGAAAACACTTATCCTTTTACCACTTATTTCCAATAATAACAAGACCAAAACGTGTATTTTATGTCGTAAAAGTCGGAATTAAGCGTGGTTTGTGTTGTTATTGTGTTTTAGGACCAAAAGATGAAAAAGGAAGAAAACACGGGCTTTCACGGGCTTTTATCGAAGAAAACGAGAAAAGACGAAGTCAAGAGATCAAGAGTGCTTAAAGAACGGATATCCAAGACCTATTCTGAAGATTTATCGAAGAAAAAGTCTAAAGACGTAAGTTTAATGAAGTCGAAGAACTCAAAGTCCAAATTAAAGAAGAAAATTATTAAGACAAGTTCAAATCCCGAGACGACGTCGAGAAAAGACAAAGATTTAAATCGAGTCGAGAAGAAAAGAAAGAAGTAAGCACACCACACATGCACTTCCCATTTTCCCTATAAATACCCTCCTAATCACATTAGGAGGGGGGTTTGCTAGTTTTCACTTTTAATTTTTCCTTTCTAGTTTTTAGAGAGAGAAAGTTCCAAACTTTCTCTCACTAAGTTTTTCATCCTTTCTTTCTTTTAATCTTTCAAGTTTAAGCTTTTTGTATTTGGATTTCATTAATCACAATTCAAGTTTAAGTATTTGGTTCTTTAATCTCTTTCCACATTTCTTGGTTTCATTTTAATTTTGATCCGAATATCTTACTTCATACGTTTGATTTGATGATTCCGTGATTAAAAGGATAAACTTTTCATTCCTACATAAGCTCTCTTACGGTTTAAGTTATAAGCTCTTTGTGCTTATTGGATTAATTCATGTCTTGAGCTTATTTGCATTGCTTTTCGGATTACTTAAACATTTTAGTCTTCTCAAAGTTTCTTTTATAAAGTTTATGATTTTATGATTTTAAAGTTGTCGAATTTAAGCTTATTGATTTATTTAAGATTTGGTTAAGTTAGCTTATTGAACTGCTTATTGAAACCTTGGCTTATTCTTCATTTTCGGATTGTTGTGTTCATCGCAATATTGGGTACTAAACATTCCGACGGCTGCTTATTCCCATCGCAATAACCCATTGAGGGTTTTACTTTGCGATAACTTGTTTTTACCCCTTATTCCGATCTGGGATTGCGATCGCTCATTGCGATCGCATATTCCGACGGGTGGTAGGGTTACTTTGAGTCGTAACTCTGCCCAAATTTTGTCAACTACTTTCCGATAGTTTGGTCATCATTCCGATAGAATCATGTTACGACAGAAACATTCTGATAGCTTGTATATTCCGATCTGGAACATTCCGATAAAACCATATTGCGACAGATTTGATTTTGATATTCCGATGGTTACTAACTTATATTATTCCGATGACTAGTTTTAATCACATTCCGATGGTTTTGAGTTTTGGTGCATTCCGATAGATCATGTTTTTAAGTTTTAAAGTTTTACAAAGTGTTTTTCTAAATAAATTTTGGTTTAATTTTCAAAAGCTTTAATCAGTACTCAACGAAAATTATGTGCTTTTCATTTAAAATTAGATAGTTAACCAAACCATTTCTTTTATCCACCAAGAACAATTGAGTCGCACTTTCTACCAATAATCAATTCGAAGAGATTGGAACAACGAACTTTGATACTCAGTAAAAATCTTTGTATTAGCTTGTTACACACGTGGGAGATTTTCTCATTTGGCCTATAACTATGTCAGTGGATACACCCAATCCGCTGACAATATGTCAACTATGGTCAAACCTAGACCTTTTGCCCACCCAAGTCGACAGGCCACTAGACCAGCTCCTTTCTTCTCTAAGGGAGCTAATGGCCATGGACAAAGACCCTTTCAAAAGACCAACACTTTTGTTGGAAATACGTTTTACGTATTAGAAAGGATCGGTCACTCCAACAATAGTCCATGTTATAGCTCGTAGTTTAGTTATTTACATTCATTAAACAAAGCCCAAAACCGAGCCCATGAAGTGTATGTGCCGGCGGCCTAATGTAAACCCAAGCCCATCTCATGGGCTTGGGTATATAAACCCTCTCCTTAGATGGAGAGGGTGTGTGGTTTCATATTTTACACATAGTTCTTTTTAAACTTTCTCTCTCTAGAAGTGTGAAAACCATCTTTCTATCTCTTTCTCTCTCTAAAAACATAAGCATAGATTTACATTTCTACAAATGGTATCAAGAGCTTGGGATGAAATATAGGTTTGTTTTAGTATTGCGTATGTTCTTATAAGCATTTCGTGGCTTTTTGAGTTCATATTGCCGAATCATCAAAATTTTTTTTGTGTTTGATTGTGATTTCAAGAAGCATAACGTATTCAGTAGTATTGTAGTGTTTTTGGTGTCTTGATTTTGGTTAAAATACAATCTTTCTTGGATCAAAAGTGCAAAAAGGTATTGTGTTCTTCTTTCCGAAATTCAAGCAAACATCTCCATCGGAAAGTACAAGTAAAAAGGGGCTTCCATCGCAATAGCCATCACCATCGGAAAGGGTTTGGTTCCACATTGCGATACTTGGATTTCATTACTTATTCCGATTTGGACATTCCGATCGTACTTTGCGATCTGGGATTCCGACGGCTATAAGGAAGTTTTAAGTCGTTACTCTGCCCAAATTTTATCAGCTTCATTCCGATCTGAATCATTCCGTCAGCTTTGCTTTGCGATCTGAACATTCCGATAGGACTTTGCGATCTGAACATTCCGATAGGACTTTGCGATCTGAGCATTCCGATAGGACTTTGCGATCTGAACAGCTTTATTTGCGATCTGAACATTCCGATAGGACTTTGCGATCTGAGCATTCCGATAGGACTTTGCGATCTGAACATTTCGACAGCTTTGCTTTGCGATCTGGACATTTCGATCTGACATTCCGATCTGGCATTCCGATCTAGACATTCCGACAATCCAAAAATTATTCCATAAAAAATTTCGATCGTGTGTAATTCTGACTTGGAATTTTTGGTTTATCGAGAACATATTTTAGGGGATTTTAACATTGTTTCTCAACTTCAACACAAAAACATTTAACCTTATTTCATTGTTCGATCAACTTTGTAAATCTTAACTTTATGAAATGGAGTACACATCTCTTACGGATAAGTCCATCCTCTCGGGTATGGATAATCGTCCACCAATGTTGGTGAAGACTATGTATGAGGAATGGGCTTCCCGAATGGAACTTTATATGTTGAACAAGGAGAATGGACATCTAATTTGGGCATCGGTGCTCAATGGACCATTAGATTATGGTATAGTGACGGAAGGTACGACTACTCGTCCTCGCACAACGGGTGAGTTGACTGGAGATATGAAGATTCAAGATAAATGTGATAAGTATGCTACAAACATCATTCTCCAAGCCCTTCCTCCAGATGTCTACAAACTCGTCAGCAAACATAAAGTTGCCAAAGAGTTATGGGATAGAATTCGGGTTCTAATGCAAGGTACCTCGTTAACTAAACAAGAACGAGAGTGTAAGCTTTATGATACTTTTGATAAGTTTGCCTATGTGCAAGGGGAGACTCTCAATGATTACTATATGAGATTTACCCTATTCTTGAATGAGCTTAATATCTATGGCATGGCAATCCCTACCTTTCAATTGAACACCAAGTATTTGAACACTCTTCCTCCAGAATGGAAAAAATACGTGACGGATGTTAAATTGGCTAAGGACTTGCATAACACCAATGTGGATCAACTTCAAGCTTTTTTCAACAACACGAATGCCATGTGATCGAGGCTCGGTTGTCTACACCTCAAGTTCATGATCCACTTGCAATGTATGCTTCTCAAAAAAACATGGCTTATACTTATCAACAACCATCATACTTGTAGCAGCCACCACCACACATCTATCAGCAACCACAGCAACCATCTTATCAACCACCAATGATGCCACAGCAAGAATATCAACAAAGTGTTCATCAACAATCTTTTCAACAGCAACCACCATATCAAACATCACCATCACAAGCCAACACTTCTCCATTGGGCTATACTCCTCAGCAAGGATATTTTCCAATAGAAGCACAACCAGCACAAGATTTCTACTCTAATGAACTTCCACCAATCCAAGCACCGGTCTTTACTCCAAATGATACGCCAGCTGATGTTCTAAACCATCTCACCGCATACTTGTCAAAACTTGTTGCAACTAGAGGACTTCCACCAACAAACAATCAGCTCCGCACCTCATCAAATCCTCGACAACAAGCCACTGTTCAAGATGGTCAAGTGACGGTGCAACCTATTCAGGGAAGGCAAAATTCATATGGACCTCCTACAAGGACTGGGAACAATCAAGCTGTAAATTCTCAAGCTAGTGGAAATGGAAGTCCTATTGGTCCTAAGAAGGTTGTGACTTGCTACAATTGCCGAGGACAAGGTCATATGGCTAGGGAATTCACTCAGCCGAAAAGGATGAGGGATGATGCATGGTTTCGTGAGAAGATGTATTTGGTTGATGCTCAGTCAAAGGGGAAGATTTTGGATTCAGAGGAGTTAGCATTTCTTGCAGACCCAGGGGCAGCAGATACTGAAGGCATTGCAGTTGTTTCCACTTCTAATGCAGCTTATCAAGCGGATGATCTTGATGCATACGATTCAGACTGTGATGACATTCACTCTGCCCAAGCTGCTCTCGTTGCTAATCTCTCTCACTACGGTTCTGATGTCATCAGTGAGGTACCAACCACATCTAATAATATTGATGATAACCAACATCAAGTTGGGCATGAAAATGACAACCTCGAACAGAATTCGGGAACTAGTAACTCAAATGATGTGGTACCCAATTCTACACATTTGAGTGAACCTCAACCAAATGCTACGACGGGAATGGAATCTTATGCTCAACATGATTTGGTAATGGTGCTTAAACATATAATTGATCAAATGCATATGTCCCTCAGACAATCCGTAGATACCAATTCCAACCTAACTGCTGAGCTTGCGTTGCATAAAGAAAAGGTCAAAACTTTTGAAATGGTCCCTCAAGCAGAGAAAATAACATGTTCTGAATTTGACCAATCTCGTTTTGAAAAGATTGAACACTTGAAAGAAATAGAATCATTAAAAGCTAATCTTTCCAATGAATTAAAAGAAAAAGAGTCGGTTGTCAATGATTTTCAGAAACTTAAAATGGATTTCAAAATTCTCGAGTCTAAAAAGGTTGAATCGGAAATTAATGCTACCAAACTTCTTAAATTCAAAGAACAACAGCTTTTAAAACAATACGCTTCCACAGAAAAGGTTCATCTTTTAACTAAATCATTTAAAGAACTCGAACTTAAACGTCTTCAAGATTTACCACCTAATCCCGGTTATGCAAAACAAGCTCAGGAATATATTCTCGGTCTTTATGATATGACCATAATTGGAAAATCGAAAGAAGCACCTTTTGTTCGTAGTACTGAGGAGACACAATCACTTGGGGATGAAACTGTTAAGTTGGATTCACTAATAAACACGGGTAAAAGATCCGGAGGTCGGGGAGGATAGAAGTGGTGTTTAGCCATTTTAGAGAGAGAAACAAGTAAGAATAAAAGTGTGTGTTTTATTCTAGTGAGAGAAAGACAATACAAGAAATGAAAAGCCTCACCCCTCCATGGAAGTATGGAGGGGTTTATATAGCACGGGACTTGGACTTTACATATGACAATATTAGTCCCTGCAAGTCCCGGCTATGAAACTAATGTAATTCTGTTAGTCGCACACATTTTAAGGCTAACAATCTTCCCCCAATGTGGTGACATACGGAATTACTTACAATGTTCCTAACAAAAATATGACAGTATTAAGTTTGCTTCCAATGCTGAGGATGACACCGTTGTCTTCAAGTCTTCTAGAAAAACTTATACCCCAGTTTGAATCCTCTTTGTCTTTGCTTGCTGAGGAACCATTGTATCATGTATGAACTGGATTAACTTCCCCCCAATTCATACCACATGTCTTGAAAAGCTTTCTTCATAGACTTCTTTTTGACGAAGCTTCTGAATCAGCTTCCCCCCAAACCAATATCCCTGTCTTAAGTAGAACTTGTAGCTTGAGCAATCTTCTATCTTTGACATTTAAAGTGCACAGCGGAATTTTGTAGAAGAAGAAGCAAACCACACCAAGTAACTGCTACCTTGACATTTTTGGTCTTAGTGATTATGTGTTTGGGGGAACATGTAAGAAATCAGCAACAAATCTTCTCACGCTTGTAGAATGCTTCCCCCTGGAAGTTGAACTAAGTACTCCAGAGTGGGAACTAAGACTCCAAAGTACACGTTCTTCCCCCATGATGGTGACGAACTCTCGGAAGCATCATCTGACGTGTACGGTCAAAATCGCGAGATGTTCTTGTCGAAAGTATGATGGTGACGAACACTCAAAAGCATCATCTGACGTGTACGCTCAGAATCGCGAGATGTTCTTATCAGGAGTAAGAAGGTTAAGAACACTCGGAAGCATCATCTGTCGTGTACGCACAGAATCGTGAGATGTTCTTGTCAAGAGTATGGTGGTTAAGAACACTCGGGAGCATCATCTGACAAGTACAATCAGAATCGCGAGATGTTCGTGTCTGAAGCAGTAATCTTTGTTGACATTCTGTTGCTCAAGTTGCTCGTGAGAATTGTTTGCTGATAACATCTCTACACTTGTACTCTCTGGCTAAACTTACCAACCTCGTATTCTTTCGGCTATTTGTAGTGACCACTGGTGAATTAAACCTGATATTCCAAACTTGAAACTAAAGTACAATCCTCCAAATTTGTTACTTACGCTTAGCACTTGTGTTGATTGACGAACGGTGCAGAGAAAAGTCTCTTAGTACCTTATACATAAAAGAAGAGAGAAGTATAAGATGTAAAACACCTCTTGAAATACCCACAACTACAGGTGAGTGTGACACTTGAGCACTACAATGTAACTCCTTAAGTGATAGTTGTCCATGTCGTCGACCATCCACCCCTTGACAGTGGAAACTAGATAAATCAAGTCTCAATCATAAATGCTGAAGCGAGTCATCAATCGATAAAGGGGGTGAAAAGGCTCGATGATGTAATAAGTAGACGCCTTCGTGAAATTCCACTTCAACTTCAAATAATAAATACCAAATCCACTTCGTAATCACTTGACATTACTTTGCCCGAATACTAGCCGTGTTGACAATTTCAGTGAATCTTAAAGGATCGTTTTGGTGTTGTTTGTTTTTGTCTTCGTGTTTGTTGAGTGTGTTGAGTATGAGTGAGTGTCGTTAACTAAGGAACCAACGATGACTAGAGAGAGAGAGGTCGTCAACGTCGTCTAGTAAACTTGATTTTTGAAGCCCAAATAAATCATATACCCAACTGATGCGCGGATCGACCTCCGCGGTGAGGTCGTCGAAAAAATTTCGGAAAAATATAGATTGAAAACGAAGGTTTTCTTTAATCAGAATGAACCCGTAATCACCATATCCCCATAATCCGCACATCATAATACTCGGTTCAACCCTTATTTCACTCGGTCCATCACATATAATTATACAAATTGAATAATGAAGCTTGGTCCATATTAAAATGCATTACACGGTCCAATAATATGTCCCATCTAATTTCAACTCAATGAAAACATTGACCCTGTTTCATATGATGGTGGTATCCGCCCCATATTAACACATGAGCCCGCCCAGAAATATCCTAACCGGCCCATCAAGATATAACCTAATCCATAGGATATATAACTAACTAATCCTCCATAACCCTATAAGTCACATAACTCTCAACCCCATCGTACTCTCCGCCCTTTTTCTCCCATCGTACTCTCCGCCCAAAAATAATCTCACCAACAAATCTGATCCCAATTTGATCAGTGATCACCTCCATCGCATCTTATAAACTTATACAAAAACCCATATCCATTTATCACAAGCCAAAATTAATCCGAAAGCCATCATCGATTGATAACAAGTCAACCACTAATCACATCATACATGTCATCAAGATCTCATTGAGGTCTCGGGTAAGGTTTGGTTAGATTAGATAATGAAGTTTTCAGCCATCGAATCAAAGTAAGCAATAACAGATTTATTAATTGACTTTCTTTAAATTCGAAAAAAATGGTTTGTAACTAAAAGGATCACTGATGATGATTTCGTGGGTTTTGATCTTTAAAGATCTTGACATGCATGTCACCCACGAATAGAATCTGAGATCAGCAGGGTTTTGTTTTTGTTTGAGTCTAGTAGGATAAGAGACGGGGGATATAGATCGAGTCGGAGTTTGATGAGTCAGTGATGGTGAATGTTGTGGGAGGGGGGCATAGGTCTCGGGTAATGTTTTTTTTAAACATCATGGTCATGTTTTTAAACAGGTCACAAAGTTTTCTCAAACTGCATCGTATTTATTTTGCCATCGCAGTCATATTGCACATCATCTCGATGGTTCCATCGCACCCTGATGGAAACCATCGCAGTCCCATCTCATTTTTAAAAAAAAATTGAGTCCATCGCAACGAGAGTCCATTGTAACAACCCATCGCGACAAGTACCACATCCATCGCAGTATGATGGAAGCCATCGTAGCGTGACATCACAGCGTGACATCGTAGCGTGACATCGCAGGCGAGTCATCGTATTCCTCCATCGCACTCAATGCGATCCAAAATAGCCATCGTAGTCTCCCATCGTAACTCACCATCGTGAAAGGTTTTTTACCAACTTTTGTGGATACCGAAAATGAAGGAACTAGACCATGTGATTTTTTGTGTTGTTCATCGTCAAAGACAGTCACCAAAAAAACCCAGAAATATATATAAAAATTAAACCTTTTTGAAGGGAATAATGGGACAAGGACGGATATGGACAGAAAAAATATCATGGGACGGATATCAAAAAGTTGGATAAAAAATGGATTTGACAAAAACTTCGTGACTTTAACACATTCAATGTATAACAGATATATGAAACAGATAGGACAAAAGACACAAAATTTTGACAGATTTGAAGAAAGATAAAGGAATCAAACCGTGAACGAATCAAGCACAAACACGAACAAGATCACAAATCAAAAACACGAAACACCCCCGGTTAGCTCGGATACCAATTGTTAAGTTGGATTCACTAATAAACACGGGTAAAAGATCCGGAGGTCGGGGAGGATAGAAGTGGTGTTTAGCCATTTTAGAGAGAGAAACAAGTAAGAATAAAAGTGTGTGTTTTATTCTAGTGAGAGAAAGACAATACAAGAAATGAAAAGCCTCACCCCTCCATGGAAGTATGGAGGGGTTTATATAGCATGAGACTTGGACTTTACATATGACAATATTAGTCCCTGCAAGTCCCGGCTATGAAACTAATGTAATTCCGTTAGTCGCACACATTTTAAGGCTAACATAAACTCATTCTAAAATGCTTTCAAAATTCCATACAATTGATTATGATCAACATAACAAAGATCAATTTTCGAAAAAGACACGCATTCGTTTACAAAAGGAATTAGCAGAATTGACAGTTCTTGTGCCCCAAAGTTTGTCAAATGAAAACCTTCCTAGTACATCTCCTACACTTGTCAAAACGGATTTAACAAAGTTAATTCCACCGGTAAGCAAGGCGTCCGTTAACTTAAATGCGGTTCACCAACACTTAGCCGATTTTGACAAGGTCATTTTGGAACGTACGACGGCTTCGGCCATAACGGAAGGTGAATGGAACTTTGAGCACACTAGAGCTACATTCCGAAATGAAATTGTTCCGTTTGTAGACAATGTTAAGGCTTGTCTTAGTAATCTTGATCAAGATTTGTTTTTGGAAATAGAAGAATTTAGACGTGTTTTCAATGAAATGGATAATGCTTATGAAAACAGTTTACTTGAAATAGAACGGGTTTCATGCCATAATGATCTGCTTCTGAATCAAGTGATGTCTCATGATATAGTTTCTGTCTGTGTGAATACAAGTGTTGATAATGATTCTATTGTGCATAATGTTGAATCTGTGGATAAGGTGGTAGATAGTACTTCTCACGAATCTGACGCTGAATTTTTAAAGCTTCAAGATTCATATTCTTCGCTTTCAAAACGTTTTGATGAGATTCAAACACATTGTATTTCGCTTGAATGCAAGCAACAATTTATTCAAGAAATCTTTGAAACGTCATTTGAAGGTGTTAATATTGATGATGCAAATTTTGAAAAGAATTTTCGATTGAATTTACAATCAAAACAACTTCAGCCAAGTGACAAAGTTGCTAAATCTTTGCCGATAGACATAGAGAAATCTAAGGAGCTTAACTGTGTGAACGTACTTGAGGTCGCTGAGAATTTTAAACTTGATCTAGAAAATCGAGTTTCTAAGATTTTGTCCAAAGTTGATAACTTAAAACAGAAAAATACACAACTTTTCGATTTAGTAAAGCCCGCATGTGCTAATACCACTGCACAGAATCAATCATTGATTGAACAACTGAATCGAAAGTCGGTGGAAATATCTGATTTGAGGGAACAAATTTGTGATAAGAATCTGGTCTTGGCTGAGTTAAAGGAAACACTTCGTACTCTAAAAGGTAAGAATGTTGTGGATAACGCAACCACTATCTCAGCATCGTCCTCTAGTGCAATCAAAAGAACCCTTATAGCCGTCACACCACTTAACAAGGGCCCTAGGACTAAACCATCTCAAACTTTGGTCACTAAAGATAAGGCGGAATCAAAACCAGGTTCTAATATTCCCGTGTTGCCTTCTATAGGAGTAAGCACCACTACTAAGGCTCAAAGATCTAAGCTTAAAAGAAACAAGAAGAATGATAGGATCTTGCCCCCATCTAGTAGTCAAGTGAAGAAGAAAGTAGAAGCCCATCCTAGGAATGTTATTTCTGTTTTGAATAAAAAGAATCATGTAGCTAAACCTAAAGGCTCTGCGGTTGTGCAGCGTTCTAAGCCTACTGTGAATTCTAATTTAAAATGTTGGAATTGCAATGAATGTATGTTTTCTAGTCGTCATGATTCTTGCCTTATTGACCATGTGAATGAGATGCATGCCCGGAAAAATGGATTAGAATGGAAACCGACTGGGAAAGTGTTAACCCAAGTTGGTTGGATGTGGCGCCCCACTGGTAGAACTTTCACTATAGTAGGAAATGCGTGCCCTTTGACTAGGATCACTCTCACTAAAGCGAAGAAAGCGTGCCCTTTAACTAGGAGTACCAAGGCTACCAAAACACAAGCGTGTCCTTTAACTAGGAACACCAACACTACTGTAGGAACAAAGTGCCCTTTAACTAGGTCTACTCCCACTGTAGTGCCCGCGGATAATCCAAAACCTAAGAAAGTTGGAACTGTAAAACCTGTTAGTGCTAAAACTCACATTAGAAAACACAAGAAAACTAAGGGTCACAAAAATGTTAGCAATTCTGATAATATTATATCTGTATCTGCTAACACTCCGGAACCAATAGTTTCCAATGCATTGTCTACTGTTGTTATTGAAAACAGGTGGTCCAAATTGTTCTCTGGTATTTGGACTCTGGTTGCTCCAAGCATATGACCGGAGATCGCTCTCAGCTCAGAAATTTCGTCAGCAAGTTTCTTGGTACGGTTCGATTTGGTAATGATCATATTGCAAAGATAATGGGTTATGGTGAATATCATATTGTGAATGTTATAATTTCGAGAGTGTATTATGTGGAAGGTCTCGGTCATAACTTATTTTCTGTGGGACAATTTTGTGATGCAAACCTAGAAGTTGCTTTTCGAGAGCATACCTGCTTCATTCGTAATTTGGAAGGGGTTGATTTATTGAAAGGTACTCGAGGGAATAATTTGTATACTTTGTCTCTACAAGACATGATGTCCGCTTCTCCCGTATGTCTTCTCTCCAAAGCATCAAAGACTAAGTCTTGGTTATGGCATCGACGGTTATCTCATCTTAACTTTGACGCTATTAATCACTTGGCGAAAAACGAACTTGTTCGTGCTCTTCCTAAACTTTCATTTCACAAGGATCATTTGTGTTCCGCGTGTACAATGGGGAAAAGCACTAAGAAATCTTACAAACCCAAGACGGAAGACACCAACCAAGAGAAACTTTGTCTTTTGCATATGGATCTTTGTGGGCCAATGCGTGTTGAAAGTATTAGTGGCAAAAAGTACATCCTCGTCATTGTCGATGATTACTCTCGGTTTACATGGGTGAAATTTCTTAAAGCAAAGAATGAGGCACCTAAATTCATCATCGGATTTCTCACGATGATTCAAGTGCGTCTCAACACTACTGTCCGACGCATTCGTACAGATAATGGAACCGAATTTGTGAATCAAATTTTGCGTGATTATTATGAAGAAGTTGGCATTTCTCATGAAACATCCGTTGCACGCACTCCACAACAAAACGGTGTCGTTGAAAGACAAAATCGTACACTTATGGAAGCTGATCGAACGATGTTAGTTTACGCAAAGGCTCCATTTTTTTTATGGGCAGAAGCAGCATCTACAGCAGTGTACACCCAAAACCGGTCACTAATTCGTAAACGCCATGGTAAAACACCTTATGAGCTTCTCCATGGAAAAGTACCAGATTTATCATATCTTTATGTATTTGGTTCTCTTTGTTATCCATATAATGATGGTGACAATTTGGGAAAACTTCAACCAAAGGCTGATATTGGTATTTTCATTGGTTACGCCCCCGCAAAGAAGGCATACTGAATCTACAACCGTAACTCTCGCAAGATCCTCGAAACTATGAATGTTGATTTTGATGAGCTGACAGCAATGGCTTCTGAGCAAAGCAGCTCTAAACCCGCACTTCATGAAATGGGACCCAGTAACATTAGTTATGGTCTTGTCCCAAACAACCCTACTTCATCATCATTTACACCACCTTCTAGGACTGAATGGGATACGTTGTTTCAACCGTTCTTTGATGAATTCTTTACTCCTCCAACTATTGTTGCACCAGAACCTGAGGTAATGGCTCCGGTAACCGAAGTTGTCGCTCCAGCAACCGTTGCACAATCAGATACATCTGCACCTACAATTGGTCAAGATATACCTTCAATGAGTAGTTCTCAACCAACACATGTCACAACTACCCACGTCATGCCTATTGATGATGAAGAGGATGATGATGATCACGATTTGGAATTCGCTCAAATGCGTGAACTTCCATTCTTTGGTGTACCTATTCCCGACCCTAATCAAGCCGGGTCGTCCACCTCAGAGGAAGCTCCAACTACAGTTTACTCCAATCCACGGATTCGTGAACATGACAGCAAGTGGACAAAGGATCATCCTATAGATTCTATTATTGGTGACCCTAATCGTCCGGTATCCACACGAAGTCAGTTACAAGAAAGCGCAATGTTTTGTCACTTTGATGCTTTTCTCACTGAAGTTGAACCTAAGACATGGCAACAAGCTTTTACTCAATCATGTTGGATAGAAGCTATGCAAGAAGAACTTAATGAATTTATACGTCTTGAAGTATGGGAACTTGTCCCATGCCCGGATCAAGTGCAGTTACTCACTTTGAAATGGGTTTACAAGGTGAAACTGGATGAGTTAGGAGGAATATTGAAGAACAAAGCTAGACTAGTAGCTCGTGGATACAAGCAATTATTGGGCATCGACTTTATGGAATCCTTTGCACCTGTTGCCCGTTTGGAAGCTATTAGAATATTCCTCGCTTATGCAGCCCATATGAATATGATCGTCTATCAGATGGATGTGAAGACGGCATTTCTTAATGGTGAAATCAAGGAAGAGGTCTATGTTCAACAGCCGGATGGTTTTGTGAATCCTAAATATCCTAATCATGTGTACAAGCTTAAGAAGGCTCTCTATGGGTTGAAGCAAGCTCCTCGCGCATGGTATGATCTTTTGTCTCAATTCCTCATTACGCAAGGCTTCGCTAAAGGCAAGGTGGATCTCACGCTGTTCATTCAGAAACGAGGTAAAGATATGATTATGGTACAAATATATGTTGATGATATTATATTTGCAGCCTCGACCCAAACCTTATCGGATGAGTTTGGGACACTCATGTCTTCCAAGTTTAAGATGTCAATGATGGGCAAGGTATCATTCTTCTTAGGTCTTCAGATATCTCAGAGTCCCAGAGGCATCTTTATCAATCAATCCAAGTATGCCCTTGAATCGCTTAAGAAGTATAAGATGGAATCTTGCGACCCCGTGGATACTCCAATGGTGGAACGAACTAAGCTTGATGCAGATCCACATGGAGTTGCCGTTGATCCGACACTTTATCGTGGAATGATAGGTACTCTTTTGTATATCACAGCCAGTCGACCTGATCTTCAGTTTGCTATATGTATGTGTGCTAGGTACCAAACTAGGCCTACTGAGTTACACTTAGCTACTGTTAAAAGGATCTTTCGATATCTTAAAGGAACCATTAATCGGGGACTTTGGTATTCGAAGGCCTCTTCTATTGCACTAATGGCATATGCAGATGCGGATCACGCGGGTTGTCAAGATACAAGGCGTAGCACGAGTGGAACTTTGCAACTACTAGGAGATCGATTAATCAGTTGGGCATCAAAAAGGCAGAAAAGCGCTACAATTTCAAGTACGGAAGCAGAATACATAGCTATGTCCGGTTGCTGTGCTCAAATTCTTTGGATGAGATCGCAATTAACTGACTATGGTCTAGGTTTCAACAAAATTCCGATGTACTGCGACAACAAGAGTGCAATTGCCTTATGCTGCAACAACGTTCAATTCTCCCGGTCTAAGCATATTGACATTCGCTACCACTTCATCAAGGAGCAAGTGGAAAATGGAGTAATCGAGCTTTACTTTGTCCGATCTGAGTATCAATTGGCGGATATTTTCACGAAGGCTTTAGATCGCGCTCGAATTGAATTTTTGGCCGACAAGCTAGGAATGAGAACCTTCTCGCCTGAGACTCTAAAGGAACTAGCAGATGAAGCAAAAGAATAGTGGTGGTAAAACTATTCTCCGTATCCTTGGTGATCATTTGTATATATTGTTTATATTTTTATCCACAAAAGCAAAATAGAAAAATATAAAACCATATAAAAACCATAAAAATTGAAAAATTCATAAAAATCCAAAAATATTTTTACTTTTTTTCAAAGGCATGTCTTTTGGTACGATAATATTTACGGCTTTAGAAATGTTGATTAATATTGACACGGCGCCATAAATAGAGTTCGTACAAGAGTTGTAAATATTTCATAAAACATGCCTATATGGCTTGTAGTTATTTCTGACTGCAACCCGGTTTTCATATTAAAGTCAAGTATTTCTTATGAAAGCTTTGGCTCACAACGGGAATTAATTTTCTCGGGCAAGGTTTACTTTAAAGCCTTGTAAGGGATCAAGTTTACTTTATAACTTGGTCTAACACAAATCTATGTACGTTTCAGTGCATTTATTTGTTAAAACAAGAGAAGTCTTGTTTTTATGAAGCTATCATCTCTACAACCATGCTATCTACAATTGGTATCTACATCCTCGACGATGCGACTACTCAACCGACGACTACAGCTCTTTCAATAGAACACGGGTCAGCAATTGAGGGGGAGCAATTGTCAAGCATTCAGAATCTTCGATGCCGAAAGTGCCAAGTTCACAAGTTGGTGTCAAGACAACAATACCAATCGTACACGTGGTGTCGAGAGATGACTTCAGATGTGACGAGGCGACCAACATATGCTGACAAGAACCATTTGATCTTATCATATGATGTTTTCATCAATCAGGTCCAACCTTGTCAATTCTTTTCCAATATGGTGAATATGTGATCATGTTATAAATCGGTATCATATCTCATGCGTTTGATATCATGAAGATAAAATGGACTTGCATTTTTCTTCCCAAAACCTTTGTTAAAACTTCATTAAATCAATTGATATTAAAAACATCGATTGGGTTAATATTTTTAATATGGGGGAGAAAATGTGATTTAATATGGGATATTATCACAAATGGTTTGACTTAATATGCTGGCTCATCCCGACATGTGCGAAATGTTTTCGAATATCGTGGCATATGTTAAGGGGGAGCAAAATGGATTTGCTATAACAAAATGGATTTCATGGTGATTTATACTTACCCAAAACCCATTTATTTCACGACGATGAAGATTGTGGTGACATAAGGATGGTAGGATAGGATAAGTCCTATGATTCTTCCAGAACCGGAGGAATCTTCCCAAGGACATTCCATAGCTAGAAATAGTAGTCCTTAGGAAAGTTGGAGAAAGATTGTGAACGTAGCTGAATGCCGACCAAGTACTTAAGTTAGCACTGGAACAATCACAACAAGGTGCTAGTTATGACGTATTGGTAAGCATTGAAGGGGTTGAAGAATGAAAAAGAATTGTAAAGATAAAGGGTGTAAAGAAAGAAGCCCTCCTTACAACTTTAGGCAAAAACCGGGTCAATACATATGCTATTGAGATCATTTTTAATGATGCTTGATATTGAAGACAGACATCATGGACCTAGTGATGCAATGCACAACCCATCCCAGCTAACTCAGATACCTCTCAAAAGGTATTTGTTTTAATCACACGGAGACAACACGTTATCTATCGATTTATTCACTCCGAATAAATTGGTAGTGAAATGGTGGCACTCCTCTCCAGCCTCCGATCACTAAAATCCAAAATGCACGATCGAGTCTAGAGCCATTTGAGATCATCAAATATCTCATTAGGACACACTTTCATATTTCCTTGCTTCTTCACACACTGTGAAAAGTAAGAAAGATCTTAAGAGTCCTACGCAAAATCTTCATGATCTTGCCTAAACATCCGAGTAATACGAAAGTATTTACAATGAAGATGGAAATCCTTCTTGAGCGAATATCAAAAAGCTCATGGTAGGTGACTTGTGCGATTCTTTATGAATCAAACTTGTGATAAATGGAAAGCAACAGCTGTTTAATTCTTAACTGAATTTAAACACGTTCCATGCCTCTATGCAAAATCTCAGTGATCTTGCCAGAACACTCAGAGTGATACCTTAGTGTTCACAGTGATGAGTGGAAATCCTTCTAGTGTTAACCTCAAACAGCACTTGGTAGGTAACTTGCAAGATTCTATACGAATCAAGCTCGTGACAACTGGAAAGCAACGATGGTGCGGTTCTTAATTGAATTTCACTTGTTCCAGGAACATGAATTGACGGCTTCAAATCATGCGGATATTATTATCCAAATGATTCACTCTTTATGTTCGCAGTCAGCTTTAGACGGTCGAATTGTGAGACCCTAGAACCGAGGTCACTTACATTACCCTAAATTACGCTTATTTTTGAAATTTTTAATAAATTTTATTTGCTATATATTTTATCATTTTGGTTGAAACCGATATTCGAGGTTATAATTTTGACGATTGACGATTTAAGAAGGACGATGACGAGTACGATCCCGATGGATGCCCAAATTTCTATAATTATTGTCGTTTTATCGATATTGTAATTTTTCGAGAATTTTACTTTCGGTTCGTGTTAAGTCGAGTCGGGTGAGTTTTATTGCTTTCCGGGTACATTTAAAGTGTCCTAAAAGTATTTTGGAGTGTTCGGGATGATTCCCGACTCCCGTAAAATTTTCTAAAATGACTAGTGAGTCAATCCCGTAAACTTATAAGGTCGTTTTTGCTTAAGGACAAAAGAAAGCCTAAATTGCACCAAGGTCCCTCCCAAATGCACAAAATGGAAATCAAGCACACACACACTAAACATTTCAAAAAAAAAACCCATCCCTTCCTTCTTCTCTCTTTAGGCCGACGGCCAAACACACCAAACCACCACCACCTTAAATTTTTCTTGGTTTTGATTAATTCCAATTAAAGACCACATCCTAAAAACCTTTTGTAAGTGTTAATCCATGGTGTAATCTAACATGCATTAACATGAATTTTTCCAAAAATTAAAGATTTTTCAAAAGTTTATTTTGATGTTAATTAGCCATTTACATGTTTAATTCATGGATGAATGATGTTAAATCACTAAACAAATCAAACAAAATCAATTTGGTTGATGGGTTTTGATCACCCAAACCCCACGACACAAGGGGGGGTGTTATGGGGATCATGGTGGTTGATGTTTGGATGATAGATTATGTGTTTAATATTGTTTTTACATGTTTTTAAATGGGTAAAACCATTTGCATGTTTATTTTTGTGATTGGGTTTTATGATGATTTTGATTAGTAGGGGTTTAGGACTGATTATAGTGTTTGAATATGATTAAGAGTGCTTAGGATGATGTCTAATGTCGATAAATGGGTTTGAAAACGAGCGTTGGGATGATTTTGGTATAGGTGATTTTAGGCAGAAAGTTTGAGGTGTTTTCGTAAAAATTATTTTGTAAACAGGTCTTGTGGCTAGGATGTAGTTGTAGAGTGTTTTCTTAGCTTCGATTTGGTATAAGATAGAGCTTACGACTCCTAACGAGTCAAAAGTTACGATGTTTTGAAATTCGTGTACCGGGAGATGAAAACCGTCATAATCCGAAATTATGCTTGGTTTTAGGTCAAATCCCGGGGACTATAGGTTTAGTTTGGTAAATGATCAAAGGTTGATTTTTGGTCTCAAACCTGCATATTTGAGTCTATTAAGACTTAGGTGTCAAATGGGTCAATGGAACATTTTAAACGGGTCAAATGAGTCCGACTTGGTCAAAGTACAATTTCAGTCCGAAAAACGTAGTTTTTGTAAAGTGTTGAGTAACGGGTCGTAAAAGCGAAAACTTTTAATGGGATTAAATATGTGTTTTCTACAGGTCTTAAGGTATTTTTGAGAATTTTCTCAATTTTTATAAAAAAGTTTAAGTCTAGTAAAACAGTCCGTACTTTTGGTAAGTATCGGCGAAAAATGCGTAAAAATGAATAACGTTAATAACATGAACGAATGGTATAAAACGAGTAACACTTGTTTGTTTTTTTTTGGCGTGAGTTGTAATTATCACAAGTGACTAATATGTATGTATTATATACAGTACCTTAAGGTTTATAAATGAGATTACTCATTACGCGTTATTGGTTTGATAGGTGTTGATTTACCCGGGCATCCTCATCGTCGTCAGTGACCGTCACTCGAACTATCAACTACTTGTTATATAAGGTGTGAATTTATAGCCTCGCTTATTATTATTTCAAATTGTTTTACCCGCGAGGGAAATGCATGATAGTTTTCAAAATGAACATATGTCATGAATGATTGTTGGACCCGAATGTTGCCTTTGAAATTGTGTTGAGTACCTAGTTGCAAAAGGCCCTAATTTTATGAACTATTAACTATTGTTTAGTCCTAGCGTGGATTAGAAATAGCCGCTTATACAAAGTGATAGTACTATGGGGTTGACTACCCTATCCGAGACGAGGGCTAGTACGTTGATACCCCCTGCGGACGGATAATTTGTGATAAGAGATAAGGTATAATTGAAACTGATGCCTTAGTAGGGGCACTGGTTTCATCTGAATCACGCCGGTAATTATTACGCGGGTGATTGAGTTAACGGTTTAGTGTCATGAGCTTAAACACAATTGTCAGTACCTTGAATATAGATTGTTTGATCGACAAGTCTATGAATGATCGTGAATGGTTTTATTACACATATGTTCAAAATGAATTGTAAAACCTATGAATTCCACTCAACGTTTTCGTTGACCAAATTAAACATGTTTCAGGTAACCGATGAAGTGTAGCATGGAGTGTAGCATGGAGTTAACGGTTTAGTGTCATGAGCTTAAACACAATTGTCAGTACCTTGAATATAGATTGTTTGATCGACAAGTCTATGAATGATCGTGAATGGTTTTATTACACATATGTTCAAAATGAATTGTAAAACCTATGAATTCCACTCAACGTTTTCGTTGACCAAATATAGCATGTGTTTCAGGTAACCGATGAAGTGTAGCATGGAGCATGCATTGGATGGAAGTTGTGTGTATGGCTTGCAGTCTACTTGTTTTTCCTCCCATTATTACTTGAACATCTTTAAACTTTATGTCATGTTGTTGTGAAAACTGTATCTTTTGGGGTTGAGATTCATGGGGACCGAAACGCAAACTCTGTTGTATCATTTGGGGTTGGAGAACCGTAGACATGTGACTTTTTAACAATTTTTAATTTAAGTTTAAACTTTGACGTCTCTTTGGAGTCGTTCGATATATCTTGTGTGCGATGATAACTGCCTAGCACCCAAATGTTGTAGTTCCGCTGCGCATAGCATTTGGTGGGGTGTTAGAGATTGGTAATCAGAGCCATGAGTTATAGAGAACTAGGTCGTTTGAAAATTCCTAAACTATAACTTTTGGTGTCGTAAGAAATTGTCCAAGCGCACACAACTATCCTGCATGGCTCCGGTAAGGTTTATTTTTGTATTCATGGTATTGATGTATACTTTTGAGTTGAAGTATATATGTGGGTAATTATTACGTAGATATGGAAATTACTATAGGTAAACGTTGAAATTTTACGTGGAATACCCGATATCGTAATTCTTGTATTACTTATGCATGAGCATCATATTATCGCATTTTGGGCATGTGTACCACCTTTGCATTGCATTTGCATGCATGTATTTATAAATATTGAATAGTAATCTTACGTACCCTCCAAAATTCTCAGTTATTACAGGAATGGCCGAGGTACCGCCTAATGGAAATGGAGACGATTACATCGTAGGGAACGAAGGGGGAAACGTTGGAACAACTGCTGAAGGACAAGCCGAGGCGAACCATGTGCAAGCCCAGGACCTCGACCAAAGGAGAACTACTTGCCCCAGGCCTATGCGTACTTCTCATCTGGTTGGTATGCCAGGTATCCCTAGAAGATCCGAAGCTGCAACGAGCGCAAATTTTCTTCATCAGGGCATCTCGAGAGTTATCTGCCCCGGACCAAGAGCTTATCGTGACGTACCGCGTGTTGTGAGAAGATTGGATGAATCGATGTGCAAGCGGTACATAGTGGAAAGGAGAGTAATCAACCGATTCGACGAGAATGAAAGGGCACACCAAAGGTTATTAGCAAGAACTTCAAGGATTGAGTTTGATGGAAATGCAAACAAGAGTGATATCAACAGCCTAAGATCGATGATAGCAAACTTGAGCGCCAGTCTTGATCGAGTTAGGGAAGATCAAGCGAGATTGACTAGGATGCAGAGTTGGGAGCATCGAGTGAGAGCATCCTTGCCCCCAGATTGGAGATTTGTGGACGACTTGGAAATGGAAGCTAATGACTTCATGATCCAGCCACCTGCCAGAGGTGTTTGTATCACTGTGGGAAATCATGTAGCAGTTGAGTGTGGGTCTACGTCTGGGACGAAGAAGGCGACTGAATGTGGGCCGAACGACAAAGGAAAGAGGAAGATGGATGAAGTGGACGAGGAAGATAGTGACGAAGAACCTGAGGAGGATGATGATGAACCGCCATCCAAGAGGTCGTGTGGATCACCACATGACTAGTTGCTTGTATTGTATTTTATCTTTGATCGTTGTAATAGAACTATTTTAGACTTTTGTATGATGGCATTGTGACGAAAAACTTGAGGACTTAAGTTTTATGGTGAATGGTTGTAGTGGCAATACTTGTCACAATTTTGGTTGATTATCAATACAATCCATGTTTACCTTTCATGATCTGTGATATGTCTTTAATTTGATCTTTTGTGATGTGAATTGATGAATATTAGTAACCTTGTAGTGATGTGTCGTTGTATTTATATTATGTCTTGAAAGAGAAATCCATCTTAATCTTAATGTGTATACTTACATTGTTTTTCTATTTTTCCCTGTCTTTGCAGAGAGGTGTATTTGATAACGCACCATGCCTCCAAAGCTAACAGCAACCCGTGTGAACACGATGATTCAGGAAGCCATTGCGAATGCGCTAGAAGCAGACCGAGCAGAGAGAAACCCATACCAAGGCAGAAATGTGGGGAGACAGCAAGCCCCAAGAGAGTGTACTTACTCTAGTTTTATGAAATGCGGTCCCACGCAATTCCGTGGAACTGGTGGAGCTCTAGAACTCAGGAGATGGTTAGAAAAGGTCGAGAGTACTTTTGAGATTAGTGGTTGCTTAGAGGCGAACAAGGTCAAGTTTGCGGCTGCTACTTTTCTTGACGACGCATTGAGTTGGTGGAACACCCAAGTAGCCACTGTTGGGTTAGCAGTAGCGAATGCAAGAACATGGACTGCTACTAAAGCTCTTTTGACCAAGAAGTTCTGTCCTGAAGAGGAGCTGGGTCAATTAGAAGATGAGTTGAGGCACCTGACTTTGAGAAACAATGATATCACTGCTTACACCAGGAGGTTTAATGAATTAAGCCTTTTGTGTCCAGAGGCCTTTGCCGATGATAACAAGAAGATAAAACAGTACATCAAAGGTCTGTCCAGTAATATCAAGGGTGAAACGACTTCGTCTAAGCCTGGGTCGTTTGATGAAGCGGTCCAGATGGCTCACGCGTTGATGGATGTCAAACTCCAAGACAAGAAGAACTTTATTGCTGAAGGAAATAAGAGGAAGTGGGAGGCAGCACAGAGCAATCAATCCCAGGGTCAAAGCCGAGGTGGAAACCGTAACAACAATGGTCAGAACCGCAATCAGTAGTTCAACCAGCGCAGGAATGATGGGATGAGAGCTGTTACAAACCCCAGAGGAGCGAAGGTGAATCCCCACTGTGGTCGATGCAACTTGTACCATGTAGGGAGTTGCCCGCCTACGTGCGGTAAATGTGGAAAAGCGGGCCACAGGATGTCTGATTGCCGAACAAAGGGGGTAGCCACTGGGGAGAATGCTACGAGAGTGATGGGTTGTTTTGGATGTGTAGAAAGAGGACACAAGCAAGGAAATTGCCCGAAGGTTGGGAACAAGCAAGGAGGTAACAATGCTGCTGCCGTGTATCAAGTAGGGACGGTTGATAAACCACAAGGTCCTAACGTGGTTACCGGTACGTTTTTGCTAGACGCTTGTTATGCTAGTATTTTGTTTGATTTTGGTTCCGACAAGAGTTTCGTAGATGTTAAATTTAGTCGTCATATCGATAGAAAACCGGTATTGTTAACGACTAGTTATAACGTGGAGTTAGCCGATGGGAAAATCGTTAGTACAAATTCTATACTGAAAGGGTGTACCTTGAAGTTAGGAAATTACGCTTTTGAAATCGACTTAATGCCCATAGAGTTAGGATCGTTTGATGTGATCGTGGAAATGGATTGGCTGATGGCGCATAGTGCCGTGATCGTCTGTGGAGAGAGAGTAGTTCAGATCCCGTTGAGGAATAGAGTCTTGACTGTGAAGGGAGATGAATGCACTTCTCGTTTGAAGGTAATTTCTTGTTTGAAAATGATGAAGTATGTAGAGGATGGATGCGATGTGTTTTTGGCACAAGTTTCTAGTGATGGTGACTTAGAGGCGAAGTTAGAAGAAGTACCTGTAATCTGCGAATATCCAGAAGTTTTTCCAGACGAGTTGCCGGGTTTACCACCCAGCCGTGAGGTCGAGTTTCGAATCGATTTGGTGCCGGGAGCTGCACCAGTTACGCGTGCACCCTATCGATTAGCACCATCAGAGCTAAGGGAGTTATCGGATCAACTGAAGGAGTTAATGGATAAGGGATTTATTAGACCAAGCTCGTCACCATGGGGAGCGCCAGTGTTGTTTGTGAAGAAGAAAGATGGGTCATTTCGGATGTGTATTCACTATAGAGAACTCAACAAGCTGACGATTAAGAATCGGTATCCATTGCCGAGGATTGACGATTTGTTTGACCAATTGCAAGGTTCCTGTGTATACTCAAAGATCGACTTGAGGTCAGGATATCATCAACTGCGTGTGAGAGAGGAGGATATTCCTATAACTGCCTTTCGTACGCGGTATAGACACTTCGAATTTCGAGTGATGCCGTTTGGGTTGACAAACGCGCCTGTTGTATTCATGGACCTTATGAATCGAGTATGCAAGCCGTATCTAGATAAGTTTGTCATTGTTTTTATCGATGATATTCTTATTTACTCTAAGAGTAAGGAAGAGCACGAGAAGCACCTGAGAAAGATATTGGATCTGCTGAAGAAAGAGAAGCTGTATGCGAAGTTCTCGAAGTGTGAGTTTTGGTTAGAGTCTGTGCAATTCCTTGGTCACGTAATTGATAGTAAAGGGGTTCGCGTGGATCCTGCCAAGGTCGAAGCGATCAGGGAATGGTCAGCACCGACAACGCCGACTGAAGTTCGACAATTCCTTGGTTTAACTAGGTATTATCGGAGATTCATTGAAGGATTTTCGTTGATTGCGAAGCCATTGACAAAGCTTACCGAGAAGAATAGAGTGTATGAATGGGGAGATGAGGAAGAATTCGCTTTCAAAACACTCAAGGACAAGTTATGTTCTGCGCCGATATTGTCATTACCTGAAGGAACCGAAGACTTTGTAGTGTATTGTGACGCATCTCGTAAGGGTTATGGAGCTGTGTTGATGCAGCGTGAGAAGGTGATTGCTTACGCGTCGAGACAACTGAGGAAGAATGAAGAGAACTACACGACGCATGATTTGGAATTAGGAGCTGTGGTTTTTGCGTTGAAATTGTGGAGACATTATTTGTATGGGACGAAGTGTGTTGTATTCACCGACCACAAGAGTTTGCAGTACATTTTAGACCAGAAGGAGTTGAACATGCGACAAAGACGATGGGAAGAATTACTAAGTGACTATGACTGTGAAATTCGCTACCATCCTGGTAAGGCGAATGTCGTAGCAGATGCACTTAGTAGGAAGGATCGAGAGAAACCTTTGAGAGTTAGAGCTTTAGTGATGACTGAGAGTGTTGATTTAACCGAAACAATACTGAAGGCTCAAGAGAGGGGATTAATGAAAGAGAATGTTGATGCTGAGAACTTGGGGAGAATGTTGAAACCTCTTTTTGTGGTTAGGTCAGACGGGCTGAGATATTTCGAGAATCGGATTTGGTTACCATTGTGTCCATCCGAGGAAGGAAAGCCTGGAGTACGAGATTTGGTTATGAACGAGTCTCATAAGTCGAAGTACTCGATACATCCTGGATCGGATAAGATGTATCATGACCTGAAGAAAGTTTATTGGTGGCCGAATATGAAGGCGGATATTGCTCGTTACGTTAGTAAGTGTTTGACTTGTGCGAAGGTTAAAGCCGAACATAAGAAGCCGTCTGGGCTGTTGGTACAACCAGAGATCCCAGAATGGAAATGGGAGAGAATCGCTATGGATTTCGTGACGGGTTTACCCAGAACTCCTAGTGGATGTGATATGATTTGGGTAATAGTGGATAGATTGACGAAATCTGCTCATTTCTTACCTATGAAGAAGACGGACAGTATGGAGAAACTGGCCAGTGTGTACGTGAAGGAGATCGTTTGCACACATGGAGTACCTTTATCGATCATTTCGGATCGCGACAGTAGGTTTACTTCGGAATTTTGGAAATCGCTTCAACGTGCGATGCGCACTGAATTGAGTTTAAGCACGGCTTATCACCCAAAGACTGATGGCCAGAGTGAGCGAACTATTCAGACGATGGAGGACATGCTCTGAGCATGCGTGATTGATTTTGGGGGAAGTTGAGAACGACACTTGCCTTTAGTGGAGTTTTCGTATAATAATAGTTACCATGCGAGCATCAAGGCTGCAACATTCGAAGCGTTGTATGGAAGGAAGTGTAGATCACCTGTGTGTTGGAGTGAAGTAGGAGAAAGTCAATTGATTGGACCCGAAATGGTTTTGGAAATGACAGAGAAGATTGTGCAAATCAAGAACCAACTACTTGCTGCGAGAAGCCGACAAAAGAGTTATGCCGATAACAGAAGAAAACCGTTGGAATTTGAAGTCGGAGATATGGTTATGCTTAAGGTTTCGCCGTGGAAGGGTGTAATTCGTTTTGGAAAGAAAGGAAAGTTGAGTCCGAGGTATATTGGACCATTTAAGATCGTTAAACGAATTAGACCAGTAGCGTATAAGTTAGAGTTGCCGAGCGAGCTTAGTGCTATTCACGACACGTTTCACATATCAAATCTGAAGAAGAGTTTGGCGGATAAGGAATTGGTGATTCCTTTGGATGAGATTCAACTGGACGACAAAATGCATTTCGTGGAAGAAACCGTGGAAATTATGGACCGAGAGGTCAAGAGACTGAAGCATAGTAGAATTCCCATTGTGAAGGTTCGATGGATTTCTAGGCGTGGACCGGAATACACTTGGGAACGTGAGGACTTTTTCAAGGAAAGGTATCCTCATCTGTTCCAGCGGCACGAAATGTGAGTATAAGAAGAGGCGAGCGCCGGGACGTCGCTCTCTTTAAGGAGGGGTGGATGTGAGACCCTAGAACCGAGGTCACTTACATTACCCTAAATTACGCTTATTTTTGAAATTTTTAATAAATTTTATTTGCTATATATTTTATCATTTTGGTTGAAACCGATATTCGAGGTTATAATTTTGACGATTGACGATTTAAGAAGGACGATGACGAGTACGATCCCGATGGATGCCCAAATTTCTATAATTATTGTCGTTTTATTGATATTATAATTTTTCGAGAATTTTACTTTCGGTTCGTGTTAAGTCGAGTCGGGTGAGTTTTATTGCTTTCCGGGTACATTTAAAGTGTTCTAAAAGTATTTTGGAGTGTTCGAGATGATTCCCGACTCCCGTAAAATTTTCTAAAATGACTAGTGAGTCAATCCCGTAAACTTATAAGGTCGTTTTCGCTTAAGGACAAAAGAAAGCCTAAATTGTACCAAGGTCCCTCCCAAATGCACAAAATGGAAATCAAGCACACACACACTAAACATTTCAAAAAAAAAACCCATCCCTTCCTTCTTCTCTCTTTAGGCCGACGGCCAAACACACCAAACCACCACCACCTTCAATTTTTCTTGGTTTTGATTAATTCCAATTAAAGACCACATCCTAAAAACCTTTTGTAAGTTTTAATCCATGGTTTAATCTAACATGCATTAACATGAATTTTTCCAAAAATTAAAGATTTTTCAAAAGTTTATTTTGATGTTAATTAGCCATTTGCATGTTTAATTCATGGATGAATGATGTTAAATCACTAAACAAATCAACCAAAATCAATTTGGTTGATGGGTTTTGATCACCCAAACCCCATGGCACAAGGGGGGTGTTTGGGGGATCATGGTGGTTGATGTTTGGATGATAGATTATGTGTTTAATATTGTTTTTACATGTTTTTAAATGGGTAAAACCATTTGCAGGTTTATTTTTGTGATTGGGTTTTATGATGATTTTGATTAGTAGGGGTTTAGGACTGATTAGACTGTTTGAATATGATTAGGAGTGCTTAGGATGATGTCTAATGTCGATAAATGGGTTTGAAAACGAGCGTTGGGATGATTTTGGTATAGGTGATTTTAGGCAGAAAGTTTGAGGTGTTTTCGTAAAAATTATTTTGTAAACAGGTCTTGTGGATAGGATGTAGTTGTAGAGTGTTTTCTTAGCTTCTATTTGGTATAAGATAGAGCTTACGACTCCTAACGAGTCAAAAGTTACGATGTTTTGAAATTCGTGTACCGGGAGATGAAAACCGTCATAATCCGAAATTATGCTTGGTTTTAGGTCAAATCCCGGGGACTATAGGTTTAGTTGGGTAAATGGTCAAAGGTTTATTTTTGGTCTCAAACCTGCATATTTGAGTCTATTATAAGACTTAGGTGTCAAATGGGTCAATGGAACATTTTAAACGGGACAAATGAGTCCGACTTGGTCAAAGTACAATTTCAGTCCGAAAAACGTAGTTTTGGTAAAGTGTTGAGTAACGGGTCGTAAAAGCGAAAACTTTTAATGGGATTAAATATGTGTTTTCTACAGGTCTTAAGGTATTTTTGAGAATTTTCTCAATTTTTATAAAAAGGTTTAAGTCTAGTAAAATAATCCGTACTTTTGGTAAGTATCGGCGAAAAATGCGTAAAAATGAATAACGTTAATAACATGAACGAATGGTATAAAACGAGTAACACTTGTTTGTTTTGTTTTGGAGTGAGTTGTAATTATCACAAGTGACTAATATGTATGTATTATATACAGTACCTTAAGGTTTATAAATGAGATTACTCATTACGCGTTATTGGTTTGATAGGTGTTGATTTACCCGGGCATCCTCATCGTCATCAGTGACCGTCACTCGAACTATCGACTACTTGTTATATAAGGTGTGAATTTATAGCCTCGCTTATTATTATTTCAAATTGTTTTATCCGCGAGGGAAATGCATGCTATTTTTCAAAATGAACATATGTCATGAATGATTGTTGGACCCGAATGTTGCCTTTGAAATTGTGTTGAGTACCTAGTTGCAAAAGGCCCTAATTTCATGAACTATTAACTATTGTTTAGTCCTAGAGTGGATTAGAAATAGCCGCTTATACAAAGTGATAGTACTATGGGGTTGACTACCCTATCCTAGACGAGGGCTAGTACGTTGATACCCCCTGCGGACGGATAATTTGTGATAAGAGATAAGGTATAATTGCAACTGATGCCTTAGTAGGGGCACTGGTTTCATCTGAATCACGCCGGTAATTATTACGCGGGTGATTGAGTTAACGGTTTAGTGTCATGAGCTTAAACACAATTGTCAGTACCTTGAATATAGATTGTTTGATCGACAAGTCTATGAATGATCGTGAATGGTTTTATTACACATATGTTCAAAATGAATTGTAAAACCTATGAATTCCACTCAACGTTTTCGTTGACCAAATTTAGCATGTGTTTCAGGTAACCGATGAAGTGTAGCATGGAGCATGCATTGGATGGAAGTTGTGTGTATGGCTTGGAGTCTACTTGTTTTTCCTCCCATTATTACTTGAACATCTTTAAACTTTATGTCATGTTGTTGTGAAAACTGTATCTTTTGGGGTTGAGATTCATGGGGACCGAAACGCAAACTCTGTTGTATCACTTGGGGTTGGAAAACCGTAGACATGTGACTTTTTAACAATTTTTAATTTAAGTTTAAACTTTGACGTCTCTTTGAAGTCGTTCGATATATCTTGTGTGCGATGATAACTGCCTAGCACCCAAATGTTGTAGTTCCGCTGCGCATAGCATTTGGTGGGGTGTTAGACGAATAACGAGAACGGGTTTACCCGCGAAATCCTGTCAGGAAGTTACTTAATTGAAACTATCCGTCACGGGTACGATATCTAATATCGTCCAACGGTCTTCACCAACCGGAGGTAAAATGCTACCTAATTAGAATGAAATGTTCAAAGCCATTTCGTTCGTGTCTACTTATGTTGCGGCATTTGAAGACGGTGGCGTTACGGGATCCAAGAAGAAGTCGTCCCCGCATGCTTATACTTTTTGCACTTAATACCTCATCAAATTCAAGAAAGCCTAAAAGTTAAGTCTTCCGCTGTATCGAACTCTAAAGCTTTCAAGAATTACGAAGGTATAAGTATGTGGGACATGGTGTCACGAAGAGGCGAAGATCACAAGTGATGGATGCACGAGATCAAGGCAAGAGATTAATTCTCAAGATTGATATCAAAGATCACATCAGCATGTTCACCAGAAAAGAAAAAGAAAAGAAAGACGAAGACTACGAGCTCAAGACAAGCATAGTATGCTAGGTTTATTTCATTATTGTAACTCGGGTAACGCCCTTGTTTGGAGTGACCTCCCTTAGGGGGAGATTGTTGGAAATACGTTTTACGTATTAGAAAGGATCGGTCACTCCAACAATAGTCCATATTATAGCTCGTAGTTTAGTTATTTACATTCATTAAACAAAGCCCAAAACCGAGCCCATGAAGTGTATGGGCCGGCGGCCTAATGTAAACCCAAGCCCATCTCATGGGCTTGGGTATATAAACCCTCTCCTTAGATGGAGAGGGTGTGTGGTTTCATATTTTACACATAGTTCTTTTTAAACTTTCTCTCTCTAGAAGTGTGAAATGCACCATCTTTCTATCTCTTTCTCTCTCTAAAAACATAAGCATAGATTTATATTTCTACAACTTGGTCAAACAAACAGTGGTTTCCTGTAGCAAAACCTAATTTAGTCACCGACATGAACAATCTATCCACTGACAGGGCAAGACACGCCGCTGACAATTCTAGGTTTGGTATTTCTATGCCAAAACTAGCTACTGTCAGACCTTATGTTAAACCATATAAACAAAGATACTTGGTTAATAAGGGATAATGGTCTAAGGCATCATCCAGCTTAACATGGAAACCTAAACAAGAGCAATAATCTACTTTTAATGGTGTTTCAATGACTTGTAATAGATTTACATATCTTGAAAAAGTCATTTACAAAACCTATTGGAACAAATTGGTTGTTTAGGGCACAAAGGGATGAACAGGGGGGTTTGCAAGGAATAAGTCCATTCTTATTGAACAACCACATGGATCCAAGCCTGCTAAGGCTTGGGTTCCCAAAGAAAACTAATTTGTTTTTTTTATGTGCAGGGCTTTCAAAAGCAGGTCAATGATCATGGATATTGGGACAGTAGATGCTCTAGGCACATGATTAGGAAGGGGGATTACTTGACAAACTTCACCCCTATTAAAGATATAGATAAAGTGTACTTTAGTGGTAGCTATGGGACCATCTCTGGTAAAGGCACTCTTTTCACCAACAATTTGAGGTTTGAGGAAGTTTTCCTAGTAAAAGAAATTGGATATAATTTGTTTAGTGTGTTACAAGTTTGTGACAACAAAAAGAAAGTTCTCTTCACTGACACTGAATGTTTGGTGTTAAGTAAAGATTTTGAAATACCTGCTGATAAGTTCATTGAGTTTAGAGCACTTAGACATAAAGACATCTATAATATTAATCTAAATAGGAATAAAATGAACGACAAATTGTCTTGTCTTTATGCTAAGGCTTCAGCAGATGAAAGTAGTTTGTGGCACAGAATGTTAGGGCATATAAACTTTAAGAACATGAATAGACTTGTGAGACATGATCTTGTTAGAGTATTGCCCCTAAAGGCATTCCACAATGATCATAATTGTGTTGCATGTCTTAAAGGCAAATAGCACAAGGCCTCATTTAAGTCTAAAAGTGTTCATTCTAGTTCTAAACCACTTCACTTAATTCACATGGACTTGTTTGGACCTACTAATATTGAGAGTATTAATGGTAAATCTTTTTGATTTGTTATCACTGATGATCATTCTAGGTTTACTTTGACTTTATTTTTGGCTCAGAAAAGTGACACTGCTAAAACATTAATTAACTTCATTACCCAGATTGAAAAGAAAGTAGGTTTTGAGGTTAACATTATTAGAAGTGATAATGGTGGTGAGTTTAGAAATAATTTGTTAGATGCCTTTTCTATCAAGAAAGGGATTACTAGAGAGTTTAGCATTGCTAGAACTCCACAGCAAAATGGTGTAGCTGAAAGGAGAAATAGAACACTCATAGAAGAAGCTAGGACCATGTTGGCAGATGCTAGTTTACCCATTGATTTTTGGGTTGAGGCTGTAAGCACAACATGCTATGTTCAGAATAGAGCCTTGGTCAATAAATCTCACAATAAAACCCCTTATGACCTATTTTGGAATAGGAAGCCTAACATAGACTTCTTTAGACTCTCTGGATGTCATGTATTCATTATGAATACTAGTGATGACCTAGGTAAGTTTAATTCAAAAGGTGACGAGGGATATTTTATGGGATACTCTATGAATATCAGGGGGTATAGGGTTTATAACAAGAGGAGTCAGCTTATAACAAAAAATGTGCATGCTGACTTCTTGGAGAGTAAACCTAGTGATCCTGAGACTAGACCAAATTGGCTGTTTGATTTAGAGCCTTTGTCTAGGTCCATGAATTATATGCCTATAACTAATCCAGAAATCTTGGAAGCACATATTGTTGACAATGCTGGTATACAAGCCAAAGAGGTGACATGATCAAATGCAGCTGAACCCATTCCTTCATTCAACATACTTAACATACCAATTTGGAGTGAAGAGTTCATTAAAGCATATGCTGCTGTAGTAGAAGAGGAAAGAAAGCAACAGGTGGAGCCAAAATTTGATGTAACAGTCAATAAATCTTCATTCGCTGACAACTCCACACCAGCCGCTGACACTTCAGAATCAGCCGCTGACAGCTGGCTTTCATCCTTTGACAAAAACATCCTTGAACTTGTTGATGAAGACTCCATACCCAAAGAAGGTGTCAGTGGCCACAATCTAGCCACTAACAATATGTCTCCTATTTCAAGTGGGCATGGAAGCAATGTTGATGGTGATCTTGGTAACTTGGAGTCTACTGTTCAAGACAACACAATATTTGGGGGAGGAATTCTTACTTATGTTGCTAAAAACCATCCTCCCTCTCAAATCATTGGTGATATTAACACTCCAGTTCAAACTAGAAGGAAAAAGAAGCACCAAGGTGGATTCATGGCCAATATTCACAAGAAGGATGATACTCGTTTTGTTCAAGAATGTTTGTTTACCCGTTTTCTATCACAATCAGAATCTAAGAAGATTTTTGATACTCTTAAAGAAGAAAGATGGGGTGAAGCAATGAAAGACGAGCTTCACCAATTTGCAATACAGGATGTTTGGGAGGTATTGTGATCAGAAACAAGGCAAGATTGTGATCAGAAACAAGGCAAGATTGGTTGCTCAGGGATATACATAGGAAGAAAGTATCGACTATAAGTGGTTTTTACACTTGTTGCAAGGATTGAATCAATAAGGATTTTCCTAGCCTATGCATCTTGCATGGGTTTCAAAGTCTACGAAATGGATGTGAAGAGTGCCTTCCTATATGGCACAATTAAAGAAGAATTTTATGTGATGCAACCTCCTGGTTTTGAAGATCTAGATAATCCAGACAAGGTTTATAGAGTGAAAAAGGCAATGTATAGCCTTCATCAGGCCCCTAGAGCTTGGTATGGTAATCTTTCCACACACTTAGTGGAAAATGGATTTAAGAGGTGCACCATAGACCAAACACTTTTCACCAAGCGGAATGGAAAATATTTTCTTATTGTATAGGTATATGTTGATGATATCATCTTTGGTTCATCCAACCAAAACATGAGTGATGATTTCTCCAAGTTGATGACAGACAAGTTTCAAATGAGTGCCATGAGTGAAATGAATTTCTTCTTAGGCCTTCAAGTACAGCAGAAAGAAGATGGCATCTTTATTTCTCAAGACAAATATGTGGCTGAGATAATGAAGAAATTTAGATTCTCACCTCATGAGAAACGACCAAGTACACCTATGGACAGAGAACATCCTTGGGGAAAGATTGGAGATGATAAGAAAGTTGATGTCAGGCACTATAGGTCAATGATTGGTTCATTAATGTATCTTACAACATCTAGACCAGACATCATGTTTGTAGTATGTGCTTGTGCACGTCATCAGGTGACTCCCAAGGAATGTCATCTTCATGCTGTCAAAAGGATCTTTAGGTACCTCTGATGTTATCCTAGCTTGGGATTGTGGTACCCTAAAGATTCTCCATTAGAGCTTATTGGCTATTCAGACAGTGACTATGGAGGTGATAATGGAGATAGGAAATCCATAACTGGTGGATGTCATTTATTGTGGAGTAGTTTAATCTCTTGGCAATGCAAGAAACAAACTTTGGTGTCCAACACAATAACTAAGGCTGAGTAAGTAGTTGATTCTTCTTGTTGTGGGCAAGTGCTATGGATCCAAAATAAGTTGTTGGACTATGGGTACAATTTAATGCATACCAAGATTTTTGTAGATAATAACAATACATTATGCATCATTAAAAATCTTGTACATCATTTTAAAACCAAACATATAGAAATTAGACATAATTTTATATGAGATTATTTTGAAAAAGGGTTAATACATCCAAATAAAATTGACACATAACAAAATGTGTCAGATCTTTTAACTAAACCTTTTGATGTTGGGAGGTTCCAGTACTTGGTCACAAGTATTGGGATGATCAATCCTTAAAAATGTGGTTTCCGAATTTGATGTAAAGTATGTACAGGATGTGCACTATTATTATTCTTTGTAAAGTTAGATTTTCCACTATATTTTTCAATCCACTGACAAAGGCATCTGATAAGTGGAAAGAAGCCGATGACAGCTTTTGTGGTAGTTTTTATGGTTTTCCATATAACAATGCAGGCATGAATGGTTGTTGTAAATATCTATACAGAGTTGCTTATGGACTAAAGGAGTGTGCCAAAAAGGTTTATTTATGATGGTTGGAATATTTATGTTCCTATCTTGAAACAAAATTTTTGTCACATATATATTTTTCAAAGAATTCTCATCATAGTTTAAGGGGAGGTTTAGGACAACATTTAGGCTCTTGGGTACTCTTAGAGTGATCTTATCACAATTCCAGATTATGTCCACTCGTGAGTAAGGGTTAGAAATAGTGAAGACATTTTCTTTATGCAATTGTTGGAATTTCTAAACCTTGAGGCACTGTAGCATGCACGTTTTATTTTAAGCATGCATACTGCCAAGACATTTAGACCTAGAATTGGGCTGGATGGTTTGGTGACTTTGGTTAAATATTATTGGGTTTCCTGGGAGTTACAAAGAAATTATATGAGATAACTTCCTTCTTAAGGACTCTGTGAGCAAGGGACACTAGAGGACAGTCATATCTATCATGTGTAAGCAAGTGTGTGTGATTGGACAGTGCTTGCAAAACTCTGTCTTTTTGAATATAAGATAACTCTCTTAGGGTTAATTTCTTTGTTAGGTATTTTATTTTTATTTATTCTTTTTACTTTTGACCTAACACCAACTGAAATTTTATCCGCTGACCAATACATTTTAGCCACAGACAAAGCCATTTTACACGCTGACTGTAAAACCCGCATTAAAAACCTATCAACGGTACACGTGAACAGTGACTTACGAAGACACGATAAAATTTAAATTTTCCATTTATAATATTAATACACGTGTCACGACATTAAATAACGAACAATCATGAATATTATAAATGTGACACGATCACGAATACCAAAATCACGAATATTAAATCACGAACATACACAACTAATTATTTAGACACGGAAAAAGTTATGGGTTCCCTTGTTGGGCTCCCCTATGCCGCGGCTACAAAAAAGAAAGAAGGAAAGATGGGTTTGGCCCATAACCCATTTTAAATAATAATATACATGAAAAACATAAACATATTTTAGGTTTTCAAAAAAGTTTTTCCTGCCTCCTTTTTGTGCTATTGCCGCCGGCCATATACAAACAACAAGGACGATTCAGACGATTTTTGCTATTGGTTTTATGTTCGTGATCATTCTCTTTTTCTTTTCACACATTCGGTATAAATCAAACCTTTTTCTTTTTAATTAATTCTTTTGATTTCATGTTATTATTTAATTAATCATCAAGAACAAGAATAAAACATGTCATAGATTAATTAAATCATGGTTTGGGTTTGGTTTGTGTGGGTGTGGTTCGGCCGAGACACCGAGACCCCATATGGGGCTCGACTTGCTTTTCTTCACCACCACTGAGACCCCCAAGGGGCTCGGCTTGGCTTGGTTTTGGCTCGGACGCAGCAAAGCAACCCCGACCTAGGGTTGGGGTGTGTTTGTTGTCGGTTTGTGTGCACCGAGGCAGCACCAAGACCCTCAAAGGGGCTCGGTTGGTTTTTGTTATTCGGACCCAAGACCAAGAAACCCCGACACTAGGTCGGGGTATGTTTTGCATGTTTGGTTGATTTGTTTAGTGTCAACCGAGACCCCTTCAAGGTCTCGGTGGGACTTTTGTATAGCTTATAAGGTTCGACTTATTTTGAACACGGGCTCGGGATTCGGGTTTTTCATGAAAACTATTTTTATAAGTCATGTTATATTAAAATTTAGGTTAATTATTTAATTTAATTAATTCATGTATAACCTAAGGTATTTTACTTAGTCATTTAATTAAAACATGTATTTTAATTAAAATCATATAACGTATAGTTTAATTAATTAACCAGTTATTTAATTAATAAGCTATAACCAAGACTTGTATTGTACTAATTAAACTTTAATTATTATTTATAATCCAGCTTATTTCTAATTATGGAAACGTACTATTTTTGGAAACTTTCTATTTTTAGAAACTTACTATTTATGGAAACCTGCTATTTTAGAAATTTACTTAGTATTACAATACAAGTATTATAATACACTAATGCATGAATAATACACAACAGAACATCAGTATAACTACAGTTAACACAGTAAATAGTAAAACAAGACAGAATACGTATAACAAGCTAATAAACACATGTAATTCAGACAACTCATACACGTCCGTATTTCTTATTTAGTGTTATCCGTCGAGGCGGATTATTCTTCATCGTTTTCCTTAGCTTCTACTGGACATATGGTACGGATTTTAATAAGTGTGAAAACACTTATCCTTTTACCACTTATTTCCAATAATAACAAGACCAAAACATGTATTTTATGTCATAAAAGTCGGAATTATGCGTGGTTTGTGCTTTTACTGTGTTTTAGGACCAAAAGATGAAAAAGGAAGAAAACACGGGCTTTCACGGGCTTTTATCGAAGAAAACGAGAAAAGACGAAGTCAAAAGATCAAGAGTGCAAAAAGAACGGAAGTCCAAGGCCTATTCTGAAGCTTTATCGAAGAAAAAGTCTAAAGACGGAAGTTTAATGAAGTCGAAGAACTCAAGTCTAATAGAAGAAGAAAATTATAAGACAAGTTCAATTTATATCGACAAATCCTGAGACGACGTCGAGAAAGACAAAGAATTTAAATCGAGTCGAGACGAAAATAAAGAAAGAAGGAAGCACACATGCACTCCCCACTCCCTATATATACCCTCCTAATGACACATTAGGAGGGTGTTAGTTAGTTAATTAGTTCATTTTCAATTTTTAGTAGTTTAAGTTTTTAGAGAGAGAAAGTGTTTAACTTTCTCTCACTAGGAAAGTTTCATCTTTTTATTCCTTTCTTGTTGAATCCAATCTTTACTTTTGAGAGTTTAATCTTGTTTTTGATCTTAATCTTCTTCTACCTTTCTTGTTTTTAATTTTGATCTTGATTAGTGATAATCTTTGATTTTGCTTAATCTTGATGTTTGATTGATTAAAAGGTCTATCTTTTTATCAATCTTTAAGTTTTTATACAACTTTAGCTTTGAGCTTGACATGCTTATTGGATTATTTTGTATTTAGCTTATTTGTTTCAAAGTTTTCTTAAAGTATTCGTCTTTTTAAAGTTTGATTTAAAAGTTTGCTTATTTAAAGTTTTGAAAAGTTATTATTCGTTCTTATTTAGTTTGTTTCAGTATAGATTTGATTAAGTTTTGGTTTGAGCTTATAAAAAATAGCTTATAACTTGGCTTATTTCGAATTACAAAGTAATCGGAATAGGGTAAACCCCTTTCCGATTTGTCATTCCGATCAAGACCTTACATTCCGATTTGTGCACTATTATTCCGATCACCTTGATCGGAAAAGGGTTTTGTTCATTCCGATTGGGATTCCTTTTGGATTCCGATAGCTACCTTTTTACACATTCCGATTTGGTGTATTCCGATTCCATCATTCCGATTAGCTTTGTTTTCCAAGATTCCGACTGTATTCCTTTTGCCACATTCCGATTGCTTTCCTTTTTAGTATATTCCGATCACATTCCGATTGGACTTTCCGACCAGCTTTCCGATCATATTCCGATTAGAACATTCCGATGGGATTAATTTCTTGTTTTTACAAAGTTTTCAAGTTTTAGATTCATTACGTTTTAATTTCCAAAATTTGCACGCTTCCCGAAATCTCTATTTTTACCAAGTATTTTTCTAATTTTGTTTTTAAGTTTTCAATCATTTATTTTTAACTCGTCATTTTAGTTTAATTTTTAAAGCTTTAATTTTACTCAACGACATTTTCATATTTGTTTTTAGTTTAAAAATAGATAACCAAACCATTTATTTTTCCACCAAGAACGACTGAGTCACACTAATTAACGGTAATCAATTCGAAAAGACTGGAACAACGAAACTTTCATACGAGGCAAACCCATGTATTAAATGGCGCCGCTGCCGGCTGTTTTCGTTAAGATTAACGGTTTTTAGTGAGAGACGCGTTAGATTTTGGGATACGTTCACTTTTGAACGTTATTTTTCTTGCTTAAAAATTTTCAAAAATCCATAAAAATTAAATTTTTTTCAAAAATCCAAAAAAATAGAAAAACATAAAAACCAAAAATATTTCTTGTCTATTTTTCTCTTCCTTTTGTAGGTGTGCATGCGTCTCGTGATCGTAAGAAGAAATAAATTCAAGCCGAAGTCATAACTCCACCTATTGTCACCATGGACAATCAACCAATGATCAAGCTTTTGCAATCGCACGTAGAGTGCAACACCGATGCTATTGTCATACCCGAGATTGGAGCCAACAATTTTGAACTCAAATCCGGCTTCATTCAAATGGTCTCTGCTCAACCTTTCTTGGGGCGTTCGCTTGACGATCCTCATGACCATATAAAAAGGTTCCTTCAACTCACCAATACGGTTAAGTATAATGGGGTTTCACAAGAAGTGATTCGCTTGCAACTTTTTCCTTTCTCCTTAGAGGGACAAGCCCGGAATTGGCTTGATAAGGAACCGCCACGAAGTATTCTTACGTGGACGGATTTAGAGACTATATTCATCAACTACTTTTTCCCACCCTCACGTACTACCGCTTTGCGGAATGAAATCATTACCTTTGAACAAAAGTACGGTGAGACATTTAGTGAATCTTGGGACCGTTTTAAGGAACTTTAAGTAAGTGTCCACAACATGGTTTCACAAAAGTACATCAAATTAATACTTTTAACAATGCTTTAAGTATGAATGACCAAGATTCACTAAATAGTGCCTCGGGGGGGGGGGGGGGGGGGGGTAACATTTTGGTTAAGTCTTCTAATGCCTCTTGGGATATTATTGAGAACAAGTCTAGAGTGCAAACCAAGAGTGTTCGGACTAATGTGGCTAGTGCTAGCACTAATGAGAGCGACAAGACAATTGATAAGCTTACTTCGCTTGTTGAAACACTTGCTCTCCAAACCGCTAACAACACCAAAGCTATCAATGCACAAGTTAATGCTATGACTCAATCATGTGAAATATGCGGGGATCTCACTCATACACCGATTGTCCTTTGACTCATGACAATCCGGAAAATATGTATGCCGCCAACGGTAACTTTTCTACGGGAGGCTATCAAGCACGTACTCAAGGTGACCGTAATTTGCTCAGTTATCGTTCAAACAACTTTCTTTCACCACCCGGTTCCCCACCACAAAACCCAAACAACCTCAATCACAACAATCAAAACCAACCTCGAGCTCCAAATCAATATCAAACCCAAAGAAACCCATATCCACCTCAAAGAAACAATCAAGTTCACTAACCAACCGCTTATCAACCACCTGCCTACCATGCTCTTCCTCCCACCCAACCCACCACATTTAATCAAGAGGTTGACACTTACATGAGGACTAATGATGTGATAGTGCAAAATCTTCAGCGGGAAATGATCAACTTGAAAGCAGATATGGTGAAACAAGGGAATGATCTTCGAGAGGATATGCGAAACTCTTTGGCAAGTCAAACGAATGACTTAAGGAACATGATGGCTAGTTTCTTCCCAAGTAATCAAGCCTCTGGTTCGGGTTCTCTTCCGAGTAACACCGTTGCTAATCCCAGAGGGGAGATGAAAGCAATCACCACTCGCAGTGGAAAAGGTTTAAAGGAATCCGAGCTTCCTACACCTACACCGGTGATTGTGACAAAGGAAAACGAGTCCCCTTCTCCAATTCCTCCACCTTCTATTTCTCCAACTCCTCCACCTTCTACTTCCACCCCTCCACCACCTAAGGATGTGAGTGAGAATTCCATTCCAAAGCCTTCATCTCAACCCAGTATACCTTATCCTTCAAGGTTGAGGAAAGAGAAATTAAAGAACAAGGATGATATTCAGGTTTCTAACTTTCTCAAAATGTTTAAACAACTGAATTTCAATATCTCCTTTGCTGAGGCTCTCGCTCACATGCCCAAATATGCTAAAATGTTTAAAGATCTTCTTAGTGATAAGGAGAAACTTCTTGACACCGCTCAGACCCAACTTAATGAGAATTGCTCTGCAGTGCTCTTAAGGAAATTACCCACCAAACTTGGTGATCCGGGTCGTTTTCTCATTCCTTGCAACTTCCCGGGGGGTAGAGAATTGTATGGCCCTAGCCGATCTAGGTGCTAGTATCAACTTAATGCCATTAAGTGTTTGGAAACAATTATCTCTACCCGATCTAGTCCCCACACGAATGACTTTGGAATTAGCAAACCGTACGGTTGCTTATCCGGTGGGGATAGCCGAAGACGTCTTCGTTGGTGTCGACAAATTCACCTTTCCGACGGATTTTGTTGTCGTTGACTACGAGATGGACCCCCGTGTTCCATTAATCTTTGGACGTCCATTCTTGAGGACCGGTCGCACTCTCATTGATGTAGCCGCGGGCGAATTAATCATGAGAGTTGGTGACGATAAAATCGTCTTCAACATGGGAAAACTTTCTAAGCATCCTTCTGAAAATGAGAGTGTTAATTTCATTGACGTTCTTGATGAGGCTTGTGAAGAACATTTCAAAGACGCTTGTAAAAGTGGTTCTTCTTCTCTTCCCATTGTTGAGACCGTTGCCTCTATTGCTCCATCACTAACTTCATTTGGAGAAAGTGATTTCATCTTGAAAGAATTTGAAGCAACTTTGGGAGATGTGGACTTGCAATATGACGATTCTCCCTCCAATTGGGATGAAAACATTCTTACCATTGAGAAACTTCTCAATGAGGATCATATTTCTCCACCATCTCCTAAGGAAATCTCTATCGATGAACCGAATTTGACTACGCCTTCCATCAAAAATCCTCCGGATTTAGAGCTTAAGGACCTACCGTCTCATCTGGAGTACGTTTTCCTTGAAGACAACAAGAAGTCACCCGTCATCATCGCAAAGGACTTGAAAGAAGAAGAAAAATCCAGACTTATCGCCGTGCTGAAGAATCATAAGAAAGCAATTGCTTGGAAAATCTCCGATATTCGTGGAATTGATCCTCACTTTTGCACACATAAAATTCTCATGGAGGACGACTTTAAACCCACTATTCAAAACAAAAGAAGGGTGAATCCCAAGATCCATGATGTTATCAAAAAAGAGGTTATCAAACTTCTTGATGCGGGAATGATCTACCCTATCTCGGATTCACCATGGGTTAGTCCAGTCCATTGTGTGCCTAAGAAAGGCGGAATCACCGTTGTGCCCAATGAAAACAACGAGTTGATTCCTACTCGTCTTGTTACAGGGTGGAGAGTTTGTATAGACTATCGCAAACTCAATGATGCTACGAGAAAGGATCATTTTCCCCTTCCTTTTATGGACCAAATGCTTGAACGTCTAGCGGGTAATGACTATTATTGCTTCTTAGACGGTTTCTCCGGGTATTTTCAAATTCCCATCGATCCTAAAGACCAAGAGAAAACCACATTCACTTGTCCTTATGGAACATTTGCTTACAAACGAATGCCTTTCGGCTTATGCAATGCTCCTGGAAGTTTCCAAAGGTGTATGATGGCTATCTTCCATGACATGGTTGAAGAAACTATGGAAGTCTTCATGGATGATTTCTTGGTCTATGGTGATTCTTTCTCTCATTACGTTGCCAATTTGGAAGGCATGCTTAAGCGGTGTGAAGACACTCGCCTTGTTCTAAATTGGGAAAAATTCCATTTTATGGTAAAAGAAGGTATTGTACTTGGACACAAAATCTCTAAATCCGGTCTTGAAGTGGATCGTGCTAAAGTGGATGTCATAGCCAAATTACCTCCACCTTCAACCGTGAAAGGTGTGAGAAGTTTCCTTGGTCATGCGGGCTTCTATTGTCGATTCATTCAAGATTTTTCTAAAATCGCTCGCCCGATGACCCACCTCTTAGAAAAAGATACTCCTTTTATCTTTTTTAAAGAGTGTCTTGAATCCTTCAATCTTCTTAAGGACAAGCTAACTAAGGCACCGGTCTTGGTTACCCCTAATTGGGAGCTACCTTTTGAATTGATGTGTGACGCTAGCGACTTTGCTATTGGAGCGGTTTTGGGCCAAAGAGTGAACAAACACTTCCAACCAATCCATTATGCTAGCAAGACAATGACGGGGGCTCAATTGTATTATACCACTACCGAAAAAGAGCTTTTTGCTGTAGTGTATGCTTTTGAGAAGTTCCGCCCCTATCTTGTCCTTTCCACCACCATTGTGTATACCGATCATTCCGCGTTGAAGTGCATGTTGACTAAGCAAGATTCTAAGCCAAGACTTCTTCGTTGGGTTTTGCTCCTTCAAGAATTTAAAATTGAAATTCGTGACAAGAAGGGAGCCAAAAACCTAGCCGCGGATCATCTAAGTAGACTTAAGGATCCTTATCAAGGGGATCATCCGAATCAAGATATCAATGACTCTTTTCCCCTTGAGGCCTTAATGTCTATCAATTCCAATCTTGATGACACCCCGTGGTTTGCGGACATTGCAAACTACTTAGCGGGTGGTATTCTCATCGAAGGGTTAACATCCCAACAAAAGAAGAAGTTATTTAAAGAGGTTAAGAATTACTTTTAGGATGACCCTTATCTCTTCAAACAATGTGTTGATCTGATTATTCGTCGGTGTGTTGATGGACCAGCAGCTTTAGACATTCTCGAAGCTTGCCATAAAGGACCCACCGGTGGTCATTTTGGTCCCAACTACACCGCGAAGAAAGTGTTCGACTCTGGATTCTATTGGCCCACCATTTATCGTGTCTATCACTAAATGATTAAACGCTGTGATGCTTGCCAACACCAAGGCAAGATCACACATAAAGATGAGATGCCTCAAAATTTCATACAAGAATGTGAAATATTTGATGTATGGGGTATCGAATTTATGGGGCCATTTCCATCATCTAAAGGGAACAAGTACATCCTCGTAGCCGTTGACTACGTTTCTAAATGGGTTGAAGCTAAGGCTCTCCCTACGAACGATGCGAGGGTGGTTGTGAACTTTCTAAAGCAACTTTTTGCTCGATTCGGTGTCCCTCGTGCTATCATCAGTGACCGCGGGACTTATTTTTGCAATGATCAATTTGCAAGAGTCATGGCTAAGTATGGTGTCAATCACCGTCTTTCCACCGCTTATCATCCTCAAACCAATGGTCAAGCCGAGATTTCTAACCGTGGATTGAAGCGAATTCTTGAGCGTACTGTGGGAGAGCATAGTGCCTCGTGGGCCGATAAGTTAGATGATGCTTTGTGGGCTTTGCGTACCGCATATAAGACACCAATTGGTTGCACTCCATATCGTCTTGTGTACGGTAAGGCATGCCACCTCCCTATTGAGCTGGAACATAAGGCATGTTGGGCCTTAAAGTGGGCCAATTTTGACATCAGCAAAGCCAGCGATCTTCGGAAGATTCAACTCAACGAGCTAAACGAACTGAGGAATGAAGCTTATGAGAACTCATTCATCTACAAGGAGAAGACCAAGATCATTCATGATGCAAGGATTAAGAACCGAGAGTTCCACATCGGTGATCAAGTCTTACTCTTTAACTCTCGGTTGAAGATCTTATCGGGCAAGTTGAAGAGCCGTTGGTCTGGTCCATTCACCGTCGCCAAAGTCTTCCCCTATGGCACCATTGAGCTTTCTCAACCAAATGGGCCCAATTTAAAGGTGAATGGCCAGCGCGTGAAGTTGTACTTTGGTGAGGACATCTCTCATGAGATGATTCCATCCCTCACCATGTTTCCCTTGAATTAGTTCTGGGTCGAGTCAGGCTCGTGACTCGGTTAACAAAAACAAGCGCTTCTCGGGAGGCAACCCGTGATCTATCCTTTACCGTTTTCATAGTAAGTGTAGGGGGAGCCCCGTATGTGTTTGTTGTCTTGTTTCTTCTAATGTACAGGGATTTAATCTTCAAAGATCTATTCTCGATGACTTTTGACGAACCGTGATCCCGTGTATCCGTCTTCCCGGTTCTATCCTAAACTATCGTGATTCAATATTTCATATCTTATATGTTCACATTGAAATCACTATAGTTGTCATTTCCTTAGCAAGATTTAAACAACGTGCACAATGTCCTAAGTATAGGGGAGTTTACTCCCACATGCATAAACATTGAGGACAATGTTTATATCAAGTGTAGGGGGGACTTCTATCAAAGTAAGTGGACTTTTCCATGAATTTGTCCTCATTTTAACCGGAAAATAAAGATCTTTCGACATTTTTCAAAATTTTTGATCTATTTTGGCCTTTTATTTTTCCTTTGCTATCGTTATTTACTTTCTTTGTTAGAATAAATTTTCAATAAAGTGGTTTTAAAATTTTCATATTCGTGAATATTTTGACTCAATCCGAGTTTACTTATCTAAGTTTACTCTAGCTAGTATCCTTAACGTGTTTAAGTCAAGTTTTGCTAGGCTTTAATATAGGGAACTTTAAAACGCGAAAGTCTTAACTCTCACGGGTTAAGAACAAGAACTTTTCGCAAGTTTCTATAATTGATCCTAGAGAGTCGTTTATCAAGGGAACTTTAAAATGCGAATTCTAAACTTGAAAAAGTCTAAGAGTTTGCAAGATCCTATAGATGACTCGAAAACCCAAAACTTTGATTTAATTGGCTAAGCATCCACGAGTCTCATTCCTTGAGATTTTAAATTGTGGAGAACGAGAGATGATAGAGTCAATTATAAGTTTGGTATTCTTTCGTAAATTTATGTGAGTTGATTATAAGCCTATTCTGCCATCGCTTGTTAATAAATACATTTGCAATAAATAAGGTTGTACGATTTGAAAAGTTACTTAGCTTCTAGCCCAAGATCGTTTAAAAGTTGCTCGGTATTAATTAGAGTTCATAGCCAAGTCATAACTTATTGAAGCGGGATGCGAAGATTGGCGAGTCCGAAAAGGCCCTAACAAGGCATGGGGGCTACATTTTGTTGCTAAAGATCCAAAAGTGATGTGAGGAATCATTTATCAAAAATCAATATGAAGGATCGAGACACATGAAGAAAAGCAAATACTCCCCTAAAGATCATGGAGAAGTCTATCCAAAAAGGCCCTAACAAGGTATGAGGATAAATAGATCCAAGTCCTAAAAGGAGGCGGATCGTTGTATATCAAAGTCCAAAATAAAGATGGAGAAAAATGAAGAAGTCGTGGTCCAAATGTGAAGAATCTCTCAAAAACTTCTAGTGAAGAAATTCCTATTATGAAGAGAAGACCATAATTTCAAGAACGTCTCTCAAGATTTGAAGTATGAAGTCGCTGCCAAATATCGGTCCGAGAAAGGTCTCAAATCGTGAAGCGAGTTATGCCAAGATATGAACATTAAGAGGTCCGAGAAGCAGTTTTAAAAGATTTTGTCCTTTAGCTAACTATTGATTAAATCGTCCCACTCTATTTTCATCCTAAATAACTATCGAAATAAGTCAAACAATGCATCCTCGTGATCATTCAAGACAAAATTAAAATATAAGAGATACACCTAGGAATAAGGGAGTCTAAGTAAATAATTGGCCTACATGAGTTCGTGTTAGTTTGCTAACTTATAATAACAATGATATCGTTTTTAAGCTTAGTATGGGGAACGCAAAACTTGAGGATGATAAACATTCATGACAGCCAAAAACCCAATGTGAGTCTTTGATTTCTTACTTGTTTTGTTCTTTTAGTTTCCTTAGTGTTTAGCATTTAATAAAGGCCAAGGTGGGTTATTTATGATGAAAAATGTAAATCGTGCTTTGAAATTAATTCATTGCATGAGGGCATTTTGATATATGGGTTTTGTATGGGTTTCAGAATGTTCTCGGTATCTCCTCGAATTGATCACGGCTCTAAGTGGAATGATTTGTTCTTGGTTAATAAAAAGGTTTTGGTTTGTTTATCTATTTAAAACTAATGAAAAATAATTAAGTGTCGAAGAGTAAAATTAAAGCTTTGAAAGATTAAACTAGATTGACAAGTTAAAAGTAAATGCTTAAAAACGTAAAGAAAAGATTAGACCAATACTTTGAAAACTTAATTGAATTAATACTTAAAAACTTGTTCTATCGGAATATGGAAAATTATTTCTATCGGAATGCATTAAAATCAAAAGCATCGGAATGTAACAAAAACTATCCATCGGAATGTCGAAGTAAAGTCCATCGGAATGTTCATGTTTGTCACCATCGGAATAATTAAGATTGAGCTGTCGGAATGATGTCCTATCAGAAAGTCAGATCGGAATGTTGTAGGAACTCTTTGTCGCAATGTCAGATCGGAATAAGGTAAATAGAAATTGGTCAGCGTTTCGACTTAATAAAGGACCTTAATCCTGTCGGAATGTGCGATCGCAATAAGCGATCGCAATCCCAGATCGGAATAAGGGGGAATGACACCCGATCGCAAAGTAAAACCCTCTTGGGTTATTGCAATCAAAAGCAGGGAACCCGTCGGAATGTGTAAGAACCCTTGTATTGCGATGGAAACAATTTTGTTCCGGAATTGGTGGTAACTTAAAATCTCAATAAGCAAAATCAATAAGCCAACTAATCCAAAACTTAAACGACTCAAAAAGCTTAAATTTGACAACTTTTGAAAACGTAAAATCATAAACTTTATAAAAGAAACTTTTGAATGACTAAAACATATACGAAATCCGAAAACAATAAGCCAAAACAAGAAATAAGCTAATAAGCATTAAGAGCCTATAGCTTATACGTGTATGAGCTTAAGAAGAAACAAGTAAGATTAAACTTGATCACGAACTCATTCAATAATCCAAACCGTATGAAACGAAACAATCGGATCGAATGATTAAGGAAATCTAAGAAATGAAGAAAGAGATTAAAGAACTAAAAAAGCTTAACTTGAATTAGATTAATGAAATCCCAAATACAAAAGCTTAGAACTTGAAATGTAAAAATGAGAAAAGAAAAGTTTAGTGAGAGAAAGTTGAGAACTTTCTCTCTCTAAAACTAGAGAAAATGAAAAATAAAACTAAGACTAACTAACTAAGTGTCTAATTTTTGTGAAGTAAGGTCCTATATATAGGCGTGTGGTATGGGCTTGTGAATGGGCTTTGGTATCGGGCTTCTTTTCTTCTCTCTTCTTTAGTCTTCACGCTTCTTTAAATAAACGTTTCCGACTTTAGATTCTTAGAAGTGTCGGTGAATAATTCAAACTCGTCTTATATTCTTTTGTTCAATAGACTCGAGTTCTTCGACATATATGAATCTTCCATCTTTGGCTCTATTCTTCGATAAATCTTTAAATAGGCACAGTGACTTCAAATCTTTTGCATCTCTTGGACAATAGACTTCGTCTTGAGTCTTTTTCTTCGATAAAACCCGTGCAATTCCGTGTTTACTTCAATATTCATCCGATTGGCTCTGAAAACACTATAAACACAAAAACCACGCATAATTCTAAACAAATGATATTAAATACGTGTTTTGGTCTCGTTTTAGCCAGAATTAAGTGGAAAAGGATGGGTGTTTACACACCTATCAAATCCCCTACACTTAACCATTGCCATGCCCTCATGCAATGCTTAGTGATAAAGCAATTTTACACCTTTCTCATAATTAATCAACCTTGGCCTTATTAAAATACTACTAAACAAAAATTAAAGTACTAAAAGAAATTAAAATTTTAAAGTAAACAAAAAGATAGAAAACCATTTTCACTTGAAAATAGCTACATGGAAATAACTTGCAAAGAGATCATGGACTTACATTAGGGCTTTGGTGCTGCGAAGATTTATCACCCTCAAGTTTCACGTTCCCCAAACTAAGCTTAAAAACGAGATCATTGTTATTATAAGTTAGCAAATCAAACACTTACACACATGGCTTAATTATATGCTTAAACTCCCTTATTCCTAGGTGTATCTCTTATATTTTATTTTTGTCTTAGAATGATCATGAAGATGCATTTTTGGACTTATTTCGATAGTTTATTTAGGCTGAAAGCAAAGTAGGACGATTTGATCAATAGTTAGCTAAAGGACAAAATCTCTTAAAACTGCTTCTCGGGATATCAAAAAGTTCATATCTTGGCATAACTCGGTTCACGATTTGAGACCTTTCTCGGGCCGATATTTGGCATGTACTTCATACTTCATATCTTGAGAGACGTGCTTGAGATAATGGTCTTCTCATCGTTAATAGAGTTTCTTCACTTGGAGACTTTTGAGGGGTACTCCAACTTTGTTGACCACGACTTCATGATTATTTCTTCAATCTCTATTTGGGATTTTGAGATACAACGATCCGCCTCCTTTTCGGACTTGGATCTATTTATCCTCATACCTTGTTAGGGTCTTTTCGGATAGACTTCTCCATGATCTTTATGGGAGTTGATTGCTTTTCGTCGTGAGTCTTGATCCTCCATATTGACTTTGGGAATAATGCTTTTCACATCACTTTGGATCTTTAGCAATAAAACGGAATCCTCATGCCTTGTTAGGGCCTTTTCGGACTGGCCAATCTTCGCGCCCCGCTTCATAAGTTATGCCTTGGCTATGAACTCTTATCATTACCGAGCAACTTTTAAACGATCTTGGGCTAGAAGCTAAGTAACTTTTCAAATCGTACGACCTTACTTATTGCAGATAAATTATTAGCAAGTGATGGGAGAATAGGCAAATAATTAAACCAAGTGAGCTTGTGCAAGAATACCGACTTATAATTGACTCTTATCATTTCTCGTTCTCCACAATTTAAAATCTCAAGTAATGAGACTCGTGGACACTTAGCCTAATAAACCAATTAAGGTCTACATGGTTAAGGATACTAGCTAGAATAAACTTGGATAAGTCTATTCGGGTTGAGTCAAAATAATCGCAACGGGCCTAATATGTCAAAGATTTCTAAACTAGCTACACCACTTTATTAATATTTTTGCGGGATATATACATACTAAAGCAACGATAAAAATTTAAAAATTACGACTAAATGGCCAAAGTTAATAAAAAATTTGAAAAATGTTGAAAAAGATGATTTTCCGGTTAAATGAAGGCATTTTCATGGAAAAGTCCACTTAAAACTTCGATAGAAGTCCCCCCTACACTTAAGATAAACATTGTCCTTAATGTTTAAGCATGTGGGAAAAGTCTCCCCTACACTTATGACATTGTGCACGTTGGTTAAATCAAGCTAAGGAAGAGACGACTAACGTGATCAATTTCAAATGAGAGTATGAAGAAAATTGAATCACGATAGTTGAGAGATAGAACCGGATTTCGGATAACACGGGAGCACGGTTGTTCAAAGATTCCAAGAGTACATTCATCCCTGTAATCACATCACCACACAAATACAAACACCTATATAGGTCCCCCTACACTTAGGAGGTTAAAACAGAAAAAGATAGATACTCGGGTTGCCTCCTGAGAGATGTCCTCACCAAAGTACAACTCCACTCGTTGGCCATTCACCTTAAAATTTGGTCCATTAGGTTGAGCGAGCTCGAGAGTACCATATGGAAAAATTTGGGCAATGGTGAATGGGCCGGACCAACGAGATTTCAGCTTGCCCGAAAAGATTTTCAACCGAGATTTAAAGAGTAAAACTTTGTCTCCAACTTGGAACTCTCGGTTCTTAATCTTAGAATCGTGAATGAGCTTAGTCTTCTCCTTATAGATCAAAGAATTTTCATAAGCCTCATTACGGAGTTCATTCAGCTCATTGAGTTGGATCTTGCGTAGGGCACCGGCTTTGTTGATATCAAAATTAGCCCACTTCAAGGCCCAGTAAGCCTTGTGTTCCAACTCAATGGGGAGGTGGCACGCTTTCCCGTACACGAGACGATATGGTGTACAACCAATCGGAGTCTTGTAAGCGGTACAAAAAGCCCACAAAGCATCATCAAGTTTATCAGCCCATGAGGCACGATGCTCTCCCACGGTTCTTTCCAGAATTCGCTTTAATCCTCGGTTGGATATTTCAGCCTGGCCATTAGTTTATGGGTGGTAGGCGGTGGAAAGACGATGATTTACACCGTACTTAGCCATGACTCTTGCGAATTGGTCATTGCAAAAATGAGTCCGGCGATCACTAATAATGGCACGAGGCACACCGAATCTAGCGAATATAGATTTAAAAAAGTTACAAACCACCCTTGCGTCATTAGTGGGTAAAGCTTTGGCTTCAACCCACTTTGAAACGTAGTCAACGGCTACAAGGATGTATTTGTTTCCTTTAGAGGAAGGGAATGGCCCCATAAAGTCGATACCCCAAACATCAAAGATTTCACATTCTTGAATGAAATTCTGAGGCATCTCGTCTTTATGTGTGATCTTGCCTTGTTTTTGGCAAGCATCACAACGTTTAACCATATTGTGAGCGTCACGATATATGGTGGGCCAATAAAATCCCGAGTCAAACACTTTTTTGGCGGTGTAGTTGGGACCAAAGTGACCACCGGTGGGTCCCTTGTGGCAAGCGTCAAGGATTCCTAAAGCTGCCGGTCCATCAACACATCAGCGAATAATCAAATTGGCACATTGTTTGAATAGGTAAGGGTCATCCCAAAAGTAAGTCTTAATGTCGGTGAAGAACTTTTTCTTTTGTTGGGATGTTAACCTGAGAATTCCACCCGCTAAGTAGTTTGCAATGTCCGCAAACCACGGGGTTTCATCAGAATTCGAATTGATAGACATTAAGGTCTCCAAGGGAAAAGAATCATTGATTTCTTTGTTCGGATGATCCCCTTGGTAAGGATCCTCAAGTCTACTGAGATGATCTGCGGTTAGGTTTTCAGCGTCTTTTTTATCGCGAATTTCGATTTTAAATTCTTGGAGTAGCAAAACCCAGCGAAGAAGTCTTGGTTTGGAATCTTGCTTAGTCAACAAGTACTTCAACGCGGAATGATCGGTGTAAACGATTGTTGTGGAAAGGACAAGATAGGGGCGGAACTTTTCAAAGGCATAGACAACAGCTAAAAGCTCTTTTTTGGTTGTCGTATAATGCAATTGAGCCCCCGTCATTGTCTTGCTAGCGTAATGGATCGGTTGGAAGTGTTTGTTCACTCTTTGGCCCAAAACCACTCCAATAGCAAAGTAGCTAGCATCGCACATCAATTCGAAAGGCAGCTCCCAATTAGGGGTAACCAAGACGGGTGCCTTAGTTAGCTTATCCTTAAGCGAGTTGAAGGCTTCGATACACTCGTTGGAAAAGATAAAAGGAGTATCTTTTTCCAAGAGGTGGGTCATCGGGCGAGCGATTTGAGAAAAATCTTTGATGAATCGACGGTAGAAGCCCGCATGACCCAGAAAACTTCTCACACCCTTCACGGTTGAAGGTGGAGGAAACTTAGTGATAACATCGACTTTAGCACGGTCTACTTCAAGACCGGCTTTGGAGATCTTGTGTCCTAGCACGATGCCCTCTTTTACCATGAAATGGCATTTTTCCCAATTAAGAACAATGCGAGTGTCTTCACACCGCTTAAGCATACGTTCTAAATTGGCAAGGCATGCAGAGAAAGAATTGCCATAAACCGAGAAATCATCCATGAATACTTCCATAGTGTCTTCCATCATGTCATGGAATATAGCCATCATACACCTTTGGAACGTCCTAGGAGCATTACATAAACCAAAAGGCATGCGTTTGTAAGCAAATGTTCCATAGGGACAAGTGAATTTGGTCTTTTCTTGGTCTTTGGGATCGATGGGAATTTGAAAATACCCGGAGAAACCGTCTAAGAAGCAGTAATAGTCATTACCCGCAAGACGTTCGAGCATTTGATCCATGAAAGGAAGAGGAAAGTGGTCTTTTCTCGTGGCATCATTGAGCTTGCGATAATCAATACAAACTCTCAACCCAGTAACAAGACGAGTGGGAATCAACTCGTTGTGTTCATTGGTAACAATGGTTATTCCGCCCTTCTTGGGCACACAATGGATGGGACTTACCCAAGGCGAATCCGGAATAGGGTAAATCAAGCCGGCATCTAGAAGTTTGATAACCTCTTTTTTGATGACGTCATGAATTTTAGGATTAACTCTTCTTTGACTCTGGATTGCGGGTTTAAAGTCATCTTCCATGAGAATCTTGTGAGTACAAAAGTTCGGATCAATTCCGCGGATTTCGGAAATTTTCCAAGCAATTGCCTTCTTATGATCTTTAAGCATGGCGATGAGGCGAGATTTCTCTTCTTCTTTCAAGGCCTTTGCAATGATGACAGGCAACTTCTTCTCTTCTTCAAGGAACACGTACTCGAGATGAGGCGGCAACTCCTTAAGTTCTAAATCCGGAGGATTTTCGATAGGAGGCGTTTTCAAAGTCGGAGTATCGATAGCAATAACTGTGGGAGATGGTGGAGAAAGATTGTCTTCGTTGAGAAGGTTTTCAAAGAAATGCATGTCTTCATCCCCATCGATGGGAGAATCATCATTAGCTAAGTTCACATCTCCCATGATGGTTTCAAGATCTTTCCAAAACAAATCACTTTCTCCAAATAGAGACAGTGATGAATCAATAGAGGAAACGGTTTCAACATTGGGAAGAGAGGTAGGAATATTTTTACAAGCATCATTAAAGTGTTCTTCACAAGCCTCATCCAGAACGTCAATACAATTAACACTCTCGTATGAATAAGGTAGTTTAGACAACTTTCCCATGTTGAAGACGATTTTATCGTCACCCACTCTCATGATAAGCTCACCGGCTTCAACATCAATGAGAGTGTGACCGGTCCTCAGGAATGGACGACCCACGATCAAGGGAACACGAGGGTCCATCTCGTAGTCGACTACGACGAAATCGGCAGGAAAAGTGAATTTGTCGACTCCTACAAAGACGTCTTCGGCTATCCCCACTGGATAAGCAACCGTACGGTTAGCTAATTCCAAAGTCATTTTGGTGGGGACAAGCTCAGGGAGAGATAATTGCTTCCAAACGCTTAGAGGCATTAGATTAATACTGGCACCTAGATCGGCTAGGGCCATGCAATTCTCTACTCCCGGGAAATTGCAAGGGATTAAGAAACGACCCGGATCACCAAGCTTGGTTGGCAATTTCCTTAAGAGCACTGCAGAGCAATTCTCATTAAGTTGGGTGTTGGCAATATCAAGAAGCTTTTCCTTGTCACTCAGAAGATCTTTAAACATTTTTGCGTACTTAGGCATGTGAGCGAGAGCCTCAACGAAGGAGATATTGAAATTCAATTGTTTGAACATTTTAAGAAAGTTCGAAACCTGAATATCATCCTTGCTTTTGAGCTTCTCTTTCCTCAACCTATATGGATAAGGTATATCGGAAGAAGAGGAAGGCTTTGGGAGAATAGGATCACTCACATCCTTGGGTGGAGGAGGGGTAGAAGTAAGAGGTGGAGAAATTGGGGAAGTAGAAGGATGAGGAATAGGAGCAGGTGACTCGTTCTCCTTAGTCACAACCACCGGTGGAGGTATAGATTCAATCATTTATTTTTAACTCGTCATTTTAGTTTAATTTTTAAAGCTTTAATTTTACTCAACGACATTTTCATATTTGTTTTTAGTTTAAAATTAGATAACCAAACCATTTATTTCTCCACCAAGAACGACTGAGTCACACTAATTAACGGTAATCAATTCGAAAAGATTAGAACAACGAAACTTTCATACGAGGCAAACCCATGTATTAGATTTCCCGTCCTTCAGTAAGGACAATCTCTTCCTTCATTAGGATTTCCCGTATGCAGCCAACTGTTTTCCTAGTAGTTACAGATTAAATGCTTTTGTTTTATTAGTTACCTTAGCCATATACATGCATGACCAGTTTCACCTAGTTATGGAGGTACCATAACCATAACACTAGAGGCACTAGTGTTATGACTTCACCACGGCGGAGTGATAGCTCGTGGCGTCCCTTTCAGTTATTTGGCCATTATATTTATTATATTATCATGTGGGGCATATGGGTGCATCTTAGTTACATGTTTCAGTCAGGATTTCATGGTGAATGTGGTGTGTGCCTTGCATCCTTCACAAGGAGCTGATCCCTCCTACCCACTTACCAATTAATTAGAGGCATCCCCTCTAATTTACATGACGAGGTCACCCCTCCAAGTATTCATGCACGTTGTTGACTTCACGACCTATATTGGCTATTATGGTACATTAACTAATATAGATTTTCATAAGTAACATAAGCTATGTTTTCAGAACTAAAACCAGTTTACATGATAGACAAATAGGTTTTCCAGGACATATTCATTTCCGCTGCCATTCATGCTTTATACTATTTATATGCTTCCATATTCTATGTTATTCCATGCTTTATTGTATATCCGTGCACTGAGCGTTATGCTCAGCCTTCTACTTTTCCATATTCCCAAACGCCAGGTACCCAAGGACGCAAGTAGGAACTCTAGAGTATGTGTACTCGGATTGGAAGCTATCCGGCCTCTTTTACCTTATGCATTTATTCCTACTTTATCGTACTTTACTTCTTTTAGACATTGTTTAGTCCTTTCCATTTACAGTACTTATATTGCTTGTGCGTGAGTTACTAGACTACCAATGTTTGATTCTGGTATTTCTATCTATGGTCATGAATGTTTAGACATTTACCTTGCATGCTTTGATGACACGCCATAATTTACTATAACATTCTATCATATTAAATGGGGTGTTACAATTATGGTATCAAAGCCAAGGTTTCGACCTGTAGCTCTGTAAAACATGACCTATGACTTACGGGTAGTCACCAGTGTCTTTCTAGAACTGACAGTTAGTTTTCATGCATTCATTCATTTTCATTTTATTTCATGCATTCATATCATTGTAGCAGGTTTATGACTAAGTAATGGTTGGTACAAGACTGACCCTATTTAGTCGCATGTGCTTTTATCAAAACTTTTAACTTTGGGACGGACCCACTGGCTACCCCGCGCCATGTCTTTTGTTTTGAGTGAACTGACGATAGGCGTTCACTCCCGTTCATATAAAAGTTTTATAAACTGCATCATGCATTTTTACATTGTTTCATGCATTATAAACTGTTTCTTTGATTTATACATTGTTCATGCATTTTTATGTTATCTCATTTTAGATTTATGATTTATGTTGCATTTTGTTGTTTTAAACTGTCAGATGGTGAACAACCACAATACTCTATATTTGACAGCAGTTGTCAATGCAGCTCTGCAAGCCCTCCTTCCCCAACTTCGCAATGAAATCAGAGATGAATTTCAGGTGGAATTCCAGGCTCATGGCGATCACAACAATCCTCCACCTCCTCCTCCATCGGTTACTCTTATGACTTGGTTGGAGAGATCCAACAAACAGCGACCCCGTTCGTTTGAGCAGACTGACAGCCCCAACGAGGCTGATGCTTGGATTTCTCACATCGAGAAGATTTTCGATGCAATGGGTTGTGATGGTGTTTTCAAGGCAAGACTGGCTTGCTATAAGTTTGAAGGTGATGTGCTGTAGTGGTGTAAATCAAGCAGTCCAACGGTGGTGACTGATATGTTGGTTTTAGCAGTATGTTTAACATATGTGTACTCAATCGTCTCGGTATCTAATCGAATTGATCACGGTTTATGGTAGAATTATTGGTGTTGGTCACTAAAAGGGGGAGCTTTTGATTAGCTATATCTATGATAATATAAACGACAAAGTTATTAAACATAAAAATAAAAGAGAGAAATCTAACCTTGATTGGGGGGAAAAGGAAATTTAAAAATTAACTTGAAACAAAAGGAAAACTCAACCCGTCGGAATACCCACTATCGGAATCCCATCGGAATAACCCTGTCGGAATACTAAAAATGTATCGGAATAATAATCAATGAAAATAATCGGAATCTTTGTCGGAATAATCCGTCGGAATACGATCGGAATGTCTGATTACTCCTACAATCGGAATAACAATCGGAAAATGGGTCGGAATACTAAACCCTTTTCCGATGGAAGTATCGGAAAAACTGTCGGAAAGGGAAAAACCCTTTTACGATGCAAACAGTCAGAATATCCGTCGGAAAGGGTAAACCCTTTTCGATGGAATGTACACGTAATAAGCAAACGTACCTTTTTAATAAGCACAATCCGACACTTAACCAAATCAATAATGAAACAACTAAATAAGCACGAATAAGAAACTTTCAAAACTCTAAATAAGCAAACTTTTTAAAACAAACCTTAAAAAGACGAAACTTTTAAGAAAACTTAATAGAAAATAAGCTAAACACGAAATAAGCTAAAAAGCATCAAAGCTAAAAGCTTAAATCGTATAAAGACTACAAAAAGATAAACTTTTTAATCACATAAATATCAAGAGGAAATAAGATCTATGATTTATTTCGAATCATAAGCAAATCAAAATAAAGAAAGGTAGAATAAGATTAATAAGGAAAAGCTTAAACTTGAACTTGTAGATTAATGATTCCAAAATACAAGCTTAAAATGAAAGCTTAAAACTTGAAAGAAAAGATGAAGAAATCTAGAGAGAGAAAGTAGAAACACCTACTTCTCTCTAAAGAAATGAAAAACTAGAAAATTAAAAAATGACAATCTAACTAACTCCTCTAAAATGAAGAGAATGAAGACTATTTATAGGAGATGGGAGGTATGTTACTTCCTTCTTTCTTTCTCTTTCTCGTCTTTTAATTTCTCGTCTTTCTCGACTTTGACTCGGGATTAGTCGAATGATAATATGAACTCGTCTTCTAATTTCTTCATTTAGTTGACTTGGTCCTTCGACTTCGTCAAACTTCCGCCTTTAGACTTTTTCTTCGATAAATCTTCAGAATAGGTCTTTGACTTCCGTTTTTCTTGCACTTTTGACCTTTTGACTTCGTCTTTTGACTTTTTATTCGATAAAAGCCCGTGATAGCCCGTGTTTTCTTCCTTTTTCATATTTTTATCCTGAAACACAATAAAAACACAAACCACGCATAATTCTGACTTTTACGACATAAAATACACGTTTTCGTCTTGTTTTTATTATAATTAAGTGGTAAAAGGATAAGTGTTTTCACACTTATTAAATCCCTACACTTGACCATTGCAATGCCCTCATGCAATGCATTAATTTCAAAGCACGGTTTATATTTTTCATCATAAATAACCTACCTTGGCCTTTATTAAATACTAAATACTAAGGAAATTAAAAAGATAAAAATATATACAAAACAAGTAAAGAAATCAAAGACTTACATTAGGGCTTTGGCATGTCATGAATGTTTATCACCCTCAAATTTCACGTTCCCTACACCAAGCTTATAAACGAGATCATTGTTATTATAAATTAGCAAACTAACACAAACTCATGTGGCCCAATTATTCACTTAGACTCCCTTATTCCTAGGTTTATCTCTTATCTTTTATGATTGTCTTAAATGATCACAAGGATGCTGTTGGGTAAAAAAGTTGATGTGGCAGAAACTCAAAAACGAAGAAAACATGAAGGCATTTGTCTAAGCGTTGACAAGTGTAAATCAGGCGTTGTCAAGAGTAGATTAGGCGTTGACAGAAGTCAACAAAAGTCAAACGCTATTGGAATGTCTATTTAGGATAAGTATTCAGAATATTATTTGATAATATTCTGTATTAGTTATTTAAATAGAGGATATTCATGTTTATTCATAGTTATCTTTTGTAAAACCCCAATCCTTACACTATAAAAGGAACCAAGGGTTATTAGTTTTTTCATAACTTTCAATCACAATGTAAACCTAAAGCGTGTGTCGACTAGGTGTGGGATTCAATGTATACACAGCTAGTGATTGTTGATTATTAGTATAATTAGCAATCCAATTGTTTAATTCTTGTGTTATTGTGCCCCAAACACCTTGTTTCCTAACTATTGTTCTTTTCCGCTTTGATTGTTAATCATATGAGCAATGCTTATGCCTAGCAGCTAAAAGATTCGAGGAAACAAAGGTTTCCACAGTTGGTATCAGAGCCTCGTGGCTCGTGATGCTAGGACCAACAAGGTGTTCGTGTTTTGTGAGAAGAAGAAAAATCTGTCTAGGATTTTTTTGGGCGATTTTGTGTACGCAACTATATTCAGAAGGCCATAACTTTTTATTGAACCGTTGGATCGTCACGAAATTTTTTGTGTGTGTTCTACATACATATATCTAGACATCCATCGGAGGGATTGTCAAGATCTATCTTCAAGAAAAGGTTATGAGGCGTCGAAGTTGGCTGTTGAGATGAGTTTTTGTTTTTAGGGTTTGGATTAAAAACCCTAGAATTATTGTTCACCATTAGTGGATTAATGTGACATGCTGTTAGCTTTGGGGATTCAGTTCATTATGAATTGATGATGAACCCTAGCAGCATGTAGAAGTTCATAACTGCAGCAGGTCAGGAAGCAACAAGTGAGGGTTTATTTTTAAATCCTAGATTCGTCTCAATTAAGGCAACAATGTAGCAGCGTCTTTGTAACATCTTCTATGTGTCGTTGTGTTTAAAAGATTAATGTTGTTGTTATGAAGTGGTTTACAATGCGTAAGTTGATTAATAGGGATAACAATCATAGCTGCAAGTACACATGTACAGGATGATCGTATCAAGGACTTCTGGTGATAACGATTAGCTGTGATTCTCCTTTGTGGGAATTATATTTGATCTTTATTTGGATAAGATTCTGTACTAATTTGGTTGATTTGACATAATCTGATGGCTAAAAAGAAGGGAACTATTCGTGAATTTCTCAACATACAGAGAACTCGTTTATGGTTGGCTGTTTATTAGGGATGAAAATCCCAGCTGGATGTTTGGACGAGTATTATGCATTACAATTGCTTTTAGATTCCTTGTCTTTTAGATAAAGACATCACGTGAGTATAGAAGGCATGGGATAAAAGAAGCACAAATAGTTTGGTCTCTTTATGTTATTGACGTGATGACTTGGAATAATTTATCTTGGGTACTTGGCGTGCTACATTGGTACTCATTAAGTATATTTATTTAACTACTTTCGTCATATTTTCTAGCCACTATCAAGAAAGTCGTAGTCACAGACGGTGTCAGCGGTTGGAAAAGCCGCTGACAAAGTATAATTCGACGCTGATAGGAATAAGTTAAACGTTGAGGGAAAAGCGTTGACACTTGTTGTCCGATATATGGTTTTTCAAACGCTGACAAGTGTTGTCCGATGTTGGACAACACACAGTGGTGATATATTGGATAAAGGAGGATATTGGACAACAAAAGGAATAGCTGCTGTTGAGAAAATTGATACGATTTTGGCACACAAAAAGAGGTATTTACACACGAAGTTACATGGAATCTCCGTTTTTATACAAGATATCAAGTTGATATTTATGGCTCAGATATTTTTAAAAGGGATTAATGATTTTAATGCGAGTTAGCAACAATTCGTGAAGTAGTTTATTGGAGTAATATTTCATATGTAATCGGGTTAGCCTTGTGAAAGAGTTATCCAAATAGACTTTTACATACGAAGATATTGGTTCATTAAGACTCGTCATAAAGCGGTGTTAGCTTAAGGGGAAGAATTCTTATGATAAATTTGATGTTCGAAGAAGATTTTCGCGAGTTTGTGTTCTATCATATCTTTAAAGATGGTGCCTAGTCAACATTATTCTTTAAAGGTAACTTGTTCATGCTCACACGGTTGGTGACGAAGACTTTTCATAACACTTGAAGGAGTTACATTATCGTGCTCAGTGTCTCACAAAGGATGAGAATATTGACAAAGGGATCGAGGTCTACTAATATTTAATCATCGGTATAAGTTCTTCATCACATGGATAGTTCAAGACATGGAACACAAGGTTGGGTTATTCTACTTCTACATCAAGAATATTATATTTGTTTTTCTTCAAAATCATTACATAGAGCCTACATTTGGAGAATCTTCAAGATTGCGTACATTGTTTACTTCCCTGTTGATGTGACAAAAAGGGGAAGACATACATGCTACAATTAAGGGGAAGCAATTTGAAGATGATGTACAACTTACAAGAGATACACAAAGAGTTTTGCCAACATCAACTAGGGGAAGATTGTTGGGTCAAAAAGTTGATGTGGCAGAAACTCAAAAACGAAGAAAACATGAAGGCATTTGTCTAAGCGTTGACAAGTGAAAATCAGGCGTTGTCAAGAGTAGATTAGGCGTTGACAGAAGTCAACAAAAGTCAAACGCTATTGGAATGTCTATTTAGGATAAGTATTCAGAATATTATTTGATAATATTCTGTATTAGTTATTTAAATAGAAGATATTCAAGTTTATTCATAGTTATCTTTTGTAAAACCCTAATCCTTACACTATAAAAGGAACCAAGGGTTATTAGGTTTTTCATAACTTTCAATCACAATGTAAACCTAAAGTGTGTGTCGAATAGGTGTGGGATTCAATGTATACACACCTAGTGATTGTTGATTATTAATATAATTAGCAATCCAATTGTTTAATTCTTGTGTTATTGTGTCCCAAACACCTTGTTTCCTAACTATTGTTCTTTTCCGCTTTGATTGTTAATCATATGAGCAATGGTTATGCCTAGCAGCTAAAAGATTCGAGGAAACCAAGGTTTCCACAGATGCATTGTTTGACTTATTTTGATAGTTTATTTAGGCTGAAAATAAAGTAGGACGATTTAATCAATAGTTAGCTAAAGGACAAAATCTTTTAAAACTGCTTCTCGGGACCTCTTAAAGTTCATATCTTGGCATAACTCGCTTCACGATTTGAGACCTTTCTCGGACCGATATTTGGCAGCGACTTCATACTTCGAATCTTGAGAGACGTTCTTGAAATTATGGTCTTCTCTTCATAATTGGAATTTCTTCACTTGATGTTTTTGAGAGATTCTTCATACTTGGACCACAACTTCTTCATTTTTCTCCAGTCTTTATTTTGGATTTTAATATACAACGATCCGCCTCCTTTTAGGACTTGGATCTATTTATCCTCATACCTTTCTAGGGTCTTTTCGGATAGACTTTTCCATGATCTTTTCGGGAGTATTTGCTTTTCGTCGTGTGTCTCGATCCTTCATATTGATTTTTGATAAATGATTCTTCACATCACTTTTGGATCTTTAGCAACAAAATGTAGCCCTCATGCCTTGTTAGGGCCTTTTCGGACTCGCCAATCTTCGCATCTCGCTTCAATAAGTTATGCCTTGGCAATGAACTCTAATTAATTCCGAGCAACTTTTAAACGTTCTTGTGCTAGAAGCTAAGTAACTTTTCAAATCGTACGACCTTATTTATTGTAATTAAATTTTAATAACAAGCGATAGGAGAAAAAGCTCATAATTAACTCACATAAATTCATGAAAGAATACCAAACTTATAATTGACTCTATCATCTCTCGTTCTCCACAATTTAAAATCTCAAGGAATGAGACTCGTGGATGCTTAGCTAATTAAATGAAAGTTTTGGGTTTTCAAGTTATCTATAGGATCTTGCATCTTCTTAGACTTTTTCAAGTTTAGAATTTGCATTTTAAAGTTCCCTTGATAAACTACTTTCTAGGATCAATTATAGGAACTTGCGAAAAGTTCTTGTTCTTAACCCGTAAGAGTTAAGACTTTCGCGTTTTAAAGTTCTTGTTCTTAAATAAGTAAACTCGGGTTGAGTCAAAAGATTCATGACGGGCCTAATATATCAAAGACATCTAAACTTATTAAAACCATTTTATTTAAGAAAATAACAATAACAAAGGAAAATACTAATAGGCCAGAATAGATTAAAAATTTTAAAAAATGTCGAAAAATCAATTTTCCGGTTAAAATGAGGACAAATACATGGAAAATCCCACTTAACTTCGATAGAAGTCCCCCCTCACTTGATATAAACATTGTCCTCAATGTTTAAGCATGTGGGAGTAAACTCCCCTACACTTAGGACATTGTGCACGTTGTTTAAATCTTGCTAAGGAAGATAGTGATTTCAATGTGAACATATAAGATATGAAATATTGAATCACGAAAGTTTAGGATAGAACCGGGAAGACGGGAAGACGGGATCACGGGTAGTCAAATATTATCAAAAGTGCTCTTTGAAGCTTTAATCCCTGCACATCATAAGAAAAAAGACAACAAGCCCTATGTAGCTCCCCCTACACTTATTATGAAAACGGGTAAAGGATAGATCATCGGGTTGCCTCCCGAGAAGCGCTTGTTTATGTTAACCGAGTCACGAGCCTGACTCGACCAAAAACTAATTCAAGGGAAACGTGGTGAGGGATGAAATCATCTCACGAGAGATGTCCTCACCAACGTACAACTTAACACGCTGGCCATTCACTTTAAAATTAGGCCCATTTGGTTGAGAAAGCTCAATGGTGCCATAAGGGAAGACTTTGGAGACGGTGAATGGACCAGACCAACGGCTCTTAAGCTTGCCCGAAAAGATTTTCAACCGAGAGTTAAAGAGTAAAACTTGATCACCAATTTTGAACTCTCGGTTTTTGATCTTAGAATTATGAATGAGCTTGGTTTTCTCCTTGTAGATCAATGAATTCTCATAAACCTCATTCTTTAGTTCATTAAGTTCATTGAGTTGGATCTTCCTAAGATCACCGGCTTTGTTGATATCAAAATTAGCCCATTTCAAGGCCCAATAAGCCGTATGTTCCAACTCAATAGGGAGGTGACATGCCTTCCCGTACACAAGACGATATGGAGTGCAACCAATAGGTTTCTTATATGCGGTACGGAAAGCCCACAAAGCATCATCTAACTTATCGGCACATGAGTCACGATGCTCTCCCACAGTTCGCTCTAATATTCTCTTCAGTCCACAGTTAGAAATATCGGCTTGACCATTTGTTTGTGGATGATAAGTGGTGGAAAGACGGTGATAGACACCATACTTAGCCATGACTCGAGCAAATTGATCGTTGCAAAAATGAGTCCCACGGTCACTGATGATAGCACGAGGAACACCGAATCGAGCAAATAATTGCTTCAGAAAGTTCACAACCACCCTCGCACCGTTAGTAGGTAGAGCTTTTGCTTCAACCCATTTTGATACGTAGTCAACGGCTACGAGGATGTACTTGTTCCCTTTAGATGATGGAAATGGCCCCATAAAGTCGATGCCCCATACGTCAAAGATTTCACATTCTTGGATGAAACTTTGAGGCATCTCATGTTTATGTGTGATCTTTCCTTGTCGTTGGCAAGCATCACAATGCTTAACCATTTCGTGTGCATCACGATAAATGGTGGGCCAATAAAATCTGGAGTCGAAAACTTTCTTCGCGGTATAGTTAGGACCAAAGTGACCACCGGTTGGTCCTTTATGGCAAGCTTCCAATATTTGTAAAGCTACGGGCCCGTCAACACACCGACGAAGAATCAAGTCAGCACATTGTTTGAAGAGATAAGGGTCGTCCCAATAGTAAGTTTTCACATCCTTGAAGAATTTCTTCTTTTGGTGGGACGATAACCCTTCGATGAGAATTCCACCCGCCTAGTAGTTTGCAAAGTCCGCAAACCATGGGGTTTCATCAAGATTGGAGTTAATATACATCAAGGCCTCAAGGGGAAAAGATTCATTAATCTCTTGGTTTGGAAGTTCCCCTTGATAAGGATCCTCGAGTCTACTCAGATGATCCGCGACTAGGTTTTCGGCTCCTTTTTTTATCACAAATTTCAATTTTGAATTCTTGAAGGAGTAAAACCCAACGAAGAAGTCTTGGTTTAGAATCTTGTTTAGTTAACAAGTACTTCAACGTGGAATGATCGGTATACACAATGGTGGTGGATAGGACAAGATAGGGGCGAAATTTTTCAAAAGCATACACTACAGCTAAAAGCTCTTTTTTGGTAGTGGTATAATGCAATTGAGCCCCCGTCATTGTCTTGCTAGCATAATGGATTGGTTGGAAGTGTTTGTTCACTCTTGGTCCCAAAACCACTCCAATAGCAAAGTCGCTAGCATCACACATCAATTCGAAAGGTAACTCCCAATTAGGGGTAACTAAGACCGGTGCCTTAGTTAATTTATCCTTAAGAAGATTGAAAGATTCGATACACTCTTTAGAAAATATAAAAGGAGTATCTTTTTCCAAGAGGTGGGTCATCGGGCGAGCGATCTTAGAAAAATCTTGAATGAATCGACGATAGAAGCCCGCATGACCAAGAAAATTCCTCACACCCTTCACGGTTGAAGGAGGAGGTAATTTAGCAATCACATCAACTTTAGCACGGTCGACTTTAAGACCGGCTTTAGAAATTTTATGTCCAAGGATAATGCCTTCTTTTACCATGAAATGCCATTTTTCCCAATTAAGAACGAGACGAGTGTCTTCACACCGTTTGAGCATACGTTCTAAATTAGGAAGGCAAGTAGAGAAAGAATCACCATAGACCGAGAAATCATCCATAAAGACTTCCATAGTTTCTTCAACCATGTCATGGAATATAGCCACCATACACCTTTGGAAAGTCCTTGGAGCATTGCATAAGCCGAAAGGCATTCTTTTGTAAGCAAATGTTCCATAAGGACAAGTGGATGTGGTTTTCTCTTGGTCTTTTGGATCGATGGGAATTTGCAAATGCCCGGAGAAACCGTCTAAGAAGCAATAGTAGTCATTACCCACTGGTAGTAGTAAAATCGTACACGTTTTAGGAAAAACGCGTATGAGCGGCAAGTATTAAGTCTTACGCTTTAGGAAAAACATAAAACCGAATAAATGCGGGTTCGTTCTCGAAGGAGGTGTGTGACTTAAGTGTGCCAATATATATTCAAAGTTTGTACTAGTGTTATTTTTGGTTTGAGAGAGAAAAATTAAAGACGAGTTACGACTACGATTACACTACGACGTAATGACGTAAAACGCGAACGTAAGTACGTAAAACGTGACGAAATTAAAAATTAAAGCTAAAAACAATTTAAAAATTAAAACTAAGTCTAGAATAATATAAATAAGAATAAAAATCCAATAAATAAATTTTAAAACCTTTTATTAATTAAATATTCAATTTTAAATGCTAATTAAAGCCCTAAAATTAAATATAATTAAGAAAAGGCCCAAAATATTATTTTATTGAACTAAAAACTCACTTATATTATTTAAATACTAAAAAGTATTTTTCCTAAATTTTAAAGACTATTTTTCTATTTTTAAAATGCTAAAAACTATTTTTAAACTAAAATAATGATTAAAAATATTAAAATAATGCTAAAATTAGTTTGACTATTTGAAAAATCTTAAATTATATTACTTAACAGTAGAAAATTGAAAAAAATTGAAAACAAAACTTTTTTACACTAAAAGACAAAACAGATAATAATTTTAAACTAATTAAACTTAAATTAACTCTAAAAATACTTAAAAAGGTGAACAGTAAAATATTTTTAAACTAAAAATCTTAAAGTCTTTTTCTTAATCTAGGAAAATTTTTAAAACTGAAAAATATTATGTTTTTGCACTAAAAGACAAAAAAAGTAATTAAAAACTAATTAAAAATGCAATGGAATCTAGAAAATAGAAAATGAACAGTGACATGAAAATAAACTTAATAGAAAAATCAGAAATAAAATAAGAAAAATAACAAAATTAAAATCAAAGAAAAACTCCAATTATAGTTCACTAAAGACAAAAAATGAAGAAACTGAAAGTGACATGTGGACTGATTTTGTCCTTTACCTAAGCAGTGGTAAGTTTTACACTAGCAGTGGGAACTTGGTTCCTACTGATAGTTATAAAAAACGGGTCTGTGGGCCTTTTTGGTTGTAGATTGCTTGTTACTGGATTTCTTTTGGCAACAAAGGCACCCCCACACTCATGGAAGTGTGGGGAGTCAGATTATAACAAAAAATCACCAAGTCCAAGCCAAAAACAACACACCAATACACAAATACAGTTACTGATATAGGGGTGTATGTCTGTGGGGAGTTCGCTGATCTATTTGGCAATTTGGTGAGTTTTGGCTCACCAAATCTTGCTCAATATATCACCAAACCATAATAAACCCACACACAATCCTAACTTAACAGATTTTATAATCAACTAACAAGATTTTAAGTAAAGATAGACTAAAACAAATCAGTTAAGGCCCTTGACTGTTTTTACCAAGAAACTAACATGCAACTTACTTTAAAACCTACCAAACCTGAGAACCAATAGTGAAATTAACCTAATACTATCAAAATAAGTATGTTTGAGTAGTTTTTAACTGGTTTTAATTGCACCTTAACCAATCAAACCCCTAATCCCAAACATCCCTTAATTTTCTGAAAACTAAAATTTACAAATCAAATAAATCCAAAACCACTTAAACCTGATTAACCATCACTCTAATATGCATATAAAGCATGAACAAACATGTATGAACAGATTAAACCAACAAATACACAGGTTCATACAAACTCACAAATTTCACATAATAAACTCACAAAAACTAGCTAATGGGGTTCAAGCCAATGTACCTTCTAGCTGATGCCTTCCATAGGTTAGTAAGGGAGCTTATGAAAGCTAATGAGCAAGTAGAGACCCTTGTTGGTGGAATCCTCAATGGACCCAAAGGGGACAAATATCTTCAATAAAATAGAATGAGAGAATGACTTGTTGTTCTTGAAACCCTGCACAAGCACCACAAGACCAAGAAAATAAACTGCTTGCAATAAAAAGACCATAAGCTAGCAGCTTATGGCTTTTTACACAGTAAATTGGTGAGATAAAAAATGGATAAAAGGTGATTTTTTAAAAAATCCTTGTGAAACAAACTGAAATGAGACAAAGACTAAACACAAAGCTGAATTCACCCCACAATCCACTTTCACTTCATGTGGGTGTGAAATCAGGCTGATAAAAACTTTTTCCTCAAGAATTACTTTTGAACACGTTTTCTGGAAATGCTTTTCAAAATAAAAACGTTTGAAACTTTAAGCTAAATGTTGCAAGTTAAATGAAAATTACACTAAGAAAGCTGATAAATGGAACACAACTTCTGTTAGTTTAGCTAAAAATACTTTAAATATTCATTGATAGAAAAATAATACAAAAGTTAAAACAAGGGTACATCACAAACTGATGAATCCTTATATATTGCTAAAAGGATGATTCTAGAATACAAATAAATTGAAAAACCCTAATCTTGAAATCCAATGTTGCCCTTGGACGAATTTTGCATTTTGGTCAAAAGTTGAACATGTGATTTGCCAGATGGTGTACAGGCTGTTGAAGACCAATCTTGAACGTTCAAGATAGATTTGGGACCAAGCTTGAATATGGGTTGTTGATCTTGTCTCCATATAGGGTTTTGTGTGAGAGTGAATTTGGCAGGGGTGGTCGGGTGGGGACCTTGGGTGAGTGTGTGAGGGATTTTAGGATTGAGTTTGGTTAATAAGGAGGGTAATTAGTGATCTGCATGATTAGGACCAAAACCCCTTTAATTTAATATCAATTGGGTGTTAGGGTTTATGGTTATGAGGAAGGTTAAACAGTGGGTTTAATCCACTTTGGGGTTTAATGAGTTTTTAAAGCCATGTTTCCCACACTAATCACAAATATTAAACTGATTTTAAAAATCAGTTAATAAATAAAACCAAGTGGGAAATGACGTGTGATGATGGGGGCTTCTGATTGGATGAAAATGGTGAGTGGGCTACGTGTCAGCCCGTGAGTGGTGGGTTAAAGTTTGGATGTTTGATGCATTTTCCCCCTGAAGTCCCATATGCTTGTCACTTTGATTCAAACAGCTCTCAAACCAAATTTCCTTTGTAATGAAACTTTTTAGTTTCATACGTTGGCCACAAAAGTTATATCATAATTGTTCCAAGGGCTAAACATGTAATGTCTTGTCATTTTAGGGACCCAAATGTAATTTTGGAGTTTTACAAGGGTTTAAAGTGACAAGTATTTAAAAGTAGAGGGACCAATCTTGCCAATTCTTCAAACTTCAAGGACTTCAAAGGAAAATCATAATTCGGGTCCGGTTCTTTGTGCGGCTTCGTTTCACGTGTTCGTTTTTGCTTCATTCTTGTGATATTTTGTTGATTTCTCGATATCCGTACCTAAAATACACAATGAACAAACACAAGCATATATTTGGGTATTTTGATGATATTTTAAGCATTTTAAGCCCGATTTGGACGATGAGACTATGTATAATTGCAGTCTCATCACTCCCCCATACTAAACCATTGCCGTGTCCCCACGCAATGCTAGAATTAAGTATCATAGCACTTCCAGAATTCATTTTATGATGACATTTATTGAAGACATAAATTTAAATAAACTACTACATGCGTTTTAGACATAATGTATTATTTTCATCACGATTAAGTGACTTTTAGGATCATAGAATAAGAACACGTGAATGCTTCGTTAGAAATAATTTCGTCGTCCTCAATTTTCACCCAATTTCATGCTAAGCGTGTAACGAGATCATTGTTATTATAAGTTAGCAACGCGATCTTATCTCATGAGTGTTAATTACACACCTAAACTCCCTTATTCCTACTTGGTATCTCTTATATTTTATTGTTGTCTTAATGATCACGAGGATACATCATTGACTTATGCGTGAATAGAGATTAAGTCTAAAAATAGAGTTTTAACGGTGTAACCAAAATCATCGAATTAATAATTCACCCTAATAGACAACGATGTCAAAAAACTAAGTCAACAAGAAGGATCGATAAACACGGTTTTATAACGGTTTTGAACATGAGACTTATTACCAAGACTTTTATACGCCCCCTAACGGAAGGGCCTTATTATCATAGGTTTACCTCCATCTTTTATTCAACTCCACCATGGAGCTTTTATTATGACTTCAGTCTTGCCTTGCCTTTTATTATCCGCCATCATCGGTGGTTTTATTATGGCCAAAGACGTATATCCTCACGCTAAAGCGAATTTTGGATCTTTAAAGCTTCAAAGATTAAGGCTTGATTCACTTTCAATTTGGGCATAGATTTTTCGGCGTTGTGAGCTTCAAATTTTTGCTTAATTTAGGTGAGCACTTGAAATCTTATTATTAGGTGTAGCTTTCGATTATTCGGGTGCCAATACTTCAAAACCGTGACGCTGGCGAATCCTCAATGTTTTCCCAATTTAATTACACGGAAGCTACTAAAACAAATTAGAAACCAACAATAGTGATTAGACCGCTAAATCAATATTTATTAACAATTTATTATACAAAAAGCGTGGGGAGAATAAGCTAATAATTACTACACATGAGATCGTGACGATTATGAGACTTATAAATAACTCTATCATTTCTCGTCCTCATTTAAGAGACTTAGCCTAAAAAGTTAAGGAATCGAAGCTAAGTGCTCAACACGCACGGTCGAGTAAAAAATTACTCTTATTCTCACCATCGGAAAACCTACATTCGTGTCTTAAACACTTATGAAAAATACGAAAATTTTTAAAATTTGGCCATTTTTAGCCTTATTTTGCAACAAAATGATAACAAAAAGATGAATATTGGATTGCGTGGTGACGTAAGCAAGGTGAAGTATCTACTCACGCCCCATACTAAAACTAAACATTGTCCTCAATGTTTCGAGTCTAGGGGTGAAAACACCCCTGTTAATGTAAATGATGCCTAAAAACATTATTAGTGTTAACTAATCTTTCTTAGTTTTGATCACAACAAACCATACAACACATTTAGTGTAAAACACAAAATGAATTATTTAACTAACACTATCATCAAGGTAATAATCATATTACTAACCTTTCTTAATCATACTTGGTGATCATCAAAATGATTATCCTTAAAACTCACTTTTGTTAATATGACAAAAGACTTTTTAATAAACTTTCTTTTTTAGAAAATGTTTTATTAAAATGGAAAATGAAAATTTGAAAATAGCATATTCCAAATGCTGTTAGAATATCCTTTGAAGGTTTCAAATACCTCAGATATTCCCACCCCACTAAAAGACAAAAAACAGAGCGTAGTCTAGTGGCAGTACCTTAAGTACCTACGCGGTTCCTTAGAGATATGGAACCGCGGGGTGAGATAAGGTACCGCGCCCAGCTAGCCATTATAGATCCGTTATACTTTGTCTCCTTTAAATAGTGGGTCAAATCTCATTTTCCAGCAAGCCTCTTGGACGTTTTTCTCAGCCCTCTTTCTATTTTCTATAGCATATTTATTAGTAAATGATCACTTAAATTGTTAAGGATGTTTAGATATGATTATCCTCTTGATCCCCTCCTTTACCTTGTCTAATGAGAAGATCACTCACTCACTAGTGTTGTGATAAAGATGAATCTATGAGCTAGTCATATTCATCATGATACCCTTTTTGTTTTAGGTTAATCCAATATATTTATGAATACTTGGACTATTTGTGTTCATCCAAGTTATTTGTGGATACTTGGATTTGTTGTGTACATCCATTGCATATGTGTTTGCTTGGATTTGTGTTGTGTAAATCCAAGATACATGTGTGTACTTGGATAAGTCTAGTTGAGTTGTAATAGATTTGATTAGGAGTTCTCACTAAACTATAAAGTGATGTGGTTGTGTCTTGTGAGTTCTCACTAAACTATAAAGTGACTAGTAGTTGTGTTGTGTGAAGTTCTCTCTTAGCTTCAAAGTGAAGAGTCGTGAAGATTGGTTCTAGCTTTCGATTAGAACTCGACATCTAGCCTTGTGTCGTAAAATGGTGAAGTAGGCAACGTCGTGAAGATTGGTTCTACCTTAAGATTAGAACCCGACATATAGCCTTGTGTCGTTAAATTGTGAAGTAGGCAACGTTGTGTAGATTGGTCCTAGCTAAAGATTAGGTCTCGAAATTTAGCTTAGTGTCGGAAAATAATGTAAGCAACGATGTAAGGTTTTCTCCGCCGAGAAGGGAGCTTGTGGATATAGTGGAAATCTCGAGTAGGTGTACTCGAGGAGTGGAGTAGAAACGAGGATAGAGCCTCGTTGTCGAACCACTATAAATCTTGGTGTCTTCCCACTAGGTTGTCTCCTTCCTTACTCTTTACTTATTTCATTATCATTACACTTACCTATTATCTTTGCTAGTGCATTTGAATTGAACCTAATCATTATGCAACTTAGCCTCAAGTAAAAGATAGTTTTGATACAAACCAAATTGAAAGTAATTTTAATTTGGTCACCAATCGAAGAGAAACTATTCAACCCCCCCCCCCCCCCCCCTTCTAGTTTCTACAATTGGTATCAGAGCGATGGTCACTCAAGATCTTTAAAGTATATTGTACTTTGAAACTTGGATCGATCCGATGTCTCCTCAAATTAGAAGGTCTAGTTGTACTAAAGTTTCTCTTTGGTCAAAATTATTTTTTCCTTTGAAAATAGGTCTTTTTATTGGTAATATTGCATCCCACTTAGATTAGTAGCCTTTATACATTTTAGATATACTCTTGAAATGTATCTACTAGATTGCATCTTGTTTTGTGTAGGTACTCATGAAGATCAATCATTGAATTGGTTGCGGATTGAGTTACTTGCACTTGTAGAAGACTTATCATCATCGATTTTCAATATCTTTGAATGATGAGTGGGATTGATACTAGTCATTGAAGACTTAGTATTCATGATAGTCACCCTTGGGGTTTGCATTGATGGATTGGAATGCTCTTGTGGCCAAGGTACGCTTTCGTTCTTCCACACGCCCTTTTGATCATTCTTTTGAATATTACATGACTATGTGCTTGCTCTTGGCATCCTTGCCTTAACATTTATTTGTGGTTTGTGATTCTTTCCTCTTATCCTCTCAAACCGTCATTGCTTGGATACTTGACTCACTATGGTGATGTAGAGTGAGTTAGTAGAAGCTTAAAGTATCAAGCATGATTTCCATGGTTTGCACCCATACGGTTAGTAGGCCCTTTGTGTGAGAGAAAGTGAATTAATACATTGCTCATATTTTGGTTTAGACTAAGACTATTATCGAAAGTGATCTTAGTCTATACTTGAATAATTACTTTGTGCTTATTCATTACCAAAGCCGTTTAACGTTTCGCCGGAAAGGCACGTCTTAAACCACTATATATGACACAAGCTCTTCGTTTCTATCATTTGAAGATTGTCATTATTCCCTTGAGCATTTTTCCTAGTCCTGATTCACTTCCCTTGTCTTCTCTCCACTTAGTCGTTGCTACGAGTAGTCGTTTGTCCGTTTCGGTTCTTTTCGATCTCGATTTAACTCGTAATCCTTCGTTAAGGCATATTGCTTAGTGTTATGATGATCCGATGATATTCTAAAAGGCTCATGATTTAATTTTAAGCATTTTAGAAAAACTTGGTTTTCAAAATTTGGCGTTTTTCATAGATAAAAACCTGCCTCTGTAGGTGATTGTGGTAAAATACGACCTTTTAGGAAAAAGGCGTAAAAGCGGTAAGTATCGAGTGATGATTTAGGAAAATCAACACTAATGACCCTTAAGGTATGAAAGTTCGTTTCCCAAGGAGGTATATGTGTGTGAAAAACTTGTTAAATCTTTGTGATTAATGATTGGTTTAGAAGGGGATGAGAAAAGAAGATGACGAAGACGAAAAAATTAAAATTAATACTACTAGAAAGTTAAAACGTAGAACCTTAAAAATCACAAAAATAAAAGTTAATTCTAAAAATTACCAAAAATTCACCAAAAATCAAAATAAATAAACTAAGAGTTACCAATGATCAAAACTTTTTCAAACCTTTTAAATAATTAAATATTCAATTTTTAAATGCTAATTAAAGCCCTAAAAATCAAATAAATTATCAAAAAGACCAAATAAAGATTTTTCAATTGGTAAACCTCAATAATGACCTAAAAAGATTAAAAACTATTTTTAGAAACTTTAAAACTAATAAAAACTATTTAAAATGATTTAAAAACTATTAAAACTTAAAATAATTATAAAAATTAATCTAAAAGAGATAAAATTATTCTAAAAGTTGCTAAATTCCTATTTTAATGTATTAAACCTAAGAAAAATGTAAAAAGTTGGAAAATGTGAAATTTGAAAAATAATAATAAAATAATATTAAAATAATATTAAAAATCCAAAAATTATAAAAAATTCTAAAAACTTGCAAACTAGTTAATTTTAACCTAAATAATCAGAAAATCAAAGTGAAATTACCAGAATACCCCTATTGGGCCCTCAAATGGGCCAAAACCAAAAACAGTCAACCAAATTGGGCTTTTGGGCCCAAAAAGTCAAACTTGGCCCAATTGACTTGGAAAAGCCCTATCTGACTTAAAATTCAATTCTAAGAACAAAACTCTAAAGGCCCAAAAGCTGAATATGAGCTTATCACAGCTTATTTAACATTCATCTTATTCTTATTGGGCTTTTCAGCCCATTAAGCCATAAGCTAATGCCATAAGCTCTAATTTGACACACAACCTTCTTTTGGGATGCTTATGAGATCTGTAAAAAGAAATTTTGAAAAAGCTCACTCAATAAGCCAGAAATAAGCAAAGTAAAAATTCACTAAAAGACAAAATAGTCGTTTTAGAGATTTAGGGTACCTCAGGACTTGATTCAACTTGCAAAAGATTTCAAATGGATTCAATAAGCAAAATCAATCAACAAAAATCCAATAAGCACAAACAATAAGCCAGAATAAGCACAAATGAACTTATGAAAAAGTCAATGGAGTTGGTTTTCTAGTCAAACCCTAAAGTCAACCCACCAAATGCTCCAGTATGAACAAATGGGTCAAAATATGAGCACCTATTACAAAAACAAAATTGTTGCTGGTTGGAATAAGCTATTATAGCTTATTGATAAGCTGAACCCAATTTTACACTATCAGTGGCAACTAGCAGGGGAAAGGAGTTCCCACTGCTTTGACTATTTGACCAAGCTTATTTGAGAGTTCTGGTTTGATTCAATTGGAAACAAAGGCACCCTTGTGATCAGTGAACCACAAGGAGTCAATAGCAACAAGAAAATCACAAATTGGTTCACATAATAAGCCACAATAAGCCAAACAGTCACCAGATATGCACCAGATATGGAAATAAGCAGTTAAGCACTTAATAAGCCGATTTAGACTGAATAAGCCAACCAAACTTAACAAGATGCATACACAAGCTATATAAACTAAGAACAAACACAGAGCAACAAGAATCAAACACTGAATCAAAGTAAATAACAAGATCAAAGCACAAAAAGTTTCTGATGAACAATGAACAATATGTAGACAAGTTTTGTTGATCTAATTGACACTTGATCCAATTTCAAGCCTCAAATCCTTCTTCCCTGGTGTGATTAACTAAGGTTTAGCACTTGTTAGCCCTAGCCTAAGCTTAGATCTAGGTGTCCTCAAAATCCTAGCCAATTTTACCAAGTATTAAAGATTTTACAGCCAATTTGTGAATCTATGTGTTCAAAACCACAAATCCTGCAAACAGATGAACAAATGCACCTAACAAACAGATACCAACACTTGCAACCACAATACAAGCACTTAGCAAACCACAAATCCAAAGTATGCAGTAGACCCAAACACTCCTTAATCTACCACTTAACAAAGAAACTTGTGATTTTAACTAATAACCTACTGATTTTAATTATCAAAAACACTTCCTAGATAGCAACTAACACAATCAAACTCAAAAATCACCAGCTCAAACACAAATACTCAAAATCAAAGCACCAAATTTAAAACAGTAATAAACATGAAATTTTTAGGGGAATCTTAACCAAGAGATTATACCTGCCTTCCACAACATCCTAGGAAGGCCAACTATGCTCCTTGGACCTTGTTCAACAACTAGAACAAGACCAAGGTACTTCAATGAAGATGATGCAAACTGCCTTGGTTGATGGTTCAAAGTAGAACCTCAAGGACTTTATATCTTCAACACAAGCAGCAAACAACTCAACCAAGGGCTCTAATCCCTTCACAAGCTTGGTGTCAACAAGCTTGTAAGAGCTTATAGCAAATGGCCAAGGGTTAATACACAAAATAAGCCAAAACAGAACCTAGGATTTCAAGGTATTTGAACCTTAAAAACCTTATGAACCAAGACGTGCCTTAACCATAAGATTAAGGTAGGTCTTAACAATCAAATGGAACTCAGATTTAGGCTACTCAAACACCAACTTTTAATCAAATCAAAAAGAGAATTCAATATTTTCAGAAATTAAAATTTTATTAAACTTAAAAAGGAATTACAAAGATTGATAGCCTAAAACTGGAACAAAGGGACTCTCACATGTTGAGGTCTCCTTTTATAGGCAAATGCCTGGCTAAACACTATTCACAAACTCTAGAAGTGAAATTCCCTAAATGCCCTAAGTCCTTCTAGACGTTTAGATGGAATGAGCTGTTCAAATTCATCTTGGATGTTCATTTCAGCTTTGATATGAAGCAAAGAGTCTAGGCTGTTGATTTGGCCACGTCATTTTACTTGAAGGACAAGTTGTGTTTTCATTGGTTGAGAATGTTGAGTGTGGGGTCCAAGGAGTAGTGGGAGTGAGGGTTTTGTGTGTGGGATTTGTTTCTGCACATGCAAATCAAGTGTGGGTAAGGTTAATTTAGATTTACCCTTTGTTTAAGTTGGTGAAATTTTTGGGTTGGTAAAAGTGAATAGTAACATGTTTTGATCCGAAATTGGGGGAATGGGAGTTGTTTGGCGCAATATTAGAGTTTGAATGTTTCAGTGCACAAAAATGGCCCTTCTTCTTCTTTCTTTTGTCACTTGTGTATAAAAGTCTGTCAGCGCCCATTTCCTTTGTAACAACTTTCAGCCTTTGTCATTTTTGGCACCAAACTTTCCAAAAAGTGTTTCAAGGGTTATTTTTGACACTTTTGCATATTTCAAGGGCTGATTTGGACAATGTTGATCTTCAAAGGTCTTCAATGTATCTTTGGCTTGATGAGGGACCATAATTGACAATTTGAAATTGTTGAGGGACTAATCTTGCCATTTCTTCAAAGTTGAAGGACCTTTTGTGTAATTTTGACAAACTTAAGGGACCAAACTTGTAATTATCAATATACAAGGGTTTTAAGTGTCATTTCTTTAATAAATGAGGATCAATCTTGTTTGTCTTCAAGTCTTCAAGGGTATTTGTTGAGTATTCCATGATTAGGGCCCGGTTCTTTGTACGGCTTCGTTTCTCATGTCCGTTTTTCCTTGTAACTTGTGATATTTTGTCTTTTTCACGATATCCATACCTAAAATACACAAGTAAACAAACACAAGCATATATATGGTATTTTATGACATTTTTATGCATTTAAAGCCTAAAAAGAACGATGAGATCATGTATAAATGCCATCTCATCACTCCCCCATACTAAGCCATTGCCGTGCCCTCACGTAATGCTAGAATAAAGTATCTAAGCATCACCAAAGTTCAATTTTATTAACCTTTATTGAAGAGTAAAAGACTTGCAACATACTACGAAGATGTGTAATGACATAATGTATGATTTTCATCACAAAAAGTGACTTTTAGGGTCAAAGAATAGAAACAAGTAAATGTTCCTTAGTGTAAACTTCGTCATCCTTGATTGTCATACATTCCATGCTAAGTGCAAAAACGAGATCATTGTTGGTACAAGTCACAATGCTAACACTACTCATACGTCCAAATTGTGTAATACTTTTTCTCCCCGCAATCCTAGTTATTGTAAAAGGAAATGGGTTACTAGCATTTTTTATTTACTTGTCATGGATCACAAGTGATTCATATTGACTTATTTGAGTAGTTATTAGTCCGAAAGCAAAGTAGCACGATTTGATCAATAGTTAGCCGAAGGACAAAATCTTTTAAAACGGCTTCTCGTGTATCTCCTTAAGTTCATATCTCGGCATAACTCGTTTCACGATTTGAGACCTTTCTCGGACCGATATTTGGTATGTACTTCATACTTCAAATCTTGGGAAGACGTTCTCGAAATTATGGTCTTCTCTTCATATATTTGGAATTTCTTCACTTGACGTTTTTGAGAGATTCTTCATATTGGACCACGACTTCATCATTTTTCTTCAATCTTTACTTTGGATTTTGATATACAACGATCCACCTCCTTTTGGACTTGGATATATTTATCCTCATACCTTGTTAGGGTCTTTTTGGATAGACTTTCTCCATGATCTTTAGGGGAGTAATTGCTTTTCGTCGTGTGTCTCGATCCTTCATATTGATTTAGGAATAATGATACTTCACATCATCTTTGGATCTTTAGCAAAAATAGAGCTCCTCATGCCTTGTTAGGGCCTTTTTGGATAATCGCCAATCTTCGCGTCCCGCTTCAATAAGTTATGCCTTGGCTATGAACTCTATTCAACCCCGAGCAACTTTTAAACGATCTTGCGCTAGAGGCTAAGTAACCTTTCAAATCGTACGACCTTACTTATTGCAATTATGATTTATTCCTAATGCATTGATCTTATGGGAAGAAAAAGCCACAATTAAAAACATATGAGTTTTTGAAAGAACATTTTCATGTTCTACGTTTAGCATGATCACTTGTCTAACTCTATCATCTCTCGTTCTTCACTATATAAAGACCTCTAATTAAAGAGACTCGTGAATACTTAGCCATGCAAGTCAAAATTAAGCTAAATTTGGATTAGCTTTCATTAAGACTATATCAAATCAAAGTTTTGGGTTTTCAAGCCACCTATAGGATCTTGCACTTTCTTGGACTTTTTCAACTCTAGAGAATGCGTTTTAAAGTTCCCTTGATAAGTGACTTTCTAGGATCAATTATAGGAACTTACGAAAAGTTCTTGTTCTTAACCCGTATGAATTAAGACTTTCGCGTTTTAAAGCTCCCTATATAAAAGTCTAGCAAAACTTGAATTGAGCGGGTTAAGGAATGTAAATGGCTCCAAATGCCCATCAAATCAAAAATTAACTCTTATTCTACCCAACGGAAAATATACATTCGTGTCTTAAAAACACTTATGAAAACTAAGAAAATTTTTAAAATTTGGCCATTTTTAGCCTTATTAGCAACAATAAACATTGAAAATTGGAAAGCGTGAGGGCGTAACAAAGCAAGTATCTATTCACCCCCCATACTAAAAGTAAACATTGTCCTCAATGTTTCGAGTCTAAAGATGGAGCACCCCCATACTAGAGACGAAGAGTCGAATGCTTAGGATCTAGCATGGAAAGGGTGATCAACAATATATCTAAATCCGTTTATTAAGTATGCTAAAAGATAATTGTTAGAACGATAACGGATATGTCATGGATTCGTGAAAAACTTCTTCAAACGAACGATGGAGGCTCACGTAAACGAACACGAGAGTCTTCAATCGTAGATGATGATGATGATCTAGATAACACAATCACAAACAACCACGAGACAACGAGTTGAAAGGGTACAAGTCCCCTTATTAGTGAATAGTAAGCATAAAGGATAAGCATGGGATCTCCCCCACGAGGCACCTCGTTTTTTATTACTGAGTCATGAGCTCGACTCGATCTCCTCAATGCTAATTATCATTGGGGAAGGTGACTTGGTCGAGGGCAACCATTGAAGGAATTTCCCCACCAAAGTAGTGCTTAAGCCTATGTCCATTCACCTTGAAATTAGGACCATCATCTTGAGCTAGCTCAATGGTCCCATATGGAAACACTTGTGTAATGGTGAACGGACCCGACCAACGAGATTTCAATTTCCCGGAAAATATCTTAAGACGAGAGTTAAAAAGCAACACTTGATCACCAACGTTAAAAACCCGGTTTTTAATCTTTGAATCATGAAACTTTTTAGTCTTTTCTTTAAAAATTAATGAATTTTCATAAGCATTATCTCTTAATTCATCCAATTCATTCAATTGTATTTTCCGGTGATCTCCCGCGGTCTTCAAGTCAAAGTTTGCATGCTTAAGGGCCCAATATGGCTTGTGCTCCAACTCAATGGGCAAATGACAATTCTTCCCATAGACTAACTTATAAGGAGTGCAACCGATAGGTGTCTTATAAGCGGTCCTAAAGGCCCATAAAGCGTCATCAAGTTTGTCGGACCATGAAGCACGGTTTTCTCCAATTGACCTTTCTAAAATCCTCTTCAAAGCTCGGTTCGAAACCTCGACTTTCCCACTCGTTTGCAGGTGATAAGCCGTAGAAAGACGATGAGTAACTCCATATTTCTTTAGAACCTTTTCGAATTGGTCATTACAAAATGGGTTCCACGATCGCTTATAATAGCACGAGGGGTTCCGAACCGAGAGAATAGTTGCTTCAAAAACTTCACTACCACACGAGCATCATTAGTAGGCAAAGCCTTAGCTTCCACCCACTTAGAAAGGTAGTCCACCGTGACGAGGATATATTTATTGCCATGAGACGATGGGAACGGCCCCATAAAGTCTATTCCCCATATGTCGAAAATCTCACACACTTGAATTATGTTTTGCGGCATTTCATCACGTTGAGACGATTTTCCTTGACGTTGGCATGAATAACACGACTTCACAAGTGCGTGTGCATCACGATAGATAGAAGGCGAAAAGAAACCGGCATCGAACACTTTCTTAGCCGTGAGATTAGCACCGTGGTGACCACCCGTGGGTCCCTCGTGACAAGCTCTAAGGATATTAGAAGCTTCGGCACCAAAAACACAACGTCGAACGAGTTGATCCGCACAAACTCGAAAGAGATAAGGGTCGTCCCAAAAATAGAACTTAACGTCACGAAAGAATTTTGGTTTTTGTTGTGTCGTCATACCCTTGATTATGAAATTGCCCGCATGGTAATTTGCAATGTCGGCAAACCATGGGGTGGTGTCTTTAGAATTCACTACACCGAGAGTCTCGAGAGGAAATGTTTCGGTAATTTCCTTGTTTTCGAAAACATCTTTGTGAGGATCTTCTAGACGAGAGAGATGATCGGCCGCTAGATTCTCGGCTCCTTTTTTGTCAAGCACGGTGACATCAAATTCTTGGAGGAGGATCATCCAACGAAGCAATCTCGGCTTAGCATCTTGCTTAGCTAAGAGATACTTGATAGCCGAATGGTCGGTATACACAATGATTTTAGTCAAGACGAGATAAGGTCGGAATTTCTCAAAAGCATAGACCACGGTGATGAGACTGCTTTTATACATAGTCTCATCTTCCAAATAGGGCTTAAAATGCATTAAATATCATCAAATTACCCAAATATATGCTTGTGTTTGTTGATTGTGTATTTTAGGTACGGATATTGAGATAATGACAAAAGATCACAAGAATCATGCAAAAACGAACACGAGAAACGAAGCCGTACAATAAACCAAGCCCTAGTGAAGACTTTCCCAAGATCAACCCTTGAAGATTTGAAGAATTATGAAGAAGGGTCCTCCAAATTATGAAGAATTGACACTTTATACCCTTGTATCCTCATAATTACAAGTTTGGTCCCTAAAGTTTGTCAAAATTACAAAAAGGGCCCTTAACTTTCAACATTTGGCAAAAATGGTCCCTCAATCATCAAGACTTGGAAATTTTAGTCCTCCAAATTATCAATATTGCAAGTCTAGACCATTATCATTGAAGAAAATACCAAACCAACCCTTGAAGAATGCAAATATGGCAAGAATTACCCCTGATTTCACTTTGCAAAAGTTTTTGGGCCAAAAATGCAACAAGTCAAAAGTTGATAAGACTAAAATGGGCGCTGATAGAAGTTGGATTGCATTTGACAAGTTTCTGAAAGAAAGGGGGTAATAATGGGCCAGACAAAGAAGTTACCTAGACCAGTGACAAGCTGCCACGTGCCCCACTCACTCAAACCCACCAATCCCATTCCACCAATCCTCCACATCATCATCCACTCACACCAGCCATAACTAACTTAATTTATTAAGTTAATTATGGCGCCTAACACCTGGTTTAAAAACTAAAACGGATTAAAACATGCACTATTCATGTTCTTGATCCAAAGTGGGTTTTTATTAATGGCTTGTAATTAGACCCCAATCTGCTCCAGATTTATGATTAAGCTAATCATAAACACAACCCAACTTTAAAAACCCATGCCACATCAGCCCTTTGTCACATGTTAAACCCTTCTTTGTCACTTTTGAGGAAGAAGCCAAAACCCTGCCATAGAATCAACCATCCAGATACTTGCTTACTTTCTAAGCTTCACAAGAGCCATTGGATCAAATTTCAACAGCTATACACCCACAAACGTCCAAGATAAGTCACATGATTCTCCAAAGAAGACAAAGACCCCAAGGGCATTTTTGGGACTTAAGCATTAGGGTTTACACGTTTTTCAGCTTTCTAGGACCATGTACACCCTCTATATAAAGGGTCTAGTTCATTTCATTTGTTCCTGCTTTTGGTTTTTCCTTTGTTCAAACACTTGTAAATCCTTTTTCAGTTTAATGAATTTGAGTTAAGTGCTTTGAAGAAAGACCAAGTGCCATCTTTATTCTGCTTGTTTATGTTCTTAGTTTACTGCTTTTGAAGTTTAAAACCTGTTTTCAAAAGAGGAGTGTGCACAAGTTTGCATATTTTCCTCATTTTCTTGATATTTTGCTAAGTCTTGTTCCAATCTTGGAATTCTTGGGCTATAGGGCTGATCATAGCATCCTAACTGAGTTGGTTAAGGTGTGGTGAGGCTTATAACTTGGGGATAATCAAGTGTGGGGTAACAAGTTTGCATCAATCAAGATTTTTGAAGTTTCTGATTTTTCATGTTATTGTGCTTAACCCTTGTTGAATCTTAGCAGGCTTTTGTGGAAGCTTGTGCTTGTTCTTGCTAGCACATAAGCTCAAAATTCGTGGGTGTGGATGTACATCCATGAGGTTTGCATACTTAATCTCCAAATCTGCTTAAATTGTGATTTTTGGTGATATTTGTATGAAACTGTTGTTCTTGTGAATTTTGAGGCTTGTTCTTGCTTGAATCTGTTTATTAGACTTGTTTTAGTGTTAATTGATGCTTGGTTGGCCTGAAATCTTGTTTTGCTTTTGAAAATTTTGATTTGAAAAAGTTAAAGGGGTGTTTGGGTCTACTGGTTTATCCTTGTAATCTGTTTTTGTGTTAAGGGAAAGTGTTGTTTATGCTTTGTATCTGCTATACCTTTGTTTGAGAGTGTTTTTCTGCAAGTTTTTGGGTTTGAACACTTGAATCTATCAATCTGCTAAATAGACCTTGTTTCTGCTTGTTTTGACCTAGGATTTTGGGAACACTTAGTGTGTATGCATGCTTAGGGATAAAAGTGGTTTAAACAAAGTTAACATAACCTGTTTGAAAGATTTGAGGTGTTGAAATTGGCTTGTGTGTCAAATACATCAGCAAAAGTAGAAAACTGCATGTGTAGTGTTCATCAGTAACTTTCATTGCTTGAATCTTGCTTAATTCTTTGAACCAGTGCATGAAACCTGTTTAGACTTGCTTATTGGAGTTTATTATAGCTTGTGTGTGCATTTGGTTGAATTTGGCTGGTTGATTGTGATTTTTATAGCTTATCAACGTCTGCTGAAGTGGTCATTTGCATCAGCAAAGTGACCACCTCATTTGGTGTTGCATTGTGATTTCTAGCATTAGGATTGTTGTATTGTTGCTTGGATCTTGTTCATGTGCTGCTTGTGATTGGTTTTTGCTATTTGGATTGCTTTGATCATAGCTTATAAGCCCACTGGCTTATTGGCTTATCTGTGCCAAAACACATCAAGTTTACCCAACTGGTGAGCCTTGATTCACAAGGTTTGCACTCAAACCTTGACCAGCAGGGTGAAAAACAAGTCCTTACACTTCATTAAGTCTGTCAACGTCCATTTTGTTCCTGTCAGCGTTTGATTATAACTTATCAGCGTTTGACTTTTGGTCAAACTTAGTTTTAAGCTTATTAAATCTGTTTTGCTTATTGGTACATGCAACAACTTAGTTTTTGTAATAGAACTCATTTTTCTCAGCTTAATATCAAGTCTGGAAGTTTACAAGTCTTTTGGTTAAGCTTTTGCTAGGAAACTAGCTTATTTGGCTTTTTCAGCCAGCTTATCTGTTCTCACAGCTTATTCTACTTGGCTTTTTGTGATTTTCTTGATTGATTATTCTTAGTTAAGCTATTTGTGAGTTTTTGCAACTTGAATCAGCTTATGAGGTGGTCTAGATCATAAAAACGACTATTTTGTCGTTTTGTGAATAAGTTGTTGACTTGAATCTGGCTTATTAAGTGGTCTTATTTGAAATTTCTTTTTGCAAAAGTCTTTGTTAGGTCAAAAGAAGGTTGTGTGTTAAATTTTAGCTTATGGCATCAGCTTATGGCTTAATGGGCCAAAAAGCCCATTAAGAATAAGCTGCTTATTATAAGTTAGCTTATTTCACATTTTCAGCTTTTGGGCCTTTGAAAAAAGTTGTTTAAAATCAAATTTTGAGTCAACCTGTGCTTTTTGAGCTTAATTTGAGCACTTTTTCTTATTGGGCCTTAATTAAGCCCAATAAGGGACTGTTTTGGGTTTGGCCCATTTTCTAGGCCCAATAGGGGTATTTAGGTAATTTCACTTTCATTTCTGAGTTATTTAGGTTAAATTAAGCTAGTTTGCAAGTTTTTAGAATTTTTTATAATTTTTAGATTTTTAATATTATTTTAATATTATTTTATTATTAAAAATTAAAAGTCTGATTTTCTAGGTTTTATATTTTTCCTAGGTTCTAAATACTTAATTAGGATTTTGCAACTTTCCAAATATTTTTTAGGTCTTTTAATTATTTTCTATAATTAATTTAAGATTTAATTGATTTTAGGAGTTTTTAATTGTTTAAAAATAGTTTTAATTGGTTTTAAAATTTTGAAAAATAGTTTTTAGCTTAATTAGAGAATTTTTGAGGTTTACAAACTTGAAAATCTTGTTTAGGGCTTTTTAATAATTAATTTTGATTTTTAGGGCTTTAATTAGCATTAAAAAGTCATTATCTAATTAATTAAAAGGTTTTTGCAAGTTTTGATTTTTTGTAAACTCTTAGAATATTATTAGGGATTTTTGGTAATTTTTAGAAATTTTTAGTTTAAGATTTTAATTTTGGTGGTTTTTAGGATTTTACGTGTTCGCCTTTTTAGACTTAGCTTAATCCGTCTTCATAACCGTCATTCTCTTCTAATCCCTTTTCTATTTTTCTTTTCTAAAAAATAATCACAAATTAATCCAAATCATTACACACATAACACACTAGCCTCCTTGAGAACGAACTTAATTGGGTCATTCACACACGGTTTTCCTAAATCGTCGTGCTTACTTGCCCTTTTTATTGCATCCTTTTCCTAAAGGTGTAGCATTACTTCAACATCATTTTGGCGCCGCTGCCGGGGAGGCGTGTTGTGTTTTGATTTGGCATTGTTGTTTTTATACTAACCATAATTAGTATTTGTATTAGTAGCACTCTACTAATACGTATTATCGTTTTTCGGTTTTTGTGTGAATATTATTACTATATTGTATACGTAGAACAATAAATACACAAGTACTCCAAATACGTGAGAAATCACAACCTTGACTTGGGAGGTCATTACCCAATCATTGTATTCGAATCTCAAACCAAAGAAAGAAGGCAAAAATAGATAATTACTTTCGTGAAGCTTAATCTTGAAAATACAAACTATAAGGTGGGTATAAGGCGGATATTATAAAATATATCCTAAGGAAAAAGGCTCTTAAGTGCTTCGCGCCGCCTCGTTTCCCCGCTTGCTTGTGAGTATTTGATTGTGAGAGTGAATCGAGGGTTTTGCTGCCCAAAGTATTACTAAGTATCATATATATTTTCTTGGTTTCTATTGATTAAACCCTCTTGAACGATTTGGTGTTCCACCATCGTTCTAAAGTCATCGAAGGCGTTCACCCCACGTGATCGTTTTCATTCCTTGAGGCTTTGTTAATCAAGAGATTTGATTAGTGAGGAGATTTGTGGACTTCTTGTCTACCTAATACATTTCACCAAGTTCCAAAAAGGTTAATACAATCAAAAAACACAAAAAAAAAATTGAAAAAACACAAAACACCAAAAAGAATCTTCTTTGTTCATCCCCTCGTTGTACGTGACGTTTATGCTACCGAAATCAAGCAAGACGTGCTCGTAAACGAAAGAACAAAACTCCCACTCCCAACAATTCTAGTGAGGAGTCTCCTATTGACGAACCCATTGTAAGAGAAGCACCAACCATGGCGAATCGAACTATGATGGAGTTACTTCAAGCACCCACCGAGGGTTATGGAGAGGCTATTGTGATTCCCGCTATCCTTGCGGAGAATTTTGAGGTGAAAATGGGTTTGTTGTCCATGATTCAAAACAACAAATTCCGTGGTGATGAGAAGGACAATCCACACAACCATATCCGCCAATTCAATCGTCTTACCGCTACTTGCAAGTTTAAGGATGTCTCTAACGACTCGATTAAGATGATGCTTTTTCCGTATTCCTTAGCGGGGCCCGCAAAAATTTGGTTAGAGAAAGAGCCACCCAATTCTATATTGACGTGGAAGGATCTCGTGTCTAAGTTTGTGAACCAATTTTTTCCACCCTCTAAGACTACGCACTTGAAAAACGAGATTTCAAAGTTTTCACAAGAATTTAATGAAAGTTTTTCAACGGCTTGGAATAGGTTTAAGGAAATGTTACATGAATGTCCTCATCACCGTTTTTCCGATTTGCATCAAATTGACACGTTTTACAATGGACTTAATGATCATGGAAGGGATTATTTGAATGCCGCCGCGGGTGGTAATTTTTTGTGTAAAACGGTTGAGGAAGCTTTGGTGATAATTGAAAATAGGTCTAAGGTGTATAGTCCTCGTAGCACGTCTAGTGTTCGTAAGGCTTCTTCTTCGGCTTCACCTTCTTTGTCTAATACCATCGATGCTTGCCAAATTGAGGCGAATTTGGAAAACAAGATTTTTGATAAGTTGAAAGGACTTTTGATTGAGTTTAAAGTTGGTGAACCAAGTGCTCCCGCTACGGCTAAAGCGGTTGAGGTTTCTTGCATGTATTGTGGTGGAGGTCATGATTTCTCCGAGTGCATTACCAACGGTGGTAACACTTCGAGTGCCTTCGCGGCCACGGGAAATTACAACCAAAACGGTCAAGTTTCCCGCTCTAATCAAATGACTCCACCGAGTTTTGGATCAAATCAAAATGCTAACAACTATCGCAACAATCAAGTTGGTTTTAAGAACAATTACAACAAGGGAAACTATGGGAATCAAGGGGCTAATAATCAAGTTTCAAACAAAAATGATTTTCAAAATAACAACAAAAGTTTGCAAACATTGAAAGATCTTCCAAGTGAGTTTGTTGAATATGCTAGTAGGAATGATGCTAGGTTTGACAACATTCAAAGAGAAATAATTAGCCTAAGATCCGAGTTTAAAAACAACTTGAAGAAAGAGTTGAAAAATGAGTTAGCCAATGAACTTAAAATCCACACCAACAAGATGGAAGGAAATGTCACTAGGTTACAACAAAACCAACAAAAAATGGAACAAGGGCAACATGAGATTAAACAAGAGATGCTTAAGGCCGAGAAAAGGCAAACCGAAGCCGTATTGAGGCAATCTAATTTTGAAGATAAAATCTCGTCTATGTTTGAGGCAATAATGTGTAAACCGTCGTCAAGTGGTCTTCCTAGTAACACCATATCCAACCCTAAGGGTGAAATGAAAGTGATTACCACACGTAGTGGTAAGACACTTAAGGAGCCGATTCCTCAACCAATTGCTCCTACGGAGGAAGCAATTGAGGAAGAACCCGAGGTGGTGGTCCAAAAGGAGCATGTCCCAATCCCACGAAGTACCGCTCATACCACACCTACGGTTGACCCATTACCATCATTGGAACCCGAGATTCCAAAGGCTATGCCTACTATGCCTCAACCCACACCACCTTTGCCCTATCCATCGAGACTTAGGAAGGAGAAACGTCAAGAGCGCGACAATTACCAATTTGAGTTTTTTATGAAAATGTTTCGTGATTTGCACCTTAATGTGAGTTTCGCCGATGCTTTGGTCATGATGCCTCGATTTGCCGCTAACTTTAAGAGTATGTTGAACAACAAGGAGAAATTGCACGAATTGTCTAGTTGTTCGTCGGTTTATCTTAATCGCATACCTCAAAAAGTCGGTGATCCCGGTAAATTTTTTGATCCCTTGTGCAATCCAAGACATGGAAGAATGCTTCGCCTTGGCCGATCTTGGTGCTAGCATTAACTTGATGCCACTTGCAATCTTCAAGTCGCTCAATCTTCCTAATCTTACTCCTTCACTAATGTCTATCGAGTTGGCCGACCATTCCACGATTCCCGCATGTGGTTTGGCGGAAGACGTTTTTGTGAAAGTGGGGAAGTTCTACTATCCCGTAGACTTCATTGTTGTTGATATCCCCACGGATCCTCAAGTTCCTCTCATTTTAGGTCGTTCGTTTTTAGATACGTCTATGGCTTTGATCGATGTGCATGCTAGAAAGATCACCTTACGTTTCAACGACGAGGAACTTGTTATAAACGCAACTCAAAACTCTCAAATTTCTCATGTTTATTCCGTTGCAACCATAAACCTCGTTGATATGATTGAAGTGGTTTGCGAGGAATTTTCACAAGAAGTTCTAGGTTTTGGTGATGAAGAAACTAGTGGTAATCCCACTATGTTGGATCCAATTCTTGATAATTCGACACCAACCTTCACTCCATTTGAAGGTGGTGGTTTTACGTTGGAAGAATGCAATGTTCCACGTACTTGTGACGAAGACCTCGACAACGATGAGGACTTCTCGATTATCAAGGATTTTCTTAACGATTTTCCATTTCCTCCACCCGAGGAGGTTATGAGTATCGAGCCCAAATCTTCACTTGAGGAACCACCTATTCTCGAGTTGAAAGATTTACCTCCTCACCTCGAGTATATCTATTTGGAGGAGGACGACAAGTTGCCGGTTATTATTGCGAAGGATCTTTCGAATGATGAAAAAACCGCACTTGTCGATGTTCTTAAGGCTCACAAAGGGGCGATTGCGTGGAAGTTATCCGACATTAAGGGAATCGATCCCAAATTTTGTACCCACAAAATCTTAATGGAGGAAGATTTCAAGCCAACAATCCAAAGTCAAAGGAGGGTGAACCCCAAAATTTACGACGTCATCAAAAAGGAAGTCCTTAAACTCCTTGACGCGGGAATGATTTACCCTATTTCCGATAGCCCTTGGGTGAGTCCTATCCATTGTGTCCCTAAAAAGGGAGGGATGACCGTTGTGCCAAACGATGCCAACGAGTTGATTCCCACTAGACTCGTGACCGGATGGAGAGTGTGCATTGACTATCGTAAGTTGAATGAAGCCACTCGAAAAGACCATTTTCCCTTGCCCTTCATGGACCAAATGTTGGAGCGTCTTGCGGGAAACGATTTCTATTGCTTTTTAGATGGTTTTTCCGGTTACTTCCAAATTCCCATCGATCCTCGTGATCAAGAAAAAACTACGTTTACGTGTCCATATGGAACGTTTGCCTATCGTAGAATGCCATTCGGACTTTGCAATGCACCGGGAACTTTTCAACGATGCATGATGGCTATTTTTCATGATATGATCGAGAAGACGATGGAAGTCTTCATGGATGACTTTTCCGTGTTTGGTGATTCCTTTACTTCGTGTTTGTCGAACCTTGAGAGAATGTTAAAACGTTGTGAGGAAACCAACCTTGTGCTCAATTGGGAAAAGTGTCATTTTATGGTTAAAAGTGGAATCGTCTTAGGGCACAAGGTCTCGAAAGCGGGGATTGAGGTAGATCAAGCTAAGGTAGACGTCATCGCCAAATTACCTCATCCCAAAACCGTCAAGGGAGTTAGGAGTTTCCTAGGCCACGCGGGCTTTTATCGACGATTCATCAAGGATTTCTCGAAGATTTCTCGACCCATTACACATCTTCTTGAAAAGAGGCACGTTTCGTCTTTGACGAAGATTGTGTACGAGCCTTTGAGATCCTTAAGAGGAAACTTACCGAAGCTCCCATTCTTGTTGCTCCCAATTGGAACCTCCCCTTTGAACTAATGTGTGATGCAAGTGATTACGCTATTGGGGCCGTTTTGGGGCAACGTCATGATAAGCACTTTTTGCCTATTCACTATGCTAGCAAGACGATGACCGAGGCTCAACTTAAATACACTACAACGGAAAAGGAGTTCCTTGCCGTGGTGTGTGCATTTGAGAAATTCCGACCTTACCTCGTCTTGACGAAATGCATAGTGTATACGGACCATTCGGCTATCAAGTATCTCATGGCAAAGCAAGATGCTAAGCCGAGATTACTTCGTTGGATTCTCCTCCTTCAAGAATTTGATCACACCATTGTTGACAAAAAAGGAGCCGAGAATCTAGCGGCCGATCATCTCTCTCGTTTGGAAGATCCTCACCAAAGTGTTTACGAGCCTAAGGAAATCACCAAAACATTTCCGCTCGAGACACTTGGTGTAGTGAATTCCAAACTTGATTCTTCTACCCCATGGTTTGCGGATTTTGCAAATTACCATGCGGGAAACTTCATCGTTAAGGGTATGACGACTCAAGAAAAACGAAAATTCCTTTGTGACGTCAAGTTCTATTTTTGGAACGACCCTTACTTGTTTCGAACTTGTGCGGATCAAATCATCCGACGTTGTGTTTTTGGCACCGAAGCTTCTAACATCCTTAGAGCTTGCCATGAGGGACCCACGGGTGGTCACCACGGTGCTAATCTCACGGCTAAGAAGGTGTTTGATGCCGGCTTCTTTTGGCCTACTATTTATCGAGATGCACAAATTCTTGTGAAGTCTTGTGATGCATGCCAACGACAAGGAAAAGCCTCACAAAAAGATGAAATGCCACAAAATATCATTCAAGTATGTGAGATCTTTGACGTTTGGGGTATAGACTTTATGGGGCCGTTCCCATCATCTCGTGGTAATAAGTACATCCTTGTTGCGGTTGACTACCTATCTAAGTGGGTGGAGGCGAAGGCCTTGCCCACTAATGATGCTCGTGTGGTAGTTAAGTTCTTGAAAAGTTTGTTTGCTAGGTTTGGAACCCCTCGTGCTATCATAAGCGATCGTGGAACCCATTTTTGTAATGACCAATTCGAAAGGGTTCTAAGGAAATATGGGGTTACACATCGTCTTTCTACGGCTTATCACCCACAAACGAGTGGGCAAGTCGAGGTTTCAAACCGAGCATTGAAGAGGATCTTGGAGAGATCCGTAGGGGAAAACCGACAATCTTGGTCGGATAAGTTAGACGATGCTTTATGGGCCTTTAGGACCGCTCATAAGACACCCATTAGGTGCACTCCCTATAAGCTTGTGTATGGAAAGAATTGTCATTTGCCTATCGAGTTAGAACACAAGGCTTATTGGGCCCTAAAGCATTGTAATGATGATATAGAGACCGCGGGAAAACACCGAAAAATGCAATTAAATGAATTGGATGAATTAAGGGATATTGCTTATGAAAATTCATTGATTTACAAAGAGAAAACTAAAAAGTTGCATGATTCAAAAATTAAAAACCGGGTTTTTAACATTGGGGATCAAGTTTTGCTTTTTAATTCAAGATTGAAAATTTTTTCCGGTAAATTAAAATCCCGTTGGTCCGGTCCATTCACCGTGACACAAGTGTTTCCTTATGGGACCATCGAGCTAGCTCAAGATGATGGTCCTAACTTCAAGGTGAATGGACATAGGTTGAAGCACTACTTTGGTGGGGAAGTTCCATCCTTGAACTACCTCGACCAAGTCACCTTCCCCAATGATAATTAGTATTGAGGGGATCGAGTCGAGCTCATGACTCGGTAATAAAAAACGAGGAGCCTCGTGGGGGAGTCCCATGCTTATCCTATGTACATATTATCGCTTTCTTAGTCTAATGTAGCTTACGTGTGGGGATTTGTGCCCTTCCAACCTTTGTTCCGTGGTTGTTTGTGATATGTGGTTTTTAGATCATGATCTTCACGATTGGAGCCTCTCGTGTTCGTTTTATGGGAGCACTCGATCCTTTGCTTTGGAGACATTTCTCAATATCCATGATTTATCCTTTGATGTTCTAACCTTAGGTTTTTAGCACACTTCATAAACGGCTATTACTTATTGGTTACACCCTTTCCATGCTAGATTAGGCATTCGACTACGTCTCTAGTATGGGGGTGTTTGCACCCCTAGACTCGAAACATTGAGGACAATGTTTAACTTTAGTATGGGGGGGTGAATAGATACTTGCCTTGCCAAACCTTCACGCTTTCCAAAGTTTATCGTTTTGTTTATCATTTTGTTGCAAAATAAGGCTAAAAATGGCCAAATTTTAAATTTTTTCTCATGTTTTATAAGTGTTTGAAGACACGAATGTAGGTTTTCCGATGGTGAGAATAAGAGTAATTTTTGACTCGACCGTGCGTGTTGAGCACTTAGCTTTGATTCCTTAACTACACATTAGGCTAAGTCTCTTAAATGAGGACGAGAAATGATAGAGTTAATTATAAGTTACTATGCTAAACGTAGAGTACTCGTATTCTTTCAAAAACTCATGTGTTCTCGTTGTTTGCTTATTCTCCCTTCGCATGTAAATATTTTTTGCTTAATAAATATTGACTTAGCGGTTTAGTTAGGATTGTTGGGTTTCTAGTCTTTTCTAGTAGCTTCCGTGTAATTAAATTGGGAAGACATTAAGGTATCGCCAGCGTCACGGTTTTGAAGTATTGGCACCCTAATAATCGAAAGCTTCACCCAATAATAAGATTTCAAGTGCTCACCTAAATCAAGCAAACAATTTGAAAGCCCCACAAGGCCTAAAATCTATGCAAAAATTGAAAGTGAATCAAGCCTTAATCTTCGAAGCTTTAAAGATCCAAAATTCGCCTTAGCGTGAGGATATACGTATTTGGCTAATAAAACCACCGATGAGGCGGATAATAAAAGGCAAGGCAAGACCGACGTCATAATAAAAGCTTCATGGCGAAGTTGAATAAAAGATGGAGGTAAACCAAAGATAATAAGGTCCTTCCGTTAGGGGGCGTATAAAAGTCTTGGTAATAAGTCTCATGTTCAAAACCGTTATAAAACCGTGTTTATCGATTCTTCTTGTCAACTTAATTTTTTAACATCGTCGTCTATTAGGAGGGGTTATTGATTTAATGGTCTTAGTTACACCGTTAGGACTCTATTTTTAGACCTAAATCTCTATTATCGCATAAGTCAAACAATGTATCCTCGTGAAACATTCAAGACATCATAAAATATAAGAGATACAACTTAGGAATAATGGGAGGATAAGTACGTGATTAGGGCATATGAGTAGTGTTAGCATTACTAACTTATAATGACAATGATCTCGTTACACGCTTAGCATGGAATTGAAGTGAAAATCGAGGATGACGAAATTATTTCTAACGAAGCATTCACGTGTTCTTATTCTATGAACCTAAACGTCCCGTTTTGCGATGAAAATCATACATTATGTCTATAACACAAGTAGTAATAGTAGTAGTGTAGCTAGTTTATCGTTCAATAAAGTGAATAAAATGAATTTTGGAGATGCTTTGATACTTTATTCTAGCATTGCGTGAGGGCACGACAATGGTTTAGTATGGGGGAGTGATGAGACTGCTTTTATACATAGTCTCATCTTCCAAATAGGGCTTAAAATGCATTAAATATCATCAAAATACCCAAATATATGCTTGTGTTTGTTGATTGTGTATTTTAGGTACGGATATTGAGATAATGACAAAAGATCACAAGAATCATGCAAAAACGAACACGAGAAACGAAGCCGCACAATGAACCAAGCCCTAGTGAAGACTTTCCCAAGATCAACCCTTGAAGATTTGAAGAATTATGAAGAAGGGTCCTCCAAATTATGAAGAATTGACACTTTATACCCTTGTATCCTCATAATTACAAGTTTGGTCCCTAAAGTTTGTCAAAATTACAAAAAGGGCCCTTAACTTTGAAGTATTGGCAAGTTTAGCCCCTCAACAAAGCTAAATTGTCAACCAATATCATCCACAAAGTCAAATATATCATGAAGTCCTTCAAAGTACAAGAAATGACAAGATTGGTCCTTTGAAAAATCCAAAATTACAAAAAGGACCCTCAACTTTCAACATTTGGCAAAAATGGTCCCTCAATCATCAAGACTTGGAAATTTCAGTCCTCCAAATTATCAATATTGCAAGTCTAGACCATTATCATTGAAGAAAATACCAAACCAACCCTTGAAGAATGCAAATATGGCAAGAATTACCCCTGATTTCACTTTGCAAAAGTTTTTGGGCCAAAAATGCAACAAGTCAAAAGTTGATAAGACTAAAATGGGCGCTGATAGAAGTTGGATTACATTTGACAAGTTTCTGAAAGAAAGGGGGTAATAATGGGCCAGACAAAGAAGTTACCTAGACCAGTGACAAGCTGCCACGTGCCCCACTCACTCAAACCCACCAATCCCATTCCACCAATCCTCCACATCATCATCCACTCACACCAGCCATAACTAACTTAATTTATTAAGTTAATTATGGCGCCTAACACCTGGTTTAAAAACTAAAACGGATTAAAACATGCACTATTCATGTTCTTGATCCAAATTGGGTTTTTATTAATGGCTTGTAATTAGACCCCAATCTGCTCTAGATTTATGATTAAGCTAATCATAAACACAACCCAACTTTAAAAACCCATGCCACATCAGACCTTTGTCACATGTTAAACCCTCCTTTGTCACTTTTGAGGAAGAAGCCAAAACCCTGCCAGAGAATCAACCATCCAGATACTTGCTTACTTTCTAAGCTTCACAAGAGCCATTGGATCAAATTTCAACAGCTATACACCCACAAACGTCCAAGATAAGTCACATGATTCTCCAAAGAAGACAAAGACCCCAAGGGCATTTTTGGGACTTAAGCATTAGGGTTTACACGTTTTTCAGCTTTCTAGGACCATGTACACCCTCTATATAAAGGGTCTAGTTCATTTCATTTGTTCCTGCTTTTGGTTTTTCCTTTGTTCAAACACTTGTAAATCCTTTTTCAGTTTAATGAATTTGAGTTAAGTGCTTTGAAGAAAGACCAAGTGCCATCTTTATTCTACTTGTTTATGTTCTTAGTTTACTGCTTTTGAAGTTTAAAACCTGTTTTCAAAAGAGGAGTGTGCACAAGTTTGCATATTTTCCTCATTTTCTTGATATTTTGCTAAGTCTTGTTCCAATCTTGGAATTCTTGGGCTATAGGGCTGATCATAGCATCCTAACTGAGTTGGTTAAGGTGTGGTGAGGCTTATAACTTGGGGATAATCAAGTGTGGGGTAACAAGTTTGCATCAATCAAGATTTTTGAAGTTTCTGATTTTTCATGTTATTGTGCTTAACCCTTGTTGAATCTTAGCAGGCTTTTGTGGAAGCTTGTGTTTGTTCTTGCTAGCACATAAGCTCAAAATTCGTGGGTGTGGATGTACATCCATGAGGTTTGCATACTTAATCTCCAAATCTGCTTAAATTGTGATTTTTGGTGATATTTGTATGAAACTGTTGTTCTTGTGAATTTTGAGGCTTGTTCTTGCTTGAATCTGTTTATTAGACTTGTTTTAGTGTTAATTGATGCTTGGTTGGCCTGAAATCTTGTTTTGCTTTTGAAAATTTTGATTTGAAAAAGTTAAAGGGGTGTTTGGGTCTACTGGTTTATGCTTGTAATCTGTTTTTGTGTTAAGGGAAAGTGTTGTTTATGCTTTGTATCTGCTATACCTTTGTTTGAGAGTGTTTTTCTGCAAGTTTTTGGGTTTGAACACTTGAATCAATCAATCTGCTATATAGACCTTGTTTCTGCTTGTTTTGACCTAGGATTTTGGGAACACTTAGTGTGTATGCATGCTTAGGGATAAAAGTGGTTTAAACAAAGTTAACATAACCTGTTTGAAAGATTTGAGGTGTTGAAATTGGCTTGTGTATCAAATACATCAGCAAAAGTAGAAAACTGCATGTGTAGTGTTCATCAGTAACTTTCATTGCTTGAATCTTGCCTAATTCTTTGAACCAGTGCATGAAACCTGTTTAGACTTGCTTATTGGAGTTTATTATAGCTTGTGTGTGCATTTGGTTGAATTTGGCTGGCTGATTGTGATTTTTATAGGTTATCAACGTCTGCTGAAGTGGTCATTTGCATCAGCAAAGTGACCACCTCATTTGGTGTTGCATTGTGATTTTTAGCATTAGGATTGTTGTATTGTTGCTTGGATCTTGTTCATGTGCTGCTTGTGATTGGTTTTTGCTATTTGGATTGCTTTGATCATAGCTTATAAGCCCACTGGCTTATTGGCTTATCTGTGCCAAAACACATCAAGTTTACCCAACTGGTGAGCCTTGATTCACAAGGTTTGCACTCAAACCTTGACCAGCAGGGTGAAAAACAAGTCCTTACACTTCATTAAGTCTGTCAACGTCCATTTTGTTCCTATCAGCGTTTGATTATAACTTATCAGCGTTTGACTTTTGGTCAAACTTGGTTTTAAGCTTATTAAATCTGTTTTGCTTATTGGTACATGCAACAACTTAGTTTTTGTAATAGAACTCATTTTTCTCAGCTTAATATCAAGTCTGCAAGTTTACAAGTCTTTTGGTTAAGCTTTTGCTAGGAAACTAGCTTATTTGGCTTTTTCAGCCAGCTTATCTGTTCTCACAGCTTATTCTACTTGGCTTTTTGTGATTTTCTTGATTGATTATTCTTAGTTAAGCTATTTGTGAGTTTTTGCAACTTGAATCAGCTTCTGAGGTGGTCTAGATCATAAAAACGACTATTTTGTCGTTTTGTGAATAAGTTGTTGACTTGTTTCTGGCTTATTAAGTGGTCTTATTTGAAATTTCTTTTTGCAAAAGTCTTTGTTAGGTCAAAAGAAGGTTGTGTGTTAAATTTTAGCTTATGGCATCAGCTTATGGCTTAATGGGCCAAAAGCCCATTAAGAATAAGCTGCTTATTATAAGTTAGCTTATTTCACATTTTCAGCTTTTGGGCCTTTGGAAAAAGTTGTTTAAAATCAAATTTTGAGTCAACCTGTGCTTTTTGAGCTTAATTTGAGCACTTTTTCTTATTGGGCCTTCATTAAGCCCAATAAGGGACTGTTTTGGGTTTGGCCCATTTTCTAGGCCCGATAGGGGTATTTAGGTAATTTCACTTTCATTTCTGAGTTATTTAGGTTAAATTAAGCTAGTTTGCAAGTTTTTAGAATTTTTTAGAATGTTTGGATTTTTAATATTATTTTAATATTATTTTATTATTAAAAATTAAAAGTCTGATTTTCTAGGTTTTTATATTTTTCCTAGGTTCTAAATACTTAATTAGGATTTTTGCAACTTTCCAAATATTTTTTAGGTCTTTTAATTATTTTCTATAATTAATTTAAGATTTAATTGATTTTAGGAGTTTTTAATTGTTTAAAAATAGTTTTAATTGGTTTTAAAATTTTGAAAAATAGTTTTTAGCTTAATTAGATTATTTTTGAGGTTTACAAACTTGAAAATCTTGTTTAGGGCTTTTTAATAATTAATTTTGATTTTTAGGGCTTTAATTAGCATTAAAAAGTCATTATCTAATTAATTAAAAGGTTTTTGCAAGTTTTGATTTTTTGTAAACTCTTAGAATATTATTAGGGATTTTTGGTAATTTTTAGAAATTTTTAGGTTAAGATTTTAATTTTGGTGGTTTTTAGGATTTTACGTGTTCGCCTTTTTAGACTTAGCTTAATCCGTCTTCATAACCGTCATTCTCTTCTAATCCCTTTTCTATTTTTCTTTTCTCAAAAATAATCACAAATTAATCCAAATCATTACACACATAACACACTAGCCTCCTTGAGAACGAACTTAATTGGGTCATTCACACACGGTTTTCCTAAATCGTCGTGCTTACTTGCCCTTTTTATTGCATCCTTTTCCTAAAGGTGTAGCATTACTTCAACATCACACGACAAGGAACTCCTTTTCCGTTGTGGTGTACTTTAATTGAGCCTCGGTCATCGTCTTACTAGCATAGTGGATAGGACGGAAATGCTTGTCATAACGTTGCCCTAAGACGGCCCCTATAGCATAATCACTTGCATCGCACATGATTTCAAAGGGTAATTCCCAATTAGGAGCAACAAGAATGGGAGCTTCGGTAAGTTTCCTTTTGAGAGTTTCGAAAGCCTTAACACAATCCTCATTGAAGTTAAAAGGAGCATCCTTCTCGAGAAGGTGTGTCATAGGTCGAGAAATTTTTGAAAAGTCCTTGATGAAACGACGATAAAAGCCCGCGTGGCCTAAGAAACTCCTAACTCCCTTAACGGTTTTGGGATGAGGTAACTTGGCGATGACGTCTACCTTAGCTTTATCGACCTCAATCCCCGCCTTCGACACCTTATGTCCTAAGACGATTCCTTGTTTACACATAAAATGACATTTTTCCCAATTAAGCACAAGATTGGTTTCTTCACAACGTTTTAACATTTGCTCGAGATTAGATAAACATGACGTGAACGAATTGCCAAACACCGAGAAGTCATCCATAAACACTTCCATCGACTTCTCGATCATATCGTGAAAAATCGCCATCATACACCGTTGAAACGTACCGGGTGCATTACAAAGTCCGAAAGGCATCCTACGATAAGCGAACGTTCCATAAGGACACGTAAACGTAGTCTTCTCTTGATCACGAGGGTCGATAGGAATTTGAAAGTAACCGGAAAAACCATCTAAAAAGCAATAGAATTCATTTCCCGCAAGTCGCTCCAACATTTGATCCATGAAGGGCAAAGGAAAGTGGTCTTTACGAGTGGCGTCATTTAACTTTCGGTAGTCAATACACACCCTCCAACCGGTCACAACACGAGTGGGAATTAACTCGTTGTTTTCATTAGGCACAACGGTCATTCCTCCCTTTTTAGGGACACAATGGATTGGGCTCACCCATGGGCTATCGGATATAGGATAAATCATTCCCGCGTCAAGGAGTTTAAGGACCTCCTTTTTGAAGACATCGTGAATTTTGGGATTCGCCCTTCTTTGACTTTGAATTGCGGGTTTGTAGTCCACCTCCATTAAAATCTTGTGAGTACAAAATTTTGGGTCAATACCCTTAATGTCGGATATTTTCCACGCAATTGCCCCTTTATGAGCCCTAAGAACTTTCAAGAGCTCGGTTTTTTCATCATTAGCAAGACCTTTTGCAATAATAATCGGCAACTTGTCATCACCTTCCAAGAATGCGTATTCAAGGTGAGAAGGAAGATCTTTCAATTCAAGGATAGGTGGTTCCTCGATTGAATATTTTGGTTCAACACTCATAACTTCCATCGGCGAAAGAAATGGTGGAATAGAAATTTCATCACTAATCAACACCTCATCTTCATTGTCGATTTCATTTGAAGTGAGATCGCCTCCTTGGAATGGAGTGAGATTTTGTGTGGAATTAGCAAGAATCGGATCCAAAATAGTGGGATTGCCACTTGACGAGCTATCGGAAAAACCTAACACTTCTTGTGAAAACTCATCGCAAACCACATCAATGATGTCAATGTGATTGATGGTAGTGATTGCATAAACATGAGAAGGTTTCGAGTTTTGAGTAGCGTTTATAACAAGTTACTCTTCGTTGAATCTCAAAGTGATAGTTCTTGCATGAACATCGATAAGCGATCTCGAAGTGTCTAAAAATGAACGACCTAAAATTAGAGGAACTTGAGGATCCGCGGGGATGTCAACTACTATAAAATCAACGGGATAGTAGAACTTCCCCACTTTCACGAAAACATCTTCGGCTACTCCACATGCCATAATCATAGAATGATTGGCCATCTCGATAGACATGTTTGAAGGAATGAGAGCCGGAAGCGAAAGCGATTTCCAAATGGAAAATGGCATCAAATTAATGCTCGCACCAAGATTGGCCAAGGCGAGGCATTCTTTCATATCTTGTATGTCACAAGGAATGAGAAACTTTCTGGGATCACCAACTTTTTCCGGTATGCGGTTAAGATAAACCGAAGAACAATTAGCAAGCTTTGAAAGCTTTTCCTTATCACTCATCATACTTTTAAAAGTGGAAGCGAAACGAGGCATATACAACAACGCGTCGGCTAAACTCACATCAAAATGCACTTGTTGAAACATTTTTATAAAAAGCTCGATTTGTTGTTTGTTACGTTCTTGCAATTTCTCTTTGTTTCGTCTCGAAGGGTAGCGTAAAGGTGGTGTGGGTTGGTCATTAGGAAACGGCCTTGGAAACTCGGGTTCCACAATTGGTATTGGTTCAACCGTAGGTGTGGTTTGAGCGGTACTTCGTGGGATTGTAATGTGCTCCTTTTCAACCATCACCTCGGGTTCTTTCTCGATTTCCTTCTCCGTAGAAGTACTTGGACGAGAGATTGGTTCCTTGAAAGTTTTACCACTTCGTGTAGTAATAACCTTCATTTCTCCCTTCGGGTTTGCAATGGTATCACTAGGAAGACCACCCGAGGAAGAGGGTTTACACATGATTGCTTCAAACATCTTAGCCATTCGGTCCTCAAATTTTGATTGCCTAGCATCCGCTTTTAATAACTCTTGCTTAATCTCATGTTGTCCTAATTCCATCTTATGTTGATTTTGTTGAAGACGTTGGACATTTCCTTCCATTTTGTTTGCATGAGTTTTAAGTTCGTTAGCAAGTTCATTTTTAAGCTCGTTTTTCAACTCGGATCTTAAGCTAATCATCTCACGTTGCATGTTATCAAATTTAGCATCATTTGCTTTAGCATAATCCAAAAATTCTCCTTGCAAATTTTTAGTGTGAGCATTTTGAAAACCTTGTGTAGTGTTTTGAAAATCACGGTTTTGGTTTTGATTAGAAATTTGTCCATTCCCATTTTGATAATTCCCCTTGTTGTAATTGCGTGAATTGCCTTGGTAATTACCTTGGTTGTTGTTTCGATAATTGTTAACATTTTGGTTTAGTGGAGCTTGATTTTGGCGGGAACCTTGACTGTTTTGGTTGTAAGTTCTCGTTGCTACATAAGCACTCGAAGTGTTACCATCCGCGGTAATACACTCGGAAAGATCATGAGCTCCACCACAAGATAAACAACTCTTAGCAACCGCTTTAACCGAATCGGAATTAGAAGCTTCTTGAGCCTTCTAATGGGACATAAGATTAGCAAATCTATCAAAAAACCGATTTTCCTCATTGGCTTCATCATGTAAGGCATTAATGCTACGAGACGATTGTGACGATGAAGAAGAACCCAAATTGGCAACACTCGGTGTGTTACGAGGGTTATAAACCTTAGATCTATTCTTGATGATTTGTAAAGCCTCATTTGTCGTCTTGCACAAAAAATTACCACCCGCGGCGGCATTCAAATAATCTCGTTCATGATCATTAAGCCCATTATAAAAAGTATCAACTTGATGCAATTCTGTAAAATCATGGTGTGGACATTCATGTAACATTTCTTTAAATCGTTCCCATGCCATTGAAAAACTTTCATTATTTCTTTGCACAAATCATGAAATCTCATTTTTCAAGTGTGTTGTTTTAGATGGTGGAAAAAACTTGTTCACAAACTTAGAAACGAGATCGGCCCATGTCAAAATTGAATTTGGCGGTTCTTTCTCAAGCCAAATTTTAGTGGGTCCATCTAACGAGTATGGAAACAACATCATCTTAATGGCGTCATGTGGAACATCCTTAAACTTGCTAGTGGCGGTGAGACGGTTAAAATTCCTAATGTGGTAGTGCGGGTTGTCTTTCTCGTGACCTCTAAACTTATTTCCTTGCAACATCGACATTAAACCCGTCTTAATCTCGAAATTCTCCGCAAGGATGGCGGGAATCACAATAGCCTCTCCAAAACCCTCGGTGGGTGCTTGTAGCAACTCCATCATAGTACGATTAGCCATGACGACTTCTTGTTCTACAATAGGTTCAACAATTGGAGGTTCTTCTATAATCAACGTCTCTTGATTGGCTTGCTTTTGAAGACGTTTACGAGCTCGTTTTACTTGATTACGAGTGATCATAAACTTCACGAAGAATGGGAGGTGAGCAAAGAAGATTCTTTTTGGGTGTTTTGTAAATTTTCAATTTTTTTGTGTTTTTGATGATATTTAATTTTTTTGGATTTTGGTGTATCTTCGTAGACAACAATCTACAAAATCTCTCCTCGAATCAAACTCTTATTAAAGAAGCCTCAAAGGAATGAAAACGATCACGTGGAGTGAACGCCTTCGAATGACTTTAGAACTTTGGTGAAAACCAAATTGTTCAAGAGGTTTTAATCACAAAGAAACCAAGCAAATATACTATACGTAATAATACTTTGGGCGGCAAAACCCTCGATTAGCCTTCAATCCCAAAATACTCACAAGCAAGCGGGGAAACGAGGCGGCGCGAAGCACTTAAGAGCCTTTTTCCTTAGGGTATATTTTATAATACCCGCCTTATACCCACCTTATAGTTCGTATTTTTCAAAATCGAGCTTCACGAAAGTATTTATCTATTTTTGCCTTTTTCTTTTTGTTTGAGATTCGAATACTATAATTGAGTGATGAAATCCCAATTAAGGTTGTGTTTTCACACTTTTGGAGATATTGTTTATTGATTGTGATACTTAATACAATATAGTAATAATATTTTTACAAGAAAAACCAAGAAAACCGATAATACGTATTAGTAGAGTTCTACTAATACAAATACTATTTTGGTTAATATTAAAAACAACAATGCAAATTAATCACGACACACCTCCCCGGCAGCGGCGCCAAAATGATTGTGGAAAATACGACCTTTTAGGAAAAAGGCGTAAAAGCGGTAAGTATCGAGTGATGATTTAGGAAAATCAACACTAATGACCCTTAAGGTATGAAAGTTCGTTTCCCAAGGAGGTATATGTGTGTGAAAAACTTGTTAAATGTTTGTGATTAATGATTGGTTTAGAAGGGGATGAGAAAAGAAGATGACGAAGACGAAAAAATTAAAATTAATACTACTAGAAAGTTAAAACGTAGAACCTTAAAAATCACAAAAATAAAAGTTAATTCTAAAAATTACCAAAAATTCACCAAAAATCAAAATAAATAAACTAAGAGTTTACCAATGATTAAAACTTTTTCAAACCTTTTAAATAATTAAATATTCAAATTTTAAATGCTAATTAAAGCCCTAAAAATCAAATAAATTATCAAAAAGCCCAAATAAAGATTTTTCAATTGGTAAACCTCAATAATGACCTAAAAAGATTAAAAACTATTTTTAGAAATTTTAAAACAAATAAAAACTATTTAAAATGATTTAAAAACTATTAAAACTTAAAATAGTTATAAAAATTAATCTAAAAGAGATAAAATTATTCTAAAAGTTGCTAAATTCCTATTTTAATGTATTAAACCTAAGAAAAATGTAAAAAGTTGGAAAATGTGAAATTTGAAAAATAATAATAAAATAATATTAAAATAATATTAAAAATCCAAAAATTATAAAAATTCTAAAAACTTGCAAACTAGTTTATTTTAACCTAAATAATCCTAAAATCAAAGTGAAATTACCTGAATACCCCTATTGGGCCCTCAAATGGGCCAAAACCAAAAACAGTCAACCAAATTGGGCTTTTGGGCCCAAAAAGTCAAACTTGGCTCAATTGACTTGGAAAAGCCCTATCTGACTTAAAATTCAATTCTAAGAACAAAACTCTAAAGGCCCAAAAGCTGAATATGAGCTTATCACAGCTTATTTAACATTCAGCTTATTCTTATTGGGCTTTTCAGCCCATTAAGCCATAAGCTCTAATTTGACACACAACCTTCTTTTGGGATGCTTATGAGATCTGTAAAAAGAAATTTTGAAAAATCTCACTCAATAAGCCAGAAATAAGCAAAGTAAAAATTCACTAAAAGACAAAATAGTCGTTTTAGAGATTTAGGGCACCTCAGGACTTGATTCAACTTGCAAAAGATTTCAAATGGATTCAATAAGCAAAATCAATCAACAAAAATCCAATAAGGACAACCAATAAGCCAGAATAAGCACAAATGAACTTATGAAAAAGTCAATGGAGTTGGTTTTCTAGTCAAACCCTAAAGTCAACCCACCAAATGCTCCAGTATGAACAAATGGGTCAAAATATGAGCACCTATTACAAAAACAAAGTTGTTGCTGGTTGGAATAAGCTATTATAGCTTATTGATAAGCTGAACCCAATTTTACACTATCAGTGGCAACTAGCAGGGGAAATGAGTTCCCACTGCTTTGACTATTTGACCAAGCTTATTTGAGAGTTCTGGTTTGATTCAATTGGAAACAAAGGCACCCTTGTGATCAGTGAACCACAAGGAGTCAATAGCAACAAGAAAATCACAAATTGGTTCACACAGTAAGCCACAATAAGCCAAACAGTCACCAGATATGCACCAGATATTGAAATAAGCAGTTAAGCACTTAATAAGCAGATTTAGACTGAATAAGCCAACCAAACTTAACAAGATGCATACACAAGCTTTATAAACTAAGAACAAACACAGAGAAACAAGAATCAAACACTGAATCAAAGTAAATAACAAGATCAAAGCACAAAAAGTTTCTGATGAACAATGAACAATATGCAGACAAGTTTTGTTGATCTAATTGACACTTGATCCAATTTCAAGCCTCAAATCCTTCTTCCCTGGTGTGATTAACTAAGGTTTAGCACTTGTTAGCCCTAGCCTAAGCTTAGATCTAGGTGTCCTCAAAATCCTAGCCAATTTTACCAAGTATTAAAGATTTTACAGCCAATTTGTGAATCTATGTGTTCAAACCCACAAATCCTGCAAACAGATGAACAAATGCACCTAACAAACAGATACCAACACTTGCAACCACAATACAAGCACTTAGCAAACCACAAATCCAAAGTATGCAGTAGACCCAAACACTCCTTAATCTACCACTTAACAAAGAAACTTGTGTTTTGAACTAATAACCTACTGATTTTAATGATAAAAAACACTTCCTAGATAGCAACTAACACAATCAAACTCAAAAATCACCAGCTCAAACACAAATACTCAAAATCAAAGCACCAAATTTAAAACAGTCATAAACATGAAATTTTTAGGGGAATCTTAACCAAGAGATTATACCTGCCTTCCACAACATCCTAGGAAGGCCAGCTATGCTCTTTGGACCTTGTTCAACAACTAGAACAAGACCAAGGTACTTCAATGAAGATGATGCAAACTGCCTTGGTTGATGGTTCAAAGTAGAACCTCAAGGACTTTATATCTTCAACACAAGCAGCAAACAACTCAACCAAGGGCTCTAATCCCTTCACAAGCTTGGTGTCAACAAGCTTGTAAGAGCTTATAGCAAATGGCCAAGGGTTTGTACACAAAATAAGCCAAAACAGAACCTAGGATTTCAAGGTATTTGAACCTTAAAAACCTTATGAACCAAGACGTGCCTTAACCACAAGATTAAGGTAGGTCTTAACAATCAAATGGAACTCAGAATTAGGCTACTCAAACACCAACTTTTAATCAAATCAAAAAGAGAATTCAATATTTTCAGAAATTCAAATTTTATTAAACTTAAAAAGGAATTACAAAGATTGATAGCCTAAAACTGGAACAAAGGGACTCTCACATGTTGAGGTCTCCTTTTATAGGCAAATTCCTGGCTAAACACTATTCACAAACCCTAGAAGTGAAATTCCCTAAATGCCCTAAGTCCTTCTAGACGTTTTGATGGAATGAGCTGTTCAAATTCATCTTGGACGTTCATTTCAGCTTTGATATGAAGCAAAGAGTCTAGACTGTTGATTTGGCCACGTCATTTTACTTGAAGGACAAGTTGTGTTTTCATTGGTTGAGAATGTTGAGTGTGGGGTCCAAGGAGTAGTGGGAGTGAGGGTTTTGTGTGTGGGATTTGTTTCTGCACATGCGAATCAAGTGTGGGTAAGGTTAATTTAGATTTACCCTTTGTTTAAGTTGGTGTAATTTCTGGGTTGGTAAAAGTGAATAGTAACATGTTTTGATCCGAAATTGGGGGAATGGGAGTTGTTTGGCGCAATATTGGAGTTTGAATGTTTCAGTGCACAAAAATGGCCCTTCTTCCTTTCTTTTGTCACTTGTGTATAAAATTCTGTCAGCGCCTATTTCCTTTGTAACAACTTTCAGCCTTTGTCATTTTTGGCACCAAACTTTCCAAAAAGTGTTTCAAGGGTTATTTTTGACACTTTTGCATATTTCAAGGGCTGATTTGGACAATGTTTATCTTCAAAGGTCTTCAATGTATCTTTGGCTTGATGAGGGAACATAATTGACAATTTGAAATTGTTGAGGGACTAATCTTGCCATTTCTTCAAAGTTGAAGGACCTTTTGTGTAATTTTGACAAACTTAAGGGACCAAACTTGTAATTATCAATATACAAGTGTTTTAAGTGTCATTTCTTCAATAAATGAGGATCAATCTTGTTTGTCTTCAAGTCTTCAAGGGTATTTGTTGAGTATTCTATGATTAGGGCCCGGTTCTTTGTACGGCTTCGTTTCTCGTGTCCGTTTTCCTTGTAACTTGTGATCTTTTGTCTTTTTCACGATATCCATACCTAAAATACACAAGTAAACAAACACAAGCATATATATGGTATTTTATGACATTTTTATGCATTTAAAGCCCGAAAAGAACGATGAGATCATGTATAAATGCCATCTCATCAGTAGGCGGTTCCTTATCTAGGCGGCTCAAACCCGCGGTACCTTATCGATAAGGAACCGCGGGCAGAAACTTTGAGTCAGAGCGCCAGTTTGATTATTTTATTCATTTTCAAACCACTATATCTCTCTCCCAAAAACACACAGCCGACGGGTTTTACCTTTTTCACCATTGTTGAAGCTTCAAAAACCTTCAATCACTCAAATTAATTGATTCCAAGTTGTGGTTTCACTCATCCATCATCTAACATCAATTAATTGTAAGTATTTTCTTTCAATTTCAACTATTTTGTTCTAGGGTTCATCCTTTCATAATTGGGGATTTTTAAAATTGAAACTGAATTAAAACCTTAATAGGAATGTGGGTTGACATGGTTATTTTACTATGATTCCTTAGGTTGATGTTCATTAAGATTTCACTAAAACCCACTTGTAGAACAAATCCAAAATTTTATTAATTACTTTTGATTAAAAGAGGGATTTGAGATGAACTCATGAACAAGTAGGTAATGACATTGTTAATGCTTACCTAAAAACCTTGTTTTGAAAAACCAATGTTCTAATCCATTGTTGATCTAACATAGATCATGTGTTCTTGGTTAATGATGGAATAGACACATTGTGAACATGAAAATGATATGGAATCAATCCTATGTTTGTCAAGAAATTGATATAACACATTTTCATTTTTCCTTTTTTTTTTTAATTTTCATATGAGTGATTGGAAATATTTTTGTTTGTATTTAGGTACTTAATCATGCCTTCTCAATATCAAAAAGATCATCAATTCACTAGAGATTATATGCCCCACTTTTCTCAAACCATTGTTTCCCCTCAACTCTAAAACTCTTACCCATCCCTTTCCTCTCGTAATTTCCATGAGGGTAGGATTGTAGATTCAAGAATAGCGGGAGATAATTCTATCAACTCTATGTTCGAGCTTATTGGGTTTGATCGTTTGCTCTACATAGACGAGGTAATTTATCCCTTGTTTCTTCTTGAGTTCTTTAGTACTTACTCCATGCTTGAAATCAACGACCAAATATTTATTCGTTTCTTGTTGAATGGTCAAATCATTCAATATTCCCTCGATGACTTTGGTGATATTCTTAGTGTGCCATTTGAAGGCACTTATCGTTTTACGGATAAGTGGAGACTAGATGCTCTCTTGGAGTCTAACGATAAACCTCCAAATGACACCACCGAAGTTGATCTAAATTTCATCCTTGAAATCATCACGAAAGAGCGTAGTGGAAACGTTGTGAGAAGCCTTCATACAAATGTGCGAAATGTGAATAGGTATGAAGTGGTCTCAAGCGACCTTAAGGATTACATGCTCCAATGGGCAAACATCCTTAGGGAAAATGTGTTTTGTCTTGGTGGGAACCGAGATCATATCCCGGCTTACATGGGGCATATGTTGTTTTGCCTTTTTACTTCCACCAAGTACAATCTTGCATATTACATCGCTCGACGTATAAATTATGCTCTTTCCAAACCCAAAACAAACCTCCCTTATGCTATGCTTCTTACTCGCCTCTTTAGAAGGGGTGGTCAAGATTTTCCTCAACTCGATCTTTCTCGCTTTCACCAGGTTCAACGGGTTATGATGCCTATTCAAGAGACGTATGAACGAAAGCCAAGAAGTGACCGTGGTTCGAGAAAATCCGAACATCAAGAGCCGGATGATGAGGACACCGATATGCCACCAAGTGATGGTGATGGCGTCGGTCCTAGTTCTCATTTTGACTCTTCTAGTAACTCCCATCCATCCTCGAATCAATTCGAGGATGATTTTGAAGACTTAGCTCCTCCTCCTCACCCTTCTAGTGATGTTCCGGAAGATCTTAATATAGAGCATCTTTATCATGAGAATCTTAGAACTCGGGGAGAATTACATGAACACCGAGTGGAGACAAGAAAAGGATTCAAGTATTTTGGAAAGATGATCAAAGGTTTAGGAAAGAAAAGGAGGTGAAGACTTTGAAGTTGTGTCAAAGTTTGGATTTGATGGTTAAACATTTGGTTATTAACACTTTGGTTAAGTTGTTTATTAACTTTTGTTGCATGTTTGGATTATTATTTATTTTGATCCTTAATGTTAATTATGCCATCCTGTTTGTGATTTACATAGCTTTGTGCATCTTTGTGATAGTTAGCTTACTTAGATTATGATCTGTAGTTAACTTTGGCTTGTGAATCTTTCGGGAAAAATCTGGGTTTACAAAAACTGGGATAAAAGATTTTTTGAAACCTCTGGTCGCGGTTCAATATCAACCAGCGGTTCCTTATCAATAAGGAACCGCGGGTCCTAGATAAGGAACCGCCGGTCACCGTGCCTGACAGCATCTTTGCTTTACACTGTTTTCTCAATTCTGTGTAAAAAACTGCATGATTTTCTGTAATAAACTGCACATTTCCTTAACTAGCTTACCTAAATTCATTATTCACCTAAAATGATTTTAACCCATTACTAGTTTGGATCATCCCCTCACCCATTTAAACCCACCTTGTTTGCCATGTTCTTCACACATCAAACATACTTCCCTAAACCTTAAACCACCCTTGTCAACCATGGTGTGTACCAAAACCTCAAACACTTCCAAGACCTCCACCCCAAGGAAAACACTCAAAATAAGGATTAAGGTAGCCAAGCCTAACTCCTCACCTTTCCACACACCTAAGAATGAGATGGTTCCTATCCTCATTTCTTCATCACCTTCCCCACCTCTTGCACCATGCAAGACATCATCCACCCATGGTACTAACCACTCCATTGGTTCTACCTCCTCTTCATTCAACTCAAGAATGAATGAGCTCTCTTCACCCTTCACTCCAAGTGCACCCTTGGATGTGACCACACAACCCCAACCAATCCAAAGCATTCCTTTTGTGAATGACTTTGATGACACTTTGGTGACTTCACCATTTACCCCTCATAACTCACCCATTTCACCAACCTTGGAGAATTTACCTCCACACTCACCCATTTTCCCTTTAGGGAACATGCCTCCACTCTCACCCACATCACCCTTGGAGAACTTGCCTCCTCCACCTCCACCTAACTCAAACATTCCAATTTTGGGTGTTCCACTTTCCCTCCTTTTGGGTGATCCATACTATGGGTTTCAACAAACACATGATCCTAGTTGTCCATGTTGTCTTTAAAACCACTACATCATCCATAACCTTAGGATGGATATGTATGGACTACATAGGAGGTTGCAAGAGTTCTTGCTTGCCTTGTTCTCCATGCCTCCTCCTAGGAGATGAATGATGAAGTTTTCTAAATAAATGTGATGACGTATATTCCCCAGCCGGGTCAGGAACTCGGCTCACGGGTACTACCCGTATCCGGCCCATCACGAATGGGTGGGAATAATGTCATTTAAGCTTATGGGCTTGAATGAACAGTAACCGCACACATGTGTGCGGCCCACGGCCCGGCGCGGCCGACATAGGGTTAGACAGAATCATATTCTGTCTAGGAATAGGTTTACCCCAAAAGAGGAGGATATCCACTACCATAATTAGAAGATAACAATCATTCTAATTATGATAGTTATCCTTTCCTTGGGGCCAAAGTATCAGTGGCAGCCCACTAGGGTTCCACTGCCTATAAAAGGAACCCCCAAGGGTTCCACAAAGGTATTACGTCTTATACTCTCAACTCACATAAACCCTAAACCGATTACTTACTCTCACGCTGGAGTGTAATCGTGGGAAACATTCCCACGGTAAGCCTAACGCGTGTTGTTTAGTGTGCAGGATCCCTACCAAACGATTCACTTGGTGCAGGAGCCGGAGCCCAGCCAACCCGAATTAAGCCTAATTCGGGTCTAGCAAGGATCACCCAACTTTTGCATCAACAAGTTGGCGCCATCTGTGGGACCCATTACACTAAGCTAGAACAAAACCTCATTCTGAATTTCCAATGACGAAGGGGCATCCGCAAGCTAACCCCAGGAACGCGAATCCTGGGAACCGGAAGTCCCAAGAGGAAGGGATTCTCATCCCCAATCAATCACCTAGCCGCCTTGTAGGCGGGCCTGGTAACCGTGGCGGTTTTCAGTCCTTAGGGGTGACAAGCACGATCTCCATGACACCCCCACCTACTTCAACCCTGGACAACCCTGACCCAGGGAGTGCGCCAAACCCTCCTAACAAGGAACCGCGCAGACCCTCGACGGAGGAAGAAGTGGAAGTCCTACCACTCAGCGAGGAGGATCTTACTCGAGTTCTCACGCAGAACTTTGATAGGATCGTCCCGGGGATCGCATCAAGGTCGAATCTGGGGAGGAACCTCCAATCCAGACTCAACTTTGGTGACACCGGACCAATCATCACCTCCCAAAATCAGAGGAAAAGGAGAGCTCGGCCCCAGGAGCAGAGCACCTTTGAGGAAACCCCTCAACCCCGGAATGTGTTTGAGCGCATAGGAGATCGCCTCATGCAGGAACTAATGAAGTCTCGAGAAGGAGAAAAGTCGGATGGCTCACCCGAGCGACCAGATTGAGAGTTGGCCAGAACCGCACGTCGCTCGACCGTGTGGGACAGGATGAACACTGGGAAAAAGGCTCCTGTTTCGTCCCAAAAAAGTGGTCCTCAACCAAAGGGTGGGGCACCACCTTTGTCCCCGGACCCATCAGGGGAGGATTCAGATGACCATCCGCCTAAGCGTCGCCGACCTAGGCGTACCCCACCACCACCACCAAATGATGATGAATACTATGGTGGCCCTTATTATCGGGATACAGAAGCGGAGGATCTTTCCCGCCCGTGGTGTGAACCGTGGGATGACCCTAGGCTCACCCGGCCATGGGCGGATCCCAGGGAAGACCCATTCACCCTCCGCATACGGAACTATTCTGAGGACACCAAACGTCGCATGCCGGCGTGTATCAAGACTTATGATGGGACTGGTGATCCAGTTGATCACCTTAAAATATTTGATACGCAGGCTAAAATTGAGCGATGGCCCATGCCTATATGGTGCCAAATGTTCAATTAAACTTTGATTGGAAACGCCTGTGACTGGTTTGAGGCGCTCCCTCCACGGAGCATTGATAGTTTCATGGAACTACGCACTGCATTCGAGAACAATTATACTCAGAGGAAAAAGTATAATAGGGATCCGGTCTCATTGGCAACTGTCAAGCAACGGCCGGGGGAGTCCACAGAAGCCTTCATTGAACGCTTCAATGATGAGTGCACGCGCACAAGAAAAATGCCGGAGCTCCTGAAAATCTCTGACTACATGCACGCCATAACGGACAGGGAGTTGATCAGGCGCCTCAATGACAAGCGTCCAGAGAGATATGATGACCTCATGGAAAGGGTCAGAAATTTCATAGAAGGAGAAACAGCTGTTGTCGCGGCCTACCCATCCCGAGGAAATGGGTACCGGTCAAATGACCAGTCTCGGAGACAGTCGGGCGGTCAAGGCAATCAGAATAATAGCAAGGGCTCATACTATAAGATCCAGAGCAAAGGAGGACGGCCGGACGATAAGTTCACCCCCCCTAAAGATGTCCTACCGGGAGATCTTGCTGACGGAAGGGGCGAACTTTCCAAGGCCTCCCCCAATGACCACTCCACCGGAACGTCGGCAAGGAAATCGCTTCTGCGAGTTCCATAATGACAAAGGCCACGGCACAGAGGAGTGTATCCAGCTCAAGAATCATATTGAGTCGCTGATCAAATCAGGTAAACTCAAGCACCTAGTTAAGGATTGGAAAGATGGAAAAGACAACAACAAGAAGTACGATAAGAAGGATCCCCAAAAGGACAAGCCTTCGACTATATACATGATCCAATCCAGACAACGCCGCACGAGGCAGAAAGTTGGCCAAAAATTTTCACGCGGCAGGGAAATCTCGTTCCCTCCCATCACAGCGAGCGATGTGACCGATGCGCCTCTCACTATTGAGATAAGCATTGGAACACACAATGTCCGTCGCATGTATGTGGATGAAGGGTCGTCAGCAGAGGTACTGTATGAACACTGTTTTGTGCAGTTATGCCCAGAAATAAGAAGCCAATTAGTACCGGCCACGGTGCCGCTCACCGGCTTTAGTGGAGACACTATCTGGCCAATAGGGAAACTACGGCTGTTTGTAACCATTGGGAATGAGGAACACTCCACTACGGCGTGGATAAACTTCATGGTGATACGCTCACATTCTCCGTACAATGGGATCATAGGCAGACCAGGTATTTTGGCTATACGGGCGGTACCCTCCACGACGCATGGAATGATCAAATTCCCCGTTGAGGGGGGAATTGTTACTATTTACAACACAATCGTATCGGCATCCGAGTGTCACACCGTGACAACACCGGCTCCACCTGTTCCACCCAAGGATGGATCACCACCTCCCAATTGGAAGGTAGCCATTCACCCTGACTATCCGGAACAGGAGGTATCCATAGGAGGGGCGCTATCGGATAGCGGCAAACGGGCCATGTGCTCTCTTTTAAGTGCAAAATTAGATATATTCGCATGGGAGCCAAAGCATATGACAGGCGTGCCACGTGCGATAGCAGAGCATAAGCTCCAGATCCGCCAAGGGTACCAACCCGTCAAGCAAAAGAAGCGCGACCAGGCGCCTGAGCGTAGCCAAGTGATATTGGAGGAAGTACGGAAACTAGTGGACGCAGGCATCATGCGCGAGGTATACTACCACGAGTGGTTATCCAATCCGGTCATGGTCAAGAAACATGACGGAAGTTGGCGCATGTGTGTGGATTTTACGGATCTAAACAAGGCCTGCCCACAGGATTGTTACCCGTTACCGGAAATCGACTGGAAGGTGGAATCCCTATGTGGGTATCCTTTTAAATGCTTCTTGGACGCATATAAAGGATATCACCAGATCCAGATGGCGGAGGAGGATGCAGAAAAAACGGCGTTCCATACGAGCCAGGGCGTATATTGCTATACGAAAATGCCGTTTGGACTAAAGAACGCCGGTGCTACATATCAACGGCTTGTGGACAAAGCTTTTGAATCACAGATAGGTCGCAACTTGGAAGTCTATGTGGATGACTTGGTTATAAAAAGTCATACGGAGGAGGCACTTCTCCGGGATGTCCAAGAGACATTCGACACACTGAGAAGGATTAACATGAAGCTAAATCCAAAGAAATGCACATTTGGGGCAACGGAGGGAATGTTCCTTGGATATTTGATTGATCCAAACGGCATCAAACCTTGCCCAGAGAAGACGGACGCAGTGATACAACTGCCGTCCCCTCAGACACGGAAGGAGGTGCAATCCTTAAACGGGAAACTAGTCGGGCTGAATAGGTTCTTATCTAAATCCGCAGAGAAGTCATTACCCCTATTTAAGACACTCAAGAAGTGCATTAGGAAGGGAGACTTCCGGTGGACGAAGGAAGCCGAGGAAGCTTTCGGCCAACTCAAGCAGCATCTTGCATCCCTCCCTATGCTAGTAGCTCCCCGGCCAAAGGAGGAACTCATTATGTATCTCTCAGCCACGCATGGCGCAGTAAGCGTGGTACTTATGACAGACAGAGATACAGTGGAAACTCCGGTCTACTTTATAAGTACAACACTACAAGGGCCGGAGCTGAATTACTCCTCTATGGAAAAATTGGTGTTAGCACTAGTGTTTGCTACAAAGCGGCTGCGCCGGTACTTTCAGGCGCACCCAATTGTAGTCATTACGGATCAGCCAATCAAGCAGGTTATTTCTAGACCGGACGTGGCAGGGAGGCTACAGAAATGGAGCATCTTATTGGGGGAGCACAATATATCTTATAGGCCAAGGACGGCCGTGAAAGGCCAGATCTTGGCAGATTTCCTAATAGAGAAGCCGGATGAGGAAGGGCCAATCGTTAAGCAAGACGAGACTCTAACAGAACCATGGGTGTTGTTCACGGACGGATCTTCGTGTACGGACGGGTCCGGAGCTGGTCTCATTCTCACAAATCCGGAAGGAATGGAATTCACGTATGCCCTCTGTTTTGAGTTCACGGCCACCAATAATGAAGCGAAATATGAAGCATTAATTGCGGGTTTGAAAATCGCCGCTAGAATGGGAGTCCGCAACCTTGAGGCCTACGTGGACTCACGGCTTGTCGCGAACCATATTCTAGGTGGATATGTGGCTAAGGAGGACAACATGGTCAGGTACTTGGAAAAGGTCAAGTCGCTAATCACGGTTTTCAGTAAGTTTTCCATCAAGCAGGTGCCAAGGGGCAAGAACAAGAAGGCGGACGCTCTTAGTAAGATCGCATCCACAAGCTTCGCTCACTTGTCTAAACAAGTCTTGGTGGAAATACTCAAGGAGAAATCTATAGCAGAAGGGGAGGTCGCTACTATAGTTGAGGAGGACGGACCTACAAGGATGACCCCGATTATCAACTATTTGACTAGTGAGACCCTTCCAGACGAGGAAAAAGCAACACGGCGCATTAAGAGGAAGTCGCAACACTTTGAACTTCGAGAAGGCATCCTTTACAAGCGCTCTTTTTTGCAGCCGTGGATGCGGTGTGTCGGACCACGTCAGGCCGCTTACGTAATCAGTGACATACATGAAGGGTTGTGCGGCATGCATGCAGGCCCACGATTCATGGTAGCTAGAGCCTTACGGACAGGATATTATTGGCCTACCATGCACAGAGACGCGCGCGACATGATTCACAAGTGTAGTGATTGCCAAGTGCATAGGCCAGTGCCGCGGCACCCGCAGCAGGAGCTTACACCTATCACGTCCCCATGGCCATTCTATAAGTGGGGGATCGACATTGCAGGACCATTTCCTGTAGCTGCGGGGGGAGTTAAATTCTTGATTGTTGCGATGGACTACTTCACATGATGGATAGAGGCCAAGGCAGTCAAGTCTATCACAGGCAAACAAGTTAAAAAGTTTGTTTGGGAGCATATTGTGTGCCGTTTTGGTCTACCAGGAGAAATCATCTCAGACAACGGCAAGCAGTTCACGGACAACCCATTCAAAGATTGGTGTGCATCATTGAACATCAAGCGGCGCTTCGCATCTGTTAAGCATCCGCAGACAAATGGCCTTGTCGAACGGGCAAATAGAAGCTTGGGGAATGGCATCAAGGCACGTTTGGATGAACGAAGTGGCAAGTGGGTTGATGAGTTATCACATGTGCTATGGGCGCATAGAACTATGATCAAAACAGCCAACGAAGATACTCCATTTGCATTGGCTTACGGCACTGAAGCTGTTATACCAGCAGAAATAGAAATGCCTACCATCCGCACGGCGGAAGTTAATGTCTTCACGAACGATGAGCAGCTGCGAATCAACCTGGATCTGTTGGAAGAAAAGAGGGAAATAGCAGCCATCAACGAGGCCAAGTCCAAGGCTAAGATGAAGGCTTATTATGACGTCAAGGTGAAGGGTGTTTCTTTTCGTCTGGGAGATTACGTCTATCGTGCTAACGAAGCAAGTCGAGCGGAGGATACAGGAAAGCTGGGCCCTAAGTGGGAAGGACCGTATGAAGTCACTGAATCCTTAGGGCGCGGCGTGTACAAGTTACGTGACATGGATGGCCGCGACCTAGAGCGCACATGGAACATCTCCAATCTCAAAAGGTGTTATCTTTAAAAAGCTACGGCTTCCGCATGGGTGCTTCGCTATATGTGGCCTTAATAAAGAACCATGCGGTTTTATCTGTTTTCTTTTTCTTATGTTTTGTTTAGTTTCCTTTCTTGTTTTTTAGGACTTGTCATTATTGTTCAAACAAAAATGTAAGCGTTCTAATAAAATGTCGTGGTGCCTAGCTAGCTCCACGGCTTGTTTCGTGCAAATCATTTTTTAGATTTTTTGTTAGTCGTATGAATTCTACTTGTATTATAATATGCCATGTTGCATTCATATGCATTCATTTAAACTGCTGTACATGTACTACACGCCTCCAGGCGGGGTAAGAGGATTAAGTGAACCTACTAATTCAACTTGCCGCGTAAGAGGGATGCAACCCCAGCCGCACGGATCATGTATCCTTACTAGACACCTTACTCACAAGACGTTGTGGTAAGTTTTGTATGCCGTACTCACACAGTACTCTGCATAGTAAAGACGCACGTCGCATGTCTGGTAAATTATAGGCTTGTATGTATTTTCCTTTCCTACATAAGACGTGCCAGGTCATGCGGTATTGGAATACGATGTTCAAAACAAAATGAAAATACACAAGTTTCAAATATAAAAATGGCCGTGGTCATCACGGACTTCTAAATAAAAGACAGTCATTTCACATATGTCTTAGCCGTGTACAAACACGGACGAATAAAATTACAATGTTTACAAATGATAAGTTACAAGAGGGGTAGGAATTCCCCTAGGTCCTTCTTCCCATCCTCAATTAGAGCATGGAGGACCTCCCCACGGGCATCCTTCCCATCCCGGGCTTTGGCCGCAATAACATCCAGTGCTTCTACAAGCAGTTTCTCGCCTTTCATTGTTTTGGACGCGGAATCATAAGTGGCCAAGGACAATGGAATGGGATCAGCGCTCAGCCGGGACATTATTGCCTCGTTTGGAGCATCCTTCAGTGTCTCAAGCTCGTCCAGGAGAGGGTGTTGGACTTCCGCTAAGGCATTCATGGACGCGGTCATGTTATCCGCGGCGGAGGGGTTGTGATAGGGATGCTGTGTGATGTCTTCATTTTTTCCTATCAGTTCCGCAGCTTTGACCAGGCCCTCATGTCTAGCACGGTCGATGCCATCAGATACGACCCTAGCAAACGCCTGCAATAGGTGTGGAGCTTCCAGTGCCTTGCTCACGGCAAATAGCAGTCCTTGCCCAATAATCCACCTGCGTCCGGCTGTAGCGGATAGCAGGGGAGGACATATTCTCTCAGCACAACTTACAGCCATCTTGCTTAGCTCCTCATCAGCTGAGACAGCCTGCTCTTCAAGGTTGGTCTGGGTCCGTGTCAGCTCATCCTTCAGCGCATCACGCTCCTGGGCGATGTTGAAGGATTGCACGGTCACGGCCTTGGTAGCAGCTTCGGCCGCAGACACCTGCATATGAAACTTGGAGTTATTACAAGGATATATATTTTTCTTGGGTTAAATGCATACCCAAAATTTGAGTGTATGTACAAAATTTCGAAAGTTTACCTTCTCGTTTGATGCGGCTACAAGGGCTTCAAGCTCAGCAATGCGCTTCTCTCGGGTGTCGGCGTGATGAGCCTGCTCTTTCACCGTCGCCTCGGCTGTCAACAGCGCCGCCTGCAATGATGCGATGGTCTTCTCGTTCTTCACGACCATCGCCTCACGACGGGCTATCTTCTTATCTGCCCGATTCACATTTGTGAGGGCCTTGATTAGACGGCGTCTCAACGCGGCTCCCACCGTCACCTGGTGTGTGGATGATACGTCAAACTGCTCAAGGAGGGCCTCTTGATCCAACTCATCTAGATCTTGTGCGAGGACGGGCGGGGTGATGTGTTCAATGAATTCTGAACACTCGGATTCTGCCTCCAGCCTTGTCAAACTTGACAGGTTCCATGCTAGGCGCAGGCTCTCTTCTGGCCCCTCTGGGTGCGGCTCCTTGGCATGTGTAGCAGCGGGGGATGGGGGCTTGTTGGTTGGTGCGGGGGATGGATCCCTCCTCACTTCTTCCTCTTGCGCTACAGCCGCCGGATTAGCCCTGTTATTTGACATAACAATATTAGTCTACGCATCATATAAAGACATGAAACATACTAAAAAGGGTACTTACGAGGTGTCCATGGCAGGGTCTGGGCCGGGGGGAGCTACGGCGCTCACGGGGGTGACTCGCAATACTGGCCCTCCCATGTTCGGGGAGGGGTCGGCCTGAGCAGTCGCGGTACCACTCCCCTCTTGGTACTGCAGATGATCCTTTCTCAGCTTCTTTTGAGGAGAATTCGCGGCTCCGGCCTCGTCCCCTATCTTCTTTGCCACCCTTCTGGTGGTCTTTCGCTTCCTAGAGGTGAGCGGTGCGGACCCGGACGCCTGAGTAGTGTCTTCGTTGGGGTCATTCTCTTCTTCCTGGTTGGTGGCGCCCCCCCTCTAGCAATGGTTATTCGCCATCTTCATTGAGGAAATCCAATGGGGATTTCTCGATGGCGGGCTCTTCTTCATCTGATCTAGGCTCGGATGTTTCTTCGAGCGGCATAGTGCGGTCAGCTAACGCTTCCAGTAAGGGGAGCTCATTCGGCTTCAAAGGCCGGAATCCTTCCGCTACCTTCATTGGGTCGCCCTGGCGGATTAGTCCGTGAAGGTTCATCTATGCGGACATTTTGCAAGTATATGGGTTAGTATACGTTTTACAAATATGCATGGCAATTCAAATCTACAACATATAAATTAGACCTACCCTCTCCCTGTTCCGTCAGGAAGCACGGGTATAAGTCATCCCTCCCAAAGTAGCGGCGGCTTATCCCTACTAAGCACAGAAAGTGTTCCGGCAACCCTCTATGGAATTCTGTGCGGTGGGTATCTAGTATTTTTAGGTCCCTGCTGCTATAATCTTTGGCTTTGGGCGGATAGTCTTTAGGGGCTTTGGTTTTGAGTACGAAGGGAGTAGGGAACACCTTCTCATCTACAAAGAAGTAATGGTCGTACCAGTTCTTAAGGGAGTCTAGAGGCTTCCTATACGTCATAGGGGCATTCCCGGGTCGTTTTTTAAACGACAGCCACCCATTCACTAGCTGAGGAAAATAAAAAGCCCTAAAAAGGTTCACGGTTGGGGTTACTCCGCAGGTATGGCATGTAATTTAAACTGGTTGATTTTACACGCCCCTATGCAGTGAAGCTGGGTTATGTGGAAGTCATAATATAATAGAAGGTCTACCAAGAACTTGGATAAGGGGATACGGTAGTTGGCCGAGTCAAACAAGCGTGTGTAAATGCCTAATTTCCCCGCCGGTGCGTCCGTAATCGCTTCACCATCACATGGATAGGTGGGGTGTACGCTTTCGGGTACATAATACTTCGACAGGAAGTCGAGGTATTTTTCCGCAGACATCACGTTAAGGACATCCGTGATAAGGGGGTTGTCCTTTACCATATTTTATAAAAAGGTTTTTAGGGGCGTGATGATCTAACCTGCGGCGAAGGAAGTCCGTGGAAAAGAAGGCAAAGTTTTGGAGATAAAAGCTTGAGAATAACAATGGCGGAAGAAGGGGTGAGTTGTGTGTGTAACACACACGCATACCAACTCTTATATAGGGTTGCCTCGGTTTCCGAGGTACCATGGATATTCGACACGTGTAAGCCACCTCGCCTATCCAACGGATAGGATTTCTGACATTTCTGCAAAATCAGAGGGGGACCCACGGGTCACTTTTTGGCAGTTTTACGTGGCTCAAGGGAGGGCATTAATGGTGCACTTTTGCAGGCATGCGACTGGAAAGTTGACTATCATTAATGTTTTTATTCTTGTGTCGGGTTATGCGGCTCTTACGTAAGACCGTATTTAATGTTGCATTTAAATTGTCTCGGCCGTTATGTGCGACTGAGGTACTATTCAAAATATATTCCTACGACGGGTCGCCACGTGCGGCCAGAACAAAATTTTCAATGTTTCTCATTACCTAGGTCTTCCTTGGTACGTCCGGGGAGCACCTTGATAGTCTAGAGGTTACGCCTACGGCTGTAACAACTAGACTAGGGGGGACATGATGACGTATAGTCCCCAGCCGGGTCAGGAACTCGGCTCACGGGTACTACCCGTATCCGGCCCATCACGAATGGGTAGGAATAATGTCATTCAAGCTTATGGGCTTGAATGAACAGTAACCGCACACATGTGTGCGCCCCACGGCCCGACGCGGCCGACATAGGGTTAGAAAGAATCATATTCTGTCTAGGAATAGGTTTACCCCAAAAGAGGAGGATATCCACTACCATAATTAGAAGATAACAATCATTCTAATTATGATAGTTATCCTTTCCTTGGGGCCAAAGTATCAGTGGTAGCCCACTAGGGTTCCACTGCCTATAAAAGGAACCCCCAAGGGTTCCACAAAGGTATTACGTCTTATACTCTCAACTCACATAAACCCTAAACCGATTACTTACTCTCACGCCGGAGTCTAATCGTGGGAAACATTCCCACGGTAAGCCTAACGCGTGCTGTTTAGTGTGCAGGATCCCAACCAAACGATTCACTTGGTGCAGGAGCCGGAGCCCAGCCAACCCGAATTAAGCCTAATTAGGGTCTAGCAAGGATCACCCAACTTTTGCATCAACAAAACCAAGCCAAAGAAGACTACTAATCTAGATCTAATGTTAAGCTAGCTTTGTTATAGTTAGTTGAATTAATTTTCTAGTTGTCATTTCCTTCATGTATGTTTCATGTTGTTGATCTATGGATTTAGCTTTGTGTGTTTCTATCCTTTTGTGCACACTAATCAACTTTAATTTGAAATTAAAATTGAACCTAAATCTATCACAACCTCTAAAAACTTGACTAAAATTGGTTCAAAATGATGTCTAAATTATTTTGTCACCCTTTGTCAAGACATTCTTTGTGAATGTGTTGCTTTATGCAACCCTAGCATAATTTGGTGCTAATAGAGGTAAAATTCCAAGATTTGCAACTTTTTGAAAAAGTCTTAGTTTTTCTCAAAAACCTGTAAAACTTGGTTTCAAGTCCACTGGACGCGGATCCTTAAAGCCCCGCGGTTCCCTAGCGATATGGAACCGCCGGTCCCTTTAAGGTACCGCGGGCAGAAATCAGTTTTTGACGAATTTTTGGTCAAAACTTTTAAAACCCTATACCCTGTCAAGATTCCTTGTTTACTCAAATTGACTAAACATTCCTTGACACTTCACATTTTGTATTCAAATTCTTACCTTGATTACATTTTACTTATACCCCAACCTTGAGATTTCATTCCCACACCTTCCCAACCTTGAGAATTCACTCTCACACAACCTTGAGATTTCATTCTCACACCTTCCCAACATTGAGAATTCATTCTCACATAACCTTGAAATTTCATTCTCACACTCTCACAATGCCTAACTCCTACATTCCTAACCTTGACATTTCTTTGTCACAACCCCACTCACCCAAAGCTTCCTCATCCAAGCTTTCAAAGAAACCGAAAATCTCGGTTTGACCTATTTGGGTTAAGAAGAATGAACCATCTTCGTCCAAACCACCCAAAAACCCTACCTTCTCTCCAATCAAGTATTGGAATGAGACTTATACCATAAACCCCATCACCGGATCTAAAGAAAATGTTCCCCCACCACCACAATCCTTCAACACCCCTCAACTCAATGACCTTTCAACCTTCCCAAACCTCGCAAGGCATTGTGAAAACATTCCCAAACCCATTACCCCACCATCACCAAACCCTAAGTTTGATGCCATACCCCATCAAACGATTTTGTGTTGCATCATGGATCCTCGTGTGCTTGTTGTCGATTTCAACAAATTGAACTTGCTCATGTGTATGAGAAGTTAAATTTTCTTGAATTCCTCCTCACTCGACCTCCTATTCAAGTTTTCGTTCCGGTGGACAAAACTTCGAATGATGCATCGTCATCTTTTTAGTCTTTTATTTTTTTAGCAATCTTGGAAAATATCACTATTAGACTAGCTTATGCTTAGTGGATTATTTTCCATATTTATTGCTTTTAGATAATCATATTGTGTGTATGACTATCTTCTTTGTTGTGTCTTTTTCTTTTATGTAACCTTTGTGTTGTTTGTGTGTTATTTCATTAGTTCTATTTTGAGTTGATCATGGTTAATTTTTACAATTGCATATGGGTGATTCCATCAATTCTAAACTTTAACCCATTGACAAGCTTATCATCTTCATCGGATTGAAGCATGATTTTGTCAATTACCTCTTTGGACATACTTAGCAAAATACTTGCTTCTAATTTGAGATTTATTCTCTCTCTCCCTCTCAAGTTACTTAGTAGGTAGTGATCATATATACATTGGTGTTTCTTTCCTTTCTACTAACCTTTGTGTAGCATGTCACCTTAGCTCACAAACTTGGTGCCCCAAGCAAGGGGGAGCAACCACCAAGGGGGAGCTACTAGCAAAGTTCGATGTTCTTCAAAGACTTGTGCTAACCTTTTTGCTACGACAAAGGGGGAGAAATGATAGTGATAAACTAGTTAATAATTCCATATTTTGTGTTTCTACGTAAATGAGTTTATCGTTTGTCGTAATCAAAAAGGGGGAGATTGTTAATGCAAGTGATGCCTAAAAACATTATTAGTGTTAACTAATCTTTCTTAGTTTTGATCACAACAAACCATACAACACATTTAGTGTAAAACACAAAATGAATTATTTAACTAACACTATCATCAAGGTAATAATCATATCACTAACCTTTCTTAATCATACTTAGTGATCATCAAAATGATTATCCTTAAACTCACTTTTGTTAATATGACAAAAGACTTTTTAATAAACTTTCTTTTTTAGAAAATGTTTTATTAAAATGGAAAATGAAAATTTGAAAATAGCATATTCCAAATGCTGTTAGAATATCCTTTGAAGGTTTCAAATACCTCAGATATTCCCACCCTATTAAAAGACAAAAAATGGAGCGTAGTCTAGTGGCGGTACCTTAAGTACCTACGCGGTTCCTTAGCGATATGGAACCGCGGGGTGAGATAAGGTACCGCGCACAACTAGCTGTTATAGATCCGTTATACTTTGTCTCCTTTAAATAGTGGGTCAAATCTCATTTTCCAGCAAGCCTCTTGGACGTTTTTCTCAGCCCTCTTTCTATTTTCTATAGCATAATCATTAGTAAATGATCACTTAAATTGTTAAGGATGTTTACATATGATTATCCTCTTGATCCCCTCCTTTACCTTGTCCAATGAGAAGATCACTCACTCACTAGTGTTGTGATAAAGATGAATCTATGAGCTAGTCATATTCATCATGATACCCTTTTTGTTTTAGGTCAATCCAATGTATTTATGAATACTTGGACTAGTTGTGTTCATCCAAGTTATTTGTGGATACTTGGATTTGTTGTGTACATCCATTGCATATGTGTTTGCTTGGATTTGTGTTGTGTAAATCCAAGATACATGTGTGTACTTGGATAAGTCTAGTTGAGTTGTAATAGATTTGATTAGGAGTTCTTACTAAACTATAAAGTGATGTGGTTGTGTCTTGTGAGTTCTCACTAAACTATAAAGTGACTAGTAGTTGTGTTGTGTGAAGTTCTCACTTAGCTTCAAAGTGAAGAGTCGTGAAGATTGGTTCTAGCTTTCGATTAGAACTCGACATCTAGCCTTGTGTCGTAAAATGGTGAAGTAGGCAACGTCGTGAAGATTGGTTCTACCTTAAGATTAGAACCCGACATCTAGCCTTGTGTCGTTAAATTGTGAAGTAGGCAACGTTGTGTAGATTGGTCCTAGCTAAAGATTAGGTCTCGACATTTAGCTTAGTGTCGGAAAATTATGTAAGCAACGATGTAAGGTTTTCTCCGCCGAGAAGGGAGCTTGTGGATATAGTGGAAATCTCGAGTAGGTGTACTCAAGGAGTGGAGTAGAAACGAGGATAGAGCCTCGTTGTCGAACCACTATAAATCTTGGTGTCTTCCCACTAGGTTGTCTCCTTCCTTACTCTTTACTTATTTCATTATCATTACACTTACCTATTATCTTTGCTAGTGCATTTGAATTGAACCTAATCATTATGCAACTTAGCCTCAAGTAAAAGATAGTTTTGATACAAACCAAATTGAAAGTAATTTTAATTTGGTCACCAATCAAAGAGAAACTATTCAACCCCCCCCCCTTCTAGTTTCTACAACCCCCATACTAGAGACGAAGTCAAATGCTTACACTCGAGCATGGAAAGGGTAAAACTAATAACCTAAAAGTCGTTTATGAATTATGCTAATAAGATAAATGTTAGAACGTAAAAGGATATCATCGGATATCGGAATCTCCAAAGGCAACGATCGAAGCTCGAGTGATCCGTAAAACGAACACGAGAGGCTTCAATGATGACGATGAACCTAATAAATCACAATCACAAACAACCACGGAACAAAGGTTGGAAGAGCACAAGTCCCCTCGTTACACTATTAAAAAACGATAATATTTACAAGGATAAGCATGAGAATCCCCCACGAGGCACCTTGTTTTTTATAACCGATTCAAAAGCTCGACTCGAATCTCCATAAATGTGATCATTTAGGGATAATCTTGGTTTGGTCATTTTTGGTGGGGCTTACATGATAAACAATTCCCAAAAGTACGTGGAGTACTTTAAAATCTCGATATACGTATACCGGGGTCAAAGATAGCGTCCTCTTTTTCGGATGAAAGACGAAACAACGCCACTCCAACATGAAACCCAATGGGGTAGAAGAAAAGAGATGAGAAGTACAAAGGTGGGGCAATGGGTGGGGCAACATAATGAGCTACTCGAGGTAGACTCACACCAAGCAAACGAATAAGATTTTCATTTATTGCATCAGTGGAAGACCGAGATTTCCCTTTAGAAGCAATTCCAGGATCGTAAATCTCGTCCTCGGTGGAGAAATGTGAGGGAACATAAGGGGCTTCCCCCACACTAGATCCACACCAACCGTCGTCAAAAGGAGTAGACGAGGTGGTAGCAATCATAATACGCGGTGATGACGGAGTTAAACTTGTAATAAATTCATTTAAATCAATTTTAAAATCCTTTCCTTTTTCATCGTTTAAAAACTCTTTATGAAAACCCGATTTGATAATGTCGAAAATATTTGGCGTGTCAAATTCAAAATTAGTCGCGCTAAAAATCCTCACATTTAAGTCATTGGTGGGAGGGGGTGGCGGATTATATAAGTTCTCAAAACGTTTATCAATAAAGAACACCGCCCCCTCGGGGTCAACATATTCGTCATCCTCATGAACGTCGATCTCATCAATTTATTCATCAAAGATAGGCTTGTCAAACCAAGTTTTGTCATTCCCCTCCTTGAGTATCTTAGAAACTCTCTCGAAAAGATCACGATCAAACACGAAACCATCATCCATTTGTGGGGATTGTTGATAAGTTAAATCCTCACGAATGTGGTAAACGTAATTCTCATTTGAGGAGTGTTGATTAGGTAACTCCTCGAGAATTAGATTTTTGTTGGTCACATGAGTTGGTTCGTCATTGAAAATAAGACGTTCCAACTCATTAGTTCATCCTCTATTTTGGAAAGATCGACCTCACTTGTAGGTGGAAGTGGAGGCAAAAGAGCTAGCTCTCGTTCAATAATTTCCTCAATCTCGGGATCAAACTCGTAATCATCGTACTTCACATGTTTCTTTTTAGGAGAATCAAAAATTGCATGTGGATTTTGAAGTACGTGATCAATCTCGGCAAAATTGCCATCGTCATCGTCAAAGAAAGAGTCGATGTGAGCACTCACAACCATGGTCTTACAAGTCGAATGACTATGCTTAGGTGACTTTTCTAAAACGAGAGGATCGATGTCGATAAAACCTTTCGCCTCAACGGGTATTGGGCTAGGAAAAGGAGTCACTTCGATGGAGTTAGAAGTTGAAGCCTCAAAGACGTGGTCCTTCGAAGGTAGTGAAGACGAGTCCATTTTGGTCATTGACGTGATGGCACTAACGTTGCCCTTCGGAATTGGTGTTTCACTTGTTTCATCGAATACATCCCAAAGTGATTTTTCATTCATAAATTTACACATACCCTTTTGAATTACGTACACGTATTCTTTATCATTAAAATCATCATCTTTAAAACCGTTCTTCTTAATTTTTTCAAAACATTCATTAAGCCTCATTCTTTCCGCTAAAGTGAACATTTTGAAATCATTAGGTTTAGAAACATTAGGTTTCAAAACCTCGGTTTTTTCATTGTCATTAAACACTTGGGATTTACTCGTGAAAAAGTCCATTTTATCCTCCCCATATCTCATAGTAAGTCTCCCCTCGTGAACGTCGATTACGGTTCGAGTCGTCGATAAAAATGGTCGACCTAAAATAATGGGACATTTAGGGTCACACTCGTAATCGGATATAACGAAATCCGCGGGAAAAACAAACTTTCCAACTTTGACATAGACATCCTCGGCTATTCCAATTGGTATTAGTGGTGTACAATTTGCAAGCTCGATTGTCATGTTCGTGGGGGTAAGATTAGGCAATCTCATCCATTTCCATAGAGAATGAGGCATGAGATTGATGCTAGCACCTAAATCGGCAAGGGATAAACATCCCTTAATCTCGAGAAAATCACAAGGTAATAGAAATTGGCCCGGATCCTCTTCCTTTCTCGGCATATGCCTTTTGGGTTTTTTAAGAAGGATCGAAGCACAAGTTTCTTCAAGGGTTACTTTGGTTAGGTCGATAAAACTCTCTTTTTGAACCGTGGATGGAATTTGAGGTAAACGAGGGTGTGCACTCTTTTCCTTGGTCGCCACGTTCACCCCATCGACTTTAGACCAATAAGACGTCTTAGAAGTCGAGGGTTAAGAAGAAGGAACAACTCGAAATCCATCAAGGGTAGGGGTAATCACAGGACCTTTCTCACGAGACGAGGCGGATTTACATTGTTCCTTTGGATTAGCAACGGTGTCACTAGGTAACGAACTCGATGACGCACCCGAGGACTTGTTCATAATGGCCGAAAACATCTTTTTTATGTCAATTTGTCCTTGCTCAATCTTCGTGTTTTGAAGTTTCAATGTATTAGAAAAGTCATTTTTCAAAGTACCAATTTCTCCCTCTAATCGTCTCATATTAGCCTCATTCGTTTTCATGTAGTTTTGAAAATCGTTTGACGAACTATTTTGATTTGAATTAAAGTTCCCTTGGTTTTGATTACTTCTTTGAAAATTGTTTTGATTTCCACTTGAAAAATTGTTTCCTTGATTGTTGTTGTTTGAAAAATTCGAGTTTTGATTGTTGTCTCGATTTTGCCAATTCAAATTACGACCTTGATTATAACCTTGGTTTTGAAAATTCCCTTGTTGATTTTTTCCTTGAAAATTGTTACGATTTTGATTCGAAAAATTGTTGCCTTGGTTATAATTGCCTTGTTGTGATGGACCCGCGTTATTTTGATTTTGATTAGAAAAATTGTTATTTAACGCGTTTACACTCGACGTTTGGCCATCCGTAGCCGCACACTCGTAATAATTATGAGGTCCACCACAAAACGTACATGATGTCTCAACCGCTTTCACCATGGCGGGAGCGTCTTTCTTTTGCATTTCGATGAGAAAAGACGTAAACACATTTGTTAGCTTGTCGACTTTCGCATCAACCGTCTCAATTTCGCGATTAGAATTACTAACATTGGCGACATTGGCAACACTCGGTGCGTTGCGGAGTTGGTAAACCTTGGATCGATTCTCGATAATCATTAATGCATCTTTCAGAGTCTTACACAAAAAGTTGCCACCGGCGGCAGAATTCAACGAATCTTGTTCTTGAAAATTAAGACTGTTGTAAAACGTATCGATTTGGTGCAACTCGGAAAATCCATGGTGAGGACATTGCCTAAGAAATTCCTTAAAATGATCCCACGCATCTCTAAAAGATTCATTCGGTTTTTGCTCAAATTTCGTAATTTCATTTTTGAAAAACGTCGTCTTAGACGGTGGGAAAAAATAATTAACGAACTTGGAGACGAGATCCTTCCACGTAGTTATCGAATTAGGTGGTTCTTTCTCGTACCAATCCTTGGCGGCACCATCGAGCGAGTACGGAAAAAGCATAAGCTTGATGACATCGGTGTCGACATTCTTAAACTTGCTCGTGGCCAAAAGACGATCAAAATTCCGAATATGGTCGTGAGGATTATCGGCTTCACGACCTCGAAACTTCTTAGCTTGAATCAACGAAATCATTCCGCTCTTAATATCAAAATTCTCTGCTTCGATAGCGGGAATTACGATCGCGTCTCCATAACCCTCGGTGGGCGCTTGTAGCAATTCCATCATCGAACGATTGTCGGCCATCTCCTCTATGGTCTCTTCAACAACGATTTTAGGAACGTCGGTTTCTAAATCTCGTCTACGTCGTCGATTCCTTCGATTACGATTGCGTCGATTCGAAGCGTCGCTAGAATTAGAATAATCCTTCGATCGAGTGCGCATACACTAAGCGTAGAATGGGGGGTAGCAAAGAATATTCTTTTTGCGGTTTTTCGAGTTTTCAATTGTTTTGGTTTTTGATTGTTTTTTTAATTTTTTTGGATTTTTTCTATGTATTACGTATGTATATATGTAAATCTTGCTTATGTTTTTAGAGAGAGAAAGAGATAGAGAGATGGTGGATTATACACACTTCTAGAGAGAGAAACTTAAGAGAACTATGTGTAAAATGATAACCACACACCCTCTCCATCTAAGGAGAGGGTTTATACACCCAAGCCCATGAGATGGGCTTGGGTTTACATTAGGCCGCCGGCCCATACAATCCATGGGCTCGGTTTTGGGCTTTGTTTAATAAATGTAAATAACTAAACTACGAGCTATGACATGGACTATTGTTGGAGTGACCGATCCTTTCTAATACGTAAAACGTATTTCCAACAATCTCCCCCTAAGGGAGGTCACTCCAATCAAGGGTATTACCCAAGTTACAATAATAAGATAAACCTAGCATACCATGCTTGTCTTGAGCTCGTAATCTTCGTCTTTCTTTTTCTTTTTCTTTTCTGGAGAACATGCTGATGTGATCTTTGATATCAATCATGAGAATTAATCTCTTGCCTTGATCTTGTGCATCCATCACTTGTGATCTTCGCCTCTTCGTGACACCATGTCCCATATACCTATACCTTCGTAATTCTTGAAAGCTTCAGAGTTTGATACAGCGGAAGACTTAACTTTTAGGCTTTCTTGAATTAAATGAGATATTAAGTGCATAAAGTATAAGCATGCGGAGACGTCTTGGATTCCGCAACGCCACCGTCTTCAAATGCCGCAACATAAGTAGACACGAACGAAATGGCTTTGAACATTTCATTCTGAATCGGTAGCATTTTACCTCTGGTCGGTGAAGACCGTTGGACGATATTAGATATCGTACCCGTGACGGATCGTTTCAATTAAGTAACTTCCTGACAGGATTTCGCGGGTAAACCCGTTCTCTTTATTCGACCGTCCAAAGCTGACTGCGAACATAAAGAGTGAATCATTTGGATAATAATATCCGCATGATTTGAAGCCGTCAATTCATGTTCCTGGAACAAGTGAAATTCAATTAAGAACCGCACCATCGTTGCTTTCCAGTTGTCACGAGCTTGATTCGTATAGAATCTTGCAAGTTACCTACCAAGTGCTGTTTGATGTTAACACTAGAAGGATTTCCACTCATCACTGTGAACACTAAGGTATCACTCTGAGTGTTCTGGCAAGATCACTAAGATATTGCGTAGAGGCCTGGAACGTGTTTAAGTTCAGCTAAGAATTAAACCACTGTTGCTTTCCAGTTATCACAAGCTTGATTCGTAAAGAATCGCACAAGTCACCTACCATGAGCTTTTTGATATTCGCTTAAGAAGGATTTCCATCTTCATTGTAAATACTTTCGTATTACTCGGATGTTCAGGCAAGATCATGAAGATTTTACGTAGGACTCTTAAAATCTTTCTTACTTTTCACAGTGTGTGAAGAAGCAAGGAAATATGAAAGTGTGTCCTAATGAGATATTTGATGATCTCAAATGGCTCTAGACTCGATCATGCATTTTGGATTTTAGTGATCGGAGGCTGGAGAGGAGTGCCACCATTTCAGTACCAATTTATTCGGAGTGAATAAATCAACAGATAACGTGTTGTCTCCGTGTGATTAAAACAAATATCTTTTGAGAGATATCTGAGTTAGCTGGGATGGGTTGTGCATTGCATCACTTGGTCCATGATGTCTGTCTTCAATATCAAGAATCATTAAAATGATCTCAATAGCATATGTATTGACCCGGTTTCTGCCTAAAGTTGTAAGGAGGGCTTCTTTCTTTACACCCTTTATCTTTACAATTCTTTTTCATTCTTCAACCCCTTTAATGCTTACCAATACGTCATAACTAGCACCTTGTTGTGATTGTTCCAGTGCTAACTTAAGTACTTGGTCGGCATTAAGCTACGTTCACAATCTTTCTCCATCTTTCCTAAGGACTACTATTTCTAGCTATGGAATGTCCTTGGGAAGATTCCTTTGGTTCTGGAAGAATCATAGGACTTAACCTATCCTACCATCCTTATGTCACCACAATCTTCATCGTCGTGAAATAAATGGGTTTTGGGTAAGTATAAATCACCGTGAAATCCATTTTTGATATGCAAATCCATTTTGCTCCCCCTTAACATATGCCACGATATTCGAAAACATTTCGCACATGTCGGGATGAGCCAGCACATTAAGTCAAACCATTTGTGATAATATCCCATATTAAATCACATTTTCTCCCCCATATTAAAAATATTAACCCAATCGATGTTTTTAATATCAATTGATTTAATGAAGTTTTAACAAAGGTTTTGGGAAGAAAAATGCAAGTCCATTTTATCTTCATGATATCAAACGTATGAGATATGATACCGATTTGTAACATGATCACATATTCACCATATTAGAAAAGAATTGACAAGGTTGGACATGATAGATGAGAACATCGTATGATAAGATCAAATGGTTCTTGTCAGCATATGTTGGTCGCCTCGTCACGTCTGAAGTCATCTCTTGACACCACGTGTACGATTGGTATTGTTGTCTTGACACCAGTTAGTGAGCTTGGCACATTCGGCATCGAAGATTCTGAATGCTTGACAATTGCTCCCCCTCAATTGTTGACCCGTGTTCTATTGAAAGAGCTGTAGTCGTCGGTTGAGTAGTCACATCGTCGAGTATGTAGATACCAATTGTAGATTGCGATGGTTGTAGAGATGATAGCTTCATAAAAACAAGACTTCTCTTGTTTTAACAAATAAATGCACTGATAACGTACATTTATTTGTGTTAGATCAAGTTATAAAGTAAACTTGATCCCTTACAAGGTTTAAAGTAAACCTTGCCCGAGAAAATTAATTCCCGTTGTGAGCCAAAGCTTTCATAAGAAATACTTGACTTTAATGTGAAAACCGGGTTGCAGTCAGAAATAACTACAAGCCATTTTGGCATGTTTTATGAAATATTTACAACTTTTGTACGAACTCTATTTATGGCACCGTGTCGATATTAATCAACATTTCTAAGGCCGTAAATATTATAGTACCAAAAGACATGCCTTTTAAAAAATAAAGTAAAAATATTTTTGGATTTTTCTATATTTTTCAATTTTTATGGTTTTTATATGGTTTTATATTTTTGTATTTTGCTTTTGTGGATAAAGATATAAACAATATATACAAATGATCACCAAGGATACGGAGAATAGTTTTACCACCACTATTCTTTCGCTTCATCTGCTAGTTCCTTTAGAGTCTCAGACGAGAAAGTTCTCATTCCTAGCTTGTCGACCAAAAATTCAATTCGAGCGCGATCTAAAGCCTTCGTGAAAATATCCGCCAATTGATACTCAGATCGGACAAAGTAAAGCTCGATTACTCCATTTTCCACTTGCTCCTTGATGAAGTGGTAGCGAATGTCAATATGCTTCGACCGGGAGAATTGAACATTGTTGCAGCATAAGGCAATTGCACTTTTGTTGTCACAGTACATCGGAATTTTGTTGAAACCTAGACCATAGTCGGTTAATTGCGATCTCATCCAAAGAATTTGAGCACAGCAACCGGACATAGCTATGTATTCTGCTTCCGTACTTGAAATTGCAGCGCTTTTCTGCCTTTTCGATGCCCAACTGATTAGTCGATCTCCTAGTAGTTGCAAAGTTCCACTCGTGCTATGCCTTGTATCTTGACAACCCACGTGATCCGCATCTGCATATACCATTAGTGCAATAGAAGAGTCCTTCGAATACCAAAGTCCCCGATTAATGGTTCCTTTAAGATATCGAAAGATCCTTTTAACAGTAGCTAAGTGTAACTCAGTAGGCCTAGTTTGATACCTGGCACACATACATATAGCAAACTGAAGATCAAGTCGACTGGCTGTGATATACAGAAGAGTACCGATCATTCCACGGTAAAGTGTCGGATCAACGGAAACTCCATGTGGATCTGCATCAAGCTTAGATTTTTCCACCATTGGAGTATCCACAGGGTCGCAAGATTCCATCTTATATTTCTTTAGCGATTCAAGGGCATACTTGGATTGATTGATAAAGATGCCTCTGGGACTCTGAGATATCTGAAGACATAAGAAGAATGATACCTTGCCCATCATTGACATCTTAAACTTGGAAGACATGAGTGTCCCAAACTCGTCGGATAAGGTTTGGGTCGAGGCTGCAAATATAATATCATCAACATATATTTGTACCATAATCATATCTTTACCTCGTTTTTGGATGAACAACGTGGGATCCACCTTGCCTTTAGCGAAGCCCTGCGTAATGAGGAATTGTGACAATAGATCGTACCATGCGCGTGGAGCTTGCTTCAACCCATAGAGAGCCTTCTTAAGCTTGTACACATGATTAGGATAATTAGGATTCACAAAACCATCCGGCTGTTAAACATAGACCTCTTCCCTGATTTCACCATTAAGAAATGTCGTCTTCACATCCATCTGATAGACAATCATATTCATATGGGCTGCATAAGCGAGGAATAGTCTAATAGCTTCCAAACGGGCAACAGGTGCAAAGGATTCCATAAAGTCGATGCCTAATAATTGCTTGTATCCACGAGCTACTAGACGAGCTTTGTTCTTCAATATTCCGCCTAACTCATCGAGTTTCACCTTGTAAACCCATTTCAAAGTGAGTAACTGCACTTGATCTGGGTATGGGACAAGTTCCCATACTTCAAGACGTATAAATTCATTAAGTTCTTCTTGCATAGCTTCTATCCAACAGGATTGAGTAAAAGCTTCTTGCCATGTTTTAGGTTCAACTTCAGTGAGAAAAGCATCAAAGTGACAAAACATTGCACTTTCTTGTAACTGACTTCGTGTGGATACCGGACGATTAGGGTCACTAATAATAGAATCTATAGGATGATCCTTTGTCCACTTGCTGTCATGTTCACGAATCCGTGGATTGGAGTAAACTGTAGAAGGAGCTTTCTCTGAGGTGGACGACCCGGCTTGATTAGGGTCGGGAATAGGTACACCAAAGAATGGAAGTTTACGCATTTGAGCGAATTCCAAATCGTGATCATCATCATCCTCTTCATCATCAATAGGCATGACATGGGTAGTTGAAACAGGTGTTGGTTGAGAATTACTTGTTGTAGGTATATCTTGACCAATTATAGGTGCAGATGTGTCTGATTGTGCAACGGTTGCTGGAGCGACAACTTCGGTTACCGGAGCTATTACCTCAGGTTCTGGAGCAACAATACTTGGAGGAGTAAAGAATTCATCAAAGAACGGTTGAAACAACGTATCCCATTCATTCCTAGAAGGTGGTGTAAATGATGATGAAGTAGGGTTGTTTGGGACAAGACCAGAGCTAATGTTACTGGGTCCCATTTCATGAAGTGCGGGTTCAGAGCTGCTTTGCTCAGAAGCCATAGTTGTCAGCTCATCAAAATCAACATTCATAGTTTCAAGGATCTTGCGAGAGTTACGGTTGTAGATTCTGTATGCCTTCTTTGCGGGTGCGTAACCAATGAAAATACCAATATCAGCCTTTGGTTGAAGTTTTCCCAAATTGTCACCATCATTATTTGGATAGCAAAGAGAACCAAATACATGAAGATATGATAAATCTGGTACTTTTCCATGGAGAAGCTCATAAGGTGTTTTACCTGGCGTTTACGAATTAGTGACCGGTTTTGGGTGTACACTACTGTAGATACTGCTTCTGCCCATAAAAACAATGGAGCCTTTGCGTAAATTAACATCGTTCGAGCATCTTCCATAAGTGTGCGATTTCGCCTTTCAACGACACCGTTTTGTTGTGGAGTGCGTGCAAATGATGTTTCATGAGATATGCCAACTTATTCATAATAATCACGCAAAATTTGATTCACAAATTCGGTTCCATTATCTGTACGAATGCGTGGGACAGTAGTGTTGAGACGCACTTGAATCATCTTGAGAAATCCGATGATGAATTTAGGTACCTCATTTTTGGCTTTAAGAAATTTCACCCATGTAAACCGAGAGTAATCATCGACAATGACGAGGATGTACTTTTTGCCACTAAGACTTTCAACACGCATTGGCCCACAAAGATCCATATGCAATAGATAAAGTTTCTCTTGGTTGGTTTCTTCCGTCTTGGTTTTGTAAGATTTCTTAGTGCTTTTCCCCATTGTACACGCGGAACACAAATGATCCTCGTGAAATGATAGTTTAGGAAGACCACGAACAAGTTCGTTTTTCGCCAAGTGATTAATAGCGTCAAAGTTTTGATGAGATAACCGTCGATGCCATAACCATGACTTAGTCTTCGATGCTTTGGAGAGAAGACATACGGGAGAAGCGGCCATCATGTCTTGTAGAGACAAAGTATACAAATTATTCCCTCGAGTACCTTTCAATAAATCAACCCCTTCCAAATTACGAATGAAGCAGGTATGCTCTCGAAAAGCAACTTCTAGGTTTGCATCACAAAATTGTCCCACAGAAAATAAGTTTTGACCGAGACCTTCCACATAATACACTCTTGAAATAATAACATTCCCAATATGATATTCACCATAACCCATTATCTTTGCAATATGATCATTTCCAAATCGAACCGTACCAAGAAACTTGTTGACGAAATTTCTGAGCTGAGAGCGATCTCCGGTCATATGCTTGGAGCAACCAGAGTCCAAATACCAGAGAACAATTTGGACCACCTGTTTTCAATAACAACAGTAGACAATGCATTGGAAACTATTGGTTCCGGAGTGTTAGCAGATACAGATATAAGATTATCAGAATTGCTAACATGTTTGTGACCCTTAGATTTCCTGCGTTTTCTAATGTGAGTTTTAGCACTAACAGGTTTTTACAGTTCCAACTTTCTTAGGTTTTGGATTATCCGCGGGCACTACAGTGGGAGTAGACCTAGTTAAAGGGCACTTTGTTCCTACAGTAGTGTTGGTGTTCCTAGTTAAAGGACACGCTTGTGTTTTGGTAGCCTTGGTACTCCTAGTTAAAGGGCACGCTTTCTTCGCTTTAGTGGGAGTGATCCTAGTTAAAGGGCACGCATTTCCAACTATAGTGAAAGTTCTACCAGTGGGACGCCACATCCAACCAACTTGGGTTAACACTTTCCCAGTCGGTTTCCATTCTAATCCATTTTTCCGGGCATACATCTCATTCAGATGGTTAATAAGGCAAGAATCATGACGACTAGAAAACATACATTCATTGCAATTCCAACATTTCAAATTAGAATTCACACTAGGCTTAGAACGATGCACAACCGCAGAGTCGTTAGGTTTAACAACATGATTCTTTTAATTCAAAACAGAAATAACATTCCTAGGATGGGCTTCTACTTTCTTCTTCACTTGACTACTAGATGAGGGCAAGATCCTATCATTCTTCTTGTTTCTCTTAAGCTTATATCTTTGAGCCTTAGTAGTGGTGCTTACTCCTGTAGAAGGCAACACGGGAATATTAGAAGCTGGTTTTGATTCCGCCTTATCTTTAGTGACCAAAGTTTGAGATGGTTTAGTCCTAGGGCCCTTGTTAAGTGGTGTGACGGCTATAAGGGTTCTTTTGATTGCGCTAGAGGATGATGCTAAGACAGTGGTTGCGTTATCCACGACATTCTTACCTTTTAGAGTACGAAGTGTTTACTTTAACTCAGCCAAGACCATATTTTTATCACAAATTTGTTCCCTCAAATCAGATATTTCCACCGACTTTCGATTCAATTGTTCAATCAACGATTGATTCTGTGCAGTGGTGTTAGCACATGCGGGCTTTACTGAATCGAAGAGTCGTGTATTTTTCTGTTTTAAGTTATCAACTTTGGACAAAATCTTGGAAACTCGATTATCTAGATCAAGTTTTAAGTTCTCAGCGGCCTCAAGTACGTTCACACAGTAAAGCTCCTTAGATTTCTCTATGTCTATCGGCAAAGATTTAGCAACTTTGTCACTTGGCTGGCGCTGTTTGGATTGTAAATTCAATCGAAAATTCTTTTCAAAATTTGCATCATCGATATTAACACCTTCGAATGACGTTTCAAAGATTTCTTGAATAAATTGTTGCTTGCATTCAAGCGAAATACAATGTGTTTGAATCTCATCAAAACGTTTTGAAAGCGAAGAATATGAGTCTTGAAGCTTTAAAAATTCAGCGTCAAATTTGTGACAATTACTATCTACCACGTTATCCACAGATTCAACATTATGCACAATAGAATCATTATCAACACTTTTATTCACACAGACAAAAACTATATCATGAGACATCACTTGCTTCAGAAGCTGATCATTTTGGCGTGAAACCCGTTCTATTTCAAGTAAACTGTGTTCAAAAGCATCTTCCATTTCATTGAAAACACGTCTAACTTCTTCTATTTCCAAAAACAAATCTTGATCAAGATTACTAAGACAAGCCTTAACATTGTCTACAAACGGAACAATTTCATTTCGGAACGCAGCTCTAGTGTGCTCAAAGTTCCATTCACCTTCCGTTATGGCCGAATCCGTCGTACGTTCCAAAATGACCTTGTCAAAATCGGCTAAGTGTTGGTGAACCGCATTTAAGTTAATGGACGCCTTGCTTACCGGTGGAATTAACTTTGTTAAATCCGTTTTGACAAGTGTAGGAGACGTACTAGGAAGGTTTTCATTTGACAAACTTTGGGGCACAAGAACTGTCAATTCTGCTAATTTCTTATGTAAGCGAATGCGTGTCTTTTTCAAAAACTGATCTTTGTTATGTTGATCATAATCAATTGTATGGAATTTTGAAAGCATTTTAGAATGAGTTTCATCCGCAAGTGATTGTGTCTCCTCAGTACTACGAACAAAAGGTGCTTCTTTCGATTTGCCAATTATGGTCATATCATAAAGACCGGGTATATATTCCTGAGCTTGTTTTGCATAACCAGGATTAGGTGGTAAATCTTGAAGACGTTTAAGTTCGAGTTCTTTAAATGATTTAGTTAAAAGATGAACCTTTTCTGTGGAAGCGTATTGTTTTAAAAGCTGTTGTTCCTTGAATTTAAGAAGTTTGGTAGCATTAATTTCTGATTCAACCTTTTTAGACTCGAGAGTTTCGAAATCCATTTTCAGTTTCTGAAAATCATTGACAACCGACTCCTTTTCTTTTAATTCATTAGAAAGATTAGCTTTTAATGATTCTATTTCTTTCAAGTGTTCAATCTTTTCAAAACGAAATTGGTCAAATTCAGAACATGTTATTTTCTCTGCTTGAGGGACCATTTCAAAAGTTTTGACCTTTTCTTTATGCAACGCAAGCTCAGCAGTTAGGGTGGAGTTGGTATCTACGGATTGTCTGAGGGCCATATGCATTTGATCAATAATATGTTTAGGCACCATGACCAAATCATGTTGAGCATAAGATTCCATACCCGTCGTAGCATTTGGTTGAGGTTCACTCAAATGTGTAGGATTGGGTACCACATCATTTGAGTTACTAGTTCCCGAATGCTGTTCAAGGTTGTCATTTTCATGCCTAACTTGATGTTGGTTATCAGCATTACCAAGATTGGTTGTGGTGGGTACCTCACTGTCGACATCAGAACCATAATGAGAGAGATTAGCAACGAGAGCAGCTTGGGCAGAGTGAATGTCATCACAATCCGAATCATATGCGTCAAGATCATCTGCTTGATAAGCTGCATTAGAAGTAGAAACGACTGCAATGCCTTTAGTATCTGCTGCCCCTGGGTCTGCAAGAAATGCTAACTCCTCTGAATCCAAAATCTTCCCCTTAGACTGAGCATCAACCAAATACATCTTCCCACGAAACCATGCATCATCCCTTCTCCTTTTTGGCTGAGTGCATTCCCTAGCCATATGACCTTGTCCTCGGCAATTGTAGCAAGTCACAACCTTTTTAGGACCAATGGGACTTCCATTTCCACTAGCTTGAGAATTCATAGCTTGATTGTTCCCAGTCCTTGTAGGAGGTCCATATGAACTTTGCCTTCCCTGAATAGGTTGCACTGTTACTTGACCAGCTTGAACAGTAGCTTGTTGTCGAGGATTTGATGAGGTGCGGAGCTGACTGTTTGTTGGTGGAAATCCTCTAGTTGCAACAAGTTTTGACAAATAGGCTGTGAGATGGTTTAGAACATCAGCTGGCGTATCATTTGGAGTAAAGACCGGTGCTTGGATTGGTGGAAGTTCATTAGAGTAGAAAGCTTGTGCTGGTTGTGCTTCTATTGGAAAATATCCTTGCTGAGGAGTATAGCCCGTTGGAGAAGTGTTGGCTTGTGATGGTGATGTCTGATATTGTGGTTGCTGTAGAAAAGATTGTTGATGAACACTTTGTTGATATTCTTGCTGTGGCATCATTGGTGGTTGATAAGATGGTTGCTGATAGATGTGTGGTGGTGTTTGCTGCAAGTATGATGGTTGTTGATAAGTATAAGCCATGTTTTGTTGAGAAGCATACATTGCAAGTGGATCATGAACTTTAGGTGTAGACAACCGAGCCTCGATCACATGGCATTCGTGTTGTTGAAGAAAAGCTTGAAGTTGATCCACATTGGTGTTATGCAAGTCCTTAGCCAATTTAACATCCGTCACGTATTTTTTCCATTCTGGAGGAAGAGTGTTCAAATACTTGGTGTTCAATTGAAAGGTATGAATTGCCATTCCATAGATATTGAGCTCATTCAACAATAGGGTAAATCTCAGATAATAGTCATTGAGAGTCTCCCCTGGCACATAGGCAAACTTATCAAAAGTATCATAAAGCTTACACTCTCGTTCTTGTTTGGTTAACGAGGTGCCTTGCCTTAGAACACGAATTCTATCCCATAACTCTTTGGTAACTTTATGTTTGCTGACGAGTTTGTAGACATCTGGAGGAAGGGCTTAGAGAGTGATGTTTGTAGCATACTTATCACATTTATCTTGAATCTTCATATCTCCAGTCAACTCACCCGTTGTGCGAGGACGAGTAGTCGTACCTTCCGTCACTGTACCATAATCTAATGGTCAATTGAGCACTGATGCCCAAATTAGATGTCCATTCTCCTTGTTCAACATATAAAGTTCCATTCGGGAAGCCCATTCCTCATACATAGTCTTCACCAACATTGGTGGAAGATTATCCGTACCCGAGAGGATGGACTTATCCGTAAGAGATGTGTACTTCATTTCAATAAGTGAAGATTTACAAAGTTGATCGATCAATGAAAGAAAGTAAATGTGTTTGCTGTTGTGTGTAGAAACCGAGAAATAATGTTAAAATCCCTTAAATTATGTTCTCGATAAACCAAAAATTCCAAGATGAAATTGCACACGAAAATTTTAAAAACACGTTTTTGAAAAATCTTGGAATACTTGTTGCCCTATCGCAATGCCTAAAGGTAATGATGTCGCAATGTCCAATCGCAATGTCCAATCGCAATGTCCAATCGCAATGTCCAATCGCAATGTCCAATCGCAATGTCCAATCGCAATGTCCAATCGCAATGTCCAATCGCAATTTCCAATCGCAATACCCCTAGTCGCAATATCCCTGTCGCAATGCCCTGTCGCAATACCTGTCGCAATACCCCTGTCGCAATGTGGATCGCATTAATAGAAAACACACAAAGCGTAATCTCAATCGCAATGTGGATCGCAATGTATAAACCCTAGATATTGAGATGGAGAGTCTGTCGAAATGGTACAAACAGTGCACGATTTTTTCCACTTTTCTCGGACAAAACACACCAAATTCGTGATTTTAAGCCAAAAATTGATCCAAACACCCAAAAATTTTGTGTTTTTAACCAAAGTAACAATACCAAATTACTACCACAACTATGTAGATGATTTGTATCAAGATCAAACCATAAAAAACACAAAAAAAATTGGTACTTTTGAAATCGGATCAAAATAGCCGTGTAATCCAAGAGCACAAACATAAAAACTAAGCAATCATCCCATGGCTCTTGATACCATTTGTAGAAATGTAAATCTTTCTTATGTTTTTAGAGAGAGAAAGAGATAGAGAGATGGTGGATTATACACACTTCTAGAGAGAGAAACTTAAGAGAACTATGTGTAAAATGATAACCACACACCCTCTCCATCTAAGGAGAGGGTTTATATACCCAAGCCCATGAGATGGGCTTGGGTTTACATTAGGCCGCCGGCCCATACAATCCATGGGCTCGGTTTTGGGCTTTGTTTAATAAATGTAAATAACTAAACTACGAGTTATGACATGGACTATTGTTGGAGTGACCGATCCTTTCTAATACGTAAAACGTATTTCCAACAACGTAGACTCAAATCTACATATCTCTCCTCGAATCGATTTCTCGATTAAAGGTGCCTCAAAGAATGAAAATGATCACGTGAAGTGAACGTCTTCGATGACTTTAGAACGTTGGTGGAACACCAAAACGTTCAAGAGGGTTTAATCTTGAAAACAAGCAAATATAGTATACGTAGATAATACTTACGCGGCAAACCCTCGATTAGCCCTCTTTCTCAAAACACGCACAAGAAAGCGGGGGAAACGAGGCGACACTAAGCACTTAAGAGCCTTTTTCCCTTAGGCCGTGAAATACAACCGCCTTATACCCACCTTATATTTTGTGTTAATTGAAATTAAGCCTCACGAAAGTATTTATCTATTTTGCCTTTAAACTTTTGCTTTAGATTCGAATACAATGATCGAGTGATGAAATCCCGAATCAAGGTTGCGTTTTCACGCTTTTAGAGTACTTGTATCTTTATTGTTCTACGTAAGTACAATACAGTATTATATTCACAAGAAAAAACGAAAACGATAATGAGATATCTACAATATAGTAAAATGATTTTTGTGTGTTTAATTTAGGAAAATTAAACACGATTTATTTGGATACTATAATATATTAAAGAAAAATAACAAAAATGAGTATGTACGTTATATACGCTTTCCAAAAATTGAAAAGCAAAAACGCACTACTCACACAAACACGATAATAATAATGGCAACTCAAAAACACCTCCCCGCCAGCGGCGCCAAAAATTGGTAGTAGTAAAATCGTACACATTTTAGGAAAAACGCGTATGAGCGGCAAATATTAAGTCTTACGCTTTAGGAAAAACGTAAAACCGAATAAATGCGGGTTCGTTCTCGAAGGAGGTGTGTGAATTAAGTGTGCCAATATATAAAATCAAAGTTTGGATTAGTGTCGTTTTTGATTTGAGAGAGAAAAATTAAAGACGAGCTACGACTACGATTACACTACGACGTAATGACGTAAAACGCGAACGTAAGTACGTAAAACGTGACGAAATTAAAATTAAAGCTAAAAATAATTTAAAAATTAAAACTAAGTCTAAAATAATATAAATAAGAATAAAAATCCAATAAATAATTTTTAAAACGTTTTATTAATTAAATATTCAATTTTAAATGCTAATTAAAGCCCTAAAATTAAATATAATTAAGAAAAGGCCCAAAATATTATTTTATTGAACTAAAAACTCACTTATATTATTTAAAGACTAAAAAGTATTTTTCCTAAATTTAAAAGACTTTTTTTCTATTTTTAAAATGCTAAAAACTATTTTTAAACTAAAATAATGATTAAAAATATTAAAATAATGCTAAAATTAATTTGACTATTTGAAAATCTTAGATTATATTACTTAACAGTAGAAAATTGAAAAAAATTGAAAACAAAACTTTTTTACACTAAAAGACAAAACATATAATAATTTAAAACTAATTAAACTTAAATTAATTCTAAAAAAAATACTTAAAAAGGTGAACAGTAAAATATTTTTAAACTAAAAATCTTAAAATCTTTTTCTTAATCTAGGAAAATTTTTAAAACTGAAAAATATTAAGTTTTTGCACTAAAAGACAAAAAACAGTAATTATAAAATAATTAAAAATGCAATTAAATCTAGAAAATAGAAATTTAACAGTGACAGGAAAATAAACTTAATAGAAAAATCAGAAATAAAATAAGAAAAATAACAAAATTAAAATCAAAGAAAACTCCAATTACAGTTCACTAAAGACAAAAAATGAAGAAACTGAAAGTGACATGTGGACTGATTTTGTCCTTTACCTAAGCAGTGGTAAGTATTACACTAGCAGTGGGAACTTGGTACGCACTAATAGTTATAAAAAACGGGTCTGTGGACCTTTTTGGTTGTAGATTGCTTGTTACTGGATTTCTTTTGGCAACAAAGGCACCCCCACACTCATGGAAGTGTGGGGAGTCAGATTATAACAAAAAATCACCAAGTCCAAGCCAAAAACAACACACCACTACACAAATACAGTTACCGATATAGGGGTGTATGTCTGTGGGGAGTTTGTTGATCTATTTGGCAATTTGGTGAGTTTCGGCTCACCAAATCTTGCTCAATATATCACCAAACCACAATAAACCCACACACAATCCTAACTTAACATATTTTCTAATCAACTAACAAGATTTTAAGTAAAGATAGACTAAAACAAATCAGTTAAGGCCCTTGACTGTTTTTACCAAGAAACTAAGATGCAACTTACTTAAAAACCTACCAAACCTGAGAACCAACAGTGAAATTAACCTAATACTATAAAAATAAGTATGTTTGAGTAGTTTTTAACTGGTTTTAATTGCACCTTAACCAATCAAACCCCTAATCCCAAACATCCTTTAATTTTCTGAAAACTAAAATTTACAAATCAAATAAATCCAAAACCACTTAAACCTGATTAACCATCACTCTAATATGCATATAAAGCATGAACAAACATGTATGAACAGATTAAACCAACAAATACACAGGTTCATACAAACTCACAAATTTCACATAATAAACTCACAAAAACTAGCTAATGAGGTTCAAGCCAATGTACCTTCTAGTTGATGCCTTCCATAGGTTAGTAGGGGAGCTTATGAAAGCTAATGAGCAAGTAGAGACCCTTGTTGGTGGCATCCTCAATGGACCCAAAGGGGACAAATATCTTCAATAAAATGGAAGATAATGGAATGATAGAATGACTTGTTGTTCTTGAAACCCTGCACAAGCACCACAAGACCAAGAAAATAAACTGCTTGTAATAAAAAGACCATAAGCTAGCAGCTTATGGATTTTTACACAGTAAATTGGTGAGATAAAAAAATGGATAAAAGGTGATTTTTTTAAAATCCTTATGAAACAAACTGAAATGAGACAAAGACTAAACACAAAGCTGAATTCACCCCACAATCCACTTTCACTTCATGTGGGTGTGAAATCAGGCTGATAAAAACTTTTTCCTCAAGAATTACTTTAGAACACGTTTTCTGAAAATGCTTTTCAAAATAAAAACGTTGAAACTTTAAGCTAAATGTTGCAAGTTAGATGAAAATTACACTAAGAAAGCTGACAAATGGAACATAACTTCTGTAAATTTGGCTAAAAATACTTTAAATATTCATTGATAGAAAAATAATACAAAAGTTGGAACAAGGGTAAATCACAAACTGATGACTCCTTATATACTGCTAAAAGGATGATTCTAGAATACAAATAAATTGAAAAACCCTAATCTTGAAATCCCAATGTTGCCCTTGGACGAATTTTGCATTTTGGTCAAAAGTTGAACATGTGATTTGCTAGATGGTGTACAGGCTGTTGAAGACCAATCTTGAACATTCAAGATAGCTTTGGGACCAAGCTTGAATATGGGTTGTTGATCTTGTCTCCATATAGGGTTTTGTGTGAGAATGACTTTGGCAGGGGTGGTCGGGTGGGGACCTTGGGTGAGTGTGTAAGGGATTTTAGGATTGGGTTTGGTTAATAAGGAGGGTAAATAGTGATCTGCATGATTATGACCAAAACCCCTTTGATTTAATATCAATTGGGTGTTAGGGTTTATGGTTATGAGGAAGGTTAAACAGTGGGTTTAATCCACTTTGGGGTTTAATGAGTTTTTAAAAACATGTTTCCCACACTAATCACAAATATTAAACTGATTTTAAAAATCAGTTAATAAATAAAACCAAGTGGGAAATGACGTGTGATGATGGGGGCTTCTGATTGGATGAAAATGGTGAGTGGGCTACGTGTCAGCCCGTGAGTGGTGGGTTAAAGTTTGGATGTTTGACGCATTTGCCCCCTGAAGTCCTATATGCTTGTCACTTTGATTCAAACAGCTCTTAAACCAAATTTCCTTTGTAATGAAACCTTTTAGTTTCATACTTTGGCCACAAAAGTTATATCATAATTGTTCCAAGGGCATTTTATGCACATTTTGCATTCTTCAAGGGCTAAACATGTAATGTCTTGTCATTTTCGGGACCCAAATGTAATTTTGGAGTTTTACAAGGGTTAAAAATGACAAGTCTTCAAAAGTAGAGGGACCAATCTTGCCAATTCTTCAAACTTCAAGGACTTCAAAGGAAAATCATAATTAGGGTCCGGTTCTTTGTGCGGCTTCGTTTCCCGTGTTCGTTTTTGCTTCATTCTTGTGATCTTTTGTTGATTTTACGATATCCGTACCTAAAATACACAATGAACAAACACAAGCATATATTTGGGTATTTTGATGATATTTTAAGCATTTTAAGCCCGATTTGGACGATGAGGCTATGTATAATTGCAGTCTCATCACCCGCTAAACGCTCGAGCATTTGATCCATGAAAGGAAGAGAAAATGATCCTTACGAGTGGCATCATTGAGCTTGCGATAGTCTATGCAAACTCGCCAACCCGTGACAAGTCGAGTAGGAATCAACTCGTTGTTTTCATTGGGAACAACGGTTATTCCGCCTTTCTTAGGCACACAATGGACGAGACTAACCCATGGCGAATCCGAAATAGGGTAAATCATTCCAGCATCTAGAAGTTTGATAACTTCTTTCTTGATGACGTCATGAATTTTTGGATTAACCCTTCTTTGGCTTTGGATTACGGGTTTAAAGTCATCTTCCATGAGAATTTTATGAGTACAAAAGTTAGGATCAATTCGGCGAATGTCGGAAATTTTCCAAGCAATTGCTTTCTTATGATTTTTGCGCACATCAAGAAGTCGAGATTTTTCATCCTCTTTTAAATCCTTTGCAATGATCATGGGTAACTTCTTATTGTCTTCAAGGAAAACGTATTCGAGATGAGACGGTAAATCCTTAAGCTCTAAATCCGGAGGATTGTCGATGGAAGGTGTAGTTAAATTCGGATCATCGTTTATGATTTCCATAGGATAAGATGGATAAATATGGTCCTCATTGAGAAGTTTATCAATGCTACGAATGTCTTCTTCCCAATCGGTGGGAGAATCATCATATTTTAAGTCCACATCCCCTAAGCTTGCTTCAAATTCTTTGAAAAGGAAGTCACTTTCTCCAAACGGAGTCAGTGAGGGAGAAATAGAGGTAACGATATCAACAATGGGTAGAGAAGAAAAACTACTTTTACAAGCGTCTTTGAAATGTTCTTCACAAGCCTCATCAAGTACGTCAATGAAATTAACGCTCTCGTGTTCAGAAGGTTGCTTAGAAAGTTTCCCCATGTTGAAGACGATTTTTTCGTCACCAACTCTCATGATTAATTCGCCCGTGGCTACATCAATGAGAGTGCAACCGGTCCTCAATAATGGACGTCCAATGATTAATGGAACACGGGGATCCATCTCGTAGTCAACGACAACAAAATCCGCCGGAAAGGTGAATTTGTCGACACCGACGAAGACATCTTCGGCTATCCCCACCGGATAAGCAACCGTGCGGTTAACTAATTCCAGTGTCGTTCGTGTGGGGACTAGCTCGGGTAGAGATAATTGTTTCCAAACACTTAATGGCATTAAGTTAATACTAGCACCTAGATCGGCTAGGGCCATACAATTCTCTACCCCGGGGAAGTTGCAAGGAATGAGAAAGCGACCCGGATCACCAAGTTTGGTTGGTAATTTCCTTAAGAGAACCACGGAGTAATTCTTATTAAGTTGGGTTTGAGCAATATCAAGAAGATTTTCCTTGTCATTTATAAGATCTTTGAACATTTTATCATATTTAGGCATGTGAGCGAGAGCCTCAGCAAAGGAGATGTTGAAATTCAATTGTTTAAACATTTTTAGAAAGTTCGAAACTTGAATATCATCCTTGTTCTTCAACTTCTCTTTCCTCAACCTTGAGGGGTAAGGTATATCGGGTTGAGATGAAGGCTTTGGAATGGAATTCTCACTCACATCCTTAGGTGGTGGAGGGGTGGAAGTAGAAGGTGGAGGAATTGGTGAAGGGGGCTCGTTACCCTTTGTCACAATCACCGAAGTAGATTTAGGAATCTCGGGTTCCTTATAACCTTTTCCACTTCGGGTGGTGATTGCTTTCATCTCCCCTCGTGGATTAGCAACGGTGTTACTCGGAAGAGAACCCGAAGCAGAGGGTTGACTACTTGGGAAGAAACTAGCCATCATATCCCTTACGTCATTCATTTGACTGCTTAAAGAGTTTCGCATGTCATTCCTAAGCTCGGCTCGAAGATCATTCCCTTGTTTCGCCATGTCACCTTTCATGTTAATAATTTGACTCTGAAGATTCTTCACCAGCGCGTCATTAGTCCTCATGTACGTTTCAACCTCGTGATTAAATACCGTGGGTTGGTTGGGAGGAGGAGCTTGGTAAGCGGGTTGTTGATAAGTGGGTTGTTGGTAAACTTGATTATTTCCTTGAGAAGGATATGGGTTTCTTTGGGTTTGATATTGATTAGGAGCTCGAGATTGGTTTTGATTGTTACGATTGAAGTTGTTTTGGTTTTGAGGAGGAAAACCGGGTGGTGAAAGGAAGTTGTTTGATCGATAACTTAGCAAATTACGATCACCTTGAGGACGTGCTTGATAGCCTCTCGTGGAAACGTTACCGTTATCCGCAAACACGTTTTCCGGATTGTCATGAGTAGAAGGACAATCAGTGTATGAATGAGAACCCCCGCAAATCTCACAAGAAGATGTAACAACTTTAACTTGTTGAAATTGGTTCGTAGCCATGGTTAAGAAACTTTTGTTCATCTCGGCTATTTGGCGGGTAAGTTAGGTTATCTCGGGGTTTGATGAAGTAGAAGAAACATTGGCCCTTGGGTTATTTCTTGAAGATGCGGATGAATCCCAATTTTTGTGGTGAGTGGTCATGTTCTCTATAAGCTCTCTACACTCCTCGGGTCTTCTCTTCATGAATGTACCACCGGCGGCAGCATTAATCGTATCACGATCACGAAAAGTTAAACCATTGTAGAAAGTATCAATCAAAGTGACGGGAAGCATATTATGGTTCGGACAACAGTCGATCAAGACATTATATCGTTCCCAAGCATCGAAAAGCGACTCATCAGGTTCTTGAGTGAACCACTGATTTGATTACGAAGACTAGTGACCATGGATGGTGGAAAGTAGCGCGACAAAAAATTTTGAGTCATTTCGTCCCATGTATGAATTGAGTTTTTGGGAAGACGATCAAACCCTTTTTTAGCATGGTGGGATAAAGTGTGTGGAAAGAGGTGAAGGCGAAGAAAATCCATGGAAACACCGGGTAATTTCATGCTTTGAGTGATGGTAATGAATTTGTCGAGATGTTTGTTGGCATCATCATCCGGTAATCCGCGAAATGGACAAGCGTTTTGAACTTGTTGGATCATGTGATGCTTCAACGAAAATTCAGGAGCCGTGATTTGCATCGGCGCAATCGGTCCTCCTCGTCCGTTCATGGTTGGTTGACAAAGCTCCTCCATCGTTCGAAGGTGGGTTGTTATTATTATTATGCACACCGGCCATATCTAAGTCTCTAAGAGTCTCGGGCTCAGAATAAGACGAAGATCGAGTACGCATACACTAAAATGAAATACAATATTTTTGGTTTTTTTATCTTTTTTTTCTATTTTTTGGATTTTTGAAAATTTTATATTTTTTAGGATTTTTGAAATTTTTGTGCTTGAAAATAACGTTCCCAAAAGAACGGATCCCAAAATCCAATTTTTCTCACTAAAAACCGTTAATCTTTACGAAAAGAGCCGGTAGCGGTGCCATTTGATATGTTGGTTTTAGCAGTATGTTTAGCATATGTGTACTCAATCGTCTCGGTATCTGATCAAATTGATCACAGTTTATGGTGGAATTATTGGTGTTGGTCACTAAAAGGGGGAGCTTTTGATTAGCTATATCTATGATAATATAAACGACAAAGTTATTAAACATAAAAATAAAAGAGAGAAATCTAACCTTGATTGGGGAGAAAAGGAAATTTAAAAATTAACTTGAAACAAAAGGAAAACTCAACCCGTCGGGATACCCACTATCGGAATCCCATCAGAATAACCCTGTCGGAATAATAAAAATGTATAGGAATAATAATCAATGAAAATAATCGGAATCTTTGTTGGAATAATCCGTCAGAATACGATCGGAATGTCTGATTAGTCCTACAATCATAATAACAATCAGAAAATGGGTCGGAATACTAAACCCTTTTCCGATGGAAGTATCAGAAAAACTGTCGGAAAGGGAAAAACCCTTTTCCGATGCAAACATTCGGAATATCCCTCGGAAAGGGTAAACCCTTTTCCGATGGAATGTACACGTAATAAGAAAACGAACCTTTTTAATAAGCACAATCCGACACTTAACCAAATCAATAATGAAAGAACTAAATAAGCACGTATAAGAAACTTTCAAAACTCTAAATAATCAAACTTTTTAAAACAAACCTTAAAAAGACGAAACTTTTATGAAAACTTAAAAGAAAATAAGCTAAACATGAAATAAGCTAAAAAGCATCAAAAGCTAAAAGTTTAAATCGTATAAAGACTTGATATGAACAAAAAGATAAACTTTTTAATCACATAAACATCAAGATGAAATAAGAGCTATTATTTATTGCGAATCATAAGCAAATCAAAATAATAAAAGGTAGAATAAGATTAATAATGAAAAGCTTAAACTTGAACTTGTAGATTAATGATTCCAAAATACAAGCTTAAAATGAAAGCTTAAAACTTGAAAGAAAAGATGAAGAAATCTAGAGAGAGAAAGTAGAAACACCTACTTCTCTCTAAAGAAATGAAAAACTAGAAAATTAAAAAATGACAATTTAACTAACTCCCTTAAAATGAAGAGAATGAAGACTATTTATAGGAGAGGGGAGGTATGTTGCTTCCTTCTTTCTTTCTCTTTCTCGTCTTTTAATTTCTCGTCTTTCTCGACTTTGTCTCGGGATTAGTCGAATGATAATATGAACTCGTCCTCTAATTTCTTCATTTAGTTGACTTGGTTCTTCGACTTCGTCAAACTTCTGCCTTTAGACTTTTCTTCGATAAATCTTCAGAATAGGTCTTTGACTTTCGTTCTTCTTGCACTTTTGACCTTTTGACTTCGTCTTTTGTCTTTTTCTTCGATAAAAGCCCGTGATAGCCCATGTTTTCTTCCTTTTTCATATTTTTATCCTGAAACACAATAAAAACACAAACCACGCATAATTCCGACTTTTACGACATAAAATACACGTTTTGGTCTTGTTTTTATTATAATTAAGTGGTAAAAGGATAAGTGTTTTCACACTTATTAGTGACAATTGGGTTGCACAGCTAACATGGGACCGGTTTAAGGAGCTTTTCCTTAATCAGTAATTTCCACATGCTGAGCAAGAGAAGCTCAAGAGGGACTACCACAACATTCGACAGATTGCTGGTGAAAACAACAACGAATTCATGCAAAGGTTTCTCCGTTTGACATGATTTCTGGGTCCAGCCGAAGGAACTGCTGCGGAGCAGGCTAAGAAGTTTCGTTGGGCACTTCGCACTTCTCACTTCGGTTGCCAAAAACTTGGTATGTGTTACTTTCACTATAGTGGCACAGGTGGCCGATGCATCCCATAAGCTCGAGATGCTTCAGGAGCGAGAAGAGTTTGGTGATGAAAGAGCAGTGAAGAGGTATCTTCAATCACCAATTGTAAACAGTTCATTTCCATCAGTATTATTCATTTCATATAATCCTCTGTTCAACGTTATATTCCAGGAAGAAGACTGAAGACCGTAAGCCTGCGGCCGCTCAGCAGAAAGCATCCACGGGAAACCGTCAGACTAACGACCGTTCTGGTTCTGAGAGGCTTGGCGGTAACGATAGTTACCGTAACAACGCTAACAACTCGAAAAACAGCAGGTCCCTACATTAACCTTCTTTCATGTTCAACTATTTTATGTTATGGTATTCTGACACTCCAGCAATTGATAATTCAGGAACAATGGTAACGGCAGGGATCAGGACCGTAGGGATTCACAGCCTAACCGTTCTACCTCATCTGGTAAATTTTACATCTTCTATGTAACCATGTTTATGTTCCACGACCATGTCTCATGCATGTAATCCTTAAACAGGCTCTCAGCTAACTAGGACGCCTGCTGGAGGATTCACATATCTTGTCTGTCCTACCTGTTCATACAGACACTCTGGTATTTGTCGTCGAGGTACTGGTGGTTGTTTCAAGTGTGGCCAACAAGGCCATCAGCAGAAGGACTATCGCCAGGGTGAGATAGAAGACACCTCTAGAGACGCCAAGACCAAGCCACCTCCTACTTCTGGTCGCGTGTTCACTACTACTAGAGATCAGGCGAATAAGACTTCAGGTACCATCACCAGAAATATCTTTATGAATGGTTTGGCAGCATGTGTTCTATTTGATACTAGAACGACGCATTCAGTCGTGTCCACTACTTTTATTGTACTTGTTAGGATTTCCCTGATGCCATTAGATAATGCCATATGCATTTCCACGCCACTTAGGGACTCTGTACCAATCACTCAGGTGTACAGAGATCTTCCCCTAGAATTTGATGACAAGATCCGCAGAGCTGTCGCACTTCCTTTGGACATGTGCGATTTTGACTTGATTTTGGGCATAGACTGGTTATCCAAACACCAGGCCACGATTGATTGCCATACTTATCGGGTTATCTTATGTGATTTTAAATCTCCAGAGTACATACACCACGGTTTTCTGCCAGGGAGGTTAGTACAAATGATTTCATCCATGGAGGCGCGTGCATTGCTATCACACGGCTGTCAGGGCTTCATAGCCAATATTCATGACATTATAGCCGAGTCTCCATCGATCCAAGATCAGCCTATTGTGTTAGAGTTTCCTGACGTATTTCCAAATGAACTTCTGGGTATACCACCTGTTCGTGAAGTCGAGTTTGGAATCGAGCTCATACCAGGTGCAGAGCCGATATCCAAAGCTCCTTACCGTATGGATCCCATAGAGCTTCAGGAACTAAAAGAGCAGATGCAGGAACTTCTGGAACGAGGATTCATCCGTCCCAGTGCATCGCCATGGGGTTCACCGGTACTGTTCGTGAAGAAGAAAGACGGCAACATGCGTTTATGTATAGACTATCGTGAGCTGAACAAGATCACGATCAGGAATCGTTATCCTCTGCCACGTATTAATGACCTGTTCAATCAACTTCAGGGCGCCATGTATTTCTCCAAGATCGATATGAGGTCCGGCTACCATCAGTTACGGGTTAAAGAGCAGGACATCTCCAAGACTGCTTTCCGTACACGTTATGGGCACTACGAGTTCGTAGTCATGCCATCCAGACTCACTAATGCTCCAGCTGTCTTCATGGATCTGATGAACCGTGTCTTCCATGAGTTTCTGGACAAGTTCGTTATCGTGTTCATTGGTAACATCCTGAAATTCTCCAAATCCAAGGAGGAACATGAGGAACACCTTCGTACAGTCTTACAGATTCTTCGTTAGAAGCAGTTGTATGCCAAGTTCTCTAAGTGTGAGTTCTGGTTAACCAAGGTGTCCTTTCTGGGCCATATTATATCTGCAAAGGGGATCACCATAGATCCTACCAAGGTTGAAGCTATCACTAAATGGCCGAGACCTACATCTACAACATAAGTTAGAAGTTTTCTATGTTTAGCTGGCTACTACCGCAGGTTTGTAGAGAACTTTTCACGGTTAGCCTTACCTTTGACTAAGCTAATGAGGAAAGGAGAGAAATTCGTCTAGACGGAAGAGCGAGAGAAGAGCTTTGAAGATCTGAAGCAGAAGTTAGTGACTGCACCTATTCTTACTCTCCCATCTGGCTCAAGTGGATTTCAGATATATAGTGACGCTTCAGAAAAGGGTTTAGGCTGCATTCTCATGAAACATGGGAAGGTTATTGCATATGAATCACGATAGCTGAAACCTTATGAATAAAACTATTCTACTCACGATTTAGAGCTTGCAGTAGTTGTTTTCGTGTTGTAGATCTGGAGACATTATTTGTATGGTAAATCATGTGACATATTCACCGACCACAAGAGTCTCAAGTACATCTTCACCCAGAAGGAACTGAACATGAGACAGAGGAGATGGTTAGAGCTATTAAAGGACTACGACACCAATAAAAAGTACTATCCTGGTAAGGAGAATGTGGTGGCAGATGCTCTAAGCAGAAGGTCGGGTATGATTGCTGGCATTTGGATTGCAAAGGAGATCATTCGTGACCTAGAGATGACTGATATTGAGTTTTGTGTATGAGGACAACACGGTTACTGGGATAATCTTAGAGTGGAACCAGACTTACATTCTAGGATTAAGGAAGCTCAGAAGGATGATGGTGATATTTGGGCTATCATTTAGAACCTTGATCAGCAGACGTAGTTTCGTGTTGACGACGACGGTATCTTATGGCAGGGCGACTAGTGGTTCCTGATGACTCTACTCTCAAGGAAGCTGTGTTGACTGAGGCTCACAGTTCTCCATTTACCATACATCCTGGTTCTACCAAGATGTACCACGACATCAAGCAACACTTTTGGTGGAGTGGTATGAAGCAGGATGTTGCCACCTTCGTTTCTAAATGTATGATCTGCCAACAGGTGAAGATCGAACACCAGCGAGCTAGTGGTATACTACAACCTTTAGATATTCCAGCATGGAAGTGGGACAAAATCTCCATGGATTTTGTTACTGGTCTTCCGGTTACTCATAAGCAGAACGACGCTATCTGGGTCATTGTGGATAGGTTGACTAAATCTGCTCATTTTCTGCCGATTCGCAAGGAGCATCCGTTCAGCAGATTAGTAGACACATTCCAGAGGGAGATCATGAGACTACATGGTACTCCATCAGAAATCATCTCTGACAGAGATCCCCGTTTCATATCACGTTTCTGGCAGAGTCTGCAGAAAGCTTGGGGCACGAGACTTAAGCTCAGCACTGCCTTTCATCCTCAGACCGACGGACAGTCAGAACGTACCATTCAGACATTGGAGGGCATGCTGCGATCGTGTGCTCTAGAGTGGTCAGGAAGCTGGGATGACTATATATTCCTAGTAGAATTCGCAGACAACAACAGCTGGCACGCTAGCATCAATTGTGCTCCCTTTGAGATGTTGTATGGTAGAAAATGTCACGCCCCAATCTGTTGGGATCAGGTGGGCGAACAAATGCTTGAGGGTCCAGAGATGATTGAGGTGAGCAATGAGAAGGTAGTTGTCGCCAAGGCAAAGCTTCAGGAAGCTCGTGCTCGTCAGAAGAGCTATGCTGATAAACGTCGTAGAGATGTTTGTTTCAACATCATAGAACGCGTTGGTGAAGTGTCATACCATTTAGCGTTACCGCCTCAGCTATCACACGTTCACAACGTGTTCCATGTGTCCTTACTCAGAGGATACAACTATCATCCCGTTCATGTTGTCCAGTATCCACTTGATCAGATTCGAGAGGATCTTTCATATGTCGAAGAACCCGAGTTAGTTCTTGAGCGACAAGATCGTGTCATGCGGAGGAAGACGATCCCTTTTGTCAAAATCCTCTAGAGGGATCATCCTGAGCGGGAAGCCACTTGGGAGACGGAGGAGTCTATACGGACTTCTTACCCTCATTTCCAATTCTAATTCGGGTATGTTTTCTTTCAGTTTAGTTTCTCCAATTCGAGGACGAATTGTTCTTTTAGAGGGGAAGAGTTGTAAAACCCGCATTAAAAACCTATGAACAGTACATGTGAACAGTAACTTACAAAAACACGATAGAATTTAAACTTTCCATTTATAATATTAATACACGTGTCACGACATTAAATAACGAACAATCATGAATATTATAAATGTGACACGATCACGAAAACCAAAATCACAAATATTAAATCACGAGCATACACAACTAATTATTTAGAAACGGAAAAAGTTACGGGTTCCCTTGTTGGGCTCCCCTATTTCGCGGCTACAGCAAAGAAAGAAGGAAAGATGGGCTTTGGCCCATAACCCATTTTAAATAATAATATACAGGAAAAACATAAACATATTTTAGGTTTTCAGAAAAGTTTTTCCTGTCTCCTTTTTGTGTTATTGCCGTCGGCCATATACAAACACCAAGGACGATTTAGACGATTTTTGCTATTGGTTTTGTGTTCGTTATCATTCTCTATTTTAGGTTTTCAGGAAAGTTTTTCCTTTCTCCTTTTTGTGCTATTGTCGTCGGCCATATACAAACAACAAGGACGATTTAGACGATTTTTGCTATTGGTTTTGTGTTCGTGATCATTCTCTTTTTCTTTTCACACATTCGGTATAAATCAAACCTTTTTCTTTTTAATTAATTATTTTGATTTCATGTTATAATTTAATTAATCATCAAGAACAAGAATAAAATATGTAATAGATTAGTTAAATCATGGTTTAGGTTTGGTTTGTGTGGGTGTGGTTCGGCCGAGACACCGAGACCCCTATGGGGCTCGGCTTGCTTTTCTTCACCACCACCGAGACCCCAAAGGGGCTCGGCTTGGCTTGGTTTTGGCTCGGACGCAGCAAGGCAACCCCGACCTAGGGTCGAGGTGTGTTTGTTTTCGGTTTGTGTGCATCGAGGCACCACCGAGACCCCCAAAGGGGCTCGGTTGGTTTTTGTTGTTCGGACCCGAGACCAAGAAACTCCGACACTAGGTCGGGGTATGTTTTGCATGTTCGGTTGATTTGTTTAGTGTCAACCGAGACCCCTTCAAGGTCTCGGTGGGACTTTTGTATTGCTTATAAGGTTCGGCTTATTTTGAACACGGGCTCGGGATTCAGGTTTTTCATGAAACCTATTTTAATAAGTCATGTTATATTAAACTTTAGGTTAATTAATTTATTTAATTAATTCATGTATAACCTAAGGTATTTTACTTAGTCATTTAATTAAAAAAGTATTTTAATTAAAATCATATAACGTATAGTTTAATTAATTAACCAGTTATTTAATTAATAAGATATAACCAAGACTTGTATTGTACTAATTGAACTTTAATTATTATTTATAATCCAGCTTAGTTCTAGTTATGGAAACTTACTATTTTTCGAAACTTTCTATTTTTAGAAACTTACTATTTATGGAAACCTGCTATTTTTAGAAAGTTACTTAGTATTACAATACAAGTATTATAATACACTAATACATGAATAATACACAATAGAACATCAGTATAACTACAGTTAACACAGTGAACATTAAAACAAGACAGAATACGTATAACAAGCTAATAAACACATGTAATTCAGACAACTCATACACGTCCATATTTCTTATGTAGTGTTATCCGTCGAGGCGGATTAGTCTTCATCGTTTTCCTTAGCTTCTAGTGGACATAAGGTACGGATTTCCCGTCCTTCAGTAAGGACAATCTCTTCCTTCATTAGGATTTCCCGTATGTAGCCAACTGTTTTCCCCAGTAGTTACAGATTAAATGCTTATGTTTTATTAGTTACCTTAGTCATATACATGCATGGCCAGTTTCACCTAGTTATGGAGGTACCATAACCATAACACTGAGGCACTGGTGTTATGACTTCACCCGGTGGAGTGATAGCTTGTGGCGTCCCTTTCAGTTATTTGGCCATTATGTTTATTATATTATCATGTGGGGCGTATGGGTGCATCCTAGTTACATGTTTCAGTCAGGATTTCATGGTGAATGTGGTGTGTGCCTTGCATCCTTCACAAGGAGCTTATCCCTCCTACCCACTTACTAGTTAATTAGAGGCATCCCCTCTAATTTGCATGACGAGGTCAGCCCTCCAAGTATTCATGCACGTTGTTGACCTCATGACCTATATTGGCTATTATGGTACATTAACTAATACCGATTTTCATAAGTAACATAAGCTATGTTTTCAGAACTAAAACCTGTATACATGACAGAAAACTAGGTTTTCCAGGACTTATTTATTTTCGCTGTCATTCATGCTTTATACTCTTTATATGCTTCCATATTCTATGTTATTCCATGCTTTATTGTATATCCGTGCACTGAGCGTTATGCTCAGCCGTCTACTTTTCCATGTTCCCAAACGGTAGGTACCCAAGGACGCACGTAGGAACTCTAGAGTATGTGCATTTGGATTGGACATTGTTTATGTAAAACCCGCATGCTTTTACCATGAGCAATTTACTTATGATCGTACGTACAGGATTAAAACATTCCTTATATAACATGAAAACGTATCATGAATATTAATTTCTAGAATTACGTACGTGTTATTACACGATAATAATTACGTACGTATTAATACACGATAATTATTAACGATGACAAATAAATCACGAACACGTAATCACGAACATCTAACATGATTTTCGCATATATTAAATAGACGCGACGAGTAATTACGTATATTAATTACGTACGGTAATAATTACATATGTTATGATTATTATTAAGCTACGACATGAATCTACGTATAATAAGTAAAATCACAAGATAATAAATCACGTTATTTAAATCACGTGACTCGAATATCTAACACGATAAACAACTACGCACGTAATAATTACGTTTTATACATATAAGCGTAACCATAGGAAAATTCAAGACAGTTTAAAACACGACTGCGCGTATCGTTTGACAATGCGCGAATCACGTAAACATGTATAAGGGCCTTTAAGACAAAGAAGAAAAGAAGTGGGACTTGGGCTCAAGGCCCAAGTGTGTTTTGGTTCGGCTTAAAAACAAACAGACGGGGGGTTTTATTTTCTTTTAGACAAAAAATTTAATAAAAACCCTAAACCACAAATAAACAGCCGTATGTTTTTCTTCTTTTGTCTCCTTTGTTGCCGACGGGTAAACACCAAGAAACAAGGGGCAGTCGTGTTTTCAGATTCAAGAAAGCAAGATGGTTCATGTTTTGTGATGCTTAAAACCCTAAATGCATGTAAGAAACCCTAATCTCGTTTTTATTGTTCTTCCTTTTGTTAAATAGATCACGAATTAAACACATATAGGGGTCGGGTCTGATTGTGTTTTGGTTCGGCTTGCACCAAACCGAGAGTATATGACTCTCGGTGGTGGTTTTCTTTCGCACTGCTACAAACCAAACAGCTACGGTGGGATTTTTGCTCCATCAGCCGCAACCCTGCAGCCAGCAGGGGTGCGTTTGGCTTACCAGTGGGAACCCAGCGGGGTGTTGTTCAGACAGTGGAAACCGAGAGCTTATGCTCTCGGTGGGAGTTTTAAACGAGCAGGGGGAACCGGCTACTGTCGGTGGCAGTAACGCAACTGCCAGGGGTAACCGGCAGTTCAAAGGGGTGTTTGGCTATGGGTTTAATAAGCAGTTAAGGTACTGTTTGGCTATGGGTTTTAAGAAAAGTTAAGGAGGTTGTTTGGTTTGGCTTATATGTAAACACGACACGGGTTTCACGGGTTTTCACGGGTTTGGTTTACGACACGTTTTAATAAAATAATACATGGGTTCGGGTTATTATTTTTACAAGTTTAATTAGCTTTACATGTATATTAATTTACAAGGTAATTAAATTAATAAAACATGACTTATGATTACAAGATTAATTAAATTAATTTGACATGCTATATAATTAATTTAATTAAAACATGGACTTAGGTTTATTATTATTAATTAATAATACATGATTTTAACCTAAGTATTTTATTATTTAATTTAGACTATTGTAATTAATTAATTATTAAACATGACTTATAATTAATTAATTATCATGACTTAGGTTATATTAATATTGATATTAATACATGTTTTAACCTAAGTATTTTATACACTTAATTTAATTAAATTATGTTATATTTAATTAAATCTTATAACCTATAGTTTATTTAATTTACATGTTATAATTAATAAACTATACTATTAATCACATGACTTGGAATATTAATTAGTAAAACTTAAGCTTATCTTTTTAGCTTAATAATCCAGCTTATTTCTATTTATAGAAACTTTCTATTTTTAGAAACTTATTTAATTAAGGCAGCTAATTTATTTATGGAAACTTTCTATTTTTAGAAACTTATCTATTTTAAGCAGTAAATCTATTTTTGGAAACTTTCTATTATTGGAAACTTTCTATTTTTGGAAACTTTCTATTTTAGGAAACCTGGTATTTTTAGAAAGTTACTTATTATTACACAACAAGTATAATAATACAAGAAATACAAGTAATACTTAATCAGAATAGACAGAATACATGATAAACGCAGTATAAAACTTAAATCAGTGACACATGACATGAACATATAAAACAAGCTAAGACATGATATAAAATCAGTTACGTACTCAGTAATCAGAATACTTATACACGTATTTTATTTATGTAGCATTAGTGCTATCGAAGTAGGACTCTCTTCCGTTCGTGCTTCTTCGTTCACTGGACACAAGGTACAGATTCTCCGTCCTTTTAGTATGGACATTCTTCCTTATTAGGATTCCCCGTATGCAGCCAACTGTTTTCCCTAGTATATATTTTATATGTTTTTGAATTGCTTATGTTTAATTAGATACCTAAAGCCATATACATGCATGAACAGTTTCACCTAGTTATGGAGGTACCATAACCGTAACACTGGAGGCACTAGTGTTATGACTCCACCACGACGGAGTGATAGCTCATGGCGTCCCTTCAGCTTTTGGCCATATTATTATTATTATCAGGTGGGGCGTATGGTGCATCCTAGTTTACATCTTTTCAGCAGATTATTCAGGTGAATGTGGTGTGTGCCTTGCATCCTTCACAAGGAGCTGATCCCTCCTACCCAAACAGTATATTAATTTGAGGCATCCCCTCTAATTGCATGACGAGGTCACCCCTCCAAGTATTCATGCACGTTGATATTTCATGACCAATATTGGCTAATGGTAAACATGTTAAACAGATTTTATTAGATAAATATAAGGCTTTTCAAACTATAAAATCAGTTTTACTAAGCCACGTCAGGTTTTCCAGGACTTAATCTATTCCGCTGCTATATGTTGTATATGATTATGTTATTCATGTTATGCTTGTATATCCATGCACTGAGCGTTATGCTCAGCCGTTTTCCTTTCATGTTCCCAAAACGGCAGGTACACATGACTCGAGCATTTGGAGGACGTGCATAGGATGGAAGCTACCATAGACTTCTTCCTTTGCCTTCATATACCTATGCTTGTTTAGTCATTTCTCATTTATTTTACTTTATTATGTTTTGGGCTTAAGTATGGGAACCGATGTTTGATTCCGGTTTTCCCTATGGTCATGTATGTTTTACTACATATTACCTTGCATGCTTTGATGACACGCCATAATTACGCGTAACGGTCCACTTATCAAAGTGGGGTGTTACAATTATGGTATCAAAGCCTGGTTGCTTCGACCTGTAGGCTCTAAAACTTGACATGTGACTGGTGGGTAGTCACCAGGAGCTTCCTAAACCAACGTTTGTTATTCCACGTATTGATGTTTTCAGCACATTGTTGTTTTAACCATGATGTTTTCAGCACCTTGATGTTTTAGCCTTGATGTTTTCATCGATATTGTTTCACTAATATGGATGGACAACCATCATTCATATTTAGTTATGTGTCATTGTTTCATGCATGATGTTCCTCGTGAACTGTGATTAATGTGAACTGAACCCTAGTAGTTCATAATTGGTCACACAAATTTTTTTTCTGTTAAGTTTTTTTGGGTTTGCTATAATAGGATCCGGTGGTCTAGGTGGGTGGTGGAAAGTGGTGGATCCCATGGTAGAGAGAGAGATAGAGGGTTGTGTGTGAAAAGATAGAAAATGTATTAAAGTGAGATAAAAACACAAGCAACACCCCTCCTTGGAAGCCTTGTAGAGGTATATATAGTCACACACCACACTTAAACTATACAGCGTTTCCTAGTCTAGTCTATGCGTGTGTGACTATGATAACTAATGGGAGGTCTTAAATGTCGTCACATAAAGTGAATTTCCAACAATCTTCCCCCATGGGACGACGTGTAGAATTCCTTACAATATTCTTCCTAACAAGTTCATAATGATTAAGAACAAAAGCTTCCATGAAGCGTCCAATGCTGATGAAGTCTTCTGAGGCTTTTGACTTCAAGTCTTCACTTCAAAACGACTCATCTTTAAAGTAACTTGTAGAAGAAATACTGTAACGGAACGAGCTAAGTAATCCATGTACTTCTGGTTAAGGAGAAGCTTCTGAATTAACTTCCCCCTAATTCATGCCACATAAACTTGATGTATAAGCTTTTAAATCGCTTCCCCCTAAATCGACAATCCTCGTAAGCAACTTAAAAAGCAAACCCCATCATATAACATGATAATGTTGCTATGAGGGATTGAAAGTAAGGGGCACACCAAGTAGATCAACAACGTCTCTTCTCACTCTTGAATAATTCTTCTGAATTTTTCTTCCCCCTGAGAGTTCAAGTTATGCATACTAGAAAGAATCAAGACATTTCTTCCCCCACATAGTTGAAGAAAATAAATCAATCCCAAGTATGAAGCTCAAATACTGAAGTAGACACTTTATCCCATTTTTTTGTCACGTCTTGTTTTTTTCATCTGTCCCGTTTCACATCTGGTCTAGTTTTTGGTTTCCTGGTTTCATTAGTTTCACATCTGGTCCCATTTTTTGTTTCCTTTTCATTTTTTGTTTCCTTTTCATTACCACTGTGACAATAGTTTAGACAAATGAGACCAAAAAGATATTAGACCATCAAATCGAAAACAAAAACATGATCCAAGGATTGAACCGAGGCTCTGATGACAATTATGGGTTTGCTATAATAGGATTCGGTGGTCTAGGTGGGTGGTGGAAGGTGGTGATTGCCATGGTAGAGAGAGAGAGATAGAGGGTTGTGTGTGAAAAGATAGAAAATGTATTAAAGTGAGATAAAAACACAAGCAACAACCCTCCTTGGAAGCCTTGGAGGGGTATATATAGTCACACACCACACTTAAACTATACAGCGTTTCCTAGTCTAGTCTATGCGTGTGTGACTATGATAACTAATGGGAATTCTTAAATGTCATCACATAAAGTGAATTTCTAACAGTTTTGACAGCTGAGTTTCAGTTAATTATTTCATGCATCATTGTCGCAGGTTTATGACTAAGTAACGGTTGGTACAGGACCGGCCCTATTTAGTCGCATGTGATTTTACCGAAACTTTTAACTTTGGGACCGACCCATAGGCGTCCCCTCGCCATGTCTTTTGTTTTGGGACCGACCCATAGGCGTCCCCTCGCGCATATAAAAGTTTCTATAAACTACATCATGCATTCATGCACTGTTTTTCATGCATAAAATTTTTCTCAAGATTTATTGGCATAATTTTTTTTCATGTCCCCTCATAAGTTACTATGTTTTATTATGTCAAGTATGTTTTCATACTATCATGGTTAACTTTAGTTTCATGCTGATTATGTTATACACTCCTTCATGTTAGGTTGTTTCATGTTTCTTTATGATGACTTCGTCTTCACGTGATTATGTCTTACGTCTCTTTTGTTTTTTATGCTTTCATGCAAGACACTGTTGGAATTCATTTAAATCCTACTTTCATGATAGTCATGGTTGGTTTTCATTAATCATGCTTTCAGGAAAATCATCGTTGAAATTCGGTTAACCACACGTTAGCGTTTCTCTATGCAACCAGAATGAGGTATATACTGGCATTGCCAAGTTATCATGATGGTCTTTCTAACCGTTTTACCAATTATTTTCCTTTAAAATCATGTCATATGATCGACCCCAGACCGATCATTTCATGTGCATTCCATGTGTACTCCATGTACCGTATTCCATGTATATTACACGTACCTTAATCCATGTGTATTTCACTTACAATACTTCATGGGTATTCGCTAGTCGATTCTGGATTATCTCAAGCGTATTTTCACTTGCTGATATTCTACAAGATTGCTGATGCCGCTCAAAACTTGGAGATGTTACTAGAGGTTGATGTTGTTGATGTTTGGACACGCTACGAGATGCGGATACTGTTCACAACCTGAAGATCCTACTCGACGAAGACAAAGGCGTTAGAGCAAAGAAGTTGGACGAGAAGATGCTTCACCATCAGACGATTTCCATCAATCATTGTCCCTAATTCTTAGTTACATGACACACGTTATTCAGTAGTCGTTTCAGTCATATGAGTGCAAACCGGTACCAGCCGGCCACTCAGCTGAATAGTTACATGAATCACAGTCATGAGAATGACCGTCAAGGAACTGACAGACAAGACGATAATAACAACTACTATGACAACAACTATCCTAGCAATCGCAACCGAAGCTCCGGCCGCGGACGTGATCAGAAATACAAAGGATCAGTAGTCCAACCAATCCGCCAATTTTGGCATAATAACCTAATATTTGTAGTCTATTTGTTTTACATCTCGAGACACATGTCAAGACATCAGTCAAGACACATGTCTCACGTATACTTTCTGAAGACACATGTCAAGACACCAGTCGGGACACATGTCATGCTTACATTTCCCAATACACGAGTCAAGAAACATGACTCACGTCCAATTATGGAACATCTTAAGAAATTCAGGGTACCCTCCAAAGGGTATATCCATGTTGTTGTGCCATGTATTAATCAGGCCACAAGAATTTCAGTACCAGCACCGACGTATCAGTGAGATCTGTCATGTTTGCTCGTTGACACTTTCATTTCTTTCACTATATTTCATATATTCATGACCATGAAGGACGCCACTCGTATTCCCCATGTATACGAAGGTTTTCCTTCAGCCTAATGATGAGATCCAATCTGCTAACGCATTACCTCGGACAGATGCGAGTTGAATTTTATCCTAATTATGGACTATGAACAACACCATGCTACGATTCATGATTATGTACAGTAATGTTCAGGCTCCTGAATACATTCAGCATGGTTTTCCATCAAGAAAATCTGTACAAATTATCTATGTTTTGCAAGCACGTGTATGGTTAGACATGACTGCAAAAATTTTCTAGCTGTCGGTTAAGACACGACCACTGAAGTTTCTTTTACGCATAAACAGCCGATTATACCAAAATCTTCCCATGGATTCTAGCAGAACACTCAAGGAGGAGGACGGTAACATGAGATTATGTGTTGACCAACGTCGATGTAAACAAATCACCATTCATAACTGTTATTCTCCTCCACGTATTGACAACATGTCTAATCAACTTTAAGGTGTTAAACACTTTTCCAAGATAGGATTCATGATCATGCTACCAACAGTGACGAGTGAAAGAGCAGGACATGTCCATGACTGCTATTCGTTTACGACTCGGTCATGTTAGATTCATGATTTTGTATTAGTCTCATAATTGCTCCAGCAGCATTATGTTCTTCATAAATCGAGTTCCCATGAACTCATAAATAAACTCATCAGTGTTTCATCGAGGACAACCTGATTTCTCTATAAGGCTAGAGAAGAACATGAAGACTATATTGGCACTATGCTGCAAATTCTACGACAAAGGAAATTTCACTCTGAAAATTTACAATCTAAATTTTGGTTGATTACAGTGACAGGCTGAATCACGTGTATTCTCAAGGTTAATCTTACCATGACTCAGCTTATGCATAAAGGTGAGAACCCTACTCTACATTAGGTGTTCCAAGAAAATCCTACGCTAAGAAAGGTCTAATTTCAGAGACTCAGAGTTTCGCAAACTTCTATGTATCAAGTTTCTACGAAGCAAGATACAGTTACTTTCATATCTAAGTACCTGACATACCAATAGGTTAAGATAGAACACCAACAGACTAGGATGTTCTTCCATCATCTGAAATTGTGAATAGAAATGGGACAAGATCTCCATGGATTTTGGTTACCAGATTAACGCAAACTCAGAAGAAACAAGATGCTATCTTGGTTATCGCCAACAGTTTGATCAAGTCTGCAAAATCCTTACATCCGCAAGGATTTCAGAACCAACAGATTGATCGAACGTGTTTCAGCCAACGTTCATCCGATCACTTGGTAATCCCTCAACTATCGGGTCAGACAAAGGTTCACATTTGTGCTCCTTATTTACGTTCACGTCCCTGTTCTAATTTCACGACTTGCTTTCACACTCACGTTCAAAACACTATTCACGTTCATGATCGTATCTTGGCTTACGATGTTACGTCTATTTTTCGTTCTGGGAAGTTTTGCAAGAACTTGAGAGACCAGACTCAAGTTTAGTATAACTCTCTATCCTCAGATAGACGTGTCACGTCACATTCCACGTCTCTCTTTATAGCATTTGGCGTTACCGCCGCCGTATTGCATGTTCACGATATGTTTCACATGTCATATTCATTCAACGTTCCTCATATCATGTTCACGATATGTTACACGTATCATGGATCACGATATGTTTACTCATACCATACTCACCATATGTCCACGTATCACGTTCAAAATTTTTCACGTACCACATTCAAAAATTTTCACGTACTACGTTTCTATATGTCCCACGCATCGTTGCTAATTATCAGTTAAGTTAGATTGTTTTGCATTATAACGTTTCAGTTACCCTTGCACGTTAATTCTTATTCCCTCGATCAAATTCATGGGATCTATCTTACGTTGATAACCATGAAACTTTAAGTATGTTCAAGTCAAGGTCAGGAGGACCAAGATTTATCATTTGTGTCAAGATCTTGTGAAGGAAACGTTCCGAGAGGGAAGCCACTTGGGAACGGACGAGTCCATCTAGATTTTATCCTTTCATCCTTCCATAATCCAATAGGATTCTTTCAGTCACGTCATGTTCCTTGTCCTTTTTAGCCATGTCACGTTCCACGTTCCCTTCTACAATGTCACCTTCATATTCCGATATCTTGCATACCCTTCCAGTTTGAGTCAGGTATGTTACGCTTCCAGTTACGTTATCTATAATTCGGGGACGAATTATTCTTTTTAGAGGGGAAAGAGTTGTAAAACCCGCATGCTTTTACCATGAACAGTACACTTATGATCGTACGTACATGATTAAAACTTTCCTTATATAACATTAAAACGTATCACGAATATTAATTTCTAGAATTACTTACGTGTCATTACAGGATAATAATTACGAACGTATTAATACACGATAATTATTAACGATGAAGAATAAATCACGAACACGTAATCACGAACATCTAACATGATTTTCTCGTATATTAAATAGACGCGACGAGTAATTACGTATATTAATTACTTACGATAATACTTACGTATGTTATGATTATTATTAAGCTACGACATGAATCTACGTATAATAAGTAAAATCACAAGATAATAAATCACGTTATTTAAATCACGCGACTCGAATATCTAACACGATAAATAACTACGCATGTAATAATTACATTTAATACATATAAGGGTAACCATGGGAAAATTCATGACAGTTTAAAACACGACTGTGCGTATCGTTTGACAATGCGTGAATTACGTAAACATGTATAAGGGCCTTTAAGACAAAGAAGAAAAGAAGTGGGACTTGGGCTCAAGGCCCAAGTGTGTTTTGGTTCGGCTTAAAAACAAACAGACGGGGGGGAGGGGGGGGTTATTTTCTTTTAGACAACAAATTTAACAAAAACCCTAAACCACAAATAAACAGCCGTATGTTTTTCTTCTTTTGTCTCCTTTGCTGCAGACGGGTAAACACCAAGAAACAAGGGGCAGTCGTGTTTTCAGATTCAAGGAATCAAGATGGTTCATGTTTTGTGATGCTTAAACCCTAAATGCATGTAAGAAACCCTAATCTTGTTTTTATTTTTCTTCCTTTTGTTAAATAGATCATGAATTAAACACATATAGGGGTTGGGTCTGATTGTGTTTTGGTTCGGCTTGCACCAAACCGAGAGTATATGACTCTCGGTGGTGGTTTTCTTTCAAACTGCAACAAACCAAACAGCCACGGTGGACTTTTTGCTCCATCATCCGCAACCCTGCAGCCAGCAGGGATGCGTTTGGCTTACCAGTGGGAACCCAGCGGGGTGTTGTTCAAACAGTGGAAACCGAGAGCTTATGCTCTCGGTGGGAGTTTTAAACGAGCAGGGGGAACCGGCTACTGTCGGTGGCAGTAACGCAACTGCCAGCGGTAACCGACAGTTTAAGGGGGTGTTTGGCTATGGTTTTTATAAACAGTTAAGGGACTGTTTGGCTATGGGTTTTAAGAAAAGTTAAGGAGGCTGTTTGGTTCGGCTTATATGTAAACACGACACGGGTTTCACGGGTTTTCACGGGTTCGGTTTACGACACGTTTTAATAAAATAATACATTGGTTCGGGTTATTATTTTTACAAGCTTAATTAGCTTTACATGTATATTAATTTACAAGGTAATTAAATTAATAAAACATGACTTATGATTACAAGATTAATTAAATTAACTTGACATGCTATATAATTAATTTAATTAAAACATGGACTTAGGTTTATTATTATTAATTAATAATGCATGTTTTTAACCTAAGTATTTTATTATTTAATTTAGACTATAGTAATTAATTAATTATTAAACATGACTTATAATTAATTAATTATCATGACTTAGGTTATATTAATATTAATATTAATACATGTTTCAACCTAAGTATTTTATACACTTAATTTAATTAAATCATGTTATATTTAATTAAATCTTATAACCTATAGTTTATTCAATTTACATGTTATAATTAATAAACTATACTATTAATCACATGACTTAGAATATTAATCAGTAATACTTAAGCTTATCTTTTTAGCTTAATAATCCAGCTTATTTCTATTTATGGAAATTTTCTATTTTTAGAAACTTATTTAATTAAGGGAGCTAATCTATTTATGGAAACTTTCTATTTTTAGAAACTTATCTATTTTAAGTAGTAAATCTATTTTTGGAAACTTTCTATTTTTGGAAACTTTCTATTTTTGGAAACTTTCTATTTTAGGAAACCTGCTATTTTTAGAAAGTTACTTATTATTACACAACAAGTATAATAATACAAGAAATACAAGTAATACTTAATCAGAATAGACAGAATACATGATAAACGTAGTATAAAACTTAAATCAGTGAAACATGACATGAACATATAAAACAAGCTAAGACATGATATAAAATCAGTTACGTACTCAGTAATCAGAATACTTATACACGTATATTATTTATGTAGCATTACTGATATCGAAGTAGGACTCTCTTCCGTTCGTTCTTCTTCGTTCACTGGACATAAGGTACGGATTCTCCATCCTTTTAGTATGGACATTCTTCTTTATTAGGATTCCCCGTATGCAGCCAACTGTTTTCCCCAGTATATGTTTTATATGTTTCTGAATTGCTTATGTTTAATTAGAAACCTAAAGCCATATACATGCATGACCAGTTTCACCTAGTTATGAAGGTACCATAACCATAACACTAGAGGCACCAGTGTTATGACTCCACCACGACGGAGTGATAGCTCGTGGCGTCCCTTCCGCTTTTGGCCATATTATTATTATTATCATGTGGGGCGTTTGGGTGCATCCTAGTTTACATGTTTTCAGCAGATTATTCAGGTGAATGTGGTGTGTGCCTTGCATCCTTCACAAGGAGCTGATCCCTCCTACCCAAACAGTATATTAATTAGAGGCAGCCCCTCTAATTGCATGACGAGGTCACCCCTCCAAGTATTCATGTACGTTGATATTTCATGACCTATATTGGCTAATGGTAAACATGTTAAACATATTTTATTAGATAAACATAAGGCTTTTCAAACTATAAAATCAGTTTTACTAAGCCACGTCAGGTTTTCCAGGACTTAATCTATTCCGCTGCTATATGTTGTATATGATTATGTTATTCATGCTATGCTTGTATATCCGTGCACTGAGCGTTATGCTCAGCCGTTTTCCTTTCATGTTCCCAAAACGGCAGGTACTCAGGACTCGAGCATGTGGAGGACGTACATAGGATGGAAGCTGCCATAGACTTCTTCCTTTGCCTTCATATACCTATGCTTGTTTAGTCATTTCTCATTTCTTTTACTTTATTATGTTTTGGGCTTATGTTTGGGAACCGATGTTTGATTCTGGTTTTCCCTATTTTCATGTATGTTTTACTACATATTACCTTGCATGCTTTGATGACACGCCATAATTACGCTTAACGGTCCACTTATCAAAGTGGGGTGTTACAGTTTAGTCCTTTCCATTTACAGTACTTAAATTGATTGTGTGTGAGTTACTAGACTACCGATATTTGATTCAGGTATTTCTATTTATGATCATGAATGTTTAGACATTTACCTTGCATGCTTTGATTACACGCCATAATTTATTGTTGCATTTTATCTATTAAATGGGGTGTTACACTAACAAATATAGCCGTTGGCGCTGACAAAGTTTTTGACCGTTGAAAAACACAAGGTCCCACCTAGTTGTTATTTTTATGATATTTTGAGCCGTAATTTTTGGGGAGTGGTTATTTTCTTTAATTGGTATGAGATAAGTTCACTTTTCCAAAGATTTGCATGATTACATTTAGAGAAATTTTCTCACTTACCTCTATTTTCGGCTCACCATATCATGCATAGGGCAACTTGCTTATTTGTTTCACTATTTCACATACATATTAAACTTTACCTTCATTCAAAGCTTTTTACATTCATCAATGACACCTAAGTTTAAACCTGCTGATGTTGTCTTGGAATTTAAGGATCAACACAATATGCTTGCTTACTTGACTGTTGATTGACATCGTCCTCAATACACACAAATGATAGTGTATTTGTTGGCTACTCCTATAAGGTATGCAATTACTCATGCTCCTATCCTTCCTGTCACACACATCAAACAGTTTTAAAACACTTCAAGTTCCACAGCAGTTGATGGAGTGACTACAATAGAAGGCATTATACATGGGAGATAATGGGTGGTTACTGAGGCTTTGGTACACCAAGCCTTGCATCTTGATGATGCTAATGGTATAGTCACCCTTCCCATTAATGTGCTACATGAAGGGCTTCAAGGCTTGGGTTATAGACTCTCACCTACAGGGAAAATTAATAAATATTCAAAAGGTCAGTTTCCCCCAGCATGGAAGTTTTTAATACATGTCCTTATTCAATGAATTAGTCTCAAATGCTCTTCATTCAATGAAATCAATCGTTCAATCGGGAGTGCTCTTGTTTGTTTGGCAACTTGGCAACGTTATAATTTTTCAAAAATGATTATTGAAGGCATGTTTCATAATAAGGGAAACAAGATTGACTCTTACTTATCCTAGATTTTTACAAATGGTTTTTGATTTACAAGGATATTGTGATAGGGATTGTGAAAATTTTTATGAGATGCATGTCCAAAAAAAAGCTTTTCATCACCTTGAACACAAACCCTTATGAACACTTGCCATTAACACCACCAATGCTTGCTGTTATTGAAGCAGCTTTAGACCCACAACCCCAATAAGAACCCCAACCAGAACCAGTACCAGCACAACTACAAGATCAACCACCACCTTCACCGCAACCTCATGTTGACCCTACCCTTGAACCCATAATTGATATGACTCTTGATCAACCTAATCCTTCAATTCCAGCCGCTGACATTCACATGCCAGCCACTGACACTAGCGTTTTAGACACTGACATCACACATGCAGACCCAAACACCTCCTCTGACTACCCACCTCATGATTTTCAAATTGCCAAATGCCAAAGGACTGCTGGTGTGTTCTCCCCTTGTGGGACTAGCCATGTAGCAGAGAGAACAACCACCATAAGTGTGGTTGGTGCTATAGATGTGGCTGGACCTATTGGCCTTGATGCAGGTCAAACCAGATCTACTGTACATAAGTCCACCTCCATGCCCCATGATTCTTAATTTGGGATTGATTTCCCTCATGTGGATGAGGGCACTATGCAACCAATGACTAATCTTGAATTGACGGTACTCTGCATTAGCTTGCAAAAGCAAAATCCAGAGCTTGTATAGAAGCTTGGAGAGCAAGACCTTGAACTCAATTCTTTGAGGGAGAGGATTGTTAAGTTAGAACACATAAGGAGATTTGTTGTAGAATCCTTCGGTGATTCTAGGGAGGATTCGTACAAAGGGGAGGATGAACCTATAGAGCCCTTGAATTTGAGTGATAAGAGCTCTAAAGAAGGTTCTTTTGGTGATAAGGAAGTAGCTGCTGCCCTTACAGGTTTAATGGAACAAGGTAAGTTTGATTCTTCAAAGGTGACACCCAAACAGCTATTCTTTGTAGATTTGATGATGCAGCAAGAAAGTGTGCTCTCAGGTTCAGCCGCTGACAAGACCAATCAACCCACTAACACTTTTTCTCTAGCCACTGACAAACCCATGTGTATCATTGGTGTATCCCAACCACCTTTGGTAATTAGAAAGGCTTCTTCCCAGGTATCCACAACTACTTTACTAGTCATATATCCATTAGATAAGGGTAAATGGATAATGATAGGGGATCAGGTCTCCAAAGATGCTGCACATGTTCAGTTTAATGCTATGTTGGCTCAAAAAATTAATAAATAGGAGAAGAGGGGATTACGAATGGGGCTATAGAGGCTTAGATTAGCTCAGAATCTGAGGGTATAAGAAGGGATAGTGATGATGATGAGGAAGAGAGTAGTGGACATGGTTCTACTGCTGATATTGATGATGAACCAGAGAAGTTGGAGTATGGTGAGGATGAGATTGCTAAGGAGAAATTAAGGCAACTGAAACTACAAGTTGATTTTGATGTGCCTGAGGTTGCCAATATGTATTACAAGCATGAAAGCTCAAACTTGGATGATCCAAATATTACACTCTCTATGAAGATCTGGGCATTGGAATCGTTTTTGAGAATTAAACATCATGTGAAAATGATCCTTGCAAATAAAGCTTCCAGTGTTAAGGAAAAATCCAAGACAATAAGGAGAGAGTTGTACTACTTGTTACTCAGAGGTCACCAAGCTGGTTGGACTTATAAGAAGTTGAGAGCTTTCATTGACCAGCTGGAGTAATTGGCTTACCCTATTTGGCAAAAAGTTAGTAAGCATAACACACATCTTCAGCTATCTGCTGAAAGAAGAGAGGAGCTTGAGGAACAACTGAGAATCAAGAAAGCATCAATTGTTCCTAGACCTGTGAAGAACGGAGTAAAGTTTTTGTTTCCAGAATTCAGTACATTGGATCCAAGATTCAGTGAAGGTACTTTGAAGAAAAACCTGGAGCTTTTACCTTTGGAGGTTGGTGATATGATAGCAATTGTACCTCCTGACTTCAGAAACCCTATTTTCAAGTATGAAGAATATTCAACAACAGGTTTTTGGAAGGTGACAAGATATGGAGATAAGGTACATGTCTTTTCCTCTCTTATGTCTCTGTTTGGATGTAACACCCCATCTTGGTAAATGGAATGTTACGCGTGATTATGGCGTGTCATCAAAGCATACAAGGATAATGTATTAAACATCACATGACCATAAAGGAATTACTGGAATCAAACATCGGTACCCCAAAAGTAGAACTCATCACACACAAACATAAGTACTGTAAATGAAAAGGACTAAGCAATGTCCAAAGAATTGAGTATCAAAGTATAATGAAATGCATAAAGTAATGAAGGCTAGGAAGCTTCCAATCCATATGCACGTACGCTTAAAGTCTACGAGCGTCCCTGAGTACCTAACGTTTTGGGAACATGAAAGGAAAACGGCTGAGCATAACGCTCAGTGCACGGATATACAAGTAAAGCATGAATAATATAAGCATATAAGCATAGAGTAGCGGAAAAGACTAAGTCCTGGATAACCTGGTATATTCTAGTAAAACTGGTTTTATAGTTTGAAAAGCCTTATTAACTTATAAAAGTTGTTTAACATGTTTACCATTAGCCAATATAGGTCATGAAATATCAACGTATATGAATACTTGGAGGGGAGACCTCGTCATGCAAATTAGAGGGGCTGCCTCTAATTTAATATATTGGTTGGGTAGGAGGGATCAGCTCCTTGTGAAGGATGCAAGGCACACACCACATTCACCTGAATAATCTGATGAAAACATGTAAACTAGGATGCACCCATACGCCCCACCTGATAATAATAATAATATGGCCAAAAGCTGAAGGGATGCCACGAGCTATCACTCCGTCGTGGTGGAGTCATAACACTGGTGCCTCCAGTGTTATGGTTATGGTACCTCCATAACTAGGTGAAACTTGTCATGCATGTATAGGCTTTAGGTATCTAATTAAACATAAGCAATTCAAAAACATATAAGACATATACTGGGGAAAACAGTTGGCTGCATACGGGAAATCCTAATAAGGAAGAATGTCCATACTTAAAGAACGGAGAATCCGTACCTTGTGTCCACTGAACGAAGAATACGAACGGAAGAGAGTCCTACTTATCACTAATGCTACATAAATACATACGTGTATAAGTATCTGATTACTGAGTACGTAACTGGTTTTATATCATTCTTAACTTGTTTTATATGTTCATGTCATGTTTTACTGATTTAAGCTTTATACTGCGTTTATCATGTATTCTGTCTATTCTGTTTAAGTATTTTTTGTATTTCTTATATTATTATACTTGTTGTGTAATAATAATTAACTTTCTAAAAATTGCAGGTTTCCTAAAATAGAAAGTTTCCAAAAATAGAAAGTTTCCAAAATAGAAAGTTTCTAAAAATAGAAAGTTTCTAAAAATAGAAAGTTTCCAAAAATAGATTTACTATTTAAAATAGATAAGTTTCTAAAAATAGAAAGTTTCCATAAATATATTAGCTGCCTTAATTAAATAAGTTTTTAAAAATAAAAAGTTTCCATAAATAGAATTAAGGTGGATTATTATGCTAATAATATAAGCTTAAGTGTTTAGTGATTAATATTCTAAGTCATGTGATTAAATAGTATAGTTTATTAATTATTTCATGTAAATTAAATAAACTATAGGTTAAAGTATTTAATTAAATATAACATGATTTAATTAAATAAATGTAAAAATACTTTGGTTAAACATGTATTAATTTATATATTAATATAACCTAAGTCATGTAAATTAATTAATCATAAGGCATGTTTAATAATTAATTAGTTATATAATCTAACTTAAATAGTAAATACTTAGGTTAAAATCTATGTATTATTATTAATAATAATAGCCTAAGTCATGATGTAATTAAATTAATTAAGTAACATGTCAAATTAATTTAATTAAACTTGTAAATAAATAATCTTGTAAAAATACTAAACTTGTAAAATTATTAAGTCGTGACCGAAACCCGTGTCTTATTTATTAAACGTGTCGTGAACCGTATTCGTGAACCCTGATACAAGGTTTTCACCTCGTATGAAAAAGATTCGTAATTCCAGTCTTTTCGAATTGATTACTAGTTAAAAGTGCGACTCAGTCGTTCTTGGTGGAAAATAAAATTGTTTGATTATCTATCTTAAGCAAATATGAAAATGTCGTTGAGTAATATAAAAGCTTTAAAAATTAAACTAAAATTACGAGTTAAAAACAAATGATTAGAAACTTAAAAGTGAATTTAAAACTTAAAACTTTGTAAAAATAAAAACTTAAATCCGTCAGAATGCCTATGGTCGGAATCCCATCGGAATGGTGTCAGAATAAACACGTCGGAATGAGTCAAAAGAAAGCCTTTCGGAATAATCACAAAAGTATCGGAATATTGCACAAGAAACTCTATCGGAATCACTATATCGGAATACAAGTCTATCGGAATGCTAGAAAAAGAAACTATCGGAATAATGGTAACCCAAAGCTATCGAAATATCAAATAATCACCTCCGTCGGAATCCCTATCGGAATAACCGTCGGAATCCAAACCCCTTTTCCGATACACAGATCGGAATACTTGTCGGAATCCAAAACCCCAATCCGATGAAGGTATCGGAATAACCCGTCGGAAAAGGGTTTACCTTTCCGATGGAATGGAATCTGTAATAAGCAAAATCAATAAGCTCCGTTTTTAAAAAAGCACAATCCAAAACATTACCAAATTTTTAATGAAAAGAACTAAACAAGAACGAATAAGAACTTTTTCAAAACTCTTAATAAGCAACTTTTTAAACAAACCTTGAAAAGACGAAACCTTTTAGAAAACTTAAAAGTAAATAAGCTAAATACAAAATAAGCCAATAAGCATGATAAGCTCAAATCTAAATCGTATGAAAACTTAGATATGAATAAAAAGATGAACTTTTTAATCACATAAACATCAAGATGAAACAAGATCAAAGATTATCACGAATAAAAAACAAATCAAAAATAAAGAAAGGTAGAAGAAGATTAAGATCAAAACAAGATTAAACTTTTAAAAGTAAAGATTTGATTCACACAAGAAACAAATAAAGATGAAGTTTTCCTAGTGAGAGAAAGTTGAACACTTTCTCTCTCTAAAAATTAAAACTACAAAGGAAAAAAAAATGAAAACTAGCTAACACCCTCCTAATGTGTCATTAGGAGGGTATATATAGGAGGTGTGGAGGTGCATGTGTTGCTTCATTTTTCTTTCTTCTCGTCTCGACTCGATTTAAATTCTTTGTCTTTCTCGAAGTCGTCTCGGGATTTGTCGATATTAATTGAACTTGTCTTATAATTTTCTTCTTTAATTAGACTTAGTTCAACGACTTCATTAAATTTCCGTCTTTAGATTTTTTCTTTGATAAATCTTCAGAATAGGCCTTGGACTTCCGTTCTTTTTGCACTCTTGATCTTTTGACTTCGTCTTTTCTCGTTTTCTTTGATAAAAGCCCGTGATAGCCCATGTTTTCTTCCTTGTTCATATTTTTATCCTGAAACACAATAAAAACACAAACCACGCATAATTCTGACTTTTACAACATAAAATATACGTTTTGGTCTTGTTATTATTGGAAATAAGTGGTAAAAGGATAAGTGTTTTCACACTTATTAAATCCCCTACACTTGACCATTGCAATGCCCTCATGCAATGCATTAATTTCAAAGCACGGTTTACATTTTTCATCATAAATAGCCCACATTGGTCTTTATTAATACTAAACTTTAAGGAAACTAAAAAGATAGAAATATATACAAAACAAGTAAGAAACCAAAGACTTGCATTGGGGTTTTGGTTGCCATAAATGTTTATCATCCTCAAGTTTCACGTTCCCCATACCAAGCTTAAAAACGAGATCATTGTTATTATAAGTTAGCAAACTAACACAAACTCATGTGGCCCAATTATTCACTTAGACTCCCTTATTCCTAGATGTATCTCTTATATTTTATAATTGTATTGAATGATCACGAGGATTCATTGTTTGACTTATTTAGATAGTTTATTTAGGCTGAAAATAAAGTGGGATGATTTAAGCAGTAGTTAGCTAAAGGAAAAAAATCTTTTAAAACTGCTTCTCGGGACCTCTTAAAGTTCATATCTTGGCATAACTCGCTTCACGATTTGAGACCTTTCTCGGACCGATATTTGGCAGCGACTTCATACTTCAAATCTTGAGAGACGTTCATGAAATAATGGTCTTCTCTTCATAATAGGAATTTCTTCACTTGAAGTTTGAGAGATTCGTCATACATGGACCACGACTTCTTCATTTTTCTCCAATCTTTATTTTGGACTTTGATATACAACGATCCGCCTCCTTTTAGGACTTGGATCTATTTATCCTCATACCTTGTTAGGGCCTTTTCGGATAGACTTCTCCATGATCTTTAGGGGAGTATTTGCTTTTTGTCGTGTGTCTCGATCCTTCATATTGATTTTTGATAAATGATTCTTCACATCACTTTTGGATCTTTAGCAACAAAATGTAGCCCTCATGCCTTGTTAGGGCCTTTTCAGACTCGCCAATCTTCGCGTCCCGCTTCAATAAGTTATGCCTTGGCTATGAACTCTAATTAATACCGAGCAACTTTTAAACGATCTTGTGCTAGAAGCTAAGTAACTTTTCAAATCGTACAACCTTATTTATTGCAAATAAATTTATTAGCAAGCGATGGGAGAAAAAGCTTATAATCAACTCACATAAATTCATGAAAGAATACCAAACTTATAATTGACTCTATCATCTCTTGTTCTCCACAATTTAAAATCTCAAGGAATGAGACTCGTGGATGCTTAGCCAATTAAATCAAAGTTTTGGGTTTTCAAGTCATCTATAGGATCTTGCAACCTCTTAGACTTTTTCAAGTTTAGAATTCGCATTTTAAAGTTCCCTTGATAAACGAATTTCTAGGATCAATTATAGGAACTTGCGAAATGTTCTTGTTCTTAACCCGTGAGAGTTAAGACTTTCGCGTTTTAAAGTTCCCTATATATAAGCCTAGCAAAACTTGACTTAAACACGTTAAGGATACTAGCTAGAGTAAACTTAGATAAGTAAACTCGGGTTGCGTCAAAAGATGCCTGACTTTGAAAGATTAAAACCACTTTATTCAAAATTTATTCTAGCAAAGAAAGTAAATAACGCTAACAAAGGAAAAACTACTAGGCCAAAATAGATTAAAAATTTTGAAAAATGTCGAAAAATTATATTTTCCGGTTAAAATGAGGACAAATTAATGGAAAAGCCCACTTACTTCGATAGAAGTCCCCCTACACTTGATATAAACATTGTCCTTAATGTTTAAGCATGTGGGAGTAAACTCCCCTACACCTAGGACATTGGGCATGTTGTTTAAATCTTGCTAAGGAAAGGAAGACTATAGTGATTTCAATGTGAACATATAAGATATGAAATATTGAATCACGACAGTTTAGGATAGAACCAGGAAGACAGGTACACGGGATCACGGTCGTCAATTGTCATCAAAAGTGCTCTTTGAAGCTTTAATCCCTGCACAGCAAAAGAAATAAGACAACAAACACCTACGGGGCTCCCCCTACACTTATTATGAAAACGGTAAAGGATAGATCAACGGGTTGCCTCCCGAAAAGCGCTTGTTTTTGTTAACCGAGTCACGAGCCTGACTCGACCCAGAACTAATTCAAGGGAAACATGGTGATGGATGGAATCATCTCATGAGAGATGTCCTCACCAAAGTACAACTTCACACGCTGGCCATTCACTTTAAAATTAGGCCCATTTGGCTGAGAAAGCTCAATGGTGCCATAAGGGAAGACTTTGGTGACGGTGAATGGACCAGACCAACGGCTCTTCAGCTAGCCCGAGAAGATCTTCAACCGAGAGTTCAAGAGTAAAACTTGATCACCAACGTGAAACTCTCGGTTCTTAATCCTAGCATCATGAACGATATTGGTTTTCTCCTTGTAGATCAATGAATTCTCATAAGCTTCATTCCTTAGTTCATTAGCTCGTTGAGTTGAATCTTCCGAAGATCACCGGCTTTGTTGATATCAAAATTGGCCCACTTCAAGGCCCAGTACGCCTTATGTTCCAATTCAATAGGGAGGTGTCATGCCTTCCCGTACACAATACGATATGGAGTACAACCAATCGGTGTCTTATATGCGGTACGGAAAGCCCACAAAGCATCATCTAACTTATCGGCCCACGAGGCACGATGCTCTCCCACAGTTCGCTCTAAAATTCTCTTCAATCCACGGTTAGATATCTTGGCTTAACCATTTGTTTCAGGATGATAAGCGGTGGAAAGACGATGATTAACACCGTACTTAGTCATGACTCTAGCAAATTGATCATTGCAAAAATGAGTCCCGCGGTCACTGATGATAGCACGAGGAACACCGAATCGAGCAAAAAGTTGTTTCAAAAAGTTCACAACCACCCTCGCATCGTTCGAAGGGAGAGCTTTTGCTTCAACCCATTTAGATATGTAGTCAACGGCTACGAGGATGTACTTGTTCCCTTTGGATGATGGAAATGGCCCCATAAAGTCGATACCCCATACGTCAAAGATTTCACATTCTTGTATGAAATTTTGAGGCATCTCATCTTTATGTGTGATCTTGCCTTGTCTTTGGCAAGCATCACAACGTTTAACCATTTCATGAGCGTCATGATAAATGGAGGGCCAAAAGAATCCAGAGTCGAACACTTTCTTCGCGGTGTAATTAGGACCACAATGACCACCGGTGGGTCCTTTATGGCAAGCTTCAAGGATTAATAAAGCTACCGGCCCATCAACACACCAACGAATGACAAGATCCGCACATTGTTTGAAAAGGTATGGTTCCCAATAATAGTTTTTAATGTCCTTAAAGAACTTTTTCTTTTGATGGGACGTTAACCCTTCCATGAGAATTCCACCCGCCAAATAGTTTGCAATGTCCGCAAACCATGGGGTTTCATCAAGATTGGAGTTAATAGACATCAAGGCCTCAAGTGGAAAATATTCATTAATCTCTTGATTTGGGAGCTCCCCTTAATAAGGATCCTCGAGTCTACTAAGATGATCCGCGGCTAGGTTTTCCGCTCCCTTTTTATCACGAATTTCGACTTTAAATTCTTACAGGAGCAAAACCCAATGAAGAAGTCTTGGCTTGTAATATTGCTTGGTTAACAAGTAATTCAACGCGGAATAGTCGGTATAGATAATGGTGGTGGAAAGGAAAAGATAGGGGCGAAATTTCTCAAAAGCATACACTACAGCTAAAAGCTCTTTTTCGGTAGTGGTATAATGCAATTGAGCCCCCGTCATTGTCTTGCTAGCATAATGGATTGGTTGGAAGTGTTTGTTCACTCTTTGTCCCAAAACCGCTCCAATAGCAAAGTCGCTAGCATCACACATCAATTCAAAAGGTAACTCCCAATTAGGTGTAACCAAGACCGGTGCCTTAGTTAATTTATCCTTAAGAAGATTGAAAGATTCGAGACACTCTTTAGAAAAGATGAAAGGAGTATATTTTTCCAAGAGGTGGGTCATCGGGCGAGCGATTTTATAAAAATCTTGAATGAATCGACGATAGAAGCCCGCATGACCAAGGAAACTTCTCACACCCTTCACGGTTGAAGGTGGAGGTAATTTAGCAATCACATAGACTTTAGCACGGTCGACTTCAAGACCGGCTTTGGAGATTTTATATCCAAGAACAATCCCTTTATTTACCATGAAATGGCATTTTTCCCAATTAAGAACGAGACGAGTGTCTTTACACCGTTTGAGCATACGTCCTAATTTGGCAAGGCAAGTAGAGAAAGAATCACCATAGACCGAGAAATCATCCATATAAACTTCAATAGTTTCTTCAACCATGTCATGGAAGATAGCCATCATACACCTTTGGAAAGTCCCAGGAGCATTGCATAAGCCGAAGGGCATTCTTTTGTAAGCAAATGTTCCATAAGGACAAGTAAATGTGGTTTTCTCTTGATCTTTGGGATCGATGGGAATTTGAAAATACCCGGAGAAACCGTCTAAGAAGCAATAGTAGTCATTACCCGCTAAACGCTCGAGCATTTTATCCATGAAAGGAAGAGGGAAATGATCCTTGCGGGTGGCATCATTGAGCTTGCGATAGTCTATGCAAACTCGCCAACCAGTGACAAGTCGAGTAGGAATAAACTCATTGTTTTCATTGGGAACAACGGTTATTCCACCTTTCTTAGGCACACAATAAACGGGACTAACCCATGGCGAATCCGAAATAGGGTAAATCATTTCGGCATCTAGAAGTTTGATAACTTCTTTCTTGATGACGTCATGAATTTTAGGATTAACCCTTCTTTGGCTTTGGATTGCGGGTTTAAAGTCATCTTCCATGAGAATTTTATGAGTACAAAAGTTCGGATCAATTCCGCAGATATCATAAATTTTCCAAGCAATTGCCTTCTTATGATTCATTAGCACGTTGATAAGTCGAAATTTTTCTTCTTCTTTCAAGTCCTTAGCAATGATGACGGTTAACTTCTTATTGTCTTCAAGGAAAATGTATTCGAGATGAGACGGTAAATCCTTAAGCTCTAAATCCAGAGGATTTTCGATGGAAGGCGTAGTCAAATTAGGATCATCGATAGAGATTTCTTTAGGAGATGGTGGAGAGATATGGTCCTCATTGAGAAGTTTCTCAATGGTACGAATGTCTTCATCCCAATCGGAGGGAGAATCGTCATATTTTAAGTCCACATCCCCTAAAGTTGCTTCAAATTCTTTCAAAAGGAAATCACTTTCTCCAAATAGAGTTAGTGATGGAGCAATAGAGGCAACGGTCTTAACAATAGGTAGAGAAGAAGAACCACTTTTACAAGCGTCTTTGAAATGTTCTTCACAAGCCTCATCAAGAACGTCAATGAAATTAACGCTCTCGTGTTCATAAGGTTGCTTAGAAAGTTTACCCATGTTGAAGACGATTTTATCGTCACCAACTCTCATGATTAATTCGCCTGCGGCTACATCAATGAGAGTGCGACCAGTCCTCAAGAATGAACGTCCAACAATTAATGGAACACGTGGATCCATCTCGTAGTCAACGACAACAAAATCCGCCGTAAAGGTGAATTTGTCGACACCGACGAAGATATCTTCGGCTATCCCCACCGGATAAGCAACCGTACGGTTAGCTAATTCCAAGGTCATTCGTGTGGGGACTAGCTCGGGTAGAGATAATTGTTTCCAAACACTTAATGGCATTAAGTTTATAATAGCACCTAGATCGGCTAGGGCCATACAATTCTCTACCCCGGGGAAGTTGCAAGGAATGAGAAAGCGACCTGGATCACCAAGTTTGGTTGGTAATTTCCTTAAGAGCACTGCGGAGCAATTTTCATTAAGTTGGGCCTGAGCTATATCAAGTATTTTTTCTTTGTCACTGATAAGATCTTTAAAAATTTTAGCATACTTCGGCATGTGAGCGAGAGCCTAGGCAAAGGAGATATTGAAATTCAAGTGTTTAAACATTTTAAGAAAGTTAGAAACCTGAATATCATCCTTGTTCTTCAACTTCTCTTTCCTCAACCTTGAGGGATAAGGTATATTGGGTTGAGATGAAGGCTTTGGAATGTAATTCTCACTCACATCCTTGGGTGTGGAGGGGTGGAAGTAGAAGGTGGAGGAATTGGAGAAGGGGACTCGTTTCCCTTTGTCACAATCACCGGTGTAGGTGTAGAAAACTCGGGTTCCGTTAAACCTTTGCCACTTCGGGTGGTGATTGCTTTTGTTTCCCCTCTTGGATTAGCAACGGTGTTACTCGGAAGAGAATCCGAACAAGATGCTTGATTACTTGGGAAGAAACTAGCCATCATATCCCTTAAGTCATTCGTTTGACTAGTCAAAGAGTTTCACATATCGCCTCGAAGATCATTCCCTTGTTTCGCCATATCTCCTTTCAAGTTGATGATTTGCCGCTGTAGATTCTGCACCAGCGCGTCATTAGTTCTCATGTAAGTTTCAACCTCGTGATTAAATGCGGTGGTTTGTGTGGGATGAAGAGCATGGTAGGCAGGTGGTTGATAAGCGGGTTGTTGGTAAACTTGGTTGTTTCCTTGAGGTGGATATGGGTTTCTTTGGGTTTGATATTGATTTGGAGCTCGAGTTTGGTTTTGATTGTTGCGATTGAGGTTGTTTGGGTTTTGAGGGGGGAACCGGGTGGTGAAAGGAAGTTGTTTGAACGATAACTGAGCAAATTGCGGTCACCTTGAGGACGTGCTTGATAGCCTCCCGTAGAAAAGGTACCGTTAGCGGCATACACATTTTCTGGATTGTCGTGAGGCGAAGGACAATCGGTGTATGAATGAGAACCCCCACATATTTCACATGACTGACTCAAAGCATTAACTTGTGCATTGATGTTTTTGGTATTGTTAGTGGTTTGTAGAGCAAGTGCTTCAACAATCGAATTAAGCTTATCAGTTCTCTTGTCGGCATCACTAGTACTAGCAGTAGCCACATTAGCCCGAACACTCTTAGTTTGCACTCTAGACTTATTCTCAATAATATCCTACGCGGCATTAGAAGACTTAACCAAAATATTACCCCCCGAGGCACTATTTAGTGAATCTTGGTCATTCATGCTTAAACCATTGTAAAAAGTATTAATTTGATGTACTTTTGTGAAACCATGTTGTGGACACTTTCTTAAAAGTTCTTTAAAACGGTCCCATGATTCACTAAATGTCTCACCGTACTTTTGTTCAAAGTTAATGATTTCATTCCGTAAAGCGGTAGTACGTGAGGGTGGGAAAAAGTTGTTGATGAATTTGGTCTCTAAATCCGACCACGTAAGAATACTTTGTGGCGGTTCCTTATCAAGCCAATGCCGGGCTTGTCCCTCTAAGGAGAAAGGAAAAAGTTGCAAGCGAATCACCTCTTGTGAAACCCCATTATACTTGACCGTATTAGTGAGTTGAAGGAACCTTTTGATATGGTCATGAGGATCATCAAGTGTACGCCCCAAGAATGGTTGAGCAGAGACCATTTGAATGAAGCCGGATTTGAGCTCAAAGTTGTTGGCTCCAATCTCGGGTATGACAATAGCATCGGTGTTGCCCACTTGCGATTGCAAAATCTCGATCATTGGTCGATTGTCCATGGTGACAATATGTGGAGTTTTGACTTCGGCTTGAGTTGCTTTCTTCTTACGAGCACGGGTACGCATACACACTTACAAAAAGAAAAGAAAGATAGACAATAAATATTTTTGGTTTTTTATGTTTTTTAATTGTTTTTTGAATTTTTGGAATTTTTAATTTTTTAGGATTTTTGTAAAAAAAAAATTTGCAATAAAAATAACGTTCAAAAGTGAACGGATCCCAAAATCCAACGCGTCTCTCACAAAAAACCATTAATCTTCACGAAAAGAGCCGGTAGCGGCGCCATTTGATACAAGAGATTTTGTATGTAAAAAGTTATCGTCTCGTCTCGATTGGAATTGAAAAAGGTTAATCGTGCGACTCAGTCGTTCTTGGTGGAAAATAAAATGGTTTGATTATCTATCTTAAGAAAATATGAAATGTCGTTGAGTAAAATAAAAGCTTAAAAAGTTAAACTAAAATTACGAGTTAAAAATAAATGATTAGAAACTTAAAAGTGAATTTAAAACTTAAAACTTTGTAAAATTAAAAACTTAAATCCGTCGGAATGCCTATGGTCGGAATCCCATCGGAATGGTGTCGGAATAAACACGTCGGAATGAGTCAAAAGAAAGCCTGTCGGAATAATCACAAAAGTATCGGAATATTGCACAAGAAACTCTATCGGAATCACTATATCGGAATACAAGTCTATCGGAATGCAAGAAAAAGAAACTATCGGAATAATGGTAACCCAAAGCTATCGGAATATCAAATAATCACCTCCGTCGAATCCCGATCGGAATAACCGTCTTTTCGATACACAGATCGGAATACTTGTCGGAATCTAAAACCCAATCCGATGAAGGTATCGGAATAACCCGTCGGAAAAGGGTTTACCTTTCCGATGGAATGGAATCCGTAATAAGCAAAATCAATAAGCTCCGTTTTTAAAAAGCACTATCCAAAACTTTACAAAATTTTTAATGAAAAGAACTAAACAAGAACGAATAAGAACTTTTTCAAAACTCTAAATAAGCAACTTTTTAAACAAACCTTGAAAAGACGAAACCTTTTAGAAAACTTAAAAGTAAATAAGGTAAATACAAAGTAAGCCAATAAGCATGACAAGCTCAAAGCTCAATCGTATGAAAACTTAGATATGAATAAAAAGATGAACTTTTTAATCACATAAACATCCAGATGAAACAAGATCAAAGATTATCACGAATCAAAAACAAATCAAAAATAAAGAAAGGTAGAAGAAGATTAAGATCAAAACAAGATTAAACTTTAAAAGTAAAGATTTGATTCACACAAGAAAGAAATAAAGATGAAGTTTTCCTAGTGAGAGAAAGTTGAACACTTTCTCTCTCTAAAAATTAAAACTACAAAGGAAAAAAAATGAAAACTAGCTAACACCCTCCTAATGTGTCATTAGGAGGGTATATATAGGAGGTGGGGAGGTGCATGTGTTGCTTCCTTTTTGTTTCTTCTCGTCTCGAATTGATTTAAATTCTTTGTCTTTCTCGACGTCGTCTCGGGATTTGTCGATATTAATTGAACTCGTCTTATAATTTCCTTCTTTAATTAGACTTAGTTCTTCGACTTCATTAAATTTCCGTCTTTAGACTTTTTCTTCGATAAATCTTCAGAATAGGCCTTAGACTTCCGTTCTTTTTGCACTCTTGATCTTTTGACTTCGTCTTTTCTCGTTTTCTTCTATAAAAGCCCGTGATAGCCCGTGTTTTCTACCTTGTTCATATTTTTATCCTGAAACACAATAAAAACACAAACCACGCATAATTCCAAACTTTTACGACATAAAATACACGTTTTGGTCTTGTTATTATTGGAAATAAGTGGTAAACGGATAAGTGTTTTCACACATATTAAACCCCGTGAACCGGACCCGTGAACCGGTCAACAAACGCACCCTTGGTCATGGCTAGCCGCCGGCTAGCAAAAGTTCCCACCGGCTAGCCGGTGGTTCCCCCTGCTTTCGCGGCTTGGGTTTCCCCGTGCCTTTCAAATATAGCCACCGGCTTAAGCCGGTGGTGGTTCTTGTTTTAGCCGAGACCTAACCGAAACCAAACACACCCCCGACCGAGGTCGTGGTTCCCTTTGCTCTTGCGGCCGAGATCAACAACACCACATCTGGACCCATAGGTCTCGGCTGTGTTCACACGAGACACACCGAGAGCCTTGGGCTCTCGGTTTGTGTGTACCGGCCGAAACAAACACCCCTTAAACCATAATTAATTTACCCCATGATTTATTAACATGTCGTTTACTTGTTTTTATATCATTCATGATTTCATGTGTTCTTGATTAAATAAAAACATAAAGAAAAAGGGGTTTAAGGATTTACCGATTACGTGAAACAAAGGAGAACGAACACACTAACAACCTTGCAAGAAATCAATCACCAAAAATCAACCAACACACCCTTAGTGTGTGTTTGTACCCGGCGGCCAAGAAGGGAAACAGAGGGATTATGGTTTTGTTTATTTTCTAATTTTTGTTAATTATGAAAATAAGTTTTCCCTTTTTTCTGGTTTTACTAAAATCAAATGGGCTTGGCCCTTTCTCTTGTGTCTAGCCGCGGGTAAGGGGGCCCACATGGGGTAACCCATATGTTTTCTCATGTCTAATATTAAGCGTGTTTACGTGTTCGTGTTTATATGATTTAAATAGTTATCGTTTGTGTCTTATTATATTTATTCATGATCGTAATAAATATACGTAAATACATAATATTAAGCTCGTGATTATTTACGTTCATGATTTCATGTTTGTATGTTCGTGATTATAATTATTATAGAAATAATTATTGTGTCTTAATACGTATTAAATACTTATCGTGTTATGACGCGTACGTAATACTTGTAAATCTTGTTCGTGAATCATAAACGTGCTATAAAAGGAAAGTTCTAATCATGTACGTACGATCATAAGGGTACTATTCATGGTAAAATCATGCGGGTTTTACAACTCTTCCCCCCTAAAAAGAATAATGCGTCCCCGAATTATAGATAAAGTAAACTGGAAAAGAAGAACATACCCGAATTCAAAATATGATATGAGGGTAAGAAGCCCGGATAGAATCCTCTGTTTCCCAAGTGGCTTCCCGCTCGGTATGATACCTCCAAAAGGATTTTGACGAATGGAATCGTCTTCCTTCTCATGACTCGTTCTTGTCTGTCAAGAACTCGTCCGGGTTCTTCTATGAAAGTGAGATCTTCACCAATCTGTTCCAGTAGATACTGAACCATGTGAAGAGGATGATACTTGTACCCTCTGAGTAAGGACACATGGAAAACATCCTGAAGGTGAGAAAGCTGCGGAGGTAACGCAAAACGGTAAGATACTTCACCGACTCGTTCAATGACATCAAACGGTCCGATGAATCGGGGATTGAGCTTCCCTTTGATTCCAAAACGTCTAACACCACGTGCCAGTGAAACCTTATGGAAAACGTGATCTCCTACGTTAAAATGTAAGTCCCTACGATGCTTGTCTACATAACTCTTTTGACGTGATCGCGCTTCTTGCAGTTTCTGCTTCGCTACTACGACCTTCTCATTAGTCAACTCTATCATTTCTGGTCCTTAAAGTGTTCGCTCACCAACCTGATCCCAACAGATTGGGGCGTGACACTTTCTGCCATACAACATCTCGAAAGGAGCACACCTTGATATTTGTGTGCCAACTGTTGTTGTATGCAAACTCCACCAAATAGATATAATCGTCCCAATCACCCGTCCATTCCAACGCACATGACCTCAACATGTCTTCTAATGTCTGAATCGTTTGCTCCGATTGCCCGTCTGTTTGAGGATGAAAAGTCGTGCTAAGCTTAAGTTTTGTTCCCCAAGCTTTCTACAGACTTTGCCAAAATCGCGAAGTGAACCAAGGATCTCTGTCTGAGACGATGTTGGATGGAGCACCGTGAAGTATCATGATCTCCCTCCTGTAAGTATCGGCGAGTTTACTGACCGAATCTTCCTTGCGGATCGGTAAGAAATGAGCTGATTTGGTAAGTCGATCAACGATAACCCAAATTGCATCGTGCTTCTTCTTTGTTGGCGGAAGACCAGTAAAAAAATCCATGGTGATCTTGTCCCACTTCCACTCTGGAATATCTAACGGTTGAAGGAGACCGCCAGATCGTTGATGCTCGATCTTAACCTACTGGCAGGTAAGACACTTGGAGACGTAAGTCACAACATCCTGTTTCATACCACTACACCAAAACTACTGCTTGATGTCATGGTACATCTTGGTCGAACCAGGATAAATAGAGAATGGGGAGCTATGAGCCTCAGCTAATAATGCTTCCCAGAGTTCTTGATCATCAGGACCACAAAGTCTCGTGCCCTGCCATAAGATACCATCTGCGTCTACTCGGAATTCTGTTTGCTTCTCTAAATTCTGAATTATCGCCCAGATTTCACCATCATCATTCTGAGCTTCCTTGATCTTAGAGAGTAACTCGGGTTCCACCCTAAGATTAGCCCAGTAACCGTGTTTTCCACGTACCATGATCTCTATGTCTAGTCGCTCCAAGTCTCTTATGATTTCCTCCTCAATTTTAATACCGTTTATCATTCCGGACTTTCTGCTAAGTGCATCTGCCACTACATTCGCCTTGCCGGGATGATACTGCAGATTAATGTCATAATCCTTCAACAGCTCTAACCATCTTCTCTGTCTCATGTTCAATTCGCGTTAGGTGAAGATATACTTCAAGCTCTTGTGGTCCGTGAAAATGTTACATGATTCTCCATACAAGTAGAGCCTCCATATCTTCAAAGCAAACACAACTGCTGCAATTTAAAACCCACATGCTTTTACCATGAACAGTAAACTAATAATCGTACGTACAAGATTACAACTTTCCTTATATAACATGAACACGTGTCATGAATATTAATTACAAGAATTACGTACGTGTTATTACACGATAAGTATTAAGTATGTATTAATACAAGATAACTATTATCAATAATAATTATAATCACGAACATGAACTCATGAGCGTAAGAATCACGAACACATAAATATGTATTTACGTATGTTATTATTACGATTACGTACAAGTATTTATAATAACCCGAATAAATTATAATAATGTAACGTAAATACAAACGTACAAACACGTAACTATTAAGCATGAAAAGGTTCGGGTTTCCCTAGTGGGCCCCACGTACCCGCGGACACAAAGAACGGAAATGCGCCTATGACCCAACCCACTTTACAAAAATATGTCAGGAAGGTTAAACATTATATTTTCATTTATCACATTTTCAAAACAAAGCAAAAACCCTAGCAAACCCTATGGTGGCCGCCAGTTCTGTTTATGCCGCCAGTAGCACCCAAAAGGAGAACGTGATGTTCTCTTTATGCCGCCAGTAGCACCCAAAAGGAGAACGTGATGTTCTCTTTATGCCACCAGCAACACCCAAAAGGAGAATGTGATGTTCTCTTTATGCCGCCAGCAGCACCCAAAAGGAGGACGGTTTTGATTTATAATAATTGATTAGGAGTGTGTTCGTGAGATCAAGATTTATTCATTCTACGTGTTTTGGTAATTCATAAACCCCTTTTCTTTTTATGTTTTTATTAATTGAACACATGAAATCATAAGTGATATAAAAACAAGAAATCATCATGTAAATAAATCATGAAGGGTTAAATTATTTATGGTTTAAGGGGTGTTTGGTTCGGCCAGCGCACACAAACCGAGAGCCAAAGCTCTCGGTGTGGCTCGTGTGATCACATCCGAGACCTACGGGTCTCGGTGTGGTGTTGTTGGTCTCGGCCGTAAGAGCAAGGGAAACCAGACTCACGTCGGGGTGTGGTTTGGTTGTTTGGGGGGTCTCGGCTGAAAAACAAAACAAACACCACCGGCTTAAGCTGGTGGCTAATTATAGAAAGCAGGGGAAACCATGGCTGCGGCAGCAGGGGGAACACCGGCTAGCCGGTGGGAACTTTTGCTAGCCGGCGGCTAGCCAAGACCAAGGAAACCACCAGCATGGGCTGGTGGCTGTTTTACACAAACAGTGGCAACTTGCTAAGCCGGTTAGCCACTGTTAAGGATGCGTTTGTTGACCGGTTCACGGGGTTCACGAATACGGTTCATGGCATGTTTAATAAATAAGACAGGGGTTTCGGTCACGACAGTATTTTACAAGGTTAATTATTTTTACGAGTTTATTATTACAAGATTAAATTAAATTAATTTAAACATGTACATAATTAATTTAATTTAGACATGACTTAGGTTATTAATATTATAAATAATACATGAGTTTTAACCAAAGTAATTATCATTTTATTTAGACTATATAATTTACTTTTATTTAATTAAATCATGATATATTTAATTAAATACTTTAACCTATAGTTTATTTAATTCACATGTAATAATTAATAAACTATACTATATATCACATGAGTTAGAATATAAATCAGTAAACACTTAAGCCTATATTATTAGCTTAATAATCCAGCTTATTCTATTTATGGAAACTTTCTATTTTTAGAAACTTATTTAATTAAGGCAGTTAATCTATTTATGGAAGCTTTCTATTTTTAGAAACTTATATATTTTAAGCAGTAAATCTATTTTTGGAAACTTTCTATTTTTGGAAACTTTCTATTTTTGGAAACCTGCTATTTTTAGAAAGTTACTTATTATTACACAACAAGTATAATAATACAAGAAATACAAGTAATACTTAATTAGAATAGACAGAATACATGATAAACGCAGTATAAAGCTAAAATCAGTAAAACATGACATGAACATATAAAACAAGTTAAGACATGATATAAAACCAGTTACGTACTCAGTAATCAGAATACTTATACATGTATATTATTTATGTAACATTAGTGATATCGAAGTAGGACTCTCTTCCGTTCGTCTTCTTCGTTCACTGGATACAAGGTACGGATTCTCCGTCCTTTCAGTATGGACATTCTACCTTATTAGGATTCCCCGTATGCAGCCAACTATTTTCCCTAGTATAGGTTTTATATTTTTTTGAATGCTTATGTTTAATTAGATTCCTAAAGCCATATACATGCATGACCAGTTTCACCTAGTTATGGAGGTACCATAACCATAACACTGGAGGCACCAGTGTTATGACTCCACCACGACGGAGTGATAGCTCGTGGCGTCCCTTCACCTTTTGGCCATATTATTATTATTATCATGTGGGGCGTATGGGTGCATCCTAGTTTACATGTTTTCAGCAGATTATTCAGGTGAATGTGGTGTGTGCCTTGCATCCTTCACAAGGAGCTGATCCCTCCTACCCAAACAGTTATATTAATTAGAGGAAGCCCCTCTAATTTGCATGACGAGGTCACCCCTCCAAGTATTCATGCACGTTGATATTTCATGACCTATATTGGCTTAATGGTTAACATGTTAAACAGTTTTTATAAGATAAACATAAGGCTTTTCCAACTATAAAACCAGTTTTATGAACATGTTCCAGGTTTTCCAGGACTAATACATTTCCGCTGTTTTTAGTCTTATTTATGTTCAGCAATTCATACTATGTCGTATATCCGTGCACTGAGCGTTATGCTCAGCCGTTACTTTCCTTTCCATGTCCCAAAACGGCAGGTACCCAAGGAAGGATTCGAGCATTCGGAGGACGTGCATAGGATGGAAGCTGCCATAGACTTCTTCTCCTTTTGCCATATACTTATGCTTGTTTAGTCTTTCCTAGTTCATTTCCTTTATTTATGTTTTGGGCTTATGTTTGGGAACCGATGTTTGATTCTGGTTTTCCCTATGGTCATGTATGTTTTACTACATATTACCTTGCATGCTTTGATGACACGCCATAATTACGCGTGACATTCCATTTACCAAAATGAGGTGTTACAATTATGGTATCAGAGCCTGGTTTCGACCTGTAGGCTCTAAAACTTGACCTGTAACTAGTGGGTAGTCACCAGGAGCTTCCTAAGCCAACGCTTCTTATTCCACGTATTGATGTGTTCAGCGTATTGTTGTTTTAACCATGATGTTTTCAGCACCTTGATGTTTTAACCATGATGTTCATCGATATTGTTTTACTAATATGGATGTACAACCGTCATTCATATTTAGTTATGTGTCATTGTTTCATGCATGATGTTCCTCGTGAATGGTGGCTATGTGAAATGAACCCCAGTAGTTCATAATTAGTCACATAAAAATTTTTCTGATAAGTTTTGACAGATGATTTTTATTTATTTATGTTTCATGTATCATTGTTGCAGGAATTTTGACTAAGTAATGGTTGGTACAGGATTGGCCCTATTTAGTCGCTTGTGCTTTTATCGAAACTTTTAACTTTGGGACTGACCCATAGGCGTCCCCTCGCCATGTCTTTTGTTTTGGGACCGGTCCATAGGCGTCCCCTCGCGCATATAAAGGTTTTATAAACTGCATCATGTATTCATGCACTGTTTTCATGCATAAAATTTTTCTCATGATTTATTGGCATAATTTTTTTTCATGTCCCCTCATAAGTTACTATGTTTTTATGTAAAGTATGTTTTCATACTGTCATGGTTAACTTCAGTTTCATGTTGATTATGTTATACACTCCTTCATGTTAGGCTGTTTCATGTTTCTTCATGATAATTTCGTCTTCATATTGATTACGTCTTATGTCTCTTTTGTTGTTTATGCTTTCATGCAAGACACTGTTGGAGTTCACTTAAATCCTACGTTAATGATATTCATGGTTGGTTTTCACTAATCATGCTTTCAGAAAAATCATTGTTGAAATTCGTTTAAACACACGTTAGTGTTTCTCTATGCAACCAGAATGAGATATATACTTGCATTGCCAGGTTATCATGATGGTCTTTCTAACCGTTTAATCGATTATACTTTCTTTAAAATCATGACAAATGATCGACCCCATACCGATCATTTCATGTGCATTCCATGTGTACTCCATGTATCGTATTCCATGTGTATTACACGTACCTTAATCCATGTGTATTTCACTTGCAATACTTCACGAGTATTCGCTAGTCGATTCTGAATCATCTAAGGCGTATTTTCACTTACTGATATTCTACAAGATTGCTGATGCCGCTCATAACTTGGAGATGTTACTAAAGGTTGATGCTACTTATGTTGGAGGCGCTACGAGATGCGGATGCTGTTCACAACCGGGAGATCCTACAAGACGAAGACAAAGGCGTCAGAGCAAAGAAATTGGACGATGTAGAATCTTGATAACCTATGAATCTATGAAGTGGGTTGATGTTTTCTAGAGAGAGAAACTAGAGAGAGAAAGTGAGAGAAAACTATGTGTTATTTCATTAAGTGAAAACTAGAAATGTTCAACAACCACCCCTTTCCAAGGAGGAAAGGGGTATTTATACTTCCAAGTCATATGTGGACTTGGGCCGGCCCATGACAAGCCCATGGACCGGTTCTTACTTAACTAAATAAGTAACTATAAACTACGAGCTATTACAACATTAATAATATTGTGGAGTGACCGATACTTCTAATATACGTAAAAACGTATTTCTAACAATCTTCCCCTAAGGGAGGTCACTCCACGTTACAAAGTTCTAAACCTAGCATACTATACTAAGTCTTCGTTCTTTAGCTCGTAGTCTTTTCTTCTTTTCTTTCTTTTGTTGTGAATATGTTGGTTTGATCTTTTTGGCTTTGGCTTGAGAGCATTGTTCTTTTGGCCTTTCACGTGCGATCTTTGCCTTCTTGTGAATTTTGCCTCCTCGTGACTTCATGTTCCACACACTTATGTCTTTTTATTGAATTCTCGAAAGCTTCAGAGTTTGGTACAGTGGAAGACTTCATCTTGTACTTTCTTGAATTTTTGCTGAACTTTGATGCAGAAAGAACATAAGCATGTGGAACGACTTTTACAGGTACACCGCAACACCACCGTCTTTAACTGGTACACAGCAACGCCACCGTCTTCAACAGGTACACAGCAACGCCACCGTCTTTAACAGGTACACAGCAACGACACGAATAAAATGGCTTTGAACATTTTATTCTAATTCGGTAGCATTTTACCTCCGGTCGGTGAAGACCGTTGGACGATATTAGATACCGTACCCGTGACGGATAGTTTCAATTAAGTAACTTCCTGACAGGATTTCGCGGGTAAACCCGTTCTCTTTATTCGACCGTCCAAAGCAGACTGCGAACATAAAGAGTGAATCACTTGGATAAATTATCCTTGTGATTTGAAGCCGTCAATTCATGAAACCTGGAACAAGTGAATTTCAATTAAGATTTTCACCATCGTTGCTTTCCAGTTATCACGAGCTCAATTCATAAAGAATCTTGCACGTCACCTACCAAGTGCTGTTTGATGTTAACACTAGAAGGATTTCCACTCGTCACTGTGATCAATAAAGAGTCACTCTGAGTGTTCTGGCAAGATCATATGATAATGCGTAGAGGCCTGGAACGAGTTTAAGTTCAATTAAGAATTAAACCACTATTTCCTTCCAGTTTTTCACAAGATTGGTTCTAAAAGAACCGCACGTGTAACCTACCATGAGCTTGTTTGATGTTGGCTCAAGCAGGATTTCCATCTTCATTGTAATACTTACGTATTACTCGGATGTTCTGGCAATATTACAGGAATATTGCGTAGGACTCATGAAAATCTCTTACTTTTCACAGTGTGTGAGAAAGCAAGGAATAAATGGAAAGTGTCCTAATGAGACTTTTGATGATCTCTTGGCTCTAGACTCGATAGTGCGTTTTGATTTAGTGAGCGATGGCTGGAGAGGAGTGCCACCTCTTCAATACCATTCTATTCGGAGTGAATAAACCAATAGATAACGTGTTGATCTCCGTGTGATTAAAACAAATACCTTTTGAGAGATATTTGAGTTAGCTGGGAAGGGTTGTGCATTGCATCACTGGGTCCATGATGTCTTTCTTCAATACCGAGAATCATTAACAAAAATGATCTCAGTAGCATATGTATTGACCCGGTTTCTGCCTTAAGTTGTAAGGAGAGCTTCTTTCTTTACACCCTTTATCTTTACAATTCTTTTTCATTCTTCAACCCCTTTAGTGCTTACCAATACGTCATCACTAGCACCTTGTTGTGATTGTTCCAGTGCTAGCTTAAGTACTTGGTCGGCATTCAGCTACGTTCACAATCTTTCTCCAACTTTCCTAGGACTTCTAATTCTATCTAGGGAATTGTCCTTGGGAAGATTCCATCGGTTCTGATGAATCATTGGACTAAACCTATTCCTACCACCCTTTTGTCACCACATTCGTCGTGAATTAAGCGTGTTTTGGGAAGGAATTGCCACCATGAAAAATCATTGAAAATCACCTTAAGTACTTGTGATATTGAAATCAAAAGTTTCGTACCTTAGGTGTTTTTGATCATCAAAAACGCTCCCCCTTAATACGTGCTTTACACATATTAAGTTGGATAATCGTTAAGTCTTTTTCATCTTTTAGCCAAGTATCATTTAAATCTCCTTAATCCCATTTTCTCCCCTTATCCAAAATGTTAACCATTAATATTTGGGATATTGAATGGATTAACCGGTCTTTGGGTAAAAATGAAATCGATGTTTGGCCATAGAACATGTTCATGCTCCCCCTTAAATTAATAAGGGATAGTTGTAGTGCTTTAGTATGATATATTTTGAAAGATTTAGAATCTCGTGAGAAATTCTTGAAAAATTATCATACCTTAACACTACATCAAGCCGTACAAGCACAATATTCACAAATATACATATTCACAATTGAAAACCAATATAAAGTGGACCTGAAATGTACGACCCATTAAATGGATCGTTGCAGTAGCTTATGGTGCACTAAATATGGTCTACCACCAACGAATCTTTCCAAGCTCCTCATCAATCTATGTTCACGGAGCTTTTGATCGATCTTCTTGATCACATACTTCGCCATCTGCCGATAACCCTGATGCCAATCCTCAGTCATCTCTGGCAAAGTCCCACCCGAATTGAGATGATCCAACTTTCCTCTGACGTAGATGAGAGTCCCATCACTGTACTTATAAAGCTCACCCACCCTCATAAACTTCATCAATCCTCGACTATTCAAGAAGAAAATCCCACAATTCGGAACAGAAATGCCGGTATAGGGACATCTGTTGACATGTTGAGGTAACACTTGATTCACTGGACGGGTTAGGTTAAGCTTCCTCTGGTAACTTTCGACTCCCAACTGAAGATCTTCAACTCGTTTCTTGATAACAACGCTTCGTGTGAACATACGAAGTGCTGTATTCAAGGCAATGAGGTCTTCACGAGGAATATGTGTGAGTTGATCACGGGTCATCAGAAGCAACATATCTTCAATATCCTCAAGACGAATGATAGAAAAATCTCCCTGCTGGATTTTGTATTCTCTGTCATCCTCCCTTTTCAAACGAATCTCCGTCACATGATAATAGCCATTCTTGGCTTCAGTTTTCAGCCCTAAAATACTGGAGATGCGGATATCGGATCTAACGTTGCTTCCAGAATTGACTAGGCAGCAACCCCTGTACGCCCTTCGGACTCGTTCGTCCCAATGAGATGCACCTATGACAGCATACATATCATAATTACGAGTTACTCTTGGGACCCAGAGTCTGTTTACCTTTTCCTCGATCCAGGGTATCGTCCCCCAGTTGGCAGCTTTCAGCAAGGTCAAGGAGGTTGCGTACGTTGATGAACCCTTCAGAAGATACTCAAGATCATAGGTGACAAAGAAGTCGAGAGCAATCTGATTATCTTGAGTAGGATCAAGTAGAGGTGGAGCTCTTTCTGAATCATGAAGACCTGGCCGTTGAACGGTATTCAGAGCTTTCAGGATCTCATCAGCATAGTACTCGAACTCCATTCGGGTTAACCTGGTTTTGGCGCGAAGTCTTTTATCCTTAAGTGCTTTCTTCACCAAAGACGGAGTAACCGAAGTCTTATACTCATGAGCAAGAAATGCACACAAGTCAATCGGACTACGGATACGGAGATATAGAACATCTCTGTCAGCGTCCGTGATTGGATCATATTGCGCCGCTGCCGTGATCCAAGCCTGTGGCGGTGCAGTCTCGTCAATCTCCAACGTGTCTGCCCAGTCTCGTGTGCTTGGTTCAGGAACCGTAGATTGTTGTGCTTGTTGTAGAGGAGTAGAAACGCGAACATCTGCTGGTTCTGATTCAGGCATCTCGGCGGTGTCATGAACGGGTGAGTGTTGTGCAGCTTCAGGTTCCGTTACTGATTCTGCAATCACAGGAGCAACAACAACAGGACTAATAGGGTTAGTGGTAACAGGTATAGATACAGCAATAGAAGTACCGGGAATCGATGAAGCTGTAGTAGCATTCACATCGTGGCGCCACTTAGATCGTCTTGATTCTGTTGATGTTGATTTGTCCTTCTGCGCTGCATCTTTCTTGGACTTGGTTCCAGACTTAGCAGGTTTCTTGGAGCTGGTAACCTTATCTCCCTCTTTTGGCTGTTTACCCCCATCATCATCCTCATCGTTATCCTCATTGCTCCCCCTAGCACTCTCCTCATTACCATCACCACCATCATCGCCATCATCATCATCATCATCATCTTCATCCTCATCATCATCACCATCACCGTCATCTTCATCATCCTTTTCTTCTTCTTCTTCTTCTCCACCTTCATCTTCACCAGTACCCTCTTCTTCTTCACTTTCTTCCCTTTCTTCCTCAAGTAGAATGTGGTATGGTACCACACTTCCAAACGTTTTAAATAACCTATCATCCTCCATGATAGCGTCATTCAGGGATTTGTAGAGAGCCCGTTGAATCCTAGATTTATCAAACGATCCAAGTTCCCTCATTCGAGCTTTCAGGATCTTCTTCAATTGAAAATCCGTCAAGTCATAAGCAATTTTGTAGGCTGATTCAGAAGGATTGGATGACTTGATCATCAAATTATCAGCCGCGAGTGTCTTCAACTCATCACGCAGTTTTGGCATAATAGATTCAACGGATTCTTTTACTCTCTCTTCAACAGAAGCTTCAAGTGCTTCTTTCTGCTCCTTGTATCTATCCCTCATCGCTTGAAGTCTAGTGATACGTGCAGCATGCTTATCAGCCTCAGCCTGTTTAACCTGAGCTAGTTCTTCTGCATGAGCTTTTCGCGTCAATTCCATATCTGCAGCGAACTTAGCAAGCATCTCTTCTTGGGCTTTCCTAGATGCTTCTTCACTTTGAACTCGTCTATGTAGCTCTTGGCGAAGTTCATCCATTTCTCTTTTGTGATTATCCGTATGTTTATCCAACATTTCGGCCATCACCAATGCAGCCATTGTAGATGTTGCAGAGCTGCTCTGGGTTGAATGAAGAGGCTCGGTTGTGACCATGGTACTAAGGATGGGAGTTATTGGTGGTGGAAGGAACGGTGTTGAAGCCGGTCTGGTTGGTAAGGGTTGTATTGGTGGAGGTTGAGTTGCTAAAGGTTGAGTCACTAACGGTTGAGTAGACACCATGATTGTTGGAGCACCAGACTCCTTTTCAACACTTGCTGAAACGGGGATTGATGTCTCCTTCGAAGTAGAATATCGTTCAGGTGATCCAAACTCATCAATATCATCTGGTTCCTCGTACTCTTCTTCAACATTTATCCTTGCACCTGAACCACTACCGCCCGTATCTTTCCTACTCCTTTGAATAGCTATCTTCATCATTTTTCTCTCCGCCTTGTCAAGAGTAGGATCAACAACATCTTCTTCGTCACGTAGTTACATCTCATCAGCCTTACCCTTTCCCTTCTTAACCTCAGTCTTCTTCTTCTTGGTTTCGGGTTCAAGTAACGCAGCCGGTTGCTTGCGTTTACCTTTACTCTTGACCGTAGTAGACGAGTCTTCTCCAGTCTGAAGGTAATCGGGAATAGGACCAGGAATCACACCACCAGATGGTCCTTCATGCCTTAAGTCCACAATATGATCAGCCTCTTCAGTGTGATGATGACTTGCTGCACGCCTATCAATTGTAACATCATTCTTTATACAATAGTTAATGATAAGCTTGATAAACCGAGGGTAAGCAAAGAAATTAGTCTTCAGCTTCTTGTTATGGAAGAGTTGAAAGGTGAATTCTTCCCATAACAATAAAGCATAATCTGCATTTGCGCCTTTGTACATCCCATGGAAGATGTTCATTATTGGACTGTGCAAAGCATCATGCCCACTTGTTTTTGGTGTAAGACATCTACTGAGAATACCCAACAATGCTCTCCAAGGTTGTCCTACTTTAGCAGTGGTAAACTCAGACGCAACTCGTATGTCAGGACATCCAATAGCATCGAATAACTCCATGAGTTCGTCTTTAGTAGGATCCCTCGAAAATACCATACCTTTGGGTGAATCCCGAATGCCAAATATCTTACGGAAGTCTGAAACCTTAATTGTCTGCTGCTTGTTGTCGAGAGTGAAGGTGATCTTGTTTGAAGTGATTTCCTTGGTAGCCCCAAACTCATACATATAACCATAAGGCACCGAGGCAGTAATCCTTAAGGCATTCTTGAAAGGAGATTAATCAAGAATTGCTATGGCGACTTTGAAACCATGGTGAGTTGATTTTGAGTCTGGTTTTAGCCGGTGTTTGTTTGGTATGAACTTGAGTGTTCGTGCTTCGGCAATTGCGGCTTCTCTAGAGTCTTGGATTGCTTGTACTATTGGATTAGTCATTGTATCTGCTTAAGATAAGACATGAAAGGTTGATGCACAAAAACATATATAGATATGTATCATTCTTATAGCTAAGCATAACATATTTCAACAACATAATTCAACAAGTACTTATAGCATGCAAATACTATCAATCAAACAACTCTTCATCCGGAACTTTCCTTCATTCGGAACTTTTTCATCCGGAACATTCCTTCATTCGGAACTTCTTCATTCGGAAGTTCTTCATTCGGAACTTCTTCATTCGGAAGTCCTTCATTCGGAACTTCATCATTCAGAAGTTCTTCATTCGGAACTTCTTCATTCGGAAGTCCTTCATTCGGAACTTCTTTATTCGGAAGTCCTTCATTCAGAACTTCTTCATTCGGAACTTCTTCATTCGGAAGTCCTTCATTCGGAACTTCTTCATTCGGAAGTTCTTCATTCGGAACTTCTTCATTCGGAACTTCTTCATTCGGAACTTCTTCATTCGGAAGTCCTTCATTCGGAAGTTCTTCATTCGGAAGTTCTTCATTCGGAACTTCTTCATTCGGAACTTCTTCATTCGGAACTTCTTCATTCGGAAGTCCTTCATTCGGAAGTTCTTCATTCGGAAGTTCTTCATTCGGAACTTCTTCATTCGGAAGTTCTTCATTCGGAAGTCCTTCATTCGGAACTTCCTTCATTCGGAAGTTCGTTCGGAACTTTCCTTCATTCGGAAGTTTTTCAGAAAATTCCTTCATTCGGAAGTTTATATCCATGTTCATCTGGAACTTTTCAAACGTAGCTATGATGATTAATTCTAAGCGCGTTTGTGAGATTTAAAGCAATCTAAGGCAACACCACATCATCTAAAGCTATTCCGAGCAAAACCCACCACAAATCCTAATCAATTACTGCTTAATTTAGACACAAACCCTAATTTGGATTTAATCTAATTAAACGAATCATTTAACCTGATTCAACTGATGAATTAGGCGAATTAAAGATGAAAAATTGATGTTAGTACCTTTTTGAATGATTGGATGATTAAAACGGAAGTTCTTGGAAGCTTAAGTGTGTTTTAATGGCGGCAAGGGAGAGAAATAGTGAAACGGTAAAGTGGACGGGGGGGGGGGGGGGGGGGGTTAAGTTTTGACTTAGGTCAAAATTTTGACAACTTTCTCAAAATGTCACTTTTTACCCTACATTTTCACTCCTTTTCCTTTTTGGTTTATCACTTTTCATTTTTTCTAACCATTGTTAAACTTAGCCACTATTAACTTTCACACAACTTAGCAATCGCAACCTATTTGCACATCTCCAAGATCTAAAGCAAGTCTTATCACATTGAACGAGCACAAGTCGTTTTCTAAAGCAATACCACTCATTTATCATTTAGCCATTAATTTTCCACAATCACTTTTGAAAATCAATTTAATGACGAAGATGATTTAATATTTTCTCCCCCTTAAACGATGACCCGTTTTCTATTTAAAGAGCTGTAGTCATTGTTTAAAGAGTCAAATATTGATGAAAACATTTCCAATTAATGTCTTGAAAAGGATTGATTCGTGGTGTCAATAATGCACTGAGACACTTATTTTGACAAATTAATGCACTGAGACGTACATAAATTCGTGTTAGACCAAGTTGTAAAGTAAACTTGATCCCTTTGCATGATTTGGCTTGTAAATCATGCCCGAGAAAATTAATTCCCGTTCTGAGCCAACGTTTTCCAAGGAAATATGTGACTTTAATATGAAAACCGGGTTGCAGTCAGAAATAACTACAAGCCATAATGGGCATGTTTTAAAAATGTACAACTTTTATACGGACTCTATTTATGGCACCGTGTCAATATTGATCGACATTTCTAAGGCCGTAAATATTACCGTACTAAAAGACATGCCCGATTTAAAAACGAAAAAATATTTTTGGTTTTTCTTGATTTTATAATTTTTATGGTTTTTGTAGGTTTTATATTTTTTATGGTTTTTGTTGGTTTTATATTTTTGTGGTTTTTGTTGGTTTTATATTTTTGTATTTTTCTTTTGTGGTTTATATATTTACTATAATATACAAGATCACGAACAAAGGATACTCTGAATAGTTTACCACCACTATTCAGCTGATTCTTCTGCCAACTCTTTGAGAGTCGCTGGAGTAAATGATTTCATGCCAAGCTTGTCGATTAAAAACTCGATTCGTCCTCGATCTAAGGCTTTGGTGAACATATCCGCCAGCTGGTACTCAGTAGTGACAAAATACAGCTCGATCACTCCGTTCTCCACCTGCTCCTTAATGAAATGGTAGCGAATGTCTATGTGCTTGGCCCGGGAGTGTTGAACATAGTTGCAGCAAAGGGCAATGGCGCTCTTGTTGTCACAATACATCGAGATTTTGTTAAATCCCAAACCGTAGTCAGTTAATTGTGATCTCATCCAAAGGACTTGAGCACAACAACCGGACATGGCGATGTATTCAGCCTCCGTGCTAGAAGTTGCAGCGCTTTTCTGCCTTTTTGAAGACCAACTGATCAATCTATCTCCAAGGAGTTGCACATATCCAGAAGTGCTACGCCTCGTGTCTTGACATCCAGCATGATCGGCATCTGCGTATGATATTAAAGCAATAGAGGAATCTTTCGGATACCATAGACCACGATGAAGTGTTCCTTTTAGATACCGAAAGATCCTTTTCACAATATGTAGGTGCTTTTCGGTAGGCCGAGCCTGATACCGGGCACACATGCATACAGCAAATTGCAAATCAGGCCTGCTAGCAGTCAGATAGAGAAGGGTGCCGATCATCCCACGGTAAAGTTTTGGATCGACAATAGTCCCATTCCTATCTTCATCTAACTTGGATTTCTCCACCATTGGAGTGTCCACGGGGTCACAATTTTCAAAGTTATATTTCTTTAAAGATTCTAGAGCATATTTGGATTGATTAATAAAGATGCCTTTGGGATTTTGAGAAATCTGTAATCCTAAGAAAAATGAAAATTTTCCCATCATTGACATCTGAAAGCGTGTGGACATTATCTTCTCAAAGCGATTTGACAATTCTATGTTAGTGGCAGCAAATATTATATCATCAACATAAATTTGTACTAGAATCATGTCGTTGCCCTCCTTGAGAGTGAATAGAGTGGGGTCCACCTTGCCTTTGGAGAAGCCTTCCGAAATGATATATGTTGAGAGGAGATCATACCACGCGCGTGGAGCTTGTTTCAACCCATAGAGAGCCTTCTTAAGCTTGTACACATGATTAGGAAACTCCGTGCTAACGAACCCATCCGGCTGACTAACATAGACTTCTTCCCTTAGTTCACCGTTCAAAAATGCCGTCTTCACATCCATTTGATAGACGATCATGTTCATATGAGCAGCATACGCAAGGAATAGTCTAATCGCCTCCAATCTTGCCACATGAGCAAAAGATTCTTCAAAGTCTATACCCAAGGCTTGTTTATATCCTCTAGCAACCAATCTAGCCTTATTCTTCAATACCGCACCCATCTCATCATGTTTAACCTTATAAACCCATAACAAGGTAAGGATGTTAACCTTGTCAGGGAGAGGAACTAATTCCCATACTTCAAGTCGTTGGAATTCATTTAGTTCCTCCTGCATGGCTTCAATCCAAGATGATTGAGTCATAGCCTGCTGCCAATTTTTAGGTTCAACTTCAGAGAGAAATGCATCAAAGTAGCAATAGAGTGCACTCTCTTGTAATTGATGACGTGTAGAGACTGGTCGATCTAGATCTCCAATGACATTCCTAATTGGGTGATCTTTTGTCCATTTAGTGCTATGGTTTTCAATCCTAGGTGGTCTGGAGTGAACAATACAAGGAGCTTCTTCTGAGGTAGACGCGACTGAAGGGTTTTCAGGTATCGCTACACCAAAGAAAGGAAGCTCTTGCAGGTGAGCATATTCCAAATCGTGATCAATAGAATCCTCTTCCACATCATTAGGCACAAGTAGGGGTGACGAGTCAGGTGTAGTTTGAGAATCACTTGGTGAAGGTGCATCCTGTTCAATGTGAATTGAAGATGCATTAGATAAAGCTTCATTGGCTAGAGCAACAACTTCAGGAATTGGAACTTCATTATTTGGGGGATCAAAGAATTCGTCAAACAACGGTTGAAACAGTTTATCCCACTCGGGCCTTGATGGTGGTAAAAATGATGTAGAAGTAGGATTATTGGGAACTAATCCGGAACTAATAGCACCGGTTCCCATCTCATGAAGCGCGGGTTCAGAGTTGTGTTGCTCAGAAGCCATCGCTGTCAGCTCGTCGAAATCTGCATCCATAGTTTCTACAATCTTACCAAGACGACGGTTGTAAATTCGGTAGGCTTTCTTTGAGGGTGAGTAACCAATGAAAATACCTATATCGGCTTTCGATTGAAGCTTGCCCAAGTTCTCACTATTAATGTTTGGATAACAAAGAGCACCAAACACATGAAAGAATGAAACATCGGGTTTACGGTCATGTAGAAGCTCGTAAGGTGTTTTTCCATGGCGTTTCCGAATGATAGAACGGTTTTGGGTGAAACATGCAGTAGATATCGCTTCTGCCCACAAGAACAATGGAGCGTTCGCATAAATAAGCATATCCTAGCAGCTTCCATAAGCGTACGATTCCGTCTTTCAACGACACCGTTTTGTTGTGGAGTGCGTGCAGCGGATGTTTCATGTGAAATACCAACTCCTTCATAGTAATCACGAAGAGTCTGGTTGACGAACTCTGTTCCATTGTCTGTACGAATACGGCGGACAGTAGTGTTCAAACGTACCTGAATGAATTTCAGAAAAGTGATGATAGCCTTCGGTGCTTCATCCTTTGTACGTAGAAATCTAACCCATGTAAACCTGGAGAAATCATCCATAATAACCAGAATGAATTTCTTACCGCTCACACTTTCAGTTCTCATTGGCCCACAAAGATCCATATGCAAAAGATGAAGTTTTTCTTGATTGGTGTCTTCAGCTTTGGGCTTATATGATTTCTTGGTACTTTTCCCCCTTGAACACGCGGAACATAAATGGTCCTTGTGAAATTTGAGCTTTGGAAGACCACGAACTAATTCGTTTTTAGCCAGATGATTAATAGCATCAAAGTTAAGATGAGATAATCTGCGATGCCATAACCATGACTTGGTCTTAGATGCTTTAGAGAGAAGACATACTGGAGAGGCGGCCATCATGTCTTGTAGAGACAAGGTATAAAGATTTGCACCACGAGATCCCTTCAACAAATCTTTTCCTTCCAAGTTGCGGATGAAACAAGTGTGTTGTCGAAAAGCAACCTCTAGGTTGGAATCACAAAACTGTCCTACTGAGAATAAATTATGACCAAGACCTTCTACATAGTATACCCTTGAAATCGTAACATTTCCAATCTGATATTCACCATATCCCATTATCTTTGCAATATGATCATTCCCGAATTTAACCGTACCAAGAAACTTGCTGACGAAATTTCGGAGCATCGAGCGATCTCCGGTCATATGCTTTGAACAACCGGAGTCCAAATACCAGAGGATGATTTGGACCACCTGAAAATATCACCACACGAAGACAATGTAGAGGTATCGGAATCTGAGTGTTCCTTGTTATTAGCAGGTACAGATTTAATAATCTTAGATTTGCTAACTCTAGGTTTCTTAGATTTCCTAGCCTTCTTCTTCCTAGTTGGTGGTGTAGATTCTAGTTGGCTTAAATCCTGTGGTATTTCTTCACTGATAGGCACTATAGTGGGAGCTGACCTAATTAAAGGGTGCTGTTTCCATACTTGAGTGCGAGTGTGCCTAACTAAAGGACGTTCAGACCTAACCTCAATGGATGCATTCCTAGTTAAAGGGCACATTTTTCCATCTAATGTAAAGGTCCTACCAGTGGGACGCCATTGCCAGCCAACTTGGGCACGAGTTCTACCTGTTGGCTTCCATTCAAGACCATTCCTAATGGCATTCATTTCATTCACATGATCAATAAGACACAAATCATGACGTTGGGAAAACATACATTCATTACAATTCCAACAATTCAAATTAGAATTCACGAATGGTTTAGGCTTCTGCACAGGCGCAGAGCTTTTAGTCTTAACATGATTCTTTTTATTTAAAACTGAACTAACATTCCTATGGTGAACTTCTATGTTCTTCTTTTTGGCACTACTAGTGGAGGGCTTGATCTTATCTTTCTTGAGTGGCGATCCTTTAGCCTTAGTAGTCTCTTTTAATCCTGTAGAAGGCAAAGTGGGAACATTAGCAACAGATTTTAAAGGTGCCTTACTTGATTGTGCCAGTGACGGTTTTGCTCCTGGAGTCTTATTGAATGGAGTTACAGCAATGGGCCTATTAGTAAGTAGTGCAGAGCCTGGTTTACCTATGTATTGCAGATATGCTAAGCAATATTGAACTCGCTTAATATATTCATGAGCCGAATAATAGTAGCTACTTGAGGGATCTAAGGCATAAAGATCGTCTAAGATATCCCTAACAAGATCTACATGCTTAATGGCATTCCTCATATAATCATCGTAGGTAACCGGGTTTCTCTTATGAAGCGGGTTCTTATAAAGCACTACTGACTTGGTTGTTGGGGCACTAGTGGACGGTGCAGAGTCGGTAGCTAAGTTATCAGCAACTTCTTGTCGGATGAGAAGAAGTGTCTCCTTTAACTCGGCCAAAACCATGTTTTTGTCAATGAGCAGGATGTTTAAGTCAGAGATTTCCTCACACTTTTGGTTCAGTTGTTCAACATAAGATTGTTGCTGTGCCGCATTAAAAGCGAAGCGTTCTTCTAGTGAACCATAAAGAGCGGATAGTCCCTGTCTTGTCCGATCCATCTCCCCTAGAATAGACGAAAGTCTAATTTCTAAGACCTGGTTTTTAGACTCTGCAGCCTCTAGTTCCAATTTTAGTGTTTCATTTGATGACACATCTCTCTTCAATCTCATAATCTCTTCCTCTAATGCCTTAACAATTGCAATCATCTTGTCACTCGTCTCAACACCGTTTTCACAACTATTTGTTATCAAAATATCCTCATTTTGAGTTTGTTGTTTCAGTTCTAAAGATATACAATGTTGTTCTAGTTGATTAAAGCGTTTTGAAAGTAAATTGTAAGAATCTTGTAGCTTTAAAAACTCAGCGTTAGATTCGTGACAAGAATGATTATCTACTTCATTTACAGTATCAGCAACATTTACAGAGAGATCACAAACATCATCACATATATGCACAGCATCACAATTAATCATAGCGGATGTTAGCTCATTCGAATAATTAACATTTACAGTAGTAAGCACATCACACGAGATTACTGCAGACAAGAATTGGTCATATTTGGTTAAAATCTTTTCTTTTTCAATTAGTTGTAGTTCGTAAGCGGTGTCCATTTCATAAAACACTTTTTGAACTTCCCCAATTTCAAACACAAGATTTTCCTTAAGAGATGCAAAACTTCCTTTTAGACTTTCGACAAACGGATTGATCTCATTTTTAAACACCTCGTTCATGTGTTCGAAAGCCCATTCTCCGGTGTTTAAGCCATTTGAAGTCGTACATTCCAAAATGACCTTGTCAAAATTAGTAAAGTATTGATTAATCTCTTGCAAGTTTAACCATACAGTGCTAACAGGTGGAAGATTCTTTGGAATTTCCTTAGGACCTTCCATGTTGACAAGTGTAGGAAATGTACTAGGGTTTTCTTCCTCTAACATGTAGGTTGGTGCTGTGATGAGATCTTTGTCCATATGGAAGCAAATTCTAAAATCCGTTTTTGCAAGCTCCTTATTCATTTTAAAATAATCACACTCGGGATATTTTGTAGAATTGTATGACCGATCCTCATCAACTAAATCCTTACTTGTTCGATCATCGAAAGTAACAATCGGGTCTAAGACCAATCCTAATTGGGTTGCATTATAAAGTCTAGGACTATGTCTTAAAGCTTGTTTTGCATACCGTGGGTTAGGGGGAAGGCCTTTTTGACGTGATAAGTTAAATTCTTTAAACGAAGCATCAAATAAGTGCACTAGTTGAGAAGCAGCGTATTGTCTTAAAAGCAAATAATCTAGACTTCTAATCTTATTAGTAGCATTAATCTCCATTTCATTCTTCTTAGACTCGAGTGATTCAAAATCCGTTTGAAGTTTTTGAAAATTAGTGACCACTAACTCCTTTTCTTTAAGTTCATTAGACAGATTTGCTCTTAAGTTTTCAATTTCTTGCAAGTGACCCATTTGGTTTGTTTTGAAAGTGATCATATTCGGGATTTGTTAGAACACTAGACGAAGACACTAATTCCAAAGTTTGAACTTTCTCGTTGCTTAAGGCAAGCTCATCAGACAAATTCTTATTCTTAGCTAGGGTTTCTAAGAGTGCAGCATTCATTTGGCTAAGTAATGTAGCAGGAACCATGACCAAATCTTGTTGAGCAGGAGTAGGCGTATGCGAAATGGCTCTTGGTTGTGATTCACTCAAAGTCTGGGAACTCACATTGATATTGCTATCATTGATTGTCTCCTCATTTGAAAGACTCACCACCGAAGACTCATTCGAATCAGCACTCTCTTGCACAACTTGATGTGGTTGAATACTATCATCAGTGGTATTATCGGTGGTATTAATAAGTACCTCAGATCTCTTTTCTGGCCCTAAGCTAGAGATAGTTGCCATGAGAGCAGCCTTTGCAGATTGAAATTCATCACAGTCTGAGTCATACGCATCGAGATCATCTGCTTGGTATGCTGCATTCTGTGTGGTGACAGTGTCTTGTTCAGCAATCCCTGGATCAGCAAGAAATGCAAGCTCCTCTTCATCAAGTTCCCTTCCTTGTGCCTGAGCATTCACCAGATAGATCTTCTCTGCAAACCATTGTCCATCCCTTCTCCTCTTGGGTTTCTTACAATCCCTGGACATGCGACCTTCTTCCTTGCAGTTGTAGCATGTAATCATTCTCAACTTGCCTGTGGAATTAGCCCGTGGAGCAGGATTGATCATTGGAGCAGGATTGACCGTGCGAGCATTTGTAGTTGATGTGGTAGGTCTCCCCTGATATGTTTGAATAGGTTGAACCATTACCCTGCCATTCTCAATAGTAGCTTGTTGGCGAGAATTGGATGAATTCCTCAACTGATTGTTGGTAGGAGCTGATCCCCTAAATCCTCGTTTGCTTAAAGTCCTTGTGAGATAAGCAGACATAGTGTTTAACACTTCAACTGGGTCAGCACCTTGTTTGAATACAGGAATGGGGACTTCCTCATCATCACAGTACATTGCTTGGTCTTGATGAGTTGCATAATCACTAGAAGGAATACTCGTTTGATCAGGGTAGCTTGTTGGATATGCTGCATTCTCTTGATAAGAAGAATATGAAGATTGAGCATAAGGTGCAATACTTGCTGGGTGAGGTTGTGTAGCATATTGTGATGAAGGTACACTAAATCGATATTGTTACTGATGTGAGGTGGGTGGTTGCGGTAGAATCGAGTATTGGGGGAAGGTTGGTGTCATGTAAGGTGATGGATGATAGGCTTGATGTCCCAAGATATAAGGAGTGTTGTTGTGAGACAAGCTTGGTTGATTCGCCATCAAAGCTAATGAGTCAGGGTACATACCTCGAGGCGAACGGTGCATGATCACATGTTTCTCATGCTGCTGAAGGAAAGCATAGAGTTGATCCAAATTGCATTTATGCAAATCCCTGGTTAACTTAACATCGGTAATATACTCACCCCATTCAGCTTGAGGTAAAGTATTCAAGAATTTGGTGTTACCCTGGAATGGAGCAATCACGAGATTGTATACATTCAGATCATTCATGAGTGTGGTGAATCTGAAGTAATAATCGTGAAGCGTTTCCCCTGGGTTGTACGTGAATCTATCAAACAGATCATACAACTGACATTCCCTTTCCTGTTTGGTGAGAGACGTACCTTGTAGCAACACCTTTAGACGTTCCCATAAATCCTTTGCCACCGTTTACTGACTTACCATTCGATAGATGTCATGTGGAAGGGCTTGGAGAATGGTTTGAAGAGCTTTTTCGTCTGCATCTGCAACAAGTTGTTGAGCTGGAGTGAGTTCTTCAAATTCTCGTGGTCGAGTCACGTTGTTAGCCACGATGGTACCATAGTCAAGTGGACCATTTAAAATTGACTTGACCATGAGCCTCCCATATACCGGTTTTCCCTTAAGGTAAGACATCATCCGGCCTTGCCATGCTTCAAAAACTTCTTTGATGAGCATTGGCGGGCGATTATCCGTTCCCGTAATGACGGAAATATCCGTAAGTGATGTCATCTGAGGCATTACTGAATTCGGATTCATTTTGTTAACTTCAAAGAGACAAAGATTATCGGTTGATCGAGCAGTGAAGTAAAGCTTGTGAATTGTGTTGAGTTTTTGTTGTAATAAACCAAGATTAAATCCTCTAAAAAATCGTCGAAAAAACAAGCAAAATAACCCTTGATTCGGAACTTTTTGTTGATTCGGAAGTTTGATTCGGAAGATTTGGCTTGGAATACCTTGATTCGGAACTTTTGGTTCGGAAGTCTTGATCCGGAACTTTCCCTTGATCCGGAACTTTTCCCTTGATCCGGAACTTTCCTTGATCCGGAACTTTCACCTTGATCTGGAACTTTCCTTGATCCGGAACTTTTGGTTCGGAACTTCCTTGATCCGGAACTTTCCTTGATCCGGAACTTTTGGTTCGGAACTTCCTTGATCCAGAACTTTTGTTGATCCGGAACTTTTCGTTCGGAACTTTTGGTTCGGAACTTTTGTTGATCCGGAACTTTGGTTGATCCGGAACTTTTTGGTTCGGAACTTTTTGGTTCGGAACTTTTTGGTTCGGAACTTTGGTTGATCCGGAACTTTTTGGTTCGGAACTTTTTGGTTCGGAACTTTGGTTGATCCGGAACTTGTTGGTTCGGAACTTTTGCTGGGTAATCAGAAGGTTGTTACGGATGAACAGTCGATCAAAAATGGTGATTTAAACCCAGATTTTTTACCAAATAACCCAAAAAGTTTTGTGATTTCTACAATAATAAGTAAAAACTAATACTTATCTACTAATCCCAATCACAAAAACACCAAAAACTCCAATAATCAAGATGATCTTCTTAAAGAACACTAATACAATCAAAAACTAAAAAACCACACAAATCATTACCTTAAATCACCCCATAGCTCTTGATACCAAATGTAGAATCTTGATAACCTATGAATCTATGAAGTGGGTTGATGTTTTCTAGAGAGAGACACTAGAGAGAGAAAGTGAGAGAAAACTATGTGTTATTTCATTAAGTGAAAACTAGAAATGTTCAACAACCACCCCTTTCCAAGGAGGAAAGGGGTATTTATACTTCCAAGTCATATGTGGACTTGGGCCGACCCATGACAAGCCCATGGACCGGTTCTTACTTAACTAAATAAGTAACTATAAACTACGAGCTATTACAACATTAATAATATTGTGGAGTGACCGATACTTCTAATATACGTAAAAACGTATTTCTAACAGACGAGAAGATGCTTCACCATCAGACGATTTTCATCAATCATTTTCCCTAATTCTTAGTTACATATCACACGTCATTCAGTTGTCGTTTCAGTCATATGAGTGCAAACCGGTACCAGCCCGCCTCTCAGCTGAATAGTTACATGAATCACAGTCATGAGAATGACCGTCATGGAACTGACAGACAAGACGATAATAACCACTACTATGACAGCAACTATCCTAACAATAGCAACCGAAGCACCAGCCGCGGACGTGATAAGAAACACAAAGGATCAGTATTCCAACCGATCCGCCAATTCTGGCATAATAACCTAATATTTGTAGTTCTATTTGTTTCACATCTTGAGACACATGTCAAGACATCAGTCAAGACACATGTCTCACGTATACTTCCTAAAGACACATGTCAAGACACCAGTCAAGACACATGTCATGCTTATATTTCCCAAGACACGAGTCAAGATACATGACTCACGTCCAATTCTAGAACATTTCTAAGAAATTCAGGGTACCCTCCAAAGGGTATATCCATTTTGTTGTGCCATGTATTAATCAGGCCACAAGAATTTCAGTACCATCACCGACGTATCAGTAAGATCAGTCACGTTTGCTCGATGACACTTGCATTTCTTTCACCATAGTTCATATATTCATGACCATGAAGGATGCCATTCGTATTCCCCATGTATACGAAGGTTTTCCTTCAGCCTAATGATAAGATCCAAGCTGCTAACGCATTACCTCGGATAGATGCGAGTTGAATTTTATCCTAATTATGGACTACGAACAGCACACCATGTTGCGATTCATGATTATGTACAGTAATGTTCAGACTCCTAAATACATTCAGCTTGATTTCCCGTCAGGAAAATCTGTACAAATTATCTATGCTTACAAGCATGTGCGTTGTTAGCCATGGCTGCTAAAATTTTCTAACTGTCAGTTAGGACACGGCCACTGAGGTTCCTTTTACACATAACCAGCCGATTATACCAAAATCTTACCATACAATCCAGAAGAACCTTCAAGGAGAAGAACGGTAACATGAGATTATGTGTCGACTACCGTCGATTTAAAACAAATCACCATCCATAACCGTTATTCTCCTCCATGTATTGACAACATGTCTAATCGACTTTAGGGTGTCAAACCCTTTTCCAAGATCGGACCCATGATCATGCTGCCAATAGTGACGAGTGAAAGAGCAGGACATGTCCATGACTGCTATTTGTACACGACTCGGTCATGATAGATTCATGATTTTGTTTTAGTCTCATAATGCTTCAACAGCATTATGGACTTAATAAAACGGGTTTCCATGAACTCATAAACAAATTCATCAGTGTTTTATTCAAGGACAACCTGATTTTCCTTAAGTCTGGAGAAGAGCAGGAAGATCATATTTGCACTATGTTGCAAATTCTACAACAGGAGAAATTTCATCTTGAAATTTTCCAATATAAATTCTGGTTGATTATAGTGACACGCTGAATCACATGGATTCGCATGGTTAATCTTACCATGACTCAGCTTATGCGTAAAGGTGAGAACCCTACACTACATTAGGTGTTCCAGAAAATCCTACGCTAAGAGAAGTCTAATTTCGGAAACTTATTGTTCCGCAAATTTCTATGTATCAAGTTTCTACGAAGCAAGATATATTACGTTCATATCTAAGTACCGGACATACCAACAGGCTAAGATAGAACACCAACAGACTAGGATGTCTTTCCATCATCAGAAATTATGAACATAAATGGGACAAGATCTCCATGGATTTTGGTTACCAGATTAACGCAAACTCAGAAGAAGCAAGATGCTATCTGGGTTATTGCCAACAGTTTGATCAAGTCTACAAAATCCTTACATCCGCACGGATTTCAGAACCAACAGATTTATCGGACACGTTCCAGCCAAGGCTCACCCGATCACTTGGTAATCCGTCAGCTATCGGGTCAGACAAGGGTTCGCATTTGTGCTCCTTATTTACGTCCACGTCCTTGTTCTAATTTCACGACTTGCTTTCACGCTCAGGTTCATGACACTATTACGTTCATGATCGTATCTTGGATTACAATTTTATGTTCATCTTCATTCTTGGAAGTTTTACAGGAAATGGAGAGACCAGACTCAAGTTTAGTATAGCTCCCTATCCTCATATAGACGTTTCACGTCACATTCCACGTCTCACCTTGTAGCGTTTGGCGTTATCGCAGTTGTATTACATGTTCATGATATGTTTCACATGTCATGTTCATTCCACGTTCCTAATATCACGTTCACGCTATATTACACGTATCATGGATCACGATATGTTGCTCATACTACACTCGCCATATCTTCACGTATCACGTTCAAAAATTTTCACGTATCACGTTCAAAATGTTTCACGTACTACGTTTCAATATGTCTCGCGCATCGTTGCTAATTATCAGTTAGGTTAGATTATTTTGCATCGTAATGTTTCAGTTATCCTTGAACATTAATTCTTATTCCCTCGATCAAATTCAGGGGATCTATCTTACGTAGATGACAATGAACTTTTCGTGTTTTCAAGTCAAGGTCAGGAGGACCAAGATTATCATTGTGTCAAGACCTTGTGAAGGAACAGTTCCAAGAGGGAAGCCACGTGGAAACGGACAAGTTCATCCGGACTTCTTATCCGTGTTTCTCTTATCAATTAGATATGTCCTTTCAGTCACGTCACGTTCCATGTCCTTTCAAGACATGTCACGTTCCACGTTCCTTCTACCATGTCACATGAACGTCCATTTATCTTACATACCCTCTCAGTTTGATTCGGGTATGTTTCTCTTTTAGTTACTTATCTATAATTCGGGGACGAATATTCTTTTTAGGGGGAAGAGTTGTATAACCCGCATGCTTTTACCATGAACAGTAAACTAATAATCGTACGTACAAGATTACAACTTTCCTTATATAACATGAACACGTGTCACGAATATTAATTACAAAAATTACGTACGTGTTATTACACGATAAGTATTAAGTATGTATTAATACAAGATAATTATTATCAATAATAATTATAATCACGAACATGAACTCATGAGCGTAAGAATCACGAACACATAAATATGTATTTACGTATGTTATTATTACGATTACGTACAAGTATTTATAATAACACGAATAAATTATAATAACGTAACGTAAATACAAACGTACGAACACGTAACTATTAAGCATGAAAAGGTTCGGGTTTCCCTTGTGGACCCCACCTACCCACGGACACAAAGAGCGGAAACGGGCCTATGGCCCAACCCACTTCAAAAAAATATGTCAGGAAGGTTAAACATTATATTTTCATTTATCACATTTTCAAAACAAAGCAAAAACCCTAGCAAACCCTATGGTGGCCGCCAGTTCTATTTATGCCGCCAGTAGCACCCAAAAGGAGAACATGATGTTCTCTTTATGCCGCCAGTAGCACCCAAAAGGAGAACGTGATGTTCTCTTTATGCCGCCAGCAGCACCCAAAAGGAGAACGTGAAGTTCTCTTTATGCCGCCAGCAGCACCCAAAAGTAGAACGGTTTTGATTTATAATTATTGATTAGGAGTGTGTTCGTGAGATCAAGATTTATTTATTCCACATGTTTTGGTAATTCATAAACCTCTTTTCTTTTTATGTTTTTATTAATTGAACACATGAAATCATAAGTGATATATAAAAACAAGAAATCATCATGTAAATAAATCATGGAGGGGTAAATTATTTATGGTTTAAGGGGTGCTTGGTTCGGCCGGCGCACACAAACCGAGAGCCAAAGCTCTCGGTGTGGCTCATGTGATCACAGCCGAGATCTACGGGTCCCGGTGTGGTGTTGTTGGTCTCGTCCGCAAGAGCAAGGGAAACCCGACTCACGTCGGGGTGTGGTTTGGTTGTTTGGGGGTCTCGGCTGAAAAACAAAACAAACACCACAGGCTTAAGCCGGTGGCTAATTATAGAAAGCAGGGGGAACCATGGTTGCGGCAACAGGGGGAACACCGGCTAGCCGGTGGGAACTTTTGCTAGCCGGCGGCTAGCCAAGACCAAGGAAACCACCAGCGTGGGCCGATGGCTGTTTTACACAAATAGTGGCAACCGGCTAAGCCAGTTAGCCACTGTTAAGGGTGCGTTTGTTGACCGGTTCACGGGGTTCACGAATACGGTTCACGGCACGTTTAATAAATAAGACACGGGTTTCGGTCATAACAAAATTTTACAAAGTTAATTATTTTTACGAGTTTATTATTACAAGATTAAATTAAATTAATTAAAACATGTACATAATTAATTTAATTTAGACATGACTTAGGTTATTAATATTATAAATAATACATGAGTTTTAAACTAAGTAATTATCATTTTATTTATACTATATAATTAATTAATTATTATAATCATGACCTATAATTAATAAATTTCCACGACTTAGGTTATATTAATATATAAATTAATATATGTTTAACCAAAGTATTTTTACTTTTATTTAAGTAAATCATGATATATTTAATTAAATACTTTAACCTATAGTTTATTTAATTTACATGTAATAATTAATAAACTATACTATATATCACATGACTTAGAATATAAATTAGTAAACAATTAAGCCTATATTATTAGCTTAATAATCCAGCTTATTCTATTTATAGAAACTTTCTATTTTAGAAACTTATTTAATTAAGGCAGTTAATCTATTTATGGAAACTTTCTATTTTTAGAAACTTATCTATTTTAAGCAGTAAATCTTTTATTGGAAACTTTCTATTTTTAGAAACTTTCTATTTTTGGAAACTTTCTATTTTAGGAAACCTACTATTTTTAGAAAGTTACTTATTATTACACAACAAGTATAATAATACAAGAAATACAAGTAATACTTAATCAGAATAGATAGAATACATGATAAACACAGTACAAAGCTAAAATCAGTAAAACATGACATGAACATATAAAACAAGTTAAGACATGATATAAAACCAGTTACATACTCAGTAATCAGAATACTTATACACGTATATATTTATGTAGCATTAGTGATATCGAAGTAGGACTCTCTTCCGTTCGTCTTCTTCGTTCACTGGACACAAGGTACGGATTCTCCGTCCTTTCAGTATGGACATTCTTCCTTATTAGGATTCCCCGTATGCAGCCAACTGTTTTCCCCAGTATATGTTTTGTATGTTTTTGAATTGCTTATGTTTAATTAGATGCCTAAAGCCATATACATGCATGACCAGTTTCACCTAGTTATGGAGGTACCATAACCATAACATTAGAGGCACCAGTGTTATGACTCCACCACGACGGAATGATAGCTCGTGGCGTCCCTTCAGCTTTTGGCCATATTATTATTATTATCATGTGGGGCGTATGGGTGTATCCTAGTTTACATGTTTTCAGCAGATTATTCAAGTGAATGTGGTGTGTGCCTTGCATCCTTCACAAGGAGCTGATCCCTCCTACCTAAACAGTTATATTAATTAGAGGCAGCCCCTCTAATTTGCATGACGAGGTCACCCCTCCAAGTATTCATGCACGTTGATATTTCATGACCTATATTGGCTTAATGGTTAACATGTTAAACAGTTTTTATAAGATAAAAATAAGGCTTTTCCAACTATAAAACCAGTTTTATGAACATGTTCCAGGTTTCCCAGGACTTATACATTTCCGTTGCTTTTAGTCTTATTTATGTTCAGCAATTCATACTATGTCGTATATCCGTGCACTGAGCGTTATGCTCAGCCGTTACTTTCCTTTCCATGTCCCAAAATGGCAGGTACCCAAGGACGGATTCGAGCATTCGGAGGAAGTGCATAGGATGGAAGCTGCCAAAGACTTCTTCTCCTTTTGCCATATACTTATGCTTGTTTAGTCTTTCCTAGTTCATTTCCATTATTTATGTTTTAGGCTTATGTTTGGGAACCGATGTTTGATTCCAGTTTTCCCTATGGTCATGTATGTTTTACTACATATTACCTTGCATGCTTTGATGACACGCCATAATTACGCATGACATTCCATTTACCAAAATGGGGTGTTACATGCAAGTTCAAAGTCATGTGTACGGTAATTTTCCTCATAAGGCTTAAGCTGCCGTGAAGCGTACGCGATCACTTTCCCATGTTGCATGAGAACACAGCCAAGTCCCTTTCCTGATGCATCACTGTAGATATGAAATCCACCTGTACCAGATGGGAGAGTAAGAATCGGTGCAGACACTAATTTCTGCTTTAGGTCTTCAAAGCTCTTCTCTCTTTCTTCAGTCCAGACGAATTTCTCCCCTTTCCGCATCAGTTTGGTCAATGGTAGTGCTCAACGGGAAAAGTTCTCCATGAACCTATGGTAATAACCAGCTAAGCCTAGGAAACTGCGGACTTCAATCGCTGATGTCGGTCTTGGCCACTTGGTAATAGCCTCAACCTTTGCTGGATCCATCGTGATTCCTTCTGCTGATACAATGTGACCTAAGAATGCCACCTTGTCTAACCAGAACTCACACTTGGAGAATTTAGCATACAGCTTCTTCTGGCGAAGAATATGTAATACTGTGCGAAGATGGTCTTCGTGTTTCTCCTTGGACTTAGAGAATATCAGGATATCGTCAATGAAGACAATGACGAACTTGTCCAGAAAATCGTGAAAGATAATCTTCATCAGATCCATGAACACTACTGAAGCATTGGTAAGGCCGAATGGCATGACTACAAATTCGTAGTGGCCATAGCGTGTACAAAAAGCAGTCTTGGCGATGTCCTGCTCCTTAACCCGTAGCTGATGATATCCCGACCTTAGATCAATCTTGGAGAAATGTTTGGCCCCTTGGAGTTGGTCAAACAGATCGTCTATGCGTGGTAGTGGATACCTACTCTTGATGGTAATCTTGTTGAGCTCGTGATAGTCTATGCAAAGACGCATATTGCCGTCTTTCTTCTTAACGAATAAGACCGGTGCGTCCCATGGAGATGCGCTCAGTCGAATGAAGCCTCGTTCCAGAAGTTCTTGCAATTGATCCTTCAGCTCCTTCAACTCTTTGGGAGCCATGCAATAAGGAGCCTTGGAAATCGGCTCAGCTCCTGGGATGAGCTCAATATTAAACTCTACTTCACGTGCAGGTGGTATGCCCGGAAGTTCTTCTGGAAATACATCTGGAAATTCTGACACTATCGACTGATTCTAAATTGATGGGGATTCAGCATCCATGTCATGAACAGTAGCTAGATAACCCTCGCAACCATGTAAAAGTAAAGCACGTGCTTGCAGGGTTGATATGATTTGTACAGACCTTCCGGGTACGAACCCGTTGTGAATGTACTCTGGTGTATTAACATCACCGAAGATGACTCGATATGAATGGCAGTCTATGGTATCATGATGCTTGGATAGCCAATCCATGCCCAAAATCATGTCAAAATCATTCATGTCCAGCGGAAGTGCGTCAACAGGACGAATCTTGTCATCAAACTCTAGGGGAAGGCTCTTGTACACATGGGTTATGCGTACAGAGTCTCGTAAAGGCGTGGAAATATTTAGTATATTCTCTAGTGGCATGGGGAGTATCCTAACATTCTTGGCATAAGCAGTAGAAATGACCGAGTGAGTAGCACCCATATCAAACAGAACACATGCAGCTTGACCATACATATACAAGATTCTAGCGATGGTACCTATAGACTTGTTGGCCTGATCGCGAAGTGTCGTGTAAACGCGTCCACTAGTAGGAGGCGGCTTGGTATCAGCATGTCCTGATGTACCCTCCGTCTCGCCCTTGCGGCAATCTTTCATGCGATGGCCAGGAAGACCACACTTATAGCATGCGTCGATGTCGCGGCGACATGGCCCTTGGTGCCTACGGTGACAGGTAGAGCAAAGAGGATGAGTATATCCTCCAGCAGGTGTCCTGACTGGCTGTGAGCCTATTAAGAACAATATACATGAGACATGATAAAAGGTACAAAGGACAAAGCGGATAAATCATAGGATGGAATACCAGTGATAGCTGGACGGTTAGGTTGTGAACCTCTCTAGTTCTGGTCCCTCCCGTTACCATGATTCCTGGTAGAAGATTCTCTAATGTGTAAGAATTTAGACTTATAGCATGTAATCATAAGAAAAATGAGTAAGTAAAAGGACCTGTTGCTGTTGGAGTGTCCAGCGTTGTTACGGTAATTATCATTACCGCCACGCCTATCCGTAGTAGAACGATCGTGAGTCTGACCGTTTCCCTTGGGCTGAGTAGGCTGTTGCTGAGTAGCCGGCTGAGACCAGTCCCCAGTCTTCTGCCTGGAAGATACAGTTTATAGAGATGAAATATAGATATGTACTGAAAGAATACGGATTGGTCACCGTTGAATACGAACGTTTACCTCTTATCGGGTCTATTTGCTTCCCCGAACTCATCTTTTTCCTGTAGCATCTCCAGCTTACGTGCTGCATCGGCCACTTGTGCTACCGTGTTGAACGTAGCACACACCAAGTTGTTTACGACCGATGTACGAAGAGCCCACATGAAGTGGTGTGCTTGCTCTTCAAGAGTACCTGCTGTTGTACCAAAAAAACCAGCCAAGCGAAGAAAGCGCTGCACGAACTCGTTGCTATTCTCCCCAGCTCTCTATCGGATTCCATGGTACTCTCTCTTCATCTTGTCTTGCTCAACCTTGGGAAAGAACTGTCCCATCACCAAACCCCTGAACTGAGCCCAAGTCAAACCAGCCACCCAATTATCACCTCCCTCAGACTGCTTCAGTGCCATCCACCGTGATAGCACATCACATTCGAACCTGTAGCAGGCCAACCTCGACTTGAAGACAGGGTCACAGCCCATATCATCGAAGATCTTCTCAATGTGAGCCAACCAGCTTTCAGCTTCACTGGGGCTATCTGTTCTCTCAAAATCTCGAGGGCGGAGCTTATTGAATCTCTCCAGCCATGTGACCAATGTTGCTGGAGGAGGAGGAGGAGGAGGTACTGGGTGTTGCTGCTGGTTGTTGGCAGCCTGGACCTCAGCCCTGATTTCGTTCCTCAGCTGAGGAAGCATAGCTTGCATTGTAGCTTGGATTGCTGCGTTGAGTTGTTCCTGCTCGCGTGTGAGAACCATCTGACAGTATACCATAAAATACATGATTAAACTGATCAAAACATAAACTATATATGTGAAAAAAAATTTATACCAATAAATCATGAGAAAACTTTTTTGCAGGAAAATTTATACATGAATGCATGATGCAGTTTATGAAAACTTTTGTATGCGCGAGAGTGAACGCCTATGGTCAGTTCACTCAAAATAAAAGACATGGCGAGGGGACGTCAATGGGTTGGTCCCAAAGTTAAAAGTTTCGATAAAAGCACATGCGACTAAATAGGGCCAGTCCTGTACCAACCATTACTTAGTCATAAACCTGCGACAATGACATATATATGTATGCATGAAAATGATGAATGCATGAAAACCGACTGTCAGTTCTAGGAAGACCATAGTGACTACCCACTAATCACAGGTCGTGTTTTGAGAGCCTACAGGTCAAAGCCTGTCTCTGATACTATAATTGTAACACCCCATTTTGGTAAATGGAATGTCACGCGTGATTATTTGTCATCAAAGCATACAAGGATAATGTATTAAACATCACATGACCATAAAGGAAATACCGGAATCAAACATCGGTACCCCAAAAGTAGAACTCATCACACACAAACATAAGTGCTGTAAATGAAAAGGACTAAACAATGTCCATAGAAATGAGTATCAAAGTATTATGAAATGCATAAAGTAATGAAGGCTAGGAAGCTTCCAATCCATATGCACGTACACTTAAAGTCTAGAGCGTCCCTGAGTACCTGCCGTTTTGGAAACATGAAAGGAAAACGGCTGAGCATAACGCTCAGTGCACGGATATACAAGTAAAGCATGAATAATATAAGCATATAAGCATAAAGCAGCGGAAAAGACTAAGTCATGGATGACCTGGTATATTTTAGTAAACTGGTTTTTTAGTTTGAAAAGCCTTATGTTTAACTTATAAAAATTGTTTAACATATTTACCATTAGCCAATATAGGTCATGAAATATCAACGTGCATGTATACTCGGAGGGGTGACCTCGTCATGCAAATTAGAGGGGCTGCCTCTAATTTAATATACTGGTTGGGTAGGAGGGATCAGCTCATTGTGAAGGATGCAATGCACACACCACATTCACCTTGATAATAATAATAATATGGCCAAAAGCTGAAGGGACGCCACGAGCTATCACTCCGTCGTGGTGGAGTCATAACACTGGTGCCTCTAGTGTTATGGTTATGGTACCTCCATAACTAGGTGAAACTGGTCATGCATGTATATGGCTTTAGGTATCTAATTAAACATAAGCAATTCAAAAACATATAAAACATATACTAGGGAAAACAGTTGGCTGCATACGGGAAATCCTAATAAGGAACAATGTCCATACTTAAAGGACAGAGAATCCGTACCTTGTGTCCAGTGAAAGAAGAAGACGAACGGAAGAGAGTCCTACTTCGGTATCACTAATGCTACATAAATACATACGTGTATAAGTATCTGATTACTGAGTACGTAACTGGTTTTATATCATGTCTTAACTTGTTTTATATGTTCATGTCATGTTTTACTGATTTAAGCTTTATACTGCGTTTATCATGTATTCTGTCTATTTTGGTTAAGTATTTCTTGTATTTCTTGTATTATTATACTTGTTGTGTAATAATAAGTAACTTCCTAAAAATAGCAGGTTTCCTAAAATAGAAAGTTTCCAAAAATAGAAAGTTTCCAAAAATAGATTTACTGCTTAAAATAGATAAGTTTCTAAAAATAGAAAGTTTCTATAAATAGATTAGCTGCCTTAATTAAATAAGTTTCTAAAAATAGAAATTTTCCATAAATAGAATTAAGCTGGATTATTAAGCTAATAATATAAGCTTAAGTGTTTACTGATTAATATTCTAAGTCACGTGATTAAATAATGTAGTTTATTAATTATTTCAAGTAAATTAAATAAACTATAGGTTAAAGTATTTAATTAAATATAACATGATTTAATTAAATAAAAGTAAAAATACTTAGGTTAAACATGTATTAATTTATATATTAATATAACCTAGTCATGTAAATTAATTAATCATAAGGCATGTTTAATAATTAATTAATTATATAGTCTAACTTAAATAGTAAGTACTTAGGTTAAAATCCATGTATTATTATTAATAATAATAACCTAAGTCATGATGTAATTAAATTAATTAAGTAACATGTCAAATTAATTTAATTAAACTTGTAGATAAATAATCTTGTAAAAATACTAAACTTGTAAAATTATTAAGTCGTGACCGAAACCCGTATCTTATTTATTAAAATTGTCGTGAACCGTATTCGTGAACCCCGTGAACCGGACCCGTAAACCGGTCAACAAACGCACCCTTGGTCATGGCTAGCCGCCGGCTAGCAAAAGTTCCCACCGGCTAGCCGGTGGTTCCCCCTGCTGCCACGGCTTGGGGTTCCCCCTGCCTTTCAAATATAGCCACCAGCTTAAGCCGGTGGTGGTTTTTGTTTTAGCTGAGACCCAACCGAAACCAAACACACCCCCGACCGAGGTCGGGGTTCCCTTTGCTCTTGCGGCCGAGATCAACAACACCACACCGAGACACACCGAGAGCCTTGGGCTCTCGGTTTGTGTTCACCGGCCGAAACAAACACCCCTTAAACCATAATTAATTTACCCCCATGATTTATTAACATGTTTTTTACTTGTTTTTATATCATTCATGATTTCATGTGTTCTTGATTAAATAAAAACATAAAGAAAAAGGGGTTTAAGGATTTACCGATTACGTGAAACAAAGGAGAACGAACACACTAACAACCTTGCAACAAATCAATCACCAAAAATCAACCAACACACCCTTGGTGTGTGTTTGTACCCGGCGGCCAAAAAGGGAAAAAGAGGGATTAGAGTTTTGTTTATTTTCTAATTTTTGTTAATTATGAAAATAAGTTTTCCCTTTTTTCTTGTTTTACTAAAATCAAATGAGCTTGGCCCTTTCTCTTGTGTCTAGCCGCGGGTAAGGGGGCCCACATGGGGTAACCCATATGTTTTCTCGTGTCTAATATTAAGTGTGTTTACGTATTCGTGTTTACATGATTTAAATAGTTATCGTTCGTGTCTTATTATATTTATTCATGATCGTAATAAATATACGTAAATACATAATATTAAGCTCGTGATTATTTGCGTTCATGATTTCATGTTCGTATGTTCGTGATTATAATTATTATAAAAATAATTATCGTGTCTTAATACGTATTAAATACTTATCGTGTTATAACACGCACGTAATACTTGTAAATCGTGTTCGTGAATCGTAAACGTGCTATAAAAGGAAAGTTCTAATCATGTACGTACGATCATAAGGGTAATATTCATGGTAAAAGCATGCGGGTTTTACATTGGAAGTGTGGACAGAGAAGACTTGGAAACTCTTTGGAGTTTGATGAAGGAGAAGTATGAGGCTGAAGCTCCTTCATCTCCGAATGGAATAAAAATATGGTCAACATTCAAGAGAATGTTTGATCATGATGAAGCTGATCCAGTTTGGCTGGATTTGGAATATTTGAGTACTTTGGAGTGGCGTTTGTATTTAGCTGTTGGAGTCTACCATCTATGCACAACAAAGTTTTTAGAATTCTTGGTGGTTGATAGAGTTTATCCTTTGTTACAAGAAGTTTTAAAGAAGATGGTGAGCACCATGCTAAAGGTGGATTACACCAGTGGAGTAGGAGTTGACTTGAGATTTGTTCTCACTGAAATACAAGAATATGTTTTATTTGTAAGAATCCTATGTATATTTTGTTTTTATTCAGAAACTTGATGTTTGGGATAACTATCAAGTTTGGGAGGATTGTTGGGAATAAAATTCACTAAGTCTTCTACCCGCTGACAAATGGAATGAAGCCGCTGACAAAGAGTAATTAAGCCGCTGACAGACTAGACGTAGACAAGAAGGGATTAAGCCACTATCTAGAGTTAGTAGCTGTTAAAGTCAACAAGTTTGTATAAGTTAGGAAGATGTATACGAATATTGTATTTTCTTATGTTTATCTTTTGATATCTTCCTAATATAGTTGATACGTAGCTTAATGTTAAAGGTTCCTTATGTGTATAAAAGGAGGCCTTAGGTTTATGTTTTAATAACACTTTGAATAGTATTGTACGCTGTTATTATTAATCAAAAGTTGAAACTTTGGTATACTGTTTTGTTCTTTGATCTAAGTATTAATTCCGCATAATACTTAGATTATTTTCAACACAAAGTTTTTCTACGTATTACACTTGAATTATTCTCGTTAATACAAAGATAAACCGATCTAAGTTTGGGATCGACAAGAATGATGTTGATTTGGGTACGAATAGTAGAATCGCTAATTCTTCGGAGGGATTTATGTACGAGGATGGTTCTCCTCATCCGGATATTAGTAATACCCCGATTATTGAGAAAATTGACAAGATTGAAAAGAAGATTGCTGAAAGGAAAGTTACTCTTGTGGATGATCAAGAAAACACGGTTCCTAGAAAAATGGGTGATAGTTTAGATGAACTAAATGAGGAGGATGTAGTTGAACTTGTGAATAATTATATGGCAAATTTTATGGCTTGTAACACGTGGGATGACATATGAGACTAATAGTTTTTGGGAAAAATGGAATGAATCTTGCAAGAATGCGGTCGATGACTATGACCCATATAATGATGATATGTATGATGATCATGATATTTTGAGTGGCGTGCAGACTATTGCTGATATCTTGGAATCATAGTCCGCGAAAGCATGAAATATTAAGTTTCTTAATTTTTATGTGATTTTGTAGTAAGTTTTTGTGTGTTCTTTCTAGTAGGAAGTTGTTTGCATATACAAAAGATGGATATATAAGATTCACTTATTTCTTATTTTTTTAAGTAATAAAATTTACTAGAATTAAAGAAAAAACTAATTTTAAACTAATTTCTTTTTTACATTTATTAACCAAAATTTACACTTATATTTTTTATAAACATTTCCACAAACTCAATTTAGCAAGAAAAATTAACTTTTTACTATTAATAAAAAGGCTTTATTTTGAAATAATACTATTTTAATTATTCACTTTCAACTTTTATTTTTCACAAAGATCTTCTTGTTATAAAAGAGATTTATAAAGAGAATAAATCATTTCTCATAACTCATTCGTTAACACTATGTTCTCAAGATTTTGTTTGGGAAGAAAAGAAATGATTTAGAAAGAAACTAAATTTTATTTGCGTTCTTGAGTTTCTTTAACAAGAGAAAAAAAATAAGATAAAGGAAGATTTAACTCATTTTGGCTGTAAAATCTTCTTCCCACTTTTGGGATGATTAATCTTCTCTTCTTTTCTCTTCTCTTCTCTAGTTTTTACTTCTTTTCTTTTCTACTCAATAATAACTCGAGAACATAGCGTAAGACTTATGTTTTAAAGTGTGAACTTGTTTGCAATCCCTTATGTTTTTCTCCTTTTAATTCTTGTCGAAGTCAGCCAGCTTAAAGGTAATTTCGGTGATATTTACATTTACAATTCTTATCTTTATATGTCAAGAATATCTTTAAATGGTTTTCTTACTTACTTTATTTTCACGATAACTTGTACATGGACAGCCAAATATGTACACAACACAAAAAACGGTATAAAAACAAAAACCAATTAATAAGGCAGTGTGGATTGAACTCCATACATAATGTGTGGATTTTCCTAGAATGTTCCTACATTGATATCAAAAGACTTCAGCTTGATTTTTTAGGAATCAAAACCCTATTACTTTTAAGAATTCTATAAATAGAACCTGGGGACACCTTGTCAAGCAAGAATTCGATACATCACGAACTCATGAAGGTGTAAAACACGCCGATAGGATTGACTTAATTATCAAAACTAACGTATCAATATACTTGGCATAATCATCTTACATAAATGTACATAAAAAAATTAGTTATGGATAAAAAATACAAGACTTTTTGCTAAATACACGTATTTGGTAGAATTAGTGTCTGTTTCTTTTCTTTTAAGATTAAGTTGAGTAGGGAAAAAATCAATATATGTTATTTTTTAACATAAATTTAATTAACCAATGAGTCTGGTTATTTTGGAAACTTGTTTTTTGGTGGAATGTAAGGGACAAACCTTAGTCATCTATTTGCAAAAAAAGCGGAAGAAGAACTTGTAAATATGACGAAAATCGGTTATCACAAGTGATATTTCGTTACTGATAAAAACAATGAAATATCACTATAGATAAATCAATGAAATCAACATAGTTACTGCGTAATATCCCAGTGATATTTTATTGTTTTATCAATAGTGGTATTCATTGATTTTCACTAGTAAAATATCATTTTTTCAACTTTTGGACATTTTAGCAAAAATGGCTCCTCCGTGTTTTTTTTAAATCTTAGGTTCATATCAACTATTAGATCAAACATAAATGAAAGGTGAGGATTTGTTCCTTGATTTCCATCAAAAAATAAGGATGCAAAATAACTTTTATGTTAACGGATTATATTTATTCATTTGTTTTATCAAAAAAAAATTCAGTTTTCAAAAATTAAATATCTTATAAATTGTTAATTGTTACGCAAAATGAAACATACCATCATGACAATAATTAAATCATCTTCTATCGAGTGCACATATATATATACTTTGAGCGAAATTATTTTCCTGAAAAAATCATATATGATTCGTATCACGAATTATATATGATTTTGGAAAATCATATGATCCGTGATACGAATCATATATGATTTTCTCAGGAAAAAAAGCTCGTCGAAACTATATACATGTGCCCCTCAATAGAAAGATAATTTAATTCTCGTTGTAATTGTGTATTTTTTGTCACTTGCCGATTTTACCATTTGTAAGATATTTAGTTTTAAAAAGAAAGGTAAAAAATTGGTTTAAATAAATGAGATTAGTTGATGTGATTTATGTTAAAAAAATGTTTACATTAATCTCAACTCAATTTCAGTATTATGTAGTCATTCATCGAGAAAAAAGAGGTTTTGACAGATTTTTAAATAAAATAATGGATCATATTTATTAACACTTTTTTTGCCCACTAATAAAGTACCAAAAAATACATTTATTTGTTTTTGTCCCACTATTTATAGTTTAGCGTTATTTTTTATTAGTCTATGTTTCGCATTTTTTGTTTATTTATTACTTTTAACTTGTAAAAACTTTATATTTCCTTTCGTACTTTCACTTTTACAGTTTTATAACAAATACAAAATTATAAAAATTAAAAATAAATAAAAAAGATCAAAAATATAAAACGTATAAATAGTGAAAATAAAGTCTTTATAACCTTCTCTAAATACATTTAAGAATTCTAGATTTATCACTCATTATTCATTATCTAATAATAGAGGAGAATCACTTATAGAGGAGAATCACACATCCATAGGAACAGTGATTCTCCTCTATGAAAGACTAAATTACAATATATTCTTCCCTCACAGACTCATGGCTCTCTCACAAATCCTTCACACAGTTCTCTCTACTCACACACACAAACAGTTCCATCCGTTCCGTTCTTCATCCCTTTAATTAACCCTTAAGTAATGGATCCCGTTTATTGACCCCTTGATCCCGTTTTGTTGATCCTAAATTAATGGAATCTTTCCCTTTGGTGATTGGGTTTCCTTTTGATGATTGGGTTGCCCCTTTGGTGTCTCTTGCCATCCATTGTCTACATGTGTTGGTGGCTACATGACTTGGTGATTGGGTTGCCCCTTTGGTGTATTCATTAATTAATGGTGCCCTTTGTGATTAATTATGGTTGTCTTGGTGTGGTAGTGGCTACTGGAAATCTCATCCCAGACGTTTATTATCTATTCGTGGCTTGATTTAACCCGTTGAGTATTTTACCATTGTAGCCATATATATAGCATGGAACCAGCAACAAAATGACATGTGGCTTCATTATTTGTGGGTTTTCTACACATCCCTCTTCGTTATTCATCTCCTACCTTTCCAAACGCATCTAGTTGACATACTTTTATAAGTTGACATGCTATCATTTTTTCTTGGCTAAGTTTTGTAGGACCTTTGTTATACACTTGTTCTATTTTCTAAGTAGCACACGTTAAATTTCCCTGATTTCTTATTTGTTGTTGGTGTGAAATTATATGTGGTTGTTATTTGGTGTAGCAATTAGATGCTGTAGGTTCCTTTTAAATTAGTTCTATAGGTTTGCTTCCGTTTTAATATGTTTAGAATTAGGTGCCCTAGGTTCGTTTTAAATTATTTGCCATAGGTTTGCTTCCGGTTTAATATGTTTAGAACCATTGATTCCCCATGCTTTTGGACTGATTTATTTTGCATATCTGTTATATTAGACATTTGGATTCCTATGCTTTTCCTGGTTTTTTATCCTCCATGTTCATCCAATTAATAGGGAAGGAAAAAATAAATAGGTTACGCGTAAACCACTTTATTTGCTCATTTTTTGCATGGGATGTGTTGTAAACATCTTTTGGTTTGATGATCAATGTAACACCCCATTTGGATAAGTGGACCGTTACTTAGTAATTATGGCGTGTCATCAAAGCATGCAAGGTAAATGTCTAAAACATTAATGACCATAAAGGAAACTGGAAACAAACATCGGTTCCAACATAAGCCCCACACACAATGCATAAGTAAAGAAATGTAGAATAAGGACTAAACAATGTCCAGCAAAGCAAAAGAATGTAAATGCATTAAAAGAAACGAAGACAAGGGATCCTTCATCCAAATGCACGTGCTCTTGATGTCCTAGCTTTGCGCTTTAGTACCTGCCGTATGGGGACATGAAAGAAAATACAGCTGAGCAGTACGCTTAGTGTGCAGATATATGACAAAGAAATGAAATTGCATAAACATAAGCACAGAATGAAATGAAGTACAACGGAATAAGTGTAAGTCTTGGACAACCTTGTGTTGTTTTATAAACTGGTTTATATTCTGAAAAGACATACGTTTATTTCATAAACACTGTATTTTAAATATGCCCAAGAGCCCATATAGGTCATGAAGGTATTGTTAATGCAAGTGATTCCTAAAAACATTATTAGTGTTAACTAATATTTCTTAGTTTTGATCACAACAAACCATACAACACATTTAGTGTAAAACACAAAATGAATTATTTAACTAACACTATCATCAAGGTAATAATCATATCACTAACCTTTCTTAATCATACTTAGTGATCATCAAAATGATTATCCTTAAAACTCACTTTTGTTAATATGACAAAAGACTTTTTAATAAACTTTCTTTTTTAGAAAATGTTTTATTAAAATGGAAAATGAAAATTTGAAAATAGCATATTCCAATTGCTGTTAGAATATCCTTTGAAGGTTTCAAATAACTCAGATATTCCCACCCCACTAAAAGACAAAAAACGGAGCGTAGTCTAGTGGCGGTACCTTAAGTACCTACGCGGTTCCTTAGCGATATGGAACCGCAGGGTGAGATAAGGTACCGCGCATAGCTAGCCGTTATAGATCCGTTATACTTTGTCTCCTTTAAATAGTGGGTCAAATCTTATTTTCCAGTAAGCCTCTTGGACGTTTTTCTCAGCCCTCTTTCTATTTTCTATAGCATAATCATTAGTAAATGATCACTTAAATTGTTAAGGATGTTTACATATGATTATCCTCTTGATCCCCTCCTTTACCTTGTCCAATGAGAAGATCACTCACTCACTAGTGTTATGATAAAGATGAATCTATGAGCTAGTCATATTCATCATGATACCCTTTTTGTTTTAGGTCAATCCAATGTATTTATGAATACTTGGACTAGTTGTGTTCATCCAAGTCATTTGTGGATACTTGGATTTGTTTTGTACATCCATTGCATATGTGTTTGCTTGGATTTGTGTTGTGTAAATCCAAGATACATGTGTGTACTTGGATAAGTCTAGTTTAGTTGTAATAGATTTGATTAGGAGTTCTCACTAAACTATAAAGTGATGTGGTTGTGTCTTGTGAGTTCTCACTAAACTATAAAGTGACTAGTAGTTGTGTTGTGTGAAGTTCTCACTTAGCTTCAAAGTGAAGAGTCGTGAAGATTGGTTCTAGCTTTCGATTAGAACTCGACATCTAGCCTTGTGTCGTAAAATGGTGAAGTAGGCAACGTCGTGAAGATTGGTTCTACCTTAAGATTAGAACCCGACATCTAGCCTTGTGTCGTTAAATTATGAAGTAGGCAACGTTGTGTAGATTGGTCCTAGCTAAAGATTAGGTCTCGACATTTAGCTTATAGTCGGAAAATAATGTAAGCAACGATGTAAGGTTTTCTCCGCCGAGAAGGGAGCTTGTGGATATAGTGGAAATCTCGAGTAGGTGTACTCGAGGAGTGGAGTAGAAACGAGGATAGAGCCTCGTTGTCGAACCACTATAAATCTTGGTGTCTTCCCACTAGGTTGTCTCCTTCCTTACTCTTTACTTATTTCATTATCATTACACTTACCTATTATCTTTTCTAGTGCATTTGAATTGAACCTAATCATTATGCAACTTAGCCTCAAGTAAAAGATAGTTTTGATACAAACCAAATTGAAAGTAATTTTAATTTGGTCACCAATCGAAGAGAAACTATTCAACCCCTCCTTCTAGTTTCTACAATTGGTATCAGAGCGATGGTCACTCAAGATCTTTGAAGTATATTGTACTTTGAAACTAGGATCGATCCATTGTCTCCTCAAATTAGAAGGTCAAGTTATACTAAAGTTTCTCTTTGGTCAAAACTATGTTTTCTTCAAAAATAGGTCTTTTAATTGTTAATGTTGCATCCCACTTAAGATTAGTAGCCTTTATGCATTTTAGATATACTCTTGAAATGTATCTACTAGTTTGCATCTTGCTTTGTGTAGGTACTCATGAAGATCAATCACTTAATTGGTTGTGGATTGAGTTACTTGAACTTGTAGAAGACTCATCTTCATTGATCTTTAACATCTTTGAATGATGATACCAAGATGACTGGGAATGATACTAGTCCTTGAAGACTTAGTACTCATAGTCATTGATTTGGCATAGCACTTATTTCTTCATGGATTGCTCTTTGTGGCCAAGGTACGCTTTCGTTCTTCCGCACGCCCTTTGATCATTCTTTTGATCATTACTTGACTATGTGCTTGTTCTCGGTATCCTTGCCTTGACATTTATTTGTGGTTTGTGTTTCTTTTCCTTTATCCTCTCAAACCTTTATTGCTTGGATACTTGACTCACTATGGTGATGAAGAGTGAGTTAGTAGAAGCTTGAAGTATCAAGCATGATTTCCATGGTTTGCACCCATACGGTTAGTAGGCCCTTTGTGGGAGAGAAAGTGAATTAATACCTTGCTCATATTTTGGTTTAGACTAACACTATTATTGAAAGTGATCTTAGTCTATACTTGAATAATTGCTTTGTGCTTATTCATTACCAAAGCCGTTTAACGTATCGCCAGAAAGGCACGTCTTAAACCACTATATATGACACAAGCTCTTCGTTACCACTATTTGAAGATTGTAATTAATCCCTTGAGCATTGGTCCTAGTCTTGATTCACTTCCCTTGACTTCTCTCCACTTTATCGTTTTGCTACGAGTAGTCGTTTGTCCGTTTCGGTTCTTTACGATCTTGATTTAACTCGTAATCCTTTGTTAAGGCACATTGCTTAGTGTTATGATGATCCAATGATATTCTAAAAGGCTCATGATTTAACTTTAAGTATTTTAGAAAAACTTGGTTTTCAAAATTTGGCGTTTTTCATAGATAAAAACCTGCCTCTGTAGGCGGTTCCTTATCTAGGCGGCTCAAACCCGCGGTACCTTATCGATAAGGAACCGCGGGCAGAAACATTTGTCAGAGCGCCAGTTTGATTATTTTATTCATTTTCAAACCACTATCTCTGTCTCCCAAAAACACACAGCCGACGGGTTTTACCTTTTCCATCATTGTTGAAGCTTCAAAAACCTTCAATCACTCAAATTAATTGATTCCAAGTTGTGGGTTTCACTCATCCATCATCTAACATCAATTAACTGTAAGTATTTTCTTTCAATTTCATCTATTTTGTTCTAGGGTTCATCCTTTCATAATTGGGGATTTTTAAAATTGAAATTGAATTAAAACCTTAATAGGAATGTGGGTTGACATGGTTATTTTACTATGATTCCTTAGGTTCATATTCATTAAGATTTCACTAAAACCCACTTGTAGAACAAATCCGAATTTTGGCTAAATGATTTTGGTTAAAAGATGGATTTGAGATGAACCCATGAACAAGTAGGTAATGACATTGTTAATGCTTACCTAAAAACCTTGTTTTGAAAAACCAATGTTCTAATTCATTGTTGATCTAACATAGATCATGTGTTCTTGGTTAATGATGGAATAGACACATTGTGAACATGAGAATGATAAGGATTCAATCCTATGTTTGTCAAGAAATTGATATAACACATTCTCATATTTTTTATCTTTGATTTTATTTTTCATATGAGTGATTGGAGAAATATTTTCTTGTGTTTATTTAGGTACTAATAATGCCTTCTCAATATCAAAAAGATCATCAATTCACTAGAAACTAGATGCCGGACATTTCCCAAACCTATGCTTCCCCTCAACTTCAAAACTCTTTTCCGTCCCTTTCCACTCGAAATTTCCATGAGGGTAGGGTTGTAGATACAAGAATAACGGGGTATAGATATATATCAACTCTATGTTTGAGCATATTGGATTTGATTGCTTGCTCTTCATAGACGAAGAAATTTATCCCTTGTGTCTTCTTGAATTCTTTAGCACTTACTCTATGCTCGAAATCAATGGCCAAATCTTTATTCGCTTCATGTTGAATGATCAAATCATTCAATATTCCCTCGATGATTTTGGTGATATTCTTGGTGTGCCATATAGAGGCACTTGTCGTTTTACGGACAAATGGAGACTTGATGCTCTCGTGGAGTCCAACGATAAACCTTTAGATGACATCACCGAAGTTGATCTAAATTTCATCCTTGATATCATCTCGAAGGAGCGTGATGGAAACGTTGTGAGAAGCCTTCATACTAATGTGCGAAATGTGAATCGCTATGAAGTGCTCTCAAGCGACCTTAAGGACTTCATGGTCCAATGGGCTAACATCCTTAGGGAGAATGTGTTTTGTCTTGCTGGAAACTGAGATCATATCCCGGCGTGTATGGTGCATACGTTGTTTTGCATCTTTACATCAACCGAGTACAACTTAGCATTCTACATCGCTCGACGTATAAATTATGCTCTTTCCAAACCCAAACCAAACCTTCCCTATGCTATGCTTCTTACTCGCCTTTTTAGAAGGGTTGGTGAAGATTTTCCTCATCTCGATCTTTCTCGCTTTCACCCAGTTCAACGGGTTATGTTACCTATTCAAGAGGTATATGAACGAAAGCCTAGAAGTGACCGAGGTTCACGAAAATCCAATCATCAAGAGCCGGATTATGAGGACACCGATATGCCAACAAGTGATGGTGATGGCGTCGGTACTAGTTCTCATTTCCACTCTTCGAGTAATTCCCATCCATCCTCAAGCCCATTCGAGGATGAATTTGAAGACCTAGCTCCCCCACCTCATTACTCCTCTAGTGAATTACCGGAAGATCTTAACATGGAGCATCTTTACCATGAAAACCTTAGGACTAGAGGTGAATTGCATGAACACCGGGTTGAGTCAAGGACGGGTTTCAAGTTCTTGGGGAATATGATCAAGGGATTGGGCAAAAAGATATGGTGAAAGCTTTGAAGTATTTCAAAGAATACATGTTGGTAAACATGTAATGTTGAATAATTTTATTTTATCTTGGATGTGTATTAACTTATGATTACATGTTTGGATTATTATTTATGTTGATCCTAATTATTGCTTATGCAATGATGTTTGTGATTTACATAGCTTTGTGCATGCCTTATGATAGTTAGCTTATTAGATTATGATATGTAGTTAACTTTGGCTTGTGAATCTTTTAGTAAAAATCTGGGTTTTACAAAAACTGGGATGAAAGTTTTTTTTTTTAAACCTCTGGTCGCGGTTCAATATCGACCAGCGGTTCCTTATCAATAAGGAACCGCGGGTCCTAGATAAGGAACCGCCAGCCACTGTGCACGACAGCATCTTTTGCTTTACTCTATTTTCTTAAATCTGTGTAAACCTTGCATGATTTTCAGTAATAAACTACACATTTCCTAAACTAGCTTACCTAAATTCATTATTCACCTAAAATGATTTTAACCCTTTACTAGTTTGGATCATCCCCTCACCCATTTAAACCCACCTTGTTAGACATATTCTTCACACATCAAAACATCATTCCCTAAACCTTAAACCACCCTTGTCAACCATGGTGTGTACCAAAACCTCAAACACTTCCAAGACCTCCACCCCAAAGAAAACACTCAAAATAAGGATTAAGGTAGCCAAGCCTAACTCCTCACCTTTCCACACACCTAAGAATGAGATGGTTCCTATCCTCATTTCTTCATCACCTTTCCCACCTCTTGCACCATGCAAGACATCATCCACCCATGGTACTAACCACTCCATTGGTTCTACCTCCTCTTCATTCAACTCAAGAATGAATGAGCTCTCTTCACCCTTCACTCCAAGTGCAACCTTGGATGTGACCAAACAACCCCAACCAATCCAAAGCATTCCTTTTGTGAATGACTTTGATGACACTTTGGTGACTTCACCATTTACCCCTCATTACTCACCCATTTCACCAACCTTGGAGAATTTACCTCCACACTCACCCATTTCCCCTTTAGGGAACATGCCTCCACTCTCACCCACATCACCCTTGGAGAACTTGCCTCCTCCACCTCCACCCAACTCAAACATTCCAATTTTGGGTGTTCCACGTTCCCTCCTTTTGGGTGATCCATACTATGGGTTTCAACAAACACATGGTCCTAGTTGTCCATGTTGTCTTTACAACCACTACATCATCCATAACCTTAGGATGGATATGTATGGACTACATAGGAGGTTGCAAGAGTTCTTTCTTGCCTTGTTCTCCATGCCTCCTCCTAGGAGATGAATGATGAAGTTTTCTAAATAAATAGTTTTCAACAAAACCAAGCCAAAGAAGACTACTAATCTAGATCTAATGTTAAGCTAGCTTTGTTATAGTTAGTTGACTTAATTTTCTAGTTGTCATTTCCTTCATGTATGTTTCAAGTTGTTGATATATGGATTTAGCTTTGTGTGTTTCTATCCTTTTGTGAACACTAATCAACTTTAATTTGAAATTAAAATTGAACCTAAATCTATCACAACCTCTAAAAACTTGACTAAAATTGGTTCAAAATGATATCTAAATTATTTTGTCACCCTTTGTCAAGACATTCTTTGTGAATGTGTTGCTTTATGCAACCCTAGCATAATTTGGTGCTAATAGAGGTAAAATTCCAAGATTTGCAACTTTTTAAAAAAGTATTAGTTTTTCTCAAAAACCTGTAAAACTTGGTTTCAAGTCCACTGGACGCGGATCCTTAAAGCCCCGCGGTTCCCTAGCGATATGGAACCGCCGGTCCCTTTAAGGTACCGCGGGCAGAAATCAGTTTTTGACGAATTTTTGGTCAAAACTTTTAAAACCCTATACCCTGTCAAGATTCCTTGTTTACTCAAATTGACTAAACATTCCTTGACGCTTCACATTTTGTATTCAAATTCTTACCTTGATTACATTTTACTTATACCCCGACCTTGAGATTTCATTCTCACACCTTCCCAACCTTGAGAATTCACTCTCACACATTGAGATTTCATTCTCACACCTTCCCAACCTTGAGAATTCATTCTCACATAACCTTGAGATTTCATTCTCACACTCTCACAATGCTTAACTCCTACATTCCTAACCTTGACATTTCTTTGTCACAACCTCACTCACCCAAAGCTTCCTCATCCAAGCTTTCAAAGAAACCGAAAATCTCGGTTCGACCTATTTGGGTTAAGAAGAATGAACCATCTTCGTCCAAACCACCCAAAAACCCTACCTTCTCTCCAATCAAGTATTGGAATGAGACTTATACCATAAACCCCATCACCGGAGCTAAAGAAAATGTTCCCCCACCACCACAATCCTTCAACACCCCTCAACTCAATGACCTTTCAACCTTCCCAAACCTCATAAGGCATTGTGAAAACATTCCCAAACCCATTACCCCACCACCACCAAACCCTAAGTTTGATGCCATACCCCCATCAAATGATTTGGTGTTGCATCATGGATCCTTGTGTGCTTGTTGTCGATTTCAACAAATTGAACTTGCTCATGTGTATGAGAAGTTAAATTTTCTTGAATTCCTCCTCACTCGACCTCCTATTCAAGTTTTCGTTCCGGTGGACAAAACTTCGAATGATGCATCGTCATCTTTTTAGTCGTTTATTTTTTTGCAATCTTGGAAAATATCACTATTAGACTAGCTTATGCTTAGTGGTTTATTTTCCATATTTATTGCTTTTAGATACTCATATTGTGTGTATGACTATCTTCTTTGTTGTGTCTTTTTCTTTTATGTACCCTTTGTGTTGTTTGTGTGTTATTTTATTAGTTCTATTTTGAGTTGATCATGGTTAATTTTTACAATTGCTTATGGGTGATTCCATCAATTCTAAACTTTAACCCATTGACAAGCTTATCATCTTCATCGGATTGAAGCTTGATTTTGTCAATTACCTCTTTGGACATACTTAGCAAAATACTTGCTTCTAATCTGAGATTTCTTCTCTCTCTCCCTCTCAAGTTACTTAATAGGTAGTGATCATATATACATTGGTGTTTCTTTCCTTTCTACTAACCTTTGTGTAGCATGTCACCTTAGCTCACAAACTTGGTGCCCCAAGCAAAGGGAGCAACCACCAAGGGGGAGCTACTAGCAAAGTTCGATGTTCTTCAAAGACTTGTGCTAACCTTTTTGCTATGACAAAGGGGGAGAAATGATAGTGATAAACTAGTTAATAATTCCATATTTTGTGTTTCTATGTAAATGAGTTTATCGTTTGTCGTAATCAAAAAGGGGGAGATTGTTAATGCAAGTGATGCCTAAAAACATTATTATTGTTAACTAATCTTTCTTAGTTTTGATCACAACAAACCATACAACACATTTAGTGTAAAACAGAAAATGAATTATTTAACTAACACTATGATCAAGGTAATAATCATATCACTAACCTTTCTTAATCATACTTAGTGATCATCAAAATGATTATCCTTAAAACTCACTTTTGTTAATATGACAAAAGACTTTTTAATAAACTTTCTTTTTTAGAAAATGTTTTATTAAAATGGAAAATGAAAATTTGAAAATAGCATATTCCAAATGCTGTTAGAATATCCTTTGAAGGTTTCAAATACCTCAGATATTCCCACCCCACTAAAAGACAAAAAACGGAGCGTAGTCTAGTGGCGGTACCTTAAGTACCTACGCGGTTCCTTAGCAATATGGAACCGCGGGGTGAGATAAGGTACCGCGCACAGCTAGCCATTATAGATTCGTTATACTTTGTCTCCTTTAAATAGTGGGTCAAATCTCATTTTCCAGTAAGCCTCTTGGACGTTTTTCTCAGCCCTCTTTCTATTTTCTATAGCATAATCATTAGTAAATGATCACTTAAATTGTTAAGGATGTTTACATATGATTATCCTCTTGATCCCCTCCTTTACCTTGTCCAATGAGAAGATCACTCACTCACTGGTGTTGTGATAAAGATGAATCTATGAGCTAGTCATATTCATCATGATACCCTTTTTGTTTTAGGTCAATCCAATGTATTTATGAATACTTGGACTAGTTGTGTTCATCCAAGTCATTTGTGGATACTTGGATTTGTTGTGTACATCCATTGCATATGTGTTTGCTTGGATTTGTGTTGTGTAAATCCAAGATACATGTGTGTACTTGGATAAGTCTAGTTGAGTTGTAATAGATTTGATTAGGAGTTCTCACTAAACTATAAAGTGATGTGGTTGTGTCTTGTGAGTTCTCACTAAACTATAAAGTGACTAGTAGTTGTGTTGTGTGAAGCTCTCACTTAGCTTCAAAGTGAAGAGTCGCGAAGATTGGTTCTAGCTTTCGATTAGAACTCGACATCTAGCCTTGTGTCGTAAAATGGTGAAGTAGGCAACGTCGTGAATATTGGTTCTACCTTAAGATTAGAACCAGACATCTAGCCTTGTGTCGTTAAATTGTGAAGTAGGCAATGTTGTGTAGATTGGTCCTAGCTAAAGATTAGGTCTCGACATTTAGCTTAGTGTCGGAAAATAATGTAAGCAACGATGTAAGGTTTTCTCCGCCGAGAAGGGATCTTGTGGATGTAGTGGAAATCTCGAGTAGGTGTACTCGAGGAGTGGAGTAGAAACGAGGATAGAGCCTCGTTGTCGAACCACTATAAATCTTGGTGTCTTCCCACTAGGTTGTCTCCTACCTTACTCTTTACTTATTTCATTATCATTACACTTACCTATTATCTTTGCTAGTGCATTTGAATTGAACCTAATCATTATGTAACTTAGCCTCAAGTAAAAGATAGTTTTGATACAAACCAAATTGAAAGTAATTTTAATTTGGTCACCAATCGAAGAGAAACTATTAAACCCTCCCTTCTAGTTTCTACAGGTATCAACGTGCATGAATACATAGAGGGTGACCTCGTCATGGAATTAGAGGGGTTGGCTTTAATTATAATAGTTTGGGTTGAGGGATCAGCTCTATGTAACGGATGTAAGGCACACACCACAGTTACCATGTAATCTGCTAAACATGTACTAGGATGTACCCATTCGCCCCACATGATAATAATATAAAGGCCAAATAACTGAAAAGGGACGCCGCGAGCAATCACTCTCACCGCGGAAGAGTCATAACACCGGTCCCTCCAGTATTATGGTTATGGTACCTCTATAACTGGGTGGAACTAGCATGCATGTATATAGATCAGGCAACCTAAAATATTAATCATATTAATTACTGATAAGTTTAATGTAAACTACTGGGGAAAACAGATGGCTGCATACGGGGAATCCTAATATAAGAATAGAACGTCCTTACTGAATAACGGAATATCCGTACCTTGTGTCCAGTAATGCGGATGAAAACGAAAGCGGATGAATTACTCTGACTTCACTATAGCTACATAATAAAAGGGTCATGAATGAGTTGTCTGTTTAACTTATACTTACTGATTATTAGTTTACTTGATGTGTTCTTAACTTGTTTTACTTGTTCTTGTCTTATTTTATTGTTTCATGTTTTATCATGTGATTCTTAGTATTTCATGTGTTCCTGATTAGTGTATTTCATGTTTTATGTGTTATAGTACTTGTTATAACATAATTAGTAACTTTCTAAAAAACAATAGGTTTTTATATATAGTAACTTTCCAAAAATAACAGGTTTCCATATATAGTAACTTTCCAAAAATAGCAAGTTTACATAAATAGCAAGTTTCCAAAAATAGAAAGTTTCAATAAATAGTGAGTTTCCAAAAATAGAAACTTTTCATATTTAGTATGTTTCTATAAATAGCATGTTTCTATAGTTAGTAATAAGCTTATATTAAATAAGTCATGATTATTAAATAATAATAATATAGTAAAGTTTAATAATATTAATACTTTAGTCTTACATATGATTATTAATTAATAATAATACATGATATTATAAGTAATTATTAATTAATAATATTACATGATTTATTAATTAAACTTTACCATAAATAATTAATGTATAATTAAATTAAAGCATGTTATTAATTTAATTAAACCTTGGTTAAAATGAATATAAATTAATTAAGCTATGTTTCTTAATTAATTAAATGTACATGAAATAATTATAATAATTATTATTATAAACTAAAGTTTAAAAAATGACCATGTTTAATTATAACCTAAGTCTTGTATTAATTAATCTTAATTGAACCATATATTAAATAATAAAATTAAATAATAAAACATAACATAAATTTTATTTAGCAAAAAGTTTAACCAAACACACCCCTTGGTGTGTTCGGTTCTACCTGATCCCCACAAGGACCCACCGAGACCATGGATGTCTCGGTTTGCCTCGAACAACACCGCAGCTGTAAGGCTGTGGCTTGCTGTCTGACCAGCACGCAGCCACCGGTTGCCTTGTTGGTGCCACTGCTTGGCACAAACACCCCCTGCCGTGACCAACATACACACCGAGAGCATAAGCTCTCGGTTCCCACTGCTTGAAGTTAACAGCCCCCGTTTGGGGGTGTTGGTGTTGCGGTTGCAAACACAAAACAAGCACCAACCCCATAAGGGGTGCGACTGCTTGTTCGAACCAACCACCAAGAGTAGTGAGACTCTCGGTTTGCGTGCCCACGACAAACCAAACCATACCATACCCGATACATGTTTAATCTTTTTTTAATATACATGTTTTAATGATTGGTTTTTAAGGATTCGTGAACATAAGAAAAATAATTAAAAAGATTAGGGATTAAGAGATACCAAACGCGTGATTATTAAAGGTGTAAGAACCACGAACACAATACCATATTAAAATCAAGATCAAAAGCCAAAAATCTTCCTTGTGTGTGTTGTGTATGTCGCGGCCAAAGGAGAAGAGAAAAAGGGTTTTAGGCTTTTTGATATTTTCTGTAAAAGTGTTTTTATGAAAACTCCTGGAGATGTAATTGTTTAAGGACAAGTATTGGATAATGGGCCGGGCCAAAAGCCCCTCCTTTTCCTTCTTGGACCACCGGCCAAACACCCCTTATATTAATTTTCGCTTTGTCCTTCATGCTTAAATATTTATCGAGTGTGTTTGTGTTTTATTATTGTGTTTTATTTCTTGATGTTTTAAGTATTATACGTAAATATTTATCAGGTATTAATAATAATACTAATATACCTAATATTTGTCGAAATTAGTTAATATACGTAATAATTATATTAAATCCTCATGATTCTTGTCGTATATTAATTAATCGTTAAGTTTTAATTTATACGTATTTTCATCCATTTAATGCTCTAAGGTATTTTAAAGCGGGTTTTACAACTCTTCTCCTCTAAAAGAATAATTCGTCCTCGAATTAGAGATACGATAAGCTTAAAAGGACATACCCGAATCATAGCTGAAAATGAGGGTAAGAAGTCCTGATAGACTCCTCTGTTTCCCAAGTGGCTTCCCGCTCGGAATGGTCCCTCCAAAGAATTTTGACGAATGGGATCGTCTTTCTCCTCATGACCCGATCATGACGATCGAGAACTGCCTCGGGTTCCTCAATATAAGATAGATCCTCACGAATCTAGTAGAAAAGATACGAAACTATGTGCAACGGATGATAATTGTAACCTCTGAGTAAGGATACATGGACACATTATGAACATGAGATAGATGCGGAGGTAAAGCTAGAAGATACGAAACCTCACCGACACGTTAGAGGATCTCAAACGGTCCGATGAAACGAGGAATGAGATTGCCCTTAAGTCCAAAATGCTTGACGCCACGTGCTGGTGATACCTTCAGGAAAACATGATCACCAGGCTGAAATTCTAAAGCTTTACGATGTTTATCAACATAGCTCTTCTGACAAGCACGAGCTTCATGCAACTTCGCCTTGCCGATGGCAACCTTCTCATTGGTCACCTCTATCATCTCTGGACCCTCAATGATTCGTTCACCAACCTGATCCTAGTAGATTAGAGCACGACACTTCATTCCATAGAGCATCTCAAAAGGTGCACACTTGATACTCGCGTGTCAACTGTTGTTGTAAGCAAACTCAACCAAGCAAATGTAGTCATCCCAACTCCCTTTCCATTCCAATGCACAAGCTCACAACATGTCTTTTAAGGTCTGAATCATACGCTCCGACTGACCATCGGTTTGAGGATGAAAGGTTGTGCTAAGCTTGAATCTGGTGCCCCAAGCTTTCTGCAAACCCTTCCATAATTTTGACGTGAATGGAGTATCACTGTCGGATATGATACCTGATGGAGTACCATGCAGTCGCATGATCTCCTGAAGAAATATATCTGCCAATTTGCTAACTGGATAATCTTTACGAATTGGAAGAAAATAACCTGACTTGGTTAAACGATCGACTATGACCCATATAACATCATGCTTTCTCTGAGTATGCAGAAGCCCAGTGAAAAAATCCATTGAGATTTTGTCCCACTTCCATGCGGGAATCTCTAATGGTTGTAGTAAACCACTAGCTCGCTGATGTTCGATCTTCACCTGCTGGCAGGTTATACATATGGAAACAAAAGTAGCAACATCCTGCTTCATGCCACTCCACCAAAAATGCTGGTTGAGATCATGGTACATTTGGTGGATCCAGGATGAATGGAGAATGGAGAACTGTGAGCTTCAGTCAATAAAGCTTCTCTGAGTGTGAGATCATCAGGAATACATAGCTTGGTACCCTGCCATACGATGCCATCTTCGTCTATACGAAACTCTGTCTACTGATCAATATTCTGAATAATAGCCCAAATCTTACCATCGTCCTTCTGAGCTGCCTTGATCCGAGAGATTAAGTCTAGCTCAACTCTCAGATTAGCCCAGTACCCATGATGTCCACGTACTAAGAATTCAATGTCTAAGTGCTCTAGGTCACGTATGATATCTTCTTCTATCTTGATGCCATCAATCATACCAGATTTCCTGCTAAGAGCATCTTCCACAACATTCGCCTTACCAGGATGGTACTATAGGTTGATGTCATAGTCCTTGAGTAGATCTGTAACACCCCATTTCGATAATGGAATGTCACGCGTAATTATGGCGTGTCATCAAAACATACAAGGATAAATGTCTAAAACATTACATGACCATAGGGATAATCGGAATCAAACATCGGTCCCCAAACATAAGCCCAAAACATAAATAAAGTAAATGAAAAAAAAGAAAGACTAAAAAAGCATAAATATGAAGGCAAGAGGAGAAGGAATCTAAGGTAGCTCCCATCCTATGCGTGTCCTCCAAATGCTCCAGTCAAACCTTGAGTACCTGCCGTTTTGGGACATGGAAAGGAAAGTAACGGCTGAGCAAAACGCTCAGTGCACGGATATAGACGTAGTATAAATGACTAAAACATAATAAATACTTAATAGCAGCGGAAATGTATAAGTCCTGGAAAACCTGGAACATGTTCATAAACTGGTTTTATAGTTTGAAATGCCTTATGTTTATCTTATGAAAACTGTTTAACATATTTTACCATTAGCCAATATATGTCATGAAAATCCACCGTGCATGAATACTTGGAGGGGTGACCTCATCATGCAAATTAGAGGGGCTGCCTCTAATTTAATATACTGGTTATGGGTAGGAGGGATCAGCTCCTTGTGAAGGATGCAAGGCACACACCACATTCAGCATGAAATCCTGAATAAAAACATGTAACTAGGATGCACCCATACGCCCCACATGATAAATATAATATAGATGGCCAAAAGCTAAAGGGACGCCACGAGCAATCACTCCGCCGTGGTGAAGTCATAACATCAGTGCCTCTAATGTTATGGTTATGGTACCTCCATAACTAGGTGAAACTGGTCATGCATGTATATGGCTATAGGTAATCTTAATTAAACATAAGCAATCAAACACGTAACTTATACTACAGGAAAACAGTTGGCTGCATAAGGGGAAATCCTAATAAGGAAAGAATGTCCATACTGAAAGGACGGGAATCCGTACCTTATGTCCAGTGAACGAAGAAGATGAACGGAGAGGAATCCTACTTCTGAATCACTAGTGCTACATAAATACATACATGAATAAGTATCTGCTTATTAAATACATAGCTGGTTTATGTCATGTCTTAGCTTATTTTATGTGTTCTTACCATGTTTTACTGTTTTAAAGCCTTAAACTGTGTTTACCTTATATTATGTTTAATCTGATTAAGTATTTCTGGTATTTCATGTATTATTATACTTACTGTGTAATAATAAGTAACTTTCCAAAAATAGCAGGTTTCCTAAAATAGAAAGTTTCCAAAAATAGAAAGTTTCCAAAAATAGAAAGTTTCCAAAAATAGAATTACTGCTTAAAATAGATAGGTTTCTAAAAATAGAAAGTTTCCATAAATAGATCAGCTGCCTTAATTAAATAAGTTTCTATAAATAGATTAGCTGCCTGAAATAAATAAGTTTCTATAAATAGATTAGCTGCCTGAAATAAATAAGTTTCTAAAAATAAAAAGTTTCCATAATTAGAAATAAGCTGGTTAAATAAGCTAAGTATATAAGCCTAAGTGTTTTCTGATTAATATTCTAAGTCATGTAGTTATAAAGTATAGTTTATTAATTATTACATGTAATTTAAATAAACTATAGGTTAAAAGTATTTAATTAAATAAAATGTGATTTAATTAAATAAAGATATAAATACTTAGGTTAAAACATGTATTATTAATTATATTAATATAACCTAAGTCATGAGAATTAATTAATTATAAGTCATGGTTTTAATAATTAATTAATTACTTAGTCTAATTTAAATAAATAATTACTTAGGTTTAAATCATGTATTATTAATTAATAATAATAGACCTAAGTCTACGTTTTAATTAAATTAATTATCTAGCATGTTAAATTAATTTAATTAACTTGTAAGTAAATAATCTTGTAATTACAAGTCGTATTGTATTAATTTAATTTACCTTGTAAAATAAATAAACATGTAAGCTAATTAACTTGGAAAATAATAACACGTACTCTTGTATTATTTTATTAAAATACTCGAAAATCGAACCCGTGTCTTATTAATTTAAACGTGAAACTCGAGTTATGAATTATAAATAAGCCGAACCAAACAGCCCCTTAACTTGGTTTACTAAACTGCCAACCAAACAGTCCCTAATTATGTTTATTAACCCAAAAGCCAAACGCTCCCTTAACTGCCAGTTACCCCTGGCAGTCGTGCGTTTCCCCCTGCTTGTTTAAAAGTCCCACCGAGAGCATAAGCTATCGGTTCCCACTGCCTGAACAACAACGGCACTGGCCTCAGCCAGTGGTTTCCCCTGCTCGGCTGTGTTGCCACTGTTAGACCAACAAGACCACTGGCCTTTGCGGCTGGTGGGAAAAAGTGTCACCGAGAGTCTCTTGACTCTCGGTTTGTGTGCCAAGCCCCCACAGCAAAACCAAAAACGACTCCCCCCTCATTATTCACCACTTGAACATGTTTTTAAAACCCCTTTTAAAAATCAGATTTAAGATCAATTTAAAAGAAAAAAAATAAAAACGAATTAGGGTTTTTACCTTGTGTTTCATGTTAGGGTTTCAAAAACCAACAAATCCCTTGTTCTTCTAGCATCAACCCTTAATCCCTTCTTCTTGTTTCCTTGGTGTGGGTCGCGGCAGGGAAGAAGAAAACAAAAAAAAAACATATGCGGCTGCTTTGTTTTCCCATTTTAGGGTTTCAAGATTTTGTCTAAAAAAATGTATGCCCCCCCCCCCCCTGTCCTTTTGTTTACACGGCCAAAACAAGACTCTTGGGCCTTGAGCCCAAGTCCTACCTATTTTATTCTTGTCTAAAAAGGCCCTTAAACTTTCCCCTTATTCGTTTGTATCAATAGTTTAATGGAACGTACACGTGCTCGCGTATTTAAAATGTCGTGAACGCAATATTAATTATGTAATTACTTGTTGTGTTTAAATTAAATATACGTACATAATAATCGTGCTAAATGTTCGTGTTTACGTGTTACGTAGTTTACGTAATTTAATTAGTTGTCAATCGTGACTCAATATATTTATTCATGTTCGTAATAATTATATATATACGTAATTAATATTAGCCCGTGATTTAATTACGTTCATGATTTCATGATCGCATGTTCGTGATTAATTATTGTCAAATAATTATTGCGTGCTCGTGCGTAGTAAATACTTATCGTGTTCTAACACGTACGTAATACGTAAAATCCTAACACGTAATCGTAATCATGCTATAATAGGAAAGTTATAATCTAGTACGTACGATCTTAAGGGTACTATTCATAATAAAAGCATGCGGGTTTTACAACTCTTCCCCCCTAAAAAGAATAATTCGTCCCCGAATTATAGGTAACCTAACTGAAAGAGAAACATACCCGAATCAAACTGAGAGGGTATGTAAGATAATTGAACGTGCGGGTTTCCTGGCAGAAGGAACGCGGAACGTGACATGTCTTGAAAGGACATGGAACGTGACCTGACTGAAAGGACATATCTAATTGATGAGAGAAAAATAGATAAGAAGTCCGGATGAACTTGTCCGTTTCCAAGTGGCCTCCCTCTTGGAACGGTTCCTTTAGAAGATCTTGACACAAATAATAAATCTTGGTCCTCCTGACCTTGACTTGGAATACAAAGAAGTTCTTGGTTATCAACGTAAGGTAGATCCCCTAAATTCGATCGAGGGAATAAGAATTAATCACGAAAGAGTAACTGAAACGTTACGATGAAAGACAATCTGACTTAACTGTTAACTAGAAACGATGCGCGAGACATAAAGAAACGTAGTACGTGAAAAATTTTGAACGTGATACGTGAAAAATTTTGAACGTGTTACGTGGAGATATGGCGAGTGTAGTATGAGTAAACATATCATGATCCATGATACGTGTAACATATCTTGATCATGATATGAGGAACGTGGAATAAACATGACATGTGAAACATATCGTGAACATAGAATATAATGGCGGTAACGCCAAACGCTACAAGTTGAGACGTGGAATATGACGTGAAACGTCTATCTGATGATGGAGAGTTATACTAAACTTGGGTCTCGTCTCTCAAGTTCTTGCAAAACTTCCCAGAATGAGAAAAATGAACACAAAATCGTAAGCCGAGACACCATCATGAACGTGAATAGTGTCATGAACGCGAGCGCGAAAGCAAGTCGTGGAATCAGAATGAAGACGTGAAGTAATTTAGGAGTACAATTGCGAATCTTTGTCTAACCCGATAACTGAGGAATTGCCAAGTGATCGGATGATCCTTGGCTGGAACATGTGCGATCAATCTGTTGGTTTTGAGATCCTAACGGATGTAAGGATTCTGTAGACTTGATCAAACTGTTTGCAATAAACAGATAGCATCATGCTTCTTCTGAGTTTGCGTTAACTGGTAACCAAAATCCGTGGAGATCTTGTCCCATTTCGGTTCACCATTTCAGATGATGAAAAACACCCCAGTCTGTTGGTGTCCTATCTTAACCTGTTGGTATGTCAGGTACTTAGATATGAACGTAAGTGTATCTTGCTTCGTAGAACTTGATACATAGTAGTTTGCGAAACTCTGAGTCTCTGAATCTAGACTTCTCCTAGCGTAGGATTTTCTAGAACACCTAATGTAGTGTAGGGTTCTCTCCTTTACGCATAAGCTGAGTCATGGTAAGATTAACCATAGAAACCCATGTGATTCGGTGTGTTACTGTAATCAAACAGAATTGATATTGGAAAAATTTATAGGGTAGAATTTCTCTTGTTATAGAATTTGCAACATGGTGCAGATAGGGTCTTCCTGTTCTTCTCTAGGCTTAAAGGAAATCAGGTTATCCTCAATGAACACACTGATGAATTTGCTATGAGTTCATGGAAACTCATTCTTATAATGTCGTTGGAGCATTGATGAGACTAATTCAAAACCATAAATCTAGCATGACCGAATCGTGCAAGAATAGCAGTCATGGACATGTCCTGCTCTTTCACCCGTCACTATCGGCCGCATGATCATGAATCCGATCTTGTCAATACATGGAGGAGAGTAACGGTCGTAAATGGTGATTTGTTTAAAAATCAACGGTAGTCGACACATAATCTTATGTTACCGTCCTTCTTCTTGAAGGTTCTTCTGGAGTGTAAGGAACAATTTTGGAATAATCCGTTGGTTATGCGTAAAAGGACTTTAGTAGTCGTGTCTTACTGACCACTAGAAAATTTTAGCAATCATGACTAACAAAGCACATGCTTGGGAAGCATAGATAATTTGTACAGATTTTCCTGATGGCAAATCAAGCTGAATGTATTCAGGAGTCTGAACATTACTGTACATAATTATGAATCGTAGCATTGTGTGCTGTTCGTAGTCCATACTTAGGATAAAATTCATCTCGTGTCTGTCCGAGGAAATGCGTTAGCAGCTTGGATCTCATCATTAAACTGAAGGAAAACCTTTGTATGCGTAGGAATACGAAAGGCGTCCTTCATGGTCATGAATGTATGAACTATGGTGAAAGAAATGAAAGTGACATCGGCAACGTGACAGTTCTCACTGATGCGCCGATAATGGTATTGAAATTCCTGTGGCCTGATTAATACATGGCACAACAAAATAGATTACCCTTGGAGGGTACCCTGAATTTCTTAGAAATGTTCCATAGTTAGACGTGAGTCATGTGTCTTGACTCGTTTCTTGGAACTATAAGCATCACATATGTCTTGACTGGTGTCTTGACATGTGTCTTCAGAATGTATACGTGAGACATGTGTCTTGACTGATGTCTTGACATGTGTCTCGAGATGTAAAACAATAGAACTACAATATTAGGCTATTATGCCAGACCTGGCGGATCGGTTGGACTACTGATCCTTTGTATGTCTGATCACGTCCGCGGCCGGAGCCTCGGTTGCGATTTCTAGGATAGTTTCTATCATAGTAGTGGTTACTATCGTCTTGTCTGTCAGTTCCATGACGATCATTCTCATGACCGTGATTCATGTAACTATTCAGCTGAGTGGCCGACTGGTACCGGTTTGCACTCATATGGCTGAAATGACAGCCGAATGACGTGTGACATGTAACTAAGAATTAGGGACAATGATTGATGGGAATCGTCTGATGGTGAAGCATCTTCTCGTCCAATTGCTTTGCTCCGACGCCATTGTCTTCGTCTTGTAGGATCTCCAGGTTGTGAACAGCATCCGCATCTCGTAGCGTCTCTGAACGTCAGCAACATCAACCTTTAGTAACGTTTCCAAGTTATGAGCGGCATCAACAATCTTGTAGAAGATCAGCAATTGAAAGTACGCCTAAGATGATTCAAAATCTACTAGCGAATACTCGTGAAGTATTGCAAGTGGAATACACATGGATTAAAGTACATGTAATACACGTGGAATACGGTACATGGAGTACACGTGGAAGGCACATGAAATGATCGGTATGGGGTCGATCATTTATCATGATTTAAGGAAAGTATATCGGTTAAACTGTTAGGAAAACCATCATGATAACCTGGCAATGCCAGTATATACCTCATTCTGGTTGCATAGAGAAACGCTAAAGTGTGGTTACACAAAATTCAACGATGATTTGCCTGACAGCATGATCAATGAAAACCAACCATGACTATCATGAAAGCAGAATTCAATGAAATCCAACAATGTCTTGCAGGACAACGTAAATAACAAAAGAGGCGTAAAACATAATCAACATGAAGACGGAATTATCATGAAGAAACATGAAACCATCTATCACGAAGAAGTGTATAACATAATCAGCATGAAACTGAAGTTAACCATGACAGTATGAAAACATACTTAACATAAAACATAATAACTTATGAGGGGACATGAAAAAAAAAATTTATGCCAATTTAAATCATGAGAAAAATTTTATGCATGAAAAACAGTGCATGAATGCGTAATGTAGTTTATAAAACCTTTATATGTACGAGGGAACGCCTATGGGTCGGTTCCAAAACAAAATACATGGCGAGGGGACGCCTATGGGTCGGTCCCAAAGTTAAAAGTTTTGATAAAAGCACATGTGACAAAATAGGGCCAGTCCTGTACCAACCATTACTTAATCATAATCCCTGCAACAATGATATATGAAACATAAATAAATGAAACTCATCTGTCAAAACTTATCAAAAAAAAAATTTTATGTGACTAATTATGAACTACTGGGGTTTAGTCCACATAGCCACAGTTCACGAGGAACATTATGCATGAAACAATGACACATAACTAAGTATGAATGACGGTTGTCCATCCATATTAGTAAAACAATATCGACGAAAACATCAAGGTTAAAACCTCAAGGTGCTGAAAACATCATGGTTAAAACAACAATGCGCTGAAAACATCAATACGTAGAATATCAAACGTTCGCTTGGGAAGCTCCTGGTGACTACCCACTAGTCACAGGTCGAGTTTTAGAGCCTACAGGTCGAAGCCTTGGCTCTGATACCATAATTGTAACACCCCATTTCGATAATGGAATTTCACGCGTAATTATAGCGTGTCATCAAAGCATACAAGGATAAATGTCTAAAACATTACATGACCATAGGGATAACCGGAATCAAACACCGGTCCTCAAACATAAGCCCAAAACATAAATAAAGTAAATGAACAAAAAGAAAGACTAAACAAGCATAAATATGAAGGCAAGAGGAGAAGGAATCTAAGGTAGCTCCCATCCTATGCGTGTCCTCCAAATGCTCCAGTCAGTCCTTGAGTACCTGCCGTTTTGGGACATGGAAAGGAAAGTAACGGCTGAGCAAAACGCTCAGTGCACGGATATAGACATAGTATAAATGACTAAAACATAATAAAGACTTAATAGCAGCGGAAATGTATAAGTCCTGGAAAACCTGGAACATGTTCATAAACTGGTTTTATAGTTTGAAAACCTTATGTTTATCTTATGAAAACTGTTTAACATATTTTACCATTAGCCAATATAGGTCATGAAAATCCACCATGCATGAATACTTGGAGGGGTGACCTCATCATGCAAATTAGAGGGGTTGCCTCCAATTTAATATACTGGTTATGGGTAGGAGGGATCAGCTCCTTGTGAAGGATGCAAGGCACACACCACATTCACCATGAAATCCTGAATAAAAACATGTAACTAGGATGCACCCATACGCCCCACATGATAAATATAATATAGATGGCCAAAAGCTGAAGGGACGCCACGAGCAATCACTCCGCCGTGGTGAAGTCATAACATCAGTGCCTCTAATGTTATGGTTATGGTACCTCCATAACTAGGTGAAACTGGTCATGCATGTATATAGCTATAGGTAATCTTAATTAAACATAAGCAATCAAACACGTAACTTGTACTACGGGAAAACAGTTGGCTGCATACCGGGAAATCCTAATAAGGAAAGAATGTCCATACTGAAAGGACGGGAATCCGTACCTTATGTCCAGTGAACGAAGAAGATGAACTGAGAGGAATCCTACTTCCGAATAACTAGTGCTACATAAATACATACATGAATAAGTATCTGCTTATTAAATACATAGCTGGTTTATGTCATGTCTTAGCTTATTTTATGTGTTCTTACCATGTTTTACTTTTTTAAAGCCTTAAACTGTGTTTACCTTATATTCCGTTTAATCTGATTAAGTATTTCTGGTATTTCATGTATTATTATACTTACTGTGTAATAATAAGTAACTTTCCAAAAATAGCAGGTTCCTAAAATAGAAAGTTTCCAAAAATAGAAAGTTTCCAAAAATAGAATTACTGCTTAAAATAGATAAGTTTCTAAAAATAGAAAGTTTCCATAAATAGATCAGCTGCCTTAATTAAATAAGTTTCTATAAATAGATTAGCAGCCTGAAATAAATAAGTTTCTATAAATAGATTAGCTGCCTGAAATAAATAAGTTTCTAAAAATAGAAAGTTTCCATAATTAAAAATAAGCTGGTTAAATAAGCTAAGTATATAAGCCTATGTGTTTTCTGATTAATATTCTAAGTCATGTAGTTATAAAGTATAGTTTATTAATTATTACATGTAATTTAAATAAACTATAGGTTAAAAGTATTTAATTAAATAAAATGTGATTTAATTAAATAAAGATATAAATACTTAGGTTAAAACATGTATTATTAATTATATTAATATAACCTAAGTCATGAGAATTAATTAATTATAAGTCATGGTTTTAATAATTAATTAATTACTTAGTCTAATTTAAATAAATAATTACTTAGGTTTAAATCATGTATTATTAATTAATAATAATAGACCTAAGTCCACGTTTTAATTAAATTAATTATCTAACATGTTAAATTAATTTAATTAACTTGTAAATAAATAATCTTGTAATTACAAGTCGTATTGTATTAATTTAATTTACCTTGTAAAATAAATAAACATGTAAGCTAATTAACTTGGAAAATAATAACACGTACTCTTGTATTATTTTATTAAAATACGTCGAAAACCGAACCCGTGTCTTATTAATTTAAACGTGAAACTCGAGTTATGAATTATAAATAAGACGAACCAAATAGCCCCTTAACTTGGTTTACTAAACTGCCAACCAAACAGTCCCTAATTATGTTTATTAACCCAAAAGCCAAACGCTCCCTTAACTGCCAGTTACCCCTGGCAGTCGTGCGTTTCCCCTGCTTGTTTAAAAGTCCCACCGAGAGCATAAGCTCTCAGTTCCCACTGCCTGAACAACAACGGCACTGGCCTCAGCCAGTGGTTTCCCCTGATCGGATGTGTTGCCACTGTTAGACCAACAAGACCACTGGCCTTTGCGGCTGGTGGGAAAAAGTGTCACCGAGAGTCTCTTGACTCTCGGTTTGTGTGCCAAGCCCCCACAGCAAAACCAAAAACGACTCCCCCCCTCATTATTCACCACTTGAACATGTTTTTAAAACCCCTTTTAAAAATCAGATTTAAGATCAATTTAAAAGAAAAAATAAAAACGAATTAGGGTTTTTACCTTGTGTTTCGTGTTAGGGTTTCAAAAACCAACAAATCCCTTGTTCTTCTAGGATCAACCCTTAATCCCTTCTTCTTGTTTCCTTGGTGTGGGTCGCGGCAGGGAAGAAGAAAACAAAAAAAAAAACATATGCGGCTGCTTTGTTTTCCCATTTTAGGGTTTCAAGATTTTGTCTAAAAAAATGTATGCCCCCCCCCCCCCCCCCCCCCCCCCCGTCCTTTTGTTTACACGGCCAAAACAAGACTCTTGGGCCTTGAGCCCAAGTCCTACCTATTTTATTCTTGTCTAAAAAGGCCCTTAAACTTTCCCCTTATTCGTTTGTATTAATAGTTTAATGAAACGTACACGTGCTCGCGTATTTAAAATGTCGTGAACGCAATATTAATTATGTAATTACTTTTTGTGTTTAAATTAAATATACGTAAATAATAATCGTGCTAAATGTTCGTGTTTACGTGTTACGTAGTTTACGTAATTTAATTAGTTGTCGATCGTGACTCAATATATTTATTCATGTTCGTAATAATTATATATATACGTAATTAATATTAGCCCGTGATTTAATTACGTTCATAATTTCGTGATCGCATGTTCGTGATTAATTATTGTCAAATAATTATTGCGTGCTCGTGCGTAGTAAATACTTATCGTGTTCTAACACGTACGTAATACGTAAAATCCTAACACGTAATCGTAATCATGCTATAATAGGAAAGTTATAATCTAGTACGTACGATCTTAAGGGTACTATTCATGGTAAAAGCATGCGGGTTTTACAAGATCTAACCACCGTCTATGCCTCATGTTTAGTTCTCTCTGAGTGAATATGTACTTGATATTCTTGTGACCAGTGAAGATGTCACATGATTCACCATACAGATAATGCCTCCAGATTTTGAGTGCAAAAACAACTGCTGCTAATTCTAGATCATGGGTAGGATAATTTTCCTCATAAGGCTTAAGCTGACATGATGCATATGCAATCACCTTCCCATGTTGCATGAGTACACAGCCAAGTCCTTTACCCGAAGCATCGCTATAAATCTGAAATCCACCTGTGCCAGATGGGAGAGTAAGAATAGGTGCAGAAACAAATCGTTTCTTAAGTTCTTCAAAGCTCTTCTCCAGCTCATCATTCCAGACGAATTTTTCTCCATTACGCATCAGCTTGGTCAAAGGCAAGGCTAACCATGAGAAGTTCTCCACGAATATGCGATAATAACCAACTAAACCCTGAAAACTACGAACCTCAGTTGCAGACTTGGCCATTTGGTGATAGCTTCAACCTTCACAAGATCCATGGTTATCCCTTCTGCGGAGACAATGGAATCAGAGGGAAGCTCAGACCTTACTTTATCAGAAAGTTCGATATCATAGAACGCATTGATGAAGTGTCATATCGTTTAGCATTACTGTAGAATCATAGTTTCTTAGGATTAAGCAAGTGTTTGATTATCTAATGAATGGAAGGGAGAAGGAAGAACTAGAGAGAGAAAGGTAGAGAGAGAAAGGAGAGAAAGAAGAAAGATGGAATGTATGAAAATGACTAAGTTCTCAACCCCTCCTAACATGCTAGGAGGGGGTATATATAGCCCACCCTACATGTGGGCTATATGGGTTATATGTTAATACATTGGATCACGAGCCAAATACTTGAATCTATCTTTGGAGTGACCGATCCTTTCTAAATACGTAAAAACGTATTTCCAACAATCTCCCCCTAAGGGAGGTCACTCCAAGTTACAATGTCCTAAATAGTCTATAGCTCGTGATCTATGCTAACAATGCTGTGACCGAGATCTTTGGAAAAATGTATTTCTAACAATCTCCCCCTAAGGGAGGTCACACCATTTTATAAAATCTTAAACCTAGCATACTATGCTTGAGTCTTCTATCTTGTTCTTGTGAATATGCAGATGAGATCTTTGACTTTAGTCTTGAGCATGTTTCCTTGCCTTGACCTTGTGCATTCATCACTTGTGATATTTGCCTCCTCTGACTTCATGTTCCACATACTTATACTTTTATAATTTCTTGAAAGCTTCGGAGTTTGATACAGCGGAAGACTTGACTTTTAGACTTTCTTGAATTTGTTGAAGTATTAAGTGCATACAGTATAAGCATGTGGTGACAACTTCTTCTGGATTGTACACCGCAATGCCACATTCTTGTTACGTTGTATAAGACAGTTAGCAACAAAACATATACACGGATGAAATGGCCTTGAACATTTCATTCTAATTTGGTAGCATTTTACCTCCGGTCGGTGAAGACCGTTGGACGATATAAAATATCGTACTTGTGACAGGTAGTTTCAGTTAAGAACCTCCTTGACAAGATTTCACGGGTAAACCCTTTCTCTTTATTCGACCGTCCAAAGCTGATTGCGAACATAAAGAGTGGATCATTTGTATAATATTATCCGCATGATTTAAAGCCTTCAATTCATGTTCCTGGAACAAGTGAAATTCAATTAAGAACCGCACCATCGTTGCTTTCCAATTGTCACGAGCTTGATTCGTACAGAATCTTGCAAGTTACCTACCAAGTGCTGTTTGAGGCTAACACTAGAAGGATTTCCACTCATCACTGTGAACACTGAGGTATCACTCTGAGTGTTCTGGCAAGACCACTAAGATATTGCGTAGAGGCCTGGAACGTGTTTAAATTCAGTTAAGAATTAAACCACTATTGCTTTCCAGTTATCACAAGTTTGATTCATAAAGAATCGCACAAGTCACCTACCATGAGCTTTTTGATATTCGCTCAAGAAGGATTTCCATCTTCATTGTAAATACTTTTGTATTACTCGGATGTTCAGGCAAGATCATGAAGATTTTGCGTAGGACTCTTAAGATCTTTCTTACTTTTCACAAAGTGTGAAGAAGCAAGGAATTATGAAAGTGTGTCCTAATGAAATATTTGATGATCTCAAATGGCTCTAGACTCGATCGTGCATTTTGGATTTTAGTGATCGGAGGCTGGAAAGGAGTGCCACCATTTCAATACCACTTTATTCATAGTGAATAAATCGATAGAAGACATGTTGATCTCCGTGTGATTAAAACAAATACCTTTTGAGAGATATCTGAGTTAGCTGGGTTGGGTTGTGCATTGCATCACTGGTTCCATGTAGTCTATCTTCAATATTCAGCATCATTAAAAATGATCTCAATAGCATATGTGTTGACCCGGTTTTTGCCTAAGTTGTAAGGAGGGCTTCTTTCTTTTCACCCTTTATCTTTACAATTCTTTTTCATTCTTCAACCCCTTCAATGCTTACCAATACGTCATAACTAGCACCTTGTTGTGATTGTTCCAGTGCTAACTTAAGTACTTGGTCGGCATTCAGCTACGTTCACAATCTTTCTCCATCTTTCCTAAGGACTACTATTTCTAGCTATGGAATGTCCTTGGGAAGATTCCTCTGGTTTTAGAAGAATCATTGGACTTAACCTATCATACCATCCTTATGTCACCACAATTGTGACCGTCGTGAATAGAGATGTTGTGGGTAAGTATATGTCACCATGAAATCCATTTTGATATCCAAATCCATTTTGCTCCCCCTTAACATATGCCACGATATTCAAAAACATTTCGCACATGTCGGGATGAGCCAGCACATTAAGTCAAACCATTAAATTGATTGATCTCATTATTAAATCACGTTTTCTCCCCCATATAAAAAATATTAACCCAATCGATGTTTTTAATATCAATTGATTTAATAAAGTTTTAAGAAAATTTGGGAAGAAAAATGCAAATCCAATTATCTTCATGCTTTACACAAGCTCCCCCTCAAATTGATGAGGGTGTACTTGAACCGTGAATAAGTACCTTTTAAACACAAGTGTAAGGTACTTATCACATGCAAAGATCATTTATGATAATGTATTCACAAGATTAGCGATTTATGAGGTTCGACCTGAATGATGGAGAACATAATATGAAAGAATCACATGGTTCTTGTTCACGAATGTTGGTCGCCTCATCACGTCTGAAGTTATCTCTTGACTCCATGTGTACTATTGATATCGTTGTCTTGACACCAACATGTGAACTTGCTACTTTCGGCGTCAAAGATTCTGAATGCTGGACAATTGCTCCCCCTCAATTGTTGACCCGTGTTCTATTGAAAGAGTTGTAGTCACCGTTTGAGCAGTCGCATCATCGAGTATGTAGATATCAATTGTAAATTTCTACGGTTGGTGGAGATGATAACTTCATAAAAACAAGATTTCTCTTGTTTTAAAAAATAAATGCACTGACACGTACATATATTCGTGTTAGATTGTGTTATTACGTAAACACAATCCCTTTCATGGTTATAAAGTAAACCATGCCCGAGAAATTTAATTCTCGTTGTTGAGTCAAAGCTTTCCGGTGAAATGCTTGACTTGAGTATGAAAATCGGGTTACTATCTGAAATAATAGCAAGCCATTTTGAACATGTTTTAAATCATTTAAACTTCTGCTCAAACTTTATTTACCACCCCGTGTCATTATTGAATTACATTTCTAGGTTCATAAATATTATCAATTGCAGAAGACATGTTCTTTTTATTAAAACATTTTTGAACACACAATTTTGAAAGATTTAGTAAAACCTTTTGAGAAATTCTCGAAAAATTGTGTTCAAAGTTTTGAAAACCAATTACTTGAGCTTAAGATGTTGAATATCTTACAAAATGAGCTCAAGTCTGAGAAGTTGTAAACTTCCCGTTGTGAGGATAGGTTTATCATCAGCGATAAACTTTCCTCTTAACTGAAGAACGAGTCCTAAGTTGACATTTACTTAGAAGTCGTTTTCATGAGCTTAAAAAACTTTGAATGTTTTAACTTAAAGCTCATGACCGAGAAAGATGAATTTCTCGTTGAGAAGAAAAGTTCTCTTATTTAAAAGATACACTTTACTTTATGAGCTTAAAACTTGGAATGTTTTAATACAAGCTCATGACCGAGAAAAGTGAATTTCCCGTTACGAGGATAAGTTATCATTAAAGATAAACTTTCCTAAAAAATTTATCCGAGTACAGTCTGATATTTAACTGTAAGTCATTGTGCATGAGCTTAAAAACTTCGAATGTTTTTAATATTAGCTCATGCCCGAGAAAAATTAATTTCTCGTTGTAAAGATAAGTTTATCATCAATGATAAACTTTACTTTCTTTGAAGTCCGGGGCATAATCTGAAATATAATTATACGCCATTTACACGAGTTTAAAACTTTTGAATAGTTTTAATGTAAGCTCGCGTCCGAGAAAAATTAATTTCTCGTTAATGAGGATAAGTTTATCATCGGCGATAAACTTTCCTTTATTTGAAGATCGGACCATCATCTGATATTTAATGATGAGCCTTATACACGAGCTTAGAAACTTTAAATGGTTTTAGGATAAGCTCGTGTCCAAGAAAACTTAATTTCTCGTTAAAAGGGTAAGTTATCGTTGCGTAGATAAACTTCCCTGTCTCTGAAGTCCGGGTCATCATCTATCATTTAACGAGGAGCCATAGTGCATGAGCTTAAAGACTTGGAATGTTTTTTATATAAGCTCATGCCCGAGAAAAATTAATTTCTCGTTGTAAGGATAAGTTTATCATCGGCGATGAACTTTCCTTTCTTTGATGAACGAGTTACAGTCTATGATGTGACTATAAGTCCTTTACACTGTAATCTTAACTGCAAATCCCCTGAGACACTTGTTTCTTAGATATCAGCTTCTTCAGCAACCAAACTTTGAGAGTGTCCTTAATTGAATGGTATACAACGATTGGAACGCTGTGTGCTTGTTGAATATTAACTTTGGTACCTGGATTCTCATTAGAAAGTTGGATGCTTTTATGTGGGTTAGTGATATCTATTTTAGAACCATGTGGGGGTTCACAGTTGGCCTTAGTTGTGCCAGAGGTGACCTGAGGAGATGATTTACTTGTCTTAGTTGGCAAACGTTTCCTTTTATAGAAAATCTTAAGTTCAGGCTTAAGTGACGTGTCATCCTCTTCAATTTCCTCCCTAGTAGTCTTAGTAGAATCAGAGACAATCCTAGTTAAAGGGCAATCGTTTCCTACAAGAGTGAAAGTTCTACCAGCGGGGCGCCACATTTTACCAATAGGTTTGATTTTAGCTACCCACTAGGATTTAAGTCTAGCACGGGGTTCACCTCATTAAGTAATTTCTTGATACAAGAATCATGATTGGCTTTAAAGACACATTTCCTACATGTTTTACAAGTAGCAAAATTAATGTCCGAGTAAGATCTAGAATTCCTAGATGATTGATTGATGCTCCTAGGATGTGCCATGCTACGGGTAGCAGTGTTGAGTAAACTAGAAGGCATCCGACTAGGTTTAAAATTCCTATCTCTTACTTCTGTCTTTTGCTTAGCTTCCCTTAGACCAAATGTATGGCGAACGTCATTTGAACTAGTTCAAGACTTGTTCTTTGGACTCTGTCTAGAGAGACTAGAGGCAATCATGTGATTAGGTCTTGCAGAAGCTGTTTTAGTCACATTAGGCCTAGATAGTGGAGTGACTGGTCTAGAAAGATGAACCATATCAACTTGGGAGGCAAACCACGGTCTCGAGGATTTTGGTCGCTCGGATCTAAATGCAGTCGATTGTCTAACAGACGAAATTTGAGGCGGTTTTCCCAAGATTGATGGTTTTTCAAGCTTAGTATCCACACTAGATCCTTTAGTTTTTCTCAATTCGGTTTTCAATGCAGCTATAGCAAAGACCTTTTCCTATACTTGAGCCTTTAAAGTCTCATTCTCTTTGAGCAATTCATCTTGGGATGCCAACTTAGATTCAAGCAACTTAATTTGTTTCAAAAGATTATCCTGTTCAGCTTTAAAATCCAGAATTGTTTGATCCAATTTTCGTTCAAGAACAACATTTGACTTTTCAAGTTTTTCAAAATACTTTTCAAATTTGTCCGTTTTCTTTGAAAATTCAACTTTGGCATCCTCAAGCTCTTTGGATTGCTGAGCTAAAACTTTTTCAAGCTCTCCAGTCCTAGAAACAGAATTGGTTAAAGAAGCAGTCGTAAAACATTTAGCAGGATTGTTAATTAGCGCATTCATTTTAGACAACATATGAACAATATTATATGTACCTGACATGCTTCTTGGATCATGCGTTCCTCCCGATTCCATGCTCTTGCCATCTTTAGGCTGCAAGTTATCAACCGTATGATCATATTCCTCTTGCATCGTAGATGCTTGCACTCCATTATCAAACGGTTGTTGAAGTCGAGATCTTTCATAAATTGAAGACGATACCGATTCCATGAGTTTCAATAGTGTACCACGAAAAACTTGAAGCTCGGTATGTGTATCTCGAAGAAATGACTGGCAAATCACTGAACTTTCAGACTTGACGATATTGAAATGGAGGAAAGGCCTGAGTTGTGTCACAAGAGCCTTATATGCAAGTACCGATGCAGAGTGATTAAAGACTTCATTGTGGAGTTGCTCTGTTAGTTGGTTCAAGATGATGAGTATCGATTCCATGAATATATGACGATCTTGACCAAAGAGTGTCACAAAGTCTCTCCCTTCTTGAAGCCATGAAAGAGTTCTAAGATGAGACTGAAGTAGTTGAAATGACGTGATGCCACTTTCTCTAGCTATGTCTTGCATTAGATGCAATTCTCTCTCTTGAAACGGGGAGGTCAACGATTCCATTGATGTTCGATAAGGGTAAAGTTGTCGAAAGACCAATACAAGATTTGACAAGTCGAGGAGAAACCGTGAGGTCGAATTTGCGAGATTTTACACAACAACGAATAAACTGTAACACTTTAATTCGTTTTTGGTAAGATAAACCTCTTTCTTGTCACCGTGTCTCGTAATTTGTCTTCAAATCTTGTCACGTTTGTCTCGTCACTTTTGTCTTCAAATCTAGACACAAAAACTTATTACCCGTCAAATATTTTACCACGTTGGTTCTTTCGAAATACCCGCCTCACCACGATGTAACAAATCCAAATATATCAATTGACAAATATTAACTTAACTAAAAAGTTAACTTCGAAGTATATGAATAAAAAAATTAACTTAACTAAAACAAATTAAATTAACTAAAAATTCAAATATATCAAGTCACAATTTAGCTTTTGTTTGATACACAAAAAAAACAACTCGGTCAAACAATCAGTTGACTTACCCCCAAAAAAATTCGTGGCCCATGTAATATATTTTTTTTTGAACAAGTGGCCCATGTAATATAACAAACGTGTTTACAACTTTACTTGCAACATACACGTGGCCCAACAAGTAAAGAAGTGTCCGGTCTGATAATATCCACCAAATTTATGTATATAAATCTAACCATAAGCTTTCTCACTAGTCAATGCCCTAATCACTTAATATTTCCAACACATCTTGTTATCTCCGCCCCCAACCTTTCTCTATTCTTCGACTTTTAATACTCCCAAAGCAACCAAAACAATCTAAACCTAATTTCTCTTTCTTAGAATATCAGCCCCACTTTCTTTGTGATCTACTAATCAAAACGAATCCAAAAGCATGAAGAAAACGCGGTTTTATGGCTTCAAGATCCTTTATGGGTCTCGGGTAGGTTTTTGTATTGTTTAAGTTTTGGTTTTGGATCGATGATAATTTTAATGAGACTAAGATCTTTTCTTTGATGTGTGGGTTCGAGTCGAGGGTCTGAGTCAGTTTAGTTTGTGTGAGTTTTGTGGTCGAGGGTGTCGAGTCTTGGGTCGTGAGATGATTGAGTGAGTCAAGTCTTGTGTTTGGGATGATGGTGTAAGAGTCTGATGTGTTGAAATGTTGGAGTCGAGAGGTCTGGTTTGAGTCGAAATTGTTTAGTGTTCAAGGTTTGGTCAATCTGTTTGAGTCTTGGTTTGTTTTGAGTCAAGTTTTTTTAATGAACCATCGCAATGTCAAACTAATTTTTCATCGCAATATTAACAAACTCCCATCGCAATCATAACAAACTCCATCGCAGTCATAATAAACTCCATCGCAGTCATAATAAACTTCCATCGTAACGAGTCATCGTAGCCAGATGTAATCACACTTGATGATCGTAACAAGTGATCACATCAAGTGATCCTACTCACTTGATCAAAGTCTAGTGATCGCACTCTAGATCGCACTCGATCGCACTCGTGATCGCACTCGTGATCGCACTCGTGATCGTAGTCGTGATCGCAGTCGTGATCGCAGTCGTGATCGCAGACTATGATCGTGACTTTGGATCGTAACAAACGATCTTAGGATGTGATCGTGATCTTGGATCGCAAGTAGAAACCCCCAGGGTTTATGCGATCGCAAAAATCAGATCGTAACGAACAAACCAGTTTCTTGAAGAAGACAATAAAACACATATACTAGATCCAAATACTTGATATGAAAAATAATATTATATGATATGGGACAGAAGGTAATGCACTGATAGATATAGTAAATACTGATATGAAAAAAAAAATTGATATGACAAAAGTTGTTAAATATCAAAAGTTGTTAAATATCAATTTTTATACTGATATGACAAGAAAAGTATTATACTGATATCAATTTGGAAAAAAGTTGTTAAATATGAATTTGGACAAAAGTTGTTAAATATCAATTTGGACAAAGTTGATATGACTAGAAAAGTATTATATTGATATGAAAAGAAATAGATAAAAAACACGTCACACCAAAAGTTTGTTCAGATTCGAGACAAAAATTGTGAAAGAAAGAAAATTTTTACCACTAAATCAATAGATAAAAACACGTAAATCCGAAGAATCAACCAAAGCTCTTGATACCAATTGTAGAATCATAGTTTCTTAGGATTAAGCAAGTGTTTGATTATCTAATGAATGGAAGGGAGAAGGAAGAACTAGAGAGAGAAAGGTAGAGAGAGAAAGGAGAGAAAGAAGAAATATGGAATGTATGAAAATGACTAAGTGCTCAACCCCTCCTAACATGCTACGAGGGGGTATATATAGCCCACCCTACATGTGGGCTATATGGGCTATATGTTAATACATTGGATCACGAGCCTAATACTTGAATCTATCTTTGGAGTGACCGATCCTTTCTAAATACGTAAAAACGTATTTCCAACAATTACCGCCTCAGCTATCACACGTTCACAACATGTTCCATGTGTCCTTACTCAGAGGATACAACTATCATCCAGCTCATGTTGTCCAATATCCGCTTGATCAAATTCGAGAGGATCTTTCATATGTCGAGGAATCCGAGAGACTTCTCGAGCAACAAGATCGTGTGATGTAGAGGAAGATGATCCCTTTCGTCAAAATCCTCTGAAGGGATCATCCTGAGCGGGAAGCCACTTGGGAGACGGAGGAGTTTATACGGGCTTCTTACCCTCATTTCTAGTTCTTAGTCGGGTATGTTTCTTTTAGTTTATGTTTTCTCCAATTCGAAGACGAATTGTTCTTTTAGAGGGGAATAGTTGTAAAACCCGCATTAAAATACCATGAACAGTACACATGAACAGTAAATACACGAAAATACGATAAATTTAAAACGTTCCATTTATCACGTAATTGACGTGTCACGATATTTAATAACATGTAATTACGTATATATTATAAATGCGTTTACGATCACGACATATAAAATCCATGATAATTAAACATGAACGATCACGTAAATAATTAACCCAACGAAAGCTATGGGTTTCCCCGTGGGCTCCTTTTAGGTCGCGGCTAAGAGAGAAAGAAAGGAAGGGATGGGCCTTTGGCCCATGACCCATTAAAAACCCATGTTAAATAAAAACACAGGAAACCTATTTGTTATAATTTAGGTTACAGAAAATTGAGAGAAACCCTGCCTCCCTTTCTTCCTTGCTGCCGGCTACCATCAACACCAAGAGGTGTTTGGGACGAATTTTTGCTAGTTGATTTTGTGTGTACGTTGATGAGACTGCAATTATACATAGTCTCATCATCCAAACCGGGCTTATAACGCTAAATATATCATTAAAATACCCCAAAATATGCTTGTGTTTGTTCATTGTGTATTTTAGGTACGAATATCGTGAAATCAACAAAATATCAAAGAAATCAAGCTAAAACGAACACGGGAAACGAGGTCGCTCAAAGAGCCGGACCCGAACAATGAATTTCCAAAGAAGTCCTTGAAGTTTGAAGATTTGTCAAGATTGGTCCCTCAACTTTGGAAGACTTGTCATTTTAAACCCTTGCAAAACTCAAATATTGCATTTGGGTCTCTAAAATGATGAGATTGTACAAGAATGGCCCTTAAAATATGCCAAAATTGCACCATTGGTCCTTGGAATAACTTTTCAAAAGTTATTGTGGCCAGAATGAGAAAACAAAAAGTTATTTACAAAGGGAATTAGTTTATGGTTGCTGAAAAGTTCATATGACAACTTTATGGGATTCCAGGGATCACTTTTGCCCAGAAATCAAACCTCCTCTCATCCAACCATAGCCCTACACGTCACCCACTATCTCTTTTCCTCCAATCATAACCAACCCACCACCCACGTCATACCTCCACCTCACCTAGTCAACGACTCATTCAAACACCTACTTAACAAATTTTAAACCCGGTTTTATATTAATTTTATAGGAGGGAAACACGTTTTTTGTTCTTAATCATAATCAAAACACCAATTGTTTACCCTTCATGTCCCATATAAACCCTAATACCCATTCTAGTCAAATCAAAGGGTTTACACCCAATTACATCCATATCACTGATTAGTGCCCACCTAAACCCAAACCCACATTCAAAATCCCCACCCCGTGACCACATGGGTCCCATGTGTGTTCCCCTACTCCCCCTCTTTTAGCAAAATCAGAAATATGGCAGAAATCCAACGACTCTAAGCCCAAACTTGTTCCCTAAGGAGTATGATGAACTTTTGAGATGCATTCAACAGCTGTATCAACAAGGACATTTACAAGATGGCAAAGATTGACCAAATTCAAATTTCAGTCCAAGGGCAAAAGAGGCAAATCAGCTGTTAGGGTTTATGTTTTCATATCAGTTTTAGATAGTTCTTTTATTGTCTATTTAAAGACCCCTCAACATGTGAGATGGGCTTTGTTCCATAATTTCTTGTAAAAAAATTTTGTTTATGAATATTTAAAGTGTTTCTTAAATTCTTGCAAGATATCTGTGTTCCATTGCTTTTACATTCGATTGGTTATTTTATGCATTTAGTTAAGATTTTATCAAAAGCCTTTATAAAAGAACTCCTTTTCTTTTTGTAAAACCTTTTGAGAACCAAAAAAATTTAGCTTGAGTGTTCTTGGTCTGACAAACTGAGTATACTCATAAGCCTAAGGTTTTTGTTACTTTTCTAGTTGTTTTTATGTGTGGATTCTAAAATGTTGGTTAACAAAAATCTGGATTAGTTAAGATTCTTATTTTTCTTGTGTTGTGTTATTTAGTGCTTACTGTATCAAAAGCTCACCCACAAGCTTGCAGACAACAAGCTTATGGCTAAAGCCTTTGAATACTTGTATTGGTTGGCTTTGCTTGTGATAGCAGGTTCCAAAACCATTCTCATCATTTTTCCCATTTTTCTGTTGAAGATATATTTTTCCCTTCTTGGTCTGTTGTAGACCATTCAGCAAGGGGTCTCTACAAATAAGCTCCTATAAGCTTCTTATCACCTAAATAGATGGCATCAGCTTCAGGTATGGCTTGAACCCTATTTTTGTGAAATCTGCTTATATGTCATGGTTAATTGATATTTGCTCTAAGCTGCTGATTCTTGGTAGTTTCATGTTTAGTTAATGTTCTTTGATCATCATTTAGTGTTATTGATAGCTTAGGATCAATTTGGTTAAATTTTAGAGGAAGTTGTTTGAAAAAATTGCAAATCTGTTAGATAAGGAGGTGTTTGGATTTGTGACTTATGACTTGGGTGACACAAGGCTTGAGTTAGAAAAATCATACATGCTTTGTCAGTTAGTGTAAATTTTTTTGGATATGTGCTTTTAGGTTATTCAGAGTTGTTAAGAAGTTTGCATGTTAAAAATTTGGTAAAATAGCATAAGAACATTCAGTAGGGCCTTATAGCTATGATTTTATGATTTATAAGTCTAAATCTTGTAATTATTTAGTGCATGTGATAACCTAGGATTGATAGTTTGTTATTTGTGATTTGGTATCGTTTTGAGATAGTTAGGATGGTTTGAAACTCACCCAATTGTCATTTGTATCGGACCAAACCCACCAAACCCACATCTAGACATCAGAGACCTGTTTTTGCTCTTTTGTGTGGTTTTTGTGTGTTTGAGCTGGTTGTTTTTTGCAATATACTGACTCCCCACACTCCACTAAGTGTGGGGGTGCCTTTGTCTTCCAACAAAACCAAGTAACAAGCAAGTTATAGCCCATAATCGTTTTTCTGTTAGTGAGTAGTGGGAAAAATTTCCCACTGATAGTGCATTTCTACTCACTGTTGGGGAAGAAGACAAAACCATCTAGGTGTCAACATCAGTTGGTGTCTTTTTTGTCTTTAGTGGACTTAACTTAGAATTTTTCAGTGTTTTTAATTTTCCCTGTTTTGTATATTTATTTTAATATTTTTCATTAAGTTAAATTTTATTTTCTTGTTCATTTAGTTATTTTTAGTATTAATTTCAATTTTAATTAGTTTTCAATATTCTAGTTTTTGTCTTTTAGTGCTAAAAAGTCTTGATTTTCAGTTTTTGAATTTTTCCTAGTTTCAATAAAGTATTTTAAGATTTTCCAAACAGTAATTTCATTTTTAACTTTATTTAATTAATTTCTTGAATTATTTTAAGTTAAATTATGTTTTTAATTAAACTGTTTTGTCTTATTATGGTTAAAAGTAATTTTTTCAAACTTTTTCATTTTTCTATTGTTTAGTTAAGTGTTTTAAGCTTTTTCAAACAGTAAAATTATTTTTGTCATTATATTATTTTTTTATGATTATTTTAGTTTAAAAATTGTTTTTAGCCTTTAAAAAATAGAAAAATAGTTTTAAAAATTTAGGAAAAATAATTTTTAGTGTTTAATTAATATAAGTAAGATATTAGTTTGATAAAATAATATTTTGGGCTTTTTATTAATTATATTTAATTTTAGGGCTTTAATTAGCATTTAAAATTGAATATTTAATTAATAAAAGGTTTTAAAATTTATTTATTGAATTTTTATTCTTATTTATATTATTTTAGACTTAGTTTTATTTTTTATTTAATTTTTAGCTTAAATTTTTATTTTCGTCGCGTTTTACGTAATTACGTTCACGTTTTACGTCACTCGTCGTAGTTTAATCGTAGTGTAGCTCGTCTTTTAATTTTATTTCTCCAAACCCAAAAACGAAACTAATCCAAACTTGATTTTTTATATAATTGTCCTAAAACATACACACCTCCGCCGAGAACGAACTTGGAATTTTTGTCTTTACGGTGTTCCTAAACCGTATCGATTAATACTTGCCACATACGCGTTTTTCCTAAAACGTGCACGATTTACCTACATCAATTTTGGCGCCGCTGCCAGGGATGTGTGTTTAGCCATATATATATCGTGTTTCTGTGAGTAGTGCGTTTTTGCTTTTCAATTTTTGGAAAGCGTATATAACGTATATACTCATTTTTGTTATTTTTCTCTATTATATTATAATATCCAAATAAATCATGTTTAGTTTTCCTAAATTAAACACACAACAATCATTTTAGTATATTGTAGATATATTGTTTTTCTTTTTTCTTGTGAATATTATTAATATATTGTATACGTATCACAATAAATTTATAATAACTCCAAAAGCGTGAAAACGCAACCTTAATTGGGATTTCATCACTCAATTATTGTATTCGAATCTAAAGCAAAAAGAAAAGGCAAAATAGATAAATACTTTCGTGAGGCTTAATTTTGATTAACACAAACTATAAGGTGGGTATAAGGCGGTTGTATTTCACGACCTAAGGGAAAAAGGCTCTTAAGTGCTTAGCGCCGCCTCATTTCCCCCGCTTGCTTGTGCGTGTTTTGAGGAAAAGGGCTAATCGAGGGTTTGCGAACCAAAGTATTATCTACGTATATTATATTTGCTTGTGTTTCAAAGATTAAACCCTCTTGAACGTTTTGGTGTTCCACCAACGTCCTAAAGTCATCGAAGACGTTCACCCCACGTGATCAGTTTCATTCCTTGAGGCTCCTTTAATCGAGAAATTGATTCGAGGAGAGATTTGTAGATTTGAGTCTACGTAATACACCAAAAATCCAAAAAAATAAAAAACAATCAAAAACCAAAAAAATATAAAAAAACGAAAAACCCCAAAAAGAATCTTCTTTGCTAACTAATACAAGAGATTTTACCCCAAAGTATCAAAGTTCGTTATAGTTCCGAATCTTTTCGAATTGAAAACCGGTCTTAAGTGCGACTCAATCGTCTTTTGGTGAATCAAAGGTTTGGTTGATTTGTTTTTAACTAATAGCAAGTAATTAAAGTGTCGTTGAGTAAATGGAAGTTAAAAGATTAATATTGAAATGACAAGTAAAATAAATGCATAAAACTTAAAGGTGACAATGGGAAAAGTACTAACTCACTAAATAAAACTAACACTTTGAAAATTTTCAGAAAATAAAAAGTACTATAAGAAAGTGATATCGAAAGAAACCAAAATAAACCAAAAAAGTTCCCGATCGGAATGTTTTCCGATCAGTAGATCGGAATATGGTGGAGCAGCACGCAATCGGAATACTGGGAAAGTCCCAATCGGAATATCGAGAAAAGGGTTCAATCGGAATATGTGAGAACCTACACAATCGGAATGTGTGATGATGCTGTCAGTCGGAACACATAAACTCTGACTCAATCGGAATACATAACACCTTACCGTCGGAATATTAATGGAGACACCAATCGGAATAAACCCAAGACTCCACAATCGGAATAACTAATGGTGCCGATCGGAAAGTAGAAGATGGAGCTGGCCAATCGGAAAATCAATGCCCTAATCCGATTGGACTCAATCAGAATGCGGGAGATGGGTGCCGTCGGAATGTGCCAATCGGAAAGGGGCTTTACCACCCTTTCCGAAATTTGTGGAAATGAGGAAAGCTAGGTGATAAGCTAAAATTCTAAGCTAACACCCAAAACTTATCAATCCAAATAATCAATCGAATCAAATAAGCACTTTGATCAACTTATTCAACTCGAAATTAATCAACTTTTTAGATCAAACCATAAAAACATAAACTTTTTAATAAAACTTTTTAATAAGAAAAATAAGATAATCATAAAAATAAGCCAATAAGCACAAAAGTCTTAAAGCTTAATCAAATGAAAACTTATAAAATGATCAAAAGATTAACTTTTTAGCATGAAATCAATTAGAACAACACGGATCACATGATAATCACACCAAAATCAATCTTAAATCAAAGAAAAGTAGAATGAGATTAAGAAATAAAAGCTTAAAATAGAACTTTGATTAATGAAATAAGCAATACAAAGATGTAATCTTGAAAGATTAAAAGAAAAAGATGAACTAGTGAGAGAAAGTTTAAGACTTTCTCTCTCTAAAAACTAGAGAAAACTAAAAAGTGAAAAATTAACTAAAAACTCTAACTACCCTCCTAATGACTATTAGGAGGGTATTTATAGGGAAGGTGGAAGGAGTGCATGTGTTGCATCTTCTTTCTTGCTTTCTTCACGTTTTCTCGACTCGACTTTAATTCTTCGTCTTTGTCGTCTCGGGATTTGAACTTGTCTTTTAATTTTCTTCTATTAGATTTAAGTTCTTCGACTTCGTTAAACTTCCGTCTTTTGACTTTTTCTTCGATAAATCTTCAGAATAGGCCTTGGACTTCCGTTCTTTTTGCACTCTTGATCTTTTGACTTCGTCTTTTCCCGTTTTCTTCAATAAAAACCCGTGAAAGACCGTGAAAGCCCGTGTTTTCTTCCTTTTTCACATTTTGTTCCTAAAACACAATAAAAACACAAACCACACATAATTCCGACTTTTACGACATAAATCACACGTTTTGGTCTTGTTATTATTGGAAATAAGTGGTAAAAGGATAAGTGTTTTCACACTTATTAAATCCCCTACACTTGACCATTGCAATGCCCTCATGCAATGCATTAATTTTAAAGCACGGTTTACATTCTCCATCATAAATAACCCACCTTGGCCTTTATTAAATACTAAACATAAAAGGTAGAAAATAAGTAAAGAAATTAAAAACTTACATTGGGTTTAGGCGGCCATGAACATTTATCATCCTCAAGTTTCACGTTCCCCATACCAAGCTTAAAAACGAGATCATTATAAGTTAGCAAACTATCACAAACTCATGTGGGCCAATTATTCACTTAGACTCCCTTATTCCTAGGTGTATCTCTTATATTTTATTTTTGTCTTGAATGATCACGAGGATGCATTGTTTGACTTATTTCGATAGTTATTTAGTCCGAAAATAAGGTGAACGATTTAATCAGTAGTTAGCTAAAGGACCAAATCTTTTAAAACTGCTTCTCGGGATATTAGAAAGTTCATATCTTGGCATAACTTGGTTCGCGATTTGAGACCTTTCTCGGGCCGATATTTGGCAGCGACTTCATACTTCGAATCTTCGAGAGACGTTCTTGAAATTATGGTCTTCTCTTCATAATAGGAATTTCTTCACTTGAAGTTTTTGAGAGATTCTTCATCTTTGGACCACGACTTCTTCATTTTTCTCCAATCTTTATTTTGGACTTTGATATACAACGATCCGCCTCCTTTTAGGACTTGGATCTATTTATCCTCATACCTTGTTAGGGTCTTTTCTGATAGACTTCTCCATGACTTTTGGGGAGTTCTTGCTTTTCGTCGTGTGTCTCGATCCTTCATATTGATTTTCGATAAATGATTCTTCACATCACTTTTGGATCTTTAGCAACAAAATGTAGCCCTCATGCCTTGTTAGGGCCTTTTCGGACTCGCCAATCTTCGCGCCCCGCTTCATAAGTTATGCCTTGGCTATGAACTCTCGTCATTACCGAGCAACTTTTAAACGATCTGGGGCTAGAAGCTAAGTAACCTTTTAAATCGTACAACCTTATTTATTAGCAGATAATTTATTAGCAAGCGGAGGGAGAATAGGCTCATAATTAACTCACATAAATTCACGAAAGAATACCGAACTTATAATTGACTCTATCATCTCTCGTTCTCCACAGTTTAAAATCTCAAGGAATGAGACTCGTGGATGCTTAGCCTATTAAATCAAAGTTTTGGGTTTTCGAGTCGCCTATAGGATCTTGCAAATTCTTAGACTTTTTCAAGTTTAGAAATCGCGTTTTAAAGTTCCCTTGATAAACCACTCTCTAGGATCAATTATAGGAACTTGCGAAAAGTTCTTGTTCTTAACCCGTGAGGGTTAAGACTTTCGCGTTTTATAGCTCCCTATATAAAAGCCTAGCAAAACTTGACTTAAACACGTTAAGGATACTAGCTAGAGTAAACTTAGGGAAGTAAACTCGGGTTGAGTCAAAATGTTCACGACTAAGAAAAATCTAAAACCACTTTATTAAAAATTTATTCTAGCAAAGGAAACATAACAAGGGCAAATACAACTATACAACGAGGCCAAAATAGATTAAAAATTTTGAAAAATGTCGAAAAATCAAATTTTCCGGTTAAAATGAGGGCAAATTCATGGAAAAGACCACTTACTTCGATAGAAGTCCCCCCTACACTTGAGATAAACATTGTCCTCAATGTTTAAGCATGTGGGAGTAAACTCCCCTACACTTAGGACATTGTGCACTTTGTTTAAAGCTTGTTAAGGAAAGGACAACTAAAGTGAATTCAATGTGAACATATAGAATATGAAATATTGAATCACAAGAGTTTAGGATAGAACCGGGAAGATGGAAACACGGTATCACGGTTCGTCAAAAGTCATCAAGATGCTCTCTGAAGCTTAAATCCCTGCACAGCACAAGAAACAAGACAACAAGCATATGCGGGGCTCCCCCTACACTTATTATGAAAGCAGTAAGGGATAGAACACGGGTTGCCTCCCGAGAAGCGCTTGTTTTTGTTCACCGAGTCATGAGCCTGACTCGACCCAATTTTAGTTCATGGGGAACGTGGTGAGGGATGGAATCATCTCCTGAGGGATGTCCTCACCAAAATACAGCTTCAAACGCTGGCCATTCACCTTGAAATTGGGCCCATTCGGCTGAGAAAGCTCAATGGTCCCATACGGAAAAACTTTGGCGACGGTGAATGGACCAGACCAGCGGCTCTTCAACTTGCCAGAGAAGATCTTCAACCGAGAGTTAAAGAGTAGAACTTGATCTCCAACGTGGAACTCTCGGTTCTTGATTTTAGCATCGTGGATCATCTTCGTCTTCTCCTTGTAGATCAGCGAGTTCTCATAAGCTTCATTCCTCAGTTCATTTAGCTCGTTGAGTTGAACCTTGCGATGATCACCGGCTTTGATGATGTCGAAGTTCGCCCACTTCAAGGCCCAGTGCGCCTTATGTTCCAGCTCGATGGGTAGGTGGCAGGCTTTCCCGTACACAAGACGATAAGGTGTACAACCGATCGGGGTCTTGTAAGCAGTACGGAAAGCCCACAGAGCATCATCTAACTTATCGGCCCACGCGGCACGATGCTCTCCCACAGTACGCTCCAAAATTCTCTTCAAGCCACGATTGGAAATTTCGGCTTGCCCATTGGTTTGGGGATGATAGGCGGTGGAAAGACGGTGATTGACACCATACTTTGCCATGACTCGAGCAAATTGATCGTTGCAAAAATGAGTCCCGCGGTCACTGATGATAGCACGAGGAACGCCAAATCGAGCGAAAAGCTGCTTCAAAAAGTTCACAACCACCCTCGCATCATTCGTAGGAAGAGCCTTAGCTTCAACCCATTTAGAGACGTAGTCGACAGCGACGAGGATGTACTTGTTCCCTTTGGATGATGGAAATGGCCCCATAAAGTCGATGCCCCATACATCAAAGATTTCACATTCCTGTATGAAATTTTGAGGCATCTCATCCTTATGTGTGATCTTGCCTTGATGTTGGCAAGCATCACAATGCTTAACCATTTCGTGAGCGTCACGATAAATGGTGGGCCAGTAGAATCCAGAATCAAACACTTTCTTAGCGGTGTAGTTGGGACCAAAGTGACCACTAGTGGGTCCTTTGTGGCAAGCTTGGAGGATGTCAAAAGCTGCCGGTCCGTCAACACAACGACGAATAATCAGATCAGCACACTGTTTGAATAGATAAGGGTCATCCCAAAAGTAAGTCTTAACATCATTCAAGAACTTCTTCTTTTGTTGGAATGTTAACCCTTGGATGAGAATACCACCCGCTAAGTAGTTTGCAATGTCTGCAAACCACGGGGTGCCATCAAGATTGAGATTTATAGACATTAGAGTCTCCAGGGGGAAAGAGTCATTGATCTCTTTGTTCGGATGATCCCCCTGATATGGATCCTCAAGTCGACTCAAATGATCCGCGGCCAGGTTTTCGGCTCCCTTCTTATCACGAATTTCAATGTTGAATTCTTGAAGGAGCAAAACCCAGCGAAGAAGTCTTGGTTTAGAATCGTTCTTTGTCATCAAGTACTTCAACCCGGAATGGTCCGTGTATACGATGGTGGTGGATAAAACAAGATAGGGGCGAAATTTCTCAAAAGCATAGACAACAGCTAAAAGCTCTTTTTCGGTTGTCGTATAATGCAATTGAGCCCCCGTCATTGTTTTGCTAGCATAGTGGATTGGTTGGAAGTGTTTATTCACTCGTTGGCCCAAAACCGCACCAATAGCAAAATCGCTAGCATCGCACATCAATTCAAAAGGCACCTCCCAATTTGGGGTAACCAAGACCGGTGCTTTAGTTAGCTTATCCTTTAGAAGATTGAAGGCTTCGAGACACTCTTTAGAAAAGATAAAAGGAGTATCTTTTTCCAAGAGGTGGGTCATCGGGCGAGCGATTTTAGAGAAATCTTGGATGAATCTACGATAGAAGCCCGCATGACCCAGAAAGCTTCTCACACCCTTCACGGTTGAAGGTGGAGGTAATTTGGCTATGACATCAACTTTAGCACGGTCGACTTCAAGACCGGCTTTAGAGATTTTGTGTCCTAGCACAATGCCTTCTTTTACCATAAAATGGCATTTTTCCCAATTCAGAACAAGGCGAGTGTCTTCGCACCGCTTAAGCATACGTTCCAAATTGGCAAGGCAAGCAGAGAAGGAATCCCCGAAGACCGAGAAATCATCCATGAAGACTTCCATGGTTTGCTCAACCATGTCATGGAAGATAGCCAACATGCATCTTTGGAAAGTCCCGGGGGCATTGCATAAGCCAAAAGGCATTCGTTTATAAGCAAATGTGCCGTAGGGACAAGTGAATGTTGTCTTCTCCTGATCTTGGGGATCGATGGGTATTTGAAAATAACCCGAGAAACCATCCAGAAAGCAGTAATATTCATTACAAGCTAGACGTTCAAGCATTTGGTCCATAAAAGGTAGAGGGAAATGATCCTTTCTCGTGGCATCATTGAGTTTGCGGTAGTCTATACAAACTCTCCACCCAGTAACGAGACGGGTAGGAATTAACTCGTTGTTTGCATTGGGCACAACGGTGATTCCGCCTTTCTTAGGCACACAATGGACTGGACTAACCCACGGTGAATCCGAAATAGGATAAATCATACCCGCATCAAGAAGTTTGATAACCTCTTTTTTGATGACTTCATGTATTTTAGGATTCACCCTTCGTTGACTTTGAATTGTGGGCTTAAAGTCGTCCTCCATGAGAATTTTATGTGTGCAGAAATGAGGATCAATTCCACGGATGTCCGAGATTTTCCAAGCGATAGCGCGTTTATGCTTCTTCAACACAGCGACAAGTCGGGCTTTTTCGTCTTCTTTCAGATCCTTTGCAATGATGACCGGTAACTTCTCGTCGTCTTCTAGGAAAACGTACTCAAGATGAGGCGGTAGGTCCTTAAGCTCGAGAGTAGGAGGATCCTCAGTAGATGGTGAAACTAACGATGGATCATCATTAGTCACCTCTTTAGGAGCAGGAGGAGACAACGGGTCCTCGTTGAGAAGTCTCTCAATAGTACGGATATCTTCATCCCAATTGGTGGACAAATTATCATACTTAATATCGAGAGGACCCAAGCTAGCTTCGAAATCATCCAAGTCACTTTCTCCAAAAGGAGTCAATGCTGGAGCAATAGAGGCAACGGTCTCAACATTGGGTAGAGAAGGAGTACTTTTGCAAGCATCATGAAAATGTTCTTCACAAGCCTCATCGAGAACATCAATAGCATTAACGCTCTCATACGAATAAGGTTGTTTAGAAATCTTACCCATGTTGAAGACAATTTGATCATCACCAACTCTCATGATTATTTCGCCTGCGACTACATCAATGAGAGTGCGACCGGTCCTCAGGAATGGACGTCCAACGATTAATGGAACACGGGGATCCATCTCGTAGTCAACGACGACAAAATCCGCCGGGAAAGTGAATTTGTCAACGCCAACAAAGACATCTTCGGCTATCCCCACTGGATAAGCAACCGTACGGTTGGCTAATTCCAAAGTCATTTTAGTGGGGACTAGCTCGGGAAGAGATAATTGCTTCCAAACACTTAAAGGCATTAAGTTTATACTGGCACCTAGATCGGCTAGGGCCATGCAATTCTCTACTCCCGGGAAGTTGCAAGGAATCAAGAAGCGACCCGGATCACCAAGTTTGGTGGGCAATTTCCTTAAAAGCACTGCGGAGCAGTTCTCATTAAGTTTGGTCTGAGCAATGTCTAGAAGCTTTTCTTTATCACTTAAAAGATCTTTAAACATCTTAGCGTATTTGGGCATGTGAGCGAGAGCCTCGGCAAAGGAGATGTTAAAATTCAATTGTTTGAACATTTTAAGGAAGTTCGAAACCTGAATATCATCCTTGCTCTTTTGCTTCTCTTTTCTCAACCTTGAAGGATAAGGTATATTGGATGAAGAAGAAGGCGTTAGGGGAATAGGATCACTCACAACCACGGGTGGTGGGGAAATGGGGATAGAAGGTGAAGGAGGTGAAGAAAGTTGCTCTTTTTCCTTGTTCACAATCACCGGTGGAGGTGTAGGAAGCTCGGGTTCCATATAACCTTTTCCACTACGAGTGGTGATTGCTTTCATCTCCCCTCTTGGATTCGCAACGGTATTACTCGGAAGAGTACCCGAAGAAGAGGGTTGATTACCTTGGATGAGCGAACTAATCATATCACGAAGGTGAAGAGCTTGATTGTTAAAAGAGTTTTGCATGTTTGCATTCATTGTATCATTGTGTTTGGCCATATCATTCCTTAGCTCGGCTCGAATATCGTTCCCTTGCTTTGCCATTTCCCCCTTCAAGTTGCGGACTTGACTCTGAAGATTCGTCACCAACTCCCGATTAGTCTTCATGAATGTCTCGACTTCTGGATTCACTGCCATCGGTTGATTGAGAGGTGGAGCCTGGTAAGCTTGAGAATTTCCTTGAGTTGGGTATGGGTTTCTTTGGGATTGATACTGATTGTTTGCACGAGGTTGGGATTGATTGTAGCTTTGTTGTTGGTTTTGGTTTGCAGGAGGGAAACCGGGGGGAGCAAGATAATTGTTGGATCGATAACTTAGCAAGTTACGGTCTCCTTGAGGGCGGGCTTGATAGCCTCCCGTAGGATAAGTACCATATGCTGCGTTAACGTCTTCAGAATAATTGCCTTGGGTAGAAGGACAATCATTATAAGAGTGAGGGCCACCACATGTGTCACAAGAAATAGCAACAGCTTTAGCTTGTTGAAAGTGGTTTGTGGCCATGGCCATGAAATTCTTGTTCATTTCAGCGAGTTGTCGAGAAATTTCAGACATTTCAGGATTGGAGGTAGTAGAAGAAACATTGACTCTCGAGTTAGATCTTGAGGATGCGGATGAATCCCAATTCTTGTGGTGAGTAGTCATGTTTTCAATCAACTCTCGACACTCCTCCGGTCTCCTTTTCATAAAAGTACCACCGGCGGCGGCATTGATCGTGTCACGATCACGAAAAGTGAGACCATTGTAGAAGCTGTCAATGAGAGTGACGGGGAGCATATTGTGATTAGGACACCGGTCGATCAAATCATTGTAACGTTCCCAAGCATCGAAAAGCGATTCATCATTCTCTTGCATAAATCCACTGATTTGGTTACGAAGGCTAGTGACCATGGATGGGGGAAAGTAGTGCGATAAAAAGCGTTGAGTCATGTCATTCCACGTGTGAATAGAATTCTTAGGAAGACGGTCAAACCATTTTTCGGCATGGTGAGAAAGTGAGTGTGGAAAAAGTTGAAGGCGAAGGTCATCCATAGAAACACCGGGGCATTTCATGCTTTGGGTAATGGTAATGAATTTGTCGAGGTGTTTGTTGGCATCATCATCCGGAATTCCACGAAACGGGTTCGTTTGCACTTGTTGTATCATATGATGCTTCAATGAAAACTCCTGAGCCGTGACGTGCATTGGCGCAATCGGGCCTCCGCGTCCGTTCATGGTGGGTTGGCACAATTCCTCCATGGTTCGTAAATCAGGTAGAAGGACATTGTTGTTGTTGTTATTGTTGTGGTTGTTATTCAAATTATTTTGAGGTGGGTGATTATTGTTGTTGTTAACACCAGCCATATCTAAATCTTCACGATTCTCGGGCTCAGAATAGTTCGTAGATCTAGTACGCATGCACCTGCAGAAGAAAAATATACACAAAGAATATAATATTTTTGGTTTTTATAAGTTTTTTAATGTTTTTGTATTTTTGAAAAGTTTTATATTTTTTTAGGATTTTTGGAAATTTTATAGCAATGAAAATAACGTTCAAAGAACGGATCCCAAAATTCAATGCGTCTCTCACTAGAAACCGTTTATCTTAACGAAAAGAGCCGGCAGCGGCGCCATTTAATACAAGAGATTTTAACCCAAAGTATCAAAGTTCGTTATAGTTCCGAATCTTTTCGAATTGAAAACCGGTCTTAAGTGCGACTCAATCGTCTTTTGGTGAATCAAAGGTTTGGTTGATTTGTTTTTAACTAATAGCAAGTAATTAAAGTGTCGTTGAGTAAATGGAAGTTAAAAGATTAATATTGAAATGACAAGTAAAATAAATGCACAAAACTTAAAGGTGACAATGGGAAAAGTACTAACTCACTAAATAAAACTAACACTTTGAAAATTTTCAGAAAATAAAAAGTACTATAAGAAGTGATATCGAAAGAAACCAAAATAAACCAAAAAAGTTCCCGATCGGAATGTTTTCCGATCAGTAAATCGGAATATGGTGGAGCAGCACGCAATCGGAATACTGGGAAAGTCCCAATCGGAATATCGAGAAAAGGGTTCAATCGGAATATGTGAGAACCTACACAATCGGAATGTGTGATGATGCTGTCAATCGGAACACATAAACTCTGACTCAATCGGAATACATAACACCTTACCGTCGGAATATTAATGGAGACACCAATCGGAATAAACCCAAGACTCCACAATCGGAATAACTAATGGTGCCGATCGGAAAGTAGAAGATGGAGCTGGCCAATCGGAAAATCAATGCCCTAATCCGATTGGACTCAATCGGAATGCGGGAGATGGGTGCCGTCGGAATGTGCCAATCGGAAAGGGGCTTTACCACCCTTTCCGAAATTTGTGGAAATGAGGAAAGCTAGGTGATAAGCTAAAATTCTAAGCTAACACCCAAAACTTATCAATCCAAATAATCAATCGAATCAAATAAGCACTTTGATCAACTTATTCAACTCGAAATTAATCAACTTTTTAGATCAAACCATAAAAACATAAACTTTTTAATAAAACTTTTTAATAAGAAAAATAAGATAATCATAAAAATAAGCCAATAAGCACAAAAGTCTTAAAGCTTAATCAAATGAAAACTTATAAAATGATCAAAAGATTAACTTTTTAGCATGAAATCAATTAGAACAACACGGATCACATGATAATCACACCAAAATCAATCTTAAATCAAAGAAAAGTAGAATGAGATTAAGAAATAAAAGCTTAAAATAGAACTTTGATTAATGAAATAAGCAATACAAAGATGTAATCTTGAAAGATTAAAAGAAAAAGATGAACTAGTGAGAGAAAGTTTAAGACTTTCTCTCTCTAAAAACTAGAGAAAACTAAAAAGTGAAAAATTAACTAAAAACTCTAACTACCCTCCTAATGACTATTAGGAGGGTATTTATAGGGAAGGTGGAAGGAGTGCATGTGTTGCATCTTCTTTCTTGCTTTCTTCACGTTTTCTCGACTCGACTTTAATTCTTCGTCTTTGTCGTCTCGGGATTTGAACTTGTCTTTTAATTTTCTTCTATTAGATTTAAGTTCTTCGACTTCGTTAAACTTCCATCTTTTGACTTTTTCTTCGATAAATCTTCAGAATAGGCCTTGGACTTCCGTTCTTTTTGCACTCTTGATCTTTTGACTTCGTCTTTTCCCGTTTTCTTCAATAAAAACCCGTGAAAGCCCGTGAAAGCCCGTGTTTTCTTCCTTTTTCACATTTTGTTCCTAAAACACAATAAAAACACAAACCACGCATAATTCCGACTTTTACGACATAAATCACACGTTTTGGTCTTGTTATTATTGGAAATAAGTGGTAAAAGGATAAGTGTTTTCACACTTATTACTAACCCCCCCCCCCCCCCCCCACATTCTCTACGTTAGTGCATGCGCACTCGATCGAATGATTATTCTAATTATTTCGACACTTCGAATCGACGCAATCGCAATCGAAGGAATCGACGACGTAGACGATAATTAGAAACTGACGTTCCTGATATCGTTGTTGAAGAGACCGTAGACGAGATGGCCGACAATCGTTCGATGATGGAATTGCTCCAAGCGCCCATCGAGGGTTATGGAGACGCGATCGTAATTCCCTCTATTGAAGCATAAAATTCTAAGATTAAGAGCGGAATGCTTTCGTTGATACAAGCTACAAAGTTTCGAGGTCGTGAGGCGGATAATCCTCACGATCACATTTGGAATTTTGATCGTCTTTTGGCCACGAGCAAGTTTAAGAACGTCGACACCGATGTCGTCAAGCTTATGCTTTTTTCGTACTCGCTCGATGGTGCCGCCAAGTATTGGTACGAGAAAGAGCCACCTAATTCCATAATTACGTGGAAGGATCTCGTTTCCAAGTTCGTTAATCATTTTTTCCCACCGTCTAAGACGACGTTTTTCAAAAACGACATTACGAGATTTGAGCAAAAACCGAATGAATCATTTATAGACGCGTGGGATCGTTTTAAGGAATTGCTTAGGCAATGTCCTCACCATGGATTTTCCGAGTTACACCAAATCGACACGTTTTAAAACGGTCTTAGTTTTCAAGAACAAGATTCGTTGAATTCCGCCGCCGGTGGCTACTTTTTGTGTAAAACTCTGAAAGACGCTTTAATGATTATCGAGAATCGATCCAAGGTTTACCAACTCCGCAACGCACCGAGTGTTGCCAATGTCGCCATTGTTAGTAATTCTAATCGCGACATTCAGAGGGTTGATGCGAAAGTCGATAAGTTGACGAATGTGTTTACGTCGTTCTTAATCGAGATGCAAAAGAACGACGCTCCCGCTACGGTGAAAGCGGTTGAGGCTTCGTGTACGTTGTGTGGTGGACCTCATAATTATTACGAGTGTGTGGCTACGGATGGCCAAACATCGAGTGTTAACGTGTTAAACAATAATTTTCAAAATCAAAACAACGCGGGTCTATCACAAGGCAATTATAACCAAGGCAACAATTTTTCAAATTAAAACCGAAACAGAAATAATCAACAAGGAAATTTTTCGAATCAAGGTTATAATCAAGGTCGTAATTTGAGTTGGCAAAATCGAGACAACAATCAAAACTCGAGTTTTCAAGACAACAATCAAGGAAACAAATTTTTGAATGGTAATTAAGGTAATTTTCAAAGAAACAATCAAAACCAAGGGAACTTTAATTCAAATCAAAATAGTTCGTCAAACGATTTTCAAGAATATATGAAAACGAATGAGGCTAATATGAGACGTTTAGAGGGACAAATTGGTACTTTGAAAATGACTTTTCCAACACTTTGAAAAATCAAAACACGAAGATTGAGCACGGACAAATTGATATTAAAAAGATGTTTTTGGCCATTATGAACAAGGCCTCAGGTGCGTCATCGAGTTCGTTACCTAGTGACACCGTTGCAAATCCGAAGGAACAAGTTAAAGCCGCCTCGCTAATCGGAAAAATTCGTGTGATTACCCCTAACCTTGATGGATTAAGAGTTGTTCCTTCTTCTCAACCCTCGACTTCTAAGACACCATCATGTTCTAAAGTCGATGGGGTGAACGTGGCGATAAAGGAAAAGAGTGCACACCCTCGTGTACCTCGAATTCCATCCAGGGTTCAAAAAGAGAGCTTTTTCGACCTCACCCAACTAACCCTTGAAGAAACTTGTGCTTCGATCCTTCTTAAAAAACTCAAAAGGCATATGCCGAGAAAGGAAGAGGATTCGGGCCAATTTCTATTACCTTGTGATTTTTCTGAGATTGAGGGATATTTATCCCTTGCCGATTTTGGTGCTAGCGTCAATATCATGCCTCATTCTCTTTGGAAATTGATGTGATTTCCTAGACTTACCCCCACGAACATGACTATCGAGCTAGCAAATTGTACATACTTAAGCCAATTGGAATAGCTGAGGATCGCTATGTTAGGATTGGAAAGTTTGTTTTTCCCGCGGACTTCGTCATTTCTGATTATGAGTGTGACCCTAAATGTCCCATTATTTTAGGCCGACCCTTTTTATCGACGGCTCGAGCCGTAATCGACGTCCACGGTGGGAAACTCACTATGAAATATAGGGAGGGGAAAATGGACTTTTTCACGAGTAGATCCCAAATTTCAAATGATCATGATAAAACCGAGGTTTCAAAACCCGATATTTCAAAATTTGATAATATAGAAACAAGAAGGGGGGAGGTTGAATAGTTTCTCTTCGATTAGTCACCTAATTAAAATTACTTTCAATTAGGTTTGTATCAAAACTATCTTTTACTTGAAGCTAAGTTGCATAATGATTAGATTCAATTCAAATGCATTAGCAATGGTAATAGGTTAGTATAATGATAATGAAATAAGTAAAGAGTAAGGAAAGAGAAAACCTAATGACAAGACACCAAGATTTATAATGGTTCGACAACGAGGCTCTATCCTCGTTTCTAATCCACTCCTCGAGTACACCTACTCGAGATTTCCACTATATCCACAAGCTCCCTTCTTGGCGGAGAAAGCCTTACATCGTCGCTTACATTATTTTCCGACACTAAGCTAAATGTCGAGACCTAAACTTTAGCTAGGACCAATCTACACAACGTTGCCTACTTCACAATTTAACGACACAAGGCTAGATGTCGAGTTCTAATCTCAAGGTAGAACAAATCTTCACGACGTTGCCTACTTCACCATTTTACGACACAAGGCTAGATGTCGAGTTCTAATCCAAAGCTAGAACCAATCTTCACGACTCTTCACTTTGAAGATAAGTGAGAACTTCACACAACACAACTACTAATCACTTTCATGTTTAGTGAGAACTCACAAGACACAACCACATCACTTTATAGTTTAGTGAGAACTACTACACAATCTATTACAACTCAACTAGACATATCCAAGTACACACATGTAGCTTGGATCTACACAACACAAATCCAAGCAAACACATATTCAATGGATGTACACAACAAATCCAAGTATTCACAAATAGTTTGGATGAACATAACTAGTCCAAGTATTCATAAATACAAATGGATCAATAAAAACAAAAAGGCTAACATGATGAACATGACTAATTCATGGATTCATCTTTATCACAACACTAGTGAGTGAGTGATCTTCTCTTTGGACAAGGTAAAGGAGGGGATCAAGAGGATAATCATATGTAAGCATACTTAACACATTAAGTGATCATTTACTAATGATTATGCTATAGAAAAGAGAAAGGGGGCTGAGAAAAACGTCCAAGAGGGTTGTTGGAAAATGAGATTTGAACCACTATTTATAGAAGACAAAGTGCAACAGCTAGCTGGGAGCGGTTCCTTAACTAGCCCGGCGGTTCCATATCGCTAGAGAACCGCCTAGCTATTTAAGGTAACGCCCAGTAGAGTCCGCTCCTTTTTTTGTCTTTTAGCGGGGTAGGAATATTTGAGGTTTTTAAACCTTCAAAGGATATTCTTATGGCATATGGAATATGCCATTTTCAAATTTACATTTTCCATTTTAATAAAACATTTTATTAAAAAGAAAGTTTATTAAAAAATCTTTTGTCATATTAACAAAAGTGAGTTTTAAATATAATCACTTTGATGATCACTAAGTATGATTAAGAAAAGTTAGTGATATGATTATTACCTTGATGATAGTGTTAGTTAAATAATTCGTGTTGTGTTTTACACTAAATGTGTTGTATAGTTTGTTGTGATCAAAACTAAGAAAGATTAGTTAACACTAATAATTGTTTTTAGGCATCACTTGCATTAACAATCTCCCCCTTTTTGATTACGACAAACTATAAACTCATTTACGTAGAAACACAAGATATCGAATTATTAACGAGTTTATCACTATCATTTCTCCCCCTTTATCGTAGCAAAAAGGTAAGCGCAAGTCTTTGAAGAGAACCGGACTTTGGTAGTAGCTCCCCCTTGGTGGTTGCTCCCCCTTGCTTGGGGCACCAAGTGTATGAGCTATGGTGACATGCTACACAAAGGTTAGTAGAAAGAAAAGAAACACCAATGTATATATGATCACTACCTACTAAGTAACTTGAGAGGGAGAAGGAGAAGAAATCTCAAATTAGAAGCAAGTATTTGCTAAGTATGTCCAAAGAGGTAAATGACAAAATCAAAGTTCAATTGGTGGAATGGAGGTAGAAAATAAACATCCAACCAATGAAGATGATAAATTTATCAAGGGTTAAAATTTAGAATTGATGGAATCACCCATAATCAATTGTAAAGATTAACCACGATCAACTCAAAAGGAAGAGAGAATGATCAAATAAAGAAAACAAATACAACACAAAGGTTTCATATTACATAAATATGAAAGAGACAAACAAGGTAGATAGTCATACACACAATATGAGTATCTAAAGCAAAAGATATGGAAAATAAACCACAAAGCATAAGCTATTCTAATAGTGATAATTTTCCAAGATTGCTTAAAACGTTAATGACTCTAAAACAACTAAAGTTTTATTGACTCCAAGAGTGCTTAGCCCTTTAGTTGGAAAAATAAGACGACGAGGCATCATTCGAAGTTTTGTCCACGGGAACGAAAACTTTGAGAGGAGGTCGAGTGAGGAGGAATTCAAGAAAATTTAACTTCTCATACACATGAGCAAGTTCAATTTTTTGAAATCGACAACAAGCACACGAGGATCCATGATGCAACACAAATTCGGTTGATGGGGGAAGGCCATCACACCTAGGGTTTGGTAGTGGTGAGGAGAGTGGGTAGGAAATGTTTTCACAATGCCTTGTGAGGTTTGGGAAGGTTGAAAGGTCATTAAGTTGAGGGGTGTCAAAAGGTTTTGGTGGTAGGGGAAGATTTTCCTTTTCTCCGGTGATGGGGTTAATGGAATAGGTCTCATTCTAATACTTGATTGGAGAGAAGGTGGGGTTCTTGGGTGGTTTGGATGAAGAGGGTTCATTTTTCTTGATCCAAATAGGTCGAACCGAGATCTTCGGTTTCTTAGAAAGCTTGGATGAAGAAGCTTTAGGTGAGGAGGTTTGTGACAATGAAATGTCAAGGTCATGAACGGAAGAGTTAGGCATTGTTGAGGTGTGAGAATGAAATCTCAAGGTGGGGGTATAAGAAGAAATTAAACAAGGCAAAGGTTTGAAAATCAAATGTAAAGTGTCAAGGAATGTTTAGCCAAATTGAGTAAACATGGAATCTTGACAGGGGATAGGGTGATGAAGAAAGACCAAAAACGAGCCAAAAATTGGCTTTCTGTCCGCGGTACCTTATAGGGACCAGCGGTTCCTTAGCACTTAAGGAACCGCACGACTTTAATGAGCCGCGTGCAGTGGACTTGAAACCATGATTATCCAGGGTTTTGAGAAAAACTAAGACTTTTTCAAAAAATTGCAAATCTTGGAAGTTTACCTCTATTAGCACTAAATTATGCTAGGGTTGCATAAAGCAACATATTCACAAAGAATGTCTTGACAAAGGGTGACAAAATACTTAGATAACATTTTGAACCAATTTTAGTCAAGTTTTAGAGGTTGTGATAGATTTAGGTTCAATTTTAATTTAGAATTAAATTTGATTAATGTGGACATAAAGAAAGAAACACATAAAGCCAAATCCATAATTCATCCTCATGAAAAACTAATGGAGGGAAAGAGATACATTAAGGAAATAAAGAAAAACAATTAACTAAAACAAAGATAAATTAAAACTAGGTCTTGATGAGTAGTCTTCCTTTGCTTGGTTTTTCTTGAAAAATATTTTTTAAAGAAAATCACCATTCATCTCCTAGGAGGAGGCATGGTAAACAAGGTGAGCAAGAAATCTTGCAACCTCCTATGAAGTCCAAACATCTCCATCCTAAGGTTTTGAATGATGTAGTTATTGTAGAGGCAACATTGACAATGAGAACCATGAGCTTCTAGGAATCCAAGGAAGTAAGGATCACCCATAAAGAAGGGAAGTGGAACACCCAATATGGGAGTGTTTAAGGGAGGTGGAGGTGGAGGAGGTATGTTCTCCAAGGGTGATGTGGGTGAGTGTGGAGGTATGCTCTCCATGGGTGAAATGGGTGAGTTTGGAGGGGTAAATGGTGAAGTCACCAAGGTATCAACAAAGTCATTCACAATGGGAATGCTTTGGATGGGTTGAGGTTGGGTAGTCACATCCAAGAGATTACTTGGATTGAAGGGTGAGGATAGCTCATTCATTCTAGATTGGAATGAAGAGGATGTAGAACCATGAGAATGGTTGGTACCATGGGTTGAGGTAGTCTTGCATGGAGCAAGAGGTGGTGAGGTTGATGAAGAAATGAGAATTGGTACAATCTCATTCTTATGTGTGTGAAAGGGTGAAGAGTTAGGTTTGGGCAATTTAATCTTAATCTTAAGATTTTTCCTTGAAGTGGAGGTTTTGGATGAGTTTGAGGTTCTTGTAGAAACCATGGTTGTAATGAATGGTTTAAGGGTTAAGGAAGAATGGTTTGATGTGAAGAACATGGCTAACAAGGTGGGTTTAAAAGGGTGAGGGGATGATCCAAACTAGTAATGGGTTAAAAACATTTTATGTGAATACTGAATTTAGGTAACCTAGTTTAGGAAATGTGCAGGTTTTTGCAAAGAATCAAGCAAGGTTTACACAGATTAAGGAAAATAGTGTAAAGCAAAGATTCTGTCGGACACAGTAGCCGGCGGTTCCTTATCTAGGGTGGGCGGTTCCTTATCAATAAGGTACCGCGGGTCGATATGGAACCACGACCAGAGGTGTTCAAAAATGGTACTTCCTCAAACTTTGGTTAGCCTAGATTTTTACCAAAGGATTATCAAGCCAAAGTTAACTACTGACCAAAATCTAGGAAGCTAACTAACACATAGGGTGCAAAAAGCTATGCAAATCGTAAACATGATGGCATAGACAATCATTAGGATAAAAAATAACAAGTAATCCAAACAAGTAGTATTAGTTAATACACAACCAAAATAAGGTAAAAATAAGCAAATGTTCAACATCACATTACATGTTTACCAACATGTATAGTTTGAAACAATTCAAAGTCTTCATCTTCTTTTCTTGCCCAATCCCTTGATCATGTTTCCCAAGTACTTGAATCCCTTCCTTGACTCAACCCGATGTTCATGTAAATCACCTTGGGTTCGAAGACGTTGACGGTAAAGTTCCTCCATATTGAGATTATTAGTAACTTCACTAGAGGAATGATGAGGAGGGGAAACAATGTCATCTAAATCGTCCACGAATGAGTTTGTGGAGTGGTGAGAAGTACTCGAAGAGTCAATGGGAGCACTTGTGCCAATGCCATCACCATCACTTGTTGGCATGTCCATGTCCTCATCATTGGACTCTTGTTGGTCAGATTTACTATCACATCTTGTCTTTCTCTTATATACCTCTTGAATAGGTAGCATAACCCGTTAGACCGGTTGAAAATGAGAAAGATCAAGATTTGGAAAATCACGGCCAACCCTTTTAAAAAGGCGAGTGAGAAGCATTGCGTAAGGGAGGTTTGTTTTAGGCTTGTGAATAGCATAATTGATCCGTTGAGCGATAAAATATGCCAAATTGTAATTGGTGTTGGTAAAGATGCAAAATAACATATGCACTAAACACGCCGGAACATGATCCCGATTTCTACCAAGACAAAACACATTTTCCCTAAGGATATTGGTCCATTGGACCATATTATCATTAAGGTCGCTTAAGAGAACCTCATGACGTTTCACCGAATGTACCTTAGTATGAAGGATTCTTTTAACGGGTCGATTACGCTTTTTGGAGACAATGTCAACAATGTAGTCAAGATCAATTTCCGCATGATCATTTGGAGGACAATTGTTGGATCAAGGAGAGCACTAAGCTTCCTTTTATCCGTGAAGCGACAAGTGCCTACAAATGGGACATCAAGGATTTGATCGAAGACTTCGAGAGAGTATTGTATGAGTTGACCGTTCAAGATGAACCTCACAAATATTCCATCATTGTTTTCAATGACGGAGTATGTGCTAAAGAACTCCAATAGGAATCGAGGATAGATGTCTTCCTTAATGTGCAACAGATAATAAAACCCAATGTTTTCAAACATAGATTTGATGTAGACATAATCCTTAATATCCTTTTGGACAACTCTACCCTCATGAAAACAACGGGATTGAAGGGAGGAATAAGTATGGGCGAGATGAGTTGAGTGACAAAAGTCGGAAAGGTTAGGCATATATTGTTTAGTGAGTTGATGATCCTTTTGGTATTGTGAAGGCATGATTAGTACCTAAATAAAAACAAGAAAATATTTTTCCAATCACTCATATGAAAAATAAAATAAAAAATAAAACTATGAGAATGTGTTATATCAATTTCTTGACAAACAGGATTGAATCCATATCATTCTCATGTTCACAATGTATCTATTCCATTATTAGCCAAGAACATATGAACTATGTTGGATCAACAATGGACTAGAACATTGGTTTTTCAAAACACGGTTTTTAGGTAAGTATTAACAATGCAATTACCTATTTGTTCATGAGTTCATCTCAATTCCATATTTTAACCAAAATCATTTAGCCAAAATTCGGATTTGTTCTACAAGTGGGTTTTAGTGAAATCTTAATGAATATGAACCTAAGGAATCATAGTAAAATAACCATGTCAACCCTTATTCCTATTAAGGTTCTAATTCAATTTCAATTTTAAAAATCCCTAATTATGAAAGGATGAACCCTAGAACAAAATAGATGGAACTGAAAGAAAATACTTACAATTAATTGATGTTTGATGAAGGATGATTGAAACCCACAACTTGGAATCAATTAATTCGAGTGATTGAAGGTTTTTGAAGTTTCAACAATGGTGGAAAAGGTGGAAGCCATCGGCTGTGTGTTTTTGGGAGAGAGAGGGTTTATTTTGAAAAAGATTAAATTAATAAAACTGGCGCTCTGACAAGCTTTACTGCCCGCGGTTCCTTATCGATAGAGAACCGCGGGTTTAAACCGCCAGAGATAAAGAACCGCCTATAGAGGTTGGTCTTTATCAATGAAATACGCCAAATTTTTGAAAACTAAGTTTTCTAAAATATTTAAAAATATATCTTAAACATTTTAGAATATCATTGGATCATAATAACACTAAGCAATATGCCTTAATGACGGATTACGAGTTGAATCGAGATCGAAAAGAACCGAAACGGACAAACGACTACTCGTAGCGAAAAAGCAAAGTGGAGAGAAGTCAAGGGAAGTGAATCTAGACTAAGACTAATGCTCAAGGGATTAATGACAATCTTCACATCGAGGAGACGAAGAGCTTGTGTCATATATAGTGGTTTAAGACGTGCCTTTCCGGCGAAGTGTTAAACGGCTTTGGTAATGAATAAACGTAAAGCAAATATTGATGCATAGACTAAGATCACTTTCAATAATAGTCTTAGTCTAAACCAAAATATGATCAAGGTATTAATTCACTTTCTCTCCCACAAAGGGCCTACTAACCGTATGGGTGCAAACCATGGATATCGTGCTTGATACTTTAAGCTACTACTAACTTACTCTACATCACCATAGTGAGTCAAGTATCCAAGCAATGAAGGTTTGAGAGGATAAAAGAAAAGAATCACAAACCACAAACAAATGTCAAGGCAAGGATGCTAAGAACAAGCACATAGTCAAGTAATGATCAAAAGAATGATCAAAGGGCGCGTGGGAGAACGAAAGCGTACCTTGGCCACAAACAGCATTCCAATCCATCAAGGAATCAATGCAATACCCAACAATAACTATGATGATTACTATGTCTTAAAGGACTAGTATCATTCCCAATCATCTTGATATCATCATTCAAAGATGTTGAAGATCAATGAAGATGAGTCTTCTACAAGTGCAAGTAACTCAATCCACAACCAATTAAATGATTGATCTTCATGAGTACCTACACAAAGCAAGATGCAAACTAGTAGATACATTTCAAGAGTAGATCTAAAATGCATAAAAGCTACTAATATAATAGGGATGCAATATTACCAATTAAAAGACCTATTTTCCAAGAAAAATAGTTTTGACCAAAAAGAAACTTTAGTACAACTTGACCTTCTAATTTGAGGAGACAATGGATCGATCCAAATTTTAAAGTACAATATACCTCAAAGATCTTGAGTGACCATCGCTGTAATACCAATTATAGAAACTAGAAGGGGGGTTGAATAGTTTCTCTTCGATTAGTCACCTAATTAAAATTACTTTCAATTAGGTTTGTATCAAAACTATCTTTTACTTGAAGCTAAGTTGCATAATGATTAGATTCAATTCAAATGCATTAGCAATGGTAATAGGTAAGTATAATGATAATGAAATAAGTAAAGAGTAAGGAAAGAGACAACCTAATGACAAGACACCAAGATCTATAGTGGTTCGACAACGAGGCTCTATCCTCGTTTCTACTCCACTCCTCGAGTACACCTACTCGAGATTTCCAGTATATCCACAAGCTCCCTTCTTGGCGGAGAAAGCCTTACATCGTCGCTTACATTATTTTCCGACACTAAGCTAAATGTCGATACCTAATCTTTAGCTAGGACCAATCTACACAACGTTGCCTACTTCACAATTTAACGACACAAGGCTAGATGTCGAGTTCTAATCTCAAGGTAGAACTAATCTTCACGACGTTGCCTACTTCACCATTTTACGACACAAGGCTAGATGTCGAGTTCTAATCCAAAGCTATAACCAATCTTCACGACTCTTCACTTTGAAGCTAAGTGAGAACTTCACACAACACAACTACTAATTACTTTCAAGTTTAGTGAGAACTCACAAGACACAACCTCATCACTTTATAGTTTAGTGAGAACTACTACACAATCTATTACAACTCAACTAGACATATCCAAGTACACACATGTAGCTTGGATCTACACAACACAAATCCAAGCAAACACATATGCAATGGATGTACACAACAAATCCAAGTATTCACAAATAGCTTGGATGAACACAACTAGTCCAAGTATTCATAAATACAAATGGATCAGTAAAAACAAAAAGGCTAACATGATGAACATGACTAATTCATGGATTCATCTTTATCACAACACTAGTGAGTGAGTGATCTTCTCTCTGGACAAGGTAAAGGAGGGGATCAATAAGATAATCATATGTAAATATACTTAACACATTAAGTGATCATTTACTAATGAGTATGCTATAGAAAAGAGAAAGGGGGCTGAGAAAAACGTCCAAGAGGGTTGTTGGAAAATGAGATTTGATCCACTATTTATAGAAGACAAAGTGCAACGGCTACCTGGGAGCGGTTCCTTAACTAGCCCGGCGGTTCTATATCGCTAGAGAACCGCCTAGCTATTTAAGGTACCGCCTAGTAGAGTCCGCTCCTTTTTTGTCTTTTAGTGGGGTAGGAATATCTGAGGTTTTTTAAACCTTCAAAGGATATTCTTATGGCATATGGAATATGCCATTTTCAAATTTATATTTTCCATTTTAATAAAATATTTTCTTAAAAAGAAAGTTATTAAAAAATCTTTTGTCATATTACCAAAAGTGAGTTTCAAGGATAATCACTTTGATGATCACTAAATATGATTAAGAAAAGTTAGTGATATGATTATTACCTTGATGATAGTGTTAGTTAAATAATTCGTGTTGTGTTTTACACTAAAGTGTTGTATAGTTTGTTGTGATCAAAACTAAGAAAGATTAGTTAACACTAATAATGTTTTTAGGCATCACTTACATTAAAAGATAATATCAAAGCTCATACTTTAGCGGAAAAAATGATATTAGATGCATGTTTTGAAAGAATGAAAATGAACGGTTTTAAAGATGAAGATTTTAATGATAAAGAATACGTTTACTTAATTTAAAAGGGTATTCTTAAATTTATGGATGAAAAATCATTTTGGGATATATTTGGTGAAACAAGTGAACAACCAATTCCGAAGGGCGACGTTAGTGCCATCACGATAATTACCAAAATGGACTCGTCTTAACCACCTTCGAAGGACTACGTCTTTGAGGCTTCAACTTCTAACTCCATCGAAGTGCCTCCATTTCCTAGCCCAACACCCGTTGAGGCCAAAGGTTTTATCGACATCGATACTCGCGTTATTGAAAAGTCACCTAAGCATAGCCCTAGGGCTTGTAAGACCATGGTTGTCAGTGCCCACATCGACTCTTTCTTTGATGATGACGATGGCGATTTTGTCGAGATTGATCACGTACTCAAAAATCCACAAGCAATTTTTGATTCTCCTAAAAAGAATTCTAAGTGTGGTAAGTACGATGATTATTAGTTTGATCCCGTGATTGAGGAAATTATGGAACGAGAGCTAGCTCTTTTACCTCCACTTCCACCTACGAGTGAGGTTGATCTTTCCAAAATCGAGGATGAACTTGATGAGTTGGAACGTCTTATTTTTTATGACGAACAAACTCATGTGACCCAGAATCCCATTCTCGAGGAGTTACCTAATCGACGCTCCTCAAATGAGAATGACGTTTACCACATTCGTGAGGATCTAACTTCTCAACGATCCCAACAAAAGAATGATGGTTTTGTGCTTGACCGTGATCTCTTCGAGAGAGTTTCTAAAATCCTCAATGAGGGGAATGAAAAACCTTGGTTTTACAAACCCATCTATGATGAAGAAATCGATGAGATTCACGATCATGAGGATGACGAATATGTTGACCCCGAGGGGGCGTTGTTCTTTGTTGATCAACGTTTTGAGAACTTATACAATCCAACACCCCCTAACCGCGACTTAAATGTGAGTATTTTTAGCGTGACTAATATTGAGTTTGAAACGCCAAATATTTTCGACATCATAAAATCGGGTTTTCATAAAGAGTTTTTGAAAGATGAAAAAGGAAAAGGTTTTAGAATTGGCTTAAAAGATTTTTCTACAAGTTTAACTCCGTCATCACCCCGTGTTATGAGTACTACCACCTCCTCTACTCCTTTTGACGAGTGTGTGTGTGTATTTAGTGTGGGGGAAGCCCCTTATGTTCCCTCACATTTCTCCATCGAGGACGAGATATTCGATCCCGAAATTGCTTGTAAAGGGAAATCTCGGTCTTCCATCGATGCAATAAATGTAAATCATATCTATTTGCTTGGTGTGAGTCTACATCGAGTAGCTCATTATGTTTCCTTACCCATTGTCCCACCCTTCTATTTCTTCTCATCTATTGACCCTCTCGGGCTTTTGGTTGGAGTAGCGTTGTTTCATCTTTCATCCGAAAACGAGGACGCTATCTTTGACCCCGGTAACGTTTATCGGTTTTTAAAGTACTCCACGTACTTTTGGGCATTATTTATCATGTAAGCCACACTAACAATGGCCATACCATGATAATCCCTAAATGATCATATTTCTGGGGATTCGATTCGAGCTTTTGACTCGGTTATCAAAAACAAGCTGCCTCGTGGGGGATTCTCATGCTTATCCTTGTAAATATTATCGTTTTCTATATAGTTAACGAGGGGACATGTGCTCTTCCAACCGTTGTTCCGTGGTTGTTTGTGATTGTGATTTATTAGGTTCATCGTCATCATTGAAGCCTCTCGTGTTTGTTTTACGGATCCCTCGAGCTTCGATCGTTGCCTTTGGAGATTCTGATATCCGATGATATCCTTTTATGTTCTAACGTTTATCTTATTAGCATAATTCATAAACGACTTTTGAGGTTATTTGTTTTACCCTTTCCATGCTCAAGATTAAGCATTTGACTACGTCTCTAGTATGGGGGTGTTTCACCCCTAACTCGAAACATTAAGGACAATGTTTAGTTTTAGTATGGGGGGTGAGTAGATACTCCACCTTGCTTACGTCATCACGCAATACAAAATTTCATCTTTTTTGTTATCGTTTTATGCAAAATAAGGCTAAAAATGGCAAAATTTTAAAATTTTTCTTGTTTTTAATAAGTATTTAAGACACGAATGTAGGTTTTCCGGTGGTGAGAATAAGAGTAATTTTTAAATCGATTGTGCATGTTGAGCACTTAGTTTCGATTCCTTAACTTTTTAGGCTAAGTCTCTTAAATGAGGACGAGAAATGATAGAGTTAATTATAAGTTACGTAATATTTCACGATCTCATGTGTGGTAACTATTAGCTTTTTCTCCCCACGCTTTTGTTTAAATAAATGCAATAAGTAAGGTCGTACGATTTAAAAGGTGACTTAGCTTCTAGCCCAAGATCGTTTAAAAGTTGATCGTGTTCGAATAGAGTTCATAGCCAAGGCATAACTTATTGAAGCGGGATGCGAAGATTGGCAAAGTTCCAAAAAGGCCCTAACAAGGCATGAGGACTTTATTTTGTTGCTAAAGATCTAAGATGATGTGAAGTATCGTTATTCCAAAATCAATATGAATGATCGAGACACACGACGAAAAGCAATATACTCCCCTAAAGATCATGGAGAAGTGTATCCAAAAAGAGCCTAATAAGGTATGAGGATAAATATATCCAAGTCCGAAAAGGAGGAGGATCGTTTTATATCAAAATCCCAAATAAAGATTGAAGAAAAATGATGAAGACGTGGTCCAAGTGAAGAAATTCCATATATGAAGAGAAGACCATTATTTTAAGAACGTCTTCCAAGATTCAAAGTATGAAGTACATGCCAAATATCGGTCCGAGAAAGGTCTCAAATCGTGAAACGAGTTATGCCAAGATATGAACTTAAGGCGATCACGAGAAGCCGTTTTAAAAGATCGTGTCCTTTAGCTAACTAATAATTAAATCGTCCTACTTTATTTTCGGCCTTAATAAAATATCGAAATAAGTCAAATGCATCCTCGTGATCATTAAATAAAAAATAAAATATAAGAGATACACCTTAGGAATAAGAGAGTCTAAATACGTAATTAACGCTCATGAGTAATGATTGTTTTACTAACTTATAATAACAATGATCTCGTTACACGCTTAGCATGGAATTGGGTGAAAATCGAGGATGACGAACTTATCTCTATGAGGCATTCACGTGTTCTTATTCTTTGACTCTAAAAGTCACTTAATCGTGATGAAAACAATACATTATGTCTAAAACACGTGTAGTAGTTTATTTAAGTTTACGTTTTCAATAAATGTCACATAACAATGAATTTTGGAAGTGCTACGATACTTAATTCTAGCATTTCATGGGGACACGGCAATGGTTTAGTATAGGGGAGTGATGAGACTGCAATTATACATAGTCTCATCGTCCAAGTCGGGCTTAAAACGCTAAAAATATCATTAAAATACCTAAAATATGCTTGTGTTTGTTCATTGTGTATTTTAGGTACGGACATCATGAAATCATCAAAAGATCAAAGGAATCAAGCAAAAACGAACACGAGAAACGAAGCCGCACAAAGAACCGGACCCGAACAATGAATTTCCAAAGAAGTCCTTAAAGTTTGAAGATTTGTCAAGATTGGTCCCTCAACTTTAGAAGACTTGTCATTTTAAACCCTTGCAAAACTCAAATATTGCATTTGGGTCCCTAAAATGATGAGATTGTACAAGAATGGCCCTCAAAATATGCCAAAATTGCACCATTGGTCCTTGGAATAACTTTTCAAAAGTTATTGTGGCCAAAATGAGAAAACAAAAAGTTATTTACAAAGGGAATTAGTTAATGGCTGCTGAAAAGTTCATATGACAACTTTATGGGATTCCAGGGATCACTTTTGCCTAGACATCAAACCTCCTCTCATCCAACCATAGCCCTACACGTCACCCACTATCTCTTTTTCTCCAATCACAACCAACCCACCACCCACGTCATACCTCTACCTCACCTGGTCAACGACTCAGTCAAACCCCCACTTCACAAATTTTAAACCCGGTTTTATATTAATTTTATAAGAGGGAAACACGTTTTTTGTTCTTAATCATAATCAAAACACCAACTGTTTACCCTTCATGTCCCTTATAAACCCTAATACCCATTCTAGTCAAATCAAAGGGTTTATACCCAATTACATCCAGATCACTGATTAGTGCCCACCTAAACCCAAACCCACATTCAAAATCCCCACCCCGTGACCACATAGGTCCCATGAGTGTTCCCCTGCTCCCCCTCTTTTAGCAAATTCAGAATATGGAAGAAATCCAACGACTCCAAGCCCAAACTTGTTCCCTAAGGAGTGCGATGAACGTTTGAGATGTATTCAACAACTGTATCAACAAGGACATTCACAAGATGGCAAAGATTGACCAAATTTAAATTTCAGTCCAAGGGCAAAAGAGGCAAATAAGCTGTTAGGTTTATGTTTTCATATCAGTTCTAGATAGTTCTTTTATTGTCTATTTAAAGACCCCTCAACATGTGAGATGGGCTTTGTTCCAGATTTTCTTGTAAAAAAGTTTTGTTTATGAATATTTAAAGTGTTTCTTAAATTCTTGCAAGATATCTGTGTTCTATTGCTTTTACATTTGTTTTGGTTACTTTATGCATTTAGTTAAGATTTTATCAAAAGCCTTTATAAAAGAACTCCTTTTCTTTTTGTAAAACCTTTTGAGACCCAAAATTTATTAGCTTGAGTGTTCTTGGTCTGACAAACTGAGTATACTCATAAGCCTAAGGTTTCTGTTACTTTTCTAGTTGTTTTTATTTGGGGATTCTAAAAAGTTGGTTAACAAAAATCTGGATTGGTTAAGATTCTTATTTTTCTTGTGTTGTGTTATTTAGTGCTTACTGTATCAAAAACTCACCCACAAGATTGCTGACAACAAGCTTGTGGCTAAAGCCTTTGAATACTTGTATTTGTTGGCTTTGTTTGTGATAGCAGGAACCAAAACCATTCTCATCGTTTTCCCCCTTTTTCTGTTGAAGACATATTTTTCCCTTCTTGGTCTGTTGTAGACCATTCAGCAAGGGGTCTCTACAAATAAGCTCCTATAAGCCTCTTATCACCTAAATAGATGGCATCAACTTCAGGTATGGCTTGAACCCTATTTTTGTGAAATCTGCTTATATGGCATGGTTATTTGATATTTGCTCTAAGCTGCTGATTCTTGGTAGTTTCATGTTTAGTTAATGTTCTTTGATCATCATTTAGTGTTATTGATAGCTTAGGATCAGTTTGGTTAAATTTTAGAGGAAGTTGTTTGAAAAAATTACAAATCTGTTAGATAAGGGGGTGTTTGGATTTGTGACTTATCAGACTTGGGTGACACAAGGCTTGAGTTAGAAAAATCATACATGCTTTGTCAGTTAGTGTAAGTGTTTTTGGATAGGTGCTTTTAGGTTATTCAGAGTTGTTAAGAAGTTTGCATGTTAAAATTTTGGTAAAATAGCATAAGAACATTCAGTAGGGCCTTATAGTTTTGATTTTAAGATTTATAAGTCCAAATCTTATAATCAGTTAGTACATGTGATAACCTAGGACTGATAGTTTGTCAGTTGTGATTTGGTATTGTTTTGAGATAGGTAGAGGGGTTTGAAACTCACCCAATTGCCATTTTTATCACCAAACCCACCAGACCCACATCTAGACATCAAAGACCTGTTTTTGCTCTTTTGTGTGATTTTTGTGTGTTTGAGTTGGTTGTTCTTTTGCAATATACTGACTCCCCACACTCTACTGAGTGTGGGGTGCCTTTGTCTTCCAACAAAACCAAGTAACAAGCAAGTTATAGCCCATAATCATTTTTCTGTGAGCGCGCACTTGGAAAAATTTCCCACTGATAGTGCTGCTTTTCTACCCACTGTTGGGGAAGAAGATAAAACCCCAGCTAGGTGTCAACATCAGTTGGTGTCTTTTTTGTCTTTAGTGGACTTAACTTATAATTTTTTCAATGTTTTTAATTTTCCTTGTTTTGTATATTTATTTTAAGATTTTTCATTAAGTTAAATTTTATTTTCCTATTCATTTAATTATTTTTAGCATTAATTTCAATTTTAATTAGTTTTTAATATTCTGGTTTTTGTCTTTTAGTGCTAAAAAGTCTTGATTTTCAGTTTTAAATTTTTTCCTAGTTTCAATAAAGTATTTTAAGATTTTCCAAACAGTAATTTCATTTTTAACTTTATTTAATTAATTTCTAGAATTATTTTAAGTTAAATTAGGTTTTTAATTAAACTGTTTTGTCTTATTAGGGTTAAAAGTAATTTTTTCAAACTTTTTCATTTTTCTACTGTTTAGTTAAGTGTTTTAAGATTTTTCAAATAGTAAAATTATTTTTATCATTATTTTATTAAATTTTATGTTTATTTTAGTTTAAAAATTATATTTAGCCTTTAAAAAATAGAAAAATAGTTTTAAAAATTTAGGAAAAATACTTTTTAGTGTTAAATTAATATAAGTAAGATATTAGTTTGATAAAATAATATTTTGGTCTTTTGTTAATTATATTTAATTTTAGGGCTTTAATTAGCATTTAAAATTGAATATTTAATTAATAAAAGGTTTTAAAATTTGTTTATTGAAATTTTAGTTTTATTTATATTATTTTAGACTTAGTTTTAATTTTTAATTAATTTTTAGCTTAAATTTTTATTTTCGTCGCGTTTTACGTAATTACGTTCACGTTTTACGTCACTCGTCATAGTTTAATCGTAATGTAGCTCGTCTTTTAATTTTCTTTCTGCAAACCCAAAAACGATACTAATCCAAAATTTATTTTTATACAATTGTCCTAAAACATACACACCTCCACCGAGAACGAACTTGGAATTTTCGTATTTACGGTTTTCCTAAACCGTATCGATTAATCCTTGCCACATACGCGTTTTCCTGAAACGTGTACGATTTACATACATCATACGTGTTCGTGATTGAAACGTTTCTCTTCCACGTGTTCGGTAAAAAAATCAAAACCCTTTCTTTTATTCTTTATGAATTCATGATATTAATTTAATAAATCTTAAAAACAAATCAAGAAAACATGTGGGAGTTGATCCCTCCTACCGATTACCATTTAATTAGAGACATCCCCTCTAATTGCATGACGAAGTCACCCCTCCAAGTATATGCATGTTGTTGACCTCATGACCTTTATTGGCTTTTTGTATATTAAACTAATACATATTTTCTTAAGTAACATAAGCTATGTTTTCAGAACTAAAACCAGTAAACATGACATACATCTAGGTTTCCTAGGACTTATTCATTTTTGCTGCTTTCATGCCTTAAATGCTCTTATATGCTTTCATTATTCTACGTTTCTATGCTTTATTGTATATCCGTGCACTGGGCTTTATGCTCAGCCGTTTTCCATTTCCATGTTCCCAAACGGCAGGTACCCAAGGTCGCAAGTAGGATCTCAAGAGTATGTGCATTCGGATGGAAGCTATCCAGCCTCTTTTACCTTATACATTTATTCCTACTTTCTCATACTTTACTTTGTTTGGACATTGTTTAGTTCTTTCATTTACAGTACTTATATTTGCTTGTGTGTGAGTTACTTAGACTACCGATGTTTGATTCCGGTATTTCTATTTATGGTCATGAATGTTTAGACATTTACCTTGCATGCTTTGATGACACGACATATTTTACTGTAGCATTCCATCTTAACAGATAGGGTGTTACAATTATGGTATCAAAGACAAGGTTTCGACCTGTAGCTCTGTAAAACATGACCTGTGACTTACGGGTAGTCACCAGCGTCTTCCTAGAACTGACAGTTGGTTTTCATTCATTCATTTCCTTTTCATTTCACGTATTCGTTTCATGCATTCATCTCATTGTCGTAGGAATTTTGACTAAGTAATGATTGATACAGGAACGGACCTATTTAGTCGCATGTGATTTTATCGAAACTTTTGTTCGTTTAGTGGACCGACCCATAGGCGTCCACACTTGCTCTTTTGTTTTGTGAACCGACCCATAGGCGTTCACTCATGGACAAATCATCATATTTAATTTTACCATGCATTTTAAAACTGTTTTATGCATCATAAATAAATTCATGTTTTACACACTATTCATGCATTTTCTATACATGTCATATTTTATCAGACTTATTATTTATGTTGCATTTTGTTTTAAACTGTCAGATGGTGAACACATGTAATGTTCAAGAATTGGCTGCAGCTGTCAATGCAGCTTTGTAAGCCATCCTTTTCCAACTTCGCAATGAAATCAGGGACGAAGTTCATGCTGAAATTCAAGATCAGGGCGTTCAATTTGACCCTCATCCTGAGAACCACTACAACAGTCCTCCACCTCCACCACTGTTACTCTTACTTGGTTGGAGCGATTCAACAAACAGCGACCCCGTTCGTTTAAGCAGACTGACAGCCCTAACGAGGCTGAAGCTTGGATTTCTCACATCAAAAAGATATTCGATGCGATGGGTTGTGACGGCGTTTTCAAGGCAAGACTGGCTTGCTATAAGTTTGAAGGTGGTGTGCTGCAGTGGTGGAAGTCTGTCAAGCAGTCCAATGGTGGTGATAATTGGGTTGCACTGTTGACTTGGGACCAGTTTAAGGAGCTCTTCCTTAATCAGTATTTCCCACATGCTGAGCAGGAGAATCTTAAGAGGGATTATCATAATATCTGACAGGTTGCTGGGGAGAATAACAACGAATTCATGCAGAGGTTTCTCCGTTTGGCTGGTTTCTTGGGAGCAGCAGCTGGTACTGCGGAGGAGCAAGTTGAGAAGTTTCGCTGGGTTCTTCACACTTCGGTCGCCAACAGTTTGGTTTGTGCTACGTTCACTACAGTGGCACAGGTGGCCGATGCAGCCCGAAAGCTAGAGATGCTTCAGAAACGAGAGGAGTTTGGTGATGATCGAGCAGTGAAGTGGTATCTTCAATCACGAATTGTATATCATTTAATTCTATCAGTATTTTCATTTTCATATCATCCTCTGTCCAACTTTACATTTCAGACAGAGACTGACGACCGTAAGCCTGCGGCCGTTCAGCAGCAAGCATCTAAGGGAAACGGTCAGACCAACGACCGTTCTGGTTCAGAGAGGCGTGCCGGTAATGATAATTACCGTAACAATGCTAATAACTCGAACAACAACAGGTCCCTACATTTACCTTCTTTCATGTTAAACTATCTTATGTTATGGTATTCTGACACTCCAACGACTCATATTCAGGAACAACAACAACGGTAGGGATCAGGAGCGTAGAGGTTCACAGCCTAACCATTCTACCTCATCTGGTAATTATTAAACCTTCTATGTAACCATGTTTGTGTTCCACGATCATGTCTCATGCATGTAATCCTGAAACAGGCTCTCAGCTAACTAGGACGCCTGTTGGAGGATTCACGCATCCTATCTGCCCTACTTGTTCGCGCAGACATTCTGGTGTTTGTCGCCGAGGTACTGGTGGTTGTTTCAAGTGTGGCCAACAAGGCTATCAGTAGAAGGATTGTCGCCAAGGTGAGATAAAAGGCACCTCTGGACATGCTGACTCCAAACCACCTCCTATTTCTGGTCGCGTGTGATAGGTGTGTAAACACCCATCTTTTTTACCACTTAATTACAATAATAACCGAGCCAAAACGTGTATTTTATGTCTTTTATGTCGGAATTATGCGTGGTTTGTGTTTTTGTTGTAATTTAGGACGAAATTGTGAAAAATGGAGAAAATACGGCATTTACGGGCTTTTATTGAAGAAAAAGATGAAAGATGAAGTCGAGAAGTCAAGAGTGCAAAAAGAACGGAAGTCCAAGACCAATTCTGAAGATTTATCGAAGAAAGAGTCAAAAGACGGAAATTTACTTAAAGCCGAAGAAATCAAGTCTAATTTATTGAAGAATTACAAGACGAGTTCAAAGAAATCCCGAGACAAAACCATTTAAAGTCCAAGATTAATGAAGAATAAAGGCTTAAGGACTAATGGTGCAATTAAAAGAAGATTAAAGAAGGAAGGACTTAATCTTGTAATTAAGAGAAAATGAAGGAGGGGAGGAAGCTTCCTAAGCACCCTTAATCCTCCCCTATAAATAGTCATTAGATGTTAATCATTTTTCGTTGTTGGCTAATAGTGACAATTAGTTCTTCCACTTTTAATTACCTTGTCATTTAAATACTTGTCGAATTTAAATATTGTCTTGCACCTTAATTACCATTTAATTTCAAGTAAGTTTTTCTTTTAATTCTTGTTAATCTTTATCTTTATCTTGTTAATCTCATTCTACCTTTCTTAATCTTTGATTTTTATTGTTTATGTTCATGTTAATGTTCTTATTTTTCTTATTTTGATCAAAGTGGGTTTTGATTATTTTGATTAGTTTTGTGAGTTTGATTATTTTGGATTGATTGTTTATCATTAGTATATGTTTATTTGTTAGTTTGATTTAATCTTGTGGTTGATTTAGCTTTGTTTTGATTATATTCGTGCTATGTTTTTTGTTCCTTGTTCTTCGCATGGTTTGTTTTTGATCTTTCCCAGGTTCTGCTTTCCCAGACATTCCGAACGGTGTATTTCACTGGTGTTCCATCCGGAATACTAGATATTCCGAGTTGGCTTGTTATTCCGAATAGGTAAATATTCAGAATAGGGGTATTATTCCGAGTAGGTGTAATATTCCGCATAGGCTTGTTATTCCGAGTAAGAAGTATATTCCGAATAGGACTGTTATTCCGCATAAGGGGAGTATTCCGAATAGGCTTATTTATTCCGAATAGTGCTGGTTATTCCGAATAGGAACTTATTCCGGATAATGCTGATATTCCGAAGAGGGAGCTTTATTCCGCATAGCTTATTTTATTCCGCATAGCATTTATTTCGTTTTATTCCGCATTGCCATATTATTCCGAATAGGGAGGTTTTATTCCGAATAGGAATATATTCCGAATAGGAATATATTCCGAATAGAGTTAATTTCCAGTTTCTTTTAATTTTAATTTTCTGTTTTTAATTTCGAGCTTTAAGTTTCCCGCCTTTTTTCCTTAGACGCACTTTAAGTTTATTTGCCTTAGATTTATTTTAGCCTCGCCTTAGTTTAAGCTTTAGTTTTAGTTGCGTTTTAAGTTTGTCTTAGTTAGATTTAATTTTTCGTTATTTACTTTTAGTGCCATTTAATTTTAGTCTTGCTTTTAAATACTTGCACCATTTATTTTTAATTATATTTAGATTTACTTTTAAGTCATTTACTTTAATTGTTTTGCACTTTTAATATACTACAACGACACAATTTTGTTTCACCAAAGAACAGCTGAGTCACACATAAACTCCTTTTTCAATTCGAAGAGACACACATGAACTAATTTTCTTACTAGCAAAAAGACGTGTATTAAATGGCGCCTGATACTTGGATTTTGCTATGGGTTCTAAATTCTCTCGATATCCTCTCGAATTGATCTTGGTTCTAAGTGGAATGATTGTTCTCGGTTACTAAAAAGGGGATTGGTTTTCTAATCTACTAAAGGGTTAAAAGCTCTAAAATGTAAACTTAAATTTAAAAGCAACTAAATTAATAACAATTAATAAAAACTAGAATTAAAATATAAAATAAAATTGAAGAAACAGTAAGAAACAGTAACACTTAAAAATAATCAAAGAAAATTGATTCGGAAGTTGACCTTGATTCGGAAGTTCACTCGGAAGTTGGTTCGGAAGTATTGACTCGGAAGTTGATCCGGAACTTTTAAGGAAAATTGATTCGGAACTTTTAAAAATCATTCATTCGGAACTTTGAAAAATCATTCACTCGGAACTTTCGTCCGGAAGTTCACTCGGAACTTTCGTCCGGAAGTTTATCCGGAAGATTGACTCGGAAGTTCACTCGGAACTTTCGTCCGGAAGTTCACTCGGAACTTTTGAAGATAAAACTGATTCGGAACTTAAAGACTGATTCGGAACTTTTTGTTCACCCGGAACTTTTAGTTCATTCGGAACTTTTGTTCATGCGGAACTTTTGGTTCATCCGGAACTTTTGTTCATTCGGAACCTGGGGAATGCTCAAGAACAGTAGCAGCAGAAAAAAAATAGGGAAATGCGATTTACACCAAAATCAAGCTAAATAAGCAAAAAGGTTTTACCAAATTAACCACAAATCATCTACCAACTACAAGGATCAAATCCTAATCACAAAAACACAAATTCAACAACTTCTTAAGATCAAAACTCAACTAAATAAGAACTTAAACTTTTAACCAAATAGATGAAGATGAACAAGATGAAATGGAAAGATTGATATATTGAATAATTAAGGTTTTAACAATCACAAGACAAAGATTAAACTACAAGATTTTTGGAACAATAAAAATCAAGATCACCAAACACCCTAGTGGTGTTGGTGATGACTACGAACAGAAAAGAGAGAAAAGAGGGGAAAAGAAAAAACTAAAAAAACTAAAAACTCTGAATGAAAAGTGTGAAGGGTGGACTTTATATAGTCTTGTCTTTTGGTTGGTGAGTGGGCTTTCTCCCGTTCTTCTTGTCTTCTCGTCTTTTCAGAAAAGTTAACGTTTCTGATTCTGATTCGGGATTTGTCGTCGATTAAATTCAACTCGTCTTTTAATTTCTTCGTTTAATAGACTTGAGTTTCTTCGACTTATGTAAATCTTCCATCTTTGGTCCTTTTCTTCGATAACTCTTCAAATAGGCCCAGTGACTTCAAATCTTTTGCATCTCTTGGACAATAGACTTCGTCTTGAGTATTTTTCTTCGATAAAACCCGTGCAATCCCATGTTTTCTTTAATATTCATCCGGTTAGCTCTGAAAACACAATAAACATAAAAACCACACATAATTCCAAACAAATGATATTAAATACGTGTTTTGGTCTCGTTTTAGCCAGAATTAAGTGGAAAAAGGATGGGTGTTTACACACCTATCAAATCCCCTACACTTAACCATTGCCATGCCCTCATGCAATGCTTAGTGATAAAGCAAATTTACACTTTTCTCATAATCAATCAACCTTGGCCTTATTGAAATACTACTAAACAAAAATTAAAGTACTAGGAGAAATTAAAACTTTAAAGTAACAAAAAGATAGAAAACCATTTTCATTTGAAAATAGCTACATGGAAATAACTTGCAGAGAGATCAAGGACTTACATTAGGGCTTTGGTGCTGCGAAGATTTATCACCCTCAAGTTTCACGTTCCCCAAACTAAGCTTAAAACGAGATCATTGTTATTATAAGTTAGTAAATCAAACACTTACACACATGGCTTAATTATATGCTTAAACTCCCTTATTCCTAGGTGTATCTCTTATATTTTATTTTTATCTTAGAATGATCATGAAGATGCATTTTTGGACTTATTTCGATAGTTTATTTAGGCTGAAAGCAAAGTAGGATTAGCTAAAGGACAAAATCTCTTAAAACTGCTTCTCGGGATATCAAAAAGTTCATATCTTGGCATAACTCGGTTCACGATTTGAGACCTTTCTCGGGCCGATATTTGGCATGTACTTCATACTTCATATCTTCAGAGACGTGCTTGAGATAATGGTCTTCTCATCGTTCATAGAGTTTCTTCACTTGGAGACTTTTGAGAGGTACTCCAACTTTGTTGACCACGACTTCATGATTATTTCTTCAATCTCTATTTGGGATTTTGAGATACAACGATCCGCCTCCTTTTCGGACTTGGATCTATTTATCCTCATACCTTGTTAGGGTCTTTTCGGATAGACTTCTCCATCATCTTTATGGGAGTTGATTGCTTTTCGTCGTGAGTCTTGATCCTTCATATTGACTTTGGTAATAATGCTTTTCACATCACCTTGGATCTTTAGCAATAAAATGGAATCCTCATGCCTTGTTAGGGCCTTTTCGGACTCGTCAATCTTCGCGCCCCGCTTCATAAGTTATGCCTTGGCTATGAACTCTTATCATTACCGAGCAACTTTTAAACGATCTTGGGCTAGAAGCTAAGTAACTTTTCAAATCGTACGACCTTACTTATTGCAGATAAATTATTAGCAAGTGATGGGAGAATAGGCAAATAATTACACCAAGTGAGCTTGTGCAAGAATACCGACTTATAATTGACTCTATCATTTCTCGTTCTCCACAATTTAAAATCTCAAGTAATGAGACTCGTGGATACTTAGCCTAATAAACCAATTAAGGTCTACATGGTTAAGGATACTAGCAAGAATAAACTTGGATAAGTCTATTCGGGTTGAGTCAAAATAATCGCAACGGGGCTAATATGTCAAAGACTTCTAAACTAGCTACACCACTTTATTAATATTTTTGACTTTATTGCGGGATATATACATATGAAAGCAACGATAAAAATTTAAAAATTACGACTACATGGCCAAAGTTAATTAAAAATTTGAAAAATATTGAAAAAGATGATTTTCCGGTTAAATGAAGGAATTTTCATGGAAAAGTCCACTTAAAACTTCGATAGAAGTCCCCCCTACACTTAAGATAAACATTGTCCTCAATGTTTAAGCATGTGGGAAAAGTCTTCCCTACACTTATGACATTGTACACGTAGGTTAACTCAAATTAAGGAAGAGACGACTAAAGTGATCAATTTCAAATGTGAGTATGAAGAAAATTGAATCACGATAGTTGAGAGATAGAACCGGATTTCGGATAACATGGGAGCATGGTTCTTCAGAGGTTCCAAGAGTGCATTTATCCCTGTAATCACATCACCACACAAATACAAACACCTAAAGAGGCCCCCCTACACTTAGGAGGTTAAAACATAAAAGGATAGATACTCGGGCTGCCTCCCGAGGAGCGCTTGTTTTTTATAACCGAGTCACGAGCCTGACTCGACCCAAAATTAGTTCATGGGGAACGTGGTGAGGGATGGAATCATCTCTTGAGAGATGTCCCCACCAAAGTACAATTTTAAACGCTGGCCATTCACCTTGAAGTTGGGCCCATTTGGCTGAGAAAGCTCAATGGTGCCATAGGGAAGGACATTGGCGATGGTGAATGGACCAGACCAGCGGCTCTTCAACTTGCCAGAGAAGATCTTCAACCGAGAGTTAAAGAGTAAGACTTGATCACCAACATGGAACTCTAGGTTCTTGATTTTAGCATCGTGGATAATCTTGGTCTTCTCCTTGTAGATCAATGAGTTCTCGTAAGCTTGATTCCTCAATTCTTGTAGCTCGTTGAGTTGAATCTTGTGAAAATCACCGGCTTTGTTGATGTCGAAGTTAGCCCACTTCAAGGCCCAGTATGCCTTATGTTCCAGCTCGATAGGGAGGTGGCAAGCTTTCCCGTACACAAGACGATAAGGCGTACAGCCGATAGGGGTCTTGTAAGCAGTACGGAAAGCCCACAGAGCATCATCTAACTTATCGGCCCACGCGGCGCGATGCTCTCCCACAGTACGCTCCAAAATTCTCTTCAATCCACGGTTGGATATCTCGGCTTGACCGTTGGTTTGAGTATGATAAGCGGTGGAAAGACGGTGATTGACACCATACTTCGCCATGACTCTTGCAAATTGATCGTTGCAAAAATGAGTCCCGCGGTCACTGATAATAGCACGAGGAACACCGAATCGAGCAAACAGTTGTTTCAAGAAATTACAAACCACCCTCGCGTCGTTAGTGGGTAAAGCCTTGGCTTCAACCCATTTAGAAACGTAGTCAACAGCGACAAGGATGTATTTGTTGCCTTTAGAAGAAGGGAATGGCCCCATAAAGTCGATGCCCCATACATCAAAGATTTCACATTCTTGTATGAAATTTTGAGGCATCTCATCTTTATGTGTGATCTTGCCTTGTTTTTGGCAAGCATCACAATGTTTAAACATCTCGTGAGCATCACGGTAAATGGTGGGCCAATAGAATCCTGAATCAAACACTTTTTTGGCGGTGTAGTTGGGACCAAAGTGACCACCGGTGGGTCCTTTGTGGCAAGCCTGGAGAATGTCCAAAGCGGCCGGTCCGTCAACACATCGGCGAATAATCAAGTCAGCGCATTGTTTGAATAGAAAAGGGTCATCCCAAAAGTAAGTCTTAACATCGTTCAAGAACTTCTTTTTTGTTGGGATGTTAACCCTTGGATGAGAACACCACCCGCTAAGTAGTTTGCAATATCGGCAAACCACGGGGTGCCATCAAGATTGAGATTTATAGACATTAAGGTATCAAGGGGGAAAGAATCATTGATCTCTTTGTTCGGATGATCCCCTTGATATGGATCCTCAAGTCTGCTCAGATGATCCGCGGCCAGGTTTTCGGCTCCCTTCTTGTCACGAATTTCAATGTTGAATTCTTGAAGGAGTAAAACCCAGCGAAGAAGTCTTGGCTTAGAATCATGCTTTGTCATCAAGTACTTCAACGCGGAATGGTCCGTGTATACGATTGTGGTAGAAAGGACAAGATAGGGGCGGAATTTTTCAAAAGCATAGACAACAGCTAAAAGCTCTTTTTCGGTTGTCGTGTAATGCAATTGAGCCCCCGTCATTGTCTTTCTAGCATAATGGATCGGTTGGAAGTGTTTGTTCACTCTTTGTCCCAGAACCGCTCCAATAGCAAAATCACTAGCATCGCACAGCAACTCAAAGGGAAGCTCCCAATTAGGGGTAACCAAGACGGGTGCCTTAGTAAGCTTATCCTTAAGCAAGTTGAAGGCTTCAAGGCACTCTTTGGAAAAGATAAAAGGGGTATCTTTTTCCAAGAGGTGGGTCATCGGGCGAGCAATTTTAGAGAAATCCTGAATGAATCGACGATAGAAGCCCGCATGACCCAGAAAGCTTCTCACACCCTTCACGGTTGAAGGTGGAGGTAATTTGGCTACGACATCTACTTTAGCACGGTCGACTTCAAGACCGGCTTTAGAAATTTTGTGTCCTAGCACAATGCCTTCTTTTACCATAAAATGGCATTTTTCCCAATTCAGAACAAGGCGAGTGTCTTCGCACCGCTTAAGCATACGTTCCAAATTGGCAAGGCAAGAAGAGAAGGAATCCCCGAAGACCGAGAAATCATCCATGAAGACTTCCATGGTTTGTTCAACCATGTCATGGAAGATAGCTAACATGCACCTTTGGAAAGTCCCGGGGGGCATTGCATAAGCCAAAAGGCATTCTTTTGTAAGCAAATGTGCCATAGGGACAAGTGAATGTTGTCTTCTCTTGATCTTGGGGATTGATGGGTATTTGGAAATAACCCGAGAAACCATCAAGAAAGCAGTAATATTCATTACCCGCTAAACGTTCAAGCATTTGGTCCATAAAAGGTAGAGGGAAATGATCCTTTCTCGTGGCATCATTGAGTTTGCGGTAGTCTATACAAACTCTCCACCCAGTAACGAGACGGGTAGGAATCAACTCGTTGTTTGCATTGGGCACAACGGTGATGCCGCCTTTCTTAGGCACACAATGGACTAGACTAACCCATGGTGAATCCGAAATAGGGTAAATCATACCCGCATCAAGAAGTTTGATAACCTCTGTTTTGATGACTTCATGTATTTTTGGATTCACCCTTCGTTGGCTTTGAATTGTGGGCTTAAAGTCGTCCTCCATGAGAATTTTGTGTGTGCAGAAGTAAGGATCAATTCCGCGAATGCGGAGATTTTCCAAGTGATAGCTCTTTTATGCTTCTTCAACACGGCGACAAGGCGGGCTTTTTCTTCTTCTTTCAGGTCCTTCGCGATGATGACCGGTAACTTCTCGTTATCTTCAAGGAAAACTTACTCAAGATGAAGAGGTAGGTCCTTAAGCTCCAGAGTGGGAGGATCCTCAATAGATGGTGAAACTAACGACGAATCATCATTAGTCACCTCTTTAGGAGAAGCAGGATCAATAGCAGTAACCATCGGAGATAGTGGAGAAAGATTGTCTTCTTTGAGAAGGTTTTCAATGAGGCGGAGATCTTCATCCCAATTGGTGGTAGAATCGTCATGGTCTAAGTTCACATCTCCCATGGTGGCTTCCAAATCTTTCCAAAGGAAATCACTTTCTCCAAATAGAGATAGTCATGAGTCAATAGAGGAAACAGTCTCAACATTGGGAAGAGAGGTAGGAATACTTATACAAGCATCTTTGAAGTAATCTTCACAAGCCTCATCAAGAACGTCAATACAATTAACACTCTCGTATGAATAAGGCTGTTTAGAAGCTTTCCCATGTTGAAGACGATTTTATCGTCACCCACTCTCATGATAAGCTCACCGGCTTCAACATCGATTAGAGTGCGACCGGTCCTTAGGAATGGACGACCAACGATCAATGGCACACGAGGGTCCATGTCGTAGTCAACGACGACGAAATCGGCAGGAAAAGTGAATTTGTCGACTCCTACAAAGACGTCTTCAGCTATCCCCACTGGATAAGCAACCGTACGGTTAGCTAATTCCAAAGTCATTTTGGTGGGGACTAGCTCAGGGAGAGATAATTTCTTCCAAACGCTTAAAGGCATTAAGTTGATACTGGCACCTAGATCGGCTAGGGCCATGCAATTCTCTACTCCCGGGAAGTTGCAAGGAATCAAAAAGCGACCCGGATCACCAAGTTTGGTGGGCAATTTCCTTAAAAGCACTGCGGAGCAGTTCTCATTAAGTTGGGTCTGAGCAATGTCAAGAAGCTTTTCCTTATCACTTAGAAGATCTTTAAACATCTTAGCGTATTTGGGCATGTGAGCGAGAGCCTCGGAAAAGGAGATGTTAAAATTCAATTGTTTAAACATTTTGAGAAAGTTTGAAACTTGAATATCATCCTTGCTCTTTTGCTTCTCTTTCCTCAACCTTGAAAGATAAGGTATATTGGATGAAGAAGAAGGCTTTAGGGGAATAGGATCACTCACAGCCACGGGTGGTGGGGAAATGGGGGTAGAAGGTGGAGGAATTGGGGAAGTAGAAGGATGAGGAATATGAGTAGGTGACTCGTTCTCCTTAGTCACAACCACCGGTGGAGGTATAGGAAGCTCGGGTTCCTTTGTACCTTTGCCACTGCGAGTGGTGATTGCTTTCATCTCCCCTCTTGGATTCGCAACGGTGTTACTCGGAAGAGTACCCGAAGAAGAGGGTTGATTACCTTGGAAGAAACTAGCCATCATGTTATTTAAGTCATTTGTTTGACTATCCAAAGTGTTTCGCATATCAGCTCTCAGATCGTTCCCTAGTTTGACCATGTCTGCTTTCAAATTGAGCACTTCCCGCTGAAGATTTACCACGATCACATCGTTAGTCCTCATGTAGGTTTCCACTTCTTGGTGTAAAGCGGTGGGTTGGTTGGGAGGAACAGTATATGCGGGTGGTTGATAAGCAGGTTGCTGGTAAACTTGGTTGTTTCTTTGAGGTGGTTGTTGTTGTTTGTGAGGAGGTATGTATGGTGTACGAGGTTGTTGTTGTTGTTGAGGAGGGCGATTGAGGTTTTGTTGTTGGTTTGGGTTGTTTGGAGGAAAACCGGGTGGTGAGAGATAGTTGTTAGAGCGGTAGCTAAGCAAATTACGGTCACCTTGAGGACGTGCTTGATAAGAAGGTTGAGGATAGGTGCCATAAGCTGCATTCACATTCTCAGAAGGGTAGTCTTGGGTGGCAGTACAATTGGTGTAAGAGTGAGGACCCCCGCATATCTCGCATTGTTGGTTAACAGCATTGACTTGAGCGTCTTTAGCGTTTCTAGCGTTGATGCTGTTGGTGTTGCTGGCGGTTTGGGTAGCAAGCGATTCAAGAAGCGTAGTGATTTTGTCAAGTCGCTTATCGCTGTCACTAGTACTAGCACTAGCGACATTGGTCCGAACACTCTTGGTTTGCACACGAGACTTATTCTCAATGATATCCCAAGCAGCATTGGAAGTCTTAGCCAAAAGATTACCCCCCGAGGCACTGTTTAGTGAATCTTGGTCATTCATGTTTAAACCATTGTAAAAAGTGTTGATTTGGTGCACTTTGGTAAAACCATGTTGTGGGCATTTTCTCAAAAGGTCTTTGAAACGATCCCAAGATTCACTAAACGACTCATCGTACTTTTGTTCAAAATTGATAATTTCATTCCGCAAAGCGGTAGTACGAGCGGGTGGGAAAAAGTAATTGATAAACTTGGTCTCCAAATCCGTCCACGAAAGAATACTCTGTGGCGGTTCCTTAGCAAGCCAATGTCGGGCTTGTCCCTCTAAAGAAAAGGGAAAAAGTTGTAACCGGATTACCTCTTGTGGAACACCATTGAATTTGACCGTATTGGTGAGTTGCAAGAATCTCTTGATGTGGTCATGTGGATCATCAATGGTACGCCCCAAGAATGGTTGAGCAGAGACCATCTGGATAAAGCCGGATTTGAGCTCAAAGTTGTTGGCTGCAATCGCGGGTATAACAATTGGATCAGTGTTGCCATCTACATGAGCTTGCAGAAGTTCAATCATCGGGTGATTATCCGGTAGAGGCTCATTGTTGTTGTTATTATTGTTGTTGAAAGGTGGGTTGTTGTTATTATTGTTGTATTGAGGTGGGTTATTATTGTTGTTTTGTACACCGGCCATGTCTAAGTCTTCGAGAGGCTCGGGCTCTTGATAAGATGTTGATCGTGTACGCATGCACCTGCAAAAGAACTAACAAAGGAAAAACAAAGCAAAAATATTTTTGGTTTTTATATTTTTTAATTTTTAGGATTTTTGAAAATTTTATATTTTTTTGTGTTTTTGAAATTTTTTATGAAAAAGTAACGTTCACGGTGAACGGATCCCAAAATCCAAGTTCTCACAAAAAACTTTTGATCTTAACGAGAAGAGCCGGCAGCGGCGCAATTTGATACTTGGATTTTGCTATGGGTTCTAAATTCTCTCGATATCCTCTCGAATTGATCTCGGTTCTAAGTGGAATGATTGTTCTTGGTTACTAAAAAGGGGATTGGTTTTCTAATCTACTAAAGGGTTAAAAGCTCTAAAATGTAAACTTAAATTTAAAAGCAATTAAATTAATAACAATTAATAAAAACTAAAATTAAAATATAAAATAAAAATGAAGAAACAGTAACACTTAAGAAACAGTAACACTTAAAAATAATGAAAGAAAATTGATTCGGAAGTTGACCTTGATTTGGAAGTTGACCTTGATTCGGAAGTTCACTCGGAAGTTGGTTCGGAAGTATTGACTCGGAAGTTGATCCGGAACTTTTAAGGAAAATTGATTCGGAACTTTTAAAAATCATTCATTCGGAACTTTGAAAAATCATTCACTCGGAACTTTCGTCCGGAAGTTCACTCGGAACTTTCGTCCGGAAGATTGACTCGGAAGTTCACTCGGAACTTTCGTCCGGAAGTTCACTCGGAACTTTCGTCCAGAAGTTCACTCGGAACTTTCGTCCGGAAGTTCACTCGGAACTTTTGAAGATAAAACTGATTCGGAACTTAAAGACTGATTCGGAACTTTTTGTTCACCCGGAACTTTTAGTTCATTCGGAACTTTTGTTCATGCGGAACTTTTGGTTCATCCGGAACTTTTGTTCATTCGGAACCTGGGGAACGCTCAAGAACAGTAGCAGCAGAAAAAAAAAACAGGGAAATGCGATTTAATCCAAAATCAAGCTAAATAAGCAAAAAGGTTTTACCAAATTAACCACAAATCATCTACCAACTACAAGGATCAAATCCCAATCACAAAAACACAAATTCAACAACTTCTTAAGATCAAAACTCAACTAAATAAGAACTTAAAATTTTAACCAAATAGATGAAGATGAACAAGATGAAATGGAAAGATTGATATATTGAATAATTAAGGTTTTAACAATAACAAGACAAAGATTAAACTACAAGATTTTTGGAACAATAAAAATCAAGATCACCAAACACCCTAGTGGTGTTGGTGATGACTACGAACAGAAAAGAGAGAAAAGAGGGGAAAAGAAAAAAACTAAAAAAACTAAAAACTCTGAATGAAAAGTGTGAAGGGTGGACTTTATATAGTCTTGTCTTTTGGTTGGTGAGTGGGCTTTCTCCCGTTCTTCTTGTCTTCTCGTCTTTTCAGAAAAGTTGACGTTTCCGATTCTGATTCGGGATTTGTCGTCGATTAAATTCAACTCGTCTTTTAATTTCTTCGTTTAATAGACTTGAGTTTCTTCGACTTATGTAAATCTTCCATCTTTGGTCCTTTCTTCGATAACTCTTCAAATAGGCCCAGTGACTTCAAATCTTTTGCATCTCTTGGACAATAAACTTCGTCTTGAGTCTTTTTCTTCGATAAAACCCGTGCAATCCCATGTTTTCTTTAATATTCATCCGGTTAGCTCTGAAAACACAATAAACACAAAAACCACGCATAATTCCAAACAAATGATATTAAATACGTGTTTTGGTCTCGTTTTAGCCAGAATTAAGTGGAAAAAGGATGGGTGTTTACACACCTATCAGCGCCGCTGCCGGCTCTTTTCGTAAAGATTAACGGTTTTCTGTGAGAGACGCGTTGCTTTTTGGGATCCGTTCACTTGTGAGCGTTATTTTTCTTGCACAAAAATTTCAAAAAAAAAAACCATAAAAATTAAAAATTGATAAAAATCCATAAAAATTAAAAATTTCAAAAATCCAAAAAGATTTTATCTTTATTGTATATATATATTGTCTTTGTGTTTGGTATTGTTTTCTTTTGCCTTTGTAGGTGTATGCGTACTAGATCTTCTAATTATCAAGAGCCCGAGACTCAAGAAGATTTAAGTATGTCAGGTGTTAACAACAACAATAATCCACCGCACCTCAACAATAACAACAATGTTTTTCCACAGCCCGATCTTCAGACAATGGAGGAGCTTTGTCAACCTACCATGTTTGGACGAGGAGGACCTATTGCGCCGATGCAAATCAACGCTCCTGAGTTTTCGTTGAAGCACCACATGATTCAGCAAGTGCAAACAAATCCTTTTAGAGGAATGCCTGATGATGATGCCAACAAACACCTCGACAAGTTCATTACAATCACCCAAAGCATGAAGTTGCCCGGTGCCACAATGGATGTTCTTCGCCTACAACTCTTCCCACATACTTTATCACATCATGCCGAGAAATGGTTTGATCGTCTCCCGAAGAATTCTATTCACACTTGGGATGACATGACTCAACGCTTTTTGTCGCGCTACTTTCCACCATCCATGGTCACGAGCCTTCGCAATCAAATCAGCGGTTTCATGCAAGATCCCGATGAATCTCTTTTTGATGCTTGGGAAAGATATAATGTCTTGATTGATCGTTGTCCAAACCACAACATGCTCCCTGTGACCTTAATTGATACTTTCTACAACGGATTGACTTTTCGAGATCGTGATACGATTAATGCAGCCGCCGGTGGCACATTTATGAAAAGGAGACCCGAGGAGTGTAGAGAGCTTATTGAGAACATGACTACTCATCATAAAAACTGGGATTCCTCTGCTTCTTCAAGGAACAACCCGAGAGTCAATGTTTCTTCCACTTCAGCAAACCCTGATATGACCGAACTCACCCGCATGATGACTGAAATGAGCAAAAGTATTACGATTCTCGCTTCAAACCAACAACAACAACAAGTGAAAGCGGTTGCACCTTCTTGTGAAACATACGGCGGTCCTCACTCATACACCGATTGTCCTTCAACTCAAGGAAATCCGGAAGACGTGTATGCAGCTTATGGTAATTATTCACCGGAAAATTACCAAGCTCGACCTCAAGGGGATAGAAATTTGTTGAGTTACCGGTCCAACAACTACCTTTCACCCGGTTTTTCTCCTCAAAACCAAAACCCCGCCAACAATTACAATAGAAGCAACCAAATCCCACCAAGAGCTTCTAATACTTATCACCCACCCGCTCAACAAACCCCACCCATTAACCCCGATGTTGAAACCATAATGAGAACCCAAGGTGAGCAAATCAAGAATCTTCAGAGCCAAATTATTAACTTGAAAGGAGATATCACCAAGCAAGGAAATGAGATAAGATCCGAGCTTCGAGATAATATTCAATCCTCCTTCAGCAATCAAACAAATGATTTGAAGAATATGCTTGCTAGTTTCTTGCCCGTCGCTCAACCTTCTACTGCAAGTTCTCTACCTTCAAACACCGTCCCCAACCCGCGAGGAAATGTGAGTGCTATTACTACTCGTAGTGGAATTACCATTGTCGATCCACCAATCCCACCCCCATCATCTACACCTCCTCCACCACCATGTATCCCTACTCCTCCTACACCTAGTATTAGTGCACCATTACCGTCTCCGCCTCGTCATGACGATGTATCTAGGAAGGACCCTTCAACATCTCAACCTTTACCTGCTACACCTGCACCTTCACCACCCAAACCCAATATCCCTTATCCTTCTCGTTTAAGCAAGACCAAAATGCTAACCAAGGATGACTCTGAAGTGGCACGCTATGTGAAGATGATTTCTCAAATGAACTTCAACATTAGCTTTCTTGAAGCACTTGTCCACATGCCCGAATTTGTCAAAGCATTTAAGGAATTGCTTAACAAGAAGGAGAAGCTGATTGAACTCGCCAACACACGCTTAAATGAAAACTGCTCTACAGTTATTCTCAAAGAAATTCCGGAAAAGCTTGGAGATCCCGGTCGTTTTGTGTTGCCTTGCGTGTTCAACAAAACTGAAGAATTTACTGTCCTTGCTGATCTCGGGGCCAGTATTAATTTAATGCCTTTGAGTGTTTGGAAAACACTATCATTGCCCGACCTCACTCCAACAAAGATGACTCTCGAACTTGCAAATCGTACTCTCGCTTACCCCGTTGGTATAGCAGAAGACGTGTTCATCAAAGTTGGCACATTTACGTTCCCGGTTGACTTTGTCATTGTTGATTATGAAATGGACCCTCGTATTCCTTTAATACTTGGTCGGCCATTCTTGAGAACCGGACGAGCTTTAGTTGATGTGGCCGAAGGTGAGTTAATCTTAAGAGTCAGGGATGATGCACAAGTTTTCAAAATGGGGAAGCTTACAAGTACAACCTTTGGAGGACGAGAATCAGTGAATATGATTAATGTGCTTGATGACTTTGTTGTCTACAACAACCCTCTATTCGAGTCTTGCTATGATAATCCACTTTTTCATGATGATGTGGATGATTCTTGCCCCAATTTGGAACCTTCTCCCATTTATGATTCTCCACCGGTCTTTGATGCTTATGATGATGATTCTAGCTCAGATTCGGATGATTTTGATGATTGTACTTCCGAGTATCCCGATCTGCCCACGTATGATGATTTCATTGAGGCTGATACTCTTTCAAGTGATTCTTCACATAATGAAGATCCTCCGCCATCACTCGATCCTACTTTGGACGATTACTCATTTGAGGAAGACTTCTCTACGTTTCTCAACACTTACTTCCCTCATGAGAGTGATGCTCCTCCTTTTGATTTTGAATATTATCGTCTTGATCCTACTTTGGATTTGAAGAACATTCTTTCTAAGGAGAAGAAACCGGTCGACACCAATATCCGCAGCACGTATGAGTTAACACCTCTTTGTCCCCCTTCTGAGGACGAGGTTGTGCTTCTTCGCGGATCTTCTTCCCATTCTGCTGAGCCTGAGTGCTATTTTCCTTTAACGGGAAAGGTGTTCGACCCTGGTATCGATATTCTACAGCCATCTCAGTATCCACCTGATGAAATAAAAGGAAATATCTTTGGAACTTATGGAAATCTGCTTGCACCACTTCACCCTTGCTTCAACCATGCTCCATCGCTGCTTAAGGGAACCTTGCCTACTCTTCTTTGGCTTGCCTAGTTCGCCTTAAGCCTCTGCTATTTGATGGACAAAAACTATGTCTTTGATCCTGGTGGATATGTTTCATGCTTCTTCCTATGATGATCAAGGTCGAGTCAGGCTCACGACTCGGTTAACAAAAATCAAGCGCTTCTTGGGAGGTAACCCATGCATCTATCTTTTAGCTTTCTTTATCCTAAGTGTAGGGGAGACCCGTTGGTTTGCTATTTCCTCTCCTCTCTTAATCAGGGATTCGAGCTCAATGATCCACTCTTGATGATTCTTGACGACCCGTGAATCCGTGTTTCCACATCTTCCCGGTTCTATCTTAAACTCTTTTCGATTCACTATTTTATATTTTCTCAATATTAAAATAGGAATCTCCTTAGTTGTCTTTTCCTTAGCGAGATTTAAACAAAGTGCACAATGTCCTAAGTGTAGGGGAGTTTAGTCTCACATGCTTAAACATTGAGGACAATGTTTATCTTAAGTGTAGGGGGAATTCTATCGAAGTTAAGTGACCTTTTCCTTGTATTTGTCCTCATTTAACCGGAAAATCAATTTTTCGACATTTTTCAAAATTTTTGATCTATTTTGGCCTATTAGTTTTTCCTTTTATATAGTTATTTTCTTGCCTTATTAGAATAAATCTTTAATAAAGTGGTTTTAATTTTCAAACGTTGTGAATCTTTTGACTCAACCCGAGTTTACTTATCTTAAGTTACTCTAGCTAGTATCCTTAACGTGTTTAAGTCAAGTTTTGCTAGGCTCTTATATAGGGAGCTATAAAACGCGAAAGTCTTAACTCTCACGGGTTAAGAACAAGAACTTTTCGCAAGTTCCTATAATTGATCCTAGGGAACTTTAAAATGCGATTTCTAAACTTGAAAGAGCCTAAGAATTTGCAAGATCCTATAGGCGACTCGAAAACCCAAAACTTTGATTTAATAGGCTAAGCATCCACGAGTCTCATTACTTGAGATTTTAAACTGTGGAGAACGAGAGATGATAGAGCCAATTATAAGTTTGGTATTCTTTCGTGAATTTATGTGAGTTAATTATGAGCCTATTCTCCCATCTCTTGCTAATAAATTTATCTGCAATAAATAAGGTTGTACGATTTGAAAAGTTACTTAGCTTCTAGCCCAAGATCGTTTAAAAGTTGCTCGGTATGGATTAGAGTTCATAGCCAAGGCATAACTTATGAAGCGGGATGCGAAGATTGGCAAGTCCAAAAAGGTCCTAACAAGGCATGAGGGCTATATTTTGTTGCTAAAGATCCAAAGTGATGTGAAGAATCATTTATCAAAAATCAATATGAAGGATCGAGACACACGACGAAAAACAAAAACTCCCCAAAAGTCATGGAGAAGTGTATCCGAAATGACCCTAGCAAGGTATGAGGATAAATAGATCCAAGTCATAAAAGGAGGCGGATCGTTGTATATCAAAGTCCAAAATAAAGATTGGAGAAAAATGAAGAAGTCGTGGTCCAAGTATGAATCTCTCAAAACTTCAAGTGAAGAAATTCCATTATGAAGAGAAGACCATAATTTCATGAACTTCTCTCAAGGTTTGAAGTATGAAGTCGCTGCCAAATATCGGTCCGAGAAAGGTCTCAAATCGCGAAGCGAGTTATGCCAAGATATGAACTTTATGAGGTCCCGAGAAGCAGTTTTAAAAGATTTTGTCCTTTAGCTAACTATTGATCAAATCGTTCACTTTATTTTCGGACTAAATAAACTATCGAAATAAGTCAACAATGCATCTTCGTGATCATTCAAGACAACAATAAAATATAAGAGATACCCCTAGGAATAAGGGAGTCTAAGTGAATAATTGGCCCACATGAGTTCGTGTTAGTTTGCTAACTTATAATAACAATGATCTCGTTTTTAAGCTTGGTTTGGAGAAAGTGAAAACTTGAGGATGATGATTATTCATGACATTTCCAAAGCCCAAGGTATGCTTTTGATTTCTTTACTTTAATGTTTATAGTTTTCTATCTCTTTAATAAAGGCCACTATGGATTGATTATGATGAAAAGTGTAAACGTGCTTTGTAACTAATTCATTGCATGAGGACATTACAATGGTTAAGGTGTAGGGGATTTGATAGGTGTGTAAACACCCATCCTTTTTACCACTTAATTACAATAATAACCGAGCCAAAACGTGTATTTTATGTCTTTTATGTCGAAATTATGCGTGGTTTGTGTTTTTGTTGTAATTTAGGACGAAATTGTGAAAAATGGAGAAAATACGGCATTTACGGGCTTTTATTGAAGAAAAGATGAAAGATGAAGTCGAGAAGTCAAGAGTGCAAAAAGAACGGAAGTCCAAGACCAATTCTGAAGATTTATCGAAGAAAGAGTCGAAAGACGGAAGTTTACTTAAAGCCGAAGAACTCAAGTCTAATTTATTGAAGAATTACAAGACGAGTTCAAAGAAATCCCGAGACAAAACCATTTAAAGTCCAAGATTAATGAAGAATAAAGGCTTAAGGACTAATGGTGCAATTAAAAGAAGATTAAAGAAGGAAGGACTTAATCTTGTAATTAAGAGAAAATGAAGGAGGGGAGGAAGCTTCCTAAGCACCCTTAATCCTCCCCTATAAATAGTCATTAGATGTTAATCATTTTTCGTTGTTGGCTAATAGTGACAATTAGTTCTTCCACTTTTAATTACCTTGTCATTTAAATACTTGTCGAATTTAAATACTGTCTTGCACCTTAATTACCATTTAATTTCAAGTAAGTTTTTCTTTTAATTCTTGTTAATCTTTATCTTTATCTTGTTAATCTCATTCTACCTTTCTTAATCTTTGATTTTTATTGTTTATGTTCATGTTAATGTTCTTATTTTTCTTATTTTGATCAAAGTGGGTTTTGATTATTTTGATTAGTTTTGTGAGTTTGATTATTTTGGATTGATTGTTTATCATTAGTATATGTTTATTTGTTAGTTTGATTTAATCTTGTGGTTGATTTAGCTTTGTTTTGATTATATTCGTGCTATATTTTTTGTTCCTTGTTCTTTGCATGGTTTGTTTCTGATCTTTCCCAGGTTCTGCTTTCCCAGACATTCCGAACGGTGTATTTCACTGGTGTTCCATCCGGAATACTAGATATTCCGAGTTGGCTTGTTATTCCGAATAGGTAAATATTCAGAATAGGGGTATTATTCCGAGTAGGTGTAATATTCCGCATAGGCTTGTTATTCCGAGTAAGAAGTATATTCCGAATAGGACTGTTATTCCGCATAAGGGGAGTATTCCGAATAGGCTTCTTTATTCCGAATAGTGCTGGTTATTCTGAATAGGAACTTATTCCGGATAGTGTTGATATTCCGAATAGGGGGCTTTATTCCGCATAGCTTATTTTATTCTGCATAGCATTTATTTCGTTTTATTCCGCATTGCCATATTATTCCGAATAGGGAGGATTTATTCCGAATAGGAATATATTCCGAATAGGAATATATTCCGAATAGAGTTAATTTCCAGTTTCTTTTAATTTTAATTTTCTGTTTTTAATTTCGAGCTTTAAGTTTCCCGCCTTTTTTCCTTAGACGCACTTTAAGTTTATTTTCCTTAGATTTATTTTAGCCTCGCCTTAGTTTAAGCTTTAGTTTTAGTTGCGTTTTAAGTTTGCCTTAGTTAGATTTAAGTTTTCGTTATTTACTTTTAGTTCCATTTAATTTTAGTCTTGCTTTTAAATACTTGCACCATTTATTTTTAATTATATTTAGATTTACTTTTAAGTCATTTACTTTAATTGTTTTGCACTTTTAATATACTACAACGACACAATTTTGTTTCACCAAAGAACAGCTGAGTCACACATAAACTCCTTTTTCAATTCGAAGAGACACACATGAACTAATTTTCTTACTAGCAAAAAGACGTGTATTAGCGTGTTCACTACTACTAGAGATCAGGAGAACAAGACTTCAGGTACCATTACTGGGAATCTCTTTATGAATGGTTTGGCAGCATGTGTTCTGTTTGATACTAGAGCGACTCATGCAGTCATATCCACTACTTTTGTTGTACGTGTTAGGATTTCCCCTATGCCATTATATAATGCCTTATGCATTTCCACGCCACTTAGGGATTCTGTACAAATCACCCAGGTGTACAGAGATCTTCCCCTAGAATTTGTTGATAAAATCCGCAGAGTTGACACACTTCCTTTGGACATGTGCGATTTTGATTTGATATTGGGCATGGACTGGTTATCCAAACACCAGGCTACGATAAACTGCCACACTTATCGAGTTATTATCGGTGATGTTAAATCTCTAGAGTACATATACCATGGTTTTCTGCCAGGTGGTCGGTACAAATTATTTCATCCATGGGGGCGCGTGCATTACTAACACATGGCTGTCAGGTCTTTATAGCCAATATTCATGACAGTACTGCCGATTCTCCATCGATCCAAGATCAGCCTGTTGTGTCAGAATTTCCTGACGTCTTTCCTGACGAACTTCCAGACATACCACCTGTTCCTGAAGTCGAGTTTGGAATTGAGCTCATTCCAGGTGCAGAGCCAATTTCCAAGGCTCCTTATCGTATGTGTAAAACCCGCATGCTTTTACCATGAATAGTACCCTTAAGATCGTACGTACTAGATTAAAACTTTCCTATTATAGCATGATTACAATTACGTGTTAGGATTTTACGTATTGCGTACGTGTTAGAACACGATTAGTATTTACTACGCACGAGCACGCAATAATTATTTAACAATAATTAATCACGAACATGTGATCATGAAATCATGAACGTAATTAAATCACGAACTATTATTAATTACGTATATATATTTATTACAAGCGTAAATAAATATATTAGGTCACGATAAATTACTTAACGAGAACACATTAAACGCGAACACTAATAATCACGAACGAGTAACTAAACATCGAGACACGGAAAACGGTACGGGTACCCCATGTGGGGTCCCTACCCGCGACAATAAGGGAGAAATGGGCCAAGCCCATTTCAATTTTCACTAAAAGGGGGTTAAGGGAAAAACACTACTCATTTTCACTTTACAGAGGATTTTCACAAAAACCTAAAAGTTCTCCTCCTCCTTCTTTTTCTTTTTTGGCCGCCACCCTCAAACACACCAAAGGGGTGTTTTATTGATCTTTGATCTTGGATTTCTTGCTAGTGTTCGTGTTTGTTCATCGTTGTTTAGATCCACGCATTCGGTAATTCTTTAACCCTTTTCTTTTGATTTAATCTTTTAAATAATTAAGAACATGATATGTTTTTCTTAAAAACATAATTAAATCATAGATCTAACATGAAATTGGTTTTGGTATAAATCAAAAGGGATGTTTAAGGGGTGTTTGTTCTTGGCCGCCGCCTAAACCGAACTCGAGAGGGTCTCGGTTTGGCTATTTGACCACCACCGAGACCATATGGTCCCGGATGGTTGGTGTGGGTCCCACGACAGCATCAACACAATGGTAACACCGAATTGGTTCGGGATATGGTGTCGATTTCATGTCCGGTTCATGGTTCTTAGTCAAGATCCGGTTCACGGTGTATGTTAAGATTATTATTTTTATAATCTTATGTTAAAATTAAATTAATAACATGACATGATTAATTTAATAATATGACTTAGGTTATTTTAATTATTAAAATCATGAAATTATTAACCTAAGTATTTTATATTTTTAGACTTATAAATTAATTAATTATTTAAAAACCATGATTATAATTAATTAATTAACATGACTTATGTTATATTATTAATAAATAATAATACATGTTTAAACCTAAGTATTTAACTTTATTTAATTAAAAACATGATATACTTTAATTAAATATTTTAACCTATAGTTTATTTTAATTACATGAAATAATTAATAAACTATACATTATATCATATGACTTAGAATATAATCATCAAAACACTTAGGCTTATATACTTAGCTTATTTAACCAGCTTATTTCTAATTATGGAAACTTTCTATTTTTAGAAACTTAATTAAACAAGGCAGCTAATCTATTTATGGAATCTTTCTATTTTTAGAAACTTATTTATTTCAGGCAGCTAATCTATTTATAAAAACTTATTTAATTAAGGCAGCTGATCTATTTATGGAAACTTTCTATTTTTAGAAACTTATCTTTTTTAAGCAGTAATTCTATTTTTGGAAACTTTCTATTTTTGGAAACTTTCTATTTTTGGTAACTTTCTATTTTTGGAAACTTTCTATTTTTGGAAACTTTCTATTTTAGGAAACCTGCTATTTTTGGAAAGTTACTTATTATTACACAGTAAGTATAATAATACATGAAATACCAGAAATACTTAATCAGAGTAAGCAGAATATAAGATAAACACAGTTTAAGGCTTTAAACAGTAACACATGATAAGAACACATAAAATAAGCTAAGACATGACATAAAACCAGCTACGTATTTAGTAAGCAGATACTTATTCATGTATGTATTTATGTAGCATTAGTGATATGGAAGTAGGATTCCTCTCAGTTCATCTTCTTCGTTCACTGGACATAAGGTACGGATTCCCGTCCTTTCAGTATGGACATTCTTTCCTTATTTAGGATTCCCCGTATGCAGCCAAATGTTTTCCCGTAGTATAAGTATGTGTTTGAATTGCTTATGTTTAATTTAGAATACCTATAGCCATATACATGCATGACCAGTTTCACCTAGTTATGGAGGTACCATAACCATAACATTAGAGGCACTGATGTTATGACTTCACCACGGCGGAGTGATTGCTCGCGGCGTCCCTTCAGCTTTTGGCCATTTATATTATATTTATCATGTGGGGCGTATGGGTGAATCCTAGTTACATGTTTCAGTCAGGATTTCATGGTGAATGTGGTGTGTGCCTTGCATCCTACACAAGGAGCTGATCCTTCCTACCCAAAACCAGTATATTAAATTAGAGGCAGCCCCTCTAATTTGCATGATGAGGTCACCCCTCCAAGTATTCATGCACGGTGGATTTTCATGACCTATATTGGCTAATGGTAAAATATGATAAACAGTTTTTACAAGATAAACATAAGGCTTTTCAAACTATAAAACCAGTTTTATCAAGACTTAACCAGATTACTCGGGACTTAGTTTCTTCCGCTGTTAGATGTTATATGCTTATCCTATTCATGCTTTATTGTACATCCGTGCACTGAGCGTATTGCTCAGCCGTTTTCCTTTTCTATGTTCCCAAAACGGCAGGTACTCAGGGACGCTCGTAGACTTTAAGAGTATGTGCATATGGACTGGAAGCTTTCTAGCCTTTCTTTACTTTATGCATTACTTTTCTTTTGATACACTTGATATGGACATTGCTTAGTCCTTTCCTTTACTATACTATGTTTGTGTGTGATGAGCTTTACATTTGGACTACCGATGTTTGATTCCGGAATTTTCCTTTTATGGTCATGTAATGTTTAGACATATTTCTTTGTATGCTTTGATGACACGCCATAATTACGTGTGACATTTCCATTATCAAAATGGGGTGTTACAATTATGGTATCAGAGCCTGGTTTAGACCTGTAGGCTCTCAAATATGACCTGTGATTAGTGGGTAGTCACTACGGTCTTCCTAGAACTGACAGTTGTTTTCATGCATTCATCATTTTTAAGCATACATATATATGTCATTGTCGCAGATTTATGACTAAGTAATGGTTGGTACATGACTGGCCCTATTTAGTCGCATGTGTTTTATCGAAACTTTTAAATTTGGGACCGACCCATAGGCGTCCCCTCGCCATGTCTTTTGTTTTGGGTGAACTGACCATAGGCGTTCACTCTCGAGCATACAAAAGTTTTCATAAAACTGCATCATGCATTCATACACAAAAATTTTCTTGCATAAAATTTTTCTCTTGAAATTTGGTATAAATTTTTTTCATGTATATATATTCTATGTTTTGATCTGTTTAATCATATGTTTTATGTTATACTGTCAGATGGTTCTCACACGCGAACAGGAACAACTCAATGCTGTAATTCAAGCTGCTATGCAAGCTTTACTTCCTCAATTGAGGAACGACATCAGGGCTAAAGTTCAAGTTGCCAACAATCAGCAGCATAATCAGGCACCTCCTCCTCCTCCAGTGACATTAGCAGTATGGCTGGAGAGATTCAATAAGCTCCGCCCTCGAGCTTTTGAGAAGACAGATAGCCCCAGTGATGCTGAAAGCTGGTTGGCTCACATCGAGAAGATTTTCAATGCTATGGGTTGTGACCCCGCATACAAGGCGAGGTTGGCATGCTATCGGTTCGAAGGCGATGTGCTTAATTGGTGGTTAGCATTGATGCAGTCTGAAGGTGGTGATGAGTGGGTTGCTAGTTTGACTTGGGCTCAGTTCAAGGACAGGGTGATGGAGCAGTTCTTTCCCAAGGCTGAGCAAGACAAGCTCAAGAGAGAGTACCATGGGATCCGACAGAGAGTTGGGGAGAATAGCAACGAGTTTATGCAGCGCTTTCTTCGCTTAGCTGGTTTCCTTGGTGCGGCAGCAGGTACTCCTGAAGAGCAGGCACACCACTTTAGGTGGGCTCTTCGCACATCGGTCGCAAACAATCTGGTGTGTGCTACGTTCAACACTGTAGCACAAGTGGCCGATGCAACACGTAAGCTGGAGATGCTGCAGGATAGAAATGAGTTCGGGGAAGCTGAGAGACCCGACAAGAGGTAAACATTCGTATTCAAACGGTAATCAATCCGTATTCTTTCCATATATGTCAATTAATCATCTCTTTAAATGTATCTTCCAGGCAGAAAACTGGGGACCGGTCTCAGCCGGCTACTCAGCAGCAGCCTCATCAGCCCAAGGGAAATGGTCAGACTAACGACCGTTCTGCTACGGATAGGCGTGGCGGTAACGATAATTACCGTAACAACGTTGGACACTCCAACAGCAGCAGGTCCTAATACTTACGCATTTCCTTATGATTTCATGTTATAACCCATATTCTGACACTTTAGCAAAAACTTCTACCAGGAACCATGGAAACGGTAGGGACCAGAACTAGAGAGGTTCACAGCCTAGCCGTCCAGCTATCACTACTATTCAATCTTACGATTATCCGCATTGTCCTTTGTACCCAATTATCATGTCTTATGTAAAATGTTTTATCAGGTTCCCAGCCAGCCAGAGCACATGCTGGAGGATTTACTCATCCTCTTTGCTCTACTTGCCACCGTAGGCACCCAGGGCCATGTCACCGTAATACTGACGCGTGCTTCAAGTGTGGTCTTCCTGGCCATATCATGAAGGATTGTCGTAAGGGCGAAATGGAGGGTACATCGGGACATGCTGATTCCAAGCCGCCTCCTACTACCGGGCGTGTCTACACGACATCTCAAGACCAGGCCAACAAGTCTACAGGTACCATCATTGGAATCTTGTATATGTATGGTCAAGCTGCATGTGTTCTTTTTGATACGGGTGCTACTCACTCAGTTATTTCTAGTGCTTATGCTAAGAACATTAAGATGCTCCCCATGCCACTAGAAAATAGGCTTACTATTTCCACGCCTTTGAGGGACTCTGTATTAATCACTCATGTATACAAGAGTCTTCCCCTAGAATTTGACGATAAGGTTCGACCTGTTGACGCACTTCCGCTGGACATGAATGACTTCGACATGATTTTGGGCATGGATTGGCTATCCAAACATCATGCTACCATAGATTGCCATTCATATCGAGTTATCTTCGGTGATGTTAATGCACCAGAGTACATTCATAACGGGTTTATACCCGGACGGTCTGTACAAGTCATATCTACCCTGCAAGCGTGTGCACTACTGTCACATGGCTGCGAGGGTTATCTAGCTACGGTTCACGACATGGATGCTGAATCCTCATCAATTCAGGATCAACCTATAGTGTCGGAATTCCAAGATGTTTTTCCAGCAGAACTTCTAGGCATACCACCTGCACGAGAAGTGGAATTCAGTATCGAGCTTATTCTAGGAGCTGAACCAATCTCCAATGCTCCTTATCGCATGGCTCCCATAGAGCTGAAGGAGCTGAAGGATCAACTGCAAGAACTTCTTGAACGAGGTTTCATTCGACCGAGCGCATCTCCATGGGGCGCACCAGTCTTGTTTGTTAAGAAGAAGGACGGCAGTATGTGTCTTTGCATAGATTATCGCGAGCTCAACAAGATTACTATCCGGAATAGATATTCACTGCCACGTATTGACGATCTGTTTGACCAACTACAAGGGGCCAAACACTTCTCCAAGATTGATCTTAGGTCAGGCTATCATCAGCTACGGGTCAAGGAGCAGGACATCGCTAAGACTGCTTTTCGTACCCGCTATGGCCACTACGAGTTTGTAGTTATGCCATTTGGCCTGACAAATGCTCCAGCAGTGTTCATGGATTTGATGAACAGAATCTTCCATGAATTTCTAGACAAGTTCGTCATTGTCTTCATCGATGACATCCTGATTTTCTCAAAGTCCAAGGAGGAACACGAAGACCATCTTCGTACAGTACTTCAGATTCTTCGCCAGAAGCAGCTGTATGCTAAATTCTCCAAGTGTGAGTTCTGGTTAGACAAGGTGGCATTCTTTGGTCACATTGTATCAGCAGAAGGAATCACTATGGATCCAGCCAAGGTTGAGGCCATTACTAAGTGGCCAAGGCCGACATCAGCGACGGAAGTCCGCAGTTTCTTAGGCTTAGCTGTCTATTACCGTAGGTTCGTGGAGAACTTTTCCCGCTTAGCTCAACACTGCCTTTCAGAGATCCCCGTTTCACATCACGTTTCTGGCAGAGTTTGTAGAAATCTTGGGGCACTAGACTTAAGCTCAACACTGCCTTTCATCCTCAGACCGACGGACAGTCGGAACATACCATTCAGACATTAGAGGACATGCTGCGGGCTTGTGCTCTAGGGTGGTCAGGAAGCTGGGATGATTATATCTATCTAGTGGAGTTTGCATACAACAACAGCTGGCACGCTAGCATCAAGTGTGCACCTTTTGAGATGTTGCATGGTAGAAAGTATCACGCCCCAATCTGCTGGGATAAGGTGGGCGAACGAATAATTGAGGGTCCAGAGATGATTGAGGTGACCAATGAGAAGGTCGTTGTCACTAAGGCAAAGATTCAGGAAGCTCGTGCTCGCTAGAAGAGCTATGTTGATAAACGTCGCAGAGATTTATCTTTCAATGTAGGTGATCATGTTTTCCTAAAGGTATCACCAAACGTTTTGGAATCAAAGGGAAGCTCAGCCCTCGCTTCATTAGACCGTTCGACATCATAGAACGCGTTGGTGAAGTGTGATATCATTTAGCATTACCGCCTTAGTTATCACATGTTCACAACATGTTCCATGTATCCTTACTCAGAAGATACAACTATCATCCAGTTCATGTTATCCGGTATCTGCTTGATCAGATTCGAGAGGATCTTTCATATGTCGAGGAACCCGAGAGAGTTCTCGAGCGACAAGATCGTGTGATGCGGAGGAAGACGGTCCCTTTCGTCAAATCCTCTGGAGGGATCATCCTGAGCGGGAAGCCACTTGGGAGATGAAGGAGTCTATACGGGCTTCTTACCCTCGTTTCTAGTTCTGAGTCGGGTATGTTTCTTTCAGTTTATGTTTTCTCCAATTTGAGGAAGAATTGTTCTTTTAGAGGGGAAGAGTTGTAAAACCCGCATTAAAATACCATGAACAGTACACATTAATAGTAAATACACAAAAATACGATAAATTTTAAAACTTTCCATTTATCATGTAATTGACGTGTCACGATATTTAATAACATGTAATTACATATATATTATAAATGCGTTTACGATCACGACATATAAAATCCATGATAATTAAACATGAACGGTCACGTAAATAATTAACGCAACGAAAGCTACGGGTTTCCCCGTGGGATCCCATGTTAAATAAAAACACAAGAAACCTTTTTGTCATAATTTAGGTTACAGAAAATTGAGAGAAACCCTGCCTCCCTTTCTTCCTTGCCGCTGGCTACCATCAACACCAAGAGGTGTTCGGACGAATTTTTGCTAGTTGATTTTGTGTGTACGTGTTCGTGATCGAAACCTTTCTCTTCCACGTGTTCGGTAAAAAAATCAAAACCCTTTCTTTTATTCTTTATGAATTCATGATATTTAATTAATCTTAAAAACAAATCAAGAAAACATGTTGGATTAATTAAAACATGAATTAAGGGGGTGTTTGGTGTTGCTTTCTTCGGCCGAGATCCAAGCCGAGAGCCTCAAGGCTCTCGGTGGTTTTTGTTTTGCCCAGCCGAGACCTCAAGGTCTCAGTGTAGGGTGTGTTTGGCTCAGGCGCACGACGAGGGACCCCGACAGCGAGTCGGGGGTGGGTTTTGATGTGGTTTCGAGGCTAACCGAGACCACTAGGGTCTCGGTATGGCTCGGTATAACAAGAACAGTGGGAACCGGGTAGGAACCAGTGTTGAACCGGTGGGAACCGAGCCGGCAACGCCTAGCTGTGGCTCGGCAGCGGGTAAACCACTCGGACAGTGGCAACCGGCTAGGCCGGGTAGCCACTATTAAGGGTGTTTGGCTCGGCTTATATGTGACACACGGGTACGGGCTCGGGTAATTTTAAATCACGGGTTCGGGTGTCGGGAAAATATTAAAAATCAGAAAATATGTTTAATTAAATTATTCTATAGTCTATTTAATTTAATTAAATGCATGCCTTAGGTTAAATATTAAAATTAATATTTCATGTATAACCTAAGTATTTTACTTAGCTTAATTTAATAAAAACATGTATTTTAATTAAATTCTTATAACGTATAGTTTAATTAAGGGTTAATATACAAAGAAGTTACTAAACTTTCCAAGAAATTTGTCCTAAGGTAACGAACGTTCATTTTGTATTTCTAAGTTACTAAACTTTACTAAACTATACATCACTATAATTTAGTGTTAATTTGAGTAACCTGAATGCATGTTTTTTGATAAGTTAAGTAACGCAAATGTCTTTTTTTTCATGTTAAGTAACATAAATATCACGTTTTTGATAATTGGGTAACTTAATCAATCGGTCATATGAACATTAGTACCTTAGAAACACACAATAAACGTTCGTTACCTTAGGACAAATTTCTTGGAAAGTTTAGTAACTTCTTTGTATATTAACCCTTTAATTAATTAACCAAGTTATTTAATTAATAACCTATAACCTTTAAATCATGACTTGTATTTTAGTAATTAAAATTTACTTGACATTAATAATCCAGCTTATTTCTAATTATGCAAACTTACTATTTTTGGAAACTTTCTATTTTTAGAAACTTGTTATTTATAGAAACCTGCTATTTTTAGAAAGTTACTTAGTATTACAATACAAGTATTATAATACCATAATACATGAATAATAAACAACAAAATACAAGAATAACTACAGATTAACACTTAAATCAGTTAAAACATGACTTAACATGAATAATAAACTAAGAACACACAGAACTAGTAAAACACATGTAATTCAGACAACTCATACACGTCCCTATTCTTATGTAGTATTATCCGTCAAGGCGGAGTAGGTTCTTCAGCGTTTTCGTTAGCTTTTACCAGACACAAGGTACGGATTTCCCGTCCTTCAGTGAGGACATCCTCTTCCTTTATTAGGATTTCACGTATGCAGCCAACTGTTTTCCCAAGTAGTTACAGATTTAAATGCTTATGTTTTATTAGTTACCTTAGCCATATACATGCATGCCAGTTTCACCTAGTTATGGAGGTACCATAACCATAACACTAGAGGCACTAGTGTTATGAATTCACCAGGCAGAGTGATAGCTCGTGGCGTCCCTTTCAGTTTATTTGCCTTTATTATTATATTATCATGTGGGGCGTATGGGTGCATCCTAGTTACAGTGTCAGTCAGGATTTCATGGTGAATACGGTGTGTGCCTTGCATCCCTCATAAGGAGCTGATCCCTCCTACCCATTACCATTTAATTATAGGCATCCCCTCTAATTTCATGACGAGGTCACCCCTCCAAGTATTCATGCACGTTGTTGACCTCATGAACTATATTGGCTTTTGGTATATTAAACTAATACATATTTTCTTAAGTAACATAAGCTATGTTTTCAGAACTAAAACCAGTAAACATGACAAACATCTAGGTTTCCCAAGACTTATTTATTTTCGCTGCTTTCATGCCTTATATGCTCTTATATGCTTTCATTACTCTACGTTTCTATGCTTTATTGCAGTGTTGCAAAACAAGGTCTACAAGACTGATTAATCTCTGATTAATCACTACAAGGCCCTCTACTTTGCTGATTAATGAAAAGGCGATTAATGGTGGTCAACTGTGGTCAACGATGGTCAAGGGAGGTCAAACTTGCCGAAAACTTCCAATTTTTACCGAGAATACCAAAAAACCACTGTAAACATGTGTTTATAACTTATATTAACTATTTGAGAAGAGTTATTTTATATATTATATTTATCTTGGTTACTAAGGGATTCATCCCCACCATCCATCTCAACCCCATCTAATGAATAAGATTAAAAGTATTTAATTATTTTATTTATTTTTAGAATTTAAATATCTTTTAAACCGTTAAGCGTTAAACGAAAAAAAATATACCATCGCGACGAGCATTTAATAAGCTTTCTACAGATATGCATTATGATATACTTTTGAAAAAAAAAATTCGTCTTTTTTTCGTTTTTTTACATTTGCGTAAAATATCATATATATGATAATAGTGTTTCATCATATATGATACTAGTGTTATGTTACAAATTATTATTGAATCATATATGATATTGGTTTATATCATATATGATACCAGTGTTACTATCATATATGATATTTAATATCATATATGATAGACTACCGAAAAACGAAAAAAAAAATTTGTCGAAAGTATATCATATAGCATATCTGTAGAAAGATAATTAAATGCCCGTCGTAATGGTATATTTTTTTTCGTATAACGATTGCCGGTTTAAAAGATATTAATGTTTGAAAAAAAAAGGAAATTTATTTTATGTTTAATCTTATCCATTAGATTAAAATAGAGATGAGTGGTGGAGATTAGTCCCTTAGTATCCAAATAAAATTTAGTATCCAAATGAACTTAAATCTAACTATTTATATGTATGATAAGTTGTACTTTAAGAAGAATATTGCCAAAATTAGCTAAAACTCGTTAGAAATATCCAAAACTTGTCGAAAATACCAAATATTTGTAAAAAATTCCAATTCGATTAATCACTGATTAATCCCGCCTAGAACGATTACAAGCTACAAGGTGGTCGACCGGCCGGCTAGCGATTCGCGATTTTTGCAACATTGTTTTATTGTACATCCGTGCACTGGGCTTTATGCTCAGCCGTTTTCCATTTCCATGTTCCCAAACGGCAGGTACCCAAGGTCGCAAGTAGTATCTCAAGAGTATGTGCATTCGGATGGAAGCTATCCAGCCTCTTTTACCTTATGCATTTATTCCTACTTTCTCATACTTTACTTCATTTGGACATTGTTTAGTCCTTTCATTTACAATACTTATATTTGCTTGTGTGTGAGTTACTTAGACTACCGATGTTTGATTACGGTATTTCTATTTATGGTCATGAATGTTTAGACATTTACCTTGCATGCTTTGATGACACGCCATATTTTACTGTAGCTTTCCATCTTAACAAATGGGGTGTTACACATGTTGTCGTCATTCTTCTTGACGAAAAGTACCGGTGCACCCCATGGTGATACACTCGGACGGATGAAACCTCGCTCTAGTAACTCCTACAGATGGTCTTTTAACTCCTTGAACTCTATGGGAGCCATGCGAGCCTTAGAGATCAGTTCAACTCCTATGCTTGAAAAGACAATTGAATGGCGTGTGAGATATAACTGAGGAAATAATTACATGAAATGAAATGGTAACGTCTGGTGGATGAAATATATTTCTGGTCTCGTTGTTTTGATCTATCGACTTCGTCCTTGTTTCTATAGAATTTCCAATCTGCGAGCAGCATCATCACTTGGGCAACATCGGTAAGTGAAAAATGTCTGGAAACTTGAGAATCAGTTAGAAATACACATATGGAGCGCGGTAACTGGAATACACCTGAATATGATACATGAAGTACACATGGAATATGGTACATGGAGTACACATGGAATTCACCTGAGATGATAAATACGTTGTCAACCATCTGTCATGATCAGAGAAAGGTAAATGATTGAATCGTTGTAAACCAAACTGAAAAGGACAACGTTATATCCTATCTAAATCAGTGTAGACATAACTCCACTTGCATGAAGAAGTACGAAAACATAAATAAACGATATTCAACAATGATCCACATGAAAGTATGATTAATGAAAACTAACCATGAATATCATAAAAGTATGATTAAATGTAATCCATCCATGTCTAGCATGAAAGCATAAGCAACACAAAGAACCATTGAAACATAATCGACATAAGGGAGCATAGCTTGAAAAGCTGCGTTGACAGCTGCAGCCAGTTCCTCATTGTTGCGTGTGTTAACCCTCTGACAGTTTAAAAACAATTAACATAAATGATTAATCTAATATAATATGAAATAAACATAAAGATTCATGGAATCGTTTATGAAGGCATAGCCAACGAAATTGACATGAGCAAGGGTGAACGCGTATGGGTCGGTTCACAAAATAAGATTGACATGAGCAAAGGTGAACGCCTATGGGTCGGTTCACAAAATAAGACTGACATGAGTAAAGGTGAACGCCTATGGGTCGGTTCACAAAATAAGATTCGAATGAAAAGCACATGCGACTAAATATGGCCAGTCATGTACCAACTATTACTTAGTCAAAACTTAGCATAAAGCAATGATACGTGAAATAAACAAATGAAAATCAACTGTCAGTTTAGGAAGATCCTGGTGACTACCCACTAGTCACATGTCAAGTTTTTGAGCCTACAGGTCAAAACCAGGCTCTGATACCATAATTTAACACCCCACTTTGATAAGTGGACCGTTACATGTATTTATGGCGTGTCATCAAAGTATGCAAGGTAATATGTCCTAAAACATACATGACAAAAAGGGGAAAAACTAGAATCAAATATGGGTTCCCAAACATAAGCCCAAAACATAATTAAGGTAAATGAAATGAGAAGGACAAAACAAGTGTCCAAACAAGCATAAGTATATGAAGGCAAAAGGAGAAGAAGTCTAAGGCAGCTTCCATCCTATGCGCGTCCTCCAAATGCTCAAGTCTGTCCTTTGGTACATGCTGTTTTGGGACATGGAAAGAAAAGTAGCGGTTGAGCAAAAATGCTCAGTGAACGGATATATAACATGATATGAATGACTGAAACATAAGTAAAGACTAAAAAGTAGCGGAATAAGTGTAAGTCCTGGAAAACCTGGAACATGTTTATAAACTGGTTTATATTTATGAGAACTTATGTTTATATTTGAAAACTATATTTTAATTTGCCAAGATCCTATTTAGGTCATGAAGGTATCAACTGGCATGAATACATAGAGGGTGACCTCATCATGCATTAGAGGGGTGACCTCTAATTATACTGGTCTGGGTAGGAGGGATCAACTCCTTGTGAAGGATATAGAGCACACACCACATTCACCTGATAAATGTAAGTTGTAAACTAGGATGCACCCATACGCCCCACATGATAATACTGATAATAGCCAAAGTAGAACTGAAGGGACGCCACAAGGAATCACTCACTCGCAGAGGAGTCATAACACTGGTGCCTCAAGTGTTATGGTTACGGTACCTCCGTAACTAGATGACATGGTCATGCATTTATATAGCTCAGGCATTTTAAAATAAACATAAGTATTTCTGAAAAGTTGATTAATATAAAAGTACTGGGGAAAACATATGGCTACAAACGGGGAATCCTAGTCATGCATACGAAGGAAATGTCCATACTGAAGGACGGAATATCCGTACCTCGTGTCCAGTAATGAAGTGAGAATGAAAGTTGAAGGATCTACTCCTACTACACGGATACTACATAAATAATGGACGTGAATGAGTTGTCTAATTATTGTATATTTTTACTGGTTCGTATTGTTCTTATCTTGTTTAATGTGTTCGTATCATGTTTTACTGTTTCATGTATTATCTTGTAAATATTCATGGTTTCCATGTATTCTGATTACTGTATTTCATGTATCCATGTGTTATTATACTTGTTGTATCATAATAAGTAATGTTCTATAAATAGCAGGTTTCCATAGATAGTAAGTTTCTAAAAATAGAAAATTTACATATATAATTATAAGCTTGATTAATAAGTCCAAAATATAAGCTAGAGCTTAATAGTCATAATTTATAAGTCATGATGATTAAATAGTAAAGTTTATAAAATAATTACTTAGGCTAAATGATGGTTAATAATTAATAACATAAAGCCTGTTTTTAAATCTGGATTATTAATTAATACCATAACGTGGTTTATTTTAATAAAACTTTACCTTAGCCAGATAATTAAATTAAAGTATGGTTATTAATTTAATTATGTCATAATAAAATACTTAGGTTAATCTCATGAATTATTTCATTTAATAATTATAACCTAAGTTTTCATGAATATTTACATTTTAAATAATTATATTTTAAATCATGTTTATTTTAATTAATATCTCATGTCTTGATTAATTAAATTAATAAGAGTAATTTAATAAACCACAGCCTGATAGCAACAGAAATCTCTGTCGTCGTTCTGTCGCGAATCTGCCAAAGGAGAATTTGTGACAGAATTTATGTCGTTGATTCCGTCGCTAAACTGAAAAAACAAACCAACACACCCCCTACGGTTCCTTGGTGTTGCAACTGATGGTGGAAAACAGCCACCGATACCACCATGGTCTCGGTTTTCGTGTCAACTAAACCAAAACCCTGATCTACTTGTTTTTAAATTCATGGTTTATAATTAGTTCACATGTTTAATAATTAAATTAAAATGAAATCATGATTAAAGGAGAAATAATAAAAAAAAAGAATTAACATGGTTATACCGATCACGTATAGATTGATGATGAATAAACACGAACCCGAAATCAAAATCAAAGATTTTTCCTCCTCCCTTTTTCTTGCTAAAAACGGCGGAACAATTAAAAATGGGAGCTAGGGTTTTATTTTTTGCTATACTTGTTTTTGAAATGAAAAGGATCCCCTGGTGGTTAAATAAATTCATGGGTCGAGCTTGGCCCATCTTTCTCTTGTTTCAATTCTTTAGGCCGACCTACAACACCATCTTTATACATTTTTTGTTTTCGATTTTTATAAATTCTCGTGTAGTATTTTTTCGTGTGTCATCGTGTCATGATTTATTTATTAAATGTAATTACTTGTCGGTACATTTGATATACTTGAATGCTTGTCATGAATACTTGTCGTGTACATTTATTACACTTGAATACTTGTCGTGAATTAATTAATTAACTTTTGAATAAATCTGTAATTTCATGTGATTAATATTTTCATGGGTTTTCATGCGGGTTTTACAACGTCATTTATAATTATTTACGAATACAAGACTAAACCGAGTTCATAAAAATTCCACATACAATTATTTCTTTTCAATTAAAAGGACTACATTAATCACTAAGATGGTTCTTTAGTCTTAAGAGAAAATTCCATATATACCCAAAATAAACATGATAATTTCATATTTACCCAAATGAAAAGTTTTCAATGCATATGTACAATGCTTTTTAAGCATGAATTGGGGAAATATGTAATTATGCTTTTTATTTTGGGTATATATGGAATTTCCCATAGTCTTAAAAACAACGGATATAAAATTTTGGAGGAAAATAAAATTCTTTTAGGAGAAAGTCGATTTTGTGCAAAGTTTAATAATATGTTGTTGGCCGTAATACGTTTCGGTTGTCGTTGGGTCTTTCTTGGGTCATTTGTTCGTTGTCATGGGTCATTTTGAATTGATACAAGTTTTATGTTTGAGTTTTCTTTTGAGGTTTCGTGGTTTTGGTTTGTTTTAACTCGTGCACGTGAAATGTTGTTAGTTATTCGTGGGTTTGATTCGTTGATCGTATCTAGTGGATTCTAGATGTAGTTTTGGTTTCGTATTGATTGAGAGCATTGATATAGTCATATGTGATAGTTGATATAGTTATGCAAGAGAGCTAGTTATGAAATAGAAGACCGAGTTAGTGGCCATGAGAGAATAGTTGGAATGCCCTTAGTGATGGTGAAAGAGTTAGAAGTTCGTAGAAAGATGAACCAATGTGGACATATGGTCTCTTAGGAGTACCAAGGGAAATGAATAGAGATTTGTGTAGGGTATGGATATTAGCACAAGAAACGTACCATAGAGAATGTTAGAAGGGGATGTGATATCCCAAAGGTATTTATGATGTTCGTAAGGTATGTAAGTCTTCCGAAAAATTCCTAAGATTTAGTAGGTTTACCTATTATTGTGAAGTAGAACCATGAATAGAGCCAGTAGGAGAAGCGAGATGGGTTGTAGTTAGTGCCTTTCGAGGGCAAAAGTTGTGAGAACAATTGCAAGGAAAGCAAGGTAAAGACTAAGTTTCCTAGTAGTTAATAGGATGTGGAAAGCGTTAGAATGGTTTGATAATAGAAAGTATCGGTTTTTTAGAATGTATGTAGAATTTCGCTAGTTGAAAGAAGTAGAAATTTGTTTGTAGTTCCGCCAAGAGAGGGTGCAAGGATGACGTAGTTAAAATTGTTAAGGATGTTTTCTTGAAGTTATGGGCGGGTTATGATTTTAGGTTTATCGATGCACTAGCGTTTTCATGGAGTCAATGAGACGAGTGTGCATGACCGTATATAGAAAACTTGTCATCGTGTGTACCGACGACATCTTGATCTACTCGGAGTCTAAGCAAGGGTGTGGGTAAAATTGTGAGTTGGTTTTGAAGGTGCTTAGGAAACTGAAGTATGCTGGAACTTTCAAGCATGGAATTTTAGGAATTTGGTTACTAGACTAGGTAGTTAGAAATGATGGTGTATAACCCTTATTTACTTATTTCGGAATATTAAATACGCACGCTCAGTTTCAGTTAAATAGTATAAATAATAATTATTCAGAAATAATTATTTGGAGTATTTATGATACAGAAAGAAAAGAGTAAATAAACATTCGCGAATATAAAAACGGGAAATAAGTTGCGAGTTACGTAAATAAAAACGTAAATCAAAAATCAAAGGAAACCCCACTTTATATATATAAAAGGGGCGACTAAGTTTAATAAAGAAAAAGGAATAATGGTCTTGGCCCAGCCCATCCCATTACTACACTACTTGAAAACAAACATCACAGCTTTCACTTTTGCTCATACGTTTAGAAAAAAACAGAAAAACAAAACTAGGGTTTGGTAACCCTAGTGTGCCGCCAGCCATAGAGTAAAAAAAGGGAGATTTGGGTTTTAGTTCTACAAAAAATTCGGGTGTGTGTGTTCATCCCTTTACTAATCCTACAAAGGTAATTGATCTCTCCTCCTTTAATTGTAATATACTCGAATTAATGATTATATCCAAAAGAAAAAAGGAGTTTATGTTTAAAAGCGTGAAATAATGATAAAGAGGGTTTGGTTTTGGGGCTGTGCAAACAGTGGTGTGGGGATTTGCCCAGCCGAGACTCAAAGAGTCTCGGTGGTGGTGTTGGTTGTGGTCGACCGAGGGCAGAAAGACCCTAAACGGGGTGTTTGTTTAGCTTATGATGATGATCGGGGGTGTTGGTTTATATGAATCGAGACCCTAAGGTCTCGGTGGCCTCAGCCTTGCCCAACCGTGACCCACACAGGGGCGGCTTGGGTGGTGTTCGGCCCAAAGATCAGCCAAAACCCACTCGTCTTTAAGGCTGTAAAAGGGGTGTTTGGGACTGTGACGAACAGTGGGAAATCATAAGAAACAGTGGGTAGAATATAAAGAGCGGTGGGAACTTGTTAAACAGAAAATAAAAGGGTTTTGGTTATGAAATTAGCGACATATTAGAGACGCTAATTTCTGTCGCAGATTCATTTAATGACAGTTTTTAGATAATCAGCTTTTGGTCACACTTTTTAGTGACAGTTTTTCTGTCACAATTTCATATGGACAGATTTTATATATGTTAGTGAAATTACTTTAGTGCGACCAAGAATGGGTATCTCGGTAGGCTCGGGATATAGTTCATTTATTAAAATGGATATTTTAAATTATACCTTTAGCACTTAATTTTATAAATGTATAAATTATATATTTAAATGAATTAAATTAAAATAGTCTTTATAAGATTTAAAAGGGGTATAATTTATTAAATAACTTTAATAAATTGGAAACTTCTAATTTAGGAAACTTCTATTATTAACAGGTTATTAAATATAGAAATATTATAACGTCGGAATACTGTTATGCCATAATTAATAATAGAACAAGAATACGTTAATCAAAAATATCTGAACATTCAGACATATCAGTTTATATATTAATAGAAGTACAAAATAAATGAATTAAATAAGTACTATTGAGATAAATAAAATAAACGAATATCAGTTAACTTATTCGCGTCCTTCATTCATGTAGCTCGCCTGAAATCAGAGTAGACTTCCTGTCAGTTGATCTCGATCGGTTACTGGACACGAGGTACGGATTTTTCGTCCTATTAGTAAGGACTTACTTATGTGCATGATTAGGATTTCCCGTCTGCAGCCAAATGTTTTCCCCATTTATATATTATAAGTTTTATCAGAAATCAGTTTCATAATTAAGTTAAAATTGCCTGAGCCTTATATACAAGCATGACCAGTCAGTAGTACTAGTTACGGAGGTACCATAACCATGACACTTGAGGCACCGGTGTCATGACTCACCTACGGGAGAGTGATATTCCGCAGCGTTCCACTCAGTTCAGCTTGGCCATTGTTTTCAGTATTATTAGTGGGGCGTATGGATGCATCCTAGGCTTATCAGTTTACAGTTATCAGGTGAATGTGGTGTGTGCTCTACATCCTTCACATTGGAGCTGACCCCTCCACCCAGCATATTATTTAGAGGTCACCCCTCTACAGCATGATGAGGTTACCCCTCCAGTTATTCATGCACAGTTATTACAGCACATGACCTATATAAGCTGTGGGCAATTAAAATACAGTAAATGCATGTTTTCAGATTTAACAGTTAGTAAACCAGTTTTATTATTTATAAATTAGACATATCAGATTTTATATAGTTTGCTCCAAATTGTCATATCAGTTTTAGTTCAGTATTTGTTATCAGTTCAATTCCCGTATATTATTATCATGCTTCATATCCGTTCACTGAGCGTTATGCTCAGCCGTAGTTTCCTTTCATGTTTCCAAATAGATGGTACACAGGGACGATCTTAGGACTTCTAAGAGAGTACGTGCATTGGATGGGAGCTATCCAGACTCCTTTACTTTATGCACACATACATTACTTTGGTTGTTTGGATACTGTTTCGTCCTTTTCTTTCAGTACTTGATCTTTTAAATTTGAGCTTACGTTTGGAGTACCGATGTTTGATTCCGGTATTTCCGTTCTGGTCAATAAATGTTTAATACATTGCCTTTGCATGCTTTGATGACACGCCATAAATACACGTAACGGTCCATTTATCCGAGTGGGGTGTTACAATTATGGTATCATAGAGCAAGGTTCGACCTGTAGGCTCTAAAACTTAACCTGTGACTAGTGGGTAGTCACCAAGAACTTCCTGTATTTTGGCGTCGTTATCTTTCATGTTACTCATGTATTTTATCAGTCGGTTTTCTAAGTTTTGACTAAGTAAACGGTTGGTACAGGACTGGCCATACTTAGTCGCATGTACTTTTCAGCGAATTTTCGTTTTGGTGAACTGACCATAGGCGTTCACCTTTGCCCGTTCAGATTTTGTATAGATGAATTGACCATAAGCATTCATCTTTACTCATGTCAGATTTATGTTTCAGTAAATTGTCATTTTGTGAACTGACCATAGGCGTTCACCAGTATTCAGGTCATATCTTGTTGGTTGTGCCTTCATGAACTACACCATGCATATTCAGATTTATTACTCCATGTTCTAATAGGTTTATCAACTTATCCTCTTTCATTTCAGATGCCACCCAGACGCGAAAATGAGAATGATGCTAACGCAGCTGCTATTATTGATGTTGTTCAGGCGGCTATACAAGCCATGTTACCCCAAATTCGTAAGGAGATCCGAGCTGAATACCAAAACGGACCTTAGCAGAATAACAACCCTCCCCTTCCACCACCTGCCACTTTAGCCACTTGGTTGGATTTATTTAATAAACAGAAAACCCGACCTTTTGAACAGACTGTAGCTCCAACAAACGCAGAAAATTGGATCTATCATGTAGAGAAATTTTTTGGGGCTATGGATTGTGGTGATGCTTTCAAGTTTAGGCTTGCAGTTTACAAACTGGAGGGCCACGCTCTACATTGGTGGAGGGCTCAGAAGTTGTCAAATGGGGGAGATGAGTGGGTGCTTACATTGACCTAGACATAGTTCAAGACAATGTTCTATGACCAGTTTTTCCCGCATGCTGAGCAAGTTAAAATGAAGAGGGACTTTCACGTCATTCGGCATAATCATGGTGAGAACGGTATAGAGTTCATGCACCGATATCTCAGGATGGCTGGATTCTTAGGAGAGGTTGTGGGTACCACGGAGGAGCAAGCGAAACAATTTCGCTGGGCCCTTTACTCTAGGACTGCAGATATACTGATGAGTGCCACGTTCACTAACATGTTACAAGTAGCTAATGCAGCTCGTGATATTGAGATGCTTTTCGAGAGGGATGAGCTCGAGAATGTAGAGCGTCCTGAGAAGAGGTATATCTTATTCAGCAGACTTAAAACAATTTAACTCCCATTTTACTTGTCAAATTTATATCATGCCTTATCCTATTATAATATTACAGACACAGAAGAGGAGACCGATCCCAATCGCCTACTCCACAGCAGAACTACAGAAACCACAATCAGTCTTATGACCGCAATCGATCAGATAAGAGAATCGGTGGTGATAACTACCGCGGCAGCTCAAACTCATATGGCAACTACAGGTGATTCTTTAAGCCCCAAAACACTAAACCATCGTGTAAAACAAACTCTAACTTTATGTAAGCTAACAGAGATGCTGGATAGGGGCGTGATCAAAACTAAAGAGGTCAACAGTTTGCCCGACCAGAAAATTCTGGTAATTTTAATTTTCAGCCAAACAACCTTATTTGAGTTAAATTATCAAGATCGTGATACGTGTACATCTTCATAAATCAGGTCCTCAGCAAACCATAGCTGCTTCTACCGGGTATTCTTGTCCCACTTGCATCATATGTAGGAAGAAACACCCGGGACCTTGCCGTCGTGGTTCAAGTGGTTGTTATAAGTGTGGTCAACTGGGCCACATAAAGAGGGATTGCAAGAACGGGGATGCTGCCGGTACCTCAGGCCAGATTCCTCAGATTTTACCTCCACCACCACTACTACCACCAACCACTACCCGTGAGCAAGCAAATAAGACCACAAGTACCATTACTGGCATTTTTTTTATACACGGATAGGCTGCCTGCATGGTTTTCGATACAGGCGCCACACACTCAGTTATATCTACCTTATATGTTCTTAGAATAAAAATGACCCCTACGCCACTAGACAATGTACTTAGTATATCTACATCTATGCGAGAATATGTACTCATTACCAAGGTGTATAAGGATCTCCCTCTTGAGTTTGACGATAAAATTCGTCCAGTCAGTGCCCTTCCTCTAGATATGTGCGACTTCGATATTATTCTGGGTATGGATTGGTTGTCAATTCATCGTGCCACCGTAGATTGTCATGCTCACCGGGTCATCTTCGGTGATGTCCAGACAACAGAGTTTATTCACCGTGGTTTCCTTCCAGGAAAACATGTTCAGATCATTTCAGCTTTACAGGCCCGTACTCTATTATACCATGGTTGTGAGGGTTTTCTAGCTACAGTTCATGACACTACTTCTAATGCACCTTCACTTCATGATCAGCCAGTTGTGTCAGATTTTCCGGATGTCTTTCTAGAGGAACTCCCAGGCATACCTCCCACACGAGAGGTAGAGTTTGGTATCGATCTCATTCCAAGTGCGAAACCAGTATCTAAAGCTCCTTACTGTATGGCTCCTGTAGAGCTTAAGGAACTGAAGGATCAGCTTCAGGAACTTCTCGAAAGAGGTTTCATTCGTCCAAGCGTATCACCTTGGGGCGCGCCAGTTTTTTTTGTCAAAAAGAAGGACGGTAGTATGCGGTTGTGTATTGACTACCGTGAGCTGAATAAAATCACTATTCGTAACCGTTATCCACTTCCTCGTATTGATGATTTATTTGATCAGCTTCAGGGTGCCAAGCACTTCTCAAAAATTGATTTACGATCAGGTTACCACCAGTTGCGTGTAAAAGAGCAGGATATATACAAAACTGCTTTTCGCACGAGGTATGGTCATTACGAATTTGTGGTTATGCTATTCGATCTCACGAATGCGCCTATAGTATTTATTGATTTGATGAATCGAGACTTCCACGAATTCTTAGACAAGTTTGTGATTGTATTCATCGACGATATCCTTATTTTCTCCAAATCTAAAGAGGAACATGAGGATCATCTCCGTACAGTTTTGCAGATTCTCCAACGAGAGAAGCTTTATGCTAAATTTTCTAAGTACGAATTTTGGCTGAAAAAGTGGCATTTTTAGGCCATATTGTTTCTGCAGAGGGGATCGCCATGGGTCCTGCAAAGGTGGAGGCTATCACCAAATGGCCAAGACCGACATCTGTTACAGAAATATGTAGTTTTCTCAGGTTAGCGGGATATTACCGCAGATTTGTAGAAAATTTCTCAAGTTTGGCATTACCGTTGACCAAACTTATGCGTAAAAGGGAAAAGTTTATATGGACCAAGGAGAGAGAAAAGAGTTTCGAAGAACTCCAACCTCGTTTAATTTCAGCGCTGATTCTTACTCATCCATCTAGTACAGGTGGTTATCAGATTTACAATGACGCTTCAGGAAAGGGCTTAGGCTGTGTACTTATGCAGCATGGGAAAGTCATTGCCTATGTTTCGCGTCAGCTAAAACCGTATGAGAAAAATTATCCTACACATGACCTAGAGCTCGCAGCATTCATTTTCACCCTTAAAATCTAGAGGCATTATTTATACGGTGAGTCGTGTGACATCTTCACCGATCACAAAAGTCTTAAGTACATATTTACACAGCGAGAGCTGAACATGAGACAGAGACGATGGTTGGAACTGCTGAAAGACTATGACACTAATATTCAATATCACCCAGGTAAAGCAAATCTAGTAGCAGATGCCCTTAGCAGAGAGTCAGGAATGATAAATGGCATAAAGTTTCAGGAGGAAATTATTCAGGACTTAGAGCGGTATGATATTGAGCTCTTAGTACGTGGACAGATGGGTTACTGGGCTAGTATGAGGGTAGAACCGGATTTACTCTCTAGGATTAAAGCCGCACAAAAGGATGATGGTGAAATCTGGGCGATTGTCCAGAACATTGACCAGCAGACTGAATTTCGAATTCGATGACGATGGTATCGTATGGCAGGGTACCAAACTCTGCATTCCAGAAGACCCTGATCTCAGAGAAGCCTTAATGACAGAGGCTCACAACTCTCCGTTTTCTATCCATCCAAGTTCCACTAAGATGTACCACGATCTTAAGCAGCATTTCTGGTGGAGCGACATGAAACAGGATGTCGCCACCTTTGTTTCTAAATGTCTAACCTGCCAGCAGGTTAAGATAGAACATTAGCGTACCAGCGGTCTTCTCCAGCCATTAGATATTCCAATGTGTAAATGAGACAAGATATCTATGGATTTTGTCATCGGATTACCACAGACTCAACGGAGACATGATGCAATCTGGGTTATTGTCGATCGCTTGACCAAGTCAGTGTTGGAGCATAGTTTGGCTGGGCCGGTTCGATGACACTCATGGGCCGTTTGTCGTCTTCCCGAATCCTGAGTAATGCTGCAAACAAAGGTAAACCGGTTAGACATGGACCCGAGGCCGGAGCCCCCGGGTCCACCTCCGACGGTCAAGTTAGTATCAGATTAATACGTAGTATAAGAGGTGTAGTTGTGAGTGAAAACCTGATGTAGAATGAGACCCCTACCCTTGTATTAATAGGACTAGGGTTTATTGAAGGGTAAGTTAGGTATGTGTGGGCCGCGGGCCTGTCGGGTCGGGCTGACTGCAGGCTATACATCGACATGTCCCCCAGTCTAGTATGATATGGTCCATGATCATGTTATGCTAGACTTATTCATGTATCACGCTTACTAAATAACCGCGTGCGCCTTGTTGCTAGGACATCCTCGTGGGTCATCCGTAACATATTGCTCCACTCATAATGGGCTTCCTTTAGCAAAAATATGATGGGCTAGGATTGCAAATAGTAAGCATAGCCACTATACGCCATCATGTCCCCCCAGTCTAGTATGCGAGGTTATCACCGAGGTTACTAGACTTTACACCATATCTGCTACCTGTAAGCATATCCATGTCGAAAGAAATGGGAAAACATGTATACGTAAGATGGGTGGTTGTGCTCGAATGCTTGGTTTCCCGTTACTTGACGGTAAAGACCCCGTAAGAAGAAAACGTGTTCTATAGCCGGGGTAACACTGGCATTGGAAAGGTATCATTCTTTATTCATCTCTTACGTGAGGATGATAAGAAGGTTTTGTGATGGTGGAGGTGGAACCCGTATGCTGCATCGTGAACATTTTGAAGGCGTACTTCTTATACCCACTAATGATGCAGCATAGTGCAAATATAGCATTCGGCTTAAGGTAAACAGAAGACGTACTTCTAAGGTGATGCGGATGTTACATCCGTCTTATGGCCACGACATTTTGATAACGACTTCCAAAATTTTGTCACGATTTTTCCTAGATTAAACGTAGTTGATCAGGCTTCATCTAATTAAGTACAAACGATATAAATTTTGGAAATTCACTTCGTAGCCGGGCCAAGTAATTCGTCACGGAAGGCGTACTTCCACAGCAAAGATATGAGCCAACAGAAGGAGTACTTCCGTGGTGAAAATAATGAGCCAATGGACGGAGTACTTCCACGGCCAAGGAGAATGATCCAATGAAAGAAGTACTTTCGTAGCCAAGATAATGAGCACGTAGAAGAAATACTTCCACGGCGAATGACAAGAAGCACGTGGAAGAATACTTCCATGGGAAAAGATAATGAGCCCGTGGAAGAGTACTTCCACGGCAAATGTTAAGAAGCACGTGGAAGAATACTTCCACGGGAAAAGATAATGAGCCCGTGGAAGAGTACTTCCACGGCGAATGTTAATGAGCACGTGGAAGAGTACTTCCACGGCGAAAGAGAATGAGCACGTGGAAGAATACTTCCACGGAGAAAACAATGAGCACGTAGAAGAGATACATCCACGGCAAAAATAATGAGCACGTGGAAGAGATACTTCCACGGCAAAAAGAATGAGCACGTGGAAGAGATACTTCCACGGCGAAGAATAATAAGCCAACGAAAGAGGTACGTTCGTGGCAAAGATAATGAGCTCGTGGAAGAGATACTTCCACGCGAAGATAATAAGCACGTGGAAGAGATACTTCCACGGTGAAGATAATAAGCACGTGGAAGAGACACTTCCACGGCGAAGATAATGAGCACGTGGAAGAGATAATTCCACAACGAAAGATAACGAGCACGTGGAAGAATACTTCCACGGCGAAAATAATGAGCACGTGGAAGAGATACTTCCACGGAAAAAAGAATGAGCCCATGGAAGAGATACTTCCACGGCGAAGAATAATAAGCCAACGAAAGAGGTACTTTCGTGGCAAAGATAATGAGCTCGTGGAAGAGATACTTCCACGGCGAAGATAATAAGCACGTGGAAGAGATACTTCCACGGCGAAGATAATAAGCACTTGGAAGAGATACTTCCACGGTGAAGATAATGAGCACGTGGAAGAGATACTTCCACGGAGAAAGATAACGAGCACGTGGAAGAATACTTCCACGGCGCATGCATAAGCCAACGGAAGAGATACTTTCGTGGCAAAGGCATAAGCCAATGGAAGAGATACCTCCATGGCGCAGAAACAAGCGTGCGAAAGGAGTACTTCCGCGGCGAAGGAATAAGCCAATGGAAGAGATACTTCCATGGCGCAGAAACAAGCGCGCGGAAGGAGTACTTCCGTAGAGAAGGAATAAGCCAATTGAAGAGATACTTCCATGGCGCAGAAACAAACGCGTGTGGAAGGAGTACTTCCGCGGCGAAGGAATAAGCCAATGGAAGAGATACTTCTATGGCGCAGAAACAAGCGCGCGGAAGGAGTACTTCTGCGGCGAAGAAATAAGCCATTAGAAGAGATACTTCCATGGCGCAAAAACAAGCGTGCGAAAGGAGTACTTCTGCGGCGAAGGAATAAGCCAATGGAAGAGATACTTCCATGGCGTAGAAACAAGCGCGCGGAAGGAGTACTTCCGTAGCGAAGGAATAAGCCAATGGAAGAGATACTTCCATGGCGCAGAAACAAACGCGTGTGGAAGGAGTACTTCCGCGGCGAAGGAATAAGCCAATGGAAGAGATACTTCCATGGCGCAGAAACAAGCGCGCGGAAGGAGTACTTCTACGGCGAAGAAATAAGCCAATAGAAGAGATACTTCCATGGCGCAAAAACAAGCGCGTGGAAGGAGTACTTTCGCGGCGAAGAAATAAGCCAATGGAAGAGATACTTCCATGGCGAATAAACAAGCGCGCGGAAGGAGTACTTCCGCAGCTAAGGAATAAGCCAATGGAAGAGATACTTCCATGGCGCAGAAACAAGCGCGCGGAAGGAGTACTTCCGCGGCGAAGGAATAAGCCAATGGAATAGATACTTCCATGGCAAAGGAATAAACCGGTAGAAGGCGGACTTCTGCGGTAAAGGAATAAGCCAATGGAAGAGATACTTCCATGGCAAAGGAATAAACCGGCAGAAGGCGGACTTCTACGGCAAAGGAATATATCCAAAGATATTTGTGTGACGTGCACATAAATAGTGGTATTATTATACCCTAGTAGCCCCCCAAGTTTAATGTTGCTACACTCGAGTAGTAGTACTAAACTTAATCAAGTATTCAAAAAATTACGATCACGTAGACCAGCGCGAATGGACGTACCATAGCCGCGTACGAAAGATAGAAATTGGGTTCGAATGTGCGAACCAACGCGGATGGGTCTTGCCATAACCGCGAATTGTCACATAATATAAGACGTATCTTAACTAACTTATTGGATGAGCTATGCCATTACGTGCGGCGTACCGCTACTACCATAAGGACGGTCAAAGTTTTGACAAAATGTTGTTAGACGTGTACAGTGTGTCTTTTGCAAGTCCATCATGAGTCATGTGGTTTGCGTAAATTACTACAACGTCTTGATAGCAAGGTGTCTAACAAGGATACATGATCCGTGGTCGTTGGGTTTGCAACCCTCTTACACGACAAGTTGAATTATTAGGTTCACTCAATCCTCTTATTCCACCTGGGAACGATGTGTACATGTACGCCCGTAGGCAGAAGATATTCGAGTGTACGGAATAACACGGATGGACGTACCATGACCGCGAATGACAAATAAAATATATTATTTAAAGAAAATATATGTAATATATCTTACCGATTTAAAAGATATATATTATATCTAGTATAAATAAAAAATATCTGAATATATCCTTACCAAATTTAAATTATAGATAATATCTTTTTATTAGTTCAAAAGATATACGTAATATCCTTTATTAATAGAAACAATTTAGCCGAATAGGTGGAAAATCGCGAAAGAACACGACTCAAAACCGTAATTAAAAAATAAAATATTCTGCAACGTGCGGATGAGTGCGGCTGGACGTGCCATAACCGTGGATTAAAAACAAAAATGAAGATAAAATATGTTTGAACGTATGGACTATCGCGGAAGGATAAAGTCCACGACCGCAGATAAAAAAAATGTATCAAATCTTTTACTATTTTAAAGTATATCCGTTTGAATTTTTGATATAATAATATCTTTTACGATGTTAAATTATGTAAAATCTAAAAAATAAATGATAGTAAATCGTGTAGCCAATTTAGAATTGATCGCATGAATAATAAATATGTGTGCAATTTATACATACTAATTGCAAACAGAAGCATATAAAACATATAATTGTTAAAAAGGAAGTAAAATGTCACTTTCTCTAATTGATATTGGCGTAACTTATACCATTATGTAGCGTTTAGGTACCATAGTTTTATGTCAGCTATGCGTACAGACCCCATTCTTCGCATACCAGTGATTTGAAATCACATATGGCAAAGTACCGTATACTAATATAGTGATGATACATGAATATATTAATAACCGATTAGTATTTTTGGATCTAGCAATTTGAATTGTTGTGCATGGCAGAATGTAGACATAAAAAAATACGTAGGTTTTAGGATTACCTACTTTTGAAACTGATTTTGCATTTTTGCAACAGGAGAACACGAAGCATAGAGTATCATGGTCCCATGGATGGCGCCAACTTGTTGGAGCATAGTTTGGCTGGGCCGGTTCGACGACACTCCTGGATCGTTTGTCGTCTTCCCGAATCCTGAGTAATGCTGCAAACAAAGGTAAACCGGTTAGACGTGGACCTGAGGCCGAAGCTCCGGGTTCCACCTCCGACGGTCAAGTTAGTATAGGATTAATACATAGTATAAGAGGTGTAGTTGTGAGTGAAAACCTGATGTAGAATGAGACCCCTACCCTTGTATTTATAGGACTAGGGTTTCTTGAAGGGTAAGTTAGGTATGTGTGGGCCGCGGGCCTGTCGGGCCAGGCCGACTGCAAACTATACGTCGACAGTCAACACATTTCATTCCTATCCGTAAAGATTTTGCGGTCAGTAAATTAGCATATCTATTCACCAAGGAGATTGTACGGTTACACGGTACACCTTCTGAAATTATATCAGATAGGGATCCACGATTCACTTCTCACTTCTGGGGAGGTTTGAATAAAGCTTGGGGAACCAAGCTCAAGCTCAGCACAACTTTCCACCCGCAGAAGGACGGTCAGTCAGAGCGTACCATCCAGACTTTGGAGGACATGCTACGCGCCTGTGCATTGGAATGGACAGGACACTAGGATGACTATATTTGCTTGGTCGAGTTCGCCTACAACAACAGTTGGCATGCTAGTATCCAGCGTGCTCCCTTCGAGATGTTATACGGCAGAAAATGTTGTGCCCCTATTTGTTGGGATCAGGTTAGAGAACGTCTGATTGAGGGACCGGAATTAATAGAACTGACCAATGAAAAGGTCTCCATTGCTAGGGCAAAGCTGCAAGAAGCGCGTACTCGCCAGAAGAGTTACGCCGACAAACATCACAGAGATCTATCATTTCAGACTGGGGATCATGTGTTCCTCAAAGTATCATACGCACGCGGATTCAGACGTTTTGGCCTCAAAGGCAAGTTTAACCTTCGCTACATCGGACCGTTCGAAATCCTTGAACGTGTCGGTGAAGTATCATATCGGTTAGCATTACCGCCTCGGCTTTCACACGTTCACAACGTGTTCCACGTATCACTACTCAGAGGGTACAACTATCATGAGCTTCACAAAGTGAATTATCCACTCGATCAGATTCGGGGGGACCTATCTTATATTGAAGAACCCGAAGCAGTCTTAGATCGCCAGGATCGAGTTATGAGAAGGAAGACCATTCCTTTCGTCAAGATCCTGTGGAGGAACCATACCGAGCGGGAATCCACTTGGGAAACAGAGGAGTCTATACGGAATTCTTATCCTTACTTCCAGTTTTGATTCGGGTATGTCTTTCAGTTACACACCTTTCAGCTTATATGTTTCAGCTTTCATGTTCTTTCAATCAATGTGTCGTTCAGTTTAGATAAATCCCTCAACTTAAATTACCCTTAATTCGAGGAGGAATTTTTTTCTTTTTTAGAGAGGGAGAAATGTAAAACCCAGTACAGTCGTATCCTTAATTCGGGGACGGATTATTTTTTTTAGAGGGGAAGAATTGTAAAATTGGTATTTAAGAATTTCGGAATATTAAATACGCACGCTCAGTTTCAGCTAAATAGTATAAATAATAATTATTCAGAAATAATTATTTGGAGTATTTATGATACAGAAATAAAAGAGTAAATAAACATCCACGAATATAAAAACGGGAAATAAGTTACGAGTTACGTGAATAAAAACGTAAACTGAAAATCAAACGAAAACCCACTTTATATATATATAAGGGGCGGCTAAGATTAATAAAGAAAAAGGAATAATGGGCTTGGCCCACCCCATCCCACTACTACACTACATGAAAACAAACATCACAACTTTCACTTTTGCTCATACGTTTAGAAAAAAACAGAAAAACAAAACTAGAGTTTGGTAACCCTAGTGTGCCGCCAGCCATAGAGTAAAAAATGGGAGATTCGGGTTTTAGTTCTACAAGAAATCCGGGTGTGTGTGTTCATCCCTTTACCAATCCTACAAAGGTAATTAATCTCTCCTCCTTTAATTGTAATATACTCAAATTAATGATTTAATCCAAAATAAAAAAGGAGTTTATGTTTAAAAGCGTGAAATAATGATAAAGGGGTTCGGTTTTGGGGTTGTGCAAACGGTGGTGTGGGGATTTGCCCAGCCGAGACTCAAAGAGTCTCGGTGGTGGTGTTGATTGTGGTCGACCGAGGGAAGAAAGACCCAAATGGGGTGTTTGTTTAGCTTATGATGATGATCAGGGGTGTTGGTTTATATGAACCGAGACCCTAAGGTCTCGGTGGCCTCAGCCTTGCCCAGCCGTGACCCGCACAGAGGAGGCTCGGGTGGTGTTCGACCCAAAGATCAGCCAAAACCCACTCGGCTTTAAGGCTATAAAATGGGTGTTTGGGACTGTGACGAACAGTAGGAAATCATAAGAAACAGTTGGTGGAATATATAGAGCAGTGGGAACTTGTTAAACATAAAATAAAAGGGTTTTGGTTCTGAAATTAGAGACAGATTAGCGACGCTAATTTCTGTCGCAGATTCATTTAATGACAGTTTTTAGATACTCAACTTTTGGTCACACTTTTTAGTGAAAGTTTTTCTGTCACTAATTCATATGGACAGATTTTATATATGTTAGTGAAATTGCTTTAGTGCGACCGAGAATGGGTATCTCGGTAGGCTCGAGATACAGTTAATTTATAAAAATGGATATTTTAAATAATACCTTTATCACTTAATTTTATAAATGTATAAATTTTATATTTAAATGGATTAAATTAAAATAGTCTTTATAAGATTTAAAAGGGGTATAATTTATTAATAACTTTAATAAATTGGAAACGTTCTAATTTAGGAAACTTCTATTATTAACAGGTTATTAAATATAGAAATATTATAACGTCAGAATACGTGTTATGCCATAATTAATAATAGAACAAGAATACGTTAATCAGATATATCAGAACATTCAGACATATCATTTTATATATTAATAGTAGTATAGAATAAATAAATTAACTAAATACTATTGAGATAAATAAAATAAACGAATATCAGTTAACTTATTCGAGTCCATTATTTATGTAGCTCGCGTGAAATCAGAGTAGACTTTCTGTCAGTTGATCTCGGTCGGTTACTGGATACGAGGTACGGATTTTCCGTCCTTTCAGTAAGGACTTCCTTATGTGCATGATTAGGATTTCCCGTCTGCAGCCAAATGTTTTCCCCAATTATATGTTATAAGTTTTATCAGAAATCAGTTTCATAATTAAGCTAAAATTGCCTGAGCCTTATATACAAGCATGACCAGTCAGTAGTACTAGTTACGCAGGTACCGTAACCATGACACTTGAGGCACCGGTGTCATGACTCACCTGCGGGAGAGTGATATCCCGCAGCGTTCCACTCAGTTCAGCTTGGCCATTATTTTCAGTATTATTAGTGGGGCATATGGATACATCCTAGGCTTATCAGTTTACAGTTATCAGGTGAATGTGGTGTGTGCTCTACATCCTTCACATTGGAGCTGATCCCTTCACCCAGCACATTATTTAGAGGTCACCTCTCTACATCATAATGAGGTCACCCCTCCAGTTATTCATGCATAGTTGTTACATCACATGACCTATATAAGCTCTGGGAAATTAAAATACAGTAAATGCATGTTTTCAGATTTAACAGTTAGTAAACCAGTTTTATTATTTATAAATCAGACATATCAGATTTTATATAGTTTGCTCCAAATTGTCATAACAGTTTTAGTTCAGTATTTGTTATCAGTTCAATTCCCATATATTATTATCATAATTCATATCCGTTCACTAAGCGTTATGCTCAGCCGTAGTTTTCTTTCATGTTTCCAAACGACATGTACACAGGGACGATCTTAGGACTTCTAAGAGAGTACGTGCATTGGATGGGATCTATCCAGACTCCTTTACTTTATGCACATATACATTACTTTGGTTATTTGGACATTGTTTCGTCCTTTTCTTTCAGTAATTGATCTTTTAGATTTGAGCTTATGTTTGGAGTACCGATGTTTGATTCCAGTATTCATGTTATGGTCAATAATTGTTTAATACATTGCCTTGCATGCTTTGATGCCATGCCATAAATACATGTAACAGTCCATTTATCTGAGTGGGGTGTTATAGATGGCATGTAGTTAGGACCAACAAGTTTGAAGTGAAGCAAGATGAGGAAGCATTCCAGAGGCTAAAGAACTAGCGTGGGTGATGAGCCGATCTTGGCATTATCGAGAGGACTGGACAAATTCACGAAGCATGACTATACGTGGAGCAACGATTAGGATGCGTGCGAGGACGGCGAAGAAAGGTGATTGCTTATACATTGCAAGAACTGAAGGTTTGGAAGAACTATATAAGACTTATATAATGGAGCTAGGTTGTTAGATCTGCCCAGAATGCTAGAGGCATTTGCCTAGAGCACACTATTGAGATAGTTAGAATAGACGCCTAGAGCATATGTGAGAAATATTTGAGATTGTTGAGATGCTCACTTGGGTAGGAAGAGTTCTCCTATAAAGAGAGTTATCATTGAGTGTGACGTATTGTAACATCTCGCCTACTAAGACCACAATATTGTCCGCTTTGCCCGCTGGCTCACAGCTTTGCTTTGTGGCCCTCATGCGATTACTTCCCGCTAGGTTACCCAAGCCAGTACTACTCTCACATGAGCATGCTTAACTACCAGGTCTTAAGAACTTCAGTTGTAGTAGACCACAAAACGCGTTCGGTCATGATAAGGCGAATATTATCTTATGAACCAAGATCTCACATGGCCATAACCGATGTAGGATTTGGCTGGGGTGTCGCAATCACCCCCCCCCCCCCCCCCCCCACACCCCTTCGGGACTCATCCTCCTCGATGAGGTTTTCCCCACCATCCTGAACGGCTCAGGAGTAGCTCTGATCCCACCTATAACATCTCGCCTACTCAGACCACAATATTGTCTGCTTTGCCCGTAGGCTCACGGCTTTGCTTTGTGGCCTTCATGTGATTACTTCACGCTAGGTCACCTAAGCCAGTACTACTCTCACATGAGCACGCTTAACCGCCAGTTCCTAAGAACTCCACTTGTAGTAGACCACAAAACGCGTTGTGTCATGGTAAGGCGAATGTTAGCTTATGAACCAAGATTTCTCTTGGTCACAGTCGATGTGAGATTTACCTGAGGTGTCACACGTATGCTTCATTAAGGGAGTGTATGGAAAGAAGGAAGGTCGTCTATTTTGGCAGGCTGGGATTTGAGAAAGTAAGTGGGCATGGGCTTATGATTGTGAAGAGACCATCGATGAGTAATAGAGAGTGGAGAAAGGCTTAAGAAAGCCAAGAGACTGTCAAGATAGTAGATTGATATTGGAAGGAAAGCTGTTAGAGTTAAAGTTTAGTAATCATGAGCAATGGAAAGTCTCACCTAGAAAAAGGTGTAGCACCTGTTAGTATGAAAAGATGGCTAGCTTGATTTGTGCCGTGTATGGACAAGGAAGATGTGGTGGTGATTATGACATGTTTCAAGTGATCATTATGGGAATTTTTCGGCTATGCAATCCTACATACGCCATTAGATGTGATTAAGGTTGGTAGGACCTTTGGATGATAGAAAACTTGTAGAGATTATAGGCCGTTAGGTCTTGTGATTGAAAGCATAGTAGAAATGCTAGAGTTAATCTATGGAGGGAAATGTGGATCACCGTTACTATGGGCTGAGGTTGGAAGCGGTCAGCTTATTGGACCGTAAATTGTACATGAAACTACTTATGCGATACCAGTTCTTAAGGAGAAACTGAACACGGCAAGAGACAGACAAAAGAGCTATGCTGGCAAGAGGCGTAAATCGTTGGAGTTTAGTGTTGGGGACTAGGTTATGCTAAATGTTTCACCATGGAAATGGGTGATGCGGTTTAGGAAGAAAAGGAAGTTAGCACCTAGACTCATGGGTCCATTTGAAATCCTTGAAAGGATTAGACTAGTGGCTTATCAGTTGAGGTTACCGGAAGAGTTGAGAAGTGTGCATGATGTATTTCATGTGTCGAATTTGAGGAAATGTTTAGCAAGGACAAACTTGAAAGTATAGTTAAATGATATTAGTATAGATACAAGCCTTCGTTTTATTGAAGAGCCGGTAGAGATTATGGATCATGAAGTTAAGACTTTAAAGAGAAGTAAGATACCGTTAGTTTAGGTTAGATGGAATTCGAAACGTGGGCCGGAGTTCACGTGGGAACATGAGGAGTTTATGAGGAACAAGTATTCTCAGTTATTTGTTAATGATGTGACGGATCAAAAGGAGTAAATCTCAGGACGAGATTTCTATTAGGAGGGAGTGATGTGACAACCACGATTTTGAGGTTCGTCACTTAGTTTTTATTGTGAGCATATTTCATGAAATTATGTGTCTTTATGTGTTTATGTGTTTATTTGGTGATTAGATTGTGGTTTGAACATCGTTTACGGGTACGGGATACTCTGTAAATGAAACGAGGTGTGGTTATTTCATGTTCATGAGCTCACATAGAAGTGACTATGAAATGAGATGGTGTTATTTGGTGATTTTATGTATATGTATATGTATTATAGTAAATCGTATATTTACGATATGAGATTTAGTGTTTAGAGGTCTCGGACTAAGGATTTAGTGCCGGGAATAATTTACGGGTTAGTTTTAAGTTATTTAGTCATTAACTTATTTTAAGAGTTTTCATAAAATTATGTATTTTACGGCAATCGAGTAAAATGACTAGTTTTACGGTTTTTATATTTTGGAGACTTTAGGGGCTGAAATAAATTAAGAAAAATTAAGGTAATATAAGTAATACTTTAATTAATAATAAAAAAGGAGGGACGGTTGGAAGTCGGCACAAAGAAGAAAAAAATGAAAATTTATTATGGTAACTTTTAATTGGGATAGGACTTGTTTAATACATCTATATAAGGCTTTTAATAAATCAAAACACATAATCCCTGGAGAAAAAAAAACATACGTCGATCAACAATGGTGGTTTTAGGGTTTTTATATTTTTTCATCTTCCATTAATTTAAAGGTAAAAACACTTGTCACTCTTTTAAATTAATTGTTATTTAATTATTCTTAATCAATATATGATGGATCTAGGGTTAGGTTAAATATAAATTTTGTATTTTAATTATATAAACATGTTTAGATTAATTAGGGTTAAGAACCATACATGTTATGGGTAATTAATTAGACTAGATGTGGTAAATTCGTTTTTAAAAACTGTGCAGAATTTTGAGTCACTTGTTTTGATCATATCTAGAGTTTGGTAAAATTTCTGAAGTCGAATTTGGTACTCACTTAAAGGTATTTAAGTTAGATTTTAAACAAAATAAACGAGAACTAAATTGGAGGTCGGGAAGTAGGTTACAACAATTGTAGGTCAAAACAATTTTTGGATCAGCCCGTATACAAATAATGTTTTGGGTTGTTTCGGGTACTTAGGAATGTGATGGGACATTCAAACTAACATGATATTTAGTTTATATGTTAAATAAATATCTGGAGGAGGGCTAAGTAATTGAAATAGGTTAAGACCCTCTGTTATTAACAAACTTTTAGTATGTTAAAAATCAGTAAATTTTGGATAGGTAAAAGTATATATATATATATATATATATATATATATATATATATATATATATATATATATATATATATATATATATATATATATATATATATATATATATATATATATATATATATAGCCATATAGGGGTGGGTTCTAGAGAAAACCTCACATTCATAGAAAACTTAGAAAACAAATTAAAAGGTAGATTTTAAAAACATTCAAACCTCAGGGTATAAAATGAAACTAACGAAAACAAAAGGGGGTGGGAGGGACTAGTATACACTTCATTATCACTTATATCACACACCACAGACACGCACACCCGACCGACACATTTTTCTCCGGTAACCACTTTTTTCTCCGGTGCACCCCCGACCACCACCACGCCCCTGGCACCACCAATATCGAAAGGCCGTCCACCACTTAATTCCCTGTCATCCCCAAATCTCCAATCGCTCATGTCACACCACCGTTACAACCACTGCAGAACCACTATCGAAAATCCAAATACCACGGTTACACGGAGTACACCGTCATCCCATAATCACTCGTTACATGCTTCATCAGGTATTGGTAATCTTCTTATAAAACTTATTTATTATTTTTTTAATTTAAATCGAAGATTTAAATGATTTTCGAAGTGTTGTTGAAAGTATATAATGATATCATCATCATTTCTAAGAGATATTGGACAAATTTGATTAAAAAATGTAAGAAAAAAATGTTTATTAAAGTTGGACATCAGATGTTCGATGAAATGTCTGAAGGAGATTTTATAACTGTGATTCATTAATGTGGGGCATATATGATTATTATTGAATGCTATGACGTCTTAGATGTTTTTTGGAAATTAGTGTATATGTTACTATACCACTTAGTATGCTAATAACATAAGTCTGTACTTAGTGAGATTAAAGCATCGATACTTTAATTTAAGTAATCTTCTTGCTGAATGAAATATCATTTGATTGTGTGTATGATGTAAGGGTATCGGTTTATCAAAGTTAAGGCGTTCTATTGTTTGGTTAGGGCGTATTGTTTTGGCGTTGTGATAGGAAATTTGTTTAAAAATATTCCTGGGCATTAGCTTAGTACTGTGTTAAATGTCCTCGTGTTTCTGTTGTTGGAGGACAGAGGATTAACGTTCTTTTGAACTAATAACCGGTTTTTCGGGTTTAAATCTCTCTACATACGGACAAGGGTCGCCAGTGAACTCGTATATGAAAGGTGCAAACAATGGTGTAGTAGGATCTCCTCAGTACCAGAATCTTGATAGCCCAATTATTTTATTACGGCATCAGTTTTATTATTTCATTACGGCATCCGTTTTATTGTTTTATTACGACATCAGTTTTATTATTTCATTACGGCATCGGTTTTATTATTTTATTACGGCATCGGTTTTATTATTTTATTACGGCATCGGTTTTATTATTTTATTACGGCATCGGTTTTATATTTTGTTACGGCATCGGTTTTATCATTTGTGTTAGTTCAACATGATTTGACATTCTAGTTTTCCATTTCTTGATTTTTATAGTCAGGTTATGTTAAGATCTAATGGGTAGTTTTTACAATATGGCATGATAGGTTACAACAGCACGTCAACCCGTTCATACGCAGATGGGTCGAAATTACGAATTTTCTAATCCTCGTCCCCTTTCTAGACAATATTACGTTTTTAGTAAATCTGGTCATTGTTCTAGCTTACATGTAAGAAAAAGGTATTCGTGTTGCTCACTTTTGTTTTGCTTATTGTCGCTTTTATTGTAATGATCAGGAGGTGGGGAATGAAAAAGCTATAACATGTTCACATTTCACAAGAGAATAATGGGTTATATGCACAAAACCATAAACTATATAAGAAGCCTCTTATGCAAAGGAACTAGCATCTGTTGCTGTTGTTAAACTACGAATTTTAGTCAGTAAGTCACTAAAAGTTGTTGCATATGATTGTTAATTTTTGTTGCATATGTGTCTGCAAAATTTGTTGCATCTGTGTCTGCAAAAATTTGTTGCATATGTGTCTGCAAAATTTGTTGCATCTGTGTTTGCAAAATTTTGTTGCATCTGTTTCTACAAAAATTTGTTGCATCTGTGTCTGCAAAATTTGTTGCATCTATTTATGACTACTAATTCATTTTTTGTTTTAAATTTCAGATTCTGAGCCACAAGAAACAGACAATGAATCTGATGACCAATACAGTGAACCAGAATCATATCAACAGTCGTCATTCGATAATCAAGATTTGTGATAACAGTGTCCTTGTGAGGTTACACCCGCCTTAGATGAACTGGTAAGATATTTAATTGCAAAAGGACATAAAGATTTGAAGCTAATGTATGCACAATGGCTGAAAGAGACTATGCGTTGCATGTGTGGAGGTTACTAGACTTGATTACAACAACCGTTGAAGCGTGATGTATTTAAATCAGGCAAGCATTCTATTTTTGACTAAACAAGTAGCTTAGTTCACTTGCTTTGCATGAGTCGAATATTGTCTTATTCTTGGCATTTTAAAGCTGCATCTTGTCTACTTAATCCAATACTGATTACAACACGTGTTCACCTGCATTAGCTTTTAAGTAACTTTATTGCATCCGTTTAAGGAACTTTATTGCATCTATTTCTTATGATATCTAGCGTATAAATTATATTAACTTGATACTTCGCACTCTGAGATTACTCATTTTAACTGATAAGTATTTGCGAATTTAGTATTTCAAATTTGCTATTCAGGGTGAATCAAGTTTATTTGGATTAGCGAGTAATCTGCAAGCTGCGTAATCTGTTTGCAATACTAATCCCAAACAAGCAGTTAATTGTAGTTTTGTTAAGTACTAGTGCAACTACGATACATATTGGGAACCTTATTAAATTAAGCCATTTGCATAAACTTTTTACTTACAGGTAGGTGCGGTTTTTTCATAGGCATTTTTGGTGTTATTAGTATGGTGAATTGGCATTTTTTGGTTATAATTTTTAGAAGATGCTTGTGTACTAAATTGTGTTTCATTTCCAAAGGCTTTGTTATTTACTAATTTTGGTGCAACGTCTTCGTCTAGTGCTGCAGGTTTGACTAGCGGTTTGGCTTCTATTAGTAAGATGCCGATGTTTGGTTTCTATGTCAGTCCTTACTAAGAGGTGGATTCTTACGAAATTAAAGGCATGTGAAGGAGGAGAGGTTCCCGTCAGTGGCAGCGAGTGAGTTAGTCCAGCTGAGGCATCGTCACACCGTCTGTGGTCTGAGGTACATATTATTCTCACTTCTATATTCTCATATCTCTTTTTTTAATACAGTGGTGCATTATAAGATGGAAGTAACTCATTAGCGTGGAGTTAAGAACAAACATATTTACCAGCCTACTGCTAAAAAACCAAATTACCAACCTATTGGAAACTACAATACAAGTAAGGACTTGTTGATTTTGGTTGTGTTTTATCTTTGCTTTTATGGGTAAAGTATACTTAGAAATAGAGATATAGGAAATAAATCAAAAGTCAATCCTTCTAAATTATTTACTCAAAATGTAGGTTTTACAATTGTTAATCCCTTCAATATTTTATGACTCCTGATTATGGACAAAGTGTATCACATTATTCTGATCTAGAACTTATCAAAAGTTGACCAATACTTCCCACCTATTTTTCCAACCATGATAGATTTGTTAAATATTTATTATGTAATCAATAATCAATTGTATTTGGTGCCGCAGTTGGATTGGTAGAAGAGCAGCGGGTGTATGTACATCTACTTAGATTGACGACCCATTCAACCAGAGTGATGGCTCCTAAACAGCAAGAGCAACGGGAGCATGCACCTCTACCTGTAAAAGCTGGGATTAAAAAAGGATGCTCTCACCTATTTTATGAGAAGTCTCGTGACATTTAGCATGATCATGGTAGAGCTTATTGCAGCAAGGTAGGTTCATCATAATTACAAATGGGTCAAGCAGGTTCATCATCAGATCAGGTTCGTGGAGGCATCTATTACCTTCCAACACCAGGTTCGTCAAATGCTAGAAGTAGATTTCAAGAAGCAGAAATCTCAGTGCCAAATAAATTCCACCAAATATGAGAAAATGGACACAACTAATGAATCGGTGGAGTTTTCGTCAGGCAGTGGTGGGTTTGGTGCCATCTTCCGACAAAGGCATGGTTTAGAGAGGGCTCATTCACAAGGTTATTATCGGTCTTAAGAGATTTAATGGTTGTTTTTCTGATGCATTTCATGAACAAATTATGGTGAGAAACTTATTTGGTGCAGTCTTCAAGTAACAAAACGATAAATGTAAGTTTGAATAGTAGGCCTGGTATTATTAATGGCCTTTAGACGAGACCATTTTCTACGTTGTTTATTTGCCTTGTGTGATGGACTTTGGCTTCTTTGTCACGAAAACGTTATTTTTTTGAAACAGTTTAATTGTTTTATTGATTTATGTTTTCAGTCAACAAACTTATTTGTTAAACTAAAGAGACGCATCGTATAAAAAAATGAAGCTATTCCCGTAAGAAAATGTAAAGCACGAAGACTACAAAAAAAATAAAGACAATAAAAAGAACAAAATGAACATCACGTAACAATTTAAAAAAATAAAGAAAATGACGGAAGAGAAAAAAGATTAACTTATTAAAAAATAGCCCCTAAAAAGAGCAAGTGACAAAGAGGCCCCCTTAAAAAAGAGCAAGTGACAAAAAGGTCCCTAGAGTTATGAGAAATAAAAAGATTAACTTATGAAATTATAAAAAAGAGAAGGGGTTAGAATTATCATTATTGCATTCTCATTCTTTTCAACCACAAGACATCGTATAGTTAAACACATACACACAACCGACCATAACTACACCACCTACCACCATCGCCGCTCCGACCATCACAGCACCTCCGACCAACACCTCACTTTATTAAATAGCAAAAAGGAAGAGAGAACTATATTAACCAGCCCCAATCATAACGTACCAAAGAAATAACCCATTTCCCGACCACCCCTGCTCCGACCACAACTGATCTGCACCACCGCTCCGCGCACCGTTGCTCCGATCATAACCGCATCGTTCCGCTGACCAACCCATGGTCCAGTATCGTGAGCATCATCAAATCATCCACGGCATCATCGTCATTTCATGCAGATAATTACATCTTTTAGGTAATACACAAAAATAACTAACTATTTGTATAATTACATGTATTTTGAAGGGTTATTAATCATACAACAGTTAAGCAAAAGTAAGTTTCAGAAAACTGAACTAATTTTGCTAACTCATCAAATGTGAATCAACGATTTGGTTATTTTTAGAAGTTTTGTTATAAGTTTATCATCGTGTAAACATGTTTTCTATCCAATATGGAACAAATTTGCGACAAAAAATGCATTAAAAAGGGTTTATTGAAACTGCACATCATGTGTTTGATGAAACGCCTGAATGAAATTTATTGTTGTTGTATGGATTTGTGATATTTTTATGACACAAAGCTAAGAATATAATTCATCAACCTTTGGTGTCTACCTCCATTTTGCAATTATTCAAGATTCTAGATAAGTTGGCATTTATTTGATTACTTAGTTAGGTCGTGTTGTTTAAATTAGGTCATACGTTTGATTAATTAGTTTGGGCATCCGTTTGATTAATTTGTTAGAGCATCCGTTTGATTAATTAGTTTGAGCATCTGTTTGTTTAAGTTAGGACATCGATTTTGGTTAATTAGTTAAGGCATATATTTGATTAATTTAGGCATTTTGCCAAATTTTTTGTTGTTGATTGTTTCAAACGGATTTTAAATAATAGATTTTGTTAGGAAAAAATTGGCAATTGGTGGTTACTTTGATATTATGGAAGTAGTATATAAAAATGTGGTTTGTTATAATCATTATGTTAAGTTATGTGTTTTGAGCGTACATATGGAGGTTATATTAGGGCATCGGTTCTACTATTTTATTACGGCATCGGTTTTACTAGTTTGTTACGACATCGGTTTTATTATTTTATTAGGGCATCGGTTTTATATTTTATTAAGGCATCAATTTATGTGTTTTGTAACTTTATGTAGATGTTTTTCTTGATTTTCCAGATTTACCTTCCTAATAGATGTTTCTTGCTTTCTGCACCAACTTTCCATATGAATCGATAAATACTATGTATCAATTAATGCGTACAAGTAAGTACAACTACCTTTATGCCAAGTTTTGCGTCAACTATCTGGGAAAGAATATCAACAGATGACCCACTATCGTTAGAAACAAGTCCTGTTATCATAACAAAGTTTCTGCGAGTATAAGTGGCATTTGGTTACTGATTTTTGTCCGTCTGAGTTTAGAGCTATGTTGCACGGGGATGGAGACGGATACGGGGACGGGGACGGGGACGGGTACTTAGAAACGTCAATGTCCTAAAATTGAGGAAACGGTTACGGCTAGAAACGTTTATGTATTTTATATATTTTTATATATTAATACTTAATTCCAAATAATTTTTATAGTGAGTCTGCCCAAAAAATTACCAAAAATTATAGTATACCATTTAATACTTAAATATTCTGATCTATCTTACTACCAATAACCAAATCAATCACGTGACATATAATCCTACAAACCAAATATATAAATATTTCTCATTTTCTCTCTCCACCTTATCATATTCTTCTCCACAAAAATCATCTTCTCCAAAAATTTCTTTTATGAACATGAATCTTCAATTTGCATAACAGTGTCCGGAGCATATATATTGTATCATAAACGTTCTTACTTTCTTACTCAAATCCACGCCCAAAAACGCGATTTAATGGCCCAAAAACGTTTCCCAAACGTTTCTTTCTCAACACTTGCGTTTCCATTCCACGTGAAACGTTTCCCTTTTCTCCGAAATGTTTCCAGCGCGTTTCCAGGCGTTTTCGTTTCCGAAACGTTTCCGGTACGGGAGACGGTACCCCGGCAGCGTTTCCGTGCAACATTGGTCTAGAGCATGGAAATAATGTGGTGTTTGGCTGCTGATTTAAGTGGTATTCAATGGGTTTTTGACTACTCTTTTTTGGAGTAACCTCAATCTTCTAGGTGGTGGGGGTGGTTATCTTTTTGCTTGCGTCTTAGAATCTTTTATGCCATTGGTTTCTCCCGAGGTAAGTAAATTTACATTTTCACATTAAACTTTGTGAAAGAAAATTACTTTGTGCCCATAAAAGACCACTTTTATAAGCGCTCCTAACAATTTGTAGTTACAGGTACTCAAGCAGCTGAATATGCCTCTTTAACTATCCTTTTTTTACCAAAAGGGGGATTTTGTGAAGGCTAAAATTCCTTGGGAGATCATATATGTTGGTCACCAGACTGAGACTCCTGTGCCATTATTTAAGGAATGGGTAAATATGTTATTCTGCAGTTTTTTTATTGAATTTATCTATTTTTAAACATATGGTGCATGTTTCATTTAATGTCTATAATTTTTGTTTGTGATGAGCTGAGAGATGAAATGGAGTTCATTAGAAGTAAGTTTGCTAAAAGTCAAGCTGACCGCGCAGATCGAGCAGAACCGGCAGTGAAGGAAGAATTTGAAGAAAAGAAAGTTACACAAAAGTTGAAGATCACCAAAGTTACAGGTGATATTTTTGGATATGTATCTAGATGATGAAACTTGATATTTGTTACAATATCACATTTATCACTTCTCTTACACTCAACTTGTGTGCAAAAAAAGGTGGAAAGAAAGAATGCCTAAGTCCTCACATGAAGCCAAAACGAAAGCTGCTGCTGAACAGGAACTAATAATTAGTAGACTTGATATTCGTCTCAGGGTTATCACGGAGGTTCAGAAGCACCAGGATGCCGACTGGACCAACTCTTTTTATGTGGAAAATATGATGTTGGTGAGGGGAAATCTACATGAGAAAAAGGCACACTTTACTGTACTCAAATGAGAAAAAAGCAATATACGGTTGTAAAAGCATCAAGGAATCAATAGATTCAACAACCTAGTGAAAGTTAACTTCTTTATTCCTAGTATATGAAACTATGACGTCTACTATTATACGTAATCTCATAAAAGATCCACATATACTACAAAAATTATTGGAGTTAACGATTCGAGGAACTCTAAGTGCCCATTGTTCTGCTGGTTGTATACTTCCACAAGCATTTTTAGAATCAATGGCTCTTCTTATATCTCGAGACCCGATAATTTAATGAAAGCAGTTGTGGATTTGCTTTTATCTAATCTGGTGGTCTAGGTGGGTGGTGGAAGATGGAAGCCATTGTTGAGAGAGAGAGAAGAGAGGTTGTGTGTAAAAATAGAAAATGTATTAAAAGAAGGAAATGAAAACACAAGCAACACCCCTCCTTGGAAGCCTAGGAAGGGAATATATAGCAACACACCATACAATTAACTATACAATGTACCTAGTCTAGTCTAAGCGTGTGTGACTATGATAACTAATGGGAATTCTTAAATGTCGTCACATAAAGTGAATTTCCAACAATCTTCCCCCATGGGACGACGTGTAGAATTCCTTACAATATTTTTCCTAACAAGTACATAATGATTAAGAACAGGAGCTTTCATGAAGCGTCCAATGCTGATGATGTCTTCTGAGGTCTTTGACTTCAAAACGACTCATCTTTAAAGTAACTTGTAGTAGAAATACTGTAACGGCACGAGCTAAGTAATCCATATACTTCTGGTTAAGGAGAAGCTTCTGAATTAACTTCCCCCTAATTCATGCCACATAAACTTGATGTAGAAGCTTTTAAATAGCTTCCCCCTAAACCGACAATCCTCGTAAGCAACTTCAAAGCTTTCAATAAAGCTTAGAATGATTAAGCGCACAACGGAATCTAACAAGCAAATCCCATCATATAACATGATAATGTTGCTAAGAGGGATTGAAAGCTTGGGGTACACCAAGTAGATCAACAACTTCTCTTCTCACGCTTGAATAATTCTTCTGAATTTTTCTTCCCCCTAAGAGTTCAAGTTATGCATACCAGAATGGCAGAAAGAATCAAGACATTTCTTCCCCCACATAGTTGAAGAAAGTAAATCAATCCCAAGTATGAAGCTCAAATACTGAAGTAGACACTTTCCTATTTATGAAGTTGACATCGTAACACCAGAGTCAATTAAGTCCTGGAAATGCACATATCTTCTTCCGGAGATGCACCAGAGTCAATTAAGTCCCGGGATTGCATATCTCTCCATATAGGATAATGATGATGAATAATTGCAACAACCAAACAATTAAACATCGAATCAGTAGTGTACCGTTTAGAGATTGATAACGCCACGAGTTAAAACACTGATTTTCTCTGTGGCTATGACAAAGGTCATCCCGGAATGTCTTCAAATCAAAAGAAGGTATGAAGTTCATCACGTGTACTCGTTGTGCGTTCAATGTCTCTTATTCTTCCCCCTTGATGGTTTCGAAACTCGGAACCATCAATAAATCGTACGCACATGAACCTGAAATCTCGTGAGAATAATAAATAAGCAGAATTATATATTTTGTGAGAATCAGCTGTTGATCGAAAATCTCTACTCATAAACTCTCCATGGACATCTTTACCAACCCACGTAAAAGCATTTTGAAGTGACCAGTGATTGAATGAACCAGATACATCAAACGTGAAACTGAATAAAAATTCTTCGATCTTGTGACTTAAGCTTGCACAATTGTTGAATGAAGAACGGTGGAGAAATCTCTAAGTACCCAATGCATCACTGAAGAAGTCTATAGGCACAACACCTCTTGAAATTATCCACGTCGACTAAGCGCGTGACACAGAGTACAACAATGTAACCCCTTTAAGTGATAGTTATCCGAGTCATCAACCATCCACCCCGAACCCGGAAACCAGATAAACAAGTCTTCATTCTAATATGAAGCACGGGCAAGTTATTTTTGAAAGATAAAATAAGTTCACGCCTTCGAGAAATCCGTCTTCATCTTCAAATAATTAATACCCGATCCAAAAAAAATTGTAGTCACTAAAAACTCGCCCATTTTTTCTTGGTCTCGTCTCAAATAAATTCTCGTCACATTTGTCACGTCACTTTGTCACGTCACTTGTTGTCTCGTCCCGATGATGACCGAATTATAACTTAATACACACAAAGTTTATACAAAAATACAAATTGGTGTAAAAAAATTGTGTGTATAAAAAAAATCATGCGGCCCATTGCATTGTTAAATAATCGTGAGTCATGGCCCAATTTCCAAGCATAATACCCGGTCCATCACACAAGGGATATAACTCCCACTAACCCTAATTTTACTCACAGTCACAACCCTAATCCCATTCTTCGTATACTCCGCCCCCATACACTCTCCTAACAGTAAACTAAAAACTCCATCCCCCAAAATCATCTACTCTCGCCAAATCAAATCTCATCTCATCAAACTCAAAACCTCCGTCCCCTACATCTTTCCTTCATCTCATCATCCAAGAGATAATCACCATCTCTGCTTAATCTCCTCACCCACCAACTATCATGAACCAAATCAATCTCCTCACGTATTATCCAAGAGAGAATCACCATCTCAGTTCATTACAACCCAAACCGAATCCAGTTATCATGAACCAAATCTAGATCATAGATCATCAATCGAATATTGATCATGAACCAAATCAATCTCATCTCGAATCACAAATCCCACATGATACGAACCATAGAAGATGAGTGTACTCAAGATCTATAATATTAGGTCTCGGGTAAGATATGTGTTTGCATGTCTTTAATTTAAACGAATCAAATGGAGAAAATAACATAATTGTTATGGGTCTCTCTTTAAAATTTGAAAATTAATAAGGGGCTTATACCTCGACAGATATTTATGATGAGTGATTGCATGTTGGTTTTGTTAAACGAATCGAAACAAGGAAAAGATTTAACATTATTGTCAAAATCTCTTTCTTTTACTTCGAATATAACCAAAAACAGATCTATGATGATGTTTATGTTCGTGTATGGCTCTTAAAAGATCTTTGGTTGCATGTGCAAAACACAAAAAAATGAATATGAGATCTAAATGTTTTTTGTTTTTATTTTGAGTTTGGAGAGTTTGTAGATGAGATAGGTGTCGAAGGGAATTAGGATAGATGATTGGTTGGAGTTGTGGAGATAAAAGGTGGTGAGTTAAATTGGTTCAGTGTTGAGAAACCTGAGTCAACGCGGTAATGACCGAGTTGACTCGGCTGTGTTGGTGAAATGTTTAGTTGAGGTCAAACAAAGTCTGATAGAGTCCTCAAAAGATTTTACCCGTCGCAATGTTCATTGATTTCATTTGCATCGGAATGTTGTTGTTTTTGAGTCAAAGCAATGTTTTCAGAAAAACTAATGCACCATCGGAATGTTTTGTAGTCTCCATCGGAATGTTTTTAAGTCTTCATCGGAATGGTTTTAAGTCTCTATCTGAATCAATCAAACACCCCATCGGAATAGCTATCCGAATAGCCATCGGAATAACCATCCGAATAGCCATCGGAATAAGCATAATCAGAATCCCCATCGAAATCCCCATCGGAATCCCCATCTGAATCCCCATCGGAAAAGGGTTTTGACCCATTTTCATGGTTTTCCGAAAAATGGATCTGTTATCTAATCTGTACAATTTCCAATATTTTGGGATCATGCATCTTCTGAATCTGTTATACTGGGCAAATCTGGGTTTAACTTCATCTTCAAGAAAAGACAATAAAAACCAGTAACACATGTATAAACGTGGACACCATGGACATGACTTTTCATGTTTGATTGACTTTTGACCAGAAAACATAGAAACCATGGAAACTGTTTGGACAAAGAATTAATAAGACGTGACAAATCCGATAGATAACAAGACGTGACAAAAAAAATAACAAGACGGACCAAAAATAAATTTAGACCACCAAATCGAAAACACGAACACGATCCAAGGATTGAACCGAGGCTCTGATGCCAATTGTGGATTTTATTTTATCTAATCCAGTGGTCTAGGTGGGTGGTGGAAGATGGAAGCCGTTGTTAAGAGAGAGAGAAGAGAGGTTGTGTGTGAAAATAGAAAATGTATTAAAAGAAGGAAATGAAAACACAAGTGACACCCCTCCTTGGAAGCCTAGGAGGGGTATATATAGCCACACACCATACACTTAACTATACAATTTACCTAGTCTAGTCTAAGCGTGTGTGACTATGATAACTAATGGGAATTCTTAAATGTCGTCACATAAAGTGAATTTCCAACAGCAGTCACGGTAGCTTGAATTTGTAATCTTCAAGTGGGAAACCTATGTTGTACTCAAATTACTGAGTGATATTCTCTTGATATATGTACATCACATGAGATCCTGGGTTATGTAATAATTCAATACAATGAGTGATAGTTCATTATATGTACATCACATAAGAAATTTTCTGAAACATGATCTTGATATATGTAACAAAGTATACTGTATAACATGATGGTAAAATATTATACATTGTAATAAAGGTGCATCAATGTTAAAATAAAAAGGTACATTTTTGCTTTACATAAAAGTGCATCTCATAAAAGTGCATCTGCGGTTTACATCGAAGTGCTCATTTTTTTTATTTTTTTTTGGTAACCGTGATTTCCGACTCATTGGTCGACTAATCCACGGGGTCTGAGCCCACCGCCACACAGACTCAAACCATGTAAAGTCCTCCCTTTTCAGGAGGTTGGCGTGGCCACTTCAAGGTTGTTTGCACCTAGTGGGAATTGAACTTGAGACCTCACACACTTTGGAGTGATAGCCACAAATCTTTTGCCACTAGGCCACCCTTGAGTGGTTAATCTGATCTTATTTACACAAAAGGTTTATCTGATCTCAATTATATTGCTATAATGCTCTATCTAGTCTGCTTATAGGTATCATTGAATATGGTGTGACACCACTTGCATAGAAACTCCTAATATACGAGTAATCGCGAATAAAAGTAACTAGTGAAATATAATACGGCATTGTGGCTATGAACAACTAGCAGCGTCTTGTGCCAAATATATGTCTGATGTTGCTTTTCGGGCATACGTCACATGCCGTCTACATCCGGAATGAACTAAAATGACTCCTTTAACTTCTTCTTTTCGTCGGTCTTCTCCTTGCTAGTTTGCTAGCTGGAAAGTGTAGTTTGGCAATAATCGGGCGAGGTGCTCGAGTCTTCTGGTCAAATCCCATCATGCAAAGAAAACCTAAAAGACGTTAAAGATAATGTCATTCTTCAATAACTAATTTTTTGTTGAACTTAAGCAGTGCACTTATGATGTAAGAATGTACAAATATTACTGGGCACGTCCTGATTAGAGTAGAAAGGATGCCCGACAAGCAGAACATCTCGATGTAGAAGATCAAAGAGAGCTGGTACACCTCAAATACAAATAGGACTTTATATTAGTAAAAACAAAACCAAACACTTTCACACAATCAGATAAGGTTTTCACAAAACACATATAAAAGAAACAAGTTGCTTGCAAGTAGCAGCAGTAGATGACAACATCACAAGTTTAAAATGCAAACCTTTTATTTATCTTAGTAACTCATACATAAATAGGATAATCCAAGCTTCATCTCTGTTATCATAATGCTCGTGGTGGTGCTGCCATTGTCACCAGAACCATTGTCTCCCTGCAAATACAATGTCATCTTTTCATTTATTAAATTTGATGGTGCGCTGGTCATATGAAGTTCACTACTAATTACTATGGTTTGAACCAGATAAGCATATTTTATTGTTACAGCTAAACTTTTTACTTCATCTACAACTTATTAAGGTCAGTATCCATGAGCGGATGGGCGGTGTACTTTGGGAAGGTCTTGTCATTCTTTTGTTGGAAGAAGCTGCAGGAGACGGGCAGGTTCTAGAAGGAATTTAGCCTCGCGATGGTGTTGTTCACGCGGATGGTCCGGATGGTATTGTTTCTCTTGATGAGCGGTTAGTTGGAGTGGATGGTCTTGTGTAAGAGGAAACTGAAGCATAACTGGTGTTAAGAATGTTATTGTTTATAGTCGAATAGCTTGCATATAATTCTCTTAATAAGGCCTACATGATGATGTCTTTTTCTAGAAAGATGACTGCCTATCTTGAAGAGTCAATTGGTAAGTTTAGAAAAGATTGAGAGACTAGATGTTGTACCTTCCACCGAGAGCGACTGCCATTTGGTTTTCAAGGTAGCTTATATTGTATAAACCAGACTAGAGCCTCTCTTCACATGGGGACAAAAAAGGTAAGAGTGTAATACCACCTGCTTAACCACGCAGAATGATAGATATCTTTGCTACAGGGTCAATACAAAGGTTTCCATTTTTAGTAGAATGCCTAAAATAATACTCTTGTGGGTCGGAACCAATTAGATCAATAGTTACAATCATTACATCAGGCAATTGACAGATGGATACTTTTTGCTTCAAAATTTTCCAAATAATGAAAAACTGAAAATTACTAGGATAAGCATGTTTTGGTCTTATCAAAATGTAAAAAACCTTGGGGACGAGAATCAGTAAAGATTTTATTTCTAGCAATGGGCAGTGGGCAAAAAGGTAACTGAGCTTAAACTTACCAGAAGATTAAAACAATGCAATTCTTAAACCAAGGGTGAATATAGGAAATTTTGTTATGCAATTACATACCATTTAACGAATATGTTTCACTGTTAGAAAGATGTCTAAAATGACCCTTTTGTAGATTCGTAACTTCAAATGAAATGGGCAATCAATAAATATGTAACTTTGCTTGAAAAACATCCAAAGATGATACAATGTAGTTCTCATTAGATGCAGGGCGTAAAAGGTGAAACAAGACACTTACTATGATACAGTCTAGTTTAACTAACGTGTTCGACTCTTCGAAAGAGTATATTTCTGGTCACCATGATACAATGTAGTTTGAAAATTTAGCTACACGACACTTGCCAGGTTCATTCTTAGAAAATATCTGAACTACTCATGACAGAGAAGTGGAAAGAAGACTTTATGTATGGTTACCATAATATGCAACAAGCTCCTGTTTCCTCTTCTGAGACAACAACTTTTTTCTTCTCTCGGCCGACAATAATCCTCTCAAGAGCATCTGCAATCTCGTCTTTGCTTATTTCCTTAAGCTTACGCCTGGCAGCAAGAATAGCAGCTTCGTTCGTCAAGTTCTATAAACCAGCTCTGGTGAAACCAAGTGTTCTCCTTGCAATCTTATCAAAATCCACACCTTTTTCAAGAGCCTTCCCCCTTGAGTGCACCTACCACATACAAGTAAAGTTATACATGTTTTCGTTTCTATAGGTATTTAAGTATATGTGAAATGTCTGTAATACCATTCAATAACAGCAAATTAATAGTATTTGAACCATACCAAGTGGATGGAACATATAGTTATAAAAACAAGATTTGCTATTGACGGACATCCTTGAATCAAACTTGCTGAAATCTTCATAGGGAGAATCGATTGACTAGTAATGAATGCACATCATTGCCTAAACTCATAATCATGTACCAATATAAACACATGTCCATAATTTTCCAACTCCCTACTTAAGTACGTGTACAACTACTGCTTCTTGTTGGTCTTGTAGAATAGTTGCTCTCAGTTTGAGCTACAAAAAGTTGCAATTTAATCTGTGTATAAGGATCTCGAAACAAGCATAAAAAAAAGTTGTTAAAAAACTTGAGTTCTTCAAATCTATTTCCGCCTCTGCTTCATATGAAACTAATGTTGTTGGTGTTAATGTTGTTGTAGGCGATCTTTATCTATGTAATTATCGTCAATGTTAAAGGCTTTTCCAGAATTTGCGGCTAAGAAGACGAGAAGGAGTTTTTTTAGCACACACGAGATCAGTTACATCCTCAAAAGAAAGCATCTACAGTGGGACCGAATGACCATTTTTAAAGGTGACGTCGTTTTCAACTACCATAATGGTCATTCGGTAAGATAACTCGTGTAGTGAGCCTTGACAATAATGAAGCGTCTTGCTCTGAACTATTTTCTGCAACCATTTTCAGGAAATAAATGTCTTATTCTGAACTCATGTCTGTATTTGGCTTTGACAAAAAATATTCTCCACCAAATATGATGAAAATATCGTTCCTTTCTTAAACAGGGTTGCAAGTTGCAACTCATTAGTATTTATAGGGAATTATATGTGATTCCAACATCAATAACTATCAGGTAGTGAGCCTTCATCTTTAGTTCTCCCATCATCAATATTCAGTTAATATACAGATTGGCAATCACATAAATTTTATACAAAGGCAAACAAGTTCCATTTAACAGTAATGTAACACATAAAACCAGTTAGGTACATCCAAATCCTAAAGATTTCTAAAACGAACTTATTTAACTTCATCCGTTTGAGTTAGGTTAGGGAATCTGAAACTAAAACCACAACACTGGTCTTTTACCGCATAAATTTCTAAAGTAACAATATAGTGTTGAAAAACTTCACATCTTTTCACTTTCTCTAAATAAGACAAGACAGAAGATATAGCAGCAGTGAGGACAGCGACTGCAAATCGAGTGGCGTTGTGTTTTAGGTTTCTCTAGAAATATTTGTGCATGCTAGGTGATAAAAGACAAGGTCTTTGTAACCACTCGAAAGGGTGCTAATCTCTCATATAAGTTCTTGATTGCAAATCCATTATCAATTTATACTTCCAACTAGCACAAAAGCCATATACTACATTTTTCAAGTACACTTAAATTTTTAATGTTCGCGAATAAGAAACTACTTCACACAGCTAAACTATATAAAAACTTACGCGTCACACTACACTTTCAACCGATTTCAGTCTAAGCAGCTCCCTAGCCACTTTAACGGATTTGGACTTAACAAGTCCAAAGAATCTAAACATAACATCTAAAACCCCTATCGTATAAATTATACGGTACAACAACCATAGAAGCAGATTATCAGTAATGTGCACAACTTACTAACCACACGACTAGCGAAAATCGAGCTTAATTCAACTATATTAAGTATGAATTTCCCTTTCACTACACCTTCATACATAATCACAACACTAATAAATAATTAAATTTAAGTAAAACCTAATTAAACTCAATAATCATCTAAACACGATTTGTATCTATATTATTCACAACTTTTTTTTAATCTAGCAATAATATCAGAATATAACATATTTAAATCAACATAAACACAAAAAAACAAACGAATTACTAAAATAAGTTACTTTTCAATAGGTGGGTAACCATGGCGAACACTAGGGAATGGTAGTGGGAGCAACAATGAACTGTGGTGAGTGCGGTGGTTATGGTGGTGAGAGATGGTGGTTACGGTGGTGACTAGTGAGTCGGTGGATATGGTGGGGGAGAAAGAAGAAAATGAAAAAAATGAGAAATGGGCATTAAATGCGTGAAAGTATGAAAAGTGTCAACATTTACCCATAAGAATTGAAAAATTACGTTCGACCCCCTGTAGTTTTTTTAAAAAAGGAAGAGAAAGGGCCTTTGATCCAAACGTTGGGAGAAAGTTTTCTAGGTTTTCTTTTGAGATGAAGTTTTCTATCAATCCCATCTCTATATGAATTTAGATAAAATAGTTTAGGTGCTTAAAGTTCTTAAAATGAGAAGTAATAGAAAATGGGCAAATATTACATTTATTGATTAGTTTTGGTTCGTTTATGATTTTTTGGTTCGTGTACGAGTGTTTTGAAAGTTTTAGTTCGTGTACAAGTAGCTAGTTCACAATTTTCAATATTACTGGTTTTCGTGTAACAGTTATGTATCATAGTTTATCAATTATTTTGTTATCTCGAATGTAACATGTGATAATGTATCACTGAATTTGCGAATAAATGATTATTTATGCGAATAATATTTTTTGAAGTAAAACTATGTATCATATGTATCAGCTATAAATTTTTACGTATCAAATTTTTTAGTGATTTTATACCAATTTTTATGTATAAGATTTATTGTTTTATGTCTAATACTAAATAAATCACATGTTAATTGATAAAACCACTGATTAAGATGACTTTTTATTTTAACAACTTTAAGTTACTACACTACAATAACCTAACACTATCTATATATATATATATATATATATATATATATATATATATATATATATATATATATATATATATTTATATATATATATATATATATATATATATATATATATATATATATATATATATATATATATATATATATATATATATATATATATATATATATATATATATATATATATATATATAATATATATATATATATACATATATATATATATATATATATATATATATATATATATATATATATATATATATATATATATATATATATATATATATATATATATATATATATATGGGATCAATAGAAAACTTCATCTTAATAGAAAACCTAGAAAACTTCCTCCCAACCGTTGGATCAAAGCTCCTTCCCCTCTTCTTAATTTTTCTCAAGTCCAAGGGTCTCTTTGTCACTTTCTTTAATTTGTAAGGGCTGATTTTGTACATTTTCTTATTTTCTTATATGGATCAAGTGTTTTGCGTTTCAAAAGCTGTTCAACGTTATATTTTTTCTTTTTTGAATTATGTTATAAATGACGCTGTTCGCGTTTTTTCTTTTCTTAGCGTTTTTTTCCTGACAGTATTCTTTATTATTTTAGCTTTTACAATTTTAACAAAAATGGAAGATACAAATAAAATAGCTTAAAATTTATAGTGAACATGCAAATCAAACAGCTAGATAAATCGCCTGGGCTTGTGTCTCATCCACTACTTTCCAACGACTCGGAAAGTCTTACCAACGAATCTTGTGTCTCATCTACTACTTTCCAACTTCCCTTCCAAATATTATAGATAATTGTATTATATGTACCGTTACAACTTATAAGAAATATGTTGCATGAAATGCTAATCTGACGCACTGATCTCTATACACACAAATGTTTTATTAACTACATTCACGGATAACAAAATAGAGCATGCAGGACCAGTCATTGAGCCCAAGGTTTTACCATATAAAGCAAAAGTTCAGAAGTGGAGATTTACATACAAATCTGTGCAAACAAAAGCCATGTGTTAGTGTCTAGTTTGTACCATATATCGACGCCAACGAAAGTGCACTGAGTATGTCACAAATTCAAAGTGAATTAAAAAAACCCCATTTTACCTTTACTGAAAAGATACATTTATCATTACATGTATCGAAAAGTAGAAAAATAATACATTTAGTTTTTTATGGCTAAAAGTGAACTCGTAAGCACAAAATGCAACTTCTAACTGCATACGACCCAAAAAACTTACTTGGATACAAGAGACCCTTCGTAGTCATTTTTGTAGATCCACGCAATATAATAGCATAAAGAATTGGCACTTTCTTCATTATATAACGATCCTTAACTGATTCACAGTTATTAACCAGATTATTGACTATTAAGAGACCTAACTCATCAGCATCCTTCTGAGCGAAACAAAACAAAACAAAATCACAAATGATGATTGTTCACGATATAGGTAAAAAATACATAAAAATAATGATTTCAATCCAAACTGATGCATAAAAACTATTAGAAAATCATTTGTATTAAACCATGTAATGATTTGCGCACCAAATAGAGCTAGATAATCTAGTCATGCCAAGAAGTTCATGCATACTACAGCAAGTAATCAGTCAGCTTTGCTTAAAAGAAACGTTTTTTATTAAAAAAAAAGTTACATGTTCAGTTAAAGAATAGACAATCACATCCTCATTTGCATTAGCAGCCCACAAATCAACGCTAACGCATAAGAATAATTCTATACAAAAGCAACACAACGAGTTTTTAAATGTATAAATGATGCTTGGATTATCTTTTTTTTTCAAATAATGCTCAAGTGTCCACAATAAAGGAAATCTACAAATTAGAAGGTGAAGCGTAAATTATAGAGGGGTGTTTGGACTTGCTCACTAAAATGTCCAATCGACCATAGTTTGCTTACCAAAAAAATAGATGGACCGGATTCATTTGTTGATCATTAGCATGAGTTTGATAAACTAACACACTAATCTACAAGAACATATACCTTTTTTATCATATTCAAGATACTAATTTCAATGAACTTTTTACAAGATGGAAAATTACAACTTTCTACTTCGCCTTCGTTATTTATTTCATTTAAAACAATCATTTATTGAGGAAATGAAAATTCTATAAGGGGGGTATAGTAGCCCATGTATGTGCAAATGAGACAAATCGGGTGATATTTATAGAAAACGAGAAAAACTAAACAATGTAGATAAACGTAGAACCGTACAACTAATCTAGATCCATGACTATGATGATCACTCACTCACACGGATGCATTAACTTACCTAAAACGGATGCACTAAAAAACCATCTTGATATGAAAATAATAGAGAGGAGGTATTTAGAGTAGCTTAGTTTCCGACGTACGGATTTATTTGAATGCATGAGCTACTCATAAGTCTAATAAAAACAAGTTTACGAACATTTCCATAATCAAATAAGCTTATAAGCCCCAAAAAAAAGCTACTCCAAATACCTCCTCTCTATTATTTTCATATCATGGGGCTATTTGAATAACTTAAACAAGTGTTTATGAGAAAACAAATCATTATTTTCCAAACAACTCTTTTATTAGTCTAACTTACAAACTATCAATTTCTAGTAATATGATGAATTAAAATGGCAAACCTTCTAGCATGCAGAAAATACTATGAGGTGTTAACAAATATAGCAAGTGTCTGTCTTTTCTGGGTAGTCACTATATATAACTTTCAATAGTTGCAACAAATAATACGATGGAAATGCATTAGTCCTATGAATGTCTTAGAAACAAAATACCAGACGACAAATCTTTTTACTTTTTAGCCAACATAACCTAACCTGCCAGTTTTTTTACTTTTAACCCGTACTAATAAATGACCCATTTCAACCACATCTGTTTGGACCCGTAAACAAAATACCAGACCACAAATCTGTTTTGACCCGTAAGCCAACATAACCTAACCTTTTCTTTTGCACAATATGTTTTGACAACGTAATTCTGTTTCAAGGAGTCGCGTTGTTCAATTTTGTGGTTTGTTGTCAAGCGCCTTCGACATGATTTTTCAAGTCATCGCGATGTCACCTCCCCTATTAACCATTATCTTTCAGTTTCTAAGATACTACAATGTTTTTTGTATCTACTCTAACTAGCAAACTAGGATAGCATATAATGTTTTTTGTATCTACTCTAACTAGCAAACTAGGATAGCATACAAATCCATGTGTAAAGGAAAAGGCTTTTGTTTGTAAGGCAAACTAGAATACCCTCAAACAAACTAGGATACCCTTATATCATACAAACAGATGCTAGTAAATCATAAAAACTGATGCTATTTCGTGAAACAATCAAATGCCTTAAATAAATTCATGGTGATTTAATAAAAAAAATAGATCCTCAATGATAAATTTATTGCATAAAAGGGGTTGATATGATTTACTCTAGCCTATTTCAGTTTGTACCTAAAAAGTACCCATTTTGATCCTTATCCAACCCACCCATATTGCGACCTCTAACAGTAAGGTGCTGGACTCTCGCTCCATTTGAAATCCACCTTGGGAGGGAGTTTCTCAATTTCTAAAAAAGACAACATGACATTCATTAAAGTAGGTTAGTAGGTCATACCTCTCTTTTATGTAGTACAGAGCTTTCACCGCTTCTTTTGTGTGACCAGCTCAAAACCTGAAAGCACAATTGTAAATTCAGAACAACTACGTTAGTTTCATGATGAAAGACTTTTCCTTATTTCAAAACATGTAACATCACCACCTCCTAGTAGTATGGCTCCAACAGGTCTATCTAGTACCTCTTTTCAATTTTGACTACACATGAATGCGAACCGTTAGATAACATTCTCATCAGTATGCTTCAATATACAAAAAGATGCCATAATAAATTCTAAAATTGATGCTGCAATAAATTCTAAAATTGATGCCGTAATAAATTCTAAAATTGATGCCGTAATAAATTCTAAAACTGATGCCCAAATTATTTGGTTGTTACCGATTTGAAAGTTTTAGCGAGACGTAAAAAAAGTTATCATGTTATACAGGTTTCGTGGATCAGTCACAAACCAACTAAGAAAATAACAAACCAATTAAGAAAAGAAACACCAACTTTGAGGCAAAGAATGGTAAAGTAACAAACCAACTAAGAAAAGAAACACCAACTTTGAGGCAAACAATGGTAGTTCAATAATGTTTGATTGGACAAATGAACTTTTGGGAACATCAGGTACACCATTAAGTCCTTGCAATCAAATATCATTAATGGAACTACAAAGCTAAAGTGGAAACATATCATACCTTTATGTACTACAAAATTTCAACCTAACAATGATCTTGCCATGCAAGCTCATGAAATTGGATGCACTATCCTTCCTCAAACGGATGCACAAAGTATCAAAACAGATGCACTAAAAAACTCAAATTGATGCACTAGAGTACCTCACACTAAAAAAACTCATATATTGTAACTATCAAATATTAGGCTACTTTATTTAACAAACAAATGATATTTTTTTACAAACATATGCTTTAATCAAGCAGGTGCTTATTCCTTAATTTTAATAAACAGATGCTTTAATTTTAACAAACAGACGCCTTGGTATTCATACACAAATCTAATAGTATTTATGACCTTGAACCATTTACAAATCAATTATCTACTATACAAAAACTAGTTAATGAAGGTCATAAGAGCATTCGGCTAGCAAATATGATTAACTTCTTTGACATCAGCTCTATGCATCGATCTCAAAGAGATGCATATGTTTTGGCTTTATGTGAAAGTCAAAACAATTATTAGTCGCATCAAAAAGAAATTATGTCAGGTCATGAAAGTAAAAAAATAGTAATGATGCCATCAGTTCTAGACTTGGCCTGCTGACAACCCTCATTGTTGTTTATTTTCCATGAATGGTGATATCAAAGTTCTACGTATGAAATGTTCAATGAAGCTAACAGTATAAATTCATTCAATTTACAAGTCATGAAGTCAGAATCAATACGGGCGAGACGAGCCGGATAAAATTTTGTGGTTACTGGTTCTGATGATAATGACACAAACTAGAATGGTGAATTATATGGACATTGATTTAACTATGTGTGAATCTATAAAATACATCACCAAGATCCTTCTATTCAATTAAGAAACATTAAAGTACCAAAACTCGATTCAACATGGTTGCGGGGTATTTAAGACAATATACCAGCACTAAAATAGGACTACGACGGGTTAAGGATTTTGGATTGTACTTAGAGGTCGAATTATTTGCCTTAGAGGAAAACCTGTAGACTCTGACATAATATAACCACAACTAACCAATCCATGTAAGCTTTACTCCGAATAAAGAGAATGCATATAAGGATCCAATGAGAAGAAACTTAAATTAAGAAGTGGTGAGAAGAGACTAAAACCACACATTTGAGATGCAAAGACTTGTATTAGATGCATTTCTATTCATGTAGATGCACCATCTTGAGTTTTGAAAGTTAATTTAATGTGTAGATGGTACAAATTGATTTTCATGATTTGGGCACGTGTAGAGGAACAAAAATATAGATAAATCATGAAATGCATCTAATATACATATTTGCATCTAATTTAAAGCTATAAAACATGTTATGATGCATTATAATGCATCTAAGATTATAAAGATGCATCTAATTTAAGTGCATGCATCTCGAATATGCGGTTATATTTTCTTCTTATCCTTCTTATTTTAAGGTTTCTTCTCATTTGATCCTAATATGACATGTAAAGAACAAAGCAACAAATAGAGTATTAATATTAACTTACTTTCATACGATATGCTTCTAAAAATGAAATAACTCTAGAAATCATAGCAAAACGTACTAAAAAAGGTTATTCACACTACTCGTTCAATCTCTAATTTTTTTAATCAAGGGTGCAAAACATGCATGTCATGTGGTTGGGTAACGGGTCAAAACATGTACTGAGGGTCAAACTATTAACAAATGCGCAAATTTGTTCATAAATGCACCAATATTCACTAGGAAGGTACGAAAATTACTAATGTTAAAAGATGTCGTTGAGACACATAAAGAAGGATCAAAAGAATATGTGCCTGCAATTTAATCTATATAATCGTATAAGCAAGAAAAAAAAGGCCAAAAAGAATTAGTAGCACACTAAAATAAAATGCTAAAACTTCACAAAAGACAAAACCAATAACTTCACCTTCTTCATAAAGTCACCCCACTTACATGCTTTTTTTCTACCTGCTGCTGCTAATGTTACTTATACTTCACCATTATCACATCTATAAGTTAAACTCACAAAAAAAAAAAACACAACCCTCCAGCCCCCCACCCACCCACACTAGATATGTCCCTAGCTATAACATATCAATTTACTCACATGCACAAAAATTGAGCTTTCTACATAGAAATTCATTAAAAATCATTTCATTAAATACCACTAATTATTTTATTATTTTCAAAATTGATGCACTTAAATAAGATAAAAAAACAGATATGTAATTAAATACTTACAGGTGTATGACGGATATATGATGAATAGTCTAGTGGAGATGATGTCGACGATGATGGAGTTGTTTAGGTGGTTTAAAAACTTATAGGTGGGGTTCGTATAATGAAGAGATGGAGACGACGATCTCGATGGAGATGACGAGGGAGATGAGATGGCGCCGGATATGGTTGCGTCGGCGGAGAGGGTTGCGTCGGTGGAGAGGGTTGCGTCGGTGGAGAGAGTTGCGTTGCCGGAGATGGTTTGCGCCGTCGGAGATGGTGCAGCAATGGAGATGGGAGAACTGAGATTGTCTACTTGTCTGATTAAGTTTTACGATTATTTTCTTTTATTTTTCTACTTTTACCCTCAAGTTTAAGATGTGTGCAAAACCTACCCCTTAACTTTGTTTTCTAGGTTTTCTACGAATATAAGGTTTTCTCTAGAACCCATCCCTATATACATACATATATATATATATATATATATATATATATATATATATATATATATATATATATATATATATATATATATATATATATATATATATATATATATATATATATATATATATATATATATATATATATATATATATATATATATATATATATATATATATATATATATATATATATATATATATATATATATATATATATATATATATATATACTAGCGTCGTAACCCGCCCAACGGGCGGGGTCGTTTTTGTTGTTGTTTCAAAGGGTTTATTGTTTGTGCGATTTTAGTTTAGCATTTTTTTAATTTATTGTTTATTATATTTTAGTTATAGTTTATGCTTAAGTAATGTTACATTTATAGTTAAAATTGTTTTTTATAAATTTTAAATCAGTATGAATTTAAGTATAAAATTCTTAATATTTTTAATATTTTCAATCTGAGTTCATAACCCTTTTGTTTTTTACTTGAAGTGGAGGGTTTGCGGTTTGTAGGTTTTTAGTTTTTTTCAGTTTGTAATTTATCCTTTAGTATATTTGAGTTATTATTTTTGCTAAGGTAGGGATTAAATGTATTTTTAAATCTTTATTTTTTTAATAGTTTTTTTAAAATGGTTTTGTTTTATCAACTTTTTTAAAAGAACGTAACCCGTCTAACAGGCGTGGTCGTTTTGTAAATATTTTTAAAAGGGACGTTTGTTTATTAATTGTATCTTTTTTGCAGTGGGAGTCTTTTTAAACAAAATTTAAACGAAACTGATTTTTTTATGTTTTTAGGGCTTGGCCTACGGATTTGTTTTGTCTTATCTTAATTTTTTGTTGTACTTATATTGGTTTATTAAAAAAAATTATGTTGATTAAACATAAATTATTATTTAATATTATTAGTACTTGTTGCACTATTTGATGTGAATATTTAATTCTAGAAATACATTTAACTGTATCTATCAAACAGTTTTTTTAGATCGTATCGATTTATAAACCGGTTCAATTTTAGTCCGTCAGTCAACAAACCAATTTGACTTAGACGCTTCTGTTTTTAACTTGATCGATTCGATTATATTATGATTTAGACAAGAACTGTTTGTCTTTAATTTGTTTTTAACCGGTTAACCGGATCGGTTCGGTTTTAACCGGTCCTTCTCGTATGTTTCCATTTTAATCAAGTACTATAATTTACTTCGCAAAACGTGGCATAAAAAAAAGAGAAAGTAATGAAATATTTGACTTCTATGTCATTGCAGGTCAACGTATTGTTGTTGATATTGGGTATATGTAGCATACTTGAAAGGATAATTATGCACATATAGTCGATAACAAATTAAGATTTGTGCTTTCCACGTATATATGAATGACAATGATTTGGCTTAAATATATCATGACATATAAGACACCATAGAATTCAAGAACAATTAACATAAATGACATTTAAATTTGGAATGTTGACAACAATGCATTGGCATGGAACGAAGGTGTTAGCAATAAGAGAGTGTAAGGGCCATTTGGGATAAGCGAAGGGTAGTCCATAGAGTCGTGCCTCACACACATGGTTCTAAAAGGCTCGCAAAGGCTTCACAAAGGTGTAAGGCTTCACCTTCACGCCACGCTATAGGCCAAGGCGTGAGGTTAAGACTTGACGTGCAATGAAAAGCAAAAAGTATTATAAGGCGTGATAAGTCATGATGGATCGAGGCTTTCTTCATTTTGATTTCGATAAAATCGATTTCTTTTATATAGAAATGAAAACGATTACATGTAAATATAGTTTTTTGACTTTAATTTGTATGTAAGACGCTTTTGTAAATTTAATACATTTGAGATATGATATAAATACTAATAATTTATAAATATTTTCGTATTTTGTGCCGCCTTACTTCACGCCTTAAAAACGCAAAAGTTTCGCCTTACCGCTAAAGCTTGATGCTTAATCATGCCGCCACGTCACGCCTCACGCTATTTAGAACCTTGCTCACACATGTACAAACTGTTTAACTGGAGTAGCATTGAAGATAAAAAAACCATTTTAGATTTGTACAGCATGTGTGGGACAATAGAAAAATTTAAAGTAGAGTACAAAGAAAAGAGTACAATATTTACAAGAGGTATTCTGATGCTCAACGGCCTAGAGCCTCCTTAATCGTATTTATTATACGTTTTTCATGCATGACCTGTCATATAGAAAAGAGATTTTGTTCACAGTCTAGGGTGAGCCAGCATATCCTAAATTAGGGATGGATACTTGTGAAGTAGAATTACAGTTTTAGTTTATAGTTTATACCAGGTCAGTTCTAACCAAAACTATCCAAATAGGTTGCAGCAAGTAATTCCTCTCTAAGGTACTAATGGTTTTGTAACTTGAAATACGGAATAACTCATACAAGAAACATTTTTAGTACTACTGATATTCAAGAGATGTGTGGCCAATAGGAACATAGCAGACTATTTTTTGGAAACATATATTGCGAACTATAATTAAAAACCGAAAGTAGGTCACTGATGACTAAGAGGATTGGGTGCGAGAGATCTATATCAGCAAAATGTAGAAGCCTTCTAAGCCTTAGCACCATATCACAATTAAACATAAGTCACGATCATCTTTCAAGGTATCCTGAGCTCACTGTCATCCAAGACAACGCGTGTAATTTAGCCGCTACACGTTCCAAAATTAAACTATTCTTTATTCCCGACTTCCCCGTGTTTTTCATTTTCTCATTCTTGTTATTACCGCCATAATAGTCACAAAAAACTGAGAGGACAGAAGGTCATTCTTCTTTGCAATTGCTTCTAGAGTCCTTCGTCATTGAAGGTAGGCTTTTGAGACAACGAAACCAGTTAAAATGTGAATGGCAGAACCTTTGCTGTGGAGGATGTGTGCTAACGGATGTAATTCTGATGTTAGGCAGGTTGGAAGCTAGAGAGGGTTTGGGGGGAGAAATCGGATGCTAGGTGACGGTACAAATATATACATGCAGATGCGGACCCAAAAGATTTTACAGGTGTGAATCCTTCAACGTAGCATGACTGACCCATTACTCCACTGCCTTGAGTCGTGCCTATTAAACAATATAAAAAGTAAATGAGGAGCGTAAACAAACTGGCCATTACACAAAAATGGTAGACACAGAACAAATCTAACCTGGAGAAGAAACAGAGACAATGAGAAAGCAACCAAAGAGACGAGGTAACTCACAATACCTGTGATGAATCATATGGCAGCTTAGGTCCCTTACCTTTAGGAGCATTATCATCCTTAGTTTGACTCTTCTGTTTTGATACAACTCCGACTTTCTTGGCTTTCTTCTGATTTTTACTTTTGTATTACCAATTTATTTGTACTGATATAGTGCTATATATACATTATTCACATGTACATCTCAACTGATATATAGTTACCTGCATACCAATAAGCTAAAGGATTAATTCCATACACAATAGCACCAATTTGAATCCATTCTACACTAAACATTCAACAAAACATACAAACTCAGTAATTGCACTAACATCAATATTTAACACACCAACATACAGCTACAGTTACCAATAACGTGCAGACTGAAAATAGACTACATTCGCATCATCAGTGCAAGGATCATCTACACATCCAAATACAGCATACATCCTCACATACGGAAACATGAAGTCCCCGTCTACTATTCCCATCTATATAGCAGAAGGACCCCACTGTATGAAGCTTACCGCAAGCAGTTATTCTGTTCGGGTCAATGTGGCCGCAAGTGGAAAAACCCCTGCATACACAATTAGATAAACATGCATATCTAAACATTTGATAACTTTATTAAATGCAGATTGCTTTATGAATCATGTCTTTAACCTGCAAAGAATTTAACACAAACCAATATCATTAATTTTATCAAATGCAAATTGCTTTCAGACAGTATAACGTACACCGAAAATATACTTTGGAATTTGCTGGTTTTGACTGATGCCTCTTGTACAATAGTTGGGAGTGGATTGAGTAGGTCCACGAACAGAATAGAATAACATACAACAACGAAAGTATACTCAACGGTTTATTTCCCCTTGTTTACGGACTGTGATTTGTCACTTTCGTATGGATACTTAGGTTAGGTGGGGCTGTCCACAGACCCTACAATATGTATTATTTGGAATGTAATAGCAGGTGCGAATGAAGTTCCTTTATGCCAATTGTGGTCTTGTTCCTTCTCCCTTATACAGAGCATTTGCACATTCTTGATAAGCACTTATAACTTTCAATCCCAAACACCCTCAAAGCAGATAAAAATAATTCATCTGCAAGATCAGGTCCATTTCCCCTTGACTTACCTCTGGCAAGAGTTGCAGCAGAACCGATTTTAGTTTCCAAGCCTTGAACAGACATGGCCTTCATGAAAGCATCAATATACGCAGGCCAAATACGTGCAGTTGCGTCACAAGAACCAGATACAAACATTCTTGAGTTTGTGACATTAATTGAAACACTGCAATAACAAAAAAAAGGTATCGGATCTGTGTGGCTAGTAAACATATGGTCTATGTAACTTAATAGCTCAACTATCCACCTTTTTTGTGTAATCGGCTTTGGTAAAAATGTTTACCCTCGCATCATTCCTTGTGTAGTTATGATACAGAAAGGCAATCAAAAGCATGCAAGCCATTCTGAGGTAAATGCCCAACAGAGTTCACTATAAAAACCAACATTTTGCTCTTGTTGGATACTGAAAGCATACGTGTACAACTATAAAATGTCTACTATGTTACAGGTCTCTATTCTGATAGATATAACACTTCTTACCAGATTTTCATACACTGATTGCAGGCTCGAAGTTTTCTCAAATGTTTTGAAAACATGATGAACGGGACGATCTGCTAAATTTATGTTATTAAGCCTGTTTGCATATACCCGATTTCAGAACTCCACAAATTAACCGACGCAATTTCTGCTTGACACTTTAATGTCAAAACCCCCAAATATATTGAAACCCCAAATCCTTGAATTAAAAGAAGAACCGTGAGAGACTACCGGTGTAAGAGAACTCTAGAATTAGTCATATTCACTCGAACCTCTGTGTTATCCACCCGGGTTTTGTACCTCACAAAGCACAGAAAATGAACTCTCTTCTGAAAAGAAACTAACTCCAGAATGCAGTCAACGTGAGGAACCATTGACTTTACCCTTAACCACAGCATCTGCTGAAGTCGACCATCCGTTGGTAATTCTTCATCTACTTCTTGTCTATTGCTTAATCTGGTTCTTCTGTTCCTTGTAATTTGGTGAGAAAAAGGAATTTTGAGGGTGATGATCTTCCTGAGTTTTACTTTGGTGTTTCCTCTGTAAAGTCAGATCGAATCCAGTAACTAATCCTGTTAATTATAAGTTGGATTATTCCTTGTTAACCCAACATCCAAATATAGAGCAGTCATCAGAAATAGAAAAAATCTTTGACGAGGACGATGATATGCATGAATGGACTCCTCCGGAGCTTTAAAGTCAGTTACTGCCACAAATTACCCCAAAGTTTCAGACTTTACGTTCATGTCCTTCGCCCTCGCTTCCACTTCCGCCACCACCACCCATCCCTCCACCATCGAACTATTTACAGCCCTCTATATTGGCACCCTGTTTTATACAATAGCAATTCACATTACCTTTCAAAATATCTTGATCCTCTTCTCAACATCTTTCCAACAATAAACTCCAAATGATCGGAAATCAACCTTAATAGAATTGATAATAAAACAGACGTGTTGAAAGCCAAGAACTAATTATTTGAGATACACATGCTGACCTATCTTACCCATTATGCAAACTTTCAGACAACTCCATCTGGTACAACCCCATAAAAAGACACGTTGGGATGGTGAAACATTGAAAGGATGATGCTTGCAGATGGAACAACAGACTAATTCAGATACAACGGACCTTAGCAATTTAAGATGGGTAGCTCGGCCAACAGATTTAAAAAGGTCACCTAATATGTGTCAAAATAGGATGGGTCGGTTGAACCAAACGAACATGAATAGCCAATTTTCTTAGAAAGACGGGTTCACTTTCCACTAAAGGGGTGTTTGTTTTGGCTTTTATAACCTGCTTACAACTGATTTGATTTTTGCTTATATAAGGAAAAAAGTTTAGTGGGGGGATTTTTTTCAACTCACTGGCTTGATGATCTGGTGAGAAAATTTTATCAAGTATATCCGTAAATGACTTTAGGTTTAAATAAATACAGTACATTTCTTGTATATGGAATAAGTATGGAACAGTTCCTGTTGATATCAAAGAAGCAGATGTGAGAAAGAAGAGAGTGATCAATCGGTTAAACACAAATAACATTTATATTTATATTTAAGTACATTGGTTAACTATAGAACACGGCGAATGACAAAAAAGAAGTTACAACTAAAAAAAATAAAACAAAATGTACCATTGTTTCCCCACGGACTATAATAGCTGAAGAACAGAAACAAATGTCCATTGTTGTTCCTGCGACCGTGTAAAATGTGTTAAAAATGGGGTAATGTCATTGTCTTGTATGAAACATAATTGGAAGAATAGCAGCAGAACATCAATTGTGTGGAACTCGTCCAGATTTTCTGTGAACTGTTTGGGTAAAATTTTGTATATTTGCAATTGCAATCACCTTGTTTTAACATAGAGTAACTTATTAGTTTACGAACTTAAAGCTTTATACACCAAGCAAAGACTAAAGAGTAAAACATACCTGATGTTGCATGAGAGGAACATGCATTTGCTGGTTCTGCTACCCAGGAACACCAGCACGCCGTTGCATGAGAGGAACATGCATTTGCTGGTTCTGCTACCCAGGAACACCAGCACGCCTTCCAGGACGTGGTCCTTGCTGACCTTGTGGAGTTTGGTATTGGACCAGCACCTGGACTCATACCTGGAACGACATGCTGCTGGTACCCAAACCCAGGCTATCCAGATTTAACCAAACAAAGTTGAGTAGGATAGTAGTTGTGAATCGGAAGTGGTTAAATTAGAGTCTAAACCATCATGTCAAGATTTCCTAGCAACCGAGCTCAACCTCCTGCTCCTATTCCTCCAAAAGTGAGGATTATTTGATCTGCCATATTATCGTCTCCTACTTCTGTCACCACCATCCCTTGTGTCCCTAAAAAAACGCCTGTCATACTCGTAACTGGAGTAAGGGCGAGATCTTACTGGTGACCTAGATCTATAGTCTCTTATACGACTTGCTGGTGGAGAATAAGAGCGACATCTCAGCCACCATTAATAATTTATAGGAGACTTCGAGTCTCTGTCCTACTTTGATGTAGCATTATCGTCATCATGAGAACACCTTGAAGACGACATATAATCGATAATCTGAATAAATATAAGAACAAACAGAATTGTACAGCATGTTACATTGTTACAGTTAAAAAACCAAAAACACAGATTCAAGGTCCCAAACGTAGATAGATTAAGTAGCTAGATTCACTTACGTTTCGCCTAAAATCTTTAATGTTTTAACCTTCCAGTTAATACTTATGAACGAATTTCCTCTCTTGCATAATCTGTCCCTAATCTCAGGCCTAAGAGTAGTAAAATTCACTCACTCTTTCTGCTTCCCGAGCCAAATTTTCTTTGTGGCTAGAACTTGTCTTGTATGTCCACGAAACCGATAGTTTATATAAGTATCACAGTAGAGAGCAAAACATATGAGAAATTTCTTAACTACTGAATTTGTCATTTGTAGAAGAGAGTTTAGGTTTTGTTCAACAAAGCTTTAGTATGTAGCGTCAAACAGGAAGAGTTAAAAACCATACACAACATGACTTATCATCTGCTAAAGAGAATGTAACTTTCTTTTTAATTACAGATTTCCTTAACATTGTAAGCTGATCAATTCACCTCAAATTGAACCAAACAACCAGGTTTCAAACAGGCATCCCTTCATAAACAGCCAATTTTAATGATACGGGTCGAGTCACGCCAGATCATTTTGGCAGGTACCTCTTTCTATCAAGCCTCCTGTTTCACTAATAATTCGATATAAAATCTAAATCAAGAATCAATAATACAGAACATTACCTTGTTGTAGATAAAAAAGCACAAATGAAACAACAGGCACACACAATTGAGTATGTGTGTATGCTGTTGATTCCCCACCTTCGTTGTAATACGGCAAAGATGTGTACCAGCTGGTGCTATCTACACTGACCGCAGTCCACGATCTCCAACATCAGATTCAATCTACGCTGCAATATCTTTTCGTTGATCCTTAACAGCAGGAAGATATTCAGAAGATATTATGTTGATATAATCGAACCTTCAACATAAGCAAAGTAATCCAACTAATGGCAGTGACATGAGAAAACCTGGACGAATTTTAGCTTAATGAGAAGCAGGAATAAATATCATTAAAGTTAGAGTTCTATATCGACCAAATATGCGTAAAACAGCCCTAGGCTGTTGCCTAATCGGAATCATCATGCTTAAAATTAAACTATAACAACCTTACTTCTAGTCATAAAATGACTACCAACTAATGAAACAACTAAATGGTACAAAAAACAAATATACAAAAGATAAACCATATGTCCAGTAAAGCAAGTTATGTGACTATGTACGGGTCGAATAAGTTGCAGATAATAGTAAATTTTTATAGAAACGTTTAAAAGTGTTCTGAAAAAAGCTGTAAAATTATTACCAATACAATCACAAAAAAACATAAACAATCCCAAAAAAAACTACAAATAGTACGATCAAAAGGGCTGCTGCTAATTGTCGAGCTCTATCTACATGTAAAAAGCCGTGCAAGTATACAGAGGAAAAATCCTTTGTTCCAGGAAAACTGTCGGCCATATAGCGTTTTTCCATGAGGCTACACACCAAAAGGACCAATCTCAGTAAATACCCCAATATCTAACGAAGAACATCCAGGTCCTTTATTACAAACTAAAGCATATTCTGTTACTGACATCCCAATTATATTATTGAGAATTATGCAAGCAATACAACCTGAATTAGCAACAAAACTTACTTTATACATCAATCGGTTCGGGCATGAGAACTTATGATCCCCACAAGATCTTGCAGAAGCTGCCATAGCCTTACAACCCATCAGAAGCGCTCTCAAGCCATCTGCAACACAATTACATGTGGTAATTTCATTTTCATAAAATAATAAATGTACACAACCTGAATATGAAATTATAAGAATTATCAAAGATCATGGAGCATAGATATTTTTCATTTAGGAAACTTCCAATTATTAACGATAAATTAAAAAATGTTCAATCTGATTAGGGTTTATATTTATTTGTCATAAATGGTTTATAAACATAAACCCTTAAAAACAGATCAATCTAATTAGGGTTAAACTTTATTTGTATGATTAACAAATTAGGGTTTATAAACATAAACCCTAATCATATTAATTCGACATAAACCCTTAAAAACAGATCAATATAATTAGGGTTAAACTTTATTTGTGTCATTAACAAATTAGGGTTTATAAACATAAACACTAATCATATTAATTCGACTGTTGATAATTAATTAGGGTTTATAAACATATAAACATAAACATTAATCACATTATCAATTAAACTTACACAAACTGAAAAAACGATGATGGATCAGTTGTTTCATTAAAGGTTTCAAAGAGTTATGATTCAAACGGTTTCATAGGTATTGGATGGAAGAAAATGGATATCAAGTTGATGGCTGTTTGATTTGATTTGGTGTTTTTGTTAGGGTTATGTATCTATGATTGATGGAGGTTATGAAGAGCAGGATAAAAAAAAGAAAAAAGATCCATGGAGGTATTGTGGAGGTTGTGTGTGTTTTTACCCGTTAGTTGTGGCAAGACAAATGAAAAAAAAAAAATATAGACAATATATACCGGCGGTATGAAAACGCAATTTTGATTCAAAACGCGATTTTAAAAAATGCGGCCCGCCCAAAATCGTATAAAATGAGTTAAAAAAGGAAAAAAGTGAGATTTTTTAGCAAATACTCAAATCCTATTGGTTAAAAGATGTGACTGGGATATGACTGGGATCTAAAACTGTGGTTTCAAGTCATAAATATACCTATATATAATATAGAGATATATATATATATATATATATATATATATATATATATATATATATATATATATATATATATATATATATATATATATATATATATATATATATATATATATATGTATATATATATATATATATATATATATATATATATATATATATATATATATATATATATATAAATATATATATATATATATATATATATATATATATATATATATATATATATATATATATATATATATATATATATATATATATATATAGTACGTATATATATATATATATATATATATATATATATATATATATATATATATACGTATATATATATATATATATATATATATATATATATATATATATATATATATATATATATATATATATATATATATATATATATATATATATATATATATATATATATATATATATATATATATATATATATATATATATATATATATACATATATTCAATAGGTGGGTAACCATGGCGAACATTGGGGAATGGTAGTGGGAGCGACGGTGAACTGGGGAGAGTGCGGTGGTTATGGTGGTGAGAGATGGTGGTTATGTTGGTGGCTAGTGAGTCGGTGGATATGGTGGGGAAAAAACACGTAATTAGAGAAAGAAGAAAATGAAAAAAATGAGAAATGGGCATTAAATGCCTGAAAGTTTGAAAAGTATCAACATTTACCTATAAGAATTGAAAAATTACATTCGACCCCCTGTAGTTTTTTTTAAAAAGGAAGAGAAAGGGCCTTTGATCCAACGGTTGGGTGAAAGTTTTCTATGTTTTCTTTTGAGATGAAGTTTTCTATCGATCCCATCTCTATATGAATTTAAATAAAATAGTTTAGGTGCTTAAAGTTGTTAAAATGAGAAGTAATAGAAAATGGGAAAATATTACATTTATTGATTAGTTTTGGTTCGTTTATGATTTTTGGTTCGTGTACGAGTGTTTTGGAAGTTTTAGTTCGTGTACGAGTAGCTAGTTCACAATTTTCAATATTACTGGTTTTTCGTGTATCAGTTATGTATCATAGTTTATCAATTATTTTGTTATCTCGAATGAAACATGTGATAATGTATCACTGAATTTGCGAATAAATGATTATTTAAGCGAATAATATTTTTTGAAGTAAAACTATGTATCATATGTATCAGCTATAAATTTTTACGTATCAAATTTTTTAGTGATTTTATACCAATTTGTATGTATAAGATTTATTTTTTTATGTCTAATACTAAATAAATCACATGTTAACTGATAAAACCACTGATTAAGATGACTTTTCATTTTAACAACTTTAAGCTACTACACTACAATAACCTAACTCTCTCTCTCTCTCTCTCTCTCTCTATATATATATATATATATATATATATATATATACTAGTGGCGAAACCCATCCGATGGACGGGTATGACTTCTGATTATCGTTTAAATTTTTTCATTTGGTAAATATTTTTTTGTAACGTTTGATTGAAGGATATGACTTCGGATTGTTGTTTAACTCTTTTTTATTTAGTAAATATTTATTTCTAATTTTTTTAGTATAGTTATCTTTTAAAGCATTATCAGTCATGATGAATTGTTAGACAATAATTTCTTACTTAGGCATCCAAGTGGGACAGTAATGGAAAAATACGATTCGTTTTAATGTTAATCAATTTTCTTTGATTTACAATAATATTTTACTTAGGCATCCAAGTAGGACTTCTGAAGATACTGTCTATCAAGAAGCCGCAATCTATTATCACACTTTTTATCATTCATATTTTGCATTCTATAAATGTTAGAAAGTTTTGAAACAAAGTCCCAATGAAACTATGTTGAAATGCCACAATTTATCAAGCAGGGAGTTTAAGCTTTTTAGTTTATCTATTATTATTATTGTTATTATTATTATTGTTATTATTATTATTACTATTATTTTAAATCGGGAATTATTATTTTAATAATAATATTATTATTATTTTTATTATTTTTAATAATAATAATATATTTATTATTATTATTATTATTTATTTTTAAATATTATTATTGTCATTATTAGAGTAATATGGTTTACAAAACATTAGTGGAAAGCCGAGATACTATCTGAGCTCCTATACCTTTAGCTGTAGCAAAACCAATTTTATTAAAGATGTGAATAGCCGCACGCGCTCCAATATTTTGAGTCATTGAGATTTTCTGAATCCGCTTGAGGAAGGTAGTCGCATCCTTCTTTAATTCCCCCAAAGAAGAGAATGGAAAAGGGAGAAAATTGTATCCAATAGCCGAGATACTTATTATTATAAATGTCACTTCATTAGAATAATAGGATTTATATTCTTATTATTACCATTATTATTATTACTATATGTTTTGTAATGTTTTTATTTTAATGTAATGTTTTATTTATTTAATGTAATGTTTTATTTATTTAATGTACTGTCTTTTTTTAACGTAATGTGTATTTTATTTAATGTAATGTTTAAAAAAAGAAATTGAACTGGATCGTCTTCGTGTGAAAATAAATCGTCTGTAAGTCATCGAAAAAAAGATGATTTGACATAAAAAGATAAATCGCTTGTGATCACTATTATAGGTAGCTTTATCTACTATTAACATGAATAAATAACAAAAAGGTTGATTGAATTATCACGTTGAGTGCCTCTCCAAAACGATTTAGGATAAGCAACTATGATCTTGATTTATTTACCAATCTCATACATCAATTAATTAAATACAACACTATGTCACATCTCAATTATTTAAGAAGTCATTTTTATATTGTTAATACACACCAAATTATCTCAATCATCCCCTCTAATAAAATATTAAACATAGTATACCGGTATGTATTTAGGAAAAAAGAACGTTAGGAAAGAAATAAGTTTTTTTATATTTCATTCACATGGTACAATCATTTAGGAATATTGTTTTGTTGTCTTCACATCTGATACTATTTTTCCAACTTAGATCTTTTTTGCGGTTTAACTAAGTATGCTGACTTGTCGATTCTTATTACCTTAGGTTGATTATCTTTTGTAGCTACTTTTATTATTAGTATCATTTTTTCTGCTATATTCTACTTGCATTTAACTTTTTATCCTTATTATTAGTATCACTTGATTTTTGTCTAAATTTTCAGGTCGATCATTTGGGCAAAAGCTCATTTGCATCTAGCTAAGCATTAGTTGAGACAAGTAGATGGAAGTGGAGTAAAAGTGCGTGTCATATGCTGATTCAATCCCTGAATCCTTTTTCTTTTAAAGGATTCTTAAAGCAGCTAGCATATTCAAGTCATCATAATTGCACACTAACCCAGTTAGTATCAATCCATTTACAAAAGGAACTCGTTTTGACCCATTAGTCATTAGTCATTACCATGCTTGTCCATCTTGCCCTTTAAAATAACAGGAGACTAAAAGGTAGCAGTACACAAGAAAACAACTCTTTACTAATCATTTTCTATAATATTAGATATCATATGAGAAATTAGGGAATGTGTAAACACGGGTTGAATTTTGCAATAGAATGTATGAAATATGTACCAATAAGATTGCGACAAAAGGTGATATAGACACATGGATATGAGACGGGCGTCCCCATCCAACCAATTCAGTTCTAGAAACATGGTAATTCTTGTTATCTTCCTCGTGAGACTCATATCCTTCACTCTCTGAACTTGTAGTTTCTTCCACATTGTCTTCTTCGTAGGGCGCTAAAGGGGTTGTTTCTATGGCTGATGTAAGGGTTTGTTTCAATGGCTACAGTAATGGTGTTTGGTTGTTGCCCATTAGCTAACAGCAAACCTTCTTTCATTTAACCTATTTTAGATAACATCGAACACCTATTCAGAAGTAAATGGGTTGCAACTGCAAGGTTTAGCAGCAATCAATCACTCAATACCCATAAATTTTATGTATCATGTCAATAAAAACATATAAAACATTTATCAAGGGGCATAGCATACTCTGAATAAATAGTACTATCTGAAGGTTAGAAAGGGTTATGTTCAACCTGTTGCATTGCTTGTTAGTGTAAGCCATAAATGGTTTTTGAGTCAAATAGATTATGAAGTATTAAGTATGACAAAGAAAGAAAAAAATATATATGTCCATAATATCATACATCCTACTAACCTGTACGTGAACTATATTGTAAAAGAAGTCGGTGCTCCAAATACCCAAAATAGTCGAGTTTAGACACATTATGGAGCTAATTTGCTATCTTTAGTAGTAGGGAGCTTAAATGAGAAGCGGAGAAATAATATTCAAAATTTTAGAACTGCCTTCATTTCCTAACATCTGTATCATCTTCGGAATGACATATAAAGTGTATGTGCATGAAGATGGGTAAAAAATAATCAGTAAAAAGAATTAATCATAGGGGTTGTTAGGATCAGCTAGACAAAAGTGCGCCAAAACTGATTGATCAGAACAGATACAAATGATCAGAACAAGGGAATTTTAGGATAAAACAAAAGTAGTGAACTTTGTTGTATGGGAGTTTTTTTTGTATTACAAACAAAGGATACAAATATATATATAGACTTATGGTTTCTAGAATTTTCCTATCCAGAACCTTCCTAGATTTTTCCATAAGTCACTCCTTTTCTAGATTCTTCTTAAGAAACTATCTATCTAGATTTTTCTTAAGTTTCTAGCAAAAAAGACCAAAATACCCTTTAGACCAAAATTACTAAACTACCCTTAGGACTAACAGTCAAACATCTAACAATCTCCAGCTTAACTTTAGCTCCTAAGTAGCACCGTATTTCCAATTATCAATATTGAGCAAATCCAAACAGTGACGAAACTTGCTCAAAGGAACCGGTTTAGTAAACACATCCGCAGGATTGTCTTTGGTGCCAATATTCTTCACTTTGATTCTTCTTTCGGAACGAATGAAGTGATAATGAACATCAATGTGTTTAGTCCGGTCATGGTAAACTTGGTCTTTATCCAAACAAATAGCACTCATGCTATCACAAAACACTATCGCTTGATCTTGAGGGAAACCAAGATCTTCAATCAGACCTTTCAACCAGATTCCTTCCTTAGCTGCCTCCGTTAAAGCCATATACTCCGCTTCGGTAGTAGATAAAGCGACTGATGGTTGTAATGTAGCGTTCCAACTTACAACGGAGCTTCCAATAGTGAATACATAGCCTGTTAAGGATCTTCTAGCATCAAGATCAGCAGCATAGTCCGAATCTGAATATCCGGTAACCAAATATTCACGTTCACCACCGTAAATAAGGCCAACATCAGATGTCCCTTTCAAATAACGAAAAATGCGTTTCACCGCATTCTAATGCTCTTTTCCAGGATGAGCCATATACCGTCACACAACACTCATCGCATGAGCTATATCCGGCCTCGTGCAAACCATAACATACATCAAACTCCCAACAGCACTAGCATAGGGTATTCGGGACATATACTCTATCTCTGCTTCACTTTGAGGTGCATAAGCAGTGGATAAACAAAAATTTGCCAAGGAAGGAGTATTTACCGATTTTGCCGAACTCATGCCAAAGCGAGAAATAATCTTCTCAATGTAACTTTTCTGTGATAAGAAAAGCTTACCATGTTTTCTGTCTCGAATTATTTCTATGCCCATAATCTTTCGAGCTGCTCCCAAATCTTTCATATCAAACTATGTATTGAGAAGAATCTTCAACTTTTTAATCTCCTCCATATCTTTTGCCGCTACGAGCATATCATCAACGTACAAGAGTAGGTAGATAAGTGATCCCGACGATGCCTTTTTATGATAGACACAACAGTCATAAGCACTTCTACTAAAACCATGCTTCACCATAAAGCTGTCAAATCTCTTGTACCACTGTCTCGGCGACTGTTTCAAACCGTAGAGAGATTTTCGGAGCTTACAAACATAGTCTTCTTTGCCTTGAACAACGAAGCCTTCGGGTTGGCTCATATAAATTTCTTCTTCAAGGTCACCATGAAGAAATGCAGTCTTTACATCTAATTGCTCCAACTCTAAGTCATGATGTGCTACTAAGGATAGTAACACACGAATAGATGTATGACGTACCACTGGGGAGAAAATCTCATTGTAATCGATTCCCTCCTTTTGGCTAAATCCCTTCGCAACCAAACGTGCCTTGAATTGAATGTTGTCCGAGCCCGATAAGCCAATTTTCTTCTTGAAAACCCACTTACAACCAACAACTTTTCTTCCTTCAGGAAGTTTTACCAATGCCCATGTATTGTTCTTGTGAAGAGATTCAATCTCTTCACCCATAGCCGCACTCCACATATCAGAATCTTTAGAAGTAATAGCTTCTTGATAAGTAGCCGGTTCAAGGGACTCCACCTCTTCCGCTACTTGCAATGCGTATGCGACATAGTTCTGAAAGCCAAAACGATTAGGAGCTTTTGCATCTCTACGAGGTCTATCAAGGGATATAGACCTATATTGCTCACGTTCCAAATGTGCTGAATTTGGAGGATCATCTAGTGAAGTAACATCGTGGTCTGTATCTTCTGGAACTTCGTGCTCCACCTGTTTAGCAACATGCTATACTTTTTCGGAAGCACTCTTTTCAAGCTTCGATTCAACCTAATCTTGCTTTAAACGAAACAAGTGATCCTCGTCAAATGTCACATCTCGGCTAAGAATGACTCTTCTTTTCGATGGTGACCAAATTCGATAGCCTTTAACCCCGTCACCGTATCCCATAAATTTTCCTTTAATGGCTCTAGGATCTAACTTTCCATCACTAACATTGTAATACGCGGGGCATCCAAAAACACGAAGCTCCAAATAATCTGCGGGTTTCACGGACCAAACTTCAATTGGAGTCTTGCAATCAATAGCGGTGGCAAGAGACCTATTGACTAGATAGCAAGTTGTATTGAGTGCTTCAGCCCAAAAACTTCTATCTAATCCGGCATTCAACAGTAAGCACCGAGTTCTTTCTAACAGTGTCCTGTTCATTCGTTCAGCTACCCTGTTTTGTTGAGGAGTGTAACGAACAGTGTAATGCCTAACAATTCCTTCATCTTGACAAAAGGCTTCAAACTCTCTCGAACAAAATTCCAAACCATTATCAGTACGAAGACGCTTAATCTTCCTCCCAGTTTGGTTTTCAGTCAGAATTTCCAATGCCTAAATTTCTCAAACGCCTCACTCTTGTGTTTCATCATAAACACCTTCGTCATTCTCGAGAAATCATCAATGATTAAGAGAAAATACTGAGCACCACCGAGAGAAGGTACTCGAGAAGGCCCCCAACAATCAGCATGAAGATAATCGAGAGTACCTTTTGTTTGATGAATTGCTTTCGAGAAACTAACCCGCTTTTGTTTTCCCATAATACAATGTTCACAAAACTCCAAGTTCGCAACTTTGTGGTTGTCAATGTTGATCCCAAACTTAGATCGATTTAGCTTGTGTAAACGAGATTAGATCAAGTTATACACGTAGAGAAACTTTGTTGTGTATAAAACAATTCAATTATTATGCGGAATTAATACTCAAACAAGAACACACAAACAGTTGTAAAACAAACTTTCACTTGATTGATAATAACGAACTTGCTTACAATGAAAGTGTTTAAACGTATGAAAACATATATGAAACATAAACTAAAGGTCTTCTTTTATAGACATAAGAAGCCTTGTACAAGAGTCTACGTATCAGCTATTCTAGGTAAATAATTATAGAAAATACATTGTTGATCCTATCTTTAGTAGAAACAAACTAGAAACATAATACGCGTAGACCATATCTTTCTATCAATGCTTGTCTTCAACCTATCAACGCTGGACTTCTTCTTGTCAACGCTTGATCTGTCAACGTTTGTTTTCTTCTTATCAACGCTTGTTTTCTTCTTGTCACCGTTCAAGTGCACTGGCTACATTTTATTCCCATCAATCCTCCCCTAAACTTGATATCTGCTCTAGTAGTCAAGTTTCTGAATAAAAACTAAGAACTAGGAGGAACCTTACAAATCTTATCATATTGGTAATAAACATGCCTAATCAAATCTTTGGCCACGTCACTTGAATAGTCAATCTCCAGCTGTGTTGTCTTCATCTTGTCCAAAACTTCTTTAGACATGGGATACTGAGCATCTACAAGAAGATACTCAGCAAACTTTGTAGAGCTCAAATAATACACACCAGCAGCTGAATACAAACGCCATTGAAGACCACTGATATCATCCTCATGATCCTTCCAAACAGGATCTTCTTCTTCTGGTGCACACATTCTCTTGAATGTTGACCAAAGCTTTATTCCATTGACTGAAGTAGGAGCTTCAGTCTCATACTTGGCCATCAACAACCTCCAAAGGTCTTCCAAGTCTTCTTTATCCATACTTGCAAAGAGATACATAAGAGTAGTAAATGTGTGTACCTCTTTCCCATATCTACCAATCTTCCAAAACCCACTTGCATCTTCTTCATAGCTAATGATAGGGTTCTGGCATCAAGAGGTAACACTTGTACCATATTTGAAGCTTCCATGGGTGAGAGCTTAATGCTCCTTCTAAGAACAGCTTCACTGGGAACCACTTAATTTAGATCTTTAGGAAACTCAAGTGGGACTCCCTTCTTCAAAGGCCTTGGAACAATCATTGCCTTCTGAATCTCCATCTCTTCTGCAAGTTCTTCTTTCCTTTCATCTGAAAGAAGTCTAAGAGTGTTCATTTCCTGCACTCTTGCCCAAATGGGATAAGCCTTATACTCCAACTCTTGAAAGGATAATCCCTGCAATTTCTTGAAGGTCCATCCAGTTCCATGACATCTGAGTAACATGTAATAAAGCTCCCTTCTATCCCTCTTCAGCAGTGAGAAAACATTGCTAGCCTTATGTTTCAGAATTACCTTGCAGTCTCTTTGAACTCTTAGAAGAATCTCCAATCCCCAAATCTGGTCTGAAATTGTCAAATCTGGATTCTCCATTATCCTATTCTCCCAAGCATGGTACATCTGAACTACTTCTGGCATATCAAAGTCTACTTGCAATTTTAACTCTCTAAGCTTCTCTCTTGCCAAGTCATCACCATATTCAAGTCTTTCTGGTTGTTCAATTATCATCACACTTGAATCTGAACTTTCTTCATCACTTCCTTCTTGTTCCTCTGAAGTGACAACAAATGGTGACTCACCTACCTTCTTCATCTCTTATCCCACAAGTTGTGCAGCCAACCTTGAATCAAACTCTACTTGTGCTGCATCCTTTGGAACTTCTACTTCTACCATCATTCCTTTACCCTTATCTAATGGATCAATGATGGGTAAAGAAGATGATGGTACCTGTGAAGACACTTTTTTGATGATAGCTGATGACTGGAATACATCAACCATATCTGCAGGTCTGTCAACGCTCAAATTCCTTGTGTCAGCGCCCAAATTACTCTTGTCAGCGCTTGGTGTGTCAGCGTTCAAATTTTGCTTGTCAACGCCTAAATTACTTGTCTCAGCGCCTCTTGTAAACTGCTCCAACATAGCTGTAAAAGACAAGTTCAAATTTGTAGGAGTAACCAGAGATCTATCAAAACCTGGTTGCTTCTTCAATTCAGTGAGGGCTTCAGCAACACCCAAAGATTCTCCATCATGTGAGCCTTTGTCACTCACATTAATTTGCTCATCCTCCCTTTTGGAAGATTCCTCCATTCCACGCCTAGTGTTAGCATTCTCCAAAATAACAATCCTCTCCCTCAATTGCTTGAGTTCAAGGCCTTGTGTACTGACTGTTTGTACCAAGTCTGCATTTTGCTTTTGCAAGCTAATGCAGACAGCCGTCAATTCCATCATTGTGTATGGTTCCAATCTGCCCTCCTCTAGAAAAATGGGCATTTGACCTCCCAAAGTAGAGTCATGGGGCATGGATGAGGTCTTAAAGATGTTAGGACTGTCTTGGCATGCATCTAAGCCAGTACCAATAGTCCCAACCTCATCCATAGCACAAACCACACGTGTGGTGGTGGTTCTCTCTGCTACATGGCTAGGACCACTAGAGGAGAACACTCCAGTAGTCCTTGGGCGTTTAATCAACCTATATTTAGGGGGTGTAGAAGATGATGTGGATTGGGTGGTAGTTTGAAGGTTAAGGGGTGTTTGGGTCTGTGAAGGAAAGGTGTCAACGTTTGGATTACTTGTGTCAACGCCAACATTTAACGTGTCTGCGTTGAAGGATTCTTGGTCAATTTCCATGTGTTGAGGTGAAGGCAAAGGTTCTGGAATTGGGTCAAGTTGTGGTTGTGGGTCTGGTTGGGGTTGTGCTACTGCAATAACAGCAAGCATAGCTTGGGTGAGGGGTAATTCACGGTGAGCGGGTGAGTTCATCTTGGTAAAAATAGCTTTCTTTTACACAGGGATCTCATAAAAATCATCATGATCCCTTGTGCAGTAATTTTGCACATCAAAAACCATTTGCAAAAATCTGGGATAAGCCGAAGTCATCTTATTCCCTTTGTTTTTACACATGCCATCAAAAATTAGTTTTGAAAAATTAAACTTTTGCCCATTTGCAATGCACATAATTGCACTAGCAATTGATCTATTAATTTCATTGTGTGCAGTACATTTGGGACTCAAACATTGAAGGATGACATGTATGAGGTAATTCCAGGCTGGGGGAAACTCTTGTTTATGATATTTGTTTAAAGTACCCTCATTAGGGAAAGGATACCCCAAAGCCTGAAGTCCTTGTTCTATTTCATTGATGGGGAGGGTGGTTATACCATCTGCATCATCAAGATGCAAAGCCTGGCGAACCAAGGCTTCAGTAACCACCCAAGAACGCCCATGAACAATAGCTGTTAATGTAGTCACATTATTAATTGTTGAGTAACTGACAGTGTTCCAAAACTGCTTAATATGAGTGACAGGGATGAGAGGAGCATGAGAAAGTGCATACCTAATTGGAGAAGCATTCAAATACGCCACCATCTAAGTGTATTGTGGAAACAAAGTATCATCAGCCTCCAAATAAGCAATCATGTTGTGCTAACTCCTGAATCTCAATACCAAGTCACTTGGTTTAAACTTTGGTGCCATTGTTGAAAGAAAGCTGTTTGTGAATTATTGAGAAAGATGAAGTATAGGTGAAAAAGTGTTAGACAAGAATATGAGATACCCTGTTTAAAAATAGGAGCCAAATATATAGGAGAGATAGGCACATGTGATTGGTTAAAAATAAGGCAAGTATTTTCAAAATATAATGATGAAAATATTGAAAAGAAAATAAGTTATCTTGTGCATTAATTAAAAGTTATCTACACCCAAAATTACGGCCCCAAAATTTGTCAAAAATAACAACTGGGTAGGTCCCAAAGAGTGTCAACGGTCAAAAATAACCCATCAACGCCCAACGGCTATATTCTTGTCAACGTTTGCCAAAGCCATGTCAGCGTCTAAATTGGTCATAACAACGCTTGGAAAAATATTTGTCAGCGTCCAAAAATAAAAGTAAGAAAAATGAAAAAGGACCTTAACAAAGTAATTTATCCTAGTGAAGATAACCTATAAATTGATAATTATTATAGGGCGTCAAGCACTGTCCAGTTATAAACACTTGCTTATGCAAGATAGACATATCAGTCCTCTAGTGTCCCTTGCTAACCAAAATTCTTAACAATGAAGTTATCTCATAAAATTCCTTGTAACTCCCAGGTAAACCCATTATAAAGCATTCCCAAGTCTCCCAACAGACTATAACCAATTCTAGGCCAAAAATGTCTTGGCAACATGCATAGTATGTCAACTTTGCATGCTACAGTACCTCATGATTTAGTAAACTAACTCATACTCACCTATGGACACAATCTAGAATTGTGATAAGAGTATTATAAGAATACCCAAAAGTCCTAAAGGTTCCTAAAACCTCCCCTTAAACTGTGATACATATGTTGCCCAATAATATGCATGAATATAAAAATTTATGTCAAGATAGGAATATAAATATTCCAACCATCATCCATAAATTAAAACATGCTCCAATTGATTCTCCAAGGATCCATAAGCAACTCTGTATCCAATGGTACAATGCTATCAACGCCTACACACTTAGATAAAAAACCACAAAACTAACATGTTGCTGACAACGTCACGATAACACTTATCAGCGTTAAGGTAACCTTTGTCAGCGTTAGACAAATATAGTGGAAAATCTAACTTTTCAAAAAGACCAATAACAATGCATATCATGTACATACTTTTACAATAAGACCCCCAAAACACATATTATGTGAGATTGATCATTCCAATACTTGTTACCAAGTATTGAAACCTTCCAGTATCAAAAGGTTTAGTTAATAAATTAGACACATTTTCTTCTGTGTCAACCCTATCTGGTTGTATTAAACCTTTTTCAAAACAATCTCTTATAAAATGATGTCTAATTTCTATGTGTTTTGTTTTAGAATGATGTACAGGATTTTTAATAATGCATAAAGTACTGTTATTGTCTACAAAAATCTTGGTATGCATGAAATTATACCCATAATCCAACAGCTGGTTCTGAATCCATAAGACTTGTCCACAACAAGCAGCTGCAGCAACATACTCTGCTTCAGTTGTAGAATTAGCCACCACTGTTAGTTTCTTGCATTGCCAAGATATTAACCTACTCCCAAGAAACTGACATCCACCAGTTGTGGATTTATAATCAAATTTGTCACCACCATAGTCACTGTCTGAATATGCAATAAGCTCCAATGGTGAATCTTTTGGATACCATAATCCCAGATCTGGATAAAATCTAAGGTACCTAAAGATTCTCTTGACAACATGAAGGTGACACTCTTTGGGAGTCACTTGATGGCGTGCACATGCACACACAGCAAACATAATGTCAGGTCTTGAGGCTGTGAGATACATCAATGAACCAATCATTGATCTATAGTGCCTGACATCCACATCTTTTCCATCTCCAACTTTTCCCCAAGGGTGTTCTCTATCCATAGGAGTACTAGCCCATTTTTCATGTGGAGAAAAGCCAAACTTCTTCAAGATTTCTGCTACATAATTATCTTAAGAGATGAAGATACCATCTTCTTTCTGCTGAACTTGTAACCCTAGAAAGAAGTTCATCTCCCCCATTGCACTCATCTTGAATTTGTCTCTCATAAGCTTGGAAAAGTCTTCACTCATCTTTGGGTTTGTAGAGCCAAAGATGATATCATCCACATAAACCTGAACAAGTAAGACATCCTTACCAGTCTTCTTTGTAAATAAGGTCTGGTCTATGGTGCCCCTTTTGAATCTATTTTCCACCAGATAGGTGGACAATGTGCCATACCATGCTCTTGGGGCTTGATGAAGTCCATACATAGCTTTCTTGACTCTATACACCTTGTCTGGATGCTCTGGATCTTCAAAACCAGGAGGCTGCATTACATAAACCTCCTCACCAATTGTGCCATAAAGGAAAGCACTCTTCACATCCATTTGATAGACAGTAAAGCCCATGAAAGAAGCATAGGCTAGAAAGATTCTTATAGCCTCAATCCTTGCAACTGGTGCAAAGACCTCCTCATAGTCTATCCCTTCCTCTTGTGTATATCCTTGATCCACTAAACGTGCCTTGTTTCTGACCACAATGCCTCTTTCATCTTTCTTGTTTCTAAGAACCCATCTTGTCCCAATAGGTCTGACATATCTGGGACAATCAACCAACTCCCAAACATCCTGAATAGCAAATTGGTGAAGCTCATCCTGCATTGCTTCCACCCAACTTGGTTCTTTGAGAGCTTCAAAAATCTTCTTAGGTTCCTGTTGTGACAGAAAACAGGCAAACAAACATGCTTGAACAAGAGGGGTATCAACCTTCTTGTGTATATTGGCAATAAATCCTCCAAGATTCTGATGAGATCTTCTAGTCTGAGCAGGAGACATCACATCTCCAATAATTAAAGAAGAGGGGGTGATCCTTCATTGTAGAAATAAGAACTCCTCCCTCAAAAAGTCTGTTGTCTTCAATCTCACAATCCAAGTTACCAATATCTTCTTTAGACTCTATTCCCTCAATATCTGGATGAACCTCTCCATTTCTGCTTGAAGGTTCACCTTGTTCATAATTGGAAGAGAAAAGATTGGCAAAAGAGTTGTCAACGCCTGAACCAAGGTTGTGAGCGTTGGATCCACCAACGCCTGAAATAGTGTTGTCAACGTTTGAGCCATCAACGCCTGAATTTGTCCTGTTAGCACCAGATTTTCCTTTGTCAGCGCCTGAAGGACCATGCATGTTGTTAACTGGTGATACTTGGGGACCATCATTTTCTAGCAGCAGCAGCAAAAGCATTTGTCCATATGGGAATAGTAACATACTCAAGTATGGGAGATGACTTGTCTGCTTGTGATCCAACCTCTTCATTAACTTGTGTACCTGAAACATCAACAACTGGTTCTTCCACAACATTTGAAGTTACCTTCACAATGTCTGGATTAGTAACAGGCATATAATTCAAAGTCCTAGATAGAGGTTCCAAGTCAAACAACCAATTTGGACCACTTTCAGGATCACTAGGTTTACTCTATAAAAACCTAACATGTACGTTTTCAAGTATACGTTTTTCCTTCTTAAGGTAAACCATATTTCCTTTGCTCTGCACTGAATAACCCATGAAGTAGCCTTCATCACCTTTAGCACTAAATTTACCTAAGGCATCACTAGTATCCAACACAACTACATGACAACCAAAAGGTTTAAGAAAACCAATATTAGGTTTTCTTTCCCCAAAGTAACTCATAAGGTGTTTTGTTATGTATCTTGTTGACTAATGCTCTATTCTGAACATAACAAGCTGTATTCACAGCCTCAGCCCAAAATGCAATAGGAAAGTGAGCATCAACCAACATAGTCCTGGCTGCTTCAATTAGGGTTCTATTCTTTCTCTCCGCAACCCCATTTTGTTGTGGGGTTCTGGCAACACTAAATTGTCTAGTAATCCATTTCTTGGCACAAAAATCATCCAACAGCTTATTTCTAAACTCACCACCATTATCACTTCTAAGCATTTTAACTTCATTACCAGTCTTCTTTTCAATTTGGTTAATAAATTTATTTAAAGTATCAGCAGTGTCATTTTTCAAAGCTAAAAAGAAAGTCCAAGTAAACCTAGAAAAGTCATCTGTGATGACAAAGCAGTAAGATTTACCATTCAAGCTCTCTATATTAGTTGGACCAAACAGGTCCATATGCAGCAAGTGAAGTGGTTTAGAACTAGAGTGCACCTGTTTAGACTTAAATGAGACCTTGTACTGTTTGCCTTTAAGACATGCAATACAAGAGTGGTCATTGTGGAAAGCCTCTTCAGGCAACCCATCAACCAAGCCATGTCTCACAAGTCTGTTTATATTTTTAAAGTTAATGTGCCCTAGTCTCCTGTGCCATAGATTACTCTCATCAACTGAAGCTTTAGCATAAAGACATGACAAGTTATTATTCATCCTAATACCATTAAGATTCACATTATAAATGTCCTTATGCCTAGGTGTCCTATAATCAATGAATTTCTCATCTAGTATTTTAAAATCCTTGCTCAACACCAAGCATTCAGTATCAGTAAAAAGAACCTTGTTTTTGTTATCACAAACTTGTGATACACTAAAAAGATTATAGTCAAGTTCTTTTACCAGAAACACGTTTTCAAAACGCAAGTTATTGGTGAGAAGAGTTCCTTTGCCTGTGATAGTTCCATATCCGCCTCCAAAGTAAACTTTATCACCATCCTTGATGGGAGTGAAGTTTGTGAGATAATCTTCCTTCCCAGTCATGTGCGTAGAGCATCCACTATCCTAATAGCCATAATCATTCACCTGTTTTTGAATGCCCTGCACATAAAGAAAACAAATTAGTTTTCTTTGGGAACCCAAGCCTGAGCAGACTTGGATTCATTTGGTTGTTCAACAAGAACAGACTTAGTACTCATAACAACCCCTTGTTCATCCCTTTTTGGATTGAACACCCAGTTAACCCCAATTGGTTTCGTGATGACCTTTGAAATATAATTAAATCTGTTACAGGTCATAGAAATCCCATTAGAATTAGAGTTTTGATCTTGCTTAGGTCTCCATGTCAAGCTAGAAGAAGCTTTAGACCCCTTTCCCTGTGGTTGCAAATATTTACCATTATTTGGTCTGGCAACGTTTCTGTCAGCGTTTGATTTGGTCTTGTTAACGCTGAAATTATCCTTATCAGCATTGAACCTAGGGTTTGCTACAGGAACCCATTGCCTATTAGACCATGTATTGGTCTTCTGAAAAGGTCTTTGCCCATAAGTGTTAGACCCTTTAGTAAAGAATGGGGCTGGTCTAACAACTTGTGGACTTTGCTCCACAAAAGTTTTGGGTCTGACAGTGTTTGACCTTTTGTCAGCGTTGACCTTGGAAGCGTTGACACACTTATAGGCTAAATGTGAAAAGCTACCACAAGTATAACAAGTTTTTCTAGACATAACTCTAGGTCTAGAAGAAAAGAAGCCTGTTCTATTATCACTAACTTGGCTTTTTGGTGACCTAGTATTCCTATACATTTTTGCATACTTAATGCTAGGTTTTCTAACAGCGTTTGAGCCAAGGTCAACAGTCTTTCCAGTGATTGGGTTTGTTACTTTTATAGGGGTAGCCTCATTTGGGCTATCACAAAGCATGCCACCCTTGACAAACAAGGTAGGGTTGGCTTTCTTCCATTGGTCCAAGTCAGTCAACTTTTGCCTATATTCTTCTACTGGGGTAAGAACTCTTGGTGGAGGAATAAATTCCTCTTCTTGAAGTTCTGGTAAACTAGTCTAAGATAAGTCCTTTCTTTGGACACCATATAAGTCCCCAGCTGGTGGTGGAACACCAGCATACTCTTTCATCCCAATCCTAGTCATGTCCCTAGAATCCCTTTGTTTACTAACACACTCTCCTAGGGTTTGTGAGGCCTTATCAAATCTCTGAATTTTAAGGTCTACATTATCCTTATTCTTGATAGCCTCATCTAACTTAACCTGTAGTTCAGCATTGACCCTCTCCATGATGTTTCTAATATTAGTACTAGCATTTAAATCATGTTTTAAGATATTAATTTTATCTTTTAGATCAAGCTCCATTTTCTTATACTCAGCAACTGTCTTTTCAATTTGAGTAAGAGCAAGTTGATAGTTAGACAACTTGCATCTCTCATTACTCACATCTCCTAGCAATCTTAAAACCTCTTTGTTAAGTCTTTCAGTATTTAAACGACAACCCTTACTACAAAAAGCATCATCATATACCTCATTGTCTGATGAAGATGAGGAGTGTGTCATGAGAGCATATTGAACATGCTCTTCTTCTTTTATCTCAGCAACCAAAGCTTTATCCTCTTCCTCATCCTTAGACAAATAGCTCTAGTCCCATCCAATACCATCAATTTCTTGCATTGCCACCATGGCCTTAGGATCCTGAGCCTTAACAATTTGGCTTGAGGGTTTTCCAGCAGCAGATCTTCTTGGAGATCTGCATTCTCTCATAAAGTGCCCCATACGATGACAATTGTAGCACTCAACCTTGGATTTATCAAATCCAGCAGTGTCCTTTGCATTAAAAGTCATCTTCTTCTTGAATCTTCTATTCCATCTGTTTGCTCTTATACTTGCAAGAGCCATATTCCACTTAATATCTATCTCCTCCAAATGCTCATCACTTATTTGCTCAAGGTCCTCATAAGTAATAACTGAACCATTGGGCAATGAAGCAATGTATACACACACAGTATCCAGATCAATACCAGGAGGCTTAACTCTTGGAGAGTCAATTTTGTATGTGTCAGCGTCTGAATGTGAGGCGTTGACAGGATATGATCCAGCGTTGACACATGTTGATCCAGTAACTGGGTGCATGTATGAATCCTTCTGATCAAATTGACCTTCACTATGTGAGAAGAAGGCCATGTTTCCATTGGTAGTCTTGCTTCCATGATCCAAAAGAGTTTCATTCTCCAACAGCCTTAGTTTGTTGTAAACATCATCAAAAGTAGAATTTTTGTGAGTGTTATTAGCAATTATAGACCTTGCCTCAATCTTCCATGCATCACCAAGGCTTTTATGAAAAGTGGTAATAATGTCAACATCAACAATTACTGTCCCCATGAAGGACAGCTTGCTTGTAATGTCAAGAAGTCTGCTTCTCACACTACTTAGCTTCTCATTAGGTTGAGCCTTAAAAACAGCATACTCATGTAAGAGTTGCTTCTTTTTCTCTTCCACAGTATCAGCATTACCACCATAGGCAACTTCAAGGGCTGCCCAAAGGTCTTTTGCAGACTCATAACCTCTGTATTTGTGCTGATTTTCTTGTCCCAACGAGAGTTTCAGAATGCTTAGGGTTTTCATATCAACCCTTCTCTTTGCTATGTCCTCAGCAGACACAGCTCTACCATCTTCAGGTTTTTCTTTCTTATCTGCTTTAGAGCATCCTTGAACAGCTGATCTTGTAGCAATGGCATCTGCAATCTTTTGAGCTTTATTGAATGTGTTTCCATATTCAATAATCTCCCAGAGAGTGTAGTCATGGATTTGCAGATATTGCTCAAAGTTAAACTTCCACAGCTCAAAATTGTCTGCATCAAGCATGGGAATCTTAATGTTGTGGTTTAAGGAGGAGGAGGAGGTTACTTCTAGAGTAGACATGATGTTTTTAGGGTTTTGTGAAAATTAGGGTTTTTGGTGATTTTAGGGTTCTTGTGTTCTTTTAGATCAAAGTTTCTCAACAAGCTCTTATACCACTTGTTGATCCCAAACTTAGATCGATTTAGCTTGTGTAAACGAGATTAGATCAAGTTATACACGTAGAGAAACTTTTTTGTGTATAAAACAATTCAAGTATTATGCGGAATTAATACTCAAACAAGAACACACAAACAGTTGTAAAACAAACTTTCACTTGATTGATAATAACGAACTTGCTTACAATGAAAGTGTTTAAACGTATGAAAACATATATGAAACATAACCTAAAGGTCTTCTTTTATAGACATAAGAAGCCTTGTACAATAGTCTACGTATCAGCTATTCTAGGTAAAGATAATTATAGAAAATACATTGTTGATCCTATCTTTACTAGAAACAAACTAGAAACATAATACGCGTAGACCATATCTTTCTATCAGTGCTTGTCTTCAACCTATCAACGTTGGACTTCTTCCTGTCAACGCTTGATCTGTCAACGTTTGTTTTCTTCTTATCAACGCTTGTTTTCTTCTTGTCAGCGTTCAAGTGCACTGGCTACATTTTATTCCCAACAGTCAAGGAGTCCTCGCTTACTCAAGATGACCATGCCTTTCTCACTCATGTGACCAAGATGCATATGCCACAACTTTGTCAAATCTGAATTACTCTTCTCTATACACGAAGTAGAAGCAAAACTTGTGATTGTTTCACCTTGTAAAGTGTAAAGAGAAGAAGTACCTTTAGTTGCTTTCATAACCACCAAAGCTCCTTTCGAAACACGTAGGACACCATTCTCACTAGTGTATTTGAAACCTTTCGAGTCGAACACTGATGTTGTAAAATTAGTCACTTGCTTTAGGAAAAACAAGCACTAATCGTCGGTAAGTATTAAATTCTACGTTTTGTGAAAAACGCAAAATCGAATAGTCGAGTTCGTTCTCGGTGGAGGTATGGTGTTTAGCCAAAAATTATAGACGTTATTTAATCGAGTGATTACGTTTTTGGAAAGAAAGAAAGAAAGGAAAATGGAGACGATTTACACTAAAAACGGTCGGAAACGCGTATACGTACGAACGTAAAAACGCGACCTAACAAAAAATTTCGCCTAAAAAAGTTTTGAAAATTACTAAAATGTTCTAAAAAACCTAACTAAGAAAAATATGAAAACCAAAGAATTGAAAACTTTTAAATTAATTTATATTAATTTTTAAAGTTAATTAAAAATCTAAAAATAAAACTAGCTAAGAAAAAGACAAAATCTAATTATTTTTTTTCTTTTGTAAACCTAGATTATACTTAATAAAAGTTAAAAATTATTTTTGAAAATTTAATATACTTTTTACTATTATTTATAGACTTTACACATTTGAAAAACAAAATAATCATTAAAAAATAAATTACAAACGGGAAAAATCTAATTTCTTTTTCTAAAAATCCTAAATCTATATTAAAACATAAGAAAAACAATAAAGGCGAAAAATGAGCTCAAAATAAGCTGATAATAACCTTAAAGGGTTGATAATATAAAATAAGCCAAAATAATAAAGGAATAAAAGAAGAATAAAGGGGAATGATAACAAGAAAGAATAGGGAGAGCAGATGGTTGGGGTGTTGGGATGTTGAACAACAGGTCATGGGTTTGAAACCCACTGTGAACACTTTTCTATTTTTTTCTCTTATTATCAGTGAACACCAAATAAAACCAAGTATTAAAGAAAAAGTGAAATCAAGTATAACAAAATGTGCAATGAGAGCAGATGGTTGGTTAGATGGTTGATGCGCATGTTTCTGTAAAGGGGTCTCGAGTTCAATACCCTCCAGCTACTAGTTTTTTGTACGTTTTTATTATGCTGCTTGGCAGCTTTTTGGACGGACAATAAGCTGGTGCAATAAGCAGTTGGCTTATGCACCAGTGTATAGACAGAATCTAGAGCAACAAATAACACACAGAAATCACAAAGATAAACAGAAACTAATGATAACAAGTAACATTCAACAAAGTGGACAGCACCTAGTATGACTTATAATATCTACAGCAACTAAATAACGCCATTGTATTATGCCCACAACTTTTGTTCTTTAGTTTACCTTGTTGGTTTTCTTGGTTTCTTGGTTGCACAGATAACAAAAACCAAACAACTTTCTCTCAAACACACCTAATGTTCAAGGCGATACCAACAACAATAACCACAAACCGATGTCTACTTAAATCACTAAAAAATACGTGCACAGTGGGATCAAGAACGTAATACCACAATCCAGACTTAAATGCAAAGATATCAAATTAAAACCATCGAAGTATGCGGAGATCAAGAAGCATAGTCAATAACAACATCGAACCTAAAAATCTAAACCCTATAACTATGATTTCAGTAGAAAATTATGAACTAACCCCTATTTTTGTTCTTCAGTTTTTTTTGTGTTAAGCGAAAGCATAAACAAGCTACACTTTACCCCAAAATTAAGATGCAAATAAAGCTTATACTGAATTCTTATGTGATGATGGATAAACAGTAATTCCAAACACCCTATATCAGACATACGCAAGAACTACGATATCAAATTCAGCTAAGTAGCACAAAATAAATTACAAACAATCAAAGTTGAGCAATTCAAGCGAGTAACAATCAAATTTACACTACGACTTCTAACTAACAGATTACACTATGATTGCAGAAAACTCAATGAGAAACATTATGAGCGAAAAAAAAAGAGAAGGATTTTACGCTGCCATCCCGGCCTCCGTTGATGAAGGTGCTGTTGCGAAACTGAACCGAAACAAAAACTAGTATCGAAACCAACCCGAGACCTTTAGCTCACTGATCAAACCGAAACTGATCTCGAGGCTTGAGCCAAAAGCTGATTTCCACTTTATCAAGCTATCACACTAACCTGAGATTGATTTCGAGCTGCACCAAACTAATCTCGCACCGTACCACAAACTGAATCGAAATAGAACCTTTGCAAAACTTTATCGAAACTTCCAAAGCCGGCCTGTTGATGTCGTAGACATGCTATCAAACCGAACCGAAATTAAGCTACACTATAATCGAGCTGAACCGATTTACCATCTTTTTTCAACTCCTACTAACAGCTTCCTTGAACCACCACTAGCCTTACAGCTTAACACTTCAAATCCTTATCAACTTAACCCAAGAAACGTCTAACTGAACCAAACTCTGAACTTACTTGAAACCAAGAACAAGGCACCAACTCCTTCTTCGGACTTGTAACCAGCAGGATAAGAACAACCTAAAAGCTGAGCTTATAGCTTATTTGTCAGATAAGCTATAAGCTAGCTTATGCTACAGTGCTACAAAACCAAAAACTTGGTATTGTTGTAAATGAAATTGGAAAGTAAATTTTTTGTGCAAGGAAATGTAAATGGCAGAATATTTAAAGTGCAGGAAAGGTAAACGTTGCAAGGTAAAAAAAATGGAACTCAATTAATCTTAAAAATTTGTCTCTTACAAATTGGAATAAAAAATTGGAACAACGAAAATTTATCTAAGCTATGGTATTTATACAAAAAGAAACTAAGGAAACCTACACAGAAATGTTGTCATCTTATCTCTCAATATTCCAAGAATGCCCTTTGATTCTTCATCCAGAATCTTCTATAGTTTGAAATCCTGCTGGTATGTCGACATCGTGATTCTTGAAGACTTATGAGACCATTGGATTGTTGTGGTTCCCAAGCAATCAATCTTAAACGTCCATCGGGTCAAGGAATATTGGCATATTCTTTAGAAATTTGACCACAGCTAGCTTGTTTGGAGTCTTGTCTTTGACTTGGGTGATCTTTCCACATGGGGTGGGGTATTGGGATAGATAGTGACTGATTTGGGAGGGAATAAAATTGGGGATTAGGGTTTGGGAGATTAAGATGATAATGGTGGCTGGTAATACTATAGAACCCTAACCTCCCTTTTTTTTCTCTTTCATTTGTTTGATAAGTCTGGCTGAGTTGAGAGATATATTAACACTGTTGATAATAACAAGGTTAGCAAAGGGACCCTCCCAAAAAAAACGTGTGGTGATGTTGGCCCAATTCGTGGGTTGTATCATTTGTTTGGGCTTGGTATTCCGAATATTTGGGCTGTGGATTGTGCTAGTAATTTTATTATTCAAACGGATCGACTCGGCCCATTAAAATAGGTGCGGGTCGGTCCGTTAAATAATATTTTTTGTTTTGGGATCGGTTTTAATGCTCGTCTAATGTCGGGTCTCGGGTTGACTTTGACTTGAAAAATCTTTAACTTGAATAAAATCTTCAAACTTTGTCGAATCGGTTCGAAATGCCCGTTTTGCTCCGTCAAGTAAAATATCGGATTTAACTTGTGAATATCTTCCACGGACATTCTTGACAAGTTTCCAAAATAAAGGATCAACATTGCATATCTTCAATTCTGGAGGGACCAAATGTGACAAAACTTCAAACTTCAAGGGCATTTTTGTAAAATCCATAATCGGGTTCGGTTCTTTGTGCGGCTTCGTTTCCCGTGTTCGTTTTTTCTTGATTCTTGTGATCTTTTATCTTTTTCTCAATATCCGTACCTAAAATACACAAGCAACAAACACAAGCATATATTTGGCCATTTTCATGATATTTAGTGCATTTAAAGCCCGTTTTAGACGATGAGACCATGTATAATTGCGGTCTCATCACTCCCCCATACTAAACCATTGCTGTGCCCTCACGCAATGCTAGAATAAAGTATCTTAGCATCTCCAAAATTCATTTTATGATGACATTTATTGAAAACGTAAACTTAAATAAACTACTACACGTGTTTTAGACATAATGTATGATTTTCATCGCAAAATGGGACGTTTAGGTTCATAGAGTAAGAACACGTGAATGCTTCGTTAGAAATAATTTCATCGTCCTCGATTTTCACCCTAATTCCATGCCAAGCGTGCAAAGAGATCATTGTCATTATAAGTTAGTAATGCTAACACTACTCATATGCCCTAATCACGTACTTATTCTCCCATTATTCCTAAGTTGTATCTCTTATATTTTACTGTGTCTTGAATGTTTCACGAGGATACATTGTTTGACTTATGCGATAATAGAGATTTAGGTCTAAAAATAGAGTCCTAACGGTGTAACTAAGACCATCAAATCAATAACCCCTCCTAATAGACAACGATGTAAAAAAATTAAGTTGACAAGAAGAATCGATAAACACGGTTTTATAACGGTTTTGAACATGAGACTTATTACCAAGACTTTTATACTCCCCCTAACGGAAGGGCCTTATTATCTTTGGTTTACCTCCATCTTTTATTCAACTTCGCCATAAAGCTTTTATTATGACTTCGGTCTTGCCTTGCCTTTTATTATCCGCCTCATCGGTGGTTTTATTAGCCAAAGACGTATATCCTCACGCTAAAGCGAATTTTGGATCTTTAAAGCTTCGAAGATTAAGGCTTGATTCACTTTCAATTTGGGCATAGATTTTTCGGCCTTGTGAGCTTCAAATTTTTGCTTAATTTAGGTTAGCACTTGAAATCTTATTATTAGGTGAAGCTTTCGATTATTCGGGTGCCAATACTTCAAAACCGTGACGCTGGCGATACCTTAATGTTTTCCCAATTTAATTACATGGAAGCTACTAAAACAAATTAGAAACCAACAATAGTGACTAAACCGCTAAATCAATATTTATTAACAATTTATTTATCAAAAGCGTGGGGAGAATAAGCTAATAATTACTACACATGAGATCGTGACGATTACGAGACTTATAATTAACTCTATCATTTCTCGTCCTCATTTAAGAGACTTAGCCTAAAAAGTTAAGGAATCGAAGCTAAGTGCTCAACACGCACGGTCGAGTCAAAAATTACTCTTATTCTCACCATCGGAAAACCTACATTCGTGTCTTAAACGCTTATGAAAAATGAGAAAAAATTTAAAATTTGGCCATTTTTAGTCTTATTTTGCAACAAAACGATAAACAAAAAGATAAACTTTGGAAAGCGTGAAGGTTAGGCAAGGCAAGTATCTATTCACCCCCCCCCCCCCCATACTAAAGTTAAACATTGTCCTCAATGTTTCGAGTCTAGGGGTGCCAACACCCCCATACTAGAGACGTAGTCGAATGCCTAATCTCGAGCATGGAAAGGGTAAAACGAATAACCTAAAAGCCGTTTATGAATTATGCTAATAAGATAAACGTTAGAACATAAAAGGATATCATCGGATATCGGAATCTCCAAAGGCAACGATCGAAGCTCGAGTGCTACGTAAAACGAACACGAGAGGCTTCAATGATGTCGATGTACCTAATGAATCACAATCACGAACAACCACGGAACAAAGGTTGGAAGGGCACAAATCCCCTCACATTAAACTAATTAGAAAGCAATAATATTTACATGGATAAGCATGGGTCTCCCCCACGAGGCACCTTGTTTTTGATAACCGAGTCAAAAGCTCGACTCGAATCCCCATAAATGTGATCATTTAGGGATACCCTTGGTTCGGTCATTTTTGGTGGGACTTACATGTAATCAAGGCCCAAAAGCAACCGTGAATAAAGGCAAAGCCTTTATACCTGGATCAAAGATCGTGTCTTCGTTTTCGGATGATAAACGAAACAACACGACTTTCAACATCATCGTCCCAAAGGGACACAAGAAAATAGAATGAGAAGAGAAGGGTGGGACATTGGGTGTGAAAACAAATCGAGTTACTCGAGGTAAACTCATACCGTAAGTGTAGAAGGATCTTCTAGTGACTACTTCGGTAAAAGACCGAGATTTTATCTTAAACGTGATACCGGGGTCAAAAATCTCGTCCTCGGTGGAGAAGTGTGAGGAAACAAATGGGGCTTCCCCCATACTAGATCCACACAAAACGTCGTCAAAAGAAGTAGACACGTTTTTAGCAAGTTCAATTAAGCGAGGTGATGACGGAGTTAACTTTGGAAAATCTCTAAAATCAATTTTAAAATCATTCCCCTTTTCATTTTTTAACTCTTTGTTGCGAAAACCCAAGTTGATTAAATTGAAAATATTTGGTGTTTCCAAAACAATTCTAGGCACACTTAAAATTTTCACATTTATCTTAAAGGCGGGAGGAGGGTTTGAATTTTTAAAATGTGAATCGATTAATAAAACATCCCCCTCCGGGCTAACGCAACGGTCCTCATCAAACTCGAAAATAGAAGGTGGATCATCAAGAATACGTTTGATCTCGGAAAAATCACCATCGGGATCAAAAACGTCTTCTCTTCCTCGTGGAAGAGGTTGAGCAATAAAATCGTCGATAATCGAGTCGCTAGCTTCAACCGTCATGAAACTAGGAAAAGAAGGCTCTTCGATTGAAGATTTTGCCTTTGTCGTTTCGACCTCGACATTGAAAAACGTATCGATGTGAGCAAGGCCATCGGCGGAGTTCTCACATGATAAATCCAAAATCTCACTCGGTGTGGGATTAGGAGTAAAAGGCTCGTCTCGTGATGATTTTGCCTTGACGGTTTCAATTTTGTCCTTCGAAGGGATCGAACGTGGGTTTTCAAACATTTTAGCAAAACTACTAACACGTCCCTTCGGAGTTAATTTTCGTTCATCTTGTAAAAACGTGGGTTCAACGATTTTCTTTAAAACCTTTTCACATTTTTCTTTTTTAAAATCATTTAATGGAATTTCTTCGTCAAAATTAAGTGTATATTGATTTAGAAAATCCTCAATAATTTCATCCTCATTAGAAAAATTAGGTTTAGAAGGTACAAGATTTAATAATCCCAAGTATCCTACGAGTTTTTCCTTTGGTTTATTTTCAAAAACATTTTTCAAAACATCGTTGGATGACGTTTTTGTTTCCTCTACGTTTTTGCAAGACGACGAAGGTTGCACGACTCTAAAATTCGAGAGATTGGGATCAATACGAGACGTACGAGTCTTAGGAGTCGAAATAACTTGAACCTCTCCCTTGAGATTAGGATTGGTGACGTTCGATGAAGAACTCGACTCGTATGAAGCTACTTTTTTCTCTAAGGTCTCAGTCGTTGAAAGAAGTTCATTTTGTTTATTAGTGTAAGCCTCCACAACTTTATCAACAATTTTATCCTATCTCTCGTCAATTAGGTCAAATAAACGTTCTTGTTCTTTAGAAGCGGCATCATATTCGTTTTCCAACTTGGTTCTCATGGAGGCCATTTCCTTTAAATAAAATTCCTTTTGAGTTTCCAATTGTTTTTCGTAATGTTACTTAAGATTCATAACTTGTTCTTGAATCATTGTTAAGTTTTTATTATTACGTCTCACATAGTCACAAAAGGCGTTTTGATTCATCTCATCATTTTGATTTTGATCACAATTAAAAGACGAATCATATGACGAGTAGAACGAAGACGATGGGTGATCTTGGTCGTAAGATCGAAACTTGTCACCACGATCACATGGAGCGGAGTTATAGGTATAACCCTCTCGACCTCCAACAACCTTACAATTAAAACAATTGGCACCATCGGGCGGGCCTCCACAATATTGACACGAATAATATCCACCATCATTCAACATGATGCAACGAGAAAGTCGATTCGAGAATTAAACGTTATGGAGGGTGAAAGAAGAGAATTATGAAAATAGAGGAAAAAAATCGAAGAATCTTTTTGTGTTTTTGGTTTTTTAATTTTTTTGGAATTTTGGTGTATTACGTAGAAATTAATCTACAAAAACTATCCCCTAATCAAAGGTCTCGATTAATGAATCCAAGAAGAATGAAGGTAATTACGTGAAGTAAAAACCCTCGTCGACTTTGAAACGTTGGCGGAACGCCAAAACGTTTCAAGGTTCAATAATTAAAACTCACAAAAATAGATTAATAATACTTGATGTGGCAAACCCCTGATTAATCGTCACTTTCAAAATACGCACAAGCGAGCGGAGAAAACGAGGCGGCGCGAAGCACTTAAGCTTTTTCCTTAGGTCGTGAAATACAACCGCCTTATACCCACCTTATAGTTTGTATTTATCGAGATTAAATCAATTAAGAGTATTTATCTATTTTGCCTTTGACTTTCGTTTGAATTCGATACAACAATAGTGACCGGAACGCCTAACTATTGAGGTGCGATTTCTCGCGTATTTGGATAATTATTGTGTATTAGTTGTTCTACGTAAATACAATATATTATGCACAATAAAAACGAGAAAACGATTTTGTGTTAATTGAGTTCAATTTAACACTATATTACTTGTATGGCTAATAGTATAGAAAAATAAAAAGAAGTATTTACGATAAAACGTAAACACTCAAACAAAAACGATAAATAAGTATGGCTAAACACACCTCCCCGGCAGCGGCGCCATTTTTGATGCGGTATTTTTGTACACTTTCTTTTAGGAAAAACAAAGCGACAAAAGCGGGTAAGTATTAAGTATCACGTTTTGTGAAAAACGCAAAATCGAATAGTCGAGTTCGTTCTCGGTGGAGGTATGGTGTTTAGCCAAAAATTATAGACGTTATTTAATCGAGTGATTACGTTTTTGGAAAGAAAGAAAGGAAAATAGAGACGATTTACACTAAAAACGGTCGGAAACGCGTATACGTACGAACGTAAAAACGCGACCTAACGAAAAATTTCGCCTAAAAAAGTTTTGAAAATTACTAAAATGTTCTAAAAAACCTAACTAATAAAAATATGAAAACCAAAGAATTGAAAACTTTTAAATTAATTTATATTAATTTTTAAAGTTAATTAAAAAATCTAAAAATAAAACTAGCTAAGAAAAAGACAAAATCTAATTCTTTTTTTTCTTTTGTAAACCTAGATTATACTTAATAAAAGTTAAAAATTATTTTTGAAAATTTAATATACTTATTACTATTATTTATAGACTTTACACATTTGAAAAACAAAATAATCATTAAAAAATAAATTACAAACGGGAAAAATCTAATTTCTTTTTCTAAAAATCCTAAATCTATATTAAAACATAAGAAAAATAATAAAGGCGAAAAATGAGCTCAAAATAAGCTGATAATAACCTTAAAGGGTTGATAATATAAAATAAGCCAAAATAATAAAGGAATAAAAGAAGAATAAAGGGGAATGATAACAAGAAAGAATAGGGAGAGCAGATGGTTGGGGTGTTGGGATGTTGAACAACAGGTCATGGGTTTGAAACCCACTGTGAACACTTTTCTATTTTTTTCTCTTATTATCAGTGAACACCAAATAAAACCAAGTATTAAAGAAAAAGTGAAATCAAGTATAACAAAATGTGCAATGAGAGCAGATGGTTGGTTAGATGGTTGATGCGCATGTTTCTGTAAAGGGGTCTCGAGTTCAATACCCTCCAGCTACTAGTTTTTTGTACGTTTTTATTATGCTGCTTGGCAGCTTTTTGGACGGACAATAAGCTGGTGCAATAAGCAGTTGGCTTATGCACCAGTGTATAGACAGAATCTAGAGCAACAAATAACACACAAAAATCACAAAGATAAACAGAAACTAATGATAACAAGTAACATTCAACAAAGTGGACAGCACCTAGTATGACTTATAATATCTACAGCAACTAAATAACGCCATTGTATTATGCCCACAACTTTTGTTCTTTAGTTTACCTTGTTGGTTTGCTTGGTTTCTTGGTTGCACAGATAACAAAAACCAAACAACTTTCTCTCAAACACACCTAATGTTCAAGGCGATACCAACAGCAATAACCACAAACCGATGTCTACTTAAATCACTAAAAAATACGTGCACAGTGGGATCAAGAACGTAATACCACAATCCAGACTTAAATGCAAAGATATCAAATTAAAACCATCGAAGTATGCGGAGATCAAGAAGCATAGTCAATAACAACATCGAACCTAAAAATCTAAACCCTATAACTATGATTTCAGTAGAAAATTATGAACTAACCCCTATTTTTGTTCTTCAGTTTTTTTTGTGTTAAGCGAAAGCATAAACAAGCTACACTTTACCCCAAAATTAAGATGCAAATAAAGCTTATACTGAATTCTTATGTGATGATGGATAAACAGTAATTCCAAACACCCTATATCAGACATACGCAAGAACTACGATATCAAATTCAGCTAAGTAGCACAAAATAAATAACAAACAATCAAAGTTGAGCAATTCAAGCGAGTAACAATCAAATTTACACTACGACTTCTAACTAACAGATTACACTATGATTGCAGAAAACTCAATGAGAAACTTTATGAGCGGAAAAAAAAAGGATTTTACGCTGCCATCCCGGCCTCCGTTGATGAAGGTGCTGTTGTGAAACTGAACCGAAACAAAAACTAGTATCGAAACCAACCCGAGACCTTTAGCTCACTGATCAACCCGAAACTGATCTCGAGGCTTGAGCCGAAAGCTGATTTCCACTTTATCAAGCTATCACACTAACCTGAGACTGATTTCGAGCTGCACCGAACTAATCTCGCACCGTACCACAAACTGAATCGAAATAGAACCTTTGCAAAACTTTATCGAAACTTCCAAAGCCGGCCTGTTGATGTCGTAGACATGCTATCAAACCGAACCGAAACTAAGCTACACTATAACCGAGCTGAACCGATTTACCATCTTTTTTCAACTCCTACTAACAGCTTCCTTGAACCACCACTAGCCTTATAGCTTATCACTTCAAATCCTTATCAGCTTAACCAAAGAAACCTCTAACTGAACCAAACTCTGAACTTACTTGAAACCAAGAACAAGGCACCAACTCCTTCTTCGGACTTGTAACCAGCAGGATAAGAACAACCTAAAAGCTGAGCTTATAGCTTATTTGTCAGATAAGCTATAAGCTAGCTTATGCTACAGTGCTACAAAACCAAAAACTTGGTATTGTTGTAAATGAAATTGGAAAGTAAATTTTTTGTGCAAGGAAATGTAAATGGCAGAATATTTAAAGTGCAGGAAAGGTAAACGTTGCAAGGTAAAAAAAATGGAACTCAATTAATCTTAAAAATTTGTCTCTTACAAATTGGAAGAAAAAATTGGAACAACGAAAACTTATCTAAGCTATGGTATTTATACAAAAAGAAACTAAGGAAACCTACACAGAAATGTTGTCATCTTATCTCTCAATATTCCAAGAATGCCCTTTGATTCTTCATCCAGAATCTTCTATAGTTTGAAATCCTGTTGGTATGTCGACATCGTGATTCTTGAAGACTTCTGAGACCATTGGATTGTTGTGGTTCCCAAGAAATCAATCTTAAACGTCCATCGGGTCAAGGAATATTGGCATATTCTTTAGAAATTTGACCATAGCTAGCTTGTTTGGAGTCTTGTCTTTGACTTGGGTGATCTTTCCACATGGGGTGGGGTATTGGGATAGATAGTGACTGATTTGGGAGGGAATAAAACTGGGGATTAGGGTTTGGGAGATTAAGATGATAATGGTGGCTGGTAATACTATAGAACCCTAACCTCCCTTTTTTTCTCTTTCATTTGTTTGATAAGTCTGGCTGAGTTGAGAGATATATTAACACTGTTGATAATAACAAGGTTAGCAAAGGGCCCCTCCCAAAAAAAAAAACGTGTGGTGATGTTGGCCCAATTCGTGGGTTGTAACATTTGTTTGGGCTTGGTATTCCGAATATTTGGGCTGTGGATTGTGCTAGTAATTTTATTATTCTAACGGATCGACTCGGCCCGTTAAAATAGGTGCGGGTCGGTCCGTTAAATAATAATTTTTGTTTTGGGATCGGTTTTAATGCTCGTCTAATGTCGGGTCTCGGGTTGACTTTGACTTGAAAAATCTTTAACTTGAATAAAATCTTCAAACTTTGTCGAATCGGTCCGAAATGCCCGTTTTTGCTCCGTCAAGTAAAATATCGGATTTAACTTGTGAATATCTTCCAGGGACATTCTTGACAAGTTTCCAAAATGAAGGATCAAAATTGCATATCTTTAATTCTGGAGGGACCAAATGTGACAAAACTTCAAACTTCAAGGGCATTTTTGTAAAATCCATAATCGGGTTCGGTTCTTTGTGCGGCTTCGTTTCCGTGTTCGTTTTTTCTTGATTCTTGTGATCTTTTATCTTTTTCTCAATATCCGTACCTAAAATACACAAGCAACAAACACAAGCATATATTTGGCCATTTTCATGATATTTAGTGCATTTAAAGCCCGTTTTGGACGATGAGACCATGTATAATTGAGGTCTCATCAAACACCCCTAGCGAGATCAGATTTTTCTTAAGATCTGGAACATGACGAACATCAGTGAGCGTTCTAACAACTCCATCATGCATTCTAATCTGAATTTTTCCAATTCCAACAACTTTGCATGGTGAATCATTTCCCATAAAGACATGCCCGCCATCAAACACTTCATATGTCACGAACCAATCCCGATTGGGACTCATATGAAAAGAACAAGTAGAATTCATGATCCAAGCAAGTGGTGTACCTTTATAGTCAACAACTGACAATACCAACTCGCGTTCCGAATCCGAGTCATCTTTAGCAACCGCGGCTACCTGGATTTTTCCCTTGAGCTTAGGACATTGGTTCTTCCAGTGGCCTTCCTTATGGCAATAATAATAAGTATCTCCAGGATTTGACCCTCGAGATCTCAACTTTGATCTATCTTTATGTCTACCTGTTCCTTTGCATCTTTGTGTTCGATGCCTGCCTCTATCCTGGCTCGTAATTAACAAGCCAACGGGTTGAGATTCCGAAATTCCTGATGCTTGATGATGAAGCTTTCGGGAATGCAAACTGGATCAAACATCTTCCAATGTAATAGTCTCTTTACCAACAACAAAGGAATTCACAAAGTTCTCATACAAGGGAGGTAACGAAACGAGCAGAATAAGAGCAGCATCTTCATCATCAAACTTGACATCAACATTCTTCAAATCCATCAGGATGGAATTCAAAGCATCAAGATGATCTGTTAATGCCGATCCCTCTTTCATTCGTAATGAAAACAACCGTTTCTTGAGTAAAAACTTATTCGTCAACGACTTGGTCATGTAAAGCTTTTCTAGTTTCTTCCACACACCCGCAGCCGTTTCCTCATCCGCAACCTCGTAAAGAACCTCATCCGATAAAGATAGCAAAATAGTAGAATGCGCCTTTTCATCTAGTGAGTTGAATTTGGCATCGGTCATATCAGCCGGTTTGGGACCGGCTAGAGGTGCCCAAATACCTTGTTGCTTTAATAAGGCTCGAACCTTAACTCGCCACAAATTGAAGTTGCTTTTGCCATTGAACTTCTCAACAACACTAACCGATGATGATGGCTGAGAGGACACTTTTATACAAATTCTGATCTTCCACAACTCAAATTCTGATCTTGATTTCTCCTACCTTCAAAATCCGATCGAACAACAAACAGCAAACACTAAAACGAAGAACAAATCCAAAATGATATCAAGATATTGAATCTTGAAATCAACCAGAAGCTTGCTTCAAACACGATCAGTTAGCTCTGATACCAATTTGTTAGGATCAGCTAGACAAAAGTGCACCAAAAGTGATTGATCAGAACATATACAAATGATCAGAACAAGGGAGTTTTAGGATAAAACAAAAGTAGTGAACTTTGTTGTATGGAAGTTTTTTTTGTATTACAAACAAAAGATACAAATATATATAGACTTATGGTTTCTAGAATTTTCCTATCCAGAACCTTTCTAGATTTTTCCATAAGTCACTCCTTTTCTAGATTCTTCTTAAGAAACTATCTATCTAGATTTTTCTTAAGTTTCTAGCAAAAAATACCAAAATACCCTTTAGACCAAAATTACTAAACTACCCTTAGGACTAACAGTCAAACATCTAACAGGGGTCAAACATAAAGTATATTAGAACATTGTTAGTCCCAGTCATGAGGTTTGTTGATTAGAGTTGGAAGCAAAATGTCAACAAATTTTATCCCAACTGAAGGATCTTGGATATACTTAGGTAATAATTTGAAACCGATAAACCTGTATCGCGTAAATGCTTAAAGTACAAACTAAAAATCCGTAAGTCCCGGATGATATTATTCTTATAAGAAATACTCGTATAGTTTATAATTCATTCGTAAGTTGATTGTCCGGATGTTTATGCCACTCATGAGGTACATAACTTACCTGTTTCTTATCTGTAGCACTACACATGAATAATCAAAAGTAACAATTTAACTATTTCTACGAAATCAATAAAGAAGACGAAAAAACTGAGTTAATGCCTACCAACCTGATCCTACCTATTTTTGACTTATAGTACACTTTAATCTTAGTCACTTATTAGCACCCATTTACGAATTAGGTACTCATTAAGCGCCTGATACCTTCCTTCTCATATCTGAATAAAAGATGGACTATATTCTATTAAAAAAACTTATAATTTTAGGTTGTACAAGCCTAGTTTAGAACATATCTTGAAAGGACTTACTGATCTCAGTGAAACCATCAAGCTCAATGGCAAAGCATATTTTTTTAATTTCTTTAGGATGAAACCAGACCAGCCATCGTTATTTTTTGCAGCTTCACTTTCCTGTCATATGAAAGATGCTTGCAAATCGTCATATATTAGGAAATGAAAACTTAACTATTTTTAAGCTTTAGCAATGACAGTAATATATCTTTCGAATGTGTACATGATGTTTAGCTCCCTATGCAATGCAATTTTGTTTTTTTAAAAGACCTGATTACAACATGATTTGGTGCATGCTAATCAAAATTCAATACTATGTGCCCCGTTTTATCCCAAGGTCTATATGCATTGGTTAACATTATAAGTAGACCTCACGAGAACAAAAATCTTTGTGCATCCTTCAGTTTGCAAAGAGGTGTTTTAAGCCAAAGATCGTCTTGGTTTTTTGTCTCCACATTTGTTTAGGCTCGCAAGCTTAATTTAGCGCAATGCTTAAACCATGGGCTCAAGCTCGTCTATTAAACCAACTCAACTTCTAGCTTGTCTATCTTAAGCTCACCTCGAGTTTCTATCTAGGCAAGCCTGAGTAGCTCAGATTGCGTACACCGATAAGTACGACATAAGCTGACCCAATAAGCAAATAGTTCAAAATTTCTACGTGTAGGGAGAAATATTAATAAACAACTACAACTTCTTTTAAAATTACTTATCAACTACCTAAATCCCTACAATGTAAATTTGAGATTGGGGAGAGGCATACTTGGCATAAAGAAATGCATGAGGATTGAGATCATGATACGAATATGTTTTAGTTTGTTATTTCAGACACACCTATCTTTATGCAAGAGTACTCGCAGAAGGTATATATAAATAGTTGTAATAAACAATCCTAAACACCATATAATGTGCATTAAGGTAACAATGTCCGTCGGTGAATCCTCAGATTAGACGTATTCTGGTGGTGTACAGTTATTTCCCACAGAAGCGACAACAAATGTAGAAATAAAGAATAGATGAAAGGAAAGGGGCATCATGGAATCAGAGACAAACCTGTACCTCCAACAGAATTACCAAAGCCATCCTCAATAGAATTACAGGAACCATTTGTATTATGCGAATAAATTTTTTCATCGAATGCATCGTTGGTAAGAATATGTATCAGCTGATTCACAAGCGAGCCAATGGTCTGCACGAAAGAAAATTAACATCAATGAAAAGTATTTTTAGTACTAGTTTGGAAATGAAAAAAATATTTTGCATTCGTTTAACAAACCTCAATCTCAGAAACACAGACCTTGTTTTACTCATGCTTGGATTTTGGTTTTTATGGCATTGGAGAGCATTGCTTCCTCAAATTCAATTACAGCCATGTGTCGTGCTCCTAAGTTATGCGCGTCAAGAGAACAATTTAGGCTAGAATTCAAGTGCTTGCCTATTTGAATTAAAATAACCAATACCTTTTTCTTAGAAATTTAAGCAAAAACGTTTAATTCGGCATCAAATCATATTCCTCGTAAACTTGTAATGTATGAATTAAATAACCAAATCATATGTACAAAAGATTAATTAATACAAAAGATATTGAAATTTTTGAATTACTTATCATATTATCATCCTTAATCTGCTTATTCAAATTCTGAAGATTACCTGAAACAAAGTAGGTCTTCCTACTTTAAAAATATATGCTTATGAAAAATAATCAAAAAACAAAGAAGCTTATTATCTAAAAAACTAACAATCCTACAAAGTGATTATGCATTCAAAATATAATTTTAGTGCAATTCAAAAAAAAGCAAAACAATCAATTAGAACCTGTTGAAGGTTGACTTTAAATAATCATTCGCACTAAATCCGACCTACGATCGAGTAAAAAAACGCTGATTATGTAAACACTAAAATCAATTAGAAAGAAAAGATAAAATAACAAAATTGCAAACCTGATTTTGAAATCGCAAACCTGATTTTGTGGTGATCTTTTCGTTCTTGAGAGTTCTTGAGCCTCTTAGTATATAGAAGTATTACCATGTCATCTACACCGAAAGTCTCACACACCATAAATCGAGAATTCATGTCAGATTCTTTTAAACTGCAAATACACTACAATAACAATGTTCTTGCTAATACATCCTAATTACGGTGGTGTTTGGATGTGTGTTGTGCGAGTACAAAACCATTCATAAGCAAGGGTATATATACTTGTAGTTTTCGTAACCTAGCATAGAATCTGTATATTGTGATAAACATAGAATATAAATAATATGGATATTTACCTAAATAATACAAATCTTTATAATGATCTAGATGTAATTTTAGGAATGGATCACAGCAGAAAACTTTATATAGAGGATATCCAGATTTTAATTAATGTCAATTGTATTTATATTACTTTATATTATTGTTCTGTATAATATAAACAATAAACTTGTAGTAGCCTACCGGTTGTTTAGTATTTGTTTAAAGATACAAATGCCAGGTCTCATGTTCGAACCTTACAAAGTCAATTTTGTAAATTAAACGCAACAATTTTATAACCAAATCGAAATTTTAATTAAAATAATTAAATAATAAAATTAGTGGTGACGTGGATTAGCAAGATGATTGGTGATGTGGCATTTCCCTCCTGTTATATATAATGTAAAGATATAGAGGATATCCAGATTTTAATTAATGTCAATTGTATTTATATTACTTTATATTATTGTTCTGTATAATATAAACAATAAACTTGTAGTAGCCTACCGGTTGTTTAGTATTTGTTTAAAGATACAAATGCCAGGTCTCATGTTCGAACCTTACAAAGTCAATTTTGTAAATTAAACGCAACAATTTTATAACCAAATCGAAATTTTAATTAAAATAATTAAATAATAAAATTAGTGGTGACGTGGATTAGCAAGATGATTGGTGATGTGGCATTTCCCTCCTGTTATATATAATGTAAAGATATATATATATATATATATATATATATATATATATATATATATATATATATATATATATATATATATATATATATATATATATATATATATATATATATATATATATATATATATATATATATATATATATATATATATATATATATAGAGAGAGAGAGAGAGAGAGAGTTGGGTTATTGTAGTGTAGTAGCTTAAAGTTGTTAAAATGAGAAGTCATCTTATTCATTGTTTTTTCAATTAACATGTGATTTATTTCATATTAGACACAAAACTATAAATCTTAGACATACAACTTTATTTAAAATTACAAAACAATTGATACATAAAATTTTTATAGTTGATACATATGATACATAGTTTTGCTTCACAAAATATTATTAGCATAAATAATTATTTTATTCACAAATTCAGTGATACACTATCACAAGTTGCATTATGTTAACAAACAATTCATAAACTATGATACACAACTGATACACGAGAAACTAGTAATATTAAAAATCATGAATCAACTACTCGTACATGAACTAAATCTTCCAAAAATATCGTACACGAACCAATAACTCATTACACGAACCAAAACTAATCAATAATGTGACATTTAGCCATTTTTTAGTGCTTTTCATTTTAACAACTTTAAGCACCTACACCATTTATCCAAATTCGATATATATATATATATATATATATATATATATATATATATATATATATATATATATATATATATATATATATATATATATATATATATATATATATATATATATATATATAGAGAGAGAGAGAGAGATGGGATCGATAGAAAACCCCATCTCAAAAGAAAACCTAGAAAACCCTGGATCAAATGACATTTTCCTTCCTTTTTTTTCGAAAAAACTACAAGGGGGCCGAATGTAAAATTTCAATTCTTATGGGTAAATGTTGACACTTCTCAAACTTCTAGGTATTTAATCCCCATCTTTTCATTTTTTTCATTTTCTTACGTGTTTTCTTTCCCACCATATCCACAGAGTCACCAATCACCATCGTAACCACCAAAGCTCACCACAGTTCACCATCGCTCCCCACAACTATTCCCTAGTGTTCGCCATTGTTCCCCACCCATTGAAAAGTAAGTTTTTTTATTAATTCGTTCGTTTTTTTTGTTTATGTTGATTTAGTGAAAGGGAAATTCATACTTAATATAGTTGCATTAAGCTTAATTATTGCTAGTCGTGTAGTTAGTAAGTTGTGCACATTACTTATAATCTGCTTCTATGGTTGTTGTGCCGTATAGTTTATACGCTAGAGGTCTTAGATGTTAAGTTTAGATTATGTGGTTGGGGACCTGTTTATACTCAAATCCGTTAAAGTGGTTGGGGACCTGTTTATACTCAAATCGGTTGAAAGTTTAGTGTGACGCGTTAGTTTTAAAGTGTAATGTGACGATAATTCCATAGATAAAGATTGCCTACAACAACATGAACACCAACAACGTCAATTGCATATGAAGCAAAGGCGGAACCAGATTTGAAGAACTCAAGTTTATCAACAACTTTTTTAGCAAACACTCAAATATTTCATTATTTATGTTGTTTTACCAGAAGGAACAATAACTGTTTGCACGCTTGCTATTATTGTTGGACCTGCTCTTCGGTTTCGTCCCACATCCAAAAACTAGTATGAAGTTTGACTTCACATTCCACGATTCAGGTTTAGTTTAGTATGGATTGGTTTTGTAACAATGATCTTGGGACTGGTTTTTGGAATGTAACAGGGTATACATTACTAACAAAGGTCTCCTGGTGAATTAGACTGATATGCGGTGTTCAACTGTTACAATCATCAAGAAACCTGAAGTTTCTGATATTAAAGAGTCATATCTTCTGTCAAGGTAATAATTTATCTTAAGATTTCTTTATGGGGTGTTTGGGGCTGATTCCAAACAGCAATTTTCAAAGGGGAACAACTAGGTCGTTTCAATGGTATTTAGATTGCTTAAAAGGAAACAGCTAGATGTTAATGGTGTCTTCAAAGTAACTTCATTTAAGCTTGAGCTATGTGTTCAGAACCTAAAGGGACTGATGTAATTCCCGAGCAAAAGTAGTAGAAGAGCTAGGAGAATATGGTTGAAGGCGAGCGGAGGCTGGAGCTCAAGTGGAAGAAAATTGAAAGAAAGACTTCAAGAATGAAGCATCAACAAGTATTATTGAAGGTATTGTGTGATATAAAGAATGTCTCAATCTTACATGGACTATTCCATCTTTTTTCTTAATGCATATATATGTATTAAGCTCATTGAAGGTCGTGGTGATGCTCATGTTGTATTTTCCTCGGAGTTTCAAAAGAGGACAAGTTTGAATATATTGACTAATTTTACGCTCCTATTTAAGCTTGAGCTATGTGTTCAGAACCTAAAGGGACTAATGTAATTCCCGAGTAAGTAGTAGAAGAGGCGAGAGAAAACTTGCCCTGATCAGCTTGTGGTTGTCCGAGCTGATCTAAATTGTCATTTGAAGGCCCTTAAAGATTATTTTCTTTTAGTAAAAGGTGATTTCTTCCAGGTCTTAATCGCTAAAAGCAAGCCTACTTTCTTATTTTCTATAAGCGTTGATGCTTAATGAAACTTGAGTTGTATTGCAGAGTTTCCTTGAAGGGAGTCACCAGTTAATGCGCCTACCACCTCGACAAAAAGCTGTAGAAGCTGACCTCATGGTTCTATTTCAGCTGGTAATTTAACTACGTGTTCACAACATGTATTTCTGTTATGATCAGTTACTAAAGATGGCCACTTCAAATACTTCTAATGTAGGCTAAAACGAAGACTATGTCCTTGTGGTAAAATTCTACTATCTCCAAATTTTCCTAGACAAAGATCACCATATAGTGCTTTGAATAACTGGTGTTTGCATATAGGTTCAACATTAGATATTCGCAACTCGCAAGTAGATGTGCAGAATACAATATCTTATGCTGCTGGAGGTCCGAGCACCTCATCAAATACTTCATTATAAATGTCTCTGATGGCTGGGACGGTATTTCCCTCGAATATTATGTTCATTGGCCCTTGCAGTTTTTCTTTACACAAGAGGTTCTGACAAGGTATTGTTAACTTTATAGTTTAGGAAGTTACGGTCAATAACAAGAAATAGTTCATGAGTTGTTATAATATCAAGTACCAAATAATCTTTCAGTACTTACTGCGCTTAAAGCGAACACAAATGGAATTGGAAAAATCATGGGAATCTGTAATGTTGCAAGGCCACTTAGATATTAGTAAATGTCACAAGGATCGTGTAAAGGAAAAAACATCTCAGCAAAGACGCCAAAATTATACACCAATGTGGCGGGTTAGAGGGCATATGGTGTTCTTGATAAGAAAGCTTCAATTTTACATACAATTAGATGTGACTGAATATCGATGGAATATATTGCAATCTCACATCAACGAGTCATGTGATTTCATCGATTTGGTGGGATTTCATTAAGAGTGAGTGAAAGTATTCATTTTAACTGCATTTGCTCTTTTTTGGCTGATGAAGAGCTAAAATGTAACTTTATTATTATGCAGGTATTTGTCGGCTTTGATTTCATAATCTAACTTAGATACTGGCTCGGTTTCAAGAATATTGGATGGAATTATGAAGCTTTGCTTATAATTCTGCTGGAAGATTTAGAGCCATGAGACTGACGTAAACATTGATGAACTCGAACGCATAGCTGAGGTAACATGGCTGCTATTATGTCTTTCCACTCCTTTACTTTAGAGATAAAACATAGTTTGAATCGGAAAATAACGAGAGGTGAATTTCATCACATTTATTTGATGTTTCCCTATTCTACAGGTCTGAATCGGACAATAACTAGAGATGATTTTCGTTATACACAAATACACAATACTACGTAGCAGCAGGTTTGATGGTAGTCAACGAGCCCCTTTTCTTAGGCGTCTCCTTTTGTGTCTAAACTTCAATTCCTACTTTAAGGTAGATAACTTTGCTACGGTCTCTATAATTTCTTATGGCACAAAGGGAATATGTCATTAGCATAACATTTTGTCTGATATTGATTAACAGGTTAATTTAATTTTTTGGTTTGCGTACTTCTAACAAAGTTTGATTCTTTTTTACTTATTTGTTCTTACATGACTCTATGTTACCAAAGAACAGCTTATGCGGTGTTCAACTGGTATTTGGTTTAGTTCAAGTATTTGGTTCAGTGCAGGTGCGCATTAGTTTTTCATCGAGTAAAAAATAAAGGTCTCGTGGGCTAAAGGTTTCAGGTTGTAGGGACTACTCAATCCTTTTAATATGTTCAGTTCAGCATTCCAATTACTGATATCATATTTTCAGCTTACAGGTTTCTACAAGTTATATGGAATCCTGCTAAAAGAGTATAAGTGAGGAATCAATGGATTTTAAGTATTATGTTTTTCTGATATTATAGTTTTTTTTGTATTAGTTATTGTATTAAGCTTGAAATTGTCATTGGTTTATTGTCTTTTATGGGGGTTTGTCTCACTTACACTATACTTGTGGTTTTTGATATAAATAACTTTCATTATATCTATTTATTTTACCTTTGTAAAAAATAAGAAGTAGCAAATCATTTGTTCTGCTACAACGATAATTCCTTTTATGCAATTTTTAATGCATTTTAGATTTATACGGGCTGAGCTTTGTTTCGTACAAACAGATAGACCTAATATGTGTACAAAGAGATGCCATCATATGTCTATAAACAGATGCCGTAATGTCTACAAGCACATTGAACGGAGAGACACTGAGAAAGTGACACTAAGAACGTCGTGTAAAGTGATGCAATAAAAACTTTCTTCACACAGCGTGAGAACATCCCAAAAATACTCGCAATCACAATATACAAACATAGGCAAAACGCCAAAGATATCACAGTAATAATCCCTACCTGGATAACAACATAAATAACATGTGCTTATACTATTTTTGTGTTGTCCATACTGATTTAGCAAAAGCAGCAGTAGACGACAGTAAAAGAAGTGCTACTAAAAGATATAACATTTCATTAATTGAAATTTAAACCGTGTTCACAAAAACAAAATAATATAGAGTATATTGGTTCATCAACAACAAAAAACAAAGAATGGTTTGGTTAAATCTCTTCATTACTCTAAAACTACTAGGCTGCCAACTAAGATTCAGCTGGTGGGTATAACACAACTGCCTGTGATAAATACGTGAGTACTTCCTATATCTCACCTTCCTCTTCTCGTCATCCCTTTCCAATGAATGAAACACATCCATTAACTTTGCACATTCCATCACTTGTTTCTCTCTGAAAGCAATGTCCATTTCCATCATATCGTGCCACTTGGATCTTGTGTAGCGTGCTTTGCGCTGCATACACCATTGCAGCAGCCAGCCAGCCACCACCGATGCATAGAATCTTACTATCTAATAATTCATCATGGTTAATTCAGTAAAAATCACACCATATCTTCCATCTGTTACATAAAAATTTCAGCATTAAAACTCATAATCTATAACCAAATTAATTAACTAAAACGAAACCAATATCAACATTTAAATGGATGCATTAACAATTACGAACAGATGCTCTAAACAAATAGTAAACCGTAAACCAATATTGATTATGTTGAATGTCAACTGTTTTCATTAAAATATACCTAATGTCAATCATTTTCAGAAGGCTCTATCAAGATTCTCTTGGACATTTGTTTTAGGTCCTGCGGGATCACTTAAAATAACCTGGGTATATCCGGGTAAGAAACAGTGGGATTGGGCCCTGGTCACACATGGCGAGTCCACATCGAAAGATTCTGGTCTGGTTGGTTGTTTAACCAGGATCTCGAAAGGCAAGTCAAACAAGAGAATGCAACGATTAATGTCTACGAAAACCTATCTCCCACAAATAATGTAAGTCCACCTCAAACTCCAGAACCTTCATTACCACGCATAGATGATTATACAACTGAGTCATCGCATGGAAATCCCTCTGTGACTAGCGGGTCAAATACAAACTGAAAAAGGTGAAAGTCCCTCGATGTATGATCACACACCAGTCAGTGGTTTCTGAAGTCTGGGAGAAGTCTATGCCGAAACAGAACATGTTGACTTGGAACCGGACGAATTATTGCTGGTAGGAGATGAGCCTGCAACTTATAAATAGGCAGCATGTGTACAGTCGTGGTGTGAAGGAATGAAAGCGCATATTGGGTCAATTGAAAAGAACCAAACATGGCAGCTTATGACCTTCCTTCTGACCACACACCCGGTCTTAAATGGGTCTTTAAAACAAAGAGAGATGCAGAAGGTAATGTCGTAAAGCACAAGGCTCACTTGGTGGCAAAGGAATATGTTCAGAGGCAGGGAGTGGACTATGAAGACGCATTCGCTCCAGTGGCACGTAAAACCATCTGGTTACTATTGGCTTTAGCAGCAATGAAAGGCTGTAATGTGCACCATATAGATGTAAAGTCAGCTTTATTAAACGTAGAATTGAGGGAAGAATTTAACGTAACTCAGACAGATGGGTGCGTTGTAAAAGGAAAAGAACACATGGTGTATCGACTTCATAAGACTCTCTACAGTCTACGCCAAGCATCTCGAGCATGGTACACTCATCTAGATAAAGAACTAAAAGATTTGAGTTTTCTAAAATTTTCTCAAGAGCAAGCAGTGTACAAACTAAACAACTCCAAAATTCGTTTGTTGGTTGGTGTAAATGTAGATGATTTGGATGTTGCAGGTTCAAGTGAAGGACAAGTTGCAATATTCAAAGAAAAAATGAAGCAGATCTTTGAGATGAGTGACTTGGATCACTTAACATATTGGGGATCGAAGAAACTGAAATGGGTAATGAATTAAAACAAGTTGGATGTGCATACAAAATATTGCAACCAACAGGTCTGATTGACTACAATTCTACGAAGATCCCCATGGAACCAAAGTTCAGCTTGTCAAAGGACGCAGACGGAACTCTAGTGAACGCTGCAAATTATCGTCGCCTCATCAGATGTCTACGATACCTAGTTCATACAAGACCAGGCCTTGCTTACTCAGTCAGGATAGTTAGTCGAGACATGAATGCGCTTAAAGAAATTCATTTGAAGGCAGTAAAGCAAATCCTACGGTACATGAAGGGAACATTACCTTTGGATATGTATATCGAAGAGGTGAAGATGGTAAATTAACTGGGCATAGTGGTGATAGTAGCCACAGAATGGATCTAGATGATCGAAAGGGCACAACAAGAACTGTGTTCTGCTTCTCAAATAGCCCGTTAACAGCATACGGTTGCACTATCCTCTTGTGAAGCTGAGTTTATGGCGGCTACGGCGGCAGCGTGTCAAGCTGTATGGCTGAAAAGTTGTTATAGGGCCTGACGGGATTGGAAGGCTCAAGTGTGAAGTTGTATGTCGATAACAAGTCAATAGCCTTAATGAAAAACCCGATTTTTCATGGACGCAGGAAACACACAAAATGTGACCTTTAATGCAAAGATGACCACTTTGAAAGCTCAATCTTGGCTCGTTACGCGTTTCGAACTAGCCTGTTGTGTTTGAAATTGGTAAAAGTTAAAGCTCAGTTGCTCGATTAATATGACACAGACGAGGCTACACCCAACCACTTATCGGGAGACCTGTATAAAGTAGAGAAAACCCCTGAGATGAGGCTACACCCAACCACATAACATGAACACCATGATATTTGTCCAACTTTATATCTATGATGACAGAAGATCAAAGACTATATATACCTTTTAGTGTACAACCTACATATAAATACCTGTTTACTATCAGGACTCCAGCAAACACCGTAAATTTGTGAGCATCCTCTGAGAACAACTCACCCATCTTCTCTACAGTTTTTCCATCATATAGCAGCCCATGTTTTTCTGAGCGAACAATGATGCACGAGTATATATAAAACGAATGCACGGAAATATATAAAACGGATGCACGAAAAAATATATAAAACGGATGCACGAAAATAAGTTCATGAAACAACAACTTAGATTCAAGTATTCAACTGATGTATATACTATCTAAAGCTACATTTATCTAGTGCTATATATTTTAATTTATCGCCAGCATGCGTCTCAACTCCGTACAAATGGATGCACGAGAATATATATAACAGATGCACGAAAATATATAAAACGGATGCACGAAAATATGTTCATGAAACAGCAACTTAAATTCAACTGATGTATATACTATCTAGAGCTACATTTATCTAGTGCTATATACTTTATTTTATCACCAGCATGCGTCTCAAATCCGTACAAATGGATGCACGAGAATATATAAAACGGATGCACGAAAATATATAAAACGGATGCACGAAAAAATATATAAAACGGATGCACGAAAATAAGTTCATGAAACATCAACTTAGATTCAACTGATGTATATACCATCTAGAGCTACATTTTATCTAGTGCTATATTTTATTTTATCACCGGCATGCGTCTCAACTCCGGACAAATGGATGCACGAAAATATATAAAACATATGCACGAAAATATATAAAACGGATGCATGAAAATATACCAAATTCTGATCTACCAAACTCCGGTTAAGGTGACACAACATGAACCACTTTTTCATGTTATTCAAAGATTAAATATGTAAGGTCCGAAGAATTGAATCAAATGTGACGCAAGTACTCTAAAACTGAACATATAACCATTTTACAGTCAAATATATGCACTAAACATAAGAAACGGATGCCCAATCACTTGACAGATGATAACAAATATGTCTTTCGATACAAGTGGATCCCTCCTATAACCAGTGATACACTAAACTGGTTTTTGACGCACTAATCACATAAACAGATGTCGTAACAAGTCATTTGATGCCCTAGTTATAAACATACGCTATTTGTGACTTGTAGTTTCACAAATCAGTTAGAACTGGTTCGATAAATCGATTTGGCTTATCATTCTTTGATAGTTTACTATAACTACACAAGCAGTTTTTTTATGAACAACCAAATCTACTTATATGAAAGTAAGCATTTGAATTAAATTCCAAACATCCTCTTAATGTTTTTTTAACTCCTTAGTTTGGAATAAGCAAACTACAAACTGCTAAGATGTTGATTGGGATTGCTGATATATACATAACCCTATTATTTATAAAATCTAATTCAAACGTTTTAACAAACACATGGTGATCAATTTTAAAAAATCCTAAATATACATCCGATTCATAAATAAAAATTTAGAAACTACATACAGTAATTACCTCATAATTAATGGTTCCACAGTGCTTTTCGACGAATATTTGACGATTGGGACGACCGTGATGGTTCCACGGTGGTTTCCGACGAGGATTTAACGATGATAACGATGGTACTGGTTACAAAGTTTCTTCCGGCGAGAATTTGAAGATTGTAACGATAGTGGTAGATCCACGGTGGTTTCCGATGGTGGTTATTTTAAATGACGGTCGTGGAAATCATAGTACTGATTGTGTGATCTAAAAAAAGTGTTTGGTACTGTTGTATTTTTTTGTGCTTTTTTATTTTTATCCCTCAAGTTTGAGTTTATTGCAGAATCTACCCTCTGGTTTAATATGTTGCAAAAGCTACCTTATGTATTTGTTTTCTAGGTTTTCTACCAATATGTGGTTTTCTCTAGATCTCACCCCTATATATATATATATATATATATATATATATATATATATATATATATATATATATATATATATATATATATATATATATATATATATATATATATATGTATGTATATATATATATATATATATATATATATATATATATATATATATATATATATATATATATATATATATATATATATATATATATATATATATATATATATATATATATATATATATATATATATATATATATATATATATATATATATATATATATATATATATATATATATATATATATATATATATAATATATATATGGGGCTAAATTTGACATAGGAAAATAAAATGGTGCCATGTCATATCCTACATGGCATTTTCCTATTGGCTATTGGGATATATCTAATTTATTTTGGAAACTAAATCTTTTTTCTTTTAAATCCACAGATAATGTTTACGAATAATACATACATATCCGAAATAAAAGATATACACAATATATCTAAAATTTAGGAATAAAACATATAGAAGAAAAAGATATACGCAGATCATGCATATATCCGGTTCCATTCACCTCAAACCCTAATATATCATTCATTATCTTCCTAATAATTCCATGGCAGCTCTAACGATGAAATTTTGTTAATTTATATAGATAATCCGTAGGTATGTGTTCTTTTGTAGTTTTTATATAGATAAACCCTAATATTCACTGATCACGCATTTTGTAATAAGCCTTTATTATGCAATTTTACCAACTTTTGATGTTTTTATTGCACCATTATCATCATTCTGTATCTTCGTGTATATTTGATCATTCGTTATGCCAAAGTTTTATACTGACAAGTATACAGAACTACTGTCGTTGTATTGCAATGCTTAAGTATACATTGTTATGCGTTTTTTTGTGTGTGCAGGATATGGATCATTCTTTTGAAGTATGTGAGTATATAGCATTCACTTTTCAGAAGGAAAAGAAAGGGTTATCATCTTGAAGCAGCTTGCTGATCAAAGCTTGCAGCTTTAAGAGGTCTGAAAGTGGCCGCATTCTACAACACGTAAATATAGGTAGATAATGCAAGATTATTACTATTTTGTTTTGGGCTTCGGAATCTCAGGAATTGTGGGTTTTGGATTCACAGAGATCTTGGTCTTTGGAACATCGTGAATTATGGGCTTGGTGATCTCTATAAATGTTGGCTTTAAAACAATATGATTAGTTGTTACTTATAAAGTTGTTAACCTAAGCAGGAAGAAGAAAATGACAAAAGGGCCAGATGTATCCACCAATATGATAATCCAACCTGAATTAAATATGTATATGTATATCTTTATACGAGTGTTTTTAGTGATTCTTTATGACTTTCGCTGCTGCAAGTGTGATGCCTAATCACTTCTGTTGTTCATCTTTGTTTTTTTTTAATTCAATTGCTCTACTGGAATGGATCACCCTTTCCTCTTGACAAAATACATATATTTTCTAACTTGGACACACGTTTGCTTGATTGCAGACTTTTTCCATGGGTGGAAATTCTTTGCTCGGCTTGACATAATAACCTCTAAAATTATTCGGAGGAAGAGTCTTATATACCCTCCGCTTTTCTTAATATAATTATTCGATAGAAAAATAAGATGCTTTAGAAGGTAGTTTTTGTTGTTTGCTTATTTGGTTTTTTTTATGCTATTAAATGTGTATCACTGTTTTTTGATATTTTTTTAGATTGTAACTTTTAATTCAGCTTATCGTAGGTGTCATAAACGTCATGTCCCAAACTTGAAGAAGCAATCATAGAGGTACCATAGAAGTACAATACTTGGTTTTAACGACTTGAGGACCCACAATTCCTCATAAACGATTATAAACAGGTAACCTAAGTTTATTTTGATTTTCATACTTGCAGCCACGAGATGCAAAATGGATGGTAAGATTACTCAAGATATTTAATTTGATTTATTTATATTTCTGTCCATCATATGCGTGTATTAGTGACATTTGACGATCAATAAGCATCTATCAAGTATCCCTTTCTTTTTTACTAACAGAGCTAAAAGGCGCGTCTTTGGAACTTCTGGATAAATTGATGGCAGCTGATGTTGAAGAAGCTGATAAAGGAGACCAAGTTAAGCTTATATTCGTTTGAGGGTTCTGATAGTCTAGGCTCTATTTTACGACTTCAACTGTGCTCAAAAGAAGCCAGTGAGCTCTAAAAACGTGGTATCACTTCTCATCACAATCTAGCAGAAGAGTCTGTATATATATTTAGTTATTGTGGCGTATGTATGAACCACATTAGTGAGGTATAGTTTGAGGTATTCCGTTGTGATTATAATTCTTTATCCTTTAAAAGTAGAAATAGTTACAGAGTAGTAGTCTTTCAAAGAATTTAAATTACCAAATATGTATGGCGTGCTTGATATTTCATATGAAAATTGCTATCTTCTTATTTTGTTTGACTGCTTATTTGGTTGTTTTTGAATAATCCACATAGAACAACTTATTTAGAAACTAACAAGAATAAATTTAGTAGTTTTAGTATGCAATCCTATTACCACTTAGTGAAATATCTGATTTACTTATTTTATTATGCTCATCTCATTTTTTGACTTTGTTGTTTGAATACTGTTTCACGCAACACTGCTCTGAAAACCCGGGATGACCATTACAGTTCCAATTAAAAATTAAAGGTATAAAGATTATCTTACCTTGATTTCTTCCGCTCAATATAGCTATCTAAATAATAGTTAAATTTTGATTTCATTTGTGGCGCTAATAATCTGTAACAACTAACATTGTAGTGTTTAATGTTTTAGATATAATAAGTTGAAAGTATGTTATTTTGAGTTGATTAGTGACTTTAATATACATCAAAGTTATTAATAGTTGAATTTTTATTTGATTCCTTTCGTCAATAATTTGTACCAGCTAACATTAGGTTGTATAATACACAAAGCTTGATTATTGGTGTGGGCTCCAGTGCAGGTATTTGAAAAGATGATCAATATTGCACGCTTTGCTCAGGTTAGTTTTCATACGAGGATGATCATTTGCATCTTGAGGTACATACTGAAGTTGTAATGTGTGTTGCAATAGCTATTTATAATCAAATAGGTAAATTTGGTGATCTTACTTGAAAGTAATGCTGCATTTTCAGACAACTGTGACTTTTTATTGTGTCTTTTTTAAATACGTACGACTGTTGTTTTTTTTCACGAAATACGAAAACTGCAGCAATTGTAGCTTCTGGAATATCTTCTGCTGCACTTGGATAAGAAGCTGGAGGTTAAAGTTGAAGGCTTTCTGTATTTGTCGGTTCGATTACAGAGATGTTAGTGTCACATTATTTGTGTGAACAATGTGTATTTCTACATCAACAAAGAAAGCTCCTGATGTAAGTCTATTAGCGTTTTTTAGATAGGAATTTACTCATTAAGTTGGCATTGATTTTGTAATAACAGGTTTTGGAATCAAGGGACCTCTGGCTTTGGAATCTCTAGAATTGTTGTTCTTGGAAGCATTGGTACTCTGGGCTTTGGAATAACTGGAACCTCAAGCTTAGGTGCAGCAGGAAATTCAAGTTTTGGAATCACATGAACCTCTGGGTTTTGAATCTATGGAATTTCAGGAAACTTCAGGCTTTAATTTTTTCAGGCTCGTGAAGAAGTTGTGGCAGTGTATGTGGAGAAGTGGTCCAAATCAACTGCAGGTGGTTTATTTAAAACGTCACATCCACGAACAAGAAAAGTGCTTCAATTCAGTAACCACCACGAAGACGGAGGACAAGGTGGAGAGTGGACTGCTTCTGAATGTTATAATCAGCAAGGGTACGTCCATCCTCGATCTGCTTCCCTGCAAAGATGAGCCTCTGCTGGTCTAGAAGCTCGAATGCACAAAAAAGAGACTCATAAATGCATACTAATTAATATAGTATACGAACATGAAGCACCGTGATCTCGCGGTAGAATAGTACCTTGCCATGGTACGAACCAGCGACCGATGCATATTAAAGCTGTTATCACAATTGCACTTATAGTGTTGGTCGGGTCTGCCACATTTCCTTTCAGATATAACGAGTGCTTCTGAGCTTTATCTTTTACCAGCTCAAATTATATTTATATAATCCAATAGAGAAGTCCTTCAAAAAGTTAACTATTGCGTTCTTGCGTACAACTCATGATATTATTGTTGATGTTCTAGAGGTAAGCAATTTTGGTACATGTTGAATTCTCGGACAATTTAAATGTACATCTGGGTAGTTGCATAGCATAGGAAAGACATATTACACACCTCATATTAGGTATAATTTGCTTGCTAGAATATAATTTAAAGTTGCTTACGATGTTTGGACTAACAGTTTCGGAAAGTGAAATTAATTTTCATATTTATTTATTAAAGCAAGTTATAATGTTGTTAAGTATTGAAAATTTTCCTCTTCAAAACGAAAGATTGGTTTATTTCACTTTTAAAGCTTGGTGTTTTATGTTATAAAATTATTGATTGTTGTTTTTATTTAAGAAATCCCATGCAAACATATGATTTTTTTTATTAACAGTTGTTATTTGAATGTGGACGAAAGAAAATTTAACATGTATATTTTATTAATTTGTAAAATACAAAATTAGTTGAATAAGTAATTAACAAGGTACTCGCGCGTTGAGGCAACGTGTACCATGTAACATAACTTTTGGCGAACTTAATTTTAATTTTACGTTTTTCTTACAACGACATTTCAAAATATAACAATTTAATTTTTGGGTAACTTTATGTAATTGGCTAGCCGAACTCATGGTGACTTCAGTTTTCGGTTGAACTCATTGGCACGGTTCAGTTTTTAAAACTATATACATTATCATTTTAGGTAGACAACATATGTACATTCTTATAGATATATGTTTTAAGTTGTTGTACAATGTGAATATATATACTTATACTTTTAAGTAAATGGGTGCTAATGAAGTGTTAACGTTTGCTATTTTAATTTTTAGGTTTGTTTTGGTTGTACACAATACTAATAGATATAACTTGATTTTTCAAGTATTCTATTAATAAAAAGTTTAAATGCTTTATATGTTATATAAATATAGATGGTTTGTAACTTATATATTTTTTATTTTAAATTGTTTTAAAAATAATATTAATTGGTATATTTTTTTTTGTTTGTACATTATGTTTCATTATATGTATTATTTATATTTAAAATTTTAAAGACATTTAATTAATGAATCGTTTGTAACATAAGCTTCATAAATTGTATTACTTAAAGTTAAGTTTTGTGCATTTTAGAATTGTACAATAAGGTTTAGGAGTTGTACTACTTAATATTAAATGTAGAGAGAGATACCAATCTTTTTTATATATAGTATAGATAATCTCTAGACGTACTTAAAACTATAAACGACATGGGACTAACAAGAACGTCGGGGTCAAGTCGTAAAAAAATGATTCGTGTAAGTTTTTTTAACAAAAACGAGACCCACGGTAAAAAAATAAAAATAAATTCACAAACGTACTTTATTAAAAATAAACAAACTCGCCCATATTAGTAAAACGAAAGATTGACATGGGACTAAACAAGTCCATTAGGTAGGTCAAGCCCAAAAAATATGAAAAAATAAATTCATATTAAGTTTAAATTTAACAAAAACGAGTCTCACTACAAAAAATTAAAATTAATGCACAAATGTACTATCAAACAAAATTAATGAAACGAACCCGCTCATTGGGCGGGTTACGCCGCTAGTATATATATATATATATATATATATATATATATATATATATATATATATATATATATATATATATATATATATATAGGGTTAATATACACAAAAGTTACTAAAGTTTGCCATAAAATTCGATTACGTTACTAAAGTTTAAAACCTAACAGATAGGTTACCGATGTTTACGGGTTTATTTTTTGGGTTACTGAACGTTTATAAAAGCTACACTCCCGTTACTCGTTTGAGGGGCTACCGGTTAAATACCATTTTGACCTGCTGTGGTGGATGTTTGTAGGCCCCACCCGTAAATTTGCTTCTAAGTACATTTGTTTTTAGCCACTACTTCATAGTTGACTTTCATTTTAAATAAAAAAACTTAAACATAAAAAAACACTTCATCTAAAATATACCAAGCAGGTTCAAACAACTCCATCAAAAAGATCCATAAATCAAACCCCCCCCTTAAATATACCCAGATTCAAACAACAACTCGCCAGCCCATCACTTCAAGTAAAACAAAAAAGATCCATAAATCAAAACCCCTTAAATCACAAGGACGATTTTCGCCCATCATTTTGGTCACCGGCCTCCTGTGTCTACCGGTAGCCACCACCTCTAGTCGTCGCCTGCCGCTTCTTACCAAACCACAAGAACGGTTTTCGTTCATACACAATCCCCTATTTACAACAATAACTGTAGATTTAGAATCTTTGGCTCAATTTGTCCCCGAAGATTACATTCGTAAATGAATCATTTGCTATTTTATTGAACGCAAATTAAATGTTCTTTTTAGATCTTTAAATTGTTTTTATTATATAGGGGTTGTTGTTGTTAGGTAAAAAATAGAGAGAGAAGGAGTTGGTGGTAAGGTCATGGTGGGGTTTGGTGTATCAGTGGTGATGTCATGGTGGGTCGGCGGTGGTGGTGGATTCATGTTTATTTTGTGGTAGGGTTGTTTGTGGTGATGGTGGTGATAATGTGTTTTTTCATCTGATAAAGATGCATGAAAAGTTTTCAAGAATAAGATATCAACAATTAAAAAAAACAATTTTAGTGAATGTAAAGATACATGAAAAATTTAAAGAGCATGATATTTTTTATTTAGCTTATTTTAGGAGTTTGACTAAATCTGACATTCTTTATTATTAAGTGAGGTTGAAGATTGTGAGGTTAAAGAAGGGGCCATTTATCTAACTAATTAAAAAGAAAATAAAAGTTAATGCCACGTAGACTGCCACATAGATTTTTACCTGTAATAATAGGTTAAAACATACGGGGTAACTTACATAACCGGTAAACCAAACTTCGGTAACCTGTCTGTTAGGTTTTAAACTTTAGTAACGAAATCGAATTTTTTGGCAAACTTCAGTAACTTTTGTGTATATTAACCCTATATATATATATATATATATATATATATATATATATATATATATATATATATATATATATATATATATATATATATATGCGTTCATGTAAATACCACTCTTAATATAAAAACAATAAGAACCAATGAGAATGTGACATGTGGTGTTCCCGATTAAAATAAAACAAAATTGATTTATATACATTTAAGGGTATTCTAGGTATTTAACACCCCTTAATTATTTATTCATATTCTCTCTTATTTTTTAAACTGACACCATTACATAACTTTCATTTGTAAATTTCATCATCTCCCATCACTTTCATGTCTTCCCATCATCATCACACGACACTCTTTTTGTCTTCCACGATTCATCTTCTTATTTGTTCGGCCTAAACTGCAGTTATCAACTTGTTTCCGTTCATATTATCGAAGCCGCATATAAAATGGTAGTTACCATTTGCCATCGATTTGTGTTCGCTTGTGACCCATCGATTTGACCCATCGATTTGTTTGGGCACTAAAAGATTATCGAAACCCTAGTCGCATGATTTCTCCAATGACCTCTCTCATATATCGGTTAACACTTCCGGCTATTTTACACTTTGTCTAGCGCCGTTGTTACAGTCTTTGTCTCCGATGATGGTTTTCAGATCCATCGCAAACGGTTTTCAACGTAGTTAAAGTACTGGTTCGTTGAATTATAAGCTTAATACTTCAATTCCCAAAAGAAGCCATAGTCATCCTCGCCGGCGTCTTTTCCAACGATCGAACTACCCGTCACTAGAGTCGCTGCATCTGCGTCTGAATAAATAAATCCTTTATTGTGTATCATGGCCGCCATGTATACCTTTATGTCCGTCTTCTCCGTAAAGTAAGGGATTTCAGATGCATGTGATTTCATTCATAATGATTCTTGGTCATCTAAATTATGTATCATATTGGTTAATATTAATTTGTTTCAATATAATAGGAATGAAAGAGACGTGTAGCAATCATTCTTGCAATGGTTGACTATTTTAGCAATTTGTTTCATTTTTTTATTAATAACTAATGTACAAGTCTCATTTTTGTCTTTATAAAACGCATACATCAACTATTTTATTGTTGCTAAAAAAAACTATTTTATTGTTGTTGAAATATGTGGTCACCAACACATATGTTTTTTTGACGATTTATCTCAACTATTTTTATTAATCACATGACTTTTTTGGTGCGTAATTTAAAAATCAAATGTTAAGTATGGTGACATTTTATTTTTTTCAACTTTTGTTATGACACTCGTGATACATATCTAGTGACACATAAATTGTTTGACACATTTTTAGTGACATATTATATTTTTTTATACTTATATAGCGACACACTAAAATTTTACTACATTTTAGTGACATACTACAAAATCTTAAAACATTTTGCGACACATAATATTTATCACACTAATTTTTTAATACATATATAGTGACACATCATATTTTTGTGATGGATTTTCAATGACACATTATTAGTAACAAGCAAAATCTCTTGAAGCACAAATACAATAAATGACATTAGTACTTTTATGTAAAAGACAAGATGTAATAAAACTAGGTAATATTATCGGGAAAAAAATGCTCGAGAAAAGAAGATACAAATATTTGCTAAAAGTTAATGGGAATGAATGCATAATATGTGAAATAGTCAAAGAAGAAAAAGATGATTATAAATGCGTAAATGAATGCAAAAGGGTTTTAAAATGCCATCCATATTATGTTAATTTACAATACTGCCATTTGGTGTAGTTATTAAATTAAATTTTGATCATATTTAAGAAGGTACATCCAACGGTTCTAATTGGTTCTTATTGTTTTTATTTTAAGCACGGTCACCACAATAACGCCCCTCTCTCTCTCTCTCTCTATATATATATATATATATATATATATATATATATATATATAGGGAGGCGTTATCGTAGTATACACTCTTAAAATAGGCTATAATAGGTACACTTATGTACCGTTGGATCTATAATTATTAATGAGATTAGATTTCTATTAAATGTTCACTATAAATGGTACTTATGTAAATAAGTGAAATACTTTGGCAATTTATATTCCTTGCATTTTTAATGCATATCATCCTTACGTTGAGTTTGTAAATTTGATACTATACTATTTTTATTTTCTAAAATAATTTTAGGATACCTTTTTCTGGCGCACCACCTTTTTACTTTTTTTTCAATACACGTGATGTATTTGTATATTTTTGAAATATACGTAGGATAGCTTTGGATATTTTTTACAAATTCTTTTTTATCATTGATTTTAAAAGATTTACCTCTTAGTGACACATTATATATATAACGACACATTACGTTTAACATTATATATGACACACTATTATTAACACATTATTTATGACATACTACTTATTAATATTATAAATGACACATTACTTTTTAACATTATATATAGTGACATTATTATTTAATTTATTTTTTTACATGTTAGTGACACATTATATATGACACATTACTTGTTTTTAGTATTTAACAATGACACATTATTACCAACACATTATTTAATTTTTTATATATTGTGACACATGATTAGTGACGCGTAACTTTTATTTATTTTCTTTATTTGTTTTTATACATTTCGATAACACAATAATAATGCAATTTGAAAAAAATACTAACAATAATTAAATGCACCAAATTAAGATGAATCAAATTAAATACATATTTTTGACAAACGTATAGCCATATTTCAAAATATCATTTTTTAGTTAATCTAAAATTCAATTCTTTAAAAATATATTTGGCTACCTTTTTCGATAAGTATATTTTTCTAAATTAATCATGATACACATGAAATTCTTATTTTTATTTTCACATTTAATAATACGATGAAAGTGTCTTTCCTGTAATTGCACAAGTCTTTTTTCGTCTAATGATACATCAGAATTAATACGAAAAAACTTACAATTTACGTTTGAGAAATATAAGTTTTAAAGATAATAATTTTTTCTTTGACGATCTCGTAACGCACAATCATTGTGTTAGACATATAAGTTGTTCTGTTACTAACTATTGACACACAAATATAAACCACGACTTATGTTTTTTTTTTCTTTTTTATCAACATATTACCATATTAAAACAACAGTACAATAGAGGCATATAGTTTCCGTAAAGGTTTAATTAAGCTTTAATCTGAGTTAAAATTTAATTTGTACAGTTGCATGATATTCTAAAAAATATTTATTTTAAACTTTGTACAATTGCATGGTACACGAGCAAGGTTTTAAAAGGCGCGTTATGTCGGCGCAAAGGCGTCGTCAAGGCGTGAGGCATGGTCTCGCTGTTACGATATATACCATGGCGTGTGTTCTAGGCGCGACGTGAGAAAAAGCGTGAAAAGTCGCGGTAGTGCGGGCAAAGGCGTGAAGCGTGGCGAGTTTTTTTTATTCAACTTCGAAATTTTTTATTTTTTTTTAAATGAAGAAGATTTCATGTAGAAATAGGAGTTTAACCTTATTCATTATTTACTACAACGTTATTTAAATCTCGGTGTCTTTAAAAATTATATAAATATAAAAATAATTTTATATTTTTGTGCCGCCTTAACTCACGCCTTAAAGACGCAAAAGCTTGAGTCTTGGCCTTGCCGCTACGCTACGCCGTACGCTATTTAGAACCTTGTACACGAGTATCTTGTAATTTCCTTTGCATTAGAATTTTAATCTTACTATTGTACAACTGATCATGATACATAAAGCTAGTTTTTTTTAGAAACAATAGTAAAGTGATACAAACATAATATAGTCCATATGAATACACGGTTAAAATCTAAAAAGCGTGATACTCGGTATTCAGTAAGATTAAAATACAATATGGCATAAAAATGTGATACCTAATTGAATTTGTGTTATGAACTGGAGTACTAAACTGTTTTAAATAATCATGGTGATACTCGGTAGTCGGTACTAAGCTATTAAAAAAAATCATGGTGAAAGCCTATTGTAACGTATTATTACTGATTGTGGGCTAAGGCCATGGAGACAATGAAATAATAATGACTATTTCAAAAATAAGATACCCATAATACCCTCAATTGTATTAAAATTAATTGAAATTTTTTTTAATTAAAAAAGACATTTGTCACTTTGCTACTGGTGCCTATTATAACTCATTTTAAGGTGTAACGCATTTGAACGCAAATCTATATATATATATATATATATATATATATATATATATATATATATATATATATATATATATATATATATATATATATATATATAAATATATATATATGTATATATATATATATATATATATATATATATATATATATATATATATATATATATATATATATATATATGTATATATATATATATCGAGGCCTTAATAGTAGCTTTGAGGTTGGGGAAAAAGGTGAGATAAAGTTAACACATGTAAGGGTATAGGGTTTCTTTTACAGAAGATGTTATTTTGTTTAAGGGGAAATTAGACCCATAGTTTGGGGTATGAAAAACGGGACTGTTTTGGGATAAAAAGATAACGGGATAGGTTATGAACTTAACATAGTTAAGGGACTTATGGAGGGGTGTAATGGGATACTTGTAGTATTAAAATGAGGTTAGTATGTATAAGAGGCTTAGACATCCGTCATAGATTGATGAGCCATTATGGTTTGTTGATTCATGTCTTGATTGTGTGCATGTTTGTGTTTAGATTGTGCTATTGCGGGATTTTGGAGAAGCTTTTTCAGGTGAGTTTCATAGTCCCATGTTTATGAGTTATAAATGTTTTTGACTTCCAGATGGGATGGAAGAGACACTTGTTATGGTTTTGTAAATTGTTGTTGTAAATGTTTTATGGTTTGTGATGAACTTGTGTGTACACTTATGTGATTAACTGCTATGTGATTCTTACTTGTTTTGTGTTTTGACTTGGTACCAAATGGATGTTGACAAGGCGGGGCCTTGGGAATTGGTTAATTGGTGTATGGGCGCCTATGAAACCATGTTGATTGGTAAGGCTGGGAGCCTTGGAATTGTGATGAATGGTAAATCTTGAATGTTAGTTGTCAATGCATAATTGTAACAAATTTTCCATATGTTTATTTGATTGATGGTTATTCAAAGCTTATAAACTTGTTTTGCGTTGGAGTCTAAACCTATGACTCTCATTAACATTATATTGACGTGTTCTAGTGTCTCTTTCAGGTGAGAATGTGGTTAAGCTTGAGAGTAGAAGTGGCTAGATTTGGAGGCTTAGGAATGCATTTGGAGGAACCCCCTTTCCTCTTATTTTTATTTAGTTATTTGAATAAGTGATACTGTTAGACACCTATATGTTGAATGTTTGTCTGTTTGTTTGTCATTGGTAAGAGGTAGGAATTGTTACCTACTTACCTAGACACCTGTATTTGGTTAAGATATTGTCATGACATTATGTCGCCATTTATGACATTTCTATTGCATTTAGATTTCTCTGTAGAAACACCATTTTGTTGTGATGATATCCATAGCTCGCGCCCCATATTCCGCCATGGTGGGGTGTGACAACTAACGATCATGGGCACCATAGCGATCTCGATTTACCGGGTTTCTCATGCACTCAGTTTGGTTGTCGTCTATTTTGAAAAAAAAACGACATTGCTCTTGCAAGAAACCGTACCCGAAGGCTATTCATCAAAGTTTCTTTATCGTCGATCATTAAATCACAGGGAACATAAACATATATCCATCCATGTTATTCATGTTGAAAAATTTGTAAGAATGGAGAAGGTGTATATAAATATGTTTTTAATGTGTATTAAAATTAGTTTAATAGAGGGGTATTTATATATGATAGTAAAATGAAACCAGCATAGTGTGTTTTACGAAGGGTGACAAAACTACCGTTTGTAGCTTTTGCTTTGCATGGGATGACTAACCCGCGCGAGAGATTGAGATGGGATTTATGAGAAACTCACGCGTGATTTTTGCCAGCTAAAAATCTATAGTGGTTTTTTTCCGTCACTGTGACGTAAGTGTGTTTTTTTTATTGAAAGATGATATTATAATTGTGCGATTCAAATAGTATTTATTAACAATTAAGGACAGTATTCAGTTGCTGGTGAGAGATTTAACTCTTGCGAAAGATGTTGTAAATGGAACATAAAACAAATTTTGAGCGACTATATTTCATTCTGATATTTGTTGAACCGACATCGTATTAAAACTACACACTAATGTTCTAATGGGCTTCCACATGCATTTCTAGACAAGTAACAACAATCCATGGGTTAAGTTAAGGTGAAGCAACAGGATCCAACTATAATAACCCGACACAAAAGTAACCGCCTTACTCGTTTGAATAAATTTAAACCCTCACAAGTCACAACATACGATGCAAGACACGTACACTATTATTAATCGGGCCCACCGCCTTAAACCCCTATAGGTCGGTGCAAAACTTCTGACGTGTCCTCTCCTCTATTTATAAACATAAAAATATAACTACCGTTACTTAATTCGTCCCGTTAACTCTCCACCAATCCAGAAACAAAAATATCTTCACTCACACACTTTTTATCCAAAAAAAAATAAAATGGAAAAAATGGTATTCACGGAGCCTGAAATGGAGGCAGCTATGCTGCTAATTCAGCTAAGCGGCGAATCCGATACTCAGGAGCGGTCTAGTGGTAAAAGCGTGAGACCCCGTGATGATTATAATACTTCGTTTGGTGAAAGTTTTTTGAAGAAAAGAAGACTAGAAGAAGATCGTGAGGAAAGTAGTACATCCTCGGATATAACATCGGCCCCTAGGAGGGGCCGTGTAAGTCCTAGGATTGCGGCTAATGACGATGATGACGATGATTATGATAGCGATGGAAATATGAAAAAGAATAAGAAAAAATTTAGGTCGATCGTTGAGATTTATAAAATGAGTCGGTGAATGTTTTTTAGGGTTTCGGTTCTTTAAGTTATTAACGGAGATGTATATTATGTAAATATTTTGTTTTAGTTCGATGTGAACGACGAAGTTTTGTGGTATTAATAATGTTACTGTTTAATGTTCGATGAGTTATGTTAGCTTTTGAATGTGATCGCGTGAGAAAGAAGCTGATCATATTATTGTTTGCGTGAGAATATAGCTTTGAATTCCAAAACGTATGAATTGGATAGGATTGAATATGACTGATTAGGCGTGTAGCATGCTTATTATCTAAAAATGTAGATATCCAGGTTTAGAACAAAAAAGTATTTTCTTACTTAATAGTTTTTTCTTGGAGGCCTCTAGCAGATAAAGTTACATTACAATCGAAGATTTTTTTTTTAATCCGATCAATCTACGAGGGAGATGAAGATACTTTTTTTTTTAAGTAAAGTATCTTTTAATTGAAGACTCTCTTTTAATTGATGGGTAAAAACATATGTTGAGGGTAATGGAAACGGAGCAATGATTTAATAAATATATAAAATATATTTAATAAATAAAATTAACCCTTTATTTATTGTGTGTAATCTCATAATCCCGAGTTCGATCCTATCACACGACTATTAATTTTATGTACATAAACTTTCAGCTCCCACTTGGACAAAATTGAATATCGTGATTACATTGACTAGTGTCTAGTTACACTAGCAATGTCACTAGTACAACTCGAGTAAGGTCTTCTGGCAAAACCTTTTAAATGATTCATCATTTATTATTATCCTTTCATTTCAAATACAACATTAATAGGATATGGATCTCAGTCATTCCTTCATTAACCATTTTGTTTCTCGTTTACGGATATAGCATGATTACCAAAACACATTTAGGTACGGCCGCACAAACATATTACTTCTCCCACGAGGGCCCAGTTGTATTTATACTTCAAAATAATTTGAAGGAAACAAATCCCATTTTGACTACAAGCGAAACTTACGAACTTTGCAACACTTCTGAAAATAACCCTTATGGCTACCAGTTACGTTTAACGTTAGGTTATCTCACAGAAATGCACTACACTCTATTCAGTTTCCTGGTATCTCATGTCTAAGGATAACTATTTATGATTTACTTAAGACAAGATCCATAAAGTAAAATCATATAGTTGGGATAAGTCCAATATTTGATCCATCAAATATCATCCAAAATTGACCAATATACTTTCAAGTATACTCTGTCACTATTTTGAATTGTCTTAGTTTAATAACATTCCCATATTATTAATCGACAACGGACGTTTAGAACATAACAATTATTCATGGATATAAGACATGTAAAATAGGATACAAAATCAAATAACAGAAAATAAACGAAACTTTATCTTTATTTCATCAATTCAATAATGTCTAACATCCTTTATCCAAATACTAATCAACAGATTTATTGCATGAATTCGCTAGCTAGTTGCAGCCCAATCGCCTTGGCATGCTTAACTACCTTTGGTCTAGGCAAAGCCTTAGTAAACGGATCCGCTACGTTATTATCTGTCTGAACTTTTATTAATTTTATTTCACGAGCTTCCACTTGTTCTTGTACGTAGTGATATCTACGTTTAAAGTGTCCGGCGCCTTTCATGACTCCAGGATCATTGGCGAATATAATTGTCGCAATATAGATCAATAGGTTCTTTAATTGAATGCATCACTCCAAGATATTCAATAAACTTCCTAATCCAAACAACTTCCATTGCAGCTTCTGAAGCAACCATGTACTCAGATTGAGTCGCATGCATAGCAATGGTTGTCTGCTTCTTGCTCTTCCAGTCAACTGCTCCTCCATTGATGACAAACACGTAACCCGTCTGAGACTTCATATCGTCTTTATCACATCGCCAGGACGCATCACAGAAACCTGTAACTTTCAGTTTTGTGTCTGGTTTACCCCCAAATACCAAAAACATATCTTTCGTATTCCTCAGATACTTTAGAATATGTTTAACAGCAGTCCAGTGGAGCTTCCCTGGATTCTGTTGGTATCTACGGACCAAGTTTTGAGCAAACGTTACATCAGGCCTTGTGCATCTTACAACATACATAATAGATCCTACAGCCGAAGCATAAGGCACCTTCTGCATGTAAGCCACCTCTTCGGGTGTTGATGCATCTAACTCATGACTTAATTCATGCTTAACTTCCATAGGTTGAAAACCTTTCTTGGAATTATGCATGCTATACTTCTTCAATATCTTATCAATATAAGCATCTTGACTTAGACCAATTAACCGTCTTTTCCTATCTCGATAGATTTTAATTCCCAGAATATATGCAGCATCTCCCAAATCCTTCATAGAAAAACTTTTACCACGATAATCATTAACTTCCTTAAGTCTTGGAATGTTACTTCCCATGATTAATATGTCATCGACATATAAAATTAGGAATACTACATCATTCCCACTAGCTTTGTGATATACACATGGCTCATCACGATTTTGAATAAATCTGAACTTTTTGATTTCTTCATCAAATCGTTTATTCTATTGACGTGATCCTTGCTTCAAACCATAAATAAATCTTTAAAGTTTGCACACGCGTTTTGGATATTTAGGATCAACGTACCCTTTCGGTTGTTGCATATAGATTTCCTCATCTAAGCGATCGTTCAAGAAGGCAGTTTTAACATCCATTTGCCATATCTCATAGTCATAGTATGCTGCTATAGCTATGAGAATCCTAATAGCTCGTAAGTCTGCTACAAGAGAAAATGTCTCCTCATAGTTTACGCCAAAAGTTTGAGTAAAATCTTTAGCTACTAAACGTGCTTTGTAGGATTGTACTTCACCATCCATGTCAGTTTTCTTCTTGAAAATCCACCTATTTTTTACTACTTTAGCATTTTTAGGTGCATCAACAAGAATCCAAATATCGTTGACTTTCATGGATTTCATTTCCTCATTCATCGCAACTATCCATTTCAACTTTTCTGGATCAAGCATTGCGGATCGATAGTTAGCAGGTTCACCAAGATCCCCTACCTCCTCCTCATCATCATCTATGTTAAGACATAGTTTGCTTGAAGCACGTACGGTTCTCTTAGACCTACGTGGAGGAATTAATTCCGATGGAGCTCCCAGACTTTCTGGCTCTATTGGAATTTCTTCGCTAATATTTTCAGAAGGCAATGTATCTTCTTGAATTTATTCAAGATCATAATTTCTCCCACTGAATTCTTAATTTACAAGATCATTTTCAAGGAAGTCTCCATACCGAGCCACAACAACTTTGTTCTCGGCCGGATAATAAAAGTAGTAACCCATAGTTTCCTTAGGGTAACCTACAAAGATACATTTTACAGAGCGTTGTTGGAGTTTATCTCTAGAGTCACGTTTCACATACGCCTCACAACCCCAAATCTTTAAATAAGACAAATATGGCTTTTTGCCATGCCATAGATCATATGGTGTCTTATCAACCTTCTTTGTGGGAACCATATTCATAATACGAACAACAGATTCTAAAGCATAATCCCAAAAGGATAAAGGTAAAGTTGTAAGATTAAACATAGATCGCACCATATCTAATAATGTACGATTTCTCCTTTCGGATACACCATTTTGTTGTGGAGTATATGGAGAAGTGAGTTTCTGAACAATTCCATTTTCACTTAAATAATCTTTAAACTCTTGACTTAAATATTCACCACCTCGATCATAACGAAGAGCTTTAATCTTCTTTCCTAGTTGCAATTCTACTTCCGCTTTAAACACTTTGAATGTTTCAAATACCTCATGTTTATGCTTAAGTAAATAAACATAACCATTACGACTATAATCATCCGTAAATGTTAAGAAGTAGCTAACACCTTTCATTGACACATGTCTAAGTGGTCCACACAGATCACTGTGTATTAAACCAAGTAGTTCAGTAACCCTTTCAATATTGCTATTAAAAGATTTCTTGGTCATCTTTCCAGAGATACAAGACTCACATTTATCAAATGATTCATCATTGATATTTTCCAAAATATCATCACGTTGAAGCTTTTGTATGCGAGTCTTCCCAATATGGGCAAGTCTACAATGCCAAAGATAATAAGAGTTCTTGTCTAACTTTCTCTTCTTATTCATGCTAAACACAGAAATAATTTTTCTCTTGGAATTATTATCATGCATGTTAATTTCAAAAACACGATTCACAGAAATTGCATCAAAATAGAATAAACCATTTTTGAAAATAGAATTTCTATTATTATCAATAGTGTGAATAAATCCAAGACCCGACATACATGAAAAGGAAATAACACCCCTAACAATTTTAGGTGCATAATGACAATTATTTAATCTCAGTACTAAACCCGAAGGTAAAACTAGATTAAATGTTCCTATAGCTTCAACTGCTACTTGTGCGCCATTGCCCACATGCAAAAATTGTTCCCCATAGGTAAGCTTTCTCTCTAACTCAAATCCATGCATAGTATTACAAATGTTAATACCACACCCCGTATCATATACCCAGGAATTTGATTTGTATGTAAGATTAAATAACTCTATCAAATATAAGTTACCTGAAGATGCTGCAGCACCAAGATCAGCCTTCTTCTTTATTTCTCGCAACTCCTCGAGATAAAGAGGGCAGTTCCTCTTCCAGTGTCCACTTGCCTTGCAATGGAAACAAGTCTCATCCTTTTGAGATTGATTCTTCTTGACAAAGTTTTGCTTGGGTTTAGAGTGAGTCGCAACTTGTTTGCCCTTATCACCCTTGCGTTTGCCCTTGCCTTTCTTGTTGTTCTTGTTCGATTTTGCCTTACTCACTCCAACCTTTTGTACATAAAGCAAATGAGGAGTAGAAGTAGATGCCTTGTCCTTTAACCCCTTTCGTAGTCAATGAGCATTGTATGCAAATCATTAACTGTCTTCCCCGTGCAATGCATATTATAGTTACGAACAAAATCATTGAAGTCCTTGTTAAGGGACCTATTGATCAAGTTGATAGCCATATTATGATCATAGGGTTGTCCTAGTGTAATGAGTTGTTCCATATAACCCCTCATCTCCAAATAATGGGCACTTACAGACTTTCCAGGAGCTTGCTTGCAACTATGCAACATCTACCAAGTCGTAGATTTCCATAACTTGCGGCTTTTCGAACATAGCCTTGAGCTCATCAAGCATTCGATTAGGAGAACATAGCTCATACTTCTGTTGAAGTGGAGAAGCCATTCTTCCTAACATTAAAGCAACCACCTCAGAGTGCTTCTTAACATTAGCAGCGTGTTCAAGCCTTTGCGCATCAGATGCTCCTTCAGCAAGATCCTCCGGATAAGGAGTAGTCAATATATCGATAGTACCCCCTGCTCTCATAACTATTCTTAATGAGTGATACCAATCATTGAAGTTAGGGCTAATAAGTTCGGGACGCTCAAAGAAACCTTTGAACGCAAAACTCATAGTCATGTTGTGTTCGGGTTGAGCCATTTCTACAGAAATAAGTTCAAACATTAGTATTTTTTATAATACCATTCAAGAAAATAAAATTACCCCGGTAACAAAACCATAGTATTTTCCTTGAAAACTAGAATCCGTATTGACATAAACTTATCACATCAGTTGATCTGCTAGTGACAAATGTATTCAACACGGTAACTTGTCGAACAATAATTGACAAACAAATTTGCAATTTCTAGATATTTTAGGGATTTACGTTGCCAAAATCTCTTTGCATCGTAAACATGTTTCATCCCTACTTTATGCGTTAAGTTTCCAGATCTCACTGAGTAACTCAATCAAGTCAACTAATATAAAGAACGTAAAACCCTTCATGTGCAATCTCATTCAGTCATGAAGTTTTCTCTCCATCACAACATCGTCCAAAATCTCATTTAACGACAATTGTAACTTCAAGTGTTCGTCAATTAGATGACATAAGACTTAAATTTAAGGGTATTGATTTTGGTATCAAAATCATGTATGGAGAAGCATGCATACATCTCCATAGCATCAGTTTAATAAAACCTTTTAGTAAACCTTTTGGTGAGACTAAAATTTTCTCATATATTTGCAAGTTGAGGTTAAAGAATAATAACCGTAGGTAATTCCAACTTTGGCGCACAGGCAAGCCGGGAATTTGGTCAGCGCTGAAGCATAACACCTCCTTCCTTAACCGGGTACATGACCAACGGTGCGTTATACCCACTTTATAGTTTGTCAAAATTGAGTAGGCCGTTAAGTTATTATCGCAGTTCCATTCAACGCAAATCATATGTAAATTAGATCTCAAAACAATTCATTAATTTTTATATGATTAAGTCCATATTAATTTTTCTTTGAAACAATTACCCTTGTTTACAACATACAATCAATATAAAACGTATGAAAAATAGTAGGTACAAAAAAAAACTAAATCAAATAGCCACATGCATAACAATTTATTCAAAGAACATAAAATCTAGGGTTTTTATAAACATAAAAAGTCTTCCCTAATTTTAAAACTTTGAATCAAATAAAGCAAATAGCATATAAAATCCCATTGATCCGTGAAAAAACATGCACGTTCATCACGGATCTCCCACATATTTTTAACAATTAAAACACTACGGATCGTAACCATACGTGACATAACAATTAATTCATGCAAACATCTAAAGATTCATACCATGTAATTTTAGGGTTTACAAAAAAAAAAATTTATAAAAAAATTCGGCCAACCCGATTTTAAAAACAATAAAAAACAAAACCCTAATTTTTTGTTAAAACCTAAAAAACAACAAGTAATTTTAACTCAAATCACCATTAGTTAAAAAAACCTTTAGATTTCGTTAATTATATGAAATTGAGTATAATGCAGTTTGTTTTTTCTCAGTTCTTGCTAATAGAAAGTCCAACCAATATCGGGTTTTTAATTGTTCTTGGTTGTTAAGCTTGCTTGGTTAATCTATTTGCTAATTCAATCAAATGCTTGCAAAACGAAAAAATATTACCTACATATATGTAAAACAAATTGCAAATACCATGTTTTTATTCAAGTAAAAATTCAAAATGCAAAATATGAAACTAAAGGGACTGAAATTGTAAATTTTATGAAAAATAAATGCTTGAAATGTAAACTCTAACAATTATAGGGACTAAAAGTGTAAAACTGCTAACTACAAGGATAAAAAATGCAACAACTATAACAAACTTGCCAAAAATGCAACAAACTAACAAAATGCTAACTGAATTTTAACAACTTCCAAACTCCAGGGACTAAACAAATGCAACCCCTAAAAACATGGAAGATTAGCCAAATTTAAACGCTGACAGAACTAAAAGGACCAAAGTGCAATAAAGAAAACTATTTAAGCAAAAACGGGACAAAGAAGAAAATAAGCTCGTTTGAGCTTAATACTCAATCAAATTTGATGAAACAACTTGCAAAACTCTTGAAATCTCAATTAAGCTACGTGTGTCCAAGGAAATTTGCTAAAAATGAGAAATAAGCAAATGAGTGCTTATCAATAAGCACAAGATAAGCTATAACCAAAACTAATCAGTCACAACTTAATTTTTCTATTGAAACTGATTAAGCAACTGATTTAAAGAATGGGAAATCAAACCAGAACGTTTTTCATCCAGAAATAAGCTCTAGAACTGAATTAAGCTAAAATTGAGCTTATGTTGACCAAGCGTTGACCAGCTTTTTTTTAAAAAAGCTAATTTTCTCAAAAATCATGTAACTCAACTACTTAAATGGATTTGTGAAGAAAAATTGCTAAGTTTATGAAGAGAATATTGAGATACAAATTTTCAGAATCCAAGTTACAGAAACTTGAGTTAAGTCTCCATATCTGATTTTGGCTTATAACTAAGTGCTTATTGTAAACTGTATAAAATCCTTCTGGACTCTGATTCTTTATGATGTAAGCTAAGACTGAAAACAAATTTGGTGAAATTTCATCAAGTAATGAATTAGAACTGATCAATTGAAAATGGCAAGTTTTTAAAACCAAAACTGAATGAAAACTGACCCAAACTATTCAAGTGCCATTTGCCTGTTTGACCTTGTTATTGACTTGTAAAAGACTTAAAACAACTTGTTATCACTTAATGACTGTAAATGAACTCTAAAAATCCAAATCTCAATGCTTGAAAACTATTTTTAAGCTATTCCCAAACACTCCTTTACTGATTTTTACAAACTTTTACAAAGGCTTTTTAAGATCTAGTTAACTCTGAATCAAATGTAATAACAATCTAGACTTAGTGATTAAAATGAAAGGTTTAAAAGCTAAAATCAATCAATCATCAAAGCTAGAACTCTAATTAAGCTACAAGGCTAAAAATGACTCAACTAATGCAGTAGACTAAAAATTATCCAAATCAGAACACAAGTAAGCAGTAATCAAGCTACAAACACACAAAGTTCAATCAAACAACAACTAAAAACAACTTTATCATGCAGCCATCAGATTATACTAGCAAAAGAAAGCATGCAGTTAACTGTTGAGTGGAACAAAAATCAAGGACTTTAAAACCTATTGAAGAATTCCTTTGAGAAGAAGAGGAGCGCTGAGCTCTCTTAGCCTAGTGATAACCACCACCTTATCACTAGGAATCAATCAAACAACAAGAACAGCAAACTAATCAACTAGAAATCATCATTCTGCTTGAACTTCTTCAAAAACTATGGAAATGACTGAATTCTGATCAAACAGCAATCTAACTCCTTCAATGTTAGTTATGATCCATCAATGATCATAACAAACACTTATCAGCAACAATAGTATCCAAATGCAGCAAGAAATGAACTGGAATGATAAGAACAATTTTGGCGAGAAAGCTTGAATTCAAAATTCATTAATGGAAAAACGGTTACAAGGTTTGTTAGAAGCTAATAACTAACTAACTAACTCAAGAGTTTGTCAGACTCTTGAGTAGCTAGGGTAAAATTGAGGGAAAAAGGAAAGGAAAAGTAGAACTAGGTGTTTTTACAAATTTAAGCTACCAATGAAAATGAAGTCTAATCCAGCTATTTATAGACATGAAGGAAGAGTTTGTTGGGGTTGGTGACGTGTCAGAACCAATCCCAGCTTGCCACGTGGAGAATTCTGCAAAAGGGCATTTGCAAGTATGAACAAGGATTTGGGTTTTCTTGATTGGATGGATGAAATGTTAATTGAGTTGCACCATTATGTTCGTCTCTTCAAATTGATCAACTTTGGTGTTTAAATCTTTCCATGAAATGGCTTCTATCTCAAACGCGATTCTGGGAAAATTTTCCCTTCTTGAAGATGCCACGTGTCAAATTCTGATTGATTGAAAACATGTCACACGGATCCAACTGTGCAGATTTGATTATTTATTTATGACGGCGGTAGTGGACATTAAATGTGATGAAATGGCAATCCGTGTGACTTGTTTTCTCTCCTCCCATTGGTTGAAATACTTGTCACATGGATCAAACTTAAGTAACTTTCCAATCTTGGCAGAATTAGCCCCTTAACTTGGCAGAATGTAAATTTGAGCGTGTAGCTTCATTCCTTTGACATATTTGGTCCTTTAACTTCCATCCTTGAACAAAATGGTCCTTTGACTGAGTTGACTTGAGAGTTGACCAAGTTTGACTTGAATCTTGACTTTTTACAATATTTTCACTTTTAGTCCTTCAACTTTCATAACTTGTCAAGATAGGTCCTTATACTTCAAAGTCTTGTCACTTTTGATCCTCTTTTGTCTTTTTCATCCATTTGAGCTTGATTTTTCCTTGTTTGCTTGAAAATGTATCTTTTTACCTACACAAGTGCACACAAACACAAACATACCACATAACACTGTTTTTGCCAAATAAATTGGTATTTTGTTTCATGTTTTAGGGTTATTTGTTATTAAAAGGATATGAGTTTAAGCTCATATCAAATTCCCCTACACTTGAACATTGTCATGTCCTCATGCAATATTATATTTTAAGGCTCAAAATTTTACATTTCCCTCATAATTAATCCACCTTGGCCATATGAGATGCATCTATGCTACTCTAAACTAAATGATGCATGATTTTGACTTTTAATAATGCAATGAATCAAAATACAATTCTATCTATAACTTTTTGATTTTTCTTGAAATGGTTTTGATGGAAATAACTCATAAAGAATTCAATGACTTAGATTAGGGCTTGGGTACCATGGACATTTATCACCCTCAAGTTTCACTTTCCCCATACCAAGCTTAAAAATGGGATCATTGCATTCACAAGTAAAAAGTGCATCAACTTATTCATGACAATTAAATGTGGAACCGGTTATTATTTGAGCAAATTGCTTGTGGGCAAATTTGTCATTATTCAAGTGTGAAGTATAAGAAGTGTAAAATCAAAAAATAAGGAAGCACGGTTTTAATCCTAAGTAATCCTCTCATCCATTACTTGAAAAACCGCTCACAATTAATACAAGTCCGTTTCAAGAGTAATAAGTCATTCGCCTTATGTGTAAAATCCTCATGTCATGCTTTCATAAGTAGCTACACACTCGCTAAGGAAAGAAAAATAAAACTCACGCAATAATTTACATCCGCCATCTTTTTGAGACTTTGGATCTTCAACCCCGCAACCCGTCAAGGTAATATTGGATTGGAGCAATCTATTGAATCCCCGCAACCCGTCAAGGTAATATTGGAACTCAATAGTCACTATAATTAACACCACACTGCCCCTCTTGGGAGTCTTGTGTTTTTTTTTTTTTTTTTTTTTTTTTTTTTCTAGCCACTCATTTTTTTTCATAAGCCGCTCTTATTTTTCTTTATTCCTCACAAAGAAATTTGAAAAGAAGAAAAGGAAAAACACCCGCTAAGTATGGAGCATGACATAAGTCTAGTACACATAAAACGTGCTAACTTAGAATCTTAAGACGTACTCATATCAACCATAAATGATTAGCCAAAAATGCATAAGAGATTACAAACCAATTAAAACCGTACTTGATTATTTATTAACAATTATATACATGCGAAGAAATTAGAGGCAAAGAAGAGAAGGGTTTAGCCACAAGTAATTGCCATGAAGTCTATCTAGCCCTTTTACACTTGCTTCAACTCTATCATTTCCCATTCTCCAAAAATTTAAAATCTCAAATAATGAAATTGGTGGATGCTTAGCCTAATAGACCAATGAAGGACTACATGGTTAAGGATACTAGCTAGAGAATGCTAAGATAAGCAAACTCGGGTTGAGTCAAAATATCCATGGCGGACCTAATATGTCAAAGAAATCTAAACTTGTTAAAACCATGTTTTATTATATTTTTCCTTTTTATATATTTTTGAATAAAAGAAGAAATATATATACAATGCAAATGTGCTATGCAAAATGAAAAATGATTGATGCAAAAATTATGAATGCATATTTTTGTTGGCCAAAGTAGATCAAAAATTTGAAAAATGTTAAAAATTCAATTTTTTTTCCATGTTATCATGCAAGATAATGACAAGTTCTAGGTAAGGTCACTTCGATAGAAGACCCCCCTACACTTAAGCTAAACATTGTCCTCAATGTTTAAGAGCATGGAAGTATAAAAACTTCCCCTACACTTATGACAATGAATAGACTTTGCTTAACCCAAGTTAAGGAAAGGACAACTATTAGTGAAATCATGTTTAAGCACAAGGTGTCAATGAAAATTCACTAAAGTAACGAAGTGAACCGGATACAAGGGCCTCCTCCATAAGCTCCAAAGCATGAGATGAGTGAGCAACCCTACAAACAATCATGAAGACAAAAGAAGGTCTCCCCTACACTTATCTCCAAGTCTATGCTTTTATTTCTAACCTACAACACTCTAAACCTAGTTATACGATGCTTGAGTTAATGAGTCTCTAGCTCGACTCGTCCCTCAATGAATTAATTCATGGGGAAAATGGGGACCTCTTGGACCATTTCAACGGAAATGTCCTCCCCAAAGTAATGTTTAACACGGTGACCATTCACTTTAAAATTTGGACCATCGGGTTGGGACAACTCAAGAGTTCCATATGGAAACACTTGAGCAATAGTGAATGGACCGGACCATCTCGACTTAAGCTTGCCCGCAAAAAGCTTCAATCTTGAGTTAAAGAGGAGAACCGGCTCTCCAACTTTGAACTCACGATTCTTGATCTTAGCATCATGCAATTTCTTAGTCTTTTCCTTGTAAAGCAAGGAATTCTCATAGGCATTGGCTCTCAACTCATCCATCTCATTGATTTGATCTTTCCTATGTGAACCGGCTTGGTTTAAATCAAATTTAGCCCACTTGAGAGCCCAAGATGCCTTATGTTCTAACTCAAATGGGAGGTGGCACGCTTTTCCATAGACAAGCCTATAAGGAGTACAACCAATTGGTGTTTTAAAAGCCGTCCTAAACGCCCACAAAGCATCATCAAGCTTATCCGACCAAGAAGCTCGATGTTCTCCCACCGTTCTCTCTAAAATCCTCTTTAAACCACGATTTGTGACCTCGGTTTGACCATTTGTTTGAGGGTGATACGCGGTAGAAAGTCTATGATTCACTCCATATTTCTTCATAACTCTCGTGAATTGATCATTACAAAAGTGCGTACCACGATCACTTATGATGGCCCGAGGTACACCAAATCTAGCAAATAATTGTTTCAAGAACTTTACAACCACTCTAGCATCATTAGTAGGTAAGGCTTTAGCCTCCACCCACTTGGACACATAATCCACCGCCACAAGTATATACTTGTTTCCCTTAGAGGATGGAAAAGGTCCCATGAAATCTATTCCCCATACATCAAATATCTCACACTCTTGGATAAAATTTTGTGGCATCTCATCACGTTGTGTAATTTTTCCTTGTCTTTGACATTCATCACAAAATTTCACCATGTCTTGGGCATCTTTGTAAATGGAAGGCCAATAATAACCCGAATCAAAGACTTTCTTGGCCGTGTAGTTGGGCCCAAAATGACCACCCGTGGGTCCCTTATGACAAGCTTCTAAGATCTTAAATGCTTCGGGCCCATCTACACATCGTCTTATGATTTGATCCGCGCATTGCCTAAAGAGGTACGGATCATCCCAAAAGTAATACTTAACTTCCTTAAGAAACTTTTTCTTTTGTTGATAAGTAAGACCCTCAATAAGCACATTGCCCACAAGATAGTTTGCGATATCCGCAAACCAAGGTGTGGCATCCTCTTGGGAAGAGATAGACATGAGCTCCTCTAATGGAAAGGATTCATTGATTTCTTGATGTGGGAAATCTCCTTGAAAAGGATGCTCAAGTCTACTCAAATGATCCGCCGCTAAATTCTCGGCCCCTTTCTTATCACGAATCTCTATCTTGAATTCTTGAAGCAACAAAACCCATCTCAAAAGCCTAGGCTTAGCATCTTGTTTTGTCATAAGATACTTGAGAGCGGAATGATCCGTATACACTATGGTCTTGGAAAGCACAAGATATGGTCTAAACTTCTCAAAAGCATATACTATAGCAAGCAACTCTTTTTCCGTGGTAGTGTAATGAAGTTGTGCACCGGTCATGGTTTTACTCGCATAGTGTATAGGTTGAAAATGCTTATTAACTCTTTGGCCTAAGACGGCCCCCACCGCATAATCACTAGCGTCACACATAAGCTCAAAAGGTAATTCCCAATTTGGAGAAACCAAAACAGGAGCCTTAGTCAATTTTTCCTTAAGAGTCTCAAAAGAATCTAAACAAGCTTGGTCAAAAATAAAAGGAGCCTCTTTCTCCAAGAGATGAGTCATCGGTCTAGCTATCTTAGAAAAATCTTGTATAAAGCGCCTATAAAATCCCGCATGACCTAAGAAACTCCTCACACCTTTAACCGAGGTGGGTGGGGGAAGCTTAGCAATCACATCAATTTTAGCTCGATCAACTTCTAATCCCTTATTGGATATCTTGTGTCCTAAAACAATCCCCTCTTTCACCATAAAGTGACATTTCTCCCAATTAAGCACCAAACGTGTTTCCTCACAACGCTTAAGCATTCTCTCAAGATTGGTGAGACATGAGCTAAAGGAGTTTCCAAAAACGGAAAGTCATCCATAAAAACCTCCACGGTTTGCTCTATCATGTCATGGAAAATCGCCATCATGCACCTTTGAAACGTCCCCGGTGCATTACATAAGCCAAAAGGCATCCTCTTGTAAGCAAATGTACCGTACGGACAAGTGAATGTGGTCTTTTCTTGATCCTTAGGGTCAATGGGTATTTGAAAATAACCCGAAAAGCCATCAAGAAAACAATAGTACTCATTTCCCGCTAAGCGTTCAAGCATTTGATCCATAAAGGGAAGCGGGAAATGGTCTTTCCTAGTTGCTTCATTAAGTTTTCTATAATCAATGCAAACTCTCCAACCGGTCACAAGTCTCGTGGGAATAAGCTCATTGTTCTCATTAGGCACCACGGTGATTCCACCCTTCTTTGGAACACAATGAACCGGGCTAACCCATGGAGAGTCGGAAATGGGGTAAATCATACCCGCATCTAAGAGTTTAATCACTTCCTTCTTAATAACCTCATGGATTTTTGGGTTAACTCTCCTTTGGTTTTGAATGGCGGGTTTATAGTCATCCTCCATAAGGATTTTGTGAGTACAAAAATGTGGATCAATTCCCCTTATGTCGGATATTTTCCATGCTAAAGCTTTCTTATGCTTCTTAAGAACTTCAATAAGTTTCTCTTTCTCATCTTCTTTCAACTCTATAGCAATAATCACCGGTAATTGGTCTTTTCCTTCTAAGAAAGCATATTCTAAGTGGGATGGAAGTTCCTTAAGTTCAATGGGAGGTGGACTCTCTATGGAAGGTTTTACTATGGAAGGTTCCTCAATGGTAATCTCTTGTGGAATAGAAGAAGGAATAGGGTCCTCATTGAGCAACTTTTGGATTGTAAGAATATCTTCTTCCCAATTAATGGGAGAATCATCATCACCAAGAAAGTTGGACTCAAATTCCTCCAATAGGAAATCACTCTCTCCAAAAGGTGTTAAAGAGGGAGCAATTGAGGCCACGGTTTCAACATGGGGAATCTCATCACTAGCACTCTTACAAGCATCATGAAAGTGTTCATCACACACTTCATCTAGCACATCCACAATGTTAATAGTCTCACAAGGTCTAGACTCCTTAACCTCTTTTCTATCACAAACTTTCCCTAACTTAAACACCACTCTCTCATCTTCTACTCTCATAATTAATTCTCCTTCCGCCACATCTATCAAGGTACGACCCGTTCTCAAAAACGGTCTACCAACAATCAAAGGCACTCTAGGATCCATGTCATAATCGACCACTACAAAATCGGCCGGAAAGGTAAACTTATCCACACCTACAAACACATCTTCCGCTATACCTACGGGGTGAGCTATGGTTCGGTTGGCTAGTTCAAGAGTCATCCTAGTGGGAGTGAGCTCGGGAAGAGATAGTTGTTTCCAAACCGATAAAGGCATGAGATTTATGCTCGCCCCTAAATCTGCCAAAGCCATGCAATTTTCAACACCGGGAAAATTACAAGGTATCAAGAAGCGCCCCGGATCTCCAAGTTTTGTTGGTAAGGTTTTAAGTAACACCGCGGAACAATTCTCATTAAGTGATGTGTTGGGCAAATCAACCAATTTTTCTTTGTTTGAGAGCAAATCCTTGAACATCTTAGCAAACTTTGGCATATAAGCAAGAGCTTCCGCAAAGGATATGTTGATATTGAGTTGCTTGAACATCCTTAAGAAATTGGAGACTTGGATGTCATCTTTGTTCTTTAACTTGTCCTTTTTCAACCTTGAAGGGTATGGAAGAGTAGGTTTTGGTGTAGGTGGAATAGGTGTTGTGGTGGAAGATTTGTCTTTGTTAGCTTCTTCATTGGGAAGTGTGGAAGGTAAAGGAGAAGTATGAGGTGGTTGAGAAGGTGTGTTTGAGTGAATAGGAGCATTTTGAGGAGGTGGAGTAGAAGTAGAAGGCTTGTCACAAGTAGGAGCACAAGTGGGTTGAACAAGAGTAGGTTTAGGAGGTGAAGGATCCTTTGTTGTTGTTCCACTCCTTGTTGTAATAGCATTAACATTGGCCCTAGGGTTTGTTTGTGTGTTAGAAGGTAAAGCCTCTTGTGGTCTTTGAGTTACCGCCACTAAAACCCTATTGATTTGGTCACTCATTCTTTTCTCCATTTCACGCATTTTCTTGTCAACATACTCTTGAGTCTCTTGCATCCCATATCCTTGATTTGGAACTTGAGGGTAAGCTTGATTTGGTATTGGAGCATATGCTTGATTGGGAATAAATGGAAGTGGTTGATTAAATCCTTGTTGTGGTGGATAAAAGGTATTTGCTTGAGGTTGAAATTGATTGGATGCCTTGTAGTTATTTCCTTGATATGGTGGTCTTTGTCCTTGATTCCTTGGTAAAATTTGAGGAGTATTTTGTGGAATTTGGGTGGGTGGTTGGGGTGGGAAGCCGGGTGGAGAAAGGTAGTTTTGGGATTTGTAAGAAAGGTTATTTGGATTGATGTTAGGCTTGAAGTGTTCACGGTGTTCCTCTTGGTAAGCATAGCATTCCCCTTGATACCCTTGCACTTTATCACATTGTTCATAAGAATGGGGGCCTCCACAAGTAACACAAGAAATGGTGATGGCATTCACATTATTTGAGGAATTGTTCAATGAAACGGTCTTAAGGGCTTGAACTATCTCTTGAGTCATTTCTTGTTGTCCTTGTTTGACTTGTTGAAGGATCTCTTGGTGATATTTAAGGAATTGGTTATCACAAGGTGTTTGAGAAGTGTTTTGGATAACATGAACCCTTTCTTCAAATTGATTGTTTGTTTGAACCATTGCCTTAGTCTCAATAATGTCCAAAGCCTCTTGATAAGTCTTAAGAAGAATACTCCCTCCCGCGGAAGCATTGAGTGAATCTTGGTGGTGAGCTTTAAGGCCATCATAAAAGAGACTTATTTGGTGAACTTGATCCAATCCATGATTAGGGCATCGCCTCAACAACTCACTATACTCTTCCCAAGCATCACTAAAGGATTGACTAGGTTTTTGTTGAAAGCCCATAATTAAAGTCCTCAAAGCCATAGTCTTTTGTGGAGGAAAGAACTTGTTCAAAAACTTAGTGGTAAAACCATCCCATGTGGTGATACTCTCGGGTGGTTGGGTGTCTAACCAATGCTTAGCACTCCCCTCTAAGGAAAATGACACTAACATCAACCTAATGACCTCATGTGGAACCCCATTATGCTTAATGGTATTGCAAAGTGAAAGGAATCTCTTAAGGTGAGCATGAGGATCCTCATTGTGTTTACCAAGGAAAGGTGATAGTGCAACCATATTGATCATAGATGTATGTAGCTCAAATGTGTTAGCGGGAAAGTCGGGAATCTTAATGGCACTAGAATATCCATGAATGTTGGATTGCATACGTTCATACAAAGTGCGACTATCAATAGCCATGGCTTCTTGTGGTGGAGTCAAAGCACGATTCTCGTGATTGGCTTGGTGGACGATGGTGGTCTTACTCTTTCTCTTTTTCTTCCTTTTCGGAGGAAGAGGTTGTACACCAATCGGTATTTGTGCACGCCCGCGAGTGAGCATGCAACTCAATACGAGGAATGAGAGATAAGCTCTCGTGTGACTTTAAAGAGAAATGGATTATCCTCTTCGAGTTTCAATATTAAATATCCACAAGAAAATAACAATATATGTATATACTACTTTGGGTGCAAGACCCTCAATGAAGCCTTCCTTCTTAGAATACTTACAAGTGAACGGGGGGTTAGGTGGCGCGAAGCACTTAAGTACCTATTGACCCTTAGATGGCATTTTATAGCACATCGCCTTTCTATTCACTTAAATGTTCGTATTCTTCGAATTGTTGCTTATTGAGAGTATTTATCTATTCTTGCTTTATTTTGTTTGATCGATACACATGTCAAGGACCGGAACGCCCCTCAACACGGTGTATTGCCTCGGCAATACTTATGGAAGATATGTAGATTGATTGTTCTTATACGTATACGTATTTACTTATAATAATATATGGAAAATATTTTTGTATTTATGAGTTTTTTAAAGGAAAATACTATATGTACATAAAAACCGAGAGAAACCAATAATATATATTTTTGGGTGCAATCTCTTAGGAAAAAGATTGCTTTTTGGATTTTTTTATTTTTTTGGTCAATTCTTTAGGAAAAGAATTGTTTTGTTAATTTTTTAGTTTTTATATAGTTTTATATTTTTGATTTTATATTTGTTTTTGATTTATAATACGTAAAAATAACGTTCACAAAGTGAACGGATCCCAAAAGCCAATGAAAACCGTCAATCGATAGTCTCTCGTGTAGTCAAAGAACCGGCAGCGACGCCATTTGAAATTGAGTATAATGCAGTTCGTTTTTTCTCAGTTCTTGCTAATAGAAAGTCCAACCAATATCGGGTTTTTAATTGTTCTTGGTTGTTAAGCTTGCTTGGTTAATCTATTTGCTAATTCAATCAAATGCTTGCAAAACGAAAAAATATTACCTACATATATGTAAAACAAATTGCAAATACCACGTTTTTATTCAAGTAAAAATTCAAAATGCAAAATATGAAACTAAAGGGACTGAAATTGTAAATTTTATGAAAAATAAATGCTTGAAATGTAAACTCTAACAATTATAGGGACTAAAAGTGTAAAACTGCTAACTACAAGGATCAAAAATGCAACAACTATAACAAACTTGCCAAAAATGCAACAAACTAACAAAATGCTAACTGAATTTTAACAACTTCCAAACTCCAGGGACTAAACAAATGCAAACCCTAAAAACATGGAAGATTAGCCAAATTTAAACGCTGACAGAACTAAAAGGACCAAAGTGCAATAAAGAAAACTATTTAAGCAAAAACGGGACAAAGAAGAAAATAAGCTCGTTTGAGCTTAATACTCAATCAAATTTGATGAAACAACTTGCAAAACTCTTGAAATCTCAATTAAGCTACGTGTGTCCAAGGAAATTTGCTAAAAATGAGAAATAAGCAAATGAGTGCTTATCAATAAGCACAAGATAAGCTATAACCAAAACTAATCAGTCACAACTTAATTTTTCTATTGAAACTGATTAAGCAACTGATTTAAAGAATGGGAAATCAAACCAGAACGTTTTTCATCCAGAAATAAGCTCTAGAACTGAATTAAGCTAAAATTGAGCTTATGTTGACCAAGCGTTGACCAGCTTTTTTTTAAAAAAACTAATTTTCTCAAAAATCATGTAACTCAACTACTTAAATGGATTTGTGAAGAAAAATTGCTAAGTTTATGAAGAGAATATTGAGATACAAATTTTCAGAATCCAAGTTACAGAAACTTGAGTTAAGTCTCCATATCTGATTTTGGCTTATAACTAAGTGCTTATTGTAAACTGTATAAAATCCTTCTAGACTCTGATTCTTTATGATGTAAGCTAAGACTGAAAACAAATTTGGTGAAATTTCATCAAGTAATGAATTAGAACTGATCAATTGAAAATGGCAAGTTTTTAAAACCAAAACTGAATGAAAACTGACCCAAACTATTCAAGTGCCATTTGCCTGTTTGACCTTGTTATTGACTTGTAAAAGACTTAAAACAACTTGTTATCACTTAATGACTGTAAATGAACTCTAAAAATCCAAATCTCAATGCTTGAAAACTATTTTAAGCTATTCCCAAACACTCCTTTACTGATTTTTACAAACTTTTACAAAGGCTTTTTAAGATCTAGTTAACTCTGAATCAAATGTAATAACAATCTAGACTTAGTGATTAAAATGAAAGGTTTAAAAGCTAAAATCAATCAATCATCAAAGCTAGAACTCTAATTAAGCTACAAGGCTAAAAATGACTCAACTAATGCAGTAGACTAAAAATTATCCAAATCAGAACACAAGTAAGCAGTAATCAAGCTACAAACACACAAAGTTCAATCAAAAAACAACTAAAAACAACTTTATCATGCAGCCATCAGATAATACTAGGAAAAGAAAGCATGCAGTTAACTGTTGAGTGGAACAAAAATCAAGGACTTTAAAACCTATTGAAGAATTCCTTTGAGAAGAAGAGGAGCGTTGAGCTCTCTTAGCCTAGTGATAACCACCACCTTATCACTAGGAATCAATCAAACAACAAGAACAGCAAACTAATCAACTAGAAATCATCATTCTGCTTGAACTTCTTCAAAAACTATGGAAATGACTGAATTCTGATCAAACAGCAATCTAACTCCTTCAATGTTAGTTATGATCCATCAATGATCATAACAAACACTTATCAGCAACAATAGTATCCAAATGCAGCAAGAAATGAACTGGAATGATAAGAACAATTTTGGCGGGAAAGCTTGAATTCAAAATTCATTAATGGAAAAACGGTTACAAGGTTTGTTAGAAGCTAGTAACTAACTAACTAACTCAAGAGTTTGTCAGACTCTTGAGTAGCTAGGGTAAAATTGAGGGAAAAAGGAAAGGAAAAGTAGAACTAGGTGTTTTTACAAATTTAAGCTACCAATGAAAATGAAGTCTAATCCAGCTATTTATAGACATGAAGGAAGAGTTTGTTGGGGTTGGTGACGTGTCAGAACCAATCCCAGCTTGCCACGTGGAGAATTCTGCAAAAGGGCATTTGCAAGTATGAACAAGGATTTGGGTTTTCTTGATTGGATGGATGAAATGTTAATTGAGTTGCACCATTATGTTCGTCTCTTCAAATTGATCAACTTTGGTGTTTAAATCTTTCCATGAAATGGCTTCTATCTCAAACGCGATTCTGGGAAAATTTTCCCTTCTTGAAGATGCCACGTGTCAAATTCTGATTGATTGAAAACATGTCACACGGATCCAACTGTGCAGATTTGATTATTTATTTATGGCGGCGGTAGTGGACATTAAATGTGATGAAATGGCAATCCGTGTGACTTGTTTTCTCTCCTCCCATTGGTTGAAATACTTGTCACATGGATCAAACTTAAGTAACTTTCCAATCTTGGCAGAATTAGCCCTTTAACTTGGCAGAATGTAAATTTGAGCTTGTAGCTTCATTCCTTCGACATATTTGGTCCTTTAACTTCCATCCTTAAACAAAATGGTCCTTTGACTGAGTTGACTTGCGAGTTGACCAAGTTTGACTTGAATCTTGACTTTTTACAATATTTTCACTTTTAGTCCTTCAACTTTCATAACTTGTCAAGATAGGTCCTTATACTTCAAAGTCTTGTCACTTTTGATCCTCTTTTGTCTTTTTCATCCATTTGAGCTTGATTTTTCCTTGTTTGCTTGAAAATGTATCTTTTTACCTACACAAGTGCACACAAACACAAACATACCACATAACACTGTTTTTGCCAAATAAATTGGTATTTTGTTTCATGTTTTAGGGTTATTTGTTATTAAAAGGATATGAGTTTAAGCTCATATCATTATAACATGTTAAAACGGCTCTCGATGCCACTGATGGTTTATGACATTCATAACAATTATAAAATCATAACAAAGATCAAAACACGTTATAGCGGAAGCGATTTAACAAGATCATAATAAAACAATTATAATTAATCGATTAGGGTTACATACCTTTATCCTAGCGTAGATCCACAAGAACACCGACGAATCACCAATTAGGGTTTGTGAAGATTATACCAAGATATATTTTAAACCAAAACTACATTACGCTCTTGTACACACGTAATGCAACGGGCTAACCGTGAGTCTAGCACTTGCAAACCGGAACTTCAACTTGTTGGAAATACGTTTTACGTATAAAGAAAGTCTCGGTCACTCCAACAATATAGTTATAGGCTCGTAGTAGTGTTTAAGTTACATTTATTAAATAGCCCGACCCATGAGCATGTTCATGGGCCGGAGGCCCAAGTCCATTAAGGACTTGGGTATATAAGCCTCTTTCCACCATGGAAAGAGGTGTTGGTTGTTTCATTTTCTCATAATATTACACATAGTTTCTTTCACTTCTCTCTCTAAGTTTCTCTCTCTAGAAAATATCAACCCTCTTGAAATACAAAGATTTTCATTGTTCTACAATTGGTATCAAGAGCATGGGATGAAATATAGGTTGGTATTTGTTTTGTTTATGCTTTCTTAAGCATAACGTGTGTTTTTAATTGTTTATTGCCAAATCATCAAAAAAAATTCATGTTTGTTAGTGTTTGTTAAGTCGTATACCTTTTTTAATCGTGTCGTAGTGATTTGGGTATCTTGGTTTTGGTTAAAACACAAGTCTTTTGGATCAAAAGTTACAAACTTTCTTGTTTTTCAACTTTCCGAAATTCTAGCAAGTGTTACCATCGGAAAGTACAAAGTGTGAGGCTCGATCGCAATAATCCAAGGATTCTACTTTGCGATCACCCGGATTTCGATACCTTATTCCGACGAGACATTTCGATCGTTCATTGCGATCTGGGATTCCGACGGTTTTAAGGGATATTGTGTCGTTACTCTATCCAATTTGTTTTAGCCATATTGCGATCTAAACATTCCGACAGGTAGACATTCCGACAGGACAACATTCCGATAGAACCAACATTCCGATATAACATTCTGATACTTGCAATCATTCCAATAGTAAGGACATTCCGACAGAAAGGGTATTCCGACAGAAAGCAACATTCCGACACTTGCACATTCCGATAGAATTTGTTTTTGGATACTTGGAGGATTTTTCTATCTTGCATTAATTTGGTAATTTGGTAAATTTCAAAAACAAATACAACAAAAAGATAACAACATCTTTCATTTAACAACACAAAAACACATAACCTTATTTCATTGTTCGATCATTTTTGATAATCTTTTTTTCAAGGGATCATAAAATGAATTCACATTCATATATGCCAACCATGACTTCGCTTACGGATATCTCCATCGTCTCGGGTACCGACACTCGCCCACCTTTGCTCATCAAAGATTTATTTGAAGCATGGCAAGGTCGCATGAAAACGTACATAATGGGCAAACCCAATGGTCGACTTATGCTTCAATCAATTGAAAAAGGTCCATTAGATTGGGGAGAAGTTACCGTCAACAATGTGACGAGGGAAAGGTTGTATCATGAGTTGACTGATGCTAACAAAATCATTGCCGATGCAGATGAAAGGGCCGTTCAGACAATTCTTCAAGCCCTTCCACCCGATATCTTTAGAATGGTAAGTGAACATAAAGTGGAAAAGGATCTTTGGGATCGATTAGCTGTTTTGTTAAAAGGGACCTCTCTAACTAAGAAAGAACGAGAGTGTCAATTGTATGACTTGTTTGATAGGTTTACATACATTCCAGGGGAGACTCTTCACGATTACTAATGGCGTTTCACTACTTTGATGAATGACATGAACGTGTATAATCTAAGGATTGAACAGTTTCAACTAAACACAAAGTTCTTGAACACGTTACCCCAAGAATGGAGTCAGTATGTCACCGATGTTAAGATGATTCGAGATTTTCACAAGTCAAATTTAGATCAACTCTATGCCTTCTTGCAACAACACGAGAAGCACGTGATCTAAAAACGCATCTCTTAGGGATCTTATCAAGAACCATTGGCATTAAAGGCAAACCATCCTACATTGTCATATCACAACTCTCCGCTTGCTTTGGGACACCAATCTTCCTATCAACCATTGTATCAAACACCAAGCTTCCCACAGTACTCGATCTTGCCACAACCGCCTACATCTTATCACCAACAATACAAGCAACCAGCAACATCATCACAAGGAGATTCACATCCGTTACCTTATGTTTCACACCAGTATTCACCTTATCAACCTCCAACAAACCCTGCTTTTACCTATCCACAACTTGAGGCTCCTCAACCCCATTACTCACAACAAGTCAGTGCTCCATTAAATCAGATTGTAGCTCAATCAGCACCAGCATTCTATTATGATGATGAGATCTATGTCCCTGAGTTTAGACAAGGGGATAGTCCTACTGATCTACTTGCTCAAATGTATGCTTATCTCACTCAAACATTAAACAAACGAGGTTACAGAGGTCCAGCAACAACTAACAATTAGTTAAGGAACTCTTCTAACTCTCGACAACAGGCTACAATTCAAGATGGCAGAGTCATGGTGCAACCACTTCAGGGGAGACCCAATTCATCTACTGCTGGTGCACGTTCATCTAACACTGCTGCTACAAGAGGTAATAGCACTGGCAAAACGAAGGTGATTATATGCTACAACGGCAAAGGGGACGGGCACATGGCCCAAGAGTGTAAGCAACCCAAGAGGAAAAGGGACATCACATGGTTTTAGGAGAATATCTACTTGGTGAATGCTCAAGCCCAAGGACGTGAGCTCGATGAAGAAGAGTTGGCATTTCTCGCAGATTCGGGAGTCGCAGACACTGACGGTCTCACAGCAGCCATCACAAACAATGCCGCATATCAATGTGATGATTTGGATGCATACGATTCTGACTATGATGATCTCAATACCGCCAAAGCAGCTCTCATGGCAAATCTTTCACTTTATGGAGCTGACACAATTTCTGAGGTACCAAATACTGCTACAGATACTCGTATTGTCTCTTATCAAGTTGAGCAAGTGTCTGAATATCCGGAACAGCCTCCGGTGGTTAGTACCTCAATCGAGGAGACAAACAATGATATCAATATCAATGCAAGTCCCCATACTTTGAGTGAACCACAACTGGGAGCTATTACGACTACCAATTCGTCTGCTCAACCTGATTTGGTTATGGTCTCGACATCTTTGCTTAGCCAAATAAATAATGTGGTCCTTCAAACCCTCAGTGTTAATCAGACTTTATCTGCCGAGCTTACTTTGCATAAGGAAAAGGTTAAAACCTTGGAATTAACTCCAGTGTCCACTACCTTAACCAATCCTGAATTTGATAGGTTTAGGCAAGTCCAAATGGATAATCTGCTAGAAATTGAGAGTTTAAGAGCAAATCTTTCAAAAGAACTTAAAGAAAAAGAGTCTGTCATTAATAATTTTCAAAAAATACAAACAGATTTCGAAATTCTCGAGTCTAAAAGAGTTGAAACAGAAATTAAGGCGTCTGAGAGAGTTAAAAAGACTGAGATTTTGCTTTTAAAACAATACTCTGCTTCACATTTAGTACACTTGTTTCATTCTTCTTTTCAAGAGTTCAATCTATCGCGTCTAATAGACCTACCACCTAACCCGGGGTATGCAAAGCAAGCATTTCACCACAACCCACGACTTTATGATGCAACCAAGTTAGGATTGGTATTAGATCCGATTGTGTTTTTAAATGAATCTGAGAGCATGACACCATATGAAGAGAATCAGTTAAAATTACTTCCTACATATCCTGAATATGACTATGCACAAATGAATGCAACAAATGCTAAAATAGATCTTAGAACTCGATTTAATATGCAAAAGAAATCTATCCAGACATCCACTTTCATGCCTACTAGAGAATGCCTTAGTATAATTCCTACACTCGTTAACTCGGACGAACCGAAGGAAATTCCTAAGAATCTTCCACCGGTAAGTACGGTAAAGCTCAGCTTGGAAGAGATTGAGCGATACCTTACCGAGTTTGACAAGGTCATCCTGGAATGTACGACTTCAACGGCTCAAACCACTGGAGAATGGGCTTTCGAACACATGAAAACGGTGTTTGAGAAAGAGATCGTTCCGTTTGTAAACCATATTAAAAATGGAGTCTATGATCTAGCGGGAAATCTAAGTTTTGAAATTGGTGAAGTTCAAAAGTTCTATATGAAATGGTTGATGCTTATGAACAACATTTAATTGAAAAAGAAAAGATTTTATCCGAATATGACCGATTCTTAGAACATATAGTGTCTCTCGAAGTGATGCAAGTTGTTACTCTTAAATATGCTCATGAGATTTCATCTACTGTGAATAAATGTGATGATGTGCATGATATATCTATGAATATTGTTGAGCCTGTGATTAATGTAGATAATCATTCTTGTCATGAATCTAACGCTGAATTTTTAGAGCTTCAAGATTCTTATAACACACTTTCAAAACGTTTTAATGAGCTTCAACAACATTGTATATCTCTTGAAATTGAAAATCAATCTAAAAATGAAACTCTTTTAAAAACAATTGATTGTGAAAACTCCGTTGAGACAAGTGACAAGATGATTCAGGTAGTTCAGGCATTAGAGGAAGAAATTATGAGACTTAAGAGAGAATCAGTAGCAGAGAAATTGGAACTAGAGGCTGCAGAGATTAAAAATCATGCCCTAGAAGATAGAATTACTTCTATGATAGGGGAGCTTGATAAAGTAAAGCAGGGTTTCTCAGATATTTATGGTTCGTTAGAAGAACGCTTCGCTTTTAATGCGGCAGAGCAAAAGTCACTCGTTGACCAATTGAACCGTAAGTGCGAGGAAATATCTGACTTAAATATTCAACTCATAGACAAAAACATGGTTTTGGTTAAATTAAAGGAGACACTTCAACTCAAAGGACAAGAAGTTGTTGATAATCCAGCCACCATCTCTGCCTCGACCTCTAGTGCTCCCAAACCCAACCCACGTGTGCTAAATCGGGATCCAAAATTTAAGAATAGTCCAACTAAGTTTGCCACATACATGAAAAATGCCTTAGAACATGTTGATCTTGCTAGAGAGATCGTTGATGACATGCGTGAACTAGATCCCACAAGTCATCTTCTATATGAGCTTTTCTTATATGTGGATCGCGTTCAGGATTGTTTAGCAAATTTAGAGTACATTGGGCAACCGATATATGTACCCCCGAAACAGCAAACCCCCACCATTGCCATTACTCCATTCCATAAGAATCCAGAATATAAGCCTATTTTAAACACACCCATCAAGGCTACATCAAAATATGTCACTAATGTTCCCATGGCTTCTATAGGAGTAATTATGTCTACTAAGGCTAAAGGATCTCAAGACAAGAAAGATAGGATCAAGCCTTCTACTAGTAGGACTGCCAAGAAGAAAGTAGAAGTTCACCCTAAGAATGTTATTTCAGTTTCAAATAGAAAGAATCATGTATCTAAGACAAAAGGATCTGCTTTTGTGCAGAAGCCTAAGAAAAATGTGAATTCGAATTTGTGATGTTGGAATTATAATGAATGCATGTTTTCTCAGCATCATGATTTATGCCTTGTTGATCACGTGAATGAAATGTATGCAATTAGGAACAATCTTGAATGGATTCCAACGGGGAAGAAATTCACCCAAGTTGGTTGGCAATGGAAACCCACTGGTAGGACCTTCACTGCTAATGGAACTAAGTGCCCTTTAACTAGGATCACATCCACGGAAGTTAGGTCTCAGCGTTCTTTAAATAGGAACACTAACACTAAGAAATGGAAAAAGCGCCCTTTAACTAGGTCTGCCCCCACTATTGTGCCTACCAGTGAAGAAGTACCTCGGGATCTTAGACAACTAGAATCTAAGCCGGCATTTAGGAAGCAAGTTTGGAAGCCTAAGAATTCTTCGGTTAGCAAATCTAATATAATTATATTTGTACCTGCTAACACAGAGGAACTACTAGATTCCGATACATCGTCCTTGTCTGGTGATATTTTCAGGTGGTCCAAATCATCCTTTGGTACTTGGACTCTGGATGCTCAAAGCATATGACCGGAGATCGCTCGATGCTCAGAAATTTCGTCAACAAGTTTCTAGGAACGGTTAAATTCGGCAATGAACATATTGCGAAGATCATGGGTTATGGTGAATACCAAATTGGGAATGTTACGATTTCAAGGGTTTATTATGGGGAGAGACTTGGTCATAATCTATTTTCAGTGGGACAATTTTGCGATTCAAACCTTGAGGTGGCTTTTCGACAACATACTTGCTTTATTCGCGATCTTGCAGGAAATGATTTGTTAAAAGGTTCTCGAGGGGATAATCTCTACACACTGTCCATTCAAAACATGATGGCCGCCTCTCCTGTATGCCTTCTCTCTAAAGCATCCAAGACCAAGTCATGGTTGTGGCATCGCCGGTTATCTCATCTTAACTTTGATGTTATAAACCATTTGGCTAAAAACGAACTTGTTCGTGGTCTTCCAAAACTTAAGTTCGACAAGGATCATTTATGTTTCGCGTGTTCTTTGGAGAAAAGCACCAAGAAATCATACAAACCTAAAGCTGAAGACACCAACCAAGAACCACTATATCTTTTGCACATGGATCTTTGCGGGCCAACGCGTACGGCTAGTGTGAGTGGTAGAAAATACATCCTCGTCATGGTGGATGATTTATCAAGGTTTACATGGGTAAAATTTTTAGCATCTAAGGATCAAGCACCACAGTATATTATTACTTTCTTAAAGATGATCCAAGTACGTCTTCATGCTACTGTTCGACGCATTCGCACTGATAATGGAACTGAGTTTGTTAATCAAACTCTACGAGACTATTATGAAAAGGTAGGTATTTTAGATGAAACTTCTGTTGCCCGCACTCCACAACAAAACGGTGTCGTGGAAAGACGTAACCGTACACTTATGGAAGCTGCTAGAACTATGTTGATTTATGTGAATGCTCCTTTATTCTTATGGGCTGAAGCAGTGGCAACCGCATGTTATACCCAAAACCGCTCCATCATTCGTAAACGTCATGGTAAAACTCCATATGAGCTACTTCATGGACACAAACCCGGTATTTCATTTCTTCATGTGTTTGGTGCACTGTGTTATCCAAATACAAATAGTGAGAATTTCGGCAAACTTCAACCAAAGGATGATATTGGAATATTCATTGGTTACTCGCCTGCAAAGAAAGCTTACCGAATTTATAACCGACATCTTGGCAAGATAGTAGAAACTTTGGATGCCGATTTTGATGAGCTGACAGTGATGGCTTCTGAGCAACACAGCTCTAAACCCGCATTACATGAGATGGGAACCGGTACAATCAGTTCCGGATTAACTCCCAACAATCCTACTTCTCCATCATTTATACCACCTACAAGGCCCGAGTGGGATGAGTTATTTCAACCGATGTTTGATGAATTTTTTGATCCACCTAGTAATGATTCTCCAGCACCTGCAGCAGTAGCTCTGTTTCTCGAACTAGTTGCTCAAGATAATGGAAATCAGTCCGAGACATCTACTGTTACTCTTGAACCAGATGTCCCATCCCCCCACCAATTCTCAAACTACACCTGAATTATCACCCCCACTCGTTCCTAATGATGTTGAAGAGGATCCCTATGATTACGATTTGGAATTTGCTCACTTACAAGAGCTTCCTTTCTTTGGTTCACAAATACCTGAAGACCCTAACGGTGCGTCTACCTCAGAGGAAGCTCCTGCAATCGTTCACTCCCGACCACCACGGATTGAAAATCACAATACAAAATGGACAAAGGATCACCCAATCTGTAATATTATTGGTGACATCAATCGACCAGTCTTAATACGCCACCAACTCCAAGAACATGCATTATACTGCTACTTTGATGCATTTCTTTCTGACACTGAACCTAAAAACTGGCAACAAGCAATGACTAAATCATCTTGGATTAAAGCCATGCAAGAGGAACTTAATGAATTTCAACGTCTTGAAGTGTGGGAATTAGTTCTTTTACCCAGCAACGTTAAAATCCTTACATTGTTATGGGTATATAAGGTTAAACTCGATGAGTTAGGTGGAGTGCTGAAGAACAAAGCTAGATTGGTTGCTAGAGGTTACAAACAAGCTTTGGGTATTGACTTTGAAGAATCCTTTGCTCCTGTTGCACGATTGGAGGAAATTAGACTATTCCTTGCTTATGCTGCTCACATGAATATGATCGTCTACCAAATGGATGTTAAGACGGCATTTCTCAATGGTGAATTAAGGGAAGATGTATACGTAAGCCAGCCGAATGGACCCGTCAACTCTGAGTATCCTAATCACGTGTACAAGCTCAAGAAGGCTCTTTACGGGTTGAAACAAGCTCCACGCGCGTGGTACGATCTCATATCGTCGTATCTCATCTCGAAAGGCTTCTCCAAAGGCAAAGTGGACCCAACATTATTTATTCTCAAGGAGGACAACGACATGATACTGGTACAAATTTATGTTGATGATATAATATTTGCTGCTACTAATCAACGATTGTCTGACCATTTTGAGAAAATTATGTCCACACGTTTTAAGATGTCGATGAGTCCATTTTTCTTAGGGTTGCAAATTTCTCAGAATCCCAGAGGCATCTTTATTAATCAATCCAAATTTGCTCTTGAATCATTAAAGAAGTATCATTTTGAAAACTGTGACCCCGTGGATACTCCAATGGTGGAGAGATCCAAGTTAGATGAAGATAAGGAATGGATAGCTGTCGATCCTAAACTTTACCGTGGAATGATCGGCATCCTTCTCTATCTGACTGCTAGTAGGCCTGATTTGCAATTTGCTAAATGCATGTGTGCCCGGTATCAGGCTCGACCTACCGAAAAGCACTTACATGTTGTGAAAAGGATCTTTCGGTATCTTAAAGGAACACTTAATCATGGTCTGTGGTATCCAAAGGATTCTTCTATCGCACTAATCTCATATGCAGATGCGGATTATGCTGGGTGTCAAGATACTAGACGTAGCACTTCTAGCATTGTGCAACTTCTTGGAGATAGACTTGTTAGTTGGGCATCAAAAAGGCAGAAAAGCACCGCGATATCAAGTACAGAGGATGAATACATTGCTATGTCCGGTTGTTGTGCTCAAGTTCTTTGGATGAGATCACAATTAACTGACTACGGTCTTGGATTCAACAAAATCCCGATGTACTGTGATAACAAAAGTGCAATTGCTCTGTGCTGCAACTACGTTCAACATTCTCGGGCAAAGCACATTGACATACGCTACCACTTCATCAAAGAGCAAGTGGAAAATGGAGTGATCGAACTGTACTTCGTCAACACTGAGTATCAGCTGGCAGATATATTCACAAAGGCCTTAGATCGAGGACGTATCGAGTTTTTGATCGAAAAGCTAGGCATGAAATCATTCTCCCCAGCGACACTTAAGGAGTTGGCAGAAGAATCTGAAGAATAGTGATGGTAAACTATTCTAGAGTATCCTTTGATTGTGATCTTGTATATTATCGTATATATTTAAACCACCAAAAGAAAAATACAAAAATATAAAACATAGAAAAACCATAAAAAATATAAAACATACAAAATCCATAAAAAAATATAAAATCAAGAAAATCCAAAAATATTTTTTCATTTTCAAAACGGGCATGTCTTTTAGTACGGTAATATTTATGGCCTTAGAAATGTCGATTAAAATTGACACGGCGCCATAAATAGAGTCCGTACAAAAGTTGTACATGTTTTTAAAACATGCCCATTATGGCTTGTAGTTATTTCTGACTACAACCCGCTTTTCGCACTAAAGTCACGTATTTCTTATGAAAACGTTGGCTCACAACGAGAATTAATTTCCTCGGGCGAGGTTTACTTTTAAACCTCGTAAGGGACTAAGTTTACTTTATAACTTGGTCTAACACAAATTAGTGTACGTATCAGTGCACTTTTTTTGTCAAAATAAGAGAAATCTTATTGCCACCAGAATCGTTCCAACCAATCACTTAACCGGAAAATGTCTTCATGGATATTTGTTGCTTTAACATCATTGACTACAGCTCTTTAAATAGAAAACGGGTCCGTGGTTAAGGGGAGCAAATATTATATCTTCTTGGACTTAAAATTGGTCTTCAAAAAGGGTTTTTCAGAAAATATAAACCGTTCATCATCATCATTAAGTGCTAAGTGTGCCTTGTGTGAAATAGACATTCAAGTATAGGTTATTTGAATTTTGGCGTTAAGTGTATGTGTTCGTGTTTGTGAGCGGGTTGGTATTTCGTTAAGTTTATTTGGTTAATCCTAACGACTTTAACAAATACTAGTATCTGGGGGACCACTTTTGCAAATGTTGCAAAGTGGGGGTTTAATGTGTAAATTTGGCAAAATTTTGACCAAGTCAAACACTACACCCCCCTCCCCGTTCTTTCTTTTCCATCGCAAACACACACACACGCTCTAAGCTTATTCCGCCATTGTTGACCTTCAAAATTTGAGTTTTGATTCCTTGCAATCCGTTCATCCATCTAGGTATTATATCATGCTCTAATTGTTATAACATATCTCTTTACTTTGCATCTCAAACAAACCGTTAATCAACCTTTAATCAAAAATTAGGGTTTTTAAGTTTTGCGATGAATATGTAAATTGAAAAGTGGGATATGTTTAGAATGCCTAGATACACAATGGTCTTGCCCAGTTTTGTTTAAAACGTTGCCAAGCTCCAGGAATTGTGAAGTCAAAGTTTAGATCGGATCCCTGTCTCGGATTCCGATGATCATTGCGACACCAACATTGTGATGACTTGTCATTGGGATGAGTCATTCCGATGTCTCATTGCGATGGGCTATTGCGATGGGTCATTTTGATGGCTCATTGCGATGGCTCATTGCGATGGGTCATTCCGATGACGCATTGCGATGGCGTATTGCGATGATGCATTCCGATGCATTATTGCGATGATGCATTCCGATGCATTATTGCGATGGCATTGTAATGGTATTGCGATGGGGACATATTGCGATGATTTCTCAAACATTCTGATGGAAACGTACTTATTGCGATGGACTTAGATATTGCGATAGACCAGGATTGAGATAGGATTGCGATGGTTTTTACAATGCGATGGGGTGTAAGATTGCGATAGGATTGTGATGTTTTAAACATTGCGATGGATTTTGTTAGGATTCCAATGGTTTGTAAGATTGCGATGGATTTAGGACTGTTACTATTACGATGGTTTGTAAGTTTGCTATCGACTTTTAGAATTATACACATGCCTTAGACTATCTAATGAATTCGGCCTAGACTGCATTCCTACTTCATTAGGCTTTAAGTAAATTAGGGTCACTAACACGAAACCAAGTTATATTGAATGTAATTAATTTTATCTCATAAGAATACTTGAAAGGTTTCTTATTACAGAAGTTCATCTTATTTAATAAGTTGACAATTTTCTGTAAACAAAAGAGATACAAATTACTTATTCAATGTCTTGTGTTTTGTTTCCAGGCCATGGAAGACAAAGTTTCATCGTTGTCTTATCCTGTGTTCAAGCCTACTGAAATTTGGGTTGAGGTTAATCCTATAATTACTAAAGTAGTGGTTGAAATTAAACCAAAGCCCACTGAAGTTATGGTTGAAATTAAACCAAGACCTACTGAGGTTGTAGTAGAAATTAAACCTAGACCTACTGAGGTTATGGTTATGACAACCAAGATATCCAAATATTCAAAGAACTAATGCTAGGTCGTTATCTCTTTAGAATAAATTGTCTTTGGCATATCTTTCATAATTATAAGTGTGTTTTTTAATGTAAGGACCTAGTTCATCTGAACTATGTATGTATGTTGTTTCTCTATTATATGTGGTAACATTTGTTGTGATGTATTCCCCATGCTTCAACTTGGCATAGACTTAAGATATATATATTTTGTGTATATCATTTGTGCTTATGTCATCAAAGCAGGAAGATGTCGATCACAGAAGAACAACAGCAACAACGTGATCTCGAACTTGTTTCGCTCAGCGACAGGCTACCATATGCTGAGAACAACTCTCGATTACAAGAGGATTTTGATCCGTCTTTACCAGCTTTCAAAATCGCCACGGATATCCTAGACATCTCACCCATCAAAGATGCATTCAGATGTACTGCCTCTGTTCCCGAAGTCTACATGCACGAGTTCTAGAACACTACAACACTTACTAAAAAGACTATCTCTTTCCAACTGAACAAAACGCCAATGGTACTTAACTTGAGCATCTTTCGGCAACTGTTTAAACTTCCTAAGTTGGCACAAGGAGAAAAATTTGTGGCTAACCCAAAGAACGATGAAGTGTTTCGAGTCATTCGTGCTATGAATTATGAAGGTGAAATCCACAACCTATCCCAGTTCAATACATCACACATAGGGCAACCCGGGAAAGCACTTATCACCATCATTGTCAAATGTCTTACTGGAAAGACTCGGGGCTCCGACGCAATGAGACCACCTCAGGCTCACATATTTTGGGGACTTTACACGGCATCGGAAGTAGACTATGCACTTCTTCTCTGGCAAGAATTTTGTTATCAGTTTACTGGAACCAAGAAGAAATCAGTGCATCTTCCATTCCCAAGATTCACCAAGCTCATCATCAACCACTTTATGAAGAATGACCCAACCATTGACACTCGCGGGAATTTCTTCTACCATACAAAAGATGATGACTATGTGATTCTACAAATGAATGCAGATACTAATTCCACAAAGTATGCATTACGTCCTGCCCTAGTACCTGACACAATGATAAATGACGGAATCAAGGAAAGTGATAAATATCAAGAGATGCTTAATGATATTGATGCACAGTTTCGACGAGAAAATTCACTTCCCTTAGAGAAGCAAAAAGGTAAACGCAAGAAAAGAGTTTCAAAGAGCCAATCGACTGCTTCCTCCAAAGATAAAGGCACAGGGAAAATAAAAATAGTTGATGAAGATGATGATGTAGATGAGACGATTCATACTGAGGAAGAACAGGAAGAAGCACTCAGAAGGCCAAAGAAAGCAAAGCAAACTAAAGGTAAAGAAGCAAGTGTTGCTTCAGATGAACCAGCTCAACAATCCATTTCTGAAGCCAAACGACTGTGTATTATTCTTCAACAAAGCAGAGAAGAAGCTTTTGCGACTTCCACAAGATCAGGCTCAAGACTGTTTGAGGACTTAGAGGAATTTGGCAATCCTGATGCTGACATGGCATTTTATGAAGATCCTACCGATGAAGATGCTTATGAAGATGTTGATAACTTCCATTTTGAAAGTCGTGAGCAAAGTGAAGAGGGTGGTAGCAGTGCAAACACAGATACAAGTTTGATGTATCGAGACACCAATATCACCACATCCTTACCAGAACCAACTCACACGGTGGTACACGACGATGCTCATGCAACTTTCATACCAAAAACTCAACTTCAAAGTAAGTCTACTTCCGGCTCTGACGATGTTATGAAGTATCTTAATTTGGAAGGGGAGGGTGTCGAGGTTACAAATACTGATCCATCGACAAATGAAGACATGGTGGATGTTCCCATAACTATTGTTACATCAACCACCACTCCACCACTATCCACCCCGATCATCAGTGAAGTCATAACACCAGCTATCACACCAGCACTTGTTGAACAACCGGTATCAACCACCATCCCAACCACTGAATCTACACCGTCATCAACAGCTGAACAACCTGTATCAACTACCGCCCCAATCACTGCATCTACACCATCACCTATCCTTGAACAACCCGTATCATCCACCACCACTTTAACAGTCATGGTTACACCTCCATCATTAGTACATCAAGTATCATCCACCTCCAATCCATTTCTCACAGTCAGTGATCCACTGATCCAGTCTCTTCAACAACAGCTGGAGGCTCAAGCTAAACAAATAGCTACACTGACTGAAAGATTCACCACTCCTCTCGAGGAACCGCAACCTGATGAGCCTACACTTAAGAAAATATCCGACAGAGTGTCTAAACTTAAAGAACAACACAAATCATTTCTTGGAGAGAAGAAAACTCGTGACAAAGAGAATGTTTCCTTTCTTGGGTCAATTGATGAGAAGATGACCAAGATCATTCGACGAGAAGTCAAGTCATATGTTGATCAGCAGCTACCAACTTTTGTCGGTAATGGTTTGTCTACCCTTCAACTAATGACATTGTTATAGACACGTCTGCTAAATATGGGGGCTCATAAATCGAAAAATAAATGAAAAGTTCTGCAATATCTCAACAAAGCAATTATTGACGATACACCAGCAGATACTACCAACTCTGGGTCTAACAATGAAGACGAACTAGACAAGGAAGAAAATGAGGATAACGGTGATGAGAATGATGGTGAAAATGATCCAAATGAGGAAGAGGATAAGGAAGGAGATGAGGAGGAAGAAGAGGATGAGGAAGCAAAGGATAAGGATGAAGATGAAAAGGAGGACGAGGGTACAGATGAGGATGGGGATGACGATGATGATAATGACGACGGTAATGGAACCAACAAGGGTGATAAGAATGACGAAACGGGTACTAATGCTGAAGAGTCAAACAAGGATGAAAGTGATAAGGCAATTGAGAAAGGTATTGAGGAAGCTGCAGAAAGCATTGCTGAAACCGCAGAAAAGACAGTGGAGTCTACTGTACCAGAAACTCAGCAAATTGACACAAGTATATCTACTGAACCAGTGTTTACTACTGATTCTCACAATGAATCTGCAGACCATATGCTAGAAGACAAAATTCCAGTCTCTATGCCAACTGATGATATACCAGTGACACAAGAACAACCTTCAACACCATCTGAATATCAGCACATTTCTGATATGGAAGTTGAAGACTTAAATGTGCCAGAACCAACGTTTGCTGAATCTCTGCTCATCGATGACACGGTACAAGAGCAACTCTGGCTTACAAATGCAGCACCACAACATCCTTTCGACACAGCAACTGAAATGGAGCTGATTCAATTCCTAAACAACCCTATCGATTTCTCAGCCTTTCTAAGGTATTCTCATGGGAAACCGACAATGACTCCAGATCTCATCAAAATGGCAGCCGCAAATGTGGACTTCTTTGATACTTTGAAGATCAGCCATAATGAAGCAGAATATCACTTAAATGAGCTTACCAAGGCAATGAGAGCGACGACTACGAGAATTCAGACTCCTGTGTTATGACCTCTTATACCAACGGTCATCGCCGGTTCTGCAACGATCCTAATAGAGCACTTTGTTTCTCACGATCTCGAATACCTTGAAAAAGGCGCAAATATGCCACGTCACTTACTATGCTCAAGGCTGTTAATCTGGAGAACGTTCCATGGATCAAAGATAAAGTACCTGATGCAATATGGAGAAAGAAACTGCTCAAGTTTTATGATACTTTTGCTTCACTTGGCATCTCTCACTGGACTGCAAAGAAAAGGTTAGCTTACAATCATTTCCACCGTCCAAAGAGAGGTTCTTCTATTGTCTCAGCTCACAGAATCAAAAGCATCCAAGGAGCAACCACTCAGACTGTCTTCGGTTATGATTACTTGAATGTAATCGTGTTCAAACGTACCGATGAGAAAGAATACCGAATTGACGAAATTGATCTCCAGTACCTTCAACTTGAAGACATCGAAGATCTTTTGTTGTTATTGGCTCAGGAAAAATTTGACCATCTAAAACCTGAGTTTTTCATTGCAATGAGCTCCAACTTTCGTCAATATGCAAGAAAAATCGTCATTCAAAACCGGGTGGAAGATTTTCAACTTGGAGTAGAGAGCTATCAGAAACAGCTAAACTTGCAACGTCCCCATAAAACTCCGCTCAGTAATTTTCACAAGAACAAGAAGCCGTACATGGGGACCACGACACCGGAAGCAATGATATTTTATCCAAATGAAACTGGAGTCATGCAGTTTATGCGATTCTCCGAACTGCACAAATTTAGCGATGGAACGCTCAAGCATGTTCAAGATGATCTGACGGTTCTCAATGTCGATCTACCACTTCCAGCAGTCAAGTACACCTGGACAACCCAGTGCAAAAAGGGAGCAAAGTACGCGATCAAGAAGATCGAGGAACTTCTAAGGAAGCGCTGGTTGCTACGAAGTGTGGAACGATTCGTCGGTGGACGACCATATGGAGCTCACCATAGGTTCACGGAACGAGCCATTTAATTATGGTTCGTCTTATAACAGGTCAACTCCATATGTCTATTGTTGTGAATATGTTAATTTTTTGTATAATCAGTTTTTGTGGCATGTTGTAGTGTAAAAGTATGATATTTTTCAAAAATTTCTCTCGAGATTCTAAATCTTTCAAACATATCGTACTCAAGCACTACAACTAACCCTCATTAATTTGAGGGGGAGCATTAATATGTTCTTTGGCCAACATCTAATTTCATTTTATTACCCAAAGACCGGTTAATACATTAATATCCAAAATATTGATGGTTAACATTTTGGAAAAGGGAGAAAATGGGATTAAGGAGACTTAATGATACTTGGCTAAACAATGAAAAAGGCTTAAAAGATAAACCAACTTAATATGTGTAATGCACATGTTAAGGGGGAGCGTTTTTGGTGATCAAAACACTTAAGGCACAAAAACTTTGATTATAATATCACAAGTGATTTAAAGTGATTTTTCAAGGATTTTTCATGGTGACAATACTTACCCAAAACACACTTAAATCACGACGGATGTGGTGACAAAAGGGTGGTAGGTATAGGTATTAGTCCAATGATTCATCAGAACCAATGGAATCTTCCCAAGGACAATTCCCTAGATAGAATTAGAAGTCCTAGGAAAGATGGAGAATGATTGTGAACGTAGCTGAATGCAGACCAAGTACTTAAGCGAGCACTGGAACAATCACAACAAGGTGCTAGTGATGACGTATTGGTAAGCATTGAAGGGGTTGAAGAATGAAAAAGAATTGTAAAGATAAAGGGTGTAAAGAAAGAAGCCCTCCTTACAACTTTAGGCATAAACCGGGTCAATACATATGCTATTGAGATCATTTGTTAATGATTCTCGATATTGAAGAAAGGCATCATGGACCCAGTGATGCAATGCATAACCCTCCCCAGCTAACTCAAATATCTCTCAAAAGATATTTGTTTTAATCACACGGAGATCAACACGTTATCTATTGGTTTATTCACTCCGGATAGACTGATATTGAATAGGTGGCACTCCTCTCCAGCCATCGCTCACTAAATCAAAACGCACTATCGAGTCTAGAGCCACGAGATCATCAAAAGTCTCATTAGGACACTTTCCATTTATTCCTTGCTTCTTCAAACATTGTGAAAAGTAAGAGATCTTTATGAGTCCTACGCGGTATTCTTGTAATATTGACAGAACATCCGAGTGATACGCAAGTATTATAATGAAGATGGAAATCCTGCTTGAGCCAACATCAAACAAGCTCATGGTAGGTTACACATGCGGTTCTTTAAGAACCAATCTTGTGAAAACTGGAAAGAAACAGTAGTTTAATTCTTAATTGAACTTAAACTCGTTCCAGGCCTCTACGCATTATCGTATGATCTTGCCAGAACACTCAGAGTGACACTCTTTAGTGTTCACAATGACGAGTGGAAATCCTTCTAGTGTTAACATCAAACAGCACTTGGTAGGTGACAAGCAAGATTCTATTTGAATTAAGTTTGTGACAACTGGAAAGCAACGATGGTGAATATCTTAATTGAAATTCACTTGTTCCAGGTTTCATGAATTGACGGCTTCAATCATAAGGATTTTTAATCAAAATGATTCACTCTTTATGTTCGCAGTCAGCTTTGGACGGTCGAATAAAGAGAACGGGTTTACCCGCGAAATCCTGTCAGGAAGTTACTTAATTGAAACTATCCGTCACGGTAACGATATGTAATATCGTCCAACGGTCTTCACCGACCGGAGGTAAAATGCTACCGAATTAGAATAAAATGTCAAAGCCATTTTATTCGTGTCTTATTATATTGTTGCATTCGAAGACGGTGGCGTTGCGGTGTACCTGTTGAAGTCGTCCTCACATACTCATTCCTTCTGCATCAAATACTTCTGCAAATTCAAGAAAGTATGACCTAAAAGTCTTTCGCTGTATCGACTCTGAAACTTTCAAGAATTCAACAAAGGATAAGTGTGTGGGACATGAAGTCACGAAGAGGCGAACATCACAAGAAGATAAAGACTGCACGTGAAAGGCCAAAAGAACGTGTTCCAAGAAAAAGGCTGATATTATTCAACAAATATTCACAAAAAGAAGAAAATTAAAGAAAGAAAAGAGAAAGTGGACTACAAGCTCAAGAACAAGATCTAACATGCTAGATTAGGACTTTGTAAATTTGGAGTGGCCTCCCTTTGGGAGAGATTGTTGGAAATACGTTTTACGTATAAAGAAAGTCTTGGTCACTCCAACAATATAGTTATAGGCTCGTAGTAGTGTTTAAGTTACATTTATTAAATAGCCCGACCCATGAGCATGTTCATGGGCCGGAGGCCCAAGTCCATTAAGGACTTAGGTATATAAGCCTCTTTCCACCATGGAAAGAGGTGTTGGTTGTTTCATTTTCTCATAATATTACACATAGTTTCTTTCACTTCTCTCTCTAAGTTTCTCTCTCTAGAAAACATCAACCCTCTTGAAATACAAAGATTTTCATTGTTCTACACAACTCTTCTAGAATTTAAGCTAAATCGAAAATCAAACAACCCTAAGGGTGTGTTTGGTTTGGCGATCGCATGGAGAGAAAAGGGAGGAGGGACCAAAATTATGAAGGGGATTAATGTGTTTATATAGGGCTTAGCAAATCTTGTTTTCCAAGTAACACACTAATTAGGAAACAAAAAGTTTCCTCCCCCCCCCCTTTGGCCGCCGGTCGAACCACACCCAAGGGGTGTTCTGGAACTTTTCCGCTTTCCTTTTCTCACATAATTCCATAATGGTTATTTAACATAACTCTTAATTTAATTAACCATTGTTTAGTTAAGTTTGGTTTGATTTAATAAATATATAAAATATATTTAATAAATAAAATTAACCCTTTACGTATTGTGTGCAATCCCGTAATCCCGAGTTCGATCCTATCACACGACTACTAATTTTATGTCCATAAACTTTCAAGCAAAAGAATCAAATTCAATAGTACAGTTATTATCCCGAGTAAACTGACGAACGGATATAAGATTTTTAATTATATTAGGGGTGACGAGAATATTATGAAGATGTAAAGGGCGATTAAGAGCGGGAAGAATGCTATGGCCCATGTTCGTGACAGGTATAGTTTTACCGCCACCAACACGAACAGACGGATATAAGCGAATGTAGCCCTTGTTCACCCGTATATATTAAACCTTGTGTTAACTTGGTTTTGATATCACCCGTATATATTAAACATTGTGTTAACTTGGTTTTGATATCACCTGTATATATTAAACATTGTGTTAACTTGGTTTTGATATCACCGGCCCCGCATGATATTGATGTTGGAAAATGTTTTGCAAAATATGGTTTTTGCAATACTTTGGACATAATTTTATATATTTATATGTTATATATATTCGTAGTACTTAGTAGCTTTGCGTTCTCCTCGGAGAGAGGTTCGCAACGAGCTAAAGTATGTCCAATATGGAGTTAATATGAATGAGATATCGTGTCTCAAAGTGAGTCACGTGAAACACAATATTTGGAAAAATATTTGTCCCACATCGCTTGAAACATGAAGTGAAAACATGTTTATAAGGAAATCCTAGTTTCTACCCTACAATATTCATTTGTGGGTTTTTACTCCCACGCCTACGCGTGCGCAGGGGGGGGGTGCAGAAAGTGGGATTTCTAGGCCAAAAACGGGTTCGAAGCTACTGAACTTGTGCACGAGCGCGCGACCTGCGGACACGAATGCAGCTCCGAAAACTGGCTTGTGTGCGGGCAGATTTCGGTATCTTTTTTCCTGCGAATTCGATTTGTTTTCCAGAAAAATCTGTACATCTATTTTAGGAATAGATACAGAAACAGAATATTTTGTGTTAAAATGACAGACAGGAAATCTGTTTTAGTTATAACAGGTTTTCCTGACTGTGGTATATATTTTCTTTGAGAACAAGTAAAGTTTTCCGTATAAATATAACCTCTTCTCATTAAGTTAAATCATCAGAAAAAACGCAGCTTTTTCCTTACTCCATTATCAGACAGTTTTCCAGAAGCTCGTCGATCAGAAACACGCAAGGCTTCCGTGATCTTTCAGGCAAGTTTTTTAAGTCCGACTGTACAACAGCTTTAGACGTTGTACCCTAGGAAACAGACGGCGAATCTGTTTTAAGGGAAGCATGTTAAACACGTGCCTCGTCTTTGTTTTACTGCTTTCTTCATTATTGTTAATTACTTTCTGTCATTTAAATTCTGTCAATTTAATTTCTGTTATTTTATTGTAAATTTGATTTTATAATAAAAGTGTACACCGTTTCCTACAATCTTAAAACATATTCTGTTTAACAGAATTAAAACTTTTATTAAAATCGGATTAATAATTTTATCAGATTTATTTATAAACTGTTTCTGCCGAAACCAGGATTGAGTTTCACTAGAAATCAGTTTTAATTTGCAGATTTTTATTAACAGTTAACGTTTTTTTTAGCAGCTGTTCTAATTAGTTTATTGAAACCAAGATTGTGTTTCTGTTAAACTGATATTTTTGATAATTACATCTGATTCATTGAAACATAGATTGAGTTTCTTTGAAGCAGACCCACTATAAGTATATAGAGATCACGATTGAATTTCTTATATACAGATTTATAACAGTTGTCTAACTGTTTGTGTTTTGATCTTGTTTGATCTTTCAGAATGTCTACTAGCACTCCTGAAACTCCTGTAACTACTACTGTGAAAGTAACTGCTGCGCCAGTTACCCACACAGTTGCTAATCATGCTGAAAAACCAGAAAAATTCAATGGACATAATTTGAAGAGGTGGCAGCAGAATATGTTCTTCTGTCTCACTACTTTGAACCTTGCGAAGTTCTTAAAGGAGACTGTACCTCAAGTGGAACCTCCTAAAGAAGGTGTACCCGAAAATCAACAAGCCGTGCAAGCTGTTGAAGCATGGAAACATTCAGACTTCTTGTGTCACAACTATATTCTGAATGGTTTGGTGGACTCTTTGTACAATGTGTACTGCAAGACTAAGAGTGCCAAAGAATTATGGGAGTCGTTGGAACGCAAGTATAAAAAAGAGGATGCTGGTACAAAGAAGTTTGTGGTAGCTCGCTTTTTGGATTACAAGATGGTTGATTCAAAGAGTGTGATAACTCAGGTTCAAGATCTGCAGGTTTTGCTACACGACATTCATGCTGAGGGTATGACTTTGAGTGAAACTTTTCAAGTTGCTGCTATCATTGAAAAGTTACCTCCAAGCTGGGTAGAATTTAAAAACTACTTGAAGCATAAGCGAAATGAGATGACTATTGAAGACTTGGTTGTTCGTCTTCGTATTGAAGAGGACAACAAGATGGCTCAGAAAAACACTTATACACCTGATTCTGCCAAGGCAAATATGGTTGAGCATGGTTCGTCTTCTTCAAAGTCTAAAGGCAAGATCTTTGGAAAAGGGAAGAATGACAAGAAGAGCAAAGGGAAGTCTGAGTACCTTGCTCCTAAGGCTGGAATTACGAAGCAGAAGTCCCAAGGAAATTGCTTCAACTGTGACAAGCCAGGTCATCGTGCTGCTAATTGCAAAGCGCCAAAGCGGGTGACTCCACGCGAGGCTAATATGGTGAATGATAATATGGACATGATTGCTATGGTATCTGATGTCGTTACCATGATCTCTGAAGTTAACCTGGTAGGTTCTAATAATAATGATTGGTGGGTTGATACTGTGGCAACCCGTCATGTGTGTGCTGACAAGAGTATGTTTCACTCTTTCAGAGCGGTTGACAATGGAGAGAAGCTGTACATGGGTAACTCTGCAACTGCTGATATCAAGGGCGAAGGAGATGTTATTTTGAAGATGACATCCGAGAAAGAGCTCAAGTTGACTAAAGTCTTGTATGTTCCAGAGATTCGCAAGAATCTTGTGTCCGGATGGCTTTTGAATAAGTTTAGTTTTCGTCTTGTTTTTTAGTCTGATAAAGTTGTACTTTCTAAGAATCAAATGTATGTTGGTAAGGGGTATGCCCTGAATGGTATGTTTAAGCTCAATGTAATAGTTGTTAAGAATGATATCAATAAAATGAATTCTTCTGCTTACTTGATTGAGTCTTCTAATATGTGGCATGGACGTCTTGGACATGTTAATTTTAATTCAATGCGTCGTTTGATTAAATTTAATGGCATACCAAATTTTCATATTGATTCAAATTATAAGTGTGAAACTTGTGTCGAAGCCAAACTTACAAGATCATCTTTCAAATCGGTTGAACGAAAAACCGAACCACTTGATATGATACACACAGACATATGTGATTTGAAATCACTACCCACAAAAGGTGGCAATAAGTACTTCATCACGTTTATTGATGATTGCACAAAGTACTGCTACGTTTACTTGTTGAAAAGTAAAGATGAAGCTATAGACAAGTTTGTTCTATACAAAACCGAAGTTGAGAATCAACTTGGTAGGAAAATCAAGGTTGTACGAAGTGATAGAGGAGGTGAATATGTGTCTCCTTTTGTTGATCTATGTGCGAAACATAGAATTAGACATGAGTTTACTGCTCCTTATTCACCTCAGCAAAATGGTATTGCCGAAAGGAAGAACCGTACCTTGAAAGAGATGGTTAATGCCATGTTGTTAAGTTCTGGTTTGAGCCGGGACATGTGGGGGGAAGCCATTCTAACGGCTACTTATCTTTTAAACAAGATACCTCGTAAGGATAAAGAGGAAACCCCATATGAACTGTGGATGGGAAGAAAACCATCATACCAGTACTTACGAGTGTGGGGGTGTCTATCCAAGGTAGCTGTGCCGACACCTAAGACCCAAACGATTGGACCTAAATCTGTGGATTGTATATTTATTGGATATGCTAAGAATAGTAGTGCGTATCGTTTCATTGTAAATGATTCGAAAAATCCAGATATACACAAGAACACAGTTATGGAATCAAGGAATGCGTCCTTCTTTGAAAACATATTTCCTTGTTTAAAGAAGGAAAATGGAAGCACATCTAGAATAGATGATGCAGTTGTCCAAGATAAGAGACAACGCGATGATAATGATCTCCAAGATGAGAGACAAGATCAACCCGAGGAAGAAGAGGTTGAACCTAGAAGAAGCAAACGGGCGAGAACCGAGAAATCATTTGGACCCGATTTTGTCTCTTTTATGGTAGAAAATGAACCCACTTCTTATCAAGAAGCTGTAAATTCCTCGAAAGGGCCTTGATGGTAAGAAGTGATTAATAGTGAAATAGAGTCTAGTTTACAAAATCATACTTGGGAGCTCGTGGATTTACCTCCTGGTTGTAAACCACTAGCCTATAAATGGATCTTCAAGAAGAAGATGAAAGCTGATGGCACCATTGATAAGTACAAAGCAAGATTGGTGATCAAAGGTTTTAGACAATGCGAAGGTATAGATTACTTTGATACTTATTCGCCTGTTACGCGAATAACTTCTATTAGGATGATTCTTGCTATTGCCGCATTAAGAAATTTAGAAGTTCACCAAATGGATGTGAAAACGGCTTTTCTAAATGGAGATTTAGAAGAAGAGATATACATGAACCAACCCGAGGGTTTCATGGCTCCTGGACAAGAGAGCAAAGTTTGTAGGCTTGTTAAGTCATTGTATGGCTTAAAGCAAGCTCCAAAACAATGGCATCAGAAGTTTGATCACGCCATGCTAGAGGGTGGATTCAAAATTAATGAATGCGACAAGTGTGTTTATGTCAAAGACACAAATAGTGGATATGTAATCTTGTGTCTTTATGTCGACGATATGCTTATCGTTGGCAGTAACGACAAGATGATCAAGTCTACTAAAGACATGTTGAAATCAAAGTTTGACATGAAAGATATGGGTTTGGCTGATGTGATCCTTGGAATAAAGATCATACGAACTCAAAGTGGACTTGCATTAAGTCAAGCACATTACGTGGACAAAGTTCTTAATACTCATAATGTGGGGGATTCCGGCCTAGCTAGAACTCCCATAGACACCAGTTTGCATCTATCTTAAAATAGAGGCGTAGGTGTTGCCCAATTAGAGTATTCAAGAATTATTGGCATGTTAATGTATTTGATGACATGTACCCGACCTGACTTAGCATATGCTGTTAGCAGGCTGAGTAGATATACTAGTAATCCAAGTGATGCACATTGGAAAACTATGACTAGGGTACTTCATTATTTGAGATACAGTCGTGATTATGGACTGAATTATGCTAGATATCCATCTGTTATTAAAGGATACAGTGATGCAAATTGGATATCTGACATAAAGGATTCTAAATCGACTAGTGGATATGTGTTTACACTAGGAGGGGCCGCTATATCTTGGAAGTCTTCCAAGCAAACTGTAATAGCTAAGTCCATGATGGAATCAGAATTTATCGCGTTAGATAAATGTGGAGAAGAGGCGGAATGGCTACGTCAATTCGTAGAGGACATACCTAGGTGGCCTAAACCGGTAACGGCCATTAGTATACATTGTGATAGTCAATCGGCAATTGGCAGAGCTCATAGCACAATGTATAATGGAAAGTCTAGACATATCCGTCGTCGACATAATTCGGTACGACAACTACTCTCAACAGGATTTATCTCAATTGACTATGTGAAGTCAAAGGATAACATTGCGGATCCTCTTACAAAAGGCTTCAGCAGAGAGTTAGTTAGTAAGTCGTCTAAAGGAATGGGACTAAAGCCCTTAAAGGAATGAGTTTCTATGAAGTAAAACCTAACCTAGTTGACTTGAGATCCCAAGATCTGGGTTCAATAGGACAACCTAATCATAGAAATGTGGGGGAAGTCACGTCAATGTGGGGGGGTTACTTAATATAGTAACTTTTCTAGTCCATTCCTAGAACAATGTGACGTGTTGGGAGGTTAAACACATGGATTAATGATTCAGGATGAAATCATAAAGCATAATGATTCAAGATGAAATCATAAAACATATGTTTTTAATGATTTAAGATGAAATCACCTATGTGAGAGAGAAGTGGGGTCGCTTCGAAGGAAATTGTGGGAGCGCAATTTCTAAGAGCTCTTGCAGAACCAAGCGAGTGTTCATGACCATAACGAACACAACTATGAGGACTTGACAAGGTCAGGGAGAGTCTTGTGTGAGTGTGTATTGTCGTCTACGTAAACAGAGGATGAGTTCAAGGACATCGCGTCTACTCAGATCTAGGAGACTAAGTGCATCTCACAAGGGAAGGTTCAAAGGGTTACACCTACCTATCCTATGCAGGACTTAACCGCAGAAATTTTGCCGAAACTTTCGTGTGTTTTCGACCGATTCCCATTCATGTGGGGGATTGTTGGAAAATGTTTTGCAAAATATGGTTTTTGCAATACTTTGGACATAATTTTATATATGTATATGTTATATATATCCGTAGTACTTAGTAGCTTTGCGTTCTCCTCGAAGAGAGCTTCACAACGAGCTAAAGTATGTCCAATATGGAGTTAATATGAATGAGATATCGTGTCTCAAAGTGAGTCACGTGAAACACAATATTTGGAAAAATATTTGTCCCACATCGCTTGAAACATGAAGTGAAAACATGTTTATAAGGAAATCCTAGTTTCTACCCTACAATATTCATTTGTGGGTTTTTACTCCCACGCCTACGCGCGCAGGGGGGGTGTAGAAAGTGGGATTTCTAAGCCAAAAACGGGTTCGAAGCTACTGAACTTGTGCACGAGCGCGCGACCTGCGGACACGAATGCAGCTCCGAAAACTGGCTTGGGTGCGGGCAGATTTCGGTATCTTATCTGTTTTAGTTATAACAGATTTTCCAGACTGTGGTATATATTTTCTTTGAGAACAAGTAAAGTTTTCAATATAAATATAACCTCTTCTCTTTCAGTTAAATCATCATAAAAAATGCAGCTTTTTCCTTACTCCATTATCAGACAGTTTTCCAGCAGCTCGTCGATCATAAACACGCAAGGCTTCCGTGATCTTTCAGGCAAGTTTGTTAAGTCCGGCTGTACAACAGCTTTAGACGTTGTACCCTGGGAAACAGACGGCGAATCTATTTTAAGGGAAGCATGTTGAACACGTGTCTCGTCTTTGTTTTACTGCTTTCTTCATTACTGTTAATTACTTTCTGTCATTTAAATTCTGTCAATTTAATTTCTGTTATTTTATTGTAAATTCGATTTTATAATAAAAGTGTACACCGTTTCCTACAATTGGACCATGATTTTAATATTCAGATGATATGTTGTAACTCAAAACTGTGGTCGATCGAGTCAGTTAATAAATTTTTTTATTTATGTGTTATTTGATCTTTAGGTGAAGAACATGGAAAAAAGAATGTGACCGAGTTTCTTAGTGTCAATTGGACTTTTGGATTTTTATTCCATAAATTTCTTCCTGTGTAAAAATTTTTATGCTGATATATATGATCAAGAATTCCAAACAAGATAACGATTGGCAATGACATTTTTGTCCTTAATCATAGTAGAGTCTCCACACTCCATTCGATAGATTTTTAGGATGTGCATACTTTAATTAATTGAGTAACTACAATTAATAAGTGATAGACTGATAGGTGTGGAGCAGATAAAAGTATTTGTTGTGTAAGTTTGTCATGGTTATAGATTCAAATGATAGTAGGTTCGATATTTAATGTTACCATAAATATGCATATTTCATTTGGTGTATCAATATTTTACAGGGAAAAAACATATAAGTATTTCAAAATAAATATCTACAGAAAGCCGTACGTAGATAACGACGATGATAGATAATGAAACAAAATAGTGATTAAAGCTACAAAATTACATTTATAATGAGTACAAAGAATTGTAAAAGCAAAAAAAAAACTGTGTATTGTACCTACATGTTCTTTATAATCATGTATGTAGAAACTAGAAGGGTTTGAATAGTTTTTTGATTAAATTTGAATTTAAAGTCTTTTTTATTTTTTTTGCCAGCAAAAGAGATATATAAATATAAAAAATAGCTACTAGCAAGATGCTAGAAACTTAAAAGTACAAACTAGAAAAGACACAATTACAATTTCTAGAATACTATCTGAGGCTTTAATTGTGAGACCTACAAAAGAGATGAAAAAACTCTTGTCGATAAAGACAAGAGAAAAATCCCACTCGCGGAGGCCAAGCAACCGGTTTTCACGCGGGAGTGATTTTGATGTAGACTCAAACAAGCCTCGAGGAAAAAAAAACCAAGCAACAAAAGAATCTAGCAAAATGATGAGACCGAGACACCTGTTAGAATTCATTCGGAACCCATGATCAACAACGGATTCTTTAACCATCAACACAATTATACTTTATGCGAGCCCTGTGCGAAAGCCATGAGAAGGAAAAATAACGGATATTATCGAACAAGTCGCTTTTCCTCATCGGGTGGGAGCTAAAAGTGATGTTGTTTCGGTATCTCCATGTCCACCATAAGGTAGCTACAAAGATACCATATAAACGTTGGGACTTTACTTTTGGAGCATGCCACGTGGATAACCAGCTTCTCAAATTATCATGTGAAGTAAATGGAGGAAATGAAATATCACACCACTTACGAACAAGTGACCAAAGATCCTTAACTAAATCACATTCAAAGAAGATATGATCTGCGGATTCCACATTACCATTACAAGAAGAACATGAAATTGAGGGGATATCAATACCGCAAGCCGAAAGATTTAGCCTATGAGGAAGCCGGTCCAAAGCCAACCTCCACAAAAATATATTTACTTTTCGTGGTAACGATTTCTCCCAATTAGTCTACGGAGACATGGATGGGATAAAAGCAGAATCAATGAGACGACGAGCATCACGAACAGAAAAAACACCATCATCGTTCAAAGACCAAACACAAGTATCCTCTCCTGTATGAAAATCAACTTCACTTATATCTTGAATTAAATTTCTCAAGTAAGCTGAGTTACGAGTGCTAATATCCGTCCTAGACCAATTCCAATGCAATTGACCGTTAACAACACGATCAATAATGAAACAATCCTTGTCTTGTTCTAATCTATAAAGCCTGTTGAATCGATCTTGAAGAGAGGAATCACCAATCCAAATATCTTTCCAGAAACGAATACGAGAGCCACAACCCACCTTGTATCGATAGGAATTAAGAGGTATGATGTCTTTCGAATGGAGAAAATTAGATGTACCAACGATCGTTGCCCAAGAACCCTTAAATTTGCAGCCTTTAGAATCCAAATCACACTCTTCCCCATGAAGAGACTTAATGACCTTAACCCAAAGAGCGCTCGGTGAGGAGAACATCCTCCAACGCCACTTTTGAAGGAGAGCAAGATTGAACGCCTTTAAACTACCAATGTTCAAACCACCTTTTTCGAAAGAAATGAGAACATTAGACCATTTAACCCATGCTAGCTTCTTGTTTTCATGAGAACCCCCCCAAAAGAATCTGGATCGAAGCCTTTCCAAGGACTTCAAAATAGTCGCAGGAGCTTTAAAAATCGAAAAGTAGTATAAACCAAGACCACCTAAGATAGCCTTGAGAAAAGTGAGCCGGCCACCTATAGATAACTTATTAGCTTTCCAGGATGATAACCTCTTTTGAAAACGATCAACCAAGTTGCGCCAACTATTAGTGAGTTTCATATTGGATCCAATGGGGAGACCAAAGTAAGTGAAAGGAAAGGAACCCGCGGTGCATCCAGACCTTCTAGCCATATAAGAAACATCAACATCACTAGCTCCTATGCCATAGATATTAGATTTATGAATATTGATTCTAAGGCCTGAAGCAAGATGAAAGATATGAAGAATCCTGATTATGTTGTCAAAATCACCAGAATTCCATTCGGAAGTAATAAGCACGTCATCAGCATAAAATAAGTGGGTTAAAGTGATGTTAGAAGATCCAATATTAATCCCTCAAATGAGGCCAGAAGTAACCACATTAGTCATAGCACAGTGTAGCCCCTCCATAACAAGAATAAAAAGAAAAAGAGATAAAGGATCACCTTGTCTTAAACCTCATTTAATAGAAAATTCTGAAGTGGGACTACCGTTAATCAAAACAGAAGCTCTAGAAGAATGAAGACAAGGCCGAATCCAAGAGCGCCATTTTGAGCCGAATCCAAGACTAAGAAGGATAAAGTCCAAGTATTTTTAATTAAGTTTGTCTCAAAATTATCTTTTACTTGAAAATTAGTTTCATAGTTGTTAGGTTCATTTCTAATGCATTGTTTGCATCTAGTGATAATGAAATGCAATGTAAGAAAGTAAGAATAGGTAAAGAGTAAAAAAACAACATAAGACAAGACACCAAGATTTATAATGGTTTTGTGACACCCCCAAATTGGTCAAAATGCAGCGGATATAATATTTGGGTGTCACGTGGGTGGATCAATAGCAAATAGTACATAGAGCATCAGATAAAATATTATCAAACATTTATTACATGACCAAGAGTGTAATTCATTATTTTAAATAGTTCTGACATAAAGTAAAGATTGTTCATGAGTCCCATATGAAAATCCCCATATGCTTGCTAAGATGTTGTCTACTCAAATGCTACAGTCCATGCACATAGTAACTACCTGCTTCAAACACCTGAGAAAAACATGCTTTTGAGGGTCAACAAAATGTTGGTGAATTTATAGGTTTAGTTATATAGTCTGGATATAAATAGTCACTGAAACAGTAAGGCACAAAGCATTACTGTTTAAAGGTAATTATACTGCCTATTGCCCGAAACTGACACTTGACATAGTTGAGCCCTCAACAAATGAGAACACTTCGCCCTTTCTAAACAGGCACCCATCAATAATAAGTGCTGACATGGTAAACACCTATTGTCTCGGCCAAGGCACAATGAGCATGACTCACCCAGGTGGGGATGATCAATCCCAAATATATCTATTTATAACATTTAGGTAATCCAACGATTTTAATAGTTTCAGTTCACGGGTCATGAGGAATTCTACAATAGGCACATATAATCAAAGTTGATACAGTTTAGTTTATATCCATAAATCAGTTGCATGTTTTCTCCCCCAAAAAGGATTTAAAAGTTTGTCAATATATTAGAAGTAGGGCCATGAACTCACCTTAATAGTATGGTGATAGTCACAAGAATCTAGAGTAGTGCTCAACACACAGTCAACAACCTAGATAATTATACAGTCTCAGTAAAAGTATAACAGGTTGTACAAAGGTTACTGAAATATCAGTATATGCTTCTACAAGTTTTTAAGCATTTTATTAGGATATCCATAGTTGGGTTATAGTTGTACAAGTTATAGCTGTATTTATTTTAAGTATAAAATAAATACTATTGTTTAATTAAATCAATCCAGTTTAATTAATATTCTTGAATTTGTACTATTCATAACGTGATTTAAATATAAAAAGGGTTTTGTAAATATTTAATGTGAGGAAAAATAAATATAATTAGTATATTTATTTTTGTAAACGGTCATACTAAATTTATACCTCATTATGTGTATATCATTTAATTAATTTCAACGTTTCCAATATTTGTATAGTCAACACATTATAGGTTGGAAAAATACATACAAGTATCGGACCTTTATATTTACCTTGATTTTTCCCTTTTAGTATACATTATATATATATATATATATATAATTAGGGTTTATAAAAGTTTATTTAAGTTTAGGGAATGGCAATACTAGTCCCCTAATTTAGTATAAATACCCCTGGTTTTTACACAAACGCCCCTAGGGCTTATATAAGTTTCACAGTTTGACATTTCCAGTCCTTGTAGTTTCGGTTAAGTTTTTAGAAGTATTCCCAAGTTACAAAACAGCCCCCTGAGGCTTGTATAAGTTTCGGCTAAATACAAACAGCCCCTAGGGCTTATACATGTTTCGGCTATTTACAAAACAGCCCCCTAGGGTTTATAAAGGTTTGTTTAGTTGGAAAAAGGGGTCCCTATGGTTTTGGTTAAGTACCAAAAAGGGCCCAAAGAGTAACTAGTTTATTAGAAGTTTCCATAATATCATTTTAAGTCCCTCAAGTTTCGGATAAGGCCTCAAAAGGCACGAAAAGGTTTTAGGGCTTGTAATATGTTTACAAAATGGCACGTTTGGTCCTTGGAGTTTAAAACAAGTCTTGTCTATATAAAACCGTGACCTTGTACTTTCTAATTTGACAAGTTTAGTCTTTGTACTAGTTTCATGTTTTGAAAACCTTTAGGGGAGTTTCACAACTTGTCATACTCGGCATGGGGAAAACTTTATTTACATAAATGGCCCGAAAAACCCCCATGCTAATTTATAAGTGCTTAATGGGTTAAGGTGGCCCATTAAAGGCTCGGCTAAAGTATTAGGGCCTAGTGGGCTAGATTTTTGGGCTTAGTAAACTAATATGGAGATTAAACTTGTCTTGATTAATACCACCAAAATACCACTTGGGCTTTTTAGGCTTAAAACACACGGCTTATATTAGCTTAAGGTTTACATGATTAGTAGCTTATAGCTTATTCGGATTAAACACTTGAGGTGCTTGGGTTTATACTAGATCTATCATTTCCATGCTCATTAAATCAAGAAGCTTAAAATCAAGTCGTGATTTATCTTTGGCTCATAAGTTAGCCGAGAGACATAGGGTTCTTGGCAAGCAAAACTTGTGTAATCACTTAGTTATTAGTACACGTTTATAGACAGAAACATGACTCAAGTATAATCATAAACATGCCATAGGTTTGTATGGTCTACCTTACGTGTGCATGCATAAGAAGCTACGTGAATGGCAATGCATACGAGTATAATAAACGAGAGAGAAGAAGAAGGTGGTTACTTACTTGTTTAGACTAGAGTAGTGTTGACTAGACAAGTAGAAATCGAGAGTTATGCAAGGTTTGTAGCTTAGCCGTGACCTAGGGTTAGGTTGAGAAGATCTTCTTAGTCAAGGCTTGAGCAAACCGTGCCCTCTATCTTCTTCAATGCTAGACTCGACCACTTCAATGCTAGGGAGATCTTTGTGTGAATGATTAGAAGTAAATGCTTAGGATATTTGTGTGTGTATGTTCATCCGAATATAGTAAGTTATAGGGGTTTGTGTTTGTTGGTTAACCACAAGTTGGGTGAGATCTTTGTGTGGTTTGGGGCTTGCTACGTCAAGAGAGAAGCACGTGATGGGGGTTTTCCCTAGGTTGAGTACAAGGTAATCTTACAAGATGATCTTCCTAGTACTAATCATTAATGGTAGTGTGTTATACATTGGCTCTTGGAAGAGCTCTTAGCCGTCGGCTAGTAAGGAAAGAAAGGGCAAGTGATGTATAAACTTGGGTGCATTAATGAAGGTGTGTTTGTACAAAGTGAGCAAGGTGGTATACGGCTTGGTTGATGGTTTAGGGGAGAAAAAAGTACTCTTATTAATGAGAGGATCCTAGTACCAAGATTGGTTAAGAGGATGTTTGAGGTTTGTTGGTGTGTCCATACCCTAGCCGCATACATACATACAAGTGGGAAGAAAAGGGTTTCCATGTAAATATCTCCAAGTATTTAGGTAGTTTAAGGTGTTTAGGAAGTCATTGTCAAAGTATACTAAGATATATGGACATTTCGTGTGATATGGGATTCCATAAACGAAATATGTCCACTTTTGTCACATGCTCAGGTACGAGATGAAAACATGATTGGATATTTAGTGTAAGGTATAATGTACAAGTTACATCTTTATAAATTAAGGTATATGGTCAATGTGAGGTGTTTACTGTGTAGTTTCAAGAAGGTCAAGAAATCTTAAATGCGTCAACAGTCTCCTATATTTAATAATAATACACTAGAATGAACAGTGTGATTTGATACAGGACTGGTGCTTCATAAAATAATGAAGTGAGATTATATTGAGTTAAATAAATTGTGCACACTATGGGACAAAGTCAAAAGGTAAAAACAGGGGTTTTACAGCATATTCCCGTTATTTTAGCTTTGTCCTCAAAGCTTAGATCAATGTCATTGGTCAGGTGGACAAGTGTGGGTACTTGGTCTTGAACGAGTCTTCTCGTTCCTAGGTGAACTCAGGACCTCTCCTCGAGTTCCATCGTACCTTGACCAATGGGATCCGGCTATTCTTCAACTTTTTAACTATTCTTTCCATGATTTCCACAGGTTCTTCCGTGAACTGGAGCTGGTCGTCAAAGTGTACTCCCTCCAATGGCATAGCTAGAGGCTCATCAGCATAGCACTTTTTCAGGTTAGACACGTGAAAGGTGGAGTGCACTCGACTCAATTGTTGGGGTAACTCCAAGCGGTAAGCGACTTCTCCGATTCTGGATATCACTTTAAAGGGGCCTACATAACGTGGGTTCAGTTTCCCACGTTTACCGAATCGTACAACTCCCTTCCATGGCGATACCTTGAGCATTAGACGATCACCTACTTCAAACTGCATAGGTTTTCGTCTTTGGTCCGCATAGCTCTTCTGTCGGTCGTGGGCAGCTTGGATTCTTTGCTTTATAAGGATTATCTTTTCAGTCGTTTCTTGGATTAGTTATGGTCCTGTGAGTTGGAATTCGCCTACTTCTGCCCAACACACTGGAGAACGGCATTTCCTACCATATAGTGCTTCGAATGGGGCAGCCTTGATGCTAGCATGGTAACTATTATTGTAGGAAAATTCCACCAAAGGGATGTGATCGACCCAACCATTCCCAAAGTCAATCACGCATGCTCGTAACATGTCCTCAAGGGTCTGAATTGTACGTTCGCTTTGACCGTTAGTCTGCGGGTGGTAAGCAGTGCTCATATATAGGCGTGTTCCCAAAGCTCGTTGGAACGCCTTCCAGAAATTGGATGTGAACCTACCATCCCGATCACAGATTATTGAGACGGGTATTCCGTGCTTAGTCACCACCTCCTTCAGATATGTCTTGGCTAGTTTTGACAGGGAGTCGTTCTCCCTGATGGGCAGAAAGTGCGCGGATTTGGTAAGTCGGTCGACGATCACCCAAATGGTATCGTAACCGTGAGATGATCTTGGAAGCTTGGTGATGAAGTCCATAGTGATATTCTCCCATTTCAACTGGGGTATCTCTGGCTGAACCAGTAATCCGGATGGTCTTTGATGTTCGGTCTTGACGCAAGAGGAGGTCAGACATTTCTGGACGTAAGTGGCGATGTTTGCCTTCATGTTTGGCCACCAATATAACTTCTTCATGTCCTGATACATCTTCTTCGATCCAGGGTGTATGGAATACTTGGATTTATGAGACTCGTGCATGATCACGTCCCTCAAATCCCCATAACAAGGTAACCAACTCCTCCCATGCAAGCACAGGGTTCCATCTGCTCTTGGTTCCAACTTTTCTTTGGTGAGTTCGGCCCTGAGCATACCTCCAATATCTTCCTTCACGAGGTTTTCAAGCTTCTGAGTTTGTGTTTGAGCTTCTAGAATTTGCTTGGGTAGGTCCAGACTAATTGTTACGACTAGTGATCGGACTCTCATAGGAGGATCGGTCTCCTTACGGCTTAGAGCGTCAGCAACCACGTTTGCTTTACCGGGGTGGTATTTGATCTCGCAGTCGTAATCACTTAGCAACTCAATCCAACGACGTTGCCTCATGTTTAGCTCCTTTTGATCCAGTATGTGTTGTAAACTCTTGTGGTCAGTATGCACCGTGCACTTGGTTCCGTACAGATAGTGTCTCCAAATTTTTAACGCAAAAACCAAAGATCCAAGTTCTAAATCATGGGTAGTGTAGTTCTTCTCATGTTTCTTTAGTTGTCTGGAGGCGTATGCGATCAATTTTGTTCTTTGCATCAATACTGCACCCAAGCCCTTATGTGACGCATCACAATATACCACAAAGTCGTCGTTGCCCTTGGGTAAGGCCAGAATGGGTGCACTGCACAACTTCTCCTTGATTAGTTGGAAAGCTGACTCTTCTTTTTCCCCCTATTCAAACTTTATTCCCTTCTGCGTGAGTTTGGTCATTGGTTTTGCTATCTTGGAGAAACCTTCGATGAATCAACGGTAGTATCCGGCAAGGCCTAGAAATTGGCGAATTTCTGTCGGTGATTTAGGAGATGCCCAATCTTTGACAGATTCAACCTTTGCTGGGTCTACATGAATGTCGTCGCTATCAATAACATGGCCGAGGAATTGTACCCTGGGGATCCAGAATTCACATTTGGAGAACTTGGCGTACAACTGTTCCTCCTTAAGTACTTTCAGAACCTGAGTAAGGTGTTCCTCGTGCTCATGTTTATTCTGAATAGATGAGTATGTCATCTATGAATACTATGACAAACTTATCCAGGTATGGTCTGCACACACGATTCATAAGGTCCATAAAGATGGCAAGAGCGTTGGTCAACCCAAAAGGCATGACCTGGAATTCGTAATGGCCGTAACGAGTCCTGAAAGCGGTTTTTGGAATATCCTCCTCCCTGACTCTCAATTGATGGTACCTAGATCGCAGATCTATCTTGGAATACACACTTGACCCTTGCAGCTGGTTAAATAAGTCGTCAATGCGGGGAAGTGGATAACGGTTCTTTACAGTTAACTTATTCAGTTCTCTGTAATCAATGCACATTCGAAACGAACCATCTTTCTTTTTGACAAATAAGACCGGATCTCCCCATGGTGAGGAACTAGGTCGGATGAATCCCTTGTCAGACAATTCTTGAAGTTGTTCTGCTAGTTCTTTCATCTCTGATGGTGCTAGTCGATAAGGAGCTTTTGCTACGGGTGCAACTCTTGGAATCAAGTCGATCTGGAATTCCACCTATCGGGCTGGTGGTAGACCTGGTAATTCTTCAGGAAAAACTTCGGGGAAATCCCGGACGATAGGCACGTCCTTGATTTGCTTCCTTTCGGGCTTGTCTTCTTCATCTACCTGGGAGATATGAGCCAAAAAGATGGGACATCCTCTCAATAAATATCTATGGACTTTGGTACAGGATATAACACTGAGTCTAGTGTCCGCAAGGTCAGTATTACCATCGCCTCGAACGATCAATGTCTCATTTCCCCATGGCAAACGGACTAGTTTCTCGTCGCAGACGATTACTGCGTGGTACTTAGCTAACCAGTCCATACCTATGATGATATCGAAACTGCCTAGATTCACTGGAATTAGGTCAATATTAAACGGGTGGTTGGAAAGGTTCAGGGTACAACCCCTAACAATAGTATCGGCTTCTACGATCTTACCGTCTGCTAATTCTACTGAGAATCGGCGGTCTAACGTGGAAGGGATAACCTCTAATATGTTACTAAATTCAGTGGAGATAAAGCTCCTGTCTGCCCTAGTGTCAAATAGAATGGATGCGTAATGATTATTTAGTAAAAACGTACCAGTAACCACGTTGGAGTCTAGGTTGGCTTTTGCATTGCCCACCACGTATACTCTGGATGTGGATCCTCCATTGTTCTTGTTCTGATTGGCCAACTTAGGGCAGCTTGATCTCACATGTCTGGGTGCTCCACACTCATAGCATACGACTCCTTTCTTTGGGCCACTGTTACTTCCTCCTGTAACACTACGACTTCCTGACTGTCTATTCCCAAGTCCACGAGCATTAGGTCCACCTCGATTATTGATCCTTGCAATGGGGTTGGGTCGGACCTGAGTAACGGCATTTACCTGGCAATCGCGAACAAAGTGGCCAACCTCTCCACATTTGTAACAAGTCTTGCATGGACTACCCACCTGATGATGAAAATGGCATGTCGTGCACATAAGTTTGGTGCCTTCGTAGATCTTTGAACCGGTGGGGGAGATTGCACTATAAATCTGTCCAGCGTTTTGCCTCTTTGGATTTGGGTGGTAATGAACACGGACATTGTCGTCCAACTTCCTCTTGTTCTCAGAGTTTCTCTCGGAGATAGTGCGGGTTCTCTTGTTGATCAATTCGGCAGCAAATTCCATGGCTTTCTCGACGGTAGTGGGCCGCGAGGCGAGAACGCTATCATGGATGGCGTCGGGGAGTCCTCCAACGTACTTCTCAATCTTCTCCTCCTTATCGGGAAACATCCTGGTACACATGAGGGTCAATTCTTGGAATCTTCGGTTGTACAACATGATGTCATTATTCTTACACCTAAGATCCCATAGCTCAACTTCCAGTTTCTTCATTTCGCCCCTCGGGCAGTACTTTTCCGTCATTCTCTCCTTCAGATTCGTCCAGTTCAGCGTGTAGGCAGCGTCATGTCCTAGAGTAACAACTACATAATTCCACCATGTGAGCGCACTTTCAAGCAGCGTGCAGGTGGCGAACTTAACTTTGTTCTCATCGGCGCAGTCGCTGATGCGGAATACGGTCTCTAGTCTTTCAAACCATTGCATCAACTCTACCACGCCTTCGTTGCCTCGATAGTAGGATGGCTTGCACTTGAGGAAGTCAGGGTAAGAACAACCCCTGGTGGTATTATTATTCCTACAGATATTGGAATTCTCGCTATCGTCCATGTTTCGGCTAGCTGCCATAGCGGTGGCGATGCCTTAGTCAATCAATTCCCTAAGTTGGGCAGTGGTGACATTATGGGTGGCATCGTCATTAGGGAGATTATCAGTGGGGTTATTAGCAGGATTATTGGCTAGTGGCAGGATTCTGCCTAGTGATTTCCATTCGTCTGTAGTCATACACAAAATGAAATCGTTAGCTTCAATGTCAGTACAATTATATATTATTCGCATGAGCAAACCTGTATACAATAATTACAACAATTTGAATAACCTGTCACGTTTCAACGATACAACACATGATATAACAAAAGAGAGTGAGCAGATGTCATTTCCTGAGAGAAAGTACACATAACATCAGGTATAACCGATCCAAGACAGAAGCACGGTACGTTTGTCTGGGGTGGTGGTACGCACAGTCTAAAGTGAAATATATACAAACACCTATCTATGAGAGTACAATACTGATAGGCTACAAAAGCTGCATGAAAATAAAAGTACATGAAATCCTATATCATGATAGTTGGGATGCAACCCAAAGCTTATCATGATGTACATGAGATCTAGTACATCTAATCTATGCTGGTCTAACAGATCCGGTGGAGGTGCCTGGTACAGTGGGTACTGGTGGAGCTGCTGGTGCTGGCATAGCGTCCTGTAGAGTGATCATAGCAAGTCTGGTCCTCTTGACGTGGCGGAGAGTCCGAACTAGCTGAGCCCTGAGGGTGTCCAAAGCTCCCCTAAGGTGAGTTGTCTTTAAAGTGACCCCATCATGACGAACAATCGCCAAGTCAAAGAACATGGAGAGGGATTGCTCCTGGGCTGTGAGGGAGGCATGAGTCTGCTGCTGTCGGCTCTCCAAGGTATAGATGCAGTGGATGGCGTGGTCATACTCCGTCATGAGCCACTGAAGGGCATCATAAACTGTAGTCCATGTCCCCCTGGTAACCTGGGCTTCCGCCCACGTAGTCCAGGTTAGGGAATCCAGACGCTCTCTCAAGATCGAGCGCTCAGCCTGACTAGCCGCTAGTAGACCGTGAACATCGGCCATATCCTGAGCATGTTGGGCTGTCAAAGCCGCTATCTGAGCTTGGACAGGATCCACCTGTCTAGTCCTAGATCCCTCTCCGACCTCAAAGATGGAGGCCGGGGTCGTCTCATACCTCCTCTTACGAGGGGGTAGAGATCCAGGGGCATAACCCTGGAGTGATGACGAGGGTGGTAAGGGCGGTAGGGTGTGGGTCACTGGGTCCTCCTCCTCAGCTGGAGGGGTCAAAGCAGTAGGCGGGGAAGAAATAGCTGGGACTACTCCAGCAGGCTGACTGTCCTCAGAATCCGAGGCGGACAGCCATCCTGGTAACACGGATGTCGGTGATGTCATAGTATCTCTGAAAAATCATCATTTTAACTAACGTAAGTGTATGTCTAAAAGTTTTTATAAATAATATTATTATAATAGTTGTAGTGAGTATTCCCTTGACATATCATGTTAGGGTTTAGTTAATACTTATCAAATCATATAACAAAGGTTAAAGTCAATGTACACATAGATCACATGAGAAATGTATGCTCTACGTCCTATATGCTTAACTATTCTAGTCCCAAAAGAAAAATCCCAAAGATTTTTAATGTAGTTATAGTCCAGTTTATATATAAATATTTTATTTTTATATTTATAAATTTTTCTGAGTCTGGTTCTCTATAACTTTTGCTCTAATACCATTCTGTGACACCCCCAAATTGGTCAAAATGCAGCGGATATAATATTTGGGTGTCATGTGGGTGGATCAATAGCAAATAGTACATAGAGCATCAGATAAAAGATTATCAAACATTTATTACATGACCAAGAGTGTAATTCATTATTTTAAATAGTTCTGACATAAAGTAAAGATTGTTCATGAGTCCCATATAAAAATCCCCAGATGCTTGCTAAGATGTTGTCTACTCAAATGCTACAGTCCATGCACATAGTAACTACCTGCTTCAAACACCTGAGAAAAACATGCTTTTGAGGGTCAACAAAATGTTGGTGAATTCATAGGTTTAGTTATATAGTCTGGATATAAATAGTCACTGAAACAGTAAGGCACAAAGCATTACTGTTTAAAGGTAATTATACTGCCTATTGCCCGAAACTGACACTTGACATAGTTGAGCCCTCAACAAATGAGAACACTTCGCCCTTTCTAAACAGGCACCCATCAATAATAAGTGCTGACATGGTAAACACCTGTTGTCCCGGCCAAGGCACAGTGAGCATGACTCACCCAGGTGGGGATGGTCAATCCCAAATAGATCTATTTATAACATTCAGGTAATCCAACGATTTTAACAGTTTCAGTTCACGGGTCATGAGGAATTCTACAATAGGCACATATAATCGAAGTTGATACAGTTTGGTTTATATCCATAAATCAGTTGCATGTTTACTCCCCCAAAAAGGATTTAAAAGTTTGTCAATATATTAGAAGTGGGGTCATGAACTCACCTTAACAGTATGGTGATAGTCACAAGAATCTGGAGTAGTGCTCAACACACAGTCAACAACCTAGATAATTATACAGTCTCAGTAAAAGTATAACAGGTTGTACAAAGGTTACTGAAATATCAGTATATGCTTCTACAGGTTTTTAAGCATTTTATTAGGATATTCGTAGTTGGGTTATAGTTGTATAAGTTATGGTTGTATTTATTTTAAGTATAAAATAAATATTATAGTTTAATTAAATCAATCCAGTTTAATTAATATTCTTGAATTTGTACTATTCATAACGTGATTTAAATATAAAAAAGGTTTTGTAAATATTTAATGTGAGGAAAGATAAATATAATTAGTATATTTATTTTTGTAGACAGTCATATTAAATTTATACCTCATTATGTGTATATCATTTAATTAATTTCAACGTTTCTAATATTTGTATAGTCAACACATTATAGGTTGGAAAAATACATACAAGTATCAGACCTTTATATTTACCTTGATTTTTCCCTTTTAGTATACATTATATATATATATAACTAGGGTTTATAAAAGTTTACTTAAGTTTAGGGAATGGCAAAACTAGTCCCCCAATTTAGTATAAATACCCCCGGTTTTTACACAAACGCCCCTAGGGCTTATATAAGTTTCACAGTTTGACATTTACAGTCCTTGTAGTTTCGGTTAAGTTTTTAGAAGTATTCCCAAGTTACAAAACAGCCCCCTAAGGCTTGTATAAGTTTCGGCTGAATACAAACAGCCCCCTAGGGCTTATACATGTTTCGGCTATTTACAAAACAACCCCCTAGGGTTTATAAAGGTTTGTTAAGTTGGCAAAAGGGGGTCCCTATGGTTTCTGTAAGTACCAAAAAGGGCCCAAAGAGTAACTAGTTTATTAGAAGTTTCCATAATATCATTTTAAGTCCCTCGAGTTTCGGATAAGGCCTCAAAAGGCACGAAAAGGTTTTAGGGCTTGCAATATGTTTACAAAATGGCACGTTTGGTCCTTGGAGTTTAAAATAAGTCTTGTCTATATAAAACCATGACCTTGTACTTTATAATTTGACAAGTTTAGTCCTTGTACTAGTTTCAAGTTTCAAAAACCTTTAGGGGAGTTTCACAACTTGTCATACTCGGCATGGGGAAAACTTTATTTACATAAATGGCCCGAAAAACTCCCATGCTAATTTATAAGTGCTTAATGGGTTAAGGTGGCCCATTAAAGGCTCGGATAAAGTATTAGGGCCTAGTGGGCTAGATTTTTGGGCTTAGTAAATTAATATGGAGATTAAACTTGTCTTGATTAATACCACCAAAATACCACTTGGGCTTTTTAGGCTTAAAACACACGGCTTATATTAGCTTAAGGTTTACATGATTCGTAGCTTATAACTTATTCGGATTAAACACTTGAGGTGCTTGGGTTTCTACTAGATCTATCATTTCCATGTTCATTAAATCAAGAAGCTTAAAATCAAGTTGTGATTTATCTTTGGCTCATAAGTTAGCCGAGAGACATAGGGTTCTTGGCAAGCAAAACTTGTGTAATCACTTAGTTATTAGTACACGTTTATAGACATAAACATGACTCAAGTATAATCATAAACATGCCATAGGTTTGTTTGGTCTACCTTACGTGTGCATGCATAGGAAGCTACGCGAATGCCAATGCATACGAGTATAATAAACGAGAGAGAAGAAGGAGGTGGTTACTTACTTGTTTAGACTAGAGTAGTGATGACTAGACAAGTAGAAATCGAGAGTTATGCAAGGTTTGTAGCTTAGCCGTGACCTAGGGTTAGATTGAGAAGATCTTCTTAGTCAAGGCTTGAGCAAACCGTGCCCTCTATCTTCTTCAATGCTAGATTCGACCACTTCAATTCTAGGGAGATCTTTGTGTGAATGATTAGAAGTAAATGCTTAGGATATTTGTGTGTGTGTGTTCATCCGAATATAGTAAGTTATAGGGGTTTGTGTTTGTTGGTTAACCACAAGTTGGGTGAGATCTTTGTGTGGTTTGGGGCTTGCTACGTCAAGAGAGCAGCAAGGGATGGGGGTTTTCCCTAGGTTGAGTACAAGGTAATCTTACAAGATGATCTTCCTAGTACTAATCATTAATGGGAGTATGTTGTACATTGGATCTTGGGAGAGTACCTAGCCGTCGGCTAGTAAGGAAAGAAAGGGCAAGTGATGTATTAACTTGGGTGCATTAATGAAAGTGTGTTTGTACAAAGTGAGCAAGGTGGTATACGGCTTGGTTGATGGTTTAGGGGAGACAAAAAGTACTCTTATTAATGAGAGGATCCTAGTACCAAGATTGGTTGAGAGGATGTTTGAGGTTTGTTGGTGTATCCATACCCTAGCCGCATACATACATACAAGTGGGAAGAAAAGGGTTGCCATGTAAATATCTCCAAGTATTTAGGTAGTTTAAGGTGTTTAGGAAGTCATTGTCAAAGTATACTAAGATATATGGACATTTCGTGTGATATGGGATTCCATAAACGAAATATGTCCACTTTTGTCATATACTCAGGTACGAGATGAACGTGATTGGATATTTAGTGTAAGGTATAATGTACAAGTTACATCTTTCTAAATTAAGGTATATGGTCAATGTGAGGTGTTTACTGTGTAGTTTCAAGAAGGTCAAGAAATCTTAAATGCGTCAACAGTCTCCTATATTTAATAATAATACACTGGAATGAACAGTGTGATTTGATACAGGACTGGTGCTTCATAAAATAATGAAGTGAGATTATATTGAGTTAAATAAATTGTGCACACTATGGGACAAAGTCAAAAGATAAAAACAGGGGTTTTACAGGTTCGGCAAAAAAACTCTCTCTCCTCGTTCCTACTTCACTCCCCGAGTATACCTTACTCGAGATTTCCACTATATTCACATGTTCCCTTCTTGGCAGAGAAAACCTTACAACGTTGCTTACATTGTTTTTCGACACTAAGCTAAATGTCGAGACCTAATCTTAGCTAGGACCAATCTACACACGTCGCCTACTTCACAATTTTCCGACCCAAGGCTAGATGTCAAGTTTTAATCCAAACCTAGAACCAATCTTCACAACTCTTCACTTTCAAGTTGAGTGAGAACTCACAAGACACAAACACACATCGCTTTGTATTAGAGGTGGCAAAATAGTTGGGTTGAGTGTCGTGGGTCTAATATAAGTTTGGGTTTAGATGGTCTTTTAGGAGGTTGGGTTTAGATGGATTTAGGTTTAGATAGGTTTGGGTCTAGATGGGTTTTTAGGAAAAGTTTTGGGTTTTTTTTTGGTTTTTTTTTTTAATTTAAATGGGTTTTTAAGAGGTTAGTCTTTTACTTATTTTTTTTAAATTAAATTTACTTTTTAAACAAACATCATTAAAAAGAGGTTGGGTTTTTAAGTTTTTATGGGTGTGTTATGAGAATGGTGAAATTTGTATAAAAATTTTATGTTTTCATCCATATTTTTACGTTTTCATCAGAAATTTTACGTTTTCGTCAGAAATTTCATGTTTTCATCAAATAAATTACGTTTTCGTTAGAAATTTTACTTTTTCATAAAAAAATTTACGTTCTCATTTTGAAATTTTACGTTTTCATCCGTATTTTACGTTTACATCAGAAATGTTACGTTTTCGTCAGAAATTTGACTTTTTGGTCAGAAATTTTACGTTTTCATTCGTATTTTTACATTTTCATTAGAAAATTTACGTTTTCGTTAGAAATTATACGTTTTCGTCAGAAAATTTACGTTTTCATAAGAAATTTTACGTTTTCGTCAGAAATTTTATGTTTTCATCAAAAAATTTACGTTTTCGTCATATTTTTACGTTTTTGTCAGATTCTTTACGTTTTCATCAGAAATTTTACGTTTTCGTCAGATTTTTTACGTTTTCGTAATTTTTTTTTACGTTTTCATCAGTATTTTTACGTTTTCATCATAAATGTTACGTTTTCGCCAGAAATTATACATTTTCGTCAGAAATTATACGTTTACGTCGAAAATTATACGTTTTCATCAGAAATTTTATGTTTTCGTCATAAATTATACGTTTTCATCAAAATTTTACGTTTCTGTCATAAATTTTATGTTTTCATCATAAATTTTACGTTTTCGTCAGAAATTTTACGTTTCCATCAGGTTTTTTACGTTTTCGTCAGATTTTTTACGTTTTAGTCAGAAATTATGCGTTTTCATCCGTGTTTTTCGTTTTGTCAGAAATTTTACATTTTTGTAAAAAAATTTACGTTTTAATCAGAAATTTTACGTTTTAGTATGAAATTTTACATTATCGTCAGGAATATTATATTTTCGTCAGTATTTTTACGTTTTCATCGGTATTTTTACGTTTTCATAAGAAATTTTACGTTTTCGTCAGAAATTTTAAGTTTACATCTGTATTTTTACGTTTTCATCCGTATTTTTACGTTTTCACCAGAAGTTTTACCTTTTCATCACAAACTTTACGTTTTCATCAGAAAGTTTTACGTTTTCGTTTGAAATTTTACGTTTGCGTCATTATTTTTATGTTTTCATCCGTAGTTTTACGTTTTCATCAGTAATAATTATATGTTTTCGTCAAAAATTTGTTTTTGTAAGAAATTTTAGTTTTTTATCAGAAATTTTACGTTTATTCAATATTTTTGCCTTTTCGTCCGTTTTTTAGGCTTTCGTCAGTTTCTTTCGTTTTCGTGCGATTTAAATACGTGAAATTACTGACAAAAACGTAAAATTACTAACGAGAACATAAAAATATTGATGAAAACGTAAAAATACTAACAAAAACGTAAAATGACTGATGAAAACATAAAAATAGTGACAAAAACGTAATAATATTGACGAAAACATAAAATCTCTGACGAAAAACTTAAAAATAGTGATAAAACATTAAATTTCTAACGAAAGCGTCAAATTACTGACGAAAACGTAAATTTACTGACGAAAACGTACATTGACTGACGAAAACGTACATTTATTGACGAAAAAGTAAATTTATTGACGAAAACGTAATTTTATTAACGAAAACGTAAAAATACTGAGGAAAACGTAAAATTACTGATAAAAACGTAAAAATATTGACGTAAAACGTAAGAATAGTGATAAAAGCATAAAATTCTGACGAAATCGTAAATTTTCTGACGAAAACGTAAAAAGCCGGATGAAACGAAAAATTTCTAACGAAAATGTAAAATTTCTGACGAAAACATAAAATTTCTGACGAAAACGAAAATATACGGACGAAAACGTAAAATTTCGGACGAAAATATCAAATTACTTACGAAAACGTCAATTACCGACGAAAATGTAAATTTCCTGACTAAAACGTAAAATTACTGATGAAAACGTCCAACTACCGAGGAAAATGTAAAACTACTGACGAAAACGTAAATTTACTGACGAAAACGTAAATTTACTGACGGAAAAGTAAATTTACTGACGAAAACCGAAATTTACTGATGAAAACGTAAATATATTGACGAAAAACGTAAAAATAGTGATGAAAGCGTAAAATTTATGACGAAAACCTAAAACTTTAGATGAAAACCTAAAATTTCTGACGAAAGCGTATAATTTCAGACGAAAACGTAAAAGTACGGATGAAAACGAAAAAAATTCTGACAAAAATGTAAAATTTCTAACGAAAACCTAAAAATTCTGATGAAAACGTAAAAATACGGCCGAAAACATAAAATTTCGAATGAAAACGTAAAATTTCGAATGAAAACGTCAAATCACTGATGAAAACGTCAAATTACTAATGAAAACGTAAATCTACTGACGAAAACGTAAATTTACTGACGAAAACAAAAAAATTTACTGACAAAAACGCAAATTTACTGACAAAAACATAAATTTACTGACAAAAACATAAATTTACTGAAGAAAACGTAAATTTACTGACGAAAACCTAAAATTACCGATGAAAACGTTAAATTACTGATGAAAACGTAAAACTACGCACGAAACGTCAAATTACTGACGAAAACGTAAATTTACTGACGAAAACGTAAATTTATTGACGAAAATGTAAATTTACTGACGAACACGTAAAATTACTGACGAAAACGTAAAATTACTAACGAAAATGAAAATTTTCTGACGAAAACGTAAAACTACTTACGAAAACGTAAATCTATTGGCGAAAACGTAAATTTTGTGACTAAAACATAAATTGACTGATTAAAACGTACATTTATTGACGAAAACCTAAATTTACTGACGAAAACGTAAAAATACTTACGAAAATGTAAAATATTGATGAAAACGTAAAAATATTGACGAAAAACGTAAAAATAGTGATAACAGCGTCAAATTTCAGAGGAAAACGTCAAATTTCTGATGAAAACGTAAAATTTCGGACGAATACGTAAACATACTGATGAAAACGAAAAAAATTGACGAAAATTTAAATTTTTTGACGAAAACCTAAAATTGGTGATGAAATCGTAAAAATACGGATGAAAACGTAAAATTTCTTATGAAAACCTACAATTAGCAATGAAAACGTCAAATTACTGACGAAAACGTAAATTTACTTACGAAAACATAAATTTACTGTCGAAAATGTAAATTTATTGACGAAAATGTAAATTACTGACAAAAACGTAAATTACTGACAAAAACATAAATTTACTGAAGAAAACGTAAATTTACTGACGAAAACGTCAAATTACCGATGAAAACGTCAACTTACTGATGAAAACGTAAAACTATTGACAAAAACGTCAAATTACTGACGAAAACGTAAATTTACTGACGAAAACGTAATTTTACTGACGAAAAAGTAAAAATACTGACAAAAACGTAAATTTACTGCCGAAAATATAAAAGAACCGAAAAACGTGAAAACCCGGTGAAAATGTAAAAAAAAACTAACAAGTGGGTGAAAATCTGACAAGCTTGTGAAAAAATTAGAAAAAACACTATTGATATTACTAGACCTATTGGGTGACCTATCAAGACCCATTAGTAATATTAAAGGAGATCCAAGTAAACCCATTTATAATTTTAAAAAGAAGCTTGTTTGACCTACTGGACCCATCTAAAATATTAAGGGAAACCCAACTAGGCCCCTTTCTTTTTTCAATTTAACCATGTTGACCCAAAAATTAACCATGGGTCAAAAATTGCCACCTATACTTTGTAGGGTTAGTGAGAAGTAACACCCAAGACTTATTACAACTCAAGACGCAAGTATAACAAATATAACTCGGATATACACAAGACAAATTCAAGTATACATATATACATTGGATTTACACAAGACTGATCCAAGTATTCACAAATACCTTGGATCTACATAAGACTCAAGCATACAAATTTTGTGTGAGTGATCTTCTCTTTCGACAAGCAAAGAAGAGGATCAAAATGATAACCATAAGTAAATATACTTAACAAATTAAGTGGTCATTTACTAATGATTGGAAACATATAAATAAGATAAGAAGCTGAGAAAACGCCAACGCCGTTGGCCTGGCGTTGCCAGGGCAACGCGCGTTTAGAGGGTGTTTAAAAAATCATTTACCCCCCCCCCCCCCCCCGGTCGAATACAATTTACCCTTTTAACAAACTTTCAAAAAATTGGCAACCCCCCCCCCCCTGAATGTTTGTAACGGCTTATTTTCCTTTTTTCAAAAAACATCTTTATATAATTTACAAAACACCCCCTAACACGGCTATATTTTTATTATTTTTTATTTTTTAACCCCCGATGCAAATCATTATAAATATTCCAAACCCTTTTAATTGTTTTACACAAAATAAAACACACATTCAAAAATTATAAAATGAATACAAATTTTCAATCCAGTCGAAGCGTACACGATATCGATGATGAAACAGACGTTTTCTTTTTACAACAAGCCTACAATTATCGTCAATGGCTAGTACAACAAGAAAACCCACCAAGATTGACCCGTACACCAATTTTCCGTGATCGTGAAGATGCTGAACCCCGTCTACGTGCCGATTATTTGATGAAGGTTGTAGGTATCCTTTACACTATTTTCGTAGATTTCGTATGAGTCGTAGACTTTAATTGTCGATGCTATTGTAACCTACCCAGTTGAACCTCTCCCACAACATTTTCATTTTTTGTCTCGACAAGATTGTACGGGTCGAATGAGTATTAGTGCGCTTATGAAGTGCACGACGGCTATACGCCAATTTGCATACGGTAACACCCCAATGCGTTAGATGAATATTTACAAATGAGTGAGCATACTTCCCGAGATGCTCTAAATTACTTTAGTATGTGCATCATTAATTTGTATATGGTGAAGTACTTAAGAAAGCCAACATATAAAGACGTTGTAAAGATACATCGAAAGCACAACAATGTCCATGGTTTTTCGGGTATGCTTGTGAGTATTGACTGTATGCACTGGGAATGGAAAAATTGTTCAGTGGCTTGGCATGGTCAATACGGTAGGGGTGATAAAAAAAATACCAATGTTGTAAAACAAGGTTTACAAGGGCGATTAATCGTCGGTTAATAGCTACAAGGCCCTCAACCTTGCCAATTAAGGAAAAAGCGTTTAACGGCGGTCAACTATGGTCAAGGGAGGTCAAACTTGCCGAAAACCTTCAAATTTGGTCAAAAATACTGATAACTCACTGTAAACTTATGTTTATCATTTAAAGTAACTATTTATATGTATGATAAGTTGTATATTAAGAATAATATTGTCGAAAATACTTAAAACTAATTAGAATTATTCAAAACTTGCCGAAAATAGCAAAAAATTGCCAAAAATGCAAATTTGATTAATCACCGATTAATCCCGCCTAGAACGATTACAAGTTACAAGGTGGTCCACCGGCCGACTAGCGATTCACAATTTTTGCAACCTTGAAAAATACCCTACCATATTGCTTGAAGCTGTGGCTTCACAAGATTTGTAGATTTCGCATGCATTCTATGGGATAGCTGGTGCGAATAACGATATTAATGTTTTAGATAATACTTAGTTATTCGACGACTTGTTAGATGACATTCAACCAGTGGTTCTGTATTTGGTAAACGGGAATGAATATCTAAATGGGTATTATTTGGCCGATGGAATTTACTCTGAATGGGCAAGTTTCGTGAAGTCGTTTACGGTTGCAAATGATCCAAAGCATACGTACTTCAAACAACGTCAAGAAAGTGCACGAAAAGATATTGAACGTGCTTTTGGTGTTCTCTAAGGGCATTGGGGACTTATTCACCAACCGACCCATGCTTACAAAGTCAACACGTTACGTCGAATTATGTATTCGGGTATAATAATGCATAACATGAGTTTTGTTGGAAATACGTTTTACGTATTAGAAAGGATCGGTCACTCCAACAATAGTCTAAGTAATAGCTCGTAGTTTAGTTATCGTAATAGTAAACAAACAAGGCCAAGCCAAGCCCACAACTTGTGTAGTCCGGCGGCTCAATGTAAGCCCAAGCCCATCTCATGGGCTTGGGTATATAAACCCTCTCCTTAGTTGGAGAGGGTTTGGATTCACATTATTTTCATATAATAGAAAGTGTTTTCTTCATACTTTCTCTCTCTAAGTGTGTGTGTTCTTACCATCTTTCTATCTCTTTCTCTCTCTAGACTAAGCATAGATTTACAATATCCTACAAATGGTATTAAGAGCCATGGGATGATTGTATTGTTTATATGTTTGTGTTCTTGATTTTTTGTGCCTATTTTGATCTATATCATACGAACCAATTTTTTTATTTTTTTTATGTGTTAATCTTGATACAAATCATCTACATACTTGTGGTAGTGATTTGGTATTGTTACTTTGGTTAAAAACACAAAAAATTTGGGTGTTTGGATCATTTGTTGGCTTAAAATCACGACTTGGTTGTGTTTTGTCCGAGAAAAGTGGAACTTGTGCTCACGTATTGCGGCAAACTCCATCGCAAAGTTTGAGGGTTTCATATTTCGATCACATATTGCGATCACTACATATTGCGATCACTATATTGCGATCACTATATTGCGATCACTATACTGCGATCACTACATTGCGATCACTATATTGTGATCACTACATTGCGATCACTATATTGCGATCACTACATTGCGATCGCTATATTGCGATCACTACATTGCGATCACTATATTGCGATCACTACATTGCGATCAAGTATTGTGATCACATTGCGATCAAGGATTGCGATCAGGTATTGCGATCACATTGCGATCAAGTATTGCGATCACTTTCCGATAGGACATTCCGACGGGATTAAATTTTGGCATTGCGATACAGTGACAAATATTCCAAGATTTTTCAAAAACGTGTCTTTGAAAATTTTTGTCTTGGAATTTTTGGTTTATCGAGAACAATTATTAGGGATTTCAACATTATTTCTCAAATTCAACACGCAACAACAAACACATTTACTTTCTTTCATTGTTCGGTCAAAGTTTGTAAATCTTAACTCATCGAAATGGAGTACACATCTCTTACGGATAAGTCCATCCTCTCGGGTACGGATAATCGTCCACCAATGTTGGTGAACACTATGTACGAGGAATGGACTTCCTGAATGGAACTTTACATGTTGAACAAAGAGAATGGACATCTCATTTAGGCATCGGTGCTCAATGGACCTGTAGATTATGGTACTGTGACGGAAGGTACAGTTACTCGTCCTCGCACAACGGGTGAATTAACCGGAGATGCCAAGATTCAAGACAAGTGTGATAAACAAGCAACAAACATCATTCTCCAAGCCCTTCCTCCAGATGTCTACAAACTTGTGAGTAAACATAAAGTTGCCAAAGAGTTATGGGATAGAATTCGTGTTCTAATGCAAGGCACCTCGTTAACTAAACAAGAACGAGAGTGTAAGCTATATGATACATTTGATAAGTTTGCCTACATTCCCGAGGAGACTCTCAATCATTACTATTTGAGATTTACTCTATTGTCGAATGAGATCAGTATCTATGGCATGGCAATTCCTACGTTTCAATTAAACACCAAGTATTTGAACACCTTTCCATCTGAATGGTGTAAGTACGTGACGGCTGTTAAATTGGCTAAGGACTTGCATAACACTAATGTGGATCAACTTCAAGCTTTTCTTCAACAACACGAATGCCATGTGATCGATGCTCGGTTGTCTTCATCACAAGTTCGTGATCCACTTGCCATGTATGCTTCTCAACAAATGAGCCCCTAACAAAACATGGCTTACACTTATCAACAACCATCTTACTTGCAGCAGCCACCACAACACACATATCCGCAACCACAACAACCATATTATCAACCACCGATGATGCCACAACAAGGATATCAACAAAGTGTTCTTCCACAGCAACCAACACATCAGGCATCACCATCACAAGCTATCACTTCTCCGATGGGCTATACTCCTCAGCAAGGATATTTTCCAACTGAAACACCACAAGCACAAGCCTTCTACTCTAATGAACTTCCACCAATTCAAGCACCTGTCTTTACTCCACATGATACGCCTACTGATGTCTTAAATCACCTCACTGTCTACTTGTCAAAACTTGTTGCAACTAGAGGATTTCCAGCAACGAACAATCATCTTTGCACCTCTTCGAATCCTCGACAACAAGCCACTATTCAAGATGGTCAAGTGACGGTCCAATCCATTTAGGGAAGGCAAAATTCATATGGACCCACAACAAGGACCGTGAACACTCAAGCTGTAAATACTCAAGCTAGTGGAAATGGAAGCACTATTGGTCCTCAAAAGGTTGTGACTTGCTATAATTGCCGAGGAAAAGGTCATATGGCTAGGGAATGCACTCAGCCGAAAAGGAGAAGGGATGCAACGTGGTTTCATGAGAAGATGTATTTGGTCGATGCTCAGTCTAAGGGAAAGATTTTGGATTCAGAGGAGTTAGCATTTCTTGCAGACCCAGGGGCAGCAGATAATGAAGGCATTGTAGTCGTTTCTTCTTCTAATGCAGCGTATCAAGCGGACGATCTTGATGCATATGATTCGGATTGTGATGACATTCACTCAGTCCAAGCTGCTCTCGTTGCTAACCTTTCTCACTACGGTTCCGATGTCGTCAGTGAGGTACCAACCACAACCAATATTATTCATGATAATCCACATCAAAGTTGAGCATGAGAATGACAACCTCGATTAGCATTCGGGAACTAGTAACTCAAATGATGTGGTATCCAATCCAACACATTTGAGTGAACCTCAACCAAATACTACGACGGGTATGGAATCTTATGATCAACATGATTTGGTAATGGTGCCTAAACATATTATTGATAACATGAATGTGGTTGTTCAACAAACCGTAGATATGAATGTCAATCTAACCGCTGAGCTTGCGCTGTATAATAAAAAGGTCAAAACTTTTGAAATGGTCCCTCAAGCAGAAAAAAGAACTTATTCTGAATTTGGCCAATTTCGTTTTGAAAATATTGAACACTTAAAAGAAATATAATCATTAAAAGCTAATATTTCCAATGACTTAAAAGAAAAAGAGTCGGTTCTAAATATTTTCAGAAACTTAAACTGGATTTCGAAACTCTCGAGTCTAAAAAGTTTGAATTAGAAATTAATGCTACCAAACTTCTTAAATTCAAGGAACAACAGCTTTTAAAACAATATGCTTCCATAGAAAAGGTTCATCTTTTAACTAAATCGTTTAAAGAACTCGAACTTAAACGTCTTCAAGATTTACCACCTAATCTTGGTTATGCAAAACAAGCTCAGGAATATATTCCTTGTCTTTATGATGTGACCCTTATTGGCAAATCGAAAGAAGTACCTTATGTTCGTAGTACTGAGGAGACTATGTCACTTGCGGAAGAAACTCGATCTAAAATGCTTTCAAAATTCCATAAGCTTGATTATGATAAGCATAATAAAGATCAATTTACTAAAAAGACACGTATTCGCTTACAAAAGGAATTATCTCAATTATCAGCTTTTGTGCCCCAAAGTTTGTCAACGGAAAACCTTCCTAGTACGTCTCCTACACTTGTCAAAAAGGATTTAACTAAGTTAATCCACCGGTAAGTAAGGTGTCAGATAGCTTAAATGTGGTGCACCAACACTTTGCCGATTTTGACAAGGTCATTAAGGAACATATGACGGCTTCGGCCATAACGGAAGGTGAATGGAATTTTGATCACACTAGAGTTGTGTTTCGAGACGAAATTGTTCCATTTGTAAACAATATTAAAGCTTGTCTTAGCAATATTGATCAATATTTGCTTTTGGAAATAGAATAAGTTAGACGTGTTTTCAATGAAATGGATGATGCTTATGAAAACAGTTTACTTGAAATAGAACGAATTTCACGCTAAAATGATCAGCTTATGAAGCAAGTGATGTCGCTTGATATTGTCTCCGTCTGTGTGAATAAAAGTGTTGATAATGATTCTATTGTGCATACTGTTGACTCTGTGGATAATGTGGTAGATAGTAATTGTCATAAATCTGACGCTGAATTTTTAAAGCTTCAAGATTCCTATAAATCGCTTTCCAAAGGTTTTGATGCTATTCAAACACATTGTATTTTGCTTGAATGTGAAAAACAGTTTATTCAAGATATTTTTGAACAGTCACACGAAAGTGTTCATATAGATACTCAAAATGTTAAAAAGGGTTTTCAATTAAATAAACGATCAAAACAGTGTCGGAAGCATGACAAAGGTGCTAAATCTTTGCCGATAGGAAATGAGAATATGGAAAGGACACTAGAGGCCGCTAACACTCAATCCTTGATTGAGACCCTTAATCATAAGTCAGTGGAGATCTCAGATTTACATGCGATAATTCGTGATAAGGATATTTCTTTGGCTGAATTAAAAGAATTACTTCGTGTTAAGAAAACAAAACAGCCGCTATTTCAGCCCTGCCCTCTAGTGTTCCTAAAGTGAGATCAAATAAGAACCATCTCCTTGCCGTCACACCAATAAACAAGGGCCCTATGACTAAACCATCTCAAACATTGGTCATCAAAGATAAGGCAAAATCAAAACCAGCTTCTAATATTCCTGTGTTGCCTTCTACATGAGTGAACAACACTACTAAGGATCAAAGATCTAAGCTTAAAGGAAACATGAAGAATGATAGGATCTTTCCCCCTTCTAGTAGTCAAGCGAAAAAGAAAGTAGAAGCCCACCCTAGAAATGTTATTTCTGTTTTTAATAAAAAGAATCATGTAGCTAAACATAAAGGCTCTGTATTTGTGCAGCGTTCTAAGCCTACTGTGAGTTCTAATTTGAGATGTTGGAATTGCAATGAATGTATGTTTGCTAGTCGTCATGATTCTTGCCTTATTGACCATGCGAATGAGATGAATGCCCGAAAGCACAACTTAGAATGGAAACCGACTGGGAAAGTGTTAACCCAAGTTGGATGGATGTGGCGTCCCACTGGTAGAACTTTCACTATAGTAGGAAATGTGTTCCCTTTAACTAGGATCACTCCCACTACAACGAAGAAAGCGTGCCCTTTAACTAGGAGTACTAAGGCTACCAAAACACAAGTGTGTCATTTAACTAGGAACACCAACACTATTGTAGGAACAAAGTGCCCTTTAAATAGGTCTACTCCCACTGTAGTACCTATCACTAATCCAAAGCCTCAGGAAAATGGACCCATCAAACTGGCAATTAAACAAATATATGTTAGAAAACGCAGGAAATCTATTGATAACACTAATGTTAGCACTTCTGATATTGTTTCTGTATCTGCTAACACTTCGGAACCAATAGTTTCCAATGTATTGTCTACCTTTGTTGTTTCAAACAGGTGGTCCAAATCGTCCTCTGGTATTTGCACTCCGGTTGCTCCAAGCATATGACCGGAGATCGCTCTCAACTCAGAAATTTTGGCAGAAAGTTTCTTGGTACGGTTCTATTTGGTAATGATCATATTGCAAATATAATGGGTTATGGTGAATATCATATTGGGAACGTTATTATTTCAAGAGTGTATTATGTGGAAGGACTCGGTCACAACTTATTTTTTGTGGGACAATTTTGTGATGCAAACCTAGAAGTTGCTTTTCGAGAGCATACCTGCTTCATTCGTAATTTGGAAGGGGTTGATTTATTAAAAGGTACTCGAGGGAATAATTTGTACACTTTGTCTCTACAAGATATGATGGCCGCTTCTCCCGTATGTCTTTTCTCCAAAGCATCGAATACTAAGTCATGGTTATGGCATCAACGGTTATCTCATCTTAACTTTGACGCTATTAATCATTTGACGAAAAACGAACTTGTTCGTGGTCTTCCTAAACTTACATTTCACAATGATCATTTGTGTTTCGCGTGTACAATGGGGAAAAGTACTAAGAAATCATACAAACCCAAGAATGAAGACACCAACCAAGAGAAACTTTATTTTTTGCATATGGATCTTTGTGGGCCAATGCGTGTTGAAAGTCTTGGTGGTAAAAAGTACATCCTCGTCATGGTGGATGATTACTCTCGGTTTACATGGGTGAAATTTCTTGCAACAAAAGACGAGGCACCTAAAGTAATCATCGATTTTCTCAAGATGATTCAAGTGCGTCTCAACACTACTGTCCGACGCATTCGTACAGACAATGGAACCGAATTTGTGAAACAAACTTTGCGTAAGTATTATGAAGAAGTTGGCATATCTCATAAAACATCCGTTGCTCGCACTCCACAACAAAACGGTGTCGTTGAAAGGCGAAATCGCACACTTATGGAAGTTGCTCGTACGATGTTAATTTTCTCAAAGGCTCCGTTGTTTTTATGGGCAGAAGCAGTAACTACAGTAGTTTACACCCAAAACCGGTCACTAATTCGAAAACGCCATGGAAAAACACCATATGAGATTCTACATGGAAAAGTACCAGATTTATCATATCTTCATGTATTTGGTTCTTTTTGCTATCCAAATAACGATGGTAATAACTTAGGAAAACTTCAACCAAAGGCTGATATTGGTATTTTCATTGGTTATGCACCCATAAAGAAGGCATACCGAATCTACAATCGTAATTCTCGTAAGATACTCGAAACTATGAATGTTGATTTTGATGAGCTGACAACAATGGCTTCTGAGCAAAGCAGCTCTGAACCTACACTTCCTGAAATGGGACCTAGTAACATTAGCTATGTTCTTGTCCTAAATAACCCTTCTTCATCATTATTTACACCACCTTCTAGGAATGAATGGGATACGTTGTTTCAACTGTTCTTTGATGAATTCTTTACTCCTCTAAGTATTGTTGCTCCAGAACCTAAGGTAATAGCTCCGGTTATCGAAGTTGTCACTCCAGCAACCGAAGCACAATCAGATACATCTACACCTACAATTGGTCAAGATATACCTTCAACGAGTAATTCTCAACCAACACCTGAGTCAACTACCCATGTCATGCCTATTGATGATGAAGAGGATGATGATGATCACGATTTGGAATTTGCTCAAATGTGTGAACTTTCATTCTTTGGTGTACCAATTCCCGACTCTAATCAAGCCGGGTCGTCCACCTCAGAGGAACCTCCTACTACAGTCTACTCCAATCCATAGATTCATGAACATGACAGCAAGTGGACAAAGGATCATCCTATAGATTCTATTATTGGTAACCCTAATCGTCCGGTATCCACACGAAATCAGTTACAAGAAAGTGCAATGTTTTGTCATTTTGATGATTTTCTCAATGAAGTTGAACCTAAGACGTGGCAACAAGCATTCACCCAATCTTGTTGGATAGAATCTATGCAAGAAGAACTTAATGAATTTATACGTCTTGATGTATGGGAACTTGTCCCATGCCCGGATCAAGTACAATTACTCACTTTGAAATGGGTTTACAAGGTGAAACTCAACGAGTTAGGCGGAATATTGAAGAACAAAGCTCGAATAGTAGCTCGTGGATATAAGCAACTATTGGGCACCGACTTTATGGAATCCTTTGCACCTGTTGCCCGTTTGGAAGCTATTAGACTATTCCTCGCTTATGCACCCACATGAATATGATCGTCTATCAGATGGATGTGAAGACGGCATTTCTTAATTGTAACACCCCCAAATTAGGCCCAGTGGAAGCACACTAGTTTTGGGGCCTGTTACGTCCTGATTATCGGAGTCTTGATCCGAGAGAACGACCTCTATGACAAATATCACAATGCATTCTCCAAATAATCATACAGTCAAGTACCTTAGAATACATGCTTAAAACGGTCAACATAAAGTTGGTGAGTTCATAAGTTTTATTAAAATGTTTATGACACTTCAAAAGTTTATAAAGGCCGATACTAGAAGTAGTATCGTAAAAGCGTTTAGAAATCCAGAGTTTCGCAACAAAAGCAATGCTTACCAAAAAGTTCAATCATTAGCCAAAAGCATTACAACCAACATAAAATAATCCAGTTCATATTCAAGGTTCATATCAACATCACATGCAAGATTCATAACAAGATCAGATGCACAATTCCTATCAAGATCACATATAAGAAGCATAACAAGATCATACAAGATCATAGAAAGATTCAATTCTAGATGAATACAAGATCGTAGTAAGATTCACAGTCAAGATCAAATACAAGATCATAGCAAGATGGATCACCATAGCAATTCAAGTTCAGAATCATAGCAAGCAATGGACCGCAAAAACATAGATAAGATATGCAAGACCATCATGGGAGATATGACGTCAAACATATTGGGTACAACACAGTGTTTATGATAGCACTAAGCTCATGAAACCGAACTATGGCAAGTACGCCGAAACATCGCGCGCATGAAATACAAGTTGCCCCAGTAGGTGTCTAACCCAAGACCACCTAGCACAACATCAAATGGTATACGTCCGTTTGGCAGTGGCGATTTACAAATCCCCGGACGGAGGTTGCCAAAACCTCAATAGATCTATCCATAACATCAGGTTCACTTTACCGGTCATCCAGAAGTGATTAACGGTTCATGAAGGGGACTAAGAAGAACATGGGTTAAAGCTACTTAGGCATATCCATAAACCATACTTCAATGAAGTATACGATAAGAGCACATTTCGCGTCCAAGCAAGTAACAACCATTATCATCATACAGATAATAATATCTCAGCAAAGTATTTAACAAAAGCACGGTTTGCATTCACAAGCAAATAACAAAGCAGTATCTATCCCAAATAGATTCAACATGTAAGGCATATTTAGAGAAGCAATAACTCACTCACATATTCACAATATGTAATACACACAATTCTTCAAAGATATAAACACAAATACATCTAAGACAATACTTGAAAAGTATAACCACGTATGTATCACAAGCAATCATCAAACGTATAAAAACGTACTTGACATCAACAAGCATGCATCTCCCCCAAAAGAGATTTAAAACATTTATAAAGCGATTCCAAAATAGAAAGATGGGGTATGAACTCACCTTAGTATGCAAAGATTTCACAAGAAGAATATGAAATTCACAGATGCAGCAAACACAAGTCGCAACCTAGATATATAACGCTAGATTAGGTCACGGTTTAATAATGCAAGAATGCATTCACGTCGCACGCATATGTCACCCTTTACCATGGTTTAAGTCAAAAATTAATATATGCTCAAAACGTTTGTTGGTTTAATACTCGACCAAACTTCTAAGTAAAAATGTCGACTTGACTCAGTAAAACTTTAACATCCTTTCGACGTTAAATTTTACTATTAAACAATACTCAACTCACGTTGATTAAACTCGACAAATCGTTCTTTATAACCCGACGTCTTAACCCATTTAAATGACTAGACGTAATTAAAAAAAAATATCCAATCAGTTTACACTTAAATCTTTTGACACCAAAATAAATAATTACATCCACTAGACAAAAAAAAACAAAGTCTACATCTCCTCACGTGATGTTTTTGAAATTGCTTTTGGTATAACTGTTTGGGAAACAGTCGGATTAACAGGGACACAAAAAAAAATGACTCTCACCATTTCACTTTTCTTTATAAAACAGTATTATCTCATATCACACTCCTCCTCTCTCATCATATTATAGTATCAAGGGTTCCCCTCCAAAATAATTGCCTACTCCCTCTTGCCTGCGTACAAACAATGGCAGAAAAAAAAACATTTGATAGCTCCCTTACTCTCGTCACATATATCACTTCCCTATCTATCTGGTTAATAGCCTACTATAGAAAATAGTTTGCCTCACTTGAGTCCTCGTCCCTCTCTTTCTCGCATGGCTTACAAAGCTTTCTTTTGCAAATACATTTTAAAACAATTTTTGGAAAACTCAAGTTGTTTTGTCAACTTTCAAAGTAGCTTAAGAACCAAATCACTTTTTGACATTTCCATCTCAATCCCTCTCGTTAGAACAGGAACAACATAGACCTTGAAAACCATTTTCATAGTAGTAATATAATGTAAAGTACACGTTTTCTAAAACATCATTTCTTAAAGTTTTGACACAACGAAACCAAAAACGTGACGTGGTCACAAACAAGTGTTTTAAAATGAGATTTGTGTATACATAAAATAGGGTTTGACTCAACAAATCACGCTCACAGTTATCGTAATAACCCTCACCACAACAACTCTCACAAACACTCGTCTCGGAGCTCACTGCACTCACGAGGACGAGCTCTCACAACACTCGCAACACCGTCGTCAACTTACCATCAAACTCTTAACAAAACTCTCACAACAACATGTTACTCTCGTCAAAACTTTTTTTTTTAAACTCCTCCACTCTCATCTCACGTTGGCTATAATTATGACACAACATAAACTCGGTTTTGACGTACCCATTAAGTTCGACACACAAAATGATATACCGTCGTAAGTTTTAAAACATGTTTATGAATCTTAAAGTGACATTTTAAAACGTTGGTTTTCGAAAGTGGTGGTAAAGTGACATATGAATGCATGATTTTTAACGTATGAAAAGAGAGTAAGAGGGATTTAAGGTTGAGGTTTAACCTTGTCGAGCTAACAGGTACGATACCCGAGTTCGCAACCCAACGTAACTTCTGACAATGAAACCCTCGAACAGTATTAACTGAACACTCGAACTAATAACCCACATCGACAATACGAACAGTCACGTACACCACACGTACAACCGCAGCTCGAACCCTTCGAACAAAACCAGAAACTCGGCGTCTCGTACTTCGCGGTAACAGCAACTAGAAACCTCGAATAAGAAAAACTCGCGAAACCCACGTTCACGAACATGAACTAATACCCACTCGAACTAGAACGCTTCCGTCTAGCTACTCCGTACCCACTTCGAACTTTCGAGCAGCAGCGTAAACCGAGAATATAATTCTTTCGATGTTTGTGTTGGTGAAGAAGGAAGGTGTTTCTTCTGTTAGTGTACAAGTTTTAGGTGGTGTATAGAGACATCTTTGAAGGATGATGTTGGTTTTTAGAGATGGTTCACGATGGAAATGAGGGTGAAGAATGAATAATAATGAGTTTTGTTTATCAATGGAGAGGATATGTTTTTGTGTATCCGAATGAGGATGAGCAAAAATGAGCAAAGTATGTACATGGAGAATGCATTTCGTGTGAGGATAGGGGACCAATTTGATCTTCCAATAGAGGTGATGGAAAGTGGGTACTATTTACAGGTTATATAGGAGCAAGTTGGTGTAGTTTGAAGTGTTTGAAATATTACTAAGCATGTAGGCGGGAAAACAAGCAAAAATGGAATCCTAGTAGTTTTGTTTGATATATGTATTCATTTGTTGTAAGGTGAACAAGTTTGAAGTTAGACCAAAGTGGCATATAACCAATTTTGTAGATAGTAATAGAAGTCGTGCACTTTATAGTCGTGTCGTGAAAACGATATCGCGTATATAAATAATGTGAACTTATTAGAGCAGGGGTTTGCGCGTTATCCTAATATTTAATATTATAATTTATGTAAAGCACACGGCACATAAGTCCTATAACATAATCAATTAACTTAACGGTAACGGGTATAGCTCGTGAGCGCACGAGGTCAAATTTAACACGTGCAGTGTTTACATAGGCATTGACTGAGCGTAGTCTGCAACTAAAATTAATTTAGCACATAAAATGACATACGATTAACTCTCGAGGGTAAGAACTGTAAATATCTCGTGACATTTAGATATAAAGATTTAATTTTTATTCTGTCGATACGCAAACTGTGCGATTTTATTTTTCTTCAGATTTTACAAAATATGACTGTTTTCAAATCCAATAGGTTTAATAACGCTAAAAATAAATTTCGAATAATAATTAATATAGTTTATTATTATTTAATGTACGAAAAATTCTCGGGTGTTACATCATCCACGTGCCATTTTGAGTTTCGTCCTCGAAACTTGATCGTTATTACTAGGTGAGAAGTGTCAAGAATGTCGAAAAGAAATAGGTAAAGTTGGAACGTATCCAAAGGGTTTGGTGGTTAATCTGAAAAAAAAAACGAGAACAGTTCATAAATAATTAAAGGACAACTAGAAGCGAAGAATCTAGCAACTCGTCAATTCTGAAAAGTCGATACAGGGTTAACTACTGTTAGTTAGTTAAGGTCTCGTCGGTTGATGTTCATTCGATAAAAAATATGTGCAACAATTCACGAGTTAATTAAAATTTAAGAAATCATTCGCTAAAACGGAATGATGCTAACGGTAAAAGGACAAAAGAACGATTAGATCTTACGGACAAACGGTAAGTCAAAATGAACACCCTCTATAATTGATTTAATAAAATAATATAAATAATGAGTCACGTTGAATGCACTTAAGCCCACATGTTTATGAATCGTTTTACATCGAAAAGCGTCCTAATCCATGTAAATAAAAATTTATAACCTCATGGTTCAGCGATTTATAACCTCTTTATTCAAATGTAGAGGCGTCCCAATCCCTTTCAATAAAGACCTTATAAATCATTTTATTCAAGCATCCCGAACAAACTTCACAATTAAAATAGTTAAAATCTTCTGAAGCGATATTAGATAAATTTACCAAAAGGAAGGCGCATGAGTCTTCAATAAGTCGTGTCCCGTAAGTAGACGTTCAAATTCATAAGAGGAAGAAAATAAATATCAACTCGCGATAACGTGCGCAAAAATACGTATCCAACAAACAACTCGTATATAATATAATGATATATTATAAGAGTTACTAAATATATAAAACGAACAATCAGAACATAAAGCAATCATAAACTGATAAAGCAAGCAGTCATGCAGCAGCGGATAAAGAAATTGCAACCATGCAAAACAAGCATTCATATAGCAGCGGATAAGCAATCGTAGTATGTAAAGCATGTATTCATTTAACAGCGGAAAGAGCATAGTAACATTACACACTAGAGCATCGGTTATAGTCTAGGCCTATACAATAACACCTAGTTCTCTATAACCAAGGCTCTGATACCAATCTGTAACACCCCCAAATTAGGCCCAGTGGAAGCACACTAGTTTTGGGGCCTGTTACGTCCTGATTATCGGAGTCTTGATCCGAGAGAACGACCTCTATGACAAATATCACAATGTATTCTCAGGTACTTGACTGTATGATTATTTGGAGAATGCATTGTGATATTTGTCATAGAGGTCGTTCTCTCGGATCAAGACTCCGATAATCAGGACGTAACAGGCCCCAAAACTAGTGTGCTTCCACTGGGCCTAATTTGGGGGTGTTACATTAATGGTGAAATCAAGGAAGAGGTCTATGTTCAACAGCCAGATGGTTTTGTGAATTCTAAATATCCTAATCATGTGTACAAGCTTAAGAAGGCTCTCTATGGGTTGAAGCAAGATCCATACGCATTGTATGATCTATTGTCACAATTCCTCATTACGCAAGGCTTCGCTAAAGGCAAGGTGGATCCCACGGTGTTCATTCAGAAACGAGGTAAAGATATGATTATGGTACAAATATATGTTGATGATATTATATTTGCCGCCTTGACCCAAACCTTATCGGATGAGTTTGGGACACTCATGTCTTCCAAATTTAAGATGTCAATGATGGGCAAGGTATCATTCTTCTTAGGACTTCAGATATCTCAGAGTCCTAGAGGTATCTTTATCAATCATTACAAGTATACCCTTGAATCTCTTAAGAAATATAAGATGGAATCTTGCGACCCCGTGGATACTCCAATGGTGGAACGAACTAAGCTTGATGCAGATCCACATGGAGTTGCCGTTGATCTGACACTTTATCGTGGAATGATCGGTACCCTTTTATATATCACAGCTAGTCGACCCGACCTTCAGTTTGCTATCAGTATGTGTGCTCGGTATCAAACTAGGCCTACTGAGTTACACTTAGCTACTGTTAAACGGATCTTTCGGTATCTTAAAGGAACCATTAATTGGGGATTTGGTATTCGAAGGACTCTTCGATTGCACTAATGGCATATGTAGATGCGGATCACGGGGGTTATCAAGATACAAGGCGTAGCACGAGTGGAACTTTGCAACTACTAGGAGATTGATGTGTCGAGGAAACGTCGATGTATTTTAATTAGATACGATATAGGACAAATTTAGGAAATTACCCTTAGAAAAAGGTAATAGTCCATAAATAAGTCGAAGACGGATTTAATTAAACACGTTGATGAACCAAGTTCGTTGTACACGAAGATCGAGTGAATTTGAGACGTATTGCTTCAATTTGGACAATTGATTTGAATGGGTTTTCGGTTTTTAAACTAAAATTACTCCTACAATTTTTCAATTAATTAAATCCTAAGTGCATGAATCGTTCCTCATTATTTAATCTAAAGACAATTATTTAAAAATTAAAGCTATTTAGAAATTTAAACTATTTAAAAATCTATTTAAAATAAACTATTTAATTAAAATAACTTTTACACTATTTAAAAATCTATTTATGAAACTATATTATTTAAAATCTAAATTAATTAAAATCTAATTATTTAAAAACTAATTTTTAATAACTAAGTAAATTTTAAAAAATTAATAAAACATTTTTATTTTGTTTTTTATATTTATTTTTAAATTTTATAAAAGAAATTAAAAGAATTAAATTGAAATAAAATAAAAACTATGAATTTAAAACACTCAAAAGCTGACAACCACTAGCTAAATACCTTTATTAATTGAAAAGCATGAAATTAAACCAAAATAGCAAGCTAGTCGAGCTGTTAAAGTCATTTGACCCATGACCAAGAGGTCATGGGTTCGAGTCCCATTGAGGATATTATTTTGATTTTAGTTTTTTGATAGTGAAATTAAACATAAGAAAGTCACAGGCATGACTCTTGTGTAGTGAAGTCTTGGGACTGATAGGAATCAGTCTAAAATTAACAGACTAAATGAATCTGTTAATATTTGTTATTCAGCAAAATAAAAATACAGCAATACTAAAACCAACAGCTAAAAGCAGATTTCAATACTGACAATCAGCTTAAAACAATCAGACAGCTAAAAGCAGATTTCAATACTGACAATCAGCTTAAAACAATCAGGCAATCAAGCCAAAATAAGCAAAGTTGTACTGATTTATATCAGCTAAATGACTGATATCAGCAAAAATTAACATTCAGCAAAATAAGAGCAAGTAAAAACTCTAAAATCAGTCATTCAATTATCATCAAACAAACCAAGTACTTCTTCAAACAACCTTATAACAACAGGCAATGATAATGACCAAATTTCTAACCAATTAACTTAATTACTCAAGTTTACCAATAACTTTCATCATATTTTGGAAACATGAAAATTACCATGTGAAGCAGACTTTCATTACACTCAGATTTCTATAAGCTTAGACTTGAACGAAAACTCATTTATCAGATTTAGCTAACACTCATATTAAGAAGGTAAACTAACATATAAAAACAACAATACAACCCTTATTCCATATAACGATTACTCCGTTAAAAACCTCTTAAATAGAATCATTTAAACATGTAAACAAATTAAATTAGATAAACTAAACAACAATAAAATCATAACTCCTCAGTAATCTAACTAAATAACATTAACATTTAACAAAGTTAAACTAAAAACATGAAAATTAAAGAATAGATTTGAACCTTTTGAAGATCCCTTTGAGAAGTAGAAGCGGCGCTGAGCCGTCTAAATCACTGGATCGAGACCACCATTAACCATCGTTCGAACCATTATCAACCACCGTTCGAACCATTCTTTAATAAACTTTCAGTGGGAAAGTTTATTCTCCAACTTTTACTATATTATTCAATATAAGCTATTGACGAGCTTAAACCGAATAACATCTATATTATTATATTGAAGTAGATTAAGACTAAAATGCAATATCAATTGAAAAACAAAAATTAAAGCTCAAATTCAATTTAAGCAGAAAAAGTCTTTTATTAATAACCAAAAAGATTACATTACTGAAAAGAAGATTACAAATTATCTAAATCTATTTAAACATATAACAATAAGTAAAAAATTGGATGATAAAAATTACAGAAAATGGGGGTTTTTATAGCCAACCCCCAAGGCCCTTGGTGGTGGTTTGTTGAGAAGATATCTTGATCTCTACCATCCATTTAGCATCTTCGTTCTTCTCTTTCTTCTTAAACCTGATCTACGATCGATAATAGCCAATCTAGCACACGGATTGCCAACGTGGCAATCCGTTGTGCTTCTTGTGCCAGTTGTAGGCTGATGTGGAGGATGATTATTGGTGGAATGGAGGTAGATGATATGTATCATCCAATCATATGGGGTAAACAGGACAGGTCACCCAAAGTAGGGTCACCATCTTGATCCGGTTTAATTGGGAATTAATTTCCCAAGCATGTACTTCACGCTCTCTTATGAATAAAAGCCCAAATTTTATTTACAACTAGGGTTTGGGAGTAACAGTGATTTCTGGTTATTTTTGGTGTGGGTGAAAGAGAGAGGTGAGGGGTGAAGTTACTTTGTTAATATCGAAGGGTTATTGTGAGTGAATGTGAGAGTTATGAAACGTGTGTGTGTGTTGACCAAAAGTAGGTATATATTGTATTTAAATCGGTTTTCCAAAGTTTATAACCCTAATGGGTTATCAAGGCCCAACATACGCCAATTCCTTCTTTGTTGTAAAAATGATTTGGGCTATTAGCTTGTTAAACCACATCCGTCTCATAGATTATCACAATTGGGCCCTTGATGGGCTTTTGTGATCCGTTCATCCAATACACGTGTTCTTTAAATGGGCTTTTGAGCCCATTTACCTAATGTGGGGCCCACAAGCCTATTTGTCTTCATAAAAGATTAAATCCACTAAAATCGAGCTCGAATTTGGCTTTATCGATCTTTTCTTCAAACTCGTGCCGATTTTGCCGGTTTCCGCGAACTTCGGTACCTACACACATTAAACAACAAACAAACAAATACAAGGCAATATTTATACATTTAATGCATTTATTCATTGTTTATTGATATAATTGATATGAGTAAATTAGCTCATATCAAACTCCCCCTTGCTAAGCAATTGCCGTGTCCTCACGCAATGATAAAATAAAACACTAACTACACTTTTATTCAACTTTTGACATTTTATTTTGCAAAGACATAATGTATTGCTTTCATTATTTGAAAAATAACTTTTAGGATCATAAAACTCAAATAGATTCATCGTCCTCGACTTTTCACTTTTCCATGCCAAGTTTAAAAACAAGATCATTGTCAATCATAAGCCCTAAAATTAAAACAACTCATACAAGTAATTTGTGTTAAACTCAATCTCCTTTTATTCCTAATTGTATCTCTAGATTTTAAATGTCATTCACCCAAAGGCTCATTTGACTTATTTTATATTTATTAATCCAAAAATGAAGGCAAGAACGGTGTAAACTCAACACTCAAAACCTAACCTCGACTTCAAAAACCGTTGTCACTAAAAAAAGCCCACATAAAGGATAACTTAACACGATTTGAGGGATTAATCCCCAGATCCGAAATTTGGCTAATAGGACTACTTAAAAGTAACAATAAAACCTCCAAAGTCAATTATGACCTTATTAATGGAGTTAGCAACAATTACATCATATCACCTTGTGGTTCTTTAAGATGCAATCGTGCTCCTTATTTAAAATCCACACCCGAAGGCTCCTTGGACAAAAATAAGGGAATTGACATTCACTATCCCACCTTATGGCTCATGATGATGAAGCAATTTTTATTAAACACGTCCCGATGCCATACACCCTAAGGCTCAAATGACAAGATTAGTGCTACATGACTCCCACCCGAAGGCTCATAGAGAACATGTTTTTATTTATTCTTCTTTATTAATATGATATTTATAGTAAGCCAAATTTCCGCAATCCCATGATCAAAAGTGCATGACGCTGACACCCTTAATGTGTTCTCACTTTAATTACAAGGGAAGAAAAAGAAGGAGTTACGAGTTAAGATATTAAGCCTAAACCGCTAAAAACTTCATTTATTAAGCAATTAATATTCAAGCGTGAAAAATAAATAAATACGAGGAGATTAAATCAAACACAAAAATCCTTACACAAGGAAGAATTAAGTTTAAAAACTTATGATTAAACTATATCATCTATTGTTCTCCATATTGTAAAATTTCAAAAATGTGAAATCAATGGATACTTAGCCTATTAAATCAAAGTTTTGGGTTTTCAAGTCATTTATAGGATCTTGCATCTTCTTAAACTTTTTCAAGTTTTAGAATTTGTGTTTTAAAGTTCCCTTGATAACCGACTTTTTATGATCAATTATAGGAACTTGCGAAAAGTTCTCGTTCTTAAACCCGTATGAGTTAAGACTTTCGCGTTTTAAAGTTCCCTATATAAAAGCCTAGCAAAACTTGATTCAAACACGTTAAGGAAAAGCTAAGGTAAAAACCGAGTCGAGTCAAAAACTATTTTTATTTTCACCAACGGAAATCCTACATTTATGTCAAAAGCACTTATTTTCTTTATTAAAACTTAAAATAACACTAAAATATTTATTTTTTTTATGAAAAACGAGAAAAAACGATTACGTTTAGACACGACAAAAGCAATTGCAAGCGATTATATCGATTGACTCCCCCATGCTAAAACCAAACATTGTCCTCAATGTTTCTTAGCTCAAGAGTAACACCCCCTTGCTAAAATACGAAGAGTCTAATGCAAAATCCTAACATGGAAAGAGCACGCAAATCTATAAGCCGTTTATTAATTATGCCTCAAGATAACACGTTAGTCGATAAAAATCAAAGGATAGAGTGTGTGCCCCTTTTTTCAATCAAAGAATGGAAGATCAAGTGGACCAGAAAAAACCGAACACGAGAGTCTTCAATGATTAGGGTGATACCTAAGATTCACAACACAACAGAACACGAGCACGAGCTTGAAAGATCAAGCCTTATTAGTGTTAGAAAATAGATAGAAGATAGAATGTATGGGACTCCCCCACAAGGCTCCAACTTTTACTATATTATTCAATATAAGCTATTGACGAGCTTAAACCGAATAACATCTATATTATTATATTGAAGCAGATTAAGACTAAAATGCAATTGAAAAACAGAAATTAAAGCTCGGATTCAATTTAAGCAGAAAAAGACTTTTATTAATAACCAAAAAGATTACATTACTGAAAAGAAGATTACAAATTATCTAAATCTATTAAACATAATAACAATAAGTAAAAAATTGGATGATACAAATTACAGAAAATGGGAGTTTTTATAGCCAACCCCAAAGGCCCTTGGTGGTGGTTTGTTGAGAAGATATCTTGATCTCTACCGTCCATTTAGCATCTTCGTTCTTCTCTTTCTTCTTAAACTTGATCTACGGTCGATAATAGCCAATCTAGCACACGGATTGCCAACGTGGCAATCTGTTGTGCTTCTTGTGCTAGTTGTAGGCTGATGTGGAGGATGATTATTGGTGGAATGGAGGTAGATGATATGTATCATCCAATCATATGGGGGAAACAGGCCACGTCACCCAAAATAGGGTCACCATCTTGATCCGCTTTAATTGGGAATTAATTTCCCAAGCGTGTACTTCACGCTCTCTTATGAATAAAAGCCCCAAATTTTATTTATAGCTAGGGTCTAGGAGTAACAGTGATTTCTGGTTATTTTTGGTGTGGGTGAAAGAGAGAGGTGAGGGGTGAAGTTACTTTGTTAATATCGAAGGGTTATTATGAGTGAATGTGAGAGTTATGAAACGTGTGTGTGTTGACCAAAAGTAGGTATATCTTGTATTTAAATCGTTTTTCCAAAGTTTATAACCCTAATGGGTTATCAAGGCCCAACATACGCCAATTCCTTCTTTGTTGTAAAAATGATTTGGGCTATTAGCTTGTTAAACCACATCTGTCTCATAGATTATCACAATTGGGCCCTTGATGGGCTTTTGTGATCCGTTCATCCATTACAAATGTTCTTTAACTGGGCTTTTGAGCCCATTTACCCAATGTGGGGCCCACAAGCCCATTTGTCTTCATAAAAGATTAAATCCACTAAAATCGAGCTTGAATTTGGCTTTGTCGATCTTTTCTTCAAACTCGTGCCGATTTTGCCAGTTTTCGCGAACTTCGGTACCTACACACATTACAACAAACAAACAAATACAAGGCAATATTTATACATTTAATGCATTTATTCATTGTTTATTGATATAATTTATATGAGTAAATTAGCTCATATCAGAGATAGACTAATCAGTTGGGCATCGAAAAGGCAGAAAAGCGCTGCAATTTCAAGTACAGAAGCAGAATACATAGCTATGTCCGGTTGTTGTGCTCAAATTCTTTGGATGAGATCGCAATTAACTGAACATGGTCTAGGTTTCAACAAGATTCCGATGTACTGCGACAACAAAAGTGCAATTGCTTATGCTGCAACAACGTTCAATTCTCCCCGTCGAAGCATATCGACATCCGCTAACACTTCATTAAGGAGCAAGTGGAAAATGGAGTGATTGAGCTTTACATTGTCCGATCTGAGTATCAACTGGCGGATATTTTCACAAAGGCTTTAGATCGCGCTCGAATTGAATTTTTGGCCGACAAGCTAGGTTTGAGAACATTTTCGCCCGAAACTCTAAAGGAATTGGCAGATGAAGCGAAAGAATAGTGGTGGTAAACTATTCTCCGTATCCTTGGTGATCATCTGTATATATTGTTTATATTTTTATCCACAAAAACAAAATACAAAAATATAAAACCATATAAAAACCATAATTGAAAATTTTCAGAAAAATACAAAAATATTTTTACTTTATTTTTTCATAGGCGTGTCTTTTGGTACAATAATATTTACGGCCTTAGAAATGTCGATCAATATTGACACGGCGCTATAAATAGAGTTCGTACAAAATTTGTAAATATTTCATAAAACATGCCCATATGGCTTGTAGTTATTTCTGACTGTAACTCGTTTTTCATATTCAAGTCAAGTATTTCTTATGAAAGCTTTGGCTCACAACGGGAATTAATTTTATCGGGCATGGTTTACTTTATAACCATGTAAGGGATTGTGTTTACGTTATAACGCAATCTACCACGGATATATGTACGCATCAGTGCATTTATTTGTTAAAACAAGAGAAATCTTATTTTTATGAAGCTGTCATCTCTACAACCATAGCAATCTACATTTGGTATCTACATACTCGACGATGCGACTACTCAAACGACGACTACAACTCTTTCAATAGAACACGGGTCAATAATTGAGGGGGAGAAATTTTCAAGTATTCAGAATCTTTGATGCCGAAAGTGCCAAGTTCACTAATTGGTGTCAAGACAACAATACCAATCGTACACGTGGTGTTAAGAGATGACTTCAGACACGACGAGGCGACCAACAATTGCCGACAAGAACCATTTAATCTTATCATATGATGTTATCCTCACTCAGGTCTAACCTTGTCAATTTATTCTAATATGGTGAATCTGTGATCATTTTACTAATTGGTATCATATCTCAACATTTGGTATCATGAAGATAAAACGGACTTGCATTTTTCTTCTCAAAACTTTGTTAAAACTTCATTAAATCAATTGATATTAAAAACATCGATTGGGTTAATATTTTTTATATGGGGGAGAAAATGTGATTTAATATGGGAAATGATTAAAATGGTTTGACTTAACGTGATAGCTCATCCTGACATGTGCGAAATGTTTTCTAATATCGTGACATATGTTAAGGGGGAGCAAAATGGATGTGATATACCAAAATGGATTTCATGGTGACATATACTTATCCTAAACCCAGTTATTTCACAACGAGAAGATTGTGGTGACATAAGGATGGTAGGATAGGTTAAGTCCAATGATTCTTCCAAAACTGGAGGAATCTTCCCAAGGACATTCCATAGTTAGAAATAGTAGTCCACAGGAAAGATGGAGAAAGATTGTGAATGTAGCTGAATGCCGACCAAGTACTTAAGTTAACACTGGAATAATCACAACAAGGTGCTAGTTATGACGTATTGGTAACCATTGAAGGGGGTGAAGAATGAAAAGGAATTGTAAAGATAAAGGGTCTAAAGAAAGAAGCGCTCCTTACAACCTTAGGCAGAAATCGGGTCAACACATATGCTATTGAGATCATTTTAATGATGCTCGATAATGAAGATAGACATCATGAACCCAGTGATGCAATGCACAACCCATCCCAGCTAACTCAAATATCTCTCAAAAGGTATTTGTTTTATTCACACGGAGACAACACATTATCTATCGATTTATTCACTTTGAATATATTGATATTGAAAACGTGGCACTCCTCTCCATCCTCGGATCACTAAAATCCAAAATGAACGATCGAGTCTAGAACCATTTGAGATCATCAAATATCTCATTAGGACACACTTCCATATTTCCTTGCTTCTTCACACACTGTGAAAAGTAAGAAAGATATTAAGGGTCTTACGCAAAATCTTCATGATCTTGCCTGAACATCCGAGTAATACGCAAGTATTTACATTGAAGATGGAGATCCTTCTAGAGCGAATTTCAAAAAGCTCATGGTAGGTGACTTGTGCGATTCTTTATGAATCAAACTTGTGATAACTGGAAAGCAACAATTGTTTAATTCTTAATTGAATTTAAACACGTTCCAGGCCTCTATGCAATATCTTAATGATCTTGCCAGAACACTCAGAGTGACACTCTTAAGTGTTCACGGTGATGAGTGGAAATCCTTCTAGTGTTAACCTCAAACAACACTTGGTAGGTAACTTGCAAGATTGTATATGAATCAAGCTCGTGACAACTGGAAAGCAACGATGGTGCGATTCTTTAAAGAATCAAACTTGTTCCAGGAATCGGAATTGATGGCTTCAATCATGCGGATAATTTTATCCAAATGATTCACTCTTTACGTTCGCAGTCAGCTTTGGACGGTCGAGTAAAGAGAACAGGTTTACCCGCGAAATCTTGTCAAGGAGATTTTTAATTAAATCTACCTGCCACAAGTACGATATTTTATATCGTCCAACGGTCTTCACCGACCGGAGGTAAAATGCTACCGAATTAGAATGAAATGTTCAAAGCCATTTCGTTCGTGTCTACTTATGTTGCGGCATTTGAAGACGGTGGCGTTGCATAATCCGAGAAGAAGTCGTCCCCGCATGTTTATACTTAATGCACTTAATACTTCATCTAATTCAAGAAAGCCTAAAAGTCAAGTCTTCCGCTGTATCAAACTCTGAAGCTTTTAAGAATTACAAAGGTATAAGTATGTGGGACATGCTGTCACGAGGAGGCCAATATCACAAGTGATGGATGCACAAGATCAAGGAAAGAGATAAATGCTCAAGATTGATATCAAAAATCACATCAGCATGTTCACCTGAAAAGAAAAAGAAAGAAAGACGAAGACTACAAGCTCAAGAACAAGCATAGCATGCTAGATTTATTTTATTATTGTAACTCGGGTATCACCCTTGTTTGGAGCGACCTCCCTTAGGGGGAGAGTTGGAAATATGTTTTACATATTAGAAAGGATCGGTCACTCCAACAATAGTCTAAGTAATAGCTCGTAGTTTAGTTATCGTAATAGTAAACAAACAAGGCCAAGCCAAGCCCACAACTTGTGTAGGCCGGCGACCCAATGTAAAGCCAAGCCCATCTCATGCGCTTGGGTATATAAACCCTCTCCTTAGTTGGAGAGGGTGTTGGTTCACATTATTTTCATATAGTATAAAGTGTTTTCTTCATACTTTCTCTCTCTAAGTGTTTGTGTTGTTACCATCTTTCTATCTCTTTCTTACTCTAGACTAAGCATACATTTACAATATCCTACAAGTTTAGATTATCAAGAGATGGCGGTTGTTGATTAGAAGCATGCTTATTCTAATCCGGCGAGGTCTATGAAAACATAATGGGTTGATCGATGTGGAACTCAACGTCGTCAAGCAAGGGAATTACGTGACCGAGATACACATCGTGCTCTACAACAAGACCTTATGAACCTTATTTGGCGTGAAGTCGAGGAAGCTCAATGAGAAGATGAAGACGAAGATGAAGACTAGTCGTCCGGGCGTGGGTTTTTTAAAGTTTTTTTATATATTTTTTCCGCATGTTTTTTTATTTTCGCGTTGTAATTTTTTTTCCATAATGTTTTTATTTTTATTCGTAATATAATTCGTATTTTAATTTTATGAATGAAATTGGTGTTTGTTTAAAAAATAAATAATTGTTGAGGTTTTTTTTTTGAAAAAACGAGTAAACTTGGTGTTGGTTGTTGTTATGATTAGAGGAATTGGTGTTATTTGGGTGTTATACTGATGTGACGTTGTTATTTGAAGGTTTTGGTGCTACTACACATAAGCCTCTTATAAGCTTATATCTTAATACCTTATAAAACATTTAAGCCATTCTCTAAATTTAGTAGTTTTAAAATTTTATGCCTAAAACATTTCTTTTTAGGAAAGTTTATGCATATAATGTTTAAAAGTCATTCAAAATATTGGGAGTTATGCATACACAATTAAGAAAATTAAATATCCTATATCATAATTTAAAAGTGTTTATTATGTAGTAAAGGGTATACGTTTTTTCTAATGTTGGGTCAATAACAACCCTTAAAAATTAATTTTCTATAAAATAATAGTTGTAACCGTCATCCCATATTGTAATAACACATATCAACCAAACTTATGGGGTGTGTTTAAGCTTATGAGTGGGGATTAGGCTTATATTATATAAGCCTGTTGAAAATACGTTTTTACGTATTTAGAAAGGACCGGTCACTCCAAAGATAGATACAAGTATTGGGCTCGTGATCCAATGTATTAAGATGTAGCCCATATAGCCCACATGTAGGGTGGGCTATATAAACCCCCTTCTAGCATGTTAGGAGGGGTTGAACACTTTGATATTCTCATAGATTTCATCTTTCTTCTTATTTCTCTCCTTTCTCTCTCTAGTCCCTTCTCCCTTCCATTCAATAGATAAACCATAACATTGCTTAATCCTTAGAAAATATAGACCTACATTTGGTATCAAGAGCTTTGGTTGATTCTTCGGATTTACGTGTTTTTGTCTTATTGATTTGGATCCTTGTTGGTAAAAACTGATTCGGATTTACTTTCAGTTTTATTGATTCGGATTTTCTTTCACAAAATTTTTTTATCAATATTTTCACCTTTATCAATTTTTATCTTTATCAGTGTTATACCAGTTTTAATATCAACTTTTGTCTAATATCAGCATTTTCATATAATAAAATTCTACTTGTGTCCAACTTGATATCAACATTTTAATATCATCTTTTGTCTTTTGTCTCAATTTTTTTTGTCATCAACTTGTGTCCAACTGAAATCATTTTTTTCTTCCAACTTTTTGTCTTTACCTACCTTTGATCATCTTTGAATCTGTCTCGGGTATTATTTATCAAGAATCTAAACATATAACTTTTTGTCTCGATCTGATTTTTTGTGATCGCATAAACCCTGGGGGTTTCTACTTGCGATCCAAAGTCACGATCACATTCTACGATCACCACTAAGATCACAACTGCGATCCATAGTGCGATCACGGTCACGATCAAGTGAGTACGATCACGAAAGTACGATCAAAGCTACGATCTTCACTATGATCACAACTGCGATCCTAAGTTACGATCACGGGTACGATCATTGTCTACGATCATAAGTTACGATCAAGAGTTACGATCACAAGTGCGATCTGAGTACGATCTGAGTGCGATCACGAGTGCGATCTGAGTGCGATCTGAGTACGATCAATCACTGCGATGACTTTTGTTTAATTTGACTCTTTATTGCGATACAACCAAATTTTTTTTACTCGACAAAACAGACCAAAAAGACTCAAACACAACCAAAGTTTATTGACCAAAGACAAGACTCTAACCCTCGACACCACTCAAACAAGACCCAACAACCTGACTCAAATGATTACACAAACTCAACATCAACCTTTTCACTCCAAATCTAATCCGACACCAATCATCTACCTAATCGCATCGTCACCTATCCCATCTACTAATCAGAACAAGACTCAAACAAATATTTTTGTTTTATCTCAGTTTTGGTATTGCATGTCACTGATTCTATCAGATCTAAACCAAATCACGATCATCGATCAATGAGAACCTATGCTTCTTATTAATATCGGAAAGTTTCAAGTTAGACATAAAACATGTATGTTTTAGTCACACTTACTTTCATTTACAAATCTCAAAAACACAAAACGAAAACAAAATCAATATACAACCTCACCCGAGACCACATAGCATGATCTTGAAGCCAAAACCGTTCTTGGGTTGATTTAAACGTGGGACTGTTTTTTATTTGACATATTCGTGGGGTGTAGAAATGTGTTAATTTTGGTTTGAGATTGACTGTGATTTGGATATCCAATGAACAAATATGATTAATTTCTAATTGTATTTGATTCAAAGAGATGAGAGATGGGAATGATTATACATTAGATAGGTGAGATCTGGTTTGATTATAGATGGATGCGTTTGATTTGAGTTAGTTGAGTTCAGAGAGTTGTTGAGAGAAGAAAACGAACTTTAAATAAGATTGAGGTGAGTTTGATTTATTTTCAATTGAAGATAGGTGAGGTAAAGAAAAAGAGACGAGCTTTCAAAGGTTTCGTCTGTCTTCTTGTTAGTTGTTTGAGAGAGAGTTTCATTTTTTTGGTAGAATAAAGTCAAAGAAGAAGGTGTAAACTGGTGGGCGGAGAAAAACAAGAATCCATATACAGTGGATCTGAATTTTCTTTTGGCTAGGATATAGATGCCACGTGTATCAACTTAAACGTGGCATTTCGGGTGTGTATTATCCAAGTGCGGTTGCAAATGGTTTGCTTTTCCAAATACCAAGTATCAACTTAAACGCTTTTCAATTTCATAATGTGAATTTTAAATTTAACAGTTTAAACGTGGGTATTTAGTTTTGGGCCAAATATTCAGTACATTGGTTTAACTATTTTGAGATATTTTTTGGATTGGTGTGTATTTAGTTGTATTCGGGGTATAAATGTGTCAAAAAGTCGAGATAAACGTGACAAGTTTTTGAAGACAAAGTGATAAAATTTCTTTCACGAGACCAAAAAAATTGAATATAAATTGTCGGGCCGTTCGTTTTTTATTAACCGAAAGTGTGTATGTGGTAGTGGGTTAAAAGGATATCAAGTTGTTCATATCGGGTTTAATTTATCATCGTTTGTGCCGACAACAATTTTTGAGCCGAGTAAAGAGTTATATCATCACTCGAGGATTTTTAAGAATTATTTACGGATCATTGGTTGGTCTTGTCATATCCCATGAATTTCCATTTCCAAGTTTCTTCACGAATTGTTAAATTCCGAAAACAACCACATCCACAATCATTTTTCATCGAACTTCAATGGATTCGTTGACTTCAACGTTTCAAGACGGAGAATTGCATCTAATGCAAGACATAGCTAGAGAAAGTGGTATCACTTCAGTTCGACTACTTCAGTCACATCTTATGACCATTTCATGGGTTCAAGGAGGAAGCGAATTTGTGACACTCTTTGGTCAAGATCGTTATACATTCATCGACTTAATGTTCCTCACCGTGAACTACCTAGCTGAGCAACTTCACAACGAATACTTTAATCACTCTGCATCAGAAACTGCATATAAGGCTCTTGTGACACAACTCACGCCTTTCCTCCAATTCAATATCCTCAAGTCTGACAATTCAGGGATATGCCGGTCATTTCTTCAATACACACAGAACGAGGTTAAAGACTTCCGTGATAAACTGTTGAAATTTATGACATCGGTTTCGTCTTCGATTTATGAAAGATCCAGACTTCAGCAAGCGTATGATAATGGAGTGCAAGAATCTATGATGTAGATGCAAGAGAAGAATGGTCATACGGTTGACAACTTGGAGCCTAACGATGGCAAGAGCACGGAATCAGGAGGACAACATGATACCAGTGGCACGTCAGGGAATGGTCACGAGATCTCTTTTGATGACACCTTACCCGTTTATGACGAAGAGCCTGCGAACATGGTACAATGTAATGTTGTTTATGATGTATACGCTGATGAAATGCCGCATATTGAGCATTCTGAACCTAATTATGACAAACATGGGATGGAAAAGAGTGATAGAAATACCACTTCTGATTCATCCGATGTGAGTCATAATGGGGGAGAGATTGTTCACAATGCTATAGTACATCATGATAAATGCTTTATGACTGCTTTATTAACTGATTCTGATTCCAAGACTAAAGAGCTCGAAACGATTTTAGCTCAGCAATCCAAAGAGCTTGAGGATGCCAAAATTGAATTTTCAAAGAAAACGGAGAAATTTGAAACATATTTTGAAAAACTTGAAAAATCAAACGTTGTTCTTGAACAAAAATTGGATCAAACAGTTCTAGATTCTAAAGCTGAAAAGGATAATATTTTGAAACAAATTAAGTTGCTTGAATCTAAGTTGGCATCCCAAGATGAATTGCTCAAAGAAAATGAGACGTTAAAAGCTCATGTACAAGAAAGGTTTTTGCAATAGCGGCTCTGAAAAACGAGTTGAGGAAAACTAAAGGAACTAGTGTGGACACTAAGCTTGAAAAAACATCAATCTTGGGGAAACCGCCTACAAATCAGTTCGTCAGGCAACCGACCGTCAGACAACCTACTGCATTTAGATCCGAGCGACCTCAATCCTCGAGACCGCGGTTTGCCTCCCAAGTTGATTTGGTTCATCTTTCTAGACCAGTCACTCCAGCAACTAGGCCCAATGTGACCAAAACGGCTTTAGCAGGACCTAAACACATGATTTCCTCTAGTCTCCCTAGACATAGTCCAAGGAATACGTCTCGAACTAGTTCAAATGACGTCTGCCATACATTTGGTCTAAGGGAAGCTAAGCAAAGGACACAAGTAAGAGATAGGAATTTCAAACCTAGTCAGATGCCTTCTAGTTTATCCAACACCACTAACTGTAGCATGTCACATCCTAGGAGCATCAATCAGTCATCTACGAATTCTAGATCTTACTCAGACATTAAATACGCTACTTATAAAACATGTAGGAAATGTGTCTTTAAAGCCAATCATGATTCTTGTATCAAAAAATTACTCAATGAGGTAAACTACCGTGCTAGACTTAAATCCCAGTGGGTAGCTAAAATCAAACCCGTTGGTAAAATGTGGCGCCCCACTGGTAGAATTTTCACTCTTGTAGGAAACGAGTGCCCTTTAACTAGGATAGTCTCCGATTCTACTAAGTCTGCTAGGGAGGAAATTGAAAAGATGATATATCACTTAAGCCTGAACTTAAGGTTTTCTATAAACGGAAACGTTTGCCAGCTAAGACAAGTGAATCATCTACTCAGGTCGCCTCTGACACAAGTAAAGCCAACTGTGAAACCCCATGTGCTTCTAAAATTGATAACCCATGTCAAAGCATGCAAATTCCTAATGAGAATGCATGTACCAAAGTTGATGTTCCAAAAGAACGAAGGGGTCCAATCATTGTATACCGTTCAACTAAGGACACTCTTAGAGTTTGGTTGCTGAAGAAGCAGATATCAGAGAAACAAGTGTCTCAGGGGATTCACGGTTAAGCTTACCAAAAGGACTTACAAACACATTAGAGTCTGTAACTCGATCTCAAACGACAGGAAAGTTCATCCTGGTGATGACTTATCCTCAAAACGAGAAATTAATTTTTCTCGGACACGAGCTTACATTAAAACTATTCCAAGGTTTTTAGCTCGTGTATAGGACTTATAGTCGCATCACAGACTGTAAATCGTTCATCAAAGAAAGGAAAGTTTATCGCCGATGATAAACTTATCCTCACAACAAGAAATTAAATTTTCTCGGACACGAGCTTACATTTAAAACTATTCAAAAGGTTTTAAGCTCGTGTATAAGGTTTATAGACAAATCACAGTCTGTGACCCGAACTTCAGAGAAAGGGAAGTTTATCTACGCAACGATAACTTACCCTCAAAACGAGAAATTAAGTTTTCTTGGACACGAGCTTATCCTAAAACCATTCAAAGGTTTTAAGCTCGTGTATATGGTTCATTGTCAAATGTCAGACAATGACCCGATCCTCAAATAAAGGAAAGTTTATCGCCAATGATAAACTTATCCTCATTAACGAGAAATTAAATTTTCTCGGACACGAGCTTACATTAAAACTATTCAAAAGTTTTAAGCTCGTGTAAATGGTGTATAATTATATTTCAGATTATGCCCCGGACTTCAAAGAAAGGAAAGTTTATCGCCAATGATAAACTTATCCTTACAACGAGAAATTAACTTTTCTCGGGCATGAGCTAATATTAAAAACATTCGAAGTTTTTTAAGCTCATGCAGAATGACTTACAGTTAAATATCAGACTGTAACTCGGACTTTATATTTAGGAAAGCTTATCTTTAAAGATAGCTTATCCTCGTAACGGGAAATTAATGTTTTTCGGTCATGAGATTGTATTAAAACATTCCAAGTTTTAAGCTCGGAAAGGAAAGTGTATCTTTTAATTAAGAGAAGTTTTCCTCATAACGAGAAATTCATCTTTCTCGGTCATGAGCTTTCCGTTAAAACACTCAAATGTTTTCAAGCTCATGAACACGACTTCTAAGTAAATGTCAACTTAGGACTCGTTCTTCAATTAAAAGGAAAGTTTATCGCCGATGGTAACTTATCCTTAACAATGGGAAGTTCACAACTTCTTGAACTTGAGCTCGTTTTGTAAGATATTCAATATCTTAAGCTCAAGTAATTGTTTTTTCAAAACAATGAACACAATTTTTCGAGAATTTCTCAAAAGTTTTTTTTCTAAATCTTTCAAAATTGTGTGTTCAAGATGTTTTGATAAAGAGAGCATGTCTTCTGGAATCGATAATATTTACGATACTAGAAATGTTATTCAATAATGACACGGGGTTGTAAATAAAGTTCAAGCAAAAGTTCAAATGTTTTAAAACATGCTCAAAATGGCTTGCTATTATTTCTGATAGTAACCCGCTTTTCACTTTAAAGTCAAGAATTTCACCGGAAAGCTTTGACTCAACAACGGGAATTAATTTTCTTGGGCATGGTTTATTTTATAACCATGTAAGGGATTGTGTTTACGGAATAACACAATCTAACACGAATATATGTACGTGTCAGTGCATTTATTTGTTAAAAATAAGAGAAATCTTGTTTTTATGAAGTTATCATCTCCACCAACCGTAGCAATTTACATTGATATCTACATACTCGACGATGCGACTACTCAAACGACGACTACAACTCTTTCAATAGAACACGGGTCAACAATTGAGGGGGAGCAATTGTCCAGCATTCAGAATCTTTGACGCCGAAAGTGCCAAGTTCACATGTTGGTGTCAAGATAACGATATCAATCGTACACATTGAGTCAAGAGATAACTTCAGACGTGATAAGGCGACCAACATTCGTGAACAAGAACCATGTGCTTCTTTCATATGATGTTCTCCATCATTCAGGTCCAACCTCATAAATCGCTAATCTTGTGAAAACATTATCATATATGATCTTTGCACGTGATAAATACCTTACACTTGTGTTTAAAAGGTATTTAATTTACATTTCATGTACACCCTCATTAATTTGAGGGGGAGCTTGTGTAAAGCATGAAGATAATTGAATTTGCATTTTTCTTCTCAAATTTTCTTAAAACAATATTAAATCAATTGATATTAAAAACATCGATTGGGTTAATATTTTTAATATGGGGGAGAAAATATGATTTAATAATGGGATCAATCAATTTAATGGTTCGACTTAATGTGTTGGCTCATCCCAACATGTGCGATATGTTTTCGAATATCGTGGCATATGTTAAGGGGGAGTAAAATGGATTAGGATATCAAAATGGATTTCATGGTGACATACACTTACCCAAAACATCTCTATTCACGACGGTGACGAGTGTGGTGACATAAGGATGGTAGGATAGGTTAAGTCCAATGATTCTTCTAAAAGCGGAGGAATCTTCCCAATGACATTCCATAGCTAGAAATAGTAGTCCTTAGGAAAGATGGAGAAAGATTGTGAACGTAGCTGAATGCCGACCAAGTACTTAAGTTAGCACTGGAACAATCACAACAAGGTGCTAGTTATGACGTATTGGTAAGCATTGAAGGGGTTGAAGAATGAAAAAGAATTGTAAAGATAAAGGGTGAAAAGAAAGAAGCCCTCCTTACAACTTTGGCAGAAACCGGGTCAACACATATGCTATTGAGATCATTTTTTAATGATGCTCGATATTGAAGATAGACATCATGGACCTAGTGATGCAATGCACAACCCAACCCAGCTAACTCAGATATCTCTTAAAAGATATTTGTTTTAATCACACGGAGACAACGCATTATCTATTGATTTATTCACTCCGAATAAATTGGTATTGAAATGGTGGCACTCCTCTTCAGCCTCTGCTCACTAAAATCCAAAATGCACGATCGAGTCTAGAGCCATTTGAGATCATCAAATATCTCATTAGGACACACTTTCAGAATTTCTTGCTTCTTCACACACTGTGAAAAGTAAGAAAGATTTTAAGAGTCCTACGCAAAATCTTCATGATCTTGCCTGAACATCCGAGTAATACGAAAGTATTTACAATGAAGATGGAAATTGATAACTGGCTTTTGGCCAGTTAAAAAGATTCGTTTTAGTATGTTCTCTTCGAATTGAAAAACTTACGTTTAATGTGTGACTCAGTTGAACTTTGGTGAAACAAAGATGTGTCATTGTAGTTTTGAAAATAAAAAGGTGCAAAACAATTAAAGTAAAAGTGCAATTAAAGTAAATCTAAGTCTAATTAAAAATAAAGTGCAAGTATTTAAAGCGCGACTAAAACTAAAGGGCAATAAAGTAAATAACGCAAACTTAAATCTAACTAGGGTAAACTTAAAACGCAACTAAAACTATATCTTAAACTAAGGCAAATAAACTTAAAGTGCGACTAAGTAAAAAGGCGGGAAAAATAAAGTTTAAAATAAAAAGGCAGAAAACTAAAAACTGAAACTTCCCTATCCGGAATAAACTCCTATTCGGAATAAATGCTATTCGGAATAACTGTCACCTATTCGGAAAGACTAGCCCTATTCGGAATATTTGTCTACTCGGAAAGATCACCCTTATGCGGAATGTGCCTCCTATTCGGAATAACACCTCTATTCGGAATAGCTGTCCCTATTCGGAATAAAGTTCTACTCGGAATGTTTGGCCAATTCGGAAAAGTGCTTTATGCGGAAAAATCCCTCCTATTCGGAAAGTTGTGCCTGTTCGGAATAACCAGTCCTATGCGGAAAGATCTTCCTATGCGGAATACAGGATATTCCGAATAGCAATTTTACAAAAACCCCTATGCGGAATAATTAAGTATTCCGAATAAGTTATTTATACAAAACTGTTACGCGGAATAAAACCTCTATGCGGAATATTTAATATTCCGTATAGAGCACAAAGTTCCACACCTATTCGGAATGATTGCTGGGGACGAATCTCAGGGAAAGAACAGTAACAGTGAAACGAAGAACAAGGAAAGTAAAAACATACGGATCTAAACAAAACTTAACCAAATCAACAAAAAGATTAAACCAAACAAATAGATAGACAAATATAAAGCATAAACAATCAATCCAAATCAATAAAACTCACAAAACTTAATCAAATTAATCAAAACCCACTTAATTAAATCAACCAAAATCAAGAACATAAACATAAACAAATCAACACAAAGATTAAGAAAGGAAGAATGAGATTAACAAGATAAAGATAAAGCTTGACAAAAATTAAAAAGAAACACTTACTTGAATTAAATGGTAATTAAGGTGCAAGACAAGGTAATTAAATGACAAGTATTTAAATGTGCATAAAATAAAGGTGGAAGAGCTAATTTGTCAAGTTAGCCAACAAAATGGAAAATTAACAATCCTAATCTATATATAGGGGAGGATTAGGAAGCTTCCTCCCCTCCTTCATTTCTTGTTAATTGCGGGATTAAGTCCCTCCTTCATTTAATCTTCATTAATTGCGTCATTAGTCCTTTTCTTCTAATCTTTCTTTTAAATTTGGACTTTAAGGACTTGTGGCTCGGGATATCTTTTGAACTCGTCTTTAATTTCTTCAATAAAATAGACTTGAGTTTCTCGGCTTTTGATAAACTTCCGTCTTTTGACTTTTTCTTCGATAAATCTTCAGAATTGGTCTTGGACTTCCGTTCTTTTTCCACTCTTGACTTCTCGACTCCGTCTTTCATCTTTTTCTTTAATAAAAGTCGTGAATGCCCGTGAATTCTCGTGTTTTCTCCACTTTTCATAATTTCATCCTAAATTACAACAAAAACACAAACCACGCATAATTCCGACATAAAAGACATAAAATACACGTTTAGGTCCGGTTATTCTTGTAATTAAGTGGTAGAAAAGATTGGTGTTTACACACCTATCAAATCCCCTACACTTGACCATTGCAATGTCCTCATGCAATGCATTAGTTACAAAGCATGTTTACACTTTTCATCATAATTAATCCACATTGGCCTTTATTAAAGAGATAGAAAATTATAAAAATGCAAAGCAAAGAAATTAAAAGCATACCTTGGGTTTTGAAAAGGTCATGAATAATCATCATCCTCAACTTTTCACTTTCTCCAAACCAAGCTTAAAAACGAGATCATTGTTATTATAAGTTAGTAGACTAACACGAACTCATGTGGGCCAATTACTCACTTAGACTCCCTTATTCCTATGGGTATCTCTTATATTTTATTATTTGTCTTGAATGATCACGAAGATGCATTGTTTGACTTATTTAGATAATTATTAGGTCTGAAAATAAAGTGCACGATTTAATCAATAGTTAGCTAAAGGACCAAATCTTTTAAAACTGCTTCTCGGGATATCAAAAAGTTCATATCTTGGCATAACTTGGTTCGCGATTTGAGACCTTTCTCGGGCCGATATTTGGCAGCGACTTCATACTTCAAACCTTGAGAGACGTTCATGAAATAATGGTCTTCTCTTCATAATTAGAATTTCTTCACTTGGAATTTTTGAGAGATTCTTCATATATGGACCACGACTTCTTCATTTTTCTCCAATCTTTATTTTGGATTTTGATATACAACGATCCGCCTCCTTTATTGACTCGGATCTATTTATCCTCATACCTTGTTAGGGTCTTTTCGGATACACTTCTCCATGACTTTTTGGGAGTTTTTGCTTTTCGTAGTGTGTCTCGATCCTTCATATTGATTTTCGATAAATGATTCTTCACATCACTTTTGGATCTTTAGCAACAAAACATAGCCCTCATGCCTTGTTAGGGCCTTTTCGGACTCGCCAATCTTCGCGCCCCGCTTCATAAGTTATGCCTTGGCTATGAACTCTCGTCATTACCGAGCAACTTTTAAACGATCTGGGGCTAGAAGCTAAGTAACTTTTCAAATCGTACAACCTTATTTATTAGCAGATAAATTTATTAGCAAGCGATGGGAGAAAAGGCTTATAATTAACTCACATAAATTCACGAAAGAATACCGAACTTATAATTGGATCTATCATCTCTCGTTCTCCACAGTTTAAAATCTCAAGTAATGAGACTCGTGGATACTTAGCCTATTAAATCAAAGTTTTGGGTTTTCGAGTCGCCTATAGGATCTTGCAAATTCTTGGACTTTTTCAAGCTTAGAAATCGCATCTTAAAGTTCCCTTGATAAACGACTCTCTAGGATCAATTATAGGAACTTGCGAAAAGTTCTTGTTCTTAACCCGTGAGAGTTAAGACTTTCGCGTTTTATAGCTCCCTAAATAAAAGCCTAGCAAAACTTGACTTAAACACGTTAAGGATACTAGCTAGAGTAAACTCGGATTGAGTCAAAAGATTCACAACGCTTGAAAATTAAAACCACTTATTAAGCATTTATTCTAATAAGGAAAGAAAATAACTATACAAAGGGAAAAACTAATAGGCCAAAATAGATCAAAAATTTTGAAAAATGTCGAAAAATTGATTTTCCGGTTAAAATGAGGACAAATACAAGGAAAAGACCACTTAACTTCGATAGAAGTCCCCCCTACACTTGAGATAAACATTGTCCTCAATGTTTAAGCATGTGGGAGTAAACTCCCCTACACTTAGGACATTGTGCACGTTTGTTTAAATCTTGCTAAGGAAAAGACAACTAAAGAGATTCCTATTTTAATATTGAGAAAATATAAAATAGTGAATCGAAAAGAGTTTAGGATAGAACTGGGAAGAAGTAGAACACGGAATCACGAGTCGTCAAGAATCATCAAGAATGGATCAGTGAAGCTCGAATCCATGATTAAGAAGTGAGGAGAGGAGAGCAAACCAAAGGGTCCCCCCTACACTTATGGTAAAGAAAGCGAAAAGATAGATGCATGGGTTGCCTCCCAAGAAGCGCTTGGTTTTTTTTTTAACCGAGTCGTGAGCCTGACTCGACCTTGATCATCAACGGAAGTAGCATGAAACAAATCCACCAGGATCAAAGACATAGTTTTCATCCATCACTAAGCACGAGCTTAAGGCGAACAAGGCAAGCCAAAAGAGAAGTGGCAGGGTTCCCTTAAGCAGTGATGGAGCATGGTGGGAGCAAGTATGAAGCGGTGCGAGCATGTCTTCAATAATTCCAAAGATTTTTCCTTTTATTACATCAGGTGGATACTGAGATGGCTCTAAGATTGCAATACCGGGGTCGAACACCTTTTCCTTTAAGGGAAAATAGCACTCAGGCTCAGCCGAGTGTGAAGAAGATCCGCAAAGAAGCACAACCTCGTCCTCAGAAGGGGGACAAAGAGGTGTTAAATCATACGTGCAACGGATTTCGGTGTCAACCGGTTTCTTCTCTTTAGACAAAATTTTCTTCAAATCCAAAGTAGGATCAAGACGATAAGATTCAAAGTCCAGAGGAGGTGCATCACTCTCATGCGGGAAGTATGTATTGAGAAACATAGAGAAGTCTTCCTCGAATGAGTAATCGTCCAAGGTAGGATCGAGTGATGGCGGAGGATCTTCATCATGTGAAGAATCGCTCGAGAGAGTATCGGCCTCATCAAAATCATCGAATGTGGGCAGCTCGGGATACTCAGAAGTACAATCAAAATCATCCGAATCTGAGCTAGAATCATCATCATCATAAGCATCAAAGACCGGTGGTGAATCATAAATGGGAGAAGCGTCAAAAGTAGGGGAGAATCATCCACATTATCTTCAAAGAGTGGATTATCAGTGGAAGACTCGAATAGAGGATTGTCATAGACGGTAAAGTTATCGAGCACATTGATCATATTCACTGATTCTCGGCCTCTAATGGATTTGCCTGTAAGCTTCCCCATTTTAAAAACTTTAGAATCATCCCCGACTCGTAAGATTAACTCACCTTCGGCCACATCTATTAAAGCACGTCCGGTTCTCAAGAATGGCCGACCAAGTATTAAAGGAATACGAGGGTCCATTTCATAATCAACTACGACAAAGTCAACCGGAAAAGTAAATGTGCCAACTTTAAGAAACACATCTTCGGCTATACCAACGGGGTAAGCGAGAGTGCGATTTGCAAGTTCAAGAGTCATCTTAGTAGGAATGAGATCGGGCAATGATAGTGTTTTCCAAACACTTAGTGGCATCAAATTAATACTAGCCCCGAGATCAGCAAGGGCAGTAAATTCTTCAGTTTTGTTGAACACGCAAGGCAACACAAAACGACCGGGATCTCCAAGCTTTTCCGGAAGTTCTCTAAGAAGAACTGCAGAGCAGTTTTCATTTAAGCGTGTGTTGGCGAGTTCAATCAGCTTCTCCTTCTTGCTAAGCAATTCCTTGAATGCTTTGACAAATTTCGGCATGTGGCAAAGTGCTTCAACAAGGCTAATGTTGATGGTCATTTTAGATAGCATATCCACATATTTCGATACTTGACAGTCATTCTTGGTTAGATCATTGGTCTTGCCTATGCGAGAAGGGTATGGGATTCTTGGTTGATAAGGGTTAGGTGAAGGTGAAGGTTGTGATGTTGAAGGGTCCTTCCGAGATACATCGTCTTTACGAGGCGGAGACGGTAATGGTGTACTATCACTAAGTGTAAGAGGAGTAGGGATACATGGTGGTGGAGGAGGTGTAAATGATGGTGGTGAGTCAGGTGGATTGACAATGGTAATTCCACTACGCGTAGTTATAGCACTCATATTAGCTCGCGGATTGGTGACGGTGTTTGAAGGTAGAGAACCCGAGGAAGAAGAAGGTTGAGCTTCAGGCAAGAAACTAGCCAACAGATTCTTCAATTCAGTTGTTTGAGTGATGAAAGAGGATTGAAGATTATCACGAACCTCGGTTCTGATGTCGTTACCTTGCTTTAAGATATCTCCTTTCAAATTGATTATTTGGCTCTGTAGATTCTTGATTTGCTCACCTTGAGTTCTCATGATTGTGTCAACATCGGGATTAATGGTTGGGTGTTGTTGGGTGGGTGGTTGATAAGGGTTAGAAGCACGAGGTGGGATTTGGTTGCTTCTATTGTAGTTGTTGGCGGTGTTTGGGTTTTGAGGAGAAAAACCAGGTGAAAGGTAGTTGTTGGAACGGTAGCTCAGCAGATTTCTATCCCCTTGTTGTCTAGCTTGGTAATTTTCCGGTGAATAATTACCGTAAGCTGCATACACATTTTCCGGATTTCCTTGTGTCGAAGGACAATCGGTGTATGAGTGAGGACCGCCACATGTTTCACAAGGATTAGCAACCGCTTTAACTTGTTGTTGTCGTTGGTTTGAAGCGAGAAGCGTAATACTTGTGCTCATTTCGGCCATCATGCGGGTGAGTTCGGTTATCTCAGGGTTTGCTGAGGTAGAAGAAACATTGACTCTCGTGTTGTTTCTAGAAGAATCAGAGGAATCCCAGTTCTTATGATGAGTAGTCATGTTTTCAATTAACTCTCTACACTCCTCGGGTCTCCTTTTCATGAATGTGCCACCGGCGGCTGCATTGATCGTATCACGATCTCGAAAAGTCAATCCGTTGTAGAAAGTATCGATCAAGGTGACCGGAAGCATGTTGTGGTTTGGACAACGGTCGATCAAGACATTATATCTCTCCCATGCATCAAAAAGAGATTCATCGGGATCTTGCATGAAACCGCTGATCTGATTGCAAAGGCTTGTGACCATGGATGGTGGAAAGTAGCGCGAAAGAAAGCGTTGAGTCATGTCATCCCAAGTGTGAATAGAATTCTTCGGGAGACGATCAAACCATTTCTCGGCATGATGCGATAAAGTATGTGGGAAGAGTTGTAGGCGGAGAACATCCATTGTGGCCCCAGGCAACTTCATGCTTTGGGTGATTGTAATGAACTTGTCGAGGTGTTTGTTGGCATCATCATCAGGCAATCCTCTAAATGGGTTTGTTTGCACTTGCTGAATCATGTGGTGCTTCAACGAAAACTCAGGAGCGTTGATTTGCATCGGCGCAATCGGTCCTCCTCGTCCAAACATGGTTGGTTGACAAAGTTCCTCCATGGTCCGAAGATCGGGCTGTGGAAGAGCATTGTTGTTATTATTATTATTCAGGTTCGGTGGAATGTTGTTGTTGTTAACACCTGCCATATCTAAATCTTCTTGAGGCTCGGGCTCTTGATAATTGGAAGATCTAGTACGCATACACCTGAAAATGCAAAAGAAAACAAAACCAAACACAAAAACAATATATATACACAATAAAGATAAAATCTTTTTGGATTTTTGATATGTTTAATTTTTATGGTTTTTATGAATTTTTTAATTTTTATGATTTTTGAATTTTTTATGCAAGAAAAATAACGTTCACAAGTGAACGGATCCCAAAAAACAACGTGTCTCTCACAAAAAACTGTTGATCTTTACGAAAAGAGCCGGCAGCGGCGCCATTTGATAACTGGCTTTTGGCCAGTTAAAAAGATTCGTTTTAGTATGTTCTCTTCGAATTGAAAAACTTACGTTTAATGTGTGACTCAGTTGAACTTTGGTGAAACAAAGATGTGTCGTTGTAGTTTTGAAAATAAAAAGGTGCAAAACAATTAAAGTAAAAGTGCAATTAAAGTAAATCTAAGTCTAATTAAAAATAAAGTGCAAGTATTTAAAGCGCGACTAAAACTAAAGGGCAATAAAGTAAATAACGCAAACTTAAATCTAACTAGGGTAAACTTAAAACGCAACTAAAACTATATCTTAAACTAAGGCAAATAAACTTAAAGTGCGACTAAGTAAAAAGGCGGGAAAAATAAAGTTTAAAATAAAAAGGCAGAAAACTAAAAACTGAAACTTCCCTATCCGGAATAAACTCCTATTCGGAATAAATGCTATTCGGAATAACTGTCACCTATTCGGAAAGACTAGCCCTATTCGGAATATTTGTCTACTCGGAAAGATCACCCTTATGCGGAATGTGCCTCCTATTCGGAATAACACCTCTATTCGGAATAGCTGTCCCTATTCGGAATAAAGTTCTACTCGGAATGTTTGGCCAATTCGGAAAAGTGCTTTATGCGGAAAAATCCCTCCTATTCGGAAAGTTGTGCCTGTTCGGAATAACCAGTCCTATGCGGAAAGATCTTCCTATGCGGAATACAGGATATTCCGAATAGCAATTTTACAAAAACCCCTATGCGGAATAATTAAGTACTCCGAATAAGTTATTTATACAAAACTGTTACGCGGAATAAAACCTCTATGCGGAATATTTAATATTCCGTATAGAGCACAAAGTTCCACACCTATTCGGAATGATTGTTGGGGACGAATCTCAGGGAAAGAACAGTAACAGTGAAACGAAGAACAAGGAAAGTAAAAACATACGGATCTAAACAAAACTTAACCAAATCAACAAAAAGATTAAACCAAACAAATAGATAGACAAATATAAAGCATAAACAATCAATCCAAATCAATAAAACTCACAAAACTTAATCAAATTAATCAAAACCCACTTAATTAAATCAACCAAAATCAAGAACATAAACATAAACAAATCAACACAAAGATTAAGAAAGGAAGAATGAGATTAACAAGATAAAGATAAAGCTTGACAAAAATTAAAAAGAAACACTTACTTGAATTAAATGGTAATTAAGGTGCAAGACAAGGTAATTAAATGACAAGTATTTAAATGTGCATAAAATAAAGGTGGAAGAGCTAATTTGTCAAGTTAGCCAACAAAATGGAAAATTAACAATCCTAATCTATATATAGGGGAGGATTAGGAAGCTTCCTCCCCTCCTTCATTTCTTGTTAATTGCGGGATTAAGTCCCTCCTTCATTTAATCTTCATTAATTGCGTCATTAGTCCTTTTCTTCTAATCTTTCTTTTAAATTTGGACTTTAAGGACTTGTGGCTCGGGATATCTTTTGAACTCGTCTTTAATTTCTTCAATAAAATAGACTTGAGTTTCTCGGCTTTTGATAAACTTCCGTCTTTTGACTTTTTCTTCGATAAATCTTCAGAATTGGTCTTGGACATCCGTTCTTTTTCCACTCTTGACTTCTCGACTCCGTCTTTCATCTTTTTCTTTAATAAAAGTCGTGAATGCCCGTGAATTCCCGTGTTTTCTCCACTTTTCATAATTTCATCCTAAATTACAACAAAAACACAAACCACGCATAATTCCGACATAAAAGACATAAAATACACGTTTAGGTCCGGTTATTCTTGTAATTAAGTGGTAGAAAAGATGGGTGTTTACACACCTATCAGAAATCCTTCTTGAGAGAATATCAAAAAGCTCATGGTAGGTGACTTGTGCGATTCTTTATGAATCAAACTTGTGATAACTGGAAAGCAACAGTGTTTTAATTCTTAAATGAATTTAAACACGTTCCAGGCCTCTACGCAAGATCTTAGTGATCTTGCCAGAACACTCAGAGTGATACCTTAGTGTTCACAATGATGAGTGGAAATCCTTCTAGTGTTAACCTCAAACAACACTTGGTAGGTAACTTGCAAGATTCTGTACGAAACAAGCTCGTGACAACTGGAAAGCAACGATGGTGCGGTTCTTAATTGAATTTCACTTGTTCCAGGAACATGAATTGACGGCTTCAAATCATGCGGATATTATTATCCAAATGATTCACTCTTTATGTTCGCAGTCAGCTTTGGACGGTCGAATAAAGAGAACGGGTTTACCCGCGAAATCTTGTCAAGGAGGTTCTTAATTGAAACTACCTGCCACAAGTACGATATTTTATATCGTCCAACGGTCTTCACCGACCGGAGGTAAAATGCTACCGAATTAGAATGAAATGTTCAAAGCCATTTCATCCGTGTATATGTTTTGTTGTTAACTGTCTTATGCAGCGTAGCAATAAGGTGGCATTGCGGTGTACTATCCGAAAAGAAGTCGTCCTCGCATGCTTATACTTTATGAACTTAACTTCAACAAATTCAAGAAAGCCTAAAAGTCAAGTCTTCCGCTGTATTAAACTCTGAAGCTTTCAAGAATTTATAAAAGTATAAGTATGTGGAACATGAAGTCACGAGGAGGCAAATTTCACAAGTGATGAATGTACAAGGTCAAGGCAAGGAAACATGCTCAAGACTAAATCCAGATATCAAATCACTATAATCACAAGAACAAGATCGAAGACTCAAGCATAGTATGCTAGGTTTAAGATTTTGTAAAATGGTGTGACCTCCTTTAGGGGGAGATTGTTGGAAATAAGTTTTTCCAAAGAAAGTCTCGGTCACATCATTGTTAGCATAGATCACGAGCTATAGACTATATAGGACATTGTAACTTGGAGTGACCTCCCTTAGGTGGAGTGATTGTAGTAAAATACGACCTTTAGGAAAAGGAAGTACAAATAGTGGTAGTATTAAGTGTCGGTTTAGGAAAACCGAGCACTAATGACCAAGCAAGTTCGTTTCCCAAGGAGGCAAGTGCGTTGTGTTAAGAGTTGAATAAGGAGGTTTGTGATTATGAAGATTTATGAAAGAAATGAGATTAGAAAAGAAAAGACGGTTACGAAGACGGATCGAGCTAAGACGAAAACGCGTTCACGTAAAACCGTAAAAACTACAAAATTTAAAATTTTAACCTAAAAATTTCTAAAAATTACTAAAAATCCCAAATAATATCCTAAGAGTTTACAAAAAATCCAAACTTGCTAAAACCTTTTAATTAATTAAATAATGACTTTTTAATGCTAATTAAAGCCCTAAAAATCACTTTTAATTATTAAAAAGCCCTAAACAAGGTTTTATAATTTGTAAACCTCAAAAATATCCTAATTAAGCTAAAAACTATTTTTAAAAATTTTAAAATCAAATTAAACTATTTTTTAACACTTAAAAACTATTAAAATGTATTAAACCTTAAATTAAATCTAGAAATTAATTGAAAAGCCTAAAAATTAATTGGAAAGTGAAAAAGTTCCTAATTTAATGTCTAGAATCTAGGAAAAATGAAAAAAAGTTAAAAATAAAACTTTTAATTTTTATGAATAAAATAATAATAAAATAATGCAAAAAATAAAAAGTTTATAAAATAAATTCTAAAAAATTTCTAAAATCCTAGAATATTATAACTAAGAGAAAAATGAAATTTAAAGTTCCTAAAACCCTTTTTATAATCTTATATTAATTTTTAAAGTTTAATTAAAAACCTAAAATTAAATAAAATTAAAAATTAAAGTTTTTGAAAATCTAACTAGATGTAAACCTCAAGAACATAAATTAAAACTTAAAAATTATTTTTTTGTATTTTTAAATTACTGTTTACTATTTTTAAAAGACTTTCTAAAAATTAAACTTGAAATATTCCTAATAAATAAAATAATAAAGGGAAAAATGCACTGTTTGCTCAGAAAAATAAAAAACACTAATATAATCCTAAGGAAAATAAGCTAGACCCAATAAGCTTAATAAATAAGCTAAAAAGAACTAAATAGGCTACGGCTTATTAATTAAGCACAAAATGAAAACGTGGTTAAATAGTTAATGAAATGAAAGGATAACGTAAAAAGGCATCTAGATCAATGGTAGAACACGTTACTCCTGAGCTGCAGGTCGCGTGTTCGAGCCCGTTGCGGGTGACCTTTTTGCAAAACTTTTTCTTTTTTTTTTTAACTTTTAAAACTTAATCTAGTGACCTTATAATACACTAAAACACAAACACAATCCAGTTTAACCAAGAATAAGTCAAATTATAAATAAAAACGTGGCCAAGTCAGCCTAAGTTTCTGATGAACAAGTGAATGTTGTTCACTTGTAAAGAGAATGACCAAGAGGGCTTGGCTTGCTTATGATTTGTGGTGTTCTTGGATAAACAAGGCACCCTTGTGCTCTTTGGAGCACAAGGAGTCAAGACAAGCAGATAACAATCAAGCAAGCACAAAAACTTAGCACAAATTCCACAAAAACAAGGCACAAGATCAAATGAAGGTTGCTGATACAAACAGATGGTCTGGTGGTATTTTTATGGCTTACAACTTGCACTCAAAAGAGATTCAAGGGCTAAGATTTTGCACACAATAGCTCTACTTAGTATACAAACAAACTCACACCTTAAATATCCCTAACACTTAACAGTTTCCAAACTCCAAGCACCAAAATTAAGGAAAAACAAGCAGAAGTTAAGCCTAAGCAGATTTTTAGCTAACTTTTCACTTTTTCATCATGCAACCTTGTTAAACTCAACCAAAATGAACACAAAACTAGCATATACCCTAAACAACCCTATTGAATCTTTCTAACACCTTTTATCTCTCAAAATCCTTCAAAAATTTCAAATAAAAAGCAGATCCAAACACCCCTTTAAAAATTGAATACCAAGATTTTCAAAGCAAAACACTACAAGAGCTAACCAAACTGATTAAGCATACTTCTAACATGCATATCATAACAAAATAACAAGAATCAATCCAGATTAAAACACTTAGAACACCTTTCATACAGAAATCACATAAACCACCATTTTTTCAGAAACTTAAAATTTTAAAAAGGATAACAAGGAATACCTTGTTGGGCTTACTTCCAAGCCCAACAGTGGCTGAATAGCCACCTCCTACAAGCCCGGGCTTGTGCTGAGATTTATGATCAAAGAACAAAGGAAGAGAGTGGGGTGGTGGTCAATGTTGACTACACACCCTATGTCTTCAAACAAGTGAATTATGAGATCCTGCTAAGAGAAAAAAAAAAGTAGAGATTGTGTAAAAAAAAACTTAAGACTTACCCCTAGCTTATAGATTAAGCTAGAAGAAAGCTTGAGCTTATGGATAGGATATAATGAGCTTAGAAATAACAAATGGCCAAACCAATGGGCAATTTAGGCTTGGGTACCCACTGCACCAGAACAAGCCATGGTGCTATGGACATACACAAGCTCAAATTCCCTCAATCCAACACTTTGAATCAACATTGTATCAGATTTATGAAGATCTTTGATAACAGAAAACTTTGAAAAAGAAAACAGAAACTTTTGGAAACTTAAAAACTTTTGCTGAATTTAAACCAAACTTCAACCAATAAACTTAAATCAACTGAAAATGTAAATGGAACTCAATTTTTCTCATCAGCAACACTTAAACCATTTATATTAATTTCATAAACTGGCTTTACAAAGTTTGTGAAAAAAGGAGAAAAAATCAAGAACAAAAATATGCTACGTCCTATGTGCCTTTATATAGGCTACATTGATGATTCTAGAAAGCTGGAAATATTGCTAAACCCTAATGTCTAAACTTCCTACTTTGCCCTTTGAAGATTTTGATTTTTGCCATTTAGTCAAGATGCCATGTGACTGATTTTGTTGCTTTGTGATGTTGCAGCAGGTACAAATGATCTTGGCCACTTACAAATCCTTTGGGAGCACGAAATCTTCCCTTGTCTGTTGATCTCTTCTGCCATCTTTTGGAGTTTTGTAAAAACGTGTAGCAGGGGCATGTGGGGAGGGACCAATCAGTGATGGTGATGGGTTTTTGGGATGTGGGTTGTGATTAACTTGTCATTAATCAGTAATCTGGAAGTAATTAGCACTTTCCCCTTTGATTTGAGAGAGATAGAAATTTAGGGTTTATGATGATGAGGGGATTAGCAGGAAAGGGTTAATCCATTTGGGGTTAAGTATGTTTTAAATTATGTGTTTACCCCCAATTTTTTAAACTGATTAAATAAATCAGTTTTAAACAAGAGAGTGGAAGTTGACGTGGAGGGATGGAGGGGTTTGATTGGTGGAGGGTGATGATGTGTCACAATGATAGGCTGGGAATACTTGTGGTGTCTTGGCAGAAACACCCCCTTAACTCTTTCTCCTTTGTCTCTTTGATTTAATCAGCTCAAAACTCAACTCCCTTTGTAAATAACTTTGTAGATTTGTCATTTTTGGCACAATCTTTTTGTAATCTTGAAACAAGGACTAAACATGTACTTTCTTCATATTCCAAGGACTGAATTTGACATGTTTTCAAACTTCAAGGCTTTGACTTGTTGGTTGACTTCTTGGAGGACCATATTTGACAATTTAGATTTGTTGAGGGACTAAATTTGCCAATTCTTCAAAGTTAAGGGTCCTTTTTGCAATTTTGACAAACTTTAGGGACCAAACTTGTAATTATGAAGATACAAGGGTATAAAGTGTCAATTCTTCAAACTTGGAGGACCAATCTTCAATATTCTTCAAATCTTCAAGGGTTTTCTTTGGAAAATTCCTCACTAGGGCTTGGTTCATCGTGCGGCTTTGTTTCCCGTGTTCGTTTTTGCGTGATTCTTGTGATCTTTTGTCATTTTCTCAATATCCGTACCTAAAATACACAAGCAACAAACACAAGCATATATTTGGGTATTTTGATGATATTTAATGCATTTTAAGTCCAAAAAGAACGATGAGACCATGTATAAAAGCCGTCTCATCACTCCCCCATACTAAACCATTGTCGTGCCCTCACGCAATGCTAGAATAAAGTATCGTAGCATCTCCAAAATTCATTTTATTCACTTTATTGAAATGATGAACTACCTATACTAATACTATTACTACTACTTGCGTTTTAGACATAATGTATGATTTTCATCGCAAAATGGGACGTTTAGGTTCATAGGATAAGAACACGTGAATGCTTCGTTAGAAATAATTTCATCATCCTCGATTTTCACTCCAATTCCATGCCAAGCGTGCAACGAGATCATTGTCATTATAAGTTAGTAATGCTAACACTACTCATATGCCCTAATCACGTACTTATTCTCCCAATTTCCTAAGTTGTATCTCTTATATTTTATTTTGTCTTGAATGTTTCACGAGGATACATTGTTTGACTTATGCGACAATAGAGTTTAGGTCTAAAAATAGAGTCCTAACGGTGTAACTAAGACCATCAAATCAATAACCCCTCCTAATAGACAACGATGTTAAAAAATTAAGTTGACAAGAAGAATCGATAAACACGGTTTTATAACGGTTTTGAACATGAGACTTATTACCAAGACTTTTATACGCCCCCTAACGGAAGGGCCTTATTATCTTTGGTTTACCTCCATCTTTTATTCAACTTCGCCATGAAGCTTTTATTATGACTTCGGTCTTGCCTTGCCTTTTATTATCCGCCTCATCGGTGGTTTTATTAGCCAAAGACGTATATCCTCACGCCAAAGCGAATTTTGGATCTTTAAAGCTTCGAAGATTAAGGCTTGATTCACTTTCAATTTTGCATAGATTTTAGGCCTTGTGGGGCTTCAAATTGTTTGCTTGATTTAGGTGAGCACTTGAAATCTTATTATTGGGTGAAGCTTTCGATTATTCGGGTTGCCAATACTTCAAAACCGTGACGCTGGCGATATCTTAATGTCTTCCCAATTTAATTACACGGAAGCTACTAGAAAAGACTAGAAACCCAACAATCCTAACTAAACCGCTAAGTCAATATTTATTAAGCAAAAAATATTTACATGTGAAGGAAGAATAAGCAAACAACGAGAACACATGAGTTTTTGAAAGAATACGAGTACTCTACGTTTAGCATAGTAACTTATAATTAACTCTATCATTTCTCGTCCTCATTTAAGAGACTTAGCCTAATGTGTAGTTAAGGAATCAAAGCTAAGTGCTCAACACGCACGGTCGAGTCAAAAATTACTCTTATTCTCGCCATCGGAAAACCTACATTCGTGTCTTCAAACACTTATAAAACATGAGAAAAATTTTTAAATTTGGCCATTTTTTAGCCTTATTTTGCAAGAAAATGATAAACAAAACGACGATAAACTTTGGAAAGCGTGAAGGTTTTGGCAAGGCAAGTATCTATTCACCCCCCCATACTAAAGTTAAACATTGTCCTCAATGTTTCGAGTCTAGGGGTGCAAACACCCCCATACTAGAGACGTAGTCGAATGCCTAATCTAGCATGGAAAGGGTGTAACCGTTAGATTTAAAGCCGTTTATGAAGTGTGCTAAAAACCTAAGGTTAGAACATCAAAAGGATATATCATGGATATTGAGAAATGTCTCCAAAGCAAACGATCGAGTGCTCCCATAAAACGAACACGAGAGGCTCCAATCGTGAAGATCATGATCTAAAAACCACATATCACAAACAACCACGGAACAAAGGTTGGAAGGGCACGAATCCCCACACGTAAGCTACATTAGACTAAGAAAGCGATAATATGTACATAGGATAAGCATGGGACTCCCCCACGAGGCACCTCGTTTTTGATTACCGAGTCATGAGCTCGACTCGATCCCCTCAATACTAATTATCATTGGGGAAGGTGACTTGGTCGAGGTAGTTCAAGGATGGAACTTCCCCACCAAAGTAGTGCTTCAACCTATGTCCATTCACCTTGAAGTTAGGACCATCATCTTGAGCTAGCTCGATGGTCCCATACGGAAATACTTGAGTCACGGTGAATGGACCGGACCAACGGGATTTCAATTTACCGGAAAATATTTTCAATCTTGAATTAAAAAGTAAAACTTGATCCCCAATGTTAAAAACCCGGTTTTTAATTTTTGAATCATGCAACTTTTTAGTTTTCTCTTTATAAATCAATGAATTTTCATAAGCAATGTCTCTCAATTCATCCAATTCATTTAATTGCATTTTTCGGTGTTTTCCCGCGGTCTCCATGTCATCATTACAATGCTTTAGGGCCCAATAAGCCTTGTGTTCTAATTCGATAGGCAAATGACAATTCTTTCCATACACAAGCTTATAGGGAGTGCACCCAATGGGCGTCTTATGAGCGGTCCTAAAGGCCCATAAAGCATCGTCCAACTTATCCGACCAAGATTGTCGGTTTTCTCCTACGGATCTCTCCAAGATCCTATTCAATGCTCGGTTTGAAACCTCGACTTGCCCACTCGTTTGTGGGTGATAAGCCGTAGAAAGACGATGTGTAACCCCATATTTCCTTAGAACCCTTTCAAATTGGTCATTACAAAAATGGGTTCCACGATCGCTTATGATAGCACGAGGGGTTCCAAACCTAGCAAACAAACTTTTCAAGAACTTGACTACCACACGAGCATCATTGGTGGGCAAGGCCTTCGCCTCTACCCACTTAGAAAGGTAGTCAACCGCAACGAGAATATACTTATTACCACGAGATGATGGGAACGACCCCATAAAGTCTATGCCCCAAACGTCAAAGATCTCACATACTTGAATGATATTTTGTGGCATTTCATCTTTTTGTGAGGCTTTTCCTTGTCGTTGGCATGAATCACAAGACTTCACAAGATCTTGTGCATCTCGGTAAATAGTAGGCCAAAAGAAGCCGGCATCAAACACCTTTTTAGCCGTGAGATTAGCATCGTGGTGACCACCCGTGGGTCCCTCATGGCAAGCTCTAAGGATGTTAGAAGCTTCGGTGCCAAATACACAACGGCGGATGATTTGATCCGCACACGTTCGAAACAAGTAAGGGTCGTTCCAAAAATAGAACTTGACATCACGAAAGAATTTTCGTTTTTCTTGAGTTGTCATACCCTTAATGATGAAGTTACCCGCATGGTAATTTGCAAAATCCGCAAACCATGGGGTGGAAGAATCAAGTTTGGAATTCACTACACCAAGTGTCTCGAGCGGAAATGTTTCGGTGATTTCCTTAGGCTCGTAAACACTTTGGTGAGGATCTTCCAAACGAGAGAGATGATCGGCCGCTAGATTCTCGGCTCCTTTTTTGTCAACGATTTTGTGATCAAATTCTTGAAGGAGGAGAATCCAACGAAGTAATCTCGGCTTTGCATCTTGTTTAGCCATGAGATACTTGATAGCCGAATGGTCCGTATACACTATGCATTTTGTCAAGACGAGGTAAGGTCGGAATTTCTCAAATGCATATACCACGGCAAGGAACTCCTTTTCCGTTGTAGTGTATTTAAGTTGAGCCTCGGTCATCGTCTTGCTAGCATAGTGAATAGGCAAGAAGTGCTTATCATGACGTTGCCCCAAAACGGCCCCAATAGCGTAATCACTTGCATCACACATAAGCTCAAAGGGGAGGTTCCAATTTGGAGCAACAAGAATGGGAGCTTCGGTAAGTTTCCTCTTAAGGATCTCAAAGGCTCGTACACAATCTTCGTCAAAGACAAAACGTGCCTCTTTTTCAAGAAGATGTGTAATGGGTCGAGAAATCTTCGAGAAATCCTTGATGAATCGTCGATAAAAGCCCGCGTGGCCTAGGAAACTCCTAACTCCCTTGACGGTTTTGGGATGAGGTAATTTGGCGATGACGTCTACCTTAGCTTGATCTACCTCAATCCCCGCTTTCGAGACCTTGTGCCCTAAGACGATTCCACTTCTAACCATAAAATGACACTTTTCCCAATTGAGCACAAGGTTGGTTTCCTCACAACGTTTTAACATTCTCTCAAGGTTCGACAAACACGAAGTAAAGGAATCACCAAACACGGAAAAGTCATCCATGAAGACTTCCATCGTCTTCTCGATCATATCATGAAAAATAGCCATCATGCATCGTTGAAAAGTTCCCGGTGCATTACAAAGTCCGAATGGCATTCTACGATAAGCAAACGTTCCATATGGACACGTAAACGTAGTTTTTTCTTGATCACGAGGATCGATGGGAATTTGGAAGTAACCGGAAAAACCATCTAAAAAGCAATAGAAATCGTTTCCCGCAAGACGCTCCAACATTTGGTCCATGAAGGGCAAGGGAAAATGGTCTTTTTGAGTGGCTTCATTTAACTTTCGATAGTCAATGCACACTCTCCATCCGGTCACGAGTCTAGTGGGAATCAACTCGTTGGCATCGTTTGGCACAACGGTCATCCCTCCCTTTTTAGGGACACAATGAATAGGACTCACCCAAGGGCTATCGGAAATAGGGTAAATCATTCCCGCGTCAAGGAGTTTAAGGACCTCCTTTTTGATGACGTCGTGAATTTTGGGGTTCACCCTCCTTTGACTTTGGATTGTTGGCTTGAAATCCTCCTCCATTAATATTTTGTGTGTACAAAATTTGGGATCGATTCCCTTAATGTCGGATAACTTCCACGCAATCGCCCCTTTGTGATCCTTTAGAACATCGACAAGTGCGGTTTTTTCATCATTCGAAAGTTCCTTCGCAATAATAACCGGCAACTTGTCGTCCTCCTCCAAATAGACATATTCGAGGTGAGGAGGTAAATCTTTCAACTCGAGAATAGGTGGTTCCTCGAGTGAAGATTTGGGTTCGATACTCATAACCTCCTCGGGTGGAGGAAATGGGAAATCGTTGAGAAAATCCTTGATAATCGAGAAGTCCTCATAGTTGTCGAGGTCTTCGTCACAAGTACGTGGAACATCGAATTCTTCCAACGTAAAACCACCACCTTCGAAAGGAGTGAAGGTTGGTGTCGAATTATCAAGAATTGGATCTAACATAGTGGGATTGCCACTAGTTTCTTCATCACCAAACCCTAAAACTTCTTGTGAAAATTCCTCGCAAACCACGTCGATCATATCAACGAGGTTTATGGTAGCAACGGAATAAACATGAGAAAGTTGAGAATTTTGAGTTGCGTTTATAACAAGTTCCTCGTCGTTGAAACGTAAGGTGATCTTTCTAGCATGCACATCAATCAAAGCCATAGACGTATCTAAAAACGAACGACCTAAAATAAGAGGAACTTGAGGATCCGTGGGGATGTCAACAACAATAAAGTCTACGGGATAGTAAAACTTCCCCACTTTCACAAAAACGTCTTCCGCCAAACCACATGCAAGAATCGTGGAATGGTCGGCCAACTCAATAGACATTCGTGAAGGAGTAAGATTAGGAAGATTGAGCGACTTGTAGATTGCAAGTGGCATCAAGTTAATGCTAGCACCAAGATCGGCCAAGGCATAGCATTCTTCCATATCTTGAATTGCACAAGGGATCAAAAATTTACCGGGATCACCGACTTTTTGAGGTATGCGATTAAGATAAACCGACGAACAACTAGACTTTTGGTGTAGTTTCTCCTTGTTGTTCAACATACTCTTAAAGTTAGTGGCGAATCGAGGCATCATGACCAAGGCATCGGCGAAACTCACATTAAAGTGCAAATCACGAAACATTTTCATAAAAAGCTCAAATTGATAGTTGTCGCGCTCTTGTCGTTTCTCCTTCCTAAGTCTCGATGGGTAAGGCAAGGGTGGTGTGGGTTGGGGCATAGGCATAGCCTTTGGAATCTCGGGTTCCAATATGGGTGATGGGTTGACCGTAGGTGTGGCATGAGCGGTACTTTGTGGGCTTAAAATATGCTCCTTTTCGACCACCACCTCGGGTTCTTCCTCAATTTCCTCCACCGTTGGAGTAATTGGTTGAGGAGTCGGTTCTTTAAGTGCCTTACCACTACGTGTGGTAATCACTTTCATCTCTCCCTTCGGGTTTGAAACGGTGTTACTAGGCAAACTACCCGAAGTAGAGGCTTTGTTCCCCATTACGGCTTCTAAAATTGCATTAAGCTTAGCATCTTGACTACTAAACTTCAAATCTTGGCTAGCGGCTTTTTGGTCAATTCTTTGTTCAAGCCTAGCATGACTTTGCTCTATCTTGTTGTTTTGACCTCGAATTTGGTTAGCAAAATCATTTTTCAATTCATTCCTCATGGCTAGATTTTCCTTAATGAAATTAGCTAACTCCTTTGCGTTCTTAGCCGTCTCCTTAGCTTGATTAGCCATTTGCTCTTGAATGTTTTCCACAATCTTATCATTTGAAGTAGCGTAATTCAAAAAGTCTATTGGAAGTTCTTTATTATTTTGAAGACCTTGACTTGCATTTTGAAAATTACGGTTTTGATTTTGATTTTGCAATTGGCTACTACTACTACTCCCTTGATTCCCATAGTTGTTATTACCCTTATAATTGTTCCTTTGATTGCTTTGGTAACCAACTTGATTGTTTCGATAATTGTTAGCATTTTGATTTGGTGAAAAACCCGGTGGAGTCAATTGATTAGTGCGAGGAACTTGACCGTTTTGGTTATAAGTTCCCGCGGCCGCGTAGGCACTCGAAGTGTTACCACCGTTGGTAATGCACTCGGAATAATCGTGAGCTCCACCACAATACATACAAGAAACCTCAACCGCTTTAATCGTAGCGGGAGCGGGTTGTTCACCAACTTTAAACTCAACTAACAAGCCTTTCACTATATCAAAAATTTTATTCTCCAAATTAGCCTCGACTTGGCAAGCATCAACGGTGTGTGACAAACTAGGTGAAGATGAAGACGAAGCCTTACGAACACTCGACGTGCTACGAGGACTATACACCTTAGACCTATTCTCAATAATTACCAATGCTTCCTCGACCGTCTTACACAAGAAATTACCACCCGCGGCGGCATTAAGATAATCACGCTCATGATCGTTCAAGCCATTGTAAAACGTGTCTATTTGATGCAAGTCGGAAAAACCATGATGAGGACATTCGTGCAACATTTCCTTAAACCTATTCCAAGCCGTTGAAAAACTCTCATTAAACTCTTGCGAAAACTTTGAAATCTCGTTTTTCAAGTGCGTAGTCTTAGAGGGCGGAAAAAATTGGTTCACGAATTTTGAAACGAGATCCTTCCACGTTAATATAGAATTGGGTGGCTCTTTCTCTAACCAAATCTTTGCGGGCCCCGCTAAGGAATACGGAAAAAGCATCATCTTAATCGAGTCGTTTGAAACATCCTTAAACTTGCACGTGGCGGTGAGACGATTAAATTGGCGAATGTGGTTATGCGGGTTGTCCTTTTCGTCCCCTCGAAACTTGTTGTTTTGAATCATGGACAACAAACCCGTCTTAACCTCAAAATTCTCCGCAAGGATAGCGGGAATCACAATCGCTTCTCCATAACCCTCGGTGGGTGCTTGAAGCAACTCCATCATAGTTCGATTAGCCATGGGTGCTTCTTTCACTACAATGGGTTCGTCAATAGGAGAGTCCTCACTAGTAGGAGTGAGTGATTTGTTTCTTCGTTTACGAGCACGTCTTGCTTTAGAGCGAGTTTGCATAAACGTCACGTACAACGAGAAGGCGAGCAAAGAAGATTCTTTTTGGTATTTTTACTTTTTCAATTTTTTTGTGGTTTTTGATTGTTTTTAACTTTTTTGGATTTTTTTGGAATGTATTAAGTAGACCAAAATCTACAAATCTCCTCCTTAATCAAATCTCTCGATTAAAGAAGCCTCAAGGAATGAAAACGAACACGTGAAGTGAACGCTTCGATGACTTTAGAACGATGGTGGAACACCAAATCGTTCAAGAGGGTTTAATCAAATGAAACCAAGAAAATATATATGATACTTAGTAATACTTTGGGCGGCAAAACCCTCGATTCACTCTCAAAATCAAATACGCACAAGCAAGCGGAGGAAACGAGGCGGCGCGAAGCACTTAAGAGCCTTTTTCCTTTAGGTCGTGAAATACAACCGCCTTATACCCACCTTATAGTTTGTATTATCAAAATCAAGCTTCACGAAAGTATTTATCTATTTTTGCCTTTTTTCTTTGGTTTGAGATTCGAATACAATGATCGAGTGATGAAATCCCGAATCAAGGTTGTGATTGCTCACGTATTTGGAGTACTTGTAAATTTATTGTTCTACGTATACAATATAGTAATAATATTCACAAAAATCGAAAAACGATAATACGTATTAATAGAGTGCTATTAATACAAATACTTTTATGGCTAATATAGAAAACAACAATGGTTCAACCAAAACACAACACGCCTCCCCGGCAGCGGCGCCAAAATGATTGTAGTAAAATACGACCTTTAGGAAAAGGAAGTACAAATAGTGGTAGTATTAAGTGTCGGTTTAGGAAAACCGAGCACTAATGACCAAGCAAGTTCGTTTCCCAAGGAGGCAAGTGCGTTGTGTTAAGAGTTGAATAATGAGGTTTGTGATTATGAAGATTTATGAAAGAATGAGATTAGAAAAGAAAAGACGGTTACGAAGACGGATCGAGCTAAGACGAAAACGCGTTCACGTAAAACCGTAAAAACTACAAAATTTAAAATTTTAACCTAAAAATTTCTAAAAATTACTAAAAATCCAAAATAATATCCTAAGAGTTTACAAAAAATCCAAACTTGCTAAAACCTTTTAATTAATTAAATAATGACTTTTTAATGCTAATTAAAGCCCTAAAAATCACTTTTAATTATTAAAAAGCCCTAAACAAGGTTTTATAATTTGTAAACCTCAAAAATATCCTAATTAAGCTAAAAACTATTTTTAAAAATTTTAAAATCAAATTAAACTATTTTTTAACACTTAAAAACTATTAAAATGTATTAAACCTTAAATTAAATCTAGAAATTAATTGAAAAGCCTAAAAATTAATTGGAAAGTGAAAAAGTTCCTAATTTAATGTCTAGAATCTAGGAAAAATGAAAAAAAGTTAAAAATAAAACTTTTAATTTTTATGAATAAAATAATAATAAAATAATGCAAAAAATAAAAAGTTTATAAAATAAATTCTAAAAAATTTCTAAAATCCTAGAATATTATAACTAAGAGAAAAATGAAATTTAAAGTTCCTAAAACCCTTTTTATAATCTTATATTAATTTTTAAAGTTTAATTAAAAACCTAAAATTAAATAAAATTAAAAATTAAAGTTTTTGAAAATCTAACTAGATGTAAACCTCAAGAACATAAATTAAAACTTAAAAATTATTTTTTTGTATTTTTAAATTACTGTTTACTATTTTTAAAAGACTTTCTAAAAATTAAACTTGAAATATTCCTAATAAATAAAATAATAAAGGGAAAAATGCACTGTTTGCTCAGAAAAATCAAAAACACTAATATAATCCTAAGGAAAATAAGCTAGACCCAATAAGCTTAATAAATAAGCTAAAAAGAACTAAATAAGCTACGGCTTATTAATTAAGCACAAAATGAAAACGTGGTTAAATAGTTAATGAAATGAAAGGATAACGTAAAAAGGCATCTAGATCAATGGTAGAACACGTTACTCCTGAGCTGCAGGTCGCGTGTTCGAGCCCGTTGCGGGTGACCTTTTTGCAAAACTTTTTTTTTTTTTTAACTTTTAAAACTTAATCTAGTGACCTTATAATACACTAAAACACAAACACAATCCAGTTTAACCAAGAATAAGTCAAATTATAAATAAAAACGTGGCCAAGTCAGCCTAAGTTTCTGATGAACAAGTGAATGTTGTTCACTTGTAAAGAGAATGACCAAGAGGGCTTGGCTTGCTTATGATTTGTGGTGTTCTTGGATAAACAAGGCACCCTTGTGCTCTTTGGAGCACAAGGAGTCAAGACAAGCAGATAACAATCAAGCAAGCACAAAAACTTAGCACAAATTCCACAAAAACAAGGCACAAGATCAAATGAAGGTTGCTGATACAAACAGATGGTCTGGTGGTATTTTTATGGCTTACAACTTGCACTCAAAAGAGATTCAAGGGCTAAGATTTTGCACACAATAGCTCTACTTAGCATACAAACAAACTCACACCTTAAATATCCCTAACACTTAACAGTTTCCAAACTCCAAGCACCAAAATTAAGGAAAAACAAGCAGAAGTTAAGCCTAAGCAGATTTTTAGCTAAATTTTCACTTTTTCATCATGCAACCTTGTTAAACTCAACCAAAATGAACACAAAACTAGCATATACCCTAAACAACCCTATTGAATCTTTCTAACACCTTTTATCTCTCAAAATCCTTCAAAAATTTCAAATAAAAAGCAGATCCAAACACCCCTTTAAAAATTGAATACCAAGATTTTCAAAGCAAAACACTACAAGAGCTAACCAAACTGATTAAGCATACTTCTAACATGCATATCATAACAAAATAACAAGAATCAATCCAGATTAAAACACTTAGAACACCTTTCATACAGAAATCACATAAACCACCATTTTTTCAGAAACTTAAAATTTTAAAAAGGATAACAAGGAATACATTGTTGGGCTTACTTCCAAGCCCAACAGTGGCTGAATAGCCACCTCCTACAAGCCCGGGCTTGTGCTGAGATTTATGATCAAATAACAAAGGAAGAGAGTGGGGTGGTGGTCAATGTTGACTACACACCCTATGTCTTCAAACAAGTGAATTATGAGATCCTGCTAAGAGAAAAAAAAAAGTAGAGATTGTGTAAAAAAAAACTTAAGACTTACCCCTAGCTTATAGATTAAGCTAGAAGAAAGCTTGAGCTTATGGATAGGATATAATGAGCTTAGAAATAACAAATGGCCAAACCAATGGGCAATTTAGGCTTGGGTACCCACTGCACCAGAACAAGCCATGGTGCTATGGACATACACAAGCTCAAATTCCCTCAATCCAACACTTTGAATCAACATTGTATCAGATTTATGAAGATCTTTGATAACAGAAAACTTTGAAAAAGAAAACAGAAACTTTTGGAAACTTAAAAACTTTTGCTGAATTTAAACCAAACTTCAACCAATAAACTTAAATCAACTGAAAATGTAAATGGAACTCAATTTTTCTCATCAGCAACACTTAAACCATTTATATTAATTTCATAAACTGGCTTTACAAAGTTTGTGAAAAAAGGAGAAAAAATCAAGAACAAAAATATGCTACGTCCTATGTGCCTTTATATAGGCTACATTGATGATTCTAGAAAGCTGGAAATATTGCTAAACCCTAATGTCTAAACTTCCTACTTTGCCCTTTGAAGATTTTGAATTTTGCCATTTAGTCAAGATGCCATGTGACTGATTTTGTTGCTTTGTGATGTTGCAGCAGGTACAAATGATCTTGGCCACTTACAAATCCTTTGGGAGCACGAAATCTTCCCTTGTCCGTTGATCTCTTCTGCCATCTTTTGGAGTTTTGTAAAAACGTGTAGCAGGGGCATGTGGGGAGGGACCAATCAGTGATGGTGATGGGTTTTTGGGATGTGGGTTGTGATTAACTTGTCATTAATCAGTAATCTGGAAATAATTAGCACTTTCCCCTTTGATTTGAGAGAGATAGAAATTTAGGGTTTATGATGATGAAGGGATTAGCAGGAAAGGGTTAATCCATTTGGGGTTAAGTATGTTTTAAATTATGTGTTTACCCCCAATTTTTTAAACTGATTAAATAAATCAGTTTTAAACAAGAGAGTGGAAGTTGACGTGGAGGGATGGAGGGGTTTGATTGGTGGAGGGTGATGATGTGTCACAATGATAGGCTGGGAATACTTGTGGTGTCTTGGCAGAAACACCCCCTTAACTCTTTCTCCTTTGTCTCTTTGATTTAATCAGCTCAAAACTCAACTCCCTTTGTAAATAACTTTGTAGATTTGTCATTTTTGGCACAATCTTTTTGTAATCTTGAAACAAGGACTAAACATGTACTTTCTTCATATTCCAAGGACTGAATTTGACATGTTTTCAAACTTCAAGGCTTTGACTTGTTGGTTGACTTCTTGGAGGACCATATTTGACAATTTAGATTTGTTGAGGGACTAAATTTGCCAATTCTTCAAAGTTAAGGGTCCTTTTTGCAATTTTGACAAACTTTAGGGACCAAACTTGTAATTATGAAGATACAAGGGTATAAAGTGTCAATTCTTCAAACTTGGAGGACCAATCTTCAATATTCTTCAAATCTTCAAGGGTTTTCTTTGGAAAATTCCTCACTAGGGCTTGGTTCATCGTGCGGCTTTGTTTCCCGTGTTCGTTTTTGCGTGATTCTTGTGATCTTTTGTCATTTTCTCAATATCCGTATCTAAAATACACAAGCAACAAACACAAGCATATATTTGGGTATTTTGATGATATTTAATGCATTTTAAGTCCAAAAAGAACGATGAGACCATGTATAAAAGCCGTCTCATCACTGAGATTGTTGGAAATACGTTTTTACGTATTTAGAAAGGATCGGTCACTCCAAAGATAGATACAAGTATTGGGATCGTGATCCAATGTATTAAGATATAGCCCATATAGCCCACATGTATGGTGGGCTATATAAACCCCTCCTAGCATGTTAGGAGGGGTTGAACACTTTGATATTCTCATACATTTCATATTTCTTCTTATTTCTCTCATTTCTCTCTCTACCTTTCTCTCTCTAGTTCCTTCTCCCTTCCGTTTAATAGATAAACCATAACATTGCTTAATCATTAGAAAACGTAGACAAACAAAGCCCTTTGTGGCTTATATATTATAAGCGTATAAGCCTATGTTAAGTGTTTGGTTAGGCTTATTAAAATTAATAAAATAAAATGACAAAAAAACATATGAATGTTAAATTATGTAGTTATTAAATGGGGGTATAAAGGTCCTTTTATATGTAATAGTTATATAAGAATACATTTTGTTATAAAAGCCTAAAATGTTTGGCTTACCAAAACCCTCTTATATAAGCTTATAAGTCTACTTATATAAGCTTAACCAAACACTTGGTTTCGGCTTATAAATTTATATAAGCTAATAATCTTATAAGCCCACTATATAAGCTAAAACAAACACCCCCTTATAAAAGCCCATTGCACAACCGTTTTAAAGCATGCATAAGACGGTTTTAGCTGTCGTTTTTGGTTTCAAACCCTCGAACATACAAATCAACCATTTGCTGCCAGTATATTCTGAAATTGCTACATCTACATCTTCGTCACAACATATGTAGTCTGCGTATGTTTAAATTGTTTTTGTTGGTTATTTTGGCGATGTTGCGTTGCAATTGTGTGTGACACATGTTTGTATAGTTTAGCCGATCGTATGAAATGTGCAATGATTTTTTTATCATAATTCATTCATTTGTCTCAAAATATAGTCATTGGTACCTCCCGTCGCATTGCGTGGGTACCCGGCTAGTAAACTAATAAGCTAAAACAAACACCCCTAAATAGGGAAAATACATTTTCCATTTCATAATCTCTTAACGTAAAAAGGGCCAAAGATACTCACCCATGGGCTTTTTTCTTAAATGGGCCTTGAAACACACACCATTTGACCTAACCCATTATCTCAAACTAGTTATAAATAAAGCGCAGCAAAACCTAAACACACATTCTCATCTCAAATTAGGTTTTATCATCGCCGCCTTTGTTATTAACCATAATATTTCTTTCATAGCAAAGGGTTACTTTATATAAATTCAATTTTCAATTTAGTTCATTCGAATTTGATTTTTTTTTAAGGCTTCTTTAATCTGGTCGGCAAGAATACTTTAGTTTCTGTTTGACTCGTTCCCTTGAAGCAATATTAATTGTGCTGTTTTTAATTCATTTAGTTCTTCATCTTATATATATGATGTTGGATTACACTTGAAAACAGCTAAATATTTTTATTATTTTTAACAAGTGTGTGTTTTATTCAACAGTGATGAGCCAATAACAGACCTGTAATGATTTGCGAATATGATCGCAATTATTATGAACATCTAAGGGACTGAGTTGATTTTACCTTATCATAAGTTTTATCTAGTTTTTATATGTTTCTTTTTATGTTTTTATGTTTTGGATCTCTTAATTCTTTTTTACTTATATTTTTTGAACTATCTAGTCCTTTTTTTAAGCTTTTGTGTTTTAAGATCTCTAAAACATTTAAATCAAAGCAGTGATATGTGTGTATCGACTTGTGCTCAATTATATGCACTTAGATCGAAAGAAATCACTGCAAAAAAGATGTGACACGGGGAAGGTGGGCAGTTGTGTTCCATTAATCAGTTGGAATCTTTCAACAATCATTTTCCCCACATTTTAATTTTTATAGATTTATATGTATGAATTTGGTTTTAAGTTATTTCCAGACTAGTCAAGTATCTTTTCTAACACATGGTTTGATACTGTTACACGTTTGGGATATAAACAAGTCTATCGTTACAGATGATCTCTTGCTCTTTAAGCACTCATCTGCTCCATGTAGACTTTACATATAATTTATACATTTTATTTTTGTTAATTATGGGTCAATAGTCTTTGATTTTCTTGATTAATGGCATAATTATGTGTCTGCTATTGGTTGTGTAGATAACTCATTTGTAATTTATCGTTTAATGGGAAATGTAACCCGACTAGTCAAGTATCCTATTATCTTGATTGTTTGATACTGTTACACGTCTGGAAAATCAACTTGTAATCATTCGTTACAGTTTTGGCACTGTTTAAGCTTGCAACTGATACATCTGATTTCTACATTTACTTTATTTGACTGTACATCAAGTTTAAAATGTCTTATTACAATGTTTCTAAAATGTTTTTATCTTTGTTAACTAGACTAGGTAAGGGACCCGCCCTCCGCAGCAGGAAGTTTTGTTTCTGATTCCTGGGTGGAATTTTGACATGTATGGTTTGGTTGTGTTAAAGGACGTAAGGTAGATGAAAAAAGAATCACAAATGGCTGGTGGCGAGTTTTCAAAAGTTTTCAAAGCTAGGATAAGCATACTGCTCTTTGAGATATGCAGACAGCTACTCATTCAAAGAATGATAAAAACAGAAAAAAATAAAAATAAAGATTCAAGTAGAAGGAAAAGCTACAAACAGAAGTCGATCAGATACCACATTGGAGTGAGTATTTGTTGAATGCCTGTAATTTCATTCTATGTTAAAATAAACTTAAACCATTCAATGAAATTTAGGCAATGTTTCTATCAATTCATTGCCATAAAACAGAATGAAGAGTTATACAGGTATCCAACTAATGTTCTTGTGAATAGATAATAAACTAACAATGTGTTAAGATATACTTAAAAACATTCTATGAGCTAAGAATTGAGGCTAAGTTATCATGTTTCGCATGCATTGCTTCAGTAGCTTCTGCACAATGAGTTGCCATCAAGGTAGTTGTATATGTAACCGGCAACTCAGTTTGCATCATTTGCTGTCGCTTTCTATTATGTCCCAATGGTCACCCTCTATTGGTTGTAGAATCACGCCATTCCACACTGCCTTATCCTTCGGCTCTCATTTGCTCTCGCTTTCTAATATATAGAGGAATACATGAGCAGCTAAAAAGTGATTGCTCACCTCCAGTGTGACAACGTTCGGTCATGACATATAAAGTTAATAAATACTCCGTAATACAACTATAGAACCACTTGACTTACAACATTTGATTTCCATAACTTCCATTATCATTATGCCAAAATTGCTAACATCGGGAGTAGGTTAAAAAGATATTGGACTGACCCATCCCAAACGACAGTTATGTATAGAATAAGTAAAATAGAAAGAAGGCCATAACCTTTTTTAACGCCCGGTGACATGTGTTTGGAAATGTGGTTCTCAGCTTGTGCTACTGATCCCACCTGTTGTATGTGTTCGCCCCAGGTTCCTCTTTTCACCGCCATTAGTATTCATCATAGAAGGCGATTCTCTACAAGTTTAGTGAAACCCATTAGTATTAGCTTCTTTCTTTTACATCATGTATGAACATTACACTTAAAGTAAACCCCTAAACGATACACTACTCGAGCAATAGTAAGACTTAAAAACATGTACACCCTTTTGCAGAGATACGTTTTACCCTGTACATGGTATTGTGGACAAACAGACAATGCAACAAAGAAAACCAGAATAAGCTACTTGATTAAAATACAAAAACACGCTAGCTGATAGATAGAAACAGTGGCAATCGAAAATCCTAAAACACTAACTTTAGCTCATTTGCAACAGAAGGGTGGTTGGTTTAAAATGCAGGTCAAATGCAAGGCGGAAGCTCGCTGGTCATAGGGGTGTTTGGTTGCTGTTTTAACAGGATCCAAACACTCCTTCTGAAGCATACGGGGTGTTTGGCTGGTGCTATAACAACATCCAAACACTCTTTTAGCAGCAGAATGGCCGTGTCCGTAGGCTTCAATTGTTGAATAGACGTCAAACATGTATCACCTTTCCCTCTTCTAGAGAGTGGAATGTATGAAGTAGTATACGGATTTAAAGATGTTCATGTCTTCGTTATCTTATTTCTTAAATCACTTCCATCAAAGAATGAAGAAAAACAACCATGGATGCACATTTCTTGATGTTACATAAGTACAACTATTCTGCAACATAAGCTCAGAATACGCCAAACCTCTAATTTTACTGAACATGCATACAATCAACCTTCATTAAGGTTTTATTCACATAATACGTAGATTGTTACTACAATTTTTTCATATTTAACACCTAACTGTTTCGAAAGCAGGTCATATAAATTGGACAAAAAGGTTTGGTCATGTTATCTGAATAGTTAATCAGGTAACGAACAACACTACACGAACCTCTAAGGTCTTAAAGTGGCTCATCATTGCACATGCACATTCTTTACTACACGAACAAATAACAAAAACTCACAAATTTATAAGTCCTTAAATCCTTCATTGCACAATTGACCTCACACGAATGTCCATGGGGACTTATTGTGCATATTTTGACCCTATCATCATCACGTCAAACACTTAAGGGATTGTTTAGGACTACGCATTCAAAAACACCGCCTACGTCTAGGCTTCAGTAATTAAAATGTTGATACTCTGACATATTAAGAAGACTTTATTTTGGTAAAATAAAAGCGAAACAAATAGTGGCACACCTTGATATCCGTTTTCAACCGAAAATAATCTGTTTGTTCGAAGAATCCACGCGGTCTTTGATAACGCCTAAATCCAACATGTTTTTAGGAGCGTTATCCGTACTTTTATACATGTATATTGGTTAATTAAATGATACTTTTGTGCATATTTGTGCCCAATTGTGTTTGCAAGTCTTTGTGTAGGCAATTGCAGAAATGGAGTATAAAACAACATAAAAGTGAAGAATTGTACGAGTATGAAGAATCCTAGTTAAGTTCAAGACCCGTGTACAAGTTACAAGCCTTTGAAGATTAATTCCGGGTGCAAGAACAAGTATTTCCAAGGAGCAAATAAAGATATTCAGCATGAAGGTTGCCACCATCAACATACATCCAACTTGCCACTGGCAAGAGTGAAGTTGCCACGATCACATGGGAGTTGATTTGCCTCCACCATCAAATGGGAGTTGATTTGCCTCCATCATGAGTGAAGTTGCCTCCAACATTTGTCTAGGCAAAAATGTGTCTACATACATGCAAGATCATACAAGAAGTTTCTAGACATGCTTTGGCTCCAAGTATTTGTCTTTGGCTCCAAGCCATGCATTCACTCCATGCCATCAACTAGCTTATAACTAAGACCCTTGGGGTCATGTAACCATATCTTTTTAATCATCTTCTCATTACTACATCAAATAAACTCTCTCATCCTTGTCCAAACTCCCATTCCCGAATTTGAAAAAGGTGGTGCTAGAAAAGTCAGTTTTTGAGTCCGATAAGCAAAGTTATCATCACGAAACTCTTAGTGATCATTACCCTATTAATTAGTAACATTTTTCCACTTTGTAAGACTCTTGATTATGACTTATAATACTTTTATTTCTAAGTTTATTTCATCATTTGTTATGAGTAGCTAAGTTTCATTCTACACTTGGTAGGATGATGTTTGTAGTATGAAGTGATGGTTGTGATTGTGATTTATGTTTAATTCAATGTCAAGCTTTCCTATGATCCATTAATATTTATGTTTTATGTGACAATTGCTATCAAAACTTAATTTGTTGGTAAAGATTTCATAGGTCGAAAGGGTTATTTTCTATCAACAAGTCATAGCCGGTTTGTCTATGATTGGCTATCTTTTGTATTGATCATTTCTTAAGAAGTTTTGATTATCAAGAAACATAATTATAAGTGTTAGCAAATTCGTGAAACGACCGTGAATCGAATGTGTTGAAATTGGATTAAGTCTTGAATTGAGTGATTGAGTCCAATGCTTGTTTTCTTTAACCAAGGTCTTGACGAAGATTAAAGCTTTTGAAAACAATAAATTGGATTATCCATCTAATTATCATAATCATATTTGTTAACGTGTCATCACAATCATACCATTACGAATTCAAACTAGTCTTTACCAAGTGTACCTTTAATCATATTATTAAACTCATCATTTTTACTTGTTATTTGTTTGTCAACAGTTGCTACAATCAACGATTATAGTTTTATTTTAGAATAATCATAGGTTTTCCAAATCCCCGTGAACGATCTCGATATTACCACATAAAAGCTATACACAAACGAAAGGGTTATACTTGCCCGTGCGTTTTTAGTCAATCCGGTAATTCGTGTTTATAAATTTAAAACTTGTTATCAACACCACGCATCAAGTTTTTGGCGCCGCTGCCGGGGATTTGATTGTGTTCTTAGTTCCAAAATCATCCTATAATCAAACCCATTGTAGTGTCCTCATTGCAAACAAACCCAAATTTTTTTTTTCTGACAGGAGAGCATTGCCGCCGGCAACACCCTCCTGCCGCCGGAAACATCATCAAAGAACCACCTTTGCCGTCCGGTAAGGTAGTCCTACCGCCGGCAACGACAAACAGAAGGTAATTTGCCGTCCGACAACCCTTGTTTGCCGCCGGCAAGTTCCCAAAACCTAAAAAATAAACAAAATATTTTTTTTTATGTTTTTATTTTGTTTAGTTTATTTAATTTCCTCTTTACTTATTTTCTTATTAGTTATATTTTGTTTGATTTTGTTTTTATTACTTGTAATCCTTTTCAAAAGTCGTTCAAGACTTGAATGAACACACGTTCTTCCGGTCAAGAATTGCTTAGTCCATACACCGACCTCGAACGTTATATTCACTAATCTCGAAAGAAAAACCGCAAGAAACACCCCTTTGTTTCTTTTGAAAACCGAATCTCAGAAACCAAAAACCCACCATTTGATAATCTCTTAGACGCCTTTGTCGTCTATAACCCATTTAACGATCTACCATTTCCAATGGCCGACGATCAATCATGTGGGCAGCCAACCGAGTAGTAGCACCTGCCCCCGAGGTTGCTATTGTTCAAGTTGAGCTTGGAGAAAACTTTACCGTGAAAGGTCATCACCTTTCAATGATCAAAGACCGCCAATTTGACGGCCGTACGCGAGCCGATCCGCATAAACACATATCCGAATTCATAGAAATATGTGGCATGTTCCGTTATGGAGCCGACGTCGATGGAGACGCCATAAAGCTCAAACTCTTCCCATCATCTCTATCCGGAGATGCAAGAGTTTGGTACAATGAGTTGACGCCCGATACCATTGAAACATGGGAACAAATGAGAACCGCTCTTGTTAGCCGTTTCTTTCCACCCGCCATGTACGTAAGACTCATGGGAGAAATCCGAGGTTTCACCCAACTTCCACAAGAAACACTCATTGATGCGTGGAATCGAATGAAAGACCTACTTCGTAGTTGTCATGGACATGGTTTACTAAAAGGAACCATCATCCAAATCTTTTATCATGGTCTCAATGAACCGATGTAAGCAATCCTTGACGCCGGTGGACTCTATCTCTATAAGACTCCCAACGAAGCATATCAATTGCTCGAGGACCGAGTTCTCTTAAAACTCGATTGGTCCAAAGATAACCGAACCAAACCTTTCAAGAAAACCGTTGCTTTCGTTGAAAGTGACGAAAATTCCAAACTCATGGAAAAGATGGACACTCTCACATCTAAATTCAACTCGCAATTCAAAACCATCAAAGACGAAATGAAGGAGATGCGAGGCGAATGTACTCTTTGCGGAGGACCACACCCATCCACGGCGTGTGATGATACACCAATAAGAGAACTGCCACAAGAAGCAAACTACACCCAAGGAGGATACCGAGGAAGTGGTTATCGAGGTAACTACTACGGTAGAAATCCCGGCATATGGCGTGAGTATCCCAAAAACGAAAATCGTAACTCACAACCCCGTGAGAACGATAATTCCGGTCCATCAAACGAAAAGAAACCCGAAGAGTCGACCCTAGAGAAAACGTTGTTAGCTTTCATAGAATCTCAAAAATCGACAAACACGTTCATTAAGAACCAATTCTTCGATCTCAAAGCCAACGTTGAAAGAGGACAAAGACACCACACCGCAACCATTAATGATCTCGAAACCAAACTCGGTCGAATCACCGATCAATTAGCCAATCGACCAAGTGGTTCACTACCAAGCAACACTCGAACAAACCCAAAACCATCTACGGATAAACCGTACCTCCCACCACCCGCCTGTAATGAACATGTGAATGCCGTATTCAATAGAAGTGGGCTGAGTTATGATCCAACACAAAACCCGAACACCAATGCTCCCACTTTCGCCGATGAAAGTGAAGACGAGGCCGATGAGCCCGAGAAGGAAGAAACCGTTCCTCCTTCCAACCCCAAACAAAAAAAAATCACACCCATTCCAACACCAACACCGAAGGGGTATGAACCAAAAATTCCATATCCTCAACGCATACGAAAAGAAAAGATGGAGGCTCGTAATGCCAAATTCCTTAAGATGATCAAGGAAGTTAAGATCAACGTTCCACTTGTTGATATCTTAAACGACATGCCCAACTATGGGAAATTCCTCAAAGATCTTGTGAGCAACCATAGTAAGACGGAGCAAATCTCTGCTGCGTTTCTAAATGAAGAATGTTCTGCAGCCTTGCAAAGCAAACTTCCACCAAAGCTCGGAGATCCGGGAAGCTTTCTCATACCATGCACCCTAAACAAAAATATCGAATGTCAAGCCTTGGCCGATATAGGCGCAAGTATCAATCTTATGCCATACTCATTATACAAGAATCTTTCAAACAATACTTTGAAACCTACGAGTATGAGTATACATTTGGCTAACCACACCTACCAATATCCCATTGGGATATCCGAGAACATGCTTGTTCAAGTTGGAAAATTCATATTTCCCGCCGACTTTGTAATCCTTGAGATGGAGGAAGACCATTAAGTCCCTCTCATTTTAGGACGACCATTCTTGCACACCGCCGTTGCTATCATTCGTGTGAAGAATAAAGAACTCAACCTTGGAGTTGGTGACGATCGAGTCACATTATTAGTCAATAAAGTTATGCAACACTGCCATTCCAATGATGACACATGCTTCCGCGTGGATGTTATCGATGAAGTAACGGAAGAAGAGTTGGACGCATCGCTTGATGACAACGCACCATTCCAAACAACTTCGGAAAATATTAGCGATATCGATCGTGATCGTGAATTCGAAGAATTCATGGCCCTTGATTCCGAAGTAACTCTCGAAGAAGAGGAAAACAAGTCGTTTGAAGTTTTGCCTTCGAAATCGAAATTTATAATTCACAAATCTATTCATGATCCACCGACGGATCTTGAGTTGAAACCTCTTCCCGAACATCTCGAGTACGCTTATCTAGAGAAGGACTCACTCCTTCCGGTGATTATCTCAGCCAAGCTCGAGGAAGATCAAAAGAAACGTCTCGTTTCTATGCTCAAAAACCACAAAGAAGCATTTGCTTGGAAAACATCCGATATACTGGGTATTAGCCCAAATTTTTGCAAACACATGATCAATCTCGAAGACGATGCCAAACCCGTTATTGGGAGGCAACGTCGACTTAACCCAAACATGAAGGAGATAGTAAAAGCCGAAATCATTAAACTCCTTGAGGCAGGAATCATCTTTGCCATAGAGGATAGTCCTTGGGTTAGTCCTATTCATTGCGTTCCAAAAAAAGGAGGAATGACGGTTGTGACCAACGAAAATAACGAACTTGTTCCTACAAGAATCATTACCGGTTGGCGTGTGTGTATTGATTACCACAAATTGAACGATGCCACACGAAAAGATCATTTTCCTCTACCATTCATGGACCAAATGTTGGAAAGACTAGCGGGGAACAAATTCTTTTGTTTTCTCGATGGCTTTTCCGGATATTTCCAAATACCTATCGAACCATCCGATCAAGACAAGACCACTTTTACATGTCCTTTTGGAACGTTCGCTTATAAGCGTATGCCTTTTGGTCTTTGCAATGCACCTGCGACTTTTCAAAGGTGTATGATCGCAATCTTTCAAGACATGATCGCAGTATCCATGGAAGTTTTCATGGATGATTTCTCAGTCTTCAGAAACACATTCAAGTCTTGCCTTTTTAATCTAGAGCGCATGCTCATCCGATGCAAACAAGCTCATCTCGTCCTCAATTGGGAGAAATGTCACTTCATGGTGACTGAAGGAATTGTGCTTGGACACAAAGTCTCCGGAGCCGGATTGGAAGTAGACAAAGCTAAGATCGAAGTGATATCCAAATTACCACTACCCACTAACGTTAAAGCCGTTAGAAGTTTTCTAGGTCATGCGGGATTCTACCGCCGATTCATAAAAGATTTTTCCAAAATCACTAGACCGATGACCAAACTCCTTGAAAAAGACATAGTCTTTGATTTCAATGAAGAATGCATAAAGGCATTTGACAAGCTTAAAGACAAGTTAACGAATGCACCGATCATGGTTTCACCGGATTGGTCGCTACCGTTTGAACTTATGTGTGATGCAAGCGATTTCGCTGTAGGAGCCGTATTAGGACAACGTGAAGGAAAACATTTCCGTCCTATACACTTTGTGAGCAAAACTCTAAATAGCGCGCATCTCAACTACAAAATCACCGAGAAAGAACTACTTGCCATAGTATTTGCTTTCGACAAATTCCGATCCTATCTCGTGTTGTCAAAAACGATCGTATTCACCGATCATTCCGCGTTGAAATATCTATTCTCAAAACAAGATGCTAAGCCACGTCTTATTAGATGGATTTTACTACTCCAAGAATTTGACATCGAAATCCAAAACAAGAAAGGAGCTGAAAACGTCGCAGCCAATCATTTGTCGCGACTTGAAAATCCAAACATAGAAGAGTTAAGGGACGAAGATATTGACGATTATTTTCCCGATGAAACTCTTATGAAAATCTCTACGGACAAATCTCCGTGGTTTGCAGATTTTGTAAATTACCTCGTTGGAAGAATTCTAAGAAAAGGTTTAACCTATCACCAACGATGTAAATTCTTTCCCGACCTAAAACATTATTTCTGGGAAGATCCCTACCTTTTCAAGGTATGCCCCGATGGCATGATTAGGAGATGTGTTTACGGCACGGAAACAAGGAAGATCCTTGATGAATGTCATCATGGCCCTACTAGGGGACATTATGGTCCTTCCACCATCGCGAAAAAAGTCTTCGATGCTGGTTTTTATTGGCCAACAATTTTTAAAAAGGCCTATACTCTAGTCGAAAATTGTGATGCTTGCCAACGTACTGGTAGCCTCTCACGAAGAGACGAAATGCCTCAAAACAGCATCCAAGTTAGCGAAATATTTGACGTGTGGGGAATTGATTTCATGGGACCCTTTCCCAAATCCCATAAGTTCGAATATATCTTAGTCGCTATTGATTACGTGTCCAAATGGGCCGAAGCTGAAGCTTTACCCACGAACGATTCACGAGCCGTAATCAACTTTCTGAAAAAGCTTTTCTCTCGCGATGGAATGCCGAAAGCTTTAATTAGTGATCGAGGTTCCCATTTTTGTAACAAACAAATGGAGAAAATCTTAAAGCGTTATGGAGTCACCCATCGCTTTGCAACCGCGTATCATCCACAAACGAGTGGACAAGTTGAAAATACCAATAGAGCCTTAAAACGAATACTTGAAAAAACGGTTAAGGACAATCCTTCCGTTTGGTCAAGGAAACTTGACGACGCTCTATGGGCTTTCCGAACAGCTTATAAGACACCAATTGGCACAACACCTTATCGTTTATTGTACGGTAAAACGTGCCATTTTCCCTTCGAAATCGAGCACTGTGCTTATTGGGCATTGAGAAGCTATAATCCCGATCTCAAAATCGCTGGAGACAACCGATTCTTGCAACTGCACGAACTCGATGAATTAAGACTCCAAGCTTATGAGAATTCAAAATTGTACAAAGCACGTACCAAAGCTTATCACGACAAGAAACTTAGAATCCGAAAAGAATTCAAGAAAGGAGATAAAGTTCTCTTGTTTAATATGCGCTATAAATTCAAAGCCCCCAAGTTTAAACAAAAGTGGTACGGTCCTTTTATAGTAAAACATGGATACCCGTCCGATTATGTTGAATTGTATGACAAGAATAGAGGAAGCTTCATTGTTAATGGACACCGTGTTAAACTATACCATGAGGAGTGGAGTGAACATTTTCCGCTTGATAAAAATAAAGAAAAATAAAAAGAAGTACGAGTCAGGCTGATGACTCTATAAAAAAAAAGCGCTTCTCGGGAGGCAACCCGTGTGTTTTAAATTTTTAAGTGTGATTTTCCTTTTTAAAATAAATTCATGCTTACACCCCACATTCTTAATCAATGTTTTGCTTAAGTGTGAGGGGGTGTAGCATGTGTCGCTTTTATAAAAACCTATAAAAACAAAAAATAGAGTGTTTTTCCGTATTTTTGTGTGTTTTATCTTTTTTGTAGGTACCGCAAGTTGAAGGCGAAGACAAGACTCTTGTATGATGCATGATATGCCCGTGATTCTAGTTTTTCTCTCATTCCCTTGCTTTTGTTCAGTTTTATCACATTGAGGACAATGCTAAACTTAAGTTTGAGGGGGGTTGTAGGGAAATCGAGAAAAAGATGCTTAATTGCCATATTTTTGGGCTATTTTAAAACTTTTGTTCTTGTTTTGCCCTCGTAAATAAAAAGTTTCAAGCAATGTATATAAATAATTAAGAAGTTATCCAATTGGTAATTTTTGAAAATTTGAGATGTATTTTTGTGTCAACTTACCCAAGTCAATGTCTCATATAATAGTAGAAGAAAAATACAAAAAAATTAGGAGAAAGTTGTAATACATGGGTTTTACCCAGTTAAAAATTAAAGTTCGTTGTGTTGGTCTAATCGAATTGATCCTGGTTAACTATGCGACTCAGTCGTTCTTTGGTGAAACAAATAGTTGTGTCGTTGTAGTAATTAAAAAGTGCAAAACTTTAAAGTAAAAAGCAGGTAATTTAAATCTAACTCTAATTTAAAATAAATGACGGAAATTTAAAAGCGTGACGAAAAGTAAAAGGCACTAAAAGTAAATAACGCAAACTTAAATCTATCTAAGGCAAACTTAAAACGCAACTAAAACTTAAACTAAGGCAAAGTTTAAAATAAATCTAAGGCAAGTAAACTTAAAGTGCAACTAAGGAAAAAGGCGGGAAAAGTAAAGCTTGAAAATTAAAAATTAAAACTTAAAAACAGTAACTTACAATAACCTGAAAATACCTCACTCGGAATAATTACTCGTTCGGAATGTCACCTTCACCCGGAATAATTCTTCTTCGTTCGGAATAAATTAACATAAAACACTCATTCGGAATATTTGAACAAAACCTTCATCCATGTTAGAAATACGTTTTTACGTATATTAGAAGTATCGGTCACTCCACAATAATATTTATGTTGTAATAGCTCGTAGTTAGAAAATAGTCATTAGTTACTTATTAAGTTAAGTAAGAACCGGTCCATGGGCTTGTCATGGACCGGCCCAAGCCCATGTTTGCTTGGAACTATAAATACCCCTTTCCACCATGGAAAGGGGTTGGTTGTTGTCATTTTCCTAGTTTCCATTTAATAAAATACACATAGTTTCTCTCACTTTCTCTCTCTAACTTTCTCTCTCTAGAAATCAACAAACCCCCTTCATAGATTCATAGGTTATCAATATTCTACATTTGGTATCAGAGCTATGGGGTGATTTAAGGTAGTGATTTGTGTGGTTTTTTAGTTTTTGATTGTATTAGTGTTCTTTAAGAAAAACCATCTTGATTCTTGGTGTTTTTGGTGTTTTTTGTGATTGGGATTAGTGGATAAGTATTAGTTTTTACTTATTATTGTTGAAATCACAAAACTTTTTGGGTTATTTGGTCAAAATTTGGGCTTAATCTTCATTTTTAGTGTTCGACTGTTCATCGGAACAAGTTTCTGATTATTCAGCAAAAGTTCCGAACCAACAAGTTCCGGATCAACCAAAAAAGTTCCGGATCAAGAAGTTCCGGATCAAGAAGTTCCGGATCAAGAAGTTCCGGATCAAGAAGTTCCGGATCAAGAAGTTCCGGGTCACGAAGTTCCGGATCAAGAAGTTCCGGATCAAGAAGTTCCGAACCAAGAAGTTCCGGATCAAGCCACAAGTTCCGAACCAAAAACTTCCGAACCAAGAAGTTCCGGATCAAGCCAAAAGTTCCGAACCAAGAACTTCCGAACCAAGAAGTTCCGGATCAAGCCACAAGTTCCGAACCAAGAACTTCCGAACCAAGAAGTTCCGGATCAAGCCAAAAGTTCCGAATCAAGGTAGTTCCAAGCTAAATCTTCCGAATCAAACTTCCGAATCAACAAAAAGTTCCGAATCAAGGGTTATTTTGCTTGTTTTTTCGACGATTTTTTAGAGGATTTAATCTTGGTTTCTTACAACAAAAACACAACACAATTCACAAGCTTTACTTCACTGCTCGATCAACCGATAATCTTTGTCTCTTTGAAGTTTACAAAATGAATCCGAATTCAGTAATGCCTCAGATGACATCACTTACGGATATTTCAGTCATTACGGGAACGGATAATCGCCCGCCAATGCTTATCAAAGAAGTTTTTGAAGCATGGCAAGGCCGGATGATGTCTTATCTTAAGGGAAAACCGGTTTATGGGAGGCTTATGGTTAAGTCAATCTTAAATGGTCCACTTGACTATGGTACCATTGTGGCTAACAATGTGTCTCGACCAAGAGAATTTGAAGAACTTACACCAGCCCAACAACTTGTTGCCGATGCAGACGAGAAAGCTCTTCAAACAATTCTCCAAGCTCTTCCCCATGACATCTATAGGATGGTAAGTCAGTATACAGTGGCAAAGGATTTATGGGAACGTCTTAAGGTGTTGCTACAAGGCACGTCTCTCACCAAACAGGAAAGGGAATGTCAGTTGTATGACCTGTTTGATAGATTCACATACAACCCAGGGGAAACGCTTCACGATTATTACTTCAGATTCACCACACTCATGAATGATCTGAATGTATACAATCTTGTGATTGCACCATTCCAGATTAACACCAAATTCTTGAATACTCTACCTCAAGCTGAATGGGGTGAGTACATTACGGATGTTAAGTTAACCAGGGATTTGCATAAGTGCAATTTGGATCAACTATATGCTTTTCTTCAGCAGCATGAAAAACATGTGATCATGCACCGTTCTCCACGAGGTATGTACCCTGATTCATTAGCTTTGATGGCGAATCAACCAAGCTTGTCTCACAACAACACTCCTTATATTTTGGGACATCAAGCCTATCATCCATCACCTTACATGACACCAGCCTTTCCCCAATACTCGATTTTACCACAACCACCCACCTCACATCAGCAACAATATCGGTTCAGTGCACCTTCATCACAATATGCTATACAACATCACCCAGCAAGTACTGCACCTTATGCTCAATCTTCATATTCATCTTATCAAGAGAATGCAGCATATCCAACAAGCTACCCTGATCAAATGAGTATTCCTTCTAGTGATTATGCAGCTCAAGATCAAGCAATGTACTGTGATGATGAGGAAGTCCCCGTTCCTGTATTTAAACAAGGTGCTGATCCAGTTGAAGTGTTAACCACTATGTCTGCCTATCTCACAAGGACTTTAAGCAAACGAGGATTTAGGGGATCAGCTCCTACCAACAATCAGTTGAGGAATTCATCCAATTCTTGCCAACAAGCTACAATTGAGAATGGTAGGGTAATGGTTCAGCCAATTCAACCATATCAGGGGAGACCTTCAACATCAACCAATGCTCGCACGGTCAATCCTGCTCCTGCTCCAATGGTCAACAATCCTCCACGGGCTAATACAGGCAAGTTGAGAATGATTACATGCTACAACTGCAAGGAAGAGGGTCATATGTCCAGGGATTGTAAGAAACCCAAGAGGAGAAGGGATGGACAATGGTTTGCAGAAAAGATCTATCTGGTTAATGCTCAAGCACAAGGAAGGGAACTTGATGAAGAGGAGCTTGCATTTCTTGCTGATCCAGGGATTGCTGAACAAGACACGGTCACCACACAGAATGCAGCATACCAAGCAGATGATCTCGATGCGTATGACTCAGACTGTGATGACTTTCAATATGCAAAGGCTGCTCTCATGGCAACTATCTCCAGCTTAGGGCCAGAAAAGAGATCTGAGGTACTTATTAATACCACCGATAATACCACTGATGCTAGTATTCAACCACATCAAGTTGTGCAAGAGAGTGCTGATTCGAATGAATCTTCGGTGGTGAGTCTTTCAAACGAGGAGACAAACAATGATAGCAATATCAATGTGAGTCCCCAGACTTTGAGTAAATCACAACCGGGACCCATTTCGCATACGGCTACTCCTGCTCAACAAGATTTGGTCATGGTTCCTGCTACATTACTTAGCCAAATGAATGCTGCACTCTTAGAAACCTTAGCTAAGAATAAGAATTTGTCTGATGAGCTTGCCTTAAGCAATGAGAAAGTTCAAACCTTGGAACTAGTGCCTTCGTCTAGTGTTCTAACTAATCCCGAATATGATCACTTTAGAAACAAACAAATGGGTCACTTGCAAGAAATAGAAAACTTAAGAGCAAATCTGTCTAATGAACTTCAAGAAAAAGAGTTAGTGGTCACTAATTTTCAAAAACTTCAAACGGATTTTGAATCACTTGAGTCTAAGAAGAATGAAATGGAGATTAATGCCACTAATAAGATTAGAAGTCTAGATTACTTGCTGTTAAGACAATACGCTGCTTCTCAACTAGTGCACTTATTTGATGCTTTGTTTAGAGAGTTTAACTTATCACGTCTAAAAGGCCTTCCCCCTAATCCACGATATGCAAAACAAGCTTTAAGACATAGTCCTAGACTTTATAATGCAACTCAATTAGGATTGGCTTTAGACCCGATTGTTTTTCCCGATGATCGAACAAGTAAGGATCTAGTTGATGAGGATCGGTCATACAATTCTGCAAAATATCCCGAGTGTGATTATTTTAAATTGAATAAGGAGCTTGCAAAAACGGATTTTAGAATTCGCTTCCATATGGACAAAGATCTCATACAGCACCGACCTACATATTAGATGAAGAAAACCCTAGTACATTTCCTACACTTGTTAATATGGAAGGTCCTAAGGAAATTCCAAAGGATCTTCCACCTGTTAGCACTGTATGGTTAAACTTGCAAGAGATTAATCAATACTTTACTAATTTTGACAAGGTCATTTTGGATTGTACGACTTCAAAAGGCTTAAATGCCGGAGAATGGGCTTTTGAACATATGAACGAGGTGTTTAAAAATGAGATCAATCCGTTTGTCGAAAGTCTAAAAGGAACTTTTGCATCTCTTAAGGAAAATCTTGTGTTTGAAATTGGTGAAGTTCAAAAAGTGTTTTATGAAATGGACACCGCTTACGAACTACAACTAATTGAAAAAGAAAAGATTTTAACTGAATATGACCGATTCTTGTCTGCAGTAATCTCGTGTGATGTGCTTACTACTGTAAATGTTAATTATTCGAATGAGCTTACATCCGCTATGATTAATTGTGATGCTGTGCATATATGTGATGATGTTTGTGATCTTTCTGTAAATGTTGCTGATACTGTAAATGAGGTAGATAATCATTCTTGTCACGAATCTAACGCTGAGTTTTTAAAGCTACAAGATTCTTACAATTTACTTTCAAAACGCTTTAATCAACTAGAACAACATTGTATATCTTTAGAATTAAAACAACAAACTCAAAATGAGGATCTTTTGATATCAAATGGTTGTGAAAACGGTGTTGAGACTAGTGACAAGATGATTGCAATTGTTAAGACATTAGAGGAAGAAATCATGAGATTGAAGAGAGAGGTATCATCAAAGGAAACATTAAAATTGGAACTAGAGGCTGCAGAGTCTAAAAACCAAGTCTTAGAAATTAGACTTTCGTCTGTTCTAGGGGAGATGGATCGGACAAGACAGGGATTATCCGCTCTTTATGGTTCACTAGAAGAACGCTTCGCTTTTAATGCGGCACAACAACAATCTTATGTTGAACAACTGAACCAAAAGTGCGAAGAAATCTCTGATTTGAACATCCTGCTCATAGACAAAAATATGGTTTTGGCTGAGTTAAAGGAGACACTTCTTCTCACCCGACAAGAAGTTGTTGATAACTTAGCTACTGACTCTGCACCGTCCACTAGTGCTCCAACAACCAAGTCAGTAGTGCTTTATAAGAATCCGCTTCATAAGAGAAACCCGGTTACCTATGATGATTATATGAGGAATGCCATTAAGCATGTCGATCTTCTTAGGGATATTTTAGACGATCTTTATGCCTTAGATCCCTCAAGTAGCGACTATTATTCGGCTCATGAATATATTAAGCGAGTTCAATATTGCTTGGCATATTTGCAATACATAGGTACACCAGGTTCTGCACTACTTAATAATAGGCCCATTGCTGTCACTCCATTTAATAAGACTCCAGGAGCGAAACCGTCATTGGCACAATCAAGTAAGACACCTTTAAAATCTGTTGCTAATGTTCCCACTTTGCCTTCTACAGGATTAAAAGAGACTACTAAGGCTAAAGGATCGCCACTCAAGAAAGCTAAGATCAAGCCCTCCACTAGTAGTGCCACAAAGAAGAAAGTAGAAGTTCACAATAGGAATGCTAGTTCAGTTTTAAATAAAAAGAATCATGTTAAGACTAAAAGCTCTGCGCCTGTGCAGCAGCCTAAACCATTCGTGAATTCTGATTTAAATTGTTGGAATTGTAATGAATGTATGTTTTCCCAGCGTCATGATTTGTGTCTGATTGATCACGTGAATGAAATGAATGCTATTAAGAATGGTCTTGAATGGAAGCAAACGGGTAGAACTCGTACCCAAGTTGGCTGGCAATGGCGTCCCACTGGTAGGACCTTTACATTAGATGGAAAAATGTGCCCTTTAACTAGGAATGCATCCATTGAGGTTAGGTCTGAGCGTCCTTTAGTTAGGAACACTCGCACTCAAGTATGGAAACAGCGCCCTTTAATTAGGTCAGCCCCCACTATAGTGCCTATTAGTGAAGAAATACCTCAGGATTTAAGCCAGCTAGAATCTACACCACCTATTAAGAAAAGGAAGGCTAGGAAATCTAAGAAACCTAGAGTTAGCAAATCTAAGATTATTAAATCTGTACCTGCTAATAACAAGGAACACTCAGATTCCGATACCTCTACATTGTCTTCGTGTGGTGATATTTTCAGGTGGTCCAAATCATCCTGTGGTATTTGGACTCCGGTTGTTCAAAACATATGACCGGAAATCGCTCGATGCTCCGAAATTTCGTCAGCAAGTTTCTTGGTACGGTTAAATTCAGGAATGATCATATAGCAAAGATTATGGGGTATGGTGAATATCAGATTGGAAACGTGACGATTTCAAGGGTATACTATGTAGAAGGTCTTGGTCATAACTTATTCTCAGTAGGACAGTTTTGTGATTCCAACCTTGAGGTTGCTTTTCGACAACATACTTGTTTCATCCGCAACTTGGAAGGAAAAGATTTGTTGAAGGGATCTCGTGGTGCAAATCTCTATACCTTGTCCTTACAAGACATGATGGCCGCCTCTCCAGTATGTCTTCTCTCTAAAGCATCTAAGACCAAGTCATGGTTATGGCATCGCAGATTATCTCATCTTAACTTTGATGCTATTAATCATCTGGCTAAAAACGATTTAGTTCGTGGTCTTCCAAAGCTTAAATTTCACAAGGACCATTTATGTTCCGCGTGTTCAAGGGGGAAAAGTACCAAGAAATCTTACAAGCCCAAAGCTGAAGACACCAATCAAGAAAAACTTCATCTTTTGTATATGGATCTTTGTGGGCCGATGAGAACTGAAAGTGTGAGCGGTAAGAAATTCATTCTGGTAATTGTGGATGATTTCTCCAGGTTTACATGGGTTAGATTTCTACGTACAAAGGATGAAGCACCGAAGGCTATCATCACTTTTTTGAAATTCATTCAGGTACGTTTGAATACCACTGTCCGCCGTATTCGTACAGACAATGGTACAGAGTTCGTCAACCAGACTCTTCGTGATTATTATGAAGGAGTTGGTATATCACATGAAACATCCGCTGCACGCACTCCACAACAAAACGGTGTCGTTGAAAGACGGAATCGTACACTTATGGAAGCTGCTAGGACCATGCTTATTTATGCGAACGCTCCATTGTTCTTGTGGGCAGAGGCTATTTCTACTGCATGTTTCACCCAAAACCGTTCTATCCTTCGGAAACGCCATGGAAAAACACCTTATGAGCTTTTACATGACCGTAAACCCGATGTCTCATTTTTCCATGTGTTTGGTGCTCTTTGTTATCCAAACATCAATAGTGAGAACTTGGGTAAGCTTCAACCAAAAGCCGATATAGGTATTTTCATTGGTTACTCACCGTCCAAAAGAGCATACCGAATCTATAACCGTCGTCTTGGCAAGATTGTAGAAACTATGGACGCAGATTTCGACGAGCTGACAGCGATGGCTTCTGAGCAACACAGCTCTGAACCCGCGCTTCATGAGATGGGAACCGGTGCTATTAGTTCCGGATTAGTTCCCAATAATCCTACTTCTACATCATTTTTACCACCAACAAGGCCCGAGTGGGATAAACTGTTTCAACCGTTGTTTGATGAATTCTTCGATCCCCCGACTGATGAAGTTCCAGCACCTGTAGTAATTGCTCCAATACCTGAAGTGGTTGCTCAAGCTAATGAACCTTTATCTAATGCATCTACAATTCACATTGAACCGGATGCACCTTCACCAAGTGATTCTCAAACTACACCTGAATCATCACCCCTACTTGTGCCTAATGATGTGGAAGAGGATTCTATTGATCACGACTTGGAATATGCTCATCTGCAAGAGCTTCCTTTCTTTGGTACCGCAGTAACAGCCGAGGCTCTCCAATCAACCCAAAGCAGCTCTGCAACATCTACAATGGCTGCATTGGTGATGGCCGAACTATTGGATAAACATGTGGATACTCACAAACGAGAAATGGATGAACTTCGCCAAGAGTTACAAAGACGAGCTCAAAGTGAAGAAGCATCTAGGAAAGCCCAAGAGGAGATGATTGCTAGGTTCGCTGCAGATATGGAGTTGACTCGAAAAGCACATGCAGAAGAACTAGCTCGGGTTAAGCAGGCTGAGGCTGATAAGCATGCTGCACGTATCACCAGACTTCAAGCGATGAGGGATAAATACAAAGAGCAAAAAGAAGCACTTGAAGCCTCTGTGGAAGAAAGAGTGCAAGAATCCGTTGAATCCCTAATGCCTAAACTGCGTGATGAGTTGAAGACACTTGCTGCTGACAACTTGATGATCAAATCATCCAATCCTTCAGAAGCCGCCTACAAGATTGCTTATGACTTGACGAATTTTGAATTGAAGAAGATCCTTAAAGCTCGTATGGTGGAACTTGGATCGTTTGATAAGTCTAGGATTCAACGGGCTCTATATAAATCCCTGAATGATGCTATCATGGAGGATGATAGGTTATTCAAAACGTTTGGAAGTGTGGTACCTTATCACATTCTACCTGAAGAGGAAAGGGAAGAAAGTGAGCAGGAAGAAGGTACTGGTGAAGAGGAAGAGGAAGAAGAAGGAGAAGAAGAGGAAAAGGATGACGATGATGGTGATGATGAGGATAAGGATGAGGATGATGATGACGATGATGAGGATGATGATGATGGCGATGATGGTGGTGATGGGAATGAGGAGAGTGCTAGGGGTAGTAACGGGGATGACAATCAGGATGATGATGGGGGTGAACAGCCTAAAGAGGGAGACAAGGTTACCAGCTCCAAGAAAACTGCTAAGACTGGTACCAAGTCCACGAAAGATGCAGCGCAGAAGGACAAATCTACATCATCGGAATCAAGACGAACTAAGTGGCGCCACGATGTGAATGCCACTACAGCGTCATCGGTTCCCGGTACCTCTATCGCTGTATCTTTACCTATTACCACTAACCCCATTAGTTCTGTTGTTGTTGCTCCTGTGATTGCAGAATCAGTAACGGAACCCGAAGCTGCACAACACTCACCCGTTCACGACACTGCTGAAATGCCTGAATCAGAACCAGCAGATGTTCGCACTTCTACTCCTCTACAACAGGCACAACCATCTTCGGTTCCTGAACCAAGCACACGAGACTGGGCAGACACGTTGGAGATAGACGAGACTGCACCACCACAGGCTTGGATCACGGCAGCAGCACAATATGATCCGATCACAGACGCTGACAAAGATGTGTTGTATCTGCGTATCCAAAGTCCGATTGACTTATGTGCATTTTTTGCTCATGAGTATAAGACTTCGGTTACTCCATCCTTGGTGAAGAAAGCGCTAAAAGATAAGAGACTGCGTGCCAAAACCCGATTAACCCGAATGGAGTTCGAGTACTATGCCGATGAGATCCTGAAGGCTTTGAATACCGTTCAACGGCCAGGACTTCATGAATCAGAAAGAGCTCCACCTCCAATGGATCCTTCTCAAGATAATCAGATTGCTCTTGACTTCTTCGTCACCAATGATCTTGTGTATCTTCTGAAGGGATCATCAAAGTACGCAACCTCCCTGACCTTGCTGAAAGCTGCCAACTGGGGGACAATACCCTTTATCGAGGAAAAGGTAAACCGACTCTGGGTCCCTAAGATAAATCGTAATTATGATATGTATGCTGTCATAGGTGCATCTCATTGGGACGAACGAGTCCGAAGGGCGTACAGGGGTTGCTGTCTAGTCAATTCTGGAAGTATCGTTAGATCCGATATCCGCATCTCCAGCATCTTAGGGTTGAAAACTGAAGCCAAGAATGGCTATTATCATGTGACGGAGATTCGCTTGAAAAGGGAGGATGACCGGGAATACAAAATCCAGCAGGGAGATTTTTCCATCATTCGCCTTGAGGATATCGAAGATATGCTGCTTCTGATGACCCGAGATCAACTCACACATATTCCTCGTGAAGACCTCATTGCTTTGAATACAGCACTTCGTATGTTCACACGAAGCGTTGTCATCAAGACACGAGTTGAAGATCTGCAGTTGGGAGTCGAAAGCTACCAAAGGAAGCTCAACTTAACCCGTCCTGTGAATCAAGTGCTACCTCAACATGTAGAAAGATGTCCCTATACCGGCATTTCTGTCCCAAATTACGGCATTTTCTACTTGAACAGTCGAGGTTTGATGAAGTTTATGAGGGTGGGTGAGCTCCACAAGTACAGTGATGGAACCCTTCTACAAGTCAGAGGAAAGTTGGAGCATCTGAACTCGGGTGGGACTTTGCCAGAGATGACGGAGGATTGGCATCCGGGTTACCGGCAGATGGCGAAGTACGTGATCAAGAAGATTGATCAAAAGCTCCGTGAACGTAGATTGATGAGGAGCTTGGAAAGATTCGTTGGTGGAAGACCGTATTTAGTGCACCACAAGCTACTGCAACGATCCATCTAATGGGTCGTACATTTCAGGTCCACTTTATATTGGTTTTCAATTGTGAATATGTATATTTGTGAATAATGTGCTTTAATGGCTTGATGTAGTGTTAAGGTATGATAATTTTTCAAGAATTTCTCACGAGATTCTAAATCTTTCAAAATATATCATACTAAAGCACTACAACTATCCCTTATTAACTTAAGGGGGAGCAATAACTTGTTCTATGGCCAAACATCGATTTCATTTTTTACCCAAAGACCGGTTAATCCATTCAATATCCCAAATATTAATGGTTAACATTTTGGATAAGGGGAGAAAATGGGATTAAGGAGACTTAAGTGATACTTGGCTAAAAGATGAAAAAGACTTAATGATTATTCAACTTAATATGTGTAAAGCACGTGTTAAGGGGGAGCGTTTTTGATGAACAAAACACCTAAGGTACAAAACTTTTGATTTCAATATCACAAGTACTTTAGGTGATTTTCAATGATTTTTCATGGTGGCAATTCCTTCCCAAAACACGCTTAATTCACGACGGATGTGGTGACAAAAGGGTGGTAGGAATAGGTTTAGTCCAATGATTCATCAGAGCCGATGGAATCTTCCCGAGGACAATTCCCTAGATGGAATTAGAAGTCCTAGGAAAGATGGAGAAAGAATGTGAACGTAGCTGAATGCCGACCAAGTACTTAAGCTAGCACTGGAACAATCACAACAAGGTGCTAGTGATGACGTATTGGTAAGCATTGAAGGGGTTGAAGAATGAAAAAGAAATGTAAAGATAAAGGGTGTAAAGAAAGAATCCCTCCTTACAACTTTAGGCAGAAACCGGGTCAATACATATGCTATTGAGGTCATTTTTGCTAATGATTCTCGGTATTGAAGAAAGACATCATGGACCCAGTGATGCAATGCACAACCCTTCCCAGCTAACTCAAATATCTCTCAAAAAGTATTTGCTTTAATCACACGGAGATCAACACGTTATCTATTGGTTTATTCACTCCGAATAAACTGGTATTGAAAAGGTGGCACTCCTCTCCAGCCATCGCTCACTAAATCAAAATGCACAATCGAGTCTAGAGCCAAGAGATCATCAAAAGTCTCATTAGGACACTTTCCACTTATTCCTTGCTTTCTCACACACTGTGAAAAGTAAGAGATTTTCATGAGTCCTACGCAATATTTCTGTAATATTGCCAGAACATCCGAGTAATACGTAAGTATTACAATGAAGATGGAAATCCTGCTTGAGCCAACATCAAACAAGCTCATGGTAGGTTAAACGTGTGGTTCTTTTAGAACCAATCTTGTGAAAAACTGGAAGGTAACAGTGGTTTAATTCTTAATTGAACTTAAACTCGTTCCAGGCCTCTTCGCATTATCATATGATCTTGCCAGAACACTCAGAGTGACTCTTTATTGACCACAGTGACGAGTGGAAATCCTTCTAGTGTCAACATCAAACAGCACTTGGTAGGTGACGTGCAAGATTCTTTATGAATTAAGCTCGTGACAACTGGAAAGCAACGATGGTGAAAATCTTAATTGAAATTCACTTGTTCCAGGTTTCATGAATTGACGGCTTCTGATCACAAGGATAATTTATCCAAGTGATTCACTCTTTATGTTCGCAGTCAGCTTTGGACGGTCGAATAAAGAGAACGGGTTTACCCGCGAAATCCTGTCAGGAAGTTACTTAATTGAAACTATCCGTCACGGGTACGATATCTAATATCGTCTAACGGTCTTCACTGACCGGAGGTAAAATGCTACCGAATTAGAATAAAATGTTCAAAGCCATTTTATTCGTGTCGTTGCTGTGTACCTGTTAAAGACGGTGGCGTTGCTGTGTACCTGTTGAAGACGGTGGCGTTGCTGTGTACCAGTGAAGACGGTGGTGTTGCGGTGTACCTGTAGAAGTCGTTCCCACATGCTTATGTTTTTCTGCATCAAAGTTTAGCAAAAATTCAAGAAAGTACAAGATAAAGTCTTCCGCTGTACCAAACTCTGAAACTTTCAAGAATTCAACAAAAAGACATAAGTGTGTGGAACATGGAGTCACGAGAAGGCAAATTCACAAGAGAGGCAAAGATCGCACGTGAAAGGCCAAAGAACAATGCTCTCAAGCCAAAGCCAAAAAGATCAAACCAACATATTCACAACAAAAGAAAGAAAAGAAGAAAAGACTACGAGCTAAAGAACGAAGACTTAGTATAGTATGCTAGGTTTAGAACTTTGTAAACGTGGAGTGACCTCCCTTAGGGGGAGATTGTTAGAAATACGTTTTTACGTATATTAGAAGTATCGGTCACTCCACAATAATATTTATGTTGTAATAGCTCGTAGTTAGAAAATAGTCATTAGTTACTTATTAAGTTAAGTAAGAACCGGTCCATGGGCTTGTCATGGACCGACCCAAGCCCATGTTTGCTTGGAACTATAAATACCCCTTTCCACCATGGAAAGGGGTTGGTTGTTGTCATTTTCCTAGTTTCCATTTAATAAAATACACATAGTTTCTCTCACTTTCTCTCTCTAACTTTCTCTCTCTAGAAATCAACAAACCCCTTCATAGATTCATAGGTTATCAATATTCTACAATCCAGAATAATTCCTTTATCCGGAATATGTCACATATCCGGAATAAAGTCTTGATTCGGAATATTGCCTTGATTCGGAATATATTCCGAATGAATACCTTGATCTGGAACAATAGATGTTCCGAATGAACAATCCCCAAATCCTTCGTTCGGAATGTTAGCTTGATTCGGAACTTCACTGATTCGGAACTTCACTGATTCGGAACTTCACTGATTCAGAATATTATTCCGAATAAACTTCTTCACTCGGAATGTTCCGAATGAGCACCCAATGAACTCCTTCGTTCGGAATATTCCAAATGAACAGCCACTGATCCGGAATATTTTGTATTCCGAATGAACAGCCACTTATCTGAACCCTTGATTCGGAACAATAGATGTTCCGAATGAACAATCTTTATTCGGAATGTAAGTTGGTTCCAAATGAACTCCTTCACTCGGAATGTTCCGAATGAACTATCCTTGATCCGGAATATCTTCTTGATTCGGAATACTCACAACAAAACACTGATCCGAAATAACCTTGGCTTGATTCGGAATATACCTGGGAAAACAAACAGACAGCGAAGAACACGGGGAAAGGAAAAAGCTACGAATCTAATCACAATCAATCAAGATAAACCAAAAGATTAAGCAAGACTAATCAATAAACATTTACTAATCATAAACAAACAATTTAAATCAATAAAACTAACAATACTAATCAAAATAATCAAAACCCCAATTAAATCAATTCAATAAAAATATCAAAAACATAAACATGAACAATAAAGCATAAAGATTAAGATCAAACAAGAAAGGAAGATAGAAGATTGACAATAAAAGTAAAGATTGACAAGAATTAAAAGGAAACTTACTTGAAATTAAATGAATTTAAGGTGCAAGACAATGTATTTAAATGACATGTAATTAAAGTGCAAGGTAATTAAAATGGTGGAAGAACTAGTGTCACTCTAGCCAACAAAAACAAATGAATATCCTAATGATCTATTTATAGGGGAGGATTAGGGAGGTGCTTAGGAAGCTTCCTCCCCTCTTTCTTCTTTCTTTAATTGCATCATTAAGTCCTTAATCCTCTTAATTTTTTGACTTTAACGACTTTGTCTCGGGATTTCTTTAAACTCGTCTTGTAATTCTTCAATAAATTAGACTTGAGTTCTTCGGCTTTTAGTAAACTTCCGTCTTTTGACTTTTTCTTCGATAAATCTTCAGAATTGGTCTTGGACTTCCGTTCTTTTTGCACTCTTGATTTCTTGACTTCGTCTTTCATCTTTTTCTTCGATAAAAGCCCGTGAATGCCCGTGTTTTCTCCCCTTTTCACATTTTCGTCCTAAATCACAACAAAAACACAAACCACGCATAATTCCGACATTTACGAAATAAAATACATGTTTTGGCTTGGTTATTATTGTAGTTAAGTGGTAAAAAGGATGGGTGTTTACACACCTATCAAATCCCCTACACTTGACCATTGCAATGTCCTCATGCAATGCATTAATTACAAAGCACAATTACACTTTTCATCATAATCAATCTACGTTGGCCTTTATTAAAGAGATAGAAAATATCAAAACAAGAAAAGAAATCAAAAACATACCTTCGGGTTTTGGAAATTTCATGAATAATCATCATCCTCAAGTTTTCCAGTTCTCCAAACCAAGCTTAAAAACGAGATCATTGTTATTAAAAGTTAGCAAACTAACACGAACTCATGTGGGCCAATTATTCACTTAGACTCCCTTATTCCTAGATGTATCTCTTATATTTTATTGTTGTCTTGAATGATCACGAGGATGCATTTTTGACTTATTTCGATAGTTATTTAGGCCGAAAATAAAGTGAACGATTTAATCAATAGTTAGCTAAAGGACAAAATCTTTTAAAACTGCTTCTCGGGACCTCATAAAGTTCATATCTTGGCATAACTCGCTTCGCGATTTGAGACCTTTCTCGGACCGATATTTGGCAGCGACTTCATACTTCAAACCTTGAGAGACGTTCATGAAATAATGGTCTTCTCTTTATAATAGGAATTTCTTCACTTGAAGTTTTGAGAGATTCTTCATATTTGGACCATGACTTCTTAATTTTTCTCCAATCATTATTTTGGACTTTGATATACAACGATCCGCCTCCTTTTTGGACTTGGATCTATTTATCCTCATACCTTGTTAGGGCCTTTTTGGATAGACTTCTCCATGATCTTTACGGGAGTTTTTTGCTTTTCGTCGTGTGTCTCGATCCTTCATATTGATTTTTGATAAGTGATTCTTCACACCACTTGGGATCTTTAGCAACAAAATGTAGCCCTTGTTGATCCCAAAGTCAGATCTTAAACCTTAATAGCTTGTTTAAGGGTTGTGATAGAGAGAAAGAATTCAATCTAACACTAGAGAAACTTTGCAAAGCAAAGTAACTAAACAAGATGCGGAATGTAATGTTTAGCACAAGAACAAATGTGATTGAAACGTTGAACTTTAATATATCAAAGATATACGAATACCCAAAATGGTATTAGGGTTTACAAAACCTTAAAGTAATATAATGAAAGACGAATGAGAAAGACACTCTTTGCATGCTAACCTAGTGAGTCCTTTTATAGGCACAAGGACTCACGTACAAGATCACTACTAACAAACTATGGAAAGTATTAAGGAATAATAACTGAAACGCGTAAAAATCTATTCCATGTTTATCTTTGACAGCAGGGCCTTTGACTTCAGCAGGGGAACCAATTCCCCTGCCTTTGTTATTTAGCAGGGGGAACTTACTCTAGCAGGGGTACGAATAATCAACTAGCAGGGGAAACAAACTAAGCATAGATTTATTCCCAACAATCCTCTCCTAAACTTGTGCTTTCCCCTAAAGACAAGTTTATGAATAAATACTAGTTGATGAGGATGCTTACAAACTTTCTGGCCAAATCTGACTATGAACCATTCTTACCAGATCATAAGCAACAGGCTTTTTAGCATCCACAATTAGGTTAGCCTGTGCCAGTTTCTTCAAGGTGTCCTGAGAGAAGGGATAATACCTATGATTGAGCAAGTACACACTCACACCTTCCATCACTACCTCATAAACCCCAGAATTGGTAAACAGTTTCCAATACAACAAATCTCCTTTATTCACTGCATCAAATATGGGATCAAATAACTCATGCTCATACATCCTATGCATGCATTCCCAGATTACCCAATCCTTCTCCACACCATCCATGGTAGGAGGTTTTGCAGCAAACGTCTTCTTCAATATTTTCCACAGATCTTCTAAGTCTTCACTATCCAAAATTTGAAACATGACATCTAGACTTAGAAATGTCTGTGTTGTGTTGTCAGCTCTTGTAAGCTTCCACCAAGTCCTCCCTTTGTGTTCATAAACAACATACTCTATGATAGCAAACTTCTTTCCAAGTTTACTAGGTGAGATATCATCATTCTCCTGCAGAATTAGCTGTTTATCTATCTCATCATTTGAAGGCCTTTGAGACTCTTTAGTAACTGTGCCCACTTTCTCCATTCTCTTGAGTCTCTTTGCTGCTCTTTGTACATTAAGTACAGACTTCTCAAGGATTTCTGGAACACTTCCACCTGCTTGATGTGATGCACCTGCTTGGGATGATGCACCTGCTTGTGTAGTTTCCAAAGTTGTCTCTTCAGCTTTTCTTTTCTTTGATTCTCTAGCTTTCTGTAGCATTTCACTTTGTCTCCTACGATACTCAGCTTCCTCAGGAGTGTTGATAGTCATCCAATCCTCCACATCATACAATTTTAGAACTGGCCTGACTGCTCTTTTTATGGCTTCAAAACTCATATCACTGAAGTCACCATCCTTCCACTTTCTATGTCTCTTAAGCAGAACTTTGTAGTGATCAAGTTGCCCTTTCTCTGAAGTTAGATACTTCTCACTCTGAATTTGAATTGCCCTTCTTTCCAGATACTCATTTTGATATTTGTAAACAAGGCAAGTCAACTCATACCTGTCTTCCAAAGGAGCATTTATCAACTCCTTCTCCCATTGATCAAGAAACTCTCCAACATGAGGTACCCTGTCATCTAGTTCTCTATGCATAATCTCAACCTGCTTGAGCATATCTTTGGTCCTCATCTTTTGCATTCTTTGGTCCTGCATATCCATCTCCTCTTGTTGTAGCCTGAGAGCTACTTGTGCATCATGTGCTTCTTGAGCCCTTTGCTGTTCAGGAGTTAGATGCTTGTATTTTCTCTTGGGCTGTTGCACCATGATTCCTTTTCCTTTGTCTTTTGGATCCACTGCTGGTGCTGGTTTCGCTTTAGATGCAGGTTCTTTGATTGTAATCCCCTTCTGAGCTGACTGCTTTCTGTTCTTTCTAACAAAGTATTGAGTAATACTCTTAGCAGGGGATTGACTTACAGCAGTGGGATTAGCAACGGCAGGGGAAACCTTTGAAGCAGGGGCTTCTTCTGGATTTCCCATGGTGAGCAATGTTTGAGCAATATCTTTGGTTGCACTCCCCTTGTCACTTCCCTTATCAGCACTTCCTTTCTCCATCCCTTTCTGAGCACTTGTTATCTTGCCATGTACCCCACCAGGATATGAATAGTACTCAGTAGACCCCTCTGTATGTGGAACTTCCTCCCCTTTGGAAGCATCCTCATCTGTTGAAAGAATCAGTCTGGGCTTTCTCCTCCCCTCAAGAGTGGCAAGTCTGGTTTCCAAGTGAGTGATAACCAGACCTTGCTTTTTGACATCTTATACCAGTTGTGCATTCTGCCTTTTCAGACTCATACACATTTTCGTCAATTCCAAATTAGTCAAAGGTTTCATACTGCTCTCAATCCTAGAAGGGAGAGTGGGGGAGAGGACTTATTGATGGTGTCACTGTCCTGCTCACCCCTTGAGGATGAGACAGTAGTGGCAGCCAAACCCCCAGGTTGCTCCAAACTCTTGGAGACTCTCCTTGCTGCTGCTTGTGAAGATTCACCAGGCAAGGGAGACCTGGAAAACCTGGATTTTGAACGCCTTTCTTGTTGTGGGTCAGTAGGTGATAGGTTCTTGGCAGGGGAATCAGAAGGTTGATTTGTGGCTGTTTGATTTTTGGCTTCCTCCCGTCTGATTTGGTCCATCATAATTGAAGTGAATGGAATGTTTTTGCCAGAAAACAAAGGTGATGGTGCAAGTAGTGTGGTAAAGAGTTTGGTGGTGTGTTGGGTTGCTGAAAAATAGTTTCTGTGTTTAATGGGACCATGATCACTCATATTCAGCATAATTTCTATAAACCTTGGATACATACAAAACTTTGAGGTACTTGAAACATTTTTAACCATGCCTTTAAAAATCATTTGAGAAAAACAATACTTCCTCCCTGTTGCAAAGCAGATCTGGGCAGAAGCTATTTCACTACCAACCTCATTAAAAGCAGTGGTTTTTGGTGACAAACATTGCATAATTGTATGCATCAAATATTTCCAATGAGGGGCAAACTGGCCTTTAGCAAACTTACATTTTTGATTTTCAGAAAGTTTGTACCCCAATTTAACAAGACCTGCAAAAATTTCAGCCTCAGAAAAGTTGGTTATCCCATCCTCATCATCAAGGAGAAGATTCTCCCTGATGGAGGCAAGTGTAATCACCTTAGAATGACCATCAACCGTGCTTTGAATTATAACCTCTCCATTCACTGTTTTGGTCATGGCTTTAGACCAGAACTGTTGAATGTGTGAGGTATAGATTCGAGGATTGATGAGAAGGGCCACTCTGAAGTACGAAGACTTGAGAAAGGCCACAGCATCAGCAAACTCGGCTGGTTCATCATGAAGCAAAGCGATTTGGTTATGATTAGGAGCAATTTTAAGAGTCATGATGAATTTTGAAATAGTTTAAAGGTTTATAGAGATGAGAGGTAAGTGGGATTAAGTCGAGGGAGAAAGATGGACCTGCTGGTGAAGGGAATTAAGTTTTTATAGGCGAATTGAAGAGCTGTGATTGGACCAAAATTTTCAAATTGCAAAAATATCAAAGATAAATCTTGATAAAAAATTAATTTATTTGAAATAAAAGGAAAAGATTACCAATCAGCGAAGAAAGCGCCTTAAATATCTTTTTTTAAAAAAATAAAATATTCCCTAACCAAAATTAAAGCAAGCAGGCCCAACGGCTATGAGCAGGGTAACTGTATTGTCGGTCAACGGTCAAACAGGGGAATGTTATGATAGCAGGGGAATGAAAAGATAAAAGCAGGGGACACTTTCCTAGGGGTATTGGACTAGTCATGGAGAGACTAATGCTAACTAGCTCTGCTCTAATGCACACACTTGCATACACAAGATAGATACATAGAAACTCAAGAGTCCTTTATTCAGCAATGGTCCCAATACAAAAAGTCAATACATAAGTCCCCCTACACCAGGTTATCCCAAGAAAACATGCATACCCCAGTCACCATCCCAACCTTGTCCCTTACCTATGGTCAGTCAGTCTTGGCAATGTGTGCCATACCTCTGTATTTGAACAGCAAGCTGTTTTAATAGAGAAATGTAAGCACACACTACAATGCCTCAAGGTTTCAGAGTTCTGACAAGCTTTGCAGCAAGTCATCACTACCCTGAACCCTCACTCACCAGTGGATATGATCTAAGATCATATATGAGTATCCTAAGGATACCCTGAGTCCTAAAGGTGTGACATAACCTCCCCTGAAACATAGAGTATATACTTGATCCACCAATGAGAATAGTATGCACCATATGAACCTCTGCATTGTTAGTCTAAAACCACATAGAACCACTTTTGTAAAAAGAACACACCCAGCTTAAGAGAAAAATTCTCTTGGCAGGGGAATGAACCCCCAGCAGGGGAATCTGTGTTAAAAAGCAGTGGAATGAAAGAGATGGTAAAATGGACTAACAGTTATACAACAACAGTAGTGAAGCAACCCTGATCATACATGACAAAATAGACATCAGATTTTAAGGAGTAACCATTCCAATACCTGCAACCAGATACTGAAACCTCCCTACTTCAAAAGCTTTTGTTAAAAGATCAGAAATATTAAGTTTTGTATCAATTTTCTCAGGAACAATCCGTCCTTTTTCAAAACAATCTCTGATAAAGTGATGTCTAATTTCAATGTGTTTAGTTTTGCTATGAAAATCAGGGTTCTTTATAATGCAAATAGTGCTGTTGTTGTCAATGAATATCTTGGTTTTAAGAAAGTTATACCCATAATCAAGCAGTTGATTTTGCACCCAAAGAACTTGACCATAGCATGCAGCAGCTGCTACATACTCAGCTTCAGTTGTGGATGTTGCCATGATAGTCTGCTTCTTACATTGCCAAGATATAAGCCCCCTTCCCAGAAATTGGCATCCCCCTGTTGTAGACTTTCTATCATTGTTGTCACCAGCATAATCACTATCTGAATAGGCTATCAGATCAAATGGTGACTCCTTTGGATACCAGAGTCCTAAGGTGGGATGACATTTTAGATACCTAAAAATCCTTTTCACAGCAAATAAGTGACACTCTGTTGGTGACACCTGGTATCTTGCACATAAGCAGACTGCAAACATGATGTCAGGTCTTGAAGCAGTGAGATACATAAGAGACCCAATCATAGACCTGTAATTCCTGACATCTATAGGCTTTCCAGGACCATCCTTACCCCATGGATGATCCTTGTCCATTGGAGTGGACACCTTCTTTCCATCAGACATGCCAAACTTCTTCACAATCTCAGCCACATATTTGTCTTGTGAGATAAATATCCCATCTTTCCGCTGCTGAACTTGTAACCCCAAAAAGAAGTTTAGTTCTCCCATGGCACTCATTTGGAATTTATTCTGCATCAATTTGGCAAACTCTTTGCTAAGCATAGAGTTAGTTGATCCAAAAATGATGTCATCCACATAGACTTGTACTAGCAGAAGGTCACCCTTTTGTTTCTTGGTAAACATGGTCTGATCAATCTTCCCCCTGCTAAATCTATTGTCTAAGAGATATTTAGAGAGAGTACCATACCAGGCTCTGGGAGCTTGGTGAAGTCCATACATGGCCTTTTTCACTTTGTATACTTTGTCAGGATGTTCTGGATCTTCAAACCCTGGAGGTTGCATGACATAGACTTCTTCATCAATGGTTCCATATAGAAAGGCACTTTTCACATCCATCTGGAAAACAGTGAAGTCCATGAATGAGGCATAAGCAAGAAATAATCTAATAGCTTCAATCCTGGCTACTGGAGCTAACACCTCTTCATAATCAATTCTTTCTTCCTGAGTATATCCTTGTGCCACTAATCTTGCTTTGTTCCTGACCACTATTCCCCTTTCATCCTTTTTGTTCTTGAGTACCCACTTTGTCCCAATAGGCCTTGCCTATTTGGGACAATCTACCAGAATCTAAACCTCTTGTATGTCAAATTGTAAGAGCTCCTCTTGCATGGCTTCAACCCAGCTTGGGTCATTTAAAGCCTGAAAAATCTTCTTTGGCTCTTCTTGTGACAAAAATGCAGTAAACAGAAAACATTGCATGTTGTCATGATTGAACTTCATGGTGATGTTAGCAATGAAGCTGTGCTCCTTTGCTGTATACCTTGTATGTCTGGGGGCTTCAGGATTACCAATGATCTGAGAGATAGGATGATCCTTATTGATTCTGTAGGTAGGCTGCATGATGACTTCTGTTTCATCTTCTTCCAAATCTGAATTGATGGGGCTATTTTGATTAGGAAAGAAGTCCTCAAAGGAACTTCCAAATGATACATCATGACCTAGAGATGGGTGCTGGTGAGTAGAATGAAGCTCTGAATAACTAGGACCTCCACTCCTGATGATTCTGCTTCCACTGCTAGATATAATAGGACCATCATTTATGGGTGTAGATGATGAAATGAGTGGGGATTCTCTTTCTGCATCAGTAGTCTCATTAGCATCATGATCCTTTGTGAAAGAGGAATCAATTGGTCTAGCAGGGGAATCCTGGATTCTACTGCTTTCAGCCATTCTGCTGCCTTCAGCCATAGCAGGGGATGAGATTGGCTGTTCTTTTCCTAGAGAAGAATTATCTTCTTGAACATCAGATTCAATAGGAAACAATGAGGGTACATTCATGTACCTCAGGGGTGACTTCTCTGCACTAGTTGTTTCTTGAGTACCTGAAATGTTAGTGTTCTGCAAAACAACAGGTACATAATTCATAGACTTTGAAAGTACATCTATATCAAAGAAACAGTCAGGACCTGTTTGAACATCTTCAGGTTTGTCTTCAAGAAAGTTCACATGAAGATTTTCTGTGATTTTGCTTGTCTTCTTGTTGAAGACTCTATATCCCTTGCTGTTTAATGAATAACCCACAAAGTATCCATCATCACCCTTTTCACTGAATTTACCTAGATTATCAATAGTGTTCAAGATGATCACATGACATCCAAAAGGTCTGAAAAAGTCAATTAAAGGAGGTCTTCCATTGAACAGTTGATAAGGGGTCTTGTTGTGTGCCTTAATTACCAAGGCCCTGTTTTGTACATAACAAGCAGTGGATACAGCTTCAGCCCAAAAGATAACTGGAAGTTTGGAATCAGACAGCATCGTTCTAGCAGCTTCAATGAGTGTCCTATTCCTTCTTTCTGCAACTCCATTCTGTTGAGGTGTTCTTGCTATGCTGAATTGCCTCCTGATGCCTTTGTTAATGCAGAAAGAGTCCAGTTTCTAATTTCTGAACTCACCACCATTGTCTAATCTCATGGTAACCACCTTCATGCTTTTTGATAGTTCAATTTGATTGATGAACCCAATGAGTACATCAACTGTGTCACTCTTCTTAAATAGAAAGAATGTCCATGTGAACCTTGAAAAATCATCAGTAATCACTAAGCAATACCATTTCTTCATTATGCTTGCCACAGAAGTAGGACCAAATAGATCCATATGCAGTAGTTCCAATGGCTTGGTGGTGGACATACTTGTTTTTTATTTGTATGATGCTCTGTGTTGCTTCCCTTTCAGACATGCAGCATAAGTATGTTCATTGGCAAAGGACTTGGAAGGAAGACCATGAACCAGATTATACTTTACTAGTTTGTTCATGTTCTTGAAATTAAGATGACCAAGTCTTCTATGCCATTTCTTACATTCATCTACTGAAGCTTTGGCAATGAAACACGTTTCATTGTCTTGGAGAGATATGTCCTTGAGATCAATTGTGTACATATTCTTCTGTCTTGGTGTTCTGAGTACAATAGGAGTGTCTTTTGGCAAGACAAACTCCTTTCCTAACACCAAGCATTCAGTGTCAGTGAACAAGACAAAATTCTTGTTATCAGTCATCTGTGACACAATGAAGAGATTATACTTGAGTTCTTTCACCAAGTACACATTGTCAAAGGTCATCCCATTAGTGACAATAGTTCCTTTTCCTGTAATAGTTCCATGCCCATCTCCAAAAGAAACACCATCATTGTCATGCAGGGGCACAAAGTTAGACAAATAAGCTTTTTGTCCAGTCATACTTCTTGAGAAACAAATTAGTTTTTCTTGGGGACCCAAGCCATTACAGACTTGGATCTACCTCGTGTATCAATGTAGGATAGCTTATCAAAGACTAGGGAATTGGTTCCTTTTGACTTCATCTCATTGACAACAGGTTCAAAAACTTTTAAGTTATTATATATGTCATCAATGTCTTTTTCGTCCAAGTCATCCTTATTCTGCCAAATTGCCTTATAGACAAACCATTCCTTTTGGAGGCTGTTAAGAAACCTGGTATTCACCTGCTCTTTTGATACCTCAATATCAAAGAATTCCAACTGGGCCACCATGTCTTGAAGCCTATTGTAAATAACTCCAATTGATTCATCACCAATTGCTTTGAAAGAAGCAAAATCATTCAGCATTTGATTTTTCTTCTTCTTCTTTGTGGCTTCATTTCCTCCAAAGGTTTTGCCTATGGCTTCCCATAGATCCTTAGCTGTTTTGTATTTCCTGAATCTGAGTTGATGTCTATCAGGTAGGGCCAACAGCAATGAGCTGTGAGCCCTGACATCATGCCTTCTAGCCAGTATTTCCTTATCACACAGAGTAGCAGATTTCTTCTTGTCCTTACCTTTGGAACTTTCACCTTCTTCCTTGCCCTCTTCAACTGCCACCATTTTGTTGAATTGATCACCAAACTCTATGATCTCCCAAAGAACATAGTGTTCCATTTTCAGGTATTGTTGGATTCTGAATTCCCATAATTCAAAGTTTTCAGGATCCAACATGGGTAACTTAAGGTTATTGTGGTTGTTGCTGTTTGAGGATGAGTCTGAAGACATGTTTGCTATGAGGATTTTGTTCTTGATTTAGACAAAATTTCTCAACAAGCTCTGATACCACTTGTTGATCCCAAAGTCAGATCTTAAACCTTAATAGCTTGTTTAAGGGTTGTGATAGAGAGAAAGAATTCAATCTAACACTAGAGAAACTTTGCAAAGCAAAGTAACTAAACAAGATGCGGAATGTAATGTTTAGCACAAGAACAAATGTGATTGAAACGTTGAACTTTAATATATCAAAGATATACGAATACCCAAAATGGTATTAGGGTTTACAAAACCTTAAAGTAATATAATGAAAGACGAATGAGAAAGACACTCTTTGCATGCTAACCTAGTGAGTCCTTTTATAGGCACAAGGACTCACGTACAAGATCACTACTAACAAACTATGGAAAGTATTAAGGAATAATAACTGAAACGCGTAAAAATCTATTCCATGTTTATCTTTGACAGCAGGGCCTTTGACTTCAGCAGGGGAACCAATTCCCCTGCCTTTGTTATTTAGCAGGGGGAACTTACTCTAGCAGGGGTACGAATAATCAACTAGCAGGGGAAACAAACTAAGCATAGATTTATTCCCAACAGCCCTCATGCCTTGTTAGGGCCTTTTCGGACTCGCCAATCTTCGCATCCCGCTTCAATAAGTTATGCCTTGGCTATGAACTCTAATCCATACCGAGCAACTTTTAAACGATCTTGGGCTAGAAGCTAAGTAACTTTTCAAATCGTACAACCTTATTTATTGCAGATAAATTTATTAGCAAGCGATGGGAGAATAGGCTCATAATTAACTCACATAAATTCACGAAAGAATACCAAACTTATAATTGACTCTATCATCTCTCGTTCTCCACAGTTTAAAATCTCAAGGAATGAGACTCGTGGATGCTTAGCCTATTAAATCAAAGTTTTGGGTTTTCGAGTCGTCTATAGGATCTTGCAAACTCTTAGACTTTTTTAAGTCTAGAAATCGCATTTTAAAGTTCCCTTGATAAACAACTCTCTAGGATCAATTATAGGAACTTGCGAAAAGTTCTTGTTCTTAACCCGTGAGAGTTAAGACTTTCGCGTTTTATAGCTCCCTATATAAAAGCCTAGCAAAACTTGACTTAAACACGTTAAGGATACTAGCTAGAGTAAACTTAGATAAGTAAACTCGGGTTGAGTCAAAAGATTCACAACGTTTGAAAATTAAAACCACTTTATTAAAATTTGTTCTAATAAGGAAAGAAAATAACTATACAAAGGTAAAAACTAATAGGCCAAAATAGATCAAAATTTTTGAAAAATGTCGAAAAATTGATTTTCCAGTTAAAATGAGGACAAATACTAGGAAAAAGGCCACTTAACTTCGATAGAAGTCCCCCTACACTTAATATAAACATTGTCCTCAATGTTTAAGCATGTGGGAGTAAACTCCCCTACACTTAGGACATTGTGCACGTTGTTTAAATCTTGCTAAGGAAAAGACAACTAACGAGATTCCTATTTTAATATTGGAAAATATAAAATAGTGAATCCAAAAGAGTTTAGGATAGAACCAGGAAGACGGAAACACGGAATCACGGGTCGTCAAAAATCATCAAGAGTGGATCATTGAGCGCTCGAATCCCTGAATAGAAGAAGAGAGGAAATAGCAAACACCAACGGGTCTCCCCTACACTTAGGATATAGATAGCTAAAAGATAGAAACATGGGTTGCCTCCCAAGAAGCGCTTGATTTTTGTTCACCGAGTCGTGAGCCTGACTCGACCTTGATTATCATAGGAAGAAGCATGAAACATTATTACCGGGATCAAAGACATAGTTTTCGTCCATCAAGTAACACAAGCTTAAGGCGAACAAGGCAAGCCAAAGAAGAATAGGCAAGGTTCCCTTAAGCAAAGATGGAGCACGGTGGTAGCAAAGGTGAAGTGGTGCAAGCAGATTTCCATAAGTTCCAAAGATTTTTCCTTTTATTTCATCAGATGGATACTGAGATGGCTGAAGAATATCGATACCGGGGTCGAACACCTTTTCCTTTAGGGGAAAATAGCACTCAGGCTCAGCAGAATTTGAAGATGATCCGCGAAGAAAATGCACAACCTCGTCCTCAGAAGGTGGACAAAGAGGTGTTAAATCATACGTGCTGCGGATGTTGGTGTCGTCCGGTTGCTTCTCCTTTGAAAGAATTTTATTCAAATCCAAAGTAGGATCAAGACCATAATTATCAAAGTCTAAAGGAGGAGCATCAATCTCATGAGGGAAGTAAGTATTGAGAAAAATAGAGAAGTCTTCCTCAAATGAGTAATCATCCAAAGTAGGATTAAGCATGGATGGCGGAGGATCTTCATCACGAGAAGAATCACTCGAAAGAGTATCAGCCTCATCAAAATCATCGTATGTGGGCATGTCGGGATACTCAGAAGTAAAATCATCATAGTCATCCGTATCTGAGCTAGAATCATCATCATAAGCATCAAAGATCGGTGGAGAATCATATATGGGTGAAGGTTCCAAACTGGATAGAGAATCATCCACATCATCCTGAAAAAATGGATTATCAATGCACGAATCGAATAGAGGATTGTTGTAGATGACAAAATCATCGAGCACATTAATCATATTCGCGGATTCTCTTCCAAAGGATTTGCTTGTAAGCTTCCCCATTTCAAAAACTTGTGCATCATCCCCGACTCTTAATATAAGTTCACATTTATCCACATCTATTAAAGCTCTACCGGTTCTCAAAAATGGGCGCCCAAGTATTAACGGAATACGAGGGTCCATTTCATAATCAACAACGACGAAGTCGACCGGAAAGGTGAATGTGCCAACTTTAATGAACACATCTTCGGCAATACCAACGGGGTAAGCGAGAGTGCGATTGGCTAGCTCAAGAGTCATTTTGGTAGGTGTAAGGTCGGGCAATGATAACTTTTTCCAAACACTTAAAGGCATCAAATTTATACTTGCCCCGAGATCGGCTAAGGCAGTAAATTTGTCGGTTTGGTTAAAAGTACAAGGAAGTACAAAACGACCGGGATCTCCAAGTTTCTCCGGAAGTTCTTTAAGAAGGACGTCAGAACAATTTTCATTCAATCGAGTACTAACAAACTCGACCATCTTCTCCTTCTTACTAAGCAATTCCTTAAACATCTTAACAAATTTAGGCATTTGTGCTAGAGCTTCAACAAGGGGAAAAGTGACGGTCATTTCCGAAACTTTCTTCAAATAGTTTGACACTTGAATGTCATCCTTGGTGTGCATTTTGTCCTTGCCTAAGCGAGATGGATAAGGAATATTGGGTTTGGGTGGTGAAGGTGTAGGTGTAGCAGGTAAAGGTTGAGATGTTGAAGGGTTCTTCTTGGGTACATCGTCATAACGAGGCGGAGGCGGTAATGGTGTACTAATACTAGGTGTGGGAGGAGTAGGGATAAATGGTGGTGGAGGAGGTGTAGATGATGTAACTGGGGGTGGGGTAGATGGTCCTACTAAAGTAACTCCACTACGGGTAGTAATAGCACTCACATTCGCTCTCGGATTGGTGACGGTGTTTGAAGGTAGAGAACTCGAGGAAGAGGGTTGAGTGGTGGGCAAGAAACTAGCCAGCATATTCTTTAAATCATTCGTTTGATTGCTGAAGGAGGATTGTATATTATCTCGAAGCTCGGATCTAATGTCATTCCCTTGCTTGGTGATATCCCCCTTCAAATTGATAATTTGGCTCTGTAGATTCTTGATTTGTTCACCTTGGGTTCTCATTAATGCTTCAACATCTTGATTGATGGGTGGGGCTTGTTGAGCGGGTGGGTGATAAGGATTAGAAGCTCTAGGTGGGATTTGGTTGCTTCTATTGTAGTTGTTGTTGGGGTTTTGGTGTTGAGGAGAAAAACCGGGTGAAAGATAGTTGTTTGACCGGTAACTCAGCAAATTTCGATCTCCTTGAGGTCGGGCTTGGTAATCTTCCGGTGAATAATTACCATAAGCCGCATACACGTTTTCCGTATTTCCTTGAGTAGAAGGACAATCAGTGTATGAGTGTGGACCGCCGCATGTCTCACAAGGATTGGATACCGCTTTAACTTGTTGTTGGTTTGTAGCGAGAAGCAAGATATTTTTGTTCATTTTGGCCATCATGCGGGTGAATTCGGTCATATCGAGGTTTGCTGAAGTAGAAGAAACATTGACTCTCGGGTTGTTCCTTGAAGAAGCGGAGGAATCCCAGTTTTTGTGGTGAGTAGTCATGTTTTCAATAAGCTCTCTACACTACTCGGGTCTCCTTTTCATAAATGTGCCACCGGCGGCTGCATTAATCGTATCACGATCACGAAAAGTCAAACCGTTGTAGAAAGTATCAATTAAGGTCACAGGGAGCATGTTGTGGTTTGGACATCGATCGATCAAAACATTATATCTTTCCCAAGCATCAAAGAGAGATTCATCGGGTTCTTGCATGAAACCGCTGATTTGATTGCGAAGGCTCGTGACCATGGATGGTGGAAAGTAGCGCGATAAAAAGCGTTGAGTCATGTCATCCAAAGTATGAATTGAATTCTTTGGAAGACGATCAAACTATTTCGTGGCGTGGTGTGATAAAGTATGTGGGAAGAGTTGTAGGCGAAGAACATCCATTGTGGCACCGGGCAACTTCATGCTTTGGGTAATAGTAATGAACTTGTCGAGGTGTTTGTTGGCATCATCATCAGGCATTCCTCGAAAAGGATTAGTTTGCACTTGTTGAATCATGTGATGCTTCAACGAAAACTCTGGAGCCGTGATTTGCATCGGCGCAATCGGTCCTCCTCGTCCAAACATGGTAGGTTGACAAAGCTCCTCCATTGTCCGAAGATCGGGCTGTGGAAGAACATTGTTGTTGTTATTATTGAGGTGCGGTGGATTATTGTTGTTGTTCACACCTGCCATACCTAAATCTTCTCGAGTCTCGGGCTCTTGATAAGTAGAAGATCTAGTACGCATACACCTACAAAGGCAAAAGAAAACAATACCAAACACAAAGAGAATATATATATACACTATAAAAATAAAATCTTTTTGGATTTTTGAAATTTTTAATTTTAATGGATTTTTTAACAATTTCTAATTTTTATGGATTTTTTTTGAAATTGTTAAACAAGAAAATAACGCTCACGAATGAATGGATCCCAAAAAGCAACGCGTCTCTCACAGAAAACCGTTAATCTTTACGAAAAGAGCCAGCAGCGGCGCCATTTAATACATGGGTTTTACCCAGTTAAAAATTAAAGTTCGTTGTGTTGGTCTAATCGAATTGATCCTGGTTAACTATGCGACTCAGTCGTTCTTTGGTGAAACAAATAGTTGTGTCGTTGTAGTAATTAAAAAGTGCAAAACTTTAAAGTAAAAAGCAGGTAATTTAAATCTAACTCTAATTTAAATAAATGACGGGAATTTAAAAGCGTGACGAAAAGTAAAAGGCACTAAAAGTAAATAACGCAAACTTAAATCTATCTAAGGCAAACTTAAAACGCAACTAAAACTTAAACTAAGGCAAGGTTTAAAATAAATCTAAGGCAAGTAAACTTAAAGTGCAACTAAGGAAAAAGGCGGGAAAAGTAAAGCTTGAAAATTAAAAATTAAAACTTAAAAACAGTAACTTACAATAACCTGAAAATACCTCACTCGGAATAATTACTCGTTCGGAATGTCACCTTCACCCGGAATAATTCTTCTTCGTTCGGAATAAATTAACATAAAACACTCATTCGGAGTATTTGAACAAAACCTTCATCCAGAATAATTCCTTTATCCGGAATAAAGTCTTGATTCGGAATATTGCCTTGATTCGGAATATATTCCGAATGAATACCTTGATCCGGAATAATAGATGTTCCGAATGAACAATCCCCAAATCCTTCGTTCGGAATGTTAGCTTGATTCGGAACTTCACTGATTCGGAACTTCACTGATTCGGAACTTCACTGATTCGAAATATTATTCCGAATAAACTTCTTCACTCGGAATGTTCCGAATGAGCACCCAATGAACTCCTTCGTTCGGAATATTCCGAATGAACATCCACTGATCCGGAATATTTTGTATTCCGAATGAACAACCACTTATCTGAACCCTTGATTCGCAACAATAGATGTTCCGAATGAACAATCTTTATTCGGAATGTAAGTTGGTTCCGAATGAACTCCTTCACTCGGAATGTTCCGAATGAACTATCCTTGATCCGGAATATCTTCTTTATTCGGAATACTCACAACAAAACACTGATCCGGAATGACCTTGGCTTGATTCGAAATATACCTGGGAAAACAAACAGACAGCGAAGAACACGGGGAAAGGAAAAAGCTACGAATCTAATCACAATCAATCAAGATAAACAAAAAGATTAAGCAATACTAATCAATAAACATTTACTAATCATAAACAAACAATTTAAATCAATAAAACTAACAATACTAATCAAAATAATCAAAACCCCAATTAAATCAATTCAATAAAAACATCAAAAACATAAACATGAACAATAAAGCATAAAGATTAAGATCAAACAAGAAAGGAAGATAGAAGATTGACAATAAAAGTAAAGATTGACAAGAATTAAAAGGAAACTTACTTGAAATTAAATGAATTTAAGGTGCAAGACAATGTATTTAAATGACATGTAATTAAAGTGCAAGGTAATTAAAATGGTGGAAGAACTAGTGTCACTCTAGCCAACAAAAACAAATGAATATCCTAATGATCTATTTATAGGGGAGGATTAGGGAGGTGCTTAGGAAGCTTCCTCCCCTCTTTCTTCTTTCTTTAATTGCATCATTAAGTCCTTAATCTTCTTAATTTTTTGACTTTAACGACTTTGTCTCGGGATTTCTTTAAATTCGTCTTGTAATTCTTCAATAAATTAGACTTGAGTTCTTCGGCTTTTAGTAAACTTCTGTCTTTTGACTTTTTCTTCGATAAATCTTCAGAATTGGTCTTGGACTTCCGTTCTTTTTGCACTCTTGATTTCTTGACTTCGTCTTTCGTCTTTTTCTTCGATAAAAGCCCGTGAATGCCCGTGTTTTCTCCCCTTTTCACATTTTCGTCCTAAATCACAACAAAAACACAAACCACGCATAATTCCAACATTTAGGACATAAAATACATGTTTTGGCTTGGTTATTATTGTAGTTAAGTGGTAAAAAGGATGGGTGTTTACACACCTATCAAGTTGCAAGTTCCATGTTTGTCAATACAACATGAACTTTGTAAGTATGTTGATCCATGGCTAGGAGTTTTAGCCAAGAAAAAAAAGAAAGAAAAAAGTAAAAAGACAAATAAATAGCCAATGAGCTATGATGTTATGAAGTTGAAGGAAGAAGAAGAAATAAAAGGTATCGATTAGACAATGTGCTAAGTCGTGATACATGTTGCTTCAATTCATATGTTATTAGTGTAGTATAGTTAGAAATAAAAGACTTTCTAGATTTTTATGGGTATTGACTTCATATCTCAATTTTTCAACCTTAAAAACTTAAGACAATGAGTTTTATCTTGTACTTGTACTTGGTAGACTTGCATCGAATTTTTGTAAAGATACATGTACCTTTGGATTTAATTTTCTTTTCTTCTTGCTTGAGGGCAAGCAAAACTTAAGTGTGAGGGGATTTGATAACAGCTAAATCCAACATGTTTTTAGGAGCGTTATCCGTACTTTTGTACATGTATATTGGTTAATTAAATGATACTTTTGAGCATATTTGTGCCCAATTGTGTTTGCAAGTCTTTATGTAGCCAATTGCAGAAATGGAGTATAAAACAACATAAAAGTAAAGAATTGTACGAGTACGAAGAATCCTAGTCAAGTTCAAGACCCGTGTACAAGTTACAAGCCTTTAAAGATTAATTCCGGGTGCAAGAACAAGTATTTCCAAGGAGCAAATAAAGATATTCAACATGAAGGTTGCCACCATCAACATACATCCAACTTGCCACTGACAAGAGTGAAGTTGCCACCATCACATGGGAGTTGATTTGCCTCCACCATCAAATGGGAGTTGATTTGCCTCCATCATGAGTGAAGTTGCCTCCAACATTTGTCTAGGCAAAAATGTGTCTACATACATGCAAGATCATACAAGAAGTTTCTAGACATGCTTTGGCTCCAAGTATTTGTCTTTGGCTCCAAACCATGCATTCACTCCATGCCATCAACTAGCTTATAAATAAGACCCTTTGGGTCATGTAACCATGTATTTTTAATCATCTTCTCATTACTACATCAAATAAACTCTCTCATCCTTGTCCAAACTCCCATTCCCGGATTTGAACAAGGTGGTGCTAGAAAAGTCAGTTTTAAGTCCGATAAGCAAAGTTATCATCACGAAACTCTTAGGGATCATTACCCTAATCATTAGGAACATTTTTTTCACTTTATAAGACTCTTGATTATGACTTATAATACTTTTATTTCTGTGTTTATTTCATCATTTGTTATGAGTAGCTAAGTTTCATTCTACACTTGGTAGGATGATGTTTGTAGTATGAAGTGATGGTTGTGATTGTGATTTATGTTTAATTCAATGTCAAGCTTTCCTATGATCCATTGATATTTATGTTTCATGTGACAATTGCTATCAAAACTTAATTTGTTGGTAAAGATTTCATAGGTCGAAAGGGTTATTTTCTATCAACAAGTCATAGCCAGTTTGTCTATGATTGGCTATCTTTTGTATTGATAATTTCTTAAGAAGTTTTGATTATCAAGAAACATAATTATAAGTGTTAGCAAATTCGTGAAACGACCGTGAATCGAATGTGTTGAAATTGGATTAAGTCTTGAATTTAGTGATTGAGTCTAATGCTTGTTTTCTTTAACCAAAGTCTTGACGAAGATTAAAGCTTTTGAAAATAATAGATTGGATTATCCATCTAATTATCATAAATATATTTGTTAACGTGTCATCACAATCATACCATTACGAATGCTCAAACTAGTCTTTACCAAGTGTACCTTTAATTATATTATTAATCTCATAATTTTTACTTGTTATTTGTTTGTCTACAATTGCTACAATCAACGATTATAGTTTCATTTTAGAATAATCATAGGTTTTCCAAATCCCCGTGAACGATCTCGGTATTACCACATAAAAGCTATACACAAACGAAAGGGTTATACTTGCCCGTGCGTTTTTAGTCAATCCGGTAATTCGTGTTTATAAATTTAAAACTTGTTACCAAACCACGCATCAGTCTTCGTTATCCATCTTTGGCTAACAACATAAAAAATCAGTTTCCCCGCGAACGGTCTTGCCTCATGCTACCTATGCAACTATTTTAAACGTCGATTGCAGCGCCAATTTCGAGCTCTAGCCAAATAACAATGCTTTAGTGATACGTTAAACCGAACCGCCATGCCGATAATTGCTTCACTCTAATCTGCATAGAAACACTTATGAGTGCGTATTGATGATTCATAATAATTCGAAAATAATTAAAAAAATAAAGTATCAAAACAAATAGTATCAAAATGGGTATGATTCAAAGAATAACCGATATATATAAGAGGATCTGCGACCATTAACTATTCTGGCAATAAATAAAGAGGGCTGCCACATCACATATAGTATTAAACAATATACCATACAACATGTATACCAACACAAATGTATACATAATCAAACGTAGGCACATGAATCATCTTTTCTTTGGACCGACAAAATATGCACACTGCACCCAGTCACCGGTCTTCATTAATTTGCAAATTCCGTCTGAAAGGATGTATAGGTTTGTGTTTATAACTAATCTATTTTTGGGTTTAACTACGTTTCACTTAAATCATTTGTAGCGTGTCTCGGATCAAGCCTATGTGGTACGTACCAATAGAATTACTCAAATCGA